>CP125846.1:39697024-42474438 GCA_030408175.1 Trifolium repens
GGATTAAAAATGAGAAAAAAGGATTTAAATTTGATGTTAAAAAGGTTTCTTGAAACGCAAGTAACTAACTAAAAATAAATAATAAATAAGAAAATAAAAATTAATGGAAGGGCAAAATGGTAAATATGGCCCTTTATGATCATGCCATGCAAAAACCATGCAAGAAAAATGATTCCATTTATTTTTGTGCCAACTTTGACTTTTTCAATAAAAAAAATGACTTTGTTGACTTTTTAGTCAAAGTTTTGACTTTGTTGACTTTTTCTAACAAATGCAAAAGTGTGAAAAATATCATGGGGCAAAATTAGGGTATGACAGCTGCCCCTATTTAATTTGCTTAAACCGTAAGAATGCGAATAACCCTGGTATTCGTATTCTTTTGGTGGAAGATAATTAAATACAGAATGCCCTAATTTTGCATGGGCATGAGGAACGAGTATACCTGTTATTATTCCTTTAGGGGAACCGGGCAAACTCGAAAGAAAAATGAATGACACCAACCTTAACCAGCCACCTATGCTGAAAATACTTGGTGAAATCGAGTAGATCTTATCCAGCCGCTCTCACTGAAGATCAATCTGAAGTTGTGTAGATTTTATCTAGCTCTCACTGGAGGTCCATCTGAAGTTGTGAAGATTTTATCCAGCTCTCACTGGAGATCCATCTGTAGTTGTGAAGATTTTATCCAGCTCTCACTGGAGATCCATCTTTAGTTGTGAAGATTTTATCCAGCTCTCACTGGAGATCCATCTGTAGTTGTGAAGATTTTATCCAGCTCTCACTGGAGGTCCATCTAAAGTTGTGAAGATTTTATCCAGCTCTCACTGGAGATCTATCTGTAGTTGTGAAGATTTTATCCAGCTCTCACTGGAGATCCATCTGTAGTTGTGTAGATTTTATCCAGCTCTCACTGGAGGTCCATCTGAAGTTGTGAAGATTTTATCCAGCTCTCACTGGAGATCCATCTGTAATTGTGAAGATTTTATCCAGCCGCTCTCACTGAAGGTCAATCTGTAGTTGTGAAGATTTTATCCAGCTCTCACTGGAGGTCAATCTGTAGTTGAGATTTTATCCAGCAGCTCTCACTGGAGGTCAATCTGTAGTTGAGGAGATCTTATCCAGCCGTTCTCACTGGAGGTCAATCTGAAGTTGTTGTAAGGGTGTGCTTATGCAAACTGTTGTGGTTATCAGAGGGTTTACAATTCACTGGGGGAGGAGATTTTTCAACTAATCTGCCGAGGAATAGTTCACCAACCAACTTGCTGGGAAAAAGACGAGAATGCTTTTTCTCGTGATCAAGTGCCTGAAACCTGTATTTTTTGAGTAGGAATTCTTGATCCTGCTATTATGAATGCATGCTTGCAATGAATGCGTTATTAATGCCTAAAAATGTAAGACTAATGCAGCATTCGATCGTACTCGTGATTTGACATATAGCTTTGAGTGTTTATTTATGAATGTATGGTAATGCATGAGTTTACATGTATGGATGCATGAAAATGCGTGAGTTTGATTTCATCCCGACATTTGATATTCCTGCCTTGAGGAGAGGGATCTCAGTTGGATGTCGTGTACCAATCATTCTTTATCTGTGGGGAGCATCACTTGTCCATCCAACTCAAAACGCTGGGCCAGTCTGATGTGTGTTAAAAGTGGGGCACCTTTTACCGTATGCTGCTGATTTCCTTCAATCTTTCTTATTTCAAAATATTTTGCTTAATTTCAAAATGCTTTTTTTTTTTTTTTCAAAGTTTTAACATTTGGTTATCGGAAAATAAAAGTATGAATGTACAAGAATATAAGGAAAAGCACAGTGAACAAAAGGAATATTTTATTGATAGCACATAGCGTGCGAAAAGTTTTTACAACGGAAGCAAATCCCTCAAAGAGGTGACCGCGTAATTGAGCTAAGATAATG
Organism: Trifolium repens; assembly: GCA_030408175.1. Classification (NCBI taxonomy): domain Eukaryota; kingdom Viridiplantae; phylum Streptophyta; class Magnoliopsida; order Fabales; family Fabaceae; genus Trifolium; species Trifolium repens. Next base: position 39,698,943 of record CP125846.1, read on the forward strand.
GCAATGAAAAACAAATGAATTCTATGGAATCATAACAATGCCATCCTTCTTCATGATTTCAGTCTCGAATTATCTTGTTGTTGAGTATGAGGTCTCGGATCCTTCTGAAGTTCGTCCTGTGCTCATATCAATCCTGCAGTCTTATGCCTTTCTTTATTTAGTTTCCCTAATTTTTGCCTGGATTGCTCAGTGTGAGCTACTAATCCACCGGGATACCCTTTTTTGCCTAAGCCGCCCTTTCGGGTTTTTAACTTAGTGGGTTTTCTTTTCCTTTTTTGATGTCCCTAATTTTTGCCTGGGCCGCCTTTTCAGGTTTTCAGCCCACCGGGACGCTCTCTATTGCCTAAGCCGCCCTTTCGGGTTTTCAACTTAGCGAGCTTTTATTTATTTTCTTTTTCTTTAGGCATAATATTTTTTGACTGCGTCAGAGTTCACTGGGAGTGGAAATTCTTCACCATCCATTGTGGTCAAGATCAAGGCCCCGCCTGAGAAAGCCTTTTTCACCACATACGGTCCTTCATAATTAGGAGTCCATTTCCCACGGGTGTCCTTGTGAATAGGCAATATAGCCTTCAACACCAAGTCCCCTTCCTTGAACTGTCTTGGACGAACTTTCTTATCAAATGCCCTCTTGAGCCTTTGCTGATACAACTGTCCATGGCACAAAGCTGCCATCCTTTTTTCTTCAATAAGATTAAGCTGGTCAAGCCGGGTTTGAACCCACTCTGCTTCTTCTAGCTTGGCTTCCATCAGAACTCTTAATGATGGGATCTCAACCTCTACTGGGAGTACTGCTTCCATGCCGTAGACTAGAGAGAAAGGGGTTGCCCCAGTTGAGGTGCGAACTGCCGTTCTGTATCCATGAAGTGCAAATGGGAGCATCTCATGCCAGTCTTTGTATGTCTTCACCATTTTCTGTAGGATCCTCTTGATGTTTTTATTTGCTGCTTCTACAGCGCCATTCATCTTGGACCGGTATGGTGATGAGTTATGGTGTTCAATCTTGAAACTCTTACACAACTCTCTCATAGTTTGATTGTTCAAGTTGCTACCATTATCGGTAATTATCTTGTTAGGGACTCCATAACGGCAGATTATTTCTTTCTTGATAAACTGGGCCACCACTTGTCTTGTGACGTTGGCGTATGATGCCGCTTCGACCCATTTGGTGAAGTAATCAATAGCCACTAGGATGAAACGATGTCCATTAGAGGCTTTTGGTTCAATCATTCCAATCATATCTATGCCCCACATGGAGAATGGCCATGGTGATGTCAAAACATTCAGCGGAGTCGGCGAGACATGTACCTTATCAGCATAAATCTGGCATTTGTGACACTTTCTGACATGGTTCAAGCAATCTGTTTCCATAGTCAACCAATAGTACCTGGCCCGAAGGATTTTCTTTGCCAAGGCATGCCCATTCATGTGTGTACCGAAGGACCCTTCATGGATTTCTTCAATAAGCGTATCAACTTCTTTCTTATCCACACAACGGAGGAGAACCAGATCATGGTTCCTTTTGTACAACAACTCTCCATCCAAGAAGAACCCAGATGCTAGCCTTCTAAGGGTTTTCTTATCTCCACTGGATGCCCCCGAGGGGTATTCTTGCTTTTGGAGGAAGTTCTTGATATCAAAACACCATGGTCTCCCATCTTGCCCCACTTCAGCTGCCAAGCAATATGCAGGCGTCTCACGACGGTTGATCTCTATCAAGGGTACATGATTAGGCCCAGTTACCTTGTACATGGACGAGAGTGTAGCCAATGCATCGGCTAACTGATTTTCTTCCCTTGGGATGTGATGAAAGGAGATCTCATCAAAGTACTCCGACAATTTCAAAACATAATCTCGGTATGGGATCAAGTTAGGATGATGGGATTCCCATTCTCCTTTGACTTGGTAGATGACTAGCGCTGAGTCCCCGTATACTTCTATAGTTTTAATTCTCAAGTCAATTGCCCCTTCTAGGCCCATGATGCACGCCTCATACTCTGCGATGTTGTTGGTGCAATCAAACAATAGTCTTGCTGTGAGAGGTATATGAGTGTCTTTAGGAGAGATGATAACTACTCCTACATCGTGCCCCAAAGCGTTCGATGCTCCATCAAATACAAGCTTCCACCGAGATCCTGGCTCAGGTCCTTCATTCTCATCTATGGGAGGTTTCTCATTTACAGTCATGATGTCCTCATCAGGGAAATCAAAGTGCACGGGATGATAGTCTTCTAAGGGCTGGTGTGCTAGATGTTCTGCTAGCACACTTCCTTTGATGGCCTTTTGAGCAACATACTGGATATCATATTCAGACAACAACATCTGCCAACGGGCGATCCTTCCACTCAAAGCAGGCTTCTCGAAGATATACTTGATAGGGTCCATTTTGGAAATCAACATGGTAGTGTGACAAACCATGTATTGCCTTAATCGGCGAGCCGCCCATGTCAAAGCACAACAAGTCTTCTCTAGCGGTGAATATCTGGTCTCACAACTAGTAAACTTTTTGCTCAAGTAATATACTGCATGCTCCTTCCTACCAATCTCGTCTTGTCCCAATACACAACCCATGGACCCATCAAGCACATGTAGATATAGGATAAGGGGTCTCCCCGCAACTGGTGGTATCAAGATTGGTGGCTCTTGCAAGTAATGTTTGATCTTGTCGAATGCCCCTTGACAATCCTCATTCCATTCAATGATCTGATCTTTTCTTAACAGCTTAAAGATCGGTTCACAAGTTGCTGTGAGGTGTGAGATGAACCTGGAGATGTAGTTCAACCTGCCTAGGAATCCTCGCACTTCTTTTTCTGTCTTTGGTGCGGGCATATTCTGGATTGCTTTGACTTTATCGGGGTCCACCTCGATTCCCTTTTGACTGACAATGAAACCCAATAATTTTCCTGATTTGACGCCAAAGGTGCACTTATTTGGATTCAAGCGCAGCTGATACTTCCTCAACCTCTCGAATAACTTCCGGAGGTGTACAAGGTGTTCTTCTTCTGATGAGGACTTGGCAATCATATCATCCACATATACCTCAATTTCTTTGTGCATCATGTCATGGAACAGAGTGACCATGGCCCGCTGATATGTTGCCCCTGCATTTTTCAACCCAAAAGGCATGACTTTGTAGCAGAAAGTGCCCCATGGTGTTATGAAGTTTGTTTTCTCCATGTCTTCGGGCGCCATTTTGATCTGATTATAGCCTGAGAAACCATCCATAAAAGAGAAAACCGGAAATCGAGCCGTGTTATCCACCAACACGTCAATGTGGGGGAGTGGAAAATCATCTTTTGGGCTTGCTCTATTCAAATCCCGGTAGTCTACACACATTCGGACCTTTCCATGTTTCTTTGGTACTGGCACAATATTGGCAATCCATTCTGGGTACTTGGCTACCGCAAGGAATCCCGCATCAAACTGTTTCTTAACTTCCTCTTGTATCTTGAGAGCCATGTTCGGTCTAGTTCTTCTCAACTTTTGCTTGACTGGTGTACATTCAGGCTTGAGTGGAAGCTTGTGTTCAACTATGCTCGTGTCTAACCCTGGCATATCCTGATAAGACCATGCAAATACATCCACATATCCTTGGAGCAGCTTGACCAAACCCACCTTCAACTCTGGCTGTAGAGCAGCGCCTATCTTGACTTCTTTCTTATCCTCTTCAGTCCCCAGATTGATCACATCCACTGGTTCTTGATGAGGTTGGATCATCCTTTTTTCTTGATCCAATAAACGAGCTAATTCCTCTGGGAGTTCACAATCCTCTTCCTCATCCTCTTCTGTAAGATTGATTGGGAGCCCGAGATCATGAAGATTTACAGCATTGTTATGGTCCAAAGGTTCATTTCTGCATGATATTTTTTGATTTTTTAGATGAATGCAAAGGTAGTCATGATATGCAAGAAGTTATTGCCATTTTTATTATTTTTATCTTTTTTTTAAAACTGAAAAAGAGAAAGAATAAAATAGGACAAAATATGCACATAAAATACTTTTATTTATTTGATAATCATTCATTAAAACAAAGAAAGCCCTTACAAGTTCATCCACATGCCTCGGGCGTGGCAAGGGGAATTTGAAAATAAGTGAAAATTACTTTGAAATAAAAAAGACTTTGGGAATCTCAACAGCCTTCCAATTTGAGAGATCAAAGCATGTAGGACACTGGTGCACCCAATCATGGCTTCCTTGACTGGCCTCTTCATCTTCCAACATGTTGATCTGATCACCTGATCTGAACCCAGCGCTTTCAAAAACATCCTCAAGGGGAGTAGTAAAGTCATGAATCTTCTGTTTCCCCTTAGACGGATGATAACCCACACCCAGAAAGTTCTTCTTCTCAGGGGGAAACACCAGCTGTCCCCATCCTTCAAGAGCGCCCTCCTCCATGTCTTTCTTTAAACTCTTCCAAGATGTGATGGAACCCTTTGGCTTCTGAATAGTTTGAGCAGCAGTGGTAATCTTCAAAGCTTTGAATTGTGTTGCAAGAACATCCTCTTCATCCTTATTTTCCAAAGTGACAGTAGCAATCTCTAGAGCCTGGAACTGAGTCTCAAGTGCGCCTTCCTCAGTCTCAATGTATCGGAATGACGACAAGTGACTGACCAAGGCGTCCTCTTCTCCGGATACTATGACCAACTTGTCATCCACGATGAATTTGAGCTTTTGGTGCAATGTGGACGTGACTGCGCCCGCAGCATGAATCCATGGACGTCCTAACAAGCAACTGTAGGAAGGGTTAATGTCCATAACTTGAAACGATATATTAAACAGATGTGGCCCGATCACCATAGGAAGCTCTATCTCCCCGATCACTTCTCTTTGAGACCCATCAAAGGCTTTGACAATCATGCTGCTTGGTTTGAGAACCGGTCCGACAAGGGATAGCTTTACCAAGGTCGACTTGGGCATTACATTTAGAGAAGACCCTGTGTCCACTAACACCCTTGCAATGGTATTATCTTGGCATTTCATGGAGATGTGCAAAGCTTTGTTGTGCGAGGGCCCTTCAACTGGTAATTCTGCATCAATGAACCCTAAGCAACGACTCGCTGTGATGTTGTTGCACACTCCGTCAAACTGGGCTACCGTGATATCTTGGCTCACATGGGCCGCTTTCAAGAGTTTCAACAAGGCGGTTCTGTGGGCCTCAGAGTTTATCAACAAAGAGAGCATAGAGATCTTGGATGGGGTCTGACTGAGCTGATCTACCACCTTGTAGTCACTTTTTCTGATAATCCTTAGGAACTCATCTGCTTCGTCCACAGGAACTGTACCTTTGGGCACCCCTATCTCAACAGTCTTACTCAAAATGTTCTCATTAGCTGGTGCGGCTGGCACTCCCACATTCTCTTGTAAGGATTTAGGAATGAAAACCCTGCCACTTCGGGTCATGCCCCCGGGCCCATCAATGTTGATCACTACTGGTTCTGGAAGCGTTACTGGCTTTCCTTGTACAAATGCTGACGTGTTGTAATTCCATGGCACAGTTTTGGTATTTGTAAAGGGAAATGGTGAAGGTGCTTGAACTACCAACGGTTCTAACCTCTTTTCAGCCCTTTGATAAATGATTTCTATGGGTTTCAACACCTTTTCATGCTCGTGCTGATCTATCATAGTCACCATGTCTTCTTTGCGTGAGTAGCCAATTTGCACTAACCCTTGGTCCATTAGTTTCTGCAAACACTCCTTCATCTTGGCACAGTAGCTGGGGTCTTTCTCACATACTTCACAATCCGCATGCATAGTTAAAAAATGATCATAGCTAAGTAGAGCCTCCCTTACTGAAATCAGAGGGGTTTGGATATCCATTACATCTCTTATCAAACCTTCGGCGTTCACCACTTGATTGACACTTGCCCCGGAATGACTGGGTAGAGGGTTACCCTTTACATTTGGACCGGATTCCTTGAAAGACAACAGCTTTTGATCAATCAATTTCTGGACTTCACTCTTGAAGGTTCTACAGTTTTCAATAGAGTGACCTTCAGCTCCGGAGTGGTATTCACATGTGGCTCCCTGCTTGTACCAAGCTGGAAAAGGCGCAGTCATTTGTTTCAGGGTCCTCGGAGTCACCATCTTGCTATGGACTAAGTATGGCAGCAAATCTTTATAAGGTACTGGGATCGGGTCAAACATTTTCCTCGCTTGCTGTTGTGGTGGAGGAGAGGCTTGTTGTGACGGCATTTGATACGTGTACCCTTGAGGTGGTGGTGGAGACGTAGGGCCATGAGACATTGGCATCTGATAGTGAGGCTGTTGCTGCTGAGTTGGAGCTGCATAAGGAACATTGGACTGGCATCACCGACTGATGGTGGGCCACATCATTGGTATTTCCCTCCTTCTTCCTGGGAAAGTTGTTAGCATGCCTTTTTGTGTTGTTCTGCGCGTTCGCGCTTGCTTGGATTTTCCCGGTCTTAACACCGCTTTCAATCCTTTCCCCAATCCTAACCAAATCAGAGAAACCAGACGATACACTTCCAATCATTCTCTCAAAGTAAACTCCTTGCAAAGTGTTAGTAAACATGTCCACCAATTCAGTTTCCAAAAGAGGGGGGCGAACTTGCGCGGCCAATTCTCTCCACCTCTGGGCATACACTTTAAAGGACTCACCCTCTTTCTGAGTCATATTCTGGAGTTGCGTACGGCTTGGAGCCATGTCCAAGTTATACTGATATTGCTTGATGAAGGCATTGGCTAAGTCTCTCCACGACTGAATACGACACCCCTCCAACTGCATGTACCAACTGAGGGATGCCCCTGCGAGGCTGTCTTGAAAGCAATGGATCATTAGCTTGTCATCATTGGCGTAGGACGCCATCTTTCTACTGTACATGATGAGATGATTTCTAGGGAAGCTCAAACCTTTGTATTTTTCGAACTCTGGCACTTTGAACTTTGATGGGATTACCAAGTCAGGAACCAAGCACATATCAGAAAAGTCCAAGGAATCACCGCCTCCTTCCATAGTTTTCAAACGTTCTTCAATCGCTTTGAATTTCAACTTTGCCTCCTCTAGCTGAGGGATAGATGCATCAAACTTTGATCCACTATTCTGTATATCAGGGCCATGGTAAACATCATGATGGTCGTCTTGACCTTGCTGAACCGGAGTAGGTCGTGGCTGAGCTGAAGTTGCTCCGGTCTGAACTTCTAGGTTATTGACTGGTGGGAGAATAGAAGTAGCCCCATCCGCGAGAGGTACATACCCCGGTGGAGTATATCCGGGAGGCAAACCGTATGCTGGCCATACCACACTAGCTGGTTCAGTAGTTACCGCTTCCACATTCACTGCTGGAGGTGGTGGCTGATTCTGAGCAGCCAACAGCTCCAACATTTTATCCATCTTTGCTGCCAATTGAGATACCTCTCCTTTCAACTCGCTGTGTTGTTCTTGCCAGTTCTCCATAATGAACCTAGAACTCCTCTTGTCCAATGCTGATGTCGGGGATGAAACTGTTGAGACGGAAGAGTGGCGATGAGATGATTCTTTTGTATGAATGCAAATGCATGTAAAAGTCTTTTATGCTTTATCACTTTATTTTTTATGCAAATGTTGTGCAAAAATATTTTTGTCATGATTTTTTTTTTTATGAATGAATGCATGGATGCACTTTTGTAGCAGATTCTGTCACGATGAAGCATAGGTTTGAACATCATTTCTGAGGTTGAAAGGCTCAAAGTTACCTGTAACCCATCCCTCTCACATGTTGTTCTAAGTTTGATATGGTCCTAAAATCACGGATTGCCCCTTTGGAAACGATGTCGTCATTGCAAAAGCTCATGACAAAGGCGTCCAAAAGGAAATCTCCTCTAGGTAAGGTCGTTGCGCAACCTTGACACGGGCTCTAAACAGAGGTCCCTAGTAACAAGGTTTGGTTCTAGACCGGTTTACAAAAGGTCCCTAGGGTCATGGATTCCACATGAAAACACTGGCGCTAGCGAGCCATACGTCAGGACGGCCAATATTTTCAAAAGAATCTACCCTAGGCGAGGTGATTATGCTAGCGCTCACGAGCCATACGTCAGGGGGGCCAGCATAAATACCCTAACTTAACTTAGGTTTTCCTCAAGCTCGGGTATAGAGCTTCACACAGTAACCATGCCACAAGGGCAAAAAGAAAGAAAAAGAAGGAGTAGAAGAAGAGAAAACAGCCAGCCAAGCATATAATGACAGAAAAATAAAAGATAAAGCAAGATACTGCAAACCTGGAAAAAGCAAACAAACAAACCAACTAAACTGGGTTTAACTCTCAAGAGTCCCCAGTGAAGTCGCCAGCTGTAGCGGGCTGGAAAATTCCATCTTGCGTAACGCAATGAAGTCGCCATTGACGTTTATTTATCCCAGAGGGGGAAAGGAAAATATCATGAAAACCTTGGTAAACACGGTTGAAGAACCGTGGTGGGTTCGGGAGTTGGTTATGCGAGAGGAAGGTATTAGCACCCCTCGCATCCATCGTACTCGATGGGAACCGTTTAGGTGGTTTGGGTTTGTTTGCGCAGGTTTAAATTGAATTAATCTGTCACTGGGCTAATCTCCACTTCGTTTCCAAATAAATTAAAAAAGGGTTTTTATTAGTTGAGTTTGACGGTTGTAGGAGCCCGCTCCTACGTATTCCACGGTGCAATGGGAAACTCAAAACTCACGTAGTTCTGGTAAAAAATTGTTTGTGTGGTTATTTGTTTTATGCGAATAACGTTTATTTCGTATTCCGCTGATACAACGACGCTTGTATGCTCTACTTAGAGGCTTAAGCTGTGTATGTATCAGAGGAATAGATAAAACGCATATCCATTGTAAAAAGAGAGTTTGAATAACGAATGTTGCTTATTTCGCATTCCGCTGATACAACGACGCTTGTATGCCCTACTTAGAGGCGTAAGCTGTGTATGTATCAAAGGAATGGATAAAGCGTATATCCATTGTAAAAAGAGTTTGAATAACGGATGTTGCTTATTTCGCATTCCGCTGATACAACGACGCTTGTATGCTCTACTTAGAGGCGTAAGCTGTGTATGTATCAGAGGAATGGATAAAGCGTATATCCATGTTTTTCTGAAAAGAAGTTTGAGTGAGTGGGGTTAGTTTTAACGCTTGATTAGGATGAGGATGGTCCCAAGATCACGAGCCATACGTCAGGGATAAGAACCATCCGGAGTGTGAAAAGCCATACGTCAGATCAACCCCTTTTCATCCTTGTTTATTATGAAAACCTTAATTTAGTTTGATTAAGAAAGTATTTCAAAAGGAAAAGACGAATGTTGGTTTATTTTAACGTTTTAGGATGAGGATAGTCCCAAGATCACGAGCCATACGTCAGGGATAAGAACCATCCGGGGTGTGAAAAGCCATATGTCAGATCAACCCCTTTTCATCCTTGTTTATTATGAAAATCTTGATTTAATCAATAGTGAGGATAATCCCAAGATCACGAGCCATACGTCAGGGATAGGGATTATCCGGGTGTGAAAAGCCATACGTCAGATCAACCTTTTTCACTATGTTTATTATGAAAGCAAGTCTCAAATTTAAACCAAACAGTCCAAGAATAGAAGAAAGATGAGAAGTACAGAAGTTGAGAAATTACATCAATGTAAGTGACATAATAAGCATGACAAATGAATAAATGAGGATAAATGTGCATGAATGCAATTAGATGAATAAAGTGAATGAATGCAACACAAGTGAATAAATATGATGCATAATTAAATAAAACACATAAACTAAAGTAGCGTACAACGAATTAATTAAACATAACAATGCAAAATTAAATCAAAGTATATGATATGAGTTAGAATGAATTGGGGAACTAAAGAGTTGAAGACAAACATAACAATTGATGGCGTAAATAGAATTAAGCAATTAAATATAATTAAGCACTTAAATAAATAAGCTACACGTTAGAAAAGTGATTAAATAATAAGCTAGGAGAAGCAAAAGCATAATCTGAAATCAAGCATGATTTAAGCAAAGCAAAATGATCCAATAAGCTAAAAAGCTTAAGCACCAAATAAGTGCTTATGAAAATAAGCTAAAAAAGTGATTAAATGAGCTAAAAATCAAATAGGTTGGAAAATGACTTATGAAAATGAGTCAACAAAATTAGGCTAAAGAATCTGGACAATTAATTAACCTAGTGTAAAACATTGGCCTATATAAGCTAAAGAGCTTTTGTTTCAAATAAGCACTTATGACTAAAACAACTTAATTAACAAATCACTTAATCAAAAATAATCACTTAAACAAGTTAGAAAAGTTCATAAATGAAATTAACATAATATAAGCATAAACAGTAACCTAATAAGCTTAAATAAGCCAATAAGTCACATAAGTGCTTTTGCAAATAAGCTAAAAATCACTTATAATCATAATCAGGGGGGGTGCAAATTACTCAGGCATAGCAAAAATACGGGGGTGCAGATAGCAAGGCCTGGGCGCCCTGGCCCAAGCCCAGATCCAGTCAACAAAAAAAACAGAAGCCAAACAAAAACGAAATACGTGTGGCGCAGCGTGGCAGCTTATCATGCGCCTCAGGCTTGGGTCCGTTGGATCTACTGACCAAACCGTCAACCCAGATCCAACGTGCGTGGATCAACAATGATCCAACGCGCCAGATTCAAACTCGCCATCCAACGGCGGAGAAATAGACAGAGAGAAAATAAACAAAATAAATAAAATAAAAAGCCAGGCGTGATCTGGTGCAGCGCAAACGCGCGCGCCAACAACATCATCACCGTCAGATCTCATTTAAATGAGATCTGACGGTTCCGTTTTAAAAACGAGATCAACGGTTATTAAAAAAACAAAGGATCTAACGGCTGGGTTTTAAACTGGGAAAAGACAGAACCCACCATGGGTCTTCTTCCTTGAGCTCCGGCCGCCTTCCTAAGGCTCCGACACGGCGGCTGAGCCACCGGAGCTCATGGATCTCACCAAAACAAACGATAAAAATACCAGTTCGACTCGTTTTTCCACGTAGATTACAAAAATGACTTCAGTTTTGGCAAACAGTGGCTAGATTTTGAAAAACGAAGCAAACAAATAGAGGTACGAAAAATAGAAACATCAAAATATACAGCAGTCAGGCCCAAGCAAGCTATACAACATGTTCTAGGATGATACAATAGCTAAAGGGAAGAGTTTGGTACCTTATTTGAAGCTTGAAACCGAGAAAGAGAAGCTTTTGTTCTTGAAGATTTCGCAATGGTGGTGCTTGATTCTGACGTTCAACCTTTGATTTTTGTCTTGCTTTAGCTTTCTGCAACCTTGGTGATGTTATTTGTGAAAAAAAATGAAAGAAATAATGGTGTTTATGTGTGTTTCGAAAATGAAGGAAAGATGAGATAAGTGTGAGTTTTTTGGGGTTGTTCTTGATCTGATTTCTGCCTCTCCTCTTCCTTGGCTGCACAGCAGCAACTAATAAGGGTATATATAGTGTAGTTTTTAGGTTAAGAGATGGGGAATGAGGGTAGAAGTGGTAATGTACCTTATTAGGGTTTTTGGTGATTTTGGGTAAAGATAAGGTTTGTACTATTGTACTATCCTTGATGAGGTGGTGATTAGGAAGGTTCTAGGTCTCTCTCATGATAAGGTGATGAGGTGTTAGTGTTTGGGGAATTTTTTGGCATTTCTTTTGATTTTTTGGGAACAAATAACAAATTAAAAACAGCCCATAAAATAATAAAAATAAATATGCAAAAAACAAAAATATGCATGATGATAAAATGTGATTATGCAAAATGGTTATGGATTAAAAATGAGAAAAAAGGATTTAAATTTGATGTTAAAAAGGTTTCTTGAAACGCAAGTAACTAACTAAAAATAAATAATAAATAAGAAAATAAAAATTAATGGAAGGGCAAAATGGTAAATATGGCCCTTTATGATCATGCCATGCAAAAACCATGCAAGAAAAATGATTCCATTTATTTTTGTGCCAACTTTGACTTTTTCAATAAAAAAAATGACTTTGTTGACTTTTTAGTCAAAGTTTTGACTTTGTTGACTTTTTCTAACAAATGCAAAAGTGTGAAAAATATCATGGGGCAAAATTAGGGTATGACAACAATATATACTGGAGAGTACACTTTGTTGACTTTGCATATGATTTTCAACAGCCCAACATATGTTTCAATCAGATCTTTCTTATAATTGTTTAGTTGTCAAAGTTGGAGCATGAAGGTTGTTTTAATGGTTTAGGTGTTGAAGGAGCAGTATCTATATCACCAGATCTAGCAATTTGATTTAAGGGGGAGGTAACTTTATGAGAAAAGGGCATGATTGTCTTTTTACTCGAAATTTTGTTGAATTATGCACCTTTCCGTCCGTATTAGCGCGGAAAGTTTTTTTACGTGGGACCCACCAAAAACTTTCTTTCCTTCACCTTTTAAGGTTGTTCCAAACGGTGGAAACCCTCACCTTCCTCCCACTTTCTCTCCACTCACTTTCTTTCCTCTAACTTTCTCCTAAACCAAACACAGTGATAATCTCCATGTTGTTGTTGTTGTCACTAATATGGTCTTCACTGTTGTAGTTGATAATGACATAGTCAATATGGCATCATCACTAATTGTCCCAAAAATAGTTGTCCCCCCACTTCTGCCCATCTCTCATCGAAGACAGAAAAATGCAAATTCCTTATTGGGTGTTTCATATTGTTTGCTTAACACTGTGTTTGGTTTAGGAGAAAGTTAGAGGAAAGAAAGTGAGTGGAGAGAAAGTGGGAGGAAGGTGAGGGTTTCCACCGTTTGGAACAACCTTAAAAGGTGAAGGAAAGAAAGTTTTTGGTGGGTCCCACGTAAAAAAACTTTCCGCGCTAATACGGACGGAAAGGTGCATAATTCAACAAAATTTCGAGTAAAAAGACAATCATGCCCTTTTCTCATAAAGTTACCTCCCCCTTAAATCAAATTGCTAGATCTGGTGATATAGATACTGCTCCTTCAACACCTAAACCATTAAAACAACCTTCATGCTCCAACTTTGACAACTAAACAATTATAAGAAAGATCTGATTGAAACATATGTTGGGCTGTTGAAAATCATATGCAAAGTCAACAAAGTGTACTCTCCAGTATATATTGTTGTCATACCCTAATTTTGCCCCATGATATTTTTCACACTTTTGCATTTGTTAGAAAAAGTCAACAAAGTCAAAACTTTGACTAAAAAGTCAACAAAGTCATTTTTTTTATTGAAAAAGTCAAAGTTGGCACAAAAATAAATGGAATCATTTTTCTTGCATGGTTTTTGCATGGCATGATCATAAAGGGCCATATTTACCATTTTGCCCTTCCATTAATTTTTATTTTCTTATTTATTATTTATTTTTAGTTAGTTACTTGCGTTTCAAGAAACCTTTTTAACATCAAATTTAAATCCTTTTTTCTCATTTTTAATCCATAACCATTTTGCATAATCACATTTTATCATCATGCATATTTTTGTTTTTTGCATATTTATTTTTATTATTTTATGGGCTGTTTTTAATTTGTTATTTGTTCCCAAAAAATCAAAAGAAATGCCAAAAAATTCCCCAAACACTAACACCTCATCACCTTATCATGAGAGAGACCTAGAACCTTCCTAATCACCACCTCATCAAGGATAGTACAATAGTACAAACCTTATCTTTACCCAAAATCACCAAAAACCCTAATAAGGTACATTACCACTTCTACCCTCATTCCCCATCTCTTAACCTAAAAACTACACTATATATACCCTTATTAGTTGCTGCTGTGCAGCCAAGGAAGAGGAGAGGCAGAAATCAGATCAAGAACAACCCCAAAAAACTCACACTTATCTCATCTTTCCTTCATTTTCGAAACACACATAAACACCATTATTTCTTTCATTTTTTTTCACAAATAACATCACCAAGGTTGCAGAAAGCTAAAGCAAGACAAAAATCAAAGGTTGAACGTCAGAATCAAGCACCACCATTGCGAAATCTTCAAGAACAAAAGCTTCTCTTTCTCGGTTTCAAGCTTCAAATAAGGTACCAAACTCTTCCCTTTAGCTATTGTATCATCCTAGAACATGTTGTATAGCTTGCTTGGGCCTGACTGCTGTATATTTTGATGTTTCTATTTTTCGTACCTCTATTTGTTTGCTTCGTTTTTCAAAATCTAGCCACTGTTTGCCAAAACTGAAGTCATTTTTGTAATCTACGTGGAAAAACGAGTCGAACTGGTATTTTTATCGTTTGTTTTGGTGAGATCCATGAGCTCCGGTGGCTCAGCCGCCGTGTCGGAGCCTTAGGAAGGCGGCCGGAGCTCAAGGAAGAAGACCCATGGTGGGTTCTGTCTTTTCCCAGTTTAAAACCCAGCCGTTAGATCCTTTGTTTTTTTAATAACCGTTGATCTCGTTTTTAAAACGGAACCGTCAGATCTCATTTAAATGAGATCTGACGGTGATGATGTTGTTGGCGCGCGCGTTTGCGCTGCACCAGATCACGCCTGGCTTTTTATTTTATTTATTTTGTTTATTTTCTCTCTGTCTATTTCTCCGCCGTTGGATGGCGAGTTTGAATCTGGCGCGTTGGATCATTGTTGATCCACGCACGTTGGATCTGGGTTGACGGTTTGGTCAGTAGATCCAACGGACCCAAGCCTGAGGCGCATGATAAGCTGCCACGCTGCGCCACACGTATTTCGTTTTTGTTTGGCTTCTGTTTTTTTTGTTGACTGGATCTGGGCTTGGGCCAGGGCGCCCAGGCCTTGCTATCTGCACCCCCGTATTTTTGCTATGCCTGAGTAATTTGCACCCCCCCTGATTATGATTATAAGTGATTTTTAGCTTATTTGCAAAAGCACTTATGTGACTTATTGGCTTATTTAAGCTTATTAGGTTACTGTTTATGCTTATATTATGTTAATTTCATTTATGAACTTTTCTAACTTGTTTAAGTGATTATTTTTGATTAAGTGATTTGTTAATTAAGTTGTTTTAGTCATAAGTGCTTATTTGAAACAAAAGCTCTTTAGCTTATTTAGGCCAATGTTTTACACTAGGTTAATTAATTGTCCAGATTCTTTAGCCTAATTTTGTTGACTCATTTTCATAAGTCATTTTCCAACCTATTTGATTTTTAGCTCATTTAATCACTTTTTTAGCTTATTTTCATAAGCACTTATTTGGTGCTTAAGCTTTTTAGCTTATTGGATCATTTTGCTTTGCTTAAATCATGCTTGATTTCAGATTATGCTTTTGCTTCTCCTAGCTTATTATTTAATCACTTTTCTAACGTGTAGCTTATTTATTTAAGTGCTTAATTATATTTAATTGCTTAATTCTATTTACGCCATCAATTGTTATGTTTGTCTTCAACTCTTTAGTTCCCCAATTCATTCTAACTCATATCATATACTTTGATTTAATTTTGCATTGTTATGTTTAATTAATTCGTTGTACGCTACTTTAGTTTATGTGTTTTATTTAATTATGCATCATATTTATTCACTTGTGTTGCATTCATTCACTTTATTCATCTAATTGCATTCATGCACATTTATCCTCATTTATTCATTTGTCATGCTTATTATGTCACTTACATTGATGTAATTTCTCAACTTCTGTACTTCTCATCTTTCTTCTATTCTTGGACTGTTTGGTTTAAATTTGAGACTTGCTTTCATAATAAACATAGTGAAAAAGGTTGATCTGACGTATGGCTTTTCACACCCGGATAATCCCTATCCCTGACGTATGGCTCGTGATCTTGGGATTATCCTCACTATTGATTAAATCAAGATTTTCATAATAAACAAGGATGAAAAGGGGTTGATCTGACGTATGGCTTTTCACACCCCGGATGGTTCTTATCCCTGACGTATGGCTCGTGATCTTGGGACTATCCTCATCCTAAAACGTTAAAATAAACCAACATTCGTCTTTTCCTTTTGAAATACTTTCTTAATCAAACTAAATTAAGGTTTTCATAATAAACAAGGATGAAAAGGGGTTGATCTGACGTATGGCTTTTCACACTCCGGATGGTTCTTATCCCTGACGTATGGCTCGTGATCTTGGGACCATCCTCATCCTAATCAAGCGTTAAAACTAACCCCACTCACTCAAACTTCTTTTCAGAAAAACATGGATATACGCTTTATCCATTCCTCTGATACATACACAGCTTACGCCTCTAAGTAGAGCATACAAGCGTCGTTGTATCAGCGGAATGCGAAATAAGCAACATCCGTTATTCAAACTCTTTTTACAATGGATATACGCTTTATCCATTCCTTTGATACATACACAGCTTACGCCTCTAAGTAGGGCATACAAGCGTCGTTGTATCAGCGGAATGCGAAATAAGCAACATTCGTTATTCAAACTCTCTTTTTACAATGGATATGCGTTTTATCTATTCCTCTGATACATACACAGCTTAAGCCTCTAAGTAGAGCATACAAGCGTCGTTGTATCAGCGGAATACGAAATAAACGTTATTCGCATAAAACAAATAACCACACAAACAATTTTTTACCAGAACTACGTGAGTTTTGAGTTTCCCATTGCACCGTGGAATACGTAGGAGCGGGCTCCTACAACCGTCAAACTCAACTAATAAAAACCCTTTTTTAATTTATTTGGAAACGAAGTGGAGATTAGCCCAGTGACAGATTAATTCAATTTAAACCTGCGCAAACAAACCCAAACCACCTAAACGGTTCCCATCGAGTACGATGGATGCGAGGGGTGCTAATACCTTCCTCTCGCATAACCAACTCCCGAACCCACCACGGTTCTTCAACCGTGTTTACCAAGGTTTTCATGATATTTTCCTTTCCCCCTCTGGGATAAATAAACGTCAATGGCGACTTCATTGCGTTACGCAAGATGGAATTTTCCAGCCCGCTACAGCTGGCGACTTCACTGGGGACTCTTGAGAGTTAAACCCAGTTTAGTTGGTTTGTTTGTTTGCTTTTTCCAGGTTTGCAGTATCTTGCTTTATCTTTTATTTTTCTGTCATTATATGCTTGGCTGGCTGTTTTCTCTTCTTCTACTCCTTCTTTTTTTTTCTTTTTGCCCTTGTGGCATGGTTACTGTGTGAAGCTCTATACCCGAGCTTGAGGAAAACCTAAGTTAAGTTAGGGGTATTTATGCTGGCCCCCCTGACGTATGGCTCGTGAGCGCTAGCATAATCACCTCGCCTAGGGTAGATTCTTTTGAAAATATTGGCCGTCCTGACGTATGGCTCGCTAGCGCCAGTGTTTTCATGTGGAATCCATGACCCTAGGGACCTTTTGTAAACCGGTCTAGAACCAAACCTTGTTACTAGGGACCTCTGTTTAGAGCCCGTGTCAAGGTTGCGCAACGACCTTACCTAGAGGAGATTTCCTTTTGGACGCCTTTGTCATGAGCTTTTGCAATGACGACATCGTTTCCAAAGGGGCAATCCGTGATTTTAGGACCATATCAAACTTAGAACAACATGTGAGAGGGATGGGTTACAGGTAACTTTGAGCCTTTCAACCTCAGAAATGATGTTCAAACCTATGCTTCATCGTGACAGAATCTGCTACAAAAGTGCATCCATGCATTCATTCATAAAAAAAAAAATCATGACAAAAATATTTTTGCACAACATTTGCATAAAAAATAAAGTGATAAAGCATAAAAGACTTTTACATGCATTTGCATTCATACAAAAGAATCATCTCATCGCCACTCTTCCGTCTCAACAGTTTCATCCCCGACATCAGCATTGGACAAGAGGAGTTCTAGGTTCATTATGGAGAACTGGCAAGAACAACACAGCGAGTTGAAAGGAGAGGTATCTCAATTGGCAGCAAAGATGGATAAAATGTTGGAGCTGTTGGCTGCTCAGAATCAGCCACCACCTCCAGCAGTGAATGTGGAAGCGGTAACTACTGAACCAGCTAGTGTGGTATGGCCAGCATACGGTTTGCCTCCCGGATATACTCCACCGGGGTATGTACCTCTCGCGGATGGGGCTACTTCTATTCTCCCACCAGTCAATAACCTAGAAGTTCAGACCGGAGCAACTTCAGCTCAGCCACGACCTACTCCGGTTCAGCAAGGTCAAGACGACCATCATGATGTTTACCATGGCCCTATATACAGAATAGTGGATCAAAGTTTGATGCATCTATCCCTCAGCTAGAGGAGGCAAAGTTGAAATTCAAAGCGATTGAAGAACGTTTGAAAACTATGGAAGGAGGCGGTGATTCCTTGGACTTTTCTGATATGTGCTTGGTTCCTGACTTGGTAATCCCATCAAAGTTCAAAGTGCCAGAGTTCGAAAAATACAAAGGTTTGAGCTTCCCTAGAAATCATCTCATCATGTACAGTAGAAAGATGGCGTCCTACGCCAATGATGACAAGCTAATGATCCATTGCTTTCAAGACAGCCTCGCAGGGGCATCCCTCAGTTGGTACATGCAGTTGGAGGGGTGTCGTATTCAGTCGTGGAGAGACTTAGCCAATGCCTTCATCAAGCAATATCAGTATAACTTGGACATGGCTCCAAGCCGTACGCAACTCCAGAATATGACTCAGAAAGAGGGTGAGTCCTTTAAAGTGTATGCCCAGAGGTGGAGAGAATTGGCCGCGCAAGTTCGCCCCCCTCTTTTGGAAACTGAATTGGTGGACATGTTTACTAACACTTTGCAAGGAGTTTACTTTGAGAGAATGATTGGAAGTGTATCGTCTGGTTTCTCTGATTTGGTTAGGATTGGGGAAAGGATTGAAAGCGGTGTTAAGACCGGGAAAATCCAAGCAAGCGCGAACGCGCAGAACAACACAAAAAGGCATGCTAACAACTTTCCCAGGAAGAAGGAGGGAAATACCAATGATGTGGCCCACCATCAGTCGGTGATGCCAGTCCAATATGTTCCTTATGCAGCTCCAACTCAGCAGCAACAGCCTCACTATCAGATGCCAATGTCTCATGGCCCTACGTCTCCACCACCACCTCAAGGGTACACGTATCAAATGCCGTCACAACAAGCCTCTCCTCCACCACAACAGCAAGCGAGGAAAATGTTTGACCCGATCCCAGTACCTTATAAAGATTTGCTGCCATACTTAGTCCATAGCAAGATGGTGACTCCGAGGACCCTGAAACAAATGACTGCGCCTTTTCCAGCTTGGTACAAGCAGGGAGCCACATGTGAATACCACTCCGGAGCTGAAGGTCACTCTATTGAAAACTGCAGAACCTTCAAGAGTGAAGTCCAGAAATTGATTGATCAAAAGCTGTTGTCTTTCAAGGAATCCGGTCCAAATGTAAAGGGTAACCCTCTACCCAGTCATTCCGGGGCAAGTGTCAATCAAGTGGTGAACGCCGAAGGTTTGATAAGAGATGTAATGGATATCCAAACCCCTCTGATTTCAGTAAGGGAGGCTCTACTTAGCTATGATCATTTTTTAACTATGCATGCGGATTGTGAAGTATGTGAGAAAGACCCCAGCTACTGTGCCAAGATGAAGGAGTGTTTGCAGAAACTAATGGACCAAGGGTTAGTGCAAATTGGCTACTCACGCAAAGAAGACATGGTGACTATGATAGATCAGCACGAGCATGAAAAGGTGTTGAAACCCATAGAAATCATTTATCAAAGGGCTGAAAAGAGGTTAGAACCGTTGGTAGTTCAAGCACCTTCACCATTTCCCTTTACAAATACCAAAACTGTGCCATGGAATTACAACACGTCAGCATTTGTACAAGGAAAGCCAGTAACGCTTCCAGAACCAGTAGTGATCAACATTGATGGGCCCGGGGGCATGACCCGAAGTGGCAGGGTTTTCATTCCTAAATCCTTACAAGAGAATGTGGGAGTGCCAGCCGCACCAGCTAATGAGAACATTTTGAGTAAGACTGTTGAGATAGGGGTGCCCAAAGGTACAGTTCCTGTGGACGAAGCAGATGAGTTCCTAAGGATTATCAGAAAAAGTGACTACAAGGTGGTAGATCAGCTCAGTCAGACCCCATCCAAGATCTCTATGCTCTCTTTGTTGATAAACTCTGAGGCCCACAGAACCGCCTTGTTGAAACTCTTGAAAGCGGCCCATGTGAGCCAAGATATCACGGTAGCCCAGTTTGACGGAGTGTGCAACAACATCACAGCGAGTCGTTGCTTAGGGTTCATTGATGCAGAATTACCAGTTGAAGGGCCCTCGCACAACAAAGCTTTGCACATCTCCATGAAATGCCAAGATAATACCATTGCAAGGGTGTTAGTGGACACAGGGTCTTCTCTAAATGTAATGCCCAAGTCGACCTTGGTAAAGCTATCCCTTGTCGGACCGGTTCTCAAACCAAGCAGCATGATTGTCAAAGCCTTTGATGGGTCTCAAAGAGAAGTGATCGGGGAGATAGAGCTTCCTATGGTGATCGGGCCACATCTGTTTAATATATCGTTTCAAGTTATGGACATTAACCCTTCCTACAGTTGCTTGTTAGGACGTCCATGGATTCATGCTGCGGGCGCAGTCACGTCCACATTGCACCAAAAGCTCAAATTCATCGTGGATGACAAGTTGGTCATAGTATCCGGAGAAGAGGACGCCTTGGTCAGTCACTTGTCGTCATTCCGATACATTGAGACTGAGGAAGGCGCACTTGAGACTCAGTTCCAGGCTCTAGAGATTGCTACTGTCACTTTGGAAAATAAGGATGAAGAGGATGTTCTTGCAACACAATTCAAAGCTTTGAAGATCACCACTGCTGCTCAAACTATTCAGAAGCCAAAGGGTTCCATCACATCTTGGAAGAGTTTAAAGAAAGACATGGAGGAGGGTGCTCTTGAAGGATGGGGACAGCTGGTGTTTCCCCCTGAGAAGAAGAACTTTCTGGGTGTGGGTTATCATCCGTCTAAGGGGAAACAGAAGATTCATGACTTTACTACTCCCCTTGAGGATGTTTTTGAAAGCGCTGGGTTCAGATCAGGTGATCAGATCAACATGTTGGAAGATGAAGAGGCCAGTCAAGGAAGCCATGATTGGGTGCACCAGTGTCCTACAAGCTTTGATCTCTCAAATTGGAAGGCTGTTGAGATTCCCAAAGTCTTTTTTATTTCAAAGTAATTTTCACTTATTTTCAAATTCCCCTTGCCACGCCCGAGGCATGTGGATGAACTTGTAAGGGCTTTCTTTGTTTTAATGAATGATTATCAAATAAATAAAAGTATTTTATGTGCATATTTTGTCCTATTTTATTCTTTCTCTTTTTCAGTTTTAAAAAAAAGATAAAAATAATAAAAATGGCAATAACTTCTTGCATATCATGACTACCTTTGCATTCATCTAAAAAATCAAAAAATATCATGCAGAAATGAACCTTTGGACCATAACAATGCTGTAAATCTTCATGATCTCGGGCTCCCAATCAATCTTACAGAAGAGGATGAGGAAGAGGATTGTGAACTCCCAGAGGAATTAGCTCGTTTATTGGATCAAGAAAAAAGGATGATCCAACCTCATCAAGAACCAGTGGATGTGATCAATCTGGGGACTGAAGAGGATAAGAAAGAAGTCAAGATAGGCGCTGCTCTACAGCCAGAGTTGAAGGTGGGTTTGGTCAAGCTTCTCCAAGGATATGTGGATGTATTTGCATGGTCTTATCAGGATATGCCAGGGTTAGACACGAGCATAGTTGAACACAAGCTTCCACTCAAGCCTGAATGTACACCAGTCAAGCAAAAGTTGAGAAGAACTAGACCGGACATGGCTCTCAAGATACAAGAGGAAGTTAAGAAACAGTTTGATGCGGGATTCCTTGCGGTAGCCAAGTACCCAGAATGGATTGCCAATATTGTGCCAGTACCAAAGAAACATGGAAAGGTCCGAATGTGTGTAGACTACCGGGATTTGAATAGAGCAAGCCCAAAAGATGATTTTCCACTCCCCCACATTGACGTGTTGGTGGATAACACGGCTCGATTTCCGGTTTTCTCTTTTATGGATGGTTTCTCAGGCTATAATCAGATCAAAATGGCGCCCGAAGACATGGAGAAAACAAACTTCATAACACCATGGGGCACTTTCTGCTACAAAGTCATGCCTTTTGGGTTGAAAAATGCAGGGGCAACATATCAGCGGGCCATGGTCACTCTGTTCCATGACATGATGCACAAAGAAATTGAGGTATATGTGGATGATATGATTGCCAAGTCCTCATCAGAAGAAGAACACCTTGTACACCTCCGGAAGTTATTCGAGAGGTTGAGGAAGTATCAGCTGCGCTTGAATCCAAATAAGTGCACCTTTGGCGTCAAATCAGGAAAATTATTGGGTTTCATTGTCAGTCAAAAGGGAATCGAGGTGGACCCCGATAAAGTCAAAGCAATCCAGAATATGCCCGCACCAAAGACAGAAAAAGAAGTGCGAGGATTCCTAGGCAGGTTGAACTACATCTCCAGGTTCATCTCACACCTCACAGCAACTTGTGAACCGATCTTTAAGCTGTTAAGAAAAGATCAGATCATTGAATGGAATGAGGATTGTCAAGGGGCATTCGACAAGATCAAACATTACTTGCAAGAGCCACCAATCTTGATACCACCAGTTGCGGGGAGACCCCTTATCCTATATCTACATGTGCTTGATGGGTCCATGGGTTGTGTATTGGGACAAGACGAGATTGGTAGGAAGGAGCATGCAGTATATTACTTGAGCAAAAAGTTTACTAGTTGTGAGACCAGATATTCACCGCTAGAGAAGACTTGTTGTGCTTTGACATGGGCGGCTCGCCGATTAAGGCAATACATGGTTTGTCACACTACCATGTTGATTTCCAAAATGGACCCTATCAAGTATATCTTCGAGAAGCCTGCTTTGAGTGGAAGGATCGCCCGTTGGCAGATGTTGTTGTCTGAATATGATATCCAGTATGTTGCTCAAAAGGCCATCAAAGGAAGTGTGCTAGCAGAACATCTAGCACACCAGCCCTTAGAAGACTATCATCCCGTGCACTTTGATTTCCCTGATGAGGACATCATGACTGTAAATGAGAAACCTCCCATAGATGAGAATGAAGGACCTGAGCCAGGATCTCGGTGGAAGCTTGTATTTGATGGAGCATCGAACGCTTTGGGGCACGATGTAGGAGTAGTTATCATCTCTCCTAAAGACACTCATATACCTCTCACAGCAAGACTATTGTTTGATTGCACCAACAACATCGCAGAGTATGAGGCGTGCATCATGGGCCTAGAAGGGGCAATTGACTTGAGAATTAAAACTATAGAAGTATACGGGGACTCAGCGCTAGTCATCTACCAAGTCAAAGGAGAATGGGAATCTCATCATCCTAACTTGATCCCATACCGAGATTATGTTTTGAAATTGTCGGAGTACTTTGATGAGATCTCCTTTCATCACATCCCAAGGGAAGAAAATCAGTTAGCCGATGCATTGGCTACACTCTCGTCCATGTACAAGGTAACTGGGCCTAATCATGTACCCTTGATAGAGATCAACCGTCGTGAGACGCCTGCATATTGCTTGGCAGCTGAAGTGGGGCAAGATGGGAGACCATGGTGTTTTGATATCAAGAACTTCCTCCAAAAGCAAGAATACCCCTCGGGGGCATCCAGTGGAGATAAGAAAACCCTTAGAAGGCTAGCATCTGGGTTCTTCTTGGATGGAGAGTTGTTGTACAAAAGGAACCATGATCTGGTTCTCCTCCGTTGTGTGGATAAGAAAGAAGTTGATACGCTTATTGAAGAAATCCATGAAGGGTCCTTCGGTACACACATGAATGGGCATGCCTTGGCAAAGAAAATCCTTCGGGCCAGGTACTATTGGTTGACTATGGAAACAGATTGCTTGAACCATGTCAGAAAGTGTCACAAATGCCAGATTTATGCTGATAAGGTACATGTCTCGCCGACTCCGCTGAATGTTTTGACATCACCATGGCCATTCTCCATGTGGGGCATAGATATGATTGGAATGATTGAACCAAAAGCCTCTAATGGACATCGTTTCATCCTAATGGCTATTGATTACTTCACCAAATGGGTCGAAGCGGCATCATACGCCAACGTCACAAGACAAGTGGTGGCCCAGTTTATCAAGAAAGAAATAATCTGCCGTTATGGAGTCCCTAACAAGATAATTACCGATAATGGTAGCAACTTGAACAATCAAACTATGAGAGAGTTGTGTAAGAGTTTCAAGATTGAACACCATAACTCATCACCATACCGGTCCAAGATGAATGGCGCTGTAGAAGCAGCAAATAAAAACATCAAGAGGATCCTACAGAAAATGGTGAAGACATACAAAGACTGGCATGAGATGCTCCCATTTGCACTTCATGGATACAGAACGGCAGTTCGCACCTCAACTGGGGCAACCCCTTTCTCTCTAGTCTACGGCATGGAAGCAGTACTCCCAGTAGAGGTTGAGATCCCATCATTAAGAGTTCTGATGGAAGCCAAGCTAGAAGAAGCAGAGTGGGTTCAAACCCGGCTTGACCAGCTTAATCTTATTGAAGAAAAAAGGATGGCAGCTTTGTGCCATGGACAGTTGTATCAGCAAAGGCTCAAGAGGGCATTTGATAAGAAAGTTCGTCCAAGACAGTTCAAGGAAGGGGACTTGGTGTTGAAGGCTATATTGCCTATTCACAAGGACACCCGTGGGAAATGGACTCCTAATTATGAAGGACCGTATGTGGTGAAAAAGGCTTTCTCAGGCGGGGCCTTGATCTTGACCACAATGGATGGTGAAGAATTTCCACTCCCAGTGAACTCTGACGCAGTCAAAAAATATTATGCCTAAAGAAAAAGAAAATAAATAAAAGCTCGCTAAGTTGAAAACCCGAAAGGGCGGCTTAGGCAATAGAGAGCGTCCCGGTGGGCTGAAAACCTGAAAAGGCGGCCCAGGCAAAAATTAGGGACATCAAAAAAGGAAAAGAAAACCCACTAAGTTAAAAACCCGAAAGGGCGGCTTAGGCAAAAAAGGGTATCCCGGTGGATTAGTAGCTCACACTGAGCAATCCAGGCAAAAATTAGGGAAACTAAATAAAGAAAGGCATAAGACTGCATGATTGATATGAGCACAGGACGAACTTCAGAAGGATCCGAGACCTCATACTCAACAACAAGATAATTCGAGACTGAAATCATGAAGAAGGATGGCATTGTTATGATTCCATAGAATTCATTTGTTTTTCATTGCCATTATCTTAGCTCAATTACGCGGTCACCTCTTTGAGGGATTTGCTTCCGTTGTAAAAACTTTCCGCACGCTATGTGCTATCAATAAAATATTCCTTTTGTTCACTGTGCTTTTCCTTATATTCTTGTACATTCATACTTTTATTTTCCGATAACCAAATGTTAAAACTTTGAAAAAAAAAAAAAAAAGCATTTTGAAATTAAGCAAAATATTTTGAAATAAGAAAGATTGAAGGAAATCAGCAGCATACGGTAAAAGGTGCCCCACTTTTAACACACATCAGACTGGCCCAGCGTTTTGAGTTGGATGGACAAGTGATGCTCCCCACAGATAAAGAATGATTGGTACACGACATCCAACTGAGATCCCTCTCCTCAAGGCAGGAATATCAAATGTCGGGATGAAATCAAACTCACGCATTTTCATGCATCCATACATGTAAACTCATGCATTACCATACATTCATAAATAAACACTCAAAGCTATATGTCAAATCACGAGTACGATGGAATGCTGCATTAGTCTTACATTTTTAGGCATTAATAACGCATTCATTGCAAGCATGCATTCATAATAGCAGGATCAAGAATTCCTACTCAAAAAATACAGGTTTCAGGCACTTGATCACGAGAAAAAGCATTCTCGTCTTTTTCCCAGCAAGTTGGTTGGTGAACTATTCCTCGGCAGATTAGTTGAAAAATCTCCTCCCCCAGTGAATTGTAAACCCTCTGATAACCACAACAGTTTGCATAAGCACACCCTTACAACAACTTCAGATTGACCTCCAGTGAGAACGGCTGGATAAGATCTCCTCAACTACAGATTGACCTCCAGTGAGAGCTGCTGGATAAAATCTCAACTACAGATTGACCTCCAGTGAGAGCTGGATAAAATCTTCACAACTACAGATTGACCTTCAGTGAGAGCGGCTGGATAAAATCTTCACAATTACAGATGGATCTCCAGTGAGAGCTGGATAAAATCTTCACAACTTCAGATGGACCTCCAGTGAGAGCTGGATAAAATCTACACAACTACAGATGGATCTCCAGTGAGAGCTGGATAAAATCTTCACAACTACAGATAGATCTCCAGTGAGAGCTGGATAAAATCTTCACAACTTTAGATGGACCTCCAGTGAGAGCTGGATAAAATCTTCACAACTACAGATGGATCTCCAGTGAGAGCTGGATAAAATCTTCACAACTAAAGATGGATCTCCAGTGAGAGCTGGATAAAATCTTCACAACTACAGATGGATCTCCAGTGAGAGCTGGATAAAATCTTCACAACTTCAGATGGACCTCCAGTGAGAGCTAGATAAAATCTACACAACTTCAGATTGATCTTCAATGAGAGCGGCTGGATAAGATCTACTCGATTTCACCAAGTATTTTCAGCATAGGTGGCTGGTTAAGGTTGGTGTCATTCATTTTTCTTTCGAGTTTGCCCGGTTCCCCTAAAGGAATAATAACAGGTATACTCGTTCCTCATGCCCATGCAAAATTAGGGCATTCTGTATTTAATTATCTTCCACCAAAAGAATACGAATACCAGGGTTATTCGCATTCTTACGGTTTAAGCAAATTAAATAGGGGCAGCTGTCATACCCTAATTTTGCCCCATGATATTTTTCACACTTTTGCATTTGTTAGAAAAAGTCAACAAAGTCAAAACTTTGACTAAAAAGTCAACAAAGTCATTTTTTTTATTGAAAAAGTCAAAGTTGGCACAAAAATAAATGGAATCATTTTTCTTGCATGGTTTTTGCATGGCATGATCATAAAGGGCCATATTTACCATTTTGCCCTTCCATTAATTTTTATTTTCTTATTTATTATTTATTTTTAGTTAGTTACTTGCGTTTCAAGAAACCTTTTTAACATCAAATTTAAATCCTTTTTTCTCATTTTTAATCCATAACCATTTTGCATAATCACATTTTATCATCATGCATATTTTTGTTTTTTGCATATTTATTTTTATTATTTTATGGGTTGTTTTTAATTTGTTATTTGTTCCCAAAAAATCAAAAGAAATGCCAAAAAATTCCCCAAACACTAACACCTCATCACCTTATCATGAGAGAGACCTAGAACCTTCCTAATCACCACCTCATCAAGGATAGTACAATAGTACAAACCTTATCTTTACCCAAAATCACCAAAAACCCTAATAAGGTACATTACCACTTCTACCCTCATTCCCCATCTCTTAACCTAAAAACTACACTATATATACCCTTATTAGTTGCTGCTGTGCAGCCAAGGAAGAGGAGAGGCAGAAATCAGATCAAAAACAACCCCAAAAAACTCACTTATCTCATCTTTCCTTCATTTTCAAAACACACATAAACACCATTATTTCTTTCATTTTTTTTCACAAATAACATCACCAAGGTTGCAGAAAGCTAAAGCAAGACAAAAATCAAAGGTTGAACGTCAGAATCAAGCACCACCATTGCGAAATCTTCAAGAACAAAAGCTTCTCTTTCTCGGTTTCAAGCTTCAAATAAGGTACCAAACTCTTCCCTTTAGCTATTGTATCATCCTAGAACATGTTGTATAGCTTGCTTGGGCCTGACTGCTATATATTTTGATGTTTCTATTTTTCGTACCTCTATTTGTTTGCTTCGTTTTTCAAAATCTAGCCACTGTTTGCCAAAACTGAAGTCATTTTTGTAATCTACGTGGTAAAACGAGTCGAACTGGTATTTTTATCGTTTGTTTTGGTGAGATCCATGAGCTCCGGTGGCTCAGCCGCCGTGTCGGAGCCTTAGGAAGGCGGCCGGAGCTCAAGGAAGAAGACCCATGGTGGGTTCTGTCTTTTCCCAGTTTAAAACCCAGCCGTTAGATCCTTTGTTTTTTTAATAACCGTTGATCTCGTTTTTAAAACGGAACCGTCAGATCTCATTTAAATGAGATCTGACGGTGATGATGTTGTTGGCGCGCGCGTTTGCGCTGCACCAGATCACGCCTGGCTTTTTATTTTATTTATTTTGTTTATTTTCTCTCTGTCTATTTCTCCGCCGTTGGATGGCGAGTTTGAATCTGGCGCGTTGGATCATTGTTGATCCACGCGCGTTGGATCTGGGTTGACGGTTTGGTCAGTAGATCCAACGGACCCAAGCCTGAGGCGCATGATAAGCTGCCACGCTGCGCCACACGTATTTCTTTTTTGTTTGGCTTCTGTTTTTTTTGTTGACTGGATCTGGGCTTGGGCCAGGGCGCCCAGGCCTTGCTATCTGCACCCCCGTATTTTTGCTATGCCTGAGTAATTTGCACCCCCCCTGATTATGATTATAAGTGATTTTTAGCTTATTTGCAAAAGTACTTATGTGACTTATTGGCTTATTTAAGCTTATTAGGTTACTGTTTATGCTTATATTATGTTAATTTCATTTATGAACTTTTCTAACTTGTTTAAGTGATTATTTTTGATTAAGTGATTTGTTAATTAAGTTGTTTTAGTCATAAGTGCATATTTGAAACAAAAGCTCTATAGCTTATTTAGGCCAATGTTTTGCACTAGATTAATTAATTGTCCAGATTCTTTAGCCTAATTTTGTTGACTCATTTTCATAAGTCATTTTCCAACCTATTTGCTTTTTAGCTCATTTAATCACTTTTTTAGCTTATTTTCATAAGCACTTATTTGGTGCTTAAGCTTTTTAGCTTATTGGATCATTTTGCTTTGCTTAAATCATGCTTGATTTCAGATTATGCTTTTGCTTCTCCTAGCTTATTATTTAATCACTTTTCTAACGTGTAGCTTATTTATTTAAGTGCTTAATTATATTTAATTGCTTAATTCTATTTACGCCATCAATTGTTATGTTTGTCTTCAACTCTTTAGTTCCCCAATTCATTCTAACTCATATCATATACTTTGATTTAATTTTGCATTGTTATGTTTAATTAATTCGTTGTACGCTACTTTAGTTTATGTGTTTTATTTAATTATGCATCATATTTATTCACTTGTGTTGCATTCATTCACTTTATTCATCTAATTGCATTCATGCACATTTATCCTCATTTATTCATTTGTCATGCTTATTATGTCACTTACATTGATGTAACTTCTCAACTTCTGTACTTCTCATCTTTCTTCTATTCTTGGACTGTTTGGTTTAAATTTGAGACTTGCTTTCATAATAAACATAGTGAAAAAGGTTGATCTGACGTATGGCTTTTCACACCCGGATAATCCCTTTCCCTGACGTATGGCTCGTGATCTTGGGATTATCCTCACTATTGATTAAATCAAGATTTTCATAATAAACAAGGATGAAAAGGGGTTGATCTGACGTATGGCTTTTCACACCCCGGATGGTTCTTATCCCTGACGTATGACTCGTGATCTTGGGACTATCCTCATCCTAAAACGTTAAAATAAACCAACATTCGTCTTTTCCTTTTGAAATACTTTCTTAATCAAACTAAATTAAGGTTTTCATAATAAACAAGGATGAAAAAGGGTTGATCTGACGTATGGCTTTTCACACTCCGGATGGTTCTTATCCCTGACGTATGGCTCGTGATCTTGGGACCATCCTCATCCTAATCAAGCGTTAAAACTAACCCCACTCACTCAAACTTCTTTTCAGAAAAACATGGATATACGCTTTATCCATTCCTCTGATACATACACAGCTTACGCCTCTAAGTAGAGCATACAAGCGTCGTTGTATCAGCGGAATGCGAAATAAGCAACATCCGTTATTCAAATTCTTTTTACAATGGATATACGCTTTATCCATTCCTCTGATACATACACAGCTTACGCCTCTAAGTAGAGCATACAAGCGTCGTTGTATCAGCGGAATGCGAAATAAGCAACATCCGTTATTCAAACTCTCTTTTTACAATGGATATGCGTTTTATCTATTCCTCTGATACATACACAGCTTAAGCCTCTAAGTAGAGCATACAAGCGTCGTTGTATCAGCGGAATACGAAATAAACGTTATTCGCATAAAACAAATAACCACACAAACAATTTTTTACCAAAACTACGTGAGTTTTGAGTTTCCCATTGCACCGGGGAATACGTAGGAGCGGGCTCCTACAACCGTCAAACTCAACTAATAAAACCCCTTTTTTAATTTATTTGGAAACGAAGTGGAGATTAGCCCAGTGACAGATTAATTCAATTTAAACCTGCGCAAACAAACCCAAACCACCTAAACGGTTCCCATCGAGTACGATGGATGCGAGGGGTGCTAATACCTTCCTCTCGCATAACCAACTCCCGAACCCGCCACGGTTCTTCAACCGTGTTTACCAAGGTTTTCGTGATATTTTCCTTTCCCCCTCTAGAATAAATAAACGTCAATGGCGACTTCATTACGTTACGCAAGATGGAATTTTCCAGCCCACTACAATTGTAGTTGGAAAAAAACATGTTTGTGTTTTATTAACAGGTTGCTTTGCAATGTATAATTATTCCTCTTCCTTCTAGACTTCCAGTATTGGTTTTATTGGTGGCATGGCACCTTCCTAGCTCTTGTGCCTTTTTTAGAGTTGTATGCGTGTCTTTGTTTGTTCCTACACACATATCTTGTTGCATTTAAGTTTTTTTTTTTTCTTTCAACAATTTGATGATTTTTCTATTTTATTTTATATATTGGAAACAGTTATTATAAAAATAATTCACTCAATCTTTTGATTTATTAAAAAATATTTTAAAGATTTACTAAAATTTAGTTATTTGTTTCTTCGCTTCTAAATAATAATTATTGGTTGAACTTTTTTATTTTCGACCGAAATTTATAAGAATCTTTTAGCTTAAATTGTAGAGTTACCACAAAAATATAAAATAAAATAAGAAATTGATTTTTATTTTTTTATAATGAAATCAAATTTATTATAATTTCTAAATTTATCTTGTGTTGAGTAAGTACTTTATATATAAGGCTATATTTTACATTATTATTATATAAGGCTAAATTTGTCATTTTACAAATATTCTTCTTTCTCTTCTTTCATTTTCTATTAAACCAAACAATGGAAGAGAAACTTTATAACTATCTTTCCTTCCACTTTCACTTGAACCAAACAATTAAAATAATCCTCCCATTTTCCACTCTCTTTCTTTCCTTCTTCATTCTTTCCTTTTACTTTCTTTCCTTTCACTTTCTTTTGACTACCAAACATAGTGTATATCTATTATCTATTATTATATCTATACTAATATATAAAGGGGATACAAATTTTTGGAATGACTTTTTTATTATTCCAATTTTACCCTTAAAAAATAATTTCCACATAAAAGTTGGTTTTCAATTTTTTTATAGTAAAAAACAATTTTTTTTTCTTCTTAATAATTAACCACAACAAAAAAAGGAGGTTACGTAGTTATCAATTAACAAAGTCCAATAAAAAAGGTGATTAAGTAATTATTTATATTTGCACAACACAGAATATCAATTACACACGAAAAAAAAAAGAATATCGATTACACAAACGGGCACGGAACGGCGGCTAGTCTATACTAATATATAAAGGGGATATAAATTTTTGGGATGACTTTTTTATTATTCCAATTTTACCCTTAAAAAATAACTTCCACATAAAAATAGATTTTTAGTTTTTTTTAGTAAATAATATTTTTTTTTCTTAATAACTAATCACAACTTCCATATAAAAGTAGGTTTTCAGTTTTTTTATAGTAAAAAAAATACATATTTTTTTCTTCTTAATAACTAGCCACAACAAAAAAGGATGTTACATAGTTATCAATTAACTAAGTCCAATAAAAAGGAGATTAAGTAATTATTTATATTTGCACAATAGAGAATATCGATCACAAAAAAACAAAAAAAAAAGATATCGATCACACAAACGGGCACAACTTTTGGCGGCTAGTATATATAAAAAGGATACAAATTTTTGGGATGACTTTTTCATTATTCCAATTTTACCCTAAAAAAATAACATCCACATAAAAATAGATTTTCAGTTTATTTTAGTAAATAATAGTTTTTTTCTTTTTAATAACTAAGCACAACTTCCAAATAAAAGTAGGTTTTCAGTTTTTTTATAGTAAATTTTTTTTTCTTGTTATTAACTAGCCACAACAAAAAAGATGTTACGAAGTTGTCAATTAACTAAGTCCAATAAAAAATGAGATTAAGTAGTTATTTATATTTGCATAATACTCCCTCCGTCCCTAATTATAGGAGCTAATTTGATAAAAAACGGGTATTAAGAAAATGGATTTTAGTACTGTATTAAATTGATTGACAAATTATATTAATTTTACATGTTTACTCTTACAATAAATTGTAGTGCTTTGTATCAAACAAAAGAGAATTTAATGCTATTAAAAAAACTATGCAAAGTAAATAAGGTGAGTTTGGAAAATAAATAATTAATGTCATTGATAATTGTAAAAAGATTTTATAAAAAGGGGCAAACTTTTTGTCAAACTAGCTCCTATAAATAGGGACGGAGGGAGTATAAAATATCGATCACAAAAAAAAATATATCGATCACACAAATGGGCACTGACGGCTAGTATATATAAATGAACTAAGATATTTGCATTTATATAGTAGGCCGATTCTACTCCTAACGTTATAATTTAATTAATAGTAGTTTTTGTGTATAAAATATTTAAATTAAAGTAGACACTACCTTGTTTAAGGTAAAACAAAAAAAAAATATTAACTTCTAATGCCCTCCACACCACCTTGTAATGTAGTTTCTTTGCCGACCAAGTCTTGTGGTGTGTCTTCCGATGCAGCTGGATGTTATTGTGTGGATTTCGTCCTCTCCAACGGTGTAGCCTTCATGGGTTTCCGGAAAATCTAGTTACTACAGCGGCTGCTCCGGGTGGTGCCACTACATTAAGAAATAAGATATTTCGCAGTAACTATTTTGCAGCGACATTCAAAATGTTGATAAAAATATACATATAACAATAACTAATTTAAGTTGTTGGAATAAGTTAGTTTTTTATCGACAATTACATTATTGTTGGGAAAAATGACTATTCCAACACTATTTTTTTGTTGCTGCTGTATACATAATTTTTTTATACATTAAAAAAAACTATCAAAATTTTATTATTTTATTCCAATTTGTATTTATAAATTCATGTATAATCTTTTTATTATTTGTTTTTTCAATATTTTTTTTATTAAAATTCATACAATTTTTATTTTTTTTTCCTAGTTTTATGAATATATTAGTAACAGGGTAAAATTATAATGGATGATACAAAATTTGGAATATTATTAAAACTGATAAGAACAAATTAATAAACATAGTAATAATTAATTGTATTATATTATAAATAGATTAACTAAATCATGTTTATTTTTATTAAAAAATATAGTGATTTATTTTCTTTTCTTCAAAACTCAACAGTATCGCTTCATACCCTTTTCAAAAAAAATGGTACCACTCCATACATATCCACCACCACTATTGAGATAATCATGCATATTTAAGTAAAGAAAATCCATTATATTATTTCTTGGAATATCTGTTAAATCTATTTAAGGATCAGTTGCAACATATTTTTGACTAGTTCCAAAAATAAAGAATAGATATGATTATGGAGTGGTGGTACTTAGGGATGGGCATGGTTTGGTTTGGGAGGAAAACTGAACCGAACTGAACTAAATTGTTTTCAAAATTTAAAATAACTGAACTGAATTGTTTGTCTTTAAAACTGAACCGAACCGAATTGTTAAAGTGATTCGGTTTTATGGTTTTAAACCAAACCATAACTAAATTTGCACTAAAAAAACCAAACCATTAAACTAAACTGAACCGACCTGTTAATGATGAACTGAACTGTTTCAGTTTGGTTTCAAAACTGTAGGTTATGGTTCAGTTTTTTTTTGTTCGATTCAGTTTAGTTTAGCAGTTCAATTTAATTTTTTGGTTTTTTTGTCCACCCCTAGTGGTACTTACGCTAACAGTCAAGCTGTGAGCCGCTGCCTTGGTGCTAGTGTTCTATTTTGTGCTTTCTTGTTGCTTTGAGGTTCTTGTGCTTTGAGCCTTCTATATCTCCTTGTAGGTTCGCTTTTCTGCCCCAATGGTACTTCTTATGCCTTTGTAACAGCCGTATTTTAATAAATAGGATTTTTGTGTAATTAATTATTTATTATTTAATTGAATATATGTGATTTTGTGATTTTATGAATAATTATGTTTTGGATAAGTGAAGGGTATTTTAGTAATTTATTAGGATTATATTAATCTAGTTGAGAGTCTTTAATTAGGTTAGAAAAAACTTAATTAATATTGGTTATGTGATGTTTAGATATTTATGGAGGAGTAGTAAAAGAATAGAGTTTTATGTGATGTTGTGAGAATTGAGCTTTAGTTAATGGGCCTAGATCAATTAGTAAGATTAGTTTGGGAATTCTACATTAACCTAGGTTTGGGATATAAAATGATAAGTTAGAGAGAGAGAGAGAGAGAGAGAGAGAGAGAGAGAGAGAGAGAGAGAATTCATTTTATGATGAATTTGGTGGAGGTAGAAAGAGAAAGAGTAGAGAATAGAAGAGAGAAAAGAAAAAAGAAAGAAAAGAGAGAAAAAAAGAGAAGAGAAATGGGTTAGAGAAGAAGATGAAGAACAACTAGAGGAAAGTCATGGTTAGATTAAGAGATTGAAGAGAATGAGTAAAAAATCCAACTTGAATAAGATATGAGAGTAATATGTGTATCCTAGGGTGATCAAGAGAGGGGGAGAAAGTCTATCTCTCTCCATCCCAATCCTCTCTCACTCTTTTTCTTTTGGGTTTTTGGGGTGGATTCATGGGAATGTGTTTATGTTGTTAATTGATGTTGATTGATGAATTCTCATGTCTTAATATGAATATTGAATGAGTTTGTATGATTAAAATCCATAATTTAAGCTTCAATTGATGAATTGTAAAAATGGGTTTTGTTGAAAATAGGTTTATGTTAAAGTATGAGAAATTCATGAATTTATGTATGAAATGATGTTTGATTATGTTATAAGTTGTACTTCTATGCTTAGTGTGATTATACATGATTAAAGATGTTTGCTTGATGTATTTATATGCCTTGGGTGATGATTTTCGCATGAAATTGAACCAAAACTCGAAAATAAGACCCTCCTGACCTATAGAACTCGCCACAGCGAGTTGCTGTCCTGGTGAACTCGCTGCAGTGAGCTGAGGGCGAGTTGCCCTGTTGCTCTCTGCCTTAGCTCGCTCTGAGCTCGCTCTGGGTGCGCTAAGCGAGCTGATCAGCCCTGAAACTTGTCTTTTCTTGAGAAATATGATGTATATGCTTATACTATGATTGAATTATGATCTTATGATTAATATGATGATGTATTTGACTATAAATTGAGTCTAGGATGATGAATTGAGTTGTGATATTGTACATTCTAATTAACTATGATTAATGATGAGATGAGATTATATTGATGATGATGATGATAGATAATTGTTGATGATTAGTGATGATGATAATATGATTATGTATATGTTTGAATGAAGAATATATGTATATCTATATGTATATATGACTTGATAAATGATGATTGATTATGGTGAAGGTTATTATCTAGTGATTCATAATAATAATTGTATACCTAATTGAGTTGAGATAAAGGAATTGCTTTATGATATGTGTGCTTGAATGTATAATGATAATGATGATGTGTTGAGATGATTTGATGAGAATTTTGAGAAGGAATATTAGGTTGAGATATCTTAGTATTCATGAGTAGATGTGAAGAGTATCATCATAAGTGGTAAATGTACATTCATGCATTCATGAGTCAACTTGATGCGAAGTCCCCCGTGACTTAAAACTGACTTGAGACGAAGTCCCTCATGACTTAAAACTGACTTGATACAAAGTCCCTCATGACTTAAAACTGAACTTGATGCATGTACCACATGCATTTAGTTGTGTCTAGGGAGACATGACATTGATGATGATATTAGTTGCATTAGAAACTTGTGCATTCCTATTTTGTACTTGGTAATTGATACTAATATGTGCATTAATTGTTATTTGTGTATTAACTGAGAGTAATTTGATGTTGATGATATGTGATTGCTATTTGTATATCAATTGTGAATAACTTGATGATATGTGGATTATATGATTTACATGATACTTGATTTATAAGTTATAGATGTATCTTAATTGTATAATCTTGCATCTTTATGGTGCGAATGTTAGTAGGATTTATTATATGGTTATTAAGTGTATAATATTCGATATACTTACATTTATTTTGGGATTCCTTACTAACTCTCTGTTTTGTGTACTTGTTGGACCTTTGGGGGTCCAGATTCTCAGGTTATAGTTATAGTCGAGTTGTCGGTGATGCTCTGCTCTGATTAGGACACGAGAAAGAGTTTACCTTTATATGTATACATAGAGTCCTTTATTGCTTATTTTAATTTATTAAGGTTGTATCATTTTCAAAAGTATTTTGTATAAGTGATATTTTGCTAATTAAGTTAATTAGCATGTAATACTCAAACATTTGTTTCTATAGTTCAAACTTTATATTCCGTTGCGCATTTGAAAAAGACTTTTTATAAAACTAGAAATAGTTAGATAATAAGTTTGGGTGATACAGCCTTGGCGTGTGGCTTAATAAATTTGGTTGTTAAAAAAAACAAACTAGTAGAACGTTTATTGACAATCCTAATGGGTTTCATTGTTGCAATTTGTGTCAATTTTTTTGTTTATCCTTTGTGGGCAAGTAATGAACTTCATGATCATTGTCTCAAGAATCCACCATCTTGTAAATACAATTCATAGTATATATATAATTATTATTTGTTCTCTCATAATAATATACCATATAGCTTATGTTTTTCTAGTTGTTGACATATGAAATAATAGCTATAAATTCGCTCACTTGAGTCATGTATTGCAAACTTTCTATAGTGCAGATTACTATTCATCCAACGCTCCTCTATAAAAAGCTGCGATAATAAGGCATCTAATATTAGAAAGTATTTGAAGAATACTAATGCAAGCGAACAAAAGTGTCGAGACTATGAAAGAAGATGATGAATAATGGAGAAAAAGAGAGTTGGGCAAGAGATCAAGTCATCGGTGTCTTAGTAAATTTTGTGGTGTTCATATAGGATTAAGTGATAGACATTCAAAGTAGTACTACTCTTTTGTGTTTTCTAGCTTCTTGTTCTTGGCCTAGTGGCTAGGGCTAGTTTAGTGTTTTGATATTATGTGAATGGCCACTTGGTTTTGTTACGATTTAAAAGACTTGTGACTTGTGATTTGTATTTAAATTGTTTTATAAATAAAATTCGATGATTAAAAAAAGAGATTGAGGCTCCGTTTGGATTGATGGAATATAATGGAATGGAGCGGAGCGAAATAGAGTGGAGTGGAATGAAATGGAGCGGAATGAAATAAATATTTCATTCCATTGTTTGGATATTTTAAGAAAGAGAAGAACAAAATTGAAGGTAAGTGGTGGTATGAGATGCAATTTATTCCATTCTATTCCATCTGGCTCCGCTCCATTCCATTATTTTTTTTTCAAATCCAAACAATGGAACATTATTTTATTCCATTCTGCTCTGCTCCATTCCGTTATATTCCATCAATCCAAACAGAGCCTTAATCAGAACATAACTTATAAATAAAATTTAGCAATCAATGGTTTGCTAATCAACATTAATTCCTACGGGAGATTAAATTAATATTTGAATTTTTTGTTTGAAATAGTAACGAAAATATCAGCTACTTTGAAAAAAAATAGATTTTCAACAAAAAAAAATTGCAGCGACTTTAGTTGTTGACAAAAGTACCTTTTCGTAGCGACAATAGTCTTATTGTTGTTGTTGTAAAAACACTAGTTATGACATCAACATTAATTCTCCTCGCAACCTGCAAAAAATACATTTTGCAATAACTTTGGGTTTTTTGCGGCGATATTTGTCGCTGCAAAAAAACTTTTTTCTTGTAGTGTGCTATTTACAGTTGAGGTGTTGGTTCTTTCAGCGATGGTTTTG
Source organism: Trifolium repens (assembly GCA_030408175.1). Lineage (NCBI taxonomy): Eukaryota > Viridiplantae > Streptophyta > Magnoliopsida > Fabales > Fabaceae > Trifolium > Trifolium repens. The sequence goes on from CP125846.1 coordinate 39,737,102, forward strand.
GCGGTGGTGGTGGTGTTATTTGCAGTAGAGGTGTTGGTTCCTTGTTGCTGTGGAAGATGTGTAGTATTCTGGCGCCTCTACTTACAACGGTGGTTCTGGAATATCTAGGTTTTGAGCGGTTTGTGTGTTTCCTCGATGGTGGTGAGATTCGAAGGTGTGTGGTGGTGGTTGGAGGTGCTGAGGTGGTGAGATTCTTTGTATCTCGTTGATCTCTACCACGTCGGTGTTGACTATTTGGAGGCGATTTGTGAGCTGAGACTTATCTGTCTAAGTTCTCATTCTACCATGGCCCCATAAACTTTTGACTCAAGGAGCTGTTTTTTTGGATTCTGATGGGCCAATCACTTTTGATTCGGGATCGAGAGTTAGTGTCAATTGACATCTTTATGGGTCGAATTGATGTCTTCTCTGGTGGTCTAGAAGCTGATGAGGAGTGTCTTTCTAAGAATGAAACTATAAGTGGACCTCTATTAGGTGGTGTCTATTTCGATATTTTCATTGGTGTTCCGCTTATATACGGTGTCTTTGTTTTATAGCCTTTCTTTTACCGATTTTTGTTCGTCTTGTGCAGAAAACTAATTTTTTTTAAAAGAAAAATTTCCCATTAAAAAAAGAAAGAATATTAAGGTTGATCAGACTAGAGAAATGTTTGTTGGTGTTGAAAGAGGACATAGTTGCCCCGTTTGGCCCGGCTTATTTTCTACTTTTTTTCTTCTCCTTAAAAATAGTAAAGAAGGAAAAAATTGTGTTTGACTTCACTTTTCTTTATTTTTTACTTCTTTACTTTATTTCTCTATTACTTTTAAGGAGAAATAGTGTCAAAATATAATTTTATACTTCTTTATTTCGATTAAGCTAAAATAAAAAGTAAAAAATAAGCCGGGTCAAACGGGGCTAATTTCCACGGTAAAATTAAAGTGAGAGGTTCGCAAATACTACCTGTCTACCTCCGTCCCATTTTACTAGATCTCTTTTGATTAAACGACATTATTCACTTATTATGCTTTGACCATACTTTCTTAATAATATATAAATATAAATATAAGCATATAAGATCTTGTTTGATTTGTTTTGATGAGTAATTTTAAAATATCCAATTTTTATAATTTTTACTAATAGAAAATTAAAAATACTAATGATCAAAATCTTGCGTTGACATACGTGCAATAGTCAAACTAATTCTTTTATTTTGGGACGGAGGTAGTAGAATCTGTATACTGCATTGATAACAAGAGTAATATTTATACAACATCGGGAGCAAGTTGGTAGGACATTGTTAGATTGTGCCCTATACTATTTTTGGTATGTGGTGATTATCATCTAGACAGGAGAAGTCCGGTGAAATTTTGATGATTGATTTGTAACCTGCACTGGGAACATGTTTTTTGAATCGCCCTACAATAGGTTAAGAAATCCAAAAGTATAAATTTTACATTGACAGAAATAATATTTTGACTTTCAAAACTTGAGTGCACGACTTTTAAATCAAACATTTCTACAATGATTAATTCTAATACATATTGAGGTCTTCAAAATTATTTTAAATTAGGGTTTTAAAAGAATCATAATACTACCTTTGTCCCCATATATAAGATTATTTTAACTTTTTTATTTGTCCTATTTTATTATTTCTTTTTCTCCATACCCCTAATCATAATATATCATTTTTTGCAATTGATAATAAATACTTTGTAAAATTATCAACAAATTATCTCTCATAAATGGCACACTTGTAAAAATAATATTAATAGTCAACGCATTTAATATCGCAATTAACTTTCTAAATTCCAGTGATTTACCCAGAAAGGTATTTTATTTTGGGACAGAAGTAGTAGTATTTATTAACATTATATTGTTTGTTATCAATCAATTAGTCAAGCTACAACGTAATTTTTTGTGGGGAGGAGGTCTCGGAGATAGGCGCTTATGTTGGGTGAAATGAGATCAAATTTGTCTTCCAAAGGAGCAAGGTGGCTTAGGGGTTAAAAACTTAGCTATTTTCAACATATCTTTGTTAGGAAAATGGAAGTGGAGAATTTTATCTGAAAGTGATGCGGTGTGGTCTGAGTTATTACATTTCAGGTACGGGCACTTACCTTCTAACTTGTTGGCTGGTGTTACTTTATCAAATGATACAAAATCCTCGTTATTGTGGAGGGATATCATTGGTTTAGACTGGGGCTCTAACGAGAACTGGTTTATGGCAAATATCAGTTGTCGCGTGGGGGATGGTAAAACCATTGGCTTTTGGAGATTTAAATGGTTTGGTGACCAACCACTTTGTGATCTTTTTCCTGATCTTTTTGCCAAAGAAGCTCTTAAAGATGCGTTGATTTCCGAGAGATTGCAGGAGTCTGGTCAAGGTAGAGTTTGGAATTGGAATTGGCTCCAGCAGCTTTCTCATAGTGAATCGCAACAGTTAGAAGCGTTACAATTACTGCTGTACGATTATCTCTCGATTCTGATCTTGTCGATAGGTGGAAATGGAAACCCGGCGTTTTGGGTTCTTTTTCAATTTGTTCTTATTATAATGTTATGATTGATTCACATCCGGTTGAGGAGCTAGAAGCAATTTTGTTGGCACCTCTTAAAAAACTTTGGAAGATAGATGTTCCATCAAAAGTTCTTGTTTTTGAATGGCGCTTTATTCTTGATAGACTACCCACGCATCAAGCACTCAACCATAGAGGTATTATACTCAATCCTAATGACTTGTCTTGTGCTCTCTGTTCTCTAAGTGTAGAGGATATTGGTCACCTCTTCTTCTCTTGCCATTTTAGTGTTGGTATATGGATTGCAATTGCAAATTGGATAGGGAAATTAATACCAACAGGGGTTGATTGTTGTACCCATTTTATGATGTTTGGTAATTTGGTTAGATTGAAAAAAGGAGGAGGGCGAGTAAGTCGTTTGATTTGGTTGGCTACTACGTGGAGTATATGGAAATTGCGTAATGATGTGATTTTTAATGGAGTCACCCCGGATGCATCAAATCTTGTCAACGACATCAAATCCATCTCTTGGCCATAAAAAGCAGTTTTTCAATAAAGCTCTTAGCCATAAAAAACAGTTTTTTCTTTAATGTGTAAAATTGAATCAAAAGAGCTTCTAAGAGAAGAGATTGAAACCTACTTTTGGAAAAAAAATTGGAGTTTTTGTTGTTGTTATTTTTAGTATAAATTTAATTTAATCTAGTTTATTATAATTTTTTCTTAAGTTTCATATTAATCTTTAGTTTGTTATTATCTTCATTTTCTTAAATATATACTAGCGGCCCGTTTGTGTGATTCACGTTTTCTATTTTACTGAAGTATATAAATTGTAAATCGTGGTTTATTATAAATTTGATTTTTATTTAAATTAATGTGTATATCTTTAGTTTTCCTATTTGTTAAATCATTCATCTGGGCTCCACTAATAATCCAAATCATAATTTAATTTAGCAAACTTATGATAAGTAATTTTTTTTGTTCTGTTTAGTTTAATTCTATTAGCAAACTTACATAATTCATGTTGTTATCATAGAATCGTTCTTTTGGCCTAAACTAATTCATGTTGCAATCATTCATAATTCCAATTTTGGTTTTCCTATATTTTAATAATAATCAACTTAAAATGTTATGTATAATAGAAGATTATTAATGTATACATAATAGTATTATGGTATAGAAATGTATTAAAAGTTCCATAATTTAATTTGCATAAAACATATATTGTGAATGTTTTCGTTTTTTAGGTAAATCAAGTTTCTGCTATTGTTTTGTCACTAATGCTACAGTTGTGCATGTCATATTTTTTTCGATGTGATAAAATCCTCATAAGGTTGTGGGGCCACCCAACAACGGTGTGTGACATGCCTATTATTGTTTTAAAAAAACTCGATAAAGTCTCATCTTTTTCTCTCGGATGTTTTCTTTTATCATTTGCAACAATAGTGAATTTAGGTCTGAAATGATAAATAAAAAATTAAACAAAAAAGCATGTAAAATCATCATATAATAAAAACAACCATTGATTTTTTGTATACCTATGATTACAATGTAAGTACCTATGATTACAATGTAACAACGGGATAACAAAAAATGATGATTTATTTAAAAAATAACGAATAAAGTGAAAATTGAAGTAAATATGCATATGGTGGCAAAATGATCTAATTCTAATATATGTTTCTCTTCATTGTACTCTTTGTTCTCTTGTCTTTAACATGCTTCTAGATTGTATCCCTCTTTCATATCATCACTATAAAAATTTTGTTATTAACAAAAAAACAATTTGAAAAGAAGTGAAGATAAAAGAGATAATTTGGTTACCTTTGTTTTTTCCTTGCTTATAATAAGGAAACCTCTCTATTGGGTGATGACACAACCTCTGCGCCGCCTCTTTCATGATCTTCTGCATATGACAATAGATTAAATGAAAGTAAAACTATCTTTGTTGTAACTGGTTTTGTTATATAAACACTTGTTAAAAAAAGAGTAAACCATAATTGGTGGTTACTTTTTTTGTTGGTAGTTTTTTTAAGGGTAAAATAAGAATAATGAAAAAGTCATCCCAAAAATTTGTATCCTTTTTATATATTGGTAGTTTTTTTTTAAGGGTAAAATAAAAATAATGAAAAAGTCATCCCAAAAATTTGTATCTTTTTTATATATAGTTGGTTACTTTTTTTATTGGTAGTTTTTTTAAGGGTAAAATAGGAATAATAAAAAAGTTATCCCAAAAATTTGTATCCTTTTTATATTCCCTCCGTTTCTTTTTAATTGTCTTTTTAGAATAGTAAAACCAAATTAAGGAAGTGTATTTTTGTACTTTATCTTCCTATTATACCCTCGTTTTAATCCACCAATAAATTCCTATTTTTTTGCACACACTTTCTCTTTCCAATAAATTTAATATATTATATACAAAAAAAAGAATCTAATACGTTATGTACCAAAAATAGATAAAAAAGATTTAGTTTTCCAAATATATAGCATTAATTGGTTTTATTGAAAAAGATAAGAGTAATTGACAAAGGGTATAATAGACAAATCACATCCGTAAAATACAAAAAGGACAATTAAATTGAAACGTTAAACCTGGCAATAAAAGACAAATAAAAAGAAATAGAGGGAGTATATTTTACTAAATAACTTTGAAGTTAAAAAAAATCAATTACCAAACAACTTTATTTTTTTTTCTCAAAAGCTATTATTTTCAATTTTAGCTTTCAAATAGCTTCTAAGACTTAAAAAAGCAGGCCAACCATACTCTAAGTTGATAGTCACCACTTTTAATCTTCTAAGACAAATTAGTTGTACTTATTCTATCCTAAAATATGTTAGACTACTTGGCTATCACTTAGAAGGGGGGTTGAATAAGTGCCCTTAAAAACAATGTAGGTTTTTCAAAATTATTTCGTTTAAATGGTATGCGCGGAAGCACCACCGGATCGGTAGTGTCTTTGCACCCGATTGATCACTGGAAAGGTAATATAGCCTTTGAACGTATGAAAAGACTTAGAAATGATCGGAATCAAATTATTCGAAATTAAACGTTTCAAAAAACAGACCAAGCAAGTTGATGGTTTCCAATCTAATCCAATCACAATCAAGATATACCAATTGAATTTTTGTGCACACGTACGAACACGAAAAATCCAATTGACTCAAAATTAAAGCGATTAATTAAAAGTAAAAGATGAAAGAGAGAAAGACACAAGCGTTTGATTAGGGAGTTCCCCGGCTTTCGTGTCGTCCTCGCGGTCGGCCGGGTACGTCTCCCCCCAAATAACCAAACGGGTTATTTGAGAGTATATTGATCAAAACGATGAACAAAAGTGCACAATTTACAATTGAAACTTATAAACCTATAACGAATCAAAAGTAAACTATGCGAATAAACCTCAACACACAACGAAGCTTCGCCCTCTGATTCCAACGATCAAACCCGTGCCAATCCGCACCCGATCGTCCAGCTGAGTCCTTCGCTTCTTGTTGTTAAACCTCCAAGATTCGCACGATCTTGAACCCTTGAGAGAAACCAAACCTTCAACACAATTCAACCCGACTACGATTCTGATTCACCGCGAACCGTACCGAACGTTATCACACAAATCTGCAGTTTCTATTGAATTGATCCCATAATTAAACTTCAATTTGATTGCAAACTTGATGAAGATGATGAACTTGTGTTGAATGAAACCTTTGATCCAAATTTTCACTCAATTTGAACTTCAAAGCGTTTTCTGAACTCACTCACTGATTTCTCTTTATTACAATGACACACCACATTGCTATTTAAAGAGAGAATAGAATTGAGCAAATTTGGGCAAAATTTAACAGACATGTATCGATACAACTGATAATTTGTATCGATACAAACCCTTTGACCAGCGTTAAAAATGAAAGATTTGACCTATGTATCGATACAAACACGGGTGTGTATCGATACATACATCAGTTTCTTGAAATCTTGACTGATATGTATCAAATCATGCAAGCATGATTCGATACATCATGATGTTTCTGGATTTCTGAGAGGCATAGGTGTGTATCGATACATGCAAGCATGATTCGATACACAGGTAACTATCTGCCTCTGAGAGATCACTTTTGTATCGATACAAGTGATATATGTATCGATACAAATTGCACAAAATCAGTCTGAAGAAATTTCAAGACATTTGTATCGATACGCATAATTATGTATCGATACATAATACCCAAAAACAATTTTCCAAAGTGTTAAAATAGTTTTTCGCTGTCAAGTCATTTGTAATGTTGCCAAAATATGTTCTACTCTATTTTCATGTGTTTTGACAATTATTAAAACATGAGGATGAACTGGTGCACTTACATTCTCCCCCTTTTTGATAATTGTCAAAACTATGCATAAGCTAACTAAGCCTATACCTAATATGCAATAAAATAGCAATATGTATACAGACGCAATAAACATCAAGGCTAACAATAAGCAACCCTCCCCCTGAGTTGATGCCATAATGCGTTTGACATTGTTGATAATATTCAAGAATTCTTTTAGCTATTCATCCTTAGCCTGTGCATCCAAATCTCTCCCCCTTTGACAATATCAAAAAGAAGAAGAGGGTCTATTAGAAGTATCATGTTCAAACAATTTTAACCAAAGTCATATCGTGCACTTACATTTGTCGAAATGCACTTATATGATGAAAGTTCCTAATCAATATAAATACATACAAAGATATGCCAAAATATATCAATGACGAATACCAAATTTCATGACAAATATGGAATGTAGAATAACAAACCAAAACCAACGCATGAATATCGTAACATATCGACATTTTAAATCAACCAACATATCAAAATATGGGACGAAAATAAACAAAACAATGCAACAAATGCATAAACATAAGAAATCATCCATACAAACCAAAATTATCCAAATTATCAAGTTATACAAGCCAAAGTGAATGTTGTCTAAACATGACAACATTTAAAATTATCCGTACAACCAAATCGAAATAAAAGAAGTCATAAGAAATAAAGATAAAATTGTTCATGCGGTACGAGAAAATAAATGCGATAAAACAAATTTAAGCATCATTATCATTCATGTCATCCGGGTTGTGATTGGAATTGAAGTATTGGTCAACGGGAGTTTGTTGCTTGATGCATTCATCCAACTGGTTTTGTAGATGATCAAACCTTGAGACATTATAAGCATGCATATCATCAAGTCTCATGGTTATCTCATTTTGGAATTTAGCTTGTTTTAAGCTCATCTCCTTCAACATTTCCATAATTGCACCATTACCAATCTCCGAGGGGTCATTATCCATGCTTTCATTGTCATGTGATTCCACTCTTGGTCTCTTACCCCTTTCTTCTTGATTCCCTTGATTTGGTTCTTCATCATCGTCTTCCTTTCCACAAAATTCATAATCTTCAATCTCATTATTCCACTTATAATCCATCTTTTTCATTTGAGTTATGCTAAAAATTTGATCTCTTTTTGGAATAATCCAAGATCCCGCTACCTTGTAGGTTATCTTGAAGTGGTCTAAGATAGTGATGATCCAACTTGAGTATCCGAAACAATGATCCTTCTTAGAACCTCTCAAAGCAAATAAGCGGCTCACAATGTAGTGTGGCCAATCCATTTTCTTTCTTTCCATCATGAGGTACATAAGGTCAATATCCTTCCAATCAAGTCAAGAATATGATCCACCTCTAGGCCGTAGAATGTGATTCACAATCCAAAGTAAAACCCTTGGACCTTTCTTGAGCCTACCGGCCTTTCCATTTGGACTTTTACCATTCCTAGTTAGTGTGCTAGCAAACTCAGCCATATTGTACTTAGGACCATCAACATCGGTGAATTTTTGCAAGTTATCACCGGTTGTCAAGCCAAATAGTTTGAACCAAAGAGTGTTAGAGAACCTGTAAATCTTCTTTCCTATACAAAACTCAAATTCAGCACCATCTTGTTCTTGTAATCCGGAATAGAAAATCCTAACCAAATCCTCTATGTATGCTCTCTTCAAGTTACAAAAGGTAGAGAGACTTTCTCTCTTAATGATCTCAGCAACCTCACTTAGATGTAATTCCTCAAGGTTCTCAACATCAACAGCATTTTGAGGGATTACCTTCTTTTCCTTACAATTTCTAATGTAGAAGCTTATGTAATTCTCATGAATAAAGTTCTCTTGCCTAAAGTTTTCTTCATGATTACTATCCCTTATGATCTTAGTCCTACCATTATTCTTACTTCTATTGCTAGTAGCCATTATCAATAGTAAGGAATAGAGTAATGTTACCTTGTTGAGAGTTGAGAAAATGAAGAATCCACACACACCCAAATTGAAAACCCTTGTCTTGAATGTGGAGATTTTGAAGCTTGAACCACCAAATTTATGAAAGAATGTGAATGGGTAATGAATTTGAAGTGGTTTAGTGTCAAGTTTTGTGAATTTTGGTTGAGTTTTGAGAGAGATTGAGAATTTGGGAATGAGGGTTTTTGATGAAATTTTCGTGTAGAAGAAGAAGGTTGTGTTGTTTGATGAATGAATGAATGAAAATTGATACATAAAACTTTTTTCACGCGTTTGTATCGATACAGAATCATGTATGTATCGATACAAGTTAGTTTTTCTGAAGCATGTATCGAAGCATGCGAGCATGTATCGATACATTTAGGTAGTTTCTGCTCAAACTGAAGAGTTATGTATCGATACAAGCATCATATGTATCGATACATATCAGTTCATTTTGAAATTTTGAAAAATAACTAACATGTATCTATACAGTATTTATTTGTATCGATCCAAAATGCATTATTTTCGATTTTTCTCAAAACACATGAATTTATAAGTTTGAAGAAATAATTTTTATGACTTCCAAATAACATGTATGTATGGAATACATATAACCAATAAGATACATTCTTATGTATGTGAGCAAAACAAAATACCAAAGCACATTATAACATGAGAACACATGTCAAACCATATATGCATGATAAGGCATTCACATAAATGAATCAAGGTACCAAAATCAATCATATGAAAATGTATGTTTATGAATGCACGCAAAGTCGCATATAAGAATCAAACAAACATATACAACCAAGTATGAACTTAATATGACAATTGTAATGATTTTTGTCAAATCCCCATTTAAGACGTATGAGTCTCAAAAACTTATAAATATTTTTGAGCAAAATTCTTGGAAATGGAGGATTAGACAACCATCAAAGCAACTATCATATTAAGATGAAAATTGTATGTATATGAACCAAAGTACAAATGCTAAGTAAAAAACAATATAAAGGTAAAGGTAGAGAATAGAATCTTCCCTTGAGTGTTAGGTGGAGGAAGTGATCAATTTCCGCACCATTGTAAGTGTCGAGTTGAAGCTTTTCTCATCGCTTTCCTTGTTCGTAAGTCTTGAACTCCATTGTTGTCGGTGTCTTTTGTCAATGGTTTCAAGACGATTTCCTACATACTTAGACATTTGAAATAGGTCCCCAACTCATGTTGGGTCCTAATTGGTTTGTAGCACCATTATTGCCTAACTTAGGTAACCATTGCAATTTGCCTTTTGGTACCAAGACTTTTCTAGCATGACATTTTGCAATAGTATGACCCTTGTCACAACAATAATGACAAACGATATGAGGATTACTTTTCTTAGGATCCTTTTCAACAAATTTATACTTTTTATTTCTAGGTTTCAAAGATTTGTTAAATTTAGATGGATCAATCGCAAAAGTAATCTCCGGCTTGGATGGTTCTTTTAGCTTGTCTTGTAACTTTCGCAAGTCTCTACGTAAGTAAAAGCATCCATCACATCCGGTCCTATCGTTACCATAACTATCAAAAGTTACAAGAGGTTTTTGAATCATAGACTCTTTGAGAGCTTTCAACTCAAGCTCCGTTTCCGAAACTTTTGCCTCAAGGTATTTATTAACCTCCATTAAACCTTTTAGTCGTTGAAAAGCCTCTTTAGTCTCTTTGAGTAACTTTTCAAAAGCAACTTGCAACTCATGATATTCTAAAAGCGTATAGGGCTACAGGGATTTTGATTTACCTTTTTAGGAGCAAGTTTCTTGCGATCATGAGATGTTAAGCACACATTAGCCAATGCATCTTCACCACTTGAGCTAGAGCTTGATGATGAAGAGGAAGATGAGCTTCTGCTCTCCCATGCAACATAAGCTTTCTTTCCTTTGTCCTTGCTTCCCTTTTTGAATGAAGGTGACTCCTTCTCTTTTCTCTTGAGCTTAGGGCAATCCGGCTTGAAATGACCAACTTTGCCACATTCATAGCATGCCCCTTTCTTGGAGTGCCTATTATCTTCATTCTTCCGGCGGTAACCACTATCTTTCCGAAACTTCTTAAGATTGTCATCGGAATGTTTTATCCCATTCTTTCTCACATATCTATTGTAGCGTCGAACGAAGAGCCCCATTTCCTCATCATCGGAATCGTCTTCGCTTGAGCTACTTTCCGCTTGCTCAACCTTTTTGGACTTGGATTTGGAGACCTTTAGAGCAATGAACCTCTTATCCTTTTCTTTTTCCTTATCGTTGTGTTTTTCCTTTTTCTCACCTTTCTCATGCTTTTCCAACAAGTTAAGCACTTGTTCATGTTCCGTTAGCTTACCAAATAGGGTTGTGAGACTCAAAGTAGTAAGATCATTCGCTTCTTTGATTGCGGTGACCTTTGGTTGCCATGACCTATTAAGACATCTCAAAATCTGATTAGTAGCATATTGATTTGTGATTGGTTTACCTAGACCATGTAACTTGTTGGTGATTTTTACAAATCTTTGTTGCATATCCGCAATGGTTTCACCATCTTGCATATGAAACAATTCGAATTCTTGAGTTAAGGTGTTTATTTTCGAAATTTTGACCTCATTAGTTCCCTCAAAATGAGTAACTAATGTACCCCACATTTCTTTGGCCGTAGAACAATGCGACACATGATAAAATTGTTCAATCCCAAGGGATGAAATAAGTATGTTTTGTGCCTTTGCATCGTAATTGACCTTTTTCTTTTCATCATCCGTCCATTGTGCCATAGGCTTAATAGTGACAATGCCATTAGGATCGGTGATTGTCGGAACAAACGGACCGGTCTCAATAGCATTCCACACTTCACCATCAAAAGAATTGATGTGAATCCGCATACTACTTTTCCAATAATCAAAATGATCTCCATTGAATATAGGAGCCCTATTATACGCCCCTTTCGGTGCAAAAGCCATGTTTTCTAATAATTGGCACAATCCTCCGAATTTTGTAAACAAAATTGAACCGGACTTGTGATACCAGAAATCCAGAAATCCACACCTATGCCTCTCAGAAATCCAGAAACATCATGATGTATCGAATCATGCTTGCATGATTTGATACATATCAGTCAAGATTTCAAGAAACTGATGTATGTATCGATACACACCCGTGTTTGTATCGATACATAGGTCAAATCTTTCATTTTTAACGCTGGTCAAAGGGTTTGTATCGATACAAATCATCAGTTGTATCGATACATGTCTGTTAAATTTTGCCCAAATTTGCTCAATTCTATTTTCTCTTTAAATAGCAATGTGGTGTGTCATTGTAACACAGAGGAAACTAGTGAGAAAGTTCAGAAAACGCTTTGGGTACAAATTGAGTGAGACTTTGAATCAAAGGTTTGATTCATCACAAATTCATCATCTTCATCAAGGATTGCAATCAAATTGGATTTGAGTATGGGATCAATTCAATAAAGATTGCGTTTTTGTGTGATAACGTTCGATACGGTTCGCGGTGAATCAGAATCGTAGTCGGGTTGAATTGTGTGACGAAGGTTCTAGTGTTTCTCTCAAGTGATTCAAGATCGTGCGTATCTTGAAGGATTCGACAACAAGGAACGAAGGACTCAGCTGGACGATTGGGTGCGGTTCGGCACAAGGTGAATCGTTGGAATCAGAGGGTGAAGTTTCGTTGGGTGTCGAGGTTATTCGCATTAGTTTACATTTTGTCTTGCTATAGGATTATAGGTTTCAATTGTAAACTGTGCACTTTTTTGTTCATCAAGTTTTTGATCTATAAACTCTCAAATAACCCGTTTGGTTATTTGGGGGGAGACGTACTCGGATAAATGCGTGGACGACGCGCAATCCGGGGAACTCCCTAATCACATCGTGTGTCTCTCTTTATCCCTCTCTTTTAATTTCGTTAATTTTGTTAATTTGTTAATCGATTGAATTTTTGTTGTTCGTATTGGTTCACAAAAATTCAATTGGTTCTTGCTTGATTGTGATTGATTTGAATATTGATTTGTAACTTGCTTGGGACTGAAGTTATATTGTTTACATTCAAATAATTTTGAACTCAAACATTTTCGTAACTTTTCACAAATTCGTTCAAGGCTTAATACTACTTTTCTTTTGGTCAATCGGTGCGTAGACTACCGATCTGGTGGCTCTTCCGCTTGCTTGATTAATTTGAAACAATAATTTTAAAAACCCCATTGTTTCAAGGATCACTTATTCAACCCCCCCTTCTAAGTGATAAACCTAGTAGTCTAACAAGTGGTATCACGAGTCCGGTTCAATTTTGTTTACAAAATTCGGAGGATTGTGCCAATTATTAGAAAACATGGCTTTTGCACCGAAAGGGGCGTATAATAGGGCTCCTATATTCAATGGAGATCATTTTGACTATTGGAAAAGTAGTATGCGGATTCACATCAATTCTTTTGATGGTGAAGTGTGGAATGCTATTGAGACCGGTCCGTTTGTTCCGACAATCACCGATCCTAATGGCATTGTCACTATTAAGCCTATGGCACAATGGACGGATGATGAAAAGAAAAAGGTCAATTACGATGCAAAGGCACAAAACATACTTATTTCATCCCTTGGGATTGAACAATTTTATCATGTGTCGCATTGTTCTACGGCTAAGGAAATGTGGGATACATTAGTTACTCACTTTGAGGGAACTAATGAGGTCAAAATTTCGAAAATAAACACTTTAACCCAAGAATTTGAGTTGTTCCATATGCAAGATGGTGAAACCATCGCGGATATGCAACAACGATTAGTTAAAATCACAAACAAGTTACATGGCTTAGGCAAACCAATCACTAATCAAGATGCTACTAACAAAATTTTGAGGTGTCTTAATAGGTCATGGCAACCTAAGGTCACCGCGATCAAAGAGGCGAATGATCTTACTACCTTGAGCCTCACGACTTTGTTTGGTAAGCTAACGGAACATGAACAAGTGCTTAGTTTGTTGGAAAAGCACGAAAAAGGTGAGAAAAAGGAAAAACACCATGAAAAAGAAAAAGAAAAGGACAATAGGTCAATTGCTCTAAAAGCCTCAAAGTTAAAGTCCAAAAAGGTTGAGCATGTGGAAAGTAGCTCAAGCGAAGACGATTCCGATGATGAGGAAATGAGACTCTTCGTGAGACGCTACAATAGGTATATGAGAAAGAATGAGATAAGACATTCCGATGACAATCTTAAGAAGTTTCGGAAAGATAGTGGTTACCGTCGGAAAAATGAAGATGCTAGATACTCCAAGAAAGGGGCATGTTATGAATGTGGTCAAGTCGGTCATTTCAAACCTGATTGCCCTAAGCTCAAGAGAAAAGATAAGGAGTCACCTTCATTCAAAAAGGGAAGCAAGGACAAGGCAAAGAAAGCTTATGTTGCATGGGAAAGTGGAAGCTCATCTTCCTCTTCATCATCAAGCTCTAGCTCAAGTGGTGAAGATGCATTGGCTAATGTGTGCTTAACATCCCATGATCGCAAGAAACTTGCTCCTAAAAAGGTAAATCAAAATCCCTCTAGCTCATATACACTTTTAGAATATCATGAGTTGCAAGTTGCTTTTGAAAAGTTACACAAAGAGACTAAAGAGGCTTTTCAACGATTAAAAGGTTTAATGGAAGTTAATAAATACCTTGAGGCAAAAGTTTCGGAAACGGAGCTTGAGTTGAAAGCCCTCAAAGAGTCTTTGATTCAAAAACCTCTTGTGAATTTTGATAGTTATGGTAACGATAGGACCGGTTGTGATGGATGCTTTTACTTACGTAGAGATTTACGAAAGTTACAAGATAAGCTAAAAGAACCATCCAAGCCGGAGATTACTTTTGCAATTGATCCATCTAAATTCAACAAATCTTTGAAACCTAGAAATAAAAAGTATAAATTTGTTGAAAAGGATCCTAAGAAAAGTAATCCTCATATCGTTTGTCATTATTGTTGTGACAAGGGTCATACTATTGCAAAATGTCATGCTAGAAAGGTATTGGTACCAAAAGGCAAATTGCAATGGTTACCTAAGTTAGGCAATAATGGTGCTACTAACCAACTAGGACCCAACATGAGTTGGGGACCTATTTCAAATGTCTAAGTATGTAGGGAATTGTCTTTAAACCATTGACAAAAGACACCGACAACAATGGAGTTCAAGACTTACGAACAAGGAAAGCAATGAGAAAAGCTTCAACTCGACACTTACAATGGTGCGGAAATTGATCACTTCCTCCACCTAACACTCAAGGGAAGATTCTATTCTCTACATTCTCCTTTATATTTTTTACTTAGCATTTGTACTTTGGTTCATATACATACAATTTTCATCTTAATATGATAGTTGCTTTGATGGTTGTCTAATCCTCCATTTCCAAGAATTTTGCTCAAAAATATTTATAAGTTTTTGAGACTCATACGTCTTAAATGGGGATTCGACAAAAATCATTACAATTGTAATATTAAGTTCATACTTGGTTGTATATGTTTGTTTGACTCTTATATGCGACTTTGTGTGCTTTCATAGGTATACATTTTCACATGATTGATTTTGGTACTTTGATTCATTTATGTGAATGCCTTATCATGCATATATGGTTTGACATGTGTTCTCATGTTATAATGTGCTTTGGTATTTTGTTTTGCTCACATACATAAGAATGTACCTTATTGGTTATATGTGTTCCATACTTACATGTCATTTGGAAGTCATAAAAATTATTTCTTCAAACCTATAAATTCATGTGTTTTGAGAAAAATCGAAAATAATGCATTTTGGATCGATACAAATAAATACTGTATAGATACATGTTAGTTATTTTTCAAAAATTTCAAAATGAACTGATATGTATCGATACATATGATGCTTGTATCGATACATAACTCTTCAGTTTGGACAGAAACTACCTCATGTATCGATACATGCTCGCATGCTTCGATACATGCTTCAGAAAAACTAACTTGTATCGATACAAACATGATTTTGTATCGATACAAACGCGTAAAAACAGTTTTAAGTATCAATTTTCATTCATTCATTCATCAAAACCATCCAAAACCTCTTCTTCTACACGAAAACCACATAAAAACCCTCATTCCCAATTCTCAATCTCCCTCAAAACTCAACCAAAATTCACAAAATTTGACCCTAAGCCACTTCAAATTCATTACCCATTCACATTCCCTCATCAATTTTGTGGTTCAAGCTTCAAAATCTCCACATTCAAGGCAAGGATTCATCAATTTGGGGTTTGTGAAAATTCTTCAAGTTCTTCGTCAAAGATTCAAGGTAATTCATTCTACTTCTTAATCTCCTAGGAATGGCACCAAAGAAATCTAGAAGTGGAAAGGATATTGGAAGTAGTGGTGGTGAGATTCCTAACTTTGGACTTAGGGAAGATGAATATGTTCATAAAGATTGCATTACTACTTACACTCAATATTGTAGAACTAGGAGTGTGTTACCTCAGAAATCTGTTAGTATTGAAACTCTTAAGAATCTGCATTTGAATGATATTGCGGAGATCCTAGAAAATGAACAACTTGACACATTTTGTGATTTGCAAACCAAATACAATGATACTTTGGTTAGGATTTTCTATGCTGGACTGCAGGAAAGAAATGGTGCTGAGTTTGAATTTCGTTGGGGAAGTAAGACTTATCGGTTTAGTGCTAATATGTGGTTTGACTTGTTCGGAATGAGTACCGGTAGTAGGATAACTGGAGAAGATCTCTTGGCATATTCTGAGACGAGTCAGGTTGATTATGACTCAAATGTCTTCACCTCTTCTATTACTAGAAATGGCAATATTCCGGAAACCATGGGAACCGAAAAATTAAATGTAAGCGCTAGAGTGGTTTACTGGATTGTGAGTCACATATTGCGTCCGAAAAGTGCTAGTTCTAGAATGGATAGAAAAGACATTGATCTGATGTTTTTACTGATGGAGGACCGGAGAGTTGATTGGCCGTTCTATATTGTGAGTATGATGTTTGACTTAAGGAACTCTAGTAGGGATCAAAGTTTTGGGTACTGTAGCTTGATTGCTAGCATCTTAAAGAAGTTCAAAGTTGGCCAAAATCTTCCAATTGAGTACACTACTCTTGGAAGATTTCAAAAATTCAGTGAGACACAAATGGCCAAGATGAACTGGGCATTAAATGTTGACAATGTGTATGTCTTCCATGGTCAAGATGATGAGAATGAAGGTCAAGCTGCTGCTCCAAGAAGTAGGAGACAAAGGAGGAATGCTAGGCAAGGTGAAGGTGAAGGTGAGGGTCAAGGTGAAGAGGGTGGTAATTGGAATGAAATGATGGACTTGATGAGAAATATGAGCATGCAACAAACTACCTTCTACAATGAGTACACTCAAAACTTTCAAACTCAAAATGCTAGGATTGAAGAGTTGTACACCACCACCAATGACCTCCGAACCTATGTGACCACCCGATTTGATGAGATGCAGGCTCAGATGCATGGTTACTATAACCCTAACCCTCCTCCTAACCCAAACAATATGGATGAATGATGACAATGATGATTGATGTTGTTTTTAATGCATTTTATTTCTTTCTCCGCATGAACAATTTCTTGTTATTTCTTATGACTTTGCTCATTTCGATTTGGTTGTACGGATTATTTTTAATGTTGTCATGTTTGGACAACATTCATTTTGGTTTTGTATGACTTATTTTGGATAATTGTGGTTTGTATGGATAATTTCTTATGATTATGCATTTGTTGCATTGCTTTGTTTATTTTCGTCCCATATTTTGATATGTTGGTTGATTTAAAATGTCGATATGTTACGATATTCATGCGTTGGTTTTGGTTTGTTGTTCTACATTCCATATTTGTCATGATATTTGGTATTCGTCATTGATATATTTTGGCATATCTTTGTATGTATTTATATTGATTAGGAACTTTCATCATATATGTGCATTTCGACAAATGTAAGTGCACGATATGACTTTGGTTGAAATTGTTTGAACATGATACTTCTAATAGACCCTCTTCTTCTTTTTTGATATTGTCAAAGGGGGAGAGATTTGGATGCACAAGCTAAGGATGAATAGCTAAAAGAGTCTTGAATATTATCTACTATGACAATCGCATTATGGCATCAACTCAGGGGGAGCGTGCTTATTGTTAGCCTTGATGTTTATTGCGTCTGTATACATATTGCTATTTTTATTGCATATTAGGTATATGTTTAGTTAGCTTATGCATAGTTTTGACAATTATCAAAAAGGGGGAGAATGTAAGTGCACCAGTTCATCCTCATGTTTTAATAATTGTCAAAACACATGAAAATAGAGTAGAACATATTTTGGCAACATTACAAATGACTTGACAGCGAAAAACTATTTTTAACACTTTGAAAAATTGTTTTTAGGTATTATGTATCGATACATAAACATGTGTATCGATACAAATGTCCTGAAATTACTTCAGACTGATTTTGTGCAATTTGTATCGATACATATATCACTTGTATCGATACAAAAGTGGTTTCTCAGAGGCAGAGAGTTACCTGTGTATCGAATCATGCTTGCATGTATCGATACACACCTATGTCTCTCAGAAATCCAGAAACATCATGATGTATCGAATCATGCTTGCATGATTTGATACATATCAGTCAAGATTTCAAGAAACTGATGTATGTATCGATACACACCCGTGTTTGTATCGATACATAGGTCAAATCTTTCATTTTTAACACTATTCAAAGGGTTTGTATCGATACAAATCATCAGTTGTATCGATACATGTCTGTTAAATTTTGCCCAAATTTGCTCAATTCTATTTTCTCTTTAAATAGCAATGTGGTGTGTCATTGTAACACAGAGGAAACTAGTGAGAAAGTTCAGAAAACGCTTTGGGTACAAATTGAGTGAGAATTTGAATCAAAGGTTTGATTCATCACAAATTCATCATCTTCATCAAGTTTTTGATCTATAAATTCTCAAATAACCCGTTTGGTTATTTGGGGGGAGACGTACTCGGATAAACGCGTGTACGACGCGCAATCCGGGGAACTCCCTAATCACATCGTGTGTCTCTCTTTATCCCTCTCTTTTAATTTCGTTAATTTCGTTAATTTGTTAATCGATTGAATTTTTGTTGTTCGTATTGGTTCACAAAAATTCAATTGGTTCTTGCTTGATTGTGATTGATTTGAATATTGATTTGTAACTTGCTTGGGACTGAAGTTATATTGTTTACATTCAAATAATTTTGAACTCAAACATTTTCGTAACTTTTCACAAATTCGTTCAAGGCTTAATACTACTTTTCTTTTGGTCAATCGGTGCGTAGACTATCGATCTGGTGGCTCTTCCGCTTGCTTGATTAATTTGAAACAATAATTTTAAAAACCCCATTGTTTCAAGGATCACTTATTCAACCCCCCCTTCTAAGTGATAAGCCTAGTAGTCTAACATAAACAGAATGGAAGAAAGAGTCGAAATAAAGATCGATTGGGATAAGAATAAAAGACTGTAAATTTGCATTCAAATGTAAATGATTACAGAATGAAAATGGTTCACATAACATACATTTTCCTTTTCGAACTCGTTTCTCTCATTAGCATGGGTACTTTGAGTTTTGTAAGGATTTTGTATAATGGTTGTGACCCCTTTTTCGATCACATAACTAGGCTATTTATAGCCACTAATTCCTAACTGCTAATAACGCCTAAATAACTACAGAGAGGACGCGTGTCTTTGACACGTATTTTGAATTTGAATCCTTTCTTTTCTTCTGAATTAGCCGTTGTATCCATCGAAGTCGAAATGATAATGCTTTTCCTTGAATATTTCGCTAAGTCCACAATTTAATCTTGCACTACTGGGTGCTTCGACCCTACTGACGCTTCGACCAAATCGAAAAGATCCTGAAGAAGAATACGCAATTTAGAAGAACTGTTCAGTAATAGAACATTTATTGTATGTTCATGCATGATTGATCATTAAATTCATTGGTTCTGAACACCAAACATATTTAATGACTTTTAAAATAATTATATAATTAAACATAATTATTTTAATTATACATTTAGAACATATTTTTACTTAGTAAAAATATGGGCTAACAAATTGCCCCCAAATGCCTGTTTCGATCAAGTGGTCGAACGAGAAAGGAAAAGGCATTTTAAAACCCACGTGCTTTGACACTGTTACCAATGACGGCGCTTATGTCACGTTCAGAACTAACTGTCACCTTGATCCCCACAATCCATCATTGTTCCTAGGTTTTAGCATAGTGGATGACGTGGCACACGTAGAAGTTGAAGAGAAATTATTTGAATTTCTTTTTGATTTATTTTTAAAGACAGACACGTTTCCCTAAAAATAGTAACAAAGGAACAAAGAAGCACTTTTTACCAACTGCCAAAACTCAGAGCTTTCTTTACGAACAACACTGTTCATCTTCTAATTTCTGCAAAATCAAGCTCTGATTCTCAAACCATTTGCAATTCTAAACCGTTCAAGGAAATCTACACTAGATTCCGCATTGATTCCTCTCTGATTCAACCCTAAATACATAGTTTTTTCCAGATTTCATAGCCAAAATCCCTTTTTCACTTTTAAGTTCTTCAACGGTTCAACAATGGCTTCCAACTTGGATTTCGAAATACCCACTGCTGGAAAATGGAAAGATCTACGTATTCTCGAAGATGGAGAAGAGGTGGTTCCAGAACCTTCTGGTACTGACGCTGAAAGGAAGATCTGGATAACTCAACTCATTATACCCTTTTCCATAAAGAAAGACAATCATGCCTTCCGTGGCCCCTATCCAAGACATTCTGAAGTCATATCGAAAGAGGTAAACGATCTCTTTCCTTTGCATGTGACTTGTGGTCCTAGGATATTTGAGTCGAACCCTTATAATTTTGGGTATTTGAAAAATGCCCTTAAGATATTTAGAGCTGCTCCTTATACTACCCATAAGGACTATATCCCCTGGTTAGATAGGGTCGAAAAAGATTTTAAGGGTACCTGGGAAAGCTATGGGATTTACCCTCTTATCCAGTTTAGTCGAACCGGTCCTAAGTATAAACCAGAACTTCTTATAGCTGCCCTTCATTTCTATGAAAAGTCCACAAACACCTTTCAATTTAAATGTGGCATGTTAACTCCCACCCTTTTAGATGTAGCTGCTATCACAGGCCTTAGGCCTAATGGTGATCACTTCGATCCTACCAAGACTGGGGACAAGATCGAACTGAACTACAAGGAAAACACCTTCTCCAAGTACATAGCAGAAAACATGGGTAAGGCAGGGGAAGAAGTGTCACACGAAGAGCATGTGGCCTTCTTGACATTGTGGCTTTCACACTTTGTCTTTTACTCGAAATCCCTGCAAGTAGCTAGGATGTTTATCCCTATGGTGCAGCAAATAAATGAAGGGAGGCTCTTCAGCTTGGGGCGCTTATTGCTGGCAAGTTTATACGAAGCAATGGGTAATGCTAGTGATGCTATCAAGGCATCAAAGGACGGATCGAAGGTCTCAGTGGCTGGACCTATGTGGCTCTTACAACTTTGGCTAAATGCCACATTTGAGACGGAATTAGGGTGGATAGTGCCTTCTGACTATCAACAGGAAGTAGATTCTAGAGAGGTCGAAGGGCAAAGATTGGTTAGGTTGGCCCCTCGATCTATAGATCAGGATACCAGGAGACTCTTCATAAAGCACATGAAGATGTTTCTAAATTTTGACAAGTTTCTTCCACGCCATGCTCCCTTTGTTGAGCGTAAGTATGGGGCAGCGTGGTTCGTTGAAGAATTCCCAGCATTCGACCCAGACAATGAGGATGAGGTGAATGAGGTTTGGAGAGCCTACCTGGAGCAGACATTTCTTTCATGTAGAATTGGGTCTAATGCAAACCAATATGGGTTAGTTGGATACCAACCTAATTGCGTAGCCAGGCAATTTGGTATGTCTCAAATCAGGCCAAAGAGTTTCTTTGAGAGCCTTGATCGAATGGTTCTACGTACTGGCATCCCTGAGAAGACCTTCAACAAATACATGAGGATGATAGAAAATTATGAGTTTAACTTCAAACCTTTCGAGTATAAGCCTTCATTTTACTGTACTGATGGCTTCAGCAGATGGTGGAATGACTATTACACTAGGCATTCAATTGGTAATGCAGAGCAGTTGCTGGGGATGGTGGAGAGTGACTTCATAGTGCCAGCTCTTGGGAAGAAAATCAGTGTCTCAGGTCGAGGTACAGAATTTCAACCTACATACTTCACATATTTTCATATGATTTAATACTTCATACCTTTTACATTAACTAACACAACATATTTTAGGCAAAGGTGTGAAGAAAGATGATGGGTCATCAAAAGCTTCGATTAAAGTAAAGAAACCTACTGGCGTAAAGATCAAAACAGAGGTCGAAACCTCAAAACCAAAGGTAACTTAGGTTTTTATTTTGCATACTTTCTTCCTTTTCCTTTTGAATATATGTTCTTAACTTTGATTATTTATATCCTTAGAGTGGAAAAGGGAAGAGCAGCCCTGAGACTGTATCTGCTGGCTCGAAGAAATCAAAGGACACCATTATTGTGGATGTAGAGGTAAAGATCACCCCTTTCACATAAGTCATTTTGGCTTTTTTCAATATAGTATATATTAACCAAAATTTTAACATTATTTACATTCATAATGTTGTTATTTCAGGATGATGAGGAGGAAGAACTAGAGGTTCCTTTGGTCAGAAAAAGAAAGCAGCCTTCGACTTCGATCTCGCAACCAAGTGAAGGGGGGCCCTCTACACAAGAGGTTAAGGAAAATGAGGCTGAAAAAGCCAAGAAGAAGAAGAAAGTTGAGGAACCCAAAGTTCAGCAAGCCCCCACGAAGGATCAAGGGGATGAAAGGAGAAAGAAAAAGAAGAATGAAGAAAAAAGGGCTGACGTTGTTGTGAAGGTTAAGTCAGCAATTAAAAAATTCAAAGTGCATAGTGCACTAAAAATTCACACTTCTAGTGAAAGTGGTGGTAATCCAACTCCCCAAAGTGACACTGCAAAGAAAGATGTGGTCGAACAAGACCAAACTGTCGAAACTGCAGAAGAGGAGACTGATGGGCCAAAGGGTGATCCTGCGCCACAATCAGAGACTTTGATCAAGGATCAAAAGATTAGTGATGAGGGCAAACAAAATGACCAGCAGGGAAATGAAGATGCCCCCAACACTGAGAAGGAAAATGACAACCTCACTGGTCCTGAGGTCGAAGCTAAGGAGGTATATTTCCTTTATTTTTTCAATTTCAAATTTTCCATATCATTCTTTAGTCTTAACTGATTTTCTTTGTGTTTACAGGATAAGTCGAAGGAGAATCCTGTTGAAGAGGACAAACAACCAATCTCCCAAGAGGTGCCAACAGAGAATAAGGAGGATAATAATCAAGACCATTTGGGTGATGGTAAGGTCGACTCAGGGCCATTTAATGAAGGCAATATGGGAGGAGGACCAGAAGCCAATGTTGAAGGGGATGGCACTAAGGTTCAGCCCACCACCTCAAGCATAAAATACACAAAGCCCAGCATTTCTACAACTTCAGGCCAAGCTAGCTCGACTCAAGAATCTCAACATGATTCTGACACTATGCCTGAAGCTGAAGTTAGTGGTCCAGAGATTGTATCTGTTTCTTCGACCTCGAGGCTCTCTGCAAGCCTAGGCGAGCAAGAGGAAGAATTCACCAATATGCAGAAATCAGACCCTGCTGGCACTCTTAGGCTCCTGCTTTCCAAGAGACAAAATAAAAGCGCCACGTCGAGCGATCACACCACTACTGACTCTGCGCCTTCAAACTCTGATATTGACTCAATGGTGCGCCAGGACTCTTGTTAGACTACTAAGCTAATCACTTAGAAGGGGGGGTTGAATAAGTGAACCTCGAAACAATGGGGTTTTTAAAAAATTGTTTCAAATTAATCAAGCGAGCGGAAGAGCCACCGAATCGGTAGTCTACGCACCGATTGACCAATAGAAAGGTAGTATTAAGCCTTGAACGAATTTGTGAAAAGTTACGAAAATGTTTGAGTTCAAAATGATTTGAATGAAAACAATGTAAATTCAGTCCCAAGCAAGTTACAAACCAATATTCAAATCAATCACAATCAAGCAAGAATCAATTGAATTTTTGTGAACCAATACGAACAACAAAAATTCAATCGATTAACAAATTAACGAAATTAACGAAATTAAAAGAGAGAGATAAAGAGAGAGACACGATGTGATTAGGGAGTTCCCCGGATTGCGCGTCGTCCACGCGTTTATCCGAGTACGTCTCCCCCCAAATAACCAAACGGGTTATTTGAGAGTTTATAGATCAAAAACTTGATGAACAAAAAGTGCACAGTTTACAATTGAAATCTATAATCCTATAGCAAGACAAAATGTAAACTAATGCGAATAACCTCGACACCCAACAGAACTTCGCCCTCTGATTCCAACGATTCACCTTGTGCCAAACCGCACCCAATCGTCCAGCTGAGTCCTTCGTTCCTTGTTGTCGAATCCTTCAAGACACGCACGATCTTGAATCACTTGAGAGAAACACTAGAACCTTCGTCACACAATTCAACCCGACTACGATTCTAATTCACCGCGAACCGTATCGGACGTTATCACACAAACACGCAATCTTTATTGAATCGATCCCATACTCAAATCCAACTTGATTACAATCCTTGATGAAGATGATGAATTTGTGATGAATCAAACCTTTGATGCAAATTCTCACTCAATTTGTACCCAAAGCGTTTTCTGATCTTTCACACTAGTTTCCTCTTTTTTACAATGACACAACACATTGCTATTTAAAGAGAGAATAGAATTGAGCAAATTTGGGCAAAATTTCACAGACATGTATCGATACAACTGATGATTTGTATCGATACAAAACCTTTGACCAGCATTAAAAATGAAAGATTTGACCTATGTATCGATACAAACACGGGTGTGTATCGATACATACATCAGTTTCTTGAAATCTTGACTGATATGTATCAAATCATGCAAGCATGATTCGATACATCATGATGTTTCTGGATTTCTGAGAGGCATAGGTGTGTATCGATACATGCAAGCATGATTCGATACACAGGTAACCTTCTGTCTCTGAGAAACCACTTTTGTATCGATACAAGTGATATATGTATCGATACAAATTGCACAAAATCAGTCTGAAGTAATTTCAGGACATTTGTATCGATACACACGTTTATGTATCGATACATAATACCTAAAAACAATTTTTCAAAGTGTTAAAAATAGTTTTTCGCTGTCAAGTCATTTGTAATGTTTGCCAAAATATGTTCTATTCTATTTTCATGTGTTTTGACAATTATTAAAACATGAGGATGAACTGGTGCACTTACATTCTCCCCCTTTTTGATAATTGTCAAAACTATGCATAAGCTAACTAAGCCTATACCTAATATGCAATAAAATAGCAATATGTATACAGACGCAATTAAAACACCAAGGCTAACAATAAGCACGCTCCCCCTGAGTTGATGCCATAATGCGATTGTCATAGTAGATAATATTCAAGACTCTTTTAGCTATTCATCCTTAGCTTGTGCATCCAAATCTCTCCCCCTTTGACAATATCAAAAAGAAGAAGAGGGTCTATTAGAAGTATCATGTTCAAAATAGTTTCAATCCAAAGTCATATCGTGCACTTACATTTGTCGAAATGCACATATATGATGAAAGTTCCTAATCAATATAAATACATACAAAGATATGCCAAAAAAATATATCAATGACGAATACCAAATTTCATGACAAATATGGAATGTAGAACTATAAACCAAAACCAACGCATGAATATCGGAAAACATCGACATTTTAAATCAACCAACATATCAAAATATGGGACGAAAATAAACAAAACAATGCATCAAATGCATAAACATAGGAAATTATCCATACAAACCACATAATCCAACATAAGTCATACAAAACCAAAATGAGTGTTGTCCAAAAGTGACAACATTATAAATAATCCATACAACCATATCGAAAGGAAGGAAGTCATAAGAAATAACAAGAAAATAGTTCATGCGGTACGAGAGAAAAAAAATAAAATGCATAAAAACATCAAGCATCATTGTCATCATTCATCCATATTGTCTTGGTTAGGAGGAGGGTTAGGGTTATAATAACCATGCATCTGAGCCTGCATCTCATCAAATCGGGTGGTCACATAGGTTCGGAGGTCATTGGTGGTGGTGTACAACTCTTCAATCCTAGCATTTTGAGCTTGATAGTTTTGAGTGTACTCATTGTAAAAGGTAGTTTGTTGCATGCTCATATTTCTCATCAAGTCCATCATTTCATTCCAATTACCACCTTCTTCACCTTGACCCTCACCTTCACCTTCACCTTGCCTAGCATTCCTCCATTGTCTCCTACCTCTTGGAGCAGCAGCTTGACCTTCATTCTCATCATCTTGACCATGGAAGACATACACATTGTCAACATTTAATGCTCAGTTCATCTTGGCCATTTGTGTCTCACTGAATTTTTGAAATCTTCCAAGAGTAGTGTACTCAATTGGAAGATTTTGGCCAATTTTGAACTTCTTCAAGATGCTAGCAATCAAACTACAGTACCCAAAGCTTTGATCCCTACTAGAGTTCCTTAAGTCAAACATCCTACTCACAATATAGAACGGCCAATCAACTTTCCCGTCTTCCATTAGTAAAAACATCAGATCAATGTCTTTTCTATCCATTCTAGAACTAGCACTTTTTGGACACAATATGTGACTCACAATCCAGTAAACCACTCTAGCGTTTACATTTAATTTTCCGGTTCCCATGGTTTCCGAAATATTGCCATTTCTAGTAATAGAGGAGATGAAGACATTTGAGTCATAATCAACCTGACTCGTCTCAGAATATGCCAAGAGTTCCTCCCCGGTTATCCTACTACCGGTACTCATTCCGAATAAGTCAAACCACATATTAGCACTAAACCGATAAGTCTTACTTCCCCAACGAAATTCAAACTCAGCACCATTTCTTTCCTGTAGTCCAGCATAGAAAATCCTAACCAAAGTATCATTGTATTTGGTTTGCAAATCACAGAATGTGTCAAGTTGTTCATTTTCTAAAATCTCCGCAATATCATTCAAATGCAGATTCTTAAGAGTTTCAATACTAACAGATTTCTGAGGTAACACACTCCTAGTTCTACAATATTGAGTGTAAGTAGTAATGCAATCTTTATGAACATATTCATCTTCCCTAAGTCCAAAATTAGGAATCTCACCACCACTACTTCCAATTTCCTTTCCACTTCTAGATTTCTTTGGTGCCATTCCTAGGAGATTAAGAAGTAGAATGAATTACCTTGAATTTTTTACGAAGAACTTGAAGAATTTTCACAAACCCCAAATTGATGAATCCTTTGAATTTGAAGAGTATGCAACTTTGAACACGAAATTGATGAGGGAAAATGAGTGGGTAATGAATTTGAAGTGGTTTGGTGTTAATTTTTGTGGAATTTGATTGAGTTTTGAGGGAGGTTTGATAATTGGGGATGAGGGTTTTATGTCCTTTTGCGTGTGGAGAAGAAGAAGTTTTGATGGTTTGATGAATGAATGAATGAAAATTGATACTTAAAACCGTTTTTACGCGTTTGTATCGATACAAAGTCATGTTTGTATCGATACAAGTTAGTTGATTCGCAGCATGTATCGAAGCATGCAAGCATGTATCGATACATGAGGTAGTTTCTGTCCAAACTGAAGAGTTATGTATCGATACAAGTATATATGTATCGATACATATCAGTTCATTTTGAAATTTTGAAAAATAACCAACATGTATCCATGCAATTTTTTATTTGTATTGATCCAAAATGCATTATTTTCAAATTTTCTCAAAACACATGAACTTATAAGTTTCAAAAATAATTTTTATGACTTCCAAATAACATGTATGTATGAAACACATATAACCAATAAGGTACACTTTTATGTATGTGAGCAAAACAAAGTACCAAAGCACATTATAACATGAGAACACATGTCAAACCATATATGCATGATAAGGCATTCACATAAATGAATCAAAGTACCAAAATCAATCATATGAACATATATATCTATGAATGCACGCAAAGTCGCATATAAGAATCAAACAAACATATACAACCAAGTATGAACTTAATATTACAATTGTAATGATTTTTGTCAAACCTCCATTTAAGACGTATGAGTCTCAAAAACTTATAAATATTTTTGAACGAAAATTCTTGGAAATGGAGGATTAGACAACTATCAAAGCAACTATCATATTAAGATGAAAATTGTATGTATATGAACCAAAGTACAAATGCTAAGTAAAATAAATATAAAGGAAAAGGTAGAGAATAGAATCTTCCCTTGAGTGTTAGGTGGAGGAAGTGATCAATTTCCGCACCATTGTAAGTGTCGAGTAGAAGCTTTTCTCATTGCTCTCCTTGTTCGTAGGTCTTGAACTCCATTGTTGTCGGTGTCTCTTGTCAATGGTTTCAAGACGATTCCCTACATACTTAGACATTTGAAATAGGTCCCCAACTCATGTTGGGTCCTAGTAGGTTAGTAGCACCATTATTGCCTAACTTAGGTAACCATTGCAATTTGCCTTTTGGTACCAATACCTTTCTAGCATGACATTTTGCAATAGTATGACCCTTGTCACAACAATAATGACAAACGATATGAGGATTACTTTTCTTATGATCCTTTTCAACAAATTTATACTTTTTATTTTTAGGTTTCAAAGATTTTTTGAATTTAGATGGATCAATCCCAAAAGTAATCTCCGGCTTGGATGGTTCTTTTAGCTTATCTTGTAACTTTCGTAAGTCTCTACGTAAGTAAAAGCATCCATCACATCCGGTCCTATCGTTACCATAACTATCAAAAGTCACAAGAGGTTTTTGAATCAAAGACTCTTTGAGGGCTTTCAACTCAAGCTCCGTTTCCAAAACTTTTGCCTCAAGGTATTTATTAACTTCCATTAAACCTTTTAATCGTTGAAAAGCCTCTTTAGTTTCTTTGTGTAACTTTTCAAAAGCAACTTGCAACTCAAGATATTCTAAAAGTGTATATGAGCTAGAGGGATTTTGATTTACCTTTTTAGGAGAAAGCTTCTTGCGATCATGGGATGTTAAGCACACATTAGCCAATACATCTTCACCACTTGAGCTAGAGCTTGATGATGAAGAGGAAGATGAGCTCCCGCTCTCCCATGCAACATAAGCTTTCTTTCCTTTGTCCTTGCTTCCCTTTTTGAATGAAGGTGACTCCTTCTCTTTTCTCTTGAGCTTAGGGCAATCCGGCTTGAAATGGCCAACTTTGCCACATTCATAGCATGCCCCTTTCTTGGAGTACCTAGCATCTTCATTAATCTGGCGGTAACCACTATCTTTCCGAAACTTCTTAAGATTGTCATCGGAATGTTTTATCCCATTCTTTCTCACATACCTATTGTAGCGTCTCACGAAGAGTCCCATTTCCTCATCATCAGAATCGTCTTCGCTTGAGCTACTTTCCACATGCTCAACCTTTTTGGACTTTGACTTTGAGGCTTTTAGAGCAATTGACCTCTTGTCCTTTTCTTTTTCTTTTTCATGGTGTTTTTCCTTTTTCTCACATTTTTCGTGCTTTTCCAACAAACTAAGCACTTGTTCATGTTCCGTTAGCTTACCAAACAAAGTCGTGAGGCTCAAGGTAGTAAGATCATTTGCCTCTTTGATCGCGGTGACCTTAGGTTGCCATGACCTGTTAAGACACCTCAAAATTTTGTTAGTAGCATCTTGATTTGTGATTGGTTTGCCTAAGCCATGTAACTTGTTTGTGATTTTAACAAATCGTTGTTGCATATCCGCGATGGTTTCACCATCTTGCATATGGAACAACTCAAATTCTTGGGTTAAAGTGTTTATTTTCGAAATTTTGACCTCATTAGTTCCCTCAAAGTGAGTAACTAATGTATCCCACATTTCCTTAGCCGTAGAACAATGCGACACATGATAAAATTGTTCAATCCCAAGGGATGAAATAAGTATGTTTTGTGCCTTTGCATCGTAATTGACCTTTTTCTTTTCATCATCCGTCCATTGTGCCATAGGCTTAATAGTGACAATGCCATTAGGATCGGTGATTGTCGGAACAAACGGACTGGTCTCAATAGCATTCCACACTTCACCATCAAAAGAATTGATGTGAATCCGCATACTACTTTTCCAATAGTCAAAATGATCTCCATTGAATATAGGAGCCCTATTATACGCCCCTTTCGGTGCGAAAGCCATGTTTTCTAATAATTGGCACAATCCTCCGAATTTTGTAAACAAAATTGAACCGGACTCGTGATACCACTTGTTAGACTACTAGGCTTATCACTTAGAAGGGGGGGTTGAATAAGTGAACCTCGAAACAATGGGGTTTTTAAAAAATTGTTTCAAATTAATCAAGCGAGCGGAAGAGCCACCGAATCGGTAGTCTACGCACCGATTGACCAAAAGAAAGGTAGAATTAAACCTTGAACGAATTTGTGAAAAGTTACGAAAATGTTTGAGTTCAAAATGATTTGAATGAAAACAATGTAAATTCAGTCCCAAGCAAGTTACAAACCAATATTCAAATCAATCACAATCAAGCAAGAATCAATTGAATTTTTGTGAACCAATACGAACAACAAAAATTCAATCGATTAACAAATTAACGAAATTAACGAAATTAAAAGAGAGAGATAAAGAGAGACACACGATGTGATTAGGGAGTTCCCCGGATTGCGCGTCGTCCACGCGTTTATCCGAGTACGTCTCCCCCCAAATAACCAAACGGGTTATTTGAGAGTTTATAGATCAAAAACTTGATGAACAAAAAGTGCACAGTTTACAATTGAAATCTATAATCCTATAGAAAAACAAAATGTAAACTAATGCGAATAACCTCGACACCCAACGGAACTTCGCCCTCTGATTCCAACGATTCACCTTGTGCCAAACCACACCCAATCGTCCAGCTGAGTCCTTCGTTCCTTGTTGTCGAATCCTTCAAGACACGCACGATCTTGAATCACTTGAGAGAAACACTAGAACCTTCGTCACACAATTCAACCCGACTACGATTATGATTCACCGCGAACCGTATCGGACGTTATCACACAAACACGCAATCTTTATTGAATCGATCCCATACTCAAATCCAACTTGATTGCAATCCTTGATGAAAATGATGAATTTGTGATGAATCAAACCTTTGATGCAAATTCTCACTCAATTTGTACCCAAAGCGTTTTCTGA
This sequence comes from Trifolium repens, assembly GCA_030408175.1. NCBI lineage: Eukaryota > Viridiplantae > Streptophyta > Magnoliopsida > Fabales > Fabaceae > Trifolium > Trifolium repens. The sequence goes on from CP125846.1 coordinate 39,768,218, forward strand.
TCTTTCACACTAGTTTCCTCTTTTTTACAATGACACAACACATTGCTATTTAAAGAGAGAATAGAATTGAGCAAATTTGGGCAAAATTTCACAGACATGTATCGATACAACTGATGATTTGTATCGATACAAAACCTTTGACCAGCGTTAAAAATGAAAGATTTGACCTATGAATCGATACAAACACGGGTGTGTATCGATACATACATCAGTTTCTTGAAATCTTGACTGATATGTATCAAATCATGCAAGCATGATTCGATACATCATGATGTTTCTGGATTTCTGAGAGGCATAGGTGTGTATCGATACATGCAAGCATGATTCGATACACAGGTAACCTTCTGTCTCTGAGAAACCACTTTTGTATCGATACAAGTGATATATGTATCGATACAAATTGCACAAAATCAGTCTGAAGTGATTTCAGGACATTTGTATCGATACACACGTTTATGTATCGATACATAATACCTAAAAACAATTTTTCAAAGTGTTAAAAATAGTTTTTCGCTGTCAAGTCATTTGTAATGTTTGCCAAAATATGTTCTATTCTATTTTCATGTGTTTTGACAATTATTAAAACATGAAGATGAACTGGTGCACTTAAAACTCTTTGCTGCTAAAGCTTACAACTACCTTTGTCCACAGAGATGTGTTAAAGCAGATCGAAGAGAATCCGGCTTGCGCTTATAGCCATTTGGCCTTTTTGAAGAAACTGCATAACCCTAGGACTGATGAAGAAACTCTAGGCAAAGTTATCCAGCTCAGTTCGATTGTGGATCAATATGCCAAGGCAGTGCAAAGAAGGCTTGACAATGACACAAGGCTTGCTACTCAACAACAAGCTCAAGCCATGGTTTTTGAAAAGGCTCAGAAGGCACAGGCTGAAGTGGACAAATTATCTTCTCAACTGATCGAAGGCAACTCAGAGCTTAAAGAGTGTGATGACAATATTGCTCACTATAAGGATCAAATCAAACTCTTAGAGGAACAAATTGTTGGTTACAGGCGCAAGATCATTGATGAAGAGACAAAAAGAGCTCGAATCGAACAAGAGGCCAAAACTTCGACCCAAGAGCAGATTGACGCACATGGCAGGGCAGGACTTCAAGCTTTCAGTTCAGCAGAAGTTGTTGGTGAAGAGATTAAGTCTCTAGAAAGTTCAAACCTTGTGGTCGAAAAGGAGCTGGCCACCCTAAAGAAGATTTACGCTGATTGTACTAAGAGTTTATAATTTTCCTTAGTTTATTGTCCTTTCAAACAATTTCTGGTTATCCAATCCTGTTTGGATTTTTCACTTGTAATTCTTGAACAAAGTCCATATTTTATGGCAATTTATAATTTCTCATTACCATTTTGCTTTTAAGTTTAAGTATTATTCTGCACTTATTTTTACTTCGAGTAATGTAGGTTTATATTTCTTCAAATATTTTCCATTTATACCCAAAGTACGTTTTTCAGGAGTTAACTCCTCAATCTCATAAGCGCCATTAGAATAAACTTGAACAATTTTAAACGGTCCTTCCCAATTTGGGGACCATTTGCCTAAGACTCTATCTTTTTTGTCCATAGGCAAAATAACTTTCCAAACTAATTCTCCTATGTTAAAAGACTTAGACTTAACCTTTTTGTTATATGCTTTAGCAACTCTTTCTTTTTGCTTTGTTAAAATTTCTAAAGCACTAAGCCTTTCCTCATCCAAATCAACAAACTCATCTGACATCATTTGGTAATACTGGTCTAAAGGTATTTCCATTTGTCTTTGTACCCTTGCTGATTGCAAATGTATTTCGACTGGTAACACAGCATCATGACCATAAGTTAGTCGAAACGGAGTTGTGTTAGTTGATTCCTTAGGAGAATTTCTGCAAGCCCATAACACTTGGTCTAAGGTTTTATGCCAATTTCTTGGTTTTTGGGCTATATGTTTCTTTATCAAATTAATAATAATTTTATTAGTTGCTTCGACTTGACCATTTGCTTGTGCATAATATGGCGTTGAAGTTAGAAGTCTAAAGCCAATTTCTTGGGCAAATTCCTGCATTTTTCATCCAGTAAAAACTGAACCTTGATCAGTAGTGATTGTTTCAGGAATTCCAAACCTATAGATTATATAATTTTGTATGAAATTGATTACTGCCTCTTGATCAACATTTGGTAAGGGAATTGCTTCTATCCATTTTGTGAAATAATCTATTCCAACTAAAATGTAACGTTGATTCTTTGATGAAGCAGGTTTAATTTCACCAATCAGGTCTAGAGCCCAACCCCTAAAGGGCCATGGTTTTACTATTGAATGAAGTTCACTTGCAGGTACATGTTGAATTCCTGAATGCCTTTGGCATTCTTGGCAACCCTTGGCATATTCCATACAATCTTTTAGCATAGAAGGCCAATATAGACCTTGTCGAAACAAAAGCCATTTCATTTTATGTCCTGCTTGATGGGACCCACAGGTGCCACTATGAACATCAGAGATTGCTATATATGCTTCTGCTTCATTAAGGCATTTTAACAAAATTCCTTCAGGAGTCTTTTTGAAAAGATCATTTTCAAAAATTATATAGCTTAGAGCCCTATATTTTATCTTTCGATCCACATTTCTTGTTGGGTTCTTAAGATAATCTACTATAGGCTTTCTCCAATCATTATCTGACAAGTTGTCAATGGCAAAAATTTGAAAATTTTCAAGGGAGTTTTCCATTTCACCATTTATTTGTGGTATAGTATCTGCCCCCACAAGTTTTGGCATTGACAATTGTTCATAAATTGATTCCTGTAAAACCATTTTTTCTTTAATTTCGATCAATTGTGTCAATTTCTCTTTTGACATCTTATATCCTGAAGCAATTTGAGCTAAGTCATTTGCTTCTTGATTTTCTAATCGAGGTACATGTTCAATATCTACATGGTCGAAACAATCTAACAAAGAACTAGCTATAGCAAAGTATTTTGTTAAGTGCTCTTTAACACATTTATATTCTTGTGTTAATTGTTTCAATACTAATTCAGAATCACCTCTTATTTTAATGTTCTTTGCCCCAAGTCTTTTAGTATTTCTAGGCCTGTGATTAAAGCTTCATACTCAGCTTCATTATTAGAGCAAAGTCCATTTATTTTATACTTGAATTTAGTTGGAACCTGAGTGGGTGATATAATCAATATTCCAATTCCTGTTCCATATTTATGTTTGGATCCATCAAAATAGAGAATCCATGGTTGAATATCCACATATTCCTGTGGCATTTCGACTAAAGAATGATCTACTATAAAATCAGCCACAATTTGGCCTTTAACAGCCTTCAAAGGTTTATAAGTTAATGAATATTCAGTTAATGCTAATGCCCATTTTCCAATTCTACTATGTAATATAGGTTTAGTCAGCATATGTTTAATAACATCAAAGTGGGAATAGACATAAACATCAACAGGCTTTATATAATGCTTAAGTTTCGTACAAGAGAAATATAAACAAAGACAAAGTTTTTCTATGGCAGTATATCTAGCTTCTGCATCATTTAAAACTCTACTAAGGTAATAAACTGCATTCTCTATGCCATTATCATCTTCTTGAGCCAACATGCTTCCTATTGTCTTATCAGACGTAGCAATATACAACTTCATAGCTTTATTCCTACTAGGAGGCATTAAAACTGGAGTCTTTATTAAATAATCTTTAATATCATCAAAAGCCTTTTGATGCTCTTCACTCCATTTAAAAGAATCATCTTTCTTGAGTCGAAGTAGTGGTGAAAAGGCTTGAGCTTTCCCACTTAGATTCGAAATGAATCTCCCCAAGAAATTGATTTTTCCCAGCAGAGATTGAAGTTGTTTTTTGGTCGAAGGAGGCTTTGTCTCTAAGATAGCCTTTGTCTTGTTTTGGTTTATTTCAATGCCTTTTTTATGCACCACAAAACCAAGGAAATCTCCTGCATGCACACAAAAAGCACATTTTAATGGATTCATTTTTAATCCATGTTTCCTCATTCTTTCAAAAGATTGCCTAAGATATAGCAAATGGCTATCTTCAGAAGAGGATTTAATGATGATGTCATCAATATAAACCTGCATGAATGTATCTATAAAATCATGAAACTTAGAATTCATTGCCCTTTGATAAGTGGCACCAGCATTCTTTAAACCAAAAGGCATAACCACCCATTCATAAGTGCCTAAAGCACCAGGGCATCTGAATGCTGTTTTAGATACATCTTCTTCAGCAATAAATATTTGGTTATAACCAGAATAACCATCTAACATGCTCAAGAACTCGAAGCCTGCTGTTGAATCTACTAACATTTCTGCCACAGGCATGGCATATTCATCTTTTGGTGTATCATTATTTAAGTCCCTAAAATCTATGCATACTCTAAGTGTACCATTCTTTTTAATAACAGGAACTATATTTGCTAACCATTCTACATACCTGGCAGCTCTGATGAATTTACTCTTTAGCAGCCTTTCGATCTCTTATTTGATCTTGGACATGATTTCTGGTGCAAACCTTCTTGGCAATTGTTTTACTGGCTTTTTACCTGCCTTGATTGGTAGCTTAAGTTCGACCATCTCTCTACTGAGTCCAGGCATTTCATTATAATCCCAAGCAAAACAATCACTAAATTCCTTGAGAAGTAACACCAATTTCCCTTTTAGATCAGGACTAATATTGGCACTAATGTATGTTGGCCTCTTTACTGAGTCATTTCCAATGTCAATTTCCTCCAAAGGATCTTGAGCTCGCATCTTAGGGGTTTCATTCAATGGATCTCTTTCGAATCCTAGGGGTTCTTCATCATAGATGCAATCGAGCCTTTGGGCTTGTGGCACAGAAGCGCCATTACTTTTGACCTTGGCCTCTAAAGCCATATTTTGATGCACATCAGCTTCCAAAGCCGTATTTAATCTAGTTTCGGCCATATAAGCCGTAATTCTGGCCCAAGCATTGGACTCAGTCATAGTAATCTTCATTAACATTCCACCCAGATGGTGGTACAACTCCATCTTCTGAGGACACAGCATCTATTTCCTCTCTTTCCCATATAAAGCCTTGGGTTGGGTTGAGTTTCACAGAATGAATCACATTATCAGAGGGTGTGAAAGCATTCTCTCTATCATAGCATGGCGCAATATTCGCCAAATTCTTGTCAAAGGTTTGCTTAGTTATGGTGTCTACCTCTGACATATAGAAACTCTGATCAGCTTCTATATTTTCAACGCAGTCATCCTCCCTCCAAAGTATCAACTTCTGGTGAAGGGTCGAAGGAACAGCTCCTACTCCATGAATCCACTCTCTCTCTAACAGCAAGTTGAAATTTGCCTTAGATTCAACCACTAGGAACAGAGTTGGTCGAACTATGCTGCCCACAGCAACATCCACTTGGATTGCCCCCCTTGAATGTCCTGTTTTGCCTTCATAATTTGACAAAACAATGTTATGGGCTGACAAATCACAGTCATATTTGTCAATCTTGGGTAACATAGATAGAGGTATTAGATTCACAGCAGCTCCTCCATCTATCAGCACTTTGTTAACTCCAACTCCTTCAACTTTTGCTCTGATGAAGAGGGGTTTGAGATGGTTTTTCATGCCTAAGTCTGGCCTTTCGAATGTAGCCTATTGCTCTTTGATACAGCCATTGTTCATGACATAATAGCATATTGGCTTAGGATCAGCCATTTCTAACTGGTCGAAATCAGTTTCGAGCTCAGTTACTTCTGATTGAACATCATATTCTGATGGTAATATGGAAACCACAAATATTACATCAAAATATGGCTCAGAGTCCAGCAAATCATCATCTTCCATTTTGTTTTCATCTATAGGGGGAAGGATCATTTCTTTTGCTGGCCTTCTAGCCACTTCTTTGTATTGGCTTGTTTGAGGATTTGTTGCAGCCAATTTCTTTTGGTGTTGGAATCTACGCCATTGAGTCCTTGTCATTGGATGTTTACCCTTATAATTGTTCTTGTAAGAGTACTTGTTAACATCCTCTGAGTAGCTTAGTTTGGTGCCACTGGAGCCACCAACTTCCATTGCACCCTTGTTGAATTTTATGGTTCCTTGGTGCATCCAACGTTCCACAGGGATTGAACCAGAGGGACAAAAAGTAGGCCTTCAATCAATTTGGACCATGTTATTTGGTCGAGTCAGAATGCCCTTTCCTTTGTCCTGATGCTGCTTTGGGTTTGCCCCTTGACTGTTTGCCACAGGTTGGAACTTCATAAGGCCTGCAGTAGCCTCTTTATCACAAACAGCGTTGCAACGGGCACAAAGCATTACTCCTTTGTTTTCTAATTTGCATCTGTTCAGGAAGTCAATCAAATCCTCTTCAGCACGAGGATACACCACCTTCATCTTCTCGAAGTATTCCTCTTCAGGGATTTTTTCTACCTGCACCTCTGTAACCTCCATGGCTTCGACCATCATTATAGCTTGTGGCTCAGCATAGAGAGTATCAGCACTCTGTGAAGGCTCAGGATCTGCCTTCGTGCTTTGGGTTTCTCACCAAATTTGAGCCTTCCCTCATTCAAAGCCTTTTGAACCAAGTCCCTGAAAAGTACACACTGTGAGGTTCTATGTCCAAGAAAATTATGGTATTTACAATAACCTCTTTTTTTTCTCATATCTAACGGAGGTATTTTAACACCCTTTGGAACCACTATTTGGCCATCAGTAACCAACAAATCAAAAATCTCATCACATTTTGTTATGTCAAAAGTGTAAGTTTTTGAAACATATTTATCATTTTTTGGTTCAACAGGATTTTTCCCATTTGAAGGTTTTAAAAGTTTACAAATGTAAGGGGGACCAGGTTTTAATTCTGCTAGGTCTACTTCCCCTTGTTCAACATCCTCATAAGAGATATCATATTCTTGGTCGCTATCATGTGTTTCCACATAAGCAACTTTTTCCTTTTTATGATACTTAGAATTTCTAGCCTTTTCTGCTTTCAAGCGTTCGACCTGTCGAACCCTATCAGTCAATTGGGCCATATCTCTTAGATGCTGAGTATCTAACTTCTTTCTGATCGAATAGTCTAGGCCACCTGCAGCCATTTCGACCAATTCATGTTCAGGCACCTGAGTAAAGCATCTAGCCTTAAGTAAGCGGAATCTATTCAAATAATCATCCACAGACTCAGGAGTTTTGTGCCTAACACTTGCTAATTCTTTGAGACTTATTTTAGATTGTCCCATGTAAAATTGCTCATGGAAAACCCTCTCCAATTGACTCCAATTGAAAATTGAATGTGGAGGGAGAGTAGTAAACCATGTAAAAGCATTTTTTGTTAGAGAATTTGGAAAATACTTCATTCTTAAATTCTCATTATTTGCTAAATCTCCTGCCTCAGTTAAGTATCTTGCTATGTGTTCAACAGTGGATTCACTAGTATCACCAACAAATTTACTAAACTTTGGGATCTTCCAACCCCTTGGTAGTTCTGTTTGAAGCACATATTCTGACAAGGCAGAGACAAAATGAGGCATATGCATGCCTATGTTTAAACCATTTTGTGCCAGGATGGTTTCGACCAAATTGGCTATGTTATTTTGCCCAGCAAAGTTATTGTTCTGGACATTTCTCACTACATCATCAGCATTTTGGTTCCTATTTACCAACACAATTCCAGGATTTTGTTCGACCTGGGGCAAAGCCTGTTGTTGTGCCTGAATTTGCGCTTGTGGTTCGACCACTGGCACTGGTTGTTGGATTTGGTTTATGGGGTTTACAACATTATTTAGTGCAGGCATAATGGCATTATTTGGTGCTTGTGCAATTTGCAAGGGCACCACATTTTGAATTTGGGGAACTTGTTGATTAGGGACTTGAGGAGCCCCAAAGAAATCAGCAATTCTTCCCATTTGATTAGCCAACAATTGGTAACTTTGGTTTGTATTTTGAATTAATGGGTTAAATACTGTACCAATTTGTTGTGTTAACATATTGACCATATCATGATTACTTTCATCCATTTGTTGCCTCAAAGCATTTAAGGCAGCATTAGTTAATGAAGGGTTAACGTTTCGAATAGCAAAACCAGAAACTATCTGATTATTAGGAACAAATACGCCAGGTGCCGACTCTGTAAATAATGATGCACTTGTCTGCAAACCCTGCATCATACTGGTAGGCATACCATATGGGTAGTTCCTACTTATGCCTTGACCCACATATTGGGAAAAGGGTAATGAGAAAGTAGAGGAACTAGCGCCACCCCCATTAACATTTGACCTATTTGGAGAGAAATTTCCCTCCATAGCATGGGAGAAAGTCAAGATGGGTTCTGTAGTGGTCGAAGGTACCATTGTAGACGTTGGCATTGTCATTGTGGCACTTACCACAGAAGATGTTGGGGCAGAAACTGTTGCCCCACTGGCGTTGGGTATAATCTCACTTATTACGGGAGAGACTATAGCCTCAGAAACGCTCGAAGCAGTTGATGCATTCGAACCGTTATTATTATTGTTTCCATTTGGATTTTCCATATTTTGTCTTGAGTTACTTTTGGGTGGTGGTCTAACCATTTCAGGGAGTAGTTTCCCGTTTCTCAAAAGCATACACTACACACAAGACCTTTTGGAAACAATTTAAAATGCAGAACAAAATTAACTACACAAACTTTGAAGAAAATTTAAACACAAAGCATACAGTCCCACTGGGCGTGCCAATTTGTTTACTGTGAAATTTGGTAAACAACGCTAGTTTGATTACTACAAGAGAGACCAACTAGTAAATCTCGGGACATAGTGCTTTTGTTTATATTTTCAAAGAGAATGGAATTTATTATTGTTCTTATGTTCATAAAGTGTTGTTTTTTATATTTTTTATATAACTTGAAATGCAAGAAAGAATGTTTATTCTAATGAATAAATAGAATGGAAGAAAGAGTCGAAATAAAGATCGATTGGGATAGGAATAAAAGAATGTAAATTTGCATTCAAATGTAAATGATTACAGAATGAAAATGGTTCACATAACATACATTTTCCTTTTCGAACTCGTTTCTCTCGTTAGCATGGGTACTTTGAGTTTTGTAAGGATTTTGTATAATGATTGTGACCCCTTTTTCGATCACATAACTAGGCTATTTATAGACACTAATTCCTAACTGCTAATAACGCCTAAATAACTATAGAGAGGACGCGTGTCTTTGACACGTATTTTGAATTTGAATCCTTTCTTATCTTCTGAATTAGCCGTTGTATCCATCGAAGTCGAAATGATAATGCTTTTCCTTGAATATTTCGCTAAGTCCACAATTTAATCTTGCACTACTGGGTGCTTCGACCCTACTGACGCTTCGACCAAATCGAAAAGATCCTGAAGAAGAATACGCAATTTTGAAGAACTGTTCAGTAATAGAACATTTATTGTATGTTCATGCATGATTGATCATTAAATTCATTGGTTCTGAACACGAAACATAATTAATGACTTTTAAAATAATTATATAATTAAACATAATTATTTTAATTATACATTTAGAACATATTTTTACTTAGTAAAAATATGGGCTAACAGTCTGCCACTGACATACTTCCCTGCTTCAACTCAGTCAATTCCCGTTCCATCTGAAATTGATAACTCTCCGGGATGTAATGTCCGACAAAGAGACGTCGAAAATTACTCCAGGTCATCTCCATCTGGCTAACTTCCATGTAAGACTTTGTTCCATCCCACCAGTTACACGCGTCGCCCCTAAAGAAGCGGGAGACGAATGTCACCTTATCAGTTTCAGTGCAATCCATAGACTCCAGGATTCCACTCATCCTTTAAATCCATTCTCTTGCCTTAGCGGGATTGTACTCTCCATAAAACTCCGGTGGACTCATGCGGCAGAACTCTCGGAATGCAACACTTGATCCTTGCTGCTGAGGTGGAGGATTGTCCATGTGCTGTTGGAACATAGCCATGAACTCTTGATGCTGTTGAGCTTGCTGGCCCTGAAACTGCTGTTGCTGGTACATCATCTCAGCCCACATATTAGCATCCGCATCTCCGTACATTTCAGGCTCATCATCATCAGCAATGTTCCTTCTTGGCCTTCCAGGTCCTCGTCTTGCTCCTGACATAGTGCTCTAACTGCCAATATCAAGTCAAGTTAGCTAGGCTTAAAGTGACATGACATCTAGAACAGATGTTAGAAATCCAGACAAATACTGGGATTCAGATTCGTAATACTAATGATCCTCAGGCACGATCTGAATCGACCTGCTCTGATACCAATTATAACACTCCACGTCTATGTCTAGAATAAAACGCTGGATATTATTACTGGTACTGAGTACATTTTTATTACAGTTGATAAAAAGAAGCACACGCATGTGCTGATTACATCAGAGTTACTAAAATTCAACGGAAACGGTAGAAAGATACAACAACAAAGTTTATTGAATGGAAAAACAACAGATTGAAGGTGTGAAAAACACAAGAAGGGGGGTTGAATTGTGTTTTGGGTAGTTTAAAAATTTCTTCTAAGTTATGGAAAACTTATCAGAGTTTGCAGCGGTTTAGAAAACAAAACACAATTAAGAGTAACTTTGAAGATAAAGAGCAAGAGAGAAAGATAGAGACAGAGATTTTTATACTGGTTCCCCTCACAAACCGAGAGTACGTCCAGTCCTCTTGTACTTCCAAGAGAGTTCACTATAATCACCAAAGATTACAATTGCTCAAGCACACAAGCAAGAGACTTCCAATGCTCAAGTATACAAACAAGAGACTTCCTAATGCTCAAGCACGCAGGCAAGAGACTTCAAAACACAAGTTTAAGAAAAACAGAGTCTGAACAATTGATATAAAGATCAATGTTCAGTTACAAAATAAATACAACTTTTGAAACAAGACTTAACTTAGAATCTTAATACAAAATTCTAAGGTTCAACTAATGAATTAACAGAAGCTGAAGCTGGAGTCTTGGATTTTGAATATGAGTTCAAGTTGTATTTGCAGTTTTGTGCTTTAGGATGATTTTAGCAGAGTAACAGCTCTTTTCAAATTGTTCAAGTGTCGTATCCCAAAGCTTCAAACTTGCTCCAATTTATAGACGAGGGTGGAGCGTGTTTGATTCAAATTTGATGCGGTGAGATTGCGCCAACTGTAGATAGTACCATTGTTAACCAAATCGGGTAACCTTGTATACAATCAATCTTGGGGAAAACGTTTTAGCCAAATCAGGTAATGAGTTCGTACAACAGTACTAACGTCACCATCTTGTGGATAAGATTGATTTCATCAGCTTATGGAATGTCAGAGTATAATCATTGATGCAGAGAATGTTCTTCTGACAAAACGGCTCTCACTGCTCTTATCAGAGTCTGATATGCATCTTCTGATGAGTAGAACTTGCATCCTCTGATGAATTATATACGCATCTTCTGATGACTTGAAGTTTTGATCAGAGTTTGCTTTGCCATATCAGAGCTTCCAATGTGCTTCTAATGAATATAAGAATTAACTTGAATATCTGCACACTTGGATTAAATAATTAGTATACCCTATTGTACATTAATACTTTTGTTATCATCAAAACTTAATTGGGTCATATCAGAACCTCTTTTGTTCCAACAATCTCCCCCTTTTTGATTGATGACAAACCAAGTATTAATTTACAATGGTTGTTGATAAAATTTATCAAACATCTCTTAGGTTGATGAGTTTTGCAAGCTCCCCCTAAGTTCAGCAATGATTAATTAAATCAGTTTAAAAATAATTATTTGAATTTTGAACTTAAACTAATACACTAGACTTTCAGAGGCTAGGTTTGCAAGTTCTCCCCCTAAGTCTGATACCTATGAAAGAAAATTGCACTTTTCTTTTATACGTACCATGTATCAGAAGTTCAAATTTCAACTAATATTTTCCTCAAAATCATATCATACGTAGACATAACTGAAAAGAATTAATTTTGGAATTTTGGTTTCAGTTTAGCATTGCATAAATTAATAACAACTCTTACTCCCCCTTTTGTCATTAAACAAAAAGATAAAAACTGACAAAATTAAATGACAATTTAGAAAAAAAAATGGTCAAAAGTGAAAGTTTCAATGCAGTCAAGGTGGTTACAACTACACCAATTAAATGGTTTGTCGTAAAACCATGAACTTGTCTATTTTGAAACCACTATATAAGGACCATAAAACTTTGTCATTTCACTCAACACTTCCATGTCATTGTGAAGAATCAACAATGGAGAAGGATAGAAAAGGGATCAAAAGTAAGAGAGCTCAGAAGAAGAAGAAGAAGAAGAAAGTGAAGATTCAACAAGACTCAGTCTAAGAAGAAACCTCAGAAGATGAAGGCATCAACTTCTGCTCCCGTCAGAGTCAAATATCAAACAAGATCCAAGACTAAACAACAAGAGTCCTTATCCGAGTCAGAATCTGAATGGGATTCTGATTGGAAGGAATTCTTGAGTACATATGTTCCTCCCAGTGAAGAATACCCCTCTTCATAATCAATGAGATCACTTCTCATTGATCTCCCAATAAGGAAGCAAAGAGAATGTTGTGTATTCTTTCATTTCCCTTAGATTCAAATAAGCTAGATTTAGGACTAGCTGTTTTTGATGTAGAATCCAAGTAAAATTTGGGTAGAAACTTATGTAATCAACAATTTTCAATTGAATAAACTCATTATTTAGCTATGAAATCTTTGAGTTGATATTTGTCTCAAAATCATTTATGAAAACAAAAAAAAATAATCAAACAAACAAATAAATAATGAACACAGAAGATAATCATCAAACAACCAAGTACTTAAAAAGAAGTAATATCCAACCAGTTACAAAACAAATAACAGAACATGGTAAATGAATAAACAGAACATGTGCATAGAATCCTAGGGTTTAAGGTTGATCAGGTTGCTGAGGTAATCTTGCATTGATGCTCTGGAGAGTAGTCATTATAGCAGCCAACATAGACGAATGCTCATCAAGTCTTCTCTGAAAATTATCTTGATTTTCCCTTATGTGGTGAGCATACTCTGGTGCATTTCTAGCAATTTGTTCAAGTCTTGCCTGTTCAGCAGCTCTTCTAGCTTCCTCTGCTAGCCTAGCTTGCTCAGCTGCTTGCCTTTCCCTTTCTATACGCTCATCCTCCAATCTTTTTCTTTCCCTCTCCTCAGCTTCCAATCTTTCCCTTTCACGCCTCTCTTCCTCTTCTTTCCTTCTATCTCATTTCTTATGTCTAGATCCCTGGTGTAAGCTTCTCTTACCGATCTGATCATATACACTAAATTCTGTTCCATAAGGTCACACTCTTTGTTGATATGTGCTGTTTCAGTAGACCTGTTAGGAATGGCGCTGGACATTCTTCTAATGTTCTTGTCAACGGCTTGCAGAAAGTTAGTAATATCATCCTGGGTTTGCTCTAAGGGTTCATTCATAATTCTGGCAGGTATATGAGGTGGAATATAAATGCAGTCCATAGAAAGATCCTGCATCAGGGTTTTGAGATGATTGGATTGGTCGGGAGGGGTTTTTGGTAGGATTTCACAATTCAGGGTCTCATTTATTTGTTGAACATGTTTCTTAATTGGTGTAGATAAGTCACATGAGTTGTCCACAGCCACATGATGTGGGGATTTCTCATGAACATGTTCATCAGAGTGAAGAGTTACAGAGACTTGATCTTGATCAGGTTCTGGTGATTTTTGGTGGTCATGTTCTAATGGAGTATGTTCTGGTGGGATTTCATTTTCTGGTTGGGTATTTTCTGGTTCAGTATTTTCTGGTTGAGGTGTTGTTGGTTGTTCTTGAGTGTTCACAGGTTGAACATTCTCAGAGATTGGTAGGGTTTCAGTGACAGGGATTTCAGGGGGTGGTGATGGTGTTTTATCAGAATCTTCATCCAAATTTTGAATGATAGGAGCAGTACTTGTTGAAGCTTGTGTTGCATCATTGTATAAAATATTAGCTTGAGATTCTGATGGGTTAGATAGGATGAGGTTAAACTGCTCTGATGTTGGTTGATTCTCAGAAAGAACATTGTCTTTCTCAGAATGAACTCCTTTTAAAAACATATCAAAAGCATGTTTAACTCTGATTTCAGAAGGGAATTGAAGCCTTTTGAAATAATTTCTAACTCCTTTGCCGCCTCCAATAAAATTAGAAAACTTACCAGTTTCATTTCCATACAGAGTCTGTTGTTCCAGCAGATTATGAGGATCATTCCTTTTAGGAAGCTTCTTATGCATCTCATCAAAAGCAGACTCTTCAATACCACAATCATAACTATCCTTAAGTTCATCTTGCTTCTTGGTGAACTTGTTTATCTTTTCCAAAGCTGCTTCCAATTCAGCTTTCTCTTTCTCTTCTTCAGTGAGATCCTCCAGTATAACTTTTCTTGCCCTTGGTTTCTTTGAGGATCTTGGAGCTGTAGTTTTTTGAGTCTTAGCAGCTTTCTTCCCAGCAGGACTTTTGGCAGCTTTTCTCTTGACTGGTTCAAGTATAAGAGGTTGTTCCAAAAGCCTTGTTTGTCTTACAGTAAGCTTTGTAGGTTGTCCATCTCCTACATCAGCTCCTAACTTATTCATGAACTCAGCATGAGCCTCTATAACCCTCTTGGCTTCACTATCACTGACATGTATAAGCCAACTTTCACCAATGCCTTTCTCAGAATCTCTGAGTAGCAGAGGGTGTGTTGGATGGACTATCTCATTATTCTTCACCAGCTTGAGGTACCTTAAGGTAGTACTATTCACAATCTTAGAACTTAACGGAAAGGAACCTAGGCCTGGAAGATAAGGTATGATAGCATCCAACAAACCACACTGTGCAAACATGTGGCTAAGTAGTCTAGAATGTCGAACAATAGCTTTGCTAGAGATAATAGATACACATAGGTGATCAAAAATAAGCTTACCAACATCCACAAAATTTCCTTTAGCAACATGAAATGTGAACAACTTCTGGAGACTGGATATTTGATCAGTGCCTCCCAATTTGGGCAGGACACTGTCAATTAAGATCCTGTAGATGATCTTGCAGTTGTTTGTCCATTCAAACTTGCCCTTAGGGTTAGCCTTAGGTTTGAATATATATTCCTCCACCTCAGGACCAGCTTCATCAGTGTGTCTGAGTACAGACCATCACGCTTTAGCTTCAGAGCCTCAAGAATTTGGCAGAGTCTAATGGAGATTCTGAATCCAGCCACAAAAGATTCAATCTCTGTAGAAACAAAAGATCTCAATCTCATTTCCTCTGGGGTTCTATCTTGCAATTCAGGGTTCTCTTCAATCTTTTCCCTGACCTTCCTGTTATATACATCTCTTGTGATAACAGAGGCTTTCATCCAGAATTCTTTAACGAGCTCTGTGTACGTTGGTCCATTCCACAAATCAAAGTAGTACTCCAATCCTTGTTTTTTGTAGAGATGAACGACTTCAGCAAAACCGTTTACTCTAATGCTTTCAAGATCAACGGGATTCTCAATCGCAACATTTAGTTCATCATATTTGTATGGTCGTTGATCCTTCGCAAACTCAGTAGGGTTGGATTCTCTTGGTAAGATCATGCATGTTCTATTTAGGAATGATGATGAGGAAGCCATGGATGATATTTGGAAGTTAGGGTTTCTAAAGAGGGAGAAAGAAATTGCTCTGTGTTTTAGAAGAATGAAAGTGTAGGTTGTGAAAGTGCAAAAGTGTGAATGTGACCAATTAGTGTGTTTAAATAGAAACTTACGCGCAAAAACAAGTACACATACATAAGGGTAGTAGAGTATTTTACCACAAATGGAAATTTGAAATGCTAATCATCATTAACCAACTTCTTTATCCTCTTGCAACAAGACATGTGTATTAGAAGACTATTTAAATAACTGCCACGTAAGTTTGAGAAAACGAAAGAGTTTTTACAAAAGATTTTTACTTACGCGCCAGAACTATTTACCTTCTAATCAGATTCTGATAGTGTGTCAGAAGATACTCTCATCACAACTTCTGATACAGAAGGTTCTGATGACTTCATCTTCTGATTACTATTAGATTCTCACAAACTCAATTTTTCATCAGAGTCTAAGTTAATCAGAGATTTCCATCATGTTCAGATTCTTTTTGATAAAATCAAAACGTTCAACAGCTAAAGGTTTTGTAAAGATATCAGCCCATTGATTTTCAGTTTCAATGAACTTGAGATCAATTACACCTTTTTGAACATAGTCTCTGATAAAATGATGTTTAATCTCAATATGCTTAGCTCTTGAATGTAAAATAGGGTTTTTAGAAAGGTGAATAGCTGCAGTATTGTCACAATATAAAGGAATAGTGTTACTGCTGATTTGATAATCTTCTAATTGATATTTCATCCAAAGTAGTTGTGTACAACATTTAGCTGCTGATATGTATTCAGCTTCTGCTGTTGACATAGCTATGGTGGTTTGCCTTTTACTAGCCCATGAAATTAAATTCTCACCAATAAACTGGCAGTTACCACTGGTGGATTTTCTTTCAATTCTATCACCAGCATAGTCAGCATCACAGAATCCAATCAGCTTGTAGTCATTGGATTTCTGATACAGTAATCCAATGTTACAGGTAGCTTTCAAATACCTAAAGATTCTCTTCACAGCAATGAGATGAGATTCTCTAGGATCTGATTGAAATCTTGCACACAAACAGACACTGAATAAAATGTCAGGTCTTGAGGCAGTTAGATAAAGAAGAGATCCAATTATACCTCTATACAGCTTCTGATCAACCTTGCCTTCAGACTCTTCTTTGCCTAGACTTGATGTAGGATGCATTGGAGTATTCATGGGTTTGCAATCTTCTAAGTTGAACTTTTTCAGAAGATCCTTTATATATTTGGATTGATGAATGAATGTTCCTTTCTCTGTTTGATTTATTTGAATACCAAGAAAGAACTTCAATTCTCCCATCATGCTCATTTCAAACTTATCCTGCATAAGCTTAGAAAAGTTCTTGAAAAGAGTGGCATTAGTTGATCCAAAAATGATATCATCAACATATATTTGAATGATCAAAATGTCTTTCTTAAGGGTCTTTTTGAAAAGTGTATTGTCAACTTGTCTTTTTTCAAAACCATTGTCAACCAAGAAAGTACTCAATCTCTCATACCAAGCTCTGGGAGCTTGTTTGAGTCCATAGAGTGACTTCTTTAGTCTAAACACATGATCAGGATTTATTAAATCTTCAAATCCAGGAGGTTTTTTGACATATACTTCTTCAGAAATGACACCATTTAGAAATGCACTTTTCACATCCATTTGATATAGAGTAATACCATTATTGACTGCATAAGATAAAAGTAACCTGATTGCTTCCAGTCTAGCTACTGGAGCATATGTTTCAGTGAAGTCAATTCCTTCTTGTTGACTATACCCTTATGCAACAAGTCTGGCTTTGTTCCTTGTGACTTCACCTTGTTCATTCAATTTGTTTCTGTATACCCATTTTGTTCCAATAATGTTCTTATGCTTTGGTTTGGGTACCAGATCCCATACATCATTTCTCTTGAATTGATTTAACTCTTCTTCCATAGCAACTATCCAAACATCATCTGAGAGAGCTTCATTTGTTGTTTTTGGTTCAATGAAGGATACTAATCCAAACAATGATTCTTCATTTCTGAAGTTTGACCTTGTTTTTCTTGGACTATTCTTGTTTCCTAGGATAAGCTCTTCAGGATGTGATGATTTGTACTTGAAAGTATTTCTTGGAATCTCTGTTGCTTCAGAGTTATCCTCATTTGTTTGATGTTCTTGAGTAGCATCAGAAGGTGCATCTTCTTGAGCTTCAGAGTCTTCTATAGATCCTATGTTGTTATCATACTCTGGAGCTTCATCTTCTGACTCATCAGAACCTGACAAATCTTTAAGAGGCTCTGACTTTTTATCATCAGGCTCTTTATCATCAAACTTTACGTGCATTGATTCTTCCACTATATTAGTTTCCGAATTATACACTCTGTATGACATAGAGCGTTCAGAGTATCCAATGAAGATACCCTTACAGGCTTTAGAGTCAAATTTCTTGAGATGGACTTTGTTATTCAGAATGTAACATGTACAACCAAATTGATGAAAATAAGAAATATTGGGTTTTCTTCCTTTAAAGAGTTCATATGTTGTTTTGTTCAAAATAGGTCTTATGTAGATTCTATTTTGAATATAACAAGCAGTGTTAACAGCTTCTGCCCAAAAGAATTTTGCTAAATTGTTTTCATGCATCATGGTGCGAGCCATTTCTTGTAAAGATCTATTCTTTCTTTCTACAACTCCATTTTGTTGTGGAGTTCTAGGAGAAGAGAATTCATGGAGAATTCCATGTTCTTCACAGAATTTTTCAAAAGGTTCATTTTCACATTCACCACCATGATCACTTCTTACTTTCAAAATCTTGGAATCTTTTTCATTTTGAATTTGGATACAGAAGATGCTAAACACTTCATATGTGTCATCTTTAGTTCTCAGAAACTTAACCCAAGTCCATCTACTATAATCATCTACAATGACTAATCCATATTTCTTACCATTGATTGAAGCAGTGCTAACTGGTCCAAACAGATCAATGTGTAAGAGTTCCAAAGGTCTAGTAGTAGAGACAATGTTCTTGTTCTTAAAAGAACTTTTGACAATTTTTCCTTTTTGTTAGGAACCACAAAGTGAGTCTGAGTGATATTTTATTTTTGGAAGGCCTCTGACAAGATTGTCCTTGCTAAGCTTAGAAATTAATCTCCAATTAGCATGACCCAATCTTTTATGCCAGACCCATTTTTCATCACTCAGTGTCAAAAGACAAAGCACTTGTTGTTCCCTTAAATCAGAAAAATTGACTTTGTACACATTGCCTTTTCTATTTCCCTTAAAGACAATGGATTGATCAGAGTTTTTGATTACAGTACATGAATCCTTATTAAACATAACATCATAATTACTATCACACAATTGACTTATGCTAAGTAGATTATGATGTAGTCCATCTACTAACCAAACATCAGAAATTGACAAAGAAGAATTACCAACAGTACCTATACCAGTGATCTTTCCTTTCTGATTGCCACCAAACCCTACAGTTCCTCCCTCTTGCAGATTCAGGGTGTGGAATAAGAGTTTGTCTCCTGTCATGTGACAAGAGCAACCACTGTCTAGATACCAAGAGCTTTCTTTTCTTCTTTGGGTGCATACCTGCAACATACACTATTTCAGATTTTGGTACCCATACTCTGATGGGTCCTTTTTGGTTAGTTTTGAGAATCTTATTCTGCTTGTTAGAATACTCAGAAGATCTGGAGTCAACAGAGCCTTTAGAAAAATATTTAGGCTTATGTTGTCTCTGAGACTTTCCTCTTGAGTGTGTCAGAGAACCAGTTACCAAGTTTGCTTTAGAAGTACTAGTGCCCCGCTTATCAACAGGCTTTGGTACTCTGACAGCTTTAACTTGAGTAGACATGGGTACTGATGTGAGGGGAACCTGGGTTTTAGAAGACTTAGGTTCAGAAGATGAATCATCTTCTGATACCTTATCTTGTGGTTCCAAGGTCACAAGAGTACCAGACACAGTCAGAGGTTCTGATGTACCCTTAGTGAAGTTTGAATAAGATTCTGATGGTGACTTGCTCAACAAGACAGGTTTACTTGATTTTCCTACATCAGGACATGTAAGAGAACCAAGTCCTTGTTTTTTGTAATAGTTGCTAAGTCCACCATGAATTACGGAAGTTACCCTAGTTTTATCTATGTTATGGTGAACAAACTCTTGTAGAGAGATTTCATACTCGTCATAAGGTTTGTGACATGTTCTACATCCAGTCTCAAGCACTTTAATTGTTTTAAGAGATTTTTGATAGTTTGCTTGAGTCTGGGTGAGATTTTCATTGAGTAGCTTCATTTTTTGTTTGCAAAAATCCAGCTCACTCAACTTTTCCATGTACTTCACCATTACATCTTTCAAAGCTTTGGTCATTTGAGTATTAGACATTTTAGATATTACCTCATCAATGTCGTCAGTATCAGACTCTGAATCATTTTCATCGTCTGACTCACCAATGGCCACAAGCGCTAGGTTTGCTTCCTCAGAGTCTTCATCCTCATATAGTTCATTAATATCCTCCCATGTTGCCATCAGACTCTTCTTGGCTTTGTTCTTGATCGTACTCTTTCTTCCTTTACCCTTGGAGTTGAGTTCAGGACAATCAGCCATGAAGTGTCCAGGCTTATGACAGTTGAAACAATTTTTTGTGTCATCCTTCTTCTCTTTGCTGGTGTTGTTTCTTGATCCAGATCCCCTGCCTTGAAAATTTTTGCCCTTCCTTAGTGACCACTTTTGAAAGCTCTTGGACAAGTGTGCAAAGAAATCATCATCTGATCCCTCCTCTTGATTATCTATGGAAGATTCCTCTGCTTCAGATTCTACAACTTTGGCTTTCAGAGCCTTAGATGAAACTGAAATGGATGGCAAGGCCAAAGATTTTAGTTTCTTCTGAGGCTCATCAGAAGATAGTTCAATCTCATGACTCATGAGTGAACTTATCAATTCCTCCAAGCCAAGTTTGTCCAAATCTTTAGCTTCTTGAATAGCTGTTACCTTAGGCCTCCACCTTGAAGGTAAGCTTCTCAAAATCTTCCTTACATGATCAGAGGTTGTATAACTTCTCTTTAGAACTTGGAGACCAGCCACAAGAATTTTAAATCTAGAATACATTGATTCAATATTCTCATCATCCTTCATTCTAAAGAGTTCATACTGTTGGATCAGAAGAGTAGCCTTTGCCTCTTGAACTTGTTTGTTCCCTTCATATGTGGAACACAAGGAGTCATAGATGCTCTTGGCAGTGGATTTGTCTGTGATTTTGAGGTACTCATCATGAGTTATACACCCAATGAGAAGATCCTTAACTTTGTGATGTTTCTTGTAAAGCTTCTTGTCTGTAGGAGTGAACTTCTTTCTTTCTTCAATAGATAACCTTCCTTTTTCATCTAGTCGTTGGAAAGTTACCCCTTCTTCAACCAAGTCCCAAAGCTCATCATCTAAACCAATAAGATGACTGTAGATTCTATCTTTCCACCAGGAAAAGTTAGATGTGTTGAGGTCAAAACCGTTTTGATGAATGTTTTAATGACAACAAACCTAATGGAATAAATGTTAAGTTTTATGAATGGTGATCTACTGATGTTTGCACTTGAGTTTTTGTTGATTGCTAGATAATGACAAAAATGGACGAGCTAGAGGTCACTCACATCAACAAGTGCATTTTATATACTCAAACAATGAAAGAATTGGAGTAGCATCATATGATCATAACAGTAGCATCACAAGCTTCATGAACATATTTAAAGGATGTTGTTTTAATCATAAAGAGATTCATTGAAGATTCAAGCAAGAAAGTGAGCTTCATGGTTAATAGTCTTTCACGTCATCACAAGGTTCACAACAAGTATTGAATGTTCAAGGAAGATTATGAAGATTGCAGTTGAAGAATCATGATGGAAAAACCTACATCACATGCTACAAAAAGAATATGTTTTGATGTTATGAGACAAAACTCACATTGAGTTTTGTGTCACATACTTTGGGGATTTACTACTACAACTAACATCAATGAGAATGATGCATTCATTGAGGATCTTGAAAACCTACTCAAAGTATCATCCTACCAAAGCTTATCAAGAGGAGAAAGTTTGAGAATGATTTTCCATAAGTTTTCAAATAAGGTTATGCAAAAGGCATACAAGTTTCAATCATTCTCTAAACTAGAAAATGGTACATTTCAATGATGAGTACTCTCACGCCTCCACTAAAGAATCTTAAAGATACTCAATGGATGAGTAACAATGTCTGCAAAACATCAAAGAAGAATTGTGGGAAGTTTTGCAATAAGATTTCAAAGTTGATTGATCAAGATCAAGTGTCTCACTCCTTGAGAAAATCTTGAATGTTGTTTCAAGAATGTTCTGGGAACATTCTCCAGTTCATGCTTCATTATCATCAAGAACAAGCCTCAACGCAAAAAACACTTATTTCTCTAAGTGAACTATGTACAAGACAAAGAAGCATTTTTTTCCTAGGAATTTACTCTCAGAATCTCAACAGTATCAATGTCAAATAAGGCAAGGAATTTTTGAAGTGGAAAGTATGACTTTTCCCTTTTGGACAAGTTTTGAAGAACAAGCATGTGCTCTTGGTTCTTAATGCAAGACAAAGATTTTATGATGTCCATTACCATTGAAGACAGATGATTCATAGACCTATGAGAATGTACCAACTCATTTGCAACTAAGAGTTGACATGTCCTTTAGTTGAATATTAAATGAACATTCTCATATATTGATGATTACTTTTATGACAAGAAGTACCATACAAGGATAACATGAATAGTGCTTCAAGGACTATACAGCTGTATTTCTGATATCTCACAGCTAGCTATCAAGATAAGGATCAAGTTTCTTTAAAGAATCAAAGTTTATCTCCGCCCAGAATGGAGAACGTTCTCAGAAGGTTATAGGAGAATGATGTTGTTGTCAAGTCTACTATCTAGCCCAAGAACAGCTGGATAAAACGTGCCTAAATGAAGTCTAACGGCTATCCTTGGAGAATGTAATGTAAAGGACACTTTACAGCTCACTGCAAGCTCATCATACACGCTCCTTTGTTATAGAAGTTGAAGAACATCCTGGAGATCATTCTGAGAACAATCTGCCAGATTTACTATTCTTCAACAACTTTAATGAGCTGTCATTTTAAAGGTGTTTGACAGCTAGTTTATGATCCAAACGGATATACTTCGTGACCAAGCAACACAAGACAATCCTCAACTATAAATAGAGCACTTGGTTACCTTTGAAGAGTAAGAGTTGAAGCTACAAATCATCATACGCTTGTTTTTGTCTACAAGTCACAAAACTCTTCTTTCATCACTCACACTCAAGATCTTCATTCTCAACAATACTTCTGAGTTACTGAGTGTTTTTATTTGCTTCTCAAACTAGCCTTTGAGTTTCTACAAGCAAATATCTCAAGAGACCACTTTTCAACAATATCCACTTTTAAGTGATTGTATCTTTGTCTCTTCTTTTAACCACTCACACTCCAGCTCCTTATCATCTCTTGGATCAAATATTTTGAGTGTACTGAGTGTAATTTTATAAGCTTCTCAACTTGGTTGAGTTTATTTGTAAGCTTTGTGATCCACATCTCTTTTGTAAAAGAAAGATTGGCTCAAGTCAATACGTAACTATTGATTGAGTGACACCCTTACTAGTCTGTACGGCTGGGGTAGTTTTAAGCTTGTAGGGCTTAAGGTTTTTGATCTTGGTTTAGATCAAAGAAGATTTGTATTTGAGATCGGTAGTATCTCAAAGATCATAGTGGAAAACTCACGTGCGTGGGGACTGGACGTAACCCAGGATTCGGGTGAACCAGTATAAATTTGTGTGTGAATCTCTCTTACCTTTAACTCTTTATTTACTGTAAACGCACATCACACATACCACTTCATTTACATTCAATTCAGACTTTTACGCAATAGAGAACGTTCTCAGAACAATCTGTTTAATAATACAAAACGTTCTCAGATCAAGCTCTTCTATTATTCACTAACATTTATCCAAGTATACACTTGAGATCAGTTTTGGTAGATTGCAGGATTAATTTTTAAAAAGGATCACAATTCAAACCCCCCTTTCTTGTGACTATTTCTTCCACTTCAATTGGCATCAGAGCTCTGGCTCTAAGGTTTGGGCACTTAACAGTGTTATAGTAAAAGATTCGGGAAGAAGTGATGTCAAAACCTGCAAATCAAAGCACATGCCACAAATGCAAAAAGAAAGGGCATTCCAAAACTAAATGTCCTCATAAAAAGAAATCGCAAAGAAAGCTCGTTTCCAAAGGAAAATCTATGATGGCAACAAAAGGTGACTTTGATGACTCAAAACTACAAGAAAATGCCAACACATGTTCAATGGTAAATGAAGAGGTAACAACTTCTGAACATTGTCCTTTATGTAAAGAAATGGAAGTTGGATTTAATGGTCTTTTAAATGATTCAAAATCTTTATCTCAAAAAGGTATATTTCTAGAAAACCAACTATTTGAGATAAAGAAAGAAAATGAGAAATTACAAATCTTGAACGATAAATAATTTAAAATTATTCAAGAATTGCAATACTCTCATTTGGAAATGTTTGAACAACAAAAGATTCTCAAAGAAGAACAAATCAATAATAATCTTCCAAAATGTTCTATGATTCATGAAGAGAATGTTGTTTTGAAATAAAATGTTTTAGATATGAAAAATGACATTACAAGCTCTGCAAAATCTGCAGAAACTTTTCAAAACATTAAGGAATCACAAGTAGGAATTTTGGATAAAACTAGTTTAGGTTGTAGAACTTTTAAAAAACAAAATCCATATGAGAACTATTTTGTTCCTCATAAAGACCAAAAGATACAAAGATACAAATGCTCATATTGTCACAAATATGGTCATGTTGAATCCTTTTGTTTTAAGAAAAGATTTAAAAGAAAAGAACATTCTCATCAGAAACAAGAACATTCTCAGAAGGTTCTCAAAATGCATTCTTACTCCAAAACTTCCTATAAGAGATCATCTTATCATCATAAGAAGAAATCTTGTAAGAGGAATAACACTAACCTTCAAGGACCCAGATCACTATGGGTACCAAAATCATTATTAACTTGTGTTGCAGGAATATCTTTAAGCAGTCAAGAAAAAACCTTGAGACTTGGAAAATTGATGCTCAAAGAATATGACTTCAGAAAAAATATATTTTCTCACATTTAAAAAGAGATAAATAAGAATCTGCAACCTTTGAAATCATTAATCAAATCAAAGGTACATGTATCATTAGTAAAATAATTTTGCATAAATTAAGGATGATTGTTTTGTGAAAAGTTTAACATATAAGTTCATTAAATTTTGTCAAAATTGGAATTGAAGTTATTTCATATTCATCCTCATGATCATGTATTTTTATTTAAAAATCTTTATGTTTAATACTTGAATGATTTTTAAAACCATATCATGTTTTAAAGTCTTTTGAAAAAGATAAATGTTTTTGGCATAAATGAGTTTGTCAAGTAAGTATGACACTGGCAAATTTATCCTAATTTGGTCTGATAAGCTATTTTTCAAAAACTGTTTGTCAAAAGGATATAAATTGTAGACTTGTATTTATTGTGTCAAGAGTTGTATTCATTTCAAAAATACATTTCAACCAAAAACCTCTTGAACCACTTTATATTTGTTTATTTTGTCCTTGTCAAAACTACAAAATTTATGACTTCTTTATACTTGATGATTTATTCAAAGATTCATTTGGAATCTATTTTTGAAGCATAAGAATGATTTTTTTTAAAGCCTTTTAAAGTTCTTTGAAAAAAGGGTTCTTTGTGAAAAGCTCAAAAAATCATTTTGTATAAGTAGTGATCATGGGGAGATTATGAAAAACTTTCTTTCACAACTTTCTTTGATGAAAATGGTATTTCACTTGATTTTTCTTTACTTGGAATTTCAACAAAAAATAGAGTTTTATAAAAGAAAGTTTCAATGCATAAAATATTTTTAATCAAGTGTTGAAAAATACTTTTGAAAGAAGGCATAGACATTGCATGCTTTGTTGTTTTTTAATCTTGTTTCTATCTTGAGTAAAACTCCATTCCATTTTGAAAATATAGAAATTCAATCATATCATGATTTTATATTCTTTATGTCATTACTATTTTTGGCATAGTAAAGAAAACATTGAGAAAATTGTTTTAACCTATCAAAAACATATTTTTGGGATACTCTCTCTACACTCTCTAAAGATTATATAATATGCAATTTCATGTCAAAAGTTTGAAAAATTATGCATAATACTTTTGGTGAGTTTGATATGAAGAAAAGAGATGATAATGGTGTTGATGTTGATGAACAACAACGACAAGAGATTATGGATCAAAAGTTGAGATTGTTCAAACATCGTCTTTACAAATACTTCCAAAAAGTTGGGAGTTGAATTACCATCATCCTCATGATTGTGTCATTTAAAGCTTCATTGATGAAATGAGATCTGAATTTTCTATTGAAGAAAATGGATGGAGAACACTGAATAAACATATGGTATTCATTATTGAAAATCATAATGTTCTCCATTGGAAAGAGTAATGGTATTGGTACACCACTTTGAATGTGCAAAGAAACAATTTAATCATGGAGATGTTTAATGAAATTGGTGGTACAATAGAACGATCTCCCTCATCAATTATCAAGAAGGAATACAAGTTGTTTCGTAGCATGCGCCAACACTGTGTATTTATAAGAAAGGAAACAAAGAAAAGGTTTATGAGAATGACATGTTTATCATGTGTCACCTTGATAAATGATTAAAGCTGGATCTCCTATATATCATCTTGAAACATATGATCGATGCAGCAGAGTCAGAAACAAGGAAAGTTACTCTTCCTTATGAGATGATCCTCACCATGATTTTTTTTTGTATCTACAAGATTGACTTCAAGAAGGAGAAAATGGTTGACTCTTGCAATACCTTTGTTTTCAAATTATTCATCATATGAAAAAAGGAGATTGTTAATTTTAAAGACTCTGCTACTGAGGTTTTAAACAAAGGGAAAGAGGAATTTGAAAAAGAAAGTAATTTTCCAGAGTTATTTGACGTTGTGATTCATCCAACAGATCAATCTGAGAATGATCTCCCTGCAGCAAAGGTTTTACTTTCACAACCAACCCGGTTAACCAATCATTCTTTTCACCATTGATGAATTCTATACAATGATCTCTAGAATCATTTTTCAGTTCTGGATTCTTATGGAATTGGTTAAAACATCATTGGTAGAATGAGAACTAAATTTTTCTTTTGAAGAAAATGAAAGATGAACAAGCATGTGGATGTCATTCTTTAAAGATCATAACAACGTTCTCAAGAAGATCAAATGATGATGAAATCAATGTTCTTTATTACAACATTGAGTCATGAGTAAATGTTTTTTAAATATGATGTCCTCTTCATCCCTATTACCTAAAGTTACTCTACAAGGATGATATTTCTTAGAGAATATTTAAGAGGATGAATTTACTCAACATTGGAGAATGCATCAAAGGATAAAACTTTTTCCCATCAACTATCAATCAAGTGTCCTCTCTTTACAATGATGAGCATGCGGTGGAATTACAAAACAATTAAAGATGCTCTCATTATTGAATCTCAAATGAGAAAATCCATTAAATGAGGTACTCCAAAATCTTATAACATTTGCATTATAATAAGCTTGAATATCTTTATGCAATGTTACTATGTGATTGATTGGATGATCTTGTAATTTTAAATGCATTCTAAATTTTCTCTATGCAAGCATATGACTTTAAAGCTTAAATGAGCACATCATTTTTTTGTCATGACTGATATATGTTTATGCTTAAATCACATAAATTTAATGTGTAAGACCCAAGATTCCACTGTACAGTTTTTCTAAGGAACTTTAGTGTCGGCTAAGTTTTTGGGGTTTTTGGTGGAGCGGTCTTGTGAGTATCGTCGCATTAATGGAATTTTTGCTGAAATGGAGCCTGTTTTGTGCTCGTGCGCTGGAAAGGCACAGACTTTTGGGTCGTAGTCTTCTTTTGAGTATAAGAAGGTTTATGTGTAGTCAGAATAACGAGTTTTGGATTATTCTCGCTTTTGGAAAAACGAGTAGGAATTTTACCCGCTGACGTTAAATTTTACGGCTTCTGAATTTCGTAGAAATTTAGATGGGAGTTTTATATATCGGCGTGAGTTAGGATATATTGTCAGAATAATTTTCGAGAGTGAGGAAGAAAATTTCAGTCGAGGAAAAAGATTTGGCGATAAGTTTTGGAAATGGTTTACGACGGACTTTTATTCCGTGGAATTTCTATTTTTGCAAGTTTAGATCGTCGCGGCGCGCGAGAGCTGTGAGGCGTGAGGTGGCACGAGGATGAAAATATCTAGATATTTGTTAAAGGTTACTTGGTGGCCAAGATTGGATGAATGGCTAGGATTTAGTCTTGCAAATTTTTACTATTTGATCCAAGGGATAGGATTAATTGGAGAGATCTATACATAGGATTGATCATGAGACATTTCCCTTCCTCTTCTTTCTCTCTTCAGTCCGTAGCTCCCTCCCTCTCATCCTTTCATACCTCAAAATTTTTCTAAGTGTGGAAAACATGGAATTTGTGAGAAATCTAGAAGGAATTAGGAGAGAAGCTTGGAGTCAAAGTTGATCCTTGTAGCTTGGTAAAGCTTTTGGCATGAACAAAGTGGTAAGAAAAATCCTCCTCCCTCTTTGTCTTTCCTTGGCCGTGAGGCCTTGTGGTTGTTTAGATGAGATTTTAAATTTTTCCTTGTTAGTATTAGTAGATTCATGCTAGTTAGTAATTGTCCATGCTTAGTAGAGATAGATTTTCAAAGATTGATGAGATTCTCATGAGATTTTTGGGTGAGGGTTTTGTGATTATGTTCTTGAGGAAAAAATTTAAAGAACTTGGTTTTAATTGGTTTTTGTTCCATAGGAATTATTCATGAGTGTTGGATTAGCATGTTTAAGCTAAGTGGTGTTGATTTCCATGGTTGAATCTTGTTTTCAAAAATTTTGGTTAAGGGTTTTGAAGAAATTTTTTGAAAAGATCATAAACTTGGATTGTGTTGTATGATTTTGGTTTTGAAGTTAGTTTTGAGCTTTTCGACAAAATGGATTGGTGAATATGAAATTTGTTTCGAAAAATAAGAAAAAATTATTCTCGTGTTCTTGAGCGACTCGAAGAACACGATTTAGAAAAAAGTTTTTTTCGAGTTTCAAAAGGAGTCGGGTACACGATCGAATATTGTTACAAGCTAATGAATGTGGGCTAGGGTTTCAAATGAAAAAAAATGTGTGGGATTGCCCTTTTTGCCTCAAATGGCCGTGGCACCCAAATAGGGTTCGAGGAATCGAATTTCGAAAATTGTTTAGAGGCAAATAGCTTCCCATGATCATTGTTTAATTGTTTGATTGGTTATGGGATGTTTTGAAAAGAAAATGATCACATGCCTTAAGAAAAACCTTATTGGAGATTTCTCGAAATTTGCGATTCGACTCTATAATTTCTAAATCGTTTTGATAAGTGCTAGTTAGGTATTATGGGATATTACCATGCATTTAGAAGTGAAAAATTTTGTGTGGGAGGGTGCTTTTCAAAAAATGGCCGTGGCCTTTTAGTGTTGAGGGAGAAGTTCCAAAAAAATTTCTAAGTCCACAATTGTGTGAAAATTGTGTATGTGTTGGATAGTCTTAGTTTTGAAGAAAAATGAGTATAGGAAAGGTTGTTAGGAAGAAAAAAATTGTGTAACTTGTAACGCAAGAAAACTTCGATTTTTCATAAAAATATTTTTGAAAAGTTTTAGTTGTGTTTCAAATGGTTTTGTTGTGTGTGAAACAAGTCCTTGAAGTGGAAAATCCAAAATGGTTTTAGTTTATGATTTGAAAACAAAATGATTTTCGTGTTATGAAAATAGTACAATTAACTTCGTGAATTTTTAAACACTATGAGAATAACCTGAAATCATTGAGGGACAGCTTTAGAAAGTACTTTAGACCCCTCTGGAGCTTTGAGAGCAAGTTTCGTTTCGATAGGATAAACGAGGAGTATTTTATTGATGTTACGCTACATACATTTTAGGTAGCGTGAATTGTAGATTTTCGCGAAAAGGAGTAACGGAAGCTTGCCGAGGTAAGGGCATCACTTTATTTCTGTCTTTTCACTGAGTTATAACATGTTTGTTGGTTATTTTCGGTGATGCGTGTTTGTGTGTTTGGCATGTATGTGTTATGTATTCTCGTGATGAGAAAGTGTTTACAATACGTGCGTTGTTTTACATATGATTGGAGATGTATGTATGAACATGTGGGTGAATACATATGATTGGAAATGTATGTATGTTTGTTGTGGTTTGTTACATATGATTGGATATGTATGTATGTTGTTATGTTTGGTTTACATATGCTAGAGAGGTATGTATTCATTGCATTAGTATACATGGGGATCGTATGCTCATGCATTGTTAGTGCGTAGTTGCGGGAGTGGACTACGAGGTGTGGTTGCGGGAGTGGACCCACCTGATTCTTATAGGGTTGTGTTGAGTTCAATACATGGTTGCGGGAGTGGACCATGGGGTGTGATTGCGGGAGTGGATCCACCTTAATCCTTTGTGATTTTGTTGAGTCGATACATGGTTGCGGGAGTGGACCATGGGGTGTGATTGCGGGAGTGGATCCACCTTAACCTTGTGATTTCGTTGGTGTTTTAGTAGGGGTTGGACCTACAGTTCCGGAACTCCTGCATTGTGGTAGCTAGGGTTAGTACCACGCATTGTAGAAGTCTGCATTAGGCTTGGTGTGCATTATATTTATAAACCCGTTGGTGGGAATTGCTTTGGTGGTTAAGAGCTTTCTCTTGTGTTCGTGGAATTATTGTTATGTGTACAATCTTTCGCACCGGTTATATATATATATACTTTTATTTTGTGGTGACCCTTGCAATATTTCATTTGCGGACTCCTCCCACCCCAGATGATGCTGTAGGTCGCGAGGGCAGCGGCTGCTCAGGGCCCCAGTGAACTCGTGCCGGAGCTATAGTTAGATTTAGACTATGTGCCGGTGTGGTTGTACATCGTGCCTTTGGGTTAGGCATAGGGTTCTATCTTGGTTTTGTTTTGGGTTGTAGTGCTTGGAGTGTTTTGAATACTTAGACTTGGACTGTAATTATTCAGGAACACTTTGCTTGTCGAAGCACCTTATGGTAATGAGTTCTTTTGTATGTTTAATGCCGGCTCACTGTGAAATATTTTTCCACGCACTCTGTCTCGTGTTTTAAAAAAAAAAAAGTGCCTACTTTTGGGCCTTTGAAAAACGGGGTGTTACATAATGCAATAAGGTTTGCACTCTTTGTTCGTACACTTTTTATGATTTTTGCTCACACATTATCTCTTTCAAAATATCATGCTAAGTGTGAAATGAATGAACTTCATTCTTATGCAAATTTACTTCTTTACACCCTTGTAAGCAATACTTTTTCAAATATACTTACTCGTATTGCTATCAATGTTTTGTTAAGGGATATTTTATCAAGATTGATTTGCTTCATAAGTTTTGTTCACATTTTAACAATGATCAATTTTCAATTTCAATTTGACATGCCAAAAGTCGAAGAATTAACACTTGTCTTAATTTATTTTTTGTCTTGTGACAAATGTCTTTGTGTATTGATTACATTGTTGGTCAATCTTTTTTATGTGCAAGTCATGTTATATGTTTAATGAAAACTTATTCTTGATGATCATTGAATAATTTTTGGAGTTAGTCTCTTAATTATCCTTCATGATAGACCAACATTTTTAGTAGAAGAAAAGTGACAAAAAACTTGTGATTTTGATAATCAATTATATGTCATACTTTGTTCTTACATAAGTCTGACTTATAGTACATTTTTTTTTGAAAATATTTTTTCTATAAGTCTTTTAAATGTGCACCTTTCTTAATATAAAGGTTTGGATGAATCCAATTTTATTGGACATTTTGATTAGCCTATTGTTTGCTTAATGTTTAAGTATAACTTTTGAATATGGCTTGATTTTATTATGGCTTATGTAAAATATCCTTCGTCAAAGGTCTTAAATGAATATCCATTTTTGTTGGATATATTCTTTGAAGGATTTTAACAAGAGAATATATGATTGGTCTTCATGAGAATAATTTTGTGTCTACTCTCCATAAAATTTGGATTTGATCTAAGAATAATAATCTTCCACATTATATTCTTAAACTCATTTGACTTTTTCTAAACATCAAGTATCGTTTTTAATGTGTGATCATATTTCCACACTTGCATGTTATGATGTCAAAATTGAGATGTGGACAAATATTTTTGCAAAGGACAATCCTCTCAATAGTTTGTTTGCTTTGAAAAAGAATCATTTTCATCATGAAAATATTTGGAAAAGAAAGAGAAAATTCTTTTTGACATGATGTCAATTTACTTTGATTTTACAGCTTCCTCATATGCGCTATTTTTTCTCTAGTTTTAAAGTTATTGGACTATTTTCAAATAATCTTTTATTTTTCAAATGACTACAACGTAGTCTTGTCTATAATTTTGAAAATGATCATGTTTTCAAGGAAAATGTTACCTCTACCCAAGTAAATTGAAATATTTAGAGAATTTTCATCTCATAAGACTTAGGGGGAGTTTTCTAAATTTGAAAATGTTTGTTTCTTTATAACTTGCATTGTCATTGAGGTCAAAACAACATTTTCAAAGAATATTTTCTAAAAATTGAGTGTTTCACATTTGTTTTTAAAATCAAATGCTTACATGTGTTTACATGTAATTTAATCATTATTTATGATGTGATTGCAACGTTGACTAAAATGATTTTTGATCATCATACATGATATGTGCTTTGATGCTTAAATGCAAACTTACTAAGTTTGATATGTGAATGAACTTCATATTGCATGTTTTCTATATGCAATACATTTCTACTTTTGATTCCTATCATTGCACTTCATGTTTCATATTATTCCCAATACTTTTTGATGTATGACAAAAGGGGGAGAGATATATATGATGGGAGAGAAATGTTAGATGAAACTAATTAATGAAGAATGTTATGAATTAACCTCTTGCATGTATTTAGGGGGAGTTTAATTAGAATGATAAGAATTAAACTCTTGCATGTGTTTAGGGGGAGCTTAATTGCATATCTATGAACATTCTTGCATTTATTATTTTATCCATCCATAAAACATAAGATTTATTCAAAAGATTTGTCATCATCAAAAAGGGGGAGATTGTTGAGGTCAAAACCGTTTTGATGAATGTTTTAATGACAACAAACCTAATGGAATAAATGTTAAGTTTTATGAATGGTGATCTACTGATGTTTGCACTTGAGTTTTTGTTGATTGCTAGATAATGACAAAAATGGACGAGCTAGAGGTCACTCACATCAACAAGTGCATTTTATATACTCAAACAATGAAAGAATTGGAGTAGCATCATATGATCATAACAGTAGCATCACAAGCTTCATGAACATATTTAAAGGATGTTGTTTTAATCATAAAGAGATTCATTGAAGATTCAAGCAAGAAAGTGAGCTTCATGGTTAATAGTCTTTCACGTCATCACAAGGTTCACAACAAGTATTGAATGTTCAAGGAAGATTATGAAGATTGCAGTTGAAGAATCATGATGGAAAAACCTACATCACATGCTACAAAAAGAATATGTTTTGATGTTATGAGACAAAACTCACATTGAGTTTTGTGTCACATACTTTGGGGATTTACTACTACAACTAACATCAATGAGAATGATGCATTCATTGAGGATCTTGAAAACCTACTCAAAGTATCATCCTACCAAAGCTTATCAAGAGGAGAAAGTTTGAGAATGATTTTCCATAAGTTTTCAAATAAGGTTATGCAAAAGGCATACAAGTTTCAATCATTCTCTAAACTAGAAAATGGTACATTTCAATGATGAGTACTCTCACGCCTCCACTAAAGAATCTTAAAGATACTCAATGGATGAGTAACAATGTCTGCAAAACATCAAAGAAGAATTGTGGGAAGTTTTGCAATAAGATTTCAAAGTTGATTGATCAAGATCAAGTGTCTCACTCCTTGAGAAAATCTTGAATGTTGTTTCAAGAATGTTCTGGGAACATTCTCCAGTTCATGCTTCATTATCATCAAGAACAAGCCTCAACGCAAAAAACACTTATTTCTCTAAGTGAACTATGTACAAGACAAAGAAGCATTTTTTTCCTAGGAATTTACTCTCAGAATCTCAACAGTATCAATGTCAAATAAGGCAAGGAATTTTTGAAGTGGAAAGTATGACTTTTCCCTTTTGGACAAGTTTTGAAGAACAAGCATGTGCTCTTGGTTCTTAATGCAAGACAAAGATTTTATGATGTCCATTACCATTGAAGACAGATGATTCATAGACCTATGAGAATGTACCAACTCATTTGCAACTAAGAGTTGACATGTCCTTTAGTTGAATATTAAATGAACATTCTCATATATTGATGATTACTTTTATGACAAGAAGTACCATACAAGGATAACATGAATAGTGCTTCAAGGACTATACAGCTGTATTTCTGATATCTCACAGCTAGCTATCAAGATAAGGATCAAGTTTCTTTAAAGAATCAAAGTTTATCTCCGCCCAGAATGGAGAACGTTCTCAGAAGGTTATAGGAGAATGATGTTGTTGTCAAGTCTACTATCTAGCCCAAGAACAGCTGGATAAAACGTGCCTAAATGAAGTCTAACGGCTATCCTTGGAGAATGTAATGTAAAGGACACTTTACAGCTCACTGCAAGCTCATCATACACGCTCCTTTGTTATAGAAGTTGAAGAACATCCTGGAGATCATTCTGAGAACAATCTGCCAGATTTACTATTCTTCAACAACTTTAATGAGCTGTCATTTTAAAGGTGTTTGACAGCTAGTTTATGATCCAAACGGATATACTTCGTGACCAAGCAACACAAGACAATCCTCAACTATAAATAGAGCACTTGGTTACCTTTGAAGAGTAAGAGTTGAAGCTACAAATCATCATACGCTTGTTTTTGTCTACAAGTCACAAAACTCTTCTTTCATCACTCACACTCAAGATCTTCATTCTCAACAATACTTCTGAGTTACTGAGTGTTTTTATTTGCTTCTCAAACTAGCCTTTGAGTTTCTACAAGCAAATATCTCAAGAGACCACTTTTCAACAATATCCACTTTTAAGTGATTGTATCTTTGTCTCTTCTTTTAACCACTCACACTCCAGCTCCTTATCATCTCTTGGATCAAATATTTTGAGTGTACTGAGTGTAATTTTATAAGCTTCTCAACTTGGTTGAGTTTATTTGTAAGCTTTGTGATCCACATCTCTTTTGTAAAAGAAAGATTGGCTCAAGTCAATACGTAACTATTGATTGAGTGACACCCTTACTAGTCTGTACGGCTGGGGTAGTTTTAAGCTTGTAGGGCTTAAGGTTTTTTATCTTGGTTTAGATCAAAGAAGATTTGTATTTGAGATCGGTAGTATCTCAAAGATCATAGTGGAAAACTCACGTGCGTGGGGACTGGACGTAACCCAGGATTCGGGTGAACCAGTATAAATTTGTGTGTGAATCTCTCTTACCTTTAACTCTTTATTTACTGTAAACGCACATCACACATACCACTTCATTTACATTCAATTCAGACTTTTACGCAATAGAGAACGTTCTCAGAACAATCTGTTTAATAATACAAAACGTTCTCAGATCAAGCTCTTCTATTATTCACTAACATTTATCCAAGTATACACTTGAGATCAGTTTTGGTAGATTGCAGGATTAATTTTTAAAAAGGATCACAATTCAAACCCCCCTTTCTTGTGACTATTTCTTCCACTTCAAGATGCATCTCCATTGAACTTTGGTGCTTTGTTGCTTGTCTTATTATCTTCAACATCATAGTCATGAGGAACTGATTTCAAGCTCACACTTGGAGTTTCAGTCATAGTGTTTTTCAACAGGAAAACTGTCTCACTGTTAGGTGATTAAAAATAGAACCGGGCTCTTGATGCCAATTGAAGGTGTGAAAAACACAAGAAGGGGGGGTTGAATTGTGTTTTGGGTAGTTTAAAAATTTCTTCTAAGTTATGGAAAACTTATCAGAGTTTGCAGCGGTTTAGAAAACAAAACACAATCAAGAGTAACTTTGAAGATAAAGAGCAAGAGAGAAAGATAGAGACAGAGATTTTTATACTGGTTCCCCTCACAAACCGAGAGTACGTCCAGTCCTCTTGTACTTTCAAGAGAGTTCACTATAATCACCAAAGATTACAATTGCTCAAGCACACAAGCAAGAGACTTCCAATGCTCAAGTATACAAACAAGAGACTTCCTAATGCTCAAGCACGCAAGCAAGAGACTTCAAAACACAAGTTTAAGAAAAACAGAGTCTGAACAATTGATATAAAGATCAATGTTCAGTTACAAAATAAATACAACTTTTGAAACAAGACTTAACTTAGAATCTTAATACAAAATTCTAAGGTTCAACTAATGAATTAACAGAAGCTGAAGCTGGAGTCTTGGATTTTGAATATGAGTTCAAGTTGTATTTGCAGTTTTGTGCTTTAGGATGATTTTAGCAGAGTAACAGCTCTTTTTCAAATTGTTCAAGTGTCGTATCCCAAAGCTTCAAACTTGCTCCAATTTATAGACGAGGGTGGAGCGTGTTTGATTCAAATTTGATGCGGTGAGATTGCGCCAGCTGTAGATAGTATCATTGTTAACCAAATCGGGTAACCTTGTATACAATCAATCTTGGGGAAAACGTTTTAGCCAAATCAGGTAATGAGTTCGTACAACAGTACTAACGTCACCATCTTGTGGATAAGATTGATTTCATCAGCTTATGGAATGTCAGAGTATAATCATTGATGCAGAGAATGTTCTTCTGACAAAACGGCTCTCACTGCTCTTATCAGAGTCTGATATGCATCTTCTGATGAGTAGAACTTGCATCCTCTGATGAATTATATACGCATCTTCTGATGACTTGAAGTTCTGATCAGAGTTTGCTTTGCCATATCAGAGCTTCCAATGTGCTTCTAATGAATATAAGAATTAACTTGAATATCTGCACACTTGGATTAAATAATTAGTATACCCTATTGTACATTAATACTTTTGTTATCATCAAAACTTAATTGGGTCATATCAGAACCTCTTTTGTTCCAACACAGAACAAAGGAACTAGAAAGCATAAAATAAATGCAATCCAAAGCAAGGCCTCGAGCACACCAACCAGCTTACCTTTAGCCAACCTGCTTATCTGGAAAAAAAATTGTTTGGAGTGGGGTGAGACTACTTAGCCTCAGTGAGTCCTACTACCCTCCTAAGGTGACTACACCGGGGGAAACCTAAACAGTCATATCATACTAACATAAACATAATCATAACATAAGCATATAATAAGGTGTAACACAGCAAATTTAACTCTTATTCATTTTAACCGCAAGGATTCTCCGAGGTGAGCATATCTCGGAGGCCCGCCTTGTCCGTCGATCGATCCGATCACGGCATACATCTCACAATACATAACCTGATGAATAATCCCATTGGGAAATTCATATGCGACAATTCAGAATCGCTTCCTAAGTGACTGTTGCTAGTATTGATTAATCTACCATAATTATCCCAAAACCCGGGGAACATACAACTTAATTATTTCTAAGTTATACCCTAAGATCATCTGTGATTAACATTCTATTTGACATTATATCAGTTATATTTCTGCAAACTATCTATCTCAGATGAGGAAATAAAACGAGCATTGAAAGCATTTGAAATTAAAAAGTTGCAGGTTGTTCTGTGTAAGCTCGCCATGGCGAGTTACCTGCTCGCCATGGCGAGATTACAGGTCTATCCTGTACAGCTCGCTACGGCGAGTCACCAACGCGCCATGGCGAGTCACGGATTCTGACCTAAACAACTCGCCTGGCGAGCATAAGCTCGCCGTGGCGAAGTTCATCAGCCCAGAATCCTCCAGCTCGCCATGAACCTCGCTAGCAGCTCGTTGTGGCGAGTTCATACGGAAATGCCCCTGTTTTGCGAAAATCATAAAATGCATGTGGTTTCACCTACATTCCTCATTTAAGACAGTGCAGAAACATAAAACACATAATATAAGATAGAATGGAGGGAAATTTGGGAGTTAATTCCCCTCACACAACAAAATTCTTAAAACCTATGTTAACATGCAAAAGTTTGAAATTTGGGAAACTAACTACCTAGCCTAAGAACCCACCTGGATTGAAGCTTTATCCTTGCTCCTGGGCTCTTCTAATAGCTACAGCAACCTCCCACAAAGCCCCACGAACTCCAGACCAGAATTTGAAACTTTGACACTATAAAACCCTCTAATTTTTGCTCTACGAATTTGTGTTGTGTTTGATGAATTGATTCTGAGTCTGAGGGGGTATTTATAGTAGTTTATGGCTGAGTATAAACAGAAATGAGTTTGTCTTGGTCTTGACTTGCATGTAATTTGATTGGATGATGTTTTGATAAAAATGAGGTCTTGGATGGTTGCTAAATTGCAGATTCATGTGAACTGAGGCTAGGGAATTGATTCTGGTTTTACTGAGCAGAAATGTTGCATGTGGGTGGAGGGGATTAAAGAGTTTGGAGCTTAGTGGCATGTGATGAAGGGTTGGGAATGGGGATTTTGTAATCTTGCTCTAGTTGTTGATGCTTAGGCGTGGAGAAGAGAGAAAATGAGGGAGTAGCATACTGAATTCTGCATGCAATGAGAGTGGAGAAAATGTTAATGAGATGGAGTTGAGTAGTGATGAGAGTTTGAGTGGAATTGTGACTCATGGGTGAGAGGGGGAGAGTGAGACTGTGAGAGAGGGAGAGTTGGAGGAGGGAGTTTGAATTGTCTTGGTTAAATTAAATCCCACTTGAATTAATCATGTGTTAACGTGTAGTGTAGGCTTAATTAAAATTTCTAATTTTACACATAACTCACTTTAACCCCAAAACTTAATTAATTTGCCACCTCAATTAAATCTCTAATTTTATTAGACAATCTCTAATTAAATTAGTTAGATAAATTAGAAGTTGGGATGTTACAAATATACCCTTATTATCCTTACCAAAAAAACAATATACCCTTATTATTGAAATTGAAATTCACTCCACATAACTACTCTAATTACAATTAACAAGAGTATATTAATAAATGATATTAAGTTTATCATTAAAATTAAGACAACTAATATTTTTTTAAAGAACCGTGCTTATGCTAAATAAGATTTATATTTAAATCAAGATATTTGGTTCAAGGGGTTAATAAACTCTCTTTAGGACGAACTGTTTGGAAGAATCCGAGTTCGATTATTGACGGAAACAATTTTTAGTCAGAATTTACTTATCTCGTAGCCGAACTTTAAATTATTGGGGCTCCTTTCACCTAGAAATTAGAGGTAATAGTATATTTCTATAGTTTAAAAACTAAATTGATGAGAATGTGATAGTTTAAGAACCTTATTGATGGTTTATTCAATGTTTGTTTGGCAAGACAATTTTTTTAGCTAATAGTCTATATTTGTTTGATAGCTGACTTTTTCTCACAAACTTGTACTCCCTGTAAGTGCATCAGTTCATCCTCATGTTTTAATAATTGTCAAAATACATGAAAATAGAGTAGAACATATTTTGGCAACATTACAAATGACTTGACAGCGAAAAACTATTTTTAAACTTTGAAAAATTGATTTTTAGGTATTATGTATCGATAAATAATCATGTGTATCGATACAAATGTCCTGAAATTACTTCAGACTGATTTTGTGCATTTTGTATCGATACATATATCACTTGTATCGATACAAAAGTGGTCTCTCAGAGGCAGAGAGTCACTTGTGTATCGAATCATGCTTGCATGTATCGATACACACCTATATCTCTCAAAAAACCAGAGAGTGCATGATGTATCGAATCATGCTTGCATGCTTCGATACATATCAGTCAAGATTTCAAGAAACTGATGTATGTATCGATACACATACGTGTTTGTATCGATACATAGGTCAAATTTTTCATATTTGAACGTTGGTCAAAGGGTTTGTATCGATACAAACCATCATTTGTATCGATACATGTCTGTGAATTTTGCCTAAATTTGTTCAATTCTATTTTCTCTATAAATAGCAATGTGCTTTGTTATTGTAAAAAGAGAGAAAACCTGTGAGAAAGTGAAATAGCTTTGAAAAACTCTTTGGGATTCAATTGGGTGAAGAATTTGGATCAAAGGGTTATTCTTCACAAGATCATCATCTTCCATCAAATTGCAATTCATTGAAGAGTGAGTATGGGATCATTCGGATAAAGGTTGTACATTTGATCGATAACGTTCGATACGGCTTGCGGTGAATCAGAGGCGTGATCGAGTTGATTTGTGAAGAAGGTTTGGGTTTTCTTGAGGATTCAAGATTGTGCGATATCTTGAAGGATCAACAACGAATCAGCGAGGTACTCAGCTGGACGATCGGTGCGAGGATTTGCGCACGGTTAGGATCATTGGAATCAGAGGGAGAAACTTCATTACTTGTTGAGGTTATTACACATAGTTTGCATTAGATTCGATATAGGGTTATTGGAGTCTTTTGTAAATTGTGCACTATAGTTCAATCGTTTTTAATCAATATACTTTCAAATAACCCGTTTGGTTATTTGGGGGGAGACGTACCCGGCCGACCGCGAGGACGACACGAAAGCCGAGGGAACTCCCTAATCAATCGTTTGTGTCTTTCTTCCTTAATCTTTTACTTTACGCAATTGCTTTAATTTTCGATTCAATTGAATTTTTGTGTTCGTACGTGTGCATCAAAATTCAGTTGACATATATCTTGATTGTGATTGGATTAGCTCTATATTTGCGTAACTTGCTTGGACTGTGTTATTGGATCGTTTAATTCGAATATTTTGCACACGATCGTTTCTTACTCTTTATCATCACACGTTCAAGGCTATACTACTTTTTCAGTGATCAATCGGGTGCAAAGAGACTACCGATCCGGTGGTGCTTCCGTGCGTACCTTTTGAACTAAATTTTTTAAAAAATCAACATTGTTTAAAAGGGCCACTTATTCAACCCCCCTTCTAAGTGGTAGCCAAGTAGTTTAACACTCTCTCCGTCCCAAAATGTAGGCAAAAGTTTGTCAACAAAACTAAATGTATTTGGTCCAAATCTTTAACCAAATACATCAAGTTTCTTTGACCAATTTTTGCTTATATTTTGGGACAGTTTATTTTAACTAGCTTGTGACATATTTTAATAAATTAATTCAATTAACTTATCTTTCTTTCTTTTGTAGCTGAATTTTACACTGTCATCTTAAGTAGCGGTGGAGAAAGAAAGCATTGCTGAAGAGATATATAAATGAACTGTGATTAGGCACTATGGCACTAACTTTCATTCATATTCATATTGGAAATGATTACACCAATGACTCAAACAACACACCATAAAATAAAAATAAAATTCTCCCATAATGTTTATATTTTCCATATTGGTAGGCTCACAACAATGGCAGAAAATTTGTATGATCCTAACAAATCAACACGTCCTTATTCTCTCTCTTTCATTCCACACACACCATTTAGTCAACTCCATCATGTGTCAAACACAAAATCATCATAGTAATAGTAACTGTTCATGCAACAACAAAAAAAACAAACAAAAAAACAAAAAAAAAAAACCACACATTATGGTTCTGATTTTTCCATTTCCACAAATGATAGTAACTAGTCTATGTTTATGTTTATGACACTTTGCTGTAAAGTGTTGTATTATTGTGTGATCATTTCACGGTTTATCTTAACTTTTTCATGTTTTCATTAATCAATGTTATGTCTTTTATTTTTCTCTCTCTTCCTTATCTCTCTGTTATGTATTCATTGCTTTCATGGGTCTATTTAATTTTTCTTTCTAATCAAAAGGGTCATTTTATTTTATCATAATTTGTTTTTGTTTTTCTTCTTCTCATTCATCACCGTCAAAGTTAACTCTTTTCTTTCACAACACGGTATCTATTTTGTTTTTATTTCAATTTTCTATGTCATCTTCTGTTTTGTCTTGAATTTCTTAATTGTCTCATGTTCACATTTTCTGTGTTTTTTGCTTCTGGTTTATCAAGTTTTGATTTTTAAGATAACCCTCTATGTGTTTGTTGATTTGTCTATGAGAAAATGGCATTGGAGTTAAGTTTCCATTCAAAAAATATGTTTTCTTACTTGTACATGATTCTATTGTTTAACTTTGGAATCTTTCTTGTAAGTTCAATCAATGAAGAGGGTTCAAATCTTTTGAAGTTCAAAAGATCACTTTTGGATTCAAATCATAATCTTGTTAACTGGAATGTTTCTGATTTAACTCCATGCAATTGGACTGGTGTTTATTGTGTTGATTCAATAGTAACTTCTGTTAATCTTTACCACCTTAATCTCTCTGGTAATTTGTCTCCTAAAATCTGTAATCTTCCATGGTTAGTTGAGTTGAATGTCTCTAAAAACTTCATCTCTGGTCCAATTCCTGATGGTTTTGTTAACTGTGATAAACTCG
Source organism: Trifolium repens (assembly GCA_030408175.1). Lineage (NCBI taxonomy): Eukaryota > Viridiplantae > Streptophyta > Magnoliopsida > Fabales > Fabaceae > Trifolium > Trifolium repens. The sequence continues at coordinate 39,810,395 of CP125846.1, forward strand.
AGGTTTTAGACCTTTGTACAAATAGGTTTCATGGACCATTTTTGACTCCTATTTGGAAAATCAAAACACTTAGGAAGCTTTACCTTTGTGAAAATTACATGTATGGTGAAATACCAGAAGAGATTGGTAAATTAACATCACTTGAAGAGTTAGTGATTTATAGCAACAACTTAACAGGAAGCATTCCTGGATCGATCAGTAAGTTGAAACGGCTTAGAGTTATTCGGGCAGGTTTGAATGGTCTCTCAGGAAAATTACCTTCAGAAATCAGTGAGTGTGAAAGCTTAGAGACATTAGGGTTAGCACAGAATCAGTTAGTAGGTTCTATTCCAAAAGAGCTTCAAAAGCTTCAGAACCTTACTAATTTGATTCTATGGCAAAACTCTTTTTCTGGTGAGCTTCCTCCTGAGATTGGAAATATTAGTAGCCTTGAATTAATTGCTTTGCATCAAAATTCATTAATTGGTGATGTCCCGAAAGAGCTCGGGAGGTTACCGTGGTTGAAGAGGTTGTACATGTACACAAACCAGTTGAATGGAACAATTCCACCTGAGTTAGGAAACTGTACTAATGCTATTGAGATTGATCTATCTGAAAACCATTTGATTGGTATCATTCCAAAAGAGTTAGGTCAAATCTCTAATCTTACCTTGCTTCACCTATTTGAAAACAATTTGCAGGGTCATATTCCAAAGGAGCTTGGAAATTTGAGGCTGCTGAAGAATTTAGATTTGTCGTTGAACAACTTAACAGGTATAATTCCGTTTGAGTTTCAAAATCTTAAACTCATGGAGGATTTGCAGCTATTTGATAATCAACTTGAAGGTGTGATTCCACCTCATCTTGGAGCATTTAGAAACCTTACTATTCTTGATATATCTTCAAATAATCTTGTCGGTATGATACCAAACCGTCTTTGTGAATATCAGAAGCTTCAATTCCTTAGCCTTGGATCAAATAGGCTCTTTGGAAATATTCCTTATAGATTGAAAACTTGTAAGTCACTTGTGCAGTTAATGCTTGGGGATAATCTTTTGACAGGAAGTTTACCTGTTGAATTGTATGAACTTAATAATCTTACCGCGCTCGAGCTTCATCAGAACAGATTCTCCGGGCTGATTAGCCCTGGAATTGGTAAACTTGGGAATCTAGAGAGGCTTCACTTGTCAGATAATTATTTTTCAGGTCATCTACCTTCTGAGATTGGAAATTTGTCAAGCCTTGTAACATTCAATGTTTCGTCTAACCGTTTCGGTGGAAGTATTCCACACGAGTTAGGAAACTGTGTGAATCTGCAGAGACTTGATCTCAGCAGGAATAAGTTTACTGGTATGCTTCCAAGTTCAATTGGAAATCTTGTGAATTTGGAGCTACTAAAGGTTTCTGATAATATGCTTTCTGGAGAAATACCGGGCACTTTGGGGGACCTTATTCGTCTAACCGATTTGGAGCTCGGTGGAAATCGGTTTTCAGGAAGCATCCCTTTTCATTTTGGAAGACTTTCTTCTCTTCAGATAGCACTAAACTTGAGTCACAACAATCTTTCTGGTACAATTCCTGATAGCTTAGGGAGCTTGCAAATGCTAGAATCACTTTACTTAAATGATAATCAACTTGTCGGCGAAATTCCTTCATCAATTGGTGACTTGCTTAGTCTTTTAGTATGCAATGTATCTAACAATAAGCTGATAGGAACTGTTCCTGACACAACCACATTTAGAAAGATGGATTTAACAAATTTTGCCGGGAACAACGGTTTGTGCCGTGAAGGTACTAATCACTGCCATCCATCTTTAGCTTCATCTCATCATGCAAAGCCGATGAAAGACGGTTTATCAAGGGAACAGATTGTGAGTATTGTCTCTGGTGTGGTTGGTTTTGTGTCTCTGATTTTCATAGTTTGTATATGTTGGACTATGATGAGACGCCGCCGCAGCGATTCTTTTGTTTCGATTGAAGAACAAACAAAGCCTCATGTTCTAGATAATAGCTATTACTTTCCAAAAGAAGGCTTCACTTACAATGATCTCTTGGAAGCTACTGGGAATTTTTCAGAAAGTGAAGTTATAGGAAGAGGAGCTTGTGGAACTGTCTACAGAGCTGTTATGAATGATGGTGAAGTTATTGCTGTCAAGAAACTGAATACACGCGGAGGAGAAGGAACAAGCGTCGACCGAAGCTTCCTCGCAGAGATTTCAACTCTTGGAAAGATCAGGCACAGGAACATTGTGAAGCTGCATGGATTTTGTTATCATCAGGATTCTAATCTTCTATTGTATCAATACATGGAAAATGGAAGCCTTGGTGAAAAACTTCATAGTTCAAGTTCAAAAACATGTGAACTGGATTGGAACATTAGATATAGAATAGCTCTAGGAGCAGCAGAAGGCTTATGCTATCTTCATTATGATTGTAAACCTCAAATCATTCATCGCGATATCAAGTCGAACAATATTTTGCTTGATCAAAGTTTTCGGGCTCATGTTGGAGACTTTGGATTGGCAAAGTTGATTGATTTTTCATTATCAAAATCCATGTCTGCTGTTGCTGGATCATATGGCTACATTGCCCCAGGTATGAATAAGTTCAATATAAAGGTACTACAGCAATTATAGTTTTACTTGTAATAATAATTGAGTTTCATTTTTAATCTTGTTATAATTTACTTTTGAATGTTCATTTTTATAAAAAAATGAGCTGAGAAAAGAATAGCTTATATCTTAGAAAGCGTATATCAAGACATTATCATTCACTTAATGTTTAGTACAACATTATTTTTAGTCGATTTTAGTACTGGCCAAGTACATTTTCTCACACTTATTGAGTACATAATTCTAAATTGTACTCCGCAACTGCAATTTTATTCGCAATATAAAGATTTTAGAGGTCTCTATAACAGCATTGTTGTTGGTGTGTCAAGTGCGAGTTAGAAGTCTCACATTGAACGGAAAAGTGAATGATGAGCAACATATAAGTAAGAGAATCCCTATATCTAATGCCTTCAGATTTTGGGTTAAGATGTGGTATCGAATCCACTTGTGTGGTTGTTCAAAATTCAATTTGATGATACCCCGGACTCCCCTCATGCGACCCAACAATTGCAACAACAATTGTAGCCATATTGGCCGCATTTTCCTGCCTCTTTCCACAATATCAAGGTTGTAACCTCTGTTTTAAATTATGGTCTCAACCGCAATCGTGTCCACAATATAAAGGACTTTGAAGTATGTGTAACAATATCGCAACTGCAACGACCGCATATTACCGCAATATAGAGGTTTGCAGCGAAACCGCAAACGTGATCGCAACTGCAATTTATAACCTTGGTTGCAACAGTAAGCACGACTGCGATTGCAAACGCAATTTAGAACTATGATTGATTCAATATATTGCTTCTACTTTTCTAATTGTTGCTTGATTTATTTCTATTTTCAGAATATGCTTACACCATGAAGGTGACTGAAAAATGTGACATCTATAGTTTTGGGGTAGTTTTGCTGGAACTAGTTACCGGGAAGTCACCAGTTCAACCATTGGAACAAGGTGGTGATTTAGTTAACTGGGTGAGAAGATCAATTCAAGCATCAGTGCCTACATCTGAATTATTTGATAAGAGATTGGATTTGAGTGAACAAAAAACTGTTGAAGAAATGTCTCTTATTCTTAAAATTGCACTGTTTTGCACCAGTTCATTTCCACTTAATAGGCCTACAATGAGAGAGGTAATTGCAATGTTGATTGATGCTAGGGAATATGTCAACCAATCACCAACCTCTCCTTCATCTGAATCTCCACTTGATGAAGATAAAAGTTCTTCTTCAAAAGGTTAGAATTAATGCTCAAATGTTCAATAATAGTAAGTTTTCACTTTTAGTAAGCATTTTTTTGTCTATCTATAGATTTGGATTCCCTCCTGTCAAATCTCAACCGTTGGATTCATCTAACGACTACTTAGTCGTCAGAGAGATAGGAGGGGCCTATAATTATACCAAAATTTCGCATAAGATTGCATCAAAAACAAAATTATAAGAGAATATATTCCTTCCTATATCATTAGTTCCCTAATAATATCATGGATTGTGGCTATAGAGGATAAATTCACTTACATTTTGGTATAAATATTGAGTGACAAACATATTGACTTATCATAGTTTGTGCATGCAGATGGTGGTCTTGAGTTGTGAATTACAAGAAGCTTCACCAATGTCCTCAAAGGAGAGATATTTGGATATTGCATCATTTCCAAATGTTTCAATCTTGGCCCCTAGCTATAATTGAATAAGTAACTTAAGCAAAAAAAAAGTCACAATATCACTTTCTAAGAAGCAATGGCAATGCTTTAACACAACCAAGTATCCTTCATGTGCAAGCCATTAATGTCCAATGACTATCTTTATGATTTGATTTTACACAAGTTGGTGAAATATAAATTGTATATTTATATACCAAGTCTACTCATCTTAGACATTTGTAGTATACTTGTATGCATGTCGTAGCGACTATAGAGGATCTAAACAAAGAAGTTTCGTATTGGACAAAGTAAGGAGAATGAAAATGTATAGGGTGATGTTTTTTTAGACTCTTTAGATGGTTCTCTCACCCTCCACATATATTTACAAAACTATATATCTCATTTATTCAGTTTTATGAATTCTCTCAACTCTTCCACTCCATGTTTTCTCTAATTTTACATTATAGTAGAAGAAACTATCTCTTAATTATCAAAAAAAAAAAGAGAACCGAAAGTACTAGTTGGATCATCTCCTTCACCTTCTTCTACATCTCTCTCCTTCCTTTCTATCTCTCTCTTAATTTCAATCTCTCTCTTCAATAAAAAGTTTAAAAATAATCATAAGAGAGAGTGAGATTAAGAGAGAGATATAGAAAAGAGTGAAGAAGAGGATCCAAATCCAAGAAAGTATATGTATAAAATTTGTATTAATTATGTAAAACTCAGATATTTTGGTAACGTGGGAGTATTTTAGGGTTACATTTTGCTATTTGTTAAAATGTGAGTGTTAGAGGACCAATGTAGGGTCTGTATTTTATAGGTACTTCTTCGTTGTTAAAATAGGGATGTAGGAAGCTCCCTGAATTTTGAAAATTTATCTTCCCCCATCCTCCCATCCAAAAATATAAACTCTATTTTACCCTAAGCTTATTTCGGAGTTTATATTCCAAAATGGAAAAAAAAATCAAAAAATAAATTCCAAAATTTCTGTTTTAGTAACAGGTTAAGAACCAATTACATTTCATTTGTATTTTTGAAGAACCAAAATTTAACTCGTGATCCATAAACCCTATTTTTGATAATTCTCATTTCTTGCATCAACCTAACATCAAAGACACTTAATTTTTTACCCACAAGTATTTGATGGTTTAATGTATTTGACAATTATAATTTTATGTTCATCCGATTTTTCTATCAAATATGCTTACCTTTAGTGTCTATTATGATTTTATAAGAAATTAATTATTTTTGTGTCAAAAAAAAAGAAATATTAGAAATAATCAAAATAAGGGACAAAAAATGTTTGATTTTAAAATAGAGGGATCGAAATCGTAGATTTTGCAAAATGGGAGAATCAAAATTGCAATTAAGCCTTGAGACAACTAATGAACTAATGGTTTGTTTGTATGTATAGGGTAAAACAACAAGAATTTTGCTATTGAGGCCCTCCGTGATGATCTCAATCCCCCCCCCCCCAAATCCCAAAATACCCCCAATTTTAATCCCAGGACAGTTTGGTTTGTAGGAAACGAAATCTAAAACAATTTGTTTCGTAGGATATGAAATATTGTCAACGCGCAACAACAAAGAACATGTGTAGCCCTTGGCAATCATCGCAAGTAAGATTTCTCTCAAAATTCTCATTTTTCAAGAATTTGGGGTTTTCATTCTGTTATTTCTCATTGTTCCCAATCGTTATAGTGGTTTGATTTTGATTTTATACTCAACATTGCAATTTAGAAACTGTTTAGGGTTTTTTTTTATTGAAATTGATTTGGGGATTTAGGGTTTTGATTCGTCACTCTGTGTTGAATTAGGGATTTGTAACATATGTTTCTGATTAAATTTCGGTTGATTAATTCGTGTTTCTTTGATTATGATTGAATATTGTTGATGATTATGATTAACCACTACGATGTGTATGAATTGGATTACTATTGAGTATTGTTGATTGAATATTGTTGATTATGATTGAATATTATTGATGGAATATTGTTGATTGAATATTTTTGATTAATGTTGATTGTGTATTCCAAGTTTGATTTTTGATTTATATTGATTGAATTTTGGATTTGTTGTGATGATGTTGTAGGAATGACAGATGAAGTGGTGAACAACGAGGAGGAAGGGATAGTCTTGCATACAGCTCGTCACGTAGAGATCGTGACATACCACCTACCCGTAAACGGGGTAAGTTGAAAGAAGTTTCTTCTACAGCGGGGAATCAACCTGAGCCTGTCCCGAAGCCTGCTGAACATGAGGATGTCGAAGAAAACGAGTCGGAAGAGGAAGAAGACCAGCCGAAAGAGGAAGAAGACCAACAGGAAGATGAAGAAGAAAAACCACCACCTCCTTCTCCACCTCGATGACAACCACGTAAGAGAAAGACAAAAACGACACGGCGGGGACAAAACACACCAATAGAACCACCAGTTGACGGATATGGCGGTGGTCCAAGTGATCTTTCACTGTTGCCTGAATATGGAAAGCATATTGGCAGCCGCTTTGTGGATAGAAGAAGTAAGTTTGATTTGATTAAGAATTTTAGATTGTAAAAAGTAAAAATGAAATTTTTATTCAACAAAAATGTGTAAAAATTCATTGTTAAATAGTCATAGTCGTGAGAGAGAGAGATATTAAAGAAAAGAAATGAATTAGCTAGATTTTATCAATGTGATTCATCACTCATATACAAACTGTGAATCTGTATGGTACATGAAAAACTACACACCCAAAATTGAAAACTATGGTCACACTATTGACTATCCTATATGTTGATTGTACCGGTTTGTAACACCATTCAAAACAAAATCGGAACTAAAAATGCTCAATTGCATTTACCTAACCTTACTATTATTATTAACATAACAATAATGATTATTATTACTATAGTTTGAAAGTAAATCAAATCTAGCTCCTTTATTTTTCAATACACATCCAAGCTTCTTCCACCACCCTCTCTTCTTCATGCTAGCCACATGACACAAATGTGAATCCGATTTTTTCTTCCTCAATAGTCCCTTCACTTCAGGTGGCTTATAGGTCCTAATCAGGGGCCACTTAATTCCGTCAAAAAAAGGGTGTTGTTTAACCTCGGTCGCACCTCTAAAACACCCTAGTCTCTTCTTAGGATCTTTTACTAACAATTTCTCTATCAAATTCCTCGCTTCTACCATCCCTACCTCTTCACTCTCCGCCACGTGAAACTTCACATCCTTATTAGATGCTATATTACGCAGTGTGTTCTCCTTGCTACACCCCTTAAACGGTGTTGTTCCATATAACAACTCATAAATAAAAACCCCAAAAGCCCACCAATCCACACCGTTACCGTGACCGTTACCCGAAACAAGCTCTGGTGCTAAATACTCGTGGGTTCCAACACACGACCGTGAAAACGCCGTAGATGGTTCGGCAACAAACTCCATAACTACTTGCCCACAAGAATCGAGAGATCTTGATCCATTATAACCGAAACAACCATAAGTGGGACCCACATGGGGTTTTTGAACGGTACAACACTCGAAAGTAGGTTCCACGTCAGCCTTAAAGCAAAGGTCAAAATCAGAAAGCATGACATGTCCATCTTCACGCAGAAGCACATTCTCAGGTTTCAAGTCACGATATACAACACCGAGAGCGTGAAGATACTCAAGCGCAGCAAGAATCTCGGCAGCAAAAAAACGTGCTGCCGAGAGTGTAAGTCGATTTCCCGGCTGTTTCCGAAGGAGCGAGTGGAGATCACCGCCGGGACAATAATCTATAAGGAGGCACGTGTAATGAGAGACATCAATACGCGCGTAAAGAGTGGGGAGAAAAGGATGATCAAGCGCGTGAAGAATCTCCGCCTCCGTTTCCGCGTGAGAGAATTTCTTAGGAGTAAGAAGATCTTTATCAACAACCTTAAGTGCAAAATTTGCGCCGTCGTAATCACGGAGGCGACAGAGAAAAACACGGCCGAGGTCACCGGAGCCGAGATGACGGAGAAGCTTTAAATGACGGAGATGAAGACGTCCATCAGAGGAGAGATTTGTTGCAGCCTTGATAGCAGTCCAGTTTGGATCAGAACTACGGTGAGGACGGCGGATGATGGCGGAGGAAACAGTGTCTGTTGCAGCGGCGGAAGCGGTTGAAAGACGGTCGTTGAAGCTGAGAGCAAGACTGCTTGTGCGGGCTAAACTGGTGCGAGCGGAGGAGGAGGTGAAAGTGCGGTCGGTGGTTGTGCTTGTGAAACTGAGGTCAAGGTCGGAGTCTGGGGGTGGGAATAGAAATGTTGGTTCTTCCATTGTTGTGATTGATGAATGAATGAATGAAATGTGTTGTTATTACTACGTTGGTGTTTGGTTTTGGTTTTTAGTATATAAAGGGATAGGGAGAGAGTGAAGGTGGGTCAGAAGGTTCAATAAGTTGACCCATAAGTATAGATTATTGATGCAGACAGTAGATAGATAGATGCAGAGGTTAGGTTGACCAACTAGAGGTATTACTATTAGATTACAATTTAGAAAGTTTGAGTTACCTGCTTACCATTTTATTTATTTTGATTAAATAATACTATTTATTTATCATAATTTAATCATATTTTTTTAATAATATATAGATATAAATATAAACATATAAAATCTTGTTTGATTTGTCTAATGAGTATTTTTAAAATATCTTATTTTTTATAATTTTTACTAATAGAGAATTAAAAATATTAATGATCAAAATTGTGCGTTGGCAACATTTCTTATATTTTGGGACAGATGTAGTATTAAATTAATTTATATTTTTGGTAGATAGTTTGAGTTTGAGTTACTATCAAAGTATTTATAGGATAATTTATATATTAGATGTATCAATTATTTTATTTAATTTTTGGAGAAAGATGTATTAATTATTTAATAAATTTAAAAATGACTTGTCTCTTATAATTAGAAATGAAAATAGTATTAGTTTAAATAGAGTTTTGATCTTCTATTTTGATTCTATTTGTATTGACTTATTTTTTATCGTATAAGAAATAGCTTATTTAAATAAATAAATTTTTTATATATTATTGTAAGTCTTTTAAGGTATTTTATGAAAAAACTGTTTATAAAGATATAATTTTTTTTTAGTAAAAACTTATAAATTATCATAAAATTTTATTTATTTGCATAAGCTATTTTTATAAGGTCAAAAATAAGATAAATTCAAACGGACCTTTATAATATGTGCAATTTTAATCCTCAATTTTCTTTTTAGCAATTTTGTCCCCAATTTTAAAAAATTAAGATATTCCGTTTCCTTTATATTTAACCTTAAATTTTGATGATTTGACATGACATGTAAAAATATAATGTTATGTAAATATTTCATATGGTTGTGACACATATTTTATTGGCTAAACTACACATTTGGTTCTTTATGTTTATTTTAGGTTTCAATTTGATCCATTACGTTTAAAAGTTTCAATTTGGTCTCTTACGTTTATTTTAGGTTTCAATTTTGTCATTTCTGTTAGTTTTGTCTCATGTGGGAGACGGTTTGCATATATGGACAAACGCGTGGACACATGTTCAATTGAAATGGTGTTAATGTCAAAAACTAATGGAAATGATCAACTTATACAAACGGTGCAAACATAAGAGATCAAATTAAAACTTTTAAAATATAAGAGACCAAATTAAAACCTAAAATAAACGTAAAGACAAAATACTACGACTAAAAAATGCATAGTAATTAATTAGCTGTTTTGATTAGTTGTCTGAAGGACTTGGTTGGAAAACAAGGGAGTCGGGAGCTGGGTGCTGAATAAGAGGAACACTTAGTTGAGCACAAACCCAAGAAAAAAGTATTTAGGCAGACACTCACAATGAAATATAATTTAAAGCAAAATCAATATTGTCACATCATGTAATCATATTTTTTTTGCTAATGTATGTGTGCCTAAATAAATTTTTCTTGGGTTTGTGCCCAACTTAGAATTCCTCGCTGAATAATTTCCATAGGATCCGTGTAGTATATACAGCTCAAGGGGGGCGATAATTAATGGTTTCTGGTAGACAAGAAAGTCTGGCTTAGGATTGAGGTTCGAATGCGAGTCTCCTATATATATAATTTAATATTTTATCGGAATAAATATTTTGTGGTCCCTGTAAATATTCAAAGTTTTATTTTTAGTCCCTTGAAATTTTTTCTTCGAATATTAGTCCCCCAAAAATTTTCAATTAACATTTTTAGTCCCTACTTTTAAATCAACTCATGTGTAGATTTTATATTTTTTAATGAAATTTTCCAGAAAAGTGTAGAATATTTTAAAAATCACTCCAAAAAAAATTAGAATTTTTTTACAAAACATGAATTAAATATAAATTTTTAAACTCCAAAAACATAAATATTCATATTTAATTTATGCTTTTTTCAAAAATTCTAATTTTTTTTTGGAGAATATTGTTATGATATTCTAAATATTCATAAATATTTTCAATAAAAGTAGCGACTAAAAGTATTAATTGAAAACTTTTGATGGACTTAAAGTAGAATTTTTTTTTGAGGGACTAAAAACAAAACTTTGAATATTTATAGGGACCATAAACATATGTATCCCTATTTTATCAATGGAGCTAAGTTTATAGAACGTCCATAGGGAGGAAATTATATGTTATATTTATGAACAAAAATGATTTTTAAAATTATTAAATAATTATTTTGCCAAAACAAAATTATTAAATAACTATACTCATCTCTTAATAACTATTTTCACTATCTCGTATTATAAAGGAAAAAAATTACTAAATTTTTTGTCCTAAATTATAAGTAAAAATAATTAATTTTTATCATTTTTAAAATTTACTTTTACTTATTGTCATAAAATTTAATGTAAAATGTATTTAATTTACTCTCTTTTTCTTATAATAAATGATCAATACAAATTTTTTTTACATCTTTCCATGAAACTTATTTCAAGAGAAACATAAAAAATTATAAAAAGTTAATTTTTGTTGGTAACATGTTTCGCAAGAGTCTCCGAACAAAGATAGAAACATTAAACAGAACATGTCTAAGCTAAATAAGTTCTTCTGCTGCATTGAAAGAAGGGAACATGTCTAAGCTAAATAAGTTCTTCTGCTGCATCGAAAGAAGCATGATGCGGAGAAGTCAATTTATTTTTTGTCTTTTATTCATATTTTTTTTTGAACAAGCGAAAATGATATATATATATATATATATATATATATATATATATATATATATATAAAAACAGTCTCCCTAGCACAAGATGTGTCAAGGTAGACTACCAGAGTTTACAAAGAGTCACATAAAGATAACCAAAACAGTGTCAAACAAGGCTCGGACAGATTAAAGGACTAGACCACCAACTATGGCAATTAGAAGCTAAAGTAACACTTGTCGCCTTTGATCACCTAAAAGAATAGAGTTTGATCTTGTCTAGCATCTGAATAGACGTGCTTGTTGAGCCTCAGAACAACCTGTAATTTCTCTCCGTCCACACGATCCAAACGCAAGCAAGAGTAAAAAGGAGCGACGTTCCCGAGAACCACATGCTGAATAAGTAAACTGAACAAAGTGATCATGTAATGAAGTGTACTCTACCATCGAGATGCCGATCTACGAACACGCTAGTGCCCAAAGAGAACCAAAAGTACCACATGAGAGAAATATATGATGAGCTGACTCCATCTCGCCACAACTAGAGACGCACAGATAGGATGCAGTAGATAATATGCATCGAGTGACTAAGTTTGCTTTTGTGGGATACTTGTTCCGCAATAGACGCCATGCAAAGATGGAAACCTTCAAAGGAACCTGAGAATGCCAAATGAGTCTTTTTGCTTCATCCATGGGAGTCAAAACCTGAGAAGTCAACAATTGATATGCTCCTCGGACAATGTAGCCTCTGTTAAGGTCAGGCTGCCACTACCACATATCTGAAGTCGGTCCTGCAATGAACGGATTAGAAGTAAAGACTGACACTCCCTCAACTCCTCCTCCTCCCACACCCTCAACTTCCTCTACCACACTTAGGCGTCTCCCTCTGCTCCCCACCCTAACGCGAACATCTCAGCCACCGTACAACATCTGATCTTCGCCAAATCAAACGAACGGTCAAACCGCTCACACAGAGGAATCTCATCCACCCAGAGATCGGTCTAGAAAAAAGTATCTGACATATCTCCAACCCTCCGCGAAACATGCTCATCAAACCATCTGCCTCCTAGCTCACCGCCCTCCCTAATACGCGCTATTTTCCTCCACCACGAAGACCCTCTCCGCCCTCCATCTCGGATCCTACCTCCCTCAATCCCATACCGGGCTGTCAGCACTCTAAACTACAATCCCTCTCTGTCCACAAACATCCTCCATATATTTGATTTTTGTTTTTACGCAATTTATATATAATAATTTTTTAAGCTTTAAATTTATGACTTCTTATTAAGACGTAACATAAATTTATAATTAAGGAATATTATGTAGTACCATAACTAAGGTAGTAGAAAATTAAGGAAGAAAAGTGGGTGACGATGATGGTCCCATGTGATATACATGGTGGGGCAATATATACAAGAGTTTTAGCTCTTGAAGGGTTGGGACCTACGTGGGAGGAAAGGGATTAGTGATGCTGTCTGCCACGTGGTCAACATTGGACCTACATTGTCGCTTATACACATTTATATATTCCATTTTTTTCCTTAATTTCTTAATAAAGTATTACTTGAGAGTGGGCTATAATACACAGTTCATTAATAAATAATGGAGCCCACCTTCCTTAGGTAGCATTATTATTAAAATTGCTGCTAATAAAATAATGGAGAGTACAAAAACTATTCATCTCTATACCCACCGGAGAAAATTGCAATGTACATAGAAATTGAAGTTCAAACTCTAAGCATTTTACTTATTTATTTTAAAAGTGAGATTTTAACTATTAAAAAACTTATATTTTTGGTTGCATGTTTGAAGAGCCAAAATTAAATTTTGAGATGTAAACTTAATTTTGGTATACATTTGAGTTCTCTATAATTGTTTTAATTTTGCCTTAAGAATTGATTAACTTGACACTAATAATTGTAATTTCTAATTCTAAAATTGAATTTTACATCCAAATTTATTATTAGCTCATTTTTACATTTTTATATGTCTAAACATAAATTATTTTGTCTTCAACTTAATTTTTGTTACAATTAATTTTAAAGAATTAATTCATGATCACTCAAAATAAATTTTATTCAAATAGTCAAATATAATTTTTTTTAATAGGGCTATACAAAAATTATGAACCGCCATCCCTAGTGATAAGATCCAACTGCCCTTCTTTAATGAGGGTTGTGTTAAATTTAAGAAATGTTAATATTTAATTGCAAACAAAATTGAATTGAAGGAATGGGTGATGCTCCGTTGCCTAACTAGCACATTATAGTCAACTCCAATTTATTTAGGGAATCTGATCTCCTCTAAAATTGTCGAAAAAACAATAAGTTATCTGTACAAATTAATGTATATACACAATATAATCTATAGTTATGAATTTATGAGAAAATAATGATTTGAACAGTAGTATATGGCAAAATGAAATTATGTATATATCCGGCGGCCCATTCAACAATTATGACATTCAACAATTACATTTTAGTATATTCCAATATTTTTGCTAAAATACTATAACTAATGAAGTTTATGTTTGAAAAATAAAATATATATGAGTTAGATCAAATGACACTTTAGAGCTTAAGTAATTATCAATTAATTAAGCACAATCAAAGAGGAGGTTAAGTAGTTATCTATATTAGCACAATAGAGAATGTTAGCCACACAAACGTTTGGCCGCTAGTATGTTATAGTATCTTTCAATTCAACGGTCAATTTGTAATACGATTATCCAGCAAAGAATTATCAAAGGTGTCATATTACTAAGTTTGACACCTTGATGTCATTTGATCCTGACTATATATATATATATATATATATATATATATATTGATTTACTTATTACATTATTATATCTGCCAAATGCATATGTAGGTCTTTAAATTTTGCATTTGTATTAAATAGGTCATGGCCGCTAATTTGATAACATGGAATGACCTAGATGATACATAAATGAAATTCCGGCACGCTGGTAACAGATGTGGAATACGATGTTCCAACATCGTACCAACGTAAAACATAATGGACACAATATAAACAATAAAAAGTAGGAAGGTAAACAACACATAGTGTTTGATAACCCAGTTCGGCGCCAACCGCAACCTACATCTGGGGGATACCAATCCAGGAGGAAATCCACCAATAGCCCTAGTTCAAAGTCTTACAGCAAACTCCTCGTTTACAACTTATCACCTAGCAACTATCCTTATGCACTTCTACCTAGGAACTCCTAGGTATGAGTTCCCAACTCACTCCTTAATTTCAACAGTACAGACAACACTGTTGTTAACTCAATCACTATGGTGGAGACACTCTCCTAAACACTAGACCACTCTTACCTAAAGGCTTTGAGTGATACACAAGAAACAATCATACTCCATGCTTAAAAGCTTTGGAGAACATACAGAGTTACAACTCAATAAAACAGTCCTACAAAAGTATCAAGATGATACTAGAGAGGCTCACAAATAAAGCACAAGGCTTACAAAGACACAAAACCCTAAAAGTCTACATTTTGGTATATTGGTTTCGGTAAAGAAACTAGGCTTAACTCATTCCTTTAAATAGCCAGTAACATGGGCTTCAGAAGATCTGACCCAAAAGAACATCCAGCTCACTAACATAAAATCGAACCATATCTTGAAAGATTTGATACGTTTTTAAAATAAGTCTTCACAATAATTCCTAAAAAGATCTTTAATAAAAGATCTGTTTAGAAAATAAATCATTTCTTAATGCACACGCAAGGACTGATGAAAGAGAAAAGATCTTCTCTTAAAATAAAATGTGCGCACAAAAGATATGCTAGCTGGCACACAGTTGTCAGGATATAATGTTGTAACGTTTCATACCACATCCTGCTTAAATATTTGTTTTACCAAAATGCAGCCAACACCAAATATCCAACAATCTCCGCCTTTGGCAAATTTTGGCTAAAATAATTCTTGACTAAGCCATATAAACTGGAGATAAGTATTACCAACATCAGAGGCATACAACAGCGGAATTTGACATATTCAGCCTCACAGAGCACTCCCCCTCAATATCAAAACGTATGCTCCCCCTCCACTTCAGCATACAACAAGAACAGTATCGGAGCAACAAGCACATCTTCTTCTTCCTTGTCCATAAAGCCAGAAAGTATCTTCCATGGATCTCACCCAGAAGCAGAACAGGATGCCTGCTCTGATACCAATTGAAATTCCGGCACGCTGGTAACATATGTGGTATACGATGTTCCAACATCGTACCAACGTAAAACATAATGAACACAGTATAAACAATAGAAAGTAGGAAGGTAAACAACACATAGTGTTTGATAACCCAGTTCGGCGCCAACCGCAACCTACATCTGGGGGATATCAATTCAGGAAGAAATCCACTAATAGCCCTAGTTCAAAGTCTTACAGCAAACTCCTCGTTTACAACTTATCACCTAGCAACTATCCTTATGCACTTCTACCTAGGAACTCCTAGGTATGAGTTCCCAACTCACTCCTTAATTTCAACAGTATAGACAACACTGTTGTTAACTCAATCACTATGGTGGAGACATTCTCTTAAACACTAGACCACTCTTACCTAAAGGCTTTGAGTGATGCACAAGAAACAATCATACTCCATGCTTAAAAGCTTTGGAGAACATACAGAGTTACAACTCAATAAAACAATCCTACAAAAGTATCAAGATGATACTAGAGAGACTCACAAATAAAGCACAAGGCTTACAAAGACACAAAACCCTAAAAGTCTACATTTTGGTATATTGGTTTCGGTGAAGAAACTAGGTTTAACTCCTTCCTTTAAATAGCCAGTAACATGGGCTTCAGAAGATCTGACCCAAAAGAACATCCAGCTCACTAACATAAAATAGAACCATATCTTGAAAGATTTGATACGTTTTTAAAATAAGTATTCACAATAATTTCTAAAACAATATTTAATAAAAGATCTGTTTAGAAAATAAATCATTTCTTAATGCACACGCAAGGACTGATGAAAGAGAAAAGATCTTCTCTTAAAATAAAATGTGTGCACAAAAGATATGCTAGCTGGCGCACAACTGTCAGGATAAAATGTTGTAACGTTTCATACCACATTCTGCTCAAATATTTGTTTTACCAAAATGCAGCCAACACCAAATATCCAACAATAAATATAAGAAAAACAAATCCTAAATCTATTTTCTTTAAACACATCATTTTTTTTGTAACAGAAGGAACTATCTGAAAAAAACGCAAAACTTAAAAACCTACGAATGAATGTAGCGTATTATATTTATAAAGTTTAAGAATGAAGTAGGATTGTGATAGTTCAAAAACTAAATTGTTATTTAATTATTCTAATATGTATTTAGAAATTAAACAACACCTTGTGTTATTTTCTTTTTGTCAAAAAAAAATAAAAATTGTGTTCTTTTCTTGAATCCAATTGATGTTTGATGAAGATGACATTGGATTCTTTATATACCAAGTCTTCTGATTATATGACTAATATCGATCTGTAGTTCTGACTTTTGTTCAATAGTTAGAACATTGCATATGCAACTTATAAATGTGCTTAAGCACGTGGATTGGCATGACTTATAGTAATATGAAATTAAGAGCATAATTAATTGCATAACAACTTGCTTGCAAGTGTTTAGTGATATCCAGAGCTATATATAATTTTTATTTTAAATGAGTCATTCGAAAAAAAAATTCAAATTTAATTTTTAGGTAAAATAATTTTTTATTAAATTTTATTTAATACGCTACTAAATTTTAAATTACTAAAAATTTATTTCTCTAAAAACTGAAGGTTTCAATATACACTACACACATTTATTAATCTTTTGGAACGATGATCAATACACAAATGACATCTCTATTATATACATTACAAGATTTTCACGGAGCTCTTTCATGCATTCTAAAGAATACAATCATACATATCATTATTATAGAGTTTTTACCTATAGGGAGCTTTTAGCCGGATGTCTGTGGTTTAAATCTTATTGACAACAACAATTCAATTTTTATAATATTATTATATGGAATTCTTCCTTTTTTATTTTATTTTTAGAGAAAACTACATTATTATTAGTACAAGGTTTGTTGTTCGAATCTCATTGACAACAATAATCTAATTTTTATAATATTTTAATTTTATGGAAAGCTACTATTTTTTTTAAAGAAAAAACAACCTTATCTTTTTTTATAGTAAAAATTACCTTATTATTACTTCGATCAACAATCAAAAACTTATATTTTTATCAACCACAAAAGTTTTTTTCATGTCAATTTTTTTTTTAAGAAGCACTCAATTAGAGCTTCTCTAATATTATTTTTTTTTTTTTGTAGAAACTCTAATATTATATAAATTGATAATATGAAATCTTTCAGTGTTGTAAATGGAAAACACTTCTAGCTACCCACTATTAAAAATACACTTTAACTAATTAAAATTTGATTTCCGATTGTGAAAGTAGTCATAGTTTGTGTTCATCATACTATCATTACTGTAATTATCTCCAATTGACGAAATCTATGAAAACTCTAAAATAAATTAATATACTTTTTTATTTTATATAATCTATGGAATTTTTTTAATAATTTAAACTTTAAAGTTTCTATAAACCTTCGTTTAAAGTATGTTAATATTCATTAAAAAAGTAGTATAGACACTACAGGAAAATCACTTATTACTCACAGAAAAAAGCTGTCTGTAATCAACAAAAACTGTGGGTAATATGAATTAGTGACGAATTACCCGCGGCCACAAAGTGGTGGGAAAAAGCCTCGTGGGTAATTTTTACCCACGGTCAAAAAACCGTCAGTAACTTACCGTCAACTACACCATAGGTAATTCGTGGATAAAAATAATTTTAAAACAATTTATTTTTCTCGATTTACCCACGACTAAACCATCGATAACATTACACACATATGAGTCATCTATAATATTTGTTTGTTGTGACAACTTTGCCCACAACTGCCAATATATTTGATTTGATTCATGACTGTTTCATTTCACTAATTACCAAAACATCACATATCACTTGTTTGTCCTAAATAATTATATAATTCATCACATTCACAATCGACAAAAGCAAAAATAAACCAAAATTTGATCATTTTTATACAACTTCAATCCAATTTGTCATGAATAATAATCAATCTAATCTAATGTAAACAAGTATAAGAAAAAATACAATAAAATAAGTCTAGAACAAAATGAAAATTAAATAAAACTTAATCTTATTATCTAGGATGTCGACATAGTCATCTTCTCATGGTCTCAATGGCAACAGTGTTGGCCACAATATTTGAAAGCAAACTCTATGCCAATTTCTTCAATTGTCTCTCCAAATACTTTGCGTGCTGGTTTGCTCTGTGATTTTCCTCCCATGCAACTTCAGCTGCATCATCCTCTGCAACATTTTATCTATATGTGCAATTGCTTCCCTTTATGCAACTATCTTCCGTGCAACTCGAACATCTTCCTCTGCCTATATACCATAAGCAAAAAACACACAAACAAGACTGAGCTCAATAATATCAAAATGGGACAGCAAAATAAATATATAATTTCTACCTTCTGCTAAACAAGTTAAAGACTCTAACTCCGTAATATATATTAGAAACATGATAGCAGAGTATGTTTGATTGTAGCACATCACATGAAAAATATCGTATGCATACAAAAGTGGTACTCTGCTATCTCCTTCCATGAAAGTTAACTAAAGGTACTTACAGATGTCTTACACATTATACATGATAAATTTAGTTAATAGGGATATCTTTGTCAAATTGGAATTAAAATGATAAATCTTAACATGTGATACCACCTGTAGCAAAGATAGAAAAAGTGTTGAATAAAAATCCATTTGAAAACTATGATCCTAGCAACACTGTATAAAACACAAAATCTCACCAAATTTAAGATATTAGTAGTAGTGAAATAAATCATTGAAAAAAAATAGACAAATCACAACCTGCACTAAAAATACAAGTAAATTAAGAAAGAATCAACATTGCACGTCCTAAATGACATATTAAGAAATCACCTTTTTAACAATTGTGCCCTTTACATAATCATATAATATGCGCACCTTCATCAAACTTTATCTAATGACTTGACCATAATGATGAACATAAGGTAAAAGTAGCATGCCTTTGGATAGTCTCAGATGGACACACCAAGATATTTCCATGTCAATTTTTAATCTACAACTCACATTTACTTGTTCTAATAAACTCTGTTATAGAAAAATAGAACTCATGCAAATAAATGGGAGAACAATACAATGATACACTCAAAGGTCAAAAGCTGAGTAATCTCATTCTGCCACTACAAATTAAAATTCAAATAGAGCCAATGACAAGAGAAAAAGAACATACCATAAAATTCAAATACTTTTCCCCACCAAGTCCCATTGTAGAAAACCTAATCATTTTGTGTAATGCAAAGATAAAACAGTCTTATTCTAATAGAATAAGTATGTTGTTTTCAATTAGTTAATGGCAGCTTGCATTATTTGATAAAAGCTCTATTACTCATATTTGATCTGAAATTGTGTGTAATAGCTCTATTGCTTCTTTTTTATCTCAATTATGATTCCACCCCTAAGTACTTGATCAGTGATACTTATTAAGTTATTTGTATACAGGTTTAGAAACTAGTTAATTCTCAACATTTGATTTAGCTACAAAACATAATTCCGTTGATAGAAATCAAAGAGAATATATGTTCATGACTCATAAACTACTTTTACAAATTTCGTTGCACCTTTATTGATTTTTCCTTTCAATCAATAACCCAATATAATTCTTAAGGAAGAAGTTCGTAACAAGTAGAAATTACACATTTCATAATTCATAACTGATTTTCTTAAGTGAATCTTTTTCAATGGGGATTCAAAAACATATTTTTCAATCATAGATGCAACGCAGTAGAAAAGGGAAAGGGAAAAAGGGTTAATGACATCAACTCCAAATTTTTAATTCATCTATTTTCTTTATCAATTTGTAAAAGATAATAGGAACCCTAACACATGAATATGATACGTACCTGGAGAGTATGAGACAAGAAGTGTTTTCAAGAGAGAGATTGAGAGAGGCGCGATACAGAGCGAGTTGCGAGAGATCGAGACAGTGAGAGTCATGATAAGTGTGAATACGGTGAAAGTGGAGAGTCATGACCAAACGTTGTTGGAGATGCTCCATGCCTTAAATCTTCTTAGCTGCATTTTTAATTTAAATATGATTCAGTTGACATATCATAAAACAGAGAACACACATGAATATCCTGTTTTCTATTAGTGTATGGTCATTTTTTATTTAAAGAATTTCAAATTTAGGGTTTAGGTGAAATTGGGGTGAGTTCAAATTTGTTTTAAAATTGATAATTCAACCTACATACTAACCACCCAATTCAAAAAGGTTTTGAACCCTAACCCCCAAAGAAAGCGGCATAATAATCACATAAC
Source organism: Trifolium repens (assembly GCA_030408175.1). Lineage (NCBI taxonomy): Eukaryota > Viridiplantae > Streptophyta > Magnoliopsida > Fabales > Fabaceae > Trifolium > Trifolium repens. Next base: position 39,831,229 of record CP125846.1, read on the forward strand.
AGATTGAAAGCTAAGAAGAAACATTATGAATGAACTAGAATCGAAAAAGAAAGAAAGAAAGAAAGAAAGAAAGAAAGAAAGAAAGAAAGAAAGAAAGAAAGAAAGAAAGAAAGAAAGAAAGAAAGAAAGAAAGAAGGATGAAATACATACATACACACCTTGAGCGAGTTAGCGAGTAAAGCAATGATCATGAAAAACAAAGAAAGAGAAATTATGAAATTGGAAAACAACCCTAAACAATCAAATCAAAGAAAGAGATATTATGACCATACCCAGAAACTAGAAACCAATATCGTGTTTCAATTTAGATAGGGCAACAGAAGAAGAAAACCATACCTAAAAGAAAAAGCAAAGAAGGACGATAGAGAAGAGAAATCAAAGTCTAGAGTGTCGGAAAAGATGTCGGAGAATGAAACCCTCTTCTTCTTCGACCTTCTCACCTCTTCTCCTTGAAATCCTATTCTTCTTCTTTGGTGAGTTATTCTTCTTCTGATTAAGAACTGTTTTTATTTTTGAATTATTTTTTATAATGTTTTCAAATTTTTTTTTTTTTTATGTATAATGTTTTTTCAATGTTAACTCTATTATAAAGACTTTAGTCAAAAAAAAAACTCTATTATAAAGTGTTTTTACTACCGTAAGAATTTCATATTTAGAATTTAGATAAAATTGAGGGAGCCCGCTAAACTGTTGAAATTTTGGGTTTTGGCGGAAATATTTTGCTTAAAATATTTTGAAAATTTGGAAATAATTTTATACGGGAACAAAAAAAATAACAATAGTATAAAATTCTAAAATTATCAATAGATAAGTTGTGGGTAACAATTTCGATTAGTTCACAACAAATTTTTAACTTTATATGCAGTTTAGTTATGGGTAAGTCGTCGTTATTTTTAAAATTACCCACGACCACGGAGTCGTGGGTAACTATTTGTGGATAATACAAGAATTTCTTGTAGTGAGAATTTACGATTATTTTTTGTTGATAAAGTCGCTACAAAGTGTTGGGAGATGGGGAGATATATATATATATAGAGAGAGAGAGAGAGAGAGAGAGAGAGAGAGAGAGAGTTTATCATTGGTGTTGAACGGAAAACACGTAGCACTTTTAACCCCCACTATTAAAAATGCACCTTGAATAATTAAATTTGAATTCTGATTGCGGGAGTTATTTATATTTTGTGTCTGTCACATTTTCATTAGAATTAGCTTCAGCTGATAAAACTATGGAAAACCTAAAATAATTTAATATAATTTTAGTTTTTATAATCTTTAGAATTATTTTTTAATTGCAATTTTAAATTTTCCATCGTTCAAGCCTTTTCAGGGATGTTAATTTATCAATGTGAGTGGAGTTTACACATAGATTTTTTCCCATTTGACGCTCACGCGTGAAGATTACTTCTTTGTGTTACAGTGACAAGAAAAGTCTAAGAATAGGATCATGTTCAAAGTATATTAATATTCATTTGAAAAATAAGATGTAATTTACAATTATTTTATGTTGATGGAGTCCCAATAGAGTTTTGGGAGATGGAGAGAGCAAAGAGGGAATCTATTAGCATTGTTGAACGGGGAACGAGGGAGTACTTCACATCTCACTATGTTCATCTAACATTATGAAACATATATTGTATTTTCATACCCAAATAAACTAAAAATTAATTTCGTAGACATTTGCAAAAAAAATATAGACAACTAAATTTAAATAATATAAAATGAAAAAGGGCATAGACAACATTTTTTAAAAAAATAGTCGATTTAGATGATTTAGCAGACAACCATCCTTGAGGGAATTTATCGCAATCAAAAAATCTTGGTATATTTTAAATTTATAGAAAAAATTATGCTGCCAAAAAATCTTAAGCCCATGAAATTTATAATTATTTTATATTTATAAAGCTCCTATATAGTTTCAGGGATGAAGATGAGAGAAACAAATCTCCTAATAGTCTAGAACGGGAAGCGAATGAATACTCTTTATCTCGTTCTTTCCTGTAACATCCTTGAAACTATATAATTCAAAAACTATCTCAATATCATAGAATTTTAAACCAAATTACTCAAACTATATTTCATAATAAACACATAAGTAATTTTATTTTATTTTATGTTATTTATTTAATTTTTTTTTACAAATGATTTGCGCGCGCGCGCGCACACACACACACACACATATATATATATATATATATATATATATATATATATATATATATATATATATATATATATATATTAATAAATATAGATAATTACATATGAATTAAAGGCAAACAGGCAATAAGTTGCGCCGCTAATCTTTTTTGAATAGCAAAACCAATTCGCGTAAAAATAACATTCTTAGCTCTAGGGGACACAACATTGCTATTTATAACCTTTTGAACTCTTTGCAAAAGACTCGCAGTCTCTGGTGCTAGAAAACCAAAAGTGTCATAAATAATATTTAAAAAGAAAATTATCTCGTACACTGCACGGGCTAAGTATATTCCAAAGCCTTCTAGATCAAATTTCATCTCACAAACACAAATTTGCATATAACAAAATTGGCTTAATCCTAGATGACTCATTTTTTCCTTTGTTTTGTCATATATAATGCAATGCAACCATTTATTCAGCATGACATAATGTATGTTATATATTGGGATGGCCCAAAGACATGTGGCTTGATGGGTCATATTAACCTAAATCCCAAGTAAAGTTTCTAATACTATTATTAGAGTTTTTTTTCTTACAAGATATTCCATCCGTTCCAAAGTCAAAAAAAAATCACTTTTTTTCCAAATTATAAGTAAAAAAAATTAATTTTAATAATTTTCAAGGTTTATTTTTACTTATTCTCATAAAATTATATGCAAATTGCATTTAATTTACTCTCTCTTTTCTTTTCCCCATTATCAATAACCAATAAAAATCCTTTTTACATCTTTCCATAAAACTTATTTCAAGAAAACCACAAAAGTTATATTTTAAATTATCACATTTTACTTTTCTTAATAAATGTGAACTTTATTATTATTTTTTTTACATTTTGGGATGAAGTAAGTATATTATTCTTTTTTTTTTTGACAAAATAAACGATATTCATTCATTAAAATAAAAAGAGTACATCGATGCAATACAAATTCATAATCGCTAAAAACAAGAATGATAAATCTGCGAACAAACTCATAACATCCATGTTAATAGCATAAAATGGCAAATTGCATGTGCCTACAAATATGACTATATTGAAGTGTCCAGAATATACATGCCTCCGGATCTGTAGCGTTGATGACACCAAAGTCGACATTGATTGGATCTGCACTAGATAAGATATACTCCTTCAACCTTAAACAAACGAACACCGCACAAAGACGAGAAAATAAATACACCACACAAAGACGGGACAACGAAATACACCGTACAAAGACGAGAAATCAAAACAAATAAATATGTGAAAATCACACTTATTTATTATAACTAGAAAGAAAAACAATTTGGTGAGATGATTTTAGTCGAAAACTGACCTAAAATCACTCTTCTTTAATGGTTAAAAAAAAGAAGAAAAAAGTTGTGACGGCTAGAATTGGAAGAGAAGAATGAAGAGGGGAGAGTTTAGGAAGTATACTATTCTTAGAACATGGATTAAGGCATTTTCCCGAATCTTCCATGTCATGATGTCGCTAATTCATTAAGATTCAACTTTCTTGTATCTCAGTCAATTAATGATTGTTATAATATCTCAAAAATTAGTGGAATTTTTTTTAAGCTATCTGATTTTAGAAAAATGGATCTTACCACTGTGACTGCGAGGTAAGAAAAATTTGATAAAAAATTCTTCGATTTAAAAATTAAATTTTGATTCACTCGAGCCATTTCTTTTTTAGTGAAAAAAATTAGTGAAACACACTTCTCAATTTATCTCTTTAAATAATAGAGGATCTCAATTTCTCAAAACCAATCACCACAACTTATAAAACGTGGAAATTTTTTTTCTACCCCAACATTTATCCCTTTACCCCAACATATTTTGAAATATTCCCATTTTATCCTTATTTTATATTTTATCATTTTTTATTTTGTCATTTTACCACTTTTTCGGTAAACTGTACACCTCCGAAACACTGTTCCGGCAAGTTTTTTTTTCCGGAACACTTTTTTTAAAAATGTACCGGTTTGCATCATGCAAAATCAATTGAAATATAATACCGGAACACTTTTCACAAATGTACCGGTTTTAAAAATTTTCAAAATGGTAGAAATGTTACTCCGGAACACTTGTTCAAAGTGTACCGGTATTAATAAGAGAGAAAATTGTACCGGTATTAATTAAGAGAGAAAATTAAGCATATTGGCAAGTTGGATATCACAGTAACTTGGATACCACATCGGTGGGGCAAAGAACAACCAAGCACATTGTCACAATAGAGTACATTCATTTGATGGCAACATTGAATCAATGCCAACCTGCTGTAAATCTTGATAGTTCTATAGTATGTCTGCCGTGCTGTAACGAAAACATTTTGTTCAAAAGATGATTGTTAGAAGCAATTCTATATTGTTTCTGTATTCAAGTAGTTGAAATGCAAATATAAAAATAACTTAAAATCTTGTACTCAATATTCAAACATACATACATCTGTTCAATTTAATAGTAGATGAATGTATGTTAGGACAGTTGAGATTCATACGTTCCATGAGGCCTCAACATACATACATACCAAGTGAGTTTCAATTTATTGTTGGGATTGCACTTGTTGTATGTGGTAATTTGCAACTCCATAGTCCCTGGCCTGTCACAACAAAGCAAGCACAATACATTTTCATCCAAGCTGCTCAATTTTCTCTCACAATACCGGTACACTTATGTTTTTCTCAATATACCGGTACACTTTAAATAAGTGTCCCGGAGCAACCTTTCTATCATTTTGAAAATTTTCAAAACCGGTACACTTGTGAAAAGTGTTCCGGTATTATATTTCAATTGATTTTACTACTGATATATGCAAATTGGAACACTTTTTAAAAAAGTGTTCCGGAAAAAAAAAACTTGTCGGAATAGTGTTTCGTGTGATGTACAGTTTACTGGAAAAATGATAAAACGACAAAATAAAAAATGATAAAATATATAATAAGGATAGAATGGGAATATTTTAAAATATGTTGGGGTAAAAAGATAAATGTTGGGGTAGAAAAAAAAAATTCCATAAAACGTTACTGTCCCAATTAATCCATATATTTTCTATATTGGTTACGGCCCAGATAGAATATTGTGGAATGTCCATTATTTTACCACCAATATAATGTAATTCTTCACCTCCCCAAATATGGCATTTGTTCACAAACTTTTGCAAGCTTGCAATCATAATTGAATTGAGCATTAGAATCTTGAGATGTTGGTATATATGTTCGTTCTTAAAAAATGGATTTAATAATTTTAGTTGAATGGCAAAATCAAATATATAGTATTTTTTAGTATAAAGAGTACTCAAGCTCATTGCAAGATGAAAAGAACTTATAAGACAAAATAAAAAATAAAAAAAAGGAAAAGATGAGAAATAATACTAGAACGAAAGAAAAACAACACAACACAATGAGGCAATATGAATAACTAAAGATGCAGACATTTATGAGCCAAATAGCTCAACATGAAAAACCACAACCATCAAATCACATAGAAAATTGGAATTGGATTTTTCATTCACGCACTTACAGCTCTTAGTCGTCAGATTTAAATTGACGGCTAAGATCGTGTTACTTTGTAATTTGACTCTACAATTTAGACTGTTCAATCTCAAATTAACATTAATTGAGATTCACTAATGCGTTGAACTGTGTGAATGTTCAACAGCAACCAAATCAATTTCTTGTCTTGACATACAGAGAAAAGGTTCAAATTATCCACCTTGTAAAATAATATAGGGTGTAAAGCTTTATTTTTTAAGATACAAGGTTTATCCTTTTTGGTTTTAGTAATTTTGAATTTGTATTGCATCCATATACTTTATAAATTTGAAAGAATAAATACTGTATTGCATTCATATACTTTATTTAGTAATGACTAACCATCTGATTCACAACAGAATGAGTCCGGTAATTTGGAGTTTGATCACGTGGCAAGTAAATTTTGATCAAAAATTGTTTCTATCTTGAGTTCGGATTCTCTCAAATAATTTTCCTAAAAAAATTTATTAATCATTTGAGTTCAATGTCTTGGTTCCAAAAAATTGGACTTTAATAATATAAAATTTTCCACTAGAAAATGTGTAAAGCTTGTTGGCTAAGGTATACAGATCATTTGTAGGTTACTTCATGTGTCATGTTAAATACTTAAGCAAACAATATTCTTTTCTATTTTTCATTATATCAAAATTAAAAATCCATTGGATTTATGTATTTAAATACAATCATATAGTTAGAATATTATATTCTTACAAACTTGAACTTAATTTTTTATGATTCTAGGATTCTTTGGTAGTCATATATATCTTTGTTAATTTCCGACATTGGAAAAAGTAAAAAAAACACATGCATCCCATAGACACAACAAACACAAAAAAAGGGTGAAAAGAATTACAAAAAAAATCTACAAGAAAAAGAAAATACAACAATCAAGTTAAGTTGTGAAGTATAATTATCACAAATTTTACATTAGGTGTATTTGGCCAATGAAAAGTTCAACCTAAGACAAACATGTTGGCCTTTCTAGCTATACAAGGTTTTTTTTTCTTCTTTTTGTAAATAGCTTTAGAAGGATTTTTATTTTTTTATATATACATATATATAATTAGCTTTACATAGAAGGAATGATACATTGTATTTGGCTATATTATCATTCTCATAATTTACAATTATAATTATTGTTAGTTCATAATTTTAAACATAACGATAACACCTGACCTTTCTCTTAATTTTTTAATGCTTCCAATTTCGTCTTCTCTCTACATAATCACATGCATCAACTTCCTTTGTCTATATATCATAGCACTTTGAATATTAGCTTTCAATCATTAACTTAGATCCCTTTGTATTATTTAATATATCATTATTTAAAAAATAATGAAAGAGGGTTTCAATCATGGATCTCAACTAATTAAGGATGCCCCATTTGAAGTTCATATATAATTAAAAAAAATGAGAATTTTAGATGACCTTAAACCTTTTTTTTTCTTCCTATTACAGTTGGCTGCTCTTCTTGTTTGGTGAACCCATTTGGTGCTATTATAGCAAAAAATAAATTATTTTTATAAGCAAAAAGAATTTGCTCAAAGTTGTCAAAGTTAAAATAAGTGCAATGATTCCATTGATCCTTAACCTACAAAGTTGTTTGTAGCTAGTTATTTCAGTTAGAATAGAAACTATACCATAAATTAATATTAAAAAACAAAAGATAAATTTATGGTAGTCGTCCACTTTAATTATTCAGGTAAGTGAATTTTGTCAATTTATGTGGAAGACAAAAAAAAATTATGATAAGGGAAATTGCTTATATTATAGCATGGGGATATATACATACATATATGTATACAAATTAATTTAATTGTTTTTGAATTTGATTTGGCATTAAGTTGTGTGGTTCATGTAAATAGCCCAAAACAACTTTTTTTTTTATTAGGGAAATTAGTGAATTAATTAGGTGGATGAAATTACATGACTTCTTTCTAAATAAGGAGAGAATAATTACACTAGTATTATTTTATTTTTGATACAAACAAACTTGGCGCATTTCATTAATAATAATAGGTGCAATACAGGCTTCAAATTAGTGGAATAAAGGCATCAAATTAGTGGAGCTTGATGTTGATTCTATGGCTGTTGTAAAAGCTATCAAAACTGGTGCAACTAGTAGTGCTAATGCAGTCTCATTGATGAAGAGTATATTGAGGTTGTTGAACCAGGAGTGGGAAATTAGAATTACTCACTCTTATAGAGAAGCAAATATGTATGCGGATGCTTTGGCGAATATTGGTTGTTCACTTGACTTGAATATTATGCTCTTTGATGACTGTCCTAGTCAAGTTGTAGATTTGCTTGCTGCTGATAAGAGGGGGTTTTCATCTCCTAGAATTATCTTGTTGTAGTTTTTTTTCGGGCTTAAGCCCTCTTGTCTATCAAAAAAAAAAAATAGGTGCAATACAATGAGGAACAATATTAAAGTAAGTGCGACTAGACCAAAAATAGGCCGCTCGAGCTAGCTTATGAGCCGCCATATTCGCTTGCCGCTTTGTGAACTTAACCTCAAAGTTCGGATTACATTGTAATATTGACTTAATAGATAAAATAATGGAGCTCCATTCCGAGTTTCCATGATTATTTGAGAACACGACATCAACAACAACTTTAGAATCACTCTCAAAAATAATATTGGACCATCCTCTTGAAATAGCTACACGCATAGCCTCCAAGATTGCCAAAGCTTCTCCTTCTACTACAGTCAGTATGTTCCTGCATAAATTTGTTCCAGCGGCACTAAAGGAACCAGTAGAATCTCGAATACACCAACCCCAGCCCGTATAGCATGGGCTTTGAGAGAAACTTGCATCAACGTTACATTTCTGTTGAATGTTTTGTTTTAATTCATGTTTCTGCTATTGGTTTATGCTTTCAGTTAGTTAGTTAGCATTAGTGTGAGTTAGTTATGTTAGTTATACAACTAATGGATAGAGTTGGTTGTAACTAACTTGGATTACTTAGATGTAAAGTAATCTCTATAAATAGTGTTGTGTATAGGAGAAAGAGTAACCTGAACCACAATTAGTGATTGTAACCCTTTGATTTTTGCCCCAATAAGTGGATGAATAAAACTCTCTCTTTCTCCCAACTTTTCTAAGTGTTTGTTCATAGCTACTCTTCTTCCTTCATCTTCTCCAAATTCTGAGAACAGTCTCAGAACGTTCTCCTGCTACATCAGGTTGAACGTGTTTGTGTGTGTGTGCATTACTTTGCGATTGAGCGTGTCAAAGTGTTTCCGCTGCGCTAACAATTTCCACCACCCATCTCGTGGTTTTTGCCAACGAAGCAGTTGAATGACATGTGATTCGCGCGGGCTACCGTGTTCTGTAGAAACAGCAGCATGATTGACAGCAGCTACTGATTCGAAACTGGAGTTTTGTTGCATCGTGTGAACCGCGCACCATTCGGCAAGCATATGGGCAGCACGCATTGCTACATCCTTCGCCGAGTCTTTAACTCCATTCCAAACCCAATTATTTCTATTGTGCCATATGCACCACACAGCCATAGCAAATTTTCCTACAATGAGCTCATCTTCAAACCTGCAAACATCAAATATTACATTATTCACATCAATGGCAGCATGTAGTATAAGCATGATAACATCTCGCAAACCGGCTTCGATCCACACTTGTTGACTTTCACGAAACCCAAATAATATATGCCAATCATCCTCCTCATTATTATTACAAAAAGGACATTCACTTGGGCACGACACATACCTTCCCCTTAAACGAACACGAGTAGGTAAACAGCCCCGACAAATTCTCCAAAGGAGATGTTTTGTTTTAGGAGGTGCAGCCACACGCCAAATAGAGGACCAAGCACTGTCAACCTGAGACATATCCTCCGCCGTCTTGCTTTTGATGTAGTTCCTATAGCCGGATTTCACCGTGTAATTACCATTGTTCTCATGAATCCACACCAATTTATCTTCCTTCACCTCCTTAAATAGAGGAGTGTTGATGATGTTTTCGGCCACTATTACAGGAAAAAGAGAATGTATTTTATGACTATCCCAATTTTTCACACCTTGTAGAGAATGATAACACTAGAAGGAAACTCGCAAGCGAAATTATTTATTTTTGAAAAAATGTTAATTAGTGTCTCAGAAATATTAGTTAAGAAACTAAATATAATAAAAAAAACTTTTAAAATTTGTGTATTTTATTTATTAAAAATATAAAATATAATATTTCTAATAATTTTTTTTACATGTCACCATGGTGCCCCAACATGACCCTTATTTTATTTTTATCTCATTTTGAACAAGTTCTAATTCTTTTTGTGTTACTTTTGGAATAAGTAAAATGTCACAATGGGTTGGATATTTATAGGAGTGGAAAAGTCTTCGCACCAACAACTCCATTTTTAGCACTGATTGATTCCACTTTTAACATTGTGCAGTAAATTTGTGCTTTACATTACATATCAATTAAACTTAATTATTCTCTTAAGCTAAAAAAAATGAAATGTGTTTTAAGCAACTAAATATGGAGAGTGGTTATAGTGCCTTTTTCCTTATGCACCGTGCATAAATATTGAAAATTGTTTAATGCACTCTCCAGATTGTTTAGCGTACCTCCCAAATTTCTAGCGCATCCCCTAAAAATTTGGAGAGAGCGCTAGAAATTTGGGGGTGCGCTAAGCAATCTGAGGTATTATGCATGGTGCATAAACATAGCTTATGCACCATAACTTGTGACCTGGTTTTGAATGTAAAATAGTGTTAAAAGTTCTACATTCAAAATAATTTGATCTAAACAAATATTTTAAAATGAGAAATCTCCAAATATTTTCGTGAATTGAGTTAAACACAATAAAAAATTTAAAAATCCTACAAGATAGATTTTAGGGAGTTGACTCTTACTCACCGTCCTTTTTACTTCCCAACGTGATCTCCTATCCTCCCCACCGTCCTACCCCAATTGAATGCTTGCTTTGTTACTCTTGTGATCTAAACTAAACCACAAACATGCTTTGTGTAGTTGCATTTGGGATATGGATTTTTTATGTAATGAGGTAGGATTAGTACAACAACAATATAATTGATCCTTTCAATATCTCACATTCAAATTATCTTTGATATCAATATCGATGGGCTTATTCATACAAAAAAAAAAAACTCTAATTTTAAATAGGCGTCATTCGCTTTAGTCTCTAATTATAATTATCTTGTCTCAAAGACGTAGTTCAAATAGTTGACTTATAGTACTCAAAAAATTTGACGGCATGATTGCTTGTAGTTTAAATAACAACATGCAGTTACAAGTTGTTTCAAATCTCAGTCATTAATTGATCAAACGGACTTATTAGCAAAATCAACTGAAAATGATCAGGATCATTGATTTAAAATCGGATAGCTAAGACCAATAACTGCATGCGTCAAATCAAAATCCCACATTGTTCCTAGTGTTTTTTGTCACAATTTAAAATTAAAGAAAAACTAAATAGTAAACACCAACATGCAGAATTTACAAAGGATTTGCTCCATTCTCCCATAAAAGTTAAAATAAATAAATAAATTAATCCATGATCCCATTTCATATGAAAAATGATACATTTTTCCTACCTTAAAAAACACACAACAAATCAATGTTATCTATCCACACATTGCAAAAAAAAAAATTAAGATTTTAACCACTCATCTTTTATATCCACCCTCTTTCCTTGTCCTTATGACTATTCTTCTGTTGAATCTCTTTAGCACCCCCACCTCTTCTACCATTTCCAACTTGCACCCCCCTTTGTGCCAATTTCCCTCTACTTCCAATAGAAACTCTCACTCTCTCCATCCCTACATTTACACCACCAACTTTTCTCATATGTTGTTGTAATGGAGATCTCACTTGACCTTTCTTATGTATGCTTCTTCTTAGTATGCTACCTATCTTCTTAACACCACTTTTAACTTCTTTAGGACTCTCTTGTGAGGTTTCTGATTCCTCATTTACTTCTTGGTTTGATAATTTTGGTATGAATGGTGTTGATTGAAAATGTGTTAAGTTTGGGAGTGGAATCAAAGAGTTTCTTCTTGAAATAGTTGCCGAAGGAACAACGCGCGGTGTCATTGTCATTGTGCACATTGAAGCTCTTGATGTCTTTTTCGGAAGTAGTGATTTGTTATCGGCTATGTCAGGGTTGTTTTCTTTCTCGTTGTGATCAATACACTCGATGGAGCTTTCTATTGTAGAAAAGGGTATATTGTAAGGTTTTAAAATGTTGTTCTCAGTTAAAGGTTTAGCTGGATCGTTAAAATTCTTGAGAGTTGCTAATGGTCGATTTGCAAGTGGTGTTGCTCTCCAAATTGGATTGTTTTGCTCTTCTTGATTCTTCATTTGATGTTGCTCAGCTATCTTTGAGTCTACATGTTGACGCGCTAGCTTTCTCTCAATCATAAGTTGTGATTCCAGTTCCTTGACCTTCATGTTTGCAAGGATAAATAATCGTGAGGATTAAAATTGTAATATGTATAAGATAAAGCACCCTCAACCATAAGTTTTATTGTTTGGATTGGCTTATTTGAGCTTATCTGCTGACATAAACACTTATGGGCCTATTTGGAAGAGCTTATGAAAATATCTTATGACATGTCTTATAAACTGTTTTAAGCTTATTTCAATAAGCTCTTCGTGATAACTTGTTATGAAAACAGCTTATAGCTTCTATGAAAACATTTTGACTTTATTTTTATATGAAAAGTGTGTATGCCATAAGCGCCTAATTAAGTTGTTTATCTAGTTAGTGACTTAATAGATACCTTGTCTTGAAGAGCTTTGTTTTTATGATCTTTTTCTTTCATTTTGGACTCAAAGCCATGGATTGTTTCCTCCATCTTCTTGATTTGAAAGTCCTTCAGCTTTAGCTCTTGTTTAGTTTTTTCAGCCTAAACATCAAAGAGTGGACATAAATTGAAAAAGAAATTCACAATGAAACGAACTATATATCACAGTTAAGAAGTAAAATCAAGATAATCAAAAATGTTACACTAATCATACCATCTGTTTATGTTTCAGAAGTTCAATAGTGTCCCACTGTTTTTTTGGAGGGCCCAATTCTATTCCCCGTACTCTACTAGCAAAGTTCAGAGAGCAAATTGTCTCTCCCAAATCGTTTTCATTAGGACTGATCTGTACAAACATGAGTGTCTTTGAATCTCCTCCTACAAAAACAAGTTTGTTCATCAAAATCTATAATCACAGTTGCATACTTGCAAAGCTAGAACTCAAGCATACAAAGGTTCTTTAATCTTTTAAGCAAATGGAGAAATATGTACCTAATGAGTCTTGTAACAAGTGTGTAAGCTTAGAGTTCCTGCATAATGAAGAGCAACATAATCAATGTTTGTTTGGATAAATTTATTGAGAGATGAGTGCTTACGTATAAACTATTTTGATGGCAAAAGATAAAATAAAGTCAAATTGTTTTCATATAAGTTATAAGTTATTCTCATAAGCTATCACTATTATAGATGTTCACTCAGACAGTCACACAAGTGCTTATGTTCAGGGGATAAGCGCAAATAAGCCAATCCAAATTTATGATTGAAGAATAAAAAGGATAATAACCTGAAAGGGATGTGAGAACTTTTAGTTGCAAGAGCTGAAATGACATCACCAAGTGCAGAAAGCGATCTATTAATATTTTGTGTCTCCTTCAATCTATCACCTTGAACTTCTGTCTTTGCAACTCTTTCACTGCCTGCTAAGTCCACAAGCCATAACTTGCTTCTTGTATGTTCTCCATTCAACAGATTTTCTCCCTTAACCATGACACAGTGAATGCAGTGAGATCGGCTACTGTGCTCGTTCGCATTGGTTGAGCTTACAGCCCTTGCATTGCTACCAGTTTGTAGGACTTCCCACACTTCAGTCATGTTGTTGACATGTGCTTCGACCAACCCCGGAATATGCATTCCTTCACCAGATTGCCTTATCTCCAATCTACAATTATGTAACGTTAAAAATTTGATTTAATTGATATATGTAACAACAGTGTAAAGATGTTTTACACTGCCAATCAATCATAGTTACCTTAAAAGTCATACAAACAATTATTTGTGATTGATTGACGGTCGTAAATATTTCATTGAAAATAACCAAATGGTTTTGTTAGTTTACCTTTTTCCAGACATTCCTGGATGATTTCCTGAAACCAGCAAATCTCTTATTTGCTCGTTGTACACTTCTAAGACACTTACGGAAATATCATAACGATAGAGGGATTGTCTTTCCTTGATTATATCAAACATTTTCTCAAGAGTCCTGAAATTAACTCCGCGAGCGTCTTCTGTGCCCTCCATTGTGAAGGTTTTTCCTGTACCAGTCTGTCCGTATGCAAAAATGCATACATTGTATCCATCTAAAACTGAGGTTGCAAATGGTACAGTGTCTTCAAAGATATCAGCTGTAAAGAAAGTAAATGAAAATTTGTCAAAATGAGCATTTAACTTCAACTTAGAACCAAAATAAAAAGACACTTATATCATTAAAATGCTTAATTTAATTACCTTGTTCAACTTGAGGGCCAAACACTGCATCAAACTTAAAAGTCCTTTTTGGAGATCCATTTGACATTACAGTAAGCTCGCCATCTTTAGCAGAGTCAAAATCTAAGGCCATTGCGGCTCCTCCTTTTATCTCTTCGGCATTGAGTGGCCTACACCGGCAAAAGACCCTTATGTTTCCTCTCAACTCCAATACCTTATTGTAAAGCTCTTTTTGAACCTTAGCCCCTTCAATATATTTGGACTTGAGATCTTCATGTGACGCTAGTTGTTCATTCACTATAAAGACGAAAGTGCATTTTAATCAAAATGGACTCCCAAGAAATTTTAGAGTCTCTCCTTTCCGATTTATTCAGTAACCATCTAAATAACATAACTGCCTAATAATAATACTAATAAGAGGTCTAACCGAGATTCATTATGCAACATTGTCTACTTACTTTTAGACTTGATAATGACTCCAAATTCACTTATATCTGCTTCAAATTTCTTGTATGCTTCTGCTTCCTCTAATAGCTTCATGTGCTCCATTTTCATAATCTATCCAATGAAATAACAACCAATTTATAAATATAATTTTAAGTTTTGTTGTCATACATTCGACGTTTTTAGGATATCAGTAGTCAGTACCTTCAATTTCCTCGTCAAGTCTCTTAGTGATATAAACCACTTGCTTTTCTCTTTCACTTGCCCTTCAATAGCAAATGCTGCAAAGCCAAAAATATCAGTGGATATTAAATTAACATAATCTTAACTATATGGATTTAATTCATATACACTATTAGCGTAAAGTTTTTTACACAATCAATCAATCATAATTGTCAGATCATTAAAAATATTTGCCTTTAATCACAATAGCTATTAAAGTCACACATATGTTGATAGTATGAAACCATTTACACTGACGGTATATCCAAATTAAACTCTTAAGTATATTGGTTATGTATTAACTCCATAAAGGTAGATGCTTACCTAAAGATCCAACGTGCATTGACTTGCGCATTAGCTCATTCTGAAGCTCCTTTAAGGACTTCAAAGCTTCTTGACATTCACTACTTTTCTGTTGATTCTCCTTCTTGAGCTCCCCCAACTCCCTCCTAGTTACTGCCAGCTCTTTTCTCTGACACTCGAAATCTCTTTTCAGCTTCATAAACTTCTCTTCTATCTCAATATCCTCAACATCCTACAACATTATCAATTTATCATTGAGATCATACGCATTTTGCTGCTAAGTAAGAAAAATTAACTCTATTCATATAAAGAACCATACTTCTGAGCATTCCAATTCTGCCTCCTGAGACACTCTAGCATCTTCCAACATTTCATTATCTCCTGAATTTCATGGAAAATTTTGTTGGTAAGTAATAATTTAGACTATAACCAGCAGCAACATCACGATATATAGAGCTTATGTTCAAATTTTAAAACCATTGTTCACAATTAGGGATACCAAGAATTAAACTCACTAAGAGAGTAATCTCGAGGCGACTCTTCGTTTGTTATCGGCGGAGGATGAAGCTCGAATGAGGCTTCAGGTGATAGTAACTCTTCCTCCGGTTCAATAGTTTGACACAAATTGGAAAATTTAACAGTTGGAGTCTTATGGACATTGCAAACTTCAACTTCCGATGCATTGATTCCATTCTCAAGAGAAAGCTCCATAGATGAATCCAAATTGAAGCAATTTTTGCTTTTCAAAATCTCAGGAGAATCACAATAACTGATTCCAGCAATATCTGGTGAGCCAGAACAGATCACCAAATCAGGCGAATTCATAGAATACCCTAATATCGATCGTCCTGAAACAAATTCAGATCTTTAGACACACACAAACACAAATACAATCAAAAAATTCTTGAATTGTGCAAGAAATCCCCAAAAGAAAAATTAACCATCAACTAAATTTTTCACAATTGGATCATCAAATTGCAAACTGTTCCTTTCAAAGCTTTCATTTTCCGGAGACAATCCTACATCAAAAACAACACAAAAATCTTGATAACCCATCAAAATCAAGAAAATGGGGTTCATCAAAAACAAGAAAAAATTCAATTTTTTTCATCCTAACCATAACTAGGGTTTCCACCACAAGATTGAGGATCAGCCTCCATAGCTGAATTCAGAGAGCTAAGAGATAATTGTGAAACACCTAGATGAAATTAAAGCAAAAGGGTACACGAATTTAATCATCAAATTAAGAATTTTGAAATAAAAGTTCAATTTTTATTTTTTGTCCAAAAAAATAAAAAGAACTATGAATGAATAGTTAAAGGTTCTTACTAGTGGAAATGGTTTGTTGTTGTTGAAAAGAAACGTCAGTGAGAAGAAGAGGATCATAGTGATTCCATTCATTATCTTCCATTGATAAAAGAATAGTCACAAACGGTTTGAACTTTTGAAAACTGAAATAATAAAAAAAATAATAATAATGATGATGATTAAATAAAAAGCAATAAAGGGTTATTTTGGCTTTTTAAGAAGGTTATGATTATGATGATGAGAAATGGGTTTGATTTGATTTTGGAAACTTGGCTTACTGAGAAAATTTGACCGTTGGAGGGTTTGAAATTTGAATGGTAACAAGCGGAATTTGCTTGCATGTAGTACGTGCTGGTGGAGTTTATGCTTTGGATTCTGACTTTGGATAAAACCAAGTTATTGGAGTCCAAATACACGTGACGTTACACTTTTTATAGTACTTTGGATTTGGTTTGATTTGAGTGCTAATTATATTATTATTATTATTGAAGAAATGTTATTCTGATATCATTTTAATTGTCCAACAACTATTTTTACACTATCTTACTACAACTTAATTTTTTGTTATTTTATTGTTTCACTTATTTTGCTTAAGTTGTCTACTTTGACAACTATTTTTGTTGTACAAATATCACTACTCTTATTATCCTATGCAATTTTACTTTTTTGAATAGCAAAATGAATTTATTAAGGAGGCCACAAGTAAGGCTCAAGAAGAGCCAATGCAGGAGCTAGAGTATTACAAGAGGAAAAGACTAAGGGCACAAACACCAACTGCACCTCAAAGCCAAACACCTAGCACCAAAAATAAACAGTGGCCGAAAAAAACCACTACACCCACACAAACACACCTGCTAGCTAGAGAGAAAAATAAAAGAGGTACTGCTACACTTAAGAAGAGAAACAATAATCGGGATTCCAACACCACTCGTAAAATAGACAAGGAGCAACCTTCAAGCAGGGACGGATCTAGAGATGTAATAATGGTGTGGCCAAATATTAAAGAAGTTATAAATTAAATTAAGGACAAATATATTTGTATTTGTAAATATTCAATATTTTATTTTTTGTCCATCTAAATTTTTTCAATTAACACTTTTAATCCTTATTTTTAAATCAACTCATGTGTAGACTTCATATTTTTTAATGAATTTTTTCAGAAAAAAGTGTAGAATATTTTAGCAATCACTGCCAAAAAAAATTAAATTTTTTTAACAAAACATGAATTAAATATAAATTTTTAAATTCCAAAAACATAAAAATTCAAATTTAATTTATGCTTATACCTATATGCCTATTAAAAATGAAAAATCCACTGTGGCCAAGGCCACAGTATGCCTTAATGTAGGTCCGTCCCTGCCTTCAAGCGATCCACACTCCACTTCCAAGATAGAACTTTAATCTCCTTCACAATGTCGGTGGAATTTCTCACCTCCCCGTTGAATAAGCGATTGTTCCGGCACTCCATAACAACCACACCACCGTATGCCAAACCAAAAGAAATCATTTCCTTAGTTTCATATTCCTCGCCGAATCAATAAAACACGCAAAGAGGGTCATCACATTTGAAGGCATAATCACAACAACCCCTAACCATTTGAAAATTTCATACCACACCAAATGCGACATATTACAAAAAAGGAACAAATGATTGGCCGATTCCGGAGAGTGATCGCACCAAACACAATTTCCACCATCTTGAGATTGATGAAGCACACCTCTACTAATCAAATTATCCTTCGTCGGAAGCCTATCATAGAAAAGTTTCCAAGAGAAGGCCACAACTTTGGAAGGCGCCGGATTAACCCACAAACTTGAAAACATAGACAACTCAAAATCACTAAGGTTTGAGCTATCTTCACCCTCCCTAAGCGAGTCATTGGCCGATTTGACTGAGAATCCCTCTTCCGAATTTGAATTCCACACCCACCGATCCACTTCATGGGATAGCGAAACACCCTCGAGGGTTCCCACAAGTTGAATTCCTATGCAAATTAACAAATAACTTAAATTAATTAATAAATAAAATTAAAAGAAAAATATAGATCAAAAAGCATTGCTCCCATAAGAGGGGCTTAAGTTAATTAGATATCACATGGTCCATTTGAACAAAATCATAAAAACAACTAATTTCTAACAACGCCTCCATTCAAGTGGAAATAATGTAACAATATAAATTACTATAAAAAGCGATTTGACAACCACCATAAGATCGTTTCAAACAGTGTTTGCAATAAAACAAGACCATCAGCTACTTCATATTCTCACCACTGAAGTCCATTAAGTGAAGGCCACATGTACACTCTTCTTTTCATCTTGGGAGCATAGTCACCTAGTTCGGAATTCATTTTGGTACATAGTACGGGTTCGAATACGTGGTACAGGGTGTGGTTATTGTCCATAAGCCAAGCTTATGGACCATCCATAAGCTTTTTCACGCGCCCCCCATTTTACTCGCGCGCCCCCCATATTACTCACACACCCCCCAAATTTCTCGCGCGCCCCGCAACTGACTAGCGCGCCCCCCATATTTCTTGTGCACCCCCATATTTCTCGTGCACCCCCCAAATTTCTCGCGCGCCCCCCAAATTTATACTATTTTTTTGTTCCTTCCTCCCCAAATTTTTAGCCAAAACCATTTTGTTGTTGGAATGGTTTCCAGGAGTTGCACTCCAAAACCATTAAATGCATAAAATGGATCTGGAGTACAACGTTATAATTATGCACTTACATTTTTTTTTCCTCCCCCCAGATTTCTCATGCACCCCCTAAATTTGTTATGCACCCCCCAAATTTCTCGCGCTCCCCCCAGTAGCGCGCCCCCCAAATCATGCTAAAACCATTTTGCATTGGGAATAGTTTCAGATATTTGCACTCTAAAACCATTAAGCGCATAAAATGGTTTTGGAGTACAATGCTTTAATTATGCACTTAACATTTTTTTTCCCTCCCCACAGATTTCTACCCAAAACCATTTTATGACTTACAATGCTATAATTATGCACTTAACACTTACAATACTAGCCTTGACCCTTTCCAATAATTTTCAACATGACAAATTATGAAAGTAGTTATAATTTATGAGTTGAGTTATGACCCAATCATAGAAGACAATCAACAATTCTTACCCAATGCACTTAATGGTTTTGGCTAGAAATCTGGGGGAGCAAAAAAAAATTAAGTGCATAATTATAGCGTTGTACTCCAAAACCATTTTATGCACTTAATGGTTTTGGAGTACAACTCCTGGAAACCATTCCAACAACAAAATGGTTTTGGCTAGAAATTTGGGGAAGAAGGAAAAAAAAAAATTGGGGGGCGCACGACATTTGGGGGCGCGCGAGAAATTTGGGCGGTGCACGAGAAATATGGGGGGCGCGCGAGAAATTTGGGTGTTGCACAAGAAATATGGGAGCGCGCTAGTCAGTTGGGGGCGCGCAAGAAAGGTGGGGGGGTGTGAGTAATATGGGGGGCGCGCGAGTAAAATGGGGGTGCATGAGTAAAACTTGTGTGTTTTGATTGGCTTATGGACCATCCATATGGATTGTCCTTATGGACAATAACTTATGCCCGTGGTACATAACCTTGAGAATTCGGTACGTATGAGGTATACATAGTCGATACGTTATTTCGGTTCGTGGTACATTATATTTATAATATATTAATCAATTAACTATGAATTAGAAAACTTTTTCTTCTTTTGACAAAATTAGAAAACTTATTTAGTTAAAACAAAAAAAAAGTTATATGATGGAAAATATTAACATTATCATAATAGTGAGTTTGTAAAACAAATTAGTTTAAAGACCATGAGATCTATCGATTTTTTTTTTGATATTTAAGTTCGTCATTATATTAACATAAAAATTTATATAATGCATTTTTGTTTCTATATTTTTTATTTTAAATCTTTTATTGTAGACATGATCTTCTTTTGTAGATAAAACTTAGAGCATTTCTTTAGATGTTTTTTGCATAATTCTTAACATAACAACTATCAATTCCTCAAATTCATGTTTTCTCAAAGTTTGTTATATCAATAAAATATGAATTTTATGTTTTTTGTTTTTTGAAGTAAAAGAGGAATTTATTAATGGATCAAGTCCTTAAAATTGAGCTAAAGAAATACACCTAAGTTTTGTCCATCCTGTATTATATAAGTTGGCTTAATCTTTTCCTTTTTTCCCCACGCATCTTCTTTTATTAGGTTCTTCTATTTTTTTAAATTGTTATAACTTTCTTTTTTATTTTTGTTAAGTTGTTATATGTTAGATTGAGTTAATATTTTTTATGTATATCCACTACAAGAAAATCATGTTTTTCTGACGAAAATTAATAATATATATTGGCGGCATGGGCCGTCTGTAAGTTAGTGACGGCCTGGTCCGTCACAAAGTTTAAAAAACGCGTTAGAAAATTAAAAAAAAATATTAAATTTTGAAAGCAAATCCGTCCAACACTTACTGACGGCCATTTCCGTCGCAAAACTATAAGTTACTGACGGTTTCAGCCGTCACAAACTCTAGACGGTCCTACCAACGGCTTAGGCCGTCGCTTACTATTGACGATTTTTTTCTCCTCGTTTCTGCAGCAACGTTTCGATTATACTCCCATATATTTCTTCCTTCCATTCATTTTCATTCATTCACACAATTCATTCTCTTTCAAAATTTCTCCAACATCTCTCTAAAAATTCTTCAACTTCTTTCTATAAATCTTCATCATATTTATATAATATTTTTGTTCTTCTTCAAAGCCTTAATTTTTTAATAGATTGTAAGTGTTTTCTACTACTTTTATGTTAATATTATTGGTTAATATTATGATATATGGAAAAAATTATTGTTTGAGGACATAATTTTTTTTGAATTTTAATTATCTAATTTTTAAATTTTTATATAAATAACATAAGTTAGTTTATGCAATGACTATTAGATTCGAAATATAATGTACTTTTTATTATATTTAAATTATATTTAACATAAGTTAGATTTAAATTATATTTAAATTACTTGTAATATAATGTACTTTTTATTTTTCAAAATAATAAATAAATTTGTTTTTAAAAAATAATAAATTAATTTGTTTTAAATAATTAAATTTTTATTTTTTAAAAAATTATTTTTTTAAAAAAAAAAATTCGCCCAGATTTTGTGACGGCTTGAGCCGTCGCTAACTGTACAGACTGGATTTGACCGTTATTCGTTACTGATGGCCATTGGCCGTCGTAAAATCCGTCCTCTCCGTTACTGACAACTTGGGTCGTCACAAAATTTACCGACGCCAGTTTTCCTGACGCCCAATGGCCGCCAGCACCTACTTACTTAGCGACGGCTTTTCCCCTTAGCGAGGGCTTTTGGCCGTCGCAAAAAGCTGTTTTTCTTTTAGTGATCGTTTATCATGGTTTCTATTACCATTTTTATGTGTATATTTCCTTTAACTAAGGTATCGCTTGATCCAGCTTATTTTAGACTTTTTTTACTCAATGAAAGGAGAATCTAGGCCTAACAGAATTTCAAGAAGCTCTTGATAGAAAAAAAAGTTGCTTAATTTTTATGAGTATAATACATAGATAAAAGATTTTGAAGCTAAAAAAATAACAATTACCCAACAACCTTAGTTTTTCTCTAAAAACTCTTATTTTCACTTTTAGCTTTCACACAGTTTCTAAGACCTAAAAAAACCAGGCCAAACAATACCTAAATTTTTCTTTCTTATTTTTATGTGTTGTATTTTTTTTATAGAATCATTTCTTTATTATTTTGTACGTGTGTTTCTGCGAATTAGTTCCCGAATTATGATGAACCAATACATAAAAGTACCGTGAATGGATACACGCGAACCAATTCGCGGTTCGCGACACTAAAGTGAATTATATAACTATGCTTTGAAGTATTAGACCTCTTTCGTTTCATGACTTTCATAATTTGACATTCTTGAAACTTAATTCCATGTTTTTGATTTATCTTTGGCTTAAATTTTTGTTTTGGCTAATTTGTGAAATTGTGATCAATGTGGGTGCTATTTAATGATGTGAAAATAGACTAATAGAAGTATCTTGAGCAACAAGGATTTGGTTTGAGTAAAAAAGATCAAGAGGATATATTGTGTCTTAATATAAAGATGTGATAATTGAAAGATACCCTAATATAACTAGCGAAAGATAGATACTACTCGGAGTAATTAACTGTCAACAAAATAGCTACATATGATATTTAATTAATTTGGTCTCCAAGAGTTATTTTCAATTTCGGAGTCTTCTCTATGAATGACGTTCCCAATAAAAGAAAAGTTGTAGATATTTATGTTCATAATTTTTATTGACTTTTGCTTTCATCTTTCGATTATTAGAACTTCTGCGTTTCACGATGCAATTTTTGAAACTTATGATTCTTGCTTTTTGGTTTCTTTTGGCTAAAATTTGTTTCGGTTAATTTATGAAGTTTTGATCGATTTTGTGTTATTTAATGATCTGAAAAGATAGAGTTGTAGAGCTACAAGGATTTAGTTTGAGTTTAAATTATTCGCAAGTTTGTTTTTTTTTTTTTTTTTACAATAACTACTTGCAACTTGCAAGATAAACTCTGTTTCTTAAATCTTTTACATAATAATAAGATCAAGATCATTAATATTGCCTGTAGAAAAAATGATAATTAATACAGTATTTAATAATAGATCTGATTTTTTAAGTAACAAAACCAAGATTCCATAAAAAAAAAGTAACAAAACCAAGATAAAATCTTTTTATAGTAAAAAAAAAATTAATCAAGATATTATATTTGTTCTTTATTTTTTATTATTATTCTTAAATATATGTATTTTTTACTAAAAGATCTTTTCGTATTAGATAATTTTTTAGAGGGCTATATTATTAGACACTCAATGTACATATCATAATTAAACCATAATTAACGTTGGTATGCCACGTGTTCATGGCAACAAGTTCAAAATGAATCACTTCAACTTCAATAAAGCTGTTTGTTATAGATTATTTTAGAAAAAATCATTTTTTTTTATAAAAATAACCACTTTTAAAAATATTACACCTATTTGTTACAGATTTTTAAAAAAATCAGAATCTAAAAATAATCAGAAAATAGATAAAAATGAGAAGCTGCTAAGAGTAGTTTCTCAAATAATTAATTTTTTTTAGAGGAGAGAAAAAATAAGTGTGATTATTTTATAACTAAAAAAATCGCTTTTATAGGTTGTATCCAAACAAGTTAAATATTATTTTACTAAAAAAAGTGACTTTTATTACAATATACAAGCACAAAATAAATTCTAGTTTTCAATAAAATATCTAAAAACTAATCTCTATTATTTAATATCAAAATCACTAATTTTTTAATCGGTAACAAATGGGCCCTAAACTTTTAAAAATAATCTCTAATTCTAGTTCAATTTTTAATGGAACAATTCTTAAGTAAATTTTATTTATTTTTTGACTTGGATTACAAAGATCCATTTTTCCTAAGAATAGAGTATCTGAACTAATAAAATCTTCATAGGTTCGGTTTGGTTTTAGTGTTATGGCCTATCAATCAAAGTTTAAAACAATAAAAATGGCAAACAAATGTTATTGCCGTTTCTTTTATTTTCTAAACAGAACAAATTAAAATATTCTAATTTCAATATTGACTTTTACTATGTTTCTCTAAGTATTTTTTTCTAAAGAATATACAATACTACAAAAGATGCATGTTAATGATAAATTATTATAAGCGCTTATTAAAGAGCAAAAGTTATAAGCAAAAAAATAAAAAATATCAAGATAAGAGAAAATAAGTCTCAATTCATCAGTTGCATAAACATAATTACAAAACAAAGACTTATTTAATGTTATCAACTCTACAAGAGTTTGTTACTAATTTTATACTTATAGGAATGCAACAAAAAAAAAATAACGTCTTAAAACTAATCTAGCAGCAATACTTGTGAAAACCTTCCTTCACGAGACTTAAATCATTCATCAAATTAATACACATGTCTTTTAAATCTACACTCTTTTCACATTGAGAGCAAAACACAAATTGCCGGTTTCAAAATGACGAAACATCCACACTGTAACATGATCTTGATTTGCTAGCAAAGAATGCGATTTGAAGAAAGTCTTCCACCCTCCATTAAGAACATAAAATTTTCCGCTCCAAAACTTGAACTTCATGTTGAACATTTTGCCTTGCATGTCATATACAACGACGTCTATTCCTTCTTCAACATCTTCGCCTTCTTTCAACAAGGGTAAAAAATATTTTTTCACATGGCCCTTGTCCAAAAACAATCTATTTAGATCAACCTTCAAATCACTCGTTGATAGTTTCTTCTCAAAAGGCTTGCAACACCCAACAATATTATTGTTTGCCACGCCAGGAATCGTTAGTATATTTGATGGGTGCTCTTCGTTTCCCATAACGACATTAGGAACAATGATTTGTGCCGATGAACTAACCTTGTTATTTGAAACGACCGAACAAACATTGTTGTTGTAGGTTTTTTCACAAAGCTTTTTGCCTCCAAAAGTAATTTTCAGTTTTCTAGCAATCTTCTTCTTTTCAAACAGTGTTTGCAATAAAACAAGACCATCAGCTGCTTCATATTCATCAGGACTGAAGTCCATCAAGTAAAAGCCACTGACTTTGCTTTTCATCTTGGAAACTATAGAACTTTTTTGTTTCATGTAGCGATTTTTGAAACTTAGGTTATGGATTGTTTTGGTTTCTTTCCTCTTGTGTAGTTGTGACTAGTGATGAATGTGATACTTGCTATTTAATGATGTGATGACTTGAGTCGCAAGTATTTAATCTAAAACCAAATCAGCCTTAAAAAGATTGAGAAATTAGCCTCAAAAAGATTAAAATCAATAAACCCTAACCGCATTAAATGTGTGGTATTTGATTATTAGTTGTAAAAAAAAAATCAATAACTATATACTACAGCACTCCTAAGTCCTAACTGGTATCAATCATAATTATATAGTGGCAATTAATAAACCCTAACTACATTAAATGCATGGTATTTAATTAGTTGTCAAAAAATAAAAATCAATATTAAATTCTTTTTTGAAGGAAAATCAATATTAATTGTTAAAAATTTATCTTTGCGGATTTGTTAAAAATATTAACAGTTGGAGCTTCCGGAATGGACAGATATTGTGAAGACTGCAAAGTTTAAGGAGTTGGCTCCTTATGATCCTGACTGGTACTATATCAGAGCTGGTGAGGTTTTATGTGTTTTATAATTGCGCATTTCGTGTTATTTCTGTTCTCAAAGAATTTAGTAAGAAATGTCTGGTCGATTCTCATACAAAATTACAATGGTGTTTGTTTGTGCCTCAGCTTCTGGTCGATTCTGATACTAAATTGCAATGGTGTGTTTGTTTGTGCCTCAGCTTCCATGGCAAGGAAGATATACATTAGGGGAGGACTCGGTGTTGGTGCTTTCCAGAGGATTTATGGTGGAAGCCAGAGGAACGGTAGTCGTCCACCTCATTTCTGCAAGAGCAGTGGTGCTATTGCTCGTCACATTCTTCAGCAATTGCAGAACGTGAATATCATTGAGATGGACACCAAGGGGTAAGGATTCATATTCTCTGTTAGCCTGCTATGGTTTACATTGGTTTTGTTGTCGGTGGAAGGCCAAACGTCTGACATATAAACACGTTACTGCGGCCTATGGTGCTGCCAAGGCGGAATGCCTCAACAAATTGCCTTAGCATGTACATAGGGATAGTATAGTTAAGAGAATAGTAGCTGTGGATGAGTCGAAGTTGCGACAGAAATCAAAGACTATTTTGATTTGTTCTCTTGTATGATGTTACCAATATTTGTTTAGCGGTAGTTTGATGCAATTCTGCATCCGTGCGTGTGTATCTTTATATTGTGAACGGCATTTGATTAGACATAGTTAATGTTATTCTGCTTCAGCACTTTTTATCATATTTCTTATGTTGGTTTTTCGTTTTCTCAGTGGCAGGAAAATCACTTCCAATGGAAGGAGGGATTTGGACCAAGTTGTCGGACAGATTGTGGTTGCTCCTTGATCTGTAGACTGCTAGGTTTTGAGTTCTGTGTTTGAGAGATGTGATAACAGATTATGTGAAATTTTGATTTTAGTTACTGCGTGTCTTATGTATTAGACTCATTCAATCCTATGTTTCTTTTTTGTCTTTCAAATTGTCTTGTCACATTTTAATTTTATTCGCAGAATTTTTTGGATTTTCACCCTTAACATTCTCGTTTGTTAAGTTTGCTTTACAAAATTATACCCTATTTATCGTTTTGTTTGCTATAACTAAACCACTGAGTTGTTCCCAGTTACAACTAGCATATGCATTATATCAAAGCATACAAGTGTTCCATTCGATTTAATAGGTGAAATGGACTAATTGTTAATAACATGTTGTCTATTGTTATGGAAGAACTTTTGATTTTAATCACTTCATACATTTATTTAGCTACAGCTATTTGCTTGTTGAGGTAGCATTCAGGCTCCTCAAGTTTTCATCATACATATGGCAATTGTGATTATGTTAAATTCTTTATTTGTAGCATGTCAAATTTGTTAGTTTTTCAAATCTTGATTTCATCAGAAGTGATTATAATTTATAGAAGTTCAAGTTTTTATACCAAGTTATATAGAAAAAATATACTATTAATTGTTCCTATAATGTTAAAATTCATCAACTCTGTAACAAGGTAAGAGGACCAAATTTTAGTTTCTTGAAGGAGGCATTTTATCGCTCTCACTTGTTGGAGCTACACCTTTTAAAATTTGAAAATGAAATGTTTGCTGTAGTCACAGATACAAATTGATTAAACAAGCATATATCCCAATTTGTATTAGTATTTTTAGAAATTAGAACCATCTATTTTACTCATAAAAACTAATATCATTAAAAACAAAATTTGATACTCCCTCTGGTCCTTTCTTTAGGAGACAGTTGATATTTCAAAATTCATTGAATAATGCCATAAGAAGCATTAAAATTGCTATAAGGCAAGATTGATAATGTGAGTGGTGTTGTGGAAAAGGGTGAAATTGTCAATGTCTTGAAGAGGTTAATGGAAGAGGATGAAGGACTTGAGATTCGTGAAAGGTCCTACAAGATGCTGCTGCATTGAAAGTAGATGGATCTTCCATAACCACTTATGTCTCAATTGGTCAATAAATGGACCAATTTGATTCAATTTATATCACAGTTCTCAAGAACAAAAAGCTACTGAAACATTCATTAAGAAGCATTATTTTACATTTACCAGGAAACAACAAAGTTGCTATATAAAATGCGAAGTTGCAAATTACAGATTCCAGGAAACAGCAGTTTGTTCGAATTCCATTAAACAACAATGCTGTAATGCTGCTATAGTCGTTATTTAACGGTAATTTAAACTAACAGCGTATCATGGAACAATAGCAATTTGTTCAAGTTCCACTACGCTACATAGAACCACTATAGCCGCTAATTAACAACATTGATAAAATATATAGTACAACATTCTTAAAGAGCTACATGATGTCAAAAACAGGTTTCAGAAGCACTGCTTAGATATTTGAAACAAAGTTCTCAAAACAAAAATGATCAGTGCCTGAAGTGCCTCAGATTGGTAAAGAGCAGTGAAACACCATACTTGTTACAACAGTCTATAGCATCCTGATCCCTTATACTACCACCTGGTTCTGCAATAACTCCAATTCCACTTTCACATGCTTCTTCTACAGCATCTTTCCAAGCTGTTCATAAATAATCAAAACTAGTTCTTGGTTAGAAACCAAAACCAGATAAAATACAGCACTTTAAATCTTTATCATGTTTGATAATGTTTCATTGAAGATAGGCTTAAATATAACTACAGTATCAATCAATAATATACTACTATTTCACTAATTTGTGGACGAAATCGTCCCTGTAGTTTGTAACATATATTTTATTTTTCTATGTTGATCCTTGTTTTGTTTTAGTTCTACTATAATATTTTAATTTGGTTCATGTTCAATTAATCTCTTCATTGTACAAATTCAAACGAAAAATCATATTAAGACACTAAAACAAAACAAGGACCAAACAAAAATACATATATGAGCTTTTTTTTATATAACAATTTACTATCACTCAATGTTATTTTCTCTGAATAAATATGCACCGAAAAAAATCATTAATCCATCCACAACCAAGTCGTCTTTACAAAATAGCATAAAAAATGAATTACTGCATTGCCATTAACACTTACCAAATGGGAAGAAGGCATCACTAGCTAAGGCTGCTCCTTTAACATCAGCTCCAGCTTTCCTCATTGCTATTCTTAAACTCTCCACGCGGTTCGGTTGGCCGCTTCCCATACCTAACATACAATTGTTCTGCAAAAAATTAACAGAGATCAGATTTCTTAAACCACTTCCCATTGAGCCATAAAAGAGTTTCATAATGTATCCGATTGTACCTTAGCTATCACAATAGCATTGCTTTTTACATGCTTCACGCACAGCCATGCAAACTCCGCATCGCGAAGTTCACCATCTTGAGGAGTCTTCTCTGAGACTACGTTGAACTTGATGTCATTTGGAGTCAAGTCATCGGAATCCTGAGCTAACCACCCTCCACCAACTTGTCTGAGTGAAAGCTTTCCCGCTTCGTTCTTTTTTGCTTCGAGAATCCTTAGAGTCTTTGATTTTCCACGAAGAATCTCAAGTCCCTTCTCTGTATAGCTGGGTGCAACCACTATTTCGTAGAACATCCTTGTCTCCCCATCGGTGGGGCTTCTATATTCTCTTATTTCTTTAGCAAGAACCTAAAACATATAAATATTATCTCAAGTCTGACTTGGGATATTTACGTCATCAACTTCCACATTGAAAGCTACAATTCCTCCGAATGCACTGACAGGGTCAGCTTTAACAGCTAATCTATACGCTTCAAGAATATCATCACGTGAAGCTACACCACAAGGATTAGTATGCTTCACAACTACACATGTGGGGTTTGTGAACTCGCACACACAGTTCCAAGCAGCATCAGCATCCAAGTAGTTATTATAAGACATCTCCTGCACGAGAATGTTGATGTTATGGCATTAACTTGAACAAATAATAATAGAAAATTGTAGAGTTTTTCAGTCAAAGGCTCTCTCATCTCCAAACATGATATAATAGCTTTTAAAATATACAAAATATAATCACCATTAATTTTTTATAAAAGTAATTAGTAGCCAACTCACACCTTTCCATGGTGCTGGATGGCTGTAGCAATTCCACCAGTGTTGACCTCTGCAAGTCTTTTGTCAACATAGAATGCGGCTTTTTGATGAGGATTTTCACCATAACGGAGGGAACTTTTGAGTGAAAGAGGCACTGTTAGACTAGGAGGAAATTTATCTGTTATTGAAATGAGAACAGAAGTCAATCTATAGTGCACATTACTTACATTAATAGTTCTTGAGAATTGAAATATTGCAGTTAGAATACCATATTCTATATTGTCATACCCCATTTTTTGACCAATTTATTCGTCTTTTTAAAACCAACTTTTTTTGTTATTTATGACGAAAATTCGATAGACAGGTATTTTAAAATACCTTATTTTTTTAAGGGTCATACGTCCATTTTTATTTATTTTCGGCACATTAGCATTTGCATCCATTTAATCTAGTCATATTTTTTTGGTCCATTTTAATTGGTCAAATATATATATTTTAGTCCTTTTTTTTTTATTTTAGAGTCTTTTGTGTTCCATTTTTATTACTCTTTTAATAAAAAATAATGCAAAGGGGTCAGAGCACAAGCTACAGTGCGTGTGAATCAAACTCAATGGAGAAATTTTTAATTTCACTCATCAAGAGCATTCAAGTTGGTCAAAGCTAAGATTGGAACATATCACACAAGAAGGGAAGTTTATCTCATTCATCAAAAGCATTGAAAAGGGAATCAACTAAGGAGGGAATATTTCATCTCATTCATAAACCAGATTTAATGACACAAATTTCTTCCCAAAAAAAAGAGGCTAATTTCTTTACCTATATAAAGATACACACACCGAGAGCAAAGGGGGGAATAGAGGGAGAGAACCGAAAAACCATAAAATTGAAAGAAAAATAGTAACAATAGGCAATATTGTTGCTCTGCGTTTACTATCCTTCCTTCAACTTCCATCACCACCATTTATCAATAATCTTCATAATCATTCATCACCATTAACACCACTCAAACCACCATTAACAATATCCTCCAAATCCACAAAAACAAACAAAACACTAAATAGAACAAGAAACAAAACAGAACGAGAGGAATCTCGATCTTGCCGCAGCCACAAACTAACCTTTTCTTTGCAGGTTTAGATCTAGATTTTTTCGTTGTTCATATTCTTTTTTGTATTGTTTGTTTAGATTTCATTTTATTGCCTTTTTATTTTTATTTATGCATCATTTTATTATTATTATTGTTGAATTAGAATGTAATTAGGAATCAATGTAAATATAAATGAGAATCTGCATTGCATGCATCTTTATTTTTATCGCTTTATGTCATAACAAAAAACGAAAATATAAAAAATAGTAGCGTAATAATTCCAAGGAAAGGAAGAGTTTTCATCTCGATCCAATATCGTTATGAAAAAACTCTCGCGTTAGTCTTAGTTTTTTTGTTTTAAATTAATTAATCAAAAAGCCAAAAACATTCAAATAAGTCAAAAATCATTTTCAAAAATATATCTCTTTCATTAAAAAACCTCGATCCTTGTCGAGAGACTTTTTTCAAAAATTCTTTTCATAATAAGTATTTAATTCATATAAATATATTTAAACTCTATTTTCTCAAGAATCAAAAAAATACAAAACACATTCAAAACCATTTTTTGCCACTTGGCTTTTATTTTAAAACATTTTCAAAACTAAAAAACATCAGCAAACCATTTTTAATTTTTACCCCGAACTACGAGATTTTGATCCTTCGGGTACGTAGTGCAAAAGACTTCGCGTCTTCCCAAATCAATAAAAATAACAAAAACATTTTTCTCTTTTTTTAATTAACACTTTAAACTTTTTATTTGTGTACATTTTTTTTCTAACAAGCAAATTAATTTTTTAGCACAAAAATAAATAAAAACAAGAGGTTCCTATAGAGTACTATAGACGTTTAGGGTGCTAGTACCTTCCCTTAACGTAACCAACCCCCGAACCTTTAATCTCTAAAAAAATAGGGTTATTACGATCTTTTCCCCTTTTTCCTTGGAAAAATAAAAGCTCGGTGGTGAAATAAAAATTGCGATTCAATGCTCTTCAATAGCTTGACATCCAAAAATCACCGCGACATATATAAACCATACACAGCAGTACCTCCATAAAAATATGTTGAATGAGAGAAAAATAGAAAGGGATATGGTAAAACCGCAGGCTTAAAAGGAATAAATAAGATGATTACAAAATATTCTATCCCTATTTACAAATCTCAATTTACATGGATCCTAATCTTATTTTAAACAACATATATATACAATTTTGGTGTTGTTTGCAAGTTATTGTTTTGATATCAAATATGTCATTTCAAACAAGTTCAAACTTCTAACTTAGAAACTATATGAAATTTAAGTCTGCCGTTTAATCTGATGGGCGTAGAACAAGCTTTTCCATTCTAGAATTATATCGGTAAATTATTTCATTTTCTTGCAATGAATATTTCTTTATCACAAGTAACTGTTGCGTATAATAATTCTACACAAACTTGTACAGTACCTCCCACACTTTGTTTCCACAGCCACTCAGATACTGCAGAATCATATGAAGCAACATGCTGAAAAGCTTTCCATGCAAACTTCAGCCTGAACTATTCGTCTTGGTTTCCTTTAAGAAATTCTAGAAGGGCAGGGTAATCTTCTGAATCAACCACTACCAAAACATCCTTGTGATTCTGCTCAAAAACAAATTTATCATCTTATATTTAAAAGATAATTGAATAGAAAAAAAAAATGAAAATTTCAGCTCAAAGACAGTATGAATGAACAAGGTCCCTTTTTTAAACAAAATACTTTCTGGACCATTTCACATAATTTTTTAATGATAAAATTGTAACGCTCCTAATCGATTCGCATGCAATAATTAATTTAAATCATTCAACATACAAATCATCAAGAATATTACTTAACACAAAGTAACTAATGCACGCATATATCAACTTAACCACAACGGAAGCATATAAAATCCTCATCAAATCATTCATGATAATTAAATCCAAGCATGCAAGTCATAAGTCATAATACAACTTCAACTAGGAACTTCCACAATGAAGCCCCATAACATAATCCAAAATAATCCAACGAGTAATCAAAGACAAGATAAATAAGTAGCAAGGTCTTACATAAAATCTCGAACAAACGAAGAACCTAACACAAGACTAAGCAAGGTTACAAGTATCAGAGCATATCCTAAAACTCTAAGCTCCTAGGATCCTCCTATCCTTCACCTTACCAAGCTATGCTAGTCCTCGCGAGCTAAACTCCAAAGCAACGGGATTACTCCTCAAGTAGAGAATCTGGACCCAAACCATTACATATACACAAAAATAGAGAGTTAGTTACAATTCAAGTTCATAATAATAAGCATAGTATATACTTATATTATATAAACAAATGTAATAACTTAAATCATGCATATACCACATTGTATTAGCAATCTCCAACAATATAGCAATATTACACTTATTACGAGAATTAGATCATCTAATCAAATCCACACAATCCAAACATACGTAAAATCATAATGGAATGCAATCACAATTACCAATTATCAATTAGATCACATAATTCCCTAATGCAAACTACTGCAAATACACAATGTATGTCACCCTAGACATATCTAATGCATGTGGTACCATCGTCTTTATTAGAGTATCTCACCTCTAATATCCGTCTTTATCAAATATTAACATTTGATATCCTCTTTATTAGAATCCACATGATTCTAATATCCGACTCAAAGAATGAATGCATGAATGTACACATACCAAATAGTGATGATAATACTATACTCTACTCATGAGTAATAGGCCACTCGTTCCTATTATTCCTTCTTTAAGTTATTATTAACTTATCTCAACACATCATCATATCATCATTAAGGTATACATCCAAGCATTACATAATAACACATGTTATCTTAGCTAAACATAACTCAATCTCAATTAACAAAGTTCATATAAACATGTTATCATCATACCAACTCAAGGTTCGATCAATCCATACATATAACATATTATAAGACCAAATCTAAACATGTTATACACTCATAATCATCATACAACATGAAGAAATTTCTCAAAGTCAGGTCATGGTCGCTGGGCGACTACCAGCGATGGAACAAGCGAGCAGAGGCAGACAAGTCATCGCTCAGAGCGAAGCCTGGCGACGTCTGGTCGCTGCCCCTTCACTACTGCTCGCTAAGCGAGTATTCATAAATTTCTGGGTTCATGAAGAACATGAATCCTCGCTCCAGCGACCAACTGGTGGCTGAGCGAGCAAACCCAGAATTTTATGCTCTGCTCTCGGGTTCACATAGAAATCACATAAAAATCACGAATTTCATGTTATAAACTTGTAAAGCTATCACATTTAAGCATACATATCATATATAGACCTAGAAGTACAAGTTCTAACATCATCAAACATCATTTCAAGTAGAAAGTAGAGATTTTTCTTCATTTTTCTTAAAACCCATTTTCAAATATCAACATCAATGATTCTCATATAACACACGAAATTGATGATTAAAACAGCAATTAGGATCATGTAATAACATAGTAATATCATGCAATAACACAGAAATTCAATAAATCACATTCCCTTGATCCCATAACCCACCAAAGAGATGAGAGGGTTTGGGTGTGGAGAATAGGCATCTCCCCCCTCTTTGATCATCTCACATGAATTGTAAACTACTCTCTAACCTTAGAATTGATGAAATTCTGATTCTCCTCCTTCTCTCGAGCTTCCTCTAATCTTCCCCTCTACTTCCTTCTCTTCAAAGTTTCTCTTTCTACCTCTTTCTATTTCTTAGGTTATGAGCATTATCTCTCCATTCTCTTAACCCTATCTAAACCTAGCTTAATTAAAGACCATAATGTCCCTCTTACTAACTTAGGCCCATTAACACTCAAGCCCAACTCTTATCATTATAATTCTAATAAAACCTATCCTACTCAAAGCACTACTCTTTCCCAAAATAGCCACAATTCTTAATTAATTACTAACTCACTACAAAATGCTATTAAAAGGCTAATTAACTCTAATTAAAATAAAATAAATAAATACGGGCGTTACAACTCTACCCCCCTTAGAGCATTTTCGTCCTCGAAAATTTACTTGAAAATAACTCCGGATAAGAACTCCTCATCTTGCTTTCTAGCTCCCAAGTAGCATTCTCTCCCGCGGGTCCTCCCCAAATGACCTTAACGGACGCTATCTCCTTGTTTCTCAACTTCTTCACTTCTCTTCCTTCAATCCTCAAAGGTTTAGCTTCGATGGTCAAATTATCTTTTACTTGCACCTCATCCGATATAATGACATGTGATGGATCCGAGATATATTTCCTCAATTGCGACACATGAAACACATCATGAAGATTAGACAACGATGGTGGCAAAGCAATC
Source organism: Trifolium repens (assembly GCA_030408175.1). Classification (NCBI taxonomy): domain Eukaryota; kingdom Viridiplantae; phylum Streptophyta; class Magnoliopsida; order Fabales; family Fabaceae; genus Trifolium; species Trifolium repens. Next base: position 39,866,339 of record CP125846.1, read on the forward strand.
TTGTAAGCCACACTTCCTACTCTCTTCAAGATTTGATAAGGCCCTATAAACTTCGATGTCAACTTCTTAGATTTCAAAGCACGACCAACACCGGTGGTTGAATTAACCCTCAAAAATACATGATCTCCCTCTTGGAATTCTACATTTTTCCTCTTCTTGTCATGATAACTCTTTTGTCTACTTTGAGTCGCTTTCATTTTCTCTTGAATCATCTTAACCTTTTCCGTAGTTTGTTGAACCAATTCCGGTCCCAACACAACACTTTCTCCATCTTCATACCAACATAAAGGAGTACGACATCTCCTACCATACAACGCTTCAAAAGGTGCCATTCCAATACTCGCATGATAGCTATTGTTGTAGGTGAACTCGATCAAAGGTAGATACTTATCCCAACTCCCTCCATCTTCCAAAACACAAGCTCTCAACAAATCTTCAAGTGATTGAATAGTTCTTTCCGATTGTCCATCCGTTTGAGGATGATAAGCCGAACTCATTCTTAGCTTAGTTCCCAAAGCCTCTTGCAAACTTTCCCAAAACCTCGAAGTGAATCTTGGATCTCGATCCGACACAATACTAGATGGAATACCATGCAATCTCACAATTTGCTCAACATAAATCTCCGCCAACCTTGGTATTAAAGTTCCAGTCTTAAAAGCAATAAAATGCGCCGACTTAGTCAACCTATCAACAATCACCCAAATCGAATCATTCCCTTTTGTAGTCCTCGGCAAACTACTCACAAAATCCATAGCAATACTATCCCACTTCCATTCCGGAATAAACATGGGTTGTAATAATCCGGATGGTCTTTGATGTTCAACCTTGGACTTTTGACAAGTCAAACAAGCATAGACAAACGCGGCAACTTCCTTTTTCATACTCGGCCACCAAAATAACTTCTTAAGATCTTGGTACATCTTAGTAGCTCCAGGATGAATACTCAAACCACTTCTATGTCCTTCCTCTAGAATCTTTCTCTTCAACTCGGGTATGTTAGGAACACAAACTCTTTCTCGAAATCTTATAACTCCATTTTCATCAACTTTGAAATCGGTTTCTTTTCCTTGATCAATTAATGCTAGACGATTCACCAAGTCTAAATCCCCCTTTTGACCATTCTTTACTTCATCAAGAAATTCATTAGTTAACTTCAACATTCCCAATTTCACACTTCTTGGAGTCGTTTCACAAACCAAACTCAAATCTCTAAATCCTTCAATTAAATCCAACTCTCTCATCATAAGTGAAGACATATGCAAGGACTTCCTACTCAAAGCATCGGCTACAACATTAGCCTTTCCCGGATGGTAATTCAACTCAAAATCATAGTCTTTCAAAAATTCCAACCAACGTCTTTGCCTCATATTCAATTCCTTTTGATCAAATAAATACTTCAAACTCTTATGATCACTAAAGACTTCAAATCTAGAACCAAATAGATAATGTCTCCATATCTTCAAGGTAAACACAACGGCCGCCAACTCAAGATCATGTGTTGGATAGTTCTTCTCATGCACTTTCAATTGTCTAGAAGCATAAGCAACCACTTGTCCATTTTGCATAAGAACACCACCCAATCCCATCAAAGATGCATCACAATACACAACAAACGGCTCATCCGGTTTCGGTAGAATCAAAATTGGTGCCGACGTCAACCGCTTCTTCAACTCTTGGAAACTCTTCTCACACAAACTATCCCAAACAAAAGGTTGATCTTTCCTAGTCAATCGGGTCAACGGTAAAGCCAACTTCGAAAAACCATCGATAAACCTCCGATAGTAACCGGCCAATCCAAGGAAACTTCTAATCTCAAACACTGATTCTGGAGTTCCCCACTTCATTACCGCATCCACTTTGGAAGGATCCACCGCAATACCTCCACTAGATATCACGTGACCTAGAAAACTCACTTCCTTCAACCAAAACTCGCATTTAGACAACTTCGCATAAAGCTTCTTCTCTTGTAAGGTCCTCAACACTATTCTCAGATGTTCCGCATGTTCCTCCTCGGTCTTAGAGTACACTAGAATATCATCAATGAAAACCACTACGAACTTATCCAAATACGAATGAAAAATCCGATTCATGTACTCCATAAACACTCCCGGTGCATTAGTTACTCCAAAAGGCATGACCGAATACTCGTAATGACCATATCTTGTCCTAAAAGCAGTCTTTTGAATATCTTCCGCCTTGACTCGAATTTGATGATATCCGGACCTCAAATCAATCTTGCTAAACACACAAGCACCCACTAACTGATCCATTAAATCATCAATCCTTGGCAACGGATACTTGTTCTTGATTGTCACTTGATTCAAACGACGATAATCAATACACAACCTCATACTTCCGTCCTTCTTCTTTACCAAAAGCACAGGTGCTCCCCACGGCGATACACTCGGACGAATAAACTTCTTCTCTAGTAACTCTTCTAGTTGCTTCTTTAGTTCACTTAACTCAGATGCCGACATTCTATAAGGTGCCATAGATATTGGACTTGTACCAGGTACCAAATCAATAGTAAACTCCACTTCTCTTTCTGGAGGCATATCTGACACATCCTCCGGAAACACATCGGGAAATTCTTGCACAACCGGTAGTTCCTTAATTCTAACTTCATTCTCAATCTTCAAAGATGCAAACATAGCAAACAATTCACCATGCTCCAATAAGGATTCTCTTACTTCTTTCCCACACATCAACTTAGACTCTTCTTCCAACTTAGGAAATGTGACCACTTTCTCACAACAGTTAATGTGGACTCTATTAAAGATTAACCAGTTCATCCCAAAAATCACATCTATACCGCTAAGTGGAATACACACTAGATCCATATCAAAAGATTTACCAAACACGGTCACAGGGCATTTACGACAAACAAGTTGAGTAGTTACAAAACCACTAGCAGGAGTTTCTATTTCCATACAACCAAGCATTTCAGACACAGGAATATTAAGACGCTTCATGCATTCAAAGGATATAAAAGAATGTGTTGCTCCAGTATCAACAATCGCAATTAAAGGAGTGTCATAGATGAAACACGTACCTCTAATGAGATTATCCACTTGTTCCGCTCCATCTCCACTTAAAGCAAACACCTTTCCGGTCGCTTTCTTTGGCTTCTTACATTCCGGACTCTTGTGACCTTCCTTACCACAATTGAAACAAGTAACCTTCTTCTTACATGCATCGGCCTTGTGTCCAAATTCTCCACACTTGAAACACTTCTCTCCCTTTGGGCATTCATGAGAATGATGACCCAAAACACCACACTTGTAGCACTTGTCATTAGCACTTTTTCCTTTTCCTCCACTACCTCCAAACTTGCCCTTACCCTTCTTGTCATAAGGCTTACCACGATCTTGGCTCTTCCCTTTCCTATCATGCACTTCCTTGTAGTAGCTTGCTTTAGCTTTCCCATCCAAGTCACAAATGTTGCTTTTGTTCACCAAATTAGCAAAATTCCTTATCTCCAAAATGTCAACCAATTGCTTAAGATCGGGACGTAAACCACTTTCGAACTTCACACACTTATCCCCTTCTGCCTCTACGGTGTTGTAATGTGGGCAAAAACGGCATAAGTCTTCAAACTTGGTTGCATACTCCGCAACCGATAGATTTCCTTGCTTGAGCTCCATGAATTCTACCACCTTCCGGTTTCTCATGTCCGTTGGAAAGTACTTAGTCAAGAACTCCCTCTTAAAGATATCCCAAGTAATGATAGCTCCTCCTTGACCCAACCTTTGACATGTATTCCTCCACCAATAGCTCGCATCCTCATGCAACATATAGCTTCCCAAAGTCACTTTTTGAACTTCCGAACACCTCATTGCTCCGAAAATTCTTTCCATAGCTTCTAACCATTTTTGATCTCCTTCGGGATCATGACCTCCCTTGAATTCCTTTGGATTGTTCCTAAGAAATCTTTCCAACCTCATTTCATCCTCATTTCCCATACGATTCTCTTGTGCAACCCTTTCGGCCATCCTAGCTGCCGCTTCTTGTGTTAAAGCATTAGCCATAAAGGTTATCGCATCCGCCATAGCCCTTTGCGCCATCACCTAGACAACCAACCAAAAGAAATCCAACCTTACGTTAGACTAAGGGTACTAAAAGTGTTCACTATACTCAAGCACCTATGGGTATACTAACCTACTTGATCCGATATGGACCGACCTTGCTCTGATACCAAAATATAACGCTCCTAATCGATTCGCATGCAATAATTAATTTAAATCATTCAACATACAAATCATCAAGAACATTACTTAACACAAAGTAACTAATGCACGCATATATCAACTTAACCACAACGGAAGCATATAAAATCCTCATCAAATCATTCATGATAATTAAATCCAAGCATGCAAGTCATAAGTCATAATACAACTTCAACTAGGAACTTCCACAATGAAGCCCCATAACATAATCCAAAATAATCCAACGAGTAATCAAAGACAAGATAAATAAGTAGCAAGGTCATACATAAAATCTCGAACAAACGAAGAACCTAACACTAGACTAAGCAAGGTTACAAGTATCAGAGCATATCCTAAAACTCTAAGCTCCTAGGATCCTCCTATCCTTAACCTTACCAAGCTATGCTAGTCCTCGCGAGCTAAACTCCAAAGCAACGGGATTACTCCTCAAGTGGAGAATCTGGACTCAAACCATTACATATACACAAAAATAGAGAGTTAGTTACAATTCAAGTTCATAATAATAAGCATAGTATATACTTATATTATATAAACAAATGTAATAACTTAAATCATTCATATACCACATTGTATTAGCAATCTCCAACAATATAGCAATATTACACTTATTACGAGAATTAGATCATCTAATCAAATCCACACAATCCAAACATACGTAAAATCATAATGGAATGCAATCACAATTACCAATTATCAATTAGATCACATAATTCCCTAATGCAAACTACTGCAAATACACAATGTATGTCACCCTAGACATATCTAATGCATGTGGTACCATCGTCTTTATTAGAGTATCTCACCTCTAATATCCGTCTTTATCAAATATTATCATTTGATATCCTCTTTATTAGAATCCACATGATTCTAATATCCGACTCAAAGAATGAATGCATGAATGTACACATACCAAATAGTGATGATAATACTATACTCTACTCATGAGTAATAGGCCACTCGTTCCTATTATTCCTTCTTTAAGTTATTATTAACTTATCTCAACACATCATCATATCATCATTAAGGTATACATCCAAGCATTACATAATAACACATGTTATCTTAGCTAAACATAACTCAATCTCAATTAACAAAGTTCATATAAACATGTTATCATCATACCAACTCAAGGTTCGATCAATCCATACATATAACATATTATAAGACCAAATCTAAACATGTTATACACTCATAATCATCATACAACATGAAGAAATTTCTCAAAGTCAGGTCATGGTCGCTGGGCGACTACCAGCGATGGAACAAGCGAGCAGAGGCAGACAAGTCATCGCTCAGAGCGAAGCCTGGCGACGTCTGGTCGCTGCCCCTTCACTACTGCTCGCTAAGCGAGTATTCATAAATTTCTGGGTTCATGAAGAACATGAATCCTCGCTCCAGCGACCAACTGGTGGCTGAGCGAGCAAACCCAGAATTTTATGCTCTGCTCTCGGGTTCACATAGAAATCACATAAAAATCACGAATTTCATGTTATAAACTTGTAAAGCTATCACATTTAAGCATACATATCATATATAGACCTAGAAGTACAAGTTCTAACATCATCAAACATCATTTCAAGTAGAAAGTAGAGATTTTTCTTCATTTTTCTTAAAACCCATTTTCAAATATCAACATCAATGATTCTCATATAACACACGAAATTGATGATTAAAACAGCAATTAGGATCATGTAATAACATAGTAATATCATGCAATAACACAGAAATTCAATAAATCACATTCCCTTGATCCCATAACCCACCAAAGAGATGAGAGGGTTTGGGTGTGGAGAATAGGCATCTCCCCCCTCTTTGATCATCTCACATGAATTGTAAACTACTCTCTAACCTTAGAATTGATGAAATTCTGATTCTCCTCCTTCTCTTGAGCTTCCTCTAATCTTCCCCTCTACTTCCTTCTCTTCAAAGTTTCTCTTTCTACCTCTTTCTATTTCTTAGGTTATGAGCATTATCTCTCCATTCTCTTAACCCTATCTAAACCTAGCTTAATTAAAGACCATAATGTCCCTCTTACTAACTTAGGCCCATTAACACTCAAGCCCAACTCTTATCATTATAATTCTAATAAAACCTATCCTACTCAAAGCACTACTCTTTCCTAAAATAGCCACAATTCTTAATTAATTACTAACTCACTACAAAATGCTATTAAAAGGCTAATTAACTCTAATTAAAATAAAATAAATAAATACGGGCGTTACAAAAATCATTTCAAATAATAAAAAGTTGGAATTTTAAGTCTAATAAACAACCTTTGCAGCAGCTCGAATCATGGCTGGACCACCAATGTCAATGTTTTCGATTCCATCCTCAAATTCAATGCCTCCAGTTATCATAAAATGGATACAAGTTCACCACCACAACATCAAAAGTACCTGAAACGGAAAACTTTTAGCAAAGCAATAGAACATAGAAGTCTCACAAACTGAAATAACAGACTTCAAATTTATAATATGTAGCACAGTGCACTTGATATAAACAATGTTATCAATTGGAGTTAACAAAAAGTAGCAATTTGCTCAAATTCTGCTATGCTGCAATACTACAACATCGCTATGCCGCATTTTGACAACACTTTGCAGTAAATAGTGTATTGGGGAAAAACGGCGATTTGTTCAAGTTCTGCTACGCTACAGCTGCTATTTGACAAAACTAATCATAACAGAACTGATAACATAACTTACCAATTCCATGTGTACTGAGAGCTTCAATATGATGCTTTTGGTCTCTTCGAGCAAGGATACCTCCATGTATATTAGGGTGCAGAGTTTTGACACGACCGTCAAGTTGTGTAGAAAAGCCATTACATTACAGTCATTGTTAGTAATTATGTGTACGAGATTTCAACAATAAAATGCAAATCTTATTGTCTCTAAATTTATAATTCATACTGATAGAACTCAAACAAAATCGGTGTTGCAAATGGCAGAATATGGCAAAGGGCCAAAATCCCGCACACCTTTGCAGCCTATGGCAGGCATCCCTATACAAATTGGCTATGGCAGTTGTAAAAAGATCTGCCACGTCGTGGCCCCCATTTAATAACACTGATCCAAATACACAGAAAAACAATGTTCATTAACAGAAAAATCTCTTTGGATAGGATATGTACCGATGGACTTTGAGAAGAACTCAAACTACAAATACACTCACCATTTCAGGGAACTGTGTAAGCTGTTCAACTTTAGTAACAGCTACTCCAGCACTTTCCAATGCAGAAGCTGTTCCTCCAGTTGAAACAATAGTGAATCTAACAATAATAAAAACAAGCATGAACACAAGAAAACAAAAATATTCCAACATGTTAAAAAATGAGCAAAAAATCCATTAACTGTAATAACTACCCTAATTCCTGGAGTCCATTTCCAACAAATGCAAGATCCTTCTTGTCTGACAACGATATTAAAGCTTGCTTGCTTCCTGTTGAAGGAAAATTTATAGAATAGTTGTAGATCATTAGATACAACATTATAGCATATTGATATATAACTAGAGAAGATCATGATACGTACCTTCTAGGATTGTAGTCACAAGTGATCAGAAAGAAGCGTGAGTGGAATAACTACCCTCATCACCATTGGCATTCAGAATTAGGTTTTCACCCCTGTATTAACTGTCTGATGGGATAACAATTATATATCCGAATGGTTGAGGGCAGGGACCTCTCACTGGGCTTAACTGAATGGTCCAACCCATCACGGTCCAGTCAGGGACAAAAGCTCAATCATATAATTCATCAATAAGTGCTTAATAACAATAGACCATAATCTATATTAATAATAATTCCTAATAATTGATTATTGTCAATCCATAATTGATTAATTAAATAATTAATCTAACATTCTCCCACTTGGATGACAATCATCAATTAGTAAGATAATATAAATTTTAATACTAGAATTAAATTATGGTCAAAGCACTTGTTTACCAAACAAAAGTAAACTTCAACATTGTAGAAAATGAATCCGATAGGGAAAACATATCATACAAGTCAAAGATTTACATTTTATACTAGAATGATGAATTTAGAGTAACATATTTCAAATGAGAATAATATGTTATTAAAGAATGGCCCAAGCATATGATAATGCTATAATAAAACTCCCACTAACCCAAAATATAGAAGACTTAATCAAATCATTATGAGTTATAATACTCATGTATACAAGTCTATAGCTAGTGGTTCTGTAACAACCCAGATTTAATTAATAGGAGATTATCAATTAGATGTAAATATTGGAGACTAATTGGAATGAGTGAATTTGGACTTCTCACACATTAAGTAACATGACTAGTAAGACCCATGTATATTTTAACCAAGAGGTGCAAGTGGGACCCACCCTTTATTTTGAATCACTAGTAAACCAAGTGGCAAAACCACTTTCCTTTTATTTTCACTTTCAGAAACAAACAGGAAGTGAAACCTTCCTTTCTTCTCCATCTCTTCTCCCTCGTGAGCTCATCCTCCAAATCCAACCTTTTGGTGCTAGATCAACTCAAAACTCCACATGCAATTGAAGAATTAGACCCCTTAGTCGTCAAGAATCAAGGTAAGCATCTCAATAAACATCTCAGCCCCTTTAATTTGTTCTCACGCCCTACACCCCCTTTCTAACCTTCTCTGTTGCAAACTCCTCCTCTTGGACTGCATGTGTAAATTCGTGGTACTGTTGTGATGGGTTGTTGTTCTGAAATCAGAAATTATGAGGTAGTGGACATAAAGAAGTTCAATGGAAGCTTTGGGAACATTGGAATGGAGAAACTTTGCTCAAATCAACAAAAGGGTGTTTATTTAACCATCACTTTACTGAGAACAGTATATGAGTGGGTTAAATTGTTGTTGTTGATGCTGTTCCATAGAGCTAAGGTAATAAATCCACTTCCCTCAAAAACAAGAGTTTTCCCTCTTTAAGATTCAATCACTCAATCTTAGCCTTACACTTGAAATTCCTTATTGCTTGTGTGTTTTCCTCCAATAATATGCTTCGTGAGGCACTGGAATGGTTTTGGGTGTTATGGAAAAGTAGGATTTCAGAGCAAACAACAGAATTATGTTCGCTGTTTCTGATATACTCGCTTAGCGAGTGCCCACTCGCCGTGGCGAGCACAGCAGGGTACTGCTGGTTGCTATTGCTCTTCTCTGTTCAGCCATTTCAACGTTGGTAAGTGATTCTTAGCCCTCTTGATTTCCATTTTCTGGTACCTCTAGGAAGTTTCGTTCTCATAACCTTATCAAGCCTTGGATTGCTCATAATTTCATTCCTTTCTATTGTTGACCAAGAACTCAAATTGGGTTTCAAGCGAGTCCTGGGCAAAAAGGTTTGATGCTGTAGCAGAGCTAATATATGAGTTAAAGCTCATATCAGGTGGGTTCTCTAGGTTCTTAACCTTAGAAATTATTTTTAGAAAGCTTAGTTTCCCCAAAATATGTTATGCATGCAAACATAGGTTTTAGGAAATCAAATTAATGATAGAGCAAGAATAAACCCCAATTCTTGCTCCTGTATAATCTAATTTATATTATAAAACATGTTTAAACCAGTTGCATGGTGGCTGTAGGTGTATTTTAAGAAAAATCACATTTTAGCATAAACAAGACTCTGAACTGTCAAACTCGCCGCAGCGAGTAACTATGCGCCACAGCGAGTGTTGACGTCTGTATAGCTCGCCAGGTGAGTCTTTGACTCGCCAGGGCGAGTGTTACAGGCCTGTCAGCACATAAACTCGCCGTAGCGAGTAGGAGCTTGCTGTAGCGAGTTTAGCAGGGACAGAACCTGCATATTTTACCTTTTAAAATGTCACACACTCGTTTTATGTCCGAATGCAACTGGGACTTTCATGAACATGTTTAATAGTGTAAAATAGATTATATAGTCAGAGATTAACATGTATATTTAAATTTATCAGTAACATGTTTAGGATACCCTGGGTGGGATATATTGGTTAGAACTGTTTATACTCATTAAAATTAAATGGCAGCTTTATGCCGTGATTAAAGAATTTCTCTGAATTCTAATCATTTTATTATGTGAGCCATCGTCGGAATCCGAGCCTCTGTTTCGGTAGTACGCAGAGTCAGGCACCCGAGACCGGCTTGCCTCGGCGTGTCTTTGAAGAGTAATTGACAAGATTGATAAATGTGTTACACCTTTATTCTTTGTTATTAATATTACTCTCATATGTAAAACATTTTGAACTTAGACTATTACACTATCTAGGTTCCCCCGGCGTAGTCGCCTTAGGAGGGTAGTAGGACTCACTGAGGCTTAGTAGTCTCACCCCACTCCAAATCAATTTTTTTTAGGTAAACAGGTTATTCGGAGCAAGGACCTGATGGGAGCCTGACAGTTGGAGCCGAGCTTGGATTGTCGGACTAGAAGATTTTTATTCTTCTCCTTGTTGTTATTTATCTTGTTTACTCAGAAACTCTTGTATCATTCCGCTGTATATTCTACCAGTTTATCACCATGTACTTGAGACAAGTGTAAATTCTCTATTTATTCAGTAAAATTATTTGTACTCAGATCCATTTATTATGTCATAACTAAATATTCTAGATATTTTAGTTGGGGCGTTATAGGTTCTGCCAATGAGTTTTAATTTTATAAAAGTCATAGAATATCCACATAAGGTCAAGTAATTACTAGCTTATAAGGATAACCTATTAAGAGAATAATTACTTTTAGTCAAAATCAATAAATGTTCTATAATGTTTGACATTCAATTAATTCAAGTTTTAACAAAAAATTGTGACTATGAAAATCCATAAAGAAATAGGAGACTAGAGAATTTCCAATTGGATTAACACAACCACTTAGTTTAAACGAAAATAAGATATGGATTAATGTGGCCACAAGAATGTCAATAATGAACAATTATGATTATGTAATTCATAAGTACTTTAAGAATACAACATCATACTCGATAGGAGTATTGATATTATAGCAGTACTTACTATTTATGACCTTGTGAAATGTTGGTAAAAGAGAAGCACAATGTATTTGCATGCTAAGAGATTATTGTGCATTTTCCAACAACTGACTTAAGCATCTAATTATGATGCTTACTGAGATTAAAGAATTTTTATATATATCTCAGTATAATAGAATGAGACTAAAATTTAAAGTCTCTTAAGCTATGCCATATTTTATTTAGCGCGCAAGAATATATGGCAAGAGTGAGATTATAACTTTAAGTTTTGTGTTTAGATCATTGTGTACATATTTCCATTAATCTCACATATATGAACAAGAGTGAAATTTTTCATTTGAGCTCATAGTATATAATATTATGTACACACTCCCACTGATTCCACATATATATAAACAAGAATGAGTGGAATTTTCTTTAGCGTTTTCATTAATGATCACTGATATATAAATATCATAATATGTAATATTTAACAGTGGGATACTTATTTGCTAGTGCAAAATTATCTATATATGTGGTTATATTATTGTATTTTATTTCACTAATAGAGTTTCACAAACTCAACCACATATTTTACACATAAATATAGCAGATTTACTAAGACAAGTGGTAACTCAATGATAATTATGAAATCCAATATATACATAACTTTTCAATGGCAGATTTTTATCAAGATTTGGATTTCATGGTTAACCACATATTCTGCATTTAGAATTAAGGAGAATGTAACCTTTTTTTAATAATTTATAATACAAAATCTCCTTATCATAAATAAAATTTTCAAGAATTTATAATAAATTGTAACCGTATATGATAGAGTATGATGATTATATTTTATATAAAAAGTGTATCATCATATGAGTGAGATTAAGTCTCTAGTATAAAATAGGATATGAGACTGTACATGTCAAAAGTTTAATAACTCACTCAATAGAACTCAAATGCTACAATTGTAGACACACACATTTGAGAAATAGTTAGGTTACACGCAGCAGAAATACATGAGACTTATATTTTATAATTATTATTGAGGATATATGAGAAAATAGTCATTAACTTCCATAAGTGTTGAAGAATAGAAATACTGTAAAATATATGTCAAATATAGTGAAAATAACAAAACTAAATATCCCAAATATACCATTTATCATTATTTAGAATAATGGTATAAAATAAATAAATTTTTCTTAATGGAGTTGTTAAAATTTTGGGATTTTGACATATTGCTTTTACAAAATAAGTTTCAAATAATATAAAATAATATGGAAGTATATGATAATTTATAAGAAAAGACTATGATTAATATCCTCAATACAAGTCTCTACAATAGTTTTTATTTCTAGAATCATAAAACAAATAAATAACTTTGTTTATGAGCTATAGTTCATTGGCATGTAGAATTTTCTTCACTTGATAGATAATTATAGTTAAATTTGTGAGATGTTTTTCTCACACAAAGGATGATTATGTTAAGTAATGTCATACCGATAGGATATGTCCATCACGTTACACAATACATAGTGAAGATTCTCCCACTTGATAGAGAATGATAGTTGAATTAAAAGTTTGAAAATATTTTAAATAAATATTCAACTATATCTCTATCACAGAATGATCATGTTGGGTAACTCACACCGATAGGGTATGTCCGTCACTTACACGATTCAGGGATAGTAGCAATCCAAAATATTTAAAAACTTTAAATGTTATTAATTAAAATTAGAATTCTATTGGATTGCAAAATTCAAATAATAGCTACTTGCCTTCTAGTATAGTATATTTACTAAAGTGTCTTATTTATTGTAATTTCATTCAAGAGTATTAAGGGTAATAAACAAGAACTATAGCATTACAATGTACTGTTCTTATGTCACAAAATTTTAATAGTGACAGAATACTTGAAAAATAATAAGTATGAAATTAAAGTACATTGAGTAATAACAAAATTATATTAACAACAACACACCGATAGGGTATAATTGTTATCAATATAATATTTAGTATACTTTGCACAATTGTATCCACGATAGGTGAGATTACAATTATACAAATCAATAATATTTAGTATACTTTGCACAATTGTATCCACGATAGGTGAGATTACAATTATACAAATCAATAATATTTATGCATAAAAGAATATGATAAAATAATATCATGCATAAACAATCTATTTAATCTACTCAATATTAGTCATATTCAAATAATAGAAAGATATGCTTCACAATATTTTAAATTAGCACATCATAAATATGACCGTAGAATTTATATATACAAAAGAGTATAATAACAAAAATGCCCATAACCCACAGGTCCCTACCTCCACTGATGAGTATATATTGACCATCCCATCAGGTTAATACACATGTTGAATACAGAATTATTAACCGCTCATCAGTAAGAGGTAGAAGAACTCTCAACCCTAATTTCTTCTCTGACTAAAGTCTCCTCTTACAAGGTACACAATTCCTTTCTTTATTCTACTTAATTGATACATATATGCTGTAATTTGTATCTATTGTGAGAAGAATGAGGGCAAACGGTTGCACAGAGAATACGAGTGGAGCCGGCGGTTACTGTGGTGGTGATGGCGGCGGCAGTGGAGGAAATACCAAAACCAAACATTCTCACAGTTTCTCTGTTTGTGAGAGAGAGTGCTGGAACAGGATTTCCTGACTTTAAAGCGGGAAAGTCAAGCTACCTTTGAGTTGATCATGCCCGTTTGATCAATCTATGCACCAAAACATGCCACGTGTCTCCTATTTTTTTGAATAAATAAATGTTAAAATTAAAACATTTGAATTTTCAAGATAAGAAAAATTCTAATATATTATTGATCAATATTTAAAATTATAATGATAATATACATTATTGTTTAGAAGTATAAATTGATGACTAACACCAATCACATTACTTTTTCGGTCGTAAAGATCATAAAAATCGTGAATTTTTTTTTTTAAATAGTATTGTTAATAGTAATTGGAATTTTTAATTATTTTAAATTCTAGTCCACAGTGGACTAGTTACAAATTAATTTTTGTTATGCCAATAATGCATAACACACATCACCAAAGACCGTTTTATCACATAACAATAATTGTTGTAGTCGGAAGTGTAAGGATTAGCAAGCACTGAGTCTATAACGATAAACTTGTCAAATAAAGTTCTGGTATTTATTAGATAAAGAAAATAAACTCTCGAGTTTCATTCTGAGAAGATAATTGATTTATCCATATTTCAAATATAAATGTCTTTAAATAGGCTTACAATAGAAATTCTAATTAAACTAGATTAATAACTAACTTATCATAAATTTGCTATGGTTTGAATTTAAAATATAATTATCGCATTTAATAGGATACTCTTATAACAATAATCCTAATTCCTAACCCTAATAATATTGAAATTAAAACAAACTTTAGAAAAATAATAATCCCTAAAAATACTAAAATGAAAACAACTTAAAAAAAAAAAAAATTCTAACAACTAATCCTAATAAGTGAGATTAAAGCTCTTCCCCTTCTGACAACACACAACTTCTTGTGCGATACGCACAACCAGTGCTCCCACATCAATAATTAGTTTAATTTGTTGTCCCCATCACAAATTATATACTTCACAGGTATACAACATACGAACATGAGATGAGATATCCTTATTTAATATACTCAAACTCTCACCCATTATATACATATATACCCATTAAATATCTCTGTACCTTAATCAACAATTCACTACAAGAAAAAAATTGTCATCAAAGGGGCAAAACTTCTAGGGCACATGCAATTAGAGGAGTTTTGCTCCTGTCAAATTTGTGATGAGTTAACTTCGACCAACTTTGCGATAAGATAGCCCATGTGAAACACATTCAATGGTCTGAGTCTGACACACTCTCTACTAGTACAATTGAGAGTCAGTCTTATGACACGACTTTACAATGGTCCGATGTCAAACAACTGACAATTTTCTAAGAAACTGACATGATTGATCTTTTGCGAAGGGGTAAGCCGTTGCGAAAGTTTTAATAAATAAAATAAATAAATAATTAATTAAAATTATAAATAGACTATAAATATACGAAAAAATTAAAATAAAATCTACAAATAAAATATCAAAACATGAAATATAAAAATTAAAATTAAAATAAAATCCACTTAATAAATTTATCCAAATATTGTTTCACACCAACAAATAACTCAAAAAAAAATCACTCATCATCAAAATTCTCATCTTTCTCTTTCTCTTCCTCCTCTTTACCAAAAACTAATTCATATGGATCATCAATATTGGGGTCTGCAGTGGGTTCATGCTCCAACTTGTCATCTAAGGTTTGTTGTCTTGGAAGAACATGTTGCATAAGAGCCTTATCTTGCGCCATTTCCTGTATCAATTCATGCATTTCATGCGTCAACTCTGCTGGACGTGATGTCCCTTCACCATCTGCTACTCTCAAATTAAGAGTTCTTGTTCCTTTCATGTAATTTGCACCCAAGTTTCCAACATTGTATGACTTCCCTTTTTTCTTCCCTCTAATCACATCCTCCTGTGTATATATAACAAGAAAATAGTTAAATAATTAATGGCAATCAATGATATAACTATTAGAGCGTCTGCAATGGTGATACCGATTTGAGTATCATACATCATTAAAAAGTGGTCCCTACAATGTCAAGTAATACTTATGCAACTCATACATATTTTACTCCAATGATAATGCCACTTTGAGTATCATACATTACTAATAAGTGATCAATTCTATATAATCAGATCTACAAATAAAAGGTAGTATTAAATTGATGATACAATACATTAAATAAGATACGGTATCATCAATTTTGATACTCATTATGCCATGTTATGAAAACTCTAGTGATAAAAATAAATAAGATACGGTTCATTAATTTATGAAAATCTCTTTAATACTTTTATTGAATATGCTCTTAGATTATTTGAAAATAAAATAAGGAAAAAATAGTGCCGAATTAATATTTACTTTTTCTTTCTTCATGTCGTCAATTATTACTTCTACAAATAGAATGTTTTAAAGTGAATCTAATCATATACTTCGTACATGTGCACATGCATAAATATTAAACCTAAGTCATAACTTTAGATACCCCGTTGGTACATGGTTTAATGGTTATGTACTTATGTCCAAATTATCAATGTATTGTATATATTAATACTGCAAAAAAATTAGTATAATTTAGAAGTGCCCTTATAAGACCCTTAAAAATAAAAAAGAGCTCGTATATATAAAAACAAGTCTTTAGCTCATGATAAAAAGAAAAAAAGTTGCAATTTACACCAAGTTGCATCAAGATAATTATAAAACAAAAACATATTGTTATCAACTCTACAAGAGTTTGTTACTCATAATTGATTGCAACAGAAATTAAATAAAAATCGAAATTAAAAACGTGCTTACAATAATTCGTAAAAGTTTCGTACCTTTTTTATTTGTTCGGTTCTGACACTAAGAGCAAAACATAAGCTATTAGTTTCTGAATGACGAAACATCCAAACTGTAATATAATGATCTCGATTTGCTTTCAAGTTACGTGTTTTGAAGAAAGTCTTCCACTCTCCATTAAGGATATAATCAGGGACGGATCTATGTTGTGGCCAAGTGTGGCCATGGCCACACCAAAGTTTGCAACTTTTTCTATATACATATACCTATATTATATAGTTAGTTAAATATGTTTTATCTATATGAGTTTAACTCAATTGGTTGAGACATCGTATATTATTTAGGAGTTGAGGTTTGAACTTTGGACACTCTATTTACTCACTTTTAAAGTGAAATTACTAGCCACTAGACTAATAGACAAAAAGAGTTAAATATGTTTTTGTCTCTATAAAATAGCGACATTTTAAATTTAGTCTTTATTTAATTTTTATTAAATTTTTAATCCTTAAAAAATTATCATGCACTCAATTTTGACTTTTACCGTTAAAAAACCAAAGTACAGTTAATGATATTTTACCCTTTGTTCCTTTATAAAAACTAAAAACATCTATTAAATAATTTTTTTAAATAAAAAGTAAGAGTAAAAATAATACAATATTTTAATATTTATTATTTCTTAATCTATGTGTAAAACTCTAAAATAACCAAAGATTTGAGAGAGGTAGAGTATATGTTTCATGCTTGAATTCAATATTATTATTTAAATTTTTTTATGCTAATAAATTTTGGCCTCACCATAAAAACTATCCTAGATCCGTCCCTGGATATAATATCTTCCACTTTTCCAATACTTGAACGTCATATTGAACGTTTTGCCTTGCATGTCATAGGCAACGACATTTATTCCATCTTCGGCTTTTTCTCCTTCTCTCAACAAGGGCAAGAAATATTCTATCACATGTTTAGTGTTCATCATCAATCTATTGAGATTCTCATTTAAATCACTAGGATATAGTTTCTTCTCAAAAGGCTTGCAACAACCAACAATATTATTGTTTGGAACGCCGGAAATCGTTGGTATATCTGGAGGGTAGTATTTATTATCAGCAACATCGTTGGGGGGGATATTGATTTGTTGTGGCATTAAATCAACATTGTTGTTATCGGTTGTTTCATGGATCGGTTTGCTGCCAAGAGTTATTTCCAATTTTGGAGTCTCCTCCATTATGAATGGCGTTTCCAATAAAAGAAAAGTTGAAGCTATTTCAAGTTCTTCAGGGGTGAAGTCATCTTTATTGACTTTTGCTTTCATCTTTCGATTATTAGAATTTCTCCGTTTCATGATGCAATTTTTGAAACTTCTGATTCTTGATGGATTTGGTTTCTTTTGGCTAAAATTTGTTTGGGTTAATTTACGAAGTTGTGATCAATTTTGTGTTATTTAATGATCTGAAAAGATAGAGTTATAGAGCTACTAGGATTTAGTTTGAGTTATTATTCACAAGATAGTTTTGTTTTGTTTGTTTTTCTTTTTGACTAAAATTATTCACAAGATAAATTATGTTTCTTAAATTTTTTACATAATAATAAGATCAAGATCATTAATATTGCCAATAGAAAAAAGATAATTATTATTTAATTTTAAGTAACAAAACCAAGATTTTGTCAAAAAAATGTAACAAAACCAAGATAAATCTTTTTTTAGGAAAAATAAATAAATTGATCAAAGATATTATATTTGTTCTTTATTTTTAATTGTTATTCTTAAATATATATTTTTTACTAAAACTCATGAAGATCCTCTCCTTTGGATAATTTTTTACGGGTCTGTATTATTAGACACTCAATGTACAAATCGTAATTAGACCATATTAACGTTGTTATGCCACGTGTTCAACTTCAATAACTTTTTAAAAATAATCTCTAATTCTAGTTCAATCTTTAATGGAACAATTCTTGATCAAATTTTTACTTGACTTGGATTATAAAGGGGTTTATTTGGTTCAGTTTATACCAATGTTTTTTTTTTTTTGATAAGCAAATATTATTATAAGGGAGTACAAGGGGTACTCAATCCCTTACAACTCAAAGCAAGTTATTATATGCTTTGAAAACAAATAAGAGGAGCTACACACCAATCATAAAAAGATAGGAAAGACTTACGGCCAGATCGACCCCTAAACCAATACCAAGAATAATATTTAATCTCATCAACTATTTGCGATACATTCGGGGCACCCCCATTAAAAACTATTTTATTTCTTAACTTCCAAATACACCACGTAGTAGCCAACCAAATCAAGTGACGAACACGATTACCTTTCTTAGACTTAACCAAAGCCCCGAAAGAGTTGAAATGTCTCCAGCCTACCTGATTAGCATAAATAAACTTGTCTATCCACCTGTATACTTCCTCCCATACTCTTGCCGCAAAGGGACAAAGGAAAAAGACATGGGAAGTATCCTCAAGTGGATGAAAACAGAAGGTGCAATATAAATCATAAGAATGAATCATAATACCTCTGTGATGGAGTGCCGCTCTAGTAGGTAATTTATCTAATAATAATCTCCACCCAAACGTATTGACTTTGGTTGGCACATCATTCTTCCATAAGTTCTGTATTGCCTCCAAAACATTTACTTCCACCGAAACCGAGTTGGAAAGTTGAAGAAGCATTTTGTAACTAGAATTTACAGAGAACAAACCAATAGGACCAGGTATCCACCTCCATCTGTCCCTCCTCGTAGGCTCAAGCTGCACATTCATTAACAAATTTTTAAGTTCAAAAAGCTGCCCAATATCATCATTCGACAGATTTTCACTCCACGCCCAATTCCACTCGGTGTTGTCACTAATATGCCGAAGCCGAGTCGATACTAACACGTTCTTATCAACTTCTTTCTCAAATAAATTTGGAAACAATTCACAAAAAGGTTGATTACCCATCCATCTAAATTTCCAAAAGCCAATATCACACCCATCTCCTATGCCGCAACTCACATTTTTCTTAAACCAGTCCTCCTCCGTTAACTTTTCTAGACTCAAAATATCCTTCCACCAAGTAGATTCATGTGTTCTATTTTGAGTTGTGAGACCTCCTAAAATTTTAGTGGGCAAATGACCATATCTAAAACACAATAAATCCGACCACAGTGCATTCCGATCATCAAGACATCGCCACTTCCATTTGCTAAGTAGTGCCGTGTTAAACAAAGCAAGATTCTTCACACCTAGACCCCCCTGAGATTTTGGGAGGCTAACTTGCTCCCATTTCACCCAACACAACTTCTTCTCCTCTAACCCTCCTCCCCATAAAAAATTCCTTTGAATCCTCACAAGTTGCTTTAAGACACAAAGTGGAGCCTTGTAGAAGGAAAAGAAATAAAGCGGCATGCTAGCTAAAACAGAATTAATAAGAGTAATTCTACCTCCCATCGATAAATAGCGACTAGTCCAAGAACTTAACTTATTAGACATTGCATCCACCACCGGCTTCCAAGTCGCTTTTCTTCTAGGATTGGTTCCCACAGGTATTCCTAGGAATTTAAACGGAATCACATCTGCATGGCAATTCAAAAACGACGAACCGGCCTCCAGAAAAGAAGAGTCAACATTAATACCATATAATTTACTCTTCACAAAGTTGATACGCATACCTGACACTAACTCAAAACTTCTAAGAACCACTTTGATAGCCCACAGATTATCCCATTTACCCTCCCCCATCAAGATAGTATCGTCCGCAAATTGTAAAATTTGGAACTGTAAAGAGGGGTTCACCTGATAACCCTTGAATCTACCAATCTCTACTGCCCTTCTCACCAGCCCTGCCAAGCCTTCAGCCACAATCAAAAAAAGAAAAGGTGACAACGGATCCCCCTGACGCAAGCCACGACCGACCTTAAAATCATCTGTGGGACTGCCATTGACTAAAATAGACATCGTACTTTCAAAGATACAAGCACGCATCCACTTCAGCCAACCTTCAGAGAACCCCATTTTTAACATCATTTTTTCTAGGAAACCCCAATTAACCGAATCGTAAGCTCTTTCAAAATCTACTTTGAACAACAAACAGTCGTCTTTCCTTCTTTTGGTCAAATCAATAATCTCGTTGAGAACCACCACACCATCAAGAATCTGTCTCTGAGGGAGAAAGGCTGATTGACACTTAGAGATTAATTTACTCATCACCCGCTTTAATCTGTTTGCCAAAATCTTTGACAAAATCTTGTACAAGCTACTAATTAAACAAATGGGACGGTAATCAAAAAGAATCTGGGGATGATCCTTCTTAGGCACTAAAGTCAAGAAAGAGGCTGTCAACGCTTTAGGCAAAATAGAATTGAGATGAAATTCTTCCAAAAAGGCCATAACATCAGATTTCACAATATGCCAACAAGTTTTAAAGAAATTGAGATTAAATCCGTCTGGGCCCGGACTTTTGTTTCCGTCACAACTCCAAATAATATCACGAACCTCTTCTTCCTCAAAAGGTGCAAGAAGATAAATATTATCATCAACTGTAAGCATAGGAAAATCGATACCTTGTAAAAACGGCCGGTTGGACCATTCCTCTGAGAAGTGCTTTGAAAAATGATCTTTAACTTCATTTTTGATATTATCCACTCCCTGAATCCATTCATCTCCTTTTTTAAGCATAGCTAAGGTATTCCTACGTCTTCTACCTTTAATACAAGCATGAAAAAAACGGGAATTCGAGTCACCTTCTTGTATCCATTTGGACCTAGTTTATACCAATGTTAAAAAAAGTGTCTGAACTAATAAAATCTCCATAGGTTCGGTTTGGTTTTAGTGTTATGGCCTATCAATCAAAGTTTGAAACATTTTTAATGTTAATTAAATGTCAATGCTGTTTCTTTTATTTAACATTTAATTAACATTCCTTTGAGAAATAACATTTAATTGACTTCTAATGTTTGTTCAACCAAGGAATTGTTCTAATTTGTTAATTAAAAGTCAATGCTGTTTCTTTTATTTTCAAAACTGAACAAATTAGAATTTTCTAATCTCAATATTGACTTTTACTCTGTTTCTCTAAGTAATTTTCCTAAAAAATATACTACAAAAGAAGCATGTTAATGATAAATTATAAGCGGTTATTAAAGAGCAAAATTAAGTTATAAGCAAAAAAATAAAAATATCAAGATAAAAGAAAATAAGTCTCAATTCATCAGTTGCATAAAATATTTACAAAACAAAGACTTATGTAGTGTTATCAACTCTACAAGAGTTTGTTACTAATTTTATACTTTGAGAAATGCAACAAAAAATAAAGTCTTAAAACTAATCCAGCAGCAATACTTGTGAAAACCTTCCTTCATGAGACTTCAATCATTCACCAAATTAATTCAGAAGTCTTTTAAATCTACGCTCTTTTCACACTAAGAGCAAAACACAAATTACCGGTTTCAGAATGGCGAAACATCCACACTATAACATGATCATGATTTGCTCGCAAAGAATGTGATTTGAAGAAAGTCTTCCACCCTCCATTGAGAACATAAAATTTTCCGCTCCAAAACTTGAACTTCATGTTGAACGTTTTGCCTTGCATGTCATACACAACGACATCTATTCCTTCTTCAACATCTTCGTCTTCTTTCAACAAGGGTAAAAAATATTTTTTCACATGGCCCTTGTCCAAAAACAATCTGTTTAAATCCACCTTCAAATCACTCGTTGATAATTTCTTCTCAAAAGGTTTGCAACATCCAAGAATATTATTGTTCGCCACACCAGGAATCGTTGGTATATTTGGAGGGTTGTCTTCATATCCCATAACAACATTAGGAACAATGATTTGTGGCGATGAACTAACCTTGTTATTTGAAACGACCGAACGAACATTGTTGTAGGTTTGTTCACAAATTCTTTTGCCTTCAAAAGTAATTTTCAGTTTTCTAACGGGCTTCTTCTTTTCGAACAATGTTTGCAATAAAACAAGACCATCAGCTGCTTCATATTCATCATGACTGTAGTCCATCAAACAAAGACCACTGACTTTGCTTTTCATCTTGGAAACTATAGAACTTCTTTGTTTCTTGCTGCGATTTTTGAAAATTAGGTTATGGATTGATTTGGTTTCTTTCATCTTGTGTAGTTGTGACTAGTGATGAATGTGATGCTTGCTATTTAATGATGTGATGACTTGAGTTGCAAGTATATGATCTAAAATCAAATCAGCCTTAAAAAGATTGAGAAATTAGCCTCAAAAAGATTAATTGAAAGATCTAATATATAGTGGCAATCAATAAACCCTAACTGCATTAAATGTGTGGTATTTGATTAGTTGTCAAAAAAAAAATTTAATATAATCTTAACGGTATCAAATTGATAAGGATTCGTATCTTTGTCAAAAGAATTTAATCTTAACATCTTAATGGTATCAAATTGATGTTAGGGTCTGTTTTTTTTGGATATACACACATTACATGATTTTTATCTAGTCAAATGGAGAAATTTAGGACTTTAAACATGTTAATTTTTTGTTGTTGTTCCTTTTGATTTCTTTATTTTTATTTTTATACGGAAGTGTTTTATTTTTTATTTTTTAAACGATATATATAACAGTTATATATCATATTGAAACAAAAAAAATCGATGTACATAATTTTCATAGAAAAATATCAATTTTCATATTTTAGGAATTAAATTTGTTCAGATCCGATCTCAAGACCACATTTCCGAAAGATTGTCCGCTTTGGGATTAACTCGTCACAGTTTTGTCCTTTGTAGAAAAGGTGTCTCGGTTGGTTTGAAAAATGTGAATGTTGTATATAAACTACCATTTATCTCGCGTACCAAACAATTTTCGCTGTTAAGTTTCGTTATGGGATGTTGACGTGGCGCGCTGATGTGGCCAGGGGTGCGCGCGGTTCGGTTTGGATCGGTTTTGAGGCAAAAATCCATCCAATCCAAAGTTATTATTACTTGCGGTTCGGTTCGGTTTTGGATGACTAATTAAAAAAAATCTGATCCAATCGGATCCAATTTTGTGCGGTTTAATTTGGATCGGTTTTTGGATATCCAAATTACAAACTGAAATGTTTTAATTAAATATTAATATTATAATAACATGGTAAAATAATATATTTAATGTTAAACA
Source organism: Trifolium repens (assembly GCA_030408175.1). NCBI lineage: Eukaryota > Viridiplantae > Streptophyta > Magnoliopsida > Fabales > Fabaceae > Trifolium > Trifolium repens. The sequence continues at coordinate 39,890,059 of CP125846.1, forward strand.
CAATATATAATATGTTAAAAATTAATATTTTGCAATGAAAATTATCAATTATATTTGAAATCTATGAAATAGTAAAAAGAAATACATTAAATTTAACTTTTGCAATATATTTGGCTGATTTTAGAGGCGGTTTTGCTGAAAATATTGGTAAGAATTCTGCATTCTTTGCTGAGATATTAGGTGCTATCAGGGCTATTGAAATTGCCTATCAAAATCATTGGTTTAATTTATGGCTTGAGACTGACTCTGAGCTTGTTGTCAAGGCTTTCAACAATCATGCTTTAATTCCTTGGCAGCTTAGAAATAGATGGTTGAATAGTTTAGTGAGAATTATAAATATGAATTTTTTTGTTTCCCATATCTATAGAGAGGGCAATGAGTGTGCTGATGCTTTTGCCAACTTGGGACTAGGCCTTGTGAATTTTGTATATTGGAATGATGTTCCTCACCCTATGTATGATAGTTTTGCTAGGAACAAAATGGGTTTCCCTTGCTTTAGGTTTTCTCACTGAGAGGATTTTGGTTTGGTCCCCCCTCTCCTTTTTGTATATCTCTCTTATTATATATACTTTTTGGTGGTAGTAGCACTTAGCTACTCCACTTTCTCTTGAAAAAAAAAAATTTATTTTGTAACGGATGGAGTATTAAAAAATATATATGCGGTTTGGTTCGGTTTTGAAAAATCAATCCAAAATCTGATCCGATCCAGCGGTTTTCACAAAAAGAACATCCAAACACATCCAAAAATATTCAATTTTTTGCGGTTTTTGGTTTTTTTAGATCGGTTTGCGGTTTTTATTTGGATTGGTTTGGATTTGGGCACCCCTAGATGTGGCCATTTATTTATATAATTCTTTTCTTTTGTAAGTTGTGTTTTCTAACTTCTATGCAATGCATTCTTCTAACTTTTTAAATTTTTATAAACAACTTACTTTATCATTAAATAAAAAGTTGATACATTTTTCAATTAAATTGACTTCTTAATTTTTTATTTTTCTTAAAAAAAAAAAAAAGTAAACGAACATATTCTTGAAGGAAAATATGCAAAGTTTTTTGAAGAAGAAGAAATACGCAAAGTAATTGATAAAAAAATGTTATTAAATACAAAATCAATCCAACATATAAAGTTTTTTTTTTTTGACAAAAGTCCAACATAAAAGTTTAAAACCAGTCTTTTCATCATCTACCTTAATTTTCAAGTAAAGTACTAGCTGGTCAACCAGTGAGCTCCTCCATTAAGCCCTGTAGAGAGAAAATAAAATTTTTAGGCAACTTTTTTAGACTATTTTGGAAAACAAATTATAAGCTACAAGAAAATTACCCTTGAGATATATTTCTCAGCATCAGTCCGTTTCAGAAAGTGCATGGAATGTCGGGCAAAGTTGGGATTTTTAGCATCACTAAGTACAATGCCTTCTCTTATGTCTTCAAGGACCCTTACTTGTATGTATGGATCTTTTGGTGGTACCATATCCTAGCAAAATAGAGTAGTTTATTGTTAGTTTACAAATTCATTTTGCAACCAGAAGCTGCAGAAATCCAATGAACTAGAAGCAGCATGAAAAATCACGGTCAATACTAACGTTTTGTTCAATAGTTAATTACGAATTTGCATGACAAGCAACTTATTACTGCACAGTAAACGAGCGTGTCCTCAACAATTGACATGTCTCCTCAATGAAGAAATTGCTATTAAGAATTTGACACATGCCCTTAGTAAAATGCAATCAGATAAATAGTATATAGATGGTGCAACGAGTAGCGGAACATGAAGAGAATACATGATGATATGGAAGGAAATGTACATTTTGTTGTACCAATGGTGTTTGATTTAAACAAAAGACTGGCGTGAATTCATTCTGTTTAAAAACAGAAGTTTAGGTGGATCAGCACAAAAGTTCACACGATGTTCCTATCAGTATAACTAGACTCTTAAAGTTTCCGACACAGATGCTTCACATTCCTTAGTGGCATCAACATCACGAGGTCTGCATCCACATGGTTCCTTTGAAAATTATAAGCAACCAAAGCTAAATTTACTGCGCAAGGTTTGATTACAGATAAAAGATCATGAAGACATAAATTGATAACATAAGTTGGTACCTTTCTTATATGTGAAGGTATAAATGCGCATATCTGTGAGAGAAAAGGGAAGGAGAAAAGGGAGGGAGAGTTTACCACAGTCAGATCAATCAGCACTTTTGACATATAAGTTTTCAATGCTGCAGAATGCTTCTTAAAATACTCTTCCTCCCAATGACTAAGCTTCTCTTCAATTTCTTTAGGAATCACGGGCCCTATCTTCCATAACAAGTTCCGTATAGTTTCTGCTCGGTTATACCTGAATCGAGATATTTTCAGAATCAAAGAACAAAAATATAGGAACTACGCATGATGGTAAATAGCATTTGAAAACGATACTTACACATAGGCTGTTAGACAACGTTTATTTCGGACTATAGAAAATAGGTGGATGAGGGCTCCGTAGTGGTCAGCATTTCTAGCCGTCTGCACATCCAAACCTTCTTCCTGCATCTTCCTGTTTACACAACAGAAAACTCATGCCCGTATGGAAAAACAGACAACAAAGAAAGAGAAGGGCACACATTCAATAAAACTCATACTCCAACAGGAAGAAAACGGACACCAGGAAAAAGGAAATCAGGACATATCTTAACCATCATTACCTTATCAAGGACTGAAGCTCACCGTGATGTTGGTTGCATTCTGCAACTACTTGGTCAAACAAGTCATTCTACAAGATCATTAGAAAAAGTATTAAGCCAAAGCAAGGACATCATCATAACAATATACAGATTGGTTAATCAGTTTCTTTATCAAAGTATGGCAAAACGGTCTGCAGTAAATAAATATTAAGAGTAAAGTGACGCACGATAACATATAGCAATATCATAAATAATTAGCAATCCCAGGACACTGATGGTATAGTGCGGGAACATCTTAAAGGAGTTTTACACAAGAGTACCTAGTTTTCTCAAAATTTCTGTTGATATTTAATATTATTATAAATATATTCTAGAGTATTCTTACAATAGCATATTCCATATTAAATATTCCTTTGTAATTAATGCTATTAATATTATATAATAGAATGTCCGTGATGCTCAATGACACACGGTTTTCGCCATATGCCTCTTGTCTTTTGTTATTTCTTCCCTTTCAACATGGTATCTAGAGCCTAGTAAGAGGCAACCCTTACGCCGTGTTTACCAGGTGGACCCACTGTCCTCCGGTGATATATTTTTTTGGCAACCCGTGTGTTAACTACCGGTTTGCCCCTTATTCTCCGCCGTAACTCATTCCGGCAATTTTCCGGTCCCTTTTCATCATTCCAGCCACTGCCGCTTCCGCTGACACCTATTCCGGCGACTTTTCCGGCAACCATCCCCACCATCCGAATTGCAATACCCGATCCGGCCTGTACCCAAAACCGCTCCAGAAAAAACGCTTACACGCGTCCACACGCGCCGCTTCTCTCCCCGGCGACTTTGCCCACGCGCCTCCGCCGTACCCGCGCGTGACAGCGCGTCCGTCCGCCGTTCAGGCTGCCGTTTGGTTCGCCAAACTCGTCTCTCCGTGCTGGTTCCATATCCGGCATTAGTTTTCAGTTTCGATCGACCGAAATAGGTGTTCTTTCACAAACAGTCCATATTTACACCGAAGTGCGTGTTGTTTACCGCTTCTGGATTAACCATGGCTTCTGCTGGTACCTTTGATACATCTAAGTGTGAGTATTGTTACCTATCCAATCATGCTATTGACCATTGCTGGAAATTGCATGGAAAGCCTCCGCGTCAGGCTAATATCACTCAAGTTGATCGGTCTCGCATCATTCAAACTAAGCCTTCTCCCCAAGGCCTTCCGGCAAGCTACGAAGACTTTCTCAATTGGTGTCAGAATAATCCGAACTCGGGTTCTACTGCTTCGATTGCACACACTGGTAACTCATCTGTTTGCCTCTCTCAATCATCTCTTGGTCCTTGGGTTATTGATTCCGGTGCGTCTGATCATGTTACTGGTAATAAAAGCCTTTTCTCATCTCTCTGTACATCTGGTTTCTTACCAAGTATAACTTCTGCAAATGGATCTCAAACTCAATCCCAAGGGATTGACACTGTCCAAATTCTTCCTTCACTGTCAGTTGATTCTGTTCTATATGTACCTGGTTGTCCATTTAATTTACTTTCAGTTTATCGATTGACTCGTTCTCTTGATTGCATTGTTACTTTCACTAATAGTAATGTCACCCTGCAGGATCGGAGTTCGGGAAGGACGATTGACGTTGGATGTGAGTCTCAAGGCCTTTACTATCTATCTATGACATCCAACACATGCTCTGCCACTGATTCCTCACTTACTATCCATGCTCAGTTGGGTCATCCAAGTCTTTCCAAACTTCAAAAGTTGGTGCCAAGTTTATCTAAATTGTCTAGTTTACATTGTGAGTCATGTCAGTTAGGGAAACACACTCGTAATCATTTTCCCGATCGTGTCAATAAACGGGCTTCCTCCCCTTTTGCTTTAGTTCACTCCGATGTTTGGGGTCCATCTCGTATTATGTCTACTTTAGAGTCAAAGTATTTTGTTACTTTTATTGATGATTTTTCTCGTTGCACGTGGATATTTTTAATGAAAAATAGATCCAAGTTATTCTCTATCTTTCAGCAATTTTATCAAGAAATCAAAACTCAATTTAGTGTGTCTATTCGTACTTTAAGAAGTGATAATGCTCGTGAATATTTGTCACATCAATTTCAAAATTTTATGGCTTTAAATGGTATTCTCCACCAAACATCATGTCCTCATACACCTCAACAAAATGGGGTAGCCGAACGCAAAAATCGGCATCTCATTGAAACCACACGGACCTTGCTTCTCCATGGTAATGTTCCATTTCGATTTTGGGGGGATGCTGTCTTAACGGCATGTTATCTTATAAACCGGATGCCATCATCTGTCCTTGATGGCAATATCCCTCATTCTATCCTTTTTCCCCATTCCCCTCTTCACTCGGTGCCTCCTCGTGTCTTCGGGTCCACATGTTTTGTTCACAATCTCTCTCCCGGTCTCGACAAATTGTCAGCCCGATCACTAAAGTGCGTCTTTCTTGGTTATCATCGGTCACAAAAAGGTTATCGTTGCTATTCTCCTACATTACGCAGATACCTTGTATCAGCTGATGTTACCTTCTTTGAATCTGTTCCATACTTTGAGCCAAATAATCTGACTCCTGAACCCCTCCAAGACACTACTCCTGAACCCATTGAGGAAGTTACTATTGTTCCTCTTGAACCTTGTCAGTCTGTCCCACCTGATACACCTCCAGTTGATCCTCCAACTTCAAAACCCCTACAAACATATCAACGCCGTCCAAAACCCTCTGCTCCTACAGATGTTCTAGAGGCCATTGAGGACTCTCCGCCAACGCCATCTCCATCACCGGATCCGGTCCCGCAACCTGAGCCTAATCTTCCCGATGTAATTCGTAAAGGTACACGTTCAACACGTAATCCATCTCCACACTATATTGATTTATGTTACAGTCGTCTTTCTCCTTTACATTATAGTTGCTTGTCATCTTTGTCGTCTGTTTCTATTCCTAAATCTCCAGGTGAAGCGTTATCCCACCCCGAGTGGAGGCAAGCAATGATTGACGAGATGTGTGCTCTCCAAAGTAGTGGTACTTGGGAACTGGTTCCTCTACCCCCTGGGAAGTCTTTGGTAGGTTGTCGTTGGCTGTATACAGTGAAGGTTGGTCCGGATGGTAAGATTGATCGGTTTAAGGCTCGCTTGGTGGCCAAGGGCTACACTCAGATTTTTGGGTTGGATTATAGTGACACTTTCTCGCCTGTAGCCAAAATGGCATCTATTCGGCTTCTCCTCTCCATTGCAGCCATTCAGCATTGGCCTCTCCATCAGCTTGACATTAAAAATGCATTTTTACATGGTGATCTTGAAGAGGAAGTGTATATGGAGCAACCACCTGGGTTTGTTGCTCAGGGGGAGTCATCTAATATGGTGTGTCGGTTACACAGGTCTCTTTATGGTCTTAAACAGTCTCCTCGAGCTTGGTTCGGCCGATTCAGTACTGCAGTCCAACAATTTGGCTTGATTCGAAGTGAAGCTAACCACTCTGTTTTTTATCGCCATTCTGCCCAAGGGTGTATTTATCTGATAGTTTATGTAGATGATATTGTCATAACTGGTAGTGATCAGCAGGGAATACTTCAGTTAAAACAATATCTCTCGAATCAGTTTCAGACTAAAGATCTTGGTAAACTCCGTTACTTTTTGGGCATTGAGGTAGCTCAATCTAAGGATGGTATTGTGATTTCACAACGAGAATATGCTATTGTAAGAATACTCTAGAATATATTTATAATAATATTAAATATCAACAATTTCAAAAATAAAATCACCAAAAATTACGTGCCAAATTAGGGTGTGCAATCAAATCAATCATGCAAATTATTTTCCACAACACAAGCAGGTTCCAACATAAACCAACAGTTTAAAAAATTATTGAATGTCTAACTGAAAATTGAAGAAATGGGCTTACATTAAATGGTGTGAGCTGACCCTTTTCTCCACTTGCAAATTCTTTCACAAGTTGGCAAGCTTTTCTCCCATACATGTTGAGTATTTTCACTGGTCTACACACGATTAAAAATTTCCCCTCAGATTACGAAAATGTACTCTAGAACTAAAAAGAGCAATAGCACATAAAACTTCAATGGATAATGGGATGTGCTATAGCTTAAATTGGAAAAATGAGAGAAAATGCAAGAAAGGCCTAACATGTAGGAAGGTTTCAAATTTGCAGGCTCTTGCTTAGAAATTCAAATCAAATGCTCAAATTGGAATTTAATAAGCATTTAGGCTTTACCAAACTGCAATAGTGAGAGACGATGAAACTCCTCAACAAAAGTGTTGGATTTCTAGATTTAGAGTATTCCACAAGGACAATAGATTATCAAGTATCAACAACTTTATCAGTCAGGTAAGAAGTATGTATCAAAAATTAGAAAGAGTTTCCATAAGCCTTCACTAAAGAGTCGGTCCATTTTAAGTTTTTAACAAAGAAAGAATAAAAAAAAAACTAGTATTCATCTTCTTATTCGGTCAAAATTCTGCTGATGCTTCCTTTTGCACGACAGCTTACATGTGCGCATGAGAAAAGCATGATAGAATGTACAAAAAGGGCAGGCATCCAAGTTTAAGAGTGAATTTCAACTGTTTCAATGGCCAAAACACACAAATGAAAAACATCCACTCGCTCATTCAAAATCAACACACAAACCTATGTTTATAAACCAAGAAAGGGAACAGCATAATACTTCAAGGACTTCTTGCCTTATCTCATTATTAGTAGTCATGGAGCACAAAGACAAAAGCTAAACACCCATTTAAATTATAAACAAATCCCTTTATCATAAACTCGCAAGGTTGTTTTGTGGTTTGGACCTGGCATCATGTTATGAGAAGTTAACAAGTATCACCCCAACCAGTAACCCACTGTGGCAGAAAAAAATAACTCAAGCACCAGAATAACACATCAACCAAATGCTAAGATTGCTTTAGGTATTTGTCACAAATCTTATTCATGGTTAGCTTATACATGTTAATCATGAAACTGCACATAAACTGATTACGAGGAAAATAATACAGACGAGTCAGATTGAACCACTAAAATGATTGAGACAAATCAACTGTTAATGCAAACTTGATAGATTTCTCATGTCACTAGGAAATAGAACCATTAAATTGATTGACAAACCAATACTACATCCATCACGAAAAGAGTTTTGAGTATCTGGCATTGAAGAAACTTTGGGACAAATCTAGAGTTTGAATGTACCTGAGGTTATGAATCTCAAATAATGGTTAAGTAGTGACTATGACTAATCAGAAATCATAAAGGTAAACCATTAAATTTCACTATTAATTAATACGAATAAAATATATAGTATATGACATCTATCTTAATCTTAATACTACCTAAGTAACTATTTGCCACAAATACAATTAGAACAAACAAAACCCTTTATCCATCAAAACACACACATACAAAAAGAGAATTCAAAACAAGCAAATAAGCTTTTAATTTAGAATGCAAAGCTTTGTGTAAAGTTCGAGCTTTTATCGTATGTCAAACAACACGACTCTTTCTTCCCCTACCCTTCCTCTAAAATCTATAATATAAAAGAAATGAATAAATGATAGCGCAGGTTAGTCAGATAAAAGTCTGATTTGAGAAAATAATTATGTTACTTTTCATACACATTCGGTGTAAAGTTTTACACGGTCAACAAACAAATCAAATCACAGTCACTCTCACTCATTCCTTTTCATGAAATTTGATAATTATGTACACAATTAAACAAACTAATTGAGTAAAAAACTTCACTAATCCCTAACTTATTAACCCTAGCTGAACTAATTGAGCGGAAATGTTATTCTACATCAACACCATTCACAGTTTATACACACGAGCTATACACAAAAAGGGGAATGAGAAACCGAAAACTAAAACAGAGAATGTGGAACAAAAAACACGATTAAGGTGAAATTGAAGATGTTAATTGATCGTCTAAATGGAGAAAATGAGAAGTTCGAAAATACCTTAATCCTTGACGAAGAGAGAATCGCGAACTGTTGAAAACGAAGAAAGAATCTGAACTGTGAAGTGAACGAACGAACAGAATGGCGCGAAAGAAATGAGAGAATGAAATCTATCATTAAGGCTGTGTTTGGTTTAGATGAAATTGGCGAGAGAGAAAGACAGGCGAGAGAGTTAGAATACAAGTTCAGTTAGCAGAGAAAGAGCAAAGAGTGGAAATGCATGGGTCCCACCACTTTTTTTGAGTCTTCGCAGGTTCAAATGAGAGAAGTTGTTTTGTACTACTTAGGCCCCGTTTGGCCCGGCTTATTTTCCTCTTTTTTTCTTCTCCTTAAAAATAGTAAAGAAGGAAAAAATTGTGTTTGACTTTACTTTTTTGCATTTTTTAGTTCTTTACTTTATTTCTCTAATACTTTTAAGAAGAAATAGTGTTAAATATAATTTTATACTTCTTTATTTCGTTTAAGCTAAAATAAAAAGTTAAAAATAAGCCGGGGCAAACGGGGCCTTACTATAGTACTTTTTATAAGAAATAGTTGACTTTTATGAATTTAAAAAGTAAACTATCTCTTATAAAAAGAGGATCGGAGGGAGTATGATTTTCCACTAATACCCTTTTACAAAAACAACCCCTAGAAAACTCCGCAGAAAGAATTTCCCAAAACCTTTTGCAAGAATTTCCATTTGTGAGGCTCGTCTGGTGGAGATGACGTGTTGATCTATTTTTATTTTTTTTAGGTAGTTTATTGGTTAGAAATTCCACCATGTAAGATGGATAAATGGGATGACTGAGGTTCGAACTCCGATCCCTTGCATCTATAATGCAATCAGTGGCGGAACCAAGAAAAATTTTGTGGGAGGGCCACAATTTTTTTTCAACTAAAATATATGTCAATGTAAAGCACAAAAATCTATCTAGTAATTTTTTTATGAGCTTATAGTTTATTTATAAAATTAGATCTTAAAAGGCTTAAATATGTAAAAGGTCCCTGCACTTAAGGGTCGTTTGAGTTTTAGTCCCTGTTTTTCAAAAAACTTTCAAATTTTTTCTGCACTTTCAGTCAACTTTAAAAAAGGTCCCTAAGTTGACTTTTTGGCTGAAGTGGCGCGTTTTTTGCACAAGTGGCACTTGTGATTGTACTTTAAACATGCTGACTCATAAAAAAAACATTATGAAATGACATAAATACCCTTCCTTCAAAACACAAAACACAAAACACAACAAGAAAGGGAATGGAAAGGGATTTGGGGCTTTTGCATATGCTTTAAAAAACTTGTGTTCACAACAACAACAACAACGCAGCATTAAAATTGTTTGGGAAACCCATCATCTTCATTCAATTTCATATTTCTCTCTATTACTTCAAACCCATAACACAATATCCTTCATCATCTTCAAAAATGAAGAAAAATTCACAAAACCTAGATCTAATAAAAATCATTAAAAGCCATAAACCTATCACACACCCATCTAAAATGCAACCTCACTTGTTCTTTCTTCTTCGACAACCAATTTCTGGGAAAAGGAAAGATGGTTCAAGCCTTCAAAGAACAATTTCTGGGTTCAATCGATTTGTGTTTTAGAATTCAATGGTTTGGGTTTTATGGTTCAATTGGTGGGTGGTGAACAATGGAGTAGGAAACGATTGAACACGTTTTTTATTTCGAGATGAGCAACTACATCAACGAATCTTTTGTGTAACTGTGGAGTCCACACCAATCGTAGCCGTTTTAACGTGGTTTCAGTTGTTCTAATCGCTGAATCTGCTTCCTCCGTAATCGAATTGATTTTCCGATGTTTTCGTGAATCAGATCCCAAACCGTCTCGATCGGTTTCATCTTCGATTTGTTCAACGTCGTCTTCTGGTTCTTGCGAGAAATGTTGTTTGTTCCTCTGCTGTTTCAGAGAATTGAGAAAGGGATTTTTCATTATCATGTGAACTGAACTTTTTGTTTGTTTTGCAGAATTGTTTCTTTTCTTTTTTTTTAAAAAAATTTGTCATTTAAGTTGAAGGGTATTTTTGTCATTCTAATATGAAATTGAATGAGTCAGCAAGTGGAAAGTCCAGTTAGTACTGACACGTCACAAAAAATTCGCCACTTCAACAAAAAAGTCAACACAGGGACCTCTTTTAAAGTTGACTGAAAGTGCAAGGAAAATTTGAAAGTTTTTTGAAAAGCAGAGACTAAAACTCAAACGACCCCTAAGTGCAGGGACCTTTTACATATTTAAGCCAACTTAAAATGATATAGCTTGTGTCAAAACAATGATTTTATTCTAATTTTAGCTTATAATTTATTTTGATAAGTTAATTCAATTAGCTTATAACTTATTATAGTTTATTCTAATTTCCCCTATTACCTCACTAAAACATATTCATTTATGTTATATGTTATGTCAATTGCAAATTTTACTCAATAATACAAATTCAATTAGTTATCTGTTATTTTTTGACAAACAAAGTCAAAGTTCATTATTATACAATTAAACTGTAACTTAAAGTAATATTTTAGTTTTACGTATATAATATTTGTACTAATACTTGAACTAATTATTAATATGTGTGCCGAGTTCTTTATAGTCATCAATAATAAATTCTAAATTAATATTTACATTAATATTTGTACAAATATGTATACAGAATTGCTTAAAATAATTTATAATACAATTATATTAATATTCTATCTATAAAAAAATTATTATTTTTGAGCGGGGGAGGGTCGTGGCTACTCTCAGCCCTCCCATGGTACCGCCATTGAATGCAATGTCCATACCAACTGAACTAAGCTCACGAGACATGTTGATATAATATTTTAATTACCAAGTATGTACGGAAAAAAAAATGAATCAAGTATGTAGGAAAAAAAATGAATCAATTTCATTGCTTAATTTAATTGAATTAACAAGTTCTTTTAAAAAAAAAATTAAATTAGAACTACAAAAAAGTATAAATTGGTTTTTGATAAAAAAAAAAAGAAATATAATTTGTTTTTTCTCCTAATTAAGAGTATTTTTTTTCATTCTAAAAATGAACATTCTCTCTTTTCACCTTCTATAATCAAAGCAAGAGAAAGAAGAGAGAACACACTTATGAAAATTAATCTTTAGGCCCCTCTGTTGCTACACAGGCCTCTCAAATTGACAAAATTATCCCGTGAGTATTTTAGAATCTAGGTACCAAAATAAGTTAATTTCGGAACATAGATTTTGAAATGAGTTAGTTTTTAGTAATATTGGGTGAAGCAAAACAAATATTCAACCATTTCGGAATCTAGGTTCCAAAACATTCAATTTTGGAAGTTACGTTCCAAAATCTAAAAAAAATTAAAAAGAGAAGAGTGTGTTGGAGAATTTCGGATGTCTTCTTATTCGGAATTGGTAATTTTTCAATTGCTCTTCGAAATTCTCATTCTAGCAAGCATAATTTGACTCATAAATTTTTGCTCTTTATCAATTCATTTGTCATTGAGCTCAAGAACCTACAAAAGTGAAGAGAAATATGTGATTGACATTCTCTAATCTACTAATATAAATAACTACTTAATCTCTTTTTTTATTGGGCTTAGTTAATTGATAACTACTTAACCTCATTTTTTGTTGTGCTTAGTTATTATGAGAAAAAAAATATTTTTACCAATCGTTAGTTGGTTCAGTGGTGATTGGCGCTGAACTTGGTAGGGAGGACCACGGTTCGATCCCCCGCAACTGCGATCGGGAGGGGGCTGCAACCACTTGATGTCAAAACTGACCCCCGAATCAGATTAAACTGGTGGTAAAAATAATATATATATATTTTTACAAAAAAAATTGTTAACCTCCTTTTATGTTGTGATTAGTTATTAAGAAAAATAAATTTAACTAAAAAAAATTGAAAACCTACTTTGACGTGGAAGTTATTTTTCAACATATACAAATATTTGAATAGAATGAAGGGCAAAAGTAGCAATAAGAAAAATCCACGCGAAAGGGGTATTCTAATAGATATAGAATAGATATTATATACATGGATAAAACAAAATTCATTTTTTTTAATTAACATTTACAATTGAAGTTTAATAAAAACACGGATTTAATATAAGAGAAAAGTCTAACCTAAGCACAACTCCGATACCTTATTGGACACAACTGACAAAATAATTTGTCTGCATAATCTTTTATTGTTTTTTGTTCCTATTTTTTATGTATATTATTCATCTTTGATGTTTTATATATATATATATATATATATATATATATATATATATATATTATACCTATTTTTTGAATTTATATAGCCAATAAGAACTGGACTTATAAAGTCATCAAGACAACATTTAATAAAGGTCATTGGGGAAAAATTTAACTGAACTTATTTAGCTAATAAGAATTGGGTTTTAAGGTCATCGAGTCAACATTTAATGAGGGTTGTCGAGGCAACATGTAACCGAATTTATATAGCCACTAAGAATTGAATTAACGGTCATAGGGGAAATCATTTAATCAAATTTATAGCCAATAGGAATTGAACTTAAGGGTCGTCGAGGCAACAATTAACCATATGAGTAATTGTATAGTCAATAGAAATTGGACTTTCGGCAGGATTAAACAGGGTATTTCGGTAGAAGATTTAAAATTCTAAATAATTGGGAAAAAATATTAGTCTAACAGGGTCTTTCGGTAGAAGATTTAAAATTCTAAATAATCGGGAAAAAATTAGTACCTTTTTTTTTTCAAGTAAAGCCATGTTAATTATGCAATTTCTCTCTTCAACATCAAATTTAATTCTAAACGCAACCTGTTCAAAAACAACACAAATTAGTATGTTTTGAAATTTAAAATTGAAATGAAACTGAATTGGAAACTAAAAATGATGAACTTGGACTTAAAAGGTTAAAAATTATCGACAATTAACCGAATAAGAGGATAATATCATGAAACCAATATTTGTTTGTAAAACAAAATGAGTTCAAGCAAGACCATAATATAATGAAAGAATACAAAAATATAGTATTAGATATTATTTTTTTGTTGAGCATAATAGAGTATTAGATATAACCTAATGACCAACAAAGAATATGCTTGCATATGATCATGGTTAAGAATAAGAGGAAGAAGATCAACTCACAGTGGCTCCAATCCCAACTGTTCTAAGGTTGAAAGAAACCTTTGTCTCACACTATCACATAAAAAATATTTCTTCCAGTTTCTCACTTGCCACGCTAAAATAAGAAGCGATGTCTAACAATTCTTCCAGTTTCTAATACACAGAAAATCACATTAATTCACACAAATATACTTTGTGAAATTCAGAAATAATATACCAACATATGCAATAAAATACTAATTTGCATCTTCGCCAAAAAAAATAATATTAACTAAATAGAGATTGGAATATTAAAAGGAAAACTATACATGTATTGTGTGGAAAGTAGGGTTGGGATTAGGCCAGGCTGGCCTACAGAGGCCTACGGCCTAGCCTATATAGGCTCAGGTCAGGCCTATTTATTTAAATAGAGCAGGCTAAAACTTTGTTATAAGCCTATTTATCTAAAAAGGTCAGGCTTCAGGCCATGAAAAAAGCCTTTTAGGCCTACTAGGCCGGCCTATTTAAGTAAATTTTTCAGTAATTTAAGTTTATTAATCTACATTAACTTTTCACATATATAAATGTATTATTATAAACTAAAATTGAAAAATGTGATGTCATATATAGTCAAATTCTCTAAAATATCATGTTAAATATTAAAGGAAGTTTAATATCATTGATTTATTAGTTCATTAGTATATTTAAAATAAATATAATTATTTATTTAAATATATTCATGTGAAATAAGCTTTTAAACAGGCTAATAGGCCATGTCAGGCTTTCAAAAGGCCAGTCCCAGGTCTAAAAAATTAGCCTATGACAGGCCGCCGGCCAAGCTTAGGCCTTCAATTATTTGGCAAGCCAGGCTCAGGCTTGGCAAAGCCTAGCTCGACCTAGCTTATTCCCAACCTAGTGGAAAGTAAGAATAAGAATATATGTAAGTTTTAAAACAAAGGAAAAAAGTATTAGATAAACCGGATAAACTTTGATTTAGTGTTTGAATTAGAACCAGGAGATAAACAGGATAAACTTTTATTTACATATGCAAATGAAATTTCCAATAAAAGAGTCTAAGAAAAACATATACTAGTTATCATTTATCAAGGTATTCTATTTGATCAAGCATACGACAAGCAAGTTTAACATATTCAAATGGTGGACGTAAGTGTTTTGATTCAAAGCTTTGTCTCTACACAAACACAATCAACTAGCATAGGTTCTTAAAGAAATTATAGAACACAATTGAAGAAGAAGAATAATACCTACATATTACACTTGACTCTTACAAGAGGGAATCATATACTCGGTTCACATAATGAAGGCGATGCGGTGGCAAGTGCCGGGTTGAAACTGAGGGTTTACTGAAGAGGTAGGATTTTAGGGAATTTCCTGCATGACAAAAGTGATGATTTAAGTGCCATTTTTTTTTTTTTTTCTCTTTAAGTGCCATTTTTAAAACTCAATCATCATATAATACTCAAAAGAGACAAGAAAATGTAAAGCAACAAGTCATCAATAATTGGTAAAATGTATTCCCACCCGAAGTGTATCTCCTATTTCAAGCTTAGAATAAAATCAATATGAATGTAACTCACAAATGTCTTAGTCACTACAAAGTATTGTCAAATAGTGGCTATTGCGGCACTACAATTTCGCTTAGTATATCACGTATAATCCTAAACGCACACAAGTGACCAAAACCAAAATTTTGTTGTGGGTGTGAATATTTCATCTAGAAACAAATTCCATTTTATTACCTTTTCTCTTGGCTACCGACAATAAGAATTTCGAGAACATATTCCAGTGACTGATAGCATTCTCTTACAGCAAAAAACATGTATTTGTCTTTTGAAATTTTTCTGACAAGAGCTTCTTCCATTCCCTCAAAATCTTTAGCAATGGTCAGAGCTGAAGAAAACAAAAATGTGCAACAAGAAATGTTCATTAATGAATGAAATATATATATATATATATATAATGGTTCTTGTTCTTCCGCGGAAATCTATAACACTTTTGGTTAAAAGTACATTACCTTGTTCGCCAAGAGGAAAATAGGCCAAAGAACCTTTCCGGAAAACAATTCTGAAGACACAGGCAGGATAATATTCCATATAATGGCAAATGCCAACTTCACCAGAAGTTTCACTTTTTGTGAATGTTACATTGTGTATCTTGCTTTCCAAGTAAAGGCAATGTCTGAAATTGTTGTAACAGATAGATGATAATTTTTTAGTGTAGTTCTTATATGAAAAGAGGAAAGAGAGGGAAAACAATATATCTTTTATACAATGATTATAATATTAATATAGAATCAACATTTGCGCCATATTTTGAATAAATTTGAAAATTGCCGAGGTAATAAAGATGCTGATGACGTCCTCAAATACTGCGGCATCAAGCAACTGAAGTGGAGATCCCAAGTCATGACAGGCAATGATTATTATGGCCTATGAATTAACACAAAAACCAAATTTTCTATATCATCGTCCATCATAAAAAACATAAATTTTTAAGATATTTATCACTAGTATATTTGAAGCAAACCTGAAGAGATAGAATATAAAAACTCCACATTCTATCAAAGCTTCTAACAATTTGCCAAAAGGAACGAATCTCTACGAAATTTGTCTTTCCTAGCCATTGCCCTTCATTCGTTTCCTGATTTTCCTCTACAGTTTCCTGTACAAGAAATAAACAGATAAATCATGTCAGTATAGTGGTAGTTCCTTTTCTGCAGATATTTGAAACACAAAAAACAAGAGAAATGAAAGAATACACTTAAATGTCAGAGACAATAATCATTGTTCACATTATGTTAGAGAAAAATGGTAGTATTTTCTACGCAAGAAATTTAAAATATCACATAAAATCTAAAGTACAGTGCTTTTGTGAATCACATAAATTAATCACCTGTGTTTCTTCTTCTTCGACCTTCTTTTCCATCTTCTTCTTTTTCTTTTCGATCTTTTGAACAGGTGATACAAGAAGAGCCTTCCTGACATCGGGTTTATCTTTTGTTTTTACAAAGAAAAAATCATGGTCCTGATCACGCATGGGCCAACCGATTCTGAAACAATCAGGAGACCTAAAGATACAGAACAGCAGCAAGGACCACATGAATATATATATTGTAAGTATCCAACACCGACATGACTCTGAGAACATGTGTTTACATTCAATGACTTTCATTTTCTTAAATTATAACCAGTGACCAGATGCCAGTGTCATGTTTGGTGTCTGTGTCAGCTTTTTCATAGGCCGCATCTAAACAACTTTAAAATCTTTGACTAAAATTTATACTACTAACCTGAAGTATTCATTCAGATCATCATAGTTTCACCACACAGAATGGTCGGTTGTCCCACCTTTGCTATTTTCAACTTCCTTTGGTTCGAAGATAAGTTAGTTTTATTGAAGAAAATATCCAAAGAAACAAAAAGATGATACATTAAATAGTACCTTTTTTAAAACATTGTATATAGGTGTGACAACATTATTAAGGAAGATTCAGGTTCGTTTCCATATGCTGGCATGACCTTTTCCCATGTTGTTAAGCTGATAGCATCACTTAAAACTCCATGCATTTCATATGACATCTTCAAAACACACATCAAAATTATTAGAAGAAACAAGAGAATGATCATTTTAGGAAATGTTATTTGAAAAGGATTCCCTACATTAATGTGTCATGCAGTTTTCAATCTCAACCGTCCAATCTAAATCAATGACAGAAATTGTTTAAGGCTGTTTTTGTGAATGAGTTATCTAGGCAGTCTGACCTCAAATCAATAGCCGGTTGAGATTGTTTACTGCGTGTAAATGCGTGCTTCACTTATAGAAGCGAAACCAGATCCTCCAATTTTCAATTTTCACTTATTGGTAAATAAATAGAAGTTATAGGCTTAGATAAGATTTTATCTATCATTTTATCAACCAAAATTTATCATTGAACATGAAATGCTGAATATTTCATATGGTATTACTAGTATCACTTAAAATGCAAAAGTTATTGAAATGGAAAATGATAAAAAGAATCTGTTATAATTCCAAATTACATGTTGAAAGATATGGCAGAGACATTCTGGCATGAACCTCAAATTAGCTGCCTCCCCCCATATGAGCAGGTAAAGACCGATGTATTTTTATATTGTTGTGCTTCCCGTTTTACAAAAGGTAAGCTGCAACACAAGTATCACACTCAGTACTGTTGAACTTAGAGTTTATGGTAATACAGGTACTCCATTAACGGATCTAAGATAGACTCTAATACCTTCTTAGATTTCCAGTCTAACTCAAACATATAAAACCGACTTATAAACTTCATTTATTCCTAATCTCAGTGTGAGACTTGAATTTTCTCGACAAAGAAAGAGAGAAATATACTACTCTGGCTTTTTAATCAAATGAAAAAATATAAAATTTTGAAAGCCGCATGAGAATTAGATCAGCTAACATACCGGATCTTGCTTTTTCTTTCCAAAATCTTGCACCAGGTTGTATAATTTTTGAAGAACTTTCTCACCAATTCATCCACACCTCCTTCTCCTAACTGATACGACGAAGAATGATTTAGTTTACAAAGTAAACAATGTAATAAAATATAACCTTAAGAAGCACGTTCGACAACAAATGCACCTTCATAACAGATGTCTGGTTGTGAGTTTGCCTAGTCTGCATGTTGGCTAGCAGTAGAATCAAATGTTCCCTTTGGTTTGCCACACTAGCTTGCTAATGTAAGACAAATGATATAGAAAACGGTAAATATGAAGCAATATTGACCATAAGTTACTATATCGTTGCCTTAAAACTAGACAAATATAGAGTTTCATTTTATGCAACAATAATTAGACAGCTTAATAGCGCTTTTGGCATCTATAATATGAATTCAATATGATTTTAGTCCTTGAAGAAAAGAAAATAATTTGTAGCTATAATTTCATATTCCTGCACTTTTAGTCTTCGGTGCCATTTGCAGGGACTAAAACCAGATACTATAATAAGTCAAGGAAAGTTCGAGTCCAATTTAACTGACCTGGAATCCAAAACAATTCTGAAGAAAATCAAACAAATCTACAAAGGCTCCATGTTTTTTGAAATCTTGGGCCGGGGGTAAACCTCGAATGTCGCGAATAACTGCAATGGCAGCCTTAATGTACCAATTTAGTAGTTGAATTAGTCCATCATATTGCAAATTGAATCTTCTGTGACAATTTCATAGAACCTCATGCTGCTGCATGATTGCATGCTGAATTCCTCCTTGCTCAAGTGGAAGAATGTTAAACTCAGTTTTTTGTGGATTGCATTTCCTTCGGTAAGTGCCTAATTTGGAAAAAATACATGGTAAATTGGTAATCTATACCTACTTTTGACTAGACTATGTTGTGACTTATCAACATATGAAAAAGGAAGAAAGAGAAATAATCACCTGATTACTTGGTGTGTTTCTCACTGTTTTTATGACCTCAAACAGAACAGAAGCAATAATTCTTGCATTTATCAATTTCTCTCTACGACTGTTTAGATCGAAAATAACTATTAACTTTAACGCCATATAAAGGTGTTTGAAATATTGTGTTCAAAAAGAAAATGGTGGAGCAATTAGTTTAATAGTGTGTGTTTGAAAAAGGCGTCAACAGCTCCTCACCACACGGTTGGTGAACTCTCCAAGTTCTAGTTTCGACCAATCGTGCAGTGCCAACGGCAAAATTTTTATCAAAAAAGTACACTAAGAGTGTAAGGACTATTCAGTGTAATGGTTATTAAATCAAATTTCGACAGATATCTATTTATTGATATCTGATTGAATGACTAAGTAAATTGTAAAAGACTTTTACATTGTCAATAGATAGTTATTGTTTGTTTAACCTTAGTTACCTTTGTTCTAGATCAAATGCTTAGTTATTTCGAGCAAAATAATCTCTGTAGACATGGTAAACACGCTTAAGTTCACGAATATCACCTATTCCGCCTCTTAAGTTCCGATAACAACTTAAAAAGTTTTTAGAAATTGTACGAAAACATTTCTCCTTTTTTAAAAAGTTTTTATATGCTGTAATGAGTTCTTACCTTCACCAAGAGGAATATTCCAAGAATCACAAGCCATGAAAAGATATAACCAGCAAGTTTTTGCTTTGCTGAGTGATGTCAAGGTGATAGACCAAACCATACTGATAGATAAAGAAACGAAGAGAAAGAAATATCTCGGTAAACCTCGAACCAAGACTTGATCGACGAAGATGAGCTTGTTCATCATACCACCAAGAATGCCAACTTTTGTCTTGATGGATTCCCAATCCCCCTTGTTGCCTGATCCATTTATTCCACTCTTTCCAATCATCAACCGCCTTTGTCCGGCTGAATCCGACGGGGTTGAAAAGAAAAGGCGCACACAACCAAGTCAAAGACATGAACCAAACTGCGTAAGTTATCACCACATATGTCATGTTACTTTAATAAAATTTCCTGAACATGTTATTAACAATCAATAGCAGCATTAGCTCGAACGCCTTTACAAAGTTACTTCACGAATATAATCTATAGTTTTCAGTGAAGCAAGCATGGAAGACAACTTTACGTCCGGTCGGTCTGTATTTCGCGCCTCCAAGCAAAATCGTTCTGCCATAGTAATGTGTTTTTCATATAAGCCACAATATTGTTAATTCAATTTTATATGAGCCACAAGACCGTTAATTCAATTTCACCGTCAATTTATTTTCAAATGAGGCACAATACCGTCAATTCAATTTACATAAAAACTACAATACCATCATTTCAATTTCATATAAGTAACAATAACGTAAATTCAATTTCATATAAGCCACAATACTGTCAATTCAATTTCATAAAATCCACAATACCGTCGATTCAAATTCATATAAGTAACAATACCGTCAATTCAATTTCATATAAGTCACAATACCTTCAATTCAATTTCATATAAGCCACAATATCGTTAATTCAATTTTATATGAGCCATAATATCGTCAATTCAATTGAATTTCAAATAAGCCACAATACCGTCAATTCAATTTCATATAAGTCACAATACCGTCAATTCAATTTCATATAAGTCAATTCAATTTCAAATAAGCCACAATACCGTCAATTCAATTTAATATATACCACAACACCGTCAATTCAATTTCACAGTCAATTCAGTTTCAAATGAGCCACAATATCGTTAATTTAATTTAACATAAGTCACAATACCGTCAATTCAATTTTCATAAAAGTCATAATAGCGTCAATTCAATTTCACCGTCAATTCAAATTCAAATAAGCCACAATAACGTCAATTCAATTCTATATAAGCCAGAATACCATCAATTCAATTTTATATATATGTCATTATACCGTCAATTCAATTTGATATAAGCCACAATACAGTCAGTTCAATGGCATATATGCCACAATCCCGTCAATTCAATTTTATAGGAGTCATAATACCGTCAATTCAATTTTATATAAGCCACAAAACGCCGTCAATTCAATTTTCAAATAAGCCACAATACCGTTAATTCAATTTTATATATGCCAAAACACCGTCAATTCAATTTCACCGTCAATTAAGTTTCAAGTACAATTACAATACCATCAATTCAATTTTCATATAAGCCACAATACCGTCAATTCAATTTCATATAAGTCACAATACCGTCAATTCAATTTCAAATAAGCCACAATACCGTCAATTCAATTTAATATATGCCACAACACCGTCAATTCAATTCCACCGTCAATTCAATTTCAAATGAGCCATAATATTGTTAATTCAATTTAACATAAGTCACAATACTGTCAATTCAATCTTCATATAAGCCATAATACCGTCAATTCAATTTCACCGTCAATTCAAATTCAAATAAGCCACAATACAGTCAATTCTATATAAGCCACAATACCGTCAATTCAATTTCATATAAGGCACAATACCGTCAATTCAATGCTATATATATCACAATACCGTCAGTTCAATTTTATATGAGTCATAATGCCGTCAATTCAATTTTATATGAGTCATAATGCCGTCAATTCAATTTTATATAAGTCACAATACCGTGAATTCAATTTTCAAATAAGTCACAATACCTTCAATTCAATTTTATATATGACACTACACCGTCAATTCAATTTCACCGTTAATTCAGTTTCAAATGAGTCACAATACCGTCAATTCAATTTTCATATAAGCGACAATACCGTCAATTCAGTTTCATATAAGTCACAGTACTGTCAATTCAATTTCACATAAGCCACAATACCGTCAATTCAATTTTATATATGCCACAACACCCTCAATTCAATTTGAAATGAGCCATAATATCGTTAATTCAATTTAACATAAGTCACAATACCGTCAATTCAATTTTCATATAAGTCATAATACCGTCAATTCAATTTCAAATAAGTCACAATACCGTCAATTCAATTGTATATAAGCCGCAATACCGTCAATTCCATTCCATATGAGCCATAATACCATCAATTCAATTTTAAACAAGCCATAATACCGTCAATTCAATTGTATATAAGCCACAATACCGTCAATTCCATTCCATATGAGCCATAATACCATCAATTCAATTTCATATAACCCACAATACCGTCAATTCAATGCTATATATGTCACAATACCGTCAATTCAATTTTATATGAGTCATAATACCGTCAATTCAATTTTATATAAGCCACAATACCGTCAATTCAATTTTCAAATAAGCCACAATACCGTCAATTCAATTTTATATATGTCACAACACCGTCAATTCAATTTCACCGTTAATTCAGTTTCAAATACAATTACAAGTTTGATTGTATACTTGCAAATTTATTTTAACTAACAAGGAAAATTTTACTACCAAGTGAGCAAAGAGGAAAACAATAACACTTTTGGTTAAAAGTGCATTACCTTGTTCCCCAAGAGGAAAATAGGCCAAAGAACCTTTCCGCAAAACAATTCTGAAGACACAGGCATCATCATTAAATCCATTTCTCTGTTGAAAAAATATTGTCAGGTGTCGGAACAAGACATAGACAGTCACACAGTAGAGTTACAGCTCGTATTATCGAATAGCAGCTATAACGGCGCTATTACGTAGAAGAGTTTGAACAAGTCTCAAATATTCCGCAATATGCTATTTTGTACAAAGTTTGTCTTTTCATGTTTGATAATGATAGAGGTATATTTTGGCTCAAATAGTTTCAGCAAGCCATGTTTTTGCCATAAAGAAGGATCATCAGAAAAAGACAGAACTTAAAATACAGATAGAAATTGAATTTAATGATGCAAGAACAAAATCAGCAGAGCAGCAGGCATACATATGTGTGCCATTAAGAGGTAACCCATATGGTATTTCACCAATTATGTTGTTAGAACTGACATCAATAAAAATACCAGGGTAAGGAAGTAAGTAAACAAAATCGTGACAATATAGTGCAAACAATGCATGCTGTTAACAAGAGATCCAGTGAGATTATACAGCGCCGCTCCAAGAGATCCGGTGAGTCTCATTCCTTGAATTTTGCTGCAAGAGGAGAGAGCAAGTATAACCTTTATAGTTGCATAATGATATGAAATAATACGAGATACTATCATTAGAGTAAGTGTAATTACATATGTATAACTGAGAACCCAGAACAAGCTACTCCTATCCAAGACTCCTGACAAGGATCACCACCATTCCATCCTTGCAGCCCTTGTGGGTTGTTTAGGCTCCTGTACATATTCTTGAGTTGTGACTATTTATCAAACGACAATGCTATATGGTGCGAGAGTTTTATTCGCAAAAAATACATGAATGGTCACTTAATGTGCAAATCCACCGCTTAAGGCTTCTGCTTCTTTTTTTATTGAAAAATTAAAATCAAAATGGTCAAAATATTGTTTTCAGTTTACACACATCTCCATTGCGGTGGGATATTGCTCTTAAAATCTCATTTTCCAGTAAGTGTATCTTTGCATGGAAGATTTCTGAACAAAAACTCTACCAGCTTCCCACAAGGCCACAGTCTTTTAGCATGTTTTCAACCATGAACCCTCATCGCCGACATCAGCGACCGTCACCTGATCAATTACCATGGCTCCGACAAATATTATTTCGCACCAAAGAGCATTTTCCTTTATCAAAATATATACATGCTCAATCCAAGTGTGACCAATAACAAAATTAGTTCAATTTAGTTTGATTTGAGGTCACGTTCAAGCATGGGATTTTTTTTTCTCAAATACAAAATCTAACCCTCACAATCACAAATATATGAATTTCCTAGTTATAAAAATACTGAAAATTCAGCAACTGGAGTGTAGCTCTCATCACCACAACTTACGTCGCGACATGACAGTTTTTGATGTTGCTTAAACAACAATGCATACTTTCTATTGACCGCACTTGACCGTGATTATACGCTGTATCAAGGATCAGAACGTCAGCACAACTGCGGCTATTTTAAACCTTACTGATCACAGAATATGTATACACGAGTGAAATTAATTGAGAACGCATATATTTGCTTGCCTACACAATATTATCAAGAATCCTAATAGCATATTGTTTTTCAATATTATCTTGAAAGTGAATTAGATTCAAAGATAAGACAAAGCATAGTTCTAGAAATATTGGCAACGGCATAATAACCACTAATACAACCGCAACAACCGCAATATCAAGGTTTACCCACAACAGATTGTAATTTAGAAGCTAAGTTATATAATTTCGAATGCCACATGCAAGAAGGGTCTACTTGTAGCTAAAGCATCGACCACACTCCTAACCAACCATTTCAGCCTGGAAAATACATATGATAAAACAAAATGACACTCAAATCTAATCAAATGAATTCCTATCATTGTTTTCCAATTCTACCAACAATTGGTAAGTTATTATTATGAATCAAATAGTCCTTATTTTCCACACACACATCTTGCACCAGATGTTGAAAATTTCTCAATTAGTGAGGCTTGCAATTAGAACAAACCAGCCAAACAAAAACTGTGTTGTGTACCTTTTTAAACTATGATTTAGGGTTTGTACCTTTTTGGAACGGAATCAGTGTTATCAACTTTCAATTTCACCATTTTCAACTAAGCAAAATCCTTCTCATTCTCAACTAATCAAAAGAAAACAAACAAGAAATTTCTAATTCTGGTAAATGTAATTTTTAACCATTTTTTTCCCTTTCTTGCTTTCTTTGATTTCAAATAAGCCACAATACCGTTAATTCATTTCTATATAAGCCTCATTATGTCACATGAGCCACGATACCATCATTTCAATTTTCTATAAGCCACAATACCGTCAATTTAATTTCACCGTCAATTCAATCTCAAATGAGCCACAATACCGTCAATTCAATTTCAATTAAGCCACAATAGCGTCGTCAATTCAATTTAACATTAGCCACAATAGCGTAAATTCAATTCCATATAAGCCACAATACCGTCATTTAAATTTCAAATGAGCCACAATACCGTCATTAAAATTTCAAATAAGGCACAATATCGCGACATGACAGTTTCTGATGTTGCTGAAACCACAACGCATACTTTCTATTGACCGCACTTGACAGTGATTATACGCTATATCAAGGATCAGAATGTCAGCACAACTGCGGCTATTTTAAACCTGCCTAATCACAGACTATGCATATACGTGTGAAATTAAATGAGAACGCATAGATTTGCTTGCCTACACAATATTATAAAGAATGCTAATAGCATAATGTTTTTGAATATTATCTTGAAAGTGAATTAGATTCAAAGATAACATAGAGCATAGTTCTAGAAATATTGGCAACGGCATAATAACCACTAATACAACCGCAACAATCGCAAAACTATCGCAATATCAAGGTTTACCACAACGGATTGTAATTTAGAAGAAGCTAAGTTATATAATTTTGAATGCCACATGCAAGAAGGGTCTACTTGTAGCTAAAGCATCAACCACACTCTGAACCAACCATTTCAGCCTGGAAAATACATACGATAAAACAAAACGACACTCAACTCTAATGAAATGAATTCTTATCATTGTTTTCCAATTCTAGCAACAAATAGTCCTTATTTTCCACACACACATCGTGGTCCAGATGTGGAAAATTTATCGATTAGTGAGGCTTGCAACTGAACAAACAAGAATTAAGCACAGAAGAAACAAAAACAGACAAACACAAACAAGAAATTAATTAAAATATGATCTAGGGTTTGTAGTTTGTACCTTTAGGAACGGAATCAGTGTTGTGTACTTCTACTAGTAGTGATAGTTTTCTATAGGCTATGATAGTTTTCGGATGTTTCTCCAGAAAATGTGGTTGAACTTTAGAAAATGTCGTCAAAATAATAAAGTGAAGTTCTCAGTAACCTAATAGGGATCAGAAATTTTATTTGATTATTTTCAATTAAATGTAAGGTATAGATGAAGATTGCCTAATTAACATTAATACGTTACTCTTTAATTAAAATTGAGAGAAAACAATGATTCATAGATTACCTCGAATAGATGGGAGGAGTCAACAGGAACTAACGTCTCAGTATGAGTTCCTTCGTTTGCCATCGCTCAAAAACCCTAAACATTGATTAACAAAAACAATTCAATTAACACAAATCTCAGAAAAACCCTAATAAGTTGATAACAAATAATAGCAGAACGAACCTTTGAAGTGCTCGGAAAAAGATTAACGAATTGACGATTACAAATAGAAATGTAATATCCGTGAGATTAAACGTAGAACGAAGGGAATTAAGCCTGAACGAAACGCAATAGTGATTGAAGGCGTTAACTAGGGTTAAAGAAAAACAACGGGAACAAGAAAGCGGTTGAAGAAACGGGTGCGTGCGGTGGAAGAAGGAAAAGAAGAAGCGAAAGATGAGTTTGGTTAACGAATTGGAAAACGAGCAAAGAAATGGAAGAAGCTGAGAAGAGAACAGGGTTTTCTTTTGTGTTTGGGGAGATAGAATAGAAGAGAAGAGAACCAGAGAGATGCAGAGTGCCGTTTGGGATGTGTTGTTTAAGTTTGTGTGAATTTCAAATTTTGTTTCTTTTTTGTCCTTTTGATCGCAGCATGTGTGAAATTGAAATTGAGAAGATCATATCAAAAAAATTATATATTTAATACTAGTATATATACATTGGATAAAATAAAATTCATTTTAATTTTTAATTATTTACAAAATAGTAGCTTGCAGTTCAAGTTCAATAAAATCAAAAGATTTAATTTAAGAGAAAGTCTTACCTAGACACAACTCATATATCTTATTATTATTGGGCACAACTAATAAAAAAAAGAGTTGTTTGTATAATTTTTTAATGTTTTTGGTTCCTATTTTTAGGCATATTATGCCTATTGTTCTTCGGTATATTTTTCTTTATTTATTTTTATTTAAATAAGTGGTTTTCATAAAGATTTGGATTTTCTTTTGTTTTTTTTTTTTTTTTTGTGATTTATTCGTCTCAATGCAACATTGTATGATTTCCCGCTTTCGTGCCGTATTTGTTTGATTTCTCGTCTTCGTGCGAGTTTTTCTTTTTTATCTCTTTTTGATTGTTATGTAATAGAAACTAATTTGTACTAAAAAAAATCCCTTATTTAAGGAAATAGTGAGATCATTTTCTTACCTTGATGGTCATGTTTTGAAAGTTATAATAAAAGTAGCAAATAAGATATACTGACGCAGTACAAAAGCGAGGACGGATCAGCAAATGCTAATCCTAGTATATAGATCTCTTGGAATTCAACAGGAAAAGAATAGCAAACGCTAAACTCTAGAAATAAAACTCTGGAATCCACCAAACTTTGAGAAAAATCTCTAAAATTTTATTCAATCAAAAGTTTTTTCTCAAGGTTACAATTGAGTCTTTAAATAGTAAAATAAACCTAATATTAGAAAATAGAAACAAATCTGTTTTAAAATAAAACAGAATTTCACAATATATATCTTTCTTTTATTCTAACTTAAATCTAAATCGAAAAGATATATTCGTTTTTTTTTATTCTAACTTAAATCTAAATCTAAAATAAATAATATTGAAATCAAAACAAACTAAAAAAACAAATTAAATAATAAAAGAAAATGTTATTTGCTCCTGCATCATATACACAATGAGTAGTTTTGGAGCAACTTTCATATCAATGATGAGGATGAGGTACAACTCCCAACCTTGTTTTATTGACTTATTTGTCAAAGATAATAGTGTAAATTGCTAGTATGCGATATGATTACAACTGTGTTTTTTTAATCTAGACCATAGAATTATTATTAATTGTTCCCAATTTTTCACAATAACAAAGTATGAAATCACAGAAAAATCTCCCCTTGAAAAATGATAAGTTACTAGAAAATTGCCCTTAGAAACCTTGGTTTTAGAAGATTTCCCCAGAGACCATTATTTCCCTACATTATCTTACCATTACAATTTTAAAGGTCAAAATATTGATTTACTAAGTTAAAAATTTCCACACATAATCAAACCAAGTTCATTGATTCTTAAGAGTATATGTGGAGGAGGCATAATGAACTAGTTTTAAAAGATAAAAAGGGAAATTAATATGAATGTCTTGGATGGCTAGAATTGTTCCGGATGGGTGGCTTAAGGCAATGAGGTTTGTGGCACCGTGCATTAGACCACAGAGCCATTGCCTGGTGTACACCAATGCGAAGATCCCTGAAGTGCAGTTTGGATGCTAGTTTCCAAACCACTCTAGTACCAATGCATGAGGAACGTTGCGAAGATCGCTGAAGTGCAATGTGGATGCTAGTTTCTGAAACTACCAATGCACGAGGAATGTGGCGAAGATCGCTTAAGTGCAATGTGGATGCTAGTTTCTGAAACACTAGTACCGATGCATGAGGAATGTGGCGAAGATCGCTTAAGTGCAATGTGGATGATAGTTTCTGAACCACTCTAGTATCAATGTATGAAGAATGTGGCGAAAATCGCTTAAGTGCAATGTGGATGCTAGTTTCTTAGTACCAATGCACGAGGAATGTGGCGAAGATCGCTTAAGTGCAATGTGGATGCTAGTTTCTGAACCACTAGGACCAATGCATGAAGAATGTGCCTGTGAGCAGGTGAAACTCTTATCAACCATATAGTTTCTTCAAAAAAATATGAATGACCCATTAATTAAGAGCAAAAAAACTGCAAATATTTACATCTGTGTACAACTATGTCTAGGAACAAAAACAGATTAGAAACACAAGTATCCAAACTTCAGTGTAAGATGATGCATCAATTTTTCCCCTTTTTATCAAAAATAAGATGATGCATCCATTAATTAAGAGCATCATACAAAAAATAAAGAAGAAAATAAACAATACAGTTCTTTCTTTCCTTGTCTTATATGTGGTAGTGTTACAAGTATTTCTAGGTCAAGGCATGTAAACTTTTTTCCCTCTTTACAAAAGAGCTGAAACTAATTTACTTTGTTATATACATTTCTACAACAAACAATGGAACATATCATTTTGAACTCAAAGATTTTCAGCTCCCCCACCTTCAATAAAAATATTATGATGTGGTAATTTTTGTTACCTTCTTTTCCTAAGATAGGAACCATTTTCATCATATTGTCACATCATTGTTGTTCATTCTATTATTAAGATCCTACTCCTTCCACAGCGGCTGCCATTGATATTGAGGCTTCTTCAAGGGTTCTTCTCTTCTCAATTGTGTTGAAGGCTTCAAGAATATCACCCTCTTCCCAATCATCATAGTCTTCTAACGCAATTCCACACTCAAGACCGGCATTTACCTGTTCACGAGCAAGAGATATAATTAATGTGTGTTCAGGCGGTAACTACAATAGTATGGAGAAGCAACACACGTACACAGCTATTATTAAGGGTTTATTTGGATTCGCTTATGTGAGCATATCTACTGACATAAGCACTTGTGAATATGTTCAGGAGAGTTTATAGAAACAACTTATGACATGTCCATAAGCTTTTCAGCTTATTTTCTAACCTCTTCAAGACATTCTTTGAGTTGAGAACCTCACATTGGATAATGATAGGACTTGAATAGTAGATATAAGTAGGAGGCAACTCTCACATTACAAATAGTTATGTAAGGTTGATTTAGGCTCAACCCAAATTCTAATATGACATCATAGCCTATCCTAGATTAGTAAAGTCACTCGCTATTGGACCGCTATCAGGTCACATGAGTGACACTTCAGATGTCTGATCCCAGGCGTGCGCATGGTGTGCTGAAAGGCGCACATTAGATAGTGATATGACCTGAATAGCGGTTATAAGTGGGAGGTAACACTCTTCTTACAAGTTACAAAGCCAGTTTTTTGAGTTGAATTAGACTCGACTAAAATTCTAAGACCTTAAAAATGTCTATTTATCATTTTCATTAAAAACCAATAAAATTAACAGAACCTATCCCACAACATTAGATAGTGAAAATGGACAATAACTTGCATCGTGTCTAGTAAATTCTTGCTAATTAATCTCCAAAAAAATTTCATGCTCACACCATTCAATTGTTGAAGAGATGTCCTTTTATATGAATAGTAAATATGGGAAGTAAAACTAGAAGCACAGCCATACCTCTTTAACAACTTCTTTCACCCGTTTCAACGAATCAAGAATACCAACATGTACTACTTTTCCCTTCCGAACGACTCGAATACCACAGCCTTTTGTAACCTTTCCTTCTGTAACCATACATCCAGCAACACGACTACTACGACTGCTGAATACGGCCCGTATTTCTGCTGAGCCAATTGGTACTTGTTCCTGCCAAAAGATAGCAGTAAGAATTGCAGCATTACCATGCATAACTTATATAAGTTCATAGATAATACAAAAGTATTCATCAAGTGCACCTACACAAGTCTAAATATGCATAATCTATGCTAATAGGTTAGAAATTAAAAGATGTGTTCGTTTACCTCAACAGAATCCAAGAGCCCTTCCATTGCTTGCCGTACATCATCAATTAATTCATAAATAACTTTATATAATCTTATCTCAACGGCTTTATTATCTGCATAGCTTTTCACAGAGCCTGGTGCTTTGACATTAAATCCAAAAATTATGGCTTTGCTTGCATACGCAAGGTCAACGTCACTTGTGCTTACATCGCCTGTGGTTTCCATCAAAAACTTCAGTGTGACATTATCTTGTGGTAGCACCTGCAGGGCTTGTTTGACTGCTTCAATGGATCCCTAGTCATGACCAAGAATAATGAAATTTAATACCAGATGAAGTAATAACTACAGTGATGATTTATGAAACATATTGAAGTAGTAGAAATTTAGCAAAATATAGAATACAAATTTACAATAAAGAAAATGCCAACTCATAGTTACCTAATTTGTGGTACTATTTGCAATAAATGTGGTAGGAAATACTACCAATATTTATTTTGAAAAACTAAAAGTAAAATATTTTTTTTTCATTTGTTTAATAATGTAATAATTATGTGTATCATTTATTTAGTTTATTATTTATATATTCATTTACTAACTACTTTTTCCTTCCACGATAAGTTTAAAAGGGTATTTTCCCTATGCTAAATTCATTGTTAAATATTTTAAATTGCATTTACTATTTCCTTCACATTGCCACGTGAATTATGATCTTATCTCGGTGATCGAATATATATATATATATATATTGGTGATATTGTGGTCGTGATTACCACCACAATATCACCGGAAAAAGTCATCAATAAGTTAAACCAGGTATTTAACATCAACAAAATGGTGTACAAATTAAAGTAACACTAGTAGCAGTGAACATACCTGAAGATCAACCTTCAAAATAACATTCAATTGGTGCAAGTCTAATCCGGAAAGCTTTCCTGATGAAACTGCAGAAGCTAACGAAGAAAGGGTGACCTTGCCATCTCCTGCCTTTGCTGAAATACGCTCATCTCGCAATGACATAACACGGGACTCTGCCTTTTCACGCGCAGTATCAAGGGACTCAACAACCTCAAATACATCACCAGCAACTGGAACATTATTCAATCCAATAACCTGCATTAATGCACAGAAGAACAATAAGAAAAATTTGTATGAGGATAACTTTTAGCGTCTATTCAGAACCTCAAAACGTGCAGGCCTTTTAAATGACAGGAGATGGTAACTATGAAAATTCAAAGTCTATCAATGTTTAACTTTTCACCATTGCAAAATGCTCAGGGAAACAAAGAAGTAGTAATGTTTTACGCTGGAAATTTACAAACCTGTACAGGTATAGAAGGTGTAGCTTCATCAACACGCTTTCCACTATCATCGAATAAAGCTCGTACCTGAAGGAAGTAATAAATAGGTGTTAATCAATTCAGAGGAAAGCAAAGCAGATTGCTCAGAAGTCGATAACCAAAAGCTAAGATCATTAAATTTTGAACTTTAAATTTATGTATATACACCAACCTTTCCAAAAGATCCTCCACAAACTACTATATCACCCCTTCTAAGTGTTCCATTCTGCACAATAAATGTAGCAAATGGTCCTTTTGATTTATCCAAGCCTGCCTCAATGACTGTTCCCTTTGCACTTCTATCAGGATTAGCTTTCAGTTCTTGCAACTAAACAATAAATTATTAGGTCAGAATCCATAGGGGGAAGATAAAGAAAGAAATCCAAAAAGTGCAATTTAAACCAAGTACTGCCAAATAATCAATAATCTTCTCTCATCGCCACAGAAAAACCGAAAACTACTGGTGTTTGTCTGCTATATGTTAATTTGATAAAGGTAGAAATTTGATAATCAGATGAAGCAGATAAATTACCTCGGCAACAAGCATAACTGTTTCCAAAAGATCGTCTACATTCTGCCCTTGAAGAGCACTTATCTGTTGATGAGAGAGAAAGAAAGTGAAATATAACTTCCTGTAAGTTACAGAAGCATAAACAAAATATGACCATGAACAAGTAAATGAGAAATATAAACCTGAACCATCGGGACGTCACCACCCCAGTCTTCTGGCATCAGACCAATTGAAGAAAGCTCTTGCATAACTCGATCTGGATTTGCTCCATCTTTATCTATCTATTTCAATTAAATAAATAAATGTGTCAACAATTCCTCATGCCATCAACAGTGTTGTCAAATAGAGGCTACAGCAGCAGCATAGCGGAATTTAAACAAATGACTATTGTTTCGCAATATGTTGTTTAGTACAAAGTGTTGTCAAATAGTCACTATTGTGGCCTTATAGCAAAACGGAATTCAAACAACCACTATTTGATAACACTGAATCATAAGCATCGAAAATTGATGTTGGAGACATATGCTGGCCTACCTTGTTTATAGCAATTATCATCGGTACTCCTGCTGCTTTGGCATGAGCTATAGCTTCACTTGTTTGAGGACGAATACCATCATCAGCAGCCACAACAATAATAGCAATGTCTGTTACGCTTGCTCCACGAGCTCTCATTGCCCCAAACGCCTTACAGAAACATATATATTAGATATTGGATATGGAAAATTATTATTAATAAAGTGACACTGATTTTCGTTTTACAACCCTTCCTTGAGGTTACAAGGTCAAACTCTTACGACTGCCTCATATACAATATCAGATATTGGAAAGAAAAATGCAAAGCTGGGTTACAGTTATGTGGTTAATAGTTTAGCTAAAAACTATACACTAGCATAAATGAGAAATTCATCACAGTCATGGATTAAAGTCCCAATAGGGTTCAGCAGAGTGAAATGTACAACCAGTTTTGCATATTTATAAGGAAATAAGTTAAAAATGAGTTTTTTTTATATCAAAACCAAGCATACCTCGTGCCCAGGAGTGTCGAGAAAAACACACGGCAACGTTTTTCCATCAACAGGTACTTGCACTTTATAAGCCCCAATTCCTTGTGTGATCCCACCAGCTTCAGAAGCAGCTACCTGTTAACAATTGGTGCATCAGGTATAAATTGAATATGAGTGTCATATGAGCCTAGATGATGCCTAAATATATAACATAATTCACCACATACCTTGGTCTTCCTTATATGATCCAACAGAGTTGTCTGCCAAATGATAACACCAACAAATATCAGAAAATGGAGGAATGTAAAAGAAAAAAATACAGACACAAAGGAAGAATACATAGTGATATCACTTACTTTGCCGTGATCTACATGGCCCATGATAGTAATAACAGGAGGTCTGTCTTTGAGTTTGTCAAGGTCATCTTCCTCGAGAATTTCCCTTCTATTCACTAATCCTTCAACTTTGAAAGGATCGGCATCGATGACTTCCACTTCATATTCTTTACATATCATCTTCACCATATCCTTGTCTAGAGTTTGCACCCCGTCTGGTTTAATTCCTTTGGAGTACAAAGAACCGAGGATTTCACCTTCAGTGGTCGCCAAATTGTATGCCAACTCCTCCACCAGCATACCTTTGTCACTGACCTCTAGAATTTCAACTTTAACAGGAGCAGCTTCCCTGGCAGCCTGAAGTCGTACCGCCCTACGACTTGCTTTACTCCATTTCCTTCCTTTTCTTGTAGCACCGGAACTATCATCATCATTCACCACCATTCGTCTTCTTGGTCCTCCTGCCCCTGATTTCCTCCGGTAATCATCTTTAAACCTTCCTTGGGGAGGAGCCTTCCCTGGTTTCGAAGGAGCCATAACAGATTGAGCAATCACAGGATCAACTTCCGGTTTCTTTGAAGCAAACTTATCAATCAAGATAGGTCCCTTCCTTTCTTTAGGCGTAACAGGTGTTTCACCTTGCCCTTTATCATCCTTCAAGATAACAGTATTTTTAACAGCTGTGTCACCTTGCCCTCTATCATCCTTCAAGATAACAGGCTTTTTAACAAGTGGCGGGGGTGGTGGGGGCGGCGGGGCTATAGAAGGCCTAGACAGTAATGTCGGTTGAGGTCTCGAAGGAGGCTGAGGATCACTAGACCGAGATGTTACCTTCTCCCCTCCCACTATCTGTGATTCCCTCACTTCACTTCTCTTGATACTAGGCTTAGGTTCTTCCTTCACAACCCTCTTCACAGTTGCAACCGAATCCCCTTTACGCCATATACTCTTCAATGTCTTAGACTTATGTTTTTGTAACGAATTTACCGCATTATCATCCTTAGGTTTAACATTTATCTCTGCTTTAACATTTGTCTCCGGTCTTGCCGGTTTACTTACCGAACCATTACTTCTTTCACCATCCAACTTAGGATTTTCAAGCTTTTCAGCCTTCTCCAAAACCTCTCCAAGTGATTCAATCACCTTAGTCCTCTCATCGACATCATTACTACTAGAGGACTTCAAAACAGGCTTAGGAGGAGGTTTAAGAACAAAACTACCACCAACACCACCACTATCACCACCTTTATTATCATCATCAATGTTAGTAGAATCAAGAGAAACTGAATTCCCTTGGTTAGCAACAAAATCAGTTGTAGTAACTGAATATCTACAAACAGACAAAGAAACACAATGCCATCTTTTTTTACCTTTATTACAATTCCCTCTTGAAACAGAAATTCTTCTAACAACAGAATGTGACATTCTAGTTGAACTACTCACACCATTGAAACTACCTAAACTCACTGGTGAAGCAAGATAACTCATTGTTCCTTGCAAATTTCCAACTAATATCAGCATATTAAGACCAACCCCGCAACATAAAAACAACCAAAAAAAAAAAAAAACTATCTTTTATCTTTCTAGTTAAACTTCAACAATTCCTCATTACACAAGGTGTCTAAGTTAAGAATTGAACCTACCCAGAAACCAAATTGTGATGAAAATGAGAAAACAATGGTACCTTTGGTTTAAAGACAGGAACTTTATGTTTGGGGTTGAGGTAGAGCATGCATAAGAGTTATGGGTATTGAAATTCAATGAAGAGAAAGGTTAGTTTTTTTTTTTTTTTGTGATGATAGAATATAGAAGAGAAGAAGAAGAGAAGAAAGAGTGGAAGAAGTGATTTTGTGGATATGAAAATTGGTTGAGATAACCTTATGGCATTTTTCGATTGAATTGTGTGGATGATTATGTGCCTGACAAATTTTTGTGTTTCTTTTCCGATAATGCCTTTTTTCTATTTTTCGTGGTTTTTCATGTTTTTTGTTTTATCTCTGTTTTTTCATTTTTTTCGTTTTTTTTTTGTACAATCTCGGTATTATTTTTTTAAATTACCATGATGCTCATATGAAATTTTTACTTTTGTTAGCAATAATTAATTTTTGTAAAACAATATATAAGATATTGGATTCTCCTCCTCTCTACTGAATATTACTCATAAACATTAGTCACAAATTGAACTTCTGATTATATGTTTAAGAGAACCAAAATGCTTAACATTTAAATCAATTCATTATTGATTTTCTTAGCATTGTTATTGTTATGAGCTAATTTTATTTTATTTTTTACCATTATAAGTATGAAGTTTTTATTTTATTTAAACGTTGCTTTTTTATGAGGTATATAAAATGATTTTTTTTAATTGAATTTTTTCATTTGAAAATTAGATTGAAGTGTAACTACATATTTAATTTTATTATTTTTTATAGTAAAATGTAACTACTTATTTAAGTTGTTCAAGTTGCTTAATATTTGATAAATTGAATGTTGTTGAGAGGTTTTTTTTATAATAAAGAAATAATAATTTGTTCAGCAAAAAATAGGAAATACACTAAACTCATATATACCGCAAGGTTTTGAATTTAAATTCATATAAAAATTTAACTTAATAATATCTAGTTCGGTTTTGACTTATGAATATGAGAAAATTTGTTTTTTGTATTATAGGAAAAAGAAAAAAGAATATATTTGGGGTAAATTTATTATTAATATTATTTTATTATTATTATTATTATTATTATTATTATTATTATTATTATTATTGTAGATTATAATGGTTTGGGTAAGAACACGTTGGCAATTCATGGCCTTAATTATACCAAACATATTAGAGGTGTGAATATTCCAATTTTTTATTTTTGGCGTCAACATTCCAATATTGTTTTTTTTTTTTTGAAGCAACATTCCAATATTGTTGTGACTTTGTGATATCGAGCAGATTAATGAAAGGAAAATGCACACAAAATGATCTAAACAAATCTGAACCTACTTTGAAATCTCAAAAGGAAAAATATGGCAAGGAAATAAATGTGAGAATATTATCTTGTGGTATATATTAATCAATCAAGATGTCTTTTCAATACAAGGTATACCAAAAGAGACTATAATAGTTTACACAAAACAATAGAAAAAAAATATCAAGAGATGACAAAATTAATCGATACTCAAACAAGTTAACAAGCTCGACCACTAACTATGGTAGTTTGAGACTAGTGTAACATTCGTTGTCTTCAACCAACAGTAAGAATGAAGCTTGATCTTGTCCAACAGTTGAGATAATGATAACTCTGAATTTCTGAACAACCGATGATTTCTTTCAGTCCAAATAACCCAAACGCATAAGAACCAGACGAGCTGCAGAAAAGAGCGTCGCGCTCGATGACCTCCCGATGAATACGTGAACTGGAGAAAGTGATCTGAAAGAGTCTAGGGCTCCACTGACGAAAACCTTATCCACGACCGGACCAACGACCAAAGAGAGCCAAATGTGCTGCATGAAAAGAATAGAGGCTGAGTTGATTCAACATTGCCGCAACCTAACACACATGGAAGAACTTCTGGGGTGATGATACCTCGGTGTGCCAGATTTTCTTTACTTGGCAACCGATCGCGCAAGAGTTGTCAGGAAAACACAAACACTAAAGGAACCTGACTATGCCAAATAAGGTTGTCAACCGCATCCCGAGGAACAAGCTGCTGATATCAATTTTTTAAACACTAAATATCTTGCATCATTAAATGTTAAATGTCTATATTTAGTGCATCTCCAATAAACAAAATTGAAGGTATGATATCTTATTTAAGGTATGTATCATCAATTTAATATTACAATTTTTATTTAAACAAAGTTAAAATAATAATGCGATCAGGAGGGGGTTGCAACCACTATATGTCAGAACTGACCTCCGAACCAGATTAAACTAGTGGTGAAAAAAAAGTTAAAATAATAATTATAGAAGGGACCACTTGTTAGTATGCATGATACTCAAAGTGGTATTAATATTAGAACAAAATATGTATGAATTGCATAATTATTTACACAACATTGTAGAAACCACTTGTTAATAATGTATGATCCCAAAGTCGTATCGTCATTGGAGGCACATGTTAATCTGATCCATCTCAAAGGGTGTGTTTGGTTTGAGAGAGAAATAGGTAAGAGAGAGTAAGGGAAGAGAGAAAAGGGTGAGAAAGATGTAAGAAATAAAGTTGATTTGAGATATTGGTTAATCACTATCAATCCAATAAACTTGGTGCTATGAAGCTTACCAAAATACCCTTGCCAAAACCAATTCCATGCAAAAAATGTGACATGGCTTTTCTCTTTGCATCACATAATTCCACATGCATTTCCCAACCTAGTTGATGCATGTGCTCCAACTTGGTGAAAGAAGTCAAATTTTTTGAAGCAAATTCTGCGAGTACAGTATCTGGTAGCTTCTATACTGACTACATTATATCACCTTTCGCAAAAAAAAAATACACTCTTTCCAACAATCTACTTTTATGATTCCTTTCCTTCATTTCTCTCTTACACGGTTTCATCTTCTTTATTCTACCTTCCTCACATCTCAACTCAATGTTTCAAACATCAGGTATGAATTAGATCTTTGCTTTACGACTGACATTTACTTCCAACTATTGATGTTAACCATTGTTATTTTCAGTTGTTTTTCTGTTTGAAATTTTGTATCTCGATTCAAAGA
The DNA here is from genome assembly GCA_030408175.1 of Trifolium repens. Classification (NCBI taxonomy): domain Eukaryota; kingdom Viridiplantae; phylum Streptophyta; class Magnoliopsida; order Fabales; family Fabaceae; genus Trifolium; species Trifolium repens. The sequence goes on from CP125846.1 coordinate 39,928,543, forward strand.
AACTAGACAAATAATGTGAAGATCATTATTATATATGGAGTCTTTAATCTTTTAATATGAACGGAGAAGGAGTCTTTAATATTTTGGTTTTGTATGTTTTCCGGTTTTCATGTTCTTAGACACTTTTTACTATGTTTTTTCACAACCTTGCATATTATTTCAGTAATGGTACCGCTGATTCTTACCGAATCGTTCATGCTCAGTCCTGCTATGCTCAGAAGACGTTGATAGTAGCAAATCGGACAAATGCCTGCAAGAGTCCGTGTTCAACCTTCTCTCTCTCTCTCTCTCTCACACACACACACACACATTTTCGCTCAAAATTGAAAGGGTTACTCTCAATCATCGTACAACCTGCCATTTTACCATAGGCTTGCATTTTTTTAGGTCTTTTCAGGGTTATAACGTGGCTTAGGTCAAGGTAGGACATTTGTGGGAATAGTAGGCTAAACATTGGAGTTATGTTTCTATTTTGTTTCCTTTTTGTGTACGCAACCTTAGTCCTTAGGGTGCCTTTTTGTGTTTGTATCAGAGAATAAGAACCAGATGTGTCTTTGTGTGGTTCTTTTCTATCACTATTTTTGCCTTTTGGCTCTATCTTTTGCCATTTGGCTCTTTCTTTTTTCATTCTTTTTTTTAAGAGACTATTTTTTTTAGGGAATTTTTTATGTTTTCCCGTCTTTTTTTTTTTTTTTGTAGTGATAGTTCTCTGTACATCCACCCCAAACTTAGAATGTTGCTAGTTCCATGAGTAAGCCCAAACTTATTTTGTTGCCAAGACTAGAGAACTATTACCTTGACTCCAAAGAGGGTAATTCATTGTTTTTCTGGTCTATAGGCTTGTATCGTGGTTTGTCACCGAAACAAAAGGGATAATATTTTTTACGGCTCAAAATTGGCTAGCAAAGGATATAATAATAATAAGAGTGACTTGAAAAGGCTCTGGGTTATAACAAACAACTGCCTCAATGCATATATATTAAATTAACCAGTCAGCAGAGAATTAGAGCAAGTTCTAGAAAATAAACAAGTGCACGGTACTTTCATAGTAGATCAAAAGAAAGTGGTAATACCGTTTGAAAATATTTGGCTCAAATCCTCACATGGCTTAGGTATATCTGAAGGTTTGAACATTTGTCTCACAGACACCAGCTTCATCACTCATCTCATTGTCTCCCGAACTTCACACTTCGAAGCAATCACCTTTGGTATTTGTGTGAAGGCGTGAAATTCGGATCATCAAAATCCATAACTTACTTTGCTGCAATCTTACCTATAACAGTTGCTCATGCACATGATAATAAACAGCAAACAGTTACTCAATTTTTTTTTATAAGTTTAAAAAAGGTTATTTACAGATGAAAGATGACATACTGAAATTCTTTAGTATACTTTATTGAATTGAAAAACAATACTGAAATAAAAATTATTGATATGAAATACTTAATATAAAATACTTATCCTTGGGTTGCCTCCCAAGCAACGCTTGTTTAGCGTCTCATTAGCTTGACACATTTCCTCCATTACAGAGGATAGGTTCGCGTGTCTCTTTGTGCTCCTTTGTTCCAACTCGAAACACTGGTCATCTTCCATAATTAATTTTTTACAATCTTGATAGAATCAGGTCTTGCTTCACTATACCCTTGACTATCCCTGTTGGCGGATTTATTTTCAGGTGTAGTTTCATAGAGCGTGGTGACTTCACCCCAAACTTATATTTATGCATGTCTCTCTGTTATACGCTTACTTCACGAGGAAAAATTTGTTCTTCTGAGGTGACTTGGCAGATTGGTTCCCCTGATTGTAACAGTTCATTCATGATGGCTTCTCTCTCCTTTTGTCATCTTTGCCAATGGTTCTTGTGTCTCTGAACCATTGCTGTTAACAGCCCCATCTTCTCTTACTTCTTGTGACATTCTTTTATTAACGTCTTTCCGGAAGTTTTAGTCCAATGATCCTCCTGACCATTGACTGTATGTTGCAGCCTTCTCTTTTACAATTCGTTCCATCCCTCGTCATCTTCCTTGAGAGCTTCATGTGAGAATGCTGTCTTTAGTTGGTTGTTGCCAGCCTCTCTAATCCTTAGTGCTTAAAAGTACCTGTCTACATACACTCAACAAATACCTCAGTAGCACTGGAAAATGTAAGTTATAAATATTTTTGGTTTGTCTCATGTGTCTTTGTCACTATGAAAATTTTCAGGTAAGTGAGGTGGATCACACGGATCGCTTAAATACCAAGACTTATCCTTAGCTAGAACTTTCACAAATCAAAATTCATAATCATCAACAAGATTTTTTTGATTTTTTAATTTTTTTTTTGACAAACTTAAATAAATCTAACGATGCTTTGTAAACACAATCTCCGGCAACGGCGCCAAAAACTTGACTACATTCTGGCAAGTGCACCAGTCTGTCGTCGAGTAATAATTCACACTCTAGGTGTCTAGAATGAGTTCGTATCCATAGGGATCGTGCCGCATTTTCGCTAGCGTTATTTAAGTTTGTAGTTTTGCATTCGTTTTGGTTTTGGAAAAAGGCTTTATAAAAATAAGCGTAATGTGTAACATCCTAATTTTCGTAGTTAGTATTTATTTACTTTTTATTTCGTTGAGTAGCGCGTAATTTCCGTAAAATTAATAATTAGGTGTGTGTTTGTAATTTATTACTTAAATGATATAAATTATTAATACAAAGAATTAATTAATTAATGAGCTTAATGTAGAGTTGGAACTTAAACCAAGTGAGAGACATTTTAGTAATTACACAAATGAAAACCTAGGTATAAATAGAAAAAGTTAGTGGAAGAAAAATCAAAATTGTGGTTTTATGATAAATTGAGAGAAGTTGGAGAAAGCTTCACATAGAAGAAAGAAGAGTCAAGAAACTTAGAGAGATTCAAAGGGGAGGAGCAACGAATCATCATCACTAAGGTAAGAGGGATAGATACTATAATCTAGAGGTGAATTAATTGAGAGGGGAGAATCACAATTCTCCATCCCAAACTCTCATCATCTCACATATAGGGTTTGGAAAGGGATTTTAGGAATTTGTTTATATACAAAGTTTAATACATGATTCTATGTGTTCCTTTGTGATTATTATATGATTCTCTTTAATAAAAATGCCTTTCTTGGATTTGTTGAAGTTGTTATTTGGAAATCTTAGTGAATTTATGAGTTTGAGTTAAATCCATGAAATTAAGTGCTTATATGTGATGTTAATTTGCTTTTTAAGTGATTTTGAATATGTATAATCATGATATATGCTTGGTATAATTTTCTGGACCTAACTAAGTGATTTTCAAGCTTAAATAAGTGATTAAAAGTGATTTCCCAAGCAAAAACGTGATGCTGCAGAATTTTGCAGGATATTGCGTCGAAATCTGGCCGCCGCTAAGGCCGACGCTACGCGTTATTGGCCATTATTTTTTGGTCTGACCGCTGATCCTTTTTTTTAGTCCAAACTTATTTTATCCAGTTTTTCGTGTAGATTCCAATTCCGAAGTCCGTTTTTGGAGATTTCATTTAGTTAGTGATGTTTATTAAGTTTTGAGTTACTTTAAGTCTTAATTGAGTTTAGTTAATTCAATTAATAAGGTTTAACTTGATAATCTCATGATGTTTGTAACTTGGGATAATTGTATCTATGATGTGATGGATTTGGTGAGATATATTTGATTATAATTATTTGGTGAAAATTTGGTGTGAAGATGGGATATGTTTCCATATATTGAAGAAATATAATGATAGTTCATTATTATGTAGTATCATATATTTGATATGTGACTAGCATTCATGCATTCATATGTCTAGCTTTTGGTGTGAAGATGGATTAGGATATCCATATATTTTGGTGAGAATTTAGTGTGAAGATGGAATATGTTTTCCATATATTTTGGTGAGATGGTACCACATGCATATAGATGTGTCTAGGGGACATGACATATCTATGTGACATTAGAATGCATTAGAAATTTATGTGTTATCTCTAATTGGTAAATGATACTTGGCATTATTGGAAAATATCCTTACTTGATGTGATGAACATTGTTAATTACAGGATCGATAGTTAAGTATTATTTGGCATGTGTAATCAAGTAACATTATGACGATGTTTTGTTAAATATGATAAAAGGAAGAATATATGCAATACGCTATTTATGAGTACTTGCATAAGCATGTTTGGATATTTTTTTTTTTAAATATGACTGATACATGGTATGAACATGCTTAATACATGGTATTCCTCTGTTTTGTGTATGTGCTGGACCTTTGAGGTCCAGATCCTCAGGTTAATTCTCGTGCAACAGAGGAATAGTAGCTATTTTCGTGCTCTTAGTTCTTGGTAGGGAGATTAGCTTAGAGCCCCTCCGTTTTGTCGTTTCTTTTTTTATTCTTTGTCAGTTGTATGTAGACTTAGAAGCTCTGATAATGTAACACCGTGTCTAAGATTATACTTTCAGTCGCTTCCGTATATGATTTTGTATGTTGAGGCCTTATGTGCCATACTTTGTTGAGATAGTATATCATGAATTCACGATTCATGATAAGTTCATGTTATGTAAGACTTATTTTTATGGATCATTATAAGTTAAATGACTGGATTTTGTTACATGATAAATAAATGATTATGCATGATTAGTTATTAGGACAGGTTTTAATTTCCGCTTCAATGTAATGAATGATAATCATGCTTGGACGTCCGTTTTATATTTTAATAATGTAACACTCTATTTGCTATGATGTTATTTAATTAAGTTATTAAGTACGCGTAGTAGTTTAGGGTGTTACATAATGCTTGCAGAAAATAAAGATAAATGATTCAGAAACATAGAGGATATGTATGGTGGTTGGACTCACTCCCTTCTTCATATTTGGCATGAGCGGTGCATAACATAGTTAATCAGATTATTGTTCGGCAGTGACTTTATCCTTGTGTTGTAATACCTTACTATTACTCTATGTATAAGAAGTTTCCCTACGTTCATAACTAAGGTACCTACAAGAGCCTAACCTCGCTTTGTCACATACCCTAATTACTAGGTGAGTTATTCATTACACATGCATTATTACCTTCACCCATCCAATGCCTCTAGGTCCTAGTATCGGGCTGTTCAGCTTCTAAGTGCTCAGTTCACACCTAGTTCCCGATTCCTCCTCTAACCGCTCAGTTCGCGACTAAATCAGGATGTTACCGTCTCTATTCACCTAGCATATTTACTACTAGTTCCGGACGAATATATAAGTAAATTTAATATAAATACTAAAGCTAACCCTAACATTGATTCTATGGGTGCTCCCGCTTATCCGGTCAAATTACGAGAATACGTTATTAAAGTGTAAGAAAGTAAATAACAAACATAATACTGAATAACATTTATTATAACTTTGACTCAATCACAGACTCCAAATATTTATAGGGGAGTTCAACATCTCCACCACAACCTAAGACATCTATTACAAAAGACTACATATTTAAATTACAAAAAATACATATTTAAATTACAAAAGAATAATCTAAACAAAAGCCTAAAGAAAACATACTTTGATGAGTTAGTTTTCCCGTAAGGGGAGAAAACTTGCCCTTAGAGCTCCTCTGCACACCCCCTTATAGTAGAGAGTGTTCTACTTTTTATGAATGAAAAATAATGATGAATTGGAGCTCTATTTATAGTTTTCGTAATGGGCCTCAGCAAGCCATCGTACTGCGATAGGTCCATCGCAGTACGATGGGAAGATTCAGTTTAATTTTATAACTGATCATGTGCATTTCATCAGTTTGGTCGCCAAGTAAGGTCATCGTACCACGATGAGGTCCATCATAGCACGATGAACAGATACTCTTCAGATTTATTTCTTCTATTTCCTTGCCCAGCAAACAGCTTCCATCGTGGTACGATGGAAGTCATCGTACTAGGATGAACAACACAATTTCTTCACTTTTTTGGCTTTTCCTTGTCTTTTTGTATTCTTTGTTTTGCTTTGATGCTTTTCCTTGATTTTGTAGGTTTTCCTTCGTATTTGGGTCTGTCTTGGTCATTTTACTACTAATACTAATACTAATAATACCATAGAAATTTCTGTCATCACTGTGTCACAAAATTATTAATCTTGTCAAATTACTCTTCAAAGGTCACGCCGAGGCAAGCCGGTCTCGGGTGCCTGACTCTGCGTACAACCGATACGAGGATGATTGGATTTCCACGTTGGCTCACATAATAAGTTACAGAACTCGAAAGAATTCTTTAAGATGGTTTATAATTACCGTTTAATTTAATGAGTATAGCAATTCTAACCAATATATCCCCCCAAGGTATCATAAACATGTTACTGATACATATAAAAATATACATCTCATTCTCTAACCATATAATCGATTTAACACATGTTCATGAAAGTCAAGTTGCATTCGGACATAAAACGAGTGATATAGGAATTTTCTGAAAATTATGGTGGTTATGACCTGCTAAACTCGCTACGGCGAGGATTCATGTCAGGACCTGTAACACTCGCCGTGGCGAGTCAAAAACCCGCCCGGCGAGCTATACAGGGCACGAACCTCGCTACGGCGAGCATGTACTCGCTATGGCGAGCCATAGCAAAACAGTCCCTGTTTCTGCAAAAATGTGATTTTTCAAATGTTTCACCTACAATCTCCATGCAACTCGTTATTAACATGTTTTACAGTATAAAATAGATTATATAGGAGTAGGAATTGGGAATTATTCCTGCTCATTCACTAATTTGATTCCTAATCCTAGTGTTTGCATGCAAAATCATATTTGGGGAAAATTAAGCTCTACAATACTTCTAAGGTTAAAGGATCTAAGAACCCACATGAAATTGAAGCTTTAACACTGGTTCTAGGCTCTGTTACAACCACGAACTATTTACCCCAAAACTGACATTGAAGCTCCAATGCTCTTGAAACACGAAATTGAAGAAGAATGGATTCTTATGTCTGATTGTTTGATGATTTGCTTCTGATATTGAAGGGTATTTATAGGGGTTCTTGCTACTGATTGGAACATAGATGGTTTGGTTTTAGTCTTGTTTGCATGCAACATAGTTTTAGTGAGGTTTTGGTCAAATGAAATGGTGTTGTTGTTGTGGATGATGGAGGCAGAACATGGGAAGAGGAAGGAGTAAGGGCAAGCTTCTGATTCTTGCATGCAAGAAGGATGGTGGATAGTAACTTGAGAGTTTCTAAGTTTGTTGTTGTTGCTTGGGTGCTCACGAGGGAGAAGAGAGTGTTTGGAGTGTTTAGGTTGTTGTCATTGAACATGAGTGAGAGAATTGAAGGAGGAAGTTTTTCTGATTTTACTTGTTCTTGCATGTGATCATAATATTATATAGACAAATGTAAGGTAATGGGGGCGTTGGGAGAAGGGATGGGAGGCGTGAGAGAGGGAAAAGTGAGTGTAGGGTTTAAATTTGATTTTTCTCTTATGTCTTGGTGCGGTTAAGTGTAGATAGAGTAATTAATTTGATCTCATTAGAATATTCCCTTATGTTCTAATTATAACACTTAATTTCCAATTAAGCTTCAGTGATTGACTCTATTTAATATTCTCTTATTAAATAAAGTTGGGATGTTACATGTTCTGCAAACTAATCAAATTAATTATAATCATACTTTATATTTTTTTACTGATATAATCATACTTTAATTATGCACTCAATGTTATGGAAAAAAAAGAGGAGAGGCGTATCCTCGACCTTTTATAAACAGTCCTGACAACTAATTTTCTTGAAGGAGACAGTGATTTGGTGTTAACTATTTTGGTAGGCACACCTCTCTAGTGGGGTGGTACTATTACTTGCGATGATATGATACCTTTGATGTCTTGAAAGGTTTAGCCTAAGCTTGGTTTGACCATTGATCAATGTTTGCAGACTAAATGTCTTGGACTTTCAATGTGCTTATACATCTCGACAAGAGGAAAAATAAAAAAGATAAGACTTAATTAGTCTTTAAGTCCCTTAAAGATTTTTTTGGTTTCACTTTGATCCCTTAAAGAAAATAAGTTCCACTTTGGTCCTTATTGATATCTCCATCAGTCAATATGGTCATTTCCGTCCATTTTTTTCAAAAACCGTTAACTTCACTACATGTGCCACGTAACAACCTATTTTACCACATGTACAGAAGTTAACAGTTTCTGAGAAAAAATGGACGAAAAGGACCATATTGACTGCCGGAGATATCAATAAGGGACTAAAGTGGAACTTATTTTCTTTAAGGGATCAAAGTGAAACTAAAAAAGTCTTTAAGGGACCTGCAGACTAATTAAGCCAAAAGATAATAACTAACATATCAACCATGTGATTGGTTGAATAAGATGAATCAAAGCTAAAACATCTATGATCAACTCCTCAATCACAACTTACATGAAACACTTATCCACCATTGCCGCAGTAAAATGTTTTGATAAACTTTTACAATCAATTGTTAAAATAAAATTACTCAACTTTTCATAATACATGTTACTCACATTTTTAACATAAATGAACTTAGTTAATTTAGTAAAAAAAAACAATAAATGAACTTGGTTAATTTAAAATGAATTTAAGGATTAAAACACACATTATTCACTACTACAGTCACCACCTACTACCTTTTAGAAGAAAAAAAATCACAACCTACTCTAACCTTCTCCAATTACCTTCAACCACCACTTTAACCATCGTCGATCACCGTTTCAACCACCGTACTCACCTCTAATCACTATCAACCATCACCTCTAACTATCTAACCTTCTTCGATTTCATCCAACCATCACTCTAATCGACATTGTTCACCACTTCTTCAACCACCATCAACCACCTTTAATCATTATCAACCATCACTCCGAACTATCTAACCTTCTCCAATTACACAATTCATCACTCTAACCACCATCAATCACGATCAACCATTATCAACGGTTACTCCAAATAACAAAGAAAAAACCCAAACTCAACTCAAAAACACTATCCAAAATTAAATCTCAAAATTCATAATATAAAAAACAAAAAAAACCCACTCCAAATATATACCTTTTTAAGAAAAAATGTGTAAGTTTTGTAAAAAAAGTGTAAGCATATGCCTAAAAAAAAAGGTAGATCCCTTTCAAAAAAAAAAGGTAGATCACGCGTACGGCAACCCAAACACAACACTAGCATAGAAGTAGAAGAAGAAGCTGCTTTCGAAATTAAAGCTCTGAACGAAAGAGATGAAGGAAGATGGTGGAGTAACATCGGCGAATCCCAAACCACATTCCGTTTCATCTCCTCCAACCGCTGCCGCTAGGTATCTTTCTCTCTCTAGGGTTTCTCTCTCTACCTTTTTTCACAATTCAATTTCGAATTCATCAATTTCTCAATTCTCTCTAATTAATTTCCCCTATTTTTATTCTCTCAGCTCTGCCGGAGCTTCGTCGCCGGCGTTCGATGCCACCGGAGAAGGTAGCCGACGAGATAAATCAAGCGCGGATTCGTATATGGTAATCGGTTCGGCACTGCGAGGTGTTTCAAATCCTTCCTGTAGACCCTGGGAACGATGTGATTTGCTTCGTCGTCTTTCCACTTTCAAGCTCGCCGGAAAATTGCCTAAGGTTTGCTTCTTTTTCGTTCCTCATTTTTGTGTTATGTGCATGTAGTGAACTAATTACTTTTTTGAGAAGTGGAGATTGTGCTCTAAGAAATTAGGTTAAGACAATTGTAGTTTGGGAAAGCTCTGATACTTCAAAATTGGCCAAGTATCGAGTCAAATACCGTATCCGATACCGCCGATACGTATTGGGTGCTTGGAGACGACTAGGACGGGATAGTTAAAAATATATAAGACGCGTAACTGTCACTTGTTTTGATAAGTTTAATAATTTGAATGTATATCTATGTATCAATTTTAGTTATGTTTATATATTGGGCATTTAAATATAATTTTTTTATTAAAGTATCTTGGCTGTATTTGGATTGATGAAATATAATTGAATGAGGTTGAGCGGAATAGAATGGAGTGGAGCGGAATGGAATAAATATGTCAGTCCATTGTTTGGATAGTTTACGACGGGTGTTGCAAAAAATTTACATTCCATCATTTACCTCCCAAATTGGATGGAACAAAATTGAGGGAAAGTGGTGGTATGGGATGGAATCCATTCCATCCTATTCCATTCCATTCCGTTGTTATTTTTATAATCCAAACAGTGGAACATTAATATATTCCATCCCTTCCCATTCCATCTCATTCCATCAATCCAAACATAGCCTAAATTTTAAAATTTTCCCGATGTCTGTATCTGTATACGCATCGTATCAAGTATCCGGGCTTCATAGATTGTAATGAAATTGGTGGAAATTGTATTGAGGTTTGTTTGGATGATTTTGCAGGTTGCTGGGCCTTTGGCTTGTGCTAAAAGAGGGTGGGTGAATGTTGATGTTGCTAAGATTGAGTGTGAGTTATGTGGTGCTAAGTTAGATTTTGCGTTGTCCTCAGATTCTTCTGTTGAAGGTGAGGATATTATTATTGTAATGGTTATTTTTTTACTTGTGTGATTTGCTGGTTCTGCTAGGTTTCAAATTTCAATCAACTTTGTCAAATAAAAGTGATATAGAGGAGAATTGATATAACTCTTTATGCTTGTTTCGTGTTTGGGCTGTGGGATAGGGTGCTTTCCTTAACTAATTGTAGTTTATATTGTTTTCAGTTCTTAGCTCAAATCAATGTAGTTCTACCTTGCCCAAAACTTATCCCTTCCTGGGAATTCAAATTTGACACCTATCTAAAATGCTTAATTTTCGTAAGCGCGTGGATAAGCTTAAATTAATAAACATGCTGGATTAGGGATTTGCCTTGGGAGGTATTGGGAAGGAATTGAAATGGAAGAATATTGATTAGTATAGAGAGGAAGAAAGAGTTAACTATTGATTCAAAACCTATAACTAAGAGACCGGGAAAGGAATAGAGGAAGAGGAAAAACCAAACATATCACAGTACTTTTGATCATGAAATCAGTTTTATTTATTTTGTTCCTTTCAAAAGGAGGGAGCTGAAGGTGATTCTATCGCATTGCTTTTCTAGTTTTCTACAACTGTTACTAGGTAGTCTGTTTGACATTAGAAATTTAGAATCCTGACTGGGCTGAATTTATTAGATGTTTTTAGTTTAACAGATTGTTGCTACATTATGCTTTTCACGATGGGTATTTTAAATCTATTGATCCAGTTAGTATTCAATAAAAAATATTTTATCGTCCTTTGCTCTTTTCTAGATCACTATTCCCCTTATCTTGACTTTTATATCACTTGATTTGTTGCTGTTGTATGTGCCTTGATTGTTTTTTTCTCATGTATTTGGAGAAGCTGATGCTTCCAGTGAAGAGTTTTCTAAACAGCTTGATAGAGGACACAAAATCAACTGTCCTTGGAGAGGTAATAGCTGTCCAGAAAGCTTGGTGCAGTTCCCTCCTACTTCACCTTCAGCTCTTATTGGAGGATTTAAGGACCGCAGTGATGGACTCTTGCAGTTCTACTCTCTTCCCATTGTATCTACGTCTGCAGTTGAGCAGATGCGAGTTACACATGGCCCTCAAATCGATAGTTTTATTGCTCAATTGCAAATTCAGACTGCTGGAGAATTGGGGTACAGAGCAGAAACCAATTTTACTGGAGAACTGGCTCCTCATTCATACTCATATGTAAGGTTTTCTCAGATGCATTATTTATTTAAATGTATTTTCTTCCAATTCGATTTTTGTTGTTATTATCTCCATCCTTACATTAACGCACCACTTCAATAGGCTCAAAAGCTTATAAGTCTCTGTGGATGGGAGCCACGGTGGCTTCCTAATGTGCTTGACCGTGAAGAACAGTCGGCCGAATCTGCTAAAAATGATTACAACTCTGATCCAGCCAAAGACTCTGCACCAGATCCAGCTCCAAGTAAGAAGGAGTTTTCAACTTCATCTAGGAAAGATACTGGGGATAATGATGTACTGTGTTCAGAATTTAATTGTGAATCTAGGTCACCTTTGTTAGATTGTAGCTTATGTGGAGCCACAGTTAGAATATGGGATTTCTTGACTGCCCCCCGTCCAGTTCATTTGGCTCCCTGTGGGGCTGATACCCCTCAAACGAGCAAGAAAATAGCATCAACACGAGGAATAAGTGCAGCTAGTGGTATCAATGAATGGGCTGATGGTGAGAAAGAGAGGACCGGAGACCGTGATGAGGCAACAACATCCGATAGAAGGAAATTAGCATCCTATAAAGGTTTGGATTTAAATCTTAAAATGACTAGTGGGCCATGTCGTTCACTAACAAATGTGGCTTCAACCAGCAATTTAAGAAACAAAAGGCCTTCTGGAAGTGATGTTGGTGATCTGGAAGCTTCTTATGAATCACAAGGCCCCAATGTACGCAAGCGCAGGTTGGATGATGGTGCAACCAGAGCTGACAGGCCACCTCTAAGCATGCAACAGGCTGATAGTGCTGAAAGAACTGTAGTTAACCATGACAATAATGAAATAAGTGGTAGTCAGCAGTTTTCAGCTGGCCCGTCAAAGCGTGCCCGTGATACTAATCATTTGGAAACACCCCAGTTTTCATTACGAAATCCTTCTGGTGCTGTACCCAGCTATTCAATGGATATTCAAACAGACGCAGAGGAAAATGCAGTTAACCAGTTGAACCCAGAAAAGGATCATGTCATCAGCATGCAACCTACCAGAGACTCCGCTCATGAATCTTCTGTAATTGCGATGAATATGGCTTATCACAGTTCAGATGATGAATCAATGGAAAGTGTTGAAAACACTCCCACAGATGTTAATGAAATCAATTTCCCTTCTGTTGATTTGAATGAAACATCAGAGATGAATAGCAGCTATCAAGCGCAACAGAGTGCTTGTGTCGTACCACCTTTAGAAAGAACAGGAGGGGAAACAGGTCGTAGCAGTTCAAATGCTTGTGGAGAAGTTTTGAACACAGAAACATTGACTGCACATGCTAGGGATGGTCCTAGTTTTGGTATTAGTGGAGGAAGTGTAGGCATGGGTGCAAGCCACGAGGCTGAAATCCATGGGACTGATGTCTCAGTTCATCGAGGTGATATTTTGGGTGATGCTGAGCCAATCGCTGAAGTGATTGAAAATCAGGGCCAAGTTAGTGAATTTGCACCATATGATGGTCATATTGGTGATTTTGTGCCAGCGGAAATGAGTCGAGAAGATCCTCAAGGGGATAGTCAGGCTGTGGTAACTCAGTCTACAGCAAGGGCTGATAGTGACTCAAAAACTATAGCTTCAACCAAGGTTGAGTCTGTTGAAAGTGGTGAAAAGACCAGTTGTAGCATAGAAATGCTAGGCCTTGAAAATGGTGCTCATCCATCACTTTCTTGCAATGCTGTTGTATGTTCTGCCTATGAAGTGTCCAAGGAAGAAGTTACTCAGACTGGGAAGGCATCTTATATTGATGATAGTGCACATCATGAATCAGGCAATTTAGATGCCGATGCTTTGGGTACGCCTGCTGATATATATATATATATTTATTTATATTTCATAAGTTTCTCAATTAATTTTTGACATGCTCTTCCAGTCTCCCCCCCCTCATCCTATCACTCACCCTGATGCTCAATGTGACCAGTATAAGCTGTTTTGACTTATGAATAATTTCATCGTAATTTGACTGTGAAAGAAACTAAGAGAGAGGGAAAGATGATTTCATTGATTTCAGAAAGTTAGTTACAATAGGTTGAGATTCTATCTTATATAGTGATAGAAGCTGAAGGGGTTAGTTACATTGTGTAACTAACTTGACTAGTAGCTACAAATTCTAGAATCATCTATAATACAAATAAGACTAGCTATCCACTATATACTCTAACACTCCCCTGCAGAAGCTGGACTTGGCTTGATGAAACTGTATTTGTCATAGACCCTTAGTTTGTCACGAAGAGCACAAAATTTGGCAGCTGAGAGAGGTTTAGTGAGTACATCAGCCCACTGATCCTGGGCAGGGACATGAGAGACTATAAGGCTTTTGTTGAGAACCTTCTCTCTGACAAAAAAGATGTCAAGCTCCATGTGCTTGGTTCTATGATGCAGTGTAGGATTATGAGCCAAGGAGACAGTGCTTAAATTGTCACATAGAATTTTGGGAGTGTAGAATTTGCAACCTAACTCAGTGAGGAGGGATTGAAGCCATAGAATTTCTGATGATAGATTGGCAAGGCTTCTGTATTCAGCCTCAGCACTTGACCTTGCCACTAGTGTCTGCTTTTTAGACCACCAAGAAACTAGGTTAGGTCCAACATAGATACAAGCCCCTGATGTGGATCTCCTATCATCAGGATCAGAAGCCCAATCAGCATCACAGAAGCCAATGAGACTGAGAGGCCTGTCAATAGGTGCAGCTTGAATTAAGAGACCATAATGCAAAGTACCACTCAAATATCTGAGAATCCTCTTCACTGCCTTCCAATGTTCTTCAAGAGGATTAGAAAGAAACTGACAAACTTTATTGACAGAGTATGCTATTTCAGGTCTTGTAAGAGTTGCATACTGTAGAGCACCAACAATGGACCTGAACTGAGTAGGATCCTCAACAGGAACAGATCCCACTTTAGATAGCTTTAGAGTAGAAGCCATAGGGGTAGGCATACCATTAGCAGTTTCCATTTTGGCCTTTGACAATAAGTCTCTAATGTACTTAGCTTGGGATAAAAGAAGGGACCCATTAGCTAAGTGAAAGACCTCAATCCCTAAAAAATAATCCAATGCACCCAGCTGCTTAAGAGCAAATTCAGCATTCAAATTGGAGATTAGTTTTTGAATATGAGGCATAGAACTCCCTGTGATGATAATATCATCAACATACACCAAAACAATAAGATGAAGCTTGCTAGTTTTCATCATGAAGAGACTAGGGTCACATTTGCTAGCCTGAAAACCATAGCCAAGGAGAGCTGCCTTTAATCTGTCAAACCATGCCCTGGGGGCTTGTTTAAGCCCATATAAGGCCTTGTTAAGCTTGCAGACAAGGTTCTTATCAGATGCCTCAAAGCCAGGTGGCTGCTGCATATAGACTTCCTCCTCCAAGATGCCATTCAAAAAGGCATTATTAACATCAATCTGCTGTATGAGCCATTTATTAGACACAGCCATAGTAAGAACAGTCTTGACAGTCACTGGTTTCACAACTGGTGAAAAAGTCTCAGTAAAATCAGAACCAGCCTGTTGGTGAAACCCCT
This sequence comes from Trifolium repens, assembly GCA_030408175.1. Classification (NCBI taxonomy): domain Eukaryota; kingdom Viridiplantae; phylum Streptophyta; class Magnoliopsida; order Fabales; family Fabaceae; genus Trifolium; species Trifolium repens. The sequence goes on from CP125846.1 coordinate 39,943,779, forward strand.
TAGCAACAAGCCTTGCTTTATACTTATGAATGGTCCCATCAGGATTTTCCTTGACTCTAAACACCCATTTGCAGCCTATGGGTTGTTTATGAACAGGAGGAGGAACAAGAGTCCATGTATTATTTCTGATTAATGCATCATATTCTTCCTTCATAGCAGCATGCCAATGAGAGGATAGGATTGCCTGTTTAACACTAGTTGGTTCCAAATGAGTTACAAGAATGGTGGGTTGATTTTTAGTTTTGGATCTAGTTAACATATGATGACTGACACGAGGTGGAGTAGTGGAGACAACAGGAGTAGAATTAGAGCTGGAAGCACCAGAATCAGGAGAAGAAAAGATATGCTGTGAAGCATTAGAAGTTTGAATGGGAGGGGAGCTGGTGGTGGAGTAATTTGATGAGGAGGAAGGTGTAGAAATTTCAGGACTCACAGGAATAGTGGTGAGAGGAGTAGGATTGAGTGGAGGAGACTGAGTTGGGTTACTTGAAGTTGGTGTAGATGGTGGTGAAGACAGCTGTTGTGTAGGTGTAGGAGTATGAGTGCTGAGAGAGGGCAAAAACAGGGAGGTTTGAGATGAAGAGGTGTTTGAGGTAGGTAATATAGGATCAGATTTGTTTTTAGAGAAAATTTGATTATAGGGAAATCTTTGTTCATTAAAAAGAACATCTTTGGATACATACACTCTCCCATCAGCACTTAGGCATTTGTAACCCTTGTAGGTAGATGAGTACCCCAAGAACACACATTCTTGAGATCTATAGGCAAGTTTGGTGGAATGGTAAGGTCTGAGAAAGGGAAAACATGCACAACCAAATATTTTGAGTGATTTGTAGTCAGGGTGTTTGTTTAATAGAACATAGTATGGTGAGTTATTGTGAAGGACAGGGGTGGGAATTCTGTTGATGAGGAAGGCTGCTGTGATAAAGGCATGATCCCAGTATTTCATTGGGAGATTGGCTTTGGATAGAAGAGTAAGGCCAGTTTCAACAAGGTGCCTATGCTTTCTTTCAACTAAACCATTTTGATGATGAGTATGGGGACAGGTCAATCTATGGATGACACCAAGTTTAGTAAGGTGTTGGGTAAGGGGTCTGAACTCTCCACCACCATCAGTTTGAACAGTTTTGATTTTACAATTGAATTGTAATTCAACCATGGATTGGAATTGAAGAAAGGTATGGAATGTATCAGACATTTTCTTTAAAGGATAGACCCACACAAATCTAGAAAAGGCATCAACACAAGTAAGAAAATATGTAAAACCACCAGAAGAGGTAATAGGTGCAGGACCCCACAAATCACAGACAATAAGTTCAAGAGGAAAAGTATAAGCAGTGGTAGATGCTGGTGCATGGAGTCTATGACTCTTGCCTAAGCAACAGTCAGAACAAAAAACATTTTGTGGTTTAGATGAGATATGGATATTGCATAATTTGAGTGCTTCTTTAAGTGCATCATGGTGAGGGTGTCCTAAACGATCATGCCACAAATTATAGAGAAAAGCAGAGTTTTCATTATTGGAATATTGAGATATATTTACATTAGCATTTTGGATAGTAGGAAGAGTAAACAAACTAGTATTAGGCATAGAAACAGAATTACATTGCTTGGATTTATTCAAACTAGAATTAGAAATGCTAGAATTAAGCAGAGAGAAAGAGTTACACTGCTTGGAATTATTTAATGCAGGAAAAGAAACTAAAGGAGAAGCAAATTTATATAGACCATCTGCTCCAACTACTCCATGCAGCAGGACTTCAGAGGAAGCCTGTGATTTGACAACACAGAAACTAGGGTGAAACTCAAAGTACACATTGTTATCTTGAGCAAATTTAGAGACACTCATAAGGTTTTTAGTAATATTAGGAACTAACAGGAGATTATTAAGAGTAAGAGAGGTTTTAGGGTTGGTTTGAGAAGTAAAACACATAGAACCTATAGAGTTAATAGGCAAACCTTGTCCATTTCCCATTAGCACCTGGTCAGATCCAGAGAATGAAGAAGCATCAGAAAGATTGGCTGCATCAGGAGTAACATGGTGAGAAGCACCAGAATCAGGATACCACCATTGATTGTTAAAGGCAGAAGTGCTTCCTGTAAGAAGAGCTTGAGGACGTGGTTGAGCTTGTGGTCTAGGTTGATAACCATAGCCATATCCATTGAAAGGAGCAGGATATTGAGGTGGAAATTGTGGTTGAAACTGTGGAGGTGGTTGAGGCCTATAGCCATAACCAAAGCCAGGCATGGTCCCTGTGTGCCTGTAATGACAGATAGAGGCATCATGATTGCTTCTGTTACAAATCTGACACGTAACGCCTCTTCCTCCACGACCACCACGTCCGGAGCGTCCACCACCCCTTCCATTTCGTCCACCACGGTAGGAACCGTCTCCTCCTTGAGGATTACTAGCAGTTACATGACTAGAACCAGTAGGAAATGAAGAATTAGGAGTTGTAGAAGCTTCACCATCAGAATTAGAGGACGAAATAGGTAACGAAGGAGTGTGAGCAAGATTCACTGATGCAGCATCTGTAGCACTCTGTTTCTTGTTCTTCTCGAGGCGCGATTCATGAGCAAGAAGATCAGATTCAACCTCATCAATCGAGACGGTTGAAGACTTGCTCGAAATTGCAGCGACGACGGAGTCATAATCCTCCGGTAGAGCATCAAGAACGATCTCAATCAAATTGCGAAGAGGAACAGGATCACCTACCGAAATCAACGAGTCGTTGATAACGCGAACGCGTTTGATGAACTCCGTAATCGTTCGATCACCTTTTTTGAGAGATCGCAATTCCGATCGAAGTTGACGCGCTGTGGTAGTGAGCAACGTATCAAAGTGCTGGTGAATCGCATCCCAAACCTGTGACGAATAGGTGAAATCAACGACCTTAGCAAGAAGCGAGTGCGAATCGGAGATCGTGGAGAGAATCCACGTGCAAATCAAGGCGTCGTGTTTCTCCCATTGAAGATACAAAGGATTAACGGTACCGGAAGCAAGATCTTCATTCGTAAGAAATTTCGCTGGAATTTCTGGATTTGTGATGTATTTTTGAAGATCAAGGCCACGAATCACACCGGAGATCTGTTGTTTCCACTGCTTGAAGTTCGAATCATCAAGCTTGAGGGAGATTAGGTTTGCGATCTTGTTGCCTTGAAAAGGATTTTGGTCCGCCATGGATCGAAAAGAGAGAAGCTCTATGATACCATGAAAGAAACTAAGAGAGAGGGAAAGATGATTTCATTGATTTCAGAAAGTTAGTTACAATAGGTTGAGATTCTATCTTATATAGTGATAGAAGCTGAAGGGGTTAGTTACATTGTGTAACTAACTTGACTAGTAGCTACAAATTCTAGAATCATCTATAATACAAATAAGACTAGCTATCCACTATATACTCTAACAGACTGCCAATCTCTATCCTAACAACACGATTATATGTAATGCTCAGTTATACAAAGTTATTTAGTGATTGAAATATGTAAATGCCAATGACAAGCATGAGAAGTAAAATCAGAAGGTGTTATAAAGATAGCTTGATTATTGGAGTAGAGGGAACAGTTCATAGATACAGAGGGAAGAGAGGGGAATATAGCTTCTTGTTTAGATGCTTAGTGAGGAAGGGGAAAGCAAAGCATGCATTCAATCCTTATTTGGGAATCAAATCATTTGTCAGCATTTCCTGTCCCCCTCCCTGTCTTCACAATTTAATGCTTACAATTCAATTGAAATAAAATCATGTAAGGAGAGAAGATTTTGCTAAATGAATTGAGTTTTTGGTTTTTGTCAAAACTAAATTAGGAGCAGGGACATGGAATGGAGGAAAAAAAAGATGTAAGTCTTCATGTTCGAGTCTTAAAATGAAGAAGAAAGTAAAGAGATACTTATAAAATTTTATAAACATTATGAAAATATTTCTTAGGTTTTGTAAAAAATAATTATAATTATACTGTTTTGAAAGAAACGAGTTAAAATTAATTTACTGTTATTTTGCTTTGGTTTAAATACTTTGTTTTGGGTAAATTGTTTAGAGTAAGTGAAAGTAGCACATCAGAAAGCAAAGAAAACAATAAGGGTAATGTTGGAGATTGTAATTCCCAAAACTGTAAATAGTGGTATTAAATTTAAAGTTTATGAATATCCTCCTTTGCCTCCTTTGCCTCCAATTTTATTATGAGTATATTATGCATATAGATATTGGTTGTATATGCACAATCATAGTTCAATGGTCCATAGTTGTTACGTTCTTATGTTTTTACTAATGAACTATGAAACTTGTACCAGATAATATTTTCAACTTTATGACCTAAACCAGTTTCATAGTGGTTACATCAATCAGTCACATAAAAAAACTCTAATCTTATGCTGAATGCAAGTACTGCTGATGAATTTTACCCAATATCTTCTGCCCATTATGTGGAAATTTTCTTTCGTGGTAAATGTTACATATTATGCTGATTCATTTATTTAGTTTAAGAAAATGTGTGCACCGTTGTCTGCTACCTTATTCTAGCATATGTTTATCGTGCATTAACTATTGGGCTATGTTCTACTGATCAGGGACTCCTTATAGAGACAACATTAGTGGCCGTGTTGAATTTGATCCAATCAAATTACATAATGACTACTGTCCTTGGGTGAATGGAGATGTTGCAGCTGCTGGCTGTGATAGTCCTTGTTCCACCTCAGATGCGAGTACTGCAGCTCGTTGTGGCTGGCAGCTGACTTTAGAAGCCCTGGATTCTTTCCACTCACTTGGGCATCTTCCAGTGCAAACTCTGGAATCTGAGTCGGCAGCATCCATGTGCAAGGTTTGTTATGGCTTTCTCAGTCTTGTTTTATCCCTGATAAAAGTTGACACTTTATTTTCATGTTGACATTTTTTCAGCGTCCCTCGTTTTCAAACACTTCATTTTCATGTAGACTATTCGATTAGAGGTAAATAGTTAGCACTGACAACAGGTGTAAGAGGGAACGACAACACGTGTAACAAGTTATTGTATTAAAAGTTAGGAATTAGCACAAACAACCTATGAAGCCCTGATATGATACGTATATGGTGATATGGGAAAATTTGAAAATTCAAGATGCGATACGGCAAGATACTTTAATAAAAAATTTAATTTAAAATAAAATATATAAATGCAAAATCTATGAACATAGCGAAAAATGATTTTTTTTTTTTTTTGAATCTATAATACTTTGATTAATTCAACAAACCATTAGTACAAGGCGTTCGCTAGGATCCAGCCCAAGAAGTCAAAAATAGACAAGAAACCAAATAAACTAGCCTAGTACATCATAAGCTTGGCTAAGCGTGTCCTTAACTTCCTATTGGTCCAACCTCTATAAACTATAGTATCTATTATTTTCTCCTCAATATGTTTTTTCTGTACAGCATTACCAAAACTAATATCGTTTCTATATCTCCAAATTTCATAAGCACTTTCAGTAAAGGCCAACTTCAAGATTTTAGCATGACCACCCTTACCTTTAGTGCGCTGAATAATCCAGTCCATTTCTTGACGCCAGCCCAAAGGATTATGATCAACCTGAATCCAATCTTGAATTTTCCTCCAAATACTCTTTGTTTCATTGCAATTAAACAACAAATGCTGCTGTGTTTCATCAGCACTGCAGAAGCAGCAGCTAATTGCATCAATAAGACGATCTTTATGTAATCTGTCACGAGTAGCCAGCCTCTCATTACAAGCAAGCCAAAGGTTGACAAGTGCTCTAGGACGGGCCAAGTTACCATAGAACAATGTTCTCCAAGCAACAGTTTGAGATCTGTCATGAAAAGCCAAATACATCTTTTTCATATTAAACTTTGGGGCATTAATCATCTCATTCCACACCCGGATCTGTTGGATACCATCGCGCTGCTTCATTATAGCCTTCATAATTCAGGAGGCATTATTCAGAACACAGGCCTTCATAATGTTCTGGTTTTTTATGTAGTACCCATGGATCCATTTCTCCCAAAGGCTATCCGATTTTCCACTCAAATTCCAAAGCTACTTCAACAAAGTAATACGATTCCAAATCTCTAAGTCAATGAGATTTAGACCACCATTACGCTTAGGCTGACAAACTGTTTTCCAAGCAACGGGGGCTTTACGGCTCTTCTCTATGCTGCCGGTCCAAAAGAAAGTCCGACAAATGGAATCAATCTTGTGAATTACTTCTTTGGGGAAAGGCAGACATTGTAACCAGTAATTTGCCATAGAAAAAATCACACTTTTGAGAAGTTGGATTCTCCCTGCATAGCTTAGGAGTCTAGAACTCCAATGAGTAATTCTCCCAACAATTCTATCAATCAAGTCCATGTAGTTGTGCATAGCAAATTTCTTGGTTGTCATTGGAATCTCAAGGTATCTGAAAGGAAGCTTACCTTCTTCATAACAAGTGATTCTTTTGATGTCATCTTTAGTGCTTTGGTCTACACCACCAAAGAAGATGCAACACTTGGCAGGGTTGACTTTGAGTCCAGTTGACTTGGAGAACTTGTCAAAGGTTTCCATCATAATTGCTATAGAACCTTTATCACCTCTAGAAAATAATAAAAGATCATCAGCAAAGCAAAGATTAGTTAGGCCAAGGTTCTCACATATGGCATGAAAATTGAAATTGTGGTTCTTCTGCATCCTTTGAAAGCATCGGTTCAAGTACTCCATCATGATGACAAATAAGAGGGGGGAGATAGGGTCCCCTTGACGAAGGCCACAATTAGCTTTCATAATGGTGGTGTAGTTCCCATTGATATTGAACCTGTAAGAAACAGAAGTCACAGCTAACATGATCCAGTTAGTAAATTGATTTGGGAAACCAATCTCATTAAGTACACATTCCATAGCTTTCCGATCAACAATATCATAAGCTTTCTGTATGTCCAGTTGCATCATACACCTAAGGGTACCCCCTTTTCTATTGTACCCTTTAATCAGCTCATAAGTCAACAAAATATGATTATGAATAATCTGACCTGGTACAAAAGCAGCTTGGTTCTTACCAACAATGCTTGTCATCACCTCTCCCATTCTTTTGGTTAGAATTTTAGAAATTATTTTGTAGATAGTGCTACAACATGATATTGGCCTGTATTCCTTGATCCGTTTAGCCTCTTTACACTTGGGGGTCAATGTAACTAAGGTGCAGTTAGCAGCCTTGTACAATCTACCATTATCAAAAAAATCATGAACAGCGCTCAAAACATCTGGTTTCACTATTTGCCACACTTTTTTAAAGAAATAAGCTCCATAGCCATCAATGCCAGGAGACTTTAGATCACCAATACTCTGCAAAGCACACTCCATTTCTTTCTCTGTGATAGGGGCAGTCAGGTTTTGTCTTTGTTCATTACTAAGTTGGGGACCATCTCTCATCACAGTAATGTCAATGCCATTTAAATCATTATCTGCAGTGCCCATGAGCTTATTGTAGAAACTCATAACCTCTTCTTCAATATCCTCTTGATTCGTGAGTTGGGTGCCATCCTCCTTATGCAACACATTAATACTCTTCAAAGTTGTCTTGGTTTTGATTGAGGCATAGAAGTATCTATTATTTCCATCCCCCAATTTTAACCAATCCAACTTGGATTTTTGCTGCAGAAATTTTCCTCAACTTCCTGCCAATTGAGAAGGTCATCATTGCACTGTTTAACCGCATCGATTTTGTCTACATTCATTCTATCCAGCCCAAGATCCGTTTGAGTCTTACAGAGCTCCTCTCTAGCATTAGTGATTTTCCCCTTGACATCAGAGAGGGGCTTGCTGATGTCTTTTAGGATAGGTTGCAGCCTTTGAAGCTTCTTCCACAACACATAAATGGGTCTGCCATTGATTTCCCTGTGCCAACTAGTTGCTACTGCGTGCCAAAAGCCATCCAAATCAGCAGTACTGTTAAGCAATTTAAACTGGGATTTTATTTTCCTCTTTGTACCTTCAACACTATTCAAACATAAAAGAGCATGGTCAGAAACAATAAGGTGCATGACAGTAAGGGTGTAATCCTTTTGAAGCCAATCTATATTACCAATCACTCTGTCAATTCTAGAGTAAATAGCACAATTTCTTTGTTTATTAGACCCTGTGTAGTGATCCCCCCTGCTATCCATCTCATACAGGCTTGTAGTGTTCATCATAGTGCTCAAATCACTATATTCTGATTCCGTGACAATTCTGCCCCCAATCCTGTCTTGGCTCTTCAACACATTGTTGAAATCACCCATCAAGAACCATGGTCCTTGTTGTTGACTATGGATAGTGTTAGAAATAATATAAAACCATTGATATAGCTAATCCTAACAGCTTAAGCTTTTGGGATAATCGGTTAATTGACATGGTATAAGAGCCTCTATGACTAAGTGGTCTAGAGTTCGATCCTCGCTCTCCTCACTTCAAGCCTCTATAAGAGCCTCTATGACTAAGTGGTCTAGAGTTCTGATTAAAAAGTGGAATTTAAGCATATGGTAGGTGGGCCTATGCATTATCCACGCTTCAAGCCCAAATGGGCTCTTGCGTGAGGGGGCGTGTTAGAAATAATATAAAACCATTGATATAGCTAATCCTAACAGCTTAAGCTTTTGAGATAATCGGTTAATTGACAGATAGTTTCAACGTCTTTCCATAACTTTTTCCTTCGCTCAAGTTGATTTTGTGCATAGATTGCTGTCATCCAAAACATCCAGTCCCCTTTAGAATCATACACACCACAATGAATCATCTGATCAGTCTCACTAATCATCTTGATGTTTACATTGTTATCATTCCAAACAATCCAAATTCTACCATTATCAATAGTTACATCGTAGCTTTAACCTCTTTCGAATCTTTTCAGCTTTGTTACTCTTCACTCTTGTTTCAATAAGGATTGCAATGTCAGGGTTTAGATTCACGAGACGGGAGCTAATCTCTCTAATCTTCCCACTTTATTGAGCCCCCGCACATTCCAAGCTATGATCATGGGACATCCTCATGAATCACTATGGCATTCTCACCAAGTGTTTCAAAACCATTCCCATAAATGATTGCTTCTGCTGATTCTGGCCTTTTCCCCTTATCACGTCCTCCTTTGCTCACCTTTGTCCATTCACCATTATCTAGATCATTGTTTTTAGAGGATACAGTTCTTGTAGGAGTTACTACCCGCTGATTTGCAGACATGTGCTCTTCATTCACTTCCTTTGGTATAGTCTTGGGAATCCATGTTTTCACCGGACCTTTCTTTACTCCACATTTATGTCCAAACTTTTGACATTTATCACAGAAAGTTGGCTTCCATTCATATTCGACCTGCTGTTTCATTTTTCCCCCTTATGAGTCTGTAATGGTGATCTCCTTAGGTAGATCTTTGGTAATATCAACCTCCACCAATAGTCTCGCATAGGAGATTTGGAATTTGTTAGCAGTGCACTCATCAGTAACAAGGGGTTACCCAAAGCACTCCCTATCATACTCAGGCTCTTCACACCCCAAAGATACAGAAGGAGTTGAGGCAATTTCACCCAAATTGGAATGGTTCTCAGCATATCATTCTTTAGGTTGAAATTTGGTTTCCATTCTCTCAACAACATAGGCATATTCCTAATAGTATAAGGTCCATTCATTAACACCTTATCCCTATCAGCCTAAGAGTGAAATCTCAGAAGAAAATAGCCCTCTTCATTGTAATACATGTCTGGTAATTTCACAAAATTCCACATCTTAATCATAAATTGTTTGATTCCATTCATACTTAACTCACCACCTAAGACATACATGATAAGAGCTGAATCCCAAAATTTTACCTCATTAATAATGTCAGCTTCGTCAATCTCGACTTCGATTTCACCATTGACAAGCTTGGGAGTGACAAACTCCATCTTCATGCCATTTCATGGGTTTCGGTTACCATTCAGAACCTCAACCCAGAGTTTCTCATTCGCAGCACCCGCAGTTGTAGTTTCAAGGGTTTACGATTGGGTATCGTTCTCAGCCTCCTCTTCGTTGCCGTCGGGAATCGATTCACGTGTTTCTGCCTCAGCTTCAGTTTGAGAAGAATGATGACTGTTTTCCCCTGACTGCAGAGTGCAGAGGACTCGCCGTGGATGGTGGCACCGGTTTCTTTGGCCGCCCCCGTCCTTTCGCCATCGTGAGCTGTTTCACCTCTCAATTAAAAAAAAAAAAAAGAAACATCCACATTACTGAAAATGATCAAAATAGTGACAATTACATATCTTTTCCGTACCAGTTAGAATATAGCAAAAAGAAGATCATCATTAGTACTGTCAAAAAGAAATTTGTGCTCCACAAAATTGTCTTATATTCACTACTTAGGGCGTGTTTGGATTAGCTTATTTTTGAGCTTATGCAAACAACTTATACAATTTTTATGTATTATTATAAGTTTGTCAAGGTAGTTTATGATAAAATAGCTTATAAAAATACAATTTTCACTAGTGTGAACTTGTAAAATAACATTAAACCTAATTTATATTGCATAAGCTGTTTGCATAAACTCAAAAATAAGCTAATCCAAACGGGCCCTTAATAGTTAACACTAATTGTGTCAATCGTTTCTCCCCCATTCCTATCATCAAGTAACAATGCAACTTCCAACTTTGGTTCACTTTCATTTTTTATTCTAAAAAATATTTAAAAAAAACCTCGAATCCTGGCTTTTGATAAAAGACCTGGTTTTTTGGAGTTTGCAGTAACCCATGACATATTTGTGTCATTCAGCCGTATCTTGTGCAGTATCTGTGTCATTCAGCTGTATCTTGTTACGTATATGTTCCATTCAGCTATACCCCAAACATACTGGCCATTTGTTTTTTATAAAAAGTAAAATTTAATCGCCAGATACTTCCCCAGTACGTATCGGGCCGTATTGGACATGTATTGGTGTCGGCTACGTGTCAGACACTGATACTTTGGCAGTTTTAGAGTATCGAGGCTTTAGAGCAGACAACAAATGTAAGAAGTGAGGAACAACCTGTTCAAAAAGAAGTGAGGAACAACAGAAACATGTAAACAAGGATGCAACACTTTGAAAAGGGTTTTTCTTTTTGTTTCCGACTTAAAAAAGGTTTTTCTATCATGTGCACATTTGCATATGTTTTTTTTTTTGACAAAGCAAATTTGCATATGTTAAGAAGTTCAAAATAGTAAGTTTGTATTGAAACTTGTACATTTTATTTTAAATATATAACTTTTTAATAAATAATTGTTGTTTTTCAATAAAAAATTACTATATTTAGTTTCTTTAACATGTGCAATATTGCCTTCCTGTTTCTCATATATAATATAAGAAAAAATAACCAACTTCACCCGTCAAAAAAGTAGTGTGTCATTTAATTATCTCAAAGTAATGAAAAAAGTAATTGCATTTGTTGGAAAATAAAATATAAGTTAATGACAGGGTAATTTAGAAATAATAGCATTAAATGTGATAGAAGTAGTTGAAAGGGTACTTGGCTTGAAATTTGGTTTTTTTTTCTTTCTATTAAGAATTTGCAGTTTCTTCTGATATCTAGTAGTAGAAAGGGCTAAAATGTCATCTTAAAGAAAACATATTAGACTTGCACATGTATTGCTGTTGGATGTGAACATTCTTGCTGCTTAACATGTATCTTGCAGGGTGACTGGTTCGCTTCCAGCCAGAAATTGTTAGCGCGCAGCTCCTTTGTAAGAAACCGAGGAAGAAAATAAGACCTTCAGAAAGTTGTCACAAGTTTCCTTTCAGTCGAACTGTTTTCCAGAATGAGTAATATTCCCAGATCCCAATTAAGGTTTTGTTTTGTAATTGAAATGTCTGTCCAATTTTAAAAGTTAATTTTTCTTACCGTAATATTTTTTATTATTCTATTGGATTGCAGTTTGGTGTTTACCAGTTTAATAAAAGTATCATTGGATAAAAAATCTTGATTGACATGTACAAATTGTTATCGGATGATATAAAATGAGAGTGAGTGATTAAGTAACTTCATTATTGCAACTTCAATATGTAAGTCTTACCTGAAAGGGATGTACACTGTTTTATTTTGGAGCCTGATGCCTTTAATCCCAAATAGCAGAAATCTTCAATTAAGACTATTCATGCCAGAAATACGAGATTGATAATTTTTCTCATCATATTGTCCATGTGAGTTTTGTATAATCCTGTGATCTTGGTTACCAATCCTCAGTTTGGATGTGGCCATGTGGGATCAGACTAAGCATGTATATGTATTTGTTTCTATATTGGGTATTAATGTATATTCACTTAAATTTGCAAATTTTTGCTTCGGTAAATTCACAGATAAGGATAATTAGGACGTGAGAAAGATATTCAGGATTTTATTTTCTCCCCATGTATTATATTATGGATATGTGTGTACACTATCGATTATGAGTATGATATATGAGATTGGTAAAATGTCCAAATTCTAAAGTTCATAAGCATGACATATAGCATGAAAAACAAACTATATCAATGAATATCAGACTTTAATTGTGTCAAATCTCATCATTTTATTGTCCATCATGTTGTGGAGAATCCCTAAATTTGGTATATATTAGGAGAAAGAGTAGCAACTTAAAAAATGTCAGCTCATTAAAGTGGATTTCATTTATGCCCATCAGAGCTAACAATTGAGTTGGCGAGAATTTCTTTTCGTGCCCCCAAGCTTTAGGTGACGAGTGTGTAGAAAAACAAAAATTGGGAAAAAATAGTTCGCTAACTACCTTGAAAATTGAGTTTGCATTGTAAGCAGATATCTTGTCAACAGTAAAAAAACAAGTACTTTTGTGGCTGCGACGTAGCATTCATTAATCACAAGTCTCGATGAATTTTATAAAAGTGGACCATTGTGTTATTTTTTTTCTTCTCATTTTTACATTTTTCGATTTTTATATTTTGTTATTTTTTCATCATTTCGTTTGTAATTGGCCGCATAATCGGTTGTCAATTACTTCATATCAAAAACACCATATCATTATAACGTCTGCTAATTATGTAGCGGACGGCGTTTTTCAAAATTACTCATTTTTATAACATCTGCTAACTGGTAGAGCTATAGAAGTAATTTTTCAAACTCAAAGGTGGGAGCAACTAAGTAGGTGCTAGATCCAAAACTAAATAAAAGTGTTATTAAATCAAATTGCAGTGATATATAATATTTTAAATAATTAATGGAAAGACATTGGTGTCGAATAACCTACCAAATACTTGCACCTCGTGACAGTGGCATTGGTTAGTTCTCGGCTATGAACTCCCGATACGCGACACAATACTGATATGATACGATACCGATACGCCAATATGGATTTTTTTTTTAAAATTCATATTCAATATTACCGCGATACGTTATTTAAAATTTAAATTTAAAATTAAATATTTAAATGCTTAATATATAAACATGAATAAAATCAATAATATTAATAATGATAATTTTTTTGAAAGACGAAAAATTATTATTATTATTATTATTATTGTTATTATTATTATTATTATTATTATTATTAACACCAATAGTTCATGGTACAAGGAGTACAAACAAGACAATAAGCTTGCAGAAGAGCAAAACAGTTTGGGGCTCAACATACAAGTGCTCTTCGATCCTAACTAAAGATACATAATAGCTCAAAAGACACATAATAGTCATGGTTCAAACAAGTCAATAAGCTTGCACAAGAGCAAAACAATTTGAAGCTTAACATACAAGGACTCTTTGATCCTAACTAAAGACACATAATAGCTCAAAAGATACATAATAGTCACGACATCAAGCCTCTTCAACAAGGTCATTCTGTAGCAATAGCATACAACTATATAGCTCCTGCAACTGACAAATTAAAAACATAAAATATTCATTCTTATACTAAAATTTTAATATAGTTTTTGAATATTTTTTATTATAATTTTAAAGTATCTTTTAATTTATTAAAAAAAGTGTGTTCAAGAGACTTTCAATAAAAAAGTTATTAAAAAAATCAACAAACTATTATTAGTTTTTTTACTATCTAATATTAGTTTAAAGATAGCTTTTAAGTCTTTAAACTAATATAGCTTTTAAGTTCTTACCAAAAAAAGATAGCTTTTAAGTGGAAAAAATATAAACGGCCAAACAACTTTAACTTTACTTTTACTTTTAAAGATCTTATAAATTTTCTTAATTATAAAGTAACTTTAAACATTAAAAAAATCGAGCCAAAACTTTAGATTTTTTTTTACACACCTTAGACTTTGTTATTCTTTAACAATTTTAGCTTTATTGTTATGTTACACATATATAGTGGTTCAAAGAATGAAGATTTTTTTTTAAAAAAATTTTTTGGTCAAATTTCAAAACATCAAGATTTATTTGGTCAAGAAGTTACTATATTTATATTTAGTAATTATATGTTATATTTAATAAAAAAATTATTTGGTCAAAAAATTACTATATTTATATTTAGTAATTATATTTTAGTAAAGAAATCTCAAATAAAAAATGTCATATTTATATTTTTAATTGGATTTAATTTTGCTTTCACTTCACAACATTCTCTTCAATATCACTATTCTGGTTAGTTCATTCCTTCTCTTCTCTTCATTGCTTCAACAGTATCAAAACACAATAATCCTTATTGTTTCACTCTATTTTACTTTACACTACACTCACAAAATACACTTTACACTACACTGACAAAATACAAGAGATATGATTTTATTTATTTATTTTTGTATAGATTTTATATTGATATTAACATTGAATAATTTTGTACTTTACTCAGTTGTCAAAAAAAATATATTGTGGAAAAAACCCTACTATTAATAATTTTCAGTTATTGTGAATGTGAAGAATTTGAATATGAATAAGAAGGTTGTGAATGAGAATGGCGTTGTTGGAAATTGGTACACTTCAATTGTTCATCAAATTTCAGTTTATGGTGTTGCTGCTGGTTACTGTTTATCTGCATCTTTACTGTCAATTATCAACAAATGGGCTGTCATGAAATTCCCTTATCCGGGGACGCTTACCGCCTTGCAGTACTTTACTAGTGCCGCCGGAGTTTTACTCTGTGGATGGCTCAAGGTTGTCGAACACGACAAGCTTGATTTGATCACAATGTGGCGGTTTTTACCGGCTGCTATTATTTTTTATCTATCACTATTCACCAATAGTGAGTTGCTATTACATGCCAATGTGGATACTTTCATTGTGTTCCGATCGGCTGTTCCGATTTTTGTTGCTGTAGGGGAATCAATGTTTTTGCACCGGCCATGGCCATCTTTGAAGACATGGGCTTCATTGGGTACTATATTCGCCGGGAGTGTGCTTTATGTTGCTACCGATTATCAGTTCACGTTTGCGGCTTATATGTGGGCGGTGGCGTATTTGGTTAGTATGGCGATAGATTTTGTTTATATTAAGCATGTGGTTACGACGATTGAATTGAATACTTGGGGTCTTGTGTTGTATAATAATATTGAGGCTCTTCTGCTTTTTCCATTGGAATTGTTTATAATGGGTGAGTTGAAGAAGTTACAACATGAGATAACTGATGAGTCTAATTGGCATTCTTTTTCGGTTGTTTTGCCCGTGGCATTGTCGTGTTTGTTCGGTCTTGCGATCTCTTTCTTTGGATTTTCGTGTCGCAGGGCTATTTTTGCAACTGGGTTTACTGTTCTTGGTATAGTGAACAAGTTGTTGACAGTTATGATTAATTTGGTGATATGGGATAAGCACTCGACGTGGGTGGGTACAGTGGGACTTTTGATTTGTATGCTTGGTGGGGTTATGTATCAACAATCAACAAGTAAACCAAAAGAAGCAAAACAGGTCATTGTAGAAGAAAAGGAGGAGGAACAACGGAAATTGCTTGAAATGCAATCCAAATTCTAAGACTGATATTGGTGATATTGAAGTTAATAAAACAAGGGAAGAAAATTGAAATTATGTTCATGTAATAAAATTTCCATACTTTAAAGTGGTATCCAACTTAAAATATAATACACCTTGTCCCAAAATATAATAACTAGTTTGAATATCACACGTATGCCAACGCATGATTTTGATTACTAATATCTTTAATACTTTATTAGTAAAAATTATAAAAATTTTATATTTTGAAAATACTCATCAAAACAAATCAAATAAGATCTTATATTCTTATTTTTATATCTATATATTGTTAAAAAAATATGGTTAAAGCATGAATAAGTTAATAGTCTAATTTAATCAAAATAGCTCTTATAAATTGGGACAAAGGTAATATCATTTATTCAGAACCTTCAATCCATTATTTTATTACCAATAATATCTCGGCGAATATCGACATGATCCTGATCGAGGTTACTCTGTGCGTGGTGCATATAAGCTTTTGACTTCTCAGCAGTTTGTTATTTTGGATGCAGTTGAATAACTTATTTGGCACCGACAGATTCCCTTGAAGGTTTCTATTTTTGCTTGGAGGCTCTTGCATGACATGTTACCAACATAAACAAATCTTGTAACTCGAGCCATCATCACCTCAACATCTCATTTCTATGTGTCCGTTTATGGTTGTGTTGAATCAACTAAACACTTATTTATCTCTTGTAGTACTTTTGCCTCCCTTTGGTCGTCAGTCCGGTCCTAGACTGGCTTCTCGGCGGTTGACTTGCACCATCTCCTAGATCACTTGTTGGAACAAAGTGGGTCTGACATGAACCTCTAATGTTTTAAGTGGTTTTGATGATAACAAAGTATTAAAATTACAATTGGAATTACTAATGATTATTCTAGTGTGCAGAATTACAAGTTAAAATTCATTCAGAAGCACTATGAATAAAAGCAGAGAAGCCAGTCAAAACAAGTTCTGAAAGCACATCACTGTTCATCAGAAGCTTAAATTTTGCATGTTGAAGAAAGTGCCTCTGAGGACAAAAACAAGGCTCTGACGGACTCAGAAGCAAAAGGACCTCAAGAAGCAATGTCAACAGCATCTGAAGCAAAAGGAATTTACGTCACTCAAGAACTGACATATCCAGAACCAATGATTGAAGAACAATCTACTTCAAGGGTCTGTCACGTCCACAGGAAGGAATATTCGTTGGTACAACGTTAACCTTATTCATATGTGGAGCGCAATTGAGGATCGTACTATCGTACTATTATTACTCAAAATGGATGAGTGATAATTCAAATAGCAAGGTAGTGGAATTGGATATCTTTGCCAAAGAAGGCAACTACAGCTATCACAATTGTACGAGTATATTCCAGCTGGCACCTCTCTCTCTGCAACGGTCATCATCTTCCTCCAAGTATAAATAGAAGACTCAAATGGAAGAAATGACTACTGTTCAATTACGACTGTTCTATTACTACGTTCAAAGACTAAGAAGCATTCTGACACTATTATTTCAATCTGTCATTCTAAGTCTTAGAACAATTTGAGTTGTATTTTGTAAACACCTCTGATAGTATATCAAGTGTCCCTAAACATTCATTCTTAGATTTTAAGTTTGATTGTGAAGTCTCTTGTTAAGTGTAACTTGAGCATTTGAGAAGTCTCTTGCAAGTGTGCTTGAGCAAAGTGTAATATTGTAAAGATTATAGTGAAAAGCTCTTGTTGAGAACAAGGGGACTGGACGTACCTTCAATTTGTGAAGGGAACCGGGATAAATCTGTGTGTCTATCTTTCTCTCTCTCAGCATCTCTTTGAATTTGTTTTAAATCCGCTGCATTAAACACCTTAAGAACCAAAAAGTTTTAAATTCCTAAAACACAATTCAACCCCCCCTTCTTGTGTTTTTCCACCTTCATCACTTTCTTCAGTTTACTTATTCAGCGGGTGGTCTTCGACGGCGGAGGTCATTTCTGCAACTCATCTGACTCTCATGTGTTTGGATTGTATGAAACTAAGAAATCAGAGACTATTTAGAAACTAAAAATAGTACATTTCTCAGATGTTGAAAAAGGTCAAACTCTATTTTTGTCGATGGTCGAAGACAATAAATATTACTCTAGTCTCAAACTACCATAGTTGGTGGTCGAGCTTGTTTACCTGTTTGAACATCGACGAGTTATTTATGTATATTTCGTTTGTTGACGTTTTATAATATTTTGTTGTCTTTTTGGCAGATCTTGTGCTAAGAAGATTATTAGGTTAATATTTTTTTTAGCGTCTTATTTAGTTAATATATACATTATATTTTTGTCTTTTAAAAAAATATAATCTATACTAATATATAAAGGGGATACAAATTTTTGGGATGGCTTTTTTGTTATTCCTATTTTACCCTTAAAAAAACTACCAAATAAACAAACTAAGCATAACTTCCACATAAAAGTAGGTTTTCAGTTTTTTTATAGTACCAAAAAAAAAATATTTTTTTCTTCTTAATAACTAACCACAACAAAAAAGGAGGTCAAGTAGTTATCAATTAACTAAGTCCAATAAAAAGGAGATTAAGTAATTATTTATATTTGTACAATAGAGAATATCGATCGCAACAAACAAAAAAAAAAGAATATCGATCACACAAACGTTTGACGGCCAGTAATAATAATAATAACTAATAAGAATTTAATAGCCTTACAATAATCTTAGGAAAAATAGATTTTGACTGAAAATATAATAGAAAAGATAATATATTTATTTAATGTAAACCGAATATTCCCCAACAATTACAAACGAGTTTTGTCAAAAAATAAAACAATATTAACGTTATTTTAGTCGAAAAAAAATACAAGCATTGGTAAAATAAGTTAATCAGATTTAATTTATATATACCAACATCATAACTAAAACTATTTTTTTTCATCAAATAACTAAAACTATTTAACATATTCATTTAAAATCAAATCATATGATATATAAACATTTTAAACATGTGTAAAAAAAAATTACACACAATTAATCTTTTTTTAATCACCCAAACAAATATAATAATTAATAACAACCTGCAAGCCACGGTAAGTATGTATGGGATCTGAGACAGACACAACACGCAAATAGCACCGACTGGACGTTCGGTGCTCCGCTCATCACGGCTGTGGACCCCACCCACTCCGGTCAGTTCTTACTTCATTATTCTTTCCTTTTCCTTCAACTTCATCTGCATATTTCACTTTCATATCAAATTTATGTTCTCTTTTCATTTCATTTTCTTTTCAATTTTTTTGGGTTTTGCTAAATATCCATATGCCAATTTAGCGATTAAGATTATTTTTTGTAATGCTTTTTAACTTAGTTGATTTGATTAGTTTATTGTGATTTTGCATATGAATGTAATGAATCTTATGTTTTTGACTTTTTTTGCTTGTGCCCAATTAGTTATTTGAACTTGGAAGAACGCAAAATCATCTTCTTTTTTGTAAAATTGAGCTTAAAGTAAAGTGATTTATGCAAACCTTAGCTTAAATTTATCAATTTAATGCAAAATGTGTTTTTTATCACCCTTTAGCCAAACTGAGGGTGGATGTAAAATAAGTTTTGCCTCAAAATAATCATTAATCAATCATTTGTATTTTTACTAGAGTATAGCTTAACAGACAAAATTTAGCATAAGATTTTTAATCTAATTCAAATGCAATTTTTTTTCACCTCTAGTCAAACCGAGATTTGTACGTAAAGTTTTGCCTGACGGTAATCGTTAATCAATAATTTGTATTTACTAGAATATAGCTTGACAGAAAGAAAAAAAACCAGTTCTTATAGTTTCCACCGGAAAATTGGACATTGCCGTAATAGATTAGTTGTAAGCTAGACGACGTTTCTTTGAGGTAGCATTGTTCATTGGAAAGCCATTTACTTTTGGTTAGGGTAGTTTTCTGCATTTTCTGCTCCGATACTTGACATGGGGAACCAAAGTTTGGTAAAATGAAATAATAGGAAAATTATTAGCAAGTTCGTTTAAACTTCCATTCGACAAGATTTCATATTCAGAGGTACTTTTGCTTGAAGATAGAATTTAGAGCATCCACTAAATTTTGAGAAATCTCAAATGGGATTTCAGTGGTAGCAAGGAAAACTTCTCCGAGTTAAAAGTGCATTAGGGTGTATTTTTTCCCATTTGCTTCCATTGGAAAAATTTTCAGTTTCCGAGTGAACTCGGATTGATTTATTGTATTTCTTATTCATTATATCGCATGATTACATATAGATGACTACACAATGTTATTTTCTGAAAGACTTATCTCCAATTGATCACAATGTAAGCAGTACAATATTTTTGTCGAATCAATAAAATTTTCAGCTGAAGTTTCTGTTGTATCTCTTTTACCCTGTAAACCAAACACTGATCAGATGTTGAAGGGTATTAATTGATTTTCAGCTGAAGTTTCTGTTGTGTATCTTTCATTGCTAGACTTTGATGCTTTCTTTACTTCAAATTCAAAAGAGCTTTCTAAATTCTAATTATTGCTAGAGTCTATTATTTATTCATGGACATTGTAGTTTCTGTAGTTAGAATTTTCTGTTAACATGGGATGTTGTTGCATCAGCAGTATTTTAACCTCTAAAGGACCGCATGTAAAACATAGAGGATAACGAAGTACTTGGGTAGATGGACGTGAATGCATCTGAGGAGTCAGTTAACATTCCATCGTCCCAGCAGCAGGTTGTGTTCAGATCTCGTCCTCTTGCATGCTTAAATTTGACTTCGAATGAGATATTATGTTTACAATAGATCTGATTTTTTATTTATTTTTTTTGTATAGATTCTAAATTGATATTAACATTGAATAATTTTGTGCTTTATTCAGATTTCAAAAAAGAATTTTGTGGAAATAAACCCTACTAGTAATAATCTTCAGAAAGGAGTTACTGTGAATGTGAAGAATTTGAATATGAATGCTGTGAATGAGAATGGTGTTGTTGGAAATTGGTACACTTCAATTGTTCATCAAATTTCAGTTTATGGTGTTGCTGCTGGTTACTGTTTATCTGCATCTTTATTGTCAATTATCAACAAATGGGCTGTCATGAAATTCCCTTATCCGGGCGCACTTACCGCCTTGCAGTACTTTACTAGTGCCGCCGGAGTTTTACTCTGTGGATGGCTCAAGGTTGTCGAACACGACAAGCTTGATTTGATCACAATGTGGCGATTTTTACCGGCTGCTATTATTTTTTATCTATCACTATTCACCAATAGTGAGTTGTTGTTACATGCCAATGTGGATACTTTCATTGTGTTCCGATCGGCTGTTCCGATTTTTGTTGCTGTAGGGGAGTCGGTGTTTTTGCATCGGCCATGGCCGTCTTTGAAGACATGGGCTTCTTTGGGTACTATATTTGCTGGTAGTGTGCTTTATGTTGCTACTGATTATCAGTTTACATTTGCCGCTTATATGTGGGCGGTGGCGTATTTGGTTAGTATGACGATAGATTTTGTTTACATTAAGCATGTGGTTACGACGATTGAATTGAATACTTGGGGTCTTGTGTTGTATAATAATATTGAGGCTCTTCTGCTTTTTCCGGTGGAATTGTTGATAATGGGTGAGTTGAAGAAAATAAAGCATGAGATCACTGATGAGTCTGACTGGTATTCTTTTCCGGTGGTTTTGCCTGTGGCATTGTCGTGCTTGTTTGGTCTTGCAATTTCTTTCTTTGGATTTTCGTGTCGCAGGGCTATTTCTGCAACTGGGTTTACTGTTCTTGGTATAGTGAACAAGTTGTTGACAGTTATGATTAATTTGGTGATATGGGATAAGCACTCGACGTGGGTGGGTACAGTGGGACTTTTGATTTGTATGCTTGGTGGGGTTATGTATCAGCAATCAACAAGTAAACCGAAAGATGCAAAACAGGTCATTGTAGAAGAAAAGGAGGAGGAACAACTGAAATTGCTTGAAATGCAAGCAAGTTCTGAGACCGACATTAATGATATTGAAGTTAATAAATCAAGGGAAGGAAATTGAAATTATGTTCATGTAACAAAATTTCCATACTTCCTTTATAGTGTATTTTTCACCGGTATCCAATTTAAAATATATTATCATTTTTTCAGAACCTTCAATCCATTATTTAATTGCTAATGATATCTCAGTGAATATCAAGATTATCAGATTTCAGTATGTAGCGTTTTGTTTACATTATAGTGGTTGTTATATATGGTTCTCAGTGAATATCAAGCTCATTTATTAGATAAAATTCCTTAAAATATTATATTTTATTTCATTTCACTTTGCTTATTTTGTAGTTTGAATTATTAATGTATAATATAATATTAGTCCTGCAAGTAAACTGAGGGGATGAACGGGTTCCTAAGAGTTTGTGTGTGTGCGCGCGTGCGCGTGTTGATATGTTGGAAAGCTATTTTATTTTGTGATCACATTGACAGACAGGTTGAATTGCACACATACATTACCTTAAGGACGATATTATTTGTCTTCTTAAAATGTTGGGTATTACGAGGGACAATGTGGTGATCACGATTCATAGAATTCTATGGATTGTGACGATCATATTGCCTGTGTGATTCTCTAAAATTTATGTTATGGACTAGTAAAAAAAAATGTTGTCATTTTCTTTACCCCTTCTGTTGCGTCTTTATTACATTGAATATTATTTATGTCTTCTCTTCAGTAACTAATTTCTAACTTGATAAAATGGACATCATTAAAACAATCTTTTGGTTGTGCTGTCTAGCTAGACTTAAAGATAAATCTTGTGTTAATTTCTCATTTTGGTGTTCTAACTCTGGCATGTCTTCAAAGTGGTTAATACTAACATTTTGTAATGGGAATGAGTACCTCTATTGTACTGATCCCATTAATAAAATTCTTTTTTTTTTTACAAAAAGAAAATATTTTTATATATTTTTTTTTCGGGAGAATTTAAATTCAATTTTTAATTTATATTTATATATATATATATATATATAATATAATTAATTACACTAAGGCAAACGAGCAACAAGCTGCGCCGCTAATCCTTTTTGGATGGCAAAACCAATCCTTTTTATATTAGAATTTAGAATCAAATTCTTTTTTTTCCCTTGCTAGTGAAATAGTCATATTATGAATATGGCATTTTGTTTTTATTGGGATTTGACTTCAAGTTTCATATGCTCCTCATTTTGAGATTGGATAAATTGCAGGGAACAAAATGGAAGGTTTTAGCTCGATTGAACCATAAGATTAAAGTTTACTGTGGTTGTTACAACTTTGATTGAGTTTTGTTAGCCATGTTTTGGAGCTAGTTTTGTGTTGTGTTTGCAGCAGTGTTTGGTTTTCTTTTCTGTCCTAGTAATCCTTATATGTGGATGTGTTGCAGCAATTTTTGTTGTGTTATCTTGGCTTTAGTTCTATTTAGTTTGATGTAGGTTAATGTGTTTTTCTAAACCATAAAATGTATATTACTAGTATTCTTCAATCTTTTGTATCAAGGCTTGTATTGTATTTGTCTTTGTATGTCTTGTCTCGGTTAGTTCCCCTTGTATTGTACTTAACCTTGAGTCTAATAAATTTTTGCAGTTAAAAAAAATAACACCAAAAAACAAACAAAGAAACATAACAGTAAAACCATGAAACTCCAAAAAAACATTAAATCTCAAATCGACCATTTATGGAATAGCAAAACACAGATGTTATGGTGGCTTTGAAGGAGGTCGCTTGGAAGTTGATTCTACAAGTAGGGTTGGGAATAGGCCAGGCGGCCACCAGGGGCCTTCGGCCAGGCCTAAGACAGGCCTGGTCTGGTCTGTTTATTAAAAATCTCAGGCTCAGACCTTAAAAAAAGCATGTTTAGATAAATATGTCAGACTTAGGCTTTTAAAAAAGCCTGTGAAGCCTGATAGGCCGGCCTGTTTATATTTAATAATTATTATTTATATAATATTATTATTTATATCATCTTGTTTGTATAAAAAAATAAATATTATTTATACAAATACAAAATAATTTTTAGACAAAATATATTTGTTTTTTTTTTAGTGTATATTTTGGTTGTTGCTAACTACAACGATTAACATTGGTGTTTAACAAAAAATTTGTATTATGACATACTTAATAGACTTTCGTAATCGTATTTGTTATTTTTTAGCTTTTAATTCTTGTGTTAATCATTTTATTAGCTTTTTTTTAATGTTGTAGAAATTATAAAAATTTAAATGTGAAATAGGCTTTAAGGCATGTTTAATTAGCCTATATATTTAAAAGAGTATATAGAGGGTTTTATGTAACACAGACTCATAAACAGGCTACAAGGTCAGGCCAGACTTTTAGCAAGCCTAGGTCAGGCTAAAAAAATTGCATTTAGACCGTAGGTCAGGCTTAAGCTTAAATAAAATTTGTAGGCCAGGCTCAGGCCTGTCAAAGCCTGGCATGGCCTGTTCCCAACCCTATCTACAAGTGAGGTTGCAACCATAGGGGCGAGATTTAGAGGTGGCGAATGAGGTGTGATCCGATAAACAGGAGAGGGGCATGTAACAGTAAGGATTGAAAGTTGATAGACGGTTAGTGATTTGGTAGCATAATAGGAAGACGAAAAGAAAGAACCCGTCTCTAGCGTCAAATTTCATAGCCTCAACAATAGAAACAAAGCACAACATATACAATACAACGCAGCATAAGCAGCGATGAAACACATCGTGGACATAAGCAAGTCGCGCTATACACCATTTTTTACAAAACAACGTTGATCTCAAAACATCGTGGACATAAGCCAGGCTGCAAGAAAGAAACAGCGCAAGGATTCTGATTTTGTTTCAAGTGATTTGTTGTATCATATACATTCAATCCATCAAGAATCTTAATAAAAATTTACAAACAAAAGGCTTGCCAAATTGCAATTACATTTTCTTGCAAATTGTTTTTTGAAAAAGACATTTTCTTGCAAATGAAAGGCTTCTATTGACAAAAGTATATTCATTTAACCTTGTCTTTTAGTTTTCAAAACATTGTCCAAATAACATTAAGAATTACTTTTTATTGTTTTCGCTATGTACTAAACAAATCTATGAAGCCAAGAAACAAAGGTGAAAACAAAAATTATGATCCAAAACCAAACAGATCAACAACATTTGTGTTTTAATCTTGTCCAATATAGTTGCATATTCTATTTTTACATCATGGCCACTTTCGATCATTAATTTCGTATTGCATTGTTTCTTTTCAAAACTATGAAACAAAGAGACATGAAGGGAGGGGGGAAGAAGAGTATAACACAAAAATCATAATCCCAGGAAGTGTCTACAGCATAGCTGCAGGTCAAATAATTTGTCTTCTGCTAATATGAATACATAATAATAAACTTCTTTTATTGTTGAAAACAAAAAGTTATACCTACTGAGGTATACCAGAACAATAATCAGCATATCATCGAACGACTTATTGCTTTTACTCATTGGAAGGTGCATCCTCAGATGGAACACTTCCACCTTCTATAAAATGATGAATTTAGTTAGTTCATTGTGAAGATGCTGAGAGACAATAGTAATGAGAAGGGAAATAAAATATACCTTCACCCGAAGGAGCATAAGGAGATTTCCGGTAACGTGTTTGTTGCTGTGTTGGCTGTAAAACAGAAAAGCCAAGCAGATCTTTGTCAAGCACATTATAAGGTATGAGTATGATCATATTAAGTGCGCATTAGTATAAATTTTGCCAGAAAGAAAATGTAAGATATAGCTTTCTTTTTAACTTACTCTTTCTAGTCTCTAAGAAATGCAAAACCTTTTATCGCTGCTTTTGAAACATAATTATCAACTCATAAAAAAATTATTTATAATTAAAAAAGAACTTTTTTCTAAGAAACCTTTAAACAAACAACCCCTTAATCCTACAGACGTAGGATGGAATGATTAAAGATTTGAAGCTTTCACTTGGCAGAAAACTGCGAGGAAGGGAAAGGTAGGAGGCTATGGATGATCAACATTAGTAAACATAAAACGATAGTGTAGAAGGAAAGCACCAATTGAAAATTAACTGAATGTGAAGCGGTTAACAAAGCCGGGGTTCAAACAAGTGCTAGTCCCAGTTCCATGACCAAATGGCGTAATCAAAATTTAATTCACCCGTGTGCATAACTATTATCCTACTTAAATTTGTAATAAATACTTGATCAGTGGAAGCTTCACCAACCAGTTTATCAAATAGACGCACAAAATATTATCAAGCCATAGAAAAGAAAGCAATGCAACCATATCTAAATCAGATGTTCGAATATTGGTTAAATTAAATACCTGTAGTTTAGGCCGAAGAGCCTCAAGTGGTCCCTTGGGCTTCTGACCACCTTGCTGTTTCACACGAGGACACAGAAGAGTGTGAGATAGTTCAATATAAGCAACTATTACAAAGGTGTGTTTTCTAGAAGTACCTTTCCCAATGCCCAATCAGCGGAATCGAAGTAAGCACGCTCATGGTCCTGGCCCAAAAGTTAAATGTCAAATGAAATGAGAAACAATTGAAAACTTTTATCCAATGTTTTAAAACCAACTAGTTCGCCAGTTGGTTTGATCTGGTTGAGCTAGATTGTTCCGCAGTTGGTTCAACTAGTTCTTTTTTTCTCTTTTTCTTTACTTATTGTTTTATCTATCTGTCTTTAATCACACATATTGAAACATGACCTAGACGTCTCACTGGTTCGATTCGATCTCCAGTCCGGATTTTAAAACAGTGATTCTATCACCTAATATCTATGAACATTGCATTGCCTATCTTGATTTCATAAACACTGTTAGAAACAAACGCACAAACAGAAATCTGCATGCATGTACCTTAGAAATAAGTGGTGGCTTTTTTGGCACAATTCCTCCATATTTTTTCTTCAAAGTTGCCTCCTACACGGTTTATGAACGAACACATGAGTTACAAAATAAAGAAACTTGTTCGGCAGTGACACCTCTATAGTAAACAGAATATCTCATTTGAAGTCAAACTTAAGCATGAAAGAAGGCGAGATCTGAAAACAACCTGCTGCTGGGACGATGGCATGTTAACTGACCCCTCAGATGCATCGACGTCCATCTGTCCAAGTTCTTTGTTATCCTCTATGTTTGACATGGGGTCCTTTAGAGCGTAAAATACTGCAGATGCAACAACAGCCCATTTTAGCAGAAAATTCTCAACTACACAAACTACAACATCAGTGAATAAGTAATAGACTCTAGCAATAATTAGAATTTAGAAATCTCTTTAGAATTCGAAGTGAAGAAAACATCAAAATCTAGCAATGAAAGAGAGATGACAGAAACTTCAGCAAAAATTCTGTAAATCAATTAATGCCCTTCAACATCTGATCAGGATTTTGGATTGCAGGGTAAAAGAGATGCAACAAAAACTTCGGCTGAAAATTTTATTGAGTCGACAAAATCAAGTATTGGAGCGGAAAATGCAGAAAATTGTCCTGATCAAAAGTAAAGGACTTTCCAATGAACAATGCTACCTCAAAGAAACTTTATCTAGCTTACAAGTGATCTAATACGACAGTGTTCAGTTTTACGGTGGAAACAATAAGAACTAGTTTTTTTCTGTCAAGCTATATTCAGGTAAATACAAAATGATTGATTAACAAATACCGTCAGGCAAAACTTTACGTACAAACTTCGGTTTGACTAGAGGTGATAAAAAGTAGCTTTCAAATTAGATTAAAAATCTTAAGCTAAATTGTTTCTGTTAAGCTATACTCTAGTAATAATACAAATGATTGATTAAATGATTATTCTGAGGCAAAACTTATTTTACATCCAAACCTCAGTTTGACTAAAGGTGATTAAAAAGCAGCTTTTGCATTAAATTGATAAATTTAAGCTAAGCTTTACATAAATCACTTTACTTTAAGCTCAATTATAACCAAATCAATTTTACAAAAGCACTTTTGACAAAACAAAAACTAATTTGACACAAGCAAAAAAGTCAAAAGAACATAAGATTCATTACATTCATATGCAAAATCACTACCACACTAATTAAATCAATCAAGTTAAGAAGTCTACGCATAGGAACACACACACACATCTAAGCATTGAAAAAAGCAGATATATTTTTAAGCTCAATCCAAAAGAAAACTAAAAAAATTAATCTTAATTGTTAAATTGGCATATAGGTATTTAACAAAACCCAAAAAGAAATGAAAATTTAGAAGAAGTAAAAAGAGAATAGCAGAAATTTGATATAATTAGGTGGAATAAAAGAAAATATGAAGATCAAGTTGAAGGAAGAAGAATGAAGTAAGAACTGACCGGAGGTGTGGGGTCCACAACCGTGATGAGCGGAGCACCGAACGTCCGGTCGGTCGGTGTTCACCTCTCTCAATCAATCTATCTGTCTCTGCTATTTGCGTGTTGTCTCGGTCTCAGATCCCATGCTTTAAACTCATTCAATCAATTATTATTTTTACCTGTTTCATTTATTTTTATTTGTTACATTTATATATTTTTCTTATCTTTACAAAAATCGTTGTGCCCGATGTGGTAAAATTTTAAATTTTTCCGATAACAAAATGATAAATACAAAAATAATAATTTATTAAAAACAAATAGATATTAACTCTCGTTTTAGCCTACGAAACACAGATACTTGGATTACGCGTGTCTACGTTGGACACCGATATTTATATTACATTAAATTTTGTTATTTTCTTATATTATTATCGGTGTCGACGTGTTATAGTCCGTATTTATTTGTGTTGCATAGGTTTTAGCCATAGCTTAAATTACGGGTCTTACGGGTTTTGCCGTTACCATTTTTTTCCTATCTTTACAAAGTGGAACATAAATCATGTCAAAAACACTATTAGAATGTGCTACCATCTCCTCGTACCATTGTAAACAAGTTGGTGGCTATACCGACTCTAAAGGATACAAATGGTCCAGATTTGTTAGGTTGAGTGGCACAAGCACTGGCGCCTATGACCTCCAAGAGGGAAATAATCTCTCCATTGAAGGAAATTAAAAAAGTTTGTGGAGTTGGAATGAACCTCACATAATACAAACCTTCATGTGGACCGTTGCCCATAACATCTCTTAACAAACTATTGAAGAAGCGGATGGAGGGATGGAATTTCAACTATGTGTGCTGCTTGTGCGCAAGAAGACGAAACAATTCTCGATGGGATTGCATCATTGCAACCCAAATCTGGATAAGACTAATGGCTTCTAATCATTTTACTAACCTTTTTTTTCTTTAACTTGCAGGGACTGGATCTTCGATAATATATCGGGCACACAATAAGGGTTGCCACACTATTTTCATGGTAACATGTTGGTACTTGTGGATTTGGAGATACATGAGTATCTTTGAGGAGGTCTTTCGATGTCCCAACAACCCAATTCATGTCATTCTTAGGAAAGCAACGAAGATTGATAGATGCATGCAAACTCATTCGAATGGAGGGGGGCATCAGGAAAAAATACTATTTTTATTGGGTGGAATCAACCTCAAGAAGGATGGATTAAACTCAATTGTGATGACAGTCACAAAAGTTCAACTAATATGTGTAGGGTGTGGATGCCTCCTTCGGGATAGTAGTAGTAATTGTTTAAGCAGTTTTGCTCGTAAAATTGACTCATGCGACACACTCCATGTTGAGATGTGGGGCATGTACATCGGAATGGTCTTAGCTCGTAGATAAGGAATTACTCATTTTCAAGTAAAAAATAATTCGAAGATGTTGATCGACATGCGTTTAAAGATGCGAGGCTTTTAGATACACTATCTCGAATTTATACAAAGCATTCTCCGTTAGACTTTAAACAATCATGAACTATGAGATTTAAAATGTGTAAACAACAACGCATATGAAAATATTTACTTTAACACATCTTAAAAATTGAGGCTTTCTTTCGAAATATGTTTATCATGCTACTGTTTGGAGATGCATTATCAAATGTGGGTGAAAATATTTTATCATTTTTTTTTCCAATTATTAAGAGTACCAAATGATTTTTCAGATAATCTGAAACTTTATATTCACGGAAATTAATAAAGCAATCTAAAATCAACATGTGTGTGTAGACATTGAAATGAATTAAAGTTACCTATATTTGACCTTATACACAATTGATTTTCCTACATTATCATCCCATGTACTCTCTTCGTTCCTTTTTGTTTGTTGTTTTAGGAGAAAAAAAAAATTGTTTCAAATTGTTTATTGTTTTGATAATTTAAAGATATATTTTGTCTATTATACCCTCCTTCCTAATTTTTTTATTGAGTAAATTTTATATAATCTTTTTATTGTATCTTTTTTTTTACTAAACTTCTTCATATAATCTTTTTATTGTATTTTCTTTTCTACTAAACTTCTTCATATAATCTTTTTATTGTTTTTGTTTTGTTCTTTTTTTTTCCTTGCATGTTTATTGAAAATCTTGTTACGATCCGCCTTTAATTTTTTTGGTGGTTTTAATTTATATATTTTGACGCAGTGGTTTTAATTTTTTGGAAAGATAAAGTGTGTGCAAAAAAATCATTTTTTTGTGGATTAAAATTAGAGTATAATATATTAAAAAAAATGTATAATAGGAAAATAAAGTCCAAAAATACACTTTCTTAATTTGACTTTTTTTTTTTCTCAAACAACAAATAAAAATGAACAGATGGAATATTAAATATGATTTTTTGAGTCATATATTTTACATCATACACAATTGATTTTCCTTTATTCTCATATATTAAATATTACTCTTTAAATCATATCACTAAACAAGAAGATTACCAGCCAACTACATGCATAAAGATCCCTTGAAACACTACCAATCAACAATATATATTTATACAAAAAACATATATTAATTTTGAATTCATTCTCCATGATTGTTCATATATTAAATATGAATCTTTGATTCTTAGATGTCATACGATAATGACTATTATATATGCTAGTTAAAAATATAAAATGATTGTAAAACTCTTCTTACATTATTATATTATACATTTATTGTTATCATATTACTGATTGAAATTTCTTAAGTCTTTTTTGTGTGAAAAAAAAAATCTTAAGTCTTTTTATTAACTAACAACCTTACTAAATTTTGGTTAAATATTTAATAAATCTTTTGCCAAAATTTTTTTTCATTAAAACTATTGGTTTGTTTTTTCAAAATCATTAATTTAAACGACTTAACAAGTCTAATCGATAGTGCACCATTCTCTAATTTCTTGAGTAAAATACTCAAAAGATCCATCAGACAACAATTCAAAGTATTAAATTTACATTTGTTGTCGTTAAAAATAAATTTAAGTGAACAATAATTAACAAATTAAAATTAAATATAATTAGGAATATTTTATTACAAACATATTGATTTGTTTTTGCAAGACCAATAATTTAACTTATGTGACAAACATAGTTGTGTTTTTTGTGATGCAGCAAGTGAAGACAGCATCCACCTATTTTTTCTGTGCCGGAACAGCAGCAGTATATGGCGACAAAGCAAGCTGTCTGCTGAGGTGACTGCAGCTACTAATGTTGATAACGATGCTGCTGATGTGATTTTTAACCTGTTGCAGAGGCTTAACAGTGCAGATTCAGTTGAAATGGCCACAATTCTTTGGAGCATATGGAAGCAACGTAATAATAAGGTATGGAATAACACTCTTGAGGGACAAAATTTTGTTATTGTTCGTGCGCAGGAGATGGTTAGAGATTGGACTGCTGTACAACATGTTCAAACCCACAACTCAGCTACTCCACATGCTACTCTTATACATGGATGGGAAAAACCTTTACCCGGTCGAATGAAATGTAATATTGATGCCTCTTTTGTGGGAAACAAAGTTGGAATTGGTATGTGTATCCGAGATGATTCAGGAGCATTCATCCGTGCTAAAACGGAATGGTTTTCGCCTAAATGTACAGTTCATGTCGGTGAAGCTCTAGGTTTCCTTTCCGCTCTCCGGTGGGTGCATGACCTTAACCTGGGACCAATTGATTTTGAATTGGATTCTAAAATTGTAGTTGACAGTTTCTTCTCATCAAAATCAGATTCTACAGAGTTTGGAGATATTATAAAAAATTGTAGATCTCTATTTACCGATTTGTACACCAACTCTAGTGTTGAGTTTATTCGGAGACAAGCAAATGAGGTTGCCCATATCCTTGCTAGGGCGGCCACATCTTTACCTAGTCTCCATATTTTGGTTGATATACCACATTGTATTGAACACATTTTGATTAATGAAATGTCATAAGTTTGTTTTTGTCAAAAAAAAAAAATGTTTTGTAGTACTCCTTTCAAGGGGTGTGACAAAATATAATGCATTTTATCAACTTAATAAGTCTAATTAATAGTGCATCATATTCTAATATTTTGGATTAAATATCCAAAAGATCCATTATGTCGGTTGTTTGTGTCATAGATATTCATTTTTCTATAGTTTTATGATTTGCTCTGCATCTCGCAAAGAGGACATGTAACATCCCAAAAATTTATAAAATAAATAAATTATCAAGGTAGTAATTTAAAAACTTAATTTTGATTTCAAATTAGGTTGAGAGAAATTATATATTACATGTTTTATTCTTGTTTAGTTATGCTATGTTATATACTAATCTTATTAATTATTATTTAATAGAACTAGAATGTGAGTGGGGTAGCATAGTCATATATATTAGCAAGTAAATTGAACAAAAAGAAAATATGTACTATATTAAGCGTGCCACTGGTTGATGTAGTTACCAAGAAAATAGGAGTATTAGGTGTGCTAATGAGAGGAAGCTAAATTATAGTTCTTCTCACTATTGATGTAAGTAGATCCTTGTTCCTCTGGGTTTTTCTTTTCCAAATACTCTCCACTAACCTATAATTTAGCTTCCTCTCATTAGCACAGCTAATACTCCTATTTTCTTGGTTCTTGGTAACTACCTCAACCAGTGGCATACCTAATATAGTACATATTTTCTTTTTGTTCAATTTACTTGCTAATATATATGACTATGCTACCCCACTCACATTCTAGTTCTATTAAATAATAATTAATAAGATTAGTATATAACATAGCATAACTAAACAAGAATAAAACATGTAACATATAATTTCTCTCAACCTAATTTGAAATCAAAATTAAGTTTTTAAATTACTAACTAAATAATTTATTTATTTATTTATTTATTTTATAAATTTTTCAGGATGTTACGGGACATAAAACATTTTTATGCTAGAACTTCATGTGTTCATAGGATAATATGATGATATCAATTGGTTGTCAAGTTAAGTGAAGAGTCGTCACTAACGTGGCAACAAATATAAAAGATTCTATTCATTGTGACAACTCCTGAGAAGTGTAATATTGTGACCTGGAAAATTCAACACTATCGAACTTATACACAACAATTGAAGCTTCTAATCATTGATGAGCTTCATTTTCTTAATGACAACAGAAGACTTTTTTGAAAGCATCGTTACAAGAACAATTATGCATAAAAAATCTCGATATCACAGGAAGTGAGAAGTTCAAATAATCCGAGTTTCAAATTTTTAGAATCTTTATAAGATTGCACGACATCAACGATACTACTTAGAAACCTCAAATCTATGTTAGGACCTGCAAAAAGTAACACATCTAAATCTAAAATAAACAAATATATTATGAAAGAATGAAAGCGCCCCAACATTACTTTTTGAATTAACCAATCATATACAAAAGCACATTCTTTCTCTAAATATAAAGAACAAGTCCAAAGGATTAAAATTTGGAAGGCTTGTAGAAAAGCCTAATGTGAACCAATCATAGCTCAAGATGTCTTAAAGGAAAAGTAAAAACATTTGTGTATATAACTAAAAAAAGGAATGCTGGTGATCAAATTTGAAGCCAAATAAGATTTTTTTTTTTAATTTTATTAGCATGTATATACAAAGAACCAAAAGTAGTACTTAGTAACCATTGAAAATAGCACTTTC
Organism: Trifolium repens; assembly: GCA_030408175.1. Taxonomy (NCBI): domain Eukaryota; kingdom Viridiplantae; phylum Streptophyta; class Magnoliopsida; order Fabales; family Fabaceae; genus Trifolium; species Trifolium repens. Next base: position 39,977,563 of record CP125846.1, read on the forward strand.
TAATTCTAATATAAGAACAAAGGATACAATAATAGGCCATAGATCAATGTCAACCAACTCATTTAGTTCTTAAAACCTTAAGGAGACCATATGAGCAATGTGAGAAACTCCTAGAAACCAAGGTTTTTTGCACTATCAATATAGCTTAGTGTATAAATATATATTTTATGGATATGAAATGTGGTAAAGAAAATTGGCAACTCTGGCTCTTATAATTCACCACAATGCTCTTTCATGACTCGTCTATCTTGTTCTTAGTGTTGCTAGCTACTTCTTCTAGTTTTGATCTCAGCAATCGATTTCGGTTTTCTTCTACAAAATGTTTAACTCCATTCATCCAATTAACTCCATTCATCCAATCCCTTGGGGATAGGCAATGAACTCTGAATTTTCCCTATTGAGCTTTTTCAGCATGACGTTCTTCGCCATTGTTTGTTCCCTTTCTTTTGAGGCAATTTGAATGGACTCCAACTCTTCCTGCGTTTTGAGGTCTCGCAAAAGAGACCAGATGCTAAGGCTTGCTGAAGCCACAGGTTGAATGCCTCTTCATCTTCATCCACCATCATTTCCGCGTCCAAATCCCATGGGAATCTACTTGAGTTGCAGCGTTGGCTTTTCTCTAAGCCAACCATGTTTACATGGAAGCTCGGTCGATGAGTGTTAGGCCTACAAGCCATTCCCTGCATGCAATAAAGTAAGTTGCATGAAATACAGTGCTATAGTGTCGCTATAGCCACTATTTAACATTACTTTGTACTAAATAGTGTATCGCAGAACAATAGTGATTTGTTCGAATAATACTTGTATAGTACACTGACCTGACATATAGCCCATTCTGATACGTCAAATATTTTGCTCTCCGCACAAACAAAAGCACGGGGAATCTCCACCTATGAAGACAAGATTAAAGTTCAGAAACTCAATGCAAAACAATGAAATGAAGTGGATAAAGTCATTTGCTATGAAGAATCTACTTTTTGAGGCCTGTCGAAAACCAAAGACCCCTTATATTCGACCCATCCATCTCCATCCTTCGCTTGATGAAACTGACAGCAGTCCTGCTTCCAATGAAGATGAAAAAAATTCAGAATTAAGATAAAACGCACATGCAATTGAGACAATTCGATATTCAGATGTAAAGGAACGAAATCTGACCTGACACCATCTTGCTTTGGCTTTAGTCCTGTTAGTGCAAACCCAAATATGTGAATTCCTACACTTTGTGCATTGTATAAGTCTCGATTCTTCAGAACGATATTCAGTATTATCCTGAGGAGAAAACATGTACCGTCAGTATTTTTCTAATACAGATCATCAATCTGGAAAATGATTCAGAAACACAAACTCAGTCTCATACATATAATCACATGGCCTTCACTATGGATCATGTATATATTTGAAAGAATCATATTTCTGAACAAACCAAGGAACTACCAACACACTATATACTAAGGAGTAATTTATAAGATTCTTCATACTCATATGCACAGAGCTCGAGTAGAATATGTATTGTCATGTCAGATGTACCTGATGTGAGCTACTGTGGGATTTTTGGCAGACACTTTTAGCCATGGATTCTTCTTTTCTTAATTGTTCATCATAGTCTCGCTTCTTCACAGAATCAGAAAGAACCTAGAAAAAGTTTCATACATGTTAAAGAGGAAAAAGTATTTATGTATGCATATTATAATATCAAATTAATATGCATTAAATGCTTATATATCAATTATAAGATAGCCTCTGCAGATTTTAGATAGAACGTTACCTCGTAAGCACATTGAAGCTTCTTAAATGACTCACTTGCCAAAGAACTGCCCATATTTTTATCAGGATGAACAAGCATAGCCTACATGATCAAATAAAATGATAAAAAGCCGGTTATTGTCTTAAATTTCTCTTATAATTGTAATTGATATGTTCTTAACTAATTTACAAAAAAAACTTTTCATTTTATTTACCATTCAAGATTTTTAGAAGGAAATGGTAAAAATAGAAAACAAAGTGAAGTGAAGACACAATGCCACTTTTGTAATTATTAGTAACTCAAAAGAAAATGACAACAAAAATAAACCAAACACCCTTTAATTCCGATAGTAAATACAACATTATAACATAAGTCAAAATTTGATTCTGCAACATTGTAATGCGGTACTAATAATATTTAAAGAAATGTGAAACAGCCTGAATAAATATATCGATCGCAATGAAACAAAACGAAATATTTCAAAAACAAATACCTTTTTCCGGTATTCCTTTTTCAAAATTGCTGCATCGATCTTTTTGTGGCGAATAAATCCAAGGGCTTCATAATGATTAAGACTCTTCAATATCCTTTTCATTTCATCAATTGAATTTGTTTCCTCTTTAACAACTTTGTTAACCAGAAGTTCTTTCTGTTTATCAACAACTGATGTGGTAACAGCAGGTGGTTTACTGGATGATTTGCATGAATGCAAATTCTCCGATTCAACCGGTGGGATAGGATATTCACACTCTTCAGAGAAGTCATCTTCAACAACTGTTTCGGATTGCTTCTGCTCTTCAGAATGCGAACTTTCACTCACGTTATCAAACCATTGGAGCAGAAAATTCAAAATGTCGTTTGAAAGAAATGCAAGGTTTATTGCAAGGAAAACACCTAGCCATCCCACTGTTACTTGAACAGAATACATAGCATATGCGGTTCCAATTAATACCACAAAGCGTGCATGATTTAGGGAGACAAAACAGCCTGGATTCATGATTGAAAAACAAAATTTCAGGATTGTACAAAGAGAAAATGAGTAGAGAGAGAAAGAGACGTGAGAATGGTACATAAGAAAGAAATTGTAATGGTTATGTAGAACTGATACTTTGGATCAAAGGCATGTCTCCTTGTTTGACACATGTGATTACATTCAATTACTTTCATTGTTTCAAATTATTACCGGTGTCAACATGTTAGTGTTGTGTCCATGTTTGTGCTTCATAGATAATAACTCTTAACAAGGATGAAACAATGGATAAATGTTCGATTAAGGCAACAAAAATAGAGGCGCGCCTTAGCCCTCATAGAACATCAACCGAACAAAGTATCATGATGATGAAAGCTAATAACCAACTTCATAGTCATATAGACGTTAAATAGAAGCCAAGCCTCTTGGTTGCAGGAAAATAGTCAAATTAGAAAATGTCAAAATATTAATATCCTACCTAGATTACAAGTCAGAGCTAATTTAAATTAATTAGAACTATCTAACAGCACAAAAAATGAAAATGGGCCAAAGCCAAACAAAAAGCACCAACTAAACTTAACCGAAATACGAACAAAACTAAAACAAATTGACACAATTTACGGGGCAAAAATAAAACAAAGCCGCAATTCCATTTTGATCCCAACAGCTCCCAGCCCATATGTAATCCAGAACTTGTTGGGCATAAAAACTCAGAGGGGACCTCTTAGAAATTTTAACAGTGTTTACAGTACAAAAGACAAAGGTAGGCATACACTCTCTTCTTTTATAATGGTCACTAACAGAACACATCTGAAAACCCGAACAATAATAAGAGTACCATACCTCCAACTACGAGTAATAATCCTGTGATCCAGAAGTTAGCATACATCCACAAAATAAGGATACCAAAGAGTCCTACGATAAAAATCCCAGGAGTATAACCCAAGTATTGGACAGCAACCCCAGCAGCAACCTGAAGCATTCAATTGAAGTCTTGTAAGGTAAGAGTCTAATTTTCATAAAACTTTGCATCATTATTTAATGCTTGAAACTTATCTCTATCAAAAAATATAATGTATTTCCAATTTTAAAACACCAACCAAAGCCTGATAGTATGCTTCATGTACCACTTTATATTTTAGAATGACTAGTAAGGCAATTTGTAAAATTCATCACACAATTAAACGATAAGCTAATAGACACACTTTGAAAACCGGTATCTTAGTTGAGTAGGCAATAATAATTACTCAAAGAACAGCCGGAAAAAATTCATAAATTGAATATAGGCATAATGACAGAGATCAAAACCAAGAACATTAGCAAGAATAAAGATTCAGACAGGTCAAAAAATGAATACATACCATACTAACAAGCACATAAACCACGCAATACATCGAAGTGAGACTAAGAAAGCAGCTCCACATAATAAGCAGGAGCATAACTGAACCAAACTTAATGAAAGACTGAAACCCCCTTATAGCAGAATCCTTCCAAAAAACCAATGATAACTTAAGTAAGCCCCCCAATTTTGAGCAACCCTTACACACCATAGGCCAATGGCGTTCAACAAACATCGAAGTTCTATCTCTACAACCAACCACCACAGTTCGAGCACGCCAACATGCATCTTTTCTCGACCTAACCCATTGCCAAACTTGATTAAACAACCCTATATCCTCCATCACCATTACCTCTTCAGATTCCACCCCCAAAAACTTGATGAAAGTGAAACCTCACTTCTAAGACTAAAACTAAAACATCATCAAAAGCTATTGATAATGATAACCATCACCAGAAATCCAACAACCCTTATATCTAAACATTTGTGATTCCAAATCATCAATGCTACTACTCATAAAGGTAAATCAACTTGATCTACCAAATATATAACTAAATTAATAAAACCAACTACTACAACACCATAAATAAAAGACACAAATATCACGGATTTCACAAGTAAAAATAACTCAAAAATCCAAAAAGAAAAATGTAAAATGGATCAAAAGAGAACATTGTGCAAGTCCATGATAACACTAAATTATCACGTTCAAAAGTGAAGTAAATTGCTTCCAAAATAAGCTTCCAAAAAAAAGCTACAACTGTTCACAAAAGCCTCAAAAACCAAACAAAACAAAGCAACATAAGTAGATAAAAACCCTTTCTTTTTTCACAAAACACAATGTGATTCTTCAACTTTTTCAACGACCCCACTTAAAACAAAAGAAGAAATCATTGACCCTTTAACGAGTTTAAGAGAAAGCACTGAAAAAAAGAAGAAAAACCCAACAAAGAGATGAACTTGAAGGTGACTCAGTAGCAATGAAAACCCTAAAATCTGAATGAAAAAAGCTATGAAATTGGGTTATGAAGATCAAGGTTGAAACTTTGAGAAGAATGAGGAAAAGGGTTTTCAAAAAGGGGAAGAGAATGAAGAAGAATATTGGATTTGGATTTGAAGTAAAAAAAAACTTGGATTTTGTTTTATTTTTGGTATATTTTTATTTTTTTTTCCCCTATGAGGGATTGCTTGTGTGAAAAAGTGTTGAAAAGTTTTTGTGAAGAGAAGAGTGAGAGAGTTGTTTTTGTTTTTGTTGCAGAAGAGGATGAGAGAGAGATTGATGTGGAGAGAGAATAATTTTGACATCATATTTTGTATTTTTAATTAAGGAAATAAGTTTTTTTTTTTTAGAAAATAGTTAAATAAGTCTTTGTTCCTATAAATATTTTTAATTTTATTTTTAATTTTTATTACAACTTTTAGTTGATACTTTTATTCAAACTCTTGTATACTTACATTTTTAAATGATTTTTGAATTTTTTATAAATTTTTATGCGCAAAAATCTAAAAAAAATTATATTTAATTCATCTTTAGTTAGAAAGTTCAAACTTTTGCAAAAAACAATTCTTATAATGTACTAAACATGAGGGTGGAAATTCAAATCTTATAAACAAGTTGACTGAAAAGTAAGACAAAAAATCATAATATAAAATATTTGAGGGAATAAAACTTGCTCAAATATTTTATAAGAATTTTTTTTAAGATATTTATAAAAATAAAAAAATATTTAACCCTTTAATTAATACTGAAGGTGTGAAAAACACAAGAAGGGGGGGTTGAATTGTGTTTTGGGTAATTTAAAAATTTCTTCTAAGTTACAGAGAACTTATCAGAGTTTGGAGCGGTTTAGAAAACAAAACACAATTAAGAATAACTTTGATGGCTTGCTTGTTTTGAGAGAAATAGAGGAGAGAGAAGAAGGGAAGAGAGAAAGAGAAGAGAGATAAGGAATTTCTCTTGCTTGGATGCAAGAGAAAAAGGGAAGAGAGACCAAATTTTAGTGGGGTCCACCAACTTTTTATTTCTCCTCTAGCATGAGAAGAAAGTGGGGGAAGAGAGGTGCCATTTTCTTGTCATGCCAAAAATACCCCTCCTTATATAATACGTGTATTTGCTTCTTGCATAGTTCCATGTTATTTATAGTACTAAATAGCCTAGCAATTGAATCTTAAATTGTGCATAACACCCGACTTCAAACTTCCATACTTTGTTGTTTACTTAAAAAAAAAAAAACTATCATATATTATTTTAGGAAAAAAAAATCCCCCTTTTGAATGAATTATAATCGATTTTTTTTTACTCAATAAATTACTATAACAAATAAAACGTTTTTCTCAATAAATCATTATTAAAATAATACTAGCAGTATATTATTAAAATAAGCAATCATACTTCTCATTTTCATATATTATTAAAATAATAATATATATTTATTTAAGATAGGCTTGTTTAACAAGAAATGAAAAGTTAAAATTACAAATTAATTAATTTTATTTTTTAAAATAAATAAATTCATTCGATAAATATTGGTAAAAATAGCTCTCATTGATTTTTTTATGTAAGGGTATTTTTGTCAAAACAAAAGTTTTATCATTTCTCTCTTCTCACTTTCTACTCAACCAAGCAAAAGAAAAAGGAGAGAGTACACTTCTCTCTTCTCTATTTCTCTTATTTTTCTCTTATACCAACCAACACATTAAATCTACTCTATTTCTCATCTCTTTCTCTCTTCTCAAATTCTCTCTCACCACTTTCTCTCTTCTCAATTTCTCTTTACAACCAAGCATAGTGTGAAGGTAGAGAGAAAGAGAGAAAGATAGAGACAGAGATTTTTATACTGGTTCCCCTCACAAACCGAGAGTACGTCCAGTCCTCTTGTACTTCCAAGAGAGTTCACTATAATCACCAAAGATTACAAATGCTCAAGCACACAAGCAAGAGACTTCCAATGCTCAAGTATACAAACAAGAGACTTCCTAATGCTCAAGCACGCAGGCAAGAGACTTCAATACACAGGTTTAGAAAAACAGAGTCTGAACAATTGATATAAAGATCAATGTTCAGTTACAGAATAAATACAACTTTTGATACAAGACTTAACTTAGAATCTTAATACAAAATTCTAAGGTTCAACTAATGAATTAACAGAAGCTGAAACTGGAGTCTTGGATTTTGAATATGAGTTCAAGTTGTATTTGCAGTTTTGTGCTTTAGGATGAATTTAGCAGAGTAACAGTTCTTTTCAAATTGTTCAAGTGTCGTGTCCCAAAGCTTCAAACTTGCTCCAATTTATAGATGAAGGTGGAGCGTGTTTGATTTGAATTTGATACGGTGAGATTGCGCCAGCTGTAGATAGTACCTTTGATATCCAAATCAGGTAACCTTGTATGCGATCAATCTTGGAGAGAAAGATTTATCCAAATCAGGTAAAGAGTTCGTACAATAGTACAAACGTCACAATTCTGTGGATAAGATTGATTCCATAAGCTTTTGGAATGTCAGAGTATAATCATTGATGCAGAGAATGTTCTTCCGACAAAACGGCTCTCACTGCTCTTATCAGAGTCTGATATGCATCTTCTGATAAATAAAATTTGCATCCTCTGATGAAACACATATGCATCTTCTGATGTCTTCAAGTTCTGATCAGAGTTTGTTTTGCCATATCAGAGCTTCCAATGTGCTTTAATGAATATAAAAATTAACTTGAATATCTGCACACTTGGATTAAATAATTAGTATACCCTATTGTATATTAATACTTTTGTGTAAGTGCACCAGTTCATCCTCATGTTTTAATAATTGTCAAAACACATGAAAATAGGTTGAACATATTTTGGCAAACTTTACAAATGACTTGACAACAAAGAACTATTTTCAAAACCTTGAAAAACTGACTTTTTGGTGTTTTGTATCGATACATACATTTCTGTATCGATACAAATGTCCTGAAACTTGTTCTGGTACTTTTTGAGCACTTTGTATCGATACACACAGGCTCTGTATCGATACAACAGCTTCTATACAAAAACAGAATGTTCCATATGATTCGAAACATGCTTGCATGTATCGATACATGTGTATATGTTCTGAAAAACCAGCAAGCTTCATATGATTCGAAGCATGCTTGCATGCTTAGATACATATCAGTCAAGATTTCAAGATTCTGATGTTTGTATCGATACATCCCGTGTTTGTATCGATACAAAGGTCAAGATTTTCAAAATTGAACGTTGGTCAAGGGCTTTGTATCGATACAAACAATCATTTGTATCGATACATCTACTGAAAATTATGCCTAAATTTGCTCATTCTATTTTCTCTTTAAATAGCAATGTGTGGGTTCCTTTGTAAGTAATGAAACAATCACAGTAACTGAACACAACTGAGAAATCTAGTGAGAATCATTGAGAGAGCAAGAAGTGCTTTGGGTAAAACACTTTGGATACAATTTGGGTGAAAAATTGGGATCAAAGTGTTATCCTTCACAAGATCATCATCTTCCATCAAGTTGCAACAATTGAAGATTGAGTATGGGATCAATCATTTAGGAGTTGTACGCTTGGTCGATAACGTTCGGTGCGATTCGTGGTGAAGCAGATTCGCGATCGGGTTGATTTGTGCAAGGAGGTTTGGTTGCTCACTAGGGATCCAAGATTGTTCGATATCTTGGAGGATCAATTGAGAAGAATCGAAGGACTCAGCTGGACGATCGTTGCAAGGAGTTGCACGGGTAGGATCGTTGGAATCAGAGGGTGAAGATTCGTTCGTCGATTGAGGGTTTGCATAGTTTTACATTTTGAGTCAATATAGGTTTATTGGATTCATTGTAATTTGTGCACTTGTGTTCAAGCTGTTTTCATTCTATACATATCTCAAATAACCCGTTTGGTTATTTGGGGGGAGACGTACTCGGACATACGCGTGGACGACGCGAAATCCGGGGAACTCCCTAATCAAACTCTCGTGTCTTGATTGCATTACTTTCATTCTTTATTGCTTTCATTATATTCGTAAACAATTGAATTTGTGTGTTCGTAAGTGTTCACAAGGATTCAATTGTTATTATCTTGTGTTGTGAATTGTTTTTGAAAGAATCGAATAACTTGCTTGGAAACGTTGTTGTTAATTGAATTAGTTTTCGAATATCTTATTCCGATCGACTTTTCCTCAATAGTTTTATCGGCTTAGTTACTTTTTCAATAAGTCAAAACGGTGCAAAGAGACTACCGATCCCGGAGTCGCTTCCGCACGCACGTTTAACCGAACAATTTTTTAAAAACTCAATTGGTTAACGGAACCACTTATTCACCCCCCTCTAAGTGGTTAGCCTCGTAGTCTAACAAGTGGCATCAAGAGCCCGGTTGATTTTAAACGATTAAACCGAGTAATTTGTGCCTATTATTAGACAACATGGCTTTTGCACCAAAAGGGGCGTATAATAGGGCTCCGGTATTCAATGGAGATCATTTTGACTATTGGAAAAGTAGCATGCGTATTCACATCAATTCTTTTGATAGTGAAGTGTGGAATGCCATTGAGAATGGTCCGTTTGCTCCAACTATAACGGATGCTCATGGTGTTGTCGCAAATAAGCCAATGGCACAATGGACGGATGAGGAAAAGAAGAAAGTCAATTACGATGCGAAGGCACAAAACATTTTAATATCATCCCTTGGGATTGATCAATTCTATCATGTGTCGCATTGTGAATCGGCTAAGGAAATGTGGGACACATTGGTTACTCACTTTGAGGGTACCAATGATGTCAAGATATCCAAAATTAATACTTTAACACAAGAATTTGAGTTGTTTCATATGCTAGATGGAGAATCCATCGAGGATATGCAACAACGCTTTATCAAAATCACCAACAAGTTACACGGTTTGGGAAAACCAATTTCCAACCAAGATGCTACTAACAAAATTTTAAGATGTCTTAGTAGGAATTGGCAACCTAAGGTCACCGCGATTAAGGAAGCTAATGATCTTACCTCATTGAATCTTACAACTTTGTTTGGCAAACTCACGGAGCATGAACATGTGCTAAATTTGCTAGAAAAGCATGAGAAAAGCGAAAAGAAGGTAAAGCACAATGACAAGGAAAAGGAAAAGGACAAGAGGTCTATAGCTCTAAAAGCCTCTACTTCAAAGTCCACCAAGTCCAAAAGGATAGAGCATGTGGAAAGTAGCTCAAGCGAAGATGATTCCGATGATGAGGAAATGGGACTCTTCGTTAGGCGCTACAATAGGTATGTGAAGAAAAATGGGATAAGGCACTCCGATGAAAATCTTAAGAAATATCGGAAAGATAGTGGTTACCGTAGGAGGAATGAAGATGCTAGGTACTCCAAGAAAGGGATATGCTATGAATGCGGCCAAGTTGGTCACTATAGGCCGGATTGCCCAAATATCAAGAGAAAAGAAAAGGAGTCATCTTCAAACAAAAGAAGGAGCAAGACAAAGAAAGCTTATGTTGCATGGGAAAGCAATAGCTCTTCATCTCATTCATCATCAAGCTCTAGCTCAAGTGATGAAAGCGAAGTAGCAAATGTGTGCTTCACAACTCATCATCACAAAAAGAAGGATAAAGCTCCTAAAAAGGTAAACCAAAATCCATCTAGCTCATATACATCATTAGAATATCTTGACTTGCAAAAGGCATTTGAGGATCTATGTAGTGAAACTAGAAAAGCTTTCAAACGATTAAAAGAGATTATAAAAGTTAACAAAACTCTTGAAAAGAAAGTTTCCGAAACCGAAAAAGAGTTGAAAGCTTTCAAGTTGTCATTAATAGAAAAGCCTAGTGCAAATCATGATAATGATATGGTTGGTTGTGATCATTGCATCACTTTGTCAAAAGATATTAAAATACTTAAAGACAAAGTTGAAAATGCATCAAAACCAAAAGTTTCTCATCAAATTGATCCAAAACATTTTAAAAATCCTTTGAAAGGAAAAATCAAAAATTTTACAAAGGAGAAAAAGGATCAAAAGAAGGGAAACTTGTATATCAAATGTCATTATTGTTGTTGTGAAGGTCATACCATTGCAAAATGCAAGGCTAGGAAACTATTAGTGCCAAAGGGCATATTGCAATGGATGCCGAAGCTCAACAATACTTGTTTGCCTCACCAACTAGGACCCAATGAAAAATGGGTACCTATATCTTGTGTCTAATTGTTGTAGGAAGCGTGCCTTAACAATCTAGAAAGGAGATGGTTTCTAGATAGTGGATGTTCAAGGCACATGACCGGTGACGCCTCGCTTTTCATTGAGTTCAAAGCAAAGAGGAAAGGGTATGTCACCTATGGAGACAACAATAAAGGAACTATTCTTGGTGAAGGTACTATTGGTAATCCATCTCTCATAACCATATCAAATGTTGTTCTTGTAGATAACCTTAAGCACAACTTGTTAAGTGTTGCTAAGCTTTGTGACAAAGGTTTTTCAATAAATTTCAAACCTACCTTTTGCACAATTCAAAGCAACAAGGACAAGGAAGTAACTCTTAAGGCTATTAGACATGGCAATGTTTATATGCTAGACTTAGAAGATACGTGCCTAAATAGTGCTAAATGTCTCATAATTAAGAATGATGAGTCTTGGTTATGGCATAAACGAATGGCACATCTCAACTTTGATTTACTAAATAAGTTAGCGTCTAAAGATCTAGTAATCGGTCTACCTAAGATCCGTTTTTCTAAAGATCACTTGTGTACCGAATGTCAAATGGGTAAACAAACCAAGGCATCTTTTAAATCCAAAAATTTCATTTCTACTAATAAGCCCTTGGAGTTAATCCATATGGACCTCTTTGGACCATCAAGAACTAAAAGTATTGGTGGCAATTATTACGGACTTGTGATTGTGGATGATTACTCTAGATTTTGTTGGACTCTTTTCTTATCTAGTAAAAGTGAGACCTTTTCCGCTTTTAAACAATTTGCCAAGATGATCCAAAATAAACTTGACCTCAAAATCATTTCCATTAGGAGTGATCACGGAGGAGAATTTGAAAATTATAAATTTGAAGAGTTTTGCTCTAAATATGGCATTGAACACAATTTTTCGGCTCCACGTACACCACAACAAAATGGAGTAGTGGAGAGGAAAAATCGTAATCTAGAAGAGTTGGCTAGAACTATGTTAAGTGGACTTCCTAAATACTTTTGGGCGGATGCAATAAGCACCGCTAGTTATGTTCTCAATAGGGCGATTATTCGACCTATTTTGAATAAAACTCCTTATGAAATAATTAGAGGAAGGAAGCCTAACCTTAGTCACTTGCGCTCTTTTGGATGCAAATGCTTCATTTTAAATAACGGAAAAGAAAATCTTGGCAAGTTTGATTCAAAAGCGGATGAGGGGATTTTCTTAGGGTACTCTTTGTCTAGTAAAGCATATAGGGTCTATAACAAAAGATTACAAATTGTTGAAGAGTCGGGACATGTCACTTTTGATGAGACTTTTCCGGAAGAGACCGGGGAAGGTAATTGTATTGGTGTAGGTGTTGATACCAAAGACATTATAAAAGACAAGGAAGATGAGGAAATTGATCAATCCTCAAAAGACTTGCCAAAGATTGATAAGGACACACCTCCCAATGAAGATAAAGGTGATGGAGGATCATCTTCATCATCAAAGAATCATCATAAAGAAAGGGGAGCCGGACTTGCAAAGGAGTGGCGCACTCTCAAAGATCATCCCATTGACAAGGTCTTAGGTGACATCTCAAAGGGAGTATCTACTAGACTTCAAATTAGTAATTTTTGTTCCTATTATGCTTTTGTTTCACAAGTTGAGCCTAAGAATTCAAAAGTTGCATTACTTGATGAGCATTGGACCCTTGCAATGCAAGAGGAATTAAATCAATTTAAAAGAAATGAGGTGTGGGATTTAGTACCACCTCCTCCAAATCATCAAGTAATTGGGACTCGTTGGGTTTTTAGGAACAAACTAGATGAAAACGGTGTAATTGTTAGGAATAAGGCTAGGTTGGTAGCACAAGGCTATAACCAAGAGGAGGGTATTGATTATGAGGAGACTTATGCTCCGGTAGCCCGCCTAGAAGCCATTAGACTCTTACTAGCTTATGCATGCAATATGAATTTCAAATTGTATCAAATGGACGTTAAGAGTGCTTTCCTAAACGGTTATATAAATGAAGAGGTGTATGTTAAGCAACCACCCGGCTTTGAAAATCATGAACATCCGGATTACGTTTTCAAATTAAAAAGGGCTCTCTATGGTCTAAAACAAGCTCCTAGAGCTTGGTATGATAGACTTAGTAAGTTCCTTATTAAAAACGGATATTCAAGGGGTAAAGTTGATACTACTCTCTTCATTAAGCGTAAAGGAAAGGATGTCTTACTTGTTCAAATATATGTTGATGATATTATTTTTGGTTCAACTAACCCATCACTTGTCAAGAGTTTTTCAAATCTTATGCAAGGAGAATTCGAGATGAGCATGATGGGTGAACTTACCTACTTTTTGGGTCTACAAATCAAGCAAATGGATGAAGGTACTTTCATATACCAAACCAAGTATTGCCTTGATCTACTCAAAAAGTTTGAAATGGTGGATTCAAAGCACATGGACACTCCGATGGCTTCTACTTGCGCCTTGAGTAAGGATGAGGAAGGTAAAGACGTTGACGTCACTAAATATAGAGGTATTATCGGATCTCTTCTATATCTAACGGCCTCTAGGCCGGACATTATGTTTAGTGTATGCATGTGTGCACGTTACCAATCATGTCCCAAGGAATCCCACCTAAAAGCCGTTAAAAGGATTTTGAAATATTTGAAAGGAACTACAAATTTTGGCTTATGGTATTCTAAGGGAAATGATTGCTCTTTGGTAGGTTATTCCGATTCCGATTTTGCCGGTTGCAAATTGGATAGGAAAAGTACTAGTGGAACATGTCACTTGTTTTGTAATTGCTTGGTAAGTTGGCATAGCAAGAAACAAGTATCCGTTGCTTTGTCAACCGCCGAAGCGGAATACGTTGCGGCCGGAAGTTGTTGTTCACAAATACTTTGGTTGAAACAACAACTTCTCGACTATGATTTGAAACTACAACGTGTTCCAATCTTATGTGACAACACTAGTGCAATAAACTTAACAAAGAATCCCGTGTTGCATTCACGAACTAAACATATTGAAATAAGGCACCATTTTCTTCGCGACCATGTAGAAAAAGGGGACGTTGTCTTTGAGCATGTTGAGTCTAAAAACCAACTTGCCGATATTTTCACAAAACCACTTGCAACGGACCCATTTGTCTACATTCGAGGGGAATTGGGGATACTTGATATTTCCAATCTAGAGTGATATTTCTTTTAGAATGCACTTTACACATACACATTACACTTCTTGGTAACTTGAAGTCTTACACAAAGGAAAGTGCATCAACTACATAAGGTAAAAGGGTTAAAAAGTATCATCTCTCTCTTCTCTTCCTCACCTCATATTTGCTTATGTCTATGTGAATTCTATTTACCATCAACATTACATGTTAAATGTTGTTCAATACACTCATATGTTTGCTCATTTCCAAGAATTTTCGCTTCAAGATAAGTAATAATTTTTGAAGCCCATATGTATCAAATGGCAATGTATGATATATTGATTCATTGATGTGTTTACAACATAACTTGTTGCATAAATGCTATGTGTGGATTTCATCTCTTCATGAACACCGTTATATGATATGGCAACATGAGTTTATGCATTTAATTGCATGGTTTTGTTTATTTTTCGTCCCATATTTTGGTATGTTTTATTACAAAAATGTCGATGTGTTTTAAATAATCATGAGTTGGTTTATGGTTTGTTGTTCTACATTCCATGTGTTATCATGATATTTGGTATTCGTCATTGATATATTTTTGGCATATCGTTATATGTAATTATTTTGATTAGGATACTATATCATAAAGTGCATTTCGACAAATGTAAGTGCACGATATGTTTAATAGATGGAAAATTTGCTTGGACTTGTTACTGCTAATGTGCTCTCTTCTTCTTTTTGATATTGTCAAAGGGGGAGAGATTTGGATGCACAAGCTAAAGGATCATCAAACGCATTATGGCATCAACTCAGGGGGAGCAAGCTTTTGTGATTAAGCCTTGGTGTTGTTTTTGCGTCTGTATATCATTGCTATTTTTATTTGCATAATAGGTATAGGCTTAGTTTAGCTTATGCATAGTTTTGACAATTATCAAAAAGGGGGAGAATGTAAGTGCACCAGTTCATCCTCATGTTTTAATAATTGTCAAAACACATGAAAATAGGTTGAACATATTTTGGCAAACTTTACAAATGACTTGACAACAAAGAACTATTTTCAAAACCTTGAAAAACTGACTTTTTGGTGTTTTGTATCGATACATACATTTCTGTATCGATACAAATGTCCTGAAACTTGTTCTGGTACTTTTTGAGCACTTTGTATCGATACACACAGGCTCTGTATCGATACAACAGCTTCTATACAAAAACAGAATGTTCCATATGATTCGAAACATGCTTGCATGTATCGATACATGTGTATATGTTCTGAAAAACCAGCAAGCTTCATATGATTCGAAGCATGCTTGCATGCTTAGATACATATCAGTCAAGATTTCAAGATTCTGATGTTTGTATCGATACATCCCGTGTTTGTATCGATACAAAGGTCAAGATTTTCAAAATTGAACGTTGGTCAAGGGCTTTGTATCGATACAAACAATCATTTGTATCGATACATCTACTGAAAATTATGCCTAAATTTGCTCATTCTATTTTCTCTTTAAATAGCAATGTGTGGGTTCCTTTGTAAGTAATGAAACAATCACAGTAACTGAACACAACTGAGAAATCTAGTGAGAATCATTGAGAGAGCAAGAAGTGCTTTGGGTAAAACACTTTGGATACAATTTGGGTGAAAAATTGGGATCAAAGTGTTATCCTTCACAAGATCATCATCTTCCATCAAGTTGCAACAATTGAAGATTGAGTATGGGATCAATCATTTAGGAGTTGTACGCTTGGTCGATAACGTTCGGTGCGATTCGTGGTGAAGCAGATTCGCGATCGGGTTGATTTGTGCAAGGAGGTTTGGTTGCTCACTAGGGATCCAAGATTGTTCGATATCTTGGAGGATCAATTGAGAAGAATCGAAGGACTCAGCTGGACGATCGTTGCAAGGAGTTGCACGGGTAGGATCGTTGGAATCAGAGGGTGAAGATTCGTTCGTCGATTGAGGGTTTGCATAGTTTTACATTTTGAGTCAATATAGGTTTATTGGATTCATTGTAATTTGTGCACTTGTGTTCAAGCTGTTTTCATTCTATACATATCTCAAATAACCCGTTTGGTTATTTGGGGGGAGACGTACTCGGACATACGCGTGGACGACGCGAAATCCGGGGAACTCCCTAATCAAACTCTCGTGTCTTGATTGCATTACTTTCATTCTTTATTGCTTTCATTATATTCGTAAACAATTGAATTTGTGTGTTCGTAAGTGTTCACAAGGATTCAATTGTTATTATCTTGTGTTGTGAATTGTTTTTGAAAGAATCGAATAACTTGCTTGGAAACGTTGTTGTTAATTGAATTAGTTTTCGAATATCTTATTCCGATCGACTTTTCCTCAATAGTTTTATCGGCTTAGTTACTTTTTCAATAAGTCAAAACGGTGCAAAGAGACTACCGATCCCGGAGTCGCTTCCGCACGCACGTTTAACCGAACAATTTTTTAAAAACTCAATTGGTTAACGGAACCACTTATTCACCCCCCTCTAAGTGGTTAGCCTCGTAGTCTAACATTTTGTTATCATCAAAACTTAATTGGATCATGTCAGAACCTCTTTTGTTCCAACAATCTCCCCCTTTTTGATTGATGACAAACCAAGTATTAATTTACAATGGTTGTTGATAAAATTTATCAAGCATCTCTTAGGTTGATGAGTTTTGCAAGCTCCCCCTAAGTTCAGCAATGATTAATTAAATCAGTTTAAAAATATTTATTTGAATTTTGAACTTAAGCTAATACACTAGACTTTCAGAGGCTAGGTTTGCAAGCTCTCCTCCTAAGTCTGATACCTATGAAAGAAAAGTGCAATTTTCTTTTATACGTACCATGTATCAGAAGCTAAAATTTCAACTAATATTTTCCTCAAAATTATATTGTATATAGACATAACTGAAAAATAAAATTTTGGAATTTGGTTTCAGTTTAGCATCTCATAAATTAATAACAACTCTTACTCCCCCTTTTGTCATTAAACAAAAAGATAAAACTGACAAGAAATAAATGACAATTTTGAAAAAAATGGTCAAAAGTAGAGTTTCAATGCAGTCAAGGAGGTTACAACTACTCCAATTAAATGGCTTGTCGTAAAAACCAAGAACTTGTCTATTTTGAAACTACTATATAAGGACCATGAACTTTGTCATTTCACTCAACACTTCCATTCCATTGTGAAAGATCAACAATGGAGAAGGATAGAAAAGTGATCAAAAGGAAGAGAGTGCAGGAGAAGAAGAAGAAGAAAGTGAAGATTCAACAAGACCCAGAGTCTAAGAAGAAACTTCAGAAGATGAGGGCATCAACTTCTGCTCCTGTCAGAGTCAAATATCAAACGAGATCCAAGACTAAACAACAAGAGTCCTTATCTGAGTCAGAATCTGAATGAGATTCTGATTGGAAGGAATTCTTGAGTACATATGTTCCTCCCAAGGAAGAATACCCCTCTTCATAATCAATGAGATCACTTTTCATTGATTTCCCAATAAGGAAGTGAAGAGAATGTCGTGAACTCTTCCATTTCCCTTAGATTCAAAGAAGCTAGATTTAGGACTAACTGTTTTATGTTGGATCCAAGTGAAAAGTTGGATAGAAACTTATGTAATCAACAATTTTCAATTGAATAAACTCATTATTTAGCTTTGAAATCTTTGTGTTGATTTTTGTCTCAAAATCATTTATGAACTAAAAAAATAATCAACAAATAATTAACATAGAAATAAATAATGAACACAGAAGATAATTGAATAAGCAACTGAGTACTTAATAAGAAAATAATATTCAGCAAGTTACAAGACAAATATCATAACATGATAAAACATTAAACAAATAATCAGAACATGTGCATAGAATCCTAGGGGTTAAGGTTGATCAGGTTGCTGAGGTAATCTTGCATTGATACTCTGAAGAGTTTCCATAATAGCAGCCAGCATAGACGAATGATCATCAAGCCTTCTTTGAAAATTATCCTGATTTTCCAATACGTGTTGAGCATACTCTGGTGCATTTCTAGCAAGTTGCTCAAGCCTTGCTTGATCAGCAGCTCTTCTAGCTTCTTCTGCTAGCCTGGCTTGCTCAGCAGCTTGTCTTTCCCTTTCTATACGCTCATCCTCCAATCTTTTTCTTTCCCTCTCCTCAGCTTCCAATCTTTCCCTTTCACGCCTCTCTTCCTCTTCCTTCTTAGCTATTTCATTCCTCAAACTCAAGTCTGTAGTATAAGCTTTTCTGACAGAACGAATCATGAGTACCAGATGTTGTTCCATAAGGTCACACTCTTTGTCAATGTGTGCTGTGTCAATAGACCTGTGTGGAATGACACTGGACATTCTCCTAAGATTCTTGTCAACAGCTTGCAGCAGGTTAGTGATGTCATCCTGAGTTTGGTCAAGAGGTTCATTGATAATTCTTGAGGGTAGGTGAGGAGGGAAAAATATGCAGTCCATAGAGAGATCCTGCAAAAGGTGTTGGAGATGTTGTGATTGGTCAGGAGGGGTTTTTTGTAGGATTTCAAGATTCATAGTCTCATTTATATGTTGAACATGTGTCTTGATAGGTGTAGGTAAATCGCATGAGTTGTCCACAGCCACATGATGTGGGGATTTCTCATGGACATGTTCATCAGCATGAAGAGTTTCTGAGACTTGAGCTTGATTAGGTTCTGGTGATTGGTGATCATGTTCTGATGGGTTATGTTCTGGTGGGATTTGATTTTCTGGTTGGGTAGTCTCTGGTTCAGTATTTTCTGGTTGAGGTGTTTTTGGTTGTTCTTGAGTGTTCACATGATGAACAATCTCAGAGTTTGGTTGGGGATCATTTTGTGGTTCATCTTGTTGTGGTGTTGTGGTAGGTATTTCTTGATGGTTGGGGGATTGTGCAGGTGGAGGTGATGGGGTTTTATCAGAATCATCATCAATAGAAAGTTGAATAGCAGGTGCAGTGCTTGTGGAAGCTTGCGCTGCATTATTGCATATAAAATTAGCCTGAGATTCTGATGGGTGATATAGGATGAGGTTAAACTGCTCTGATGATGGTTGATTCTCAGAAAGGTCAATGACTTTCTCAGAATTAACTCCTTTTAAAATCTTATCAAAAGCATGTTTAACTCTAATTTCAGAAGGGAATTGAAGTCTTCTGAAATAATCACTAGATCCTTTGCCGCCTCCAAGAAAATTAGAAAACTTACCAGTTTCATTACCATACAGAGTCTGCTGTTCCAGCAGATTGTGAGGATCATTCCTTTTTGGGAGCTTCTTGTGCATATCATCAAATGCAGCTTCATCAATACCACAGTCATAGTCATCCTTCAGAGCTTCTTGCTTCTTATTAAACTCTGCAACCTTAGCCAAAGCTGCCTGTACCACAGCTTCTTCCTTTTCTTCCTCAGTAAGATCCTCTAGTATCACTTTCTTTGCCCTTGGTTTTGAGGATCTTGGAGCTGTAGTTTTTGTAGTCTTTGGAATCTTAGCAGCTTTCTTAACAGTAAGACTTTTGGCAGCTTTCCTCTTGACTGGTTCAATTCTAAGAGGTTGTTCCAAAAGCCTTGATTGTCTTACAGTCAGCTTTGTAGGTTCTCCATCTCCTACATCAGCACCTAGCTTTTTCATGAATTCAGCATGTGCTTCTATCACTCTCTTTGCTTCACTATCTCTGACATGTACAAGCCAACTTTCACCAATGCCTTTCTCAGATTCTCTGAGTAACACAGGATGTGTTGGATGAACTATTTCATTATTCTTCACCAGCTTTAAGTATCTTAATGTAGTACTATTTACAATCTTAGAACTAAGCAAAAAAGTACCTAAGCCAGGAAGATATGGTGTAATAGCATCCAACAGACCACACTGTGCAAACATGTGGCTCAGTAGTCTTGAATGTCTAACAATAGCTTTGCTAGAGATAATAGACAGACACAGATGATCAAAAATAAGCCTTCCAATATCTACAATATTTCCTTTTGCAACATTAAACGTAAACAACTTCTGAACACTTGATATTTGATCAGTGCCTCCCAATTTGGGCAGAACACTATCAATCAAGATCCTGTAGATGATCTTGCAGTTGTTTGTCCATTCAAACTTGTCCTTAGGGTTGGTCTTAGGTTTGAACAGATATTCATCCACATCAGGACCTGCTTCATCAGTATGTCTGATTATCACACCATCACGCTTGAGCTTCAGAGCCTCAAGAATGTGGCAGAGTCTGATAGAGATTCTGAATCCAGCCACGAAGGATTCAATCTCTGTAGAGATAAAAGACCTTAATCCTATTTCTTCTGGGGTTCTCTCTTTGAATTCAGGATTTTCTTTAATCTTTTCCTTGACCTTCCTGTCATAAACATCCCTTGTAATAACAGAGGCTTTCATCCAGAATTCCTTTACCATCTCAGTATAAGTTGGTCCATTGAGAAGATCAAAATAATATTCCAAACCTTGCTTTTTGTATAGATGAACGACTTCAGCAAAACCGTTTACCCTAATGCTCTCAAGATCAACGGGATTCTCAATCGCCACATTTAGTTCGTCATACTTATATGGGCGTTGATCCTTTGCGAACTCTGTAGGGTTGGATTCATTTGGTAGGATCAAACATGACCTATTCAGGAATGTTGATGAGGATGCCATGGATGAAATTTTGAATTTAGGGTTACTAAAGAGGGAGAAAGAAATTGCTCTGTGTTTTAGAAGATTGAAAGTGTAGGTTGTGAGAGTGCAAGAGTGTGAATGTGAACAGTTAGTGTGTTTAAATAGAAACTTACGCGAAAAAAAACAAGTACACATACATAGGGGTAGTAGAGTATTTTACCACAATTGGAAATTAGAAATGCTAATCATCATTCACCAACTTCTTTATCCTCTTGCAACAAGACATGTGTGTTAGAAGATTGTTAAATAACTGACACGTAAGTTTTAGAAAACGAAAGGGTTTTTACTAAAGATTTTTACTTACGCGCCAGAACCATTTACCTTCTAATCAGATTCTGATAGTATGTCAGAAGATACTCTCATCACAACTTCTGATACAGAAGGTTCTGATGACTTCATCTTCTGATTACTATTAGATTCTCACAAACTCAATTTTTCATCAGAGTCTAAGTTAATCAGAGATTTCCATCATGTTCAGATTCTTTTTGATAAAATCAAAACGTTCAACAGCTAAAGGTTTTGTAAAGATATCAGCTCATTGATTTTCAGTTTCAATGAACTTGAGATCAATTACACCTTTTTGAACATAGTCTCTGATGAAATGATGTTTAATCTCAATATGCTTAGCTCTTGAATGTAAAATAGGGTTTTTAGAAAGGTGAATAGCTGCAGTATTGTCACAATATAAAGGAATATTGTTACTGCTGATTTGATAATCTTCCAATTGATATTTCATCCAAAGTAGTTGTGTACAACATTTAGCTGCTGATATGTATTCAGCTTCTGCTGTTGACATAGCTATGGTGGTTTGCCTTTTACTAGCCCATGAAATTAAATTCTCACCAATAAACTGGCAGTTACCACTGGTGGATTTTCTTTCAATTCTATCACCAGCATAGTCAGCATCACAGAATCCAATCAGCTTGTAGTCATTGGATTTCTGATACAGTAATCCAATGTTACAAGTAGCTTTCAAATACCTAAAGATTCTCTTCACAGCAGTGAGATGAGATTCTCTAGGATCTGATTGAAATCTTGCACACAAACACACACTGAATAAAATGTCAGGTCTTGAGGCAGTTAGATAAAGAAGAGATCCAATCATACCTCTATACAGCTTCTGATCAACCTTGCCTTCAGACTCTTCTTTGCCTAGACTTGATGTAGGATGCATTGGAGTATTCATGGGTTTGCAATCTTCTAAGTTGAACTTCTTCAGAAGATCCTTTATATATTTGGATTGATGAATGAATGTTCCTTTCTCTGTTTGATTTATTTGAATACCAAGAAAGAACTTCAATTCTCCCATCATACTCATTTCAAACTCATCCTGCATAAGCTTAGAAAAATTCTTGCAAAGAGTGGCATTAGTTGATCCAAAAATGATATCATCAACATATATTTGAATGATCAAAATATCTTTCTTAAGGGTCTTTTTGAAAAGTGTATTGTCAACTTGTCCTTTTTCAAAACCATTGTCAACCAAAAAAGTACTCAATCTCTCATACCAAGCTCTGGGAGCTTGTTTGAGTCCATAGAGTGACTTCTTTAGTCTGAACACATGATCAGGGTTTGTCAAATCTTCAAAACCAGGAGGTTGTTTGACATCCCTTGTAATAACAGAGGCTTTCATCCAGAATTCCTTTACCATCTCAGTATAAGTTGGTCCATTGAGAAGATCAAAATAATATTCCAAACCTTGCTTTTTGTATAGATGAACGACTTCAGCAAAACCGTTTACCCTAATGCTCTCAAGATCAACGGGATTCTCAATCGCCACATTTAGTTCGTCATACTTATATGGGCGTTGATCCTTTGCGAACTCTGTAGGGTTGGATTCATTTGGTAGGATCAAACATGACCTATTCAGGAATGTTGATGAGGATGCCATGGATGAAATTTTGAATTTAGGGTTACTAAAGAGGGAGAAAGAAATTGCTCTGTGTTTTAGAAGATTGAAAGTGTAGGTTGTGAGAGTGCAAGAGTGTGAATGTGAACAGTTAGTGTGTTTAAATAGAAACTTACGCGAAAAAAAACAAGTACACATACATAGGGGTAGTAGAGTATTTTACCACAATTGGAAATTAGAAATGCTAATCATCATTCACCAACTTCTTTATCCTCTTGCAACAAGACATGTGTGTTAGAAGATTGTTAAATAACTGACACGTAAGTTTTAGAAAACGAAAGGGTTTTTACTAAAGATTTTTACTTACGCGCCAGAACCATTTACCTTCTAATCAGATTCTGATAGTATGTCAGAAGATACTCTCATCACAACTTCTGATACAGAAGGTTCTGATGACTTCATCTTCTGATTACTATTAGATTCTCACAAACTCAATTTTTCATCAGAGTCTAAGTTAATCAGAGATTTCCATCATGTTCAGATTCTTTTTGATAAAATCAAAACGTTCAACAGCTAAAGGTTTTGTAAAGATATCAGCTCATTGATTTTCAGTTTCAATGAACTTGAGATCAATTACACCTTTTTGAACATAGTCTCTGATGAAATGATGTTTAATCTCAATATGCTTAGCTCTTGAATGTAAAATAGGGTTTTTAGAAAGGTGAATAGCTGCAGTATTGTCACAATATAAAGGAATATTGTTACTGCTGATTTGATAATCTTCCAATTGATATTTCATCCAAAGTAGTTGTGTACAACATTTAGCTGCTGATATGTATTCAGCTTCTGCTGTTGACATAGCTATGGTGGTTTGCCTTTTACTAGCCCATGAAATTAAATTCTCACCAATAAAC
Source organism: Trifolium repens (assembly GCA_030408175.1). Lineage (NCBI taxonomy): Eukaryota > Viridiplantae > Streptophyta > Magnoliopsida > Fabales > Fabaceae > Trifolium > Trifolium repens. The sequence goes on from CP125846.1 coordinate 40,001,325, forward strand.
TGGCAGTTACCACTGGTGGATTTTCTTTCAATTCTATCACCAGCATAGTCAGCATCACAGAATCCAATCAGCTTGTAGTCATTGGATTTCTGATACAGTAATCCAATGTTACAAGTAGCTTTCAAATACCTAAAGATTCTCTTCACAGCAGTGAGATGAGATTCTCTAGGATCTGATTGAAATCTTGCACACAAACACACACTGAATAAAATGTCAGGTCTTGAGGCAGTTAGATAAAGAAGAGATCCAATCATACTTCTATACAGCTTCTGATCAACCTTGCCTTCAGACTCTTCTTTGCCTAGACTTGATGTAGGATGCATTGGAGTATTCATGGGTTTGCAATCTTCTAAGTTGAACTTCTTCAGAAGATCCTTTATATATTTGGATTGATGAATGAATGTTCCTTTCTCTGTTTGATTTATTTGAATACCAAGAAAGAACTTCAATTCTCCCATCATACTCATTTCAAACTCATCCTGCATAAGCTTAGAAAAATTCTTGCAAAGAGTGGCATTAGTTGATCCAAAAATGATATCATCAACATATATTTGAATGATCAAAATATCTTTCTTAAGGGTCTTTTTGAAAAGTGTATTGTCAACTTGTCCTTTTTCAAAACCATTGTCAACCAAAAAAGTACTCAATCTCTCATACCAAGCTCTGGGAGCTTGTTTGAGTCCATAGAGTGACTTCTTTAGTCTGAACACATGATCAGGGTTTGTCAAATCTTCAAAACCAGGAGGTTGTTTGACATCCCTTGTAATAACAGAGGCTTTCATCCAGAATTCCTTTACCATCTCAGTATAAGTTGGTCCATTGAGAAGATCAAAATAATATTCCAAACCTTGCTTTTTGTATAGATGAACGACTTCAGCAAAACCGTTTACCCTAATGCTCTCAAGATCAACGGGATTCTCAATCGCCACATTTAGTTCGTCATACTTATATGGGCGTTGATCCTTTGCGAACTCTGTAGGGTTGGATTCATTTGGTAGGATCAAACATGACCTATTCAGGAATGTTGATGAGGATGCCATGGATGAAATTTTGAATTTAGGGTTACTAAAGAGGGAGAAAGAAATTGCTCTGTGTTTTAGAAGATTGAAAGTGTAGGTTGTGAGAGTGCAAGAGTGTGAATGTGAACAGTTAGTGTGTTTAAATAGAAACTTACGCGAAAAAAAACAAGTACACATACATAGGGGTAGTAGAGTATTTTACCACAATTGGAAATTAGAAATGCTAATCATCATTCACCAACTTCTTTATCCTCTTGCAACAAGACATGTGTGTTAGAAGATTGTTAAATAACTGACACGTAAGTTTTAGAAAACGAAAGGGTTTTTACTAAAGATTTTTACTTACGCGCCAGAACCATTTACCTTCTAATCAGATTCTGATAGTATGTCAGAAGATACTCTCATCACAACTTCTGATACAGAAGGTTCTGATGACTTCATCTTCTGATTACTATTAGATTCTCACAAACTCAATTTTTCATCAGAGTCTAAGTTAATCAGAGATTTCCATCATGTTCAGATTCTTTTTGATAAAATCAAAACGTTCAACAGCTAAAGGTTTTGTAAAGATATCAGCTCATTGATTTTCAGTTTCAATGAACTTGAGATCAATTACACCTTTTTGAACATAGTCTCTGATGAAATGATGTTTAATCTCAATATGCTTAGCTCTTGAATGTAAAATAGGGTTTTTAGAAAGGTGAATAGCTGCAGTATTGTCACAATATAAAGGAATATTGTTACTGCTGATTTGATAATCTTCCAATTGATATTTCATCCAAAGTAGTTGTGTACAACATTTAGCTGCTGATATGTATTCAGCTTCTGCTGTTGACATAGCTATGGTGGTTTGCCTTTTACTAGCCCATGAAATTAAATTCTCACCAATAAACTGGCAGTTACCACTGGTGGATTTTCTTTCAATTCTATCACCAGCATAGTCAGCATCACAGAATCCAATCAGCTTGTAGTCATTGGATTTCTGATACAGTAATCCAATGTTACAAGTAGCTTTCAAATACCTAAAGATTCTCTTCACAGCAGTGAGATGAGATTCTCTAGGATCTGATTGAAATCTTGCACACAAACACACACTGAATAAAATGTCAGGTCTTGAGGCAGTTAGATAAAGAAGAGATCCAATCATACTTCTATACAGCTTCTGATCAACCTTGCCTTCAGACTCTTCTTTGCCTAGACTTGATGTAGGATGCATTGGAGTATTCATGGGTTTGCAATCTTCTAAGTTGAACTTCTTCAGAAGATCCTTTATATATTTGGATTGATGAATGAATGTTCCTTTCTCTGTTTGATTTATTTGAATACCAAGAAAGAACTTCAATTCTCCCATCATACTCATTTCAAACTCATCCTGCATAAGCTTAGAAAAATTCTTGCAAAGAGTGGCATTAGTTGATCCAAAAATGATATCATCAACATATATTTGAATGATCAAAATATCTTTCTTAAGGGTCTTTTTGAAAAGTGTATTGTCAACTTGTCCTTTTTCAAAACCATTGTCAACCAAAAAAGTACTCAATCTCTCATACCAAGCTCTGGGAGCTTGTTTGAGTCCATAGAGTGACTTCTTTAGTCTGAACACATGATCAGGGTTTGTCAAATCTTCAAAACCAGGAGGTTGTTTGACATCCCTTGTAATAACAGAGGCTTTCATCCAGAATTCCTTTACCATCTCAGTATAAGTTGGTCCATTGAGAAGATCAAAATAATATTCCAAACCTTGCTTTTTGTATAGATGAACGACTTCAGCAAAACCGTTTACCCTAATGCTCTCAAGATCAACGGGATTCTCAATCGCCACATTTAGTTCGTCATACTTATATGGGCGTTGATCCTTTGCGAACTCTGTAGGGTTGGATTCATTTGGTAGGATCAAACATGACCTATTCAGGAATGTTGATGAGGATGCCATGGATGAAATTTTGAATTTAGGGTTACTAAAGAGGGAGAAAGAAATTGCTCTGTGTTTTAGAAGATTGAAAGTGTAGGTTGTGAGAGTGCAAGAGTGTGAATGTGAACAGTTAGTGTGTTTAAATAGAAACTTACGCGAAAAAAAACAAGTACACATACATAGGGGTAGTAGAGTATTTTACCACAATTGGAAATTAGAAATGTTAATCATCATTCACCAACTTCTTTATCCTCTTGCAACAAGACATGTGTGTTAGAAGATTGTTAAATAACTGACACGTAAGTTTTAGAAAACGAAAGGGTTTTTACTAAAGATTTTTACTTACGCGCCAGAACCATTTACCTTCTAATCAGATTCTGATAGTATGTCAGAAGATACTCTCATCACAACTTCTGATACAGAAGGTTCTGATGACTTCATCTTCTGATTACTATTAGATTCTCACAAACTCAATTTTTCATCAGAGTCTAAGTTAATCAGAGATTTCCATCATGTTCAGATTCTTTTTGATAAAATCAAAACGTTCAACAGCTAAAGGTTTTGTAAAGATATCAGCTCATTGATTTTCAGTTTCAATGAACTTGAGATCAATTACACCTTTTTGAACATAGTCTCTGATGAAATGATGTTTAATCTCAATATGCTTAGCTCTTGAATGTAAAATAGGGTTTTTAGAAAGGTGAATAGCTGCAGTATTGTCACAATATAAAGGAATATTGTTACTGCTGATTTGATAATCTTCCAATTGATATTTCATCCAAAGTAGTTGTGTACAACATTTAGCTGCTGATATGTATTCAGCTTCTGCTGTTGACATAGCTATGGTGGTTTGCCTTTTACTAGCCCATGAAATTAAATTCTCACCAATAAACTGGCAGTTACCACTGGTGGATTTTCTTTCAATTCTATCACCAGCATAGTCAGCATCACAGAATCCAATCAGCTTGTAGTCATTGGATTTCTGATACAGTAATCCAATGTTACAAGTAGCTTTCAAATACCTAAAGATTCTCTTCACAGCAGTGAGATGAGATTCTCTAGGATCTGATTGAAATCTTGCACACAAACACACACTGAATAAAATGTCAGGTCTTGAGGCAGTTAGATAAAGAAGAGATCCAATCATACCTCTATACAGCTTCTGATCAACCTTGCCTTCAGACTCTTCTTTGCCTAGACTTGATGTAGGATGCATTGGAGTATTCATGGGTTTGCAATCTTCTAAGTTGAACTTCTTCAGAAGATCCTTTATATATTTGGATTGATGAATGAATGTTCCTTTCTCTGTTTGATTTATTTGAATACCAAGAAAGAACTTCAATTCTCCCATCATACTCATTTCAAACTCATCCTGCATAAGCTTAGAAAAATTCTTGCAAAGAGTGGCATTAGTTGATCCAAAAATGATATCATCAACATATATTTGAATGATCAAAATATCTTTCTTAAGGGTCTTTTTGAAAAGTGTATTGTCAACTTGTCCTTTTTCAAAACCATTGTCAACCAAAAAAGTACTCAATCTCTCATACCAAGCTCTGGGAGCTTGTTTGAGTCCATAGAGTGACTTCTTTAGTCTGAACACATGATCAGGGTTTGTCAAATCTTCAAAACCAGGAGGTTGTTTGACATACACTTCTTCAGAAATGACACCATTTAGAAATGCACTTTTCACATCCATTTGATATAGAGTAATACCATTATTGACTGCATAAGATAAAAGTAACCTGATTGCTTCCAGTCTTGCTACTGGAGCATATGTTTCAGTGAAGTCAATTCCTTCTTGTTGACTGTATCCTTGTGCAACAAGTCTTGCTTTGTTCCTTGTGACTTCACCTTGTTCATTCAATTTGTTTCTGTATACCCATTTTGTTCCAATAATGTTCTTATGCTTGGGTTTGGGTACCAGATCCCACACATCATTTCTCTTGAATTGATTTAACTCTTCTTCCATTGCAACTATCCAAGCATCATCTGATAGAGCTTCACTTGTTGTCTTGGGTTCAATTAAGGAAACTAATCCAAACAATGATTCTTCAACTCTGAAGTTTGACCTTGTTTTTCTTGGACTGTTTTTGTTTCCTAGAATGAGCTCTTCAGGATGTGATGATTTGTATTTGAATGTGTTCCTTGGAATATCAGATTCTTCAGAGTTATCATCAATAGTTTGATGTTCTTGAGCAGCATCAGAAGGTGCATCTTCTTGAGCTTCAGAGTCTTCTATAGATTCTATGTTGTTATCATACTCTGGAGCTTCATCTTCTGACTCATCAGATCCTGACAAATCTTTAACAGGCTCTGACTTTTTATCATCAAGCTCTTTATCATCAAACTTTACGTGCATTGATTCTTCCACTATATTAGTTTCAGAATTATACACCCTGTATGACTTAGAGCGTTCAGAGTATCCAATGAAGATACCCTTACAGGCTTTAGAGTCAAATTTCTTAAGATGAACTTTGTTATTCAGAATGTAACATGTACAACCAAATTGATGAAAATAAGAAATATTGGGTTTTCTTCCCTTAAAGAGTTCATATGTTGTTTTGTTCAAAATAGGTCTTATATAGATTCTATTCTGAATATAACAAGCAGTGTTAACAGCTTCTGCCCAAAAGAATTTTGCTAAATTATTTTCATGCATCATGGTGCGTGCCATTTCTTGTAAAGATCTATTCTTTCTCTCTACAACTCCATTTTGTTGTGGAGTTCTAGGAGAAGAGAATTCATGGAGAATTCCATGTTCTTCACAAAATTTTTCAAAAGGTTCATTTTCAAATTCACCACCATGATCACTTCTTACTTTCAAAATTTTTGAATCCTTTTCATTTTGAATTTGGGTGCAGAAGATGCTGAACACTTCATATGTATCATCTTTATTTCTCAAGAATTTTACCCAAGTCCATCTACTATAATCATCTACAATGACTAATCCATATTTCTTACCATTGATTGAAGCAGTACTAACTGGTCCAAAGAGATCAATGTGTAAGAGTTCCAAAGGTCTAGTAGTAGAGACAATGTTCTTGTTTTTAAAAGAACTTTTGACAATTTTTCCTTTTTGACAGGAACCACAAAGTGAGTCTGAGTGATATTTTATTTTTGGAAGGCCTCTGACAAGATTGTCCTTGCTAAGCTTAGAAATTAATCTCCAGTTAGCATGACCAAATCTTTTATGCCAGATCCATTTTTCATCACTCAGTGTCAAAAGACAAAGCACTTGTTGTTCCTTTAAATCAGAAAAATTTACTTTGTACACAATGCCTTTTCTATTTCCCTTGAAAACAATTGATTGATCAGAGTTTCTAATTACAGTACATGAATCCTTATTAAACATAACATCATAATTACTATCACACAATTGACTTATGCTAAGTAAATTATGATGTAGTCCATCTACTAACCAAACATCAGAAATTGACAAAGAAGAATTACCAACTGTACCTATACCAATGATCCTTCCCTTCTGGTTGCCACCAAACCCTACTGTTCCTCCCTCTTGCTGATTCAGGGTGTGGAATAAGAGCTTGTCTCCTGTCATGTGACGTGAGCAGCCAGAGTCCAGATACCATGAGCTTTCTTTTCTTCTTTGGGTGCATACCTGCAGCATACACTATTTCAGATTTTGGTACCCATACTCTGATGGGTCCTTTTTTGTTAGTTTTGAGAATCTTATCCTTCTTGTTAGAATAATCAGAAGATCTGGAGTCAACTGAGCCTTTAGAAAATTGTTTAGGCTTATGTTGTCTCTGAGACTTTCCTCTTGAGTGTGTCAGAGAACCAGTTACCAAGTTTGCCTTAGAAGTACTAGTGCCCCGCTTATCAACAGGCTTTGGTACTTTGACAGCTTTAACTTGAGTAGACATGGGTACTGATGTGAGGGGAACCTTAGTTTTAGAAGACTTAGGTTCAGAAGATGAGTCATCTTCTGATACCTTATCTTGTGGTTCCAAGCTCACAAGAGTACCAGACACAGTCAGAGGTTCTGATGTACCCTTAGTAAAGTTTGAATAAGATTCTGATGGTGACTTGCTCAACAAGACAGGTTTACTTAATTTTCCCACATCAGGACATGTAAGAGAACCAAATCCTTGTCTTTTGTAATAGTTGCTAAGTCCACCATGAATTACAGAAGTTACCCTAGTCTTATCTATGTTATGGTGCACAAACTCTTGTAGAGAGATTTCATACTCGTCATAAGGTTTGTGACATGTTCTGCATCCAGTCTCAAGCACTTTAATTGTTTTAAGAGATTTTTGATAATTTGCTTGAGTCTGGGTGAGATTTTCATTGAGGAGCTTCATTTTTTGTTTGCAGAAATCTAGCTCACTCAATTTTTCCATGTACTTCACCATTACATCTTTCAAAGCTTTGGTCATTTGAGTATTAGACATTTTAGATATTACCTCATCAATGTCGTCAGTAACAGACTCTGAATCATTTTCATTGTCTGACTCACCAATGGCCATAAGCGCTAGGTTAGCTTCCTCAGAGTCTTCATCCTCAGATAGTTCATTAATATCTTCCCAAGTTGCCATCAGACTCTTCTTGGCTTTGTTCTTGATCATACTCTTTCTTCCTTTACCCTTGGAGTTGAGTTCAGGACAATCAGCCATGAAGTGTCCAGGCTTATGACAATTGAAACAATTTTTTGTGTCATCCTTCTTCTCTTTGCTGGTGTTGTTTCTTGATCCAGATCCTCTGCCTTGAAAATTTTTGCCCTTCCTTAGTGACCACTTTTGAAAGTTTTTGGACAAGAGTGCAAAGAAATCATCATCTAATCCTTCCTCTTGATTATCTATGGAAGATTCCTCTGCTTCAGATTCTACAACTTTGGCTTTCAGAGCCTTAGATGAAACTGAAATAGATGGCAAGGCCACAGATTTTAGCTTCTTCTGAGGCTCATCAGAAGATAGTTCAATCTCATGACTCATGAGTGAACTTATCAATTCTTCCAAGCCAAGTTTGTCCAAATCTTTAGCTTCTTGGATAGCTGTTACCTTAGGCCTCCACCTTGAAGGTAAGCTTCTCAAAATCTTCCTTACATGATCAGAGGTTGTATAACTTCTCTTTAGAACTTGGAGACCAGCCACAAGAATTTTGAATCTAGAATACATTGATTCAATGTTCTCACCATCCTTCATTCTAAAGAGTTCATACTGTTGGATCAAAAGAGTAGCCTTTGCCTCTTGAACCTGTTTGTTCCCTTCATATGTGGAACACAAGGAGTCATAGATGCTCTTGGCAGTGAATTTGTCTGTAATCTTGAGGTACTCATCATGAGTTATACACCCAATGAGAAGATCCTTAACCTTGTGATGCTTCTTGTAAAGTTTCTTGTCTGTAGGAGTGAACTTCTTTCTTTCTTCAACAGATAGCCTTCCCTTTTCATCTAGTCCTTGGAAAGTTACCCCTTCTTCAACCAAGTCCCAAAGCTCATAATCTAAACCAATAAGATGACTGTAGATTATATCTTTCCACCAGGAAAAGGTAGATGCATCTCCATTGAACTTTGGTGCTTTGTTGCTTGACTTTTCTTCAACATCATAGTCATGTGAAACTGATTTCAAGCTACCACTTGGAGTTTCAGTCATAGTCTCTTTCAACAGGAAACTGTCTCACTGTTAAGTGATTAAAAACAGAACCAGGCTTTGATACCAATTGAAGGTGTGAAAAACACAAGAAGGGGGGGTTGAATTGTGTTTTGGGTTGTGTTTTGGGTAATTTAAAAATTTCTTCTAAGTTACAGAGAACTTATCAGAGTTTGCAGCGGTTTAGAAAACAAAACACAATTAAGAATAACTTTGAAGGTAGAGAGAAAGAGAGAAAGATAGAGACAGAGATTTTTATACTGGTTCCCCTCACAAACCGAGAGTACGTCCAGTCCTCTTGTACTTTCAAGAGAGTTCACTATAATCACCAAAGATTACAAATGCTCAAGCACACAAGCAAGAGACTTCCAATGCTCAAGTATACAAACAAGAGACTTCCTAATGCTCAAGCACGCAGGCAAGAGACTTCAATACACAGGTTTAGAAAAACAGAGTCTGAACAATTGATATAAAGATCAATGTTCAGTTACAGAATAAATACAACTTTTGATACAAGACTTAACTTAGAATCTTAATACAAAATTCTAAGGTTCAACTAATGAATTAACAGAAGCTGAAACTGGAGTCTTGGATTTTGAATATGAGTTCAAGTTGTATTTGCAGTTTTGTGCTTTAGGATGAATTTAGCAGAGTAACAGCTCTTTTCAAATTGTTCAAGTGTCGTGTCCCAAAGCTTCAAACTTGCTCCAATTTATAGATGAAGGTGGAGCGTGTTTGATTTGAATTTGATACGGTGAGATTGCGCCAGCTGTAGATAGTACCTTTGATATCCAAATCAGGTAACCTTGTATGCGATCAATCTTGGAGAGAAAGATTTATCCAAATCAGGTAAATAGTTCGTACAATAGTACAAACGTCACAATTCTGTGGATAAGATTGATTCCATCAGCTTTTGGAATGTCAGAGTATAATCATTGATGCAGAGGATGTTCTTCTGACAAAACGGCTCTCACTGCTCTTATCAGAGTCTGATATGCATCTTCTGATGAATAAAATTTGCATCCTCTGATGAAACACATATGCATCTTCTGATGTCTTCAAGTTCTGATCAGAGTTTGCTTTGCCATATCAGAGCTTCCAATGTGCTTTAATGAATATAAAAATTAACTTGAATATCTGCACACTTGGATTAAATAATTAGTATACCCTATTGTATATTAATACTTTTGTTATCATCAAAACTTAATTGGATCATGTCAGAACCTCTTTTGTTCTAACAAATACTCCCTCCGTTTCTTTTTAATTGTCTTTTATTATCCTATTTAGCGTTTCTATTTAATTGTCCTTTTTGTATTTTATGGGTATGATTTATCAATTATACCCTTTATTGCTTATCAAAAAAAAAAAAATTATACATTTTATTAATTGATCTTATCTTTTTCCATAAAACCAATTAATGCTATATATTTGGAAAACTAAATTTATTTATTTTTGTTAATTTTTGTTGGTACATAACATGTTAAATTTTGTTTTTTTTTGTATATAATATATTAAATGTATTGGAAAGAGAAAGTGTGGGCAAAAAAATAGGAATTTATTGGGGATTAAAACGAGGATATAATAGGAAGATAACGTGCAAAAATGTACTTCCTTAATTTGGTGTTATCATTCTAAAAAGACAATTAAAAAGAAACGGAGGGAGTATTATTATTTTGTTTGCTTTTATGGATTAGGGCTGGAGAGATGTGTAATAATGAGGCAATGGGGTCCATGCCTAAACATGAGTTTTGTAATTCTCATTGTTTTATTTTATTTTTAAAATTTATTTCATTTAAAATTAGGACTTCTCTTTTTTATATGAAAAAAAAAGTAATGAAAAAAAAACAGTTTTTATAGAAAAAAAATTCTGAGAAGATTTTAATCTTAAGCTTTGTTTGGCAGTTTCAAATTTTGAACATATGTTTTATAATTTATAACTTATATATTCATATTAAAAATAATAGTGTAATACTGTTTCTCATTCTTTTATGTAAAAAGAAACAAAATTTACAATCAAATTATATTATAGTGTCTTTTTTATAGTTTTTTGACTAAAGTGTCATTTTTATAGTTATTTTGTATAATATCTCTACAAATTTTTATATATTAGATTTGATTAGATACATATGTAAAAATAATATAATTATCAATGTATATAAATTAAATTCATAAATAATTTTAATTGAATTGAATCATTGTATGTAGCAAAAATTAGAATACTTTTGTACATTGTCATGTGTTCATCATTGCTTTGTGCATATATAGAATTATTCATTTTATTTATTCTTAATTAGTTTGCAGATCCCTTAGAGAGTTTTTTAGTTTTACTTTGGTCCCTTGAAGAAAATAAGTTCCATTTTAGTCCTTATTGATATTTTCATTGGTCAATATGATCATTTTTGTCCATTTTTTTCAGAAACCGTTAACTTCTGTCCAAGTGCCACGTAACAACCTATTTTGCCACATGTACAGAAGTTAACGGTTTCTGAAAAAAAAAAATGGACGGAAATGATCATATTGACTGACAAAGATATCATGAAGGGACCAAAATAGAACTTATTCTCTCTAAGGGACAAAAGTGAAACCAAAAAAATCTTTAAGGGATCTGCAGATTAATTAAGCCTTTTATTTATGTTTTTCTTTTAAATAAAATTGGAAGTCATCGTCTATATCCAGTGAGCACAACCTACTTGTTCAATGAGAGGTCTAAAAAAAAGAATCAAAATTGGCTAAGTATTATTTTTTTTAAAATAAAATAAAATGAATAATTCTACCAAAGCAATAATAAACGGGAACTATTTGTAAGGATAAATATATGATATTCTATTATTTTACTATTGATGCAGGTTTATCAAATTTTCAAAAAAATATGGTAAAAATATATAACTCTCATCTCAATATGTCATAATCTTCAATGTATTTGGAATCTTGGTTTAATAGTTTTCACTTTGTAAAGCAACTTTCAACAAATGGTATGATTATAGTTTTACATACACATATTCTTACCATACTTAAAGCAATTCCTAATAAGATAACTTAAATATGGTGAAGCTAGAAATCTCATATTTAAATTTAGATCCATTTATATCGACCTTTTGGTGTTATGCTACCAACTACGATACAATACAACACCACTGAAATTTGTATACAATTACAATGTTTTAGAGGTAAATATTCAGACTAGTAATTGTTTCGAGCTAGTTCTTATTTATTTTGTATTTGTTTTATATACATGATTTTTTACTAATGTTATCAAATCATCTAAATAGTTCTGGTCAAAATTTTCCAAAATTCAACAATTTTTTTATTTTAATAAAGACAAACACAAATAGTGTTTTTTGTTGTATAATAACATATTTCGTGTGATGTCTAAAAATCATCTAGTGTTGATCAAGAATTTCTAAAAACAATTGTGTTTTATTTACTTTTCAAAACCAACTTAATTAATTTGAAGCCCATAATAGGTGGAGGAATTTTATTCTCACGTAGTTGTTTTCAGTATCCTATAATTGAAACTTAACAAAATTGTCCTTGTCACCCATGTGACCATAAAGCAAACATTTTTCATTCCCCAAATGATAACCTTTGTTTACTTGTAGATTTGGCTAAGCGCAGCTTAACTTAATTATATGAAAACCAAATTAGCAGACATAATTAATTTGTACTATATTCTTGTTCCTTTCAATTATCCATAATTTAATTATAATATTTTAAAGTGGATTCATTAAAATCATTCAAAAAAACAAATTAAAATAACATTACAAGTATGGTACAACTAGGGGTGCTCGCGGTTCGGTTTGGATCGGTTTTGAGGCAAAAATTCATCCGATCCAAAGTTAATATTACTTGCGGTTTGGTTCGGTTTTGGATGACTAATTAGAAAAAATCCAATCCAATCCGATCCAATTTTATGCGGTTTAATTTGGATCGGTTTTTGGATATCCAAATTACAAATTAATTTTTTTTATTTAAATATTAATATTACATTGACACGATAAAATAATATATTTGATGTAAAATATTAAAAATTAATATTTGGCAATGGAAATTATCAATTATATTTGAAATCTATGATATAGTAAAAAGAAATACATTAAATTGAACTAATAAGTATTATTGAGAAAATTGAAAATCAAATATTAATATATTATAATGCAATATATCATACTAATAAAAAGTTAAATAAGTATTAAAAAATATGTACGCGGTTTGGTTCGGTTTGGATCGGTTTTGAAAAATCAATCCAAAATCCGATCCGATCCGGCGGTTTTCACAAAAGGGACCTCCAAACACATCCAAAAATATTCGGTTTTTTGCGGTTTTCGGTTTTTTTGGTTCGGTTTGCGGTTATTATTTGGATTGGTTTGGATTTGAGCACCCCTAGGTACAACACCTTCATTGTATAAGTGAATCTTTAAACCATTAGTCAATGGTTCAATCTCATATATGCGAATAATATCTATTAGGTACTATATTCTAATTTTAATGTACAGTGAAATCATTAAAGTTATGTGAGTTTAGTGTGTGTTTGGTTTAGCTTTAGATAGAATTAATTTTGATAGAATTGATTATGGTAGAATTGATTTTATCAGAATTGATTTTAGCATAATTGATTTATGTTTGGATACAGTTATGCAAAAGTGAGTTGAACAATAAATTTCAGTGTAAAAATCATACTAAAAGCCAGAAGCTACAAATCATAGCTTCTAGCAGAATCAATTCTGGAGACAGAATCAATTCTGCTTTAAAGTAACCAAACATCTAAAACCAATCCAAAATCAATTCTACTCAATTGCTTTTGGCTCTTCCAAAAGCTAAACCAAACACACAGTAAGTCAATTTATAGAATATTGCATTATATATGCAGGGGATCGAAGTTCGAATCTCAATTATTTCACTTATTTATTTAAGGGTGAAATTTCTATCTACTAGACTATTTGATAAAAAAATGGTCAAAAACTAACATAACAACTAATTTAGTCCAAAAATAAATTTGTAATATTTGCTTATTAAAAAATGTAGACATTATAGTAAAAGAAAATGTAGACTTTATGAAGGAGTTTATTTGTATAAGTAACATTTTCCATAAAATAAACAAAAAAAAGAACAAAAACAAGACCTGTTGGCATTCCATCTTTGATTTAATTATATGCTCTTAAGATCCAAATTAGGAGGCACATGTCTAATTATCTATCCAAGTCAAAGAACCTTATTTTAGATAGGTTGTACAGCTGGAAATTTTTATGACATTGAACTAAAATTCTCTAATCATACTAATATTTCATATATTAAATAGGGTCATGCTAACTAGTACTCCGGAACACTGGTTAAAAATATAAAAATGGAAAATTTTGCATAGAAAATAACATTTTTAATATTTTATCAATCTTGACTACACACTTTCTAATGTAGCTTTACTATAATAGGTATCTTGGTGTTCACTTAATTTATTTTCTACTTTGAATGCATTAGAATAGTTATGTTGATAGGTCATGTTAAACAGTGCTTTCAGGACATTTGTTAAATATACTTAAAAAAATGATTATATTTTTAAGATATTGAATATACACGCTTCGAGATAAAACTTTTTTATCAGTATGTTTAACCAATGCCCCAAGAGTACTATTTAATATTTTTTATGTTGATAATTACTAGAAACATTATTGGAGAAGTCGGGAGTTTGAATTTCAAAATATATATGTCTGCCATTAAAATGGTAGTAATTTTTTTTATAAGAAAGAGAGCTTTTGACCCTTCCAAAATCAACATCTACTAATGTTAGCAAATAGTAGTTATAGGGGAGTGTGACCCTTTCTTTTGTCAGGAAAATGACCTATTGACAAAGGGCCAAGTCTAGGGTGGGTAAGTATAATAGGTCTCCTATGGTGGAAGACTAATACCCACCATTAGATTACAAATGTTCATAATAGACCTTCCACACCATATTTTATTCTATTGTACTTCTTTATGTTTATGCAACAACACATCTCCAGCTCAATTTTATTCCTTTTATTTAAAATAATATATTTTATAAATAATTTATAGTAATTCTATATACATATTAATATAAATATTAATATACACATTAGTTTAAAATTTATTATTGATGATTATAAGTCACTTAATACACATATTAGTTTAAGTATTAGCACAAATATTAGTTCATAGTCTATTATCAATGACTTTAAGTCTTTTTGTTAAATGTAGAAAATTATTTTATAATAATCAACTTTTACTTTATTTGTCAAAAAAATAGTGGATAACTAATTGAATTTGTAATGTTGAGTAAAGTGTTCACACCATATTCTATTGTCTTTCACCAAAACCATTTTTTAATTTATATATAGTTAGCATTTTCCTTAAATTAATTCTATGTTATTATTATATTAATTTTTATATGCTAAAATTTTATTTTAATGTAATATATTTCACGTCAAAGTGTACATCTACAATATCAGAGGTGGAAAAAAAATCTGAAAATTGAAATTAAAAATAGAGAAGGTCGAGAGATGAAACACACATAAGAAGAAGTCTCATCGTATTAATTAATATCTCATTTTATTAATTTTATTTACTGGATGTTTTTTTTCACACGCTATTTCAATTAGCTTTTTGAACTTATAGCTTATATTTTTTCTTCTATTATAACCCTTCTTAATTTATTTAAAATACAATTTTATCCTCAAATTATGATTTTAAATAAAAACCGTATATATTACGTTAACTTTAATATTAGCCATGCCATTTTTTTTTAATAAACTACGATTACTCAGTAATAATTTACGTTGCTACTATTTTATAATATACACTACTGTTCAGTGCCCTTTATAGCAATTTATTTTTGTGAATAATTTGAAGTTGCTCACGGTCAAAATAATTTACATTGCACACTATTTTATAATATATCCTTATTATTAACAATACTCTTTTAGGTGATTTTTCAGTTGAATCCGCTAATTTTACTAAACACTTCAATTAGTTTATTGGCTATATATAAATCATCAGCTATAAGAGATTTTTAGATTTTTAAATATTTTTTCACCTTTGTTATTGTACATGTACATTTTGACGTGAAATATATATTACATTAAAATAAAATTTTGGCATATGAATTTTTTTTTTTGGTTACATATAAAATTTAATTTTAATAACATATAATTAATTTAATAATATTATATAAATTAAAAGATAATTTTGGTGAAAGATGACATAATATAGTGTGAATACTTTATTATAGTTTACAATAGACCATTCCGCTACTTAAGAAGCGAACGTTATAAAATTGTGGATTTTTTGAAAAATGCAGTCTGCTACTTAAATATCAGACGTTATAAAATTGAGAAATTTTTGAAAAATGTTCTCTACTACTTAAATAGCGGACGCTATAAAAAAAAGTTAATAGGATATTTGTGGGGAAAAAAAAGTTAATAGAATATTTTTGAGGTAGTAGCGGACAAAAATATTTTTACAAATTCGTAAGGCGCGCAAAAAAAAATTAGTAGGATGACAAAAAAGTCTAAAAAAAAAAATGTGAAAGAGAATAAAATATAGTGTGGAAACTTTATTGTGGTGCATTATAAACATTCACAATCTAAGGGTAGAAATTGGTCTCCCACCATGGGAGACCTATACCACTTACCCACCCTAGACAGGGCCCAAAGGTGTTGAAGCATAGGGTATGTATGGTCACCAACAGCCACAGGCTTACAAACAAAACAAGTTGAGATCAAGTTCCATCCTATCCTACAGTTGGCCAATTCAACTTCAAGCTCCACGGCTCCATCATCTTAGACCAAGATTCTTAATATAGTTTCATTTTTTTGCTTCAAGTTTATCTATCACATTCAAGTTATTTAACTACTTTCTTGAGAAAGAATTATGATAAGTTGTGACAATATTGCTCCAACTTCATGCATGCTATATTTAATAAAAAAACTTTTGAAAAAAGTGACTTTAAGGTTGAACAAAATTTTATTATGAAAAGCATAAACAATTTTTCATTTTTATTTTAAAGATCACTTTTTATTATAAAGATCACTTTTTATTTTAAAAAGTTG
Source organism: Trifolium repens (assembly GCA_030408175.1). NCBI lineage: Eukaryota > Viridiplantae > Streptophyta > Magnoliopsida > Fabales > Fabaceae > Trifolium > Trifolium repens. Next base: position 40,017,922 of record CP125846.1, read on the forward strand.
TTATAGTTACAGCTTTTTTCACAAATTTATGTAAGTAGATTCTCAAAAGAATCCAAAATGTGTATTCTTTTTCAAACTCCAACTTTATTTATAAGTTTAGACAAAATCCCTAAAGATTTTTAAATTACTATTTTTAAAATAAAAACAACTTATTTCCTTAAAAAATTAAGTCAGCTAAGAATAGATGATGAATGCTTAAGAACACATTCCCTAAAACTTTTTTTCAAAATTGTCTTCAAGATTGGATATTTAATAGATTAATTTTAGAAAGACAAATAATGAGGAGAGAAACAAGAAACAAAACACAACAAAAAGCAAAAAATATACTATCTTCAAAATTATTTATGAATACAAACTTTGTCAATATTTACACAGCAGAACATTTAGCGACCGGGAGGAACTTTTCACACCCCCAAAACTACTGCGTATGTACACCTCCGAAAAACTGTTTTTGTACCGTATGGATGTATATTTCCGTACAAAAATACAATTTTTATCCGGTCCAGAAACGCCCTTCCGGAGGTTTTTTAGTACTATGGGGGGTGTGCAAAGTTGTTTTCTTAGCAACTTCCTAAACATGAGGCCTTACACCCAAAATAAACAAAAAATAACTCAAATAAGTATCGAAAGCCTGCAAAATTTACATGAGATACAAGCCTAAGAAAATGAAATAATTTTTCAAACCAAAGGATAAATCATTGTGAATTGATGATGTTTACATGCTGTGATCATGTTGTGTAGTGAAGGTAGAAGTTGCAGCTGATATAATGGTAGTGTCCTCCTGATGCTCCGAAGCGGACGATGTATCATATGAAGATAAAGTCCTCGTATCGATTATACTTTCTTGTTTATGTCTAACTTTGAGGTCCATAAAATCAGAAATTAAGGCAGGTTTTGTCATCTTACTGTCATCAACTTCCATCTCTCCTGTAAGCATCTTGACCACGGTAGACATGGATGGCCGACACTTCGGAGATTCCTGAGTGCAAAGAAGACCAATCTTCAGAAACTTACAGGCCTGCCCGGCGTCGAATTCCCCGTTTAGGGATGTATCTACCAGCGCAACTAATTCCTTTCGCTCGTAAAGTTCCCATGTCTGTAAGAACAAAAGATTAGCTAAGAGTGTAGGGCTAGAAATCTCATATCATGCTTTAAAATATGATTATACTTATCAAATGAAATGCCAAAGCCTATAAAAAAAAAAGGATTTAATTCATATATACCGTCGGAGTAAAGATTTTTTATACTGTCAATCAATAATAATCACGATAACATGAAATTTTTTGACTTCAATTATAACTGTTTTTAAAAGCATACCCTCTCTAGAATGAATTGTTCTTCTACTGGAAGTCGCGTATTCGTGTTGCATCTCCCACTGACTATCTCAATAAGGAGGACACCAAAACTGTAGATGTCGGCTTTTCGTGTAAGTCTCCCTCCTATCGCGTACTCTGGTGCCAAATAACCTCTGAAATAGACCATGCATCAGTAAATTTCTAAGACAAAATCATTTGCTAGAGATTGTGAATTACAATACTTACAGTGTTCCTGCTACGCGTGTGCTGACATGAGTCGCATTTGCTGGCAATAGCTTTGCAAGACCGAAATCGGATATCTTGGGTGTAAGGTCTTTGTCAAGGAGAATATTGCTTGCTTTAATATCCCTATGAATGATAAGAGGCCTGACTTCTTCGTGCAGAAAGGCAAGCCCGCGTGCAACCCCAACACCTATTTTACATCGCGTTCGCCAATCAAAGAAGATACTATCATGACCACCTGAAGAGAAGAGGAAAAAATCGATGAAAAAATAATTTGAGTAATTGTTGAGCATCAAAGACTAATTGATAAAACTAATCAATGAAGCGAGTCAAAAACTTTTTCCAACAGTTTTCTCCAACGATATTTTGAAGAAATGCGACTAATTTTCGTCTTTCCGTGTCTCAAAATGAACATCAAGAAATAAATCACACACAGTTATATGTAATACGATATATAAAAAAGGTGCATTTACCTAGAAGAGTTCGTGAAAGGCTATTATTTTCAAGGTAATTGTAGACTAAAATCCTGTTATTTTTTTCCACGCAACAACCATATAGCTTGACCAAATTTTCATGCTCTATTTCGGAGATCATGTTAATCTCCGTCAAGAACTCCTTCACACCTTGTTTTGATTCAGCTGAAAGAACTTTTATAGCAGCAAGTATTCCACCTTTAAGTCGACCCTGATCATCCAAACCGTAATACAGTTCAGGTTTCGCAGTCATTGATAAGAAAAGGAACAAAAAAATAACGATCATGTAGTAGTTAAGTTTACCATGTAGACGGAACCAAAACCACCCTCTCCAATTTTATTGGCCACACTAAAGTTATCAGTTGCATTCCTTAGTTCTTTGTAGCTATAGATCTTAACATTTTGAATGCTTGAAATATCATCTGTTTAAAGTATACTCAATTAATATCTCATATTGTAAGTAGAATTTAAAGTGTTATAGCAATATGAGTGTTCGGAAAATAGCAGTTTGTTCAAATTTTGGTATGCAGCAGTGCTACTGTTATTCGACAGTATTTTGTACAAAATAGCATATCACATGACAATACGGATTTGTTTGAATTCCTCTATACTATAGCGCTCTAACCGCTATTTAACAATACTGAACAATACAATCATGGTATTATCTATTGTAATTTGTTAGTTTCCTTACCTTCGTCATTGTCTAGATTTTGTCTTGCAGAAGGCAATGAAGAAGAAGATTTCTTGCTGAATGAGAAAGGGAAACAGGTCATGGCGGATCGATGCATCCAAAAAAGTATGTTTTAATGATAATCAAATTGCTTCAAAAGAAACCACTTCCAATGTCACCTGTTTGAACCATAAAAAAGTGTCGGTATTGTTGTGAAGAATAATAAAGTGAAAATCTCATAAAAGTAATTGAAAATGATAAAGATAAAGATGATGCAAAATACAAAGACCTTAAGAAAAACATAAAAAATGCATTCATGTTTTATCCAAGATCTCAATGATATTGAAAATTTGGAACAATAGGCTCCTTTCATTCATAAATAGGCTATTAAGAGTCTCACACAGGATGAGATATACTTTATAAATGGCCAATTTTGCAAAGGTTGAATTAAGTCCAACTCAAATTTCTCCAAGATCCATTGGGCAACCTACTATCAGATTTCCGCTATCGGGTCACCCACAATTTATATTCACGCATCAAGTCCAATAGTGTTGGGCCGGCGTGAGGGGTGTGTTAAGAGTCTCTCATTGGATAATAGATGGTATGCTTATTATAAGTCAGGAGAAATCCTCATCTTACAAATCAGTTTTGTAAGGCTGAGTTAGATCCGACTCAAAATTCTAAAAGAGGCAAATTGCAAAATAAATGAAGACTAGTCATCATGATTATACTAAAATGAAGCTAAGATATTACCATAACAAAATCTATATAATTTATGCAAATTCAACTGATTTTTCCAATGTGTAATTTGAAGTAAAAATCTACAAAGGAAAATAAGTTGAAAACTCTATAATATGGAGGAAACCCTTTACTCCATTGTTCCTAATGACATGAAAAAAAGTGCATTACTTCAAATGCAAGCATCATGCGTTTATCACAAGCTATGTTCAAAAGTCAAAGTGTTCCATTATTATCTTAATAGAGTGGTTCAGTTTGTGATGTTTGTCACATCTCAAGAACAATAAAATTACTAAATTACCCTTAATCTGAACCAAACAAACACAAAACACACAATTAAGAACAATAACATCCCAAAATTATGTTGAGAAAAAGCATCATAACCCATCAACCAAAATGAAAAAAGATTGCAACTTTCATAAAGAAAACAGATAAATATAAACAGAACAGAAAGTTATACATAAAGGGTATGCATAAAAATAAGTGAAATTAAAGAAAAAAAATGTTACCTGAGACTGAGAAGAAGATGAAGTAAAGAAGAAGAAAATGAAGAAGGGGTTAGAGAGAAGAGAGAAGAGAAAAACGTGATGAAGGGGTGAAAATTGAATGTGATACTAATAAGGACCATGAAACGATGTAACAGTGTGTGTACACGCGTACGTTAAGGTTTGAATTTTCTCATATTTACTTGTTTTATTGTTTTCGTTTTCAGATTACATACTCGTATCATCGTACGACCAAACTAGTGTGTCTGCTTGATTTTTTTTTTGTCTGCTTGAAATATTCTGTGTCACCTTTGTTTCTTTATACTTTTTTTTACCATTAATTTAACTAACCAATAAATAAATAATAATTTCTTTCAAAATAAATAAATAATTACATTTCGTAATTTTATGAAATACTAGTAAGAAATACTGAGCAGGGTGTCAGAAATTAAACCAATTGCCAGAGTATTTAGGTGAAATAACACGAATCTCTTTTTAATCAAAGTACTATGTTTGATTATTGTTTTGACATATAACAATGTTAAAAATTTTAGAAAGAATTTGTCACTCATTTTGGGTTATAGGTGTTAGTCAAAAGAATCAATGTATTATAATAAAATTTATCTTACAATTTGTGTGGTAAATATTTTTTTTAAAAAAAATTAGTACAAAAGTTACTTTTTTTGTTGCCATAGTCGGTGCTCACTAATTAGGTATCGTTTGTCCTGATTTTTTAGGTCTTATACAATATCTGAAAGGTATGAGTGATAATAAGAGTTTTAAAAAAAAACTAAAGGTGTTTGATAATTATTATTTTTTGGATTAATAGACTTTTACCCCCTGCAAAGTAAGCGAGTTTTGTGTTACCCCTGTAGTTTTTTTCTTTTGAGATTCCCCCTTGTAAAGTAAAGATTCCATGTATATGCCCATGGATGCACAGCGTGGCACCTGACTGGTCATAGTGATGATGTGGCATGTCTACGTGGAATTTTATTTTATTTTTTAATCTATTTTTATGCCACGTAAGTTAATAGGTGTTATTTTTATTTATTTAATTATTATTATGGTTCCACATAATAAGTTATGCCATGTTTTTATAAATAAAAATAAATAAATAAATAAATAAATAAAAAGCAAAAAAGGGGTTGTAATGGAAGAACAAACATCATCATCTCTTTTCCTTTTTGAGATTCTGCGGAGAATCTTTACTTTGCAAAGGAGAATCTGAAAAAAAAATAATGCAAAACTCGCATACTTTGTAGGTGTAAAAACCTATTGATCCTTATTTTTTTAGCTTCAAAAGTTCTTTAGCTATGTTTTTTTCTCGTAAAAATTAAGCAATTTTTTTTTGTTAAAAACTTCTTTAAAATCTATTTGGTCTAGCTTCTTCTTTTATTGGATAAAAAAATTTAAAATAAACTAAGTTATACGATACCTTAGTATGAATCTTATATTAAATTTGGTCATATATTTTGAACTAATCATCCAAAATCAAACCAAACCATATGTTATGTATATATTTACCTCAAACCCGACCCAAACCACACTGAAAATATCATAATAAAAAAACATATCAATTTATCATCAATATTATTATGATTAATATTTTATATGGAAAAAATTTATAGATTTTCGTTGGGTTTTCTTTTTTAAAAAAATCTCAAAACAAATTCTCATTTAAGATAATTTTTAGATTCTATCATTTAATTCCATTTTTTTTAAAGAAAAATTAGGTCAAAAGCATTCAAAGTCATTTAAGTTTAATAAACGTTTGTAATTTTGTAACAGATTAATCCTATTTGTTTTATGGACTTGAAATTGATCTAAAAACACTCATCTTCAATATATGGAGAAGACATGCTAGAAGTTAGAAAGAAGACAAACTAGAAGTTAGAGATAATTCTTTTTACCTTTTTTTTTTTCCAAAATGACCAACTTTTTTGTAAAAAGACACTTCTATAAAAATAATGGATATTTTCAATTTTTAATAGAACATTAATTTTTTTCCTTGTCAATTCTACCATCTAAAAGCATCTCCAATAAATATATCTAAGAGAATTTTATAGGCTAAATATTATTGATCGCACAACCCATTCACTTTCACTCTTGAAGTCTTCGACATCCCCTCATCGACATCAATGTGCTCTTTCTCATCGATTTTGAAGACAACATCATAGTCATCACTCTCCTTTTTATTGTTGTTATTCAATTTAGTGTTTGTGTTGTTGTCTGGATCTACATTTGTTCTTATTTTATTATCTACAACCCAATATTAAAAATATGATTTTCCACTCTATGGTTTTGGGGTTTGGTGTCATGGGTAAAACTTATTTTGATAAAAAAAATACGATGAAGAATGGCAATAGCGTCGTGATGAACGAGAGAGATCATTTAAATGAGGAAATTTTTTGGTTTTCCAAGATTTGGAAAATTTAGGGATTTTGATTTTTGAAGATGATGATGAATATTTTTTAGGTTTATGGAAGATGATTTTGATTGTTTGAGTCAATTGATTTTGATAAGTGTTTTTAAAAATTTTGGGATTTTGATGATGATGATGGTGATGATGAAGATTATGAACATAATGAAGATGATGAACACATTAAATGATTATTATTTTTTTAAAAAAAAAATATTTAATTAAAAAAATTACTAATGACATGTATAATAAATTTGTCTACCTGACGCTGCCACATCATTAGTAACAAAGCCACATAAGCAAAATTGACTTTAAAATGAGAAATTCTATGGTATATTAGATGATTTTTAATGTACTGATACATCAGGACATTAAATTAATAGTTAAAAGGATGTTTTTTAAAATAAATTATTTTTTTTATCATTAAAAATATTATAATAACCAAATATTATTTATCAATACTTTGAAAAATATAAAATTTGATATTTTTTAAATTTGTATTCCCCATAATAGTCAATATTGAATTTTTTTTGAAAAAATATTAAAAAATTAGTGTGATGCTTATAAATAATGAAATTCTATTTTTTTTCTTGTGATACTATTATCTCTAAAATGCAATAATGGACTAATAGTTATTTAGTTCATAAAAATAACCATTATTTTATTAATTTATGACATAATGTACCGGTACATTAATACATAAACATTGTTTATTTAGATTACTTTAGTAAATTGTCTAAAAGGATTAAATGATCGAGTAGGTTATTCATTTTAGAACTAGACTAGAAGAGTAATGATTTTTTTTTTTTTTGGTAAACAAGAGAGTCTAAAAGACTCTAAGGAAAAAATTACAAAGTAATTAAGCGAGGAGTAGCAACTCCCATAATATCAGCAGCAAAAAGTAAACTAAGAGGAGTCGGACAAGACTCATAATAAATCAAAGGACCTCCTGAGTCACACCCTATATTAGCTAACAAATCAGCACATTTATTAGCCTCGCGGTAGGAATGTTGAATCTTAATCTCCCAATCATGCTCCAAAAATTGTCGAATTCGACGCACCAAGCTCCAACAAGACGAACTAGTTGTACCATCTTCTTGAATTATTTTCACCACCACCTGAGAATCAATATGTAATTCCACCAATCTAAATCCTAAATTCCAAGCATATTTTAATCCTTCCAAAACACCCCAGAGTTCCGCGACACAAGCACTACAACTCCCTACAAACTTAGAAAAACCACCTAACCATTCACCGTCATTACCACGAATAAGACCACCACACCCAGCAGAGTAATGATTTAGAATCTACTAATCCACATTTTGCTACTTTTGTTAAGTTATTTAAAAATATTAATAATTGGAATGATTAAGTTCTTAAAATCATAAGTAAAAGAATTTATATTAAAATCAAAAATTTCTTTTTTGAGAAAATAGTAGAAAAAATATCAAAATTTTGTAAAAAAATAGGATATAAACTTATAGTGTAAAATAATTTTCACTATCATTTAATAGTAACTATTTATTCCGCCAAATTATCCCACTATATTCAGCTTGATTGTACGACATGACAAAATACTTAATTTATTATAAAAATATATAAAATCTCTCCAAACGTAATACCTCCTCGTTTGCAAAACAGCGTCGGTCAAAATCAAAACAGCCATGCTTGATAATCCAAATTGGAGACATTGCAAATTGTTGATTAATTAGTGATTGTTTACATTTGTTTAATTAGATTAGATCAACAAACCCATCTTGCTGTGTGACATGTATTGCGTGTGCCATGGTCAAACTTGACATTCTACTTTTGCCTTTCATTAATTTGAAAATGTAACATAAATTAAAGTCAATCAACATACGATTGCTTGATTAAATCAGTTTTCCTTTTACAACATGTGTTCTTCTTGACTTCTTGGCATTATGCTAAGCTACAATACAGTATATCATTTAAGGTCATGTTAACATGTGCCCTTACTATCTAAATAAAGAAACTTAACATTAAATAATCCAAAGAAATTAATGTTTAAAAAATGTATTACACAATTACCAAGAAGAATATTTCTATATTAAACTCCTTAGCATGTGCCCTTAAGGGCACAAGTTAACATTTCCCTATCATTTATAATAATTTTTATTGGTATTATTATATAAATAAATTATCTTTATAAATAAATTGTTTTGGTTATTAATAATCACATCATCCTACTTCATTTCACTTTTTTTAACATAACATTGATAGTAAATTGATCAATTAATTTTCTCAATTAATATTTCTTAATGTCATGAAATGGTATGATTTTAAATGAGAATGTGTGGAGCTTGGACCTACCATTGGAGAGAAAAGGTGTCACAGTTGACGCAACGACGACTTCTTTTTTATTTATTTATTCATTATTTTTTTTATGTATATGCAATTAATGTATCATTACTTTTTTTTATTACTTTGATGGTACAAACATATTGCAATTTAATGGATGGCTTTCATGATGTATGAATTTGCAACTTGCACGAGTACGATCACATTACATGAGAAAGGATTTTTTTCAATTTTTTTCTTTAAATTTTTTCAATTATTACATTTTAACTATCAACCAACTTTTCTTTATTTTTTCTAATTAAAATACTATCATATATTTTTTATTCAATAATTTAAATTATACACATTATTTTCTCAATTTTTTTCCAATTGAGAGAATCCATTTTCACATTACAACGCTCGTGAAAAATGGATCAAATTAAAGAACTCTAAAAAACAGGCACAACCATCAACCACATCTAATAACTATCTAGGCCATGATTTGAATCACTCACCACACCAACTACATACTACTAGTATTTTTAGTAATTATAATTATTTTCGGACATTGAAACATCGTACATATTGAAGTAATATTTATGGGTGAAAGGTTGTTCACTAGCTTTGAATGTTTAGCATTGGATTAAAGTGTTTGAGAATGAGAAGTCAACTGTTTTAGAAGTCAAGGTGGTCATAATTTTGAAAGTGAGTGTATAGAGAGTAACAAGAAGTTAATAATTAAAATTTAAGAGACATTGTTTATTGTATACATATTCTCTTCGGCAAATTTTATTTTTTAAATTTATAATGATGTTTGAAAAATAAGTTATAAGTTAGTAAAATAAGATATAAACTTTTTTTGAAAAATTATTACGTACATGCCTTTATAAGACAAATAAACTTATAAATTATAAGCTCATTTTTATGTCTTCCCAAACAGACCCTAAATAATATAATGTATGTGATCAATATGTATAAATCTGATACATAAGTTATTAAACGAATCCGATCGATAGTTAAAATTTCGTTTATAATTGTGATAGGAGAAAGTACATATGAGTAGTATCTTTATATATCTTTCATGTAATACATGATGATTAGTCTACATAGAACTAGACACTTACACTAAAATTTTTACAATCTCTTCTTCAAATATGACCCTATTGCATCACTACTTGCATATGTTAGGACAGAAGGTTTACTTCCACTCCAAGCTTCCTCTGGTGTCATGTTTTTCACTGCAAATGTAGGGCATCTATTCATCACATATGCAGCCCATTTTACTGCTTCTAAGCAAAAAGCAAATGGTTAAAGGGCTTCCTGTTTTGAAAGAGATGGAGGACAAGTGCACAGATTGCTTGTCTGGCAAGCAACATAGAGAAAGTATCCCTAAACAAGCAAATTGGAGGGCAAATCAGAAGTTGGAGCTTATACACTCTGATGTATGTGGTCCCATAAATCCCAAATCAAATGGAGGCAACAGGTACTTCATAACATTTACAGATGATTACTCTAGGAAAACTTGGGTCTATTTTTTGCAAGAAAAGTCTAGTGTCTTTGAAATTTTTAAAAAATTCAAGTCACTAGTTGAGAATGAGTCTGTAGTATAATACAGTGCCTTAGAACTGATAGAGGTGGAGAATTTACATCAACTACTTTCAATGAATTCTGTAGTGAGCATGGTATAAAGAGGCAATTGACTGCAGCCTATACTCCACAGCAAAATGGTGTGTCAGAGAGGAAAAATAGAACTTTGTTGAATATGGTGAGAAGTATGATTGTAGCTAGAGGTGTACCCAAGACTTTTTGGCCAGAAGCAGTAAAATGGGCTGCATATGTGATGAATAGATGCCCTACATTTGCAGTGAAAAACATGACACCAGAGGAAGCTTGGAGTGGAAGTAAACCTTCTGTGCATCACTTTAGGGTCTTTGGCTGCTTAGCACATGTTCATATCCCTGATGTGCATAGAAAAAAGTTAGATGGGAAAAGTATCAAGTGCATATTGCTTGGAGTTAGTGAGGAATCTAAGGCCTACAAGCTATATGAACCAGTTGAGAAAAGAATAATTTTCAGCAGGGATGTTGTGTTTGAAGAATCAAAGGGTTGGAGTTGGAACAAAAGGGTCTCAGATAAGCCAGTTGATCACATTAGTGATGATGATAATAATGATGAGCAAGATTTTGAGGTGGAAAATGATCTAGATGATGCAGATAATGGTGGAATTGACAACCAACACTCAAATCATAATTCTGATAGCAACAATGATGAGCCAGGAAATTCAGAAAGTGATGATGATGCACCACCAGGACCACCAACCTCAACCTTACCTACTAGAGACAGAAGGCCCCCACCATATCTCAGAGACTATGTGACAAATGCTGAAAATGAGCATGATCAACTTCAAAACTTGGCTATTGCTATGTTTAGTTCAAGTGATGACCCCAAGAATTATGAAGAAGCTGTGAAACTAGAAGCATAGAGATCAGCCATGGAAACTGAGATGCAGGCTATTGAAGCAAATGACACATGGGAACTGGTTACACTTCCACCAAATGCTAAGGCTATTGGTGTTAAGTGGATTTTCAAGACTAAATATAATGAAAAAGGGCAGATTGAGAAATATAAAGCAAGATTGGTGGCCAAGGGATATTCTCAAAAGTATGGCATTGACTATAGTGAAGTGTTTGCCCCAGTAGCTAGATGGGACACTATAAGGGCATCTTGTCCTTAGCTGCTTATGAGAGCTGGAATGTATTTCAACTTGATGTAAAAAGTGCCTTCCTACATGGTGAGTTAGCTGAGAATGTTTATGTAGAACAACCATTAGGATATCAAAAGGGAGATAGCAGGCAGGTATACAAGCTCAAAAAGGCCCTCTATGGATTAAGACAAGCACCAAGAGCTTGGTATAGTAAGATTGAATCTTACTTCATCACTGAGAAGTTTGAAAAGTGTTTTTGTGAACATACCTTGTTTGTGAAGCAAGCAAGCAGTGGAAAGATCTTAATTGTTAGCATATATGTTGATGACCTGATTTTCACTGGAAATGATGCTTACATGATGGAGGAATTCAAAAAATCCATGAAAGAAAAATTTGCAATGACAGATCTAGGAAGAATGAAGTATTTCTTAGGTATTGAAGTTAGGCAGGATCAACAGGGTATTTTCATCCATCAGCAAAAATATGGATCAGAAATTTTGAAAAGATTTGGCATGGAAGATTGCAACAAAGTTTGTAGTCCCATTGTGACTGGAAGCAAGCTAGTGAAGGATGAGACAGGCAAGGCCACTGATGCTACTTTATACAAGCAAATGATTGGTTGCTTGATGTATACTCTAGCTACCAGGCCAGATATGGCATATTCTGTATGCTTGGCTGCAAGATACATGGAGAGGCCTACAGAAATGCATGTGGCTGCTGTTAAAAGGGTATTGAGGTATTTGAAAGGAACATTGAGCTATGGAATCTTGTACAAATGTAAGGCTGGTAATGAATTAATGATGCAGGGCTGGTGTGACACTGATTATGCAGGTGATCATGATGATAGAAGAAGTACCTCAGGGTATGTGTTTACAATGAATGATAGTGCAATTTGTTGGTGTTCTAAGAAGCAGCCTATTGTCACATTATCAAGCACTGAGGCTGAATTTGTATCTGCTGCATCTTGTGCCTGTCAGTGCATTTGGTTGAGAAATGTGTTGAAGCATCTTCATGTGAAACAAGCTGAATGCACACCTATAAACTGTGATAACAGTTCCTCAATCAAGCTTTCTAAGAATCCTATTCTACATGGCAGGTGTAAACACATTGATGTAAGGTATCATTTCCTAAGAGATTTGTGCAAAGATGGTGTAGTTGAGCTGAAGTACTGCAAGACCCAAGAGCAGCTGGCTGATATCATGACTAAGGCTTTGAAACTCGAAAGCTTTTACACATTAAGGGAGGGTCTAGGCATGTGTGATCTTAATGACTTAGAATGAAGTGTCTGTGTTTTCTGTGTATCATTTTATGTTTGTTGCTCGTCTATCAAGTCACTGAGTTTTTCTTTTGTGTTAGTAGTACATTAAGTTGATCATTAGTGTAGGCATGTAAATGATCAACTTAAGGGAGGGTTTGTTAGGCTTTGTTATTGCTTCTGGGCCTCTGTTGGGCCTAAGAAGGGCCAAACCCAATCCATTTGTGTTGTCCACTCTTTGTAAGCCTATATAAGGCAGGGTGTGTTTAGTAAATGAATAAGAGAACACATTTTTCTCTAACAGCATAGTCACTAATTACCAATGTCCACTAGCATCATAAAGGGACAATCGATACAAGAATTTATTACACTTGAATTCATGCATGTATGCTCCCCATCAAGTTGAAGAACCATAGTTGTGATAACACTTAATTTGTTGGAGAGTCTAGTGAGCATTAGACCAACAACCCACCAATGATTTGGACCGCTATGAGACTCTGGCAATGTATTTTTACAAATAACTTTAAGCATAAATACAGTTTTATTTGCCTTATTTTTATTTCCTCATAGAATTAACTCTCAATTTTAAAATTACTTAGGTTTTGTCCTACCCTGAGATTATTGAACCCAAAAATTGTGATATATTTTTAAACTGAAGTATTTAGGAGATTTCCTTCTAATTTGATGAGTGTATTCACATCATTAGATTGTATGACATGATATTTTAAATAAGTCAAATCATCAATTTTTAATCTTAAAATCTATAAAAAAAAAAAGACCAAAATTGATTAATTTTAAAATAAAGGGACCAATTAAACGAGTTAGTATAAATAGAAAGACCAAAAATATAATTGAGGTAAAAAATTTTAAACGAAAGGAGAGTAGAGGAAACTCTCTGCACTATCCCAAATAAATTAAACATAAAAAAAGATAATACAAACAAACCGGAGGACTTCAACCTGACCCAGTTAACCACACAAGAAAGTAGCAATTAAAGATAATACATTTAAATCTAACTACAAGTGGTATTAGAAACCAACAACAGGTAAAAGAAACCAAAGCAAACACCGATACATCGAACACTATCCAACGAACCCGCGTATGGGCGCGAAACCAAATAGCAAAAAAAGTGACGTGTGAGCATTTACTATGGTAAGAACGGCGAATGAACCGACCGCCAACACAGACATAATTAAGGCAAAATTTTAAAATGATATTTGAAGAGAAAAAAGAATATGCACTGAAATTGTAAAATAATTTTACACTGTCAACCAATCATAACCAAATTTTTCACTATGTCACTCCACCTTCTTGATATGATATAGAAAATTAAACCATTTTTATTAGTTGTCAATGTAGAATTAATTTACACTAACAGTATCCATTAAATTCATATAAATAAGTCCCTTTACTTATATATTTCTCGACACTCACATATTCATCTAATATGAAACTCATTTTCCTCACACTTTACACCCAAATAATATCCTAACCAAATGAGACCATTTATTAAGTTGGATGCTCCTGACCTCTTCAAAGTGAATTTTTATTGTTCAGCGTGAATGTTAAAATATGTACATCATAGAACTAGTATGTTAGCCCGTGCCGCACATAAGATTATTTTCTTTTTCAATATTATTGATTTGTTTGTTTTAATATATTATTTGAGCAATTTAGTTAACAAAAAAAATATCATTTGAGCAATTTAGTTAAAAATACTAAGATAAAATTCACTACAAGAAAAATGACATATACCTACGGCTACCTTTAGCCACAATTGTTTAAGCTGTAGGTATAGGTGTCCTTTTCCATGGGTATAGGACAAAATATTTTATATCGTCGGCGTAGTGAATATTTGACCGCATGGGACTATTCTCCTCATATAAACTTTTTATTCATTTGATTTTACTTTTCAATTCCTCAAATTAAAAATCAAATCTCAAACCCTAACTTCATCAAATTTTCTTCTTCTTCAACCATGTATCAAATCTCAAACCCAAATATAAATACAATCCCAATCCAGCCATATCAATACAAAATCTGAGATGATAAAGGGGAATAAGGTTGCGAAACAAAGTTCCCCCAAACCTTAAATCCCCCAAATTCTGAATTCCCAAATCGTTTCTTTTTCAGTTTCTCCAAATCTCAGTCTCTCAAATCTCCTTTCATCTCTTTAATTCCATCTTTGCAGAGATTGCCGCCATTATCGTCTCTAAAAAGCACCGAATATACGAGTCGATGGGAATTTTATGTATGGTTAGTTTATACTTTCTGTTTCTATTTCTTATAATAAGAACCTTTGAAAACTTGATTCTTTTTATGGTTCTGCTTGTGTCTTTCATTATTGTAGGGATTGTGGAAAAAGGGGTATCTGGGATTGGGTAAGTATGAAGATAATTTAGAATAATTATTGTATTATTATTTTGGTTAAAATATTTTTGCTTCTTTTGTGGTTCGATATGAATTACCTTGCAATAAGTTAATGTTATTGAAATCCCACTAGAATCAGCTTATTGAACGTAGCTCTTGATCAACTTATTGTAGGAATTTTATTCAAATCCCTCAGTAGCTCTCGATCCCTTCGCCGTCTCAAAATGTAGCTCTCGATCCCTCCGCGGTCCCAAAACGTAGCTCTTCCTCCATCGTCTCAGCCGCCGGCGAAACTTTCCACCGGTTAACTAACAGCAGCTCATTCAACTATTCGATTTTCCTCCGCCGTAGCTCAGAAAGAGAACTCATAAACCATAGCTCTTGATCCCTTCATCGTCTCCGCCGATGAACTCACAGAAGCTTATTCAACTGTTCGATTTCCAGGTTCGCTAATCTTATTTTTTGATTTTTGATTTCTGATTTTTCATTCTTCGTATGTGTTTTAGTAGATCCAGATTATATTTATTTATTCCTTTTCTATAATTTGTACTTTGTTTATTTTTGAGTTTTATTGAGTGCACATAAATTGTTTGATAAAAGTTCTTAATGGTAATTAAGTATAGGATAGTATCATACCAAGAGAACAGAAAGAATGCAAAAAAGTTTGTGATACTGACTGTACTATTGTAGTATACTAGTGTTGCTCCACCTCTCTCAGTCTTTTAGCACAGTTGATTACATTGTATGTTCGAATAAGTAGAGAAACTACTATAATTATTGTGATTTCTAAAATATATTGTTGTTAGATTTCAAAAAATGAAATTAAAAATTATTGTAAAATGAGTATTTGGATGGAGTTTTCATGAAATATTGAGACTATTATGAATATTGTTAGAGATTGAACTAGTTTATCCCTATGCTTAAAATAGCCAGTGATTAAACTATTATGAATATGAAGGAATTATTTCTTAGATAGCTGTCATTTTAGGACATCACATAAAAAAGAGCCATTATGGAAATTTAATTTTAATACACTCTATACAAAACACTTTCTCAGCACTTATATTCTCTATACAAGAGGTTTGGACTGCTACTGAAAAATGATACTAAAACTTATTGCTACAAGAATAGGTAATGATATTTTTTATAAGATGCAAACTCCAGTTTAATCTATTAAGTTTGTTTGACATTATTAATTACTAGACTAGATTTCATTTGTAAGAAGTTAAGAAGTTTACTGTGTATTTGATTACTATTGCAAGTCTTGAATATGATTGTTGGTAACAAAATTAGCAAGTGTACTAACTTGTCGTTAAGTAATAAAATTTATAAAGTTCGTATCCGCAGGGATTGTTTCAATCTCGACAAAACAATTAAATAAAATTTAGGATTAATAAATAAAATGCAAAGGGGGGAGTTTCTCAGATTTTTGAAGTAACAATGACAATAATTAAAATTACGGAAAATAAAAACGGAGACTTTTTAATAGAGAAAAACGATTAGGAATTATTTCGAATCCTCTCTTTGTTCCTATCTGGTAATCTAGGTTCTAGCTCTCAACAATAAATCTCTTATAATCACGATATTTAACAAAATAGACCGAGTCCAATTCCTTGGCTCATCAGTCCCGTTTATCTAATACAGCACCCTAATTCCTTAGGCGAAACTAATATTATCAAAAGCATGAATGAACGTTAAATTCTTAATCATACCAACTAATTCTTTATTCCTAAAGCAATTACGATTGGCAAACAGTTAATTTAGATCCAGTTATAAAACCTAGGGTCAGTAGTGATTTATCCCTTAAATTCAATTCAATATTGGCCAAATAAATAAAAGCAATAAACACAAAATTAACTGAATAATTATAAGCTTTTATTGAATAAACTAGAACTCGTAGTTACATGGTTCAAATAGTAGCAAAGAGATTCATCTATAATTCCTAATCTGATGAGTGTTGTTACTCATAATAATAATTAACATAACAAAAGAGTTAAGAAAATTATACATAAATAACCGATGAAAAGTACGACGGCGAAACCCTTGATTTTCTTCTCTAGTTGCTGGACGTGTGCTTTTTCTCTCTGAAGTAGTCCGAACCTTTCTTTTGCGGTGAAGAGTAATATTTATAGACCAAGAATTACTTCCAAAACCGCCCCCCAAAAGGAACAAATCGGTCCCCCTATGGTATGCTGAGAAAGTGCACTTCTGTTGCAATCTTTCAAGGGTCACGTGATGAAGAATCCTCCTCCAACCCTTTTGCTGATGTCATGCCTTTATAAAATAGCTTTGTGGATCACATATGTTAATAACATGACGTGTTTCTTTTTAATTGGATGACGTGTTGCCTTCAAAGAGTGGCAAATCGTGCCACTAAAAGAAATTGTTCGGGCCGCGACGAAAACAGTGGGCGCAGGCTTGGATCAGCTTAACTTTTTCTAAGTATTTTTCTTCTTTTGATTTTTTAATCTTCCAACTTCATGGTATGCAATTTCTTCAATTATTTCTCTCTTTGACCATGAAATATTTCTAAAAACTAACTAAAAAACTATAAAACTATAATGAAAATTAACAAATAATAGAGTATCATCAATTGTTAATTGTTCATCTATGTTGAGTATTAATAATGGTTATATGACAGGTTTGATCTTTAGTTTGATAGTAGAAGTGTTGAATTCTTGTGGTTAATTAATTCTTGTGGGGAGAAAGTGTGATTTGTTCTCTCATGGCTAGAAGATAGCAATGTGAGAAAATAAACTAATAGTAAACATGGTTATTAGTATCTTACAATACACATATTTCTAATTCTAGATATGTCCTTTCTTTTGCCTTATTTTGTAAGGCTTCCTCGATTGCCACTTTTTTATCGAATTTCTTAGTGTGGCTATTGTGTAAATTATGTGTCTTAAGTTATGTTGATTATTGATTTTGCAGAGAAATCGGATTTGGGCCAGCGTCTTAGTGCTTATAGTATGCAGAGTCCGTATGAACTTGATGTGGCCAATAGTGACGAAAATGCAAGGTATGTAATGCTATCAATGTAGGCTCCCTTATATTTGTAACAAATGATGTTTATCAAATAGGTTTCAATTGTAACAGATCATGTATGGAGCCAAGATACAATAGAAAAATTTGTTGACTTTAATGACGACGAAGGTGGATTGGTAAGTTTACACCTATATATATATTACTAAGTTAATATCCCACGTGATAGTGATATTATATGTGTCCTATTAATAGACTTGTTAATTATGCTCTCACAATGCCATTATGATGAAGATCCTCTACTATAATATTGTAATATGTTCTTGAATGTGGAACAACTTGTTGAGATCCTTTTACATTTACATGTTTGCCCACTGTCATTACTTCTCTCCTTCGATCCTGTTACGTTTCTTGCTTGACTCTCACTGAATTTCTCCGTTTAGGTTAAACTCTTTCTTCCTCTTAGAATTTATAATCTTCTAAGATTTAGATTTGATGTTTGCTCATATTTTCTTCTTCCTTATATTTCTGATTTTTATTTCTGACATGCATCTGAATTTCAGATCAATTTTCATACCATTTCCAACCTACCTTCCACTTTTGATTAATTCATTGACATGTTTTTTATAATAATCATATTTGTTTCATACTGAATTTTCATCACAATTTCACCTGATCCTTCAGCAGGTTCGTCAATTTGTTCCTTTTTCATGACAATTTTAGCTTTGTTTGATACTGAATTTTCTCCTTGTTATTTTTTAACAGTTGGTTGCAGCATATAAAAAAGTGATCAAGTTTAATCATCAATTGCTCTTATATCTGGTGGTGAAATTTTTCCAACCTTTAACAATCTTGGGTCTGTTAAACTTGGCTATTGTGGCCTTAGGAGATTCAGATTAGTGGCTTATGTTATCTAGTTAGATTTAGTTCTAAGTCGTGGGAGCAATTTATTGATTGGTAGCTAAGGGAGGTGATTAGAAGTAAGCAATTACTTTAATATTGTTTTCAAGTCTCCACCGGTTTGTTAAGCTCTAAGTTATTTAGTGTAGTTAAATTTTGGAAGAATTTGATATGTATTGTTTTGGTATTTTCATGTATTTGTCATTAGTTTGATGTGTTGTAAGACTAGTTAGTTTTTCAATCTAATTTAAGTTTTATTTTATTTCATTTCATAACTATAGTTGGTGTGTGCAAGAAATATCGACAAAATTATATTATTTAAAAAAAATTGTGAGAAAAATAGAATTAGACAAAAAAAAAGAAAGATATTATCATACCTATACCAACGGCAAAAGTGGTGAGTAAAAAAATTCAATATGTATCATTGACCGTAGGTATAGCTTTGAGATTTTTTCCAACAGCAGAATCTACCGTAGCTATAGGCTATAGCGACGGAAAATTTCCGTGGGTACAGCGAGATAAAGTAGACGGAAGAAAACGTCCGTTGGTATAGGTTTTAAGGTCTATACCCACGGTTTTTCGACCTTTACCTACGGAATTTTGTCGTAGCTATAAGTCAAGTTTCTTGTAGTGATTGAGATAGATTTTGCAAGATATATGTTTAACAATGTTATAAGATAAAACTACTTTTAAAAAAATGTTATAAGATAAAGCGAGATGAAGAATATTATTTCGCTTCCTGTTCTACACTATTAAGAGATAGATTTTTTCTCTCATTTTCATCCTCAGGACTATATAGCATGACCCTTTAAATATAATGCCGATATCGAGTTATTAAGCGGAGTAAGTCAATGGAGACTTACTTCTAGAGTCAACGGATCCCTCCTTATAAAGTAATTATAAACTTTATTCTCAAATGAAATTTAATTACTCTACCTGCATTTTTAATAGTGGGGTCGAAAGTGTTCTGTGTTTCTCATTCTACACTCGTGAGAGTTCTCTCTCTCTCTCTCTCACTATTTCCATAGGATAATTTTTATTTTTTAATAATATTTATTTGTTTTTTTTTTCTTTTGAAGGTTGTTTATGTCATTTTTTATTTTTTGAACAAATTTTTCATTTTATATTATTTTGAATGTTGCCTATATTTTTCTTTCAATTATTTATGAGATTGATTTTATTTAATTTACTTGAGTATAAAAATACAATATATATTTAAGGATGTTAAAGGGGCATAGTGGGGTGTGAAATGCCCCTTCATTCCCCGTTCAACAACACCATGAGATTCTCTCTTCCTCCCTCTCTCTCTCTCTCTCTCACATCTCTACAGGGACTCCGTCAACAAAAAATAATGGTAAATTTTATACTATTTTTCAAATGAATATTAACATACTTTGACCATGTTCCCATTCTCAAACTATTTTTTGTCATTGTTCACAAAGAAGCAATTTTCACGCATGAGCGTCAAATGGAAAAATCTGTGTATGAATCTCCACTCACATTGATTAATTAACATCCTGAAAAAGATTTGAACGAAGGTTTACGAAAAGCTTCAAATTGATATTATAAAAAAAATCCATTGTTTATAAAAAAATTAAAATTATATTAATTTATTTTAGGTTTCAATTACCATAGATTTTTTCAGTTGGATGTAATATAGTGAAAGTCGGCCGATAAACACAAAATATGGAAAAACTCTAGAAGTCGGAATTCAAATTTTAATTAATCAATGTATATTTTTAATAGTGGAGTGAGAAGTGTTTTCCGTTTTCCATTATTTATTTCTATCTCTCTGTCTCTTGTCTCTGTTACGCGACTCTATAGGGGCTCCATCAACAACAAATAGTTATTAATTCTATATTATTTTTATAATGAATATAAATAAAATTCTCGTGCTCATTTATCACTATCTACATACACTTTTCTTCATGCGCGAACCAATTTTCATCGTGCTAAATAAAATTTTGAATAAGGGATCCACATGATAAAATATGAAAATATGGATATACCCCGCAGTCAGAATTCAAATTTTAATTTGTCAATGTGTATTTTTAATAGTTTGGTGGGAAGTGTTCCCCGTTTTCCATTCTACACAACTGAGAGATTCCTCTCTCTCTCTCTCTCTCTCTCTCTCTCTCTCTCTCTCTCTCTCTCTCTCTATTCCTATCTCTCTATCGCCTCCATTACAGAACTCTATAGGGGCCCTATCAACAAAATAGTTGTTAATTCTATTTTTTTAATGAATATCAATAAAATTCTCGTGTTCAGTTCTCACTATCATCTACACTCACTTTTCATCATGAGGATCATGTTTCATCATGCTAGATAAAATTTTGAATAAATAATCCACATGATAAAATATAAAAATATGGATAACTCCTACAATCAAAATTCAAATTTTAATTCGTCTATATGTATTTTTAATAGTGGGGGTTAGAAGTTCTTCCAGTTTCTTATTTTTTCAACACTAATAGATTTCTCTCTATATCTATACTAATATATAAAGGGGATACAAATTTTTGGGATGACTTTTTTATTATTCCAATTTTACCCTTAAAAAATAACTTTCACATAAAAATAGATTTTCAGTTTTTTTTAGTAAATAATTTTTTTTTCTTAATAACTAAGCTCAACTTCAAAAAGGGTTACGTAGTTATCAATTAACAAAGTCCAATAAAAAAGGAGATTAAGTAGTTATTTATATTTGCACAATACAGAATATCGATCACAAAAAAAAAAATATTGATTACACAAACGGGCACGGAATTCAAGTAGTTATTTATATTTGGCGTCTAGTATATATATATATATATATATATATATATATATATATATTATATTTTAATGAATATTAATAAAATTCTCATGCACAGTATTCACTATCATATACATAAACGTTTCATCATGAGAATCACTTTTATTGTGCTAGATAAAATTTTGAATAAGTAATCCCCATAATAAAATATAAAAATATGGATCCACACTTGAAATTCAAATTTTCATTATTCAATGTGTTTTTTTTAATAGTGGGGTGATGAATGCTCCCAGTTTCATTCTACACCATTGAGACTCTCTCTCTCTCTCTCTCTCTCTCTCTCTCTCTCTCTCATTCTACCTATTTTTTGTGTCTGTTACAGGATTCTATAGCTGTTCCATGAACAAAAAATAGTTGTTAATTCTTTATTATTTTCTAATGACTATCAATAAAATTCTCGTATTTAGTTATCACTATTATCTACGAACGCTTTTTATCAAGGGGATCACTTTTCATTGTGCTAGATACAATTTAGAGATAATTAGTCAAGATATAATTTTAATGGTGTGAAGTGCTCTCTATTTCCTATTCTACATTATTTAGAGATTTTCTTTCTCTCTCTCTCTCTCTCACTCAC
Source organism: Trifolium repens (assembly GCA_030408175.1). Lineage (NCBI taxonomy): Eukaryota > Viridiplantae > Streptophyta > Magnoliopsida > Fabales > Fabaceae > Trifolium > Trifolium repens. The sequence goes on from CP125846.1 coordinate 40,040,149, forward strand.
TCTCTCTCTCTCTCTCTCTCTCTCTCTCTCTATATATATATATATATATATATATATATATATATATAATCTTCGTTACAAGATTCAAATGTGTGCAATCTAATACTGTAACACCCGTATTTATTTATTTTATTTTTAATTAGAGTTGAATAGCCTTTTTATAGTATTTTATGATTAGTTAGTAATTTTATTTGAATTGTGGCTATTTTAGGAAAGAGTAGTGTTTGAGTAGAATAAGTTTTGGTAAAGTTGTGATAAATATAGTTGGGTTTATATGTTATTGGGCCTAAGTTAGTAAGGAGGGTATTAATGTCTTTGGCTAACTAGGTTTAGGTGAGAAATATGAGAATAGAGAGAGAATATTCATAACTTAAGAAAAATAGAAAGAGGTAGAAAGAGAAAGCTTGAAGAGAAGGAAGTAGAGGGGAAGAATAGAGAAAGCTCAAGAGGAAGGAGAATCAAAGGAATTCATCATCACTTAAGGTTAGAGAGTAGTTATGATTCATGTGAGATGATCAAAGAGGGGGGAGATGCCTATTCTCCACACCCAAACCCTCTCATCTCTTTTGGTGGGTTATGGAATCAAGGGAATGTGATTTAATGAATTTCTGTGTTATTGCATGATGTTACTATGTTATTACATGATCCTAATTGCTATTTCAATCATCAATTTTGTGTGTTATATGAAAATTGTTGTTATTGATATTTGAAAATGGGTTTTGAATAAAATGAGGAAAAATCTCTACTTTCTACTTGAAATGATGTTTGATGATGTTAGAACTTGTACTTCTAGGTCTATAGATGATATGTATGCTTAAATGTGATAGCTTTAAGAGTTTATGACATGAAATTCGTGATTTTTGTGTGATTTCTATGTGAACCCGTGAGCAGAGCATGAGATTCTGGGTTTGCTCGCTCAGCCACCAACCCGTCGCTGGAGCGAGGATTCATGTTCTTCATGAACCCAGAAATCTATGAATGCTCGCTTAGTGAGCGGTAGCGAAGAGGTAGCGAACACCCGTCGCCAGAGGTCGCTCTGAGCGATGAACTGTCTGCCTTTTCTCGCTTGTTTCATCGCTGGTAGTCGCTCAGCGACCATGACCTGAATTTGAGAAATTTCTTGATGTTGCATGATGATTATGAGCTTATAACATGATTAGATTTGGTCTTATAACATGTTATTGATTTGGATTGGTTGAATCTTGAGTTAGTATGATGATGAAATGCTTTTGTGTATGTAATTGATTGAAAATGAGATGATGAGCTATGATTAGCTAAGATGATTAGGTGCGTTATATCTTGCTTGAATGTATACCTTAATGAAGAATTTCTATTACATAGAATGATAAGACTCTACTTAGAGCTAGGCTTCACTTCAGAAGACTCTGCATCTAGCTTCTTATGTTTCTCCTTAATGTAAGAAAGCAAGTTGGCAGTAGCCTCTTGCACTAGTTCTTCAGTATTCTTCTGAACAGCAGCCTCGTACTCTTCGTATGGAGTGTCATCATTGTATGTCCATAAAAATTCTTCCAGATCAGAACCCAATTCCTCCTCCTCTGACTCTGTCAAAATCAGTTCTTGCTTGTTCCTTTCGTAGCGAAGCTTGTTTTCTTCGCAGCGCCAGGGCTCTGCTCCCTTCTTGCTCTCTTCTTTTGAGCCTGAAGCATCCTTGGTAACCTGCTTTTCCATTGTTTGTTTTTTCTTTTGATGTTACTTGATTACTCTGGATGAGTAAAATGAGAGGAATCATCCCTTTTTATAGTGTCATCAAGCTCTCTTGTCAGGACGGTTTTCAACACAATTCATTAAATGAATTTAGTTGTCATCACTTTTTGACTTGACTGCCTTGTTATGACGCATTTTGACTGCTTGGTTTTCTGTGTCTTTTTGACTGATGCCAAAAGGGGGAGTAAGAGTAGCGTTAAAATTAATGTTGATTCATTCATATACTGCTCAATCTGAAACTGTAATGTTAAAAGCATTATGAATCAATATTTATCTCTTATAATTCTTTCTCATTCTGAACGATTATTGAAAGGGGAGAAAATTTAAGAACCTAAAATAAAATTCATAGACAATGTCAGAAGAGCTTGCAAACCGCTTCTGAGCATTATCAAACTCTAAGAAGCAAAGCTTGCAAAACTATGCTTCTGAGAGTTAAATATGAAAATTTATTTTAAGTTAATAAATCAACTCTTAAACTGTTTTAATTAATTATGGATAAAACTTAGGGGGAGCTTACAAACCTACCCTTATGGATTATCAGACTCAGGGGGAGATTGCAAACCTTTGAAACCTGAAGTCATCATAATTAAATTAAATCAACAACAATTGAATTTTAATGCTTTGGTTTGTCATCATCAAAAAGGGGGAGATTGTTGGAACAAAGTGGGTCTGACATGAACCTCTAATGTTTTAAGTGGTTTTGATGATAACAAAGTATTAAAATTGCAATTGGTATTACTAATGATTATTCTAGTGTGCAGAATTACAAGTTAAAATTCATGCAGAAGCACTATGAATAGTAGCAGAGAAGCCAGTCAAGACAAGCTCTGAAAGAGTACCACTGTTCATCAGAAGCTTAATTTTTGCGTGCTGAAGATAGCACCTCTGAAAACCAAAAGCTAGGCTCTGATGAAGTTCAGAAGCTGAAGATCTTAAGAAGCTATGACAAGAACATCAGAAGCAAAAGGAATTTACGTCACTCAAGAGCTGACCTATACAGAACCAATGATTGAAGAACAATCCTCTTCAAGACTCTGTCACATCCACAGGAAGGAATATTCGTTGGTACAACGTTAACCTTATCCATAAGTGGAGCGCATTTGAGGATAGTACTATCGTACTATTATTACTCAAAATGGATGAGTGATAAATTGAATAGCTAGGTAGTGGAATTGGAATTCCTTACCAAAGAAGGCAATATACAGCTATCAATTGTACGAGTAAATTCCAGCTGGCACCTCTCTCTCTGCAACGGTCATCATCTTCCTCCAAGTATAAATAGAAGACTCAAATGGAAGAAATGACTACTGTTCCCACTACTGTTCTATTACTGCGTTCAAAGACTAAGAAGCATTCTGACATCATTTTTAAATCTGTCATTCTAAGTCTTAGAACAAATTGAGTTGTATTTTGTAAACACCTCTGATAGTATATCAAGTGTTCCTTAAACATTCATTCTTATTCTTAAGTTTGTTTGAGAAGTCTCTTGTTAAGTTTAACTTGAGCATTTGAGAAGTCTCTTGTTTAGTGAAACTTGAGCACCTGAGAAGTCTCTTGCAAGTGTGCTTGAGCAATTTGTAATCTTTAGTAGATTATAGTGAAAATCTCTTGTTAGTAACAAGGGGACTGGAGTACTCTCGATTTGTGAGGGGAACCAGGATAAATTCTGTGTCTTTCTTTCTCTCTCTCAGCACCCTCTCTTTAATTTGTGTTTTATCCGCTGCATACTTAGTCGCTATTAGGTAAAAAGTTTTAATTTTTTAAAAACACAATTCAACCCCCCCTTCTTGTGTTTTTCCACCTTCAATATTGCTATGTTGTTGAAGATTGCTAATACAATGTGGTATATGCATGATTTAATTTATTATGTTGGCTTATATAATATAAGTGTATACTATGCTTATTATTATAGACTTGAATGGTAACTAACTCTCTATTTTTTTTTTGTGTGTAATGGTTTGGGTCCAGATTCTCCACTTGAGGAGTGATCCCGTGGCTTTGGAGTTTAGCTCGTGAGGACTAGCATAGCTTGGTAAGGTGAAGGATAGGAGGATCCTAGAGGCTTAGAGGTTTAGGATATGCTCTGATACTTGTAACCTTGCTTAGCCTAGTGTTCGGTTCTTCGCTTGTTTGATAATTTATGTATGACCTTGCTACTTATATTATCTTGTCTTTAATTACTTGTTGGATTATCTTGGATTATATGATGGGTCTTCATTGTGGAAGTACCTAGTTGAAGTTGTAATATGATTTATGACTTGCATGCTTGGATTTAAATGCTATGACTTATTAGTATAGTAGTTTTGATGCTTCCGTTGACTTAAGTGGTTTAAATGCATGCTATTAGTTATTTTGTGTTAAGTAATGTTCTTGATGATTTGTATGTTGAATGATTTGTATGTTGAATGATTTGTATGTTGAATGATTTAATTTGTGTTTTATCCGCTGCATACTTAGTCGCTATTAGGTAAAAAGTTTTAATTTTTTAAAAACACAATTCAACCCCCCCTTCTTGTGTTTTTCCACCTTCAATTGGTATCAGGAGCTGGGCTGTTGCCTAACTCTCACCTATCAGTGAAACAGTTAAGATTCAGGGAGGAAAAACATGTCTGCTGAGAAGAATCTCAATGAAGTTCCATTTGACTATGATTCTAATTCTAAAGACAGAAGGTCTTCTGACAAAATTCCCTTTTTCAATGGAACTGAGACTGGTTATCCATTCTGGAAAACCAAGATGTACAGTCACATCATGGCGATTGATTGTGATCTGTGGGATTTGGTAGAAGATGGAGTGAACTTTGAAAATATGGACTTAGAAGGCGTTGTTAGCTCTAAAGACAGGAAGGCTTTTACACCCACTCAAAAGCTGGAATATAAGAAGCACCACAGTGTAAAAGGGATGATGACAAATGCCATCTCTCATGATGAGTACTTGAAAATTGGAGATAAGAGAACGGCTAAGTCTATCTGGGATTCTCTTAAATCCAAGTATGAAGGAAATAAACAAGTTAAGGAGGCTAAGGCCAACTTGTTAGTACATCAGTATGAATTATTTAAAATGAAGGACGGAGAGGACATTGAGACAATGTTCTCTAGGTTTCAAATTCTTGTTTCTGGACTTCAAGTTTTAGATAAGAGCTATACTGAGGCTGATCATGTAAGGAAAGTACTCAGAAGCTTGCCGCCAAAGTGGAGACCAAAAGTGACAGCGTTTCAGGAATCTAAGGATTTAGATACTGTGTCTCTTGAAAGCTTGGTTAGTTCTCTAAAGAGTCATGAGATGGAACTCATGACTGATGAATCGACTAAGAAGCTAAAAGGGATAGCACTAAGCACCAAGAGTTCCTCTAAGGCTCTGAAGGCAAAGGTTATAGTATCTGATGAAGAAGCTTCTGAAGAAGGTCACGAGATGGACTCTGATGAAGAAGAAGAAATGGTTCTGATGGCTGCAAGAGTATCGCAATGGGCTAAGAGAAGCAAGAAGTATGCTGGTAAGTTTGGAGGTTCTTCCAAGAAGGTTGGTACTTCTAAGGATAAAAAGGAAGAACAAAACAAATGCTTTAAGTGCAACAAACCAGGACACTTCATTGCTGACTGCCCAGAGAACCTGAGTAAATCATCCAAGAGAACCTCTAACAAAGAAAGATACAAAAGTAAGCTCAAAAAGGGGTTCCTTGCCACTTGGGATGATTTGGATCAGGAATCAGATTCTGATGGGGAAGAAGAAGCAAACCTAGCCTTGATGGCAACCGCTTCTGACCAAGAGAACTCTGAGCACGAAGATGACTCAGATTCAGAAGATGAAGATGAGGTACTTGCTAAACTTTCTCGTTCTGAATTAATAGATTCATTAAAAGATGCCTTAAAACTTTTAACCAAAAAGGCAGGTGAGTGTAAGGTCCTTAAAAAGGCTTATAACAACCTGACCGAAAAGGCAAATGAAATAATTGAACAAAATGAGTCCCTAAAATCAAGAAATGAATTTATGGAAACTCATTATGTTCTTGATGATAAGGTTCCTCCAGAACATGAATTTGCTCTTCAGGAATTCCTTATCAATGGAATGAAAAGAAGTAAAATAGCCTCTTTAATTTATCATGTAAGTAGAAATAGAGGAGAAGGTCTTGGATTCTCACGTTTTAAAGATAATCCATTATCTTCAAAGTCCTCCAATATAGATAAATCAAAACCTAAGGTCGTCTTTGTAAAAAGTCAATCAGAAGTTCTAAATGAGTCGGCTTCTAATAGAACATCAAAGTCAGAGGCTCAAAAGTCAAAGACTCTGAAGGATAAAACCTCAGAACCTAAGATTGTTAAGCCTCAAGCTAATGTTAAAACTAAAGAAGCTCTGACACATTCAAGAACAAAGCTCAAGAGCTATACTAAACCCAAAAACTTTTCAACAAGGGTGGTTAACTCTAGAAGCTCTGATAGGTCCTTCAAACAAAGACCACCTGAACCTGTAAAGACTAACACAAAAGGACCCATAAAGATATGGGTACCAAAATCTCAAATAATATTTGCTTCAGGTTTGCACACTAAGAAGGCCAAAGCAGCAATGCTGGTACCTGGACAGTGGCTGCTCACGACATATGACGGGAGAAAGGCATATGTTCCAAACCCTGACTCTGAAAGAGGGAGGTACTGTGGGGTTTGGAGGAAACCAAAAAGGGAAGATCATTGGTACAGGTATAGTTGGTAACTCTTCTCTTTCAATTAAAAATGTTTGGTTAGTTGATGGCCTCAAACATAATCTGCTTAGCATTAGTCAATTTTGTGATAGCGGATTTATTGTTAAATTTGATAAAGAAGCATGTACAGTAATCAATGATTCTGACAAATCCATTTTGTTTAAAGGATTAAGAAGAGGTAATGTTTATAAGGTGAATCTGTTAGAACTCACTGAGCAGAAGATAGTTTGCCTTCTATCTCTGAATGATGAAAAGTGGGTCTGGCACCAACGCTTAGGTCATGCTAACTGGAGATTAATCTCTAAGCTTAGCAAACTAAAGTTGGTTAAAGGCCTGCCAAATCTTAAATATCATTCAGATGCTCTGTGTGGTCCTTGTCAGATTGGCAAAATTTCAAAAACTTCTTTTAAACCTAAAAACATTGTCTCTACCTCAAGACCCTTAGAACTACTTCACATTGATTTGTTTGGTCCAGTAAGTACTGCCTCAATCAATGGGAAAAAATATGGATTAGTCATTGTTGATGATTACAGTAGATGGACTTGGGTAAAGTTTCTAAGAGTGAAAGATGATGCATATGATGTGTTCAGCATCTTCTGTACTCAAGTGCAAAATGAGAAAGGTCTCAAAATCTTAAAGGTTAGAAGTGATCATGGTGATGAATTTGAAAATGAACCATTTGCAACTTTTTGTGAAGATCATGGCATTGTTCATGAGTTCTCTGCTCCTAGAACACCACAACAAAATGGTGTTGTAGAGAGAAAGAACAGGTCTTTACAAGAAATGGCAAGAACCATGATGCATGAGACAAAACTTGCTAAGCACTTCTGGGCAGAAGCTGTAAACACAGCTTGTTACATTCAAAATAGGATCTACATAAGACCTCTATTGAATCTAACAACATATGAACTCTTCAAAGGAAGAAAGCCCAACATCTCTTACTTTCATCAGTTTGGATGTACATGTTACATTCTAAACAACAAGGCCTACAAAAGAAAATTTGATGCCAAAGCTTGTAAGGGAATCTTTATAGGTTACTCTGAACGCTCAAAGGCATACAGAGTGTATAATTCTGAAACCAACACAGTGGAAGAATCTATACATGTTAGATTTGATGATAAAGATCCTGACAGTAAAATGTCAGAGCAAGATAATAGTTATGCAGGTGTTCCATACCAATACATCGATTCAGAACCTGAAAAAGCATCAGAAGCTGTTGAAGCTTCAGAAGCTGTATTAGAAGAAGATGCTGAAGAAGCATCTCAATTAGAAGCATCACAAGAACATGATGATACTTTAGAAGAAGACACTCAACCAAGTGCTGATGTTGATGAAGCTCCAAGAAGGAAGTTCAAATATAGATCATCACATCCAGAAGACTTAATTCTTGGAAACAAAGAAAGTCCAAGAAAGACAAGATCAGACTATCAACAACTTGATTCTCTTCTGGGACTAATCTCAATGATAGAACCAAAGAATGTTGATGAAGCACTTACGGACGATGGATGGATTGTAGCTATGCAGGATGAGCTCAATCAGTTTCAAAGAAATGATGTATGGGACTTAGTGCCAAGACCAGCACATAAGAACATCATTGGAACTAAGTGGGTATTTAGAAACAAGATGAATGAACAAGGTGAAGTGGTAAGAAATAAAGCTAGACTGGTAGCACAAGGCTACAGTCAGCAAGAAGGTATAGACTTCACTGAAACATTTGCTCCAGTAGCAAGACTGGAAGCAATCAGGTTACTTCTTTCATATGCTGTTAACAATGGAATCACATTGTACCAAATGGATGTTAAGAGCGCCTTTCTTAATGGTGTTATTTCTGAAGAAGTCTATGTCAAACAACCCCCAGGTTTTGAGGATTTGAAAAATCCTAATTATGTTTATAAACTTAAGAAATCACTCTATGGTCTCAAACAAGCTCCAAGAGCTTGGTATGAAAGATTGAGTAATTTCCTTTTAGAAAATGGTTTTCAAAAAGGTCAAATTGACAATACATTATTCAGAAAGACATCTAAGAAAGATATCTTAATCATTCAAATTTATGTAGATGATATAATTTTTGGTTCAACTAATGCTTCTCTTTGCAAGAATTTCTCTAAGCTTATGCAGGATGAATTTGAAATGAGTATGATGGGTGAATTGAAGTTCTTCCTTGGAATCCAAATTAATCAAGGAAAAGATGGCACTTACATTCATCAAAGCAAGTATACAAAAGAGCTTCTGAAGAAGTTCAACCTTGATGACTGCAAGATAATGTCTACACCCATGCATCCTACCAGCAGCTTAAGCAAAGAAGAGATAGGAAGCAAAGTAGATCAGAAGCTGTATCGAGGTATGATTGGTTCTTTACTCTACCTTACAGCATCTAGACCTGATATTCTATATAGTGTATGCTTGTGTGCAAGATTCCAGTCAGATCCTAGAGAACCTCACTTAACTGCTGTTAAGAGGATCTTTAGATATCTGAAAGGAACTACTAATCTAGGACTTCTTTATAAAAAATCCCTAGATAGTAAGCTAGTTGGATTCTGTGATGCTGACTATGCTGGTGATAAGATTGAGAGGAAATCCACTAGTGGAAATTGCCAATTCATTGGTGAGAATCTCATATCTTGGGCCAGTAAGAGACAAACAACTATTGCTTTGTCTACAGCAGAAGCAGAATACATCTCAGCTGCTAAATGCTGCACACAGCTTCTCTGGATGAAGTATCAGTTGGAAGATTATAACATAGCTGAAAGGAGTATTCCACTATATTGTGACAATACTGCTGCTATTCATTTGTCTAAGAACCCTATTCTACACTCAAGAGCTAAACATATTGAAATAAAACATCACTTTATAAGGGATCATGTTCAGAAAGGTACAATAGATATTCAATTCATTGATACTGAACATCAATGGGCTGACATATTTACTAAACCTTTAGCTATTGAAAGATTTGATTTTATCAAAAAGAATTTGAACATGCACTATATCTCTGAAGAAAATTAGCTCTGAGAAGTAGAATAAAATTAGCATCTGAAGCTCTATCAGAACCTCTTATAATTTAGAGTATCCCTTGGGAAGCTCTGAATAATTTAGGCTCTGAAGAGTAACAGGTTCTGATGAGGTGTCAGATACAAATGAGTGAGGCTCTGAACCTTTTAGAAATGAAACGTTCAGTACGTGTAAGTGTACAACAGTTGTCTATACACGCGTCAGCTATGTTTAAACTTTTTCAACACGTGTCTAGATCCTGACGGGCAGAGAACAGTTAATGATGATTATGGCAGTTAAGTATATTATTTAATTTTTAAAACTGCTCGCGCTCCCTCCCAATGTTTACTTTCTCTGTGTATGTGTGCTAGTTACTATTTATAAGTCACTTCACTCACTTGCACAACTTTTTACACGAAATCACTACCTACACAACCCTAGGCTTTACAGAAAATTCCCAATATTCATCTTCTCAATTTTTCTGAAACAATGGCTGCTCGTTCATCAAACGAAATCGTTCAAGAACCCTTTAACCCTACGTTACCACCCATCATCGACCTTAATTCAAAAGATAACCTAGTCTACGAACATCATCAAACTGACGCTGGACCAGATGCTTATGATTTCTTCACTGAGAAGTTCGTGGATTTTGAAAGTTTGAAAGCGAATGGGATTGACATTCAATACTTGTTCTACAATCAACAATGGCAAAATTACTTTGAGATGCTCAATGGCTTCGTATACTACGACATAGTGAAGTATTTCTGGCAGAAGGCTAAAGTGTACGATAGAGCAAGTGCTGATAAAGAATACAAGGATATGGTTGAGAAGAACAAGGAATTACGAGGGAAGACAAGAAAGGAACTTGGTCTTAAACCTTATAGAGAAAGGGAAATTAGGTCAAATATTTTGGGAATCAATGTTGTGATAACTCAGGCACACATTGCTAAGATTCTGGGTTTAGACAACAAAGGAGAAGATATAGAAGTGTATGATAAGAAAAGCAAGCATTTGGATTCAATTCATCAGGACCTCTTTAAATCTGGTTGCACACAAAAGGATTTTGGAAAAGTAATGCACATGAAGAACACATTTGAATTTGCTTTCAGAATGTGTTTGTCCACTATCTTCACCAGAAAAGGTGGATTGGATACCATCTCCATTCCACACAAACATCTCATCTGGTTCTTATACAAGAGGGTAAAGGTTAATTTGGCTAAGATTCTTTTTGATCACATGTGCCTTACCATCAATGAGGGTAGAACCAAAATACCATCAGTCATTCATCACCCTAGGTTAATCTCAGAACTGATAAGGCAAACCAAACTCACAGACATTGTGAGTGCCAAAGAAAAACTTAGAGTTTTCCAAACTGCTAAGTATGATGCATCAGTTCTGGTCAACATGAAGAGAAAAACCAAGGAAGAAATCATTCAAGTGAAAACACCTCTACAGCAAGTGTACGAAAAGTACTTCTGGTGTGATGGGTTTCCCACCATATCAGAACATGATAATGATGAGGTCATCAAGAACTTTCTTGAATCAGTAAGAAGAGAAACTGGGGTCAGTGTGCCCAGGAAAATGGTTGTAAGTGTTCCTAATTGGGATATCTTCAAGGGACCAAGAGATATTACAAGGAGCAGAAGAAAGCCAAGAACTACTGAGCAAGAAATGATTGATGAAGGCTCTGATGATCAAGGACATGCTAGTGCTGATGAGATTGAGGAAGGTGCTGAAAGTATGATGACTGAAGCTGTTCAGAAGGAGAAACAGACAAAGAAAAGGCATGATAGGCCTTCAGCTTCTGAGGAAGATCAGAACCCTGCTAAACCTGCAAAGAGATTAAAGACCAGAGCTTCTAAACCAAAAGGTAAGATCTCTGAATCTAATACTTCTAGCATTCCTGTAGCTCAGGTTATTGGTTCTGAACCTCAACCCTCTATTGCTAAACCATCTATTTCTCAACCTCCATTATCTACTAATCAACCTCAAACCATAGACTTCACTGTACCTATTAGTGTAGTCTTACCTGATCATAAAGCTATATCATCATCATCTTCATCAGATACCAGCACTGCCTCGGATGAGTTAATTGCTACACTCATCAGAGAATCCAACCCAAAACAAAAGAAAACTCTTACACCAAAGAGAACCTCTTTCAAGAAAACCACAAAGAAAATCACCATAAAGCCCATTCATCTTTCTTCTGATGAAGAACCTACTATTAATGTAGACACCACCATTCTTCATCAATCCACAAATCAAGGTTCTGTCATAGAACATCTTGAACAACACATGTGTGGTGTTGCATTTACCAACTCAAATCCAAATTCACCACATCAATTTCCATCCATGAATCTCACAAATGATTCACCCGTCCATAAAACACAAAACACACAGGTCATTCACACACCCCCTCCCTCACTTGATCACATCTCACGAGTAAATCCACCTACATTCACCCCTGTTCAGAATGAGCCAATTGCTCATTCTGAAGAACAACAAAAAACACCTCACTCATCACCAATCAATGTCATGACTGAACAACAACATCAATCACCACAACCTGTCCCTGACCCACTCAACAGACCTCTAGTTTTAGAAGAGGTTCTTGAGCTTTACCAACACCTAACTAAAGCTGAACATCAAATATTCAAGGATTCCATCAATCTTGATGATGATATCATACCTCCAAATCTCAGCAGAATCAAAATTATTGAACTCACAAGAAAGAAACCTGAACCAACCATTCCCTTTGACTCATCCTTACCCTTTTTCAGTTCTGACTCTGAACCAAATCTTGAGCTGCTTAATAATGCTATAGGTATTAGACTTAAGAGGTTCAAACAAAGAGAGGAAGAAGCTCTTATCTTTCCCTCTGATTTGGATGCTGATGTCAGGGAATTAGAGTACTTATTTGGTGAATCTTTAAGGATTCTCAGTACTCATCTGAAGGATAAGATTAAGGGTAGAGGAGCAAACACTGTACGGGAACTATTTGAGATTGCTGAGAGGACATGTGCTCCAAGGCTCACATTCTTCAACCATGAAGAAGAATGTCAGAGGTTAGCCTTTTTAGCTGCTGTTGATGAAAGTATGAGAAGATCTTTGGATGAAGAGCAGGCTAGGATAGCTGCTGAAATGGAACGTCAGAGGCTTGCTGAACAAGAAGCCTTAAACTTATTGGTTGATAGAGCTGTTCACATTGCTGTCATTGAGACTAATAAGATTCTTGAGAATCAAGGAGCTACAGAAGATACTGTTATGAATGATCAGAACCTTAGTAAACCAGATTCTGATAAAGGAAAAGCTCCCATTGTTGCTTCATCTCCTCCAAGATCTCCACCAGTACTTGTCCAAGGCTCTTCTTCATCTGCTATACCCTCTGTTATGCAAGAAGCTCTGGATGTAATCAAGCATGACATAAGAGAGGAACTAAGAAATGAAATGGATGAATTCAGGGCCGATATAAGAGAAGACATGAACAGATCTGGTGAAGCTACTAACAAGAAGATAGATGCAATGATGGAACTTCTTCTGAAGCTTACTCAACAGCAACCCAAACCTTAACCCTCATGTCTGAGCACTTATTTGTAATCATGTTTTTGTAATTTTTGGATAATTTTTTCTTTTAATTCATATCTATATTATCCATATTTGTGTGTTTGTTATTTGCTTCTATGTTTGTTTATATTTGTTTTTCAAAATTTAACTTTTCTATATACTCTGATAATGTCTGATACTCTTGTGGATTCTGAATCTAGTGTAAGATGTTGGAGAACATCTTGTTTTTAAACTTATATAGGTTTTTGAAAACCTAAGATTCCCCCACATCAGTATTCCTGTTTACTCATGAAATAGCTTCTTAGTATTATAGCCTGTTTATAAGCGGGGCAACAATACCGTATGAGGCGTGTCTGGTAACTGGTTGTCTGACGTTTGACAAGAGTATATATATATATAAGAAACTTGCTCAAAACAAAGGGAATTAATAGCATAAACTTCTTTATTAATATGGTTGAAGAATTTCTATTACATAGAATGATAAGACTCTACTTAGAGCTAGGCTTCACTTCAGAAGACTCTGCATCTAGCTTCTTATGTTTCTCCTTAATGTAAGAAAGCAAGTTGGCAGTAGCCTCTTGCACTAGTTCTTCAGTATTCTTCTGAACAGCAGCCTCGTACTCTTCGTATGGAGTGTCATCATTGTATGTCCATAAAAATTCTTCCAGATCAGAACCCAATTCCTCCTCCTCTGACTCTGTCAAAATCAGTTCTTGCTTGTTCCTTTCGTAGCGAAGCTTGTTTTCTTCGCAGCGCCAGGGCTCTGCTCCCTTCTTGCTCTCTTCTTTTGAGCCTGAAGCATCCTTGGTAACCTGCTTTTCCATTGTTTGTTTTTTCTTTTGATGTTACTTGATTACTCTGGATGAGTAAAATGAGAGGAATCATCCCTTTTTATAGTGTCATCAAGCTCTCTTGTCAGGACGGTTTTCAACACAATTCATTAAATGAATTTAGTTGTCATCACTTTTTGACTTGACTGCCTTGTTATGACGCATTTTGACTGCTTGGTTTTCTGTGTCTTTTTGACTGATGCCAAAAGGGGGAGTAAGAGTAGCGTTAAAATTAATGTTGATTCATTCATATACTGCTCAATCTGAAACTGTAATGTTAAAAGCATTATGAATCAATATTTATCTCTTATAATTCTTTCTCATTCTGAACGATTATTGAAAGGGGAGAAAATTTAAGAACCTAAAATAAAATTCATAGACAATGTCAGAAGAGCTTGCAAACCGCTTCTGAGCATTATCAAACTCTAAGAAGCAAAGCTTGCAAAACTATGCTTCTGAGAGTTAAATATGAAAATTTATTTTAAGTTAATAAATCAACTCTTAAACTGTTTTAATTAATTATGGATAAAACTTAGGGGGAGCTTACAAACCTACCCTTATGGATTATCAGACTCAGGGGGAGATTGCAAACCTTTGAAACCTGAAGTCATCATAATTAAATTAAATCAACAACAATTGAATTTTAATGCTTTGGTTTGTCATCATCAAAAAGGGGGAGATTGTTGGAACAAAGTGGGTCTGACATGAACCTCTAATGTTTTAAGTGGTTTTGATGATAACAAAGTATTAAAATTGCAATTGGTATTACTAATGATTATTCTAGTGTGCAGAATTACAAGTTAAAATTCATGCAGAAGCACTATGAATAGTAGCAGAGAAGCCAGTCAAGACAAGCTCTGAAAGAGTACCACTGTTCATCAGAAGCTTAATTTTTGCGTGCTGAAGATAGCACCTCTGAAAACCAAAAGCTAGGCTCTGATGAAGTTCAGAAGCTGAAGATCTTAAGAAGCTATGACAAGAACATCAGAAGCAAAAGGAATTTACGTCACTCAAGAGCTGACCTATACAGAACCAATGATTGAAGAACAATCCTCTTCAAGACTCTGTCACATCCACAGGAAGGAATATTCGTTGGTACAACGTTAACCTTATCCATAAGTGGAGCGCATTTGAGGATAGTACTATCGTACTATTATTACTCAAAATGGATGAGTGATAAATTGAATAGCTAGGTAGTGGAATTGGAATTCCTTACCAAAGAAGGCAATATACAGCTATCAATTGTACGAGTAAATTCCAGCTGGCACCTCTCTCTCTGCAACGGTCATCATCTTCCTCCAAGTATAAATAGAAGACTCAAATGGAAGAAATGACTACTGTTCCCACTACTGTTCTATTACTGCGTTCAAAGACTAAGAAGCATTCTGACATCATTTTTAAATCTGTCATTCTAAGTCTTAGAACAAATTGAGTTGTATTTTGTAAACACCTCTGATAGTATATCAAGTGTTCCTTAAACATTCATTCTTATTCTTAAGTTTGTTTGAGAAGTCTCTTGTTAAGTTTAACTTGAGCATTTGAGAAGTCTCTTGTTTAGTGAAACTTGAGCACCTGAGAAGTCTCTTGCAAGTGTGCTTGAGCAATTTGTAATCTTTAGTAGATTATAGTGAAAATCTCTTGTTAGTAACAAGGGGACTGGAGTACTCTCGATTTGTGAGGGGAACCAGGATAAATTCTGTGTCTTTCTTTCTCTCTCTCAGCACCCTCTCTTTAATTTGTGTTTTATCCGCTGCATACTTAGTCGCTATTAGGTAAAAAGTTTTAATTTTTTAAAAACACAATTCAACCCCCCCTTCTTGTGTTTTTCCACCTTCAATATTGCTATGTTGTTGAAGATTGCTAATACAATGTGGTATATGCATGATTTAATTTATTATGTTGGCTTATATAATATAAGTGTATACTATGCTTATTATTATAGACTTGAATGGTAACTAACTCTCTATTTTTTTTTTGTGTGTAATGGTTTGGGTCCAGATTCTCCACTTGAGGAGTGATCCCGTGGCTTTGGAGTTTAGCTCGTGAGGACTAGCATAGCTTGGTAAGGTGAAGGATAGGAGGATCCTAGAGGCTTAGAGGTTTAGGATATGCTCTGATACTTGTAACCTTGCTTAGCCTAGTGTTCGGTTCTTCGCTTGTTTGATAATTTATGTATGACCTTGCTACTTATATTATCTTGTCTTTAATTACTTGTTGGATTATCTTGGATTATATGATGGGTCTTCATTGTGGAAGTACCTAGTTGAAGTTGTAATATGATTTATGACTTGCATGCTTGGATTTAAATGCTATGACTTATTAGTATAGTAGTTTTGATGCTTCCGTTGACTTAAGTGGTTTAAATGCATGCTATTAGTTATTTTGTGTTAAGTAATGTTCTTGATGATTTGTATGTTGAATGATTTAAATTAATTATTGCATGCGAATCGATTAGGAGCGTTACAAATACTACCAATCTCTACAAAAAGAAAGATTTCTACATAAAAAAGATATGATATAGAAGATTCTACAAAAAAAAAAAAAAGATATATCCAACATTAATTGAATGACAAAAAATAATACAAACTCGATAAAAAAAAAGATACATAAAAAAAAGAGAAGCTCTAGTTTAGTTGTATATATCCAACATTTTTTTTAAAACAATAAGGTTGTTTTTTCTACAAAAAAGGATAGTAGTTTTCCATAAAAATAAAATATTATAAAAATTAGATTATTGTTGTCAATGAGATTCGAACAACAGACCTTATACTAATAATAAGGTAGTATTCTCTAAAAACAAAAAAATAAACGTAGAATTCAATATAATATTATAAAAATTGAATTATTGGTCAATGAGATTCGAACCACAGACCTCGTGCTAAAAGTTCCGCATAAGTAGAAGCTCTATAATAATGACACGTAGGATTTTTTCTTGAGAATGCACGAGAAAGCTCTATGAGAATCTCGTAATGTATATAATAGAGATATCTTGTTTGCTCACCATATTATCAAGAAAATTATTATGGGAGTGGTTATGGTGCATAAGCTTTTTCCTTATGCATCATGCATAAATAATAAAAATTTCTTAATGCACCACCCAGATTGCTTAATGCACCCCAGATTTCTAGCGCACCCCCTAGAAATCTGGGGAGTGCCATAGAAATCTGAGGGGGTGTGATAAACAATTTGGAGTATTTATGCACGGTGCATAGGCATGACTTATGCACCATAACTTGTGTCAATTATTATTACAACACTTCTCGGCAATTTTTTCCCTTGTAAAAGAAGCAGGGATGTCAACCGAATGAAAATTGAGTGGAGAATTCTTTTCCACTTCTATCTCTATTTTCTAAATTTTTTTTCATCCCCGTCTTTATTCTTTACTTTGGGAATATTTTTTTCACATACTCATCTCCACAGATCATCACAGTTCCCACATATATCCATTAACATTAAGAAAAATATCAAATTTATATTATTTTCAATCAAATTTAATTTGATGTAAAAATATTTAAATTTAATCATAAAACAAATAAAAAAATGAGATTATTGTCTTGTGACAATAATAGACATTACATATAAACAAAATACATACACATATTGTGTGAAAATTTAAATAAATATAATATATAAAGTACTTGAATTTACATATAGAGAAATGCTATTTTAATAACAAAAACTTGGGGACAGAGTCTTCGTACGATGGAAAACAAATCTCGTCACCATCCTTAAACCTTTAAGGAAGATTTTCTCCTCCATCCCCATCTTGGTGAATTTTTTTCTTCTTGTTTTCGAGTCCTCAAACGGGACAATCTCCACGGAGATTCCCATTTATGGATGCAATTGACCTCCCTAAAAAGAAGTATGTTAATGTTTTACTTTTGAGACATGTAACATGCCAACTTTTTATCCAACGCCTAATTCCATTTAATAGAAAAACACTACTCTATTTTGTTTTTATAATTATGATCGTACCTGATGATCAGAGTAGGTCGATGACCAGCAACACGTCCACAATTGAGCAATCCATAAAGAAGGGATTTGTACCTACAGGCGCTCCGATGCTTAAGTCAGTTTAGAGTTCAAAGGTACAAGTTTTAGTGTTAGGTTATAATGAATTGAATATTTGACCCTCCTATAGAGGAGGGATTTTATAGAGCCCCCAGTGCTAGACCAAAGTTCTCCTTAATGAGCCGTGTTGAGCATCCCACTAAGGATGACTATCAGGACTTCTCCTTCGACGGAGGGAGAAACCGTTCGTAGTCTTCACCCTGGGACAAGTTGCTTCACTTATCAGGGATAACAGGTGAGCTTGGATGAGCACACGTTCTCGTGTGGAGGAGCACGTGGGAAACATGCTGCTGATGTGGACGGGCAAGGCGACGCGACGTCTTGTTGGGCCGTCCTCGACGTCCTAACAGTTGGGGATTTGGGTCAGCTCTAGGCCCAGTCCAAAACAGGAGATGGTCGCATTACACAGAAGTTTATGCGGAGAGGATACATTGTTGATTTGTTCGCGACATGTCCTTCGAGGGCGTGTTCGCGACATGCCCTATGTTCGCGAGGATGTGCTCGTGAAAGATTCCATTTTGCTCGTGCGAATTTGGCGTTGTGTTTGTGAAAGTTTTCACTTTATTGGTGAGAATTCTTATGCCCTTCTCGTAGCCCCCAACTATGTGGAGCATGAGTACGTGTTTGTGGTTGCAGCGTCACGTCGCTTTGAGGAGGCTTCTTTGTCGGGTAACGTTGTCTTTGTCCTCGAGAGACGTGTGGTCTGGTGGAGGTGACTTGAAATGACAGACATTTCATCTGGCTCCGCCAAGTGTCCAACCTACGAAAAGGTGTCATTACTACTTAGGGTATAGTCATAATTTGTTTCATTTTACGAGGACGTGTGTGGGTCGTTTGATGAAACACACCCTTTCGTTTTCGTGTGATTAGATTTGAATCATTGGATCAATATAATCGCATCCGTTGAATTGAAGCAACGTTCCAGATGGGAGGGGCGCCCCTCTGTGTCATATGGTCGCAACTGTTGGGGATTTGTCTATAAATTGAGGGAAATGGAGGATTTCAAATGCTTCATTTGCTTTCTCCACAAAGCTCTTTGTTTTCTCTCCCGTTTGCAAGCTCACCACCATTGTTGATTGCTTTGGAGTTTAGAGTCCCCATTGACATCACCTTCATTTCCATCTGCTGGTAAGTTCTTCTCCCTATTTTGATTGATGTTGACAAAAGTTGCGTACATGGAGCATTATTTCGTTTTTTCTCTTTGCTTCAATAATGGGTGTTGGTGTTTGGTGGTGGTTGTGCCGCTGCCAAACACCTCATTCGTCAGTGTTGTATACCCAACCTGGGTTTTCTTGGGTGGTTTAAACTTGTTTATTGCATTTTCATTAGCTTTGCCTCTCCAACGCCTCCATTAGAACGGTGGCTGGTTTTGCGCCGGTGAAGTGACAATGAACTTTAACATGTGCTCTAACACATCTAAGTCTTTACTCATAATATTGATATTGATGTGTGTGTGGTCAATTTAAAAGAATCGCAATTAAGTGGTATTTGGCCGACGAAACAAAGTAATGATCCTATTTTAGACATGATAAATTAGTGAATAAATAATTTTTTAGTATTAATATTATTATAATGTTTATTGATTTTAGTCGTTGTAATTTTTTTGTTTGGATTCAGTTTATATATATACTATCAAAGATTAAAACCGTCAAATTTTAAATGTGTAGAACTAAAACCAAAAAAAAAAAAAAAACCTTACAGATATTAAAACCAAAAAACACCTAATTTGCAGGACAATAACCACCTAGTTTTGTGAATGTTAATTTTGGTGGTATTCTTAGTACTGAGATTAGTAATAGGAATTAGGAAGCTAAGAAATTTGTATGATAATGACCCATTTGAAAGAGTGTTGTGTAATGCACCCTTAGAGTCAGAGGTCCAAGCCACCACTATGAATATTTCAACTGTTACAACTACTTTTCAATTCCAACACAACCCCCTTCTCTCTCTCTTCACAATCCATTATCAACAACAACAACAATAACCAAACAATAATGAGTAGCACTGCCTCTAAGGTTGCTGTGTTGGGTGGTGGAAGTAAGCATCATTTTTCACCTTCTTTCTCTACCCATTTCATCATATATTATTATTTAGTTGTTTTTTTAGTGATGTACTAATATTATTATATAATTATGATTATTAAATGGTGGCAGTTACAGGAGCAGTTTGTGCATCAACTCTTGCTAGAAATGGGATTTCTGTTACACTCTTTGAGTCTGCTAGAGGTCCTGGTGGACGCATGTCCCAAAGAAGGTTTCTTTATTTTTGTATTTGGGTTTTCATTTTGCCCCTTTTTTATTTAATGGCTTCTCTTTAATTATTGTTATATATCCAATTGGATTAGTATTTTGAAGCTTTTAACTTAGTTTTGTCAATTGCAGATTGCGGAAAATAGTTGTTTGTTCAAATTCTTTTATGTAACAACTAAAAATGCTATAGTGTCGCTTTAGCTGCTATTATTTCTACTGCTATTATAATATAGTACTTAATAGTGTATGGCTGAGCGATATCGATTTGTTCAAATTCCGATACTCTATAGCACCCTATGAAGCACGGACACCGGACACGACACGGCTATTTGAGTGTTGGTTCAGGGATAATTTTTATATTATACTGATAGATATATGCCTTAATTAGGATAGCAATAATAATGGACCTTGTTAGTTATTATTACTAGGCCGTTTTTATTATTAATTGCCAGTTTTCATAGAAAATAACTGTTCTATGAGTGTTGCCTATAAATAGAAATGGTGATTGAAAAAGAGGGTATCTTGGGATTTGACCGGAAGGGGGCCATTTTGACATTAGGGAGGTACAGACCCTTGAAGTTCTGCGATATCATTCTGTAATCAAAGTTGATTTAATTTATTTTATTCATATATATCAGTTAGTTTCTATCAACTCCCCCCGGACTCATTTTTTAGATTTATTAAATAACTGATGTATCTGATCTGTAATACAGACAAATACATTAGTTTTCAATGAACTTGTTTCTTATAAAAAGGGCCCGAGATAATATATATCATTGGAATATAATTTTCAAGTTTTTCTTTCTGAATATAAAAAATAAAAAAAATAAAAAAACTTAATTGGGTGCATCTGATTGCTATATTTGATTATTGTACTGATCATGGGGAACTAGGAAGATCTATCTGAAGAAATTGCTCTGGTGGATAGTATTGCAACTTCTCAGTTTAATAGCATGTAGCTTAATCTCTATTTTAATGTTCAATCTTTTAGTATCCATTGTTTGAAGCCTTGTAGTATATTATATTCTTTACTTTATTGATTGTCATTGTTTGGTCAAAGAAACAATGCTTGTATAGTGAAGAAGTACTTTAGTTTAGAGCAGCATAACCTATGAAGCACGGATACTCTTTGCTCATCTGATACCGACACTTATGATTACATTGAGTTATGTCATTTTCTCAAATTATTATCGGTGTCGATGTATCAGTGTCCGTGTCGTGTTTGTGCTTCATAGACATAGAGTATAACACAACTAATGTTGGTATTTGCTTCTGAATGTTACTGGAATTACTTGTCATCGGCTTAGTGGTAAAATGAAGGAGGGTCCTAAGTTTTCTCAATTTCTTGAAATCCAGAGAAAAAACTGAAGATGGAAAGGAGCTGCATTTCGACCACGGTGCTCCGTTTTTCTCAGTTAGCAATCCTGAAGTGGTGCGTTTAGTTCAAGAATGGGAGTCGAGGGGTCTAGTAGCTGAATGGAAAGAAAAGTTTGGCTCATTTGATTTTCAAACCCTTAAATTTGACAACATAGAGCAGGTTAACAAATATTCCTCATATATTTAAATTTTATTAACGGTGTCTATCGCCTACGCGTTGATGTAGTGTCGTGTCTGTGTTTCATAGTATATCTTAGCTGCACCTTAAATATTAGAAAAAAAAAAGAGATTTTCTGGGAAAGTCATTAAGGTGCAGCTTTGAAGAAGACATGGCTTGTAACATAATCCAAGTGCGTTAGAATATTGTTTTGTCTGACGGGGATATCTTTTAGGAAGGATTAAGCAAGAGATTTGTGGGTGTTCCAGGCATGAATTCTATATGCAAAGCATTGTGCAATGAAAGTGGTATCTACTTAATTATTTCTATTAATCACTTTTGTTATTCAGAGTTAACCGTGAATCCAATGAAAAAGCTTATCATTATTTCGTATTGTTAGGCGTGGAAAGCAAGTTTGGCGTAGGTATCGGAAGAGTTGAATGGTTGAATGATGAGAAATTATGGTCATTGATAGGCGCGGATGGACAAAATCTTGGTCAGTTTAAGGGACTTGTTGCATCAGATAAGAATATAGTTTCTACTAGGATTGCAGATGTTACAGGACGCGTGCCACCACTTGGTATGGATATGCTTTCTATCCTCAAATTTCTTTTATTTTTCGCATTCGATTCCTCATTCATTTGTGAGGATGCAGATTTGAAGTTGCTGCCTGAGTTGTCAGAAAAGTTGCACAGTCTTCCCGTTAGGCCGTGTTTCGCAGTAATGCTGGCATTTGCAGAGCCTCTGTCAACGGTATGATGAAGCTATACAATTCCCGAACTGTCATTATATTCTATAGTTTGCTAATAAATGATTTTTATATAGTTCATTTGATTTTGGAACCATTTCGTCCCATGCTTGGTTTTCGCGGGGTGATTCTTTATTTCCTTTTCTATTGTGAAGCTTCATATCTTATTCCTTCTTCGTTTTTTCACTCATGAAGTTATGGAGCTCGATATCGTGTATGTAACAACTAAAAATTAGATTGGCAGGAATAAGTTTGTGATAATTTTTCGCAACCCAAAAATTCAAAATAGTATAATGCGATTGCAGACTAACTATTGCAATGAAAAACATGGGATACTTGTCCTAGTTATTTTTGCGCATAAAGACATTGCATTTATGTTTGGATTGACTTATTTATGCTTATCTACTGACATAAGCAGTTCTGTAACTTGTGAGTCTGTTTGGGAGAGCTTATGAAAATAACTTAAGACATGTCTATAAGCATTTTCAGCTTATTTCAATAAGTTTTCAAGAATAACTTATGAAAACAACTTATACCTTATATTAAAGCAGCTTATACATATGCACTTATATGAGTTATTACCTTTGTAAGTGCTCTAAGAGTCCTAAGGTGCACCATCCCCTCACCCTAAACTTTTTTTCCAAAAAAAAAAGCACTTATATGATAAGCGCTTAAGTAAGTTTTTTTATCCAAACAGAGCTATAATCAGGTTAAGACTTTGTTGACTATTTTAACCTTCCATGTAGAAATAGGACCAATTTTGGGATGTAAAAGTAAAACCAAGGATCTTAATCTACAAAAGTCAATTTTATTGTTCAGATTCCAGTTAAAGGCTTCTCTATTAAAAATTCTAAAGTTTTAAGCTGGGCTTACTGTGATAGCAGCAAACCAGGCCGTTCTACTACAAGGTATTCGTTTAATGTCGCATTACTCCATCATATATATATATATATATATATATATATATATATATATATATATATATAGTTCAGTTTTCATTGCTTACAAAGTTGCATCCTTTCTTTTATAGTGAAAGATGGGTTCTTCATTCAACAGCAGAATATGCAGAGAATATAATCGCTCAAACGGGACTCAAGAAGCCATCAGACGCTACATTGAATAAAGTAGCTGAAGAGCTTTTCCAAGAATTTCAAAGTACAGGTGCTAATGTATCGCAGCCCTTTTTCAAGAAAGCCCATAGATGGTAAGTAAATCTGACTTTTCTGCATTTTCAAATGTCATGGACATATATAATATTTCTAGCGTTACATTCGATCGTTAGATAGAGGCTTGAGACCTGAGAGAACTATCTCAAGTTCTAGATTATAGCTTATGTAGCATCGACACCTCACTGGATACTGAATGCCGATTTATATGTAATTTTTCCATAGCATCGTAATTTATGCATCTTGTCCAAAACATGACCATCTTTGTTGATCCTGTTACAGCAGGTTAGGTAACGAGCTTAGCAAAACTAAAAAAGTTACTAGGTTAGTGTTGAGCCGATGAAACAAATGTTTTGTTCAAGATTTTGGCTTTTTGTGAGTAAATTCAGTCATCATCATTTCGTGAAAAAGAGAGATATCAGTCCCTATTAAACCATTCTGAGCATAACCTGAAATCAGTTTTTCAAAGGGAGACGTTGGTGGAATCAAGCCGACATCTGTTCTTGATCTGACTTTCTAACCAAAAACAATTAGTTCTCTTAAAAGCTTCACAGAACATTCAGTCTCACCACTGAAATTAAATCCTGATATCATAGCCTTTAAGCTATCAAGTCTGGATTACTAATCATCATGAATAACCTTGCTGTGTTGCAGGTTAGTTTTCGTTATTCGGTTACTTAACCTATTGTAGTAGCAGGTTAAGCAAAGAGGTCCATGTTTTGGACTAGTGGCATGTTAAGATCACATATAATAATTAACCGTTTTCTTTTTACAATGTTTCGATCGATCCTTGCTTGTATTTGAGGCAACATCTGTGATTGAGAAGTGATGATGTTTATTTTCTTTTGAAATCAGATCATTTGATATATATTTAGGCCTTGTTTGGATGAACTACATAGTTAAGCACTTATCATATCATATAAGTACTTATGTCTAAGCAATTCTTTAATAAAATATAAAATAAAGTCAAACTGGTTTCATATAATCTATAAGCTATTTTCATAAACTATCCTCAAGAGCTTGTGAAAATAAGCTGAAAACAACTTATGATAATATGTCATAAGTTGTTTCCATAAGTTGTTCAAAATAAACCAATCCAAACGTGCCCTATAATGAGAAGTTGAGAACTTTTTTGTAATCTCTTTGAATGGGAGATGGACCTTTATCTTATCTTGCTGGAGGTCATTCGTGGTGTTTCTTTGTCGGGGGATGTAGATTAATGGATTTGGGTCGAGGATGATGACGGAATCTATTCGGTGAAATCGTGTTATAACTTTTTGTCGAGATTGGCGTCTCATAATACGGTGCTGTCAAGTCTGGAAAGTTTTGTCTTTAAAAATATTTGGAAAAGCTCGGCTCCGTCAAGGGTGTGTGCGTTTGCTTGGCAAGCGATCCTTGATAGGATTCCATCGCGGTTCAATCTCTCTCGCCGAGGGGTTATTAAGCCACCCGAGTCAAAAAAAGACCGTGTTCTCTGTCGGATGGTTGATGAAACCTCTCAACATCTGCTCCTTCATTGCAATTTTGCCTCCGGCGTGTGGTATGCGATCTTCAATTGGCTGGGTTTTGTTTATATTTCTCCTCCAAACCTCTCGATTTCATTCGCGTCAATGGCTGGTATGGGGGTTTCGAAGCGCAGGAAAAAAGGTTTGATGCTGTTGTGGCAGGTAGTTGTATGGTCGATTTGTAGGGCTCGCAATGACAGATTATTTAACAATAAAGAGGCGTCGGCGAATGAAGTGGTGGATTCTATTAACCATATTGCTTGGAAATGGTCTTTTTTTTGTTTGTTAGGAGTTTTAACATTTCTCTAGTTTTGGCTTCTGTCATGGTGTTGTTTGTATTGGCACTTTGGCTCTGTTGTTTCTTTGGTTGTGTATTGCTGTAATTTTCTGTTCGCTTTGCAGCATGTCTTGAGCTCGTCAAAGAGCGTGATTAATATATTTAGCCGTTTAAAAAAAAAATTAATCTTGAATGGTTTTGTAGGGGGAGTGCATTTCCAGCTGCGAGTATTGCTCAAGAGGAAAAATGTCTTTGGGACGGAAACAAGAGACTAGCCATATGTGGTGACTTCTGTGTTAGTCCGAATGTTGAAGGTGCCGTAGATAGCGGATTGGCAGCGGCTTTAAGGCTTCGAGATATTAGTTCCAGCTGTTTATAGTTGACGGATTGAAGTCTTTGAACATTATCATTTCTAGTTCTTCTCTTTTTTTTTAGAAAATTTGACATTTCTTCAAGACATGGATCTATTATATTACTAAGAAAATAAGTTAAACCTATGTTTGTTATTATGTAGAGTATGGTCAAGTTTACTATAACTGTGAATTTGTGATCATGCTATTATTGAAAATACAAGTATTTGATTAAGTCATGACAATGAAGATTATGTGTTAAATTTAGGGAGGAATTCTTCTCACGGAACATTTCTAAAAAACCACGCGGTTTTGGAAATGTATTTTCAGATAGTGTAATTTGCTCAAAAGTGTACTTTTGAACGACACAAAATTTAGATGTTTTTCAGATGTATGCGTACATCTGAAGTCATGTTGGACTTGGAGATGGGGAAAATTCCTCGAAAGATTTATAAGTTATTTGTCTTATTATCTTGAATCAAAGTTGCGGCCGTAGGTCAAGTCCATTGTTGTGATTTATTTCATAAGAAGTCCGACTTTAACCCTCCAAAGACTCCCCAAAGCTCTGCTACGTATACACTTCCATTGCCAATAAATTTGGAAGGTTTAGGTAACATTAGTAAAATGGTTTGAACCAAGTACTTTAATGAGTTTAATTTTGATACACTCGTCAAACAATTACAATAAATAAATGATTTTGATTTAGCTGAAGTTTGTCTCAAGACACTAATGACTCATCCATTTATTACCAAAGAAAAATACATTTTCTCTATCTTTTTTAATTAACATTTGGTAACTTTTTATAATTTTTGTATATATGTAATTTATTGATATATGTTATCCGTAAAACTTTAAACACAACAACCTTAAAAGTCATATATAGGATACTGTATTATTTGTATTCACAATGTAAAACTTTGTTAATCGACAGTACAACAAAATTTGTATCTGTATCAAATAAAACAAAATGAAAAATTGTTAACTTTATTATCTTAATATGAAAAAACAGATGTAAATCACTATATAGTAGAACTTTGAAGTTAAAAATAAATTTGTAAATGTCTATTAAAATTTCTTTTAACTTTTTTTCTATAGAATTTCTTCATATTTAATTTAAATATATAAAATTGTCAATTTTTGATTTTTTTTTATGAGATTAATTACTATACACTGATCATTAGAACATATTTCTACACATGCATCCAATCAAATCATATCATAGTGCCACTTTTATAAATTAATTAGTTCTTAAAATATCTCAACAAAAATTTACATGGTGTGATTTGATTAGATATATTGTAACGAAAATTCATATATATATATATATATATATATATATATATATATATATATATATATGTCAGAGTATATAAATTAAATTTATTTATTTATCTTTGAATAAAAATCCTTGGTTTATTATAGGTATGCATAATTGCATATACAACTTTTTGTAATTTATCAGTCAACTTAGTGCCGTGATAAACAAGAATTGTAAAACATTATTTGTGATTCCAAAAAATTCTCTATAATTTTTTTAAAATTAATTATTTTTGTCTCTGATATTGTTAATTTCTATTTCACATATTATTTGTGGGGGACAATTAATAGAAGGAATATCCACCTCAGTTGCATAAAGATGAGTTTTCAGATTTTCTTTGTTTTCATCTGCAAAGAAAAATAAAAGGTGAAAAATTAATTTCAATAATTTAAGATAATGTATGCAATACCATATCCTCAATTCTACCACAAATTTCATGCCATGTGGCACAAACAAAATCACTAATCCATATTGAATACTATTTATTATGTAACACATAGAGAAACTTATTTTGTTACAACAATCTAAAAAAATATTGTAATGGCTTCTTCAGTTATGGCTTCTATGAGTTTGAAACCAACTCCTTTCTTTGTTGAGAAATCATCAGTTAGAGGACTTCCTAACCTTTCAAAAAGGCCATTCAGAGTTGTTGCTAGTGGTGTTAAGAAGATTAAGACTGACACACCTTATGGTAATTAATTAATATTTAGCACCTTTAATTTATTTAGATCAATTGTATGCATACAAATATATTATAGATTATGGTTATTTTATATTACTATATATAAACTTTTTTAATTTTGTTAATATATGATTTATGATTTCAGGAACCGGAGGTGGCATGGACTTGCCTAATGGACTTGATGCTTCTGGCAGGAAACAAAAGGTTAGCAATTGGGTTTAATTTTTATTTTAGAGTATATAATTATAGATCAGATATATCAGTTATTTGATGAATTTAAAAATAGAATATTTGCTTAAGGTTTGAGGGAGTATATAGTAATTTTTGGTGAACTTTTTCTTAAAAAATTGGGGAGGGAAATTTTTATTAATTGCAGTGGTGTTAATAGTCATTTTACAACGGTTTGTGACGAGATTCAAACTTGACTCATTGATGTTACGATTACGAGATTAAACTCTTACCACTAATCAGTGTTTGGTGAAACTTTTTACTATAGTATATAAAATAGTACTATAATAGTTGGTTTTAAGTGGTTAATAAACTTTTGTTAAGGTTGAATTGTGTAGGAGAATCTGAGTTTGAATTATAATCGTTGATAAGATTTTACTTACTTGTGGTTGTGGATCGAACTCTGGATTATTAAGATTCATTTTCATGAAAACACCAGGGTTAAAAAACAAAATTATATAGTTGACATGTTAACCACATAGACTAATTCAGAGATTAAGAAAGGAGTGATTATTAAGAAATTAAATTAAGAGTTCATGATTTAAGTTATGATAAAAAAAATAATAATAGGTGTATTTAGTAAATACAATATATGGATATGCATATAATATTTGACACAATAAATTCTTTTTAAAGGATATCCAAACATGTAAAGTTTGTGACAAGGTAGTGTAGTAAATTTTATATAAAGGAAATATAATATTGAGTTGAATTAACTTCCATGTTTATGATAATCAGTTCAAAATGGACAATTCTTATCTTAATATTGCTTGAGTTACCATCTCATCTTCTAACTTATGAACTTCAATATAATTCAGGGAAAGGGTGTTTACCAGTTTGTGGACAAATATGGTGCTAATGTTGATGGATACAGGTAACTTACATTTTTTTTTTTCTATGAATTTTTATGAATTCTTGGTCTTGTTTTGTTCATGTTATTTAATTTTGTTGTGTATTGATTTTTGCTTATTAATTATTTTCATCGAATTATATATACTTCGACCTAGTTATTGAAATTATATTCGTCTTATTTATTACGCAGTCCTATCTACGAGCCCAAGGACTGGTCACCAACCGGAGATGTCTACACCGGAGGTAAGAAACTTCTTTTTTTGGTAACTTTGATGTCTTCAAATTGACTCGAATAAACAATAGCATGATTTGTAGGGAGTTTATTCCTCTCTACAAGTGCTTTGAAAATTTGCCAATTCAACTAGTTTAAATAGAAATCAATCGGTTTGTCCATTGGTTCGATTCTTTTGAAACAATATTCTAGTTTAACCAGATTGAATAGGATTTGGTTCGACCAATTTTTTTTACTATTGTTTTACTTTCTTTGTTTATTTATTAGTCATCGGATCGGATTCATCGTAATTGAATTGATAAAACAAATTGAACAAGGACTTTGTAGGTCACGCTGATTTGATCTTCGGTCAGGTTTTTAAAACATTGCTCTAAATTGAGCTATACACTTTAAATGATAAACTAAGTAAATTGATGAATATACCAATAGTTGAAGTTATATCCAAACCTAATATGAATCATGAATGTTTTAGAATATCAACCATTGATTCTCTCATTAATGATTCAAATTATTTTCTTATAAAGTGAATTGCAAAATTAGAATCCTAGAGAGAAGAGTTTAGTTAGCCTTTAACCTAAAAATTGTTTTCGCACTTTACAATTATTTGAGAGTCTTGTGTTATCGACTCTTTCAATATCGTGTTGGTTATACAATCATTTTACTTGATCATAAAAATTAAATCGCAGGTACGACCGGTTTGGCTATCTGGGCTGTAACTCTAGCTGGTCTTCTAGCTGGTGGTGCACTTCTTGTCTACAACACAAGTGCTCTATCACAATAGATTCTGTTAAGTTGATATGTTAAGTTGTAACAATATTCCATGTAGCTTTGAAAATGAAGGATATACTCATCAATTACTTGTGGACATAGTTCCTTCTGTTCTATAAATGTTGTGTGGATTTGAAGAAAAAAACTTTGTTTATATAAAACCATGCTTCTTTATGGGATTGCCGAAACGTTTCACATTAATGCATAAGGTTTAGCGATAACATTGACAAAATCACGGTAGGTCACTTTGATTTTGGCTAAAACTACATGTTATAACTTCTACATAATTTTTGTGCTATTGCGATTTTATCAAACTCATCTAATAACATCTCAACAATGTTAATCTTATAAATAACAAAGTCTATTTTTCTTGATAATGTTTATTCAGCGATTTAATTTATTTGTACTATAGTTGTAAATATGATTTTAATTTTGAAATAGTATTTCTTTTAGTAGATGTAAAAATAACATGGATAGTAGTTACTATTATTTGATATGCTGGGCATGCATTAGAAAAACAAATAAATTTTTGAAAAAAAAAAGACAAAGAAAAACATGGAATTGTTGATAAAGTTTGAACCCCACTTTCAAAAGAACAAAGAATATAGCTATTGGTAATGTGACATTCTACAATCTTTGTTAAATGTATTATTGAGATTTCAAAATTTCAGTGTATGCAATCCACTTCTCAAAAGAACAGGCAGAGGCATCTCCGACTTCTTAGAGACCCTGTGTGATTATTAGAAATAGGTCCTAATAGAAGAAAAAATTAAAAAAATTGTCATCGATTTGAATTACAAATAACATCAATAACATTAAAAAAAGTTTGATAAACAAGACAATCTCTATTACACGCCACTTTATTTAATAAAACTATAATATAACAATTAGCTAAAAAGCGCTTGAAAAATTTACTCACAATAAAAAAATCTTTTTTAGGACATTTTTAACGAATAAATCTTTCATTTTAAAATAAAGAAAATCTCAAGTAATTGAACTTCACAATCTCTCATTTGGAAGTCTGCAATCCCTAGTTTTATACCACTCAATTACTAATACTACTATACTATATTTTTTTTTTGAGACCCCTATTTTTATGAGGCCTATGCCATCGCACATGTCGAAAAGACGCCTCTGAGAACAGGTATATGTATCTATTGAGTATGATGCATTGTTCAGATTGCAAAATCTAATTATGATCAATCTTGAGGTATTGTAAAGAAGCTGTTATTTTTGGGGTTTTTTTTTGTAGTAATAAAGTGCATGTATACAATGATAATTGATAGTTGTTATTAAGTCAGATAATCCTATCCAGGGCATGGATAAGATCAATTAACAGAGGACAGAAAATTCTCTGATTTAATTAAAGAGACTCATTTCATCTAATTTTTCTTTGGCAAAAATCGGCCGTGTAAGTAAACTCTATAGATCAGACATTCGAGATTTAAAACTGTGATGCATTCATGCAATAAATGCAAATTGCCAGTGAAAGATTTTTCAACTTTTTTAAAAAAATAAATGGCAATTCAACCGTTGAGCACATGTTAGTGCTAGCAACACTCTCTTTTCAATATTATAATATTCACTGTTTAATTGATTAAAATCAATGTGAGTAGGTCATTTTGAAAATAAATCCACATAAGCTTGTGAAATCCACATGTATTTCACTTAATTAGAGTGAATGTTAGAAAATATTGAGAAAATGTTGAGAGTATTTCTAACACTTGTGTGGTGACCACATTGACACATGAAATATAAGTCTACTACCGTGTAATTTTGTTGAAAGTTCACAAAAATATACACTTAAAATACTTCTTTACCTAAAAGAAATATTTTAAGATGTTTAATTACCAGTGAACTGGTGCAGTTTAGGTTCAACTACTCAAGTGGTTCGATCAGGTTTAATGGAGTAAGTTAAACCTTAATTTAAGGATATCTCCAGTTCAATGTCCAATTTGATTTTTAGAACATTATTGCACAACGCATTTTTATTGTTAAAAACATATGATAAAAATAACAGCTTGAATTTCAAAGGATCCAACAAATACTATTATATCTACCAACATTCCTTACTATTCATTCATATATTATTATATATAATCAATGAATGAAAACATTATTTGTAAATGTTAAATCATATAACAGGTAAAATGTGTAGTGTAAAAGCATGATACAATGAAAGAGAACAAATTTGTTTTTGAAAAAAATAATAAATATATTCAACTCAAATAACTATTTGTTCCATATTACTACAAACTAAATATTCGTAAATCATATATCTAACTCAAACATTAGCAACTGATTTTCATGTTTCAATTAGTTTATGCAGATGATCACAACAAAAATTAGATTGGTTAAGAAAGACCTCAACTAGTGTGTTATCTTTGAAGTTGGGAAAATAAAGTTGGCAAACCAAACTGTACAACTACATAAAGCTAAGTTCAGCAGGTCTCCAAAACCATATAAAAGCATGTATGGAGACATAATGAGTTCTCCAGGATCCCAAATTGGAAAATTAAGGATTTGGTCATTTGATGCACACACAATTGACACCATTAATCTGCTAAAGAAAATGAACAAAAATGTTCCAGTGTTACAGTTTTTCCATAATCAGTCTACGGTGTTACATCCTTATGCTATTTCTAGCTGCAATTACTTCCTTACCTGCCACAATGTTAAGGCATGTAATTAGTACTGAATACCCTATAATCAGAGTAAACTTTTAAATAAGAATAAGTATAGTATTTACCAGAACAAAATAAAAACTTCAGCATGGAAGTATTACCCTTTCTCGTTTGCAGCTTTCATGAAACTGTAAAGGACAAACATTACATTAATTCCAGAACCAGCAAGCATAAGTGTAATTTAAAATGCAGCATTTTAATTGTCAGAAAAATAGATAAAATTTAACATATTAGTATATGTTACAAAAAATACTAAACATTGAATATATTGTAGATCTAGGCAAAAAAAAAAAAGACTAAAGAATCGGAAAATTACTTTTTCATTCATTCATCATCACCATCTGCTTCCTTAACATCAAGGGTGAAACCATACTCCTGATCACAGCCCATGTAAGAATCGCACATGAAGTAGAGGACATATGATTTCTTTCCAGCATCAGCAGGAGCAGCAAACTCGAGTTTGGTTTTCAACTTACGCTGCAACGACACACGTTTAATTGCAAGCAACATGTTGGTTTTGGTATCACCAACAACAAGCCACCACCCTTCTTCCTTGGCTTTCGGATACCTAGGAGCATCAACTGGTCCGACTTCTGTTTTGCCCTCGAGATCCCGCTCCAGCGTAACCTGTAGTGTTATATCATCCCCAGCTCGCACATTGTCATTGTCCAAGATCTCGTATGTCAAATCAATATTTGGAAAACGGTTGCAAAATCGAGCAATATCCAAAAGCTGTGAATCTGTCATGTTCAACAATTCCCGTCTCTCATCATCTTCCATCTCTAATAAATCAAAGACAGTTTCTACATTCCTCCCTGGGTTCTCCTGGCATTTCTTAGCCAAATCCTTTGTGAAGTGTGGAAGTTGCAGCAGCATAGAATCTCGCTCCCACATTCCTTGTGTTACCATTTGACTTACTTCCATAGCAAGAAGAGCCATGCTCAGCCAACCATTGCTCGATATTACATCAACCATTGCCTGCAGGAGCCTGTTTGCAGAAAGCAGTACCTCCCTCTGGTCCAGTGATAGATTGCCACCAACAAATTGCCTAGAGAAATGGGCCTGCAGCAAAGCATTTGCTTTAACGTGTGGATCAGTTACTTTCGGGTTTTCAAAGGAAAACCTTTGGTGGTTGATTAACCTACGAACCACCTCTTCTTCCCCAGGTCGGATTGGAAGGTGAGCATACTCTGATGCAGATGACAGAACCTCCAACAGACCCTTCATTTTTGTTTTTGAGGACAATGATGATGAAAACCTTTCAATTGTTGTGTAACTGATGTAATAATATGCTGCAATCATTCCATGGTTAAGAGGAGCAAGATCCATATCATCCTCAATAGAAACACACTTGCTTGCTTCTAATTCACTCAATGTACTTTCCACCATCTCTGAGAGGTGGTCAGAAAGATGTCTATGACTAACTCCTTGTAAATTGTAGTAATTAGGATTCTGGGTGAGCCTCCTGTACATAAATGTCCATGTAAGATAATCTACAGCATCTTGCTTGTTTTCAATAATCCCAGCAACAATTTCAGCATTTAAGTTGTCATGCAAGAAGTGATGAAGATGGCTTTCAACCGGGAATGCTTCATAAAGAAACTTCTTGTAATACTCTTTACGAGGTGCATGGCATAAGATGACACATTTTCCAGAATTGTCCACCAAAGGACGGCTAGCATGACCCATCATTTGAAGCAAATCAGTAACAGGGTAATCTGTCTGAGCATTTTCTCGCCCATCATAGTACTGTGTGCCCATTACAACCACCAAATGAGCAGACAGTGTCACTCCCCAACACATGGAGCTGCTTAAAACGCAGACCTGAATCCAGCCAGCTTCAAACAGTTGCGCTACGATGTCATGGTCAAGACTATTCAAGCCTTCATGCAAGTAGCCAACACCTTCACGTAAGGTGACTTTCAACATTTCATCACTGATCTTGTTAATAAAAGGTTCAAGCTCTTCTATAGACCGCAGCAAAAAAGGCTTCTCGCCACTGTCTGCACCTGAGTATGTAATCAAATCCACAGCTGTCAGTCGAACATGCTTTCTTGTAGGGACAAAAACAATAGCCGGTTTCCCATTCTTGGCATGTTGGGCAATAGAAGTGTAAGTTGGTTTGGTCATTGCCTGCATCCTAGCCTCAAAATTAGCAATATCCACACCTTGAATGTGAATTTCCAATGGAACAGGACGAACACCAGGGGGGAAATTGAAAAGGCCATGGGAGGTAGCTCCAATCCATTCTCCAAGATCCTTTGCATTTGCAAGTGAAGTTGACAAAGCCACAATACGAATCTTGTTTTCAACCTGACTAGCTATATATCTCATCCTGGATACAATAACCTCTAAAATAGGACCTCCTTGACCTCCAATTAAGTGGAGTTCATCAATGATGAAAAGACTAACTTGCTGAACATGTTTCCTCTGTTTCCAGCGACGGGACAAAGCATCCCATTTCTCTGGAGTACTAATAATAACCTGGCCTTTCTCAAGCAGTTTTAGATCAGTAGTAGTTTCTCCTGTTAACTTCACTACCTTCAACTTGAGACCACCCCCAAACTTCTTCTCCCAATCACGATACCGTTCCTTGGCAAGAGCTTCAATGGGAGCGACATAAACAACACGCATGACACTATCAGGCAATTTTTGATGATTCCTCAAAATTGCAAATTCTGCACATATAGTCTTGCCACTCCCAGTTGGAGCAGCAACTAAGACATTGTCATCAGAATTATACAACACTGTGAAGACCTGTGTTTGTACTGGATTGAAATGCTTAAACTCCTGATAAAGAGCTTCATAGGATGGATTTCTCAAGGCAGTAACTGGCAGTGGTTGAAGATCCAATAGTTCAGTAGGTGGAGGATACTTTTCAGGTAATATTAGATGCCTGAAAGAAACTGGCAAAACAGTTTGGGATCCCAGCCATTTATCAGAAAAAACCCGGATGAAGTATTGAGGAGGAAGAGGTTCATATATTGGTACTGTGAAATTTAAAGTGTGATCCTCCTCAATATACTGTTTTTTCAGCAAAAAATACTCGTGATGAAGGATATATTCACCATCATTATCCTCCACAATCACCCAGAACGGCTCAACATATCCATGGATTCTGTCATCCCATGCAAAATCTGGAGTAATTGTGAGCTCAACCCCCAAAACTGTGCGAGTAATGGGCTGCACATGTGCTGCAAGATTCAGCTTTGGAAATTGATGGATAAATTTATGAAGGGTCCTCCCCATCTTCGGTGCACGAATAAGTTCACCTATCTCTTGTGAATTCAGGTCATAATACCTTTCCCAAGCCAAATCCTTCTTCTCCAATTTTGTTAATATATCACTTGAAATTCCATTGAACTGACGAAGAGGAGTTTGGACACTCCACATCCTCTTGGTCACCATCTTGCATAAGTTCAAAGCCTTCTCAGCCAATTGTGCCCAGCCGCGTTTCAGGACAATCTCAAAAAGAGCCCGCAAAAGACGTCCAGCACTCTGAAAGAAATAAAATACATGAATCAGATAAAAAAATAATTAATAATGAACCCCACTTCCAATAACTTCTCAAAGACAAGAAACAGAGACATAAAAGAAATATAATACCACTTCCAATAACTTTCAGAGGTAAGAAACAAACCTGGGTTATAAAAACCATATCAGATGTCATTGAGAGCCCCTCAAGCTTTAACTGTGAGATGTAAGCTTGCAGTAAAACATTGATCTTGGCACTTGGCTCTTCCAGACTTTCCTTGATGGGAATGGGAACGCGATCTAAAAGCTTTGCGAGCTCCATCTTCTCATCTTGCCTTACAGTTACATACTTGAATTCTTCACTCAATGAGAATAATCGACAAAGCTCTATATCCCCCATAGTCGGCTTCAAATGCTCATTATATGTGGATATGGTTCCATGTGTTATATAGTAGTAACTTGCAATTCGACCCAAGTCGGTAACCTGAAAATATCCACTCTTCCTATCATACTTCACCAAATTATTTCTATCTAAGATGGTTGCAGCCGTGTGAATCTGCAAAATTTAAATAGATCAAGGTCAGA
This sequence comes from Trifolium repens, assembly GCA_030408175.1. NCBI lineage: Eukaryota > Viridiplantae > Streptophyta > Magnoliopsida > Fabales > Fabaceae > Trifolium > Trifolium repens. The sequence goes on from CP125846.1 coordinate 40,076,670, forward strand.
CAATAGAATGATAATACACAAGACAGTCTGAAAAAGCAATAAATATCCAAAAAAAAGCATCATATGAAACCCATCCAATAAAATATTCTATGGAGAAAAATCATACTTCAAAAACAGTGAGAGACACTACAACCAAAAAGGAAGATTTGATTCCCATTTTCATGCAAATCTACATAAATTATACCAATGACAAGAACAGACACTACCCACCTAGTAAATAAACCACAACTAAAGACGGTACTACTCAAAGCCGTTAAAATCTGGTTCCCTTTTCTCATGCAACTCTGTATAACTCAAACCGATGACAAAGACAATCACCACCAGAAATCAAATAAAATATCCAAAGAAAAAAAAAATCAAACTTCAAAATAAGTTAAAGAGTCTATGACTTGCTAGAGTCCATGACGATTTGGTTCCACTTTCATGCAATTCTAATTAAATTATACCAATGACAAAAAAACAGACACTACCAAATAGGAACCTGATAAATAAACCAATACTAAAGCAGGTAATTCTCAAAGCCACAAAATCAGGTTCCCTTCTCATGCAACTTCACACAAATCAAAGCAATGACAACAACAATCACTAACAGAAGGGAACCGAGTAAAATATCAAATCAAATAATGACAATGACACAGGAGTTGGTTTAATTCAGAGAAAAGTCAAACTTCAGAAAAAGTTAAAGAGCCTGTGTCTGTTTAATTCAGAGAAAAATCAAACTTCAGAAAAAGTTAAAGAGCCTGTGTCTTAAATATTCAAAGAACATAAAAAGTTAAAGAGACTGTCTTATTAGTGTCCACAAACACAAAGATTTGGTTCCCTTCACATGTAATTATATATAAATTATGCCAAAACACAAACAGACACTACCAAAAAGGAACCTAGTAAATAAACTACAACTAAAGTGGGTGACTCTAAAGCCAACGCTATTGCGGGTGACTCTCAAAGCCATGAAGATTTTGTTTCTTTCTCATGCAACTCTATACAGATCAAATTGATGACAGCAACAACCAAACAGAAATAAACCTAGAATAAAAACAAAATAATGACACAGGAATTGCTTTAGTTCAGAGAAGAATCAAACTTCAGAAAAAAATTATAGAGCCTGTCTTAAATATTCGAAGGAGAAAAATCAAAACAAAAAAAGGTCAAACTGTCTTTAGCAGAGTCCATGATGATTTGGTTCCATACTAAAACGGGTAATTCTCAATCTCAAAACTAAAGTGAGCAGTTCACAAAGCCATGAATATCAGGTTCTCTTCTTAAGCAACTCCACACAAATCAAACCGATGACAACAACAATCACTATCAGAAAGGAACCTAGTAAAAAACCAAATAATGACACCAGGATTGGTTTAGTTCAGAGGAGAAAAATCAAACTTCAAATAAAGTTAAAGAACCTGCATCTTAAATAATCGAAGGAGAAAATCAAAATCAAAAAAAGGAACCCTTTTCATGCAATTCTACATAAATTACTAAATTATACCAATTACAAGAACAAACACCATAAAAAAGGAACCTAGTAATAAAAAACTCAAGACTAAAGCAGGTAATTCTCAAAGCAATGACTAAAACAATAACTAACAGTCATGAACAGTACCGAGAACAATAATCAAATCAACTTCTCATGCAACTCTACTACATAATCAAATCAATGACAACAACAATAAAAGCAATGACTAAAACAATAACTAACAGCAAGGAATGAACCTAGTAAACAACCAAATAATGACACATAAACTGGTTTAGTTCAGGTAATAAAAAACAAAAGATTAATTAGATTTAGAGCAGTGAGATACTTACCAAATCAGCCCGCCTCTCCTCCAATGTTATATCTCTCGTTAGGGCATCCGGTGCTAAACCATATAGAGAAGGATTCCTTAACATACGGACATACAAGTAAGTGTATCCAAGCCAATGACAGGCTTCCTTAGCATTCTGAACAGTACCGAGAACAATCTCTGCATTCAGCTGATCGGCCAGCTTGGAAATAAACTGGCTCTCAATAGGAAGTTGCTGGTTCATCAGAGAGAGATAATACTGCAGCTCACTGTGTCCAGTAACAATTATTCCTTCACCATAAGAGTCGTATTGGGGCCTTCCGGCACGACCCAACATCTGCATAACGTCAAGAGGACTCAATTCAGTCCAGGCCCCCTTTTCAGGGTTGTAAATCTGTGTCCCTTTGATAATAACTGTATGGGCTGGAAGATTCACACCCCAGGCAAGAGTAGCAGTAGATACCAAAACTTGTGCATGTCCATCAGCAAACAGATCCTCAACAAGTTGGCGATCTGTCCTATTCATACCAGCATGATGAATAGCAAAACCATACGGCAGAAGATCTTTAAGGTCATTACTCTTCACAAGATCGGTATGAGTGTGAAGAATCTCACGGCTTGCACTATCTTCTTTAAGGAACCTACCAAGAGTATCATTTGCGAGTGCAGCATCTCTGATGGCTCTAGCAGTTTTAGCAGTTTCTTTCCTTGAATGTACAAAGATAAGAACCTGATGCTTACCAGCTACACCCATAACTTTTTCATAACAGATATCGTTCATCAATTGGAATCTCTGAAGTGGCTTCTTTACTGTGATTCCCACGTATTGTTGAGAAAGAGGCACAGGCCTGTAACTGTTATCGAAATAAAACAACCCCTTGTTCAAATCAACACGCAAGAACAGTGCCACGTCTTCATAGTTAGGAAGAGTAGCCGACAATCCCACCAAACGGATAAAATCTTTTGTTGTTTCTATCTGCCTGACTGTTCTAGCAACAATACTCTCAAGAACAGGCCCTCTGTTATCGTGAAGGAGATGAATCTCATCAATGATGAGAAGCTTCACAAGCTGTGTATATGTTCGGTCTCCCGACTTCCGAGTGATAATATCCCACTTCTCAGGAGTTGTCACAATGATCTGAGTCTCGTCTATCTGCTGCCTTGTTAGTGACTGATCCCCACTGAGCTCCCTAACCGTAACATTATATTCTTGCAACCGGTTAGACAGATTACCAACAACCTCAGCCACAAGAGCTTTCATTGGTGCAACATAAACAATTTTATATGCACTATGGTCAATAGAACCATCGTCAGGATTCCTGTGTCGCGCAATCTGCTGAAGGATAGTAAGAACAGCAACGTTGGTTTTTCCAGCACCAGTTGGAGCACAAAGCAAAAGATTATCTGGCTTGAAGAGAGCAGTTTCATAAACTTTGCTCTGCACTCTATTCAACTGTGTCATTCCTTTGAAAGCTGGTTGAGCCCAATCAGGCATAGCAGAAATCTTCAAAAGCTTCTCATTAGGATCAAGGGGTTTAGCTTTCAATGCCGGAACATGAATTTCTTCATAACCTTTGCTAAGATGTCTATAAGACCCATCAGGAAGATCACATTTCTTCTTCGCCATAAACAAACCACCTTGTTCAAAAGCAAGATTATCTAAATCAAGCATCTGACGTTGACCCTTCAACCAACCACTCTCGCCATCTCTATCAACTCCCCTCCTGCTTCTATCCCTATCTCTATCTCTCTCCTTGTCTCCATCTCCAACAGTATCATCTTTCAACCTTCTAGCCTCTTCTCTTATGCTCTTCTCCAAGTTCTTCTGTCTCTCCTTAGCAGATGCCCTAGTAGCATGCAACTGCTCCAAAATCGGCTGCAACAAATCAGAACCCTTCATCTCTTCCTCAATCTTCTCCCTCTCCTCCTGATCTTGTGCCCTCGCCAAACGAGTACACCATACAATCTTCAGCCTATTTCGCAACAAAAACTTAATAAGACTAAACTTGTCAAACTCCAAATGAAACAAAAGCTTGTTCTCAACTTCCCTATCATCGTGCTCAGCCAAAATATTCAACACTTCCCCAGCAAGCTTCTGACATTGCTGCGGATCAATCTGTTGCTCAAAAGCATGAGAAATTTTCCTCTGTAACCAATAAGCATCGATATCCTGCACATTCAAATTCATCCCTTCATTAGCATCGTCCATATCCTCATCATCAATACCACCCATTTGCATACCACCAGAACCATTAGCTTCAGCAATATCATCCTCCTCCTCTTCATCTTCCTGCACAACATCGAGATCACTCTCATCATCCTCGTCATCTTCATTCTCTTCAAACTCAACCGCAACACCGACATCATCATCAAGACCACCATCCACATCACCACCACCAGACCCATTAACAGCCTCCCCAACCTCCTGAAAATCAGTAATCAACTTCCCAATTGAAACAAGCTGATCAAACACAGGACCAGGAATCGGATTCAAAAGCTTCTCAATATCCTTCTTCTTTTCAGGATTCTTAATAGTATCATTCTTCAAAACAGCAAGAATTTCATCCGCCGCACCGCTAACAATACTCAAAGGCTGACCACCAAGCTGCTGTTGAATAACACTCAACATAGCTTCATAAGCAGCACGAGTCTCCTTCGTCTTCGGCTGATAAACACCATCATCAGTAGCAGTTAAAACACTCTCTTCCTGAAGACGACGTCGTTTACTACGTCTCGTAGAAACAGAATCAATCGGATCTCGTTCCCTTTCCTTCTTCTTTTTCTTCGCCGCGTTGATTTTATCATTGAGTTCCGGTGGACGGTCGTGAGCAACACGGTCGCCGAAGTGTTTTGGATCGATTCTTCCCCAAAGTGATTCTGGTTCACCGGTGGGTTCGTGAGTGTCACGTGGACGAGAATCGGTGGTTAGAACTAGACTGGAATTTGCTCTGTATTCGTATTGTTTGAACCGTGCGTGAGCTTCAGCGCCACCGCCGAGATGCGCCATTGTTGAAACTTGAAACCCTAATTCGGAGAAAGAGAATGAAAGATATTAAGAAACGAAACCCTAAATAAGAGAACGTGAATGAAGAATGAAATAATAGTAATAGAATATTGATTTACCTTTGATTTTTTTACTTTATGAATCTAATACGATACGATGTGTGATATTATTGAGAGAGGGAAAAGAAGAAGAAAATATGTTGAATAGGGTTTTTGGTTTTCGGATTGAAGATGAGTGAGGAGAGTGTGTGATATAGTGCGAAAGAGAGAAAAATAAGGCGGTGAGGTGTTATGAAACAACTAGAGATAAACCTACGATTAAATTTTATAATTAAAATATTTTTATAAATAAAAAATAACAATTGTGATAAATATAATCGCATAGTTAAATAATATATATTATTTTAAAATATGGTTATATTTAATATTATAGTATATGTTTAGAAATTGTATAGTCATATGTCACTTTACTTTTTATTTTTGATGTATTCCTTATTTTACTTTTTTTAATAAGAGTTGGAGGCATACTTGCCGACAATACTAATCATGAGAAGTGTTGAAATAAACTTTGGTTATAGAATATGATTCATATATGGTGCCTTTGAGACTTTTTTTAACATGGGATTTCGTTAATAACTTGGTCCAAAACATCCACAATTATACCTACGATGATTGGGCATACACTTTATAGAATATGTACTTATTTTATCTAAATAGTTACATTATCATTTTAAGAAAAATGACATTAATAGTTTGGAATTTTTAGTGAATTTTAATTGCATGTGAATATGTTTAAATATATGTAAATATTTTTTAATATGTATGGTTTCAAAAATTTCTAAAATTTGATAATAATTTGATTTCTTCTAAAGTTTCTTTTCAAACATTCACTTGATAGAGTTATATCCCATATTTTATTGGCCAAAATTTTGTTATCTTCTTTTACTATGCTTAATTCTTCTCTCTCTCTCTCTCTCATGAGGTTTTTATCCTCTAATTTTCTTTGTTTTTTTTATTAAATTTATTTACAAATGAACAAAAATTAAACATTAGTACATATGAATATTGTAGGATATCAATATAGAAGAGTACCATGGTAGAAATACGCTCAAAGATTGAGTGAAACTGTGAAATGTTAAGATTTAGGAATTAGTATAAAATGAATGTGGAGTAGTGGTTATAAAGAGTGAGAGTGAACCTCAAAAATCAGTCACTAAACCTTCCCACTTTGTAGGTTATATTTGGAGGAATGTTAAAGGATGCATACAATTATGATGATACTAATTAATGCATTAATTTTTTTTGAGATTCAATTTAATAAATTAAAAGAGATAATATTAAGATTTTAATAGAGATTAAAAATATTTTTTTTGAGTGCCCCTTTCCAATTTTGTTTTCTTTTTAGAATGCCACATCATCAAAATGTTTGTTTAGGAGCTTATATATAAATGATCATATTTAATAATAATACTTAAAACTTATATATATAATTAATTTTTTATGTTTAGCAATATAATGATGAAGGATCTCATATGTATTTTCAGTTTTTTCTTTAATAATAATACTAAAAATTTATATATACATATTGTAACATCCCATTTTATTTATTAGACGTTTTAAGTTTAATTATTTGTGTTTTAGTGAGCTAGAATATTTTATTAGTCAATAGTGTAAGATAATTAGTTTTACCGCGAAATATTAGTAACGAGCGAGTGTACCGTGTTAATGGGCCTTAAACCCATTGGGCCTTAGACCAAAGTGGGGCGCTACTTAATGGTTTTGTTAGTGAGAGAAAGTCATTTTTCTCATGTTCTTGTAAGAGTTAGAGAGAAGGAAGAGAAGAGGAGAGCTAGGGCAAGAGAAAGAAGGGAGAATCAAGAGGAAGGACCAAAGATTTCAACCGATCTAAGGTAAGAGAGTAGATTCTTAATCATGAGTGATCCGAGAAAGGGGAGAATGTCGATTTCTCCGTTCCCAAACTTTCTCCACTCATTTTCGTTTTTGGGGGTTGGAGATTTTCTTAAAGAAATTTGAAATTGTTGTTCCTAATATGTTTAATGAACCTATACTATGATGTGTGTACGATTTTTAAGGGAAAAATGGGAATTTGTAGATGTTTGAACTAAGTTTCTTGAGTTTTATGAGTTTTGGAGTAAATGTGTAAATTCTTACTTTATGGTATGAAATGGTGCAGATCTGTGAATCTAATGGTGTTTTTATGTGTATAATCATATGTGTTAACTTAAAGGAAACTCATTTATGAATTATATCATGAAAAGAAAATGAGTATTTTGAGTGTTCTTATGTATGAAACATACTGCATGATAGTAGGGGTATCACCTGTATGAAACATACTGCATGATAGTAGGGGTATTACCTGTATGAAACATACTGCATGATAGTAGGGGTATTACCTGTATGAAACATACAGCATGATAGTAGGGGTATTACCTGTATGAAACATACTGCATGATAGTAGGGGTATTACCTGTATGAAACATATTGCATGATAGTAGGGGTATTACCTGTATGAAACATTCTGCATGATAGAAGGGGTCTTGCCTGTAGAAGGAGTACTGCATGATAGAAGGAGTCTTACATGTAGAAGGGGTATTGTAATGAGTCTTAAATGGTAGAAAGAATATTAATCCTAACTTTTTGGATGATTATGATACGATGTGTTTGAATTTTACATGTGATTGGAGTATACAACATGTTTCATTAGTATTCTTATGCAATGATTAATTGTTGGTGTTGATGTTTAATTGGAGTATTGAATATGTGTATTTATATTGCAAATTATCTTGATGATGGAGTAAGTAGATTTGTGTTCTACTTAATTTATGGAGATGTCTAATACCTAGTGTATTGACTATGTGTGAGTATTCATGAACATACATGCATTCATGAATTGTATGATGAGTTAGAATTATATATTCTAAAAATGGAGAATTATCGAGTTATATGTAACTGATAATGGAGAATATTAGAGGTGAGATACTCTAATAAATACGAATGGTACCACATGCATTAGTTGTGTCTAGGGTGACATGACATTGGTTGTGACATTAGATGCATTAGGCGAATTTGCATTTATATGTTAAGTGGTTAATTGTGTTTGTGTGGTGAATCTTGAATACTTGTATATGTGTTAAGATTATGTTGATGGGTTAATTGTGTTTGTGTGGTGAATCTTGAATACTTGTATATGTGTTAAAATTATGTTGATGAGTTAATTGTGTTTGTGTGGTGAATCTTGAATACTTGTATGTGTGTTAAGATTATGTTGATGAGTTAATTGTGTTTGTGTGGTGAATCTTGAATACTTGTATATGTGTTAAGGTTTATGTTGATGAGTTAGAGTTGAATTATGTTTATAATTTCATTGGAGTAGTAAGTGTACCTTATGCTTATGATTTTGTGGATTATGTGATCTAACTCTCTTATTTTGTGTTAATTTCTGAACTTTGGGGTTCAGGTTCTCAGGTTGACGTATCCGCTCTGATCATGACACGGGGGAAGGGTTTATATATATGTATATATGTAAATAAAGTCTTGACTCTCCTATTTTAATTTATTTAAGGATGTATCTTTTTAGGCATACTTTTGTAATAAGCGATATTTTGCTAATCAAGTTATTAGTAATTATTTTGTTGAAGAATGTAATACTTGAACCATCAATTTTCATATAATATAATTTATTTCTGTTGCGCATTTTGAATCAAATTTTATTAATAATGGTATTTTATTAAACAAAGGGTTTGGGTGTTACACATATAATTTATTTTTTATGTTTAGTAATCTAATGATGAAGGAGCATATATGGGTAAATAAAAAAAATAAAAAAAGCACATACGTATTTTCAATTTTTTCTTTTATAATTTGATCTTTTTTTTCTTCATATTAACACATTTTTTCACAATACTTGCCTTTATTTTAAACTTATTATGTCTCTTAAGATATAATCTACGTTAGTCTCATATCATTTACCTTAATGAATAGAAAATAATACATAATTATAAAAGATTAATGTAACATATTATTTTAACATGTAGCTAGCTTAACATTTGTTTTTCACCCAAAAAATAACTATAGACCAATGCTTTTGATGATGAATGGACACAAACAAAAGTGTATTCATTATTTATTGCATTTTTATTTATTGCAAAGAATTGTATTAGAATGCCATGTAAGCATAATGCTTGCTTATGAGCTATTATAGATTCCTTTTAAGAGTTATATTATATTATATATATATTGATGAAACCCCATATTCTAACAATGGCTCCGTGTCGTATCCGATATGTACTTGATACTGATACTCTTCAATACATCTCGATACTCGTATAGGAAAAGTATCAGTTAAATTTTTATTTTATTTTTAAAATAATATCTGATACACGTCTGATACGTCTCGATACTCGTATCAAAAAATAATTAGTTAAATCTTTATTTAAAAAAAAAAATCCTATACAATGTCTTTTTTGTTGTTACACGGATAACTAACTATGTCTTTTTTGGATAGTACTAGTAATTTTTTTGGGATAGTACTAATGATATTCTTTTTGTATAATACTTAACTTAAGATGTATAACGTATCAGTGATCATTATTTTTTAGGACAATATTAATGAAGCATAAATACTTAACTTAATATTAATAATGTTAATTTATTATCATTAGTATTTTTTTTATTTTTGTTTCTGTTCTGAAGTCAATATGGTGTCCTACTATATAACAGGTTGTTAAGCATTTGGGTTTGTCCCAAAATTCTGATATAAGAATGAATGTTTTATGCTTTTAATTAGTCAGCTGCAGGACCTATATATTGTTTGCTATTTCTACAAGATGAACTTGTTGAAGAGACTTGATGTCATGACTATTATGTATTTTTTGAGCTATTATGTGTCTTTAGTTAGGACTGAGGAGTTCTTGTATGTTGAGTCTCAAACTGATTTGCTCTTTTGCAAGCTTATTGGCTTGTTTGTACTCCTTGTACACTGAACTATTGATGTTTATTATAATAATAATAATAATAATAATAATAATAATTTGTCTTTAAAAAAAAAATGATTATTATTAATATTTTTTATTCTAGTCATGTTTATATATTGTGTATTTATATATTTAATTTTAAATTTATTTTCTAAATAACGTATCGCAACAGTATCGGATATTGATTTTTTAAAATTTTCACATAGCAACGTATCAGTATCGTATCGCGTATCAGAGCTTCATAGGTGAGGTGTGTGGGGTTACATTTACAAGGTCCAAAATACTCACGCTAGTGCCCGTTTATGTAATTGGTATTTTCTATTTTGCTAATTTACATTCACTCGCATCTTTTATAATATGATATGATAGAAAAACTTTTATTTATTTATTTAACACTAAAATATTAGGGGGTTAATTAAGTAAGATTCATGCACCCATTTTACTAATTTACACCCAAATAATATTCATACAAAACACTGATTTTTTGTAAAAAAAACATAGTGATTTTTTGGATTAATATAAAATGCAATACTTTTTCTTTCTCACTGTGCTTCTTTGTGATCAAAAAGAGAAAGAAAAAAATCAAAGTTTAAATTTTTGTTTTGCACCACCAGTTTAATCTTATTCGGGGTCAGTTCTAGCATCAAGAGGTTTCAACTCTCTCTCGATCGCTGTTGCGGGGTATCGAACCGTGATCATTCCTACCAAGTTCAGCGTCAATCACCACTGTTTTATAAGGTTGTTATTGGTTAATTAAACTATATATGTTTATATTTATTCGGGTGTAAATTAGTAAAGTAGGTGTACACTATTTAATTAAATGTACCAGTCTAACCCTCATTTTCTTAGTTTTAAATAATAAATATTAAGGATGTTTTTGTCCAATTGAAAAAAGTGTCATTGCTAATTTACACCCTTATATTTTTAAGTAAGTGTAAATTAGAGCACATCTGATGCAACCCATTTTGAGTTTTTGGGTGGGTTCCACAATGTCACATCACTATGAAATAATACATTTATTTTTTTCTCCAATAGAGATCAAAGAAATCACTTTGGATCTCATAAATTTTTCTTATATATTAATATTATAGGGTAAATAGGTTGATATCCCCCTGTAATATGTGCAAGTTTTGTTTTTCCCCCTTGTAATTTTTTTTTTATTCGCCCCTTGCAAAGTAATTTTTTTTTGTTTTCCCCCATGGGTGCAAGGAGTTTGCACTTTTTAAATCGGTTGAACAGATTAACCGTTTTAAAAAACAGCACTTTTTAAATTGGTTTGAACAAAATAACCGATTTAAAAAGTGCACCCAAGGGGCGAGTCCAAAAAATTCAACATTGCAAGGGGTGAGTCAAAAGAAAAAAAATTACAGGAGGAAAAAACAAAACACGTCCACATTACAAGGGGATATCAACCTATTTACCAAATATTATATTTATATTTACATTTATATTTACTACTCCTTCTCTCCACATTTCAAAACTATAATAATATTTTATATGTATAATTGTGTCAGAAGGAGCCTCACGGACGTTGCTTGCTAAAACAACAACCAGTGTTTTAAAAATCGGACCGGTCATCGAATCGATGAGGGTGCTGGTTCACTGGTTTACTGGTGGAACCACTGGGTCACTGGTCGAACCGCATGACTAAACCGGATTAAACCAGATGACTCGTCCGTATGATTTGGTCTATATAAAATAATTATATATATTAAATTGGATTGAATCAGTGATTAGGAATCTATTTTTTTCTTCTTAAATAGTGTTTTAGCCCCTGCAATTTCCCTCATTTTGAAAAGTGCCCCTGTTAAAAAAAATTGATTTTAGTCCCTACAAAATTTGAAAGTTTTGAAAAGAGTCCCAAAACAGCAATCCTTGATGCCATGTCACCATTTTATTGACGTTGCAGTTGCAAAATGTACTAAGTAGTACACGTGGCTTGTCTGGTAAAGTCCGTGGGGCACCAACTTTAGATTGTGGTCCAAAATAGCAAGTCCTACCACTCGTTCTTAGTTTGTTGAAATCATACTTCTTTACTTTTTTTTGGGGATTTTGAAGTTGTTGCAGCAACACCTTTAACTTTGGATGGAGGTTTAAACTGTGATGTTGCAGGCTTAAGATGTTGACTAGATTTTATCAATAAAATGGTGATATCGCATCAAGGACTACTGCTTAGGGGCTCTTTTCAAAACTTTTAAATTTTGCAGGGACTAAAATCATTTTTTTTTACAGGGGTTCTTTTCAAAATGAGGAACAATTGCAGGGGCTAAAATACTATTTAAGCCATTTTTTTTTTAAAAAAAGCATATGTATTTTTATTGCAAATATAATAAATTAGAACCATTAGTTTTTTTTAGCACAGAAGCATTGGTTATGATATAAATAAGAATGAGACATGAGCAATTAAATCAATATTAGACAAACAATAAATAAATAAATAAATCAAATTTGTTTTGGAAAGAAATCAAAATTGGCGAGAAAGTTTGTTTTAATAATAATACAAGAATATATGCAATATAAAGAATATAAAGTAAAAATATTCACAAATGACCAACTTGACACAGTGGTTGTGTGCTCTACTTTTTTGAAGAGGTCACCAATTCGATCCGTGCTGATAACAACATTATAATATTTTTAAACATTTAAAATCTTCATTCAAAATAGGCATTTATGTCACAAAAAACAAACGCGCGTTAACATAAAAAATTAAGCGCTTTTCTACAAAAATAAAAATATCCAAGTCTGCATTTAAACCGGCCGGTTTAAAAAACCGTCGGTTCACCGGTTTTCTCCGATTCACGCCGGTTCCACCGGTTTAATAGCATATTCGATCCAATTACCAGACCGAACCGGTTACCTTCTGGTTCAACTGGTTCGATCGGCCAGTCCGATTTTTAAAACACTAGCAACAACCCAATCCAACATGGCGGACCCCAACCAATGCATCACTATATTTTTTTTTACTTTTGTGTTCTCCAGTTTGGCATACATGAGTACAAAACTTCCACCGGAGCTGCCTTTAACAAAAGTTAGTATTCATTGATTTACTCTGCTTAATAACTCGATATCGGCATTATATTTCTTCAATCCAACCATTGAATTCAAAGATCTCATTGAGTAGATCAACTCCACAAATATTTATAAACATTCAACGGTTGGATTTACTCAATGAGATCTTTGAATTCAACGGTTGGATTGAAGAAATATAATGCCGATACCGAGTTATTAAGCGGAATAAGTCAATAGAAGACTTTCTCCTGGAGTCAACGGATCCCTCATATATATATATATATATATATATATATATAGTTATGTTACACTGCTCAATTATGTTTTAATGAATACAAATTTTACAAAATCCACAGTTGGATTGAAAGTTTATATCATATAGAATTATAGATCATCTGTGTTGAGTTTTACAAAAATCTAAAATCTTTTGATAAGTTATTCAAACACATTAAGATTGACAGTTTATTCATTTTTATTGAATATTATTAATCTTTATGTGTCTCAAAAACATGTCAAACGATTTTAGTTTTTTTGTAAAATTTAACATAGATGATCTATATGATATAAACTTTTAATCCAACAGTGAATTTTGTAAAATGTGTATTCATTAAAGCGTTATTGAGCGGTGTGCACATTTTTACTTTGGACAAAAAACCCTTGACATTTAGTTATTTTACACTAGAAAATTGAGGGTTAGTTAGATAAATTTTATTTAATGTTGTGCACCTATTTGCTAATTTACACATACTTTTATAAAACAGTTTTATGTTTTTTTATTAGAAAAATGTCGTTTGAGAATTTTAAAGAAGAATAAAACATGTTTTGCTGTTTTTTTTTTATAAAACTTCAAATTCGCCCTTTTTTTAAACTTATTTGAAATAATGGAAGAATGATATTTTTATTCCTAATAATGGAAGAATACTTATTCAGATCTAATCCTAAATGATTTTTTCGTTTTCAAGATCCGGATGGATTCAGATTCTTAAGATCTTAATATCTTTGACAAAGAGTCTTTGTTCTTTTCTCTAGAAAACTCATTAATAACTATTGACCCTTTGTTCTTACCTCGAAAGTGATACACTGTTTTGGTTCGTCGGAGTGATTTATCCGGTGGTCGATGAGTTTTCGATTAATGATTTCTGAGGGATTGTTCATAACAAGAGCACTATTATAAGTTTTATTTCGATGGTGGTGATTGGACTTGAGGTTGTTGCGGGTCTGGTGGTGGGAGAAGAAGAGAATAATCAATACTAAGCAATTTAACATGGAAGGAGCATGATAAGCTTTATTGGAACTGCGAAATCCAACCGTAGATCTTGTGTTGTGTATGGTGCACAAGTATTAAACTTGTGCGTGTTAAATGTCACACACACACACACACACACATATATATATAGGGCATATCAAATGAGAGGACTTCTTAATGTGAGAGATGAGAGAATTAAATGCCAACCCTTGAATTATATTATATGGCTGTGATTTAATTTGATCTTTAGTGACTCACTTGACCTTAACCAAATTCCTCCTTTCATTCCCTTTCACTTTGTTCTTGCTATCAACGTTGAACCTTTCATTCTTCCTGCTATGTTTGGATTAGTGGTATGTGATGGAATGGAATGGAATGAAGTGATAATTAATTAGATTTCATTGTTTGGATTTGTAAAAAATGAATGGAGTGGAATGGAACACAATGAAACCTATTACATCCCATATCATCCAATCCTTCTATTTTCCTTCCACTCCAATTTGGGGTGTATTTAATGGAATGAAACTTAATAATAAAAGGAGAATGTTAACATGTGCCCTTAAGGCACATGTTAAGAAGATAAATGTAGAAAATATTTATTAAAGTATGTATACTATTCAATTATCTAAGGATTAAATTTTTTGTATCATTAAATGCTACATTTCTATTTTTAGGTAGCTTATCATATGCCCTTAGGGCACAAGTTAACATGACCCTTACCCAAACAATGAAATTGAGTATTTGTTCCATTCCGCTCTATTCCACTTCATTCCATTTTATTTCATTTCATTCCGCTCTGTTCTATTCCATCAATCCAAAAATAGTTTAGTTATAGTTGCTTCAAAGACCATCAACGTATTCTCTCATTGGACCTTCCTTACTTCCCCATCTCTTTATTTCCACAAACAGTTTTGTGAATTTCATATGATAGATTTTGGTCACAATCCAATTTTGTGAGTCTCATCATAAATTCAAATAATAGAACATACAATTGTTTTTACAAACAAACATAGATACTGAATGAAATGTTTTTCTTCTTCCACCTAAGTTACCGTCCAGATGTAAAACATAGAAATGATTCATGAACCACAGTAATCAAACTCAAAAGAAAATGCTAATTTGGTATCAATAAATCAACAACCGTGAGCTTAAGAGAATTTAAAACAAAGAGAGTTTATTTAACATTAAAAAATACAAATCCAATTTCCACTCGTCTTCAGTGAAAATCAAAGCGAACGACATACGAGAATGAAAGGTCACATGAGTAGAATTTGCGACAAACGACGACAATAGATGGCAGCAAAACTATGGATGGCGACGTGGCGGCGGAACTACAAATGGGGATCTCGTTGCGGCGGTGGTGGTTTAGGGTGCGATGGGACTATGGAGGAGAGTTAGATTCTGTCAATGGGTGTCTCAATGCAACTTGGTTTCGCAAGAATTTGCAGATATTGTTTTGCAAAGAACTTGGTTTTGCAAGAACTTGGTTTTGCAAATTTACAAAGTCAAACAATTTCTGGGAAAAGTCGGAACGAAGCAAGGAAGTGGTTTCAGAATTCGAATTGTTCCATATGCAAGATGGTGAAACCATTGCGGATATGCAACAAAGGTTTGTGAAAATTACCAACAAGTTACATGGTCTAGGTAAACCAATCACTAATCAAGATGCTACTAATAAGATTTTGAGATGTCTTAATAGGTCATGGCAACCAAAGGTCACCGCAATCAAAGAAGCGAATGATCTTACAACTTTGAGTCTCACAACCTTATTCGGTAAGCTAACGGAACATGAACAAGTGCTTAATTTGTTGGAAAAACATGAGAAAGGTGGGAAAAAGGAGAAACACAACGAAAAGGAAAAAGAAAAGGATAAGAGGTCCATTGCTCTAAAGGCCTCCACATCCAAGTCCAAAAAGGTTGAGCAAGTGGAAAGTAGCTCAAGCGAAGACCATTCCGATGATGAGGAAATGGAGCTCTTCGTTCGACGCTATAATAGATATGTGAGAAAGAATGTGATAAGACATTCCGATGACAATCTTAAGAAGTTTCGGAAAGATAGTGGTTACCGCCGGAAGAATGAAGATGCTAGGTACTCCAAGAAAGGGATATGCTATGAGTGCGGCCAAGTTGGTCACTACAAGCCGGATTGTCCTAATCTCAAGAGAAAAGAGAAGGAGTCATCTTCAAACAAAAGGAGGAGCAAAGGAAAGAAAGCTTATGTTGCATGGGAGAGTAGTAGCTCTTCATCTCATTCATCATCAAGCTCTAGTTCAAGTGATGAAGGCGAAGTGGCTAATGTATGCTTCACAACTCATCATCACAAAAAGAAGGATAAAGCTCCCAAAAAGGTAAACCAAAATCCCTCTAGCTCATATACTTCGTTAGAATATCATGATTTGCAAAGTGCATTTGAGGACCTATGTAGTGAAACTAGGAAAGCTTTCAAACGATTAAAAGAAATTATAAAAGTTAACAAAGCTCTTGAAAAGAAAGTTTCCAAAACGGAAGAAGAGTTGAAAGCTTTCAAGGTATCATTATTAGAAAGGTCAAGTGCAAGTCATGATAAGAGTAATATAGTTGGTTGTGATAATTGTATCACTTTGTCAAAAAATATTAAGACTCTCAAGGACAAAGTGAAAGATTTATCAAAACCTAGAGTCTCTCATCAAGTTGATCCAAAACATTTTCAAAACACTTTGAAAGTCAAAAACAAATATTCTAAACATTTCAAAATGGATCAAAAGAAGAGTGACTCACATATCGTTTGTCATTATTGTTGTGACAAGGGTCATACTATTGCAAAATGCCATGCTCGAAAAATCTTGGTACCAAAAGGCAAATTGCAATGGTTACCCAAATTAAGCAATAATGTTGCTACTAATCAACTAGGACCCAACATGAGTTGATGACCTATTTCAAATGTCTAAGTATGTAGGCAAACGTCTTGAACCATTGACGAAAGACACCGACAACAATGGAGTTCAAGACTTATGAACAAGGAAAATGATGAGAAAAGCTTTAACTCAACACTTACAATGTTGTGGAAATTGATCACTTCCTCCACTTAACACTCAAGGGAAGATTCTATTCTCTACCTTTTCCTTTATATTCTTTTTACTTAGCTTTTGTAGATTGGTTCATATACATACAACTTTCACCTTAATATGATATTTGCTTTGATAGTTGTCTAATCCTCCATTTCCAAGAATTTTGCTCAAAAATATTTATAAGTTTTTGAGACTCATACGTCTTAAATGGGGATTTGACAAAAATCATTACAATTGCCATATTAAGTTCATACTTGGTTTGTATATGTTTGTTTTGTTCTTATATGTGACTTTGTGTGCATACATAGAAATATATTTTCATATGATTAATTTTGGTACTTTGATTCATTTATGTGGATGTTTTATCATGCATATATGGTTTAACATGTGTTCTCATGTTATAATATGCTTTGGTATTGTTTTTGCTCACATACATAAGTATGTACCTTGTTGATTATATGTGTTTCATAAATACATGTTATTTGGAAGTCATAAAAATTACTTTTCAAACTTATAAATTCATGCGTCTTGAGAAAAATTGAAAATAAATTCATGCATTTTGAAAATAATTTGTTTTTGTTGCATTTTATTTTCTTTTACCGCATGAACAATTTTATTTCGTTATTTCTTATGACTTCGTTTATTTCAATATGGTTGTACGGATAATTTTGATGTTGTCATGTTTGGACAACATTCATTTTGGTTTTGTATGACTTGTTATTTTGGATAATTTTGTTTGTATGGATAATCATGTTATGTTTATGCATTTGTTGCATTGCTTTGTTTATTTCGTCCCATATTTGGATATGTTACTTGATTAAAATGTCGATGTGTTACGATATTCATGCGTTGGTTTTGGTTTGTTATTCTACATTCCATGTTTGTCATGATATTTGGTATTCGTCATTGATATATTTTGGCATATCTTTGTATGTAATTATTTTGATTAGGAAACTTCATCATATAGTGCATTTCGACAAATGTAAGTGCACAATATGACTATGGTTAAAATTGTTTGAACTTGATACTTCTAATGAGCTCTCTTCTTCTTTTTGATATTGTCAAAGGGGGAGAGATTTGGATTGCACAAGCTAAGGATGAATAGCTAAAGAAGTCTTGAATATTATCAACAATATCAAACGCATTATGGCATCAACTCAGGGGGAGCGTGCTTATTGTTAGCCTTAGTGTAAATGCGTCTGTATACATATTGCTATTTTATTTTGCATATTAGGTATAGGCTCAGTTAGCTTATGCAAAGTTTTGACAATTATCAAAAAGGGGGAGAATGTATGTGCACTAGTTCATCCTCATGCTTTAATAATTGTCAAAACACATGAAAATAGAGTAGAACATATTTTGGCAATATTGCAAATGACTTGACAGCGAAAAACTATTTTTAAACCTTGAAAAATTGATTTTTAGGTATTCTGTATCGATACATAATCACTTGTATCGATACAAATGTCTTGAAATTACTTCAGACTGATTTTGTGCATTTTGTATCGATACATATATCACTTGTATCGATACAAATATGGTCTCTCAGAGGCAGAGAGTCACTTGTGTATCGAATCATGCTTGCATGTATCGATACACATCTGTATCTCTCAAAAAACCAGATAGTGCATGATGTATCGAATCATGCTTGCATGATTTGATACATATCAGTCAAGATTTCAAGAAACTGATATATGTATCGATACACATATGTGTTTGTATCGATACATAGGTCAAATTTTTCAAATTTGAACGCTGGTCAAAAGGTTTGTATCGATACAAACCATCATTTGTATCGATACATGTCTGCTAAGTTTTGCCTAAATTTGCTCAATTCTATTTTCTCTTTAAATAGCAATGTGCTTTGTTATTGTAAAAGAGAGAAAACTTGTGAAAAAGTGAAATAGCTTTGAAAAACTCTTTGGGATTCAAATTGGGTGAAATATTTGGATCAAAGGGTTATTCTTCACAAGATCATCATCTTCCATCAAATTGCAATTAATTGAAGAATGAGTATGGGATCATTCGGATAAAGATTGTACGTTTGATCGATAACGTTCGATACGGCTTGCGGTGAATCAGAGGCGTGATCGAGTTGATTTGTTAAGAAGGTTTGGGTTTTTCTCAAGGATTCAAGATTGTGCGATATCTTGAAGGATCAACAACGAAGAAGCGAGGTACTCAGCTGGACGATCGTTGCGAGGATTTGCGCACGGTTAGGATCGTTGGAATCAGAGGGAGAAGCTTCATTACTTGTTGAGGTTATTTCGCATAGTTTGCATTAGATTCGATATAGGGTTATTGGAGTCGTTTGTAAATTGTGCACTTTTGTTCAAACGTTTTTTTTAATCAATATACTCTCAAATAACCCGTTTGGTTATTTGGGGGGAGACGTACCCGGCCGACCGCGAGGACGACACGAAAGCCGGGGAACTCCATAATCAATCGCTTGTGTCTTTCTTCCTTAATCTTTTACTTTACGCAATTGCTTTAATTTTCAATTCAATTGAATTTTTGTGTTCGTACGTGTGCACCAAAATTCAATTGACATTTATCTTGATTGTGATTGGATTAGCTATATAATTGCGTAACTTGCTTGGACTGTGATTTGGATCGTTTAATTTGAATATTTTGCACACGATTGTTTCTAGTTTGTTATCATCATTCGTTCAAGGCTATACTACTTTTTCAGTGATCAATCGGGTGCAAAGAGACTACCGATCTGGTGGTGCTTCCGCGCGTACCTTTTAAACTATTTTTTTAAAAATCAACATTGTTTAAAAGAGCTACTTATTCAACCCCCCCTTCTAAGTGGTAGCCAAGTAGTCTAACACTTGGATTCACCTAAACTATCCATCTCAGCCCCGTTCAGCAGCCCCACGCAAGCGGAATTAACCGAGAAAATACCTGTACTCGAAACCAGCCATTTGCGTCTATCTTCAATGACACGACAAGGCCGAATTTGATTCAAAAGAAGAATAAGATCATGCATCAGGACCTCATCCATTGCTGACAGATCGGACCTCCAAGAAAGCCTCCATGACCAGTCATTATGCTCCCACACACCCATCGCCGCTACAACCGAATCTCTTTGGTTCGAAGCTTCGAAAAGAGTTGGAAACGATACACATAAAGGCACCATTCCTAACCACTCCTCCTTCCAAAAACTGATGTTATTACCATCACCCAAGACACTTCGAATATTGCTACCGAACCATCCACCATTGTCCTCTCCTCCTAAGCTCCATAAATCACCCCACCATAAAGACGATGTTTTAAGTCTCTCCTTCCCTTGCCCAAGCACAAAATTATCATTGAAGGACCCATACCGGAACTTCAACAATTCACACCATGGAGCATTAATATCGTTCAAACATCTCCACTTCCATTTGTACAAAAGTGAGTGATTAAACAGTTCCAAGTTCTTAACACCAAGGCCTCCTTTATCTTTTGGTTGACACACACGCTCCCAACTAATCCAACACACCTTCTTGCTCTCCGACCCTCCACCCCAAAGAAATTTTCTTTGTATACCAACCAATTCTTTTATAACACAAACCGGAGCTTTGAAAAAAGAGAAAAAATAAAGCGGTAAACTAGATAAAACGGAATTAATGAGAGTAACTCTTCCTCCAATTGATAAATTTCTACCATTCCAAACACCAAGCCTCTTATTCATTGACTCGATGATTGGTAACCAAGTTGATAATTGATCCCTTATTTATATATATATATATATATATATATATATATATATATATATATATATATATATATATATATATATATATATATATATATATGGGGAGGGATCAAATTACACCGGTGTAACATTTGAGTAATGTTACACCGCTCAATAACACTTTAACGAATTCAAATTTTACAAAATCTAAATCTAAAATCGTTTGACATGTTTTTGAAACACATCAAGTTTGACGGTATTCAATAAAAACACATAAACCGTTAATCTTGATGTATCTCAATAACATATCAAACGATTTTAGATTTTTGTAAAACTCAACATAGATGATCTATACGATATAAACTTTCAATCCAACGATGAATTTTGTAAAATTTGAATTCGTTAAAGCGTTATTGAGCAGTGTAACATTACTCAAATGTTACACCGGTGTAATTTGATCCCTCCCCTATATATATATATAGAGGAGGGATCAATTGACTCCAAGAGTAAGTCTTATAACTTACTCCAAATCTTGACCATTAATTTTAATATCAACTAATGGCTAGGATTTATTGGTAATAAGTGTTAGGGTGAAACTCATTTGGTTGCTACACTGGAAAACTATGATTGTCAAAACATACTTTAAATAGAATAAATTGATTCAATTATAGTAATTAATTTTTAAAACAAGATCCCTCCCTCGCTTTATTTTTTACGCATAAAATATTAACCAAAAATTAACATACAAATGATTGAAAAACAATACAAAATAATTACTTGACTACAAAAAATAAAATAATAATTGGGCTTGAAGAAATAAATCATTGAGGGGTGGTGGATATTTTATGTAGAAATATACAATAGAAAATTTTAACAAGTTCTCCTAATAATGGCGAGGAATTAAATAGTGAACCTTGTACAACGACGATTTTTTTTTCTTCAGCAAGTGAATTATTTTTTTTTGGTCAAGAACAATTATTATGTTTTATAATAACAATTATTTATTTTTATACAATCCTTTGTATTTTTATCTTATGAAATAAATTTTTTATTTTCTTCAAAAATAATCTTTTTTGTCAGTACCAATTATTTATTTTTAATCAATTATTTGCATTTTAATTTTTCTAATTTTTTATATATGCAAGAGTGAGGAATTCTTGTTTTGACAAATAATGACCATAAGTACAAAAAAAATGACAATTAATGACCATAACTAACTCATTCTATTATATTTTAAGAATGTTTTGATGATCATAGTTTTCTAGTGTAGTAAACAAATAAGCCTCACCCTAGCATTTTTTATCAATCAATCCTAACCATTACTTAATATTAAAATGGAAGGTCAAAATTTGGAGTAAGTTATAAGACTTACTCTTGGAGTCTTATTATGAGAATGAGAATAGTATCTTTATATGAGAATGATAAGAATGAATATTAGCCATCAGATTAAAATGAAAGGCTGAGATTAAAACTAAAAGTGTATCACGTGACACTCTATCACAAACCCTCAACTTCTCTCTCTCTCTCTCTCTCTCTCTCTCTCTCTCTCTCTCTCTCTCTCTCTCTCTCTCTCTCTCTCTCTCTCTCTCTCTCTCTCTCTCTCTCTCTCTCTCTCTCTCTCTTCCTTCTTCGTCAAATCTCCAACTCTCTCTCGCAACACCTTGCTGTCGATGAAACTAAATGGCCGCTGATGGACACCCATCTCAAGTTCCGACCATCACCCCCTTATCTATTCAGTTTCACGATTTTGGGTTATGACAAAACTGCATCTTGTGGGTTTCCTTGAATTGATTTTGTTGTAGGTTCTGAAGGTGGGGAGATCAATTTTTGTTCTTTTTTTATTTATCAGACATGGAAAGGCTTGTGAGTGATTTAATAAAACTGTAACAAAAAAGAATTGTGAAAAACTGGAGAAATTTAATTAAAATTGATTACAATGAATTCACTTGACCCATCATCTTTCCATTTGGTTGAATCACATTTTCCCTTCTTATTCAAACTCATTATCTTGTTTTTTAACAATGTTACTCTACAAATTCATATGGAGTGGTGATAGTGATGCATGTGTGTTATCATTATAACCACCACCCCAAGAAGAAATTTGAAGACGAAGAGGCAGCAATAAACAATGTCAAACATTGATAAGGTGTAGCACACACACATGGTAGTTTTAAAATGAGATTTAGATCTCAACCACTCATGGTGAAAGGGAATGGGTAAGTAAGGGATTTTGGAATAAGCAAATTGCAATTAAGGTGATGAAGAAGAATGTGTCGTCATCAAGAAACTGGTACGAATTCACAATTCAATTGAAGCAAATTTCAGTGTAATTTCAATTCTAGTTGTTTTCAAGATTCATGCCGGCGTGTTTCAAAAAAAAAATATTCATGCCGGCGAACAACAACGACCTTGTGCACACTCCAGGAAGAAGAGGAACCGTTGAACTAATGGTGGAGCGATGGGATGAAGAACGATGAGAACAAGATCGATGGGAAGAATAATGGTGAGAAGAAGAATAGACGGGAAACGATGAGAAGAACAAGCAGGAATGGGGAAAGCTTGGTTGAATGTGACATGCCTCACAATAGTTATTTCAATCTCAGCCATCTATTTTAATCTAAAGGCCATTAATCATTCTCACATTCTCATATAAAATAGTCATTCTCATGTGATATGTCATATATATATATATATATATATATATATATATATATATATGACATTTACTATGAGATTGGTAATTTTATATGGGAATATGAGAATAAATTATTAGCCTTTAGATTAAAATGAGTGGCTGAGATTTAAAGAATTATTGTGTGTCATATCACATTGAACAACCATGTTTTTTTTTTTCTTCCGCCCACCAGATCCGCCATTCTTCTTCTCGACATAACCTTCTACTTCTGATTCTCATCACCTTTCCACCATTTCCTGCTGTTCATCTTCCTCCTTCTCTCCTTACCGGCTGCGCCACCACCAACAACCTCTTCCTGCCGTCTCCCTCCTTCTTGCTATACCCAGAAGAAACATCTGCCTTAATCGATTCTTACTTTGACAAATGGTATTCTCTCGATCGTACAAAGAAAGCCGTTCAGTGCTGTCATAAAATGGAAAAATTCTATAATAGTTACCGATCAGTTTTCCTTTTCCTTTCTACTTCACCCTTGACTTAATTTTGGGATTTAGGGGTTCTGGGTTGAAAATTTTATCATTTTAATTTCATTCTCTTTGTAATATAATTAGTTCTATGAAATTTCTTGAATTTGTTATGTGTTTAAAATTTACGAGGGATGTCAACCAAGTTGTTTGGGCTCAAGTGGCAAGGAGCTCATTCCAAGGACGTACCCGAGAATACCGGGTTCAATTCTCAGGAGGAACAACGCTTGGCCAGTGTGCATGCTTCTACGCACGAGCCGGATTAGTCGTCCACCTTTGTTGGGTCGGAAACCGGTGCGAAAGAAAAAAATAAATTATGAGGGGTGTTGTAAAAAATGATGAAGGAGGTGTTGTTATTTTTTCAATCATGCAGAGTTTGATGTTACGATAACTCTGTCACAAAATTGAATTTTAAGTATACTCTATTTTATGATACCTTGCAAGTTGAATGAGATTCGTATTGTATGTATATTGATCCAGCGACGAGTGTTTTCTTTATTATTGGAGAATACAGATTTGGTTTGAAATTGATCGTAGATTACAATGAATTGAAGAAGATGATAAGCATTCAAGAGAAATAATTGACTAGTGTGAGACATATGTGTTGTTTAGAAGGAGCTTTAATCTTGACCTTTGAATTTTAATCTAAAGGATAATAATTATTCTCACCATTCTCATATATTTTTACCATTCTCATATGATACATCCTCTCTCTCTCTCTCTCTATATATATATATATAGTTTGGTTAAAGAGACATGTGCTAAATAAAAAGAAGAAGATAATCAGTTTGATAAAAGAAATAAGTATTTGTTGAGATATCTATGTCAAAAATTCAACATTTAAATAAAGATAGAAAATTAATAAAACAAATTGACAATAAATGTGGAGTCGACATGTGGTATAAAATACCTTATTATTTATATTTATATATACATACTATTGATTTTGTACAGTCACATTCCAAAGTGACTAAAAACAAAGAATTTGTAAATTACAAGAGTGAAACTGAGCAACAATATTTACAGGAAAAAAAACCAAAGATCGTCCTAATGACAATGGTAAAAGTACATTTAACCATAGCATTAATTTAGAGAAAATCGACACTTAACATGTCACTTGCACCGCTAATCTTGCTATATTATTACCACTCATTGCGCTATTAGCACTCATTTCAGCAAGTGTTACACCAAACATTTCTTTTGTCACAGTAAATCCACAATTATTTTTTCCTATACACGCACCTTCCACTATAGATTTGCTATTTGTAGCTTCCCAAGAACCTTTCTGAAAAGAACCGCACCGACCTTGTGGATTTCCAAAGCTAGCAAACTGTATTTGTGAAATTACTTGTCCACCTTGGCATGATAGTTCTAACTGTGCACCTTCATATACATTAGCACAAATAGTTCCCGTTGTTACTGTTTGGAACTTAACACTTTTAGGATTTCCGCCTATTTCTTCAAATAAAATCAATGTGTTCATGCCATCATTCAAGAATGATCTTGGAACATGATACCACCTTTGTGATGGACTTCCGCAATTTGTGTTACACTTTTCCTTTGCATATTTCCCACGATAATCGCACGTGTCAGGGCATCCATTTGAAGCTGTAATCCAAGAAGACCAATAACGACCAATGCTATGGCCATTTACCCAAGCATGTCCTTTACCTAAGCCTATCAAATCTACCACAACAGGGTTTGTTCCAAAAGGAGATTTAAACTCTGCCTTATACCAAGTCATGGGTTTTCCAATAGGAATATTAGATGAATTAGTTTTCCATGACACACCAATATGTGGTTTTAAATCATATAGACGTTTTCTCTCTCCATTCAAACCAATCTTATAAGACCAAAGGCTAGTTGACAAATCCATAGTCACATTATTCTTTCCAATCAATTGAACAGGACCACCTGATATGCCTGTTTTTATCTGATCAAACCATGCACCATAATTTGGAAGCCCAACCGTGGCACTAAGCAAAGTTATAATGTTTGGTCCATTCTTCAACGAAACTTGTTTCTCATAAGTGAATTTGTTTCCCCATTGGCTATATTGGTATCCTATATACCTCCTATTAACATAACCATGAAGCGTATGACCCATAGTGTCCACACGAAGAGTTGCATTGCCCCAAATAGAAGTGTCATTGATATCAACACTAGTCATGTACCATAAATAGTCACTAGCATCCAATGTTAATGCCTTTTGCTCTAAAAGCTGGTGTGCTTGGAGACTTCCTTTTCCGTGCATGGTGTCTTTCTTTGCCTCCATTTTCCATTCCCAAGTGAGATTAGCAGAACTATATGCGTCACTCACTTTCACCATTATTGAGGTTTGACTATTAACCTTAGCAGTATTGAAAATTTCTTTGTTGCATCCATTAAGAATTGTAACAGACCAAGCAGGAACAAAGTATTTACCATCATTTTGCAAGTCAATATTTGCATCTTTGTTAGTGTCGTTATTGCTCAAGAAGCAAAATCTTGCTCCACTGGAATTAGAGTATGTTGTTAGTGTGATTCCATCGCCAAGATCCTTGTCGTTTCTTGCACTATAATTTGTAAGAATATTTTCACCTAATTTGATTGCTGCATGAAGGTTCTTAAGATGTCCCCATTTAGGTTGATTCAAATTTCCATACTCATCAATGGGGGCATCATAGGCATACGATGTTGTTATATATGGTCCACCTGCTGTTCGACCAAAGTTGGTTCCTCCATGGTACATGTAGTAATTGTTTAATACACCACCATTTTGGAAAAAACGTGCAACAGCAAAAGATGAATCTTCCGCACTTCTGTGGGGAACCCTTTCACCCCATTTTTGGAACCAACCAATCCAATTTTCAGTGAACATTTTAGGACTTTTTGGATTATTGGGTTTAAAATTGTGACAATAATATCCATTGCAAGTATTGATGATTGGTTGAGGTGCATCATTTTGTTGACACATGATCCATGGGACACCAATATTTTGTGATAAAGCCATTTGTGCACACCATTTAACATATGCTTTCCCTGCTTCTTTGTAATTCCACATGATATCTCCATATTCATTCTCAATTTGAGCTAGAATAATTGGTCCACCTTGTGATGCAAATAAATTTGCTTCTTTTGCCACGTTCACAATCTTTGTGGTAAAAGTTTGCATTTCATTCTTGTAAACTGGATTATCGGTTCTCAGTTCAATCCCGGGCATATTGTGCAGCCACACTGGAACCCCTCCATAGTTCCATTCGGCACATGAGTAAGGACCAATCCTTATAATGCCATATAGCCCAGCTTCTTGGATAGTCTTGAAAAATTTGACAAAATCCAAATTTCCTGAGAAATTATATCCACGTTGAACAGGTTCATGACGATCCCAAAATATATAAGTTTCAATGGCATCAAGACCACCATCTTTGGCCTTTTGAATAAGGTCAGGCCACATCTCTACGGTGCTTCTTGGATAATGGATTGCACCTGAAAAAATAAGACGTCTTTCTCCATTGATAATAAGGGCATTTGAATCATAAGAAACCTCTATGGCAAAACATGAGTGCAACATAATTAGACTCACAAGGAGAACGCTACCCGAATATAACAAACCCATTGGAAACATGTATAATTATTTTGTTTGCAATAGTAAAACTGGATCAAAAATTTATATAGGAATTTTTAGTTTGATTGTTCCCTAAAAATATAGTTTCGTTGAAATAACTAATCAATATCTAATTTAGATATTTCTTTATATAACGTAAATGTTTGAGTTGCTCACAACAAAAGGACATATTAGGGATGAATAAGAACTTCCCAAATATAGCCTAATATCCTAAAACACCTCTCATATTTATCCTTATATATCCATATTCAATTCTTAATTTTCTATTTTGGTGGAAATAATGAATGACACAAACTAATATTGTACGAAATTGTACAAACCACACATGCATAACAAAATTAGATGCATCTAAATTTTCTTATTTGAAATGTTATTATGCTTATATATGCTATGCATTTAATGTGCACTTAAAACTGAGATAACATATATTGCATAATAATAATTAATAATAATAATAATAATAATAATAATAATAATAATAATAATAATAATAATAATTATATATGTTTTAGATAAACTAATAACAATATTTTATTATTTTGGTGAGCACTTCGGTACATATATTATGTGGATGTGTATTGATACACTGTTTTTTTTTGTTGCTTTCGCACCGGTTCCGACCCACCAAAGGTGGGCGACTAATCCGGCTCATGCGTAGAGGCATGCGCACTGGCCAAGCGTTGTTCCCCCTGAGAATCGAACCCGGTATTCCCCGGATACGTCCTTGGAAGGAGCTCCTTGCCACTTGAGCCCAATCAACTTGGTTTGTATTGATACACTGTTGATGTGGTTAATATGTGGCAAACATTTAATGCAGATTTTGTTTCTTTATTTAGTTTTTTATATTAAACACTACATTTTAATATTTGCAAATGTATCATTTACATAAATATAATCATCATTCATGTTCCATAATAAATCAAAGCATGCATCAAATCCTACGATCTAGATTTTCATTTTTTTTAAGCAAACTTTTTGTTAACAAGATTTAAATATTTTAATACTAATATCCTATAAACTAATATAATTATAGTATTTTAATAACATGGTATTTTTCTTTATAATAAAAACATATGATTTTAATACCTTTTATTATTATTATTATTCTTTACCCCCTGCAAAGTAGGCGAGTTTTGCGTTACCCCCCTGTAATTATTTTTTTTGAGAATACCCCCCTTCAAAATTTATTTTTTTGATTTACCCCCTGGATGAACTTTTTAAATCGGTTATTTTGTTCAACCGATTTAAAAAGTGTGTTTTTTAAATCGGTTATTCTGTTTTTTTCCTACCACGTCAGCAAATGGGGGGTAAATAAAAAAAAATTTTTTGCAGGGAGGTAATCTAAAAAAAATAATTACAGGGGGGTAACGCAAAACTCGCCTACTTTGTAGGGGGGTAAAAGCCTAATAACCCATTTCAATATTATTAATTTCAATTTCTTTTAATAATATTAGTGTATAAAGTTTAATATGTATTTACTATATAACCATTAATACATATAATTATTATAATTTATTTATTTATTTTCGAAGAAAAACTTATAATTTTCATGTGTATATATTATATTTAATACTGTTAATTGAAGGTGTGAAAAACACCAGAAGGGGGGTTGAATTGTGTTTTGGTAGTTTTAAAAAACTTCTAAGTTTAACAACTTATCAGAATATGCAGCGGATATATAACACAATCAAGACAAAATCAAACACGAGAGAGAGAGATAGACACAGAGATTTATACTGGTTCCTCTCACAAATCGAGAGTACATTCAGTCCCCTTGCACTTCCAAGGGAGTTCACTATAATCACCAAAGATTATAATTTGCTCAAGCACACAGCAAGAGACTTCCACTGCTCAAGTAGATCCTTACAAGAGACTTCTTATGCTCAAGCATACAAGCAAGAGACTTCTTACAACTTACAAAAGAAATAATTGAAGGAAAATAGCGTTATTTTAAGCAGCAGAATTCAAAAATTTTCCTTAGTTTGATCCTTACGAATTGGGCATGATATGTGTTTTAGGGTTTTTACCTCTTGAAGGGAAGAACCTTTGAATCACGAACAAGATGATCACGAGCGTTGATGAAGATCACCGACGCCTCTAACTAGTCCACACGGACAGTCACCTTCAATAGAGTGCTAGCCCTTTATGTTTGAAGGCTATGCAAAAATATTGAGGGAGAGAATTATTTTAGAATTTTCAATTCTAAAATGTTCTTGTGCTTTTTGTTGTGTATTGAGCAATGACAAGAGGTCTCTATTTATAAATATTTCTTGTCTTGTGCATCAAGACAACTCTTGTCTTGTGCACCAAGATATCTCTTATTGGGCAAAGCCCAACAAGAAACAAAACTAGGGCGCGCGCCCCCCCCATGAGTGGTAGTACTCATGTGCGCGCCCTCCCACCATAACCTATGGTGTTCTTGCTCGTTTAAATTACCGTGATACCCTTATCACATTGCACATACACCGTACCTTACGGTGTTCCTTAATTATCTCAATATTAGACTGTCCTTATGTGTGTGACCCTTGTAGGTTTCCATAACGTTGGCAATTATATTAAATCCTTTATTTAATATAATAAACAATGAGCGGTATCTAGCAACACATCATTGCTACCCAAGTTATGAGAAATTAACACGTGATCATAACATAACCTTTAGTGATAATATATGCGTGTATAATTACCCCTTTGCCCTTTATGTCTATATTGAACACAAAGCATACTTGGTGTCATCTTTGTCCAGTTCAATATTGGGCCCATGACATTTATCCTGTTATGCAGGATTGGCAAATTCCATCTAGGTCACTATTGTCCCTCAGCATGCTTTGTGAAGTACCCATAAACTTCCTTTATGGTTATCCTGTTACGGACAACGTTAGATCAGCAACAAAGTACTTGACTCCACATCTAGGGTACAAAGTGGTTTCAGGTCTAAGGGCGGTTTACACCATTATCACCATGAGAGTAACTTATGACACTTTGCATAACTTTGCATTTAGTACTCTCATAGCGGGTCAATCCAGTATAAATATTACTCCTAATATTTCTTATACCTATGTCAAGACTTGATAACTCCTTATCCCATGATCCATGAGATGCGATCATCAGTCTATCTTCATAATAGTCTTTATACTTTAAGGTTATCCCTTTTCACCTTAAAGCTCGACTATGGATACTTTAAGAATAGCGTCTTTATGTTTAATGTAATCTCATGATTAAGTTACACTTAATATTAAACGGACTTTCTATTCTAGGGACTTCATTATTTTGAACGTTACAAACATAATAAAGAAATGTCTATTATTATTAATAAATAAAGCACTAAAGTACTGGCCTCTGGGGCTTACTCCAACAATCTCCTACTAGCACTAGAGCCAATCAAGCATTACCTTAATACCCATAGATCTAGTATGCCCATCACGCTTCAACTGCGCAAGAGCCTTTGTTAGTGGATTAGGAACTGTTTCCTATGTTGGTACCTTACGTATCTATCCAACTTTCTATTTCGATCTTTATTGAAATATAGAAGTGTCTAAGTATATATATGAATCGTCGGTGAGATCTATTCTCCATTATTGTTTGCAAGATCAAACCATTACCATCACTAATGTGATTTAATGTAATCCGCAACACCGGAAATATAGCTTTAGCTCAATCATGAGCTAAACGATCCAAAATACTCCACCTCTGTAACTGAAATAAACATATTACTAAGCTATATAGCTTACAATGTCTATATTCAGGCATGATATACAATATATCAGTATGGAAACTACCATCAATATAACTTCCTTATAATGATATTTCCCACACCTACATATTTCAAGAAATGGTCCTTAGTTCCTTTTAAGGTCCTTAGGGATATTCTTGAAGATCAGTTAGTGTCCAACACTAGTATCAATTTTGGTACTTATTGAATATGCTACAAGCATATGGTGTATCTGATTAAGTACATATTATGATGTGTATGATTAATCCATCTTCCAAAGCATATGGATTATTTTCACGTGTCTCTCTCTCTCATCCAATGAGATATGTTATTGTCCTTTAGACAAAGACCAATCTTCTGACACATGGGATGATTTTACACATCAAGTGTCTGAACACTTCATCAATATATGTATATAGGCTATTCCTAACTCTTTAGGAATCCTTGCCCAAATACATAGGATATTCCTAACTCTTTAGGAATTCTTGCCTAAGTATTTCATCAAGAGTTATTTCCTTAACCATGTCTCACATGTAAAAGGAAAAGGTGTTTAATGATTAATATGTCAGCCACATATAACACCAGATTAATATTATTACTCCCACTAACCTCCTTGTGTGCACAAGATTTTATTATTTGTTCCATTTTGAAGTTTTGTGAAAAACGAATTTATAAGGGACAAATAATTAAACTTCTGAGAATTTTGATATAATCAAAATTAGATAGCTACAAATTGTATACTTTTCTAGCATCCTTTGAATCAAGCAAAACCCTTCGTATATGTCTAGTACATATATATGAGGTCACTCCAATTAAGGAATGCATCTTTGTTGTCCATCTGCTAAAACTTGTAGTACAATATTCAGTAAATAGAATTTAAACAGATTTTAAGCTTTATGATTACAATTATGATTTCATCATAACTTGCATTATGACTTTGCGTGAAACCTTAAATGATCAATAAAATCTTAAAGGGTATTCTCAATACCATCCATATCAGTGTTCAATAAGAATACTCACTTTCATCGTATGAGTCTTACTCATCCTGATGACAATACCATTATCACCATAAGGTATGTGTATATGGATTATGTACAAGATTTCATGGCATTTAGCCACTTCTCAGATTTTAGGCCTTTTACGACCTCTTACCAAGTCAAAGATTCATCTTTCATGAAAACCATATCACCTTGTTGAGTCGTGATTAGATCATACATCTCACCCATGTAATATGTTAGACTTATCTAGGATTTTGTGCAACTTAAACTGACGGTCCTTCAACAACTTTGAGGAACCAGTTTATGTTCCCTTTTCAAACAAATATATTTTGTGGTACTTGAACTTATTCAAGTTCTATATCACTCCCACTGTTTCTTTTAGTGACACACTCCCACTAGAGGAATGCTTCAAATCTAGCAACAAAACAACTTTTGTCCCAAGAGTGATATAAGACCAGTATCCCTTAGATTCTTTAGGATATTTCCACATATTTATTCTTCCAATTTTGGAATTAAATTTATCT
This sequence comes from Trifolium repens, assembly GCA_030408175.1. Classification (NCBI taxonomy): domain Eukaryota; kingdom Viridiplantae; phylum Streptophyta; class Magnoliopsida; order Fabales; family Fabaceae; genus Trifolium; species Trifolium repens. Next base: position 40,109,426 of record CP125846.1, read on the forward strand.
GATAAATTTTTAGTCCAAATTTTCATAAAGACAAACTTAGTGGTCTAACCTTTATATCATATATATGGTGTTTTTGTGATTACTTTAAAAAAGGTAAACTATTTGTGGGTGAAGATTAATTATAAGCAAATAAATTTCTAAGGGTCAATGACATAATTAAACTATCTTATATCATGTCAAACATGATGTGATAAAATTAGTTTATTATACTCCTTTAATTAAGTATTTATTACTATGACTTATTCATATGACTTAAATACTTTTGTCGAGTCATATCCTTTTACTCCATTTATCGAACTCCTTGACAAATTCAAAGATTTTCTAATTTGTGTCACACACATATCCCCATCTAATGATTTTAATCATCAATGTAAATGAAGTAAAATATACTCAATATAAATATGTTTAGTACTCGACATACATCTCATGTATATTGTTCAAATAGATCATGTGTCAATTTACTTTCAACAAGTAATTAACACATTAAATGTTTGTACTAAATAACAATGCTCTTGATATATATACATATAAGGTCCAAATCTTATTTGGCTCTTATTACAATTGTTATAGATGTTCTTATCAAGATCATGGAGCCCTAGTCCATTACTTGATTTGGAGCACTAGTATAGAAGACTTTGCTCAAATGATGGGACCACTACTTGTCTTATCATTCAAAGCTACTTTTCATATCTTGTCAATACAAGGTATTTAATTAATACTTCTATTACCAAATAGAACTCAATAACATTTATTGTATTCTATTTCAAATTTGATTTTAAGTCATGGCATAGCTTTTATTGTCAATGAAACAACTTGTTTCATTCTAGACATAGCTTGACTTAAACTTATAGTCAATGTTCTAATTCTTTAAGCACCTCTTTAGAGATTCAACATCGTGTATCATATACCCTTGATGTAGAAATAGAAATTTTGACTTTCTATAACTAGGTGTACAAAATTGAAGTCTCACTCCATTCTTTTATTTTGACTCTTTCATGAACTATCTACGGCACTCCCTGTAACATCCCATTTTATTTATTGGTCGTTTTAAGTTTAATTATTTATGTGAGGTAGAATATTTTATTAGACGATAGTGTAGAATAATTAGTTTTACTGCAAAATATTAGTTAACGAGCGAGTGTACAGTGTTAATGGGCCTTAAGCCCATTGGGCCTAAGACCAATAGTGGGGCGCCACTTAATGGCTTGGTTAGTAAGAGAAACTTATTTTTCTTGTGTTCTTGGAGAAAGTAGAGAGAAGGAAGAGAAGAGAGAAAGCTAGGGCAAGAGAGAAAGGGAAGAGATTTCAAGAGGAAGGACTAGAGTTTTCAACCGATCTAAGGTAAGAGAGTAGATTCTTAATCATGAGTGATCAGAGAAATGGGAGAGTGTCGATTTCTCCGTACCCAAACTTTCTCCACTCATTTTCGTTTTTGGGGGTGGGAGATTTTCTTAAAGAAAGTTGAAATTGTTGTTCCTAATATGTTTAATGAACTTATACCATGATGTATGTACGAATTTAAAGGGAAAAATGGGAATTTGTAGATGTTTGAATCAAGTTTTCTTGAGTTTTATGAGTTTTGAGTAAATGTGTAAAATCTTGCTTTATGGTATGAATTGGTGTAGATCTGTGTATCTATTGGTGTTTTTATGTGTATAATCATGTATGTTAACTTAAATGAAGCTCATTTATGAGTTATAGCATGAAAAATGGAATTTTGGGTCGATTTTGAGTTCAACCCGTAATGCTGATTTTTCATGAACTGGTGTTGCTCGCTTAGCGACCAGCTAGCGACCAGTAGCGACCAGCTCGCTGATTTTCGCCAGTTAGCGTTTCTGTCTGACTTGTGCTCGCCAGTGCTCGCCAGTCTTCGCTGAGCGACCAACCCTGACATTTATTTTATTTTCTTTGAGTTTTACATGTGATTGGAGTATGATAACATGTTTCATTGGTATTCTTTTGCCATGATTAATTGTTGGTATTATTGTTGATTGGAGTATTGAGTATGTGTGTTTAGATTGCAAATTATCTTGATGATGGAGTAAGTGGATTTGTGTTCTACTTAAATTATGGAGATGTCTAATACCTAGTGTATTGACTATGTGTGAGTATTCATGAGCATACATGCATTCATGAATTGTATATGGAGTTAGAATTATATATTCTAAAAATGGAGAATTATCGGGTTATATGTAACTGATAATGGAGAATATTAGAGGTGAGATACTCTAATAAAGACGAATGGTACCACATGCATTAGTCGTGTCTAGGGTGACATGACATTGGTTGTGACATTAGATGCATTAGGAGAATGTGCATTTATATGTTAAGTGATTAATTGTGCTTGTGTTGTGAATCTTGAATACTTGTATATGTGTTGTGACATTAGATGCATTAGAAGAATGTGCATTTATGTGTTAAGTGATTATTTGTGCTTGTGTGGTGAATCTTGAATACTTGTATATGTGTTAAGATTATGTTGATGAGTTAGAATTGAATTATGTTTATAATTTCATTGGAGTAGTAAGTGTACCTTATACTTATGATTTTGTGGATTATGTGATCTAACTCTCTTATTTTGTGATAATTTCTGAACTTTGGGGTTCAGGTTCTCAGGTTGACGTATCCGCTCTGATCATGACACGGGGAAAGGGTTTATATATGTATATATATGCAAATAAAGTTTTGTCCCTTATTTTAATTTATTTAATGATGTATCTTTTTAGGCATACTTTTGTAATAAACGATATTTTGCTAATTAAGTTATTAGTAATTATTTTGTTGAAGAATGTAACACTTGAACCATCAATTTTTATGTAATATAATCTATTTCCGTTGCGCAATTTTGAATCAAATTTTATTAAGAATGGTATTTTATTAAATAAAGGGTTTGGGTGTTACAATTTGGTATCAGAGCCCCGTTGTCTTCGGATTGTGTGGGTTGTGTGTCGATCAGAGCAGGTCTGTGCAGTCAGACCAAGTGAGTATTGTGTGTCAGTCGTGTTTGTCTAAGATTTTGTTGTGTGTCTTTTGTGAAACCATTTATGTTGTTCATTTAGGAACTCTGAGTGGTGCAAATTGGATTAATTGATCCGTGCTTTGTTGAGTAATGGTATGAGTGTTATACTTCTATGTTATAATAGTTGTTTATGCTTAGAGTTTAACCTTTGTGTAGTTTAAACTTGGTTGGTTGATGCTTGTTGTTGATTGTTCATGATCCAGCATGATATAAAACTGCATGTGATGATCCAGCACGATATAAAACTGCATGTGATGATTGTAAGACCCAAGATTTCATTGTATAGTTGGTTTAAGGAATATTAGGGTTCCGATGTGTTCGTGTTGTGAAACATCGTGTAATTATTAAGTTTTGCTGTAATTGAATCTGTTTTGGACTCGTGCGCTAAAAAGGCACAGGCTTTTGTCTAGTAATCCTCTTTTGTGAATAAGAAGGTTGCTGTGGATTTAGAATGACGGGTTTTGGATTATTCTTGTTTTCGGAAAAACGAGTAGGATTTTACCCGCGGATGTAAAATCTTACTGCGTCTGTTTTAAGTGAGGTTTCGGATGGGAGTCTTATATATCTGCGTGAGTGAGGTTATGTTCTGAGAATAATTTTCTAAGGTATGGAAGAAAATTACAGTCGCGGAAAAAGATCCGGCGATAAGTTTTGGATTTGTTAAACGGTAGTCATTCTTTCTATAGTTTTCTGTTCTGGTGAGTTTCGTTCGTCGCGGCGCGCGAGAGCTGAACGTGTGAGTTTTTCTAAGAGGTGTTGAGTTTTATCTCAAGTGGGTTTGGATTGGTTTGATCCAATGGCTAGGATTTTGTCTTGGCATTTTATCTTTTGATCCAATGGCCATGAGTTAGCAAGAGCCTTTGGCATAGTAAGGAGGTGTATCACTTGTGGACTTAAGAAAATCACAAATCCTCTCTTTTTCTTTCTCTCTTTCACGTGGAACTCCATTCTTGCTCACCTTCATCCTTAAATTTTCATTTCCTCACCATTTCACTCCATTTCAAGCTTGGAAGCTTAGTGGAAAGTTGTAGAGAATCTCTTTCTTAAGGTAACCCCTCTATTCCTATCTTGTATGTATTCAAACTTGTAGAGTTTGTAGGATTTTGGGTTTATGTTCTTATGAGGGTTTGGTGAGAAATGTTGTTTTTGCTAGCTTTTATTTCATGAAAGTTGTTCATGAGGGTTTTGTAAGCATGTTTAGGCTTGGTAGTTTTGGGTTCCATGAGTGGATGGGAGTCTCATGTATTTATGAGCTAGGGTTTGAGAAAAAAAGTATATTGATCGATAACATGTGGTTAAGTTGTAAGGGTTTGAGCCTTTGGGCAAAAGGGAAATGTGTTGTATGGTTTTGTTTTAGAAAATCCGATGAAAAATATTTTGGTGTTTATGAAAATATTTCCTAAGTGTTTTGAACTTGAAAATGGTGTTTTAAGTTCGGCCTTGAGTTGCCAATTAAAACGTTTTTGCGTGGTCGTATCTAGTGTTTTGAATGTGTCGGAAAATGTTTTGGAGAGGTTTAAGAAGTTTTGAAAAACTTGGTGTTTTGGGTTTGAAAATGAAAACTAGAACCTTGGGTTTTAATCAACCATCTTGCTTATGAAAATGGTTTGTCTTATGCTTTAAAATGTGTTGGAATTAATAGAACCAAACTAGGCTTGGTGGGGAAAATTTTGGGTGAAAATGCTGTTTCTGTTGTTTTGCCTCTGGTGTACTCGCTAAGCGAGCTGTTACTCGCCACAGCGAGCGTGCTTTGAAGCAACTCGCCAGAGCGAGCTCCAAAGCGAGTGAGATCAGTAACTCCTGACTTCACTCGCCGTCAACTCGCCGTGGCGAGCTCTGGGACCAAAATTTTTGGAGTTTGATGTTCTAAAATTATTTTTAGGCTTCCTATCCCCTTTTCTTAATTTTTGGTTATGGTTGGGATTGGAAACGGGTTTTTCGAGTACTCGGAAAGTGTGTAGCTTATAACGCAAGAAAACAGCCATTTTGCATTTCAAATTATTTAAGACTTTTGCCTATGGTTTTGAGTCCTAAAAATAGTACAAATAACTCATGGGGATAGATCAATATAGTAGAATTTGGGGTGGTATCCGAAAGAGTGGATTTTCCTTAGGAACCTTTAGGTTTTTGGGGTTTTTGGTTTAGTTTCAATACGATTGGTTGGAAAACAATGTATTGATCGTACGCTACTTGTTTTAGGAAGCGCGTTGTGTTGGTTGGACGAGTTTTAGTAAACGGAAGCTTGCCGAGGTAGGGGCTCCACTTTATTTCCGTCTTTTAAAATGATTACGACATGTTTGGTTTTGCTGTTATGCATTTGCTGTGTGCTTTGACATGTTTGTACTTATGTATTCTCGTTGATGAGAACGTGGTTATAATTACTTGTGCAATTTACATATGATTAGGAAAATGTATGTAGGATGTGATGGTTTGTGCATAGGCTTTAGGCTATGTGATTGGTTGCATGAGCATATATTAATGCGTGCGTCGGATAGGACTACGCGGGGATTTTGTCTGTGTGACTATCCTGTATATGCCTAAGAGAATATATGTCATGCATTTCATAGTTGCGTGCCTAAGTGTATGTCTGTGTGACTTTGCCTACGTACCGGGCGTTGACTGTGTGGCTTCGCCAAATCCGACTGGATTTTATTGAGTTGGTGTTGTCTGTGCGACTTCACCTGGTGTTTGTCTGTGTGACTTCACCCGCCTTGTGTGGCTTTTTAGTGCGGGTACGTTTATGACTGTGTGGCTTTGCCTACCCCACGACTCTTCGAGGAGAGGTTAATTTTCCGGAAAATCATGCATGTGGCGAACCAGTGACGGTTGTCACACCCATTGTAGAAGTCTGCATTAGGATTGGTGATTTATTTATATATACCCGTTGGTGGGAACTACTTTTGAGTTTAAGAGCTTTCTCTTGTGTATGTGGAAATTTGCTATGTGTACAACTCTCGCACCCATTATTTATATGCATACTTGTATTTTGTGGTGACACCTTTCTTTCATTTGCGGGCTCATCCCACCCAGATGTTGGGCTAGGTCGTGGTGACGACGGTGGCTGTTCCGGGTCCCAGTGAGGTTGTTGGAGTTTAGCTTAGTTAGACTATGCGCCAGTGTGGGTTGTACACTGTGCTTTTTGGGTTAGGCATAGGATTCTAGCTTGTTTTGTTGTAAGTATTTGAATACTTTGACTTGGATTGTAATTATTCCTGAATACACTTTGCTCGTCGAAGCACCTTTGGTAATGAGTTCTTTGTATATTTGAATGCCGGCTCATTTAAAATCTTTTATGCGTAACTCTGATGTGTATAAAAAAAATAATATAATGCCTTTTCTGGCTTTTGAAAAACGGGCTGTTACATTTTGGTATCAGAGCACGGCTTTAAATCTTCAAAGGGAAAGTGTATACTTGAGTCGTTAGTCCAGAGTCGGTTAGAACTTAGCTAGAGTAGTGTCAGTTCTTGTGTCAGTTCTAGTGCCTGTTCTGTGTCGGTTGTGAGTTAGTAACCGTTGAGTGTGATATTCTGTAGAGACTCAGAAATGTTTGGATAAGGAATCTAATCAGAATTGGTATTGTGCAGAAATCGAATGCCTCCAAGAAGGGCACCTACAGTACCTATGGCGGACCATGTGGATGTGAATCAGATGGCGTATGCCATGCATACAATGGCAGCGACTGTGACTGCTCAGAGCCATGCTAAGGCGCAGAGAGATCTGGAGAAGCGCGAAAGGGAAATACTTGCTGCTGGATCTAGACTTCTTTCAAGTTTCAACCACCAAACTCCTCCAAAGTTTAATGGGGAGGGAGGTCCGGAAACTGCTGATTTATGGCTCCAATCTATGGAGAGGATTTTCGGGGCAATTCGTTGTCTAGAAGGGGAGAAAGTAGTCTTTGCTACCTATCAGTTACTGGGGGGTTCTGAGTACTGGTGGAGGAACACCCGACTGATCATGAAGAATGTTCATGAAGAGTTAAGTTGGGAGAACTTCAAGCGGAGGTTTTTGGCCAAGTACTTTCCCGAGACTGCTAGGGAAAGGTATGGGGAAGAGTTTCTGAGGCTAAGGCAAGCGGGCATGAATGTTGAAGCATATGCCAAGAAGTTTGAATCACTATCCCGTTTCTTCCGCTTCTTTAGGGATGGGATAGATGAGGATTATATGTGCCGTCGTTTCCAAGATGGGCTGAGGTACGAACTGCAGGATGCGGTTGTGCCATTGGGTATCCGACAGTTTCAAGTGTTAGTGGAGAAATGTCAAGAGGTGGAAGACATGAAGAATAAGCGGGTGAGCCGCCAAGGGAATTCTAGTGCTGGGGGACCAAGTCGTTCGGGTGGTCCGAGTCAGAGTCAGAATCGTGGGAAACAAGGTAGTAAGCCTTACGACCGCCCTCGGAATAACAGGGGACCGGGCCGATCGGTGAATCAAGGTAGCCGGGGAAAATCTGATGGTAGTAAGGGGAATTGTTACAACTGTGGGGAAGCGGGGCATTTTGCTAATGAGTGCACGAAACCGAAGGGGGAAAACACCTGCTACAATTGCAAGAAGCCGGGACACTTTGCTAGAGATTGCAGAGCCCCGAAGACCGGGCCATCGGCAGATGTGGCACAAGGCTCACAGGGTGCCAGACCTGTGGCAAAGGCACATGCTTACTGTATGGGCACTGAGGTGAGTGGGCAGGCTAGCAATGCCATCCATGAGAGCTGTCACATCGCAGGTAATTCTTTAACTGCTTTGATTGACACATGGGCAACCCACTCATTCATATCTTTGGATTGTGCAAATCGTTTGAGTTTGAATGTTTCTATGCTTTCGTTTGATTTGAATGTCTTGACTCCTGCTAAGGATTTGGTGGTAAATACTGCATGTTTGCATTGTTTAGTAGTAATTCAGAATAGGGATTTTCTGGTCAACTTAGTGTGTCTACCGCTCTTATCTCTCGAGATCATCCTCGGGATGGATTGGTTGTCCTATCATTATGTTATTCTAGACTGTGCTCGGAAATTGGTTTTCTTTCCCGAGCCAGGTGTGCGAAGGTACTTGTCTGCAAATCGGCTGTCGGTGGTTATGTGTAATGGAGAGCCGGAAATAGTTTCACTTGCTATTTTAGGAGTGACGTCGGAGATCCGAATTGGGGAATTTCGAGTGGTTCAAGATTTCCAAGATGTATTTCCATCGGAGATTCCAGCTTTTCCTCCGAGTAGAGAGGTGGAATTCTTTATTGATTTGCAACCGGGCACGAGTCCGATTTCGGAATCAGCTTATCGGATGGCTCCATCTGAGTTGGTAGAGTTGAAAAGTCAGATTGAGGACTTGTTAGAGAAGGGTTTCATAAGGCCTAGTGTGTCGCCTTGGGGAGCACCGGTCTTATTGGTTAAGAAGAAGGATGGGAAATCTCGTCTGTGTGTGGATTATCGGAAGCTTAATAAGGTGACTATCAAGAACCGATATCCATTGCCACGAATTGATGATTTGATGGACCAGTTGAGGGGAGCCTCAGTGTTTTCAAAGATTGACTTGAGATCTGGTTATCACCAGATAAGAGTACGAGATGAGGTTATTCAGAAAACGGCGTTTAGGACGCGGTATGGGCATTATGAATTCTTAGTGATGCCGTTCGGAGTGACGAATGCACCTGCTATCTTTATGGCCTACATGAATCAGATATTCCACTCATTCTTGGACAAGTTTGTAGTGGTATTTATTGATGACATCCTAGTGTATTCAAAGAATGAAGAGGAACACGTAGAGCATCTTCGTCTAGTATTGCAAGTTTTGCGGGAACGTAAGCTGTATGCAAACCCGTCAAAGTGTGAATTTTGGTTGGAAGAAGTGAATTTCCTGGGCCATGTCATATCAAGAGAGGGAATAACAGTGGATCCAGCCAAGATTGATACGGTACTTTCATGGAAGCAGCCTCAAACAGTGACTGATGTGAGGAGTTTTGTGGGTTTGGCCGGTTATTACCGGAGATTCATTGAAGGTTTCGTTAAGATTGTGGCGCCAATGACGCAACTTACACGAAAAGATCAACCTTTTGCTTGGACTGAGAAGTGTGAGTCGAGTTTCCAGTTGTTGAAAGAACGGTTGACGACGTCACCAGTTTTGGTGTTACCACAGTCGGATGAACCTTATGAGGTTTACTGTGATGCTTCTCATCAAGGGTTGGGTTGTGTGTTGATGCAACACAAGAGAGCAGTAGCTTATGCGTCAAGACAGCTGAAAGTGCATGAAAAGAATTATCCTACGCACGATTTAGAGCTTGCGGCCGTTGTTTTTGCATTGAAGATTTGGAGACATCATCTTTATGGTTGCACTTTTGTCGTGTTTAGTGACCATAAAAGTCTCAAGTACTTGTTTGATCAGAAAGAGCTTAATATGAGGCAACGGAGTTGGATGGAAACTTTGAAAGACTTCGACTTTACGTTGGAATACCATCCGGGGAAGGCTAATGTGGTAGCCAATGCTTTGAGTAGGAAGAGTGTGACGGTTTGTTCGGCACGAATGGCTAGTCAACAGGAGTTATTGAGAGAGTTTCGTGACTTGCACCTAGAGGTAGAGTTTGCCTTGGGGAATATGAGACTGGGTATGATTACCATCTCAAGCGGATTGTTGGAGGACATTGCTACTTGTCAAGATGACAGGTTCCTCATGGAGAAAAGAGCTTTGATTGTTCGAGAAACCAACCGAGATTTCAAGGTGGGATCGGACACCATTTTGAGGTGTCAAGGTAGAGTGTGTGTGCCCGAAGCTATGGACTTGAGAAACACCATTCTAGGGGAAGCACACAAGAGTAAACTTAGTATGCATCCCGAAGCAAAAAAGATGTATCAAGACCTGAGGCATGATTTCTGGTGGCCGGGTATGAAGAAGGATGTGGCTGAGTATGTGGCTGTAGCGGGCTGGAAAATCACTTCCATTTTTCATACAATGAAGTCGCCATCGACGTTTATTTATCCCGTGAGGGGAAAGGAAAATATCGCGAAAACCTTGTAATAGGTTCGGGAGTTGGTTATGCGAGAGGAAGGTATTAGCACCCCTCGCATCCATCGTACTCGATGGGAACCGTTTAGGTGGTTTAGGTTTGTCTGCGCAGGTTTGAATTAAATTACTCTATCGTTGGCTAATCTCTACTTCGTTTCCGCTTTAACAAAAAAAGTTTTTATTATTTGAGTTTGACGGTTGTAGGAGCCCGCTCCTACGTATTCCCCGGTGCAATGGGAAATTCAAAACTCACGTAGTTCTGATAAAAAATGTTTGTGTGGTTGGTTGATTTTAGTGAATAACGTTTATGTCGTATTCTGCTGATACAACGATGCTTGTATGCTCAACTTAGAGGCTTAAGCTGTGTGTGTATCAGAGGAATAGATAAAACAGGTATCCACTATTAAAAAGAAAGTTTGATTAACGGATGCGGCTTAATTCGCATTCCGCTGATACAACGACGCTTGTATGCTCCACTTGGAGGCTTAAGCTGTGTATGTGTCAGAGGAATGGATAAAGCGTATATCCATGTTTTCCGAAAAGAAGTTTAAGTGTGTAAGGGTTAACTTTTAACGCTTGTTTTTGGAATGAGAGTAGCTCGAGTAAACTAGTCAGCTGACCGGCTACCAAGACAACTCGGGGAAGAAAGAAGCAGTTGCCAGATTCTCCCTTTTTCATTCATTATTTGTTACGAAAACCTTTAGTTAAGTTTACTTAAGAAATAGTGTCTAAAAGAAAAGACGAGTGTTGGTTGGTTTTAATGCTCATTTTAGAATGAGAGCAGCTTGAGTAAACTAGTCAGATGACCGGCTACCAAGACAACTCAGGGAAGAAAGAAGCAGCTGCCAGATTCTCCCTTTTTCATTCATTATTTGTTATGAAAATCTTTGTTATTTTGATTATGAAAACAAAAGTCCAAAGGAAAAGAGCAAGAGATCCGGAGCAGACAGAATAGCAAAAACAAGTAATAATAATGATGAGATAAATCACAAAATAGGCAAAGTATAAATGCAAATGCATGAATCAATATGATATAAATGAATAATGCAAGTATGCAATACTAAATAATCATGTATGAAACAATAAATTAAATATGGTACAAAAATGAAGTTGCGAACAATTAAATAAATATGCGTAAAGGTAAATAAATAACCAAACATAAGCAAACATGATCAACCTAAGTCAATTAAAATTAAACAAAATGTTGTGCAAGAGAAAGTGGCCCAAAAATACTTAAAAAAGTAATTTATTTCACTTAAGCATTTATTTAAATAAGCTAAAAGCAATTAATTACAAAAATGACTTATGTAAGTAAGCTAAAAGCAAAAACAATTAATCATGACAAAAAAAGGACAAGATCTCAGCACCCTATATTGGATTAATAAGCTTTAAAAAAAGCTATTATTCCAATAAGTGCTTTTAAAATAAGCCAAAAAACAACAACTACGCTAAAATAACTTAAATAATAAGCTAAAACCTAACATAAATAATAAAAACATAAAGGAAAAATTTTAGCATAACAGAAATAGCCAAAATAGCTTAAATAAGCTATTGGCTAAATAAGTGCTTTTTTTTTTAATAAGCTGAAAATAAATTAAAATTTAATCAGGAGGGGGGTGTAAATAAAGAAGACAAGTAAAACAGGGGGGGTGCGCATAGCAGATCTGGACCTGAAGCCCAGTCCATGCGCCGGTCAGCCAAACAACAAACAAAGTCAACAAAAAAAAAGATCCAGTGCGGCGACGAACGTAGGTGCAGGATAAGATTTTAAAACAGGAACTGCACGTTCAATCTTGCGCATACGATTAAAAAACAACGATCTTATCCTGACCGTCCGTTCGCGCGCGCGTGAATCGAAGGCCAGGATCAAATCTGGGTAGCAGATGAAGATCTTCATCTCCTACTTCAGAACTCCGGCTAACCTTCATAGCTCCGGCACGGTGGTTCCACCACCGGAGCTCAAAACAACGTCAAAACCAACAAAATGATACACTATCTTGCACGAAATTTCACAAGGAACACGAATATGCAATTAGTTTTCAACGAAACATCATAGAAACGCAAAAACGAAGTGATCAAGTTTCAAAACTCAAAACACAAACTCACAGATTATCACGAATTGAAGTAAACTAACAACCCAGAAAGCATCTAGACATGGAATGGAGTTGGAAGGTGCAAGCTTTTACCTGAATCGACCTCTGAATCACACGATTTGAGCTCGTTTTTCTCCTAGCCACCGTGTTGTTCCTTAGCTGCGTTTCCTTCACTTTCTTGCGTAAAAAATGAGGGCTTCTTGCTTCTGGATACTTGGTGAAGGTGTTTGATGAAATAGAATCAGGCTTTGAGTGAGAATTTTGTGATTTGAAAATTTGAGAAATGAAGAAAAATGGAGTTTGAAGGTAAGGTGTGAGCTGCGCCGTTTTTTAGTGTATTTTTCCACCCTAGGGCTCTGAAAACAATGTGTTATTTATAGGGAGGAATTAGGTTAAGAAAAATGGTGATTTGTAAGAGTTAGTGAGGGCAAATTGGAGATTGATTCTTTGATGATTTTGTACTAAGTGATGAGGTGGTGAGAAGGAATGGAACCTTCTATTCCATGATGAGGTGTCAAATGATTGGAGAATTTTGTACCTCTTTGATTTTTTTTCATTTTTTTTGGAATAAACAAAATACAAATAATATATAAAATAAATGAAAATAAAATAAATATGCCAAAAATAAAATATGCATGATGAAATTATGATTATGTGAAATATTTATGGATCAAGAATGGAAGAAAAAGAATTAAAATTTGATTTTTAAAAGGTTTCTTGAAATGCAAGTAACTAATTAAAGATAAATAAATAAAGAAAATGCGAGGGCAAAATGGTAAAATTTTGTCTCTTATGATCATGCTAAGCCATAATCATGCAAGAAAAAATAGTTCCATGTGTTTTGTGTCAACATTGATTTTTAAATTGAAAAATGGTTTTGTTGACTTATTTAAAAAAGTGCAAAATGTCATGGGGGCAAAATTGGAATAGGAAAATATATGGGGGCAAAAATTGGAATAAAAAAGTATGGGGGCAAAATTAGGGTATGACAGCTGCCCCTATTTAATTAGCTTGAACCATAAGAACGCGAATAACCCTGGTATTCGTATTCTTTTGGTGAAAGATAATTAAATACAAAATGCCCTAATTTTGCCAGGAAGCGAATGTTGATGAGATAAGTGGATCGAGTATACCTGTTCTTATTCCTTTTGTGGAAACGGGCAAACTCTAAAGTAGGACTACTGATACCAACCTTAACCAGCCATCTATGCTGGAAAACTTTGATGAAGTTTGAAGAGATTCTATCCAGCTGCTTTCACTGAAGGTCGATCTGTGGTTGCAGAGGTTTTAACCAGCTCTCGCTGAAGATTCCTCTGTGTAGATTTTCCTCGCTCTCGCTGAAGATTCATCTGTGTGGACTTTATCCAGCTCTCGCTGACGATCCATCTGTGTAGATTTTATCCAGCTCTCGCTGACGATCCATCTGTGTAGACTTTACCCAGCTCTTGCTGACAATCCATCTGTGTAGACTTTACCCAGCTCTTGCTGACGATCCATCTGTGTAGATGAAGATTTTACCCAGCTCTCGCCGAAGATTCAATCTGAAGTTTGTCTTATCCAGCTCTCGCTGAAAATTTCTCTGAAGTTGAGGTTTTTATCCAGCTCTCACCGAAGATCCCTCTGAAGTTGAGTAGATCTTATCCAGCTCTCACTGAAGATCCCTCTGAAGTTGAGTAGATATTATCCAGCTCTCACTGAAAATCCCTCTGAGGTTGTAACGATGTGTTTATGCAAACTGTTGTGGTTATCTTTGTAGAAGAAATTTTCCATAGAGTTTGCAATTCACTAGGGAGGAGACCTTTCAACTGATTCTGCTGAGAGAATAATGCACCAACCAATTTGTTGGAGAAAGTCAAGCTGCCTTTTTTGACAAGTGACCAAACTCTGCTATTCCTTGAATAGGGATCTTTGAACTTGCTTTTATTTATGCATGCTTGCAATGAATGCTTGTTAATTGCCTAAAAAATGCAAGACTAATGCAGTGTTTAATTATGCTCATGATTTGACATATGGCTCTTTGAGTGTTTATTCATGAATGCATGGTGATGCATGAATGTATATGCATGGATGCATGAAGATGCATGAAATTGGGTTTTATCTCGGCACCGAGACATTAGATATTCCTTCCTTGAGGATCCCAGTCGGATGTTGTGTACCAAACATTCTTCACTTGTGTGGGAAAGACCACTTGCCTAGTCAGCTCAATATGCTGGGCCAGTCTATTGCATGTTAACAAAATGGGCACCTTACTGTGCGCTGCTGATTCTCTTCAATCTTTCTTATTTCAGAATATTTTTGCTTAATTTTCAAAATGCTTTTTACTTTTTCAAAGTTTTAACATTTGATTATCAGAAAAATAAAAGTATGAAAAGTACAAGAAAATAAAGAGAGGCACATTGAGTAAAAGGAGAATTTTATTAGTAGCACAAAACGTGCGAGGAGTTTTTTACAATGGAAGCAAGTCCCTCAAAGCGGTGACCGCATAATTGAGCTAAGATAAATGGCAATGAAAATAAATGAATTCTATGGAAACATAACAATGCCATCCTTCTCCATGGTTTCAATCTCGAATCATCTTGTTGTTGAATGCGAAGTCTCAGATCTTTCTGAAGTTTGCCCCGTGCTCATACTGATCTCGCAGTCCTATGCCTTTCTTTATTTGTTTCCCTAATTTTTGCCTGGATTGCTCATTGTGAGCTATTAATCCACCGGGATACCCATTTTTGCCTAAGCCGCCCTTTCAGGTTTTCAACTTAGCGGGTTTTATTTTCCTTTTTTGATGTCCCTAATTTTTGCCTGGACCGCCCTTTCAGGTTTTCAGCCCACCGGGACACTCTCTATTGCCTAAGCCGCCCTTTCGGGTTTTCAACTTAGCGAGCTTTTATTTATTTTCTTTTCTTTAGACATAGTACTTCTTGACTGCATCTGAGTTCACGGGGAGTGGAAACTCTTCACCATCCATTGTAGCTAATATCAAGGCTCCACCTGAGAAGGCCTTCTTCACCACATATGGTCCTTCGTAATTAGGAGTCCACTTTCCACGGGTGTCTTTGTGAATTGACAACATAGCTTTCAACACCAAGTCCCCTTCCTTGAATTGTCTTGGACGAACTTTCTTATCAAATGCTCTCCTGAGCCTTTGCTGATACAACTGTCCGTGACACAAGGCTGTCATCCTCTTCTCCTCAATGAGGTTGAGCTGATCAAAACGGGATTGGACCCACTCCGCTTCTTCTAGCTTAGTTTCCATCAGAACTCTTAATGATGGGATCTCAACTTCTACCGGGAGTACTGCTTCCATGCCATAAACTAGAGAGAAAGGAGTTGCCCCTGTTGAGGTGCGAACTGCTGTTCTATATCCATGAAGTGCAAATGGGAGCATCTCATGCCAATCCTTGTATGTCTTCACCATTTTCTGTAGAATCCTCTTGATGTTTTTATTTGCTGCTTCTACAGCGCCATTCATCTTGGGTCTGTATGGTGAGGAGTTATGGTGCTCAATCTTGAAATTTTTGCACAACTCTCTCATGGTCTGATTGTTCAAGTTACTACCATTATCAGTGATGATCTTGTTGGGGACTCCATAACGGCAAATTATTTCTTTCTTGATGAACTGAGCCACTACTTGTCTTGTGACGTTGGCGTATGATGCCGCTTCGACCCACTTGGTGAAGTAATCAATAGCCACTAAGATGAAACGATGTCCATTAGAGGCTTTTGGTTCAATCATACCAATCATGTCTATGCCCCACATAGAGAACGGCCATGGTGATGTCAAAACATTCAGAGGAGTTGGCGAGACATGTATCCTATCAGCATAAATCTGGCATTTTCTGACATGGTTCAAACAGTCTGTTTCCATGGTCAGCCAATAGTACCCGGCCCGAAGAATCTTTCTTGCCAAAGCATGCCCATTCATGTGTGTACCAAAGGACCCCTCATGGATTTCTTCAATGAGAGTATCAGCCTCTTTTCTATCCACGCAACGGAGGAGAACCAAATCGTGGTTTCTTTTGTACAACAACTCCCCGTCTAAGAAGAAACCAGATGCTAATCTTCTGAGAGTTTTCTTGTCTCCACTAGATGCCCCCAAGGGGTATTCTTGTTTTTGGAGAAAGTTTTTGATATCATAATACCATGGCTTCTCCTCTTGCCCCACTTCAGCTGCCGAGCAATATACGGGCGTCTCACGACGGTTGATCTCTATCAAAGGCACATGATTAGGCCAAGTGATCTTGTACATGGATGAGAGTGTAGCAAAGGCATCAGCCAACTGATTTTCTTCTCTTGGGATGTGATGGAAAGTGATCTCATCAAAGTACTCTACCAATTTCAGGACATGATCTCGGTACGGGATTAAGTTGGGATGACGAGTTTCCCATTCTCCTCGGATTTGATAAATGACTAGCGCAGAATCCCCATACACTTCTAGGATTTTAATTCTTAAGTTGATTGCTCCTTCCAAACCCATGATACATGCCTCGTACTCTGCGATGTTGTTGGTGCAATCAAACAATAGCCTTGCTGTGAGAGGTGTGTAGGTGTCTTTAGGAGAGATAATAACTGCTCCTACACCATGCCCCAAAGCATTCGACGCACCATCAAATACAAGCTTCCATCGAGATCCCGGCTCGGGTCCTTCATTCTCATCTATGGGTGGCTTCTCACTTACCGCCATGATATCTTCATCTGGAAAGTCAAAGCGCACCGGTTGGTAGTCTGCTAAGGGTTGGTGTGCTAAATGTTCTGCTAGCACACTCCCTTTGATGGCTTTCTGAGCAACATACTGGATATCATATTCAGACAACAACATCTGCCAACGGGCGATCCTTCCGCTCAAAGCAGGTTTCTCGAAGATATACTTGATGGGGTCCATTTTGGAAATCAACATGGTAGTGTGACACACCATGTATTGCCTCAATCGGCGAGCCGCCCATGTCAAAGCACAACAAGTCTTCTCTAACAGTGAATACCTGGTCTCACAACTAGTAAACTTCTTGCTCAAGTAATATACTGCATGCTCCTTCCTACCGGTCTCATCTTGTTGACCCAATACACAACCCATGGATCCATCAAGTACGTGCAGATATAGGATAAGGGGCCTTCCCGCAACTGGTGGTATCAGAATTGGCGGCTCTTGCAAGTAATGTTTAATCTTGTCGAATGCCCCTTGACAATCCTCATTCCATTCAATGATCTGATCTTTTCTTAATAGCTTGAAGATCGGTTCACAAGTTGCAGTGAGATGGGAGATGAACCTGGAAATGTAGTTCAACCTGCCTAGAAATCCTCGCACTTCTTTTTCTGTCTTTGGTGCAGGCATATTCTGGATTGCTTTGACTTTATCGGGGTCAACCTCAATTCCCTTCTCACTGACAATGAAACCCAATAATTTTCCTGATTTGACGCCAAAGGTGCACTTATTTGGGTTCAAGCGCAGCTGATACTTCCTCAATCTCTCGAACAACTTCTGGAGGTGCACAAGGTGCTCTTCTTCTGATGAGGACTTGGCAATCATATCATCCACATACACTTCAATTTCTTTGTGCATCATGTCATGGAACAGAGTGACCATGGCCCGCTGATATGTTGCCCCTGCATTTTTTAACCCAAAAGGCATAACTTTGTAGCAGAAAGTGCCCCATGGTGTTATGAAGGTCGTTTTCTCCATGTCTTCGGGTGCCATTTTGATCTGATTATAGCCTGAGAAACGATCCATAAAAGAGAAAACCGGAAATCGAGCCGTGTTATCCACCAACACATCAATGTGGGGAAGTGGAAAATCATCTTTTGGGCTTGCTCTATTCAAATCCCGGTAGTCTACACACATTCGGACCTTTCCATCTTTCTTTGGTACTGGCACAATATTGGCAATCCATTCTGGGTACTTGGCTACCGCAAGGAATCCCGCATCAAATTGTTTCTTAACTTCCTCTTGTATCTTGAGAGCCATGTCTGGTCTAGTTCTTCTCAACTTTTGCTTGACGGGTGCACATTCAGGCTTGAGCGGAAGCTTGTGTTCAACTATGCTTGTGTCTAACCCCGGCATATCCTGATAAGACCACGCAAAGACGTCCACATACTCTTGGAGCAGCTTGACTAAACCCTCTTTCACCTCTGACTGCAGGGCAACACCTATCTTGACTTCTTTCTTATCCTCTTCAGTCCCCAGATTGATCACATCCACTGGTTCTTGATGAGGTTGGATCATCCTTTGTTCTTGATCCAATAATCGAGCTAACTCCGCTGGAAGTTCATAATCTTCCTCCTCATCCTCTTCAGCAAGATTGATTGGGAGTCTGAGATCATGAAGATTTACAGCATTGTTATGGTCCAGAGGTTCATTTCTGCATGATATATTTTTGGTTTTTTAGATGAATGCAAAGGTGGTCATGATATGCAAGAAGTTATTGCCATTTTTATTGTTTTTATCCTTTTAAAACTGAAAAAATAAAGAATAAAATAGGACAAAGTATGTATAAAAAATACTTTTATTTATTTGATAATCATTCATTAAAACAAAGATAAGCCCTTACAAGCTCATCCACATGCCTTGGGCGCGGCAAGGGGAATTTGAAAATAAAGAAAAATTACTTTGAAATAACAAAAACTTGGGGAATCTCAACAGCCTTCCAGTTTGATAGAACAGTGCTTGCAGGGCATTGATTCACCCAATTATAGCTTCCTTGACTGGCCCCTTCATCTTCCAACATGTTGATCTGGTCAGCTGATCTAAGCCCAGTACTCACAAAAATCTCTTCAAGGGGAGTATTAAAGTCAAAAATCTTCTGCTTCCCCTTAGATGGCTGATAACCTACACCAAGAAAATCCTTCTTCTCAGGGGGAAACACCAATTGCCCCCAACCTTCAAAAGCACCTTCCTCTATCTCTTTCTTCACCTTTTTCCAAGACGTGATGGAAGGTCTTGGTTTCTGATTAACTTGAGAGGTAGTGGCAATCTTCATTGTCTTGAACCGTGCGGCTAGCATGTCTTCTTCTTCTTTGTCTACCATGGTAACAGTGGCGATTTCCAGAGCTTGGAATTGGGTTTCAAGCACCCCCTCTTCGGTTTCAATGTATCCGAATGACGACAGGTGACTCACCAAAGCATCTTCCTCCCCAGAGACAATCACCAACTTGTCATCAACTATAAACTTTAGCTTTTGATGCAAGGTTGATGTTACAACACCGGCGGCGTGAATCCACGGACGCCCCAGCAGGCAACTGTAAGACGGGTTGATATCCATGACTTGAAAAGAGATGTTGAACAAATGCGGTCCGATTACCATTGGTAATTCAATCTCCCCAATGACCTCTCTTTGTGATCCGTCAAAGGCTCTGACGATCATACTACTAGGCTTGAGAACAGGTCCATCAAGGGATAGCTTTAACAAAGTTGATTTGGGCATGACGTTGAGAGAGGACCCCGTGTCCACTAACACTCTTGCGATGGTGTTGTCTTGACACTTCATAGAGATATGGAGGGCTTTGTTATGTGCAGGCCCTTCAACCGGCAGTTCCGCATCTATGAAACCCAAACATCGGCTAGCTGTAATGTTATTACATACCCCATCAAACTGGGCAACTGTAATGTCCTGATTTACGTGGGCCGTTTGTAAAAGCTTCAACAAAGTATTCCTGTGTGCTTCTGAACTAAGCAATAAGGAAAGCATGGAGATTTTTGATGGAGTTTGGCTGAGCTGATCTACCACCCGGTAGTCGCTTTTCTTGATTATCCTGAGAAATTCATCTGAATCATTCTGAGGGGCTGTCTCTTTGGGTGTTCCCCCCTCAAGAGCCTTGCTTAAAACATTCTCGTTGACTGTTGTAATCGGCCCTCTTGTATTCTCTTGTACCGGCTTTTGAGCAAAAACCCTGCCGCTCCGGGTCATACCCCCAGTTCCATCAATGCTAACTACCACCGGCTCTGGCAGTGTCATAGGTTTTCCTTGTACAAAAGCTGTTGTGTTGTAAACCCAAGGTATGGTTTTAGTGTTGGTGAAAGGAAATGGTGCTGGTGTTTGAATCACCAATGGCTGTAGCTTCTTCTCGGCTCTTTGGTAGATGATCTCTATTGGCTTCATCACCTTTTCATGTTCATGTGGCTCCATCATGGCCACCATGCCCTTCTTATGAGAATAACCAACCTGTACCAATCCCTGATCCATCAACTCTTGAAGACATTCCTTCATTTTTGTGCAATGATTTGGATTCTTCTCGCATTCTATGCAATCTGCATGCATGCTTGAGAACTGATCAAAACTGAGCAAGACCTCCCTTACTGAACTTAAGGGGGTGCGCATATCCGACACGTCTTTGATTAAACCTCCGGCGTCCTCTATCATGTTGACTCCTGCCCCAGAGTGGCTGGGCAGAGGGTTTTCTTTAACATTGGGGCCCGCTTCTTTGAATGACAGTAACTTCTGATCAATCAACTTTTGTACTTCATTTTTGAAGGTCCTACAACTTTCGATGGAGTGCCCCTCGGCTCCAGAATGATATTCACAAGTGGCACCTTGCTTGTACCACGCGGGGAAAGGTGGGTTCATCTGTTTCAAAGTTTTGAGTGTCACCATCTTACTATGAACAAGGTATGGCAACAGTTCTTTGTATGGCACAGGAATGGGATCAAACACTTTTCTAACTTGCTGCTGAGGTGGTGGCGCTTGATATGTGTATCCTTGGGGTGCTGGTGAAGGCACGGGCATTTGATATTGTGGCTGTTGCTGATGAGCCAGAGCTGCATAAGGAATGTATTGAACTGGCATCACCGACTGGTGGTGAGCCACAGCATTGGTGTTTCCTTCTTTCTTTCTTGTAAAGTTGTTGACGGGCTTCTTTGTGTTGTTTGGCGTACTTGCGCTAGCTTGGATTTTGCCGGTTTTGACGCCGCTTTCAATTCTCTCACCAATCCTGACTAGATCAGAGAAGCCAGAGGATACACTACCGATCATCCTCTCAAAATAGACCCCTTGCAAGGTATTAGTGAACATATCTACCAACTCGGTCTCTAGAAGTGGGGGACGGACCTGCGCCGCTAGCTCTCTCCATCTTTGAGCGTAGACTTTGAATGACTCCCCTTCCTTCTGAGTCATGTTTTGCAGCTGGGTACGACTAGGAGCCATGTCTAGGTTGTACTGGTATTGTTTAATGAAGGCATTAGCTAGATCCCTCCATGACTGAATCCGGCATCCTTCTAACTGCATATACCAACTTAAGGATGCCCCCGCCAAGCTATCTTGGAAACAGTGTATCATCAGCTTGTCGTCGTTGGCATATGATGCCATTTTCCTGCTGTACATTACGAGGTGGTTTCTGGGGCAGCTCAAGCCCTTGTACTTCTCAAACTTCGGTACCTTGAACTTGGCCGGGATCACTAGATCGGGAACTAGACACATGTCTGAAAAATCCAAAGAGTCACTTCCTCCTTCCATCGTCTTTAAACGATCCTCAATAGCCTTGAATTTCAGTTTTGCTTCCTCTAACTGAGGGATAGGCCCATCAAACCTTGACCCACTATTCTGCATGTCCGGGCCGTGGTACACATCAAGAGGGTCTTCCTGAACTTGCTGAACTGTAGTAGGTCGGGGCTGAGTTGAAGTTGCCCCGGTTTGGATTCCTGGATTGTTGATGGGAAGAGGAACTGAAGTAGTTCCATCTCCAAGAGGTACATACCCCGGTGGAGTATAACCTGGAGGTAAACCATACGTGGGCCACACCATGCTAGCCGGTTCAGTAGTTGCTGTTTCTGTATTTGCTGTTGGAGCTGGTGGCTGATTCTGCGCAGCCAACATTTCCAACACACGGTCCATTTTCGCTGCCAACTGGGAAACCTCCCCCTTTAGCTCACTATGCTGCTCCTGCCAATTTTCCATTACAAAGCTAGAAACACTTCTCGTCCAATGTCGGTGTCGAGGGTACAGCTGTTGAGATGGGAGAACGGCAATGAGATGATGCTTTTTATTATGTATGCAAATGCAGATGCATGTAAAGTTTATGTTTTTACTTTTGTTATATTTGATTTTTTCAGGGAATCGCAAATGTATAATTAATGTAAACACTTCAGGATATAGCCAAAAGATCAAAATGCCATTCAACTTTTAATCGAATCATTACATAGTCATTGAAAAAGCAAAGTTACAAAAATTCAAAATCCCAAAGATTCATTACATAACAAAACCTAGATACAAAACTAGAGTCTCTTCTTGGCTTTCTTCACAATGTTCTGGTATGCCGTCACAACTGCTCGGCAATAACATACGAAATCCTTGACCGCACTTGGGATATTAAGCAAAGGGACCTCCACTTCGGCCACCCTCAACATCCGGGGCATCTCATCCAACACTGAGTTAGACACAAGCAACATCTTGTGGAAAGCTGTCCTCCATCTAGCCATCTCTTGCAAAGACATCTCAATGACCACCTTGTGATGCTTCAAGTCTTTCTCTAAATGCTCAATTTGTTCCGCCACTTGAGTCATTTGGTCTTCATGGGCTCTCATGAGCTGAGCTAGACTTTCTTCATATCTCTCCATAGACTCCTTGTCTTTTTGCCTTTCTTGAGAGTGAAGCCTTTCCTTCTTTTGCAACTCTAGCTCTTTCTCTTGCTGAAACGTCTTGAACTCTTGCTTGACTTTCCTCAATTCTTGAGTCCTTTCTTCACACTTCTTTTTCCACTCTTCTTGAGATTTCATGGCCTTACTGCCGGTGTCATACATAATGTTACCGGAACGCTCTAGGTCTTTGATTTGTTTCTTCAAGGCCATGATACTCATGTCTGAACTCGTGAGACCATCCTTGAACTTCTCTTCCCTCCCTTGGGCTTCTTTCACTTTCTTTTTGCACTCTTGAATTTCCTCGTCTTTCGCGTCTCTCTCCCTTTTGAAGTTCTTCGCATCTCCTTGGGCACTGAAGCACTTGAATTGTAATTCCTCATTTTCTTTCTTAAGCTGCGCAATTTGGGTTCAGGCTCTGGAGAAACATAGGTTATGGGAGTGGTGGTGGCGAAAGGCATCCGGATCTGTAGAACGCGGTCTTTTACCCACTGAGTGTATGCTTCTTTGGCTAAGCAATTTTTCTTTCCCATCAATGTTTTGTCAATCCTCCTCCATGCTCTCTTTACTTTACCCCATAATTCTGGGTTATCGTCTTCAGACTTCAAAATGAATTCCGTCAACAACACCTTTTCTGGTTCGCCTTCAATAGGGTAACCCAACTGACGAGTAGCCAAGACCGGATTATAATTCACACAGCCTAAGGTTCCAATGAGAGGGACATTAGGAAATCCGTCACACTTGAGGAGCATTTTGGGTGAGTCCAATCGTCGAGAGTACCAACGGATAACATTTGCGGTTAGAGAAATTAGCTTGTCAGTCCACTTGGCTGACACATCCTCCACAAAAGGTCCCTTTTCGGGCATATGCAACCAGAACCAAGACATAAGCAAAGGAACACAACACTGCACTTGACCACCTTTCTTCACGCTACTTCGGTCACAAAGAGAGTAGATGCAATCTGCTAGTAATGTAGGAACTGGATTCTTTGTTAAAAAAAAACCCCAACTGCTGACATGCTGACTAAATTGTCTCGGCTGGGAAACAAAACCAAACCGTACACCAATAAGGCCAAGATAGCATTGTGAGCCTTCCAATTACCTTTAGATAACTCTTCTCGTGCCCTAGTCTCCAAAGTGGTTTTGAAAAACCCTTCAACCCCTTTAGGCGTTTGGAGTGATGCAATCCCCTCTTGCTCAAGATGCAAAGCCTTCACAATATATGTCTCGGTAGGAGTCTCTCTCATATAACACAGCCTATTTTCAATGTTTAGCCCCAAGATCTTTTCAAACTCTTCTATTGTTGGAGATAGTTGGAAGTCCTGAAACGTGAAGCAACGGAGAGGAAAGTCAAAGAACTGGGCCAGAGTGACCAGTGCAGTAATGTCCACTTCCACATGCAACAGATCCAAAATAGACCCATAAGTAGCTTCAAAGTTAGTCCGACTGATAGAGGTCAACTTCTTTTCCATGGCTATAAGACTATCCACCTTTGGGACCTTGAAGACAAAATGATGACAACCCTTTCTTTCAAAAGCCATATCCTTTGTGTTTACAAAAAAATTTTAATCCCCTGAAAGAATCAAATTTGTTATTGTTTTGACTTCATGAATTTGATGATGAATGATATGCATGCATATGTCAAAAGGAGCACGCAAAGTCACAACGGAGCATAGATTTGGGTTTATTATTCTGTGGTTGGGAAGGCCCAAAGTTACTTGCAACCCATCCCTCTCACATGTTGTTCTAAGGTTAATAAAGTGCCTAAAATCACGGATTGCCCCTTTGGAAACGATGTCGCTATTGCAAAGCTCACGACAAGCGCGTCCAAAAGGAAATCTCCTCTGAGTAAGGCCGTTGAGCATCCTTGACACGGGTTCTAAACAGAGGTCCCTAATAACAAGGTTTGGTTCTAGACCGGATAATAAAAGGTCCCTAGAGTCATGGACCCAACGAGAAAACATCAGAGACACTAGTCAGCTGTCCGGTGTCCTGACATCTCCAAGAGGATCTACTCTAGGCGAGGTGATTATGTCGGAGTCACTAGTCAGCTGTCCGGTGACCCAACATAAAGACCTCTAGCTTAGCCTAAACTTTTCTCAAGCTCGGGTATAGAGCTTCTCACAGTAACCACGCCACAAGGGCAAAAGAAAAATAAAAGAAGGAGTAGAAGAAGAGAAACAGCCAATCCAAGCAGATATAATTGACAGAAAAATAAAAGATAAGGCAAGATACTGCAAACCTGAAAAAGCAAACAAACGAACAAACCAACCAAACTGGGCTTAACTCTCAAGCGTCCCCAGTGAAGTCGCCAGCTGTAGCGGGCTGGAAAATCACTTCCATTTTTTATACAATGAAGTCGCCATCGACGTTTATTTATCCCGTGAGGGGAAAGGAAAATATCGCGAAAACCTTGTTTTAGGTTCGGGAGTTGGTTATGCGAGAGGAAGGTATTAGCACCCCTCGCATCCATCGTACTCGATGGGAACCGTTTAGGTGGTTTAGGTTTGTCTGCGCAGGTTTGAATTAAATTACTCTATCGTTGGCTAATCTCTACTTCGTTTCCGCTTTAACAAAAAAAGTTTTTATTATTTGAGTTTGACGGTTGTAGGAGCCCGCTCCTACGTATTCCCCGGTGCAATGGGAAATTCAAAACTCACGTAGTTCTGATAAAAAATGTTTGTGTGGTTGGTTGATTTTAGTGAATAACGTTTATGTCGTATTCCGCTGATACAACGACGCTTGTATGCTCAACTTAGAGGCTTAAGCTGTGTGTGTATCAGAGGAATAGATAAAACAAGTATCCACTATTAAAAAGAAAGTTTGATTAACGGATGCGGCTTAATTCGCATTCCGCTGATACAACGACGCTTGTATGCTCCACTTGGAGGCTTAAGCTGTGTATGTGTCAGAGGAATGGATAAAGCGTATATCCATGTTTTCCGAAAAGAAGTTTAAGTGTGTAAGGGTTAACTTTTAACGCTTGTTTTTGGAATGAGAGTAGCTCGAGTAAACTAGTCAGCTGACCGGCTACCAAGACAACTCGGGGAAGAAAGAAGCAGTTGCCAGATTCTCCCTTTTTCATTCATTATTTGTTACGAAAACCTTTAGTTAAGTTTACTTAAGAAATAGTGTCTAAAAGAAAAGACGAGTGTTGGTTGGTTTTAATGCTCATTTTAGAATGAGAGCAGCTTGAGTAAACTAGTCAGATGACCGGCTACCAAGACAACTCAGGGAAGAAAGAAGCAGCTGCCAGATTCTCCCTTTTTCATTCATTATTTGTTATGAAAATCTTTGTTATTTTGATTATGAAAACAAAAGTCCAAAGGAAAAGAGCAAGAGAGCCAGAGCAGACAGAATAGCAAAAACAAGTAATAATAATGATGAGATAAATCACAAAATAGGCAAAGTATAAATGCAAATGCATGAATCAATATGATATAAATGAATAATGCAAGTATGCAATACTAAATAATCATGTATGAAACAATAAATTAAATATGGTACAAAAATGAAGTTGCGAACAATTAAATAAATATGCGTAAAGGTAAATAAATAACCAAACATAAGCAAACATGATCAACCTAAGTCAATTAAAATTAAACAAAATGTTGTGCAAGAGAAAGTGGCCCAAAAATACTTAAAAAAGTAATTTAGTTCACTTAAGCATTTATTTAAATAAGCTAAAAGCAATTAATTACAAAAATGACTTATGTAAGTAAGCTAAAAGCAAAAACAATTAATCATGACAAAAAAAGGACAAGATCTCAGCACCCTATATTGGATTAATAAGCTTTAAAAAAAGCTATTATTCCAATAAGTGCTTTTAAAATAAGCCAAAAAACAACAACTACGCTAAAATAACTTAAATAATAAGCTAAAACCTAACATAAATAATAAAAACATAAAGGAAAAATTTTAGCATAACAGAAATAGCCAAAATAGCTTAAATAAGCTATTGGCTAAATAAGTGCTTTTTTTTTTGAATAAGCTGAAAATAAATTAAAATTTAATCAGGAGGGGGGTGTAAATAAAGAAGACAAGTAAAACAGGGGGGGGGGGTGCGCATAGCAGATCTGGACCTGAAGCCCAGTCCATGCGCCGGTCAGCCAAACAACAAACAAAGTCAACAAAAAAAAAGATCCAGTGCGGCGACGAACGTAGGTGCAGGATAAGATTTTAAAACAGGAACTGCACGATCAATCTTGCGCGTACGATTAAAAAACAACGATCTTATCCTGACCGTCCGTTCGCGCGCGCGTGAATCAAGGGCCAGGATCAAATCTGGGTAGCAGATGAAGATCTTCATCTCCTACCTCAGAACTCCGGCTAACCTTCATAGCTCCGGCACGGTGGTTCCACCACCGGAGCTCAAAACAACGTCAAAACCAACAAAATGATACACTATCTTGCACGAAATTTCACAAGGAACACGAATATGCAATTAGTTTTCAACGAAACATCATAGAAACGCAAAAACGAAGTGATCAAGTTTCAAAACTCAAAACACAAACTCACAGATTATCACGAATTGAAGTAAACTAACAACCCAGAAAGCATCTAGACATGGAATGGAGTTGGAAGGTGCAAGCTTTTACCTGAATCGACCTCTGAATCACACGATTTGAGCTCGTTTTTCTCCTAGCCACCGTGCTGTTCCTTAGCTGCGTTTCCTTCACTTTCTTGCGTAAAAAATGAGGGCTTCTTGCTTCTGGATACTTGGTGAAGGTGTTTGATGAAATAGAATCAGGCTTTGAGTGAGAATTTTGTGATTTGAAAATTTGAGAAATGAAGAAAAATGGAGTTTGAAGGTAAGGTGTGAGCTGCGCCGTTTTTTAGTGTATTTTTCCACCCTAGGGCTCTGAAAACAATGTGTTATTTATAGGGAGGAATTAGGTTAAGAAAAATGGTGATTTGTAAGAGTTAGTGAGGGCAAATTGGAGATTGATTCTTTGATGATTTTTGTACTAAGTGATGAGGTGGTGAGAAGGAATGGAACCTTCTATTCCATGATGAGGTGTCAAATGATTGGAGAATTTTGTACCTCTTTGATTTTTTTTTCATTTTTTTTGGAATAAACAAAATACAAATAATATATAAAATAAATGAAAATAAAATAAATATGCCAAAAATAAAACATGCATGATGAAATTATGATTATGTGAAATATTTATGGATCAAGAATGGAAGAAAAAGAATTAAAATTTGATTTTTAAAAGGTTTCTTGAAATGCAAGTAACTAATTAAAGATAAATAAATAAAGAAAATGCGAGGGCAAAATGGTAAAATTTTGTCTCTTATGATCATGCTAAGCCATAATCATGCAAGAAAAAATAGTTCCATGTGTTTTGTGTCAACATTGATTTTTAAATTGAAAAATGGTTTTGTTGACTTATTTAAAAAAGTGCAAAATGTCATGGGGGCAAAATTGGAATAGGAAAATATATGGGGGCAAAAATTGGAATAAAAAAGTATGGGGGCAAAATTAGGGTATGATAGTGGCGTCGTGTCTGACTTGTCAGAAGGCGAAGATTGAGCACCAGAGACCAGCAGGGATGCTGCAGTCGTTAGATATCCCCGAGTGGAAGTGGGATAACATTTCTATGGATTTCATCACTGGTTTACCTAAGACCAGGAGGAAGCATGATTCCATTTGGGTGATAGTGGATTGTTTGACAAAGTCCGCTCATTTTCTACCGGTAAGGATTACGGATACAGCAGCAAAGTTGACCGATATTTACATTGCTGAGATTGTGAGGTTACATGGGATTCCGTCAAGTATAGTGTCGGATCGAGACCCAAAGTTTACTTCACACTTTTGGAAGACTTTGCATGAGGCGTTGGGGACGAAACTGAGATTGAGTTCCGCCTATCATCCTCAGACAGATGGGCAGACTGAGAGAACAAATCAATCATGGGAAGATTTGTTGAGAGCATGTGTATTGGATGATCGTGGGAGTTGGGATGATATGTTACCATTGATAGAATTCACATACAACAACAGTTTCCACGCGAGTATTGGAATGGCACCATACGAGGCTTTGTATGGGAGGAGATGTCAGACTCCTTTGTGTTGGTACCAAGATGGGGAGAGTATGATAGTAGGACCGGAAATGGTACAATAGACGACGGACAAGGTCCGAAAGATAAGGGCAATGATGAAGGTTGCTCAAGATCGCCAGAAGAGTTATGCGGATAGGCGACGGAGGCCTCTAGAGTTTGAAGAGGGAAATCATGTATTTCTCCGAGTTACACCAACGACTGGCGTTGGAAGGGCTTTGAAAGCGAATAAGTTGACTCCAAGGTTTATAGGACCTTATCAGATTTTGGAACGGATTGGGAAGGTAGCATACCGGATCGCGTTGCCACCGGTACTATCTTTGATACATGACGTATTCCATGTGTCGCAATTGCGGAAATACACACCGGATCCGTCACATGTGATCACACCAGATGACATCCAGTTGCGGGATAACTTGTCATTTGAAGTTCCGCCGATCAAGATTGCGGACAGGAAGATGAAGCGTCTGAGAACGAAAGAGATACCTTTGGTGAAGGTAATATGGAACGAAGCTACAGGAGATACCACCTGGGAGCTCGAGAGTAAGATGAAAGAGTTGTACCCCAGATTGTTTGACGACGTCTAAGTTTCGAGGACGAAACTTCTTTTAGGGGGGTAGTATTGTAAGACCCAAGATTTCATTGTATAGTTGGTTTAAGGAATATTAGGGTTTCGATGTGTTCGTGTTGTGAAACATCGTGTAATTATTAAGTTTTGCTGTAATTGAATCTGTTTTGGACTCGTGCGCTAAAAAGGCACAGGCTTTTGTCTAGTAATCCTCTTTTGTGAATAAGAAGGTTGCTGTGGATTTAGAATGACGAGTTTTGGATTATTCTTGTTTTCGGAAAAATGAGTAGGATTTTACCCGCGGATGTAAAATCTTACTGCGTCTGTTTTAAGTGAGGTTTCGGATGGGAGTCTTATATATCTGCGTGAGTGAGGTTATGTTCTGAGAATAATTTTCTAAGGTATGGAAGATAATTACAGTCGCGGAAAAAGATCCGGCGATAAGTTTTGGATTTGTTAAACGGTAGTCATTCTTTCTATAGTTTTCTGTTCTGGTGAGTTTCGTTCGTCGCGGCGCGCGAGAGCTGAACGTGTGAGTTTTTCTAAGAGGTGTTGAGTTTTATCTCAAGTGGGTTTGGATTGGTTTGATCCAATGGCTAGGATTTTGTCTTGGCATTTTATCTTTTGATCCAATGGCCATGAGTTAGCAAGAGCCTTTGGCATAGTAAGGAGGTGTATCACTTGTGGACTTAAGAAAATCACAAATCCTCTCTTTTTCTTTCTCTCTTTCACGTGGAACTCTATTCTTGCTCACCTTCATCCTTAAATTTTCATTTCCTCACCATTTCACTCCATTTCAAGCTTGGAAGCTTAGTGGAAAGTTGTAGAGAATCTCTTTCTTAAGGTAACCCCTCTATTCCTATCTTGTATGTATTCAAACTTGTAGAGTTTGTAGGATTTTGGGTTTATGTTCTTATGAGGGTTTGGTGAGAAATGTTGTTTTTGCTAGCTTTTATTTCATGAAAGTTGTTCATGAGGGTTTTGTAAGCATGTTTAGGCTTGGTAGTTTTGGGTTCCATGAGTGGATGGGAGTCTCATGTATTTATGAGCTAGGGTTTGAGAAAAAAAGTATATTGATCGATAACATGTGGTTAAGTTGTAAGGGTTTGAGCCTTTGGGCAAAAGGGAAATGTGTTGTATGGTTTTGTTTTAGAAAATCCGATGAAAAATATTTTGGTGTTTATGAAAATATTTCCTAAGTGTTTTGAACTTGAAAATGGTGTTTTAAGTTCGGCCTTGAGTTGCCAATTAAAACGTTTTTGCGTGGTCGTATCTAGTGTTTTGAATGTGTCGGAAAATGTTTTGGAGAGGTTTAAGAAGTTTTGAAAAACTTGGTGTTTTGGGTTTGAAAATGAAAACTAGAACCTTGGGTTTTAATCAACCATCTTGCTTATGAAAATGGTTTGTCTTATGCTTTAAAATGTGTTGGAATTAATAGAACCAAACTAGGCTTGGTGGGGAAAATTTTGGGTGAAAATGCTGTTTCTGCTGTTTTGCCTCTGGTGTACTCGCTAAGCGAGCTGTTACTCGCCACAGCGAGCGTGCTTTGAAGCAACTCGCCAGAGCGAGCTCCAGAGCGAGTGAGATTAGTAGCTCCTGACTTCACTCGCCGTCAACTCGCCGTGGCGAGCTCTGGGACCAAAATTTTTGGAGTTTGATGTTCTAAAATTATTTTTAGGCTTCCTATCCCCTTTTCTTAATTTTTGGTTATGGTTGGGATTGGAAACGGGTTTTTCGTGTACTCGGAAAGTGTGTAGCTTATAACGCAAGAAAACGGCCATTTTGCATTTCAAATTATTTAAGACTTTTGCCTATGGTTTTGAGTCCTAAAAATAGTACAAATAACTCATGGGGATTGATCAATATAGTAGAATTTGGGGTGGTATCCGAAAGAGTGGATTTTCCTTAGGAACCTTTAGGTTTTTGGGGTTTTTGGTTTAGTTTCAATACGATTGGTTGGAAAACAATGTATTGATCGTACGCTACTTGTTTTAGGAAGCGCGTTGTGTTGGTTGGACGAGTTTTAGTAAACGGAAGCTTGCCGAGGTAGGGGCTCCACTTTATTTCCGTCTTTTAAAACGATTACGACATGTTTGGTTTTGCTGTTATGCATTTGTTGTGTGCTTTGACATGTTTGTACTTATGTATTCTCGTTGATGAGAACGTGGTTATAATTACTTGTGCAATTTACATATGATTAGGAAAATGTATGTAGGATGTGATGGTTTGTGCATAGGCTTTAGGCTATGTGATTGGTTGCATGAGCATATATTAATGTGTGCGTCGGATAGGACTACGCGGGGATTTTGTCTGTGTGACTATCCTGTATATGCCTAAGAGAATATATGTCATGCATTTCATAGTTGCATGCCTAGGTGTATGTCTGTGTGACTTTGCCTACGTACCGGGCGTTGACTGTGTGGCTTCGCCAAATCCGACTGGATTTTATTGAGTTGGTGTTGTCTGTGCGACTTCACCTGGTGTTTGTCTGTGTGACTTCACCCGCCTTGTGTGGCTTTTTAGTGCGGGTACATTTATGACTGTGTGGCTTTGCCTACCCCACGACTCTTCGAGGAGAGGTTAATTTTCCGGAAAATCATGCATGTGGCGAACCAGTGACGGTTGTCACACCCATTGTAGAAGTCTGCATTAGGATTGGTGATTTATTTATATATACCCGTTGGTGGGAACTACTTTTGAGTTTAAGAGCTTTCTCTTGTGTATGTGGAAATTTGCTATGTGTACAACTCTCGCACCCATTATTTATATGCATACTTGTATTTTGTGGTGACCCCTTTCTTTCATTTGCGGGCTCATCCCACCCAGATGTTGGGCTAGGTCGTGGTGACGACGGTGGCTGTTCCGGGTCCCAGTGAGGTTGTTGGAGTTTAGCTTAGTTAGACTATGCGCCAGTGTGGGTTGTACACTGTGCTTTTTGGGTTAGGCATAGGATTGTAGCTTGTTTTGTTGTAAGTATTTGAATACTTTGCTTTGGATTGTAATTATTCCTGAATACACTTTGCTCGTCGAAGCACCTTTGGTAATGAGTTCTTTGTATATTTGAATGCCGGCTCATTTAAAATCTTTTATGCGTAACTCTGATGTGTATAAAAGAAAAAAATATATAATGCCTTTTCTGGCTTTTGAAAAACGGGCTGTTACAATGATCCGGCACGATATAAAACTGCATGTGATGATCCGACACGATATGAAACTGCATGTGATGATCCGGCATGATATAAAACTGCATGTGGTAATGATTTGAATTAATTTTAAAAGAAAAACTAATGTTATTTCTTGATGATGAATATTTTGGTGAAAATATAGAATTATTTTCTTTTGAGTGAGTGAATTTTAAATTTTCAAGATGGTGAGAAGAGTAGGATATTAGTGTATCGTAGTATGTGTTTGTTATATTTTGTTTATAAGAAGTGCTAGATGATTACTAAGAACTTGAATTGCTATGCGTTTTATGAGTAAAAACATGAATATCTCATAATTCTATGTTGTGATTGTAGATGCATGATTCTAATTGTACTTTCAAGTCTATAATGATGTTGTATGCTTGAAGTTTTGGATTTTAGGGATCGGTGAGTGTAAGTTCAAAACCGTAGCAGAGCACCCGGATTCTGGATGTGCTCGCTAGGCGAAGGATGAACCTCGCTGAGTCTCGCTAAGTCTCACTAATTCCTGGGAAATTTTCTGACTTGTCTCACCAGGAACTCGGTAGCTTTTGCTAAGCGAGGGAGTCAGACCAGAAATTTTTTTTTCTTGTTGATGTTCTATGTAAAATTAAACACTTATGACATGATGTAATTACGTATAATTGATGATGAATGTGCATTCATGTTTGTATGGAAGATAAATATGGATGTTAGACATTGATGATGTTTTATTTTAAATCGTTCGACGTGAGATTTTTGTTTCCTTGTATTTTACTGCGAGTAAAATTAAAATGCAAAGATGAATCATTTTGATTATTTGAACTTGTATGGAATAGTATAATTTATTTTATATGACGTAGAATTCAAATATGACTTGAATATGTAAATAGAGTTAATAGTTAATTCAACTATTCGTGGTAGAGTTTATGGAAATTGTTTTGTATGCTTACATGTGTGCGTTTGTGAGTAGTTACTTATAACATGAAATAATTTTAAAGAACTAATATTATTTCTTGATTATGTAGATCTTGTTGAAAATATGAAGTTATTTTCTCTAGAGTATGTGGAATAAAATTTTCATGAGAGTAAGAAGAGTAGAATAGTAGCTCCTTCTAGTATGTGTAGGTGTATATTTTGTTGATAACATGTACTAGATTGTTGCCATGAGACTTGATTTATTTCTTTTGCTATCTATAAGTTATAGTGAGTGATTATGTCATTTCTTTATGATAGATTTGATAAATATGATGTGCATATTTGATTGTTTTACCATGTTAACTATCATGCTAAGTTAATTATTTCTTGCACGATATGATTTAATACATGTGATTTGTTGGACTGTTTGGAATCTGTCATTATATGATATTCATCTTTTATTGTCTTAATTTGATTCTTAATTTTAAGATTTATAGAAGATGTATGTTACTTGAATGTCCATGTGAAATGTTTTAAATTGCTTGATGTAATCTCAGATAGATGCCGTGATTGTAGTTACCCCTTGTATGCGACATATGTGTGTGAACATTGTCGATACTAGATTCTTTTGGGAAGAATAAGTTAGAACCGTAGAAGACTACAGTTAGATGTGAGAATCGGGAGTTCCAATAGATGATTGTAGGTGGGTTTGAAATAAGTGGGGGAGAAGGTTATAATCCTCAGATACGTTGAGTGATAGGTAGAGATGCTCGAAGGAGAGTGTTTATACGTTAGTGATGTTTATTTCGGAATTGATTGAACAAAAGGAACAAGTTGATGAATTTTGGGTCTTGGTCGAGAGGAGGAATGATTAATGATCCGTCGGAAGTAGATGTCGTGTTTTGGTGAGAGGTCCCTAAGTTAGTTAGTGTGACCAGTTGAACTTGGAATTAGCAGTCGCAACTGTGTTTACGTTTTGGAAGCATTACTTGTATGGCTTGGAATTGGATGTGTTCGGTGATCGCAAGAGTTCGAAGTATTAGTCGATCAAGGAGAGATGCATAAGTCGCATGAGGAAGTAGTTAGTGATCGGAAGGATTAATATTTTGGATTGTGTTACCATCCGAGTAGAGTTAATGTAATGATAGATACTTAGAAAAATAAATTTTGCAAGATGACGGCAATTAGGACGAAAGGATTAGAGTTAAGTGAATCGTTCGAAATGTGAGATTGATATAAGAGTTGACACTTAGAAGTGTAAGTTGAGTATGATAAAGTTGACAAGCGTAGTCTCGAAGGGGTTTGAGAAAGTTAGAAGGTGGATTTGAATTTAATGGACCGATAGAAGCGAATCAGTCAAAGTAGAGTAAGCGAACCTCAAATAGATGAGAATGGAATTATAAGATTCTAAGATAGAATTTGTGAGTGGAAGAATATTTCAAAGAGTTTTTGTAAGAGGCTTGTCAAAGATAGAGTAATTCAATTTGGATAATGACCGGACAATTAGTGTCAAAGTTGAATGCAATTCTAGGGTAGAATCTGCGAGTTAGATTTATCGAGTTCAAAAGGAAATTTTAAGATAAAGTTGTCATTGGAATCAAAACGTTGAGATCGTTAAGTAGAAGGATATGTTGGAAATGTCCTCGTGAGACTTTGAAAGTCGAGACAAAGTTAAGTGCGAAATGTTATTAACTAAAAATATGAGATAAGCAAGTTAACCTTTAGAGGAACGTGTTGAGAAATAGTTAGGTGATTGTCTATCGAGAAAAGGATTGAGTATAGAAGAGATGATGAGGAATAGAAGGATTACAAGTTGTGCGTAGTGTAAGGAAAATAGACATAGCATTAGTGTGTGACTTGATGAATGACTTAAGATGTATTGGATGTAAGTATCTCAATATGAGGAGTGATGTCGGACAACTAAGGAGTAATAAAAGAGATGGAAAATGAATATATATCGACGGTAGTAATTTAAAGAGGTGAACATTTTATGCAAGCGGCACAAGAGTTAGGTAATATATAACTTGGAAGTGGCATAGTTATGTTGCAAATTGTGAATGTCCCTTTGTAGATGAGAATTATTTTGGAGTGTAGAAGATTGAAGAGTACTTATGATGAGAAGTTCTTGATAAGAGAACATAATTGAAGTTGGTAAAGATAGTTTATGCTACCATCATGATTATCGGATATTTATTGACAAATTAAGGAATTGATCAACCTTAATCTCTTGTTAATGGTAAACGAAAATTGTGTTAATTGAATAAACTAGTTTTATCAAATTTGATAATGTGTAGAGTTTAGAATTTTGTTGGAAAATTGGATGAAGAGGTTTGATTGAGTTGTTTGAATCGTGTAATTTTCGAGGTCGAAAATCTTTTAAGTGGGGGAGAGTTGTAACATCCCATTTTATTTATTGGTCGTTTTAAGTTTAATTATTTATGTGAGGTAGAATATTTTATTAGACGATAGTGTAGAATAATTAGTTTTACCGCGAAATATTAGTTAACGAGCGAGTGTACAGTGTTAATGGGCCTTAAGCCCATTGGGCCTAAGACCAATAGTGGGGCGCCACTTAATGGCTTGGTTAGTCAGAGAAACTCATTTTTCTTGTATTCTTGGAGAAAGTAGTGAGAAGGAAGAGAAGAGAGAAAGTTAGGGCAAGAGAGAAAGGGAAGAGATTTCAAGAGGAAGGACTAGAGTTTTCAACCGATCTAAGGTAAGAGAGTAGATTCTTAATCATGAGTGATCAGAGAAATGGGAGAGTGTCGATTTCTCCGTACCCAAACTTTCTCCACTCATTTTCGTTTTTGGGGGTGAGAGATTTTCTTAAAGAAAGTTGAAATTGTTGTTCCTAATATGTTTAATGAACTTATACCATGATGTATGTACGAATTTAAAGGGAAAAATGGGAATTTGTAGATGTTTGAATCAAGTTTTCTTGATGTAACAGCCCGGCGACCAGCCACACAGATGCTGAAGCCCCGCTGCTCGTTACCAGCTTAATCACTACCCCCCTTGTAGTGTTTTTGCCTCCCGTGGGATTCGAACCTAGTACCTTGGGGATAAATACATGTTCAATGCAATCACTACTACCAATTGAGCTACTAGCTCAATTGGTAGTAGTGATTGCATTGAACATGTATTTATCCCCAAGGTACTAGGTTCGAATCCCACGGGAGGCAAAAACACTACAAGGGGGGTAGTGATTAAGCTGGTAACGAGCAGCGGGGCTTCAGCATCTGTGTGGCTGGTCGCCGGGCTGTTACATTAAAAGGCGCCTTTTAATGTAACAGCCCGGCGACCAGCCACACAGATGCTGAAGCCCCGCTGCTCGTTACCAGCTTAATCACTACCCCCCTTGTAGTGTTTTTGCCTCCCGTGGGATTCGAACCTAGTACCTTGGGGATAAGTACTAGTCCATGCAATCACCACTACCAATTGAGCTGCTAGCTCAATTGGTAGTGGTGATTGCATGGACTAGTACTTATCCCCAAGGTACTAGGTTCGAATCCCACGGGAGGCAAAAACACTACAAGGGGGGTAGTGATTAAGCTGGTAACGAGCAGCGGGGCTTCAGCATCTGTGTGGCTGGTCGCCGGGCTGTTACACTTGAGTTTTATGAGTTTTGAGTAAATGTGTAAAATCTTGCTTTATGGTATGAATTGGTGTAGATCTGTGTATCTATTGGTGTTTTTATGTGTATAATCATGTATGTTAACTTAAATGAAGCTCATTTATGAGTTATAGCATGAAAAATGGAATTTTGGGTCGATTTTGAGTTCAACCCGTAATGCTGATTTTTCATGAACTGGTGTTGCTCGCTTAGCGACCAGCTAGCGACCAGTAGCGACCAGCTCGCTGATTTTCGCCAGTTAGCGTTTCTGTCTGCCTTGTGCTCGCCAGTGCTCGCCAAGCGACCAACCCTGACATTTATTTTATTTTCTTTGAGTTTTACATGTGATTGGAGTATGATAACATGTTTCATTGGTATTCTTTTGCCATGATTAATTGTTGGTATTATTGTTGATTGGAGTATTGAGTATGTGTGTTTAGATTGCAAATTATCTTGATGATGAAGTAAGTGGATTTGTGTTCTACTTAAATTATGGAGATGTCTAATACCTAGTGTATTGACTATGTGTGAGTATTCATGAGCATACATGCATTCATGAATTGTATATGGAGTTAGAATTATATATTCTAAAAATGGAGAATTATCGGGTTATATGTAACTGATAATGGAGACTATTAGAGGTGAGATACTCTAATAAAGACGAATGGAACCACATGCATTAGTCGTGTCTAGGGTGACATGACATTGGTTGTGACATTAGATGCATTAGGAGAATGTGCATTTATATGTTAAGTGATTAATTGTGCTTGTGTGGTGAATCTTGAATACTTGTATATGTGTTGTGACATTAGATGCATTAGAAGAATGTGCATTTATGTGTTAAGTGATTATTTGTGCTTGTGTGGTGAATCTTGAATACTTGTATATGTGTTAAGATTATGTTGATGAGTTAAAATTGAATTATGTTTATAATTTCATTGGAGTAGTAAGTGTACCTTATACTTATGATTTTGTGGATTATGTGATCTAAATGTGATCTAACTCTCTTATTTTGTGATAATTTCTGAACTTTGGGGTTCAGGTTCTCAGGTTGACGTATCCGCTCTGATCATGACACGGGGAAAGGGTTTATATATGTATATATATGTAAATAAAGTTTTTGTCCCTTATTTTAATTTATTTAATGATGTATCTTTTTAGGCATACTTTTGTAATAAACAATATTTTGCTAATTAAGTTATTAGTAATTATTTTGTTGAAGAATGTAATACTTGAACCATCAATTTTTATGTAATATAATCTATTTCCGTTGCGCAATTTTGAATCAAATTTTATTAAGAATGGTATTTTATTAAATAAAGGGTTTGGGTGTTACACTCCCATTTCAACCAATTTGAAACATCCGTTCTCCTTTGGCAACCTTTATTGTTCTATTCAAATAAGAGGAGTATAAATCTCATTTATATCATATCTCTATTCTTTGACAGTGCAAATTATTTCTCATTCAATTCAACAATTTTCCGATAGATATAATAATTTTGACCATATCTATCCACTAAAATTGATTTGATTGAACCTATGACCAACTCTTTGGTCTATTGAGAAATTCTATCATACTTTGTTGTTCTTTCAAAAGAACTCGTTTTAAATGATCTCATCATTTCTTTTAAAAGTATGAAATGTTCTATATCTAGATGTCAACTTGATGCTTCTGACAAGCATCTTTTTCGAATCTAGTTTATAGTAGGTACTTTTATAGAGTATAGTTCAATAGCTTATAGTTCTTCTTGCGTTTGAGAACAATTCTCAATTTGTGTACCAATTTAGAAACTCTTTTATGAGATTCTTGTCCTTCATAAGGACAATATAATTTATATTGTATAAAGTTTTAATTACAAAGATATGTAAGATATTTGTATAATTTTTAATAAGGACTTTTATTAAAATGCTTCCACTATTTTATTCAAAACAAATGACCCTCACCATTTGATTCGGAAAATCCCGTTGGAAGATTTTCTAGTGGGTCAAGATCCATATTTCACTTTGTCTTAAGTCCGCGGTGGGCGGATTACACAAGACTTAGTAATTTAGGTAGGAACTCCTTCCAATTGTATCTCATACAATTCTTGAATATGTCAATTGGGTGAATAACTCCTTATTCTAATTCATCTTATGAATTATTCCCAACCATTGCTTCTTAAACTCATATAATCTCATTATATTTGTTAAGTTAAGTTTGACCCTTACTTTAGAAGTTGGATATTACAATTATCCCATCGCACCTTACCAATATAGAGTATGCACTTCGCGGTGGGCGAACCTACATAGTTCGATACTAGTCTTGATGAGTTCTAATGCTTGGAAAGCGTAAACTTAATATTCACATATTTTATTATTAAAGAGAATGCACTCCGCGGTGGGCGAACCTACATTTTCTTTAATAATCTCTTATGTGTCTTTTGAGGGATATTTAATTGTTTGATCTCACCGGCTTGTTTAACATATTAAACGCTCTCACATGCATCAGCATACATACATACAATAATATAAAATGATATGGTTATGGCCTCCTAACGCAAGTGTCCTATCAAGCCAATGAGAGAACCCTAAACTAGCCTAACGATGATCTACTTCTCCAAGCATCATCTTCATGGCTGTCCTCTTTTGTTCCTCTTGTAATTCTATTATAATGTTACATCAAAGAATACTCGTTTTACACACGAGGGAGTAAGATGAGAAAAGAAGTTACATCAAGAAATTCAGAGAGAGGCACGACACGCAGGCCGTATTTAAAATCCCAAATTAAAACAAAGGAGTAAACTAAGGCCATAACCAATCATCACAAAAACACAATAATAAACACATATTTTATTATTATCAGATTAAATCCTGTAGATTAATAAAATTAAAATTTTGGCGAACGATCAAAAATTGGCTGCTGTCATCTGCGCCCAGCGCAGCCTGCCCTGCGCCTAGCGCAGGTCTGCAGCTGAAAACCAATTTTCATTCTGCCATCTGCGCCTAGCGCAGGAACGTAAACAACCCTTGTTTTTCCGCGAATCCTAATGCAGCAATTTCGTGCCGTCAAAACCTTTCATGACCGAAATTCAATATGATTGATTAACATGTCATTGCTTCACCATACTAATGTCGGATTCCAAAGCAAATGAACATGAATCGCTTCAATATCAAATAACTTTCATAATATGTTTTAATGAACGAAATTATGAACGATGCATCAAATACACCGCTTTGCATCACGATCACTTATATCACATATAAGTCTTGATCATTCTTATTTGTATAAACTTATGACGATTAACATATCGCTGCTTCACCATACAATTGTCGGATTCCGAAGCCGTTTCAATGTCAATCATCAAATTTTACACAAATAGATGCCAAATTTTAATTACTCGATTTCAATCTTAATTAGGTGTTTTAATCAAATTAAAACAAAATACATGAACTAAACAAACATCATATCATGGATTCGTAACTGGCTCTGATACCACTGAAGGAAAATAGCGTTATTTTAAGCAGCGGAATTCAAAAAATTTCCTTAGTTTGATCCTTACGAATTGGGCATGATATGTGTTTTAGGGTTTTTACCTCTTGAAGGGAAGAACCTTTAAATCACGATCTCTTGTAGGGAAGAACCTTTGAATCACGAACAAGACGATCACGAGCGTTGATGAAGATCACCGACGCCTCTAACTAGTCCACACGGACAGTCACCTTCAAAAGAGTGCTAGCCCTTTATGTTTGAAGGCTATGCAAGAATATTGAGAGAGAGAGAATTATTTTAGGATTTTCAATTCTAAAATGTTCTTGTGCTTTTTGTTGTGTATTGAGCAATGACAAGAGGTCTCTATTTATAGATATTTCTTGTCTTGTGCATCAAGACAACTCTTGTCTTGTGCACCAAGATATCTCTTATTGGGCAAAGCCCAACAAGAAACAAAACTAGGGCGCGCGCCCCCCCATGAGTGGTAGTACTCATGTGCGCGCCCTCCCTGTAAGACCCAAGATTTCACTGTACAGTTTTTCTAAGGAACTCTAGTAATGGCTACGAGTTTTAGGGTTTTTGGTGAAGCGGTTTGTGAGTATCGTCGCATTAATAGGATTTTTGCTGTAATTGAGCCTGTTTTGTGCTCGTGCGCTGTAAAGGCACAGACTTTTGTCTTGTAATCCTCTTTTGTGAATAAGAAGGTTGATGTGGATTCAGAATATCGAGTTTTGGATTATTCTTGTTTTTGGAAAAACGAGTAGGATTTTACCCGCGGATGGAAAATCTTACTGCGTCTGTTTTGCGTGAGGTTTCGGATGGGAGTTTTATATATCTGCACGAGTTAGGATATGTCCTGAGAATAATTTTCCAAGGTGTGGAAGAAAATTACAGTCGCGGAAAAAGATTCGGCGATAAGTTTAGGAAATGTTAAACGTCAGACATTCTTTCCGTAGGTTTTATGTTTTTGTGGTTTACGATCGTCGCGTCGCGCGAGAGCTGAGTACGAGATTTGTTATGGATGAGTTGATTAAATCTTGTGACTTTCTCATAAAGTAAAGTGATCCAATGGCTAGGGTTTTATGTTGGACTTTATTTTTGATCCAAGGGTGGTGAGTTAGCAAGAGCTCTTAATAGCAAGGAGGTTTGGTCACTTGGTGGACTTAGGAAATTTTCACAATTCACTCCTTTCTTTCTCTCTTTCACGTGGAACTCCATTCTTGCTCACCTTCATCTT
This sequence comes from Trifolium repens, assembly GCA_030408175.1. Lineage (NCBI taxonomy): Eukaryota > Viridiplantae > Streptophyta > Magnoliopsida > Fabales > Fabaceae > Trifolium > Trifolium repens. The sequence continues at coordinate 40,151,099 of CP125846.1, forward strand.
TAAATTTTCATTTCCTCACCATTTCACTCCATTTCAAGCTTGGGAGCTTAGTGGAAAGTTGTAGAGAATCACTTGCTTAAGGTAACCCTCTCTTCTCATCTCCTAGGTTGGTAGATTTTTAGAGTTGTGAGGTTTTTGAGTTTATGTTCTTAAGAGGGTTTGGTGAGAAAGGTTGTTCTTGCTAATTCTTGTTTCATGAAAGTTGTTCATGAGTGGTTAGTAAGCATGCTAGGCTTTGTTGTTTTTGTTTTCCATGAGTTGGTGAAAATCTCATGAGAAAAGTTAGGGTTTTGAGTTGGTTATGTATTGATCAATTACATGAGGTTATGTTGTAAGGTTTTGAAAAGAAAAGTTGTCTTTGAACCTTTGGGCAAAAGGGAAATGCGTTGTATGGTTTTGTTTTAGAAAATCCGATGAAAAATATTTTGGGGTTTATGAAAATATTTTCCTAAGTGTTTTGAGTAGTGTTTTTGGGGTCAAAGTGGTTTAAAACTCTTGTGACATGTGGTGTTACGTTTTACCTTGAAAACATGTTTGAAAATGATTACCGGACGGTTAAGGCCCGTAATAAAACTTGTGCTTGGGTTTGGTTTTGATTTGGGAAATGAAAATCAAATAACTTGCACTCGAAGCAACCAACATGCTTTCGGAGATGTATTGCTTGCTTATGAAAATGGTTTGTTTTTGTGCCTTGAAAAAGTGTTGGGAACTAATAGAATCAAACTAGGCTTGGTTTGGAAAAAGGTGGAGTGAGTTGCTGTCTTTTGCTGTCATGACAGGTGCAACTCGCTGAGCGAGTGTTTACTCGCTGGGGCGAGTGTCACAGGTCATGACAACTCGCCAGGGCGAGCTCCAGAGCGAGTAAGACCAGTACTCCCTGCCTTCACTCGCCACCAACTCGCCAGGGCGAGCTATGGGAGTTGAAATTTTGGATTATGATCTCTAAACTTGGTTTTTAACTTTCTAATCCCTTTTTATTAATTTATGGAAGTGGTTGGGATTGGAAACGGGTTTTTCGGGTACTCGGAAAGTACGTAGCTTGTAACGCAAGAAAACGGCCATTTTGCATTTCAATTTATTTAAGACTTTTGACTATTGTTTTGGGTCCTAAAAATAGTACAAATAACTAATGGTGGTTGATCAATACGATAGTTTTTGGTATGGTATCCGAAAGAGTGAATTTTCCTTAGAAACCTTTAGAGTTTTTGGGGTTTTGATGTAGTTTCATTACATTGGGTTTGGAAACGATGTATTGATTGTCCGTTGCTTGTTTTAGGGAGCACGTAGTGTTGTGTGAACGTTGCTTGTTGTGAGTGCTTGCCGAGGTAAGGGCTCCACTTTATTTCTGTCTTTTCACTGAGTTATAACATGTTGTTGGTTATCTTCGGTGATGCGTGTTTGTGTGTTTGGCATGTATGTGTTATGTATTCTCGTGATGAGTAAGTGTTACACTGTTTGCGCTGTTTACATATGATTATGAGAATATATGTATGAACAGGTGTTTGGAATACATATGATGAGAAATGTATGTATGAATTGCTATGATTTAGTTACATATGCTTGAGAGGTATGTATGTGTGGCATTACCATATGTAGGGAATCGTATGCTCATGCATTCATTGTGCGTAGTTGCGTGAGTGGACTACGGGGTGTTGGTTGCGTGAGTGGACCCACCCAAAATCCTACGGGATCTTTTGAGTACAATAAGTGGTTGCGTGAGTGGACCACGGGGTGTGATTGCGTGAGTGGATCCACCTTAACCCTTTGCGGTTTTATTGGTTATGATTAGTAATTCCGGAATTCATTTGCATGTGGTAGCTCTGGTAGTACCACACCCATTGTAGAAGTCTGCATTAGGCTTGTTGTGCATTATATATATAAGCCCGTTGGAGGGAATTGTTGAATGTTTTAAGAGCTTTCTCTTGTGCTTTGTGGAAATATTTGTTATGTGTACAATCTTTCGTACCGGTTATATATATATATATATACTTTTATTTTGTGGTGACCCTTTCTTTCATTTGCGGGCTCATCCCACCCCAGATGGATCAGTAGGCCTTGAGGGCGGTGGTTGCTCAGAGCCTCCGTGAGCTCGTGTTGGAGCTGGAGTGGTAGTTTTAGTTAGACTATGCGCCGGTGTGTTTGTGCACTGTGCTTTTGTTTAGCATAGGACATTCTAACTTCTTTTGGTTAGTTAGTGCTTGTAAGCACACAGACTTATGGATTGTAATTATTCAGGTTTACACTTAGCATTTTCGAATACAACATATATATGGTGTGATATATATATGGTTCGTTTGTAATATTTAATGTCGGCTCAATTAAAAATGTTTTGCGCACTCTGAGTGTCTGTTAAAAAAAAAATAAAAAAATAATGCCCTTTTTGCGTTATGAAAACGGGGTGTTACACTCCCACCATAACCTATGGTGTTCTTGCTCGTTTAAATTACCGTGATACCCTTATCACATTGCACATACACCGTACCTTACGGTGTTCCTTAATTATCTCAATATTAGACTGTCCTTATGTGTGTGACCCTTGTAGGTTTCCATCACGTTGGCAATTATATTAAATCCTTTATTTAATATAATTAACAATGAGCGGTATCTAGCAATACATCATTGCTACCCAAGTTATGAGAAATTAACACGTGATCATAACATAACCTTTAGTGATAATATATGCGTGTATAATTACCCCTTTGACCTTTATGTCTATATTGAACACAAAGCATACTTGGTGTCATCTTTGTCCAGTTCAATATTGGGCCCATGACATTTATCCTGTTATGCAGGATTGACAAATTCCATCTAGGTCACTACTGTGCCTCAACATGCTTTGTGAAGTACCCATCAACTGCCTTTATGGTTATCCTGTTACGGACAACGTTAGATCAGCAACAAAGTACTTGACTCCACATCTAGGGTACAAAGTGGTTTCAGGTCTAAGGGCGGTTTACACCATTATCACCATGAGAGTAACTTATGACACTTTGCATAACTTTGCATGTAGTACTCTCATAGCGGGTCAATCCGGTATAAATATTACTCCTAATATTTCTTATACCTATGTCAAGACTTGATAACTCCTTATCCCATGATCCAGGAGATGCGATCATCAGTCTATCTTCGTAATAGTCTTTATGCTTTAAGGTTATCCCTTTTCACCTTAAAGCTCGACTATGGATACTTTATGAATAGCGTCTTTATGTTTAATGTAATCTCATGATTAAGTCACACTTAATATTAAACGGACTTTCTATTCTAGGGACTTCATTATTTTGAACGTTACAAACATAATAAAGAAATGCCTATTATTATTAATAAATAAAGCACTAAAGTATTGGCCTCTAGGGCTTACTCCAACAATAATAAGATATATGAACACTTGATACAAATATCAATGTTCAAAGTAACAATAAATACAATTCTAAAACAAGACTAACTTAGAATTCAAAGAGAGAATACTAAGGTTCAACTATTGATATGATCAGAAGATGAGACGATTTGTCTTGGATATTCAAAATGAGTTCAAGTTGTATTTTGAGTGCTTTTGTACTTAGATGATTCTTGACAGAGTAACAGCTCTTTTAAATTGTTCAATCGTTGTGTACAAAATCTTCAAATCATCCTCCTATTTCTAGATGTGGGTGGAGCGTATGATTTGATTCCGTTGCAGTGAGAATCAGTCAGCTGGAGATCGTACAATTTCCTTCACATGGTATTTTAACCAAATCAAGTCATGTTTGTAAAATTTCATTCTTGTGAGGAAAGCTTCGCCCAAATCAGGTAATGGTTCGTACAAAAGTACCAACGTCATTATCATTGAGGATAAGGTTGATTCTCCAATTTGAACTTGTCAGAAGATGATGAATTCCAATCATATGTAGCATAGAATGTTCTTCTGACATAACGGCTATAACTGCTCTTATTAGAATCTTGTGTCTTCAACACAACTTTTGATGCGTAGCTTCTGATATGCTTTAAACTTGTAGCTTCTGATGGTTTGCATATACTTGCGCTTGACATCAAAACTTGCTACAACTATTTTCTTATACATTTGTAGATGGCATTTCAGAGCTTCTCTTATACGTGTAAAATTTTAGCATATATACCAGCACACTTAGAGTAAATTATTAGTGTACCCTATTGTATATTAATACTATTGTTATCATCAAAACTCAATTAGGTATGTCAGAACCGCTTTTGTTCCAACAATTTTTACTGATTCATAATATTTTACTGGATTAAATAAGTTTTTTGTCTCTGCAAAATTACCAAATTTAATTTTTCGTCTTCATAAAAAATACATGTTTTTATCCTTACAAAATATTTATGCATGCAATTTTAGTATGTTGTTAAGTTGATGTGTATTTATGATGATTTTACAAATATGTATATAACATTATAAAAAGTTTGCAAATGAACCTTTTATACTGTTCTATACACGTTTGATTGTCGAAATTTAAATTCATAAGTTAGTGTTTGTCCAATTAGGAGAAATTAAGATTTGATTGAGAAAATTTGATTTCCTTAATGAAAGTAACTATAATTAGAAATGTAGTATATTTGAAGAAAATCAAAGTTGAAGGATGTTGTTAATTTTTGTTTAGAATATTTCAGAAGAAAATCAGAGTTGAAGAGATGTTGATTTTTACTTAGAATGGTAGTATTTCTAAACAAAATCAAAGTTAAAATAAGTTTTTGATTTTTATTTACTATGCATCTGTTTACAGTGAAATTTGGTAAACAAGCGCTAGTTTCAGTATTTAAACTTGCGAGATCAACTAAAAATCTCAGGACAATTTTATGCTTGTTTTTTATAAGAAAAGTGTTTCAATGTTCATCAAAATTCAACAAACATTTGTAGTTTAGTTTTCTTAACGAAAAAGGAAAGAAGTAAGTTAATTTGAATCGCCTCAAGATCAACAAACTTCATGCAAAAGTAAAAACGAATTGCAGTAAATTGCTGTAAAGTAAACTTGCATTAATTGTAAAAGTGAATACAAGAAAATTGTTCACAAACCGTACATGTTTTCTACTTGAAATTCCTTTCTTTCCTCGCTGAGTACTTAGAATTTTTCAGAGAAAACTTTGTAAAAACAGTTTTGCGACCTCAATTTCTTCTAAGGAATTGTTATTTATACTTCGATGGAAAGAAAACCGCTTCAGATGATCTCAACGCTCCAGATTGAATCTTCGAACCCCACGTTCTTTACTCTAAAACTCCTTTCTGGTGCGTTCGAACCTTGGGCCTAACCTGAACTTTTGGGCCAAAACCATTTGGCCCATAATCCATTTGTTTCGTTTCGAATCTTAAGCTAAGCTTTCGACTTCGAAGACCTTTGCAGGGAAATCTGATAATCGAACTAGCTTGCGAGAGTAATAATCGAAGTAACTTTTTGATTCGAACCTTGAAATTCCTGGCACGTCAGCTATCAGATGTGCTACACGATGTTCTATCGAATGCTTCAACACTTGAGATGTTGAGATCAATGTTGAAGCATTATGCTGACAGTGGACATAAACAAAAATAAATAACAAGGACATAAAGCAATAAAGAACACAGAGGTTTGTTAACCCAGTTCGGTGCGTAACACAACCTACGTCTGGGGGATACCAATCCAGGAAGGAAATCCACTATGATAGTTCTAGTTCAAAGCTAAACACCACGGTTTAAAACCTATCGCCTAGACACTATTGTTTGACTTCACCCTAAGAACCTCTTAGAGCAGAGATCCCATCTCACTTCCACTCAAAACACAGACCCTGTGTTGATGCTTTCTAATAGCGGTTTGAAAACAGTTTCAAAAAGACAAAACAACTCTGTGCTTCAAAGGTTTGGAGAAGTTAACAATTATAACTCAATAAAAACAAAGTCCTAACCTTGCATCAAAGTGACACAAGAAAGGCTCACAATTAACAAGACTCAAAATCCTAATAAATATTAAACTTTATAAACTAATAATATCAATTTTTTTTTTGAAGGATACATAATTAAAGATACAAATTTTAATAACTTATGATTTAAAATATTTGAAGGATACATAAAGATACATATTTTAATCAAACGATAAAAAATTGTAGGATACACATTTTAGTAACTTATGAATCAAAGTATTTGAATTTTGTTAAAAAAACATGAAAATCTAGGTTGAAAGATTTGATGCATGCTTTGATTTATTGTGTAACATGATTGATAATTATATTTATGTGAAGGATACATTTGTAAATATTAAAAAAAGTGTTTAAAATAAAAAATGAAATAAAGAAACAAAATCTGCATTAAATGATTGCCACCTGTTAACCACCTCAGCGGTGTACCGATACACGTCCACATAATATGTGTACCGAAGAATTCCCCTATTATTTTAATTTATGTTTTACAATGCTAACTAAGAAAATTAATTTAGTATCTTGTTGATTTCTAGCTCAATCACTATTTGTTCTAGACTGACTAAAAGCCCAACACAAATCAGGGTCCATCTTTGTGGGATAAGAATAAACACATGGCCCAACGATCACGAAACCAATCCACAAGCATAGTTAGAGGCCAGATGCCTCCAATATCCAAACATGCTCATGAAAGCACAAAACAATCCAGGTGTTATGTGTGGCTGATCCTCTACACATATGGAACCCCACTATAATGTAAACCATAATATACTCCTATATAAGCATTCATACATCAATCCCTAAGTATGAGATATCTGCGCCTCCAATTTCACACTCTTTTAAATACTGACTTGAGTGTTGGAGTGTTATCTTTACTTCATCCTATCATCACCATCTTCCGTTCTAGACAACAAAATCTTCACCAACTAAGACAATAATTTCTGAGAAACTGACTACGGTCTGGCAAGTGAAATAGTCAACCATCGAGTAATAATTCACACTCTAGGTGTCAAGTGCTACTAGTGTTATTTAAGTTCGTTAGTTTGCATTCGCTTTGGTTTTAAAAAGAGTTTTGTTTGAAAATGCAAATGATAATGCGGAAAAGTAAAGATAGTTGATTCAGAAGGATGAGGCTAGGCTAGATAGATCGAATGCCTCCCTTACTCCTCCTTGGATAATCGGCGCATAATATAACTATTCAGACTATTGCTCGGTGGATTAACTTTATCTTTTATGATGATACCCTTGTATCAACCTAATACATTGTAAGTCAGCATGAAACATGCCAACTAAACAACCCATAGTGACCTAATCATATGTTATCAGATGTCTAAATTGAAAGATCGGGCTTTCATACATGCAGTCATTATCGTTCAATTAATTCTATTAGCCACTAGCCTAGAATGTCTGAGTTACCGTATCTATGCGGCTAGCACTATAATTTATTAGTTCCAAAATAGAAATCAGATTCGTGACAAAATACTATCCCTAAAAGCGTTCCCCAATCAACGACTAAAAGTTAGAATTACGTCGTTAAATCATAAATATATAGAAAACAGAGTCATGAATAGTAAAATATTATAACTTATCTAATAAATTACATGTTCGCAAGCATTCATTAGGGGAGTTCATATTCTCCACTTAGCGTAAAAGAATCTAGCTACTAATATTGCATAATTAAATTACAAGAATTGTGTCATACATACCAATGGCGTAAATGCCTTGCTGAGGAAGTTACCTCTCCCTTGATGAGATAAAGTTGTTCCCGTAGAGAGCGCCTCTTGCCCTCCTTGCTCCTCCTCACTCTAGAGAGAAGTATCTCTCTTAGACTACTAAACTGTTGAATGAGTTTAGATTTCTTCAAAAATTGAGTGAGGGGAGCTCTATTTATAGTTTTTCTAGCAAAGTTTGAGTGAGGGGAGCTCTATTTATAGCAAAGTTTTACACAAGAAAGGGGGGTTTGAATTGTGTACCTTTTAAAAATTTCACTTTAATATAAATCAGACTATGTTAATGAAAGAAAAGAAAGAGTAGCAGAGTTTTAAGATCAATCTGAGAATGATCTTAAACTACAGTCTTAGTTAAAAAAACAGTTTTAATTTAAAGAGTAAGAGAGTAAGGGAATAAGAGAATTAACACCAAGGATTTTATACTGGTTCACCCTTAAATCTTGGGTTACATCCAGTCCCCCCCCCCCCCCCCCCCCCCCCACCTGTGAGTTTATCCACTATAATCTTCTGATTTTACAGATCCAAGATTACATAGATTCCAAAATTTGATCTAGACCTAAGACCAATATCTTCCAAGGTCTTACAGCTTGATATCACCTTAGTCACACTTGACTAAGCACTCAATATATAAACACTTATTGACTTGAGATCACAGTTTCAGTAAAGATTTGGTTCTAAGCTTTTACAAATCTCAACACAAAGTGAGAAGCTTAAAACAATATGTTCTCTATTCTAAGAGTTGGATCTTTCTAATCCCTTTTTATTTACTTAACAGAGAATGAGAACGATTAAAATCAAACAATCAAATCTATATGAGAGATTTTTCAATTGCTTTGTGATTGCTTGGCAGAACTTCTTATTTGTAGCTTGAACTCTTGTTCCTTTTATAGAAGCAGATTAGTGTTTGGCATTGAGTAGAGGATGTATCCGTTAGAGCCTAAAAATAGCCGTTACATTCAGTTTAATTCTTCAAGCTAGACCGTTAGATAGGTCTTAAGATCTCTGCATAATCTCAATTCATTCTTGCTTTAAAAATGCAAGGTGAAGATCTGGATTTTTAGCTCACAGCTATGTGAGTTGTCCCTTGCTATAGTATGCTTGTTTCCTAAGCTTGAAGTACACAAAATAGCCGTTTGATCTGTTCAGAAAGTACACATGACAGTTTGAGTAGTTTTGCAAAAACTGTGTGCTAATCTGTTACTGTTCATTCTTGAATCATTCTCAAAATTGAGGTGGAGCGTGGCTTATGTTTTCCTCTTGATCCTTATCCATTAAAAGCTGTAATCAGAGTTGTGCACAACTGTAGTGAGCTGGTTATTTGCAGCTGGACAAGTACTTTATGGGAGAAGGCCCAGTTTTGTACTTGCCTAGTTTCTTTAAAGAATGTTTTCTTTTGTCTTGGCTTCAAGTACATCCTTAACCATGATCTAAGGCTTTGCTGTGATGTTGTGATTGGTCTAGGTATTTTGAGAAATAACCATGATATCAGTTTCAATTCTTTAAGGCCATGTGCTTTGCAAATCTTTGGCTTTTCCCAAAAGCTCAAAGTCGCAAGTCTTATGTTTTAAAACTCTATGATTGATAATAAATTCCTTTCTCAAAGTGGATGGAGTCCTGTATAGATTTGATTCTATATTCCAAAGAAAAGTGCTTATTTGTTCTGGATTTATTGACAAGTAATTAATTTAGTTGAACAGTGGCTGACTGTCTGTCAGAATGATCTCAGATTGATCTTGATTCATGATTTTTTGTCAAACTTTTAGCATTTGTTTCTATGGATTTGTTTTAGCTTATAACCATTCAAAAACACTTGTTAGACAACAAAATGTTCAGAATCAATTTGGAATTTAGTTAAAGATGTTTGTAATCTTTAAAACATCAAAAGTGGATTTTGTCTCAACAGTTAAATCATAAATATCTAGAAAACAGAGTCATGAATAGTAAAATATTATAACTTATCTAATAAATTACATGTTCTCAAGCATTCATTAGGGGAGTTCATATTCTCCACCTAGCCTAAAAGAATCTAGCTACTAATATTCCATAATTAAATTACAAGAATTGAATCATTCATACCAATAGCGTAAATGCCTTGCTGAGGAAGTTACCTCTCCCTTGATGAGATAAAGTTCTTCCCGTAGAGAGCGCATCTTGCCCTCCTTGCTCCTCCTCACTCTACAGAGAAGTATCTCTCTTAGACTACTAATTAAACTGTTGAATGAGTTTAGATTTCTTCAAAAATTGAGTGAGGGGAGCTCTATTTATAGTTTTTCTAACGGCCTTCAACGCGCCATCGTGGCCACGATAGACCCCATAACCATTATACTTTTCAGCTCTCGCCCACAAACGCGCTTTCGGTTCTCACCATGGTAGCATGAATCACCTTACTTTAAAGCATTTTTTCATTCAAATCTTGTTCTCACCATGGAAGCTTTTTTCGCTAAAGTCAGTTTATGCTTGCCGCCGTTTTTGTCTCGACACCGTTTTGTCTAGCCGTCATTTTCGGTGTTGTTGGTTTAATGTTGTGTTATGCATCTTCATTTGTACTGCTGGTGTTGGGCTTACTGCATTGCTATTGGTTTTTTGTCTATATTTTTGTGATCTGTGGTCGCATTTCTGGTTTTTCTATTGTGTCCTCTGATGTATTCTGGTCTACTGGGTCTCCTGTGTTGTTACTATTGTGTTTGAGCTATACATTTGGTGATTTAGGCAAAGTAGTTGGTTAGTTTTTTGTTGCTTTGGTTTGTGCTAGGCTCATTTGATGAACGAATGGTGTTCTAGTCATCCACTGTGTTTGAAATGCATCTCTGCTATATTATGCTCTTTCCTTTGTTGATTAAAAAAACAAAAACCTCTAAAATTGTTTAACGGATTAATAAACGGTGTTAAGTTGATGAGGGAGGTCTTTATCTAATTAGTGGTTCTGATATAATTTGTTTTATTTTTAGGTGGAAGACTTGGAATTACTAAACTGAGCGACATTCTTTTGATTCTAGCTAGTCATTTACCTCCGGATGATCAAGCAAATTTCTCGTGATGCACGGATAATTTATTTAATTTTCGTGGAACTCAAGAAACCTTTTTGTATCATTTGTATAGGTTTTATTTATATGAATGTGAAATTCATATTTTTGTTCATCGATTAGTTCATATTTTTAATAATAGTATTTACATATTTGCGCAATTTAATTTTCTTACTATTTTTGTATGGATATTTCAAGTAATTATTTATTGGTTTAGTTGTTATTTAATAAGCTATCAAAATGAATATAAAATGTTTTAAATTAAATTTTTTTTATTTAAAAAAACATATTTGCGACGGTTTTGTAACCGTTGCAGCCCCTGCTACTAATTTATGAGCCATGCACGAAAAGCATATAACTTGCGACAGTTGTAACGACGGTTTTCAAAACCGTTGCAAAGTGTTGTTGCGACACCGAAATCATCGACGATTCACAAACCGTCGCAAATGACAAATTGCGACGGTTTTAACCGTCGCAAACTGCAATTTTCACAGTCGCAAAGGTCTAATTTTCTTGTAGTGATTCCGTGGGCGCTTAGTAGTCCCATCGTGGCACGATGAGTTGCTGAAAATCTCTAATTTTTGCTCTCTATTGGCATTTTCTTGTATTATTGTATTCTTTTTCAAGTAACTTCATTTCTTTAGGCTTTTGCTCTGTAATTTGGTCTTCAAGTCCTAAACTAATACTAAAATAAATACTAAAATACTATATAAATTGCTGTCATCAGCAACCAGTTCACTACTCTTTAAGGCATGCTTACCAAATCAAGTTGACTCATCTAATCGTAGTTTGAGACATGATTTGATAGCGCGCTTATCATATAATGGAGTAGCTATAAAACGCGTATAATTTCAAAAGCAAAATCTATAACTAAAAAATATTAAATAGTATAATGCTATTTCTTTTATCTGTTATTTGTTTAATTGTCTGTTTTGCTAGAATATGTTAGTGAGACTATGCATGTGCTTTAATTTAACATTTGTAAAATTGGCACGATGCTTAACATATCTCCATGATGGGTTAGCCAAGTATCTTGATCTTATCAAATGCATTCCATTAAAATTCTTCCTACTTCAACAATAGAGTGAATACTTTAGTTCTACTTCTACCTGAGAGATTCAAGATGAATTTAGGACATTTATTTTCCCTAGAATAATTGCAATTCCTTTTTGTTCTTCTGAGGGGGACATTAATCCATAACAGCTTTGGTCTTGCTTGAATCTACTTTGACTCCCTTTTTTGGATAAGAAAGCCTAAGAGTTTTACTGCATACACACCAAAAGCGCATTTGATAGGATTCATATTGATCCATTGAGATGAGTGAAGATTCAAGTTTGATTAGAGAAAAGTAGTATTATGATGGATGAGATGATTTGGTTTTTGAAAAGATAAGAAATAAAAGACAAAATAAGAAAATATGTGAATTGAAACAAGAAGCAAAAACTATAATAACTAAACACTTTTGAATCACAAGTTATCACAATGATAATATTACCTTCGTTCTTTCTCGAGATAATTAACAGAATAATCTGCGTAAGCGTATTTGCACCCAAACTAATCCCATATTCTCATGGTATACGGCTTATCAGCCCATAAAGCTCTTTTCTACTTTCCATTCTTTCTCCCAAGTGTCACAAAACAACCATAGTTGTTATCATGCTATGACCACCTTATCTAACCCTATATTGCTGAGTTCCACCTTCACCTTTCGATCCTTTGATTTACATCTAAAACACAAGCCAACCTTTATGTGTTAATTATCATGGAATGGTACACAAACAACGACTCGAGTTAAATCTTAAGTTTATGATCTTCGATCCTTGCTCTCATGGTTGATACTGAAACTTTGCGTCCCTTTATATAGCAAGGCATGCTCTTCCTTTTCTTCCAAGTAATTTAATATTTGAGATGCATAAGATAGGATTTGTTTTAAAACTAACTTTATCAAAAGATAAGGTTTGATTTATATCTTTAGATATGATTTTCAATAATCATATCGGATAATCCAAACAAATCTAGCTAACAACTTGCTAACCAATCCACTAAAGGATAATATTTGTTTTAAAACCAACTTCACCCAAAAGTTAAGATTTGTTTTAAATATTTCAAAGTTAGTTATGATCTTCATGCCCGACCTGTATACATGTGCATGGTGTGCGCCGACCTTAGGCCTCCAAATTTTTTAGGTCTCGACTTAAAATTTTGAGGTCTAAAATATTAGGTATATATTATTTATACTCATAAAATATTAGATATGCATTAATAGATTAATTTTGAGACTTTAAAATAATAATTATATATTGTTAATATTCATAAAATAACACATGAGTATCAATGGGTTAGTTATCTATATTCATAAATATAGTTCTGGTACATTTTAATCTTTACATAAATTTTAATCTTAGATTGGGATGTCTCTTTTTGATGTTATCTATACCAATATATAAAGAAAATACCCATTTTAGTGTAGACTTTTTCATTGCCACTTTAGGCCTTCGCTCTATTCAAATATTTGTATATTTTGAAAAATAACTTCCACACAAAAGTTGGTTTTCAGTTTTTTTTAGTAAAAAAAAAATTTCCTTAATAACTTAGCACAACCAAAAAGAAAATTAAGTAGTTATAAAAAAAAAAGGAGATTAAGTATTTATCTATATTTGTCAAAAAAAAGTAGTTATCTATGCACAATAGAGTCAATCACACACACGGGCACGGTTTGACCGCTAGTAAATAATAATAATTTTTTATGTGTTTCTTAAAATATAGGGTAATTTTTTAATTGTTTTTTTTTTATTATTAGGATCCATTTTTAATATTTAAACAGGGACTCCAAATAGTCAGGAACGACCATGATGATCTTATTAGATAAGGTTTGTTTTGAATCTTCCAACCATATCTCATTAACAAAATCTTCAATAGTTCAACTGAGATCACCTCAGAAAAACAAGCAAATATGCGCTATGGTTTCTTGTGCGATACTTAAGTCTCATACGATGTACTCATATGATTCAGTCATAATGGAACATTTTGTATGTCATAACTCAATTTTTTACCTAAGATCCCACCATTTTTCATCATATTGATTTTCGTCGCATTTTCTTTAGAATATGTGACTTAGCTCATAATAGGAATGATCATAGGAGTGTTGATTATGATGTTTGACTTGACTGACTTTGCTGATGTGGATTAAACTGTTAAGATAGTGCCAGGTTTTCCGATAGATACAGGTATTCCTTAAGGACAAGAAAAAGTTCAAGTTTGGGGTTGTGATGACTTCGTGTCATTACTATGTTGCTAACCACATTTTAGAGCATTTTTATTAGTTTTATGGTTTTTTCCGCTTCGAATAAAGAGGAAATAACATCGTTGCAAAGATTGCTTGAAGCACAAGAAAGAAAAGAAAAAGAGAAAAATCGCCAACAGCTGGTGCAGTGGCGTAGAGCCCTCAGATGGGCACGCCATGGCGCAGGGAAGTGGAGCCTGGCGCAGTGGTTCAGGTCGCTGCGCCATGGCGCAAGGAAACGGCGCCTGGCACCGGCGCGAGAAAAAACCCCTATGAATTGCAATCTATTTCAGAAAAAGGGAACATAATTGTACGACAAAGAATTATTTTCCAGAAGCGATTTAGAAGTGCTGAAGAGAGATTTCAAGTGTGGAAACACATTTCAATCTTATTTGTAATGAATTCTATTACTCTATTTTATGATTATGTTATTAATTTAGTTATGAGTAGCTAAACTTCATGTGGTCTCATATGACATGTTAATGAATTACGAAGTTAGTTTCAGTTAATTATCCCTTGTTCTTAATGCTTTACATAAATTGATCACTTGTGTCATGATTCCAATTATTTGTTTACTATAAGAATAGGAATAAATCATCGATCTAGGGATAGTTATTCAATTAACCGTTGTTTAAGAGATTTCGAATTGTTAATTAAGAATTCTAGGGTTAAAGTGCCAAAACCTCAATTGATCATGAATAACCTAAGAGATTAGGGAGTTATGATCAAGGGAGAGGATTATGTACCAAGAGATTGGGCATAGTTACTTTTTTTAATCGAATTGTGAAACTAAATTTGTAAACCTTGTTAACATGCATGAACTACCAAGATAATAATAATAATTAGATGAACCGAAAGGATCCAATCGCCTTCTCTTTCTAGTTAAATCCTATTTTCTTGCCGTTATTCTTCAAAAACCTAATTCTACAACCCCCCCCCCCCCCCCCCTTTTATTTATGCAAATTAAATTACGTATGATTTCAACAAAGACTATTGTTTGATTCGGAACAATCCCTGCGGATACGATAATTTTTATACTTACTTTGATACTTCATGAGTACCGTTGTAAGGCATTAGGTGCTCGTTGGATAACTGCATTGCTTTAAAGGCTTCCCAATACATAATGTCCGCTGAACTTCCAGAGCCTATGAGCACTCTCTTTACATCACAATTTAAAATCTGAACTTGGATCACCAGTGGGTCATCATCATGTGGCATGACCTGTCGTTTGTCCTCCTTTGTGAAAGAAAGATCCGGCGTGGGCGCGATGGAGGTGTATCCTACGAATTTTGCTTTGAAATCGGATCACCTCACACAGCGTTTGCGGGCGTTACTCGATTCACCTCCCTCGGCGAATCCTCCTGCTATAGTGTTGACTGCTATTCTCACTTTTTCTTCTCCCGACTTCTCTCCTTGATCCCTTTGTGGATTTCTCTGAGTTTTTGGAACCACGACTTTGCCATTGGCGGCGTCGTCTAGAAATTTCCTTAGATGACCACTCTTAATTAATTCCTCGATCAGATCTCTTAGCCTGAAGCATTTTTCGGTGTCGTGGTCTTTGCATCTATGATACACACATCATGCGTTTAGATTTCCCCTAGAGTGTGATTCTTTCCTCTCTGAGGGGGGTAATTGAGTGAGTCTTGTTTCCAGTATCTCGTCAAGAATATAGACCCTGGCCCGATTCAGGGGTGTATATTCTCTCTAAGGGAACCTCTCTACGTCACGCCTGACTTGTTGGTGGTACGGCTTCCTTTGGCCCTCCTGCCCTCTGTGATCAGGTTGGCGTCGACGCTGCGGGTAAAAGTCCGGGGCTTTATTCCCTTTGTTGATTGGGTCTCTCTCTTGCATCTTTTGAGCTTTTTTCGGCGTTGCTTTCCTCGCATTTTATATAGCATTCCACCCTTTTGATGATTTCCTTCATCGAGGTTGCTGGTTTTTATGCTAATGATTCGGTGAAGTGGCCGAACTTCAAGCCATTATGGAATGCTGATACGAACATCTCTTGGTTGGGGTTAGATACCTTGATTGTTGCCTCGCTAAACCTTGCTAAGTAATCGCGCAGAGTTTCTGCGTGATTTTGGCGAGTAGCGAAGAGGCTAGTGGCTGTCACCTTGATGTGCTTTGAGCCGGAAAACTGCTGAATGAACTTGTGTTGGAAATCTAACCAACTTTCTATGGAATTTTTGGGTAAGTTCATATACCACCTTAGTGCTGCTTCCTTTAGAGTTCCTGAAAGTAGTTTGCATTTCAAGCGATCTGCGGCGCCTATGATGGTGGTTTGTGTTTCCACTGCCAAAGTGTTCTGATGGGTCAGTTTTCCCATCAAAAGTTGGAAGGTGTGGGGTTTTGAAGTTCTCAGAGACTCTGGCGTCCCATAAGGCTTGCGCTAAGGGTTGAGAATCGTTGATCTCATCCTCGTCGTGGTTGTCTTCTTTGTCGGCTTTTTCCTTGTCCATGGCTGTTACCTTGGCCTGAAGTCGTCTGATTTCATTGACTGCATCAGTTAAGGTCATAGTGGGGCCATGATTGTCTCTTTCTCCAGCCATGTGGAGAGGTTTGTGTCTTTCAAAAGTGGTAGGCTGGAAATCGTTTTACCGCAGCCCCACGGTGGGCGCCAAAATGTTCTTGTGAACAAACAAGGGGGGGTGATAATTATATGGACCGTATAGGTGAAATGTATATTTCTTGGGATAAAAAATTGTGGATCCTTTTACAATTTAGCATATGCTCCTATTTATAGATTTTTACAAGTGACAGTTATCAATAACCACGATCATGGATACCCCATGATCATGGTGGTTTCTTTCCTCCACCGCCGCTCCCATGCGGTGATGATGGATGGTTGCCTTTGGACTCCGGTAAGGATCGTGGTGGTAGGGGGTGGTTATCTCCTTCCACGTAATGTATACACGCTGGGTCTTTGATCCAACAGTTATTTTCAGGGCGAGGGCGCCATCCCTATGCTGCGTCGCCCTTGGATTGCTTTCCCGCCAAGTTATTCTTATTTTTTTTAACTTCATGGGTTGGATGATTGGACCATCTTACGATTGGACCTATGCCATTTAATTTTGGATAATTATTCAGCATTTTTATTTTTTTAAGCTTTTATAAGCAAGATTATCAAGTACTATATTTTTAACGTTGGATAAAATATAAAAAATATACAATTAATATTTTCTTTTGAAGCTATTAGGTTTGGTATGTCGTGAAGAATTTCATTAGTATACATGGTGTCATATGTTCAAATTTTATTGACTCATATGAGTGAAGTGTAGCCATTTTATATCTACAATAAAGTATATCAATCTTATAACATCATTTCAAAGCTCCGCAAAACACTCACCTAATATAATTTTTCTTCTTATTAACTATGAACTACGCATACTTAGTCTCTGTGCATGCATGATTCAGTTAGTAGGGACATTAATATATGTAATATGTAGAGTGTGAGAGTTGAACCTTGTGCATTCTTTATCGCATTCTTTATCACTATCTATTTATTAACTAATTGCATATTTGAAAATTGATTTTATTTTTCAAATTCGATAGTTGTTGGATTCATGCTCAACAAGTGCGGTGTTAAGGTACCTTTCAACTTGCTTTTAAATAGATAGGTTTTCACACGATAGAAATACATATGGGAAGAATTGTCTTAAGAATTGTCGATACATGGTTATTTTGAGGCAGGTGTTGAGAATGGTAGACGTGGAATTGTTGAGTGCAAACTTCCAGTTTATATATGCTGCTCTTGGTTGTATTTGCTGCAAACTCAGCTATGATGATAAGCGATCATGAGTATTCTTTCAGCTGTTTCGGGTGCTAAATTATGCAGACAGTTTTGACAGACTATCATGGATTGGCTTGCATTAATTCATTGGCTATCAACCTGTGTACTGCTGCCTCAGCTATTTGGCTATCAAGCTGTGTATTGTTGTTTCTTCTATAAGGATAAAAGCTTGTAATATATGAGCAAAGAATAGGCTTATTGTTAGTTGAGTCTCAGCCTAGTGATTAAAGGGTGGACTATTCAATTTTTGAAGCTTTATATGTACCAGACATGGTTCATGTAGTGATGAGTGCTATAATCACTATTACTCATGACTTAGATCAACTCATTCTCTATTGGAGTCTGAGGCTTTGTAGCTTAGTTAAATGAAATATTTCTTCACATGGGGATTTTGTATCTTACCTTACTGGATGATTTTGGATGGTAATATCCCAAACCATTATAAGAGTAAGTTACATGATGGGGATATTACCATTGAAATTGGTTTTAGATTTTATCATTTGATACATATTGGTAATTGAGTAAAGTTTTCATCCCACATGATGTATGGTATATGTTATTTATCAAATTATCATTTATATATATTCATTGATTATCAATATGAAAGTGTACTATAACTTTATTGTGAATAACATCATTGTTTCGTAAAAAGCCATTATGTGCGAAAAAAGATAAAAAAAAAAAGACTATCCTTAATGAATAAATGTGAACAACTATTGCATTTATAATTGCACTAAACAAATTTTGTGTTTCAAGATGAACTTAAGGAAAAGAAAACTTGCAGTGAAGTCAGTGAATCCAGTAAAAAAAAAATTGTTACTCTCTCACTTCTCATATATGCATGCTACAAACTCTTCTTTTCTCCCCATTCCTTTTCCCTCGCATAACTTTCAATAAACTCATTTTGTCTATAGCAACAATATATGAGTTACAGGTAATTGTATAGCCTCATCAAGTCAATAGAGATAAAATGACATGACCAAGAAAAAGATAGAAACTTCATGCCTAAACAAACATGACATGACCAAGAAATTACAATGTTGCACCAGATCAAAGCCTGTTCACTTACAATTACTACATTCATAGAGATGTCTAATATTAAAAAACTAACATAAATTGTCCCTCTCAACCACACTAACCATAACCATTTTCTACTACATAAAATTGATGAGTCTATTTCATAATTTTTGCTACTGCATGCACCAACTCCAGTTCAAAGCAATGCTTTTGTGACTTTAATGACGAACACTTTCAACTGCATAACCATTGACATATTCATGATTGATCCAAACTTAAGTAGATGAGTTAGCTTCTTCCTCACTTGTTTTTAGCTTGCAACTTCTTCGATTATGACCAGGTTCATTACATAATTGACAATTGTGTCTTTTTCTTGTGAGTCGATTCATTGACAGCTCTAGACTACTTTTGATTCTTCCAGATTTAGGGAGTCTGACATCATCCTTTCGTCTTCCTTTGGTTTGTGATTTTACTGGATCTCTAATAGTTAATTCAGCCTCTTCATTTGCTTGCTCAGGGAATAACATATCTGGACAACTTGTCTCAGAAAGAAGATCATCCTTACTAGTTTGCATTTCAGAATCCATTTTCATTGCCTCTTTATATAATTGTTCCAACCCTGATGAGATAAAATTGTAAACTCTCTCTGATTTTGAAGCAAGATCGGGAAACCTGTTTACTTGATTATGCACGTGCATACTTCGCAAGGTTGCTGAATTACCATTATCACATACCGAATTTGTTTCACGAACACTAAATCCTAAACTCTTATTAGCATCCTTTGTCCAACGGTGTAAAATATACTTACTTGGAATTTCAACAATATTTTTTGCTTGAAAAATCACCAAGATGTGCCTACACAATATCCCCATAAATTCAAAAAGTTGACAACCACATTTGGTGTCCCTTGTATCTAGATCCACACTTACAATGAATGAGTCTCGAGAATCATAACCATCGGTTACCTTATATGTATATTGAGACCCACTTTTCACAACTTTCTCTCTTGTGAACCGACAAACCTTTGCTAGTTCATCTTGAAATTTATTAAAGATGGTTCTAGTATAAAAAGATGCAGCATGCTCTTCAATTTTTGATCCAATACTTAATATACGCTCTCGATGTCTCGACTCAAAATCTTCTTTCTTTTCATTCTCGTAGCGACTATCAACAGCTTTGTCAAACTTCACTACAAAATCTTGCAGCGTGGTTGACGAATCTACAAAAGAATCAAAAAAAGCATTGATGCTTTCACTCCTCTGTGTAGTATTCATCCCAGCAAAAAAAGTATTTCTATTATAAACTGGAATCCATGATTCTCTGATCTTGTACAAACCCTGAAGGCATTTGTTTTTCAGCAAATCATACTCAACCATTATATGTTGCCAATCTTCTTCAAAGTCTTTTATACATGAGGAATCACGTATGCACCTTTTTAGATCACGCTTAAAAGTTGAATTTTTATGGTAAACGTGTGAAAGCTTTTCAGGAAATTTTTTCCTAATATGCCACAAACATAAACGATGTCGAGTTTGTGGAAATACCTTGGATATTGCAGCTCTCATTGCCAAATCTTGATCAGTAATTATTGACACAGGACACTTTCCACCCATTGCTTTAAGCCAATTCTCAAACAACCATGTAAATGATTTCTCTGTTTCATCTTGCAACAAAGCACAACCAAATAAAATAGACTGGTGATGATGATTCAACCCAGTAAAAGGTGCAAACGACATACTATACTTATTGGTCTTATATGTTGTATCAAATGTAACAACATCTCCAAATACTTTATAGGCTAACCTTGACCTTGCGTCTACCCAAAAAAAGTTAATCATTCGTGAATCATTATCGCACTGTATTGCATAAAAGAAATTTGGATTCTCAGTCTGCTTTTGGATGCAAAAATTGAGCACAGCTTGAGCATCTCCAACATCTAAGTTTCTAGATCGAAGATCTCTAAGATGATTCCAACAATCTCTATTAGAGAAGGTTGAACCTCCATTGTTAAACAATGCAGCAACTTTTCCGGTAGGTAGACCCTCTTTATCAAATGTTTCAACAAGGCTTTGTGCTGCACCACTCATTTTCTTATGACATCTAAGATTGTTAACACTCTTTGGACTAACCATACCATGATTGTGGACATTGTTAAAGCCAATGATAGCCCACCTACGTCTCTTTCGTGCCTTTGAAGCAGTAAGTGATGCCATACAATTAGTTCTTGAAGTAGAGCACCTTTTCCTACATTTTCTTTTAAGTGTATTACTTTCCTCATTCTTGGTATTATCTGTTGTACGTTGACCGGCATTAGAACATACAAGTATGCATGAATTTGGTTTACTGGAACGTGTACTAATAAAACAGTGATACATATTGAAGCACTGATCTTTGAGTGAAAGAAAAATAACTTTCATTATTGAGAGATAATAAAATAGTGAGGTACATCTCACTATATATGCTGTACAGATTTGTAATGGAAGTGGAAGAAATAGAGTTTACAACTAAAGTCTAGTTAAGTCTAACTAATGCAATAAGTTGTACAGATGTATCCCACTAACTAGCAGAAAATAAACTATTATAACTTTAATATCTCCCCTCAAGTTGGACTATGGATTGAACATAGACCCAACTTGAACAAGAATGAAGAGAAAGCAGGATGATGGAGTGGCTTAGTGAAAACATCAGCCAGTTGAGAAGTGCTTGGTACAGGTAGTAAGTGAATGAGCTTTGATTGAATTTTCTCACGAATCACATGGCAGTCTAGCTCGATATGTTTACTTCTTTCATGAAAAGTAGGATTGTGAGATAAGTAAATAGCCGACCTACTGTCACAAAAAACAGAAGCTGGATCGGAAAATTCTATCTTGAAATCTTGAAAAATGTATTGTAACCATTGAAGTTCACAAGCCAATGAAGCTAAAGCTCGATATTCAGCCTCTGTTGAAGACCTTGAGACAGTATTTTGTTTCTTGGGCTTCCAGGAAATTAAAGAAGAACCAAGTAATACACAAAATCCTGTTATAGATTTTCTAGTTTCAGGGCACCTAGCCCAATCAGAGTCAGCAAAAGCACTAATCTTCAAAGGACTAGAAGCAGATAAAAATATGCCGTTGGCCGGGGCAGATTTGAGATACTTAAGAATGCCCATGGCAGCATTGTAGTGAGGGACCAAAGGCTTAGAAACAAATTGACTCAAATGTTGAACAGAAAAACTAATGTCCGGTCGAGTATGTGTCAAGTAAAGAAGCCTTCCGATAAGTCTTCTATAAGAAGATGGGTCATCCAAAGGAGCACCATCAGTGCTAGAAAGCTTAGTAGTAGGATTAAAGGGAATATTGGAAGGTTTTGTTCCAAGTAAACCAGCATCTTGAAGAAGTTCAAGTGTATATTTTCTTTGATTGACAAAGATTCCAGTGTCAGATCTTGCAATTTCAAGACCTAAGAAATATCTCAATTTTCCAAGATCTTTAATCCTGAATTTATGATCCAAAAACAATTTGACAGCTTGTATCTCATGAATAGAGTTGCCAGCAAGTACAATATCATCAACATACACCAAGAGTGCGGTGAAACTAGTAGATGTAGACTTTATATAGAGAGAATGATCGGACTGTGAGGGAGTATATCCCAAAGAAACCAAAGAGGAAGAAAGCTTCGAGTACCATTGTCTACTAGCTTGTTTCAAACCATAAATGGATTTGTGCAATTTACAAACTTTGTTGGGTTCCTTAGTAGCAGGAAAACTAGGAGGGAGTGACATATACACATCCTCATTTAAATCACCATGCAAGAAAGCATTATTCACATCCAATTGTTCAAGATGCCACCCCTTAATGGAAGCCAAAGCTAATAAGACCCTAGCAGTAGTAATTTTGGCAACCGGAGAAAAGGTATCAAAATAATCAACTCCTTCTAATTGAGAATACCCTTTAGCTACCAACCTAGCCTTGTAACGCTCAATAGAACCATTTGCATGGTATTTAACTTTATACACCCATTTGCAACCAATGGGAACTTTTCCATGGGGAAGATCAACAACGGACCAAGTTTTTGTTCTCATCAAGAGCAAGTAATTCAGCATTCATAGCATTCCTCCAACACTCAAATTTAGATGCTTGGTTATAGGTTGTAGGTTCAACTATGGCCGAGATAGAACAACAAAAGGCATGATAGCTAGGGGCACAATTATTGTAAGATAATACAGAAGAAAGGGGATAAACACTGTTAGAAGGTACTACTGATGGTGAACCTATAATATTGTAACAATGAAAATCTTCCAAATATGCAGGACGTTGAACAATTCTAGAAGACTTTCTTAAAGGTGCAGGACTAGATTCTGGTGTGGTAGTGGGTGAGGAAGGGAGGTCAGGTTCATGCATGACAGGAATGGGTAAAGAAGTAGGATCAGGGTCATCAACAATAGTATTATGCAAGTTGGATGTAGAAGATGCAGAGTCAGTTTGCTCATAATTCGGCAAATGAAAAGGAAAATCAGTTTCATAAAAAACAACATTTCTTGAAACAAAAATTTCATGTGAATTTAAATCATAAAGAATATAGCCTTTAGTACCGTCTTTATATCCTAGGAATATAGCTTTTCTAGCTCTAGAATCAAACTTGGTTCTATGAGCCTGCAAAGTGGTTGCATAGCTCAAACAACCAAAAACTTTAAGATGAACAAGAGACGGAGGTTCATTGTGAAGCAATTCATAAGGACATTTGAAATTAAGAAGAGGAGTCGGCAACCTATTAATGATGTGAACAACATGTTGAATGCAAAAATTCCACATTGTTAAAGGTATATGCGAGTGGAAAGAACCTTCATCTTTGGCAAATGCTTTGTAGAAATTTTTAACATCTTCAAGGGAGTCAAACTCCAACCCAATATGAGGATAAATTTTTTGATGCTCAATATCAATTGGATCTTGTTGTGCAACATCTTCTAAAGCTATTTCTTCATTATTTTTAACCTCAATGTCCTATATCTAAATATATAAAAAAAAAACAGAAGTAATAGTTAGAAACCTGTGAAATAATCGATGATGTTTTAAAGCCAAAATTTTGCAAAGGTTTCATAATACTATACCTCACTAGTATTATTATTCACTTTTTCTAAAAGATTCTCAACTGTTGCGCCATTATTCTCTAAAATAGGGGTAGTTTGGACTTCAAAGATCTCTGGGTTTGCATCCTCCATGAATTTATACTCCTTATTTTGATTGGGATTGGAAGAACCTTCAGTTGTTGCAACTTACACTCATCACAAATTAAATTAACAAGTCAAATAGATGTACAACAAAGGATTGAGGATATTCAGTTTGAGTGGCAGCGTTATA
The DNA here is from genome assembly GCA_030408175.1 of Trifolium repens. NCBI lineage: Eukaryota > Viridiplantae > Streptophyta > Magnoliopsida > Fabales > Fabaceae > Trifolium > Trifolium repens. The sequence continues at coordinate 40,175,173 of CP125846.1, forward strand.
ACAATGGTGAATCCTTATTTTCATGTATTGTAGCATTGCCGCCAGTTACCGGGAAAAAGGTTTTACGTGGGTGAGTGGTTTTCAAGTGAGTGTTGGAACTGGAAGCCAAACTATAAAATAATGTCACGTGAACTTATTAGTGACTAATTGCTGATCGTTAGATTAAAACAGATTGTAGGGTCTAGATTTGGTGTAAAATATTTAATTTGACACCGGTGTCAAATGATCCCCTCCCATATATAAAAGTAAAATATGAAATATAAAACATTTGGTAAAATTAACATGTGACATATATATATTGATCAATAATTATAAAATTTAATAATTTGTTACAAATCAACATATAGTATAACCAACACAAGTTTAATTTGAATACAAGAAAATATAAGCATAATTGATAAGACATATATAAAGCAACAATTGTCAATTGGAAAAAATAACACTACGTGATTTCATACAACATCACTTTAATGCATACTTGAAAATACCGGGAATGTGGATATTCATGAAGTAATCTTCCCAATCAATAATTATAGGGTCAAAGTAAAACAAATTCATTTCTACACCTCCTTGTTTTGCTGCTAATAACACCTTTTTTGTATTCATATCATCAAATCTGTGTGCAAAGCAAGTATTGATCTTAGTTAAGTGAGGAATATTAAACAAATGATATAGTCTTATATTTTAATTCTGCTGAATTGATAAAGGTATAATCAACTTACATGCCATTGAAGAACAAGTAAGGAAGATAAAGATCAACCAACCGCATAATAGTACTAATTTTCCTGTTAAGATCAAGGTATATTCCTTGAAAAGATTGGCATAAAATTGTATTGACCATCTCTAATCCCTGTTATATGTAAACTTTGTTAGCACATTGTTGCTATATGAGAAATAACACTCACTACTTTTTATTTTTAACAGAAAAAGTGAAAAAATATATAGAAATTGAATATATATAAAGACTAATTCAATCCATATACAATAAAGAGCTTGGCAACCATAAAGTCCACTTTAATTAGCATAAAAAGAAACACTGAACTTTATGTATTCCAATTCCAACTCTCATTAGTATTTTATCATTTTTCCACTTTTTATAAGTATATTTATTAAAATCTTCTCATTATTTAATTTTTTGTATATATAATATCTATTACTATATATAAAAAGATACAAATTTTTGGGATGACTTTTTCATTATTCCTATTTTACTCTTAAAAAATAACTTCCACATAAAAATAGATTTTCAGTTTTTTTAGTAAATAATTTTTTTTCCTTCTTAATAACTAAGCACAACTTCCACATAAAAGCAGATTTTCAGTTTTTTTATAGTAAAAAAAATATATTTTTTTCTTCTTAATAACTAGCCACAACAAAAAGAAGGTTACGTAGTTATTAATTAACTAAGTCCAATAAAAAATGAGATTAAGTAGTTATTTATATTTGCACAAAAGAGAATATCGATCACAAAAAAAAAGAAAAAAAAGAATATCGATCACACAAACGTTTGGCGGCTATTGAGATATAAATATGAGATGAAAATTTATAGGGGAGCCATTATAGTTGAGAAGTCTGCATATAATCTGACATCTAAACGGTCTTAGTTTATAGAAAAATAAATTAATTTGTATACATAAACATTACCAAATTTCTATTTGTATTTATTGTATGTATGTGTAAATTACACACACTTTATTTTGGAAGAAGCAAATGTTAGTTTATTAGTTGTTATGTCAATATTTCCTTAATAAATAAGATTTAAATTTTAGCTCAAACGAGTTGAGTAACTCACAAACACTCACTTTTTAGATTACAGCGGAGATATATACAAGTGCAATTTGAGGGACACCAAATCAAAATCTTGTACAAAGCGGAGTAAATATACGTGTTATTTAACCATGCCATAGAGTATGTCAGTGTGATTCCATGAAACATAATTAGAAGAAATATGAATGGTGGAAATTAAGGATTTGAAGTAATTAAGTACCTTTAAAGGAAGCAAGTAACGTATGAACATGTATCTGCGAAAGCTAGCCAAGTTGCTAAACATAGTAACTTTACCGACTTTAACCGGTTTTTCATCCTTGTTTATCCATGGTTTTTCCGTGAAATATTTTAAGTTATATTCTCTAAAATTACGGTATGTTATTGGATTTCTAACTGAGGAACCAACATGATATATGATATGATCATCTCTAGGTTGATTTGCATGAGTCATCATGGCTACTATAATTGCATTCACCACCATGTCTGCTGGTATCTATTCCAAATTTAACATCAATTATTGAATCAATATGTGAAATTGATCAATATAATTGTTTCATCAATGGTTTGTATAAAAAACCATAACAAGAAGAAAAAATTTGGTAACTAACCACATCAAAAACTGCATCGAGATCCGCCATGAAGCTGGTTAATTTTCCTTTACCATAAGCAACAACTATACTGTCTATGGTTCTGTGGAAAAACTTCTAATATAAGAAACATGATGGATAATTAACATTCAAAACTTTATACGAAAGTCGTAGAAAAATTGCATAATTCTAGTTGTGTATATTAGAAAAAGTTAGTATACTGCCTAAAATTAGAATCATAAATAAAATTTAGAAACATAAATAAAATTTGTATCTAATTGTTTTACTAGTTAGAGATACAAAGTTTAGAGACCAGTTTTATTTTATTTTATTTTGTTTTAATATTTGTCACTAATTCAGATTTTTTTTAATAGAATACTCTATCTTACTTCAAAATAAAATTAAAAATAGAATACTCCATCTAGTTTGAAATATAAGCAAAGTTTAGTCAATTTTATTTTTTTATGTAAGAGTTAAAAATTTAAATTAAATACATCAACTTTCTTTTATCAATTTTTATTTGCATTTGAGACTGTAGTAATATTTAATTTAGTGATTTACCTTAAGCCTTCAACCCAACCAGGAAAAGGTTCTCTATAAGTGCTGGTAACAATGGTGGGACGAACAATAACAACAGACATGTTTCCTTTAGAAGTTTTGTAACGACCCGTTTTTCAACGGTCAGAAAAGAGCATATATTTTTTTTTTTTTTTTTTTCAACTAACACTCAGAGTGCGCATATAATATTTTTCAATGAGCCGGCATTCAAATATACAAAAGACTCATTACCATAGGTGCTTCGACAAGCAAAGTGTATTCCTGAATAATTACAATCCAAGTCTAAGTATCAAGTACTTACAACAAAACAAGTTAGACAACCCTATGCTAACCAAAAGCACGGTGCACAAAACACACCGGCGCATAGTCTAACTATACTCAGCTTCAACACGAGCCCACTATGGCCTAGAACTGCCAACACCATCCTCTCGACCTACATCGTCATCTGGGGTGGGATGAGCCCGCAAATGAAAGAAAGGGTCACCACAAAATATATAGTATATATATATATAACCGGTGCGAAAGATTGTACACATAACAATAATTCCACAAAACACAAGAGAAAGCTCTTAACCAACAAGCAATTCCCACCAACGGGTCCATATAAGCAATGCACACATAGCCTATAATGCAACCTCTACAATGCGTGGCACTAACCCTAGCTACCACAATGCATGAGCTCCAGAACTGTAGGTCCAACCCCTACTAAATCACCAATGAAATCACAAGGTTAGGGTGGATCCACTCCCGCAATCACACCCCATGGTTCACTCCCGCAACCATGTATCAAACTCAACAAGTCACAAAGTTAAGGTGGATCCACTCCCGCAATCACACCCTATGGTTCACTCCCGCAACCATGTATCGAACTCAACTAAATCACACAAGATTTAGGTGGATCCACTCCCGCAATCACACCCCATGGTCCACTCCCGCAACCATGTATCAAACTCAACAAGTCACAAAGTTAAGGTGGATCCACTCCCGCAATCACACCCTATGGTTCACTCCCGCAACCATGTATCGAACTCAACTAAATCACACAAGATTTAGGTGGATCCACTCCCGCAATCACACCCCATGGTCCACTCCCGCAACCATGTATTGAACTCGATAAAACCCTATAAGAATCAGGTGGGTCCACTCCTGCAACCACACCTCGTAGTCCACTCCCGCAACTACACTTCGTAGTCCACTCCCGCAACTACGCACTAACAATGCATGGGCATACGATTCCCCATGTATACTAATGCAACAAATACATACCTCCCTAGCATATGTAAACCATCCCAACAACATACATACATATCCAATCATATGTAACAAACCACAATAAACATACATACATTTCCAATCATATGTATTCACCCACATGTTCATACATACATCTCCAATCATATGTAAAACAACGCACGTATTGTAAACATTTTCTCATCATGAGAATACATAACACATACATGCCAAACACACAAACACGCATCACCGAAAATAACCAACAAACATGTTATAACTCAGTGAAAAGACAGAAATAAAGTGGAGCCCTTACCTCGGCAAGCTTCCGTCAATAACACACGCTCAAACAACACAACGCGCTTCCTAAAACAAGCAGCGCAACAATCAATACATTGTTCTCTAACCAATAGTATTGAAACTACACCAATCCCCCAAAAACCTAAAGGTTCCTAAGGAAAATCCGCTCTTTCGGATATCATACCAAAATCTATCGTATTGATCGACCACCATGAGTTATTTGTACTATTTTTAGGACCCAAAACAATAGTCAAAAGTCTTAAATAATTTGAAATGCAAAATGGCCGTTTTCTTGCGTTACAAGCTACGCACTTTCCGAGTACCCGAAAAACTCGTTTCCAATCCCAACCACTTCCATAAATTAATAAAAAGGGATTAGAAAGTTAAAAACCAAGTTTAGAAATCAGAATCCAAAATTTTAGGTCCCAGAACTCGCCCTGGCGAGTTGGCAGCGAGTGGAGGCAGAGAGTTCTGGTCTTACTCGCTCTGGAGCTCGCCCTGGCGTGTTGTCAGGACCTGTGACACTCGCCCTGGCGAGTAACCACTCGCCCGGCGAGTTGCACCTGTCATGACAGCACAAGACAGCAACTCACACCACCTTTTTCCACCCAAACCTAGTTTGATTCTATTAGTTCCCAACATCTTTTCAAGGCACAAAAACAAACCATTTACATAAGCAAGCAATTCATTTTCCGAAAGCTTGTTGGTTGCTTCGAGTGCAAGTTATTTGATTTTCATTTCCAAAATCAAAACCAAATCTAAACACAAGTTTTATTACGGGCCTTAACCGTCCGGTAATCATTTTCAAACATGTTTTCAAGGTAAAAAGCGACACCACATGTCACAAGAGTTTTAAATCATTTTGACCTCAAAACACTCCTCAAAAACTCTTAGAAAATATTTTCATAAACCACAAAATATTTTTCATCGGATTTTCTAAAACAAAACCATACAACGCATTTCCCTTTCGTCCAAAGGTTCAAAGACAACTTTTCTTTTCAAAACCTTACAACATAACCTCATGTAATTGATCAATACATAAACCAACCAAAACCCTAACTTTTCTCATGAGATTCTCACAAACTCATGGAAAACAAAAATAACAAAGCCTACACAAGCTTACTACACCCTCATGAACAACTTTCATGAAGCAAGAATCAACCAACACCAAATTTTATGAAATTTCTCCCAAGAACATAATCATAAAATCTCATGAATCTCTAAGAGTTTAGCCAACTAAGGGATGAAAGAAGTTCTAGTTACCTTAGGAAGAAGAATCTCACAACTCCAAGCTTTCAACCAAGCTTCTAAACAAGTGATATGGTGAAGGAATGCAAAACTTCACAAGTTGGGAAGGTGGAAAAGAAGCCACGGCTAAAGAGAAGAAGAGTGAAGAAGTTTTGTGATTTATCTTATGACAACAAGTGACTAAAAGTCTCCCTTAAGACTTAGTCTTGTTCCATAATAGCCTTTGGATCAAATAGGATAAAGCTTCAAGACACAATCCTAGCCCTTGGATCAATCCGAGTCTATCTTCCCAAGATATTTCCCATAACCTCATAAACGAAACGCACGCTCAGTTCTCGCGCGTCGCGACGAACGTAAAACACAAAAACAGAAAACCTACGGAAAGAACGTCTAACGTTTTTCCATTCCAAAACTTATCGCCGAATCTTTTTCCGCGACTGTAATTTTCTTCCATACCTTAGAAAATTAATCTCAGGACATATCCTAACTCGCGCAGATATATAAAACTCCCATCCGAAACCTCACTCAAAACAGACGCAGTAAGATTTTTCCATCCGCGGGTAAAATCCTACTCGTTTTTCCAAAAACGAGAATAATCCAAAACTCGTTATTCTAAGACCACAGAAATCTCCTCATACTTAAAAGAGGACTACGACCCAAAAGTCTGTGCCTTTCCAGCGCACGAACACAAAACAGGCTCCGTTTCAGCAAAAATCTCATTAATGTGACGATACTCACAAATCCGCTTCTACTAAAACCCTAAAACTCGTAGCCGACACTAGAGTTCCTTAGAAAATAGTACAGTAAAATCTTGGGTCTTACAATACTACCCTCCAAAAAGAAGTTTCGTCCTCGAAACTAAAAGTAAGAGTAACAACTCAACTAATTATTACCATCACCAACACAACAAAATCCCTCAGGATTAGGTGTAGCCACACAGATGCTAACACGCTGGCACAACCGTGCAGCAACCGCAACTCTCAACGAGTTCACCACTCAAAAAAAAATTAACCTCACAACAGAGGTTCTCAACCTCTAGTTCCTCAAAGTCCAAAGGTTCACACAAAATTTTTCCAAAATCCATTCTTTTGCCTCCGCGACGTAGCCTAAACCACTAGGTTCACGCGAAACAGTGACTAGCTACCCTCCAAAAAGAAACACAGCACCCTTTGTGCACCACTAAGGTTAGCAAAACCAGTCAATTCCAAACAACACGACTTATAAACAAAACCCAAACAAACAGCATACATCCAAACATACAAGAGTGGGTTGCCCTCAAACAATAATCAATGCAGTAAAGTGTTACCTGCAACTAGTAATCCTCATGCATGGCATTACCGGTCTGGCCGTTCACTCCAGTGCCCATACAGTAAGCACCTCCTCTAGCAGCGGGTCGAACTCCTTGTGCCACATCTGCCGACGTCCCGGCCTTTGGGGCTTTGCAATCCCTAGCAAAATGACCCGGTTTCCGACAGTTGAAACAAATATTCCCCGGACTCGGACATTCGTTTGCATAATGCCCCGCTTGCCCACATCTGAAGCAACCTTGCTTCCCTCCACCCCGACTCCCCTGAGTCTCTTGATTCACAGCGTGACCTGATCCTCTATTATTTTGGGAACGGTTACCAGATATATCCCCTTGCTTCCTCTTATTTTGACCCGAACTCGGATTCTGACCACTTGAATTACCAGGTCCTCCAACACTAAAATCACCCTGGCGGTTCTCCCGCTTCTTCCTCATATCCTCCACCTCTTGGCACTTCTCTACCAAGACTTGAAACTGACGAATGCCCAACGGCACCACTGCGTCTTGCAGTTCATACCTCAAACCATCCTGGAAGCGACGACACATATAGGCCTCATCTATCCCATCCCTAAAGAAACGGAAGTAACGGGATAGTGACTCAAACTTTTTGGCATAGGCTTCCACTTTAATGCCCCCCTGCCGCAGCTGCAGGAACTCCTCTCCGTACCTTTCCCTCGCAGTCTCGGGAAAGTACTTAGCTAAGAACCTCCTCTTGAAGTTCTCCCAATTTACCTCCTCATCAACATTTCCCATAAGGAGCCTGGTGTTCCCCCACCAATATTCAGAACTACCCTGCAACTGATAGGTAGCTAACACCACCTTCTCTCTTTCTGGACAATGAATTGCCCCGAATATTCTCTCCACAGCTTGGAGCCACAAGTCAGCAGTTTCCGAACCTCCCTCCCCATTAAACTTTGGAGGAGTCTGCTGATTGAAACTCGTAAGAACCCGAGATGCAGCAGCTATAATCTCCCTCTCACGCTTCTCTGCATCCCTCTGCGCCTTAGCATGAGTTTGCGCAGTCACAGCAGCTGCCATGGTATGCATGGCATAAGCCATCTGATTCACATCAACCTCTGGTACTATAGGAACTGGATTCGCCCTTCTTGGCGGCATGATTCCCTGTACATACCAATCCTTTTGATTAGATCCTTAATCAAACAATTCTGAATCTCAACAGAAAACTCACTCAACGGATTACTAACACAAGACCCGACACCAAACATACACTAGAACTAACACGACTCTAGTTATGTTCTAACCGACTCTGGACTAACGACTCAAGTATACACTTTCCCTTTGAAGATTTAAAGCCGTGCTCTGATACCAATTGTAACGACCCGTTTTTCAACGGTCAGAAAAGAGCATATATTTTTTTTTTTTTCTTTTTCAACTAACACTCAGAGTGCGCATATAATATTTTTCAATGAGCCGGCATTCAAATATACAAAAGACTCATTACCATAGGTGCTTCGACAAGCAAAGTGTATTCCTGAATAATTACAATCCAAGTCTAAGTATCAAGTACTTACAACAAAACAAGTTAGACAACCCTATGCTAACCAAAAGCACGGTGCACAAAACACACCGGCGCATAGTCTAACTATACTCAGCTTCAACACGAGCCCACTATGGCCTAGAACTGCCAACACCATCCTCTCGACCTACATCGTCATCTGGGGTGGGATGAGCCCGCAAATGAAAGAAAGGGTCACCACAAAATATATAGTATATATATATATAACCGGTGCGAAAGATTGTACACATAACAATAATTCCACAAAACACAAGAGAAAGCTCTTAACCAACAAGCAATTCCCACCAACGGGTCCATATAAGCAATGCACACATAGCCTATAATGCAACCTCTACAATGCGTGGCACTAACCCTAGCTACCACAATGCATGAGCTCCAGAACTGTAGGTCCAACCCCTACTAAATCACCAATGAAATCACAAGGTTAGGGTGGATCCACTCCCGCAATCACACCCCATGGTTCACTCCCGCAACCATGTATCAAACTCAACAAGTCACAAAGTTAAGGTGGATCCACTCCCGCAATCACACCCTATGGTTCACTCCCGCAACCATGTATCGAACTCAACTAAATCACACAAGATTTAGGTGGATCCACTCCCGCAATCACACCCCATGGTCCACTCCCGCAACCATGTATCAAACTCAACAAGTCACAAAGTTAAGGTGGATCCACTCCCGCAATCACACCCTATGGTTCACTCCCGCAACCATGTATCGAACTCAACTAAATCACACAAGATTTAGGTGGATCCACTCCCGCAATCACACCCCATGGTCCACTCCCGCAACCATGTATTGAACTCGATAAAACCCTATAAGAATCAGGTGGGTCCACTCCTGCAACCACACCTCGTAGTCCACTCCCGCAACTACACTTCGTAGTCCACTCCCGCAACTACGCACTAACAATGCATGGGCATACGATTCCCCATGTATACTAATGCAACAAATACATACCTCCCTAGCATATGTAAACCATCCCAACAACATACATACATATCCAATCATATGTAACAAACCACAATAAACATACATACATTTCCAATCATATGTATTCACCCACATGTTCATACATACATCTCCAATCATATGTAAAACAACGCACGTATTGTAAACATTTTCTCATCATGAGAATACATAACACATACATGCCAAACACACAAACACGCATCACCGAAAATAACCAACAAACATGTTATAACTCAGTGAAAAGACAGAAATAAAGTGGAGCCCTTACCTCGGCAAGCTTCCGTCAATAACACACGCTCAAACAACACAACGCGCTTCCTAAAACAAGCAGCGCAACAATCAATACATTGTTCTCTAACCAATAGTATTGAAACTACACCAATCCCCCAAAAACCTAAAGGTTCCTAAGGAAAATCCGCTCTTTCGGATATCATACCAAAATCTATCGTATTGATCGACCACCATGAGTTATTTGTACTATTTTTAGGACCCAAAACAATAGTCAAAAGTCTTAAATAATTTGAAATGCAAAATGGCCGTTTTCTTGCGTTACAAGCTACGCACTTTCCGAGTACCCGAAAAACTCGTTTCCAATCCCAACCACTTCCATAAATTAATAAAAAGGGATTAGAAAGTTAAAAACCAAGTTTAGAAATCAGAATCCAAAATTTTAGGTCCCAGAACTCGCCCTGGCGAGTTGGCAGCGAGTGGAGGCAGAGAGTTCTGGTCTTACTCGCTCTGGAGCTCGCCCTGGCGTGTTGTCAGGACCTGTGACACTCGCCCTGGCGAGTAACCACTCGCCCGGCGAGTTGCACCTGTCATGACAGCACAAGACAGCAACTCACACCACCTTTTTCCACCCAAACCTAGTTTGATTCTATTAGTTCCCAACATCTTTTCAAGGCACAAAAACAAACCATTTACATAAGCAAGCAATTCATTTTCCGAAAGCTTGTTGGTTGCTTCGAGTGCAAGTTATTTGATTTTCATTTCCAAAATCAAAACCAAATCTAAACACAAGTTTTATTACGGGCCTTAACCGTCCGGTAATCATTTTCAAACATGTTTTCAAGGTAAAAAGCGACACCACATGTCACAAGAGTTTTAAATCATTTTGACCTCAAAACACTCCTCAAAAACTCTTAGAAAATATTTTCATAAACCACAAAATATTTTTCATCGGATTTTCTAAAACAAAACCATACAACGCATTTCCCTTTCGTCCAAAGGTTCAAAGACAACTTTTCTTTTCAAAACCTTACAACATAACCTCATGTAATTGATCAATACATAAACCAACCAAAACCCTAACTTTTCTCATGAGATTCTCACAAACTCATGGAAAACAAAAATAACAAAGCCTACACAAGCTTACTACACCCTCATGAACAACTTTCATGAAGCAAGAATCAACCAACACCAAATTTTATGAAATTTCTCCCAAGAACATAATCATAAAATCTCATGAATCTCTAAGAGTTTAGCCAACTAAGGGATGAAAGAAGTTCTAGTTACCTTAGGAAGAAGAATCTCACAACTCCAAGCTTTCAACCAAGCTTCTAAACAAGTGATATGGTGAAGGAATGCAAAACTTCACAAGTTGGGAAGGTGGAAAAGAAGCCACGGCTAAAGAGAAGAAGAGTGAAGAAGTTTTGTGATTTATCTTATGACAACAAGTGACTAAAAGTCTCCCTTAAGACTTAGTCTTGTTCCATAATAGCCTTTGGATCAAATAGGATAAAGCTTCAAGACACAATCCTAGCCCTTGGATCAATCCGAGTCTATCTTCCCAAGATATTTCCCATAACCTCATAAACGAAACGCACGCTCAGTTCTCGCGCGTCGCGACGAACGTAAAACACAAAAACAGAAAACCTACGGAAAGAACGTCTAACGTTTTTCCATTCCAAAACTTATCGCCGAATCTTTTTCCGCGACTGTAATTTTCTTCCATACCTTAGAAAATTAATCTCAGGACATATCCTAACTCGCGCAGATATATAAAACTCCCATCCAAAACCTCACTCAAAACAGACGCAGTAAGATTTTTCCATCCGCGGGTAAAATCCTACTCGTTTTTCCAAAAACGAGAATAATCCAAAACTCGTTATTCTAAGACCACAGAAATCTCCTCATACTTAAAAGAGGACTACGACCCAAAAGTCTGTGCCTTTCCAGCGCACGAGCACAAAACAGGCTCCGTTTCAGCAAAAATCTCATTAATGTGACGATACTCACAAATCCGCTTCTACTAAAACCCTAAAACTCGTAGCCGACACTAGAGTTCCTTAGAAAATAGTACAGTAAAATCTTGGGTCTTACAAGTTTCTACAAGCATTTCTCCCATTGCTTTTGTAAATACGTATGTGTTTGGCCATCCATATTCAGTTGCTCTGATAAATTAATGAAGATACAACAAAACATATTCAACTTTTTGTATTTATTAGAATTAGAATAGATAGTCATTCAAAAATGTCCAATTAAAAAGTAAATACGATCATATTCCACGCAACAATTGTGTATGACACATTTATTAATCTTGGGTGTTTAGTGCAATGAATTCGAAATTTCGTAGTAATTTTATTACCTTTTTATACCGAAGTCCTTCATTTCTATTTCAATGTCTTGTTCTGTTGCTCTCTCTGCTTGAAGTTGATCTAATTTCTCTTCCACCAATTTCTTTTCCATATCAATGTCTAGTCCGGGAACTCCATTTAGTGACACTCCAAAGCGATGAGGATCTTCTAATATGAGTCCTCCTCTCTCGCCACACACATAAGCTACAAAGCGGCATAATAATGACAAGAATTTTTTTTAAAATTTTATTTTAAAACATACTTATAAAGGGACGTATACTAACAATTGCTTTCTAGAATTTAGTGACATAAAACATTTGTTTTATAAAAGAATTATATTATATACTAGCTTGTGTTTTAAGTAACATATTTTCTATTAAAATACAATATTGGTATGTCAATGTAATGGACATATCACATATATACATTTATTTAGATAGTAAATTCAATAAAATATAAATGGTCATAGTTAAGTTGTTGCAACAACTCTCATTAACAATCTAATCTTTATCATGGTTACAATATGTTTGATTTTTAAGATTAATTTGACTTTATTATGTAGATGTTAATCCCTTGTTCCAAAAAATTAATCTATTTGGTAATTTTACATATATTAAGAATAGTATATAAGCAAAAAAGCAAGAAAAATATTTTTACTAGATCGATTACCCTTATCAAGAACTCTATTTTTACTAGAATTGTACATATATTTTGTAGTTTTATTTTATTTAATAGTAATATTATTTCTAAAATACCTTTCAATTAATGTAAGTTTTTTTTTTTGTTTTGTTTTGACAATGTAAGTTTTGTTTTGATGTTTAAATGGAACAATTTAATTACTAATGAAGGATATTAATACACTTATAGTTTCTTTTAAAAAAAAAAAGAAAACACACTTATAGTTTTATGAGATGAAAACAAGTAATTGAAAATTAATTATTTTTTAATAAGTCTCAAGATAGTCATTATTATTTTTAATCAAGACAAAAATATCATTTTTAAACAGTATACCGTACGATATTAAGTTGATAGTGATACTGTAGTTATTTTAGTAGAGTTTTTTTCTTTTTACAAATAATATGTGAGACGGACAAAATAAGTGGGCAGATATACAAACCTGTTGAAACATGAACTACCACCTTTAATTTAATACATTTTTTTGCGAAGCTCAAGACATGCTTGACTCCAAATGTATTTATACCCAATGCAACATCATATCTGCAATTAATAGCATTTAATATATAATAGAAACAAAAAACGTAGGACTTTAAACCATAGATAATTTAACAACAAGTGTAAATAAATATACATAATTCTGCTTTTTTTTAATCATGTCATAGTGTGAAGTATTCTCCTTTTTTGCCGATAAGATAACTATCTTTTGTTTAAAATATGGCCTAATAACCTATAGGGTCTGTTCGGTAACACTCAAAAAATAACTTATAGCTTATGTCTTATAGCTTATAAGCTAAAAGACCTGTTTGATAACAGTTTTTTCATGAGGAGCTTATAGCTTATTTTACTGACTTATAGCTTATTTTCTAGAAGCTATTTCAAGTAGCTTATGAGCTTATAGCTTATCATTTTCTCTTCCAATTTTACCCTTATCATATTACTTAAACTTTATTTTAACCCTTTTTAATTTATTATAATATAAAATAAAATAAATAATATATTTAAGTTCTAATTATATTTTGTTAGACGCCAATTTCCAATCCAATTTGTACTATTGGATCGTATTCATTTTTCAATGACATGATCAATTTTAGGAAAATGCAATTGTCATTGCATTTCAAAAATAATATTTACTTATAAATATAAAAAGTATACATTTATATATAATATTTGGTTATATATAATGAAAATAAATAACCTGCATAGAAATAATGAAGATAAATATTGATTTAATTTGATTTGAAATAAAATAAAAATACTATATAAATGTTTAAAAATTAATTATAAATAATTAAAGTATTTTTTTATAATATAATTAAAGTATCTTAAATATTAAATTAATATCAATTCTAATATGAATTAAGAATGCCCTTTTATGTCATTTTACATTTATCAACTAGTTAAACCGCTAATTTAACCAAACACTTCAATTAGCTTATCAGCTATAAGCTATCAGTCATCAGCTATAAGCTATAAGCCATCAACCATAAGTTAGCTTATCAGCCATCAACCATTTTTACCAAACAAGCCATAGTGGAATCTTCTTTCTCAATCACGTATTTTTTACACACAAAGTTCAAACTTAAAATCACTTAAAATGATGTGAGACGAGTTCACTCACACCAACATAATATATATTGGTATACAAAATTGTACTACCTTAAATATATATACCTTTCATCAAATTTAGTTGTTGCGGCCAAATTAACTATAACATCTGTTTGATTGCAAATCTCCTCCTCTAATATGGAGTCGTTTAAATTTAAACTTTCTTGAGAAATGTCTCCGGGCACCAGAGTTATCTTTTCAAAGACAAAAGAATTGAATTTTGCACCTTGATTTTCCTTCAGCAATTTAAACAAGTCCTTCCCTACTATCTACATGGTAGACACAACATATTAAGCATGCATCGTGACAACATTAGTAAAAATGTATTAGGTGAGTGTTTTTGGAGCTTGGTTGCATATATATAAAGCTTGATGTACAGAAAAAAAAAAAAAAAAAACTAAAGAATTGTTTGTTGTATTCTCAAGTATGTTGTTATCACGTAATTGAATTCTACTTGTTAATGAAGTTAAAGCAAATTTTATTATATGACACTTTTTGTTTTTTGTATTTATTTGAAACATTTTTGTTTAGTAAAATAATTTTTTTTGTTAAAAGTCTAAAACAAAAATTTTAATAGTCTTATCTTCTGATGACTCTGCTTTTAAGAACCAAAGGCTTAGTAGAAAATAAAATATAGTAAATATGAAAACAATTGTGTCAAAATTAAATGAGACAGTTTGTGTAGAAGGCGTATTTTTTTAATGAAAACAATTGTATGCATTTTTTTTTTATAAATAAAACAACCTTAATTCATATCATTAACTAATAAAAATTCAATACATGAGAAAATTATCTCAAATCTATGGAAACTAGCTCAAGAATTGGCCGTCTTAATAAAAGTCTGCATTATTTGAAAACAATAAAAATGTCAAGATAATTTATTTTTATTATTTTCAGAAATGCACCATTCTTATCTAATATTTCAGTTAATAAAAAAAAGAAAATAGAAAAAGAAAAAAAAACAAAAAGTTAATGGGACCTGATATATATATATATATATATATATATATATATATATATATATATATATATATATATATATATATATATATATATATATATATATATATATATATATATATATATATATATATTTTGATATTGTGGACCTGATATATTTTAACTTTAAAGGAATTGGGAAATAAACAAACATTAACCACCTCTTTGGCGAAACGTTGAATAGCAGATTTAGAATCTTTGGCTCTTAGAAGAAGAAAAAGCTTCTTTATATTAGGTTGAACTCTCAATATTTTTTCTACAAAAACTGCATAAAAACATAAAAATGAACAAAATTTAGTATATATTATATATGACACGACTTAGAGAGAAGGAGAAATTTATACTTTTTGCAAGGAAGCCCGTAGCACCGGTGACTAAAACAGTTTTCCCCTCAAGAAATTGCATTATGCTTCCCAACTCCATTGGAAATAGAAATAGAAAAATTCAATGTGAAATGTTTTCTTCAATGGAATGAAAGAACGGTGATGATGATGTTGAAGAATTATACTTAATGCATAGATAGTGATATACCCTATGTCTTTATATAGACATGCCACATGTATACTATACTATTATTAAGAGGTTTTTAGGTGGGACAAAATAATATAGGATGAGTTCAATGTTTGAAGATAACAATACTATCTCCTTCTTTCAAGAAAGAGATTTGGTTTTTCTTCCCGTCGTATTATTTATTGTTGATTGAAAATAAATATAAAATAAAGGTTATGTTAGGAAAGATTGTGTTCGGTCTAAGATAATAATTACAAATTTAAAGAGAATTAATAAAAAGAAACAAAATTCTTTTTTTTAAAAGAGTCATATCATATATCTAAAGATAGAGGTATATATTTTTTTGTACATGGCAATATTACTTATTTCAGAATTTTAAATTGTATGCATTTAAGACAAAAAATGTTATTTTGTCTAATCTCTTGAATAATTCTTAAATCAAACTTAATTAATATATTTAAAATTGGGTTATTGAGTTCCATATTTTACAATAAATAAATCAAACACACATGTATGTAAATATGAAAAATCCAATGATAATGCAAACTTGTTAGGATGGTCATAACTCTGAAAGTGTGGCGCAAAAACAAAAAACTCTGAAAGCAAGTGTGAATTCACTCTACTTTAATTTGTTGGTCACCTACACATGTAACATGTTGCATATGCTACAAAAAAATCGGTGATAAACTATAGAGCAAATAGTAACAAGTAGATCTTTTAAGAGCACTTCGTTGAGCAAATAGTACATCATAATCATAATGTCTAAAGAATAGAAGTGCATGTGGTGCCGAATAATAAATGCAATTTAATTTTACATTTTTATTTTCCAATTTATTTTTGCTATAAACGCAATGACAGGCTTTATTAAAAACCATATAAATTGATCAATCGTTAATTCGTTCAGTGGTGATTGGTGCTAAACTTGGTATGAAAGACTACAATTCGACCACCGCAACTACGATCAGAAGAGGATCGGAACCACTTGATACCATAACTGACTTCCAGACAACATGCAATTGTTGGTGAAAGAAAAAAAATCAATATACAATTATAAGATTTTATATTTGACTTCAGACAAAGGTGTATAATATAATAATTTAATAAAATATCAATATTACTAGTTAAGTCTATAAAACCAAGATACTCGCTACTATTATACAATTAAAGATAGTATGATAAAATATTTTTAAAATTCAAAATATTTTATTAAAAAAATCAAAATAAAATAAACAGACATACAAAAAGAAACATTCACTATAGTACTATTCGAAAGAAATATGGGGTCTAGTCGCTATATTTTTGTGTTGTTACCTCTTCTCACTACAAGAAATATAATTTTTGGCAACAACTTTTTTTGTTACAGGTCGCTGGCAAAACTATCTTGGGTAATTTTGCCAGCGACTTGTAACAACTTTTAATAAAAAAAATTGTTGCAAAAAATCATATTTCTTGTAGTGTCTTATCATATCTTTTACCTGTAAAGTAGGTATATTTTGTTTACCACTATATTTTTAAAAATAAATGAATTAAAAATCTTTCAGAATCCCCATAAGACATTTCCTAATGCATTTTTTGAGTTCCGCCACCTGGCCACACCAAGGTTTTAATTCCAACAAAGAAAAATAAAATTGCATATAATATTAGGAGTTAGTTCACCAAATGTTTAATGTGGTACTTATAAGCTATGAAGTTTCCCATCCTATTAGACTAGTTGGGTTAGACTCTCCTCATTGTTTAAGTCCTAATAATTACTCCCTCTATACCATAATATATGTGGTTTTAATTATATTATACGAATTAAGAAATGTAATTATTGTAGTATGGAAAATATTAAAAGGCTTAAATAGTGTTTTATCTCCTGCAATTGTAACTCATTTTGAAAAGAGCACCTGTTAAAATTTATTTATTTATTTTAGTCTCTGTAAAATTTAAAAGTTTTGAAAAGAGCCCCTGAGCAGAAATCTTTGATGTCATGTTATCATTTTATTGACGTGGCAGTTGCTGACTGGGGTGATGAGTACACGTTTCAGGAACTTGCTGACGTGGCAATACACACTCATTTTCCTTTTAACTTTTTTAAATTTTATTTCAATTAGTTTATTTAATTAAGAAAAAGAAAAAAAGGGGAATTTTCAATTTTTTTATTAAAAGAAAAATGAGTGTTGTCACGTCAGCAAGTTCCTGACAGGTGTACTCATCACCCTAGTCAGCAACTGCCACGTCAATAAAATGATGACATGGCATCAAAGATTCTTGCTCAGGGGCTCTTTTCAAAACTTTTAAATTTTACAGGGACTAAAATCAATTTTTTTAATAGGGGCTCTTTTCAAAATGAGTGAGAATTGCAGGGATTAAAACAATATTTAAGCCATACTTAATTATGAGTTAGTTTATAAAATTGTCTTTTATTATTAATGGTATGAGAAAAATAAATTTAAGAATTGAAAGAAGATAGAAAAATAAATAGTTAAGGTTATAATAGGAAAAATAACATTAAATGTTTCATTTGTAATGTAAAACGACTTATAATTTGGTACAATTTTTTTCTCAAAGTGACTTATAATTTGGTAGGAGGTAGTGTTAATTTTTATCGAGAGTTTGGCCACAAAATGGGCTACCTATAGGTAGAATTAAGATATTCCACCGAATATTGATATATGAGTGAAGTTGTCGAAAAGAAAAGAGCTATCATTGAGTCAATATTGATAAATTGAAAGTTGCCATGAACGTCGGCTCTTAAAAAGCGTGGCAAAATTTAAGAACCTCACATCATATATATCAAAGTGTTCGATATACTTAAACCATGAAGCTCTCTCGGTTATTGAACTAGTCTTTTTAGTTGGTCTCTCTCCGTTGCTTAATACCCAGCCTTCTCAATAAATAGACCTAACATATAATATAAAAAACCAATCACTTTTCCCTTTATTTTTTACTCGTTCATTACCTTCAAAGTGCTCCATTTTTCCTTCTATTAATCTCCTAAACATAGAGTATATATGTGTTGGCTCGTATTTTTAATAATTTATTGATTTATTAAAATGACAGGTGAGCTGACAATATCATTGGACATTAAAAATATAGAATAAATAATATTTTCAAGGGATGAGGAAATGTTGGTCTTATGAACTTCTTTTTGATTGATAGTCAAATGATTGTTAAATGTTAAGTTCGTGGACTTAGAATATTTTTAGAAGAAAAGCAAGTTCGAGTTCGATAAGCATGTGAAGCGCGAGGAAAGAGTAATCGAAAGGAATAGATCGTGGCAAGACACATGTCAAGATCCTAGGCGTAGGGAGTTACTTGACAGTTTTTCCTTTGTTGAGTATTTAGGTAGTTTTCGATAGGAAAACGGGGTGACAAATTCTACATAGAAAATCCTTCCAAACTTTGAGTACTCATGCGATCGAATGAAAAGGGTGCAAGAAGGAAAATGTATGATTTGATCACCACCTTTATTGTAATTGTTATTTACATTTAATGCAATCTTTACAATTTCACCAATTTACAGTATTTCATTTACATTCAAGCCTTTTTCAATTCGAAGCAAGCTGTTAATTTCAAGTTTTACTAAATCGAACCATAAATGTTCTTGCAAACTATGAACATTGAAACTTTTTTTTTGGAAAACTAAGCACAAACATGTCATAGGATTTACTAGTTGATCCTGCAAGTTTTAGAATATCAAACTAACGCTTGTTTACGAAAAATCAATGTAAACAATATGGTGCTAATTTTATGTCAACATATGAATATGAATAGTGTAATGAAAATTAAATTAATGTAAGGGAAAAATTATGTTCACATATACTCTACTAAAAATCTTACATACTCCTATCTTTGCACACAATCTTACCACAAAAATACATGGGTATAAAAATTGACTAGTGTTTAAAATTTGTCAAAGTTGATCAACAAAAAACGAAGACAAAGTTACAATAAAATATAAATTTTAAAAATATGGAAAATGTTAAACAATATTTTTGGGACAATATATATAGTTAAGAAAACAAAAAGATAATGCAATCTTAAAAGCAATGCATTTAATACCTTGAATTTATTTATTTTTTTAAAAAATTCTACTTTTTTGACAATAAGAAACTCATATCTTTTCATTATTTAATTAATTTTTTATGTAAAAAAATTCTACTTAAAACTTTTATTTTTACTATTTAGCAAGATCCTAAAAATATACGGATTTAGATTCTCTATATTCATAGATCATACATTCACATACATTGTAGTTATGTATATGAATATTATGCGTTAATATTTTGTTGTTAATTTTTTTCAATAATTAATTTTTTTTTATAATAATCATTCATTTGCTTAAAAAAATATTCATGAATAACTGTTAATATCCGCAGATATCTCAATATTCGTGGATTATATTATCCACTCAATAGATATCCACATTGATATAGAGCAAACACAAATATCATACTCCTCTAGTCTCGGTCTGATATATAAGCAACATTTCACTTTTTAGATTCATTCAAGAACATATGTATCTAGTCTATAATCCTGACTAGATTTACCAATTATTAAATAAATCTAAAAAATAAAATGTTGCTTATATATGAGACCATAGAAAGTATTTATTCAACAAAACAAACACAAATATATTACTCCCTCCGTCCCATTTTAAATGGAGAAATGCTAACATAGGAACAAACATAAATGTTTATTTGTTAGGCACACTCACAAAATGTTAAAAAATTAAAGATAAAAGTATTAAAGTGATACTGATTGATGTGACAAATTTATTTTTCTTTTAATTTTTTTGATTTATGATTGTGTGCCTAAACTTGGTGCCCAAATCTTTGTGCCTAGGTAAGACTCTCTCTTTTAAATGACATTTTTTTGACTTAGTGTACTATTCATTTTACCTGGTTTGACCTTATTTTTCTACTAATATATACATGCAAATATTAACATATGAGATGTTTAATTTGTCTCGACAAGTACTTTCAAAATATACCATTTTTATAATTTTTAATAATAGATAATTAGATATATTAACGATTAAAGTTGTGCATTGACAAACATATCAGTAGTCAAATAGGTCATTTATTTTGGGACAGAGGGAATATTTTGTCCGCGTTCATGGATATCATAACATTCCTATGCCCAACAAATGCAAAAGTAATGTGAACAAATCACCGTTCTTGTTGCAGGAGTCAATTTCTTGTTTCACCAATAAACGTGTGTTTATTTCTTTTTGTACTATACGGCAAGCGTAATGTCACCATTTGTAGAATTATTATCGATACTTTTCCTACCCCGGGAGTAGTACATGTTTAGAAGAAACATGAATTGTAATAAGTTTTTGACAAGCACTATGTAAAGTGGTCATATGAAAAGAATAAAATCGAAAGATTAATAACGTAACGCTTTCAACAATAAGTTAATAATAAAAATGCATATGAAGTTAATCAATTTATTGACAATATTGTTGCTAATTGACAATGTTGAGCTTCAACCACTTTTTGCTTGGACTCCAATCTTCTACGTACGTGAGCCTTTGTCGTTTCACCTAATTTTAATTTAACAGTGGCAGCCTAAAATCCGTGTATGAGTAGGTTTTGAGTTGAGTAATACGGTAATTTGTATACGTTCTTATATACTTCTTCCGTTACAAAATATAAGCAAAAGTTAGTCAACAAAAGTGAATGTATTTTGTCTAAATTTTAAATCAAATACATTAAGTTTCTTTGACTCACTTTGACTTATATTTTGTAACGGAGGGAGTAAGCAGAGAGACTTGTACTTAAGTTGGTAGCTAGTAGATAGCAACTTTAATACGTGCATCGAATAGTTTTGAATAGCAACTCTCCATTTTTCCTCTCCATTGCTATAATTTTAAATAATTTTTAAATATATACGTATTAAATAGCTGAGTCCACTAAATATCACATAGTTGTATTTATATTCTCAAAACATTAATAATAATAAAAATGAAGAGAATAAAAAATGGAGAGGGTCTTGACTTGTGAGAAAGTGGTGCTAATAAGATAAGTGAGTTCTTTTTTTTATGAGCAAAATATTTGGATTATAAAGAGCACAATGGGTACTCAACCCTTATAATTCAAGAGCAATCACTACAATCAATGAAAGCAAACCAGATGATTTTTACACCAATCAGATAAAACTACATTATCTTTTAATTTTTCCCTACCAACAAGCCAAAACCAAGAGATAGATACAAAAATAAGATAAGTGTCCTACCATTAAATGGGTCCCATCACTATTGATTACTACATCTGTCCTATTTTATTAGAATTATTTTGATTAAATGGTATTATTTACTTATCATGTTTTGACCATACTTTTTTAATAATACTCCCTCCGTCCCTATTTATAAGAGCTAGTTTGACAAAACACGGATATTAAGAAAGTGGATTTTAGTATTAAATTGATTGATAAATTATATTGATTTTACATGTTTATCCTTACAATTAATTGTAGTGCTTTGTATCAAACAAAAGAGAATTTATTGCTATTAAAAAAACTATGCAAAGTAAATAAGGGTAAGTTTGGAAAAAAAAGTAATTAAAATCATTGATAATTGTAATGGTGTCTTATAAAAATGGACAAATTTTTTGTCAAACTAGCTCTTATAAAAAGGGACGGAGGGAGTATATAGATATAAATATAAGCATATAAGATCTTGCTTGATTTGTTTTGATGAGTATTTTCAAGATATCCAATTTTTACTAATAGAGAATTAAAGATATTAGTGATCAAAATCGTGCATTGGTATACGTGTAGTAGTCAAATTAATTTATTTATTTTGGGACGGAGGTAATATTTATTTTATATTTAATTTTAACTTTTGTTGTGTCTATTTCTTTTCAAAATAGAGGAAATTGAGAGATTCAGGATTGTAAGTCATAACTCAAGTGACCAACTCTGCTCTACAGTACACGTCAGGAACATAATGAAAACTTCTTTAACTTTGGTGTTGAAATGTGTGTAAAACAATAATGGTGTACAAATAATGGAATTTGAAGGAATCATGCCCAACAATTCGCCTCAGAAATTGTAAGGGTATCAGTATCAGATATTTACACCTTTAAAATTTTTGTAATGTACAAAAAAGACTGATATTAAGTGATTCGAACAATTTGGTCCTTCTACTATTAATTTGTAAAGTAGTACTTCCTTTCTCCGCTCCAAATTTTATGAAAAAACAAAAATCACAGTTATTAAGAAAAATTAAAACATAATAATATGGTGTATGTGTTTTTATATTTTCTTTGAAATATGTTTCATAGAAAAATGTACAAATAAAATGTACAAATAATTTTTATTAGTTATTACTTATTGATAAAAGTGGAGGGAGAGAAAATTAAATGTAATTTGCATCTAATTTTATGAGAATAAGTTGAAAAAATTTTGGAAAGAGAAATTTTGGAATAAAGAAATTGAGTTTTTCCTTTATAATTTGAAACGTAGGGAGTAATTTTCTAGTAAGCGATATAATTCAAACTAACTTTCTTGTAAAGTTATATACTTACTAGTACTAGTGATTTGGGCTATATATGGATTGATGAAATAAGATGGAATGAAATGAAAATGGATGAAATAGAATAATGTTTATTGTTTTGATTTGAAAAATAATAATCGAATAGAATGAAATATGATAGAATGAATTTCTTCTCATACCACCACTCACCTTCAATTTTGTTCCTCTCCTTTCTAAAATATCAAAACATCGGAATGAAATATTTATTCTCTTCTGCCCCATCTTATTCCACTCCATTCTATTCTGCTCCGCTTCATTCAGTTATATTCCATCAATTCAAATGGAGTTTGGAGACTCATTAGTAATTAGCGCAAAAAAAATTGGGACTAATTTTCTCATAAGTGATACTAAAAAATAGTGTACTAGATTGGACAACTTTTGTTGTACCCTGTTTGATTCAGAAATTGGTTATGGTAATGGACAAAATAGTCAGTAAGGGATAAGACAAAAACAAGAATTTGTGTCCCTCACTAAACCACGAGACAACTTTTTGTCCATAGTACAACTATAAAAAATACGAAAATACCCTTTTTATTTTCGAATATAAAAAATATTATCTCTCTATCTTTCACCGGTGCAATTTTATCCTATCATGTTCTATCTTGTTTTGTCATGTACTGTTCTATCAAGTACTGATTATGTAACAACCCGTTTTTCAAAGGCCAGAAAAGGCACTATATTTTTTTTTTTGTACACAATCAGAGTTATGCATAAAAGATTTTAAATGAGCCGGCATCCAAATATACAAAAGAACTCATTACCAAAAGTTGCTTCGACAAGCAAAGTGTATCCCTGAATAATTACAGTCCAAGTCTAAGTAAACAAAACAAGTTAGAAAACTCTATGCTAACCCAAAAGCACGGTGCACAGAACACACCGGTGCATAGTCTAACTACTCTAAGCTTCAACACAAGCTCACTATGGCCTAGAGCTGCCAATACCATCCTCTCGACCTACATCGTCATCTGGGGTGGGATGAGCCCGCAAATGAAAGAAAGGGTCACCACAAAATAAAAGTATATATATATAGAACCGGCGCGAAAGATTGTACACATAACAAATATTTCCACAAACACAAGAGAAAACTCTTAACCACCAAAGCAAATCCCCACCAACGGGTTTATACATATAATGCACACCAAGCCTAATGCAGACTTCTACAATGAGTGTGGTAGATTCCCCATTACCACATGCATATGAATTCCGGAAGTCAGTAATCATAATCAATAAAACCACAAAGGGTTAGGATGGATCCATTCCCGATAATCGCACCCTGCAGTCCATTCCCGATAACCGCTTATTGGACTCAATAATTCCCGTAGGAGTAAGGTGGATCCATTCCCGATAATCGCACCCCGTGATCCATTCCCGATAATCACGTACTATGAATGCATGAGCATACGATTCCCCTTATATGCTAATGCAACACATACCTATCGTACACGCATATGTAATCACACCACAACAACACATACATATACATCTAGTCATATGTATTTAATCACCTGCTCATACACATATTTCGCCAAACATATGTAAGACAACAAATCATGTATTTACCACGATCTCATATCGAGAATACATCACAAAAACATGCCAAGCACACCGCCAATTGCAACACAACAAATCTAAAGCATGTTTAACAAAACCGTTTGAAAAGACGGAAATAAAGTGGAGCCCTTACCTCGGCAAGCACTCACAACAAGCAACGTTCACACAACACTACGTGCTCCCTAAAACAAGCAACGGACAATCAATACATCGTTTCCAAACCCAATGTAATGAAACTACATCAAAACCCCAAAAACTCTAAAGGTTTCTACGGAAAATTCACTCTTTCGGATACCATACCAAAATCTATCGTATTGATCAACCACCATGAGTTATTTGTACTATTTTTTGGACCCAAAACAATTGTCAAAAGTCTTAAATAATTTGAAATGCAAAATGGCCGTTTTCTTGCGTTACAAGCTACGTACTTTCCGAGTACCCGAAAAACCCGTTTCCAATCCCAACCACTTCCATAAATTAATAAAAAGGGATTAGAAGTTAAAAACCAAGTTTTAGAAATCAGAATCCAAAATCTCAACTCCCAGAGCTCGCCCTGGCGAGTTGGTGGCGAGTGAAGGCAGGGAGTACTGGTCTTACTCGCTCTGTAGCTCGCCCTGGCGTGTTGTCATGACCTGTGACACTCGCCCTGGCGAGTAATCACTCGCCCAGCGAGTTGCACCTGTCATGACAACAAAAGACAGCAACTCACACCACCTTTTTCCACCCAAGCCTAGTTTGATTCTATTAGTTCGCAACACTTTTTCAAGGCACAAAAGCAAACCATTTTCATAAGCAAGCAATTCGTTTCCGAAAGCTTGTTGGTTGCTTCAAGTGCAAGTTATTTGATTTTCATTTCCAAAATCAAAACCAAATCCAAGCACAAGTTTTATTACGGGCCTTAACCGTCCGGTAATCATTTTCAAACATGTTTTCAAGGTAAAAGTGACACCACATGTCACAAGAGTTTTAAACCACTTTGACCCCAAAAACACTACTCAAAACACTTAGGAAATATTTTCATAAACCCCAAAATATTTTTCATCGGATTTTCTAAAACAAAACCATACAACGCATTTCCCTTTTGCCCAAAGGTTCAAAGACAACTTTTCTTTTCAAAACCTTACAACATAACCTCATGTAATTGATCAATACATAAACCAACCAAAACCCTAACTTTTCTCATGAGATTTTTTTTCACCAACTCATGGAAAACAAAAACAACAAAGCCTAGCATGCTTACTAAACTCTCATGAACAACTTTCATGAAACAAGAACTAGCAAGAACAACCTTTCTCACCAAACCCTCTTAAGAACATAAACCCAAAAACCTCACAACTCTAAAAATCTACCAACCTAGGAGATGAGAAGAGAGGGTTACCTTAAGAAAGTGATTCTCTACAACTTTCCACTAAGCTTCCAAGCTTGAAATGGAGTGAAATGGTGAGAAATGGAAAATTTAGTGAAGGTTAGGGTATGAGAAAGTGATGGCACGATGGAAGAAGAAGAGAGTGAGTTGTGATGAAATTTTTCTAAGTCTCACAAAGTCATAAACCTCCTTACTAATATAAAGCTCTTGATAGCCAAACCACCATTGGATCAAAGTCAAAAGTCCAAGCTTAAACCCTAGCCATTGGATCACTTTACTTTATGAGAAAGTCACAAGATTTAAACAACTCTCCCATAACAAGTCTCGTACTCAGCTCTCGCGCGACGCGTCGAACGAAAACCACAAAAACATAAAACCTACGGAAAGAACGTCTAACGTTTAACATTTCCAAAACTTATCGCCGAATCTTTTTCCGCGACTGTAATTTTTTTCCATACCTTAGAAAATTATTCTCAGAATATATCTTAACTCGTGCAGATATATAAAACTCCCATCCGAAACCTCACTCAAAACAGACGCAGTAAGATTTTCCATCCGCGGGTAAAATCCTACTCGTTTTTCCAAAAACAAGAATAATCTCAAAACTCGTTATTCTGAAACCACAAATCACTTCTAATACAAGAAACAGGATCACAAGACAAAAGTCTGTACATTTACAGTGCACGAGCACAAAACAGACTCAATTACAGCAAACTCCTATAATTACACGATGTTTCATCACACGAACACATCGAAACCCTAATATTCCTTAAACCAACTATGCAATGAAATCTTGGGTCTTACAATACTACCCCCCTAAAAGAAGTTTCGTCCTCGAAACTTAGACATCGTCAAACAAACTGGGGTATAATTCTTTCATCTTACTCTCGAGCTCCCAGGTGGTATCTCCCGTAGCTTCATTCCATATTACCTTCACTAAAGGTATCTCTTTCGTTCTCAAACGCTTCATCTTCCTATCCGCAATCTTGATCGGCGGAACCTCAAATGACAAGTTATCCCTCAGCTGGATGTCATCTGGTGTGATCACATGTGATGGATCTGGTGTATACTTCCGCAACTGCGACACATGGAACACATCATGAATCAAAGATAGTACCGGTGGCAACGCGATCCGATATGCTACCTTCCCAACCCGTTCCAAAATCTGATAAGGCCCTATAAACTTCGGAGTCAACTTCTTTGCTTTCAAAGCCCTTCCAACACCAGTTGTTGGGGTAACACGGAGAAATACATGGTCTCCCTCCTCAAACTTTAAAGGCCTCCGACGCCTATCCGCATAACTCTTTTGTCGATCTTGAGCAACCTTCATCATTGCCCTTATCTTTCGGACCTTGTCCGTCGTCTGTTGTACCATTTCCGGTCCTACTATCAAACTTTCCCCATCTTGGTACCAACACAAAGGAGTCTGACATCTTCTCCCATACAAAGCCTCGTATGGTGCCATTCAAATACTCGCGTGGAAACTGTTGTTGTATGTGAATTCTATCAACGGTAAAACATCATCCACACTTCCACGATCATCCAAAACACATGCTCTCAACAAATCTTCTAAAGATTGATTTGTTCTCTCGGTCTGCCCATCTGTCTGAGGATGGTAGGCGGAACTCAATCTCAGTTTCGTCCCCAACGCCTCATGCAAAGTCTTCCAAAAGTGTGAAGTAAACTTTGGGTCTCGATCCGACACTATACTTGACGGAATCCCATGTAACCTCACAATCTCAGCAATGTAAATATCGGTCAACTTTGCCGCTGTATCCGTAGTCCTTACCGGTAGAAAATGAGCGGACTTAGTCAAACGATCCACTATCACCCAAATGGAATCATGCTTCCTCCTGGTCTTAGGTAAACCAGTGATGAAATCCATAGAAATGCAATCCCACTTCCACTCGGGGATATCTAATGACTGCAGCATCCCTGCTGGTCTCTGATGCTCAATCTTCGCCTTCTGACAAGTCAGACACGACGCCACATACTCAGCCACATCCTTCTTCATACCCGGCCACCAGAAATCATGCCTCAGGTCTTGATACATCTTTGTCGCTCCGGGATGTATACTAAGTTTACTCTTGTGTGCCTCCCCTAGAATGATGTTTCTCAAGTCCATAACTTCGGGTACACACACTCTCCCTTGACACCTCAAGATATTGTCCGATCCCACCTTGAAATCTCGGTTGGTTCCTCGAACAATCAAAGCCCTTTTCTCCATGAGAAACTTGTCATCTTGACAATTTGCAATGTCCTCCAACAAACCGCTTGAGATGGTAATCATACCCAGTCTCATAATCCCTAAAGCAAACTCTACCTCTAGGTGCAAATCACGAAACTCTCTCAACAACTCTTGTTGACTAGCCATTTGTGCCGAACAAACCGACACACTCTTCCTACTAAAAGCATCGGCTACCACATTAGCCTTCCCCGGATGGTATTCTAACGTGAAATCAAAATCTTTCAAAGTTTCCATCCATCTCATCTGCCTCATATTAAGTTCTTTCTGATCGAACAGATACTTAAGACTTTTATGGTCACTAAACACGACAAAAGTGCAACCATAAAGATGATGTCTCCAAATCTTCAATGCAAAAACCACGGCCGCAAGCTCCAAATCGTGCGTAGGATAATTCTTTTCATGCACTTTCAGTTGCCTTGACGCATAAGCCACTGCTCTCTTGTGTTGCATCAACACACAACCCAACCCTTGATGAGACGCATCACAATAAACCTCATACGGCTCCTCCGACTGTGGTAACATCAAAACTGGTGAAGTCGTCAACCGTTCTTTCAACAACCGAAAACTCAACTCACACTTCTCTGTCCAAGCAAAAGGTTGATCTTTTCGCGTAAGTTGTGTCATCGGTGCCACAATCTTAGCAAATCCTTCTATAAACCTCCGGTAATAACCGGCCAAACCAACAAAACTTCTCACATCACTCACTGTTTGAGGTTGCTTCCATGAAAGTACCGTATCAAACTTGGCTGGATCCACGGTTATTCCCTCTTTTGATATAACATGGCCAAGGAAATTAACCTCTTCCAACCAAAAGTCACACTTTGACGGATTAGCATACAACTTTTTCTCCCTCAAAACTTGCAAAACCAAGCGAAGATGCTCTTCATGCTCCTCTTCACTCTTCGAGTACACCAAAATGTCATCAATAAACACTACTACGAACTTGTCCAAAAACGAATGGAATATCCGATTCATGTAGGCCATGAAGATCGCAGGTGCATTCGTCACTCCAAACGGCATTACCAAGTACTCATAATGCCCATACCGCGTCCTAAACGCCGTTTTCTGAATATCCTCATCTCGTACTCTTATCTGGTGATAACCAGATTTCAAGTCAATCTTTGAAAACACTGAGGCTCCCCTCAACTGATCCATCAAATCATCAATCCGTGGCAATGGATATCGGTTCTTGATAGTCACCTTATTAAGCTTCCGATAATCCACACATAAACGAGATTTCCCATCCTTCTTCTTAACCAATAAGACCGGTGCTCCCCAAGGCGACACACTAGGCCTTATGAAACCCTTCTCTAACAAGTCCTCAATCTGACCTTTCAACTCTACCAACTCGGCTGGAGCCATCCGATAAGCTGATTCCGAAATCGGACCCGTACCCGGTTGTAAATCAATAAAGAATTCCACTTCTCTACACGGAGGAAAAGCTGGAATCTCCGATGGAAACACATCTTGGAAATCCTGCACCACTCGAATTTCCGCAATTCGGATCTCCGACTTCACTCCTAAGCTAGCAAGTGAAACTATCCCCGGCTCTCCATTACACATAACCACCGAAAGTCGATTTGCGGACAAGTACCTTCGCACACCTGGCTCGGGAAAGAAAACCAATTTCCGAGCACAGTCTAGAATCACATAATGATAAGATAACCAATCCATCCCGAGAATGATCTCGAGAGATAAGAGCGGTAGACACACCAAATTGACCAGAAAATCCCTATTCTGGATTACTACCAAACAATGCAAACATGCAGTATTCACTACCAAATCCTTAGCAGTAGTCAAAACATTCAAATCAAATGGAAGAACAGAAACATTCAAACTCAACCGATTTGCACATGCCAAAGATATGAATGAGTGGGTTGCCCCCGTGTGAATCAAAGCAGTTAAAGAATTACCTGCGATGTGACAGCTCTCATGGATGGCGTTGCTAGCCTGCCCACTCAACTCAGTGCCCATACAGTAAGCACGTGCCTTTGCCGCCGGTCTAGTACCTTGTGAGCCTTGCGCCGCATTTGCCGACGGCCCGGCCTTTCGGCCCTGCACTCTCTAGCCACATGCCCCGGCTTCTTACAATTATAACAAACATTCGCCGCGGTCGGGCATTCATTGGCATAGTGGCCCACCTCGCCACACTTGAAACAACCTTGTTTCACCCTATTTTGGTTCCCTTGATTCACCGACCTTCCTTGTCCCTTACTGTTTTGTGGACGATCATACGGCTTACCACCTTGTTTCCCACGATTCTGAGTCGAACCACGATCATTGGTACGACTTGGTCCTCCAGCACTAGAATTCCCTTGGCGGTTCACCCGCTTATTTCTCATGTCTTCGACCTCTTGGCACTTCTCCACCAACACTTGAAACTGTCGGATACCCAATGGCACAACCACATCCTGCAGTTCGTACCTCAGCCCATCTTGAAAATGACGACACATATAAACCTCATCTATCCCATCCCTAAAGAAGCGGAAGAAACGGGATAGTGATTCAAACTTCTTGGCATATGATTCAACATTCATGCCCGCTTGCCTTAGCCTCAGAAACTCTTCCCCATACCTTTCCCTAGCTGTCTCAGGGAAGTATTTGGCCAAGAACCTCCTTTTGAAGTTCTCCCAACTTAACTCTTCATGAACATTCTCCATAATTAGTCGGGTGTTCCTCCACCAATACTCAGAACCCCCGAGTAACTGATAGGTAGCTAAGACCACCTTCTCTCCCTTTGGACAATGAATTGCCCCGAATATCCTCTCCACAGATTGGAGCCACAAATCAGCAGTTTCCGGACCTCCCTCCCCATTAAACTTTGGAGGAGTCTGGTGGTTGAAATTCGAAAGAAGTCTAGATCCAGCCGCAAGTATTTCCCTTTCGCGCTTCTCCAGATCCCTCTGCGCCTTAGCATGGCTCTGAGCAGTCACAGCCGCTGCCATTGTGTTCATGGCATAAGCCATTTCATATATATCAGCATTGTCCGCCACAGGTGCTGTAGGTGCCCTTCTTGGAGGCATTCTATCTCTGCACAATACCAATTCTGATTAGATTCCTTATCCAAACATTTCTGAATCTCAACAGAAAATCTCACTCCACGGATTATTAACCCATAACCCGACACAGAACAAACACCAGAACTAACTCAACACTAGTTACATTCTAACCGACTCTGAACTAACGACTCAAGTATACACTTTCCCTTTGAAGATTTAAAGCCGTGCTCTGATACCAATTGTAACAACCCGTTTTTCAAAGGCCAGAAAAGACACTATATTTTTTTTTTTGTACACAATCAGAGTTACGCATAAAAGATTTTAAATGAGCCGGCATCCTAATATACAAAAGAACTCATTACCAAAAGGTGCTTCGACAAGCAAAGTGTATCCCTGAATAATTACAGTCCAAGTCTAAGTAAACAAAACAAGTTAGAAAACTCTATGCTAACCCAAAAGCACGGTGCACAGAACACACCGGCGCATAGTCTAACTACTCTAAGCTTCAACACAAGCTCACTATGGCCTAGAGCTGCAAACACCATCCTCTCGACCTACATCGTCATCTGGGGTGGGATGAGCCCGCAAATGAAAGAAAGGGTCACCACAAAATAAAAGTATATATATATAACCGGCGCGAAAGATTGTACACATAACAAATATTTCCACAAACACAAGAGAAAACTCTTAACCACCAAAGCAAATCCCCACCAACGGGTTTATACATATAATGCACACCAAGCCTAATGCAGACTTCTACAATGAGTGTGGTAGATTCCCCATTACCACATGCATATGAATTCCGGAAGTCAGTAATCATAATCAATAAAACCACAAAGGGTTAGGATGGATCCATTCCCGATAATCGCACCCCGCAGTCCATTCCCGATAACCGCTTATTGGACTCAATAATTCCCGTAGGAGTAAGGTGGATCCATTCCCGATAATCGCACCCCGTGATCCATTCCCGATAATCACGTACTATGAATGCATGAGCATACGATTCCCCTTATATGCTAATGCAACACATACCTATCGTACACGCATATGTAATCACACCACAACAACACATACATATACATCTAGTCATATGTATTTAATCACCTGCTCATACACATATTTCGCCAAACATATGTAAGACAACAAATCATGTATTTACCATGATCTCATATCGAGAATACATCACAAAAACATGCCAAGCACACCACCAATTGCAACACAACAAATCTAAAGCATGTTTAACAAAACCGTTTGAAAAGACGGAAATAAAGTGGAGCCCTTACCTCGGCAAGCACTCACAACAAGCAACGTTCACACAACACTACGTGCTCCCTAAAACAAGCAACGGACAATCAATACATCGTTTCCAAACCCAATGTAATGAAACTACATCAAAACCCCAAAAACTCTAAAGGTTTCTACGGAAAATTCACTCTTTCGGATACCATACCAAAATCTATCGTATTGATCAACCACCATGAGTTATTTGTACTATTTTTTGGACCCAAAACAATTGTCAAAAGTCTTAAATAATTTGAAATGCAAAATGGCCGTTTTCTTGCATTACAAGCTACGTACTTTCCGAGTACCCGAAAAACCCGTTTCCAATCCCAACCACTTCCATAAATTAATAAAAAGGGATTAGAAGTTAAAAACCAAGTTTTAGAAATCAGAATCCAAAATCTCAACTCCCAGAGCTCGCCCTGGCGAGTTGGTGGCGAGTGAAGGCAGGGAGTACTGGTCTTACTCGCTCTGTAGCTCGCCCTGGCGTGTTGTCATGACCTGTGACACTCGCCCTGGCGAGTAATCACTCGCCCAGCGAGTTGCACCTGTCATGACAGCAAAAGACAGCAACTCACACCACCTTTTTCCACCCAAGCCTAGTTTGATTCTATTAGTTCCCAACACTTTTTCAAGGCACAAAAGGAAACCATTTTCATAAGCAAGCAATTCGTTTCCGAAAGCTTGTTGGTTGCTTCGAGTGCAAGTTATTTGATTTTCATTTCCAAAATCAAAACCAAATCCAAGCACAAGTTTTATTACGGGCCTTAACCGTCCGGTAATCATTTTCAAACATGTTTTCAAGGTAAAAGTGACACCACATGTCACAAGAGTTTTAAACCACTTTGACCCCAAAAACACTACTCAAAACACTTAGGAAATATTTTCATAAACCCCAAAATATTTTTCATCGGATTTTCTAAAACAAAACCATACAACGCATTTCCCTTTTGCCCAAAGGTTCAAAGACAACTTTTCTTTTCAAAACCTTACAACATAACCTCATGTAATTGATCAATACATAAACCAACCAAAACCCTAACTTTTCTCATGAGATTTTTTTTCACCAACTCATGGAAAACAAAAACAACAAAGCCTAGCATGCTTACTAAACTCTCATGAACAACTTTCATGAAACAAGAACTAGCAAGAACAACCTTTCTCACCAAACCCTCTTAAGAACATAAACCCAAAAACCTCACAACTCTAAAAATCTACCAACCTAGGAGATGAGAAGAGAGGGTTACCTTAAGAAAGTGATTCTCTACAACTTTCCACTAAGCTTCCAAGCTTGAAATGGAGTGAAATGGTGAGAAATGGAAAATTTAGTGAAGGTTAGGGTATGAGAAAGTGATGGCACGATGGAAGAAGAAGAGAGTGAGTTGTGATGAAATTTTTCTAAGTCTCACAAAGTCATAAACCTCCTTACTAATATAAAGCTCTTGATAGCCAAACCACCATTTGATCAAAGTCAAAAGTCCAAGCTTAAACCCTAGCCATTGGATCACTTTACTTTATGAGAAAGTCACAAGATTTAAACAACTCTCCCATAACAAGTCTCGTACTCAGCTCTCGCGCGACGCGTCGAACGAAAACCACAAAAACATAAAACCTACGGAAAGAACGTCTAACGTTTAACATTTCCAAAACTTATCGCCGAATCTTTTTCCGCGACTGTAATTTTCTTCCATACCTTAGAAAATTATTCTCAGAATATATCTTAACTCGTGCAGATATATAAAACTCCCATCCGAAACCTCACTCAAAACAGACGCAGTAAGATTTTCCATCCGCGGGTAAAATCCTACTCGTTTTTCCAAAAACAAGAATAATCTCAAAACTCGTTATTCTGAAACCACAAATCACTTCTAATACAAGAAACAGGATCACAAGACAAAAGTCTGTACATTTACAGTGCACGAGCACAAAACAGACTCAATTACAGCAAACTCCTATAATTACACGATGTTTCATCACACGAACACATCGAAACCCTAATATTCCTTAAACCAACTATGCAATGAAATCTTGGGTCTTACAGATTACTTTTCAAATCAAACGCACCCTATAATTCACGGACCAGTTTATGTAGTAAATTAAAAGTTAATAAAACAGTAGCAAATTAGAAAAAAATTGCTGGACATAATTCAAAATTGGAATTTTTTCGTCTACTCTTACATTTCAGAGAGGTAAATGTTCGGTTCCCTAATTTCAAAAGAGGAATTGACCAAGTACTCAATTTGTTAGATTTGTGGTTTAATTTTTTTTTTTTTTGAAAATGCATTAATAAAAAAGTACTAAAAAGCAAAAAAATGAAAAAAATAATATATATATATATATATATATATATATATATATATATATAATAAATCAACCGAGTAGTCTCCTCAACATAAAATGTACCGAAATAGACTACGAGAGTTTACAAAAGTATCAATCAGAAACAACAAAGCTAACATAATTAGTCAATGTTCAGACAGATAACGGGTTCGACCACCATACATAATAGTTTGAAAATAGAGAGATGTTTGTTGCCTTCAACCACAGGTAAGGACTTCGTTGAATTTAGAAACAACTATAATTTTTTTCATTCACACAACCCAAATACATACTCCCTCCAGCCTTAATTATAAGCAAATATTAGTACTTTTTAAATACATTGAATAACTAATGTATTCATTCTAAAAAGTGGATTAGATACATTAATTATTTAATGTATCTAAAAAAATGACATTTACTTGTAATTAAGACCGGAGTGATTACTGGCCAGATGAATTGCAGATTAGAGCGCCACACAGTGGTGTTTAATTTCAAATCATTGTAAAACACTAAATATAGATAAATATTTTCAGCCAAAATTCGTCACTTATTATAAATTAGTCACTTATGTTTAACTCAAATTTTTTTTCACCACCTGTTTAATCTGGTTTGGGGGTCAGTTTTGGCATTAAGTAGTTCCAGTCCCCTCCCGATCGCAGTTGCGGAGGATCGAAACGTGGTCCTCCCTATCAAGTTCAGCGTCAATCACCACTGAACCAACTAACGATTACTTGTTTAACTCAAATTTTATTGGTTATTTTATTCAACTGTTTAGTCCCTAAAAAAATGTAAGTAGGAAAGGCCCCACTAACTTGAATTTAGAAATGCATAATGAAAGCTTATGCGAACCATATTGTTTTGGGGGGTACAAAGACTCAAAGAGCCTTATATCTCTCTTCTTTTTTTCCTTTTTTCAAAAGTCAAAAGTCATATATCAATTTTATTTTTGAAAACCAAGCCTTAAATATTGATTTTTGGGTCTTCACCCTTCTTATGTAAAGAAAATGTTAATTTTATCGTGGTGGTGAATACATTGTGTAATGGTGAAACTGCCTGCTGCGAGTGTGGTTGGGATCCGCTAATTCATTTTTGAACAATGCTTTGGCAGATTGATTTGGTAGATTGATTTGATACTTTCACTCATTGCTTCACCTTTTAAAATATTCCCCATCCCCGTCTTCATTCTCCCCTTCGGAGAATATTCTTCCTCCATCCCCATCCTGCGGATCCCTACAGTTATCGCGGATATCCATCAACGTTAAGAAAATGTAACAAATTTCTATTATTTTCAATCAAACTAGTTGTAAAGTAATATTCAAAGTTAATATAAAACAAATAAAAATATTAAAATATTATTACGAGTCTTGTGACAGTTATAAGAATTAGAAAAACACTTCTTATTTATTTTTGGTGATTAGAAAAAACTTCTATAATTGGGCTATGCCCTTTTTTGTACCAAAAAAAAGAAGAAAAAACTTCTATAATACGAACAAAATAAAAAAAAATGATTTTTATTCTATAGTATTTTCTTTTTAGAATTTCATTAATATTGATATTTTCTCATCATCAGATTATATATCAAGTTGTTTAAAATATATTATATCGTCAATTTATAGTCAACGTTGACTAGGTTTTTCTATAGCGCTATATGTGATAACGATGATCATGAACCAATTAAAGTCTATTAACGATTATAGATAAAGAAAATATATGCAGATGTAAATAGACAACTCCGGTGGAATCAAACTCTATTCATATAACTGAACTGTTTGGACTTGTAGTCCGCACACTTGAAGATGTGTATATATGATTTTTTACGCTAAAGAGAATTATATTGTATAATACATACTTATAGGGTTTGATATGTTCACCAAAGTGGATGGTAAATTTCTACAATTTATTTTGATGAGACATATTCACCTGTGAAGTGAATTTATTTTATGATGATATAAATATTATTAGGACGGTAGAAGAGATCCTAAAATATGTTGATTACAGAAAGATTTGAAATTGCATATGACGCATGCGAAATGTTTGTTTGGATTTGCA
Organism: Trifolium repens; assembly: GCA_030408175.1. Lineage (NCBI taxonomy): Eukaryota > Viridiplantae > Streptophyta > Magnoliopsida > Fabales > Fabaceae > Trifolium > Trifolium repens. The sequence continues at coordinate 40,212,384 of CP125846.1, forward strand.
AATTTATTATTTAAATGAGATTTTGTGCATCAAGAAACTTTTATAAAAACTTATATAGCAAATGCATTAAAAAATAATAATTTTGATATGGACAAATCTAGTTGATTATGTATTAGAATGATTGTGATGTCACTTGATATTAGTATATATCATGTCTTCAAGAAAATGATGGGCAACTTGAATTAGTTATGAAGTACCATATCTTAGTTCAAACGAAGACATTAATGTATTTTGTTAATTATATGCATCGTAGTATTTTGTTTTGTTCAATATTTTTAAATACAGGTATCAGAACAAAGGCAAACATACGTTTTGTATCTTGGAGAAACAACGTAATCAAGCAAGAGGTAAATTTTTTTCATTGAGTATCATTATGAGTTTACAAATACAATATACTCGTTGTTTTCTCATCCTAAAATGAGGCTCTTTCAAGTTGAAAATTTCACACACTCAACATCAGTATAATATTTCAAGCACGACTAATTTAAAGAAGAGTATGAAGACAAACTAGATCTTTTGGTTGAAGTCTATGATTCATAACATACAAGAAAATTATGGTTTATCTACCAGAAGAATATTGGTCTCTGTCGTCCTTGAGATGGTTGTATAGTTGAGAGGGAGAAATAAATATATTATGTAAAAGGATGGTGTATTATTTTTCCTTCACTAGAATTTTTTCCTACTGAATTTTTTATAGTAAGGTTTTAACGAGGCACATCCTCGATGGACATCCAAGGGTGTTATGAATAGTAAGTCTTAATGGAAGACATAGTGGATGTTCATCATAGTCTCTTCCCTTGTCCTAAAACTCACACTAATAAAGTGGACTATAATTGCTTTGATCTTTCACTTCCTTCTTTATATCCTATAAATATGACTCTTGTTATGAATATAAAGACACACATGTGAAGAGTTGAATACAAAGTTCTCATTCTCTCTATCTCTATTCTATAGCTCTCTAACTTTATTTCAAAGACATAAGTAAATTTAGCCTTTCTATACATAACATTCTAGATAACCTTCATTTTGCATTTAGGCAAAAAACAAGCCTTTAAAATTAGGATGTAGAATTTGAAAAAATTATTAAATTAACTGACATTTTTAATTAAGGGACCATTTAACATTTTATAAATTTGTGTCAAAAATATTCTTTATAATTTTAAGGACCAAAATAAGAATTTTTTACATTTTTTAAAACAAAAACTGGTGCAGCTAGAGTGCTGCAACCAAAAACTTCAATATCATAGCAAAACTATGTACAAGAAAAAGAGGGAGGATCAAACCAAAGCCCTCAAAACTAGTCCATGAACCTAAAGCTTGGCATACCAAGCTTGTTCTTAGAAAGGCTATCTATAATACAAGAAGGAGGATTTTTCATATACAATAGACTATTAAGAGTAAGACCAATATTAGCCAAAAGATCAGCAACGACATTGTCTTCCCTGTAAACATGAGTCACCATGATATTCATACTAGAGGCCAGCTTCATACAATTCAACCATCTGTTTCTTATGGTCCAAGGAATAAAATAAGAAGACTTGAAAGCTAAAACCACCAAAGAGGAATCTGATTCAATCCAAAGATTAAGCCAATTGTTGTCCCTGGCCAACTCAATGGCTCTCATCACACCAGATAACTAGGCGATCAAAGAGGAAGTATTACCTAAAAATTCTGAGAAACTAGCAACAAAGTCAGCATTATGATCCCTAAATACACCACCACAAGCAGAAGCTATACTGGTAGCAGCACCATTAGTGTTGCATTTCAACCAGTTCAAGTTAGGAGGGCACCAAAAGACTTCAACAATAGAGGGAGCCTTGGGAGGATGAATAGAAACCTTGAACTTATTTAGAATAGAAAAATCTGACATGGAGCTTCTAAAGATTTGCTTTGTCTTGTTACCAGACAAAGAAACACTAGAGAAGATATGAGAGATAACATTCTTCCAATGAATATGTTTGTTATTAAATCTAGCCTGATTTCTAACAAACCAAATTGTACTGAAAATGTTGACCAAAGCAGCCTGAATAACCACCTTGCACTGAGGTTTCCAGTTTCTATCACAAAGCAGCTACACATCTTCAATTGAATTAAAATGCAAGTTCAAGTTAATAATCCCAACAAACCAGATCCAAATGTTAACAGCATAGGGACAATCAAAGAAAATATGAAAAGTAGTTTCAAAGTGATTAAAGCAAAGATTGCAAACAGAAGGCAAAGAGCAACCTCTTAACATTAGATTTTCATCAGTAGGCAATTTCCCATGCATAAATCTCCATGCAACTAAAGAATTTGAAGGTGGAATATCCAGACTCCGAACTGCTTTAGCCCATTGTAATTGTGGATGATTATGAGATTTGAATTTGAAAGCATCTTTGAGAGAAAGATCACCAGAGTCATTACCAAGCCAAGTTAGACAATCTTCACCAGGGTCAAAAGGAATAGTGACTTGTCTAACAAGTAAGGGCAGAGTTGGAAAGGAAACTTGTAAATCATCAGGGAAATGCCAATCATTATGCACAATAAAGTCACTAACCTTTGCTTTCATATTAGAAGCAATGTTATCTGGAATATTCAAGTAATGAGCAATAGATTGATTACTGACTACGGTCTGACAAGTGCACCAGTCTGTCGTCAAGTAATAATTCACACTCTACGAGTAGAATGAGTTCGAATCCACAGGGATCGTGCCGAAGCTTCACTAGCGTTATTTCAGTTTGTGATAGTTTTCATTCGCTTTGGGTTTTGGAAAAGGGTTTTTATAAAATATAGCGTAATGCGTTGCAGAAATATAAATTGCAGAATGTATAAATAAATAGATTCAAGAAATATAGAGGCTAGGCATGGTGGTTGGACTCCCTCCCTTCTTCATATTTGGCATGACCGGTGTATACCATAGTTACTTAGATTATGTTCGGCGCTGAATTATCCTTGTTGTAGTAATACCTTACTATTACACTATGTTTATTAAAGTTTCCCTACATTAACAACTAAGGTACCTACGAGAGCATAACCTCAATGTGTCACATACCCTAATTACTAAGTGAGTTGTTTATAAACATGCATTATAACCTTCACCAATTAACCTCTAGGTCCTAGTATCGGGCTATTCATCTTCTAGGTGTTCAAATCACACCTAGTGTATGATTCCTCCTCTAACCGCTCAAATCACGACTATTTCAGGATGTTACCGTCTCTATACACCTAGCATTATTTACTATGAGTTTCGGACCATATCAAGTTAAAACCTGATATCAATTCTATGGGCGCTCCCGCTTATCCGGCCAGATTACGAGATACGTTATTAAAGTGCGCGAAAGTAAATAACAAACATAATACTTTAAATATCATTTATTATAACTTAGACTCAATCACAGACTCCAAATATTCATAGGGGAGTTCATCTTCTCCACCACAACCTAAGGCATAAATAATAAAGACTACATATTTAAATTACAAGAAATTATAACCTAAATACAAAAGCCTAAAGAAATCATACCTTGCTGAGTTAGTTTTCCCGTAAGGGGAGAAAACTATGTCCAATAGAGCTCCTCTGAACCTCTCCTTTTTCAAGATTTATTTCATCTGATTTCTTGGCGAGCAAGCATGCTTTCGTCGTGGCACGATGGAACACACCGTGCTGCGATGGAATGCTGATTTTCTTCACTTTTTGGGCTTTTTCTTGTCTTTTTGCATCTTGGACTCTGTCTTGATGCTTTTTCATGCTTTTGTAGGTTTTCCTTCGTATTTGGGCCTGTCTTGGTCATTTTACTACTAATAATAATACTAAAAATACCGTAGAAATTCCTGTCATCACAACCCCAAACTTAAACTGTTGCATGTCCTCATGTAACATGCTGTCAGACAAGATCGTTAGAAAACAAGAGATAAATAAAGATGATAGGAATTTCACAACCTTTCTTATTTTTCAGCAATGGTACCGCTGATTTCTTACCGCCGCGATCATGCTCAGTCCTGCTAGGCTCAGGAGGCGTCGATAGTTGCAAATCGGACAAATGCCCGTAAGAGTCCATGTCCAACTTTTTTTCTCTCTCACATTTGTGTTTTTCGCTCATTAATTGAAAGGGTTATCTCTCAATCATCGTACAACCTGCCATTTTACCATAGGCTTGCAAGAACTCTAAGCAACCAGTCAAAATTTAATACACATGCATTATTGGAGGTCTTTTCAGGGTTATAACGTGGCTTAGGTCAAGGTAGGACATTTTTGGGAATAGTAGGCTAAACATTGGAGTTAAGTCTTACTTTGTTGTTCCGTTTTGTGTGCGCAACCTGTGTTCCTTAGGGTGCCTTTTTGTGTTGGTATCGGAAAATAAGAACCGGATGTGTCTTTGTGTGGTTATTGTCTATCACTTTTTGTGCCCTTTGGCTTTTTTCATTTGCCCTTTGGCTCTTTCTTTTGCCCTTTGGCTCTTTTCTTTTTCATTTTTTTTTAAGAGACTAATTTTTTTAGGGAATTTTTTATGTTTTCCCGTCTCTCTTCTTTCATTTTTTTTTCTTTTTGTAGTGATAGTTCTCCGTATACCCACCCCAAACTTAAACTTTGCTAGTTCCATGAGCAACCCCAAACTTATTTTGTTGCTAAGACTTTGAGGACTATTACCTAACTCCAAAGAGGGTAATTTCATTGTTTTTCTGGTCTATAGGCTTGAATCGTGGTTTGTCACCGAAACAAAAGGGATAATATTTTTTACGGCTCAAAATTGGCTAGCAAATGATATAATAATAATAAGGGTGGCTTGAAAAGGCTCTGGGTTATAACAAACAATTGCCTCAATGCATATAATATCAAACTAACCAGTCAGCAGAGAATTAGAGCAAGTTCTAGAAAATAAACAAGTGCACAGTACTCTCATAGTAATTCGAAAGAAAGTGGTAATACCGTTTGGAAATATTTGGCTCAAATCCTCACATGGCTTAGGTATATGAAGTTGAACACTTGTCTCACAAACATCAGATTCATCACTCGTCTCTCTGTCTCCCAAACTTCGCACTTCGGAGCAATCACCTTTGGTTTTTCTCTATGAAGGTGTGAAATTCGTCTCATCGAGATTTATAACTTATTTCGCCGGAATCTTACCTATAACAGTTAGTCATGCACTAGATAATAAACAGCAAGCAGTTATTTAATTTTTTATAAGTTTGAATAAGGGCTGTTGACAGAAGAAGATGACATGCAGAATTCTAGGCATACATTATTGAATTGAAAAACTGAATTGAAATTACTGAATAAAAATACTTAAATACTTATCCTTGGGTTGCCTCCCAAGCAGCGCTTGTTTAGCCTCTCATTAGCTTCAGGCATTTCCTCCATTACAGAGGATAGGTTCGCATGTCTCTCTCTTCTGTAGGAGCTTTCGCCTTAGCTCCTCCCTCTGTTTTGTTACTTCTTTCATACTTCTCTGGGTTCTGTTTTTCTTTGAAGGTGGCAAAACAGAGTTGTCCATCATCTTCTGAAGGTACTGTTTTTATGATGGACTTCCCTTTGCCTTTCGGTGGATGTTCCTTCTTTTGTTCTTTTGGTGCATTAACCCAGCTTTTCTTTTCTCTTTCCTCTTTTCTCTCAGCAGCAGGCTTCTTCAGAGGTGGCATATTAACCCCAAACTTAGATTTTCTGGCCACCTTTCGGTTTCTACCCCATGCTTTGACCCATGTTGCTCGGATGTCCACTTCAATGGTTAGCCTCTTTAATTTTTCAGTGAGTTCTTCGGGTACCTCCTCTTCCTGAGCTGTCTCTATCTCTAGCTGTGCCATTTCATTCTCCAGTTCTGCTATCTCTACCTTTACCTGTACTTCTTGATCTGGAGTCGGTGGTGTAGCTTCCCTGTCTTTCCACTCGAGCATGGAGCACTTCTCCTTTCCTGCATTGAAAGTTTTTACGGTTGTAGACTTACCTCTGCTTCTTAGTGTTATCTCTCCAAGGTTCATATCAATGAGTGCCTTGCAAGTAGCTAGGAATGACCTTCCAAGAATGACGGGATGCTCTTCGTCTTCTCCAAAGTCTAGGATCATGAAGTCTACTAGAAATTCTAGGTCTTTGACTCTCACCAAGACGTCTCTGACTGTGTCAACTGAGTGGTTGGATGACTGATTAGCTAGTACGAGTTCTCGAGATGTGCCTGCAATAGGTAATGCGAGCTTGAACTTATCTGCCAAAGATAATGGTATTACGTTCACACTTGGGCCTACATCACATAGTGCATTTACTCCTGCTTTCCCAATCTGACAGATGATGGTGACGCTTCCAGGATCCTCCTTCTTAGGTGGCAATTGTGATCTCTTTGCTACTCTTTCTTGGAACTCTCCTTCAGTCTCTCTTTCGCGCTTCTTTTCTTTAAGCGCCATGCATTTTTCATTTTGGTTGCCTACTAGTTCGTCCATCATTGCATTGACTTCTTCGTCGCTGCACCCGACGTTCATGTAGTCTTCATCGAAAATGCGATAAGTGTTGAGCTGCCATTCACGGACCACATGTTTCTGATACTCAATCTTCCGAATACTTTTGCCTGAGAATGGTCTTTTCACGTAGTGCCTAGATGTTGGTGCTATCTTCATCCATTTTGAATGCTCTTTCCACCTGGTATCTAAAGGTATCACGGGTTTCCAACTGTCTTCCCAGGATGGTTTTGAGACCTCAGAGAAATTGTCCCCTTGAGATTCAACTTCTATATCTGCCAGGTCATCCCAAAATATTCCTTCAGAACCATTGTTGTCGTGAGGTGGTGTCCATTCTGGTTCCTGCTTAATGCTGACCTTCCCGCAGTAATCCCTTCCTTGTGGTTCGTCTCCCATGGCTTCGGTGGTAGGTTCTCCTTTTGTGTTAAGATTACTGGATTTTGCAAGCCTTTGTGCTCGCCTTCTTGCAAAGAACGTTCTTTCGGGCTCAAGATCGTACTTTAACTCCAGAATACCTGTTATCAAGTACAACAAATGAATACCTTCGGTAGCACTGGCATATTAATTGATGAAACTATTTTTGGTTTGTCTCATGTGTCTCTGTCACCATGAAAATTCCCAGGTAAGTGAGGTGGATCACACTGGATTGCTTAAATACCAAGACTTATCCTTAGCCAGAATTTTCACAAATCAAATTCCACAATCATCAACAAGATTTTTTAATTTTTTAATTTTTTTGTATTTTTGAAATTTTTGACAAACTTAAATAAATCTAGTAAGGCTTTGTAAACACAATCCCCGGCAACGGCGCCAAAAACTTGACTACGGTCTGACAAGTGCACCAGTCTGTCGTCGAGTAATAATTCACACTGTACGAGTAGAATGAGTTCGAATCCACAGGGATCGTGCCGAAGCTTCACTAGCGTTATTTAAGTTTGTGATAGTTTGCATTCGCTTTGGGTTTTGGAAAAGGGTTTTTATAAAACATAGCGTAATGCGTTGCAGAAATATCAATTGCAGAATGTATAAATAAATAGATTCAAGAAATATAGAGGCTAGGCATGGTGGTTGGACTCCCTCTCTCCTTCATATTTGGCATGACCGGGGTATAACATAGTTTCTTAGATTATGCTCGGCGGTGAATTATCCTTGTTGTAGTAATACCTTACTATTACACTATGTTTATTAAAGTTTCCCTACATTAACAACTAAGGTACCTACGAGAGCCTAACCTCGATGTGTCACATACCCTAATTACTAAGTGAGTTGTTTATAAACATACATTATAACCTTCACCAATTAACCTCTAGGTCCTAGTAACGGGCTATTCATCTTCTAAGTGCTCAGATCACACCTAGTGCATGATTCCTCCTCTAACCGCTCAGTTCACGACTAGTTCAGGATGTTACCGTCTCTATACACCTAGCATTATTTACTACGAGTTCTGGACCATATCAAGTTAAAACCTGATATCAATTCTATGGGCGCTCCCGCTTTTCCGGCCAGATTACGAGATACGTTAGTAAAGTGCGCGAAAGTAAATAACAAACATAATACTTTAAATATCATTTATTATAACTTAGAGTCAATCACAGACTCCAAATATTCATAGGGGAGTTCATCTTCTCCACCACAACCTAAGGCATAAATAATAAAGACTACATATTTAAATTACAAGAAAATATAACCTAAATACAAAAGCATAAAGAAATCATACCTTGCTGGGTTAGTTTTCCCGTAAGGGGAGAAAACTATGCCCAATAGAGCTCCTTTGAACCTCTCCTTACAGTAGAGAGTGTTCTAGTATTTCTGAATGAATAAAACAATGAAAGGGAGGCTCTATTTATAGTTTTCGTAATTGGCCTCAGCAAGGCATCGTATTACGATGGAGCCATCGCAGTGCGATGTGAAGATTCAGTTCAATTTTATAACTGATCCTGTGCATTTCATCAGCTTGGGCGCCAAGTTACTCATCGTGCTGCGATATACTCCATCGTGTTGCGATGCAAAGATTTTCTTCAGATTTATTGCTTCTGATTTCTTGGCGAACAAGCAGCTCCCATCGTGGCACGATGGGAGTCATCGTGCTGCGATGGAATGCTGATTTTCTTCACTTTTTGGGCTTTTTCTTGTCTTTTTGCATCTTGGACTATGTCTTGATGCTTGTTCATGCTTTTGTAGGTTTTCCTTCATATTTGGGCCTGTCTTGGTCATTTTACTACTAATAATAATACTAAAAATACCGTAGAAATTCCTGTCATCAATTACCACACCAAATATCCCTCCATAAATTGACTTTTGAACCATCACCAATAACATAACCAGAATTATCTCTAATGGTCAGAACCTCAGATTTAATACTACTCCATAGAGAGGAATATATGTGATGATTGATGCAGTTAGCCCCACTAATAGCTCTACTTCTCAGCAAAAAAGCCCATTGCTCATTGGAAGTAAACAAGTCCCAACACAATTTGAGATTAGAAGAGGCATTAAGAGCAATAAGAGATCTGATCCCAAGACCACCTTGATCATATGGCCTGCAAACTTTCTTCCAAGCTACAGTAACTAGTTTCCTTTGAGAAACATCACCAGACCAGATGAAATATTTTATCCATCTCTCTAAATCCTTCAACAGAGAAACATGCCAAGAGTAGATAGAGATTGAGTGTATCATCATACCTTGAATCACTGATTTCACTAACTGGAATCTACCAGCTATGGACAATAGAGAAGCCTTCCAAGAAGCAAGTTTTGCCTTAATTTTGTCTACAATAGGTTGAAGATGAACCACCTTAGGTTTGCCTTTGAAAATTGGAATTCCCAAATACATGAAAGGAAAGGAACCAATATTGAAGCCAATGAACTGTGAAATACCTTGACTGTGAAATACCTCCAGAGAAAATGGTGGATTTACTAGCATTCACTACTTGACCAGAGGCAAGGGCATATCTAATAAACAATTGTTTCAAAGCAACAAGATTAGACTGCCTGCCATTGCAGTAAACCATGATATCATCAGCATATAAGCAATGCGAGGGCACACTGACGTTCCTGGTCCACTTAATAAGATGAAGCTTACCCTCTGCCACTAACTTTGAAATATGTCTGCTAAGAACATCTTCAGCAATACAAAAGAGTAAGGGAGATAGGGGATCATCCTGCCTAACACCTCTTTTATGTTTAAAATAACCATGAAGCTTGCCATTAATTGAGATTGAAAGATTATGCAGACTTCAAAATAGCTTGCCAAATGATTTTAGCACTTTTATCATAAAACTCCACTCTAGAGTGCCAAAAGCTTTAGTTACATCAATCTTTAGAGCTAAATTACCACCAAAAGTCTTATAGTGCAAAAGATTTGCTGCTTCCAAAGCAAGGCAAAGGCAATCTTTAATATTTCTCCCATGAATAAAACCTCTTTGCTCTTTAGAAATAATAGAAGGCAAAATGTTGGCCAGTCTATCAGCTAACACCTTGAAGATGACTTTAAATTTGAAATTGGCCATAGAATTGGGTTTGTATTGTTCAATGGTATATGTATTAGGAGACTTAGGGATCAGGATTAGAGTGTTTGCATTTAAGTTAGGCATTAACCACCCTGTGTTGAAGAAATCAATGACTGCATTAATCACATCAGAGTGAATAATCTATCAGTAATTTTGAAAGAAAAAAGCTCCAAAGCCATCAGGACCTGGAGCACCATCTTTATTCAAGTCAAACACTGCATTTTTTATTTTAGAAGGAGAAGGATTCATAGTAAGCAAGGCGTTCACTCTGTCATCAATCAAAGATGGGATTACTTCCTCAACAAGCAATTCATCCTGCAAAACATCAAAGTTAGTACAAAATAAGTTTTGATAATAGTTAACCACATGATCTGCAATTTGATGAGGTTCAGATAATAAAGTATCTCCATTTCTGATGACTGAGATGATTTTTGTTGTATTCTTTATTTTTGCCACTCTATGAAAATAACTTGTGTTTCTATCACCTTCAGTGTGCCAATTGACCCTTGCTCTCTCTTGCCAAAACCAATTTTGCTTCTGCAAAGCATCATCAAGTTTTGTTTGGGCTGTTTTCTCTAAGTCACATAGAGTATCAGTGTGACCACCTAACTGAATTTGATTTTGAATGTCAGCTAAGTCAGACTCAGCTTGCTTCACATAATTATGGACATTGCCAAAAGTTTCTCTATTCCAAATCTTCAATTTTTCCTTTAACATCTTCAATTTGGTGGACAAAATGAACATTGGGCTACCAACCACAGGAGAATTCCAACAATTGCTTATAACATCTTTACAAGACTGATCAAGGGACCACATCTTCATGAATTTAAATTGAGAAGCAAAAGAAGTATTACTAAACTGAACATCAAGCATAATGGGATAATGATCTGATTTATTCTTTAGGAGAGTAGCACAAGACACCTTACTGCATTGATTCAACCAGAATTGATTGCATATGACTCTATCCAGCCTCTTTTCTGTAAAAGCTCAACCCCTCCTACCATTAGCCCAAGTAAACCAAGCACCAATTGTAGGCAGATGAAGCAAATTATTAGAATTAGTCCACTTTTGAAACTCTGACATAGGAAGGGAAGCAGGCAAGGAGTTCCCCTTGTACTCATGAATTCCCAAAACCACATTGAAATCACCCAAAAAACACCATGGAATAGCATGGTTATTGTTCAAAGAAGTAAGCTTAGACCATAAAATTCTTCTATTAATATAGCAATTTGAAGCATAAACTGCAGCAAAGCCAATAAGTTTATCTTGAACCAGAAGAGAAAAAGCAACACATTGTCTATCAATAAGAAAAACCTGAGGTTCTAGAGTACTTTTACAAATGCACCAGATGTTAGGAATCAAATTATCTCTATCATTCATACAAAATAGTTTGAGACCTAACCTCTGCAGCCATCTTGTAGGGAAATCTGAGAAATCCATCCATGGTTCAGTAATTACCACTATATTAGGATTGTGTACATTCACTAGTCTTCTTAGTGCCAATTTGGAAGGGGTATTGGCAATCCCCCTTATATTCCAAAAAAGACACTTCATCTTGAAGTCTTAGGTTTATCAACCTTAGACCTGGTTTCATATCTACCTTGCTGACTTGAGATCTTTGAAGACTTAGATTTAAATTTTCTAGCTTTAGACACAACCATTTGGAAACCTGGAGGAGAAGGTCCCTTATCCAGAGCAGCAGGTAAACTGGTCTCATCATCTTCATTCTCTGCCATATTAGCCCATGACTCTTTTAAAAATTGCATGTCATCTTGAACTCTAGATTTTCCACCATCATGTGGAGGAGAATGTAAAACAGGAGCATCTGGAATGTTTACATCATCAGAGATAATTTGAGTGGCATCAACAAACTCAGAAGGATCCTGAGTACTAGACTGAGCATCAGAATTGTCTTCCAAATGTTGAACATTTTCTAACATCAACAAGTCAGTGTCAGCATCTCCAACCCCTTCCTCAGCATTAATAGAAAGAGCAATTAATCTATTCTGACACTAGGAACAACAATATTCTCAGTGTTCTTATCTAACTCATTAATGACTGGAGATTTAGAAGGTGAAGTTATAGCAATGTCATTTGAGTTACCTACAATAGCTGCAGGGCTCTTGCAAGTCACTGTGTCAACAACCGGAGCAACAGCTGTGTCTTTTGGCTTCTCTGCCTTGCCATCCTTGGTCTGGACATATTTCATAGTGCTCTCATTCTTGTTCTTACCCTTGTTCTTTGGTTCCTTTATTTTCACATCCTCTTCAGTACCATTGTATCTTTTACAGACTTCTAAAAAGTGCCATACCATTTTGCAATGAGAACAGAAAGGAGGAAGGTTTTCATAATCTAAATCCACAAAAAATGTGAATCCAGTCCTTTCAACTAGCACTTTGGATCTGATGGGTTGTGAAACATCCATATCCACAAGCACTCTAGCATACTGACCAAAAGTCCTTTCAAACATTGGTTTTGCCACAATTGCATCAGTGCAAATGGGTGTACCAATGCTACTAGCAATCGCAAAAATAATCTTTGGTCTCCAATATTCCTGTGCAAGGCCATATAAACGGACCCAAACTTGCGCCGTTGTATTTTTTTGAAGATTGGGATTGAAATCACTTGTCCACGGAAAGAGTTTCAAGAACCCTGGTTCTAAATTCCACGAAGCTACAGAACGTACGCGTCTAACATCTTCAAGAGATGAAAATGAAAATTCATAGAAACCCTTACCTAAGGAGGTAATACCCCAAGGAGCAAGGTCCTTCCAAATTGGGGTTAGCTTGTTCTTCAAGGCGACCACAGTGAGAGGGGTGGTACCCTTTGGCCATACAACACGACCATGAAGGTTGTGTTTACAAACATTCAAACCAACTAAATATTCATCATCAGGGATCGAAATTGCTAACCGATCACCCTTAATGCAAGGCTGAGGTAGCTGGGACAACGGGATATCACATACGTTTGTTAGAGCTTGAGCGAAGGATTTTTGGGTTTTTGGAGGAGGAATCGGTTTAATTTGTGGTGTAGAAGAAGCATCGAGGCAGGGCCAAGGGATAGAAAACGAATGCATGATGATCGGAGAAAGAAAGAAGAAGGCGGTGGTCGGTGAGGAACTTACCTTACGATGAAGAAAGGTTGTTGGTGAACAGTGAAAGAATCGCTTGTGTTGTCGCCAGAGAGAAACATGTCTCTGTTTTCCAATCGCATCAATAATTTAGAGTCTTTTGCACCCTTTTTTATAAGAATTTTTTATATTAATTCTGTTATTTTTAGGAGAATAGAGTTTTGATGATTAAATTAAGAGTTCGAGCGCAAGGTAAGTAAAACTGACTAATGATTGTTTCCACTTAAAAATCAAATTCGAATTTTTCCAAATGTGATTAAAATAAAAATTTTCTAAAATTAAAAATTAATGATATAATAGGAAAAAGAAGGTAATTAGGTTTGTTATATATATTCTCACCTTTGAGAAAGTGTGGAATATGAGATTGGATCCTCTCCCATGAAAGTTTCACAAGGACGAGGTGCATATGGGACTGGTCTATTGTGGTAAGTGTGTAGTGTGTTAAGTCTCACATTGCTTAAAAAAGTGGAGGTTGAATATTTTATAAGTGAGAGAACCCATAAACCTAGGCTAATACCTTAAAGTTTCTAGTAAAAATGTGGATGTTCAATTCACCATATGTAGTTGTTTAAGCTCAATATAAAGGAAAAATATCCAAACTAAGTTGAAACTTCAAACCCCTAAGAATTATTTGCAGCATATAGCGGCGGTTTTGATGTTGTGTAGCGGCGGCCTGGAAAGGATCATGGCTCGTTCCAACATTTTAAATTTTTTTCATAGGTATATCACATAGCGGCGGTTTTGATGCTATTTAGCGGCGGTTGTAAGCCCCCGCTAAATAGAATGTGTAATTTGACTACATTTTCGTTTGCGGCGATTTCATACCCCTCTATTTGGACGAACCAGAATTCTTTACTGCTCTCTAGTTTTTGGGGGTTTCAAACCCCCTATATTTGGAAGTTGACATTTATAATTTACAGGATTATTAACCTTCTTTAAATTTTTCTAAAAAAAATTCTCTATTATAAATCATTCAAATATCATTTGTAATTTACTTTTTGAAGCATTTCTTTCAATGTTTTATTGTTAATAATTTATATAGATGTTTTAAATGTGTAACCTATTTTGTCAAAGTATTCAATTTCAAATGTTTTTTTTGGAGAAAAAGTACTCAAATTTTTATTTAAAATAGAGTTTAGTGTATAAAAATTCATGTTTGATCAATCTTTTGTTAAAAAATTTAAATTTTTGTTTGAGAGATTCATATAATATTATAAACATAAATAAAATAACTAATTAAAAAGTATGAAGTTTACGCATGAATTGACATAAAATATATTTCATATTATATTTTTAAAATTTATTTATTTGACCATTTTTGAAATATATATATTAGACACCCTTTAATTTCAACATGATTTTTATTTTAAAGTATGATTTTAATATTTGATTTATAACTATGGCAATCCCCAAGGTTTTATGATAGCTCCACCACTATTTCTAGCATAATCATAATCATAAATATCTTTATCTTTATCTTAATATAATAAAACGAGAGTAACTAGAGGCACCCTAAACCCTAACCCTAATATGAACGGTCTAGATTTTGACACGTAAAAAAAATTATATATCAACGGCTACGATAAAAACTTGAATACTATGTTGCGACATCAATTAATGAATGTGACACGTCATGTGTTTAGAAACACAATATATGATGTGTCAATATATGATTGGATGTGTGTATAAAATAATTTTACACAAATCCCTAATTTTGTTACATATTAATCCCTAATTTTAGTAATGTTTAATTTTATTGCTCTAGATTTTGACATTTGAAAAAAAAACTGCATACGAAGAAAAAAATATGAGATAACCATTAAGAAAATAAAATTTTAAAATCCTTCAAAAAATAAAAAATAAATCTTACTTCTTATTTTACTTGGGCGATACATTTTTCTTAATAATGTGCAATTAATAAACCTCACTGTTCCCAATTATTATCCATTAAAAATTTTGTTATTTAGAATCTCATGTCAATCCCTAAAACTATGCTAAAGAGATTATCTCATAAGTTATGTTTGGCATAAAATCCAATTAAGATTTATAACGAAGAAGAGAAATTTGATCTTCATAAGAAAAAGAAAAAAAAAAGAGAAAAGTTTGCTAATTTGAATCTCATGTCAATCCCCAAAAATATGATAAAGTGATAATCTCACTTTTTTTTTTACATAGAATCCTATTAAAAGTTACATTTTGATTGATTTTAAATTTTAATTTCTTTTCTCTCTCTCTCTCTCTCTCTCTCTCTCTCTCTCTCTCTCTCTCTCTCTTTCTCTCAACCTTTTTTATTTTTCTCTTTCGATTTGTTAAGGAGTTATTGCTCATCTGGGTTGATGGTGTTATAATTTTTTCTTTCTTTTTTACATAACCTCCATTACTTTTGTTATACTAATTAGATTTTGCTATTGTTGCAGAATTGAAAAAAAAAAAAAACTATGAATGGCCATGAAAGACTATAAATATTGGTTTGTGCGACTACCGTTTTCACTTGGCAATTTAAAGTCATCAAAATCATCATATTTTATAGACTATATTTTATAGTTTGTAGCTTATCTATCTTTCTTCTGGCGACTACCGTTTTCACTTGGCAATTTAAAGTCATCAAAATCATCATATTTTATAGACTATATTTTATAGTTTGTAGCTTATCTATCTTTCTTCTGGCATGTTTGCTTCAACCAGCTAATATGAATGTTAATTATCAAAATTCTGAAAAGATATTCAGTGCGACAAAAAATCATAAAAGAATGGCCATGTTTATTCTATGCGGCAATGTTTACTTCTAGCCAATTGCAAAGCATAATTTAATTTTTGTTTTGGTTATTATAATTTGTTCATACTAGAAATACCAAAAGACTTATAACTCAATGCTTATTGTAATTTGTTCATGCTACCAAGTTTATTGTTCATATTAGTTTCAAAAGAAATATTTATGTTCATATATCATATATGTGTGTTGTACTATAGTATATATTTCTCTCTACATTTAATAACTTTCATTGTATGTGTGCTTTTTAAAAATTACTACATGTACTTAAAAGTCAAAGCACTGGTTGATGACATTAAGGCAAAATCAATTTCGTGAAAGCATGCTTACATATGTACAGGTTTGTGCTTATATTTTTTATTTTATTTTTTATTACTGTGGAGGTTTGATTTTATGTTTTGATCTATCTTTATGTTATTGCTTTAATGAATTGTTTGTGAATAACATGAGCATCTCCAATGTGTCCAAAAAAAACATAAGCATCTCCAATGGTCAATCTCTACAAAGGTAATTTTATTATTTACTATTATGTAATGCTTTTTATCAATATTTATTTCGAATGCCGTAAACATTCAGTTTCAATCTATTTATATTTTTATTTCATTTTAGTTTTAAATTGCAATTTTAATTATACCAATTTATACCAACTTAACTTAAATGAGAGAAAAAAATCTATATTATTGTAAGTTTTTTATGTGATATTTTTTATTTTGTATGATCTCATAATAAACAAGTGCATTCTAAACTAAAGTTTATAGGATGCAATTAGCCAACAAATTTGGTGGCTACGTGACTAATTGAAAATAATTTGCTAGCTATATGACTAACTGGACAATAAAGGTGTTGGATATTATTGCATGTGTTCTTTCAGGGCCATTTAAAAGAGAAAAATGGAGCATGCTTGGATGTATGTATAAGATATGTACTATATCAATTGATAAAAAAGGAAAGAAATACGATGAATTTATGTGCTTTGAATTTTAAATTGTGAGTCATACTTCATTCTTTGATATGCAGCCCAAAGGAAAATTGTAGAGTTGTTTTGTCAATAATTACGGGTTGAAGCTTGAAGACGGTGAAGATTCAAATACAATTTAAAGTGTGATTTACAAAGATGTGTTCCATAATGGACGGTAGTTAACAATGAATCATTATAAAGATCACTTTATATGTATTGTGTAACAACCCGTTTTTCAAAGGCAAGAAAAGGCATTACTTTTTTTTTTTTTTTTTATGTACACATCAGAGTTACGCATAAAAGATTTTAAATGAGCCGGCATTCAAATATACAAAAGAACTCATTACCATAAGGTGCTTCGACAAGCAAATTGTATTCCTGAATAATTACAATCCAAGTCTAAGTATTCAAATACTTACAACAGCACAAGTTAGAATCCTATGCCTAACCCAAAAAGCACGGTGCACAACCCACACCGGCGCATAGTCTAACTAAGCCAAAGCTCCAACATCTCAATGGGGCCTGGAACAGCCACCGTTGTCACCACGACCTAGCCCAACATCTGGGTGGGATGAGCCCGCAAATGAAAGAAAGGGTCACCACAAAATATATAGTATGTATATATATAACCGGTGCGAAAGATTGTACACATAACAATAATTCCACGAACACAAGAGAAAGCTCTTAACCACCAAAGCAATTCCCACCAACTGGTTTATATATATAATGCACACCAAGCCTAATGCAGACTTCTACAATGCGTGGTACTAACCCTAGCTACCGTAATGCATGAGTTCCGGAACTGTAGGTCCAACCCCTACTCAAACACCAACGAAATCACAAGGTTAAGGTGGATCCACTCCCGCAATCACACCCCATGGTCCACTCCCGCAACCATGTATCGACTCAACAAAATCACAAAGGATTAAGGTGGATCCACTCTAGCAATCACACCCCATGGTCCACTCCCGCAACCATGTATTGAACTCAACACAACCCTATAAAAATCAGGTGGGTCCACTCCCGCAACCACACCTCGTAGTCCACTCCCGCCACTACGCACTAACAATGCATGAGCATATGATTCCCCATGTATACTAATGCAACAAATACATACCTCCCTAGCATATGTAAACCATCCCAACAACATACATACATATCCAATCATATGTAACAAACCACAACAAACATACATACATACATTTCCAATCATATGTATTCACCCACATGTTCATACATACATCTCCAATCATATGTAAAACAACGCACGTATTATAAACACTTTCTCATCACGAGAATACATAACACATACATGCCAAACACACAGTAAATCCAAACATGTCGTAACCATTTAAAGACAGAAATAAAGTGGAGCCCTTACCTCGGCAAGCTTCCGTTAACCTTTCTCGCGAAATTCTACAATTCACGCTTCCTTAAGCAATTGATTCTCTACAACAATTCCACAAAGCTCCCAAGCTTGATATGGACTCAAATGGTGAAGAATGGAAATTTTCTCAAGATGGAAGGTGGAAAAGAAGGCCACGGCCAAGAGAGAAGAGAGTGAGGAAGTTTTGTGATTTTTCTTAAGTCCACAAAGCAACAAACCTCCTTACTATTTAAAAGGCTCTTGATCACCTATCCACCCTTGGATCAAAATCAAAAGTCCAAGCTTAAACCCTATCCATTGGATCAATTTTAAGCTTATCCTTCCAAGATATTTTCTAAGCTTCCTCACACCTCAGCTCTCGCGTTCGCTCGTAAACGAGTCGCACCTCGCTAACGGACGGAAATCACAAAAATATAAAATCTATCAAATAAACGTCCGTCGTAAACCGTTTCCTAATATTATCGCTAAATCTTTTTCCCCGACTGTAATTTTCTTCCTCACTCTCGAAAATTAATCTCAGGACATATTCTAACTCACGCCGATATATAAAACTTCCCTCTAAATTTCTACGGAATTCAGACATCGTAAAAATTTCCAACAGCGGGTAAAATTCCTGCTCGTTTTTCCAAAGACGAGAATAACCCAAAACTCGGATTTCTGGCTTCACAGAAATCTCCTCATACTTAAAAGAAGACTACGACCCAAAAGTCTGCGCCTTTCCAGCGCACGAGCACAAAACAGGCTCCATTTCAGCAAAAATTCTATTAACGCGACAATACTCACGAAACCGCTTCACCAAAAACCCTAAAACTTAGCCGACACTAAAGTTCCTTAGAAAAACCTGTACAGTGGAATCTTGGGTCTTACATTACTACCCTCCAAAAAGAAGTTTCGTTCTCGAAACTAAAGGTAAGAGTAACAACTCAACTAGTTATTACCATCACCAACACAACAAAATCCCTCAGGATTAGGTGTAGCCACACAGATGCTAACACCGGGTGAAGTCACACAGATACTCTCACCAACACATTGGCACACCCGTGCACCAACCGCAACTCTCAACGAGTTCACCACTCAAAAATTTACTAGGGTCCACACACAAAATTTCCAAAGTCACTTATTTTGCCTCCGCGACATAGCCTATTCCACTAGGATCACACAAAGTGGTGACGGCTACCCTCCAAAAAGAAACACTGAAACTCTCTGCGCATCACCAATTCCTTTTGATTAGATCCTTAATCAAACAATTCTGAATCCTAACAGAATATCTCACTCCACGAATTACTAACTCATAACCCGACACAGAACAAACACTAGAACTGACACTAGAATTGACACTACTCTAACTAAGTTCTAACCGACTCTGGACTAACGACTCAAGTATACACTTTCCCTT
The DNA here is from genome assembly GCA_030408175.1 of Trifolium repens. NCBI lineage: Eukaryota > Viridiplantae > Streptophyta > Magnoliopsida > Fabales > Fabaceae > Trifolium > Trifolium repens. The sequence goes on from CP125846.1 coordinate 40,231,951, forward strand.
TGAAGATTTAAAGCCGTGCTCTGATACCAATTGTAATAACCCATTTTTCAAAGGCCAGAAAAGGCATTACTTTTTTTTTTTATGTACACATCAGAGTTACGCATAAAAGATTTTAAATGAGCCGGCATTCAAATATACAAAAGAACTCATTACCATAAGGTGCTTCGACAAGCAAATTGTATTCCTGAATAATTACAATCCAAGTCTAAGTATTCAAATACTTACAACAGCACAAGTTAGAATCCTATGCCTAACCCAAAAAGCACGGTGCACAACCCACACCGGCGCATAGTCTAACTAAGCCAAAGCTCCAACATCTCAATGGGGCCTGGAACAGCCACCGTCGTCACCACGACCTAGCCCAACATCTGGGTGGGATGAGCCCGCAAATGAAAGAAAGGGTCACCACAAAATATATAGTATGTATATATAACCGGTGCGAAAGATTGTACACATAACAATAATTCCACGAACACAAGAGAAAGCTCTTAACCACCAAAGCAATTCTCACCAACGGGTTTATATATATAATGCACACCAAGCCTAATGCAGACTTCTACAATGCGTGGTACTAACCCTAGCTACCACAATGCATGAGTTCCGGAACTGTAGGTCCAACCCCTACTCAAACACCAACGAAATCACAAGGTTAAGGTGGATCCACTCCCGCAATCACACCCCATGGTCCACTCCCGCAACCATGTATCGACTCAACAAAATCACAAAGGATTAAGGTGGATCCACTCCCGCAATCACACCCCATGGTCCACTCCCGCAACCATGTATTGAACTCAACACAACCCTATAAGAATCAGGTGGGTCCACTCCCGCAACCACACCTCGTAGTCCACTCCCGCCACTACGCACTAACAATGCATGAGCATACGATTCCCCATGTATACTAATGCAACAAATACATACCTCCCTAGCATATGTAAACCATCCCAACAACATACATACATATCCAATCATATGTAATAAACCACAACAAACATACATACATTTCCAATCATATGTATTCACCCACATGTTCATACATACATCTCCAATCATATGTAAAACAACGCACGTATTATAAACACTTTCTCATCACGAGAATACATAACACATACATGCCAAACACACAGTAAATCCAAACATGTCGTAACCATTTAAAGACAGAAATAAAGTGGAGCCCTTACCTCGGCAAGCTTCCGTTAACCTTTCTCGCGAAATTCTAGAATTCACGCTTCCTTAAGCAATTGATTCTCTACAACAATTCCACAAAGCTCCCAAGCTTGATATGGACTCAAATGGTGAAGAATGGAAATTTTCTCAAGATGGAAGGTGGAAAAGAAGGCCACGGCCACGAGAGAAGAGAGTGAGGAAGTTTTGTGATTTTTCTTAAGTCCACAAAGCAACAAACCTCCTTACTATTTAAAAGGCTCTTGATCACCTATCCACCCTTGGATCAAAATCAAAAGTCCAAGCTTAAACCCTAGCCATTGGATCAATTCTAAGCTTATCCTTCCAAGATATTTTCTAAGCTTCCTCACACCTCAGCTCTCGCGTTCGCTCGTAAACGAGTCGCACCTCGCTAACGGACGGAAATCACAAAAATATAAAATCTATCAAATAAACGTCCGTCGTAAACCGTTTCCTAATATTATCGCTAAATCTTTTTCCCCGACTGTAATTTTCTTCCTCACTCTCGAAAATTAATCTCAGGACATATTCTAACTCAAGCCGATATATAAAACTTCCCTCTAAATTTCTACAGAATTCAGACATCGTAAAAATTTCCAACAGCGGGTAAAATTCCTACTCGTTTTTCCAAAGACGAGAATAACCCAAAACTCGGATTTCTGGCTTCACAGAAATCTCCTCATACTTAAAAGAAGACTACGACCCAAAATTCTGTGCCTTTCCAGCGCACGAGCACAAAACAGGCTCCATTTCAGCAAAAATTCTATTAACGCGACAATACTCACGAAACCGCTTCACCAAAAACCCTAAAACTTAGCCGACACTAAAGTTCCTTAGAAAAACCTGTACAGTGGAATCTTGGGTCTTACATTACTACCCTCCAAAAAGAAGTTTCGTCCTCGAAACTAAAGGTAAGAGTAACAACTCAACTAGTTATTACCATCACCAACACAACAAAATCCCTCAGGATTAGGTGTAGCCACACAGATGCTAACACTGGGTGAAGTCACACAGATACTCTCACCAACACATTGGCACACCCGTGCACCAACCGCAACTCTCAACGAGTTCACCACTCAAAAATTTACTAGGGTCCACACACAAAATTTCCAAAGTCACTTATTTTGCCTCCGCGACATAGCCTATTCCACTAGGATCACACAAAGTGGTGACGGCTACCCTCCAAAAAGAAACACTGAAACTCTCTGCGCATCACCAATTCCTTTTGATTAGATCCTTAATCAAACAATTCTGAATCCTAACAGAATATCTCACTCCACGGATTACTAACTCATAACCCGACACAGAACAAACACTAGAACTGACACTAGAATTGACACTACTCTAGCTAAGTTCTAACCGACTCTGGACTAACGACTCAAGTATACACTTTCCCTTTGAAGATTTAAAGCCGTGCTCTGATACCAATTGTAATAACCCGTTTTTCAAAGGCCAGAAAAGGCATTACTTTTTTTTTTTTTTATGTACACATCAGAGTTACGCATAAAAGATTTTAAATGAGCCGGCATTCAAATATACAAAAGAACTCATTACCATAAGGTGCTTCGACAAGCAAAGTGTATTCCTGAATAATTACAATCCAAGTCTAAGTATTCAAATACTTACAACAGCACAAGTTAGAATTCTATGCCTAACCCAAAAAGCACGGTGCACAACCCACACCGGCGCATAGTTTAACTAAGCCAAAGCTCCAACATCTCAATGGGGCCTGGAACAGCCACCGTCGTCACCACGACCTAGCCCAACATCTGGGTGGGATGAGCCCGCAAATGAAAGAAAGGGTCACCACAAAATATATAGTATGTATATATAACCGGCGCGAAAGATTGTACACATAACAATAATTCCACGAACACAAGAGAAAGCTCTTAACCACCAAAGCAATTCTCACCAACGGGTTTATATATATAATGCACACCAAGCCTAATGCAGACTTCTACAATGCGTGGTACTAACCCTAGCTACCACAATGCATGAGTTCCGGAACTGTAGGTCCAACCCCTACTCAAACACCAACGAAATCACAAGGTTAAGGTGGATCCACTCTCGCAATCACACCCCATGGTCCACTCCCGCAACCATGTATCGACTCAACAAAATCACAAAGGATTAAGGTGGATCCACTCCCGCAATCACACCCCATGGTCCACTCCCGCAACCATGTATTGAACTCAACACAACCCTATAAGAATCAGGTGGGTCCACTCCCGCAACCACACCTCGTAGTCCACTCCCGCCACTACGCACTAACAATGCATGAGCATACGATTCCCCATGTATACTAATGAAACAAATACATACCTCCCTAGCATATGTAAACCATCCCAACAACATACATACATATCCAATCATATGTAACAAACCACAACAAACATACATACATTTCCAATCATATGTATTCACCCACATGTTCATACATACATCTCCAATCATATGTAAAACAACACACGTATTATAAACACTTTCTCATCACGAGAATACATAACACATACATGCCAAACACACAGTAAATCCAAACATGTCGTAACCATTTAAAGACAGAAATAAAGTGGAGCCCTTACCTCGGCAAGCTTCCGTTAACCTTTCTCGCGAAATTCTAGAATTCACGCTTCCTTAAACAATTGATTCTCTACAACAATTCCACAAAGCTCCCAAGCTTGATATGGACTCAAATGGTGAAGAATGGAAATTTTCTCAAGATGGAAGGTGGAAAAGAAGGCCACGGCCAAGAGAGAAAAGAGTGAGGAAGTTTTGTGATTTTTCTTAAGTCCACAAAGCAACAAACCTCCTTACTATTTAAAAGGCTCTTGATCACCTATCCACCCTTGGATCAAAATCAAAAGTCCAAGCTTAAACCCTAGCCATTGGATCAATTCTAAGTTTATCCTTCCAAGATATTTTCTAAGCTTCCTCACACCTCAGGTCTCGCGTTCGCTCGTAAACGAGTCGCACCTCGCTAACGGACGGAAATCACAAAAATATAAAATCTATCAAATAAACGTCCGTCGTAAACCGTTTCCTAATATTATCGCTAAATCTTTTTCCCCGACTGTAATTTTCTTCCTCACTCTCGAAAATTAATCTCAGGACATATTCTAACTCAAGCCGATATATAAAACTTCCCTCTAAATTTCTACGGAATTCAGACATCGTAAAAATTTCCAACAGCGGGTAAAATTCCTACTCGTTTTTCCAAAGACGAGAATAACCCAAAACTCGGATTTCTGGCTTCACAGAAATCTCCTCATACTTAAAAGAAGACTACGACCCAAAATTCTGTGCCTTTCCAGCGCACGAGCACAAAACAGGCTCCATTTCAGCAAAAATTCTATTAACGCGACAATACTCACGAAACCGCTTCACCAAAAACCCTAAAACTTAGCCGACACTAAAGTTCCTTAGAAAAACCTGTACAGTGGAATCTTGGGTCTTACATTACTACCCTCCAAAAAGAAGTTTCGTCCTCGAAACTAAAGGTAAGAGTAACAACTCAACTAGTTATTACCATCACCAACACAACAAAATCCCTCAGGATTAGGTGTAGCCACACAGATGCTAACACCGGGTGAAGTCACACAGATACTCTCACCAACACAGTGGCACACCCGTGCACCAACCGCAACTCTCAACGAGTTCACCACTCAAAAATTTCCTAGGGTCCACACACAAAATTTCCAAAGTCACTTATTTTGCCTCCGCGACATAGCCTATTCCACTAGGCTCACACAAAGTGGTGACGGCTACCCTCCAAAAAGAAACACTGAAACTCTCTGCGCATCACCAATTCCATTTGATTAGATCCTTAATCAAACAATTCTGAATCCTAACAGAATATCTCACTCCACGGATTACTAACTCATAACCCGACACAGAACAAACACTAGAACTGACACTAGAATTGACACTACTCTAGCTAAGTTCTAACCGACTCTGGACTAACGACTCAAGTATACACTTTCCCTTTGAAGATTTAAAGCCGTGCTCTGATACCAATTGTAACAACCCGTTTTTCAAAGGCCAGAAAAGGCATTACTTTTTTTTTTTTATGTACACATCAGAGTTACGCATAAAAGATTTTAAATGAGCCGGCATTCAAATATACAAAAGAACTCATTACCATAAGGTGCTTCGACAAGCAAAGTGTATTCCTGAATAATTACAATCCAAGTCTAAGTATTCAAATACTTACAACAGCACAAGTTAGAATTCTATGCCTAACCCAAAAAGCACGGTGCACAACCCACACCGGCGCATAGTCTAACTAAGCCAAAGCTCCAACATCTCAATGGGGCTTGGAACAGCCAACGTCGTCACCACGACCTAGCCCAACATCTGGGTGGGATGAGCCCGCAAATGAAAGAAAGGGTCACCACAAAATATATAGTATGTATATATATAACCGGTGCGAAAGATTGTACACATAACAATAATTCCACGAACACAAGAGAAAGCTCTTAACCACCAAAGCAATTCCCACCAACGGGTTTATATATATAATACACACCAAGCCTAATGCAGACTTCTACAATGCGTGGTACTAACCTTAGCTACCACAATGCATGAGTTCCGGAACTGTAGGTCCAACCCCTACTCAAACACCAACGAAATCACAAGGTTAAGGTGGATCCACTCCCGCAATCACACCCCATGGTCTACTCCCGCAACCATGTATCGACTCAACAAAATCACAAAGGATTAAGGTGGATCCACTCCCGCAATCACACCCCATGGTCCACTCCCGCAACCATGTATTGAACTCAACACAACCCTATAAGAATCAGGTGGGTCCACTCCCGCAACCACACCTCGTAGTCCACTCCCGCCACTACGCACTAACAATGCATGAGCATACGATTCCCCATGTATACTAATGCAACAAATACATACCTCCCTAGCATATGTAAACCATCCCAACAACATACATACATATCCAATCATATGTAACAAACCACAACAAACATACATACATTTCCAATCATATGTATTCACCCACATGTTCATACATACATCTCCAATCATATGTAAAACAACGCACGTATTATAAACACTTTCTCATCACGAGAATACATAACACATACATGCCAAACACACAGTAAATCCAAACATGTCGTAACCATTTAAAGACAGAAATAAAGTGGAGCCCTTACCTCGGCAAGCTTCCGTTAACCTTTCTCGCGAAATTCTAGAATTCACGCTTCCTTAAGCAATTGATTCTCTACAACAATTCCTCAAAGCTCCCAAGCTTGATATGGACTCAAATGGTGAAGAATGGAAATTTTCTCAAGATGGAAGGTGGAAAAGAAGGCCACGGCCAAGAGAGAAGAGAGTGAGGAAGTTTTGTGATTTTTCTTAAGTCCACAAAGCAACAAACCTCCTTACTATTTAAAAGGCTCTTGATCACCTATCCACCCTTGGATCAAAATCAAAAGTCCAAGCTTAAACCCTAGCCATTGGATCAATTCTAAGCTTATCCTTCCAAGATATTTTCTAAGCTTCCTCACACCTCAGCTCTCGCGTTCGCTCGTAAACGAGTCGCACCTCGCTAACGGACGGAAATCACAAAAATATAAAATCTATCAAATAAACGTCCGTCGTAAACCGTTTCCTAATATTATCGCTAAATCTTTTTCCCCGACTGTAATTTTCTTCCTCACTCTCGAAAATTAATCTCAGTACATATTCTAACTCAAGCCGATATATAAAACTTCCCTCTAAATTTCTACGGAATTCAGACATCGTAAAAATTTCCAACAGCGGGTAAAATTCCTACTCGTTTTTCCAAAGACGAGAATAACCCAAAACTCGGATTTCTGGCTTCACAGAAATCTCCTCATACTTAAAAGAAGACTACGACCCAAAATTCCGTGCCTTTCCAGCGCACGAGCACAAAACAGGCTCCATTTCAGCAAAAATTCTATTAACGCGACAATACTCACGAAACCGCTTCACCAAAAACCCTAAAACTTAGCCGACACTAAAGTTCCTTAGAAAAACCTGTACAGTGGAATCTTGGGTCTTACATTACTACCCTCCAAAAAGAAGTTTCGTCCTCGAAACTAAAGGTAAGAGTAACAACTCAACTAGTTATTACCATCACCAACACAACAAAATCCCTCAGGATTAGGTGTAGCCACACAGATGCTAACACCGGGTGAAGTCACACAGATACTCTCACCAACACACTGGCACACCCGTGCACCAACCGCAACTCTCAACGAGTTCACCACTCAAAAATTTCCTAGGGTCCACACACAAAATTTCCAAAGTCACTTATTTTGCCTCCGCGACATAGCCTATTCCACTAGGCTCACACAAAGTGGTGACGGCTACCCTCCAAAAAGAAACACTGAAACTCTCTGCGCATCACCAATTCCTTTTGATTAGATCCTTAATCAAACAATTCTGAATCCTAACAGAATATCTCACTCCACGGATTACTAACTCATAACCCGACACAGAACAAACACTAGAACTGACACTAGAATTGACACTACTCTATCTAAGTTCTAACCGACTCTGGACTAACGACTCAAGTATACATTTTCCCTTTGAAGATTTAAAGCCGTGCTCTGATACCAATTGTAACAACCCGTTTTTCAAAGGCCAGAAAAGGCATTACTTTTTTTTTTTTTATGTACACATCAGAGTTACGCATAAAAGATTTTAAATGAGCCGGCATTCAAATATACAAAAGAACTCATTACCATAAGGTGCTTCGACAAGCAAAGTGTATTCCTGAATAATTACAATCCAAGTCTAAGTATTCAAATACTTACAACAGCACAAGTTAGAATTCTATGCCTAACCCAAAAAGCACGGTGCACAACCCACACCGGCGCATAGTCTAACTAAGCCAAAGCTCCAACATCTCAAAGGGGCCTGGAACAGCCACCGTCGTCACCACGACCTAGCCCAACATCTGGGTGGGATGAGCCCGCAAATGAAAGAAAGGGTCACCACAAAATATATAGTATGTATATATAACCGGTGCGAAAGATTGTACACATAACAATAATTCCACGAACACAAGAGAAAGCTCTTAACCACCAAAGCAATTCCCACCAACGGGTTTATATATATAATACACACCAAGCCTAATGCAGACTTCTACAATGCGTGGTACTAACGTTAGCTACCACAATGCATGAGTTCCGGAACTGTAGGTCCAACCCCTACTCAAACACCAACGAAATCACAAGGTTAAGGTGGATCCACTCCCGCAATCACACCCCATGGTCTACTCCCGCAACCATGTATCGACTCAACAAAATCACAAAGGATTAAGGTGGATCCACTCCCGCAATCACACCCCATGGTCCACTCCCGCAACCATGTATTGAACTCAACACAACCCTATAAGAATCAGGTGGGTCCACTCCCGCAACCACACCTCGTAGTCCACTCCCGCCACTACGCACTAACAATGCATGAGCATACGATTCCCCATGTATACTAATGAAACAAATACATACCTCCCTAGCATATGTAAACCATCCCAACAACATACATACATATCCAATCATATGTAACAAACCACAACAAACATACATACATTTCCAATCATATGTATTCACCCACATGTTCATACATACATCTCCAATCATATGTAAAACAACGCACGTATTATAAACACTTTCTCATCACGAGAATACATAACACATACATGCCAAACACACAGTAAATCCAAACATGTCGTAACCATTTAAAGACAGAAATAAAGTGGAGCCCTTACCTCGGCAAGCTTCCGTTAACCTTTCTCGCGAAATTCTAGAATTCACGCTTCCTTAAGCAATTGATTCTCTACAACAATTCCACAAAGCTCCCAAGCTTGATATGGACTCAAATGGTGAAGAATGGAAATTTTCTCAAGATGGAAGGTGGAAAAGAAGGCCACGGCCAAGAGAGAAGAGAGTGAGGAAGTTTTGTGATTTTTCTTAAGTCCACAAAGCAACAAACCTCCTTACTATTTAAAAGGCTCTTGATCACCTATCCACCCTTGGATCAAAATCAAAAGTCCAAGCTTAAACCCTAGCCATTGGATCAATTCTAAGCTTATCCTTCCAAGATATTTTCTAAGCTTCCTCACACCTCAGCTCTCGCGTTCGCTCGTAAACGAGTCGCACCTCGCTAACGGACGGAAATCACAAAAATATAAAATCTATCAAATTAACGTCCGTCGTAAACCGTTTCCTAATATTATCGCTAAATCTTTTTCCCCGACTGTAATTATCTTCCTCACTCTCGAAAATTAATCTCAGGACATATTCTAACTCAAGCCGATATATAAAACTTCCCTCTAAATTTCTACGGAATTCAGACATCGTAAAAATTTCCAACAGCGGGTAAAATTCCTACTCGTTTTTCCAAAGACGAGAATAACCCAAAACTCGGATTTCTGGCTTCACAGAAATTTCCTCATACTTAAAAGAAGACTACGACCCAAAATTCTGTGCCTTTCCAGCGCACGAGCACAAAACAGGCTCCATTTAAGCAAAAATTCTATTAACGCGACAATACTCACGAAACCGCTTCACCAAAAACCCTAAAACTTAGCCGACACTAAAGTTCCTTAGAAAAACCTGTACAGTGGAATCTTGGGTCTTACATTACTACCCTCCAAAAAGAAGTTTCGTCCTCGAAACTAAAGGTAAGAGTAACAACTCAACTAGTTATTACCATCACCAACACAACAAAATCCCCAGGATTAGGTGTAGCCACACAGATGCTAACACCGGGTGAAGTCACACAGATACTCTCACCAACACACTGGCACACCCGTGCACCAACCGCAACTCTCAACGAGTTCACCACTCAAAAATTTCCTAGGGTCCACACACAAAATTTCCAAAGTCACTTATTTTGCCTCCGCGACATAGCCTATTCCACTAGGCTCACACAAAGTGGTGACGGCTACCCTCCAAAAAGAAACACTGAAACTCTCTGCGCATCACCAATTCCTTTTGATTAGATCCTTAATCAAACAATTCTGAATCCTAACAGAATATCTCACTCCACGGATTACTAACTCATAACCCGACACAGAACAAACACTAGAACTGACACTAGAATTGACACTACTCTAGCTAAGTTCTAACCGACTCTGGACTAACGACTCAAGTATACACTTTCCCTTTGAAGATTTAAAGCCGTGCTCTGATACCAATTGTAACAACCCGTTTTTCTAAGGCCAGAAAAGGCATTACTTTTTTTTTTTTTATGTACACATCAGCGTTACGCATAAAAGATTTTAAATGAGCCGGCATTCAAATATACAAAAGAACTCATTACCATAAGGTTCTTCGACAAGCAAAGTGTATTCCTGAATAATTACAATCCAAGTCTAAGTATTCAAATACTTACAACAGCACAAGTTAGAATTCTATGCCTAACCCAAAAAGCACGGTGCACAACCCACACCGGCGCATAGTCTAACTAAGCCAAAGCTCCAACATCTCAATGGGGCTTGGAACAGCCAACGTCGTCACCACGACCTAGCCCAACATCTGGGTGGGATGAGCCCGCAAATGAAAGAAAGGGTCACCACAAAATATATAGTATGTATATATATAACCGGTGCGAAAGATTGTACACATAACAATAATTCCACGAACACAAGAGAAAGCTCTTAACCACCAAAGCAATTCCCACCAACGGGTTTATATATATAATACACACCAAGCCTAATGCAGACTTCTACAATACGTGGTACTAACCCTAGCTACCACAATGCATGAGTTCCGGAACTGTAGGTCCAACCCCTACTTAAACACCAACGAAATCACAAGGTTAAGGTGGATCCACTCCCGCAATCACACCCCATGGTCTACTCCCGCAACCATGTATCGACTCAACAAAATCACAAAGGATTAAGGTGGATCCACTCCCGCAATCACATCCCATGGTCCACTCCCGCAACCATGTATTGAACTCAACACAACCCTATAAGAATCAGGTGGGTCCACTCCCGCAACCACACCTCGTAGTCCACTCCCGCCACTACGCACTAACAATGCATGAGCATACGATTCCCCATGTATACTAATGCAACAAATACATACCTCCCTAGCATATGTAAACCATCCCAACAACATACATACATATCGAATCATATGTAACAAACCACAACAAACATACATACATTTCCAATCATATGTATTCACCCACATGTTCATACATACATCTCCAATCATATGTAAAACAACGCACGTATTATAAACACTTTCTCATCACGAGAATACATAACACATACATGCTAAACACACAGTAAATCCAAACATGTCGTAACCATTTAAAGACAGAAATAAAGTGGAGCCCTTACCTCGGCAAGCTTCCGTTAACCTTTCTCGCGAAATTCTACAATTCACGCTTCCTTAAGCAATTGATTCTCTACAACAATTCCACAAAGCTCCCAAGCTTGATATGGACTCAAATGGTGAAGAATGGAAATTTTCTCAAGATGGAAGGTGGAAAAGAAGGCCACGGCCAAGAGAGAAGAGAGTGAGGAAGTTTTGTGATTTTTCTTAAGTCCACAAAGCAACAAACCTCCTTACTATTTAAAAGGCTCTTGATCACCTATCCACCCTTGGATCAAAATCAAAAGTCCAAGCTTAAACCCTAGCCATTGGATCAATTCTAAGCTTATCATTCCAAGATATTTTCTAAGCTTCCTCACACCTCAGCTCTCGCGTTCGCTCGTAAACGAGTCGCACCTCGCTAACGGACGGAAATCACAAAAATATAAAATCTATCAAATAAACGTCCGTCGTAAACCGTTTCCTAATATTATCGCTAAATCTTTTTCCCCGACTGTAATTTTCTTCCTCACTCTCGAAAATTAATCTCAGGACATATTCTAACTCACGCCGATATATAAAACTTCCCTCTAAATTTCTACGGAATTCAGACATCGTAAAAATTTCCAACAGCGGGTAAAATTCCTACTCGTTTTTCCAAAGACGAGAATAACCCAAAACTCGGATTTCTGGCTTCACAGAAATCTCCTCATACTTAAAAGAAGACTACGACCCAAAAGTCTGTGCCTTTCCAGCGCACGAGCACAAAACAGGCTCCATTTCAGCAAAAATTCTATTAACGCGACAATACTCACGAAACCGCTTCACCAAAAACCCTAAAACTTAGCCGACACTAAAGTTCCTTAGAAAAACCTGTACAGTGGAATCTTGGGTCTTACATTACTACCCTCCAAAAAGAAGTTTCGTCCTCGAAACTAAAGGTAAGAGTAACAACTCAACTAGTTATTACCATCACCAACACAACAAAATCCCTCAGGATTAGGTGTAGCCACACAGATGCTAACACCGGGTGAAGTCACACAGATACTCTCACCAACACACTGGCACACCCGTGCACCAACCGCAACTCTCAACGAGTTCACCACTCAAAAATTTCCTAGGGTCCACACACAAAATTTCCAAAGTCACTTATTTTGCCTCCGCGACATAGCTTATTCCACTAGGCTCACACAAAGTGGTGACGGCTACCCTCCAAAAAGAAACACTGAAACTCTCTGCGCATCACCAATTCCTTTTGATTAGATCCTTAATCAAACAATTCTGAATCCTAACAGAATATCTCACTCCACGGATTACTAACTCATAACCCGACACAGAACAAACACTAGAACTGACACTAGAATTGACACTACTCTAGCTAAGTTCTAACCGACTCTGGACTAACGACTCAAGTATACACTTTCCCTTTGAAGATTTAAAGCCGTGCTCTGATACCAATTGTAACAACCCGTTTTTCAAAGGCCAGAAAAGGCATTACTTTTTTTTTTTTTTTTATGTACACATCAGAGTTACGCATAAAAGATTTTAAATGAGCCGGCATTCAAATATACAAAAGAACTCATTACCATAAGGTGCTTCGACAAGCAAAGTGTATTCCTGAATAATTACAATCCAAGTCTAAGTATTCAAATACTTACAACAGCACAAGTTAGAATTTTATGCCTAACCCAAAAAGCACGGTGCACAACCCACACCGGCGCATAGTCTAACTAAGCCAAAGCTCCAACATCTCAATGGGGCCTGGAACAGCCACCGTCGTCACAACGACCTAGCCCAACATCTGGGTGGGATGAGCCCGCAAATGAAAGAAAGGGTCACCACAAAATATATAGTATGTATATATATAACCGGTGCGAAAGATTGTACACATAACAATAATTCCACGAACACAAGAGAAAGCTCTTAACCACCAAAGCAATTCCCACCAACGGGTTTATATATATAATACACACCAAGCCTAATGCAGACTTCTACAATGCGTGGTACTAACCCTAGCTACCACAATGCATGAGTTCCGGAACTGTAGGTCCAACCCCTACTCAAACACCAACGAAATCACAAGGTTAAGGTGGATCCACTCCCGCAATCACACCCCATGGTCTACTCCCGCAACCATGTATCGACTCAACAAAATCACAAAGGATTAAGGTGGATCCACTCCCGCAATCACATCCCATGGTCCACTCCCGCAACCATGTATTGAACTCAACACAACCCTATAAGAATCAGGTGGGTCCACTCCCGCAACCACACCTCGTAGTCCACTCCCACCACTACGCACTAACAATGCATGAGCATACGATTCCCCATGTATACTAATGAAACAAATACATACCTCCCTAGCATATGTAAACCATCCCAACAACATACATACATATCCAATCATATGTAACAAACCACAACAAACATACATACATTTCCAATCATATGTATTCACCCACATGTTCATACATACATCTTCAATCATATGTAAAACAACGCACGTATTATAAACACTTTCTCATCACGAGAATAAATAACACATACATGCCAAACACACAGTAAATCCAAACATGTCGTAACCATTTAAAGACAGAAATAAAGTGGAGCCCTTACCTCGGCAAGCTTCCGTTAACCTTTCTCGCGAAATTCTACAATTCACGCTTCCTTAAGCAATTGATTCTCTACAACAATTCCACAAAGCTCCCAAGCTTGATATGGACTCAAATGGTGAAGAATGGAAATTTTCTCAAGATGGAAGGTGGAAAAGAAGGCCACGGCCAAGAGAGAAGAGAGTGAGGAAGTTTTGTGATTTTTCTTAAGTCCACAAAGCAACAAACCTCCTTACTATTTAAAAGGCTCTTGATCACCTATCCACCCTTGGATCAAAATCAAAAGTCCAAGCTTAAACCCTAGCCATTGGATCAATTCTAAGCTTATCATTCCAAGATATTTTCTAAGCTTCCTCACACCTCAGCTCTCGCGTTCGCTCGTAAACGAGTCGCACCTCGCTAACGGACGGAAATCACAAAAATATAAAATCTATCAAATAAACGTCCGTCGTAAACCGTTTCCTAATATTATCGCTAAATCTTTTTCCCCGACTGTAATTTTCTTCCTCACTCTCGAAAATTAATCTCAGGACATATTCTAACTCACGCCGATATATAAAACTTCCCTCTAAATTTCTACGGAATTCAGACATCGTAAAAATTTCCAACAGCGGGTAAAATTCCTACTCGTTTTTCCAAAGACGAGAATAACCCAAAACTCGGATTTCTGGCTTCACAGAAATCTCCTCATACTTAAAAGAAGACTACGACCCAAAAGTCTGTGCCTTTCCAGCGCACGAGCACAAAACAGGCTCCATTTCAGCAAAAATTCTATTAACGCGACAATACTAACGAAACCGCTTCACCAAAAACCCTAAAACTTAGCTGACACTAAAGTTCCTTAGAAAAACCTGTACAGTGGAATCTTGGGTCTTACATTACTACCCTCCAAAAAGAAGTTTCGTCCTCAAAACTAAAGGTAAGAGTAACAACTCAACTAGTTATTACCATCACCAACACAACAAAATCCCTCAGGATTAGGTGTAGCCACACAGATGCTAACACCGGGTGAAGTCACACAGATACTCTCACCAACACACTGGCACACCCGTGCACCAACCGCAACTCTCAACGAGTTCACCACTCAAAAATTTCCTAGGGTCCACACACAAAATTTCCAAAGTCACTTATTTTGCCTCCGCGACATAGCCTATTCCACTAGGCTCACACAAAGTGGTGACGGCTACCCTCCAAAAAGAAACACTGAAACTCTCTGCGCATCACCAATTCCTTTTGATTAGATCCTTAATCAAACAATTCTGAATCCTAACAGAATATCTCACTCCACGGATTACTAACTCATAACCCGACACAGAACAAACACTAGAACTGACACTAGAATTGACACTACTCTAGCTAAGTTCTAACCGACTCTGGACTAACGACTCAAGTATACACTTTCCCTTTGAAGATTTAAAGCCGTGCTCTGATACCAATTGTAACAACCCGTTTTTCAAAGGCCAGAAAAGGCATTACTTTTTTTTTTTTATGTACACATCAGAGTTACGCATAAAAGATTTTAAATGAGCCGGCATTCAAATATACAAAAGAACTCATTACCATAAGGTGCTTCAACAAGCAAAGTGTATTCCTGAATAATTACAATCCAAGTCTAAGTATTCAAATACTTACAACAGCACAAGTTAGAATTCTATGCCTAACCCAAAAAGCACGGTGCACAACCCACACCGGCGCATAGTCTAACTAAGCCAAAGCTCCAACATCTCAATGGGGCCTGGAACAGCCACCGTCGTCACCACGACCTAGCCCAACATCTGGGTGGGATGAGCCCGCAAATGAAAGAAAGGGTCACCACAAAATATATAGTATGTATATATATAACCGGTGCGAAAGATTGTACACATAACAATAATTCCACGAACACAAGAGAAAGCTCTTAACCACCAAAGCAATTCCCACCAACGGGTTTATATATATAATGCACACCAAGCCTAATGCAGACTTCTACAATGCGTGGTACTAACCCTAGCTACCACAATGCATGAGTTCCGGAACTGTAGGTCCAACCCCTACTTAAACACCAACGAAATCACAAGGTTAAGGTGGATCCACTCCCGCAATCACACCCCATGGTCTACTCCCGCAACCATGTATCGACTCAACAAAATCACAAAGGATTAAGGTGGATCCACTCCCGCAATCACACCTCATGGTCCACTCCCGCAACCATGTATTGAACTCAACACAACCCTATAAGAATCAGGTGGGTCCACTCCCGCAACCACACCTCGTAGTCCACTCCCGCCACTACGCACTAACAATGCATGAGCATACGATTCCCCATGTATACTAATGAAACAAATACATACCTCCCTAGCATATGTAAACCATCCCAACAACATACATACATATCCAATCATATGTAACAAACCACAACAAACATACATACATTTCCAATCATATGTATTCACCCACATGTTCATACATACATCTCCAATCATATGTAAAACAACGCACGTATTATAAACATTTTCTCATCACGAGAATACATAACACATACATGCCAAACACACAGTAAATCCAAACATGTCGTAACCATTTAAAGACAGAAATAAAGTGGAGCCCTTACCTCGGCAAGCTTCCGTTAACCTTTCTCGCGAAATTCTAGAATTCACGCTTCCTTAAGCAATTGATTCTCTACAACAATTCCACAAAGCTCCCAAGCTTGATATGGACTCAAATGGTGAAGAATGGAAATTTTCTCAAGATGGAAGGTGGAAAAGAAGGCCACGGCCAAGAGAGAAGAGAGTGAGGAAGTTTTGTGATTTTTCTTAAGTCCACAAAGCAACAAACCTCCTTACTATTTAAAAGGCTCTTGATCACCTATCCACCCTTGGATCAAAATCAAAAGTCCAAGCTTAAACCCTAGCCATTGGATCAATTCTAAGCTTATCCTTCCAAGATATTTTCTAAGCTTCCTCACACCTCAGCTCTCGCGTTCGCTCGTAAACGAGTCGCACCTCGCTAACGGACGGAAATCACAAAAATATAAAATCTATCAAATAAACGTCCGTCGTAAACCGTTTCCTAATATTATCGCTAAATCTTTTTCCCCGACTGTAATTTTCTTCCTCACTCTCGAAAATTAATCTCAGGACATATTCTAACTCAAGCCGATATATAAAACTTCCCTCTAAATTTCTACGGAATTCAGACATCGTAAAAATTTCCAACAGCGGGTAAAATTCCTACTCGTTTTTCCAAAGACGAGAATAACCCAAAACTCGGATTTCTGGCTTCACAGAAATCTCCTCATACTTAAAAGAAGACTACGACCCAAAATTCTGTGCCTTTCCAGCGCACGAGCACAAAACAGGCTCCATTTAAGCAAAAATTCTATTAACGCGACAATACTCACGAAACCGCTTCACCAAAAACCCTAAAACTTAGCCGACACTAAAGTTCCTTAGAAAAACCTGTACAGTGGAATCTTGGGTCTTACATTACTACCCTCCAAAAAGAAGTTTCGTCCTCGAAACTAAAGGTAAGAGTAACAACTCAACTAGTTATTACCATCACCAACACAACAAAATCCCCAGGATTAGGTGTAGCCACACAGATGCTAACACCGGGTGAAGTCACACAGATACTCTCACCAACACACTGGCACACCCGTGCACCAACCGCAACTCTCAACGAGTTCACCACTCAAAAATTTCCTAGGGTCCACACACAAAATTTCCAAAGTCACTTATTTTGCCTCCGCGACATAGCCTATTCCACTAGGCTCACACAAAGTGGTGACGGCTACCCTCCAAAAAGAAACACTGAAACTCTCTGCGCATCACCAATTCCTTTTGATTAGATCCTTAATCAAACAATTCTGAATCCTAACAGAATATCTCACTCCACGGATTACTAACTCATAACCCGACACAGAACAAACACTAGAACTGACACTAGAATTGACACTACTCTAGCTAAGTTCTAACCGACTCTGGACTAACGACTCAAGTATACACTTTCCCTTTGAAGATTTAAAGCCGTGCTCTGATACCAATTGTAACAACCCGTTTTTCTAAGGCCAGAAAAGGCATTACTTTTTTTTTTTTTATGTACACATCAGAGTTACGCATAAAAGATTTTAAATGAGCCGGCATTCAAATATACAAAAGAACTCATTACCATAAGGTTCTTCGACAAGCAAAGTGTATTCCTGAATAATTACAATCCAAGTCTAAGTATTCAAATACTTACAACAGCACAAGTTAGAATTCTATGCCTAACCCAAAAAGCACGGTGCACAACCCACACCGGCGCATAGTCTAACTAAGCCAAAGCTCCAACATCTCAATGGGGCTTGGAACAGCCAACGTCGTCACCACGACCTAGCCCAACATCTGGGTGGGATGAGCCCGCAAATGAAAGAAAGGGTCACCACAAAATATATAGTATGTATATATATAACCGGTGCGAAAGATTGTACACATAACAATAATTCCACGAACACAAGAGAAAGCTCTTAACCACCAAAGCAATTCCCACCAACGGGTTTATATATATAATACACACCAAGCCTAATGCAGACTTCTACAATGCGTGGTACTAACCCTAGCTACCACAATGCATGAGTTCCGGAACTGTAGGTCCAACCCCTACTTAAACACCAACGAAATCACAAGGTTAAGGTGGATCCACTCCCGCAATCACACCCCATGGTCTACTCCCGCAACCATGTATCGACTCAACAAAATCACAAAGGATTAAGGTGGATCCACTCCCGCAATCACATCCCATGGTCCACTCCCGCAACCATGTATTGAACTCAACACAACCCTATAAGAATCAGGTGGGTCCACTCCCGCAACCACACCTCGTAGTCCACTCCCGCCACTACGCACTAACAATGCATGAGCATACGATTCCCCATGTATACTAATGCAACAAATACATACCTCCCTAGCATATGTAAACCATCCCAACAACATACATACATATCGAATCATATGTAACAAACCACAACAAACATACATACATTTCCAATCATATGTATTCACCCACATGTTCATACATACATCTCCAATCATATGTAAAACAACGCACGTATTATAAACACTTTCTCATCACGAGAATACATAACACATACATGCTAAACACACAGTAAATCCAAACATGTCGTAACCATTTAAAGATAGAAATAAAGTGGAGCCCTTACCTCGGCAAGCTTCCGTTAACCTTTCTCGCGAAATTCTACAATTCACGCTTCCTTAAGCAATTGATTCTCTACAACAATTCCACAAAGCTCCCAAGCTTGATATGGACTCAAATGGTGAAGAATGGAAATTTTCTCAAGATGGAAGGTGGAAAAGAAGGCCACGGCCAAGAGAGAAGAGAGTGAGGAAGTTTTGTGATTTTTCTTAAGTCCACAAAGCAACAAACCTCCTTACTATTTAAAAGGCTCTTGATCACCTATCCACCCTTGGATCAAAATCAAAAGTCCAAGCTTAAACCCTAGCCATTGGATCAATTCTAAGCTTATCATTCCAAGATATTTTCTAAGCTTCCTCACACCTCAGCTCTCGCGTTCGCTCGTAAACGAGTCGCACCTCGCTAACGGACGGAAATCACAAAAATATAAAATCTATCAAATAAACGTCCGTCGTAAACCGTTTCCTAATATTATCGCTAAATCTTTTTCCCCGACTGTAATTTTCTTCCTCACTCTCGAAAATTAATCTCAGGACATATTCTAACTCAAGCCGATATATAAAACTTCCCTCTAAATTTCTACGGAATTCAGACATCGTAAAAATTTCCAACAGCGGGTAAAATTCCTACTCGTTTTTCCAAAGACGAGAATAACCCAAAACTCGGATTTCTGGCTTCACAGAAATCTCCTCATACTTAAAAGAAGACTACGACCCAAAATTCTGTGCCTTTCCAGCGCACGAGCACAAAACAGGCTCCATTTAAGCAAAAATTCTATTAACGCGACAATACTCACGAAACCGCTTCACCAAAAACCCTAAAACTTAGCCGACACTAAAGTTCCTTAGAAAAACCTGTACAGTGGAATCTTGGGTCTTACATTACTACCCTCCAAAAAGAAGTTTCGTCCTCGAAACTAAAGGTAAGAGTAACAACTCAACTAGTTATTACCATCACCAACACAACAAAATCCCCAGGATTAGGTGTAGCCACACAGATGCTAACACCGGGTGAAGTCACACAGATACTCTCACCAACACACTGGCACACCCGTGCACCAACCGCAACTCTCAACGAGTTCACCACTCAAAAATTTCCTAGGGTCCACACACAAAATTTCCAAAGTCACTTATTTTGCCTCCGCGACATAGCCTATTCCACTAGGCTCACACAAAGTGGTGACGGCTACCCTCCAAAAAGAAACACTGAAACTCTCTGCGCATCACCAATTCCTTTTGATTAGATCCTTAATCAAACAATTCTGAATCCTAACAGAATATCTCACTCCACGGATTACTAACTCATAACCCGACACAGAACAAACACTAGAACTGACACTAGAATTGACACTACTCTAGCTAAGTTCTAACCGACTCTGGACTAACGACTCAAGTATACACTTTCCCTTTGAAGATTTAAAGCCGTGCTCTGATACCAATTGTAACAACCCGTTTTTCTAAGGCCAGAAAAGGCATTACTTTTTTTTTTTTTATGTACACATCAGAGTTACGCATAAAAGATTTTAAATGAGCCGGCATTCAAATATACAAAAGAACTCATTACCATAAGGTTCTTCGACAAGCAAAGTGTATTCCTGAATAATTACAATCCAAGTCTAAGTATTCAAATACTTACAACAGCACAAGTTAGAATTCTATGCCTAACCCAAAAAGCACGGTGCACAACCCACACCGGCGCATAGTCTAACTAAGCCAAAGCTCCAACATCTCAATGGGGCTTGGAACAGCCAACGTCGTCACCACGACCTAGCCCAACATCTGGGTGGGATGAGCCCGCAAATGAAAGAAAGGGTCACCACAAAATATATAGTATGTATATATATAACCGGTGCGAAAGATTGTACACATAACAATAATTCCACGAACACAAGAGAAAGCTCTTAACCACCAAAGCAATTCCCACCAACGGGTTTATATATATAATACACACCAAGCCTAATGCAGACTTCTACAATGCGTGGTACTAACCCTAGCTACCACAATGCATGAGTTCCGGAACTGTAGGTCCAACCCCTACTTAAACACCAACGAAATCACAAGGTTAAGGTGGATCCACTCCCGCAATCACACCCCATGGTCTACTCCCGCAACCATGTATCGACTCAACAAAATCACAAAGGATTAAGGTGGATCCACTCCCGCAATCACATCCCATGGTCCACTCCCGCAACCATGTATTGAACTCAACACAACCCTATAAGAATCAGGTGGGTCCACTCCCGCAACCACACCTCGTAGTCCACTCCCGCCACTACGCACTAACAATGCATGAGCATACGATTCCCCATGTATACTAATGCAACAAATACATACCTCCCTAGCATATGTAAACCATCCCAACAACATACATACATATCGAATCATATGTAACAAACCACAACAAACATACATACATTTCCAATCATATGTATTCACCCACATGTTCATACATACATCTCCAATCATATGTAAAACAACGCACGTATTATAAACACTTTCTCATCACGAGAATACATAACACATACATGCTAAACACACAGTAAATCCAAACATGTCGTAACCATTTAAAGACAGAAATAAAGTGGAGCCCTTACCTCGGCAAGCTTCCGTTAACCTTTCTCGCGAAATTCTACAATTCACGCTTCCTTAAGCAATTGATTCTCTACAACAATTCCACAAAGCTCCCAAGCTTGATATGGACTCAAATGGTGAAGAATGGAAATTTTCTCAAGATGGAAGGTGGAAAAGAAGGCCACGGCCAAGAGAGAAGAGAGTGAGGAAGTTTTGTGATTTTTCTTAAGTCCACAAAGCAACAAACCTCCTTACTATTTAAAAGGCTCTTGATCACCTATCCACCCTTGGATCAAAATCAAAAGTCCAAGCTTAAACCCTAGCCATTGGATCAATTCTAAGCTTATCATTCCAAGATATTTTCTAAGCTTCCTCACACCTCAGCTCTCGCGTTCGCTCGTAAACGAGTCGCACCTCGCTAACGGACGGAAATCACAAAAATATAAAATCTATCAAATAAACGTCCGTCGTAAACCGTTTCCTAATATTATCGCTAAATCTTTTTCCCCGACTGTAATTTTCTTCCTCACTCTCGAAAATTAATCTCAGGACATATTCTAACTCACGCCGATATATAAAACTTCCCTCTAAATTTCTACGGAATTCAGACATCGTAAAAATTTCCAACAGCGGGTAAAATTCCTACTCGTTTTTCCAAAGACGAGAATAACCCAAAACTCGGATTTCTGGCTTCACAGAAATCTCCTCATACTTAAAAGAAGACTACGACCCAAAAGTCTGTGCCTTTCCAGCGCACGAGCACAAAACAGGCTCCATTTCAGCAAAAATTCTATTAACGCGACAATACTCACGAAACCGCTTCACCAAAAACCCTAAAACTTAGCCGACACTAAAGTTCCTTAGAAAAACCTGTACAGTGGAATCTTGGGTCTTACATTACTACCCTCCAAAAAGAAGTTTCGTCCTCGAAACTAAAGGTAAGAGTAACAACTCAACTAGTTATTACCATCACCAACACAACAAAATCCCTCAGGATTAGGTGTAGCCACACAGATGCTAACACCGGGTGAAGTCACACAGATACTCTCACCAACACACTGGCACACCCGTGCACCAACCGCAACTCTCAACGAGTTCACCACTCAAAAATTTCCTAGGGTCCACACACAAAATTTCCAAAGTCACTTATTTTGCCTCCGCGACATAGCCTATTCCACTAGGCTCACACAAAGTGGTGACGGCTACCCTCCAAAAAGAAACACTGAAACTCTCTGCGCATCACCAATTCCTTTTGATTAGATCCTTAATCAAACAATTCTGAATCCTAACAGAATATCTCACTCCACGGATTACTAACTCATAACCCGACACAGAACAAACACTAGAACTGACACTAGAATTGACACTACTCTAGCTAAGTTCTAACCGACTCTGGACTAACGACTCAAGTATACACTTTCCCTTTGAAGATTTAAAGCCGTGCTCTGATACCAATTGTAACAACCCGTTTTTCTAAGGCCAGAAAAGGCATTACTTTTTTTTTTTTTATGTACACATCAGAGTTACGCATAAAAGATTTTAAATGAGCCGGCATTCAAATATACAAAAGAACTCATTACCATAAGGTTCTTCGACAAGCAAAGTGTATTCCTGAATAATTACAATCCAAGTCTAAGTATTCAAATACTTACAACAGCACAAGTTAGAATTCTATGCCTAACCCAAAAAGCACGGTGCACAACCCACACCGGCGCATAGTCTAACTAAGCCAAAGCTCCAACATCTCAATGGGGCTTGGAACAGCCAACGTCGTCACCACGACCTAGCCCAACATCTGGGTGGGATGAGCCCGCAAATGAAAGAAAGGGTCACCACAAAATATATAGTATGTATATATATAACCGGTGCGAAAGATTGTACACATAACAATAATTCCACGAACACAAGAGAAAGCTCTTAACCACCAAAGCAATTCCCACCAACGGGTTTATATATATAATACACACCAAGCCTAATGCAGACTTCTACAATGCGTGGTACTAACCCTAGCTACCACAATGCATGAGTTCCGGAACTGTAGGTCCAACCCCTACTTAAACACCAACGAAATCACAAGGTTAAGGTGGATCCACTCCCGCAATCACACCCCATGGTCTACTCCCGCAACCATGTATCGACTCAACAAAATCACAAAGGATTAAGGTGGATCCACTCCCGCAATCACATCCCATGGTCCACTCCCGCAACCATGTATTGAACTCAACACAACCCTATAAGAATCAGGTGGGTCCACTCCCGCAACCACACCTCGTAGTCCACTCCCGCCACTACGCACTAACAATGCATGAGCATACGATTCCCCATGTATACTAATGCAACAAATACATACCTCCCTAGCATATGTAAACCATCCCAACAACATACATACATATCGAATCATATGTAACAAACCACAACAAACATACATACATTTCCAATCATATGTATTCACCCACATGTTCATACATACATCTCCAATCATATGTAAAACAACGCACGTATTATAAACACTTTCTCATCACGAGAATACATAACACATACATGCTAAACACACAGTAAATCCAAACATGTCGTAACCATTTAAAGACAGAAATAAAGTGGAGCCCTTACCTCGGCAAGCTTCCGTTAACCTTTCTCGCGAAATTCTACAATTCACGCTTCCTTAAGCAATTGATTCTCTACAACAATTCCACAAAGCTCCCAAGCTTGATATGGACTCAAATGGTGAAGAATGGAAATTTTCTCAAGATGGAAGGTGGAAAAGAAGGCCACGGCCAAGAGAGAAGAGAGTGAGGAAGTTTTGTGATTTTTCTTAAGTCCACAAAGCAACAAACCTCCTTACTATTTAAAAGGCTCTTGATCACCTATCCACCCTTGGATCAAAATCAAAAGTCCAAGCTTAAACCCTAGCCATTGGATCAATTCTAAGCTTATCATTCCAAGATATTTTCTAAGCTTCCTCACACCTCAGCTCTCGCGTTCGCTCGTAAACGAGTCGCACCTCGCTAACGGACGGAAATCACAAAAATATAAAATCTATCAAATAAACGTCCGTCGTAAACCGTTTCCTAATATTATCGCTAAATCTTTTTCCCCGACTGTAATTTTCTTCCTCACTCTCGAAAATTAATCTCAGGACATATTCTAACTCACGCCGATATATAAAACTTCCCTCTAAATTTCTACGGAATTCAGACATCGTAAAAATTTCCAACAGCGGGTAAAATTCCTACTCGTTTTTCCAAAGACGAGAATAACCCAAAACTCGGATTTCTGGCTTCACAGAAATCTCCTCATACTTAAAAGAAGACTACGACCCAAAAGTCTGTGCCTTTCCAGCGCACGAGCACAAAACAGGCTCCATTTCAGCAAAAATTCTATTAACGCGACAATACTCACGAAACCGCTTCACCAAAAACCCTAAAACTTAGCCGACACTAAAGTTCCTTAGAAAAACCTGTACAGTGGAATCTTGGGTCTTACATTACTACCCTCCAAAAAGAAGTTTCGTCCTCGAAACTAAAGGTAAGAGTAACAACTCAACTAGTTATTACCATCACCAACACAACAAAATCCCTCAGGATTAGGTGTAGCCACACAGATGCTAACACCGGGTGAAGTCACACAGATACTCTCACCAACACACTGGCACACCCGTGCACCAACCGCAACTCTCAACGAGTTCACCACTCAAAAATTTCCTAGGGTCCACACACAAAATTTCCAAAGTCACTTATTTTGCCTCCGCGACATAGCCTATTCCACTAGGCTCACACAAAGTGGTGACGGCTACCCTCCAAAAAGAAACACTGAAACTCTCTGCGCATCACCAATTCCTTTTGATTAGATCCTTAATCAAACAATTCTGAATCCTAACAGAATATCTCACTCCACGGATTACTAACTCATAACCCGACACAGAACAAACACTAGAACTGACACTAGAATTGACACTACTCTAGCTAAGTTCTAACCGACTCTGGACTAACGACTCAAGTATACACTTTCCCTTTGAAGATTTAAAGCCGTGCTCTGATACCAATTGTAACAACCCGTTTTTCAAAGGCCAGAAAAGGCATTACTTTTTTTTTTTTTTTATGTACACATCAGAGTTACGCATAAAAGATTTTAAATGAGCCGGCATTCAAATATACAAAAGAACTCATTACCATAAGGTGCTTCGACAAGCAAAGTGTATTCCTGAATAATTACAATCCAAGTCTAAGTATTCAAATACTTACAACAGCACAAGTTAGAATTCTATGCCTAACCCAAAAAGCACGGTGCACAACCCACACCGGCGCATAGTCTAACGAAGCCAAAGCTCCAACATCTCAATGGGGCCTAGAACAGCCACCGTCGTCACAACGACCTAGCCCAACATCTGGGTGGGATGAGCCCGCAAATGAAAGAAAGGGTCACCACAAAATATATAGTATGTATATATATAACCGGTGCGAAAGATTGTACACATAACAATAATTCCACGAACACAAGAGAAAGCTCTTAACCACCAAAGCAATTCCCACCAACGGGTTTATATATATAATACACACCAAGCCTAATGCAGACTTCTACAATGCGTGGTACTAACCCTAGCTACCACAATGCATGAGTTCCGGAACTGTAGGTCCAACCCCTACTCAAACACCAACGAAATCACAAGGTTAAGGTGGATCCACTCCCGCAATCACACCCCATGGTCTACTCCCGCAACCATGTATCGACTCAACAAAATCACAAAGGATTAAGGTGGATCCACTCCCGCAATCACATCCCATGGTCCACTCCCGCAACCATGTATTGAACTCAACACAACCCTATAAGAATCAGGTGGGTCCACTCCCGCAACCACACCTCGTAGTCCACTCCCGCCACTACGCACTAACAATGCATGAGCATACGATTCCCCATGTATACTAATGCAACAAATACATACCTCCCTAGCATATGTAAACCATCCCAACAACATACATACATATCCAATCATATGTAACAAACCACAACAAACATACATACATTTCCAATCATATGTATTCACCCACATGTTCATACATACATCTCCAATCATATGTAAAACAACGCACGTATTATAAACACTTTCTCATCACAAGAATAAATAACACATACATGCCAAACACACAGTAAATCCAAACATGTCGTAACCATTTAAAGACAGAAATAAAGTGGAGCCCTTACCTCGGCAAGCTTCCGTTAACCTTTCTCGCGAAATTCTACAATTCACGCTTCCTTAAGCAATTGATTCTCTACAACAATTCCACAAAGCTCCCAAGCTTGATATGGACTCAAATGGTGAAGAATGGAAATTTTCTCAAGATGGAAGGTGGAAAAGAAGGCCACGGCCAAGAGAGAAGAGAGTGAGGAAGTTTTGTGATTTTTCTTAAGTCCACAAAGCAACAAACCTCCTTACTATTTAAAAGGCTCTTGATCACCTATCCACCCTTGGATCAAAATCAAAAGTCCAAGCTTAAACCCTAGCCATTGGATCAATTCTAAGCTTATCATTCCAAGATATTTTCTAAGCTTCCTCACACCTCAGCTCTCGCGTTCGCTCGTAAACGAGTCGCACCTCGCTAACGGACGGAAATCACAAAAATATAAAATCTATCAAATAAACGTCCGTCGTAAACCGTTTCCTAATATTATCGCTAAATCTTTTTCCCCGACTGTAATTTTCTTCCTCACTCTCGAAAATTAATCTCAAGACATATTCTAACTCACGCCGATATATAAAACTTCCCTCTAAATTTCTACGGAATTCAGACATCGTAAAAATTTCCAACAGCGGGTAAAATTCCTACTCGTTTTTCCAAAGACGAGAATAACCCAAAACTCGGATTTCTGGCTTCACAGAAATCTCCTCATACTTAAAAGAAGACTACGACCCAAAAGTCTGTGCCTTTCCAGCGCACGAGCACAAAACAGGCTCCATTTCAGCAAAAATTCTATTAACGCGACAATACTAACGAAACCGCTTCACCAAAAACCCTAAAACTTAGCTGACACTAAAGTTCCTTAGAAAAACCTGTACAGTGGAATCTTGGGTCTTACATTACTACCCTCCAAAAAGAAGTTTCGTCCTCAAAACTAAAGGTAAGAGTAACAACTCAACTAGTTATTACCATCACCAACACAACAAAATCCCTCAGGATTAGGTGTAGCCACACAGATGCTAACACCGGGTGAAGTCACACAGATACTCTCACCAACACACTGGCACACCCGTGCACCAACCGCAACTCTCAACGAGTTCACCACTCAAAAATTTCCTAGGGTCCACACACAAAATTTCCAAAGTCACTTATTTTGCCTCCGCGACATAGCCTATTCCACTAGGCTCACACAAAGTGGTGACGGCTACCCTCCAAAAAGAAACACTGAAACTCTCTGCGCATCACCAATTCCTTTTGATTAGATCCTTAATCAAACAATTCTGAATCCTAACAGAATATCTCACTCCACGGATTACTAACTCATAACCCGACACAGAACAAACACTAGAACTGACACTAGAATTGACACTACTCTAGCTAAGTTCTAACCGACTCTGGACTAACGACTCAAGTATACACTTTCCCTTTGAAGATTTAAAGCCGTGCTCTGATACCAATTGTAACAACCCGTTTTTCAAAGGCCAGAAAAGGCATTACTTTTTTTTTTTTTATGTACACATCAGAGTTACGCATAAAAGATTTTAAATGAGCCGGCATTCAAATATACAAAAGAACTCATTACCATAAGGTGCTTCAACAAGCAAAGTGTATTCCTGAATAATTACAATCCAAGTCTAAGTATTCAAATACTTACAACAGCACAAGTTAGAATTCTATGCCTAACCCAAAAAGCACGGTGCACAACCCACACCGGCGCATAGTCTAACTAAGCCAAAGCTCCAACATCTCAATGGGGCCTGGAACAGCCACCGTCGTCACCACGACCTAGCCCAACATCTGGGTGGGATGAGCCCGCAAATGAAAGAAAGGGTCACCACAAAATATATAGTATGTATATATATAACCGGTGCGAAAGATTGTACACATAACAATAATTCCACGAACACAAGAGAAAGCTCTTAACCACCAAAGCAATTCCCACCAACGGGTTTATATATATAATGCACACCAAGCCTAATGCAGACTTCTACAATGCGTGGTACTAACCCTAGCTACCACAATGCATGAGTTCCGGAACTGTAGGTCCAACCCCTACTCAAACACCAACGAAATCACAAGGTTAAGGTGGATCCACTCCCGCAATCACACCCCATGGTCCACTCCCGCAACCATGTATCGACTCAACAAAATCACAAAGGATTAAGGTGGATCCACTCCCGCAATCACACCCCATGGTCCACTCCCGCAACCATGTATTGAACTCAACACAACCCTATAAGAATCAGGTGGGTCCACTCCCGCAACCACACCTCGTAGTCCACTCCCGCCACTACGCACTAACAATGCATGAGCATACGATTCCCCATGTATACTAATGCAACAAATACATACCTCCCTAGCATATGTAAACCATCCCAACAACATACATACATATCCAATCATATGTAACAAACCACAACAAACATACATACATTTCCAATCATATGTATTCACCCACATGTTCATACATACATCTCCAATCATATGTAAAACAACGCACGTATTATAAACACTTTCTCATCACGAGAATACATAACACATACATGCCAAACACACAGTAAATCCAAACATGTCGTAACCATTTATAGACAGAAATAAAGTGGAGCCCTTACCTCGGCAAGTTTCCGTTAACCTTTCTCGCGAAATTCTACAATTCACGCTTCCTTAAGCAATTGATTCTCTACAACAATTCCACAAAGCTCCCAAGCTTGATATGGACTCAAATGGTGAAGAATGGAAATTTTCTCAAGATGGAAGGTGGAAAAGAAGGCCACGGCCAAGAGAGAAAAGAGTGAGGAAGTTTTGTGATTTTTCTTTAAGTCCACAAAGCAACAAACCTCCTTACTATTTAAAAGGCTCTTGATCACCTATCCACCCTTGGATCAAAATCAAAAGTCCAAGCTTAAACCCTAGCCATTGGATCAATTCTAAGCTTATCCTTCCAAGATATTTTCTAAGCTTCCTCACACCTCAGCTCTCGCGTTCGCTCGTAAACGAGTCGCACCTCGCTAACGGACGGAAATCACAAAAATATAAAATCTATCAAATAAACGTCCGTCGTAAACCGTTTCCTAATATTATCGCTAAATCTTTTTCCCCGACTGTAATTTTCTTCCTCACTCTCGAAAATTAATCTCAGGACATATTCTAACTCACGCCGATATATAAAACTTCCCTCTAAATTTCTACGGAATTCAGACATCGTAAAAATTTCCAACAGCGGGTAAAATTCCTACTCGTTTTTCCAAAGACGAGAATAACCCAAAACTCGGATTTCTGGCTTCACAGAAATCTCCTCATACTTAAAAGAAGACTACGACCCAAAAGTCTGTGCCTTTCCAGCGCACGAGCACAAAACAGGCTCCATTTCAGCAAAAATTCTATTAACGCGACAGTACTCACGAAACCGCTTCACCAAAAACCCTAAAACTTAGCCGACACTAAAGTTCCTTAGAAAAACCTGTACAGTGGAATCTTGGGTCTTACATATTGTATGTAGTTTTACCATTACTTTTATGATTTTAATTATTCAATATTGTTCTATATGTATTGCATAATTTCAATTCAAATTATCTATATTTTCTTAGCTTTTTTATTTGCAATTTTTTACGATAAGAAATTAAATTATACACATAATATTCAACATAATCCGTGCATCGCACGGGTCATAGTCTAGTTATAATAAAACGAGAGTAACTAGAGTCAGTCTTAAACCCTAACCCTAATATGAACGGTCTAGATTTTGACACGTGGAAAAAAATATTATATCAATGGCTACGATACAAACTTAAATAATTAATTTTTAGTACTATTTAATTTTATTGTGATCCTTCTAATTTTAATGCATCTAAAGAAAAAAAAAACGATAAACATTAAAAAAAATTGAGATCTGTCAAAAACAAAAAGAGATAAACATTAATAAAACAAAAATAATAATAAACAGCTCCTAAATTTTTGCATATATTCCACTTAGTTGAGGTTTATAAATACAAGCAGTATTTTCTTAGGTTTCATGTATTTTCTATTGAATTCGAGTTTTGCTTTGGGATCCTATATAAAGGTATGCATTCCTATGGATATTTTTAGGTGTTTGAATTTTGATTTTTTTGTTTGTTTGTTGTGTTTCATATCAATTTGGTTGTTATTTCATGTTTGTTCTATTGTTGCTTTATATTTTCAATTTAATTTCATGGTCAAAATTTAAGATTTATAAGTTTTTTGGATATCTTTTTTCTTAAGGAATATAAAAGCTAACATGTTTCTTTTGATTTGAGAGGAAACATATTTGAATGTATCTACTATAATTTGTTGTATTTTATTTTTATTTATCAGTTTAATCTTAATATATTTTGTCCATGAATTTGTTGATTGCAGCGGTTTTGCTTGATGTTCTATAAAGGTATGCGTTCCTATTAATGTTTTAGGTATTTGAATTCTTATTTTTTTTCTTTCATTGTTTATTGAGTTCCATATCAATTTGATTGTTATTTCATGTTTGTTCTATTGTTGCTTCATATTTTCAATATAATTTCATGATCAAAATTTAAGATTTATAAGTTTTAAATTTAATTTCATGTTCTTTCCTATTTTTTATGTTTTGTATTATTTTTTTTTATCTTTACAGGTAAAATTAGACCCAACGGCAGAAGATTTGAAAAATTATTAAAATTTATGAGGACGAATTATGATTTTTAGCAGTAGTTTCTTTTAATATATTGTTATTAGATTTATTTTATGCGTGTATTTATCTTTTTTGAATAACTTTTTATTGGTTTTCTTTCGTTCCTATTTTTATGCATATATTCATATATAATCTTTTTATTTTAATTATTTTATTCTTTCTATACTCTTTCTTAATTTAGAATAGGGTTAATAGGTCTTTACCCCCTGCAAAGTAGGCGAGTTTTGCGTTACCCCCCTGTAATTTTTTTTCTTGAGATTACCCCCCTGCAAAATTTATTTTTTTGATTTACACCCTTTGATGCACTTTTTAAATCGGTTATTTTGTTCAACCAATTTAAAAAGTGTTGTTTTTAAATCGGTTATTCTGTTTTTTTTTGCCTGCCACGTCAGCAAAAGGGGGGTAAATCAAAAAAATAAATTTTGCAGGGGGGTAATCTCAAGAAAAAAAACTACAGGGGGGTAATGCAAAACTCGCCTACTTTGCAGGGGGGTAAAAGCCTATTAACCCTTTAGAATATTATCCTATTTTTATGAATAAATTCATCTATAATATTTATCTTCTTTTTTTTGTTCTTATAGTTTATGCATAGATTCATATATAGTACCCCCTCTGTTTCTTTTTTAGTGTCCAAAAACGTCGAATTTAGCGTTTCTATTTAACTGTCCATTTGGTGTTTTAAGGGTACGATTTGTCAAATATACCCTTTGTCAATTACTTATATCTTTTTCAATAAAACTAATTAATGCTATATATTTGGAAAATTAAATCTATTTATTTGTTTTGATACATAACATATTAATTTATTTATTTTTGTGTGCATAATAAATTAAATTTATTGGAAAGAAAAAGTGTGTGCAAAAAAATAGGATTTTATTGGTGAATTAAAATTAGGGTATAATAGAAAAATAAGGTGCAAAAATAAACTTTCTTAATTTGTTGTTACTATTCAAAACGGACACTTAAAAAGAAATGGACAGAGTAATTGATTTATTGTATTTATCAAATTTTTTCTATAATTTTTTTTAGTGAAATTACAAAGATGAATACAAAATTTGGAATATTATCTTATTTTTATGCATAAATTTATCCACAATCTTTAACTTTTTTTGTTCCTATTTTTATGCATAGATTTGTATTTTTTTTGTTTTTATCTTATTCTTTCTATGTGGTGCATTTTTTGTATATTTTATCTTGTGAAATTACAATGAAGATATAAAATTTGGAATATTATTAATAGTAATAAGGATAAATTAGTAAATTTGGTAGTAATCAACTTTATTATATTAAATTAAATAAATAAATAACTTTATCATATTAAAAGTAGATGAAATCAAATGAGTAAAAATAGGTGTCATTTGTCGTGACATACACTAATATCAATCAATATTTTTTTCCCTTAAAAATAAGATTTAACCTTGAGAAAATAAGATCTATACTTGAAAAATATATCTTAAAAACACTCATAAATAGAACTTTTTTTAACAAAAAAAATAAGGATATACTTAAAAAATATAAAACATTTGAATTTGTGTTTTTCTTATTTTACAAGATGTGCGCCCATTAAAAAAAATAAAGGCTGGATTAAAAATCGGTACCATTTGTTGTGGATTAAATTAATAATCAAAAAGGATTTATTTTAATTAAAAATTTGTACAAATAATTAGTAATAGATATATATTTCCTTACTAATAGGGTTTGAAAATCAGCAACATGGATTATTATTTTTTATTGTAAGTAACAAGGATATAGATTCATAAGTCAACACCAATTAAAACACAAGATTCAATAAACTCATCATACATCCGCAAAATGATTAATAGTGACTAATGTGCAAGTGTAACTAAAAAAAATTACATCACAAGAGGACACAACTGACACTATGCTCACTTAGTCTGATTGCACAGACTTGCTCTGATTGACACACGACGCACACATAGCTCACTATGTCCGAGGATAACCGGAGCTCTGATACCAAATTGTAACACCCAAACCCATAATTATATAAAATATGTCTTTATAAAATATTACTCGAGAATACGCAATGGAAATAAAATTTGATTTACAAAAAGTTTGGTTCGAGTATTACATCGTACACATAAAAGCTTACTAATAACTTAATTAGTAAAACAATTATTGTACAAAATAACTTTCTAAGGAAATACATCTTTAAATACATCTGAAATACGAAGCAAGACTCGAAATATACATTATCGAAATGATCCCATCCCCGTGTCACATCAGAGCGGAGCTTCACTGACAAACCTGTAAGACCCAAGATTTTACTGTACTATTTTCTAAGGAACTCTAGTGTCGGCTACGAGTTTTAGGGTTTTAGTAGAAGCGGATTTGTGAGTATCGTCACATTAATGAGATTTTTGCTGAAACGGAGCCTGTTTTGTGCTCGTGCGCTGGAAAGGCACAGACTTTTGGGTCGTAGTCCTCTTTTAAGTATGAGGAGATTTCTGTGGTCTTAGAATAACGAGTTTTGGATTATTCTCGTTTTTGGAAAAACGAGTAGGATTTTACCCGCGGATGGAAAAATCTTACTGCGTCTGTTTTGAGTGAGGTTTCGGATGGGAGTTTTATATATCTGCGCGAGTTAGGATATGTCCTGAGATTAATTTTCTAAGGTATGGAAGAAAATTACAGTCGCGGAAAAAGATTCGGCGATAAGTTTTGGAATGGAAAAACGTTAGACGTTCTTTCCGTAGGTTTTCTGTTTTTGTGTTTTACGTTCGTCGCGACGCGCGAGAACTGAGCGTGCGTTTCGTTTATGAGGTTATGGGAAATATCTTGGGAAGATAGACTCGGATTGATCCAAGGGCTAGGATTGTGTCTTGAAGCTTTATCCTATTTGATCCAAAGGCTATTATGGAACAAGACTAAGTCTTAAGGGAGACTTTTAGTCACTTGTTGTCATAAGATAAATCACAAAACTTCTTCACTCTTCTTCTCTTTAGCCGTGGCTTCTTTTCCACCTTCCCAACTTGTGAAGTTTTGCATTCCTTCACCATATCACTTGTTTAGAAGCTTGGTTGAAAGCTTGGAGTTGTGAGATTCTTCTTCCTAAGGTAACTAGAACTTCTTTCATCCCTTAGTTGGCTAAACTCTTAGAGATTCATGAGATTTTATGATTATGTTCTTGGGAGAAATTTCATAAAATTTGGTGTTGGTTGATTCTTGCTTCATGAAAGTTGTTCATGAGGGTGTAGTAAGCTTGTGTAGGCTTTGTTATTTTTGTTTTCCATGAGTTTGTGAGAATCTCATGAGAAAAGTTAGGGTTTTGGTTGGTTTATGTATTGATCAATTACATGAGGTTATGTTGTAAGGTTTTGAAAAGAAAAGTTGTCTTTGAACCTTTGGACGAAAGGGAAATGCGTTGTATGGTTTTGTTTTAGAAAATCCGATGAAAAATATTTTGTGGTTTATGAAAATATTTTCTAAGAGTTTTTGGGGAGTGTTTTGAGGTCAAAATGATTTAAAACTCTTGTGACATGTGGTGTCGCTTTTTACCTTGAAAACATGTTTGAAAATGATTACCGGACGGTTAAGGCCCGTAATAAAACTTGTGTTTAGATTTGGTTTTGATTTTGGAAATGAAAATCAAATAACTTGCACTCGAAGCAACCAACAAGCTTTCGGAAAATGAATTGCTTGCTTATGTAAATGGTTTGTTTTTGTGCCTTGAAAAGATGTTGGGAACTAATAGAATCAAACTAGGTTTGGGTGGAAAAAGGTGGTGTGAGTTGCTGTCTTGTGCTGTCATGACAGGTGCAACTCGCCGGGCGAGTGGTTACTCGCCAGGGCGAGTGTCACAGGTCCTGACAACACGCCAGGGCGAGCTCCAGAGCGAGTAAGACCAGAACTCTCTGCCTCCACTCGCTGCCAACTCGCCAGGGCGAGTTCTGGGACCTAAAATTTTGGATTCTGATTTCTAAACTTGGTTTTTAACTTTCTAATCCCTTTTTATTAATTTATGGAAGTGGTTGGGATTGGAAACGAGTTTTTCGGGTACTCGGAAAGTGCGTAGCTTGTAACGCAAGAAAACGGCCATTTTGCATTTCAAATTATTTAAGACTTTTGACTATTGTTTTGGGTCCTAAAAATAGTACAAATAACTCATGGTGGTCGATCAATACGATAGATTTTGGTATGATATCCGAAAGAGCGGATTTTCCTTAGGAACCTTTAGGTTTTTGGGGGATTGGTGTAGTTTCAATACTATTGGTTAGAGAACAATGTATTGATTGTTGCGCTGCTTGTTTTAGGAAGCGCGTTGTGTTGTTTGAGCGTGTGTTATTGACGGAAGCTTGCCGAGGTAAGGGCTCCACTTTATTTCTGTCTTTTCACTGAGTTATAACATGTTTGTTGGTTATTTTCGGTGATGCGTGTTTGTGTGTTTGGCATGTATGTGTTATGTATTCTCGTGATGAGAAATTGTTTACAATACGTGCCTTGTTTTACATATGATTGGAGATGTATGTATGAACATGTGGGTAAATACATATGATTGGAAATGTATGTATGTTTGTTGTGGTTTGTTACATATGATTGGATATGTATGTATGTTGTTGGGATGGTTTACATATGCTAGGGAGGTATGTATTTGTTGCATTAGTATACATGGGGAATCGTATGCCCATGCATTGTTAGTGCGTAGTTGCGGGAGTGGACTACGAAGTGTAGTTGCGGGAGTGGACTACGAGGTGTGGTTGCAGGAGTGGACCCACCTGATTCTTATAGGGTTTTATCGAGTTCAATACATGGTTGCGGGAGTGGACCATGGGGTGTGATTGCGGGAGTGGATCCACCTAAATCTTGTGTGATTTAGTTGAGTTCGATACATGGTTGCGGGAGTGAACCATAGGGTGTGATTGCGGGAGTGGATCCACCTTAACTTTGTGACTTGTTGAGTTTGATACATGGTTGCGGGAGTGAACCATGGGGTGTGATTGCGGGAGTGGATCCACCCTAACCTTGTGATTTCATTGGTGATTTAGTAGGGGTTGGACCTACAGTTCTGGAGCTCATGCATTGTGGTAGCTAGGGTTAGTGCCACGCATTGTAGAGGTTGCATTATAGGCTATGTGTGCATTGCTTATATGGACCCGTTGGTGGGAATTGCTTTGTTGGTTAAGAGCTTTCTCTTGTGTTTTGTGGAATTATTGTTATGTGTACAATCTTTCGCACCGGTTATATATATATATACTATATATTTTGTGGTGACCCTTTCTTTCATTTGCGGGCTCATCCCACCCCAGATGACGATGTAGGTCGAGAGGATGGTGTTGGCAGTTCTAGGCCATAGTGGGCTCGTGTTGAAGCTGAGTATAGTTAGACTATGCGCCGGTGTGTTTTGTGCACCGTGCTTTTGGTTAGCATAGGGTTGTCTAACTTGTTTTGTTGTAAGTACTTGATACTTAGACTTGGATTGTAATTATTCAGGAATACACTTTGCTTGTCGAAGCACCTATGGTAATGAGTCTTTTGTATATTTGAATGCCGGCTCATTGAAAAATATTATATGCGCACTCTGAGTGTTAGTTGAAAAAGAAAAAAAAAAAATATATGCTCTTTTCTGACCGTTGAAAAACGGGTCGTTACAATTGGTATCAGAGCACGGCTTTAAATCTTCAAAGGGAAAGTGTATACTTGAGTCGTTAGTCCAGAGTCGGTTAGAACATAACTAGAGTCGTGTTAGTTCTAGTGTATGTTTGGTGTCGGGTCTTGTGTTAGTAATCCGTTGAGTGAGTTTTCTGTTGAGATTCAGAATTGTTTGATTAAGGATCTAATCAAAAGGATTGGTATGTACAGGGAATCATGCCGCCAAGAAGGGCGAATCCAGTTCCTATAGTACCAGAGGTTGATGTGAATCAGATGGCTTATGCCATGCATACCATGGCAGCTGCTGTGACTGCGCAAACTCATGCTAAGGCGCAGAGGGATGCAGAGAAGCGTGAGAGGGAGATTATAGCTGCTGCATCTCGGGTTCTTACGAGTTTCAATCAGCAGACTCCTCCAAAGTTTAATGGGGAGGGAGGTTCGGAAACTGCTGACTTGTGGCTCCAAGCTGTGGAGAGAATATTCGGGGCAATTCATTGTCCAGAAAGAGAGAAGGTGGTGTTAGCTACCTATCAGTTGCAGGGTAGTTCTGAATATTGGTGGGGGAACACCAGGCTCCTTATGGGAAATGTTGATGAGGAGGTAAATTGGGAGAACTTCAAGAGGAGGTTCTTAGCTAAGTACTTTCCCGAGACTGCGAGGGAAAGGTACGGAGAGGAGTTCCTGCAGCTGCGGCAGGGGGGCATTAAAGTGGAAGCCTATGCCAAAAAGTTTGAGTCACTATCCCGTTACTTCCGTTTCTTTAGGGATGGGATAGATGAGGCCTATATGTGTCGTCGCTTCCAGGATGGTTTGAGGTATGAACTGCAAGACGCAGTGGTGCCGTTGGGCATTCGTCAGTTTCAAGTCTTGGTAGAGAAGTGCCAAGAGGTGGAGGATATGAGGAAGAAGCGGGAGAACCGCCAGGGTGATTTTAGTGTTGGAGGACCTGGTAATTCAAGTGGTCAGAATCCGAGTTCGGGTCAAAATAAGAGGAAGCAAGGGGATATATCTGGTAACCGTTCCCAAAATAATAGAGGATCAGGTCACGCTGTGAATCAAGAGACTCAGGGGAGTCGGGGTGGAGGGAAGCAAGGTTGCTTCAGATGTGGGCAAGCGGGGCATTATGCAAACGAATGTCCGAGTCCGGGGAATATTTGTTTCAACTGTCGGAAACCGGGTCATTTTGCTAGGGATTGCAAAGCCCCAAAGGCCGGGACGTCGGCAGATGTGGCACAAGGAGTTCGACCCGCTGCTAGAGGAGGTGCTTACTGTATGGGCACTGGAGTGAACGGCCAGACCGGTAATGCCATGCATGAGGATTACTAGTTGCAGGTAACACTTTACTGCATTGATTATTGTTTGAGGGCAACCCACTCTTGTATGTTTGGATGTATGCTGTTTGTTTGGGTTTTGTTTATAAGTCGTGTTGTTTGGAATTGACTGGTTTTGCTAACCTTAGTGGTGCACAAAGGGTGCTGTGTTTCTTTTTGGAGGGTAGCTAGTCACTGTTTCGCGTGAACCTAGTGGTTTAGGCTACGTCGCGGAGGCAAAAGAATGGATTTTGGAAAAATTTTGTGTGAACCTTTGGACTTTGAGGAACTAGAGGTTGAGAACCTCTGTTGTGAGGTTAATTTTTTTTTGAGTGGTGAACTCGTTGAGAGTTGCGGTTGCTGCACGGTTGTGCCAGCGTGTTAGCATCTGTGTGGCTACACCTAATCCTGAGGGATTTTGTTGTGTTGGTGATGGTAATAATTAGTTGAGTTGTTACTCTTACTTTTAGTTTCGAGGACGAAACTTCTTTTTGGAGGGTAGTATTGTAAGACCCAAGATTTTACTGTACTATTTTCTAAGGAACTCTAGTGTCGGCTACGAGTTTTAGGGTTTTAGTAGAAGCGGATTTGTGAGTATCGTCACATTAATGAGATTTTTGCTGAAACGGAGCCTGTTTTGTGCTCGTGCGCTGGAAAGGCACAGACTTTTGG
This sequence comes from Trifolium repens, assembly GCA_030408175.1. Classification (NCBI taxonomy): domain Eukaryota; kingdom Viridiplantae; phylum Streptophyta; class Magnoliopsida; order Fabales; family Fabaceae; genus Trifolium; species Trifolium repens. Next base: position 40,271,244 of record CP125846.1, read on the forward strand.
GTCGTAGTCCTCTTTTAAGTATGAGGAGATTTCTGTGGTCTTAGAATAACGAGTTTTGGATTATTCTCGTTTTTGGAAAAACGAGTAGGATTTTACCCGCGGATGGAAAAATCTTACTGCGTCTGTTTTGAGTGAGGTTTCGGATGGGAGTTTTATATATCTGCGCGAGTTAGGATATGTCCTGAGATTAATTTTCTAAGGTATGGAAGAAAATTACAGTCGCGGAAAAAGATTCGGCGATAAGTTTTGGAATGGAAAAACGTTAGACGTTCTTTCCGTAGGTTTTCTGTTTTTGTGTTTTACGTTCGTCGCGACGCGCGAGAACTGAGCGTGCGTTTCGTTTATGAGGTTATGGGAAATATCTTGGGAAGATAGACTCGGATTGATCCAAGGGCTAGGATTGTGTCTTGAAGCTTTATCCTATTTGATCCAAAGGCTATTATGGAACAAGACTAAGTCTTAAGGGAGACTTTTAGTCACTTGTTGTCATAAGATAAATCACAAAACTTCTTCACTCTTCTTCTCTTTAGCCGTGGCTTCTTTTCCACCTTCCCAACTTGTGAAGTTTTGCATTCCTTCACCATATCACTTGTTTAGAAGCTTGGTTGAAAGCTTGGAGTTGTGAGATTCTTCTTCCTAAGGTAACTAGAACTTCTTTCATCCCTTAGTTGGCTAAACTCTTAGAGATTCATGAGATTTTATGATTATGTTCTTGGGAGAAATTTCATAAAATTTGGTGTTGGTTGATTCTTGCTTCATGAAAGTTGTTCATGAGGGTGTAGTAAGCTTGTGTAGGCTTTGTTATTTTTGTTTTCCATGAGTTTGTGAGAATCTCATGAGAAAAGTTAGGGTTTTGGTTGGTTTATGTATTGATCAATTACATGAGGTTATGTTGTAAGGTTTTGAAAAGAAAAGTTGTCTTTGAACCTTTGGACGAAAGGGAAATGCGTTGTATGGTTTTGTTTTAGAAAATCCGATGAAAAATATTTTGTGGTTTATGAAAATATTTTCTAAGAGTTTTTGGGGAGTGTTTTGAGGTCAAAATGATTTAAAACTCTTGTGACATGTGGTGTCGCTTTTTACCTTGAAAACATGTTTGAAAATGATTACCGGACGGTTAAGGCCCGTAATAAAACTTGTGTTTAGATTTGGTTTTGATTTTGGAAATGAAAATCAAATAACTTGCACTCGAAGCAACCAACAAGCTTTCGGAAAATGAATTGCTTGCTTATGTAAATGGTTTGTTTTTGTGCCTTGAAAAGATGTTGGGAACTAATAGAATCAAACTAGGTTTGGGTGGAAAAAGGTGGTGTGAGTTGCTGTCTTGTGCTGTCATGACAGGTGCAACTCGCCGGGCGAGTGGTTACTCGCCAGGGCGAGTGTCACAGGTCCTGACAACACGCCAGGGCGAGCTCCAGAGCGAGTAAGACCAGAACTCTCTGCCTCCACTCGCTGCCAACTCGCCAGGGCGAGTTCTGGGACCTAAAATTTTGGATTCTGATTTCTAAACTTGGTTTTTAACTTTCTAATCCCTTTTTATTAATTTATGGAAGTGGTTGGGATTGGAAACGAGTTTTTCGGGTACTCGGAAAGTGCGTAGCTTGTAACGCAAGAAAACGGCCATTTTGCATTTCAAATTATTTAAGACTTTTGACTATTGTTTTGGGTCCTAAAAATAGTACAAATAACTCATGGTGGTCGATCAATACGATAGATTTTGGTATGATATCCGAAAGAGCGGATTTTCCTTAGGAACCTTTAGGTTTTTGGGGGATTGGTGTAGTTTCAATACTATTGGTTAGAGAACAATGTATTGATTGTTGCGCTGCTTGTTTTAGGAAGCGCGTTGTGTTGTTTGAGCGTGTGTTATTGACGGAAGCTTGCCGAGGTAAGGGCTCCACTTTATTTCTGTCTTTTCACTGAGTTATAACATGTTTGTTGGTTATTTTCGGTGATGCGTGTTTGTGTGTTTGGCATGTATGTGTTATGTATTCTCGTGATGAGAAATTGTTTACAATACGTGCCTTGTTTTACATATGATTGGAGATGTATGTATGAACATGTGGGTAAATACATATGATTGGAAATGTATGTATGTTTGTTGTGGTTTGTTACATATGATTGGATATGTATGTATGTTGTTGGGATGGTTTACATATGCTAGGGAGGTATGTATTTGTTGCATTAGTATACATGGGGAATCGTATGCCCATGCATTGTTAGTGCGTAGTTGCGGGAGTGGACTACGAAGTGTAGTTGCGGGAGTGGACTACGAGGTGTGGTTGCAGGAGTGGACCCACCTGATTCTTATAGGGTTTTATCGAGTTCAATACATGGTTGCGGGAGTGGACCATGGGGTGTGATTGCGGGAGTGGATCCACCTAAATCTTGTGTGATTTAGTTGAGTTCGATACATGGTTGCGGGAGTGAACCATAGGGTGTGATTGCGGGAGTGGATCCACCTTAACTTTGTGACTTGTTGAGTTTGATACATGGTTGCGGGAGTGAACCATGGGGTGTGATTGCGGGAGTGGATCCACCCTAACCTTGTGATTTCATTGGTGATTTAGTAGGGGTTGGACCTACAGTTCTGGAGCTCATGCATTGTGGTAGCTAGGGTTAGTGCCACGCATTGTAGAGGTTGCATTATAGGCTATGTGTGCATTGCTTATATGGACCCGTTGGTGGGAATTGCTTTGTTGGTTAAGAGCTTTCTCTTGTGTTTTGTGGAATTATTGTTATGTGTACAATCTTTCGCACCGGTTATATATATATATACTATATATTTTGTGGTGACCCTTTCTTTCATTTGCGGGCTCATCCCACCCCAGATGACGATGTAGGTCGAGAGGATGGTGTTGGCAGTTCTAGGCCATAGTGGGCTCGTGTTGAAGCTGAGTATAGTTAGACTATGCGCCGGTGTGTTTTGTGCACCGTGCTTTTGGTTAGCATAGGGTTGTCTAACTTGTTTTGTTGTAAGTACTTGATACTTAGACTTGGATTGTAATTATTCAGGAATACACTTTGCTTGTCGAAGCACCTATGGTAATGAGTCTTTTGTATATTTGAATGCCGGCTCATTGAAAAATATTATATGCGCACTCTGAGTGTTAGTTGAAAAAGAAAAAAAAAAAATATATGCTCTTTTCTGACCGTTGAAAAACGGGTCGTTACAATTGGTATCAGAGCACGGCTTTAAATCTTCAAAGGGAAAGTGTATACTTGAGTCGTTAGTCCAGAGTCGGTTAGAACATAACTAGAGTCGTGTTAGTTCTAGTGTATGTTTGGTGTCGGGTCTTGTGTTAGTAATCCGTTGAGTGAGTTTTCTGTTGAGATTCAGAATTGTTTGATTAAGGATCTAATCAAAAGGATTGGTATGTACAGGGAATCATGCCGCCAAGAAGGGCGAATCCAGTTCCTATAGTACCAGAGGTTGATGTGAATCAGATGGCTTATGCCATGCATACCATGGCAGCTGCTGTGACTGCGCAAACTCATGCTAAGGCGCAGAGGGATGCAGAGAAGCGTGAGAGGGAGATTATAGCTGCTGCATCTCGGGTTCTTACGAGTTTCAATCAGCAGACTCCTCCAAAGTTTAATGGGGAGGGAGGTTCGGAAACTGCTGACTTGTGGCTCCAAGCTGTGGAGAGAATATTCGGGGCAATTCATTGTCCAGAAAGAGAGAAAGTGGTGTTAGCTACCTATCAGTTGCAGGGTAGTTCTGAATATTGGTGGGGGAACACCAGGCTCCTTATGGGAAATGTTGATGAGGAGGTAAATTGGGAGAACTTCAAGAGGAGGTTCTTAGCTAAGTACTTTCCCGAGACTGCGAGGGAAAGGTACGGAGAGGAGTTCCTGCAGCTGCGGCAGGGGGGCATTAAAGTGGAAGCCTATGCCAAAAAGTTTGAGTCACTATCCCGTTACTTCCGTTTCTTTAGGGATGGGATAGATGAGGCCTATATGTGTCGTCGCTTCCAGGATGGTTTGAGGTATGAACTGCAAGACGCAGTGGTGCCGTTGGGCATTCGTCAGTTTCAAGTCTTGGTAGAGAAGTGCCAAGAGGTGGAGGATATGAGGAAGAAGCGGGAGAACCGCCAGGGTGATTTTAGTGTTGGAGGACCTGGTAATTCAAGTGGTCAGAATCCGAGTTCGGGTCAAAATAAGAGGAAGCAAGGGGATATATCTGGTAACCGTTCCCAAAATAATAGAGGATCAGGTCACGCTGTGAATCAAGAGACTCAGGGGAGTCGGGGTGGAGGGAAGCAAGGTTGCTTCAGATGTGGGCAAGCGGGGCATTATGCAAACGAATGTCCGAGTCCGGGGAATATTTGTTTCAACTGTCGGAAACCGGGTCATTTTGCTAGGGATTGCAAAGCCCCAAAGGCCGGGACGTCGGCAGATGTGGCACAAGGAGTTCGACCCGCTGCTAGAGGAGGTGCTTACTGTATGGGCACTGGAGTGAACGGCCAGACCGGTAATGCCATGCATGAGGATTACTAGTTGCAGGTAACACTTTACTGCATTGATTATTGTTTGAGGGCAACCCACTCTTGTATGTTTGGATGTATGCTGTTTGTTTGGGTTTTGTTTATAAGTCGTGTTGTTTGGAATTGACTGGTTTTGCTAACCTTAGTGGTGCACAAAGGGTGCTGTGTTTCTTTTTGGAGGGTAGCTAGTCACTGTTTCGCGTGAACCTAGTGGTTTAGGCTACGTCGCGGAGGCAAAAGAATGGATTTTGGAAAAATTTTGTGTGAACCTTTGGACTTTGAGGAACTAGAGGTTGAGAACCTCTGTTGTGAGGTTAATTTTTTTTTGAGTGGTGAACTCGTTGAGAGTTGCGGTTGCTGCACGGTTGTGCCAGCGTGTTAGCATCTGTGTGGCTACACCTAATCCTGAGGGATTTTGTTGTGTTGGTGATGGTAATAATTAGTTGAGTTGTTACTCTTACTTTTAGTTTCGAGGACGAAACTTCTTTTTGGAGGGTAGTATTGTAAGACCCAAGATTTTACTGTACTATTTTCTAAGGAACTCTAGTGTCGGCTACGAGTTTTAGGGTTTTAGTAGAAGCGGATTTGTGAGTATCGTCACATTAATGAGATTTTTGCTGAAACGGAGCCTGTTTTGTGCTCGTGCGCTGGAAAGGCACAGACTTTTGGGTCGTAGTCCTCTTTTAAGTATGAGGAGATTTCTGTGGTCTTAGAATAACGAGTTTTGGATTATTCTCGTTTTTGGAAAAACGAGTAGGATTTTACCCGCGGATGGAAAAATCTTACTGCGTCTGTTTTGAGTGAGGTTTCGGATGGGAGTTTTATATATCTGCGCGAGTTAGGATATGTCCTGAGATTAATTTTCTAAGGTATGGAAGAAAATTACAGTCGCGGAAAAAGATTCGGCGATAAGTTTTGGAATGGAAAAACGTTAGACGTTCTTTCCGTAGGTTTTCTGTTTTTGTGTTTTACGTTCGTCGCGACGCGCGAGAACTGAGCGTGCGTTTCGTTTATGAGGTTATGGGAAATATCTTGGGAAGATAGACTCGGATTGATCCAAGGGCTAGGATTGTGTCTTGAAGCTTTATCCTATTTGATCCAAAGGCTATTATGGAACAAGACTAAGTCTTAAGGGAGACTTTTAGTCACTTGTTGTCATAAGATAAATCACAAAACTTCTTCACTCTTCTTCTCTTTAGCCGTGGCTTCTTTTCCACCTTCCCAACTTGTGAAGTTTTGCATTCCTTCACCATATCACTTGTTTAGAAGCTTGGTTGAAAGCTTGGAGTTGTGAGATTCTTCTTCCTAAGGTAACTAGAACTTCTTTCATCCCTTAGTTGGCTAAACTCTTAGAGATTCATGAGATTTTATGATTATGTTCTTGGGAGAAATTTCATAAAATTTGGTGTTGGTTGATTCTTGCTTCATGAAAGTTGTTCATGAGGGTGTAGTAAGCTTGTGTAGGCTTTGTTATTTTTGTTTTCCATGAGTTTGTGAGAATCTCATGAGAAAAGTTAGGGTTTTGGTTGGTTTATGTATTGATCAATTACATGAGGTTATGTTGTAAGGTTTTGAAAAGAAAAGTTGTCTTTGAACCTTTGGACGAAAGGGAAATGCGTTGTATGGTTTTGTTTTAGAAAATCCGATGAAAAATATTTTGTGGTTTATGAAAATATTTTCTAAGAGTTTTTGGGGAGTGTTTTGAGGTCAAAATGATTTAAAACTCTTGTGACATGTGGTGTCGCTTTTTACCTTGAAAACATGTTTGAAAATGATTACCGGACGGTTAAGGCCCGTAATAAAACTTGTGTTTAGATTTGGTTTTGATTTTGGAAATGAAAATCAAATAACTTGCACTCGAAGCAACCAACAAGCTTTCGGAAAATGAATTGCTTGCTTATGTAAATGGTTTGTTTTTGTGCCTTGAAAAGATGTTGGGAACTAATAGAATCAAACTAGGTTTGGGTGGAAAAAGGTGGTGTGAGTTGCTGTCTTGTGCTGTCATGACAGGTGCAACTCGCCGGGCGAGTGGTTACTCGCCAGGGCGAGTGTCACAGGTCCTGACAACACGCCAGGGCGAGCTCCAGAGCGAGTAAGACCAGAACTCTCTGCCTCCACTCGCTGCCAACTCGCCAGGGCGAGTTCTGGGACCTAAAATTTTGGATTCTGATTTCTAAACTTGGTTTTTAACTTTCTAATCCCTTTTTATTAATTTATGGAAGTGGTTGGGATTGGAAACGAGTTTTTCGGGTACTCGGAAAGTGCGTAGCTTGTAACGCAAGAAAACGGCCATTTTGCATTTCAAATTATTTAAGACTTTTGACTATTGTTTTGGGTCCTAAAAATAGTACAAATAACTCATGGTGGTCGATCAATACGATAGATTTTGGTATGATATCCGAAAGAGCGGATTTTCCTTAGGAACCTTTAGGTTTTTGGGGGATTGGTGTAGTTTCAATACTATTGGTTAGAGAACAATGTATTGATTGTTGCGCTGCTTGTTTTAGGAAGCGCGTTGTGTTGTTTGAGCGTGTGTTATTGACGGAAGCTTGCCGAGGTAAGGGCTCCACTTTATTTCTGTCTTTTCACTGAGTTATAACATGTTTGTTGGTTATTTTCGGTGATGCGTGTTTGTGTGTTTGGCATGTATGTGTTATGTATTCTCGTGATGAGAAATTGTTTACAATACGTGCCTTGTTTTACATATGATTGGAGATGTATGTATGAACATGTGGGTAAATACATATGATTGGAAATGTATGTATGTTTGTTGTGGTTTGTTACATATGATTGGATATGTATGTATGTTGTTGGGATGGTTTACATATGCTAGGGAGGTATGTATTTGTTGCATTAGTATACATGGGGAATCGTATGCCCATGCATTGTTAGTGCGTAGTTGCGGGAGTGGACTACGAAGTGTAGTTGCGGGAGTGGACTACGAGGTGTGGTTGCAGGAGTGGACCCACCTGATTCTTATAGGGTTTTATCGAGTTCAATACATGGTTGCGGGAGTGGACCATGGGGTGTGATTGCGGGAGTGGATCCACCTAAATCTTGTGTGATTTAGTTGAGTTCGATACATGGTTGCGGGAGTGAACCATAGGGTGTGATTGCGGGAGTGGATCCACCTTAACTTTGTGACTTGTTGAGTTTGATACATGGTTGCGGGAGTGAACCATGGGGTGTGATTGCGGGAGTGGATCCACCCTAACCTTGTGATTTCATTGGTGATTTAGTAGGGGTTGGACCTACAGTTCTGGAGCTCATGCATTGTGGTAGCTAGGGTTAGTGCCACGCATTGTAGAGGTTGCATTATAGGCTATGTGTGCATTGCTTATATGGACCCGTTGGTGGGAATTGCTTTGTTGGTTAAGAGCTTTCTCTTGTGTTTTGTGGAATTATTGTTATGTGTACAATCTTTCGCACCGGTTATATATATATATACTATATATTTTGTGGTGACCCTTTCTTTCATTTGCGGGCTCATCCCACCCCAGATGACGATGTAGGTCGAGAGGATGGTGTTGGCAGTTCTAGGCCATAGTGGGCTCGTGTTGAAGCTGAGTATAGTTAGACTATGCGCCGGTGTGTTTTGTGCACCGTGCTTTTGGTTAGCATAGGGTTGTCTAACTTGTTTTGTTGTAAGTACTTGATACTTAGACTTGGATTGTAATTATTCAGGAATACACTTTGCTTGTCGAAGCACCTATGGTAATGAGTCTTTTGTATATTTGAATGCCGGCTCATTGAAAAATATTATATGCGCACTCTGAGTGTTAGTTGAAAAAGAAAAAAAAAAAATATATGCTCTTTTCTGACCGTTGAAAAACGGGTCGTTACAAAACCGGTCACAAACATAACCTAAGAACCTGAACCCCCAAAGGTTCAGCACATACACAAAATGGAGGGTTAGATAATATAACCATAAAAAGAAACTAAGTATAAGAACACACTTAATACTTAGGACATAGCATGGTCATGTCTCACAACTCAATCCATAAACAAATATCAATCTCATATCATTTATATTTCATAATCATAAAATATAATGCATCACAATAATATCACATTCTCAATCAATTGACAAGTATGCACATCATCATCAATTATCAATCATTATTACTCACCTCATAATACTCTCAATCATGTTATAAGGATTATCAATCAATTCCAAGTACCAATTATCACATTATTCAACCATTCACAATCATAATGGAAACAATGACAATTACCAAATATCAATTAGAGTGCACAATTACACTAATGCAAACTAATGTCACAAATCTCATGTCATGTCACCCTAGACATAACTAAATGCATGTGGTACCTTATCCAACCATTGGAAAACTTATTCCAAATATATTTTAGTCAACCGCAGCTACTAAAATATCTGCCATACTTTAGGATCCCCTCTAAAGTATCTGCTCATCATACAAAATGATGCATGTATGCTAGATTACCAATCATATAATTTAACCATCTCATCCTATAAGGATATCACGACATAAACATATCTCAATAACTCAATTGAAGATATACAATCTCATTGATTAAATCATATTCAATAAATCTCACAAGTAATCAAGCATACATATTCAATAATAACATTATCACAATCACTCATTCATAATTCAATACTAACTCAAGTATCCAATCAATCCAAATCTATAGCATATTATAAGATTAAATTTAATCATAATATAACCTCATATTCACCACACAACTTAAGGAAAATTCTCATAATTAAGTCTTGGTCGCTGAGCGACTACTGGTGATGAACCAGCGACGAAAGGCAGAGTAGTCGTCGCTCACAGTGAAGCCTGGCGACAGACTTGCTCGCCACTCCTCGCTACTGCTCGCTAAGCGAGCATTCAAATTCTGGGTTCACTGAACAAGAACATGAATCCTCGCTGCAGCGATAACTTGGTCGCTGAGCGAGCGAACCTAGAGTTTCTGCACTGCTCACGGGTTCAACACGAAATCTCATAAAAACATCAACTTTCATCATATAAATTCCTAAAGCTATCAACTTTAAGCATACCAAATACATACAAGCTTAGAAGTACAAATTTTAACATCTTCAAACATCATTTCAAGCTAAAAGTAATGATTTTCATGTATTAACTCATAAAACCCATTTTTCACATAATCAATCAAAATCAAAGTTCAAGTAATAAACTTTATCATGGATTTTACACAATAATCATAAATAGAAGCATATTATACATGAATCATTATCAAACTTCAATTATAAACACATTCCCAAAAACCCATTTCTTCCCAAAACCCAAAAAGAGTGAAGAGAGTTTGGGTGTGGAGTCATAGACAAACTCCCCTCTCTTTGATCACTCAAAATTATATTATCTAAGCCTCTTACCTCATAATAGTTGGATTCTCTAGTCCTTCATCTTCAACTCTATCCATGGCTTTCCTTCTCTTTCTCTCTTCCTTTTCTCTAAACCTCCTTCTCTTCTTTCTTTCTCAAACCCCTTCTCTCTTCTTTTCTCTTTTATCTCTCTACCTCTCTATCTCTCAAATTTGATGATAAATAACAACAACACCACCACTCATAAAAACCACTCCTTTATATAACTCCCAACTTAGGTTATAGTCAAATCCCCATACTACCCTTAATTTTACTACAAATCCCACAATCTCAACTTTACTAATACCACAGATTCTTGTACTATTTACACAAGTGCCACTACTTCCTCTCCAAGACACTCTATCCTTTTAAGATAATAATCAAAGTGTCACTCTTATCTCTACACAATCCACTAACTCACACTAGATTACTATATTACCCTTAATTCTACCACAAACTCTTATTCATTCTAATTAAGCCCAATACTTAAAAAAGCCCATTTTCAACAAACATAAATGTAACAACTAATTAATAGATATAAAACATACCAATTAACATACACAATTAATTAAATAACATCAATTAATCAAATATAATAAAATATAAGATTTGGGGTGTTACAACTCTACCCCCCTTAAAGATTTTTTGCCCTCGAAAATTTCACGCAAAAGTTACAACTTTCAAGTTCAAGAATCATAGATCAATCAATAATAATCAACGGTTATAATCATACCAAATAAATGTAATATTCATCAACAATTGCATACAATACCAAAATGGACAAGACCTAATCATGGCACTACCTCATACTGTTACAAATTATATACACAAAATGATATGATATTTCAAAATAACAAGCCTCACACTCCAAGTTATGGCTTCAACATAATTTAAAACTAAGATTAACTCCACATAATACAAATTCACATGTCATTGATGCGCACATAATAAAGTCATACAAAATTACGAAACTAGCATACCCTAAACATATCATGGATTGCCAAATAACTCAATCTCACAAAATCATTTATAATCATCACATATACATATTCATCGCAAAATTTCAAGTTCACAAAACACGGTCAATACATTCTATAAAAATCATTTTTTTCTCATCTCTAAGCAAACTCTAGACACTACCAAGGTTTGACAAGATTAGTATCATCCAATCCACACGATCCTGTCTATCCATTAACAAGAGATCAAGGACGGCCAGTTCCTTAATTTGTTAATAAATGGACAATAATTATAATGGTGGTTCAAACCATCCTTACCAAGCTATGATAGTGTTTTTTTAAGCACGAAATACATAAGCATTTATCAATAAGTAAACATAATATTGAGGTAGCATAACTGAATAAATATGTAAAACATTTACACATGAGCACACAAAAACATATCACATCGTCTCGCATAAACATTTAATTAGCATACATTGCCCCTAAATTTAAAAGTTAAGAATCAACTTAAAACAATGAAGATAGATATTGTAACACCCGTATTTATTTATTTTATTTTTAATTAGAGTTAATTAGCCTTTTATATCATTTTAGAGTGAATTAGTAATTAATTAAGAATTAAGGCTATTTTGGGAAAGAGTAGTGCTTTGAATAAGATAAGTTTTAGAATTATAATGATAAGAATTGGGCTTGAGTGTTAATGAGCCTAAATTAGTAAGAGGGATATTATTGTCTTTGGTTAAGCTAGGATTAGGTTAGAGTTATGAGAATAGAGAGAAAGCTCATAACTTAAGAAAATAGAAAAGAGGTAGAAAGAGAAAGTTGAAGAGAAGGAGGTAGAGGGGAAGATTAGAGAAAGCTTTAGAGAAGGAGAAGAATCAGAATTTCAACAATTCCAAGGTTAGAGAGTAGTTTATAATTCTTGTGAGATGATCAAAGAGGGAGGAGATGACTGTTCTCCACACCCAAACCCTCTCATCTCTTTGGTGGGTTATGGGATCAAGGGAATGTGATTTAATGAATTTCTATGTTATTGCATGATGTTACTATGTTATTACATGAGCCTAATTGCTATTTCAATCATCAATTTCGTGTGTTATATGAAAATTGTTGTTATTGATATTTGAAAATGGGTTTTGAATAAAATGAGGAAAAATCTCTAATTTCTACTTGAAATGATGTTTGATGATGTTAGAACTTGTACTTCTAGGTCTATATGATATGTATGCTTAAATGTGATAGCTTTAAGGGTTTATAACATGAAATTCGTGATTTTTATGTGATTTTATGTTAAACCCGCGAACAGAGCACGAATTCTGGGTACGCTCGCTAGCTCTTCGCCAAGCGACTCATGCTGTTCTTGCTAGAAACCCAGAAATTCATTTGCTCGCTTAGCGAGTAGCTCGCCAGGACTCGCCAGATGAGGGTTACAGTCTGTGTCTCCTTCGCTAGGCCTCGCTGGATGTTCGCTTAGCGAACATAACTTAATTTTGAGAAATTTCGTTATGTTGTATGATGATTATGAGCTTATAACATGATTAGATTTGGTCTTATAACATGTTATTGATTTGGATTAATTGAACCTTGAGTTAGTATGATGATGAACTGCTTTTATGTGTGTAATTGATTGAAATCAAGATGATGAGCTATGATTAGCTAAGATGTTAGGTGTGTTGTATCTTGCTTGAATGTATACCTTAATGATGATATGATGATGTGAATTTGATGTGGATTGAGAAGGGATAATAGGGTTGAGCGGCCTATTATTCATGAGTAGTTGTTTAAGGTATCATCATTATATGGTATGTGAACATTCATGCATTCATGAGTCAACTTGATGCGATGTCCCCCATGACTTAAAACTGACTTGATGCGATGGATATATGTTTATCCTAATTTGATGCGGGTACCACATGCATTAGCGATGTCTAGGTGACATACATTATGTGTTTTCATTAGCTTGCATTAGGAGATTGTGCACTATACTTGGTATTTGGTAATTGTGTTGTCTTCCAATGTAATCTTGTGAATGTTTGAGTTATGTGAGTTTTACTTGAATATCTTGGCTTTGTCGATGAGCGTGATGAACCATGATGTTACATATGTTATAAGCTCAACATGATATGAATATGATTTATTTATGATCTAATTGTTTACATAATATAAGTGTATGCTATGCTTATTATTATGAACTTGAATTATAACTAACTCTCTATTTTTGTGTATGTGTAATGGTTTGGGTCCAGATTCTCCACTTGAGGAGTTGTTTCGTGGCTTTGGAGTTTAGCTCGGAGGACTAGCATAGCTTGGTAAGGAGGGGAGTAGGAGAATTCTAGGTGCTTAGTTGTCTAGAATTCTAGGAGAGGACTAGCATATTATGAGTTATTTGATGAGAATTTTATATGCTTCCGTTGTGGTTAAGTTATTCTATGCATGCTATTAGTATCTTGTATTAAGTAATGTTCTTGATGATTTGTATGTTGAATGATTTACATTAATTATTGCATGCGAATCGATTAGGAGCGTTACATTTTGGTATCAGAGCAAGGTCGGTCCATATCGGATCAAGTAGGTTAGTATACCCATAGGTGCTTGAGTATAGTGAACACTTTGAGTACCCTTAGTCTAACGTAAGGTTGGATTTCTTTTGGTTGGTTGTTTAGGTGATGGCGCAAAGAGCTATGGCGGATGCGATAACCTTTATGGCTAATGCTTTAACACAAGAAGTGGCAGCTAGGATGGCCGAAAGGGTTGTGTAAGAGAATCGTATGGGGAACGAGGATGAAATGAGGTTGGAAAGATTTCTAAGGAACAATCCAAAGGAATTCAAGGGAGGTCATGATCCCGAAGGAGCTCAAAAATGGTTAGAAGCTATGGAAAGAATTTTCGGAGCAATGAGGTGTTCGGAAGTTCAAAAAGTGACTTTGGGGAGCTATATGTTGCATGAGGATGCGAGCTATTGGTGGAGGAATACATGTCAAAGGTTGGGCCAAGGAGGAGCTATCATTACTTGGGATATCTTTAAGAGGGAGTTCTTGACTAAGTACTTTCCAACGGACATGAGAAACCGGAAGGTAGTGGAATTCATGGAGCTCAAGCAAGGAAATCTATCGGTTGCGGAGTATGCAACCAAGTTTGAGGACTTATGCCGTTTTTGCCCACATTACAACACCGTAAAGGCGGAAGCGGATAAGTGTGTGAAGTTCGAAAGTGGTTTGCGTCCCGATCTTAAGCAATTGGTTGGTATCTTAGAGATAAGGAATTTTGCTAACTTGGTGAACAAAAGCAACATTTGTGATTTGGATGGGAAAGCTAAGACAAGCTACTACAAGGAGATGAATGATAAGAGAGGAAAAGGTCAAGACCGTGGTAAGCCTTATGACAAGAGGAACAAGGGCAAAGTTGGAGGAAGTGGAGAGAAGGGAAAGAATGCTAATGACAAGTGCTATAAGTGTGGTGTTTTGGGTCATCGTTCCTATGATTGCCCAAAAGGAGATAGATGCTTTAGGTGTTGGGAGTTTGGACACAAGGTTGATGCATGTAAGAAGAAGGTTACTTGTTTCAATTGTGGTGAAGAAGGTCACAAGAGTCCGGAATGTAAGAAGCCAAAGAAAGCGACCGGAAAGGTGTTTGCTTTAAGTGGAGATGGATCGGAGCAAGTGGACAATCTCATTAGAGGTACGTGTTTCATCTATGACACTCCTTTAATTGCGATTGTTGATACTGGAGCAACACATTCTTTTATATCTTTTGAATGCATGAAGCGTCTTAATATTCCTGTGTCTTAAATGCTTGGTTGTATGGAAATAGAAACCCCTGCTAGTGGTTCTGTCACTACTCAACTTGTTTGTCGTAAATGCCCTGTGACCGTGTTTGGTAAATCTTTTGATATGGATTTAGTGTGTATTCCACTTAGCGGTATAGATGTGATTTTTGCTATGAACTGGTTAATATTTAATCGAGTCCATATTAACTGCTGTGAGAAAGTAATTACATTTCCGAAGTTGGAGGAAAAGTCTAAGTTGATAAGTGGGAAAGAAGTAAGGGAGTCTTTATTGGAGCATGGTGAGTTGTTTGCCATGTTTGCATCCTTGAAGATTGAAAATGAAGTTGGAATTGAGGAACTACCGGTTGTGCAAGAATTTCCCGATGTATTTCCGGAGGATGTGTCAGATATGCCTCCAGAAAGAGAAGTGGAGTTTACTATTGATTTGGTACCTGGTACTAACCCTATATCTATGGCACCTTATAGGATGTCAGCAACTGAGTTAAGTGAATTGAAGAAGCAACTAGAAGAGTTACTAGAGAAGAAGTTTATTCGTCCGAGTGTATCGCCGTGGGGAGCACCTGTGCTTTTGGTGAAGAAGAAGGATGGAAGTATGAGGTTGTGTATTGATTATCGTCGTTTGAATCAAGTGACAATCAAGAACAAGTATCCGTTGCCAAGGATTGATGACTTAATGGATCAGTTAGTGGGTGCTTGTGTGTTTAGCAAGATTGATTTGAGGTCCGGATACCATCAAATTCGAGTTAAGGCGGAAGACATCCCGAAAACTGCTTTTAGGACAAGATATGGTCACTACGAGTATTCAGTCATGCCTTTTGGAGTAACTAATGCACCGGGAGTGTTTATAGAGTACATGAATCGGATTTTCCATTCGTATTTGGATAAGTTCGTAGTGGTTTTCATTGATGATATTCTAGTGTATTCTAAGACCGAGGAGGAATATGCAGAACATCTGAGAATAGTGTTGAGAACCTTGCAAGAGAAGAAGCTTTATGCGAAGTTGTCTAAGTGCGAGTTTTGGTTGAAGGAGGTGAGTTTTCTAGGTCACGTAATATCTAGTGGAGGTATTGCGGTGGATCATTCTAAAGTTGATGCGGTAATGAAGTGGGGAACTCCAAAATCAGTATTTGAGATTAGAAGTTTTCTCGGATTGGCCGGTTACTATCGGAGATTTATTGAAGGTTTTTCGAAGTTGGCTTTACCGTTGACCCGATTGACTCGGAAAGATCAACCTTTTGTTTGGGATAGTTTGTGTGAGAAAAGTTTCCAAGAGTTGAAGAGGCGGTTGACGTCGGCACCGATTTTGATTCTACCGAAACCGAATGAACCGTTTGTTGTATATTGTGATGCATCTTTGATGGGATTGGGTGGTGTTCTTATGCAAAATGGACAAGTGGTTGCTTATGCTTCTAGGCAATTGAAAGTGCATGAGAAGAACTATCCAACACATGATCTTGAGTTGGCGGCCGTTGTGTTTACTTTGAAGATATGGAGACATTATCTATTTGGTTCTAGATTTGAAGTATTTAGTGATCATAAGAGTTTGAAGTATTTGTTTGATCAAAAAGAATTGAATATGAGGCAAAGACGTTGGTTGGAATTTTTGAAGGATTATGATTTCAAGCTAAGTTATCACCCCGGAAAAGCTAATGTTGTAGCCGATGCTTTGAGTAGGAAGTCCTTACATGTGTCTTCACTTATGATGAGAGAGTTGGATTTAATTGAAGGGTTTAGAGATTTGAGTTTGGTTTGTGAAATAACTCCAAGAAGTGTGAAATTGGGAATGTTGGAGTTGACTAATGATTTTCTAGATGAAGTAAAGAATGGTCAAAAGGGAGATTTGGACTTGGTGAATCGTCTAGCATTGATTAATCAAGGAAAAGAGACCGATTTCAAAATTGATGAGAATAGAGTTATAAGATTTCGAGAAAGAGTTTGTGTTCCTAACATACCCGAGTTAAAGAGAAAGATTCTAGAGGAAGGACATAGAAGTGGTTTGAGTATTCATCCTGAAGCTACTAAGATGTACCAAGATCTTAAGAAGTTGTTTTGGTGGCCAAGTATTAAAAAGGAAGTTGCCGAGTTTGTTTATGCTTGTTTGACTTGTCAAAAGTCCAAGGTTGAACATCAAAGACCATCCGGATTATTACAACCCATGTTTATTCCGGAATGGAAGTGGGATAGTATTGCTATGGATTTTGTAAGTGGTTTGCCGAGGACTACAAAAGGGAATGATTCGATTTGGGTGATTGTTGATAGGTTGACTAAGTCGGCGCATTTTATTGTTTTTAAGACCGGAACTTTAATACCAAGGTTGGCGGAGATTTATGTTGAGCAAATTGTGAGATTGCATGGTATTCCATCTAGTATTGTGTCGGATCGAGATCCAAGATTCACTTCGAGGTTTTGGGAAAGTTTGCAAGAGGCCTTGGGGACTAAGCTAAGAATGAGTTCGGCTTATCATCCTCAAACGGATGGACAATCGGAAAGAACTATCCAATCACTTGAAGATTTGTTGAGAGCTTGTGTGTTGGAAGATGGAGGGAGTTGGGATAGATATCTACCTTTGATAGAATTCACCTACAACAATAGCTATCATGCGAGTATTGGAATGACACCTTTTGAAGCTTTGTATGGTAGGAGATGTCGTACTCCTTTGTGTTGGTATGAAGATGGAGAAAGTGTTGTGTTGGGACCAGAATTGGTTCAACAAACTACAGAAAAGATTAAGATGATTCAAGAGAAAATGAAAGCGACTCAAAGTAGACAAAAGAGCAGGGTCGGTCCCAAGATTTTGGAGGCCCGGAACAAATAATAAAAATGACCCCTAATAATTTTTTTAAAAAAAGAACGCCATTTATTTAAATTGTAAATGTATTATGTAGTGTTTCAATTATTTGTTGGTTGTAGTGTGTTCATTCCCTTCATCACTTTCTTCCACTTTTTTGTTCTCTTAAAATAAAAGAAAACCAAAAAATACCACCAGTGGGACTCGAACCCACGTCCACATGACCACAGGACCAATACATGCTCCACTGAGCCAGCTTCAATTTTCTGTATGAATGTACCTTCAAATAATATTTGATCTATTTTTTAAATGATGGGTTCCAAAAAAATAAAATTGAGGCCCCATAAATTATGAGGCCCAGTTCTATAGCACTTCCTGCACCCCCTCAAAACCGGGCCTGCAAAAGAGTTATCACGACAAGAAGAGGAAGGATGTGGAATTTCAAGAAGGAGATCATGTATTTTTGAGGGTTAATTCAACCACCGGTGTTGGTCGTGCTTTGAAATCTAAGAAGTTGACATCGAAGTTTATTGGGCCTTATCAAATTTTGAAGAGAGTGGGGAATGTGGCTTACAAGATTGCCTTGCCACCATCCTTGTCTAATCTTCATGATGTGTTTCATGTGTCACAATTGAGGAAATATGTCTCGGATCCATCACATGTGATTGTATCGGATGATGTGCAAGTATGAGATAATTTGACAATTGAAACTAAGCCTTTGAGGATTGAAGAAAGAGAAGTGAAGAAGTTAAGAAACAAGGAGATAGCGTCCGTTAAGGTCATTTGGGGAGGACCCGCGGGAGAGAATGCTACTTGGGAGCTAGAAAGCAAGATGAGGAGTTCTTATCCGGAGTTATTTTCAGGTAAATTTTCGAGGACGAAAATTCTTTAAGGGGGGTAGAGTTGTAACACCCGTATTTATTTATTTTATTTTTAATTAGAGTTAATTAGCCTTTTATAGCATTTTATAGTGAATTAGTAATTAATTAAGAATTAAGGCTATTTTGGGAAAGAGTAGTGCTTTGAATAAGATAAGTTTTAGAATTATAATAATAAGAATTGGGCTTGAGTGTTAATGGGCCTAAATTAGTAAGAGGGATATTATTGTCTTTGGTTAAGCTAGTATTAGGTTAGAGTTATGAGAATAGAGAGAAAGCTCATAACTTAAGAAAATAGAAAAGAGGTAGAAAGAGAAATTTGAAGAGAAGGAGGTAGAGGAGAAGATTAGAGAAAGCTTTAGAGAAGGAGAAGAATCAGAATTTCAACAATTCCAAGGTTAGAGAGTAGTTTATAATTCTTGTGAGATGATCAAAGAGGGGGGAGATGACTATTCTCCACACCTAAACCCTCTCATCTCTTTGGTGGGTTATGGGATCAAGGGAATGTGATTTAATGAATTTCAATGTTATTGCATGATGTTACTATGTTATTACATGAGCCTAATTGCTATTTCAATCATCAATTTCGTGTGTTATATGAAAATTGTTGATATTGTTATTTGAAAATGGGTTTTGAATAAAATGAGGAAAAATCTCTACTTTCTACTTGAAATGATGTTTGATGATGTTTGAACTTGTACTTCTAGGTCTATATATGATATGTATGCTTAAAAGTGATAGCTTTAAGGGTTTATAACATGAAATTCGTGATTTTTATGTGATTTTATGTCAAACCCGCGAACAGAGCACGAATTCTGGGTACGCTCGCTAGCTCTTCGCCAAGCGACTCATGCTGTTCTTGTTAGAAACCCAGAAATTCATCTGCTCGTTTAGCGAGTAGTAGCGAGTGTTAGCGAGTAGCTCGCCAGGACTCGCCAGATGAGGGTTACAGTCTGTGTCTCCTTCGCTAGGCCTCGCTGGATGTTCGCTTAGCGAACATAACTTAATTTTGAGAAATTTTGTTATGTTGTATGATGATTATGAGCTTATAACATGATTAGATTTGGTCTTATAACATGTTATTGATTTGGATTGATTGAACCTTGAGTTAGTATGATGATGAACTGCTTTTATGTGTGTAATTGATTGAAATCAAGATGATGACCTATGATTAGCTAAGATGTTAGGTGTGTTGTATCTTGCTTGAATGTATACCTTAATGATGATATGATGATGTGAATTTGATGTGGATTGAGAATGGGTAATAGGGTTGAGCGGCCTATTATTCATGAGTAGTTGTTTAGGGTATCATCATTATATGGTATGTGAACATTCATGCATTCATGAGTCAACTTGATGCGATGTCCCCCATGACTTAAAACTGACTAGATGCGATGGATATATGTTTATCCTAATTTGATGCGGGTACCACATGCATTAGCGATGTCTAGGTGACATACATTATGTGTTTTCATTAGCTTGCATTAGGAGATTGTGCACTATACTTGGTATTTGGTAATTGTGTTGTCTTCCAATGTAATCTTGTGAATGTTTGAGTTATGTGAGTTTTACTTGAATATCTTGGCTTTGTCGATGAGCGTGATGAACCATGATGTTACATATGTTATTAGCTCAACATGATATGAATATGATTTATTTATGATCTAATTGTTTACATAATATAAGTGTATGCTATGCTTATTATTATGAACTTGAATTATAACTAACTCTCTATTTTTGTGTATGTGTAATGGTTTGGGTCCAGATTCTCCACTTGAGGAGTAGTTTCGTGGCTTTGGAGTTTAGCTCGGAGGACTAGCATAGCTTGGTAAGGAGGGGAGTAGGAGAATTCTAGGAGCTTAGTTGTCTAGAATTGCTCTGATACTTGTAACCTTGCTTAGACTAGTATTAAGTTCCTCGTTTGTTTGAGATTATGTATGACCTTGCTATTTATCTTATCTTATTATATCTTTAATTTCTTGTTGAATTATCTTGGGTTATGTAACGGGTCTTCATTGTGGAAGTACCTAATTGAAGTTGTAATATGATCTATGACTTGCATGCTTGGATTTAATTATTATGAGTTATTTGATGAGAATTTTATATGCTTCCGTTGTGGTTAAGTTATTCTATGCATGCTATTAGTATCTTGTATTAAGTAATGTTCTTGATGATTTGTATGTTGAATGATTTACATTAATTATTGCATGCGAATCGATTAGGAGCGTTACAGATATTCCACAACAATAAGTCTTAAGAATTCAACCATTCTTACCAAACAAGGACACTCTCACCAAAACATCACATTTAAAATCATGTAATGACTAATAAGAGAAACAATTATGGAGACATAGATCATTCACACATAGATTCATACATTTCAAAATTCATCAAAAGAAGAAATCACAATTTGACAAATCCGTAAAGTCATGAAAACATGTTTATGAAAATAGCACATTTGAAAGATTCATTCACAATGCACAATTCATATAGTTACTCATATAGGAATCATGGTAAAGGATATTCAAATAGTCTACAATTAATCTATCATGTTGTATTCATCTAAAATCTCAATAATTCAAAAATAACACATCACCATCACATGTATAATCTACACAAGGACACACAATTACCTACTCCCTCCGTACCAAAATGTAAGTCGCTTTGGCACTTTTACGCATATTAAGAAATTTGTAACTTTTATGAATCTTGTCAAAAATGACAATGTTCTTCCAATTTTACCCTTAACATAACATTTAAGTTTTGTATTAAATGGCATGGGAAAGCTAAAAGGATGACTTTTTATTGGCATGGGAAAGCTAAAAAAAATAAGCAAAAAGTGAATTAGCAAGGGCAATTTAGGAAGATTAACATTAATTATACATTGATATTGTAAAGCGACTTACATTTTGGTACAAAATTTTGGTCAAAAGCGACTTACATTTTGGTACGGAGGGAGTACATTAAATCTCTCGTTCTTAAATAATCAATCTAAGAGTTTGGTCATGGTAAAAGAACAAACATTTCATATCATTGAATTCTAAGTAACTCAACGATTCACATTCATATACATAAATCATGCAAGGAAACAATTAACTTAGCATGGTAATCAACCTAATCAAATAAGATCATCAAATTTCGCATCACATTGAATTCATTCATTCTCAAAATTTCTCAAACGAAAGAATGATACAATTAACAACTCCTTAAAAGACATTACAACAATTTACGAATATAGTGAAGGAAAATAGTAATAGAAAAGCAGCGGAATATAAAAATTTTCCTTTAATGATCCTTACGAATGAGCATGAGTTTGTGTTTAGGATTTTACCTCTTGTTGAAAATCCTTTTCTTTTCTTTCACGAGCGGTGGCTGATCAACAATTTAATCACGAACCGGATTGATCACGAGCGTTGATGACGAAGAACAACGCCTATAGTAGTCCACACGAACAGCAACCTTCAAAAGAGTGTTAGCTCAAAAGGATGAAGGCCTTTTGTGAGTGGAGGCAAGAAAATAAGGATTAGGGTTTTTCTTCTTAAGATTCTCTTAAGTGTGTTTTCTCAATCACAAGGGTTCTATTTATAGAACCAATTGTCTTGTGCACCAAGACAATTACTTGTCATTGGGCTACAATCACACTAAAGCCCATTTAATTAAATAAGCTTATAAGGAGCGCACCCCCCCATGTGTCATGTACACATGAGTGCTCCCTCACCATAACAAATTATGAACCGCTTATTTAATTACCATGATACCCTTATCATATTTCCATATTTCTCTGAGGTGCACCGTACCTTACGGTGTTCCAATCTCACACTAGACTGTTCTTATGTGTGTGACCCTTGTAGGTTTCCATAACGTTGGCAATTATATTAAATCCTTTATTTAACATAATAAACAATGAGCGGTATCTAGCAACACATCATTGCTACCCAAGTTATGAGAAATTAACATGTGATCATAACATAGCCTTAGTGATAACATATGCGTGTATAATTACCCCTTTGCCCTTTATGTCTATATTGAACACAAAGCATACTTGGTGTCATCTTTGTCCAGTTCAATATTGGGCCCATGACATTTATCCTGTTATGCAGGATTGGCAAATTCCATCTAGGTCACTACTGTCCATCAGCATGCTTTATGAAGTACCCATCAACTGCCTTTATGGTTATCCTGTTACGGACAACGTTAGATCAGCAACAAAGTACTTGACTCCACATCTAGGGTACAAAGTGGATTCAGGTCTAAGGGCGGCTTACACCATTATCACCATGAGAGTGACTTATGACACTTTGCATAACTTTGCATGTAGTACTCTCATAGCGGGTCAA
This sequence comes from Trifolium repens, assembly GCA_030408175.1. NCBI lineage: Eukaryota > Viridiplantae > Streptophyta > Magnoliopsida > Fabales > Fabaceae > Trifolium > Trifolium repens. The sequence continues at coordinate 40,293,848 of CP125846.1, forward strand.
TCCGGTATAAATATTACTCCTAATATTTCTTATACCTATGTCAAGACTTGATAACTCCTTATCCCATGATCCATGGAATGCGATCATCAGTCTATCTTCATAATAGTCTTTATGGTTTAAGGTTATCCCTTTTCACCTTAAAGCTCGACTATGGATACTTTAAGAATAGCATCCTTTTTGTTTAATGTAATCTCATGATTAAGTCACACTTAATATTAAACGGACTTTCTATTCTAGGGACTTCATTATTTTGAACGTTACAAACATAATAAAGAAAATGCCTTTGATTATTAATAAAAGAAACAATATATTATTAATAATTAATTCGATACAAGTAATAAAGTCATTGGCCTCTAGGGCTTACACCAACAATCTCCCACTAGCACTAGAGCCAATCTGGCATTACTTTAATACCCATAGACCTAGTATGCCCATCATGCTTCAACTGCGCAAGAGGCTTTGTTAGCGGGTCAGCAATATTGTCAAGTGTAGGTACTTTGCATATTTTCACATCTCCTCTATCTATTATCTCTCGAATAAGATGAAAATGCCTAAGTATGTGTTTGGATCGTTGGTGAGATCTAGGTTCCTTAGCTTGTGCAATTGCACCATTGTTGTCACAATACAGACTAATGGGATCAACAATGCTAGGGACTACTTCAAGTTCAGTTATGAACTTCTTGATCCAAACAGCTTCCTTTGCAGCACTTGAGGCGGCAATATACTCGGCTTCAGTTGTAGAATCAGCAATTGTCTCTTGCTTTGAACTCTTCCAGCTTACAGCGCCACCATTTAGGCAAAACACAAAACCAGATTGCGATCTAAAATCATCCTTGTCGGTTTGGAAACTAGCATCAGTGTATCCTACAACCGCAAGTTCTTCCTCACCTCCATATACCAAGAATGTTTCCTTAGTTCTTCTCAAGTACTTAAGGATATTCTTGACAACTATCCAATGAGCTTCACCGGGATGAGATTGGTACCTACTCGTTGTGCTTAAAGCATACGAGACATCTGGTCGAGTACATAACATGGAATACATAATAGATCTGATTGCTAATGCATACGGAATCTTATTCATGCGTTCCCTTTCTTCTTTAGATGAAGGGGATTGTGTCTTCGAAAGACATATTCCATGTTGCATTGGTATGAGTCCCTTCTTGGAGTCATGCATGCTAAAGCGTCTCAACACTTTATCTATATATTTACTCTGACTTAGGCCAAGCAGTTTTCGTGATCTATCTCTATAGATTCTTATTCCTAATATATAGGCTGCTTCACCAATATCTTTCATAGAAAAGCATTTCCCTAACCAAGTCTTTACTTGTTGCAATGTAGGGACATCGTTTCCTATTAGTAATATGTCATCTACATATAGCACTAGGAAAACGATCATGCTCCCACTAACCTTCTTGTAGACACAAGGTTCATCTTCATTTTTAATGAATCCATATTTTGTTACAGTTTCATCGAAACGAAGATTCCAGCTTCTGGAAGCTTGCTTCAATCCATAGATTGATCGCTGTAACTTGCATATCTTATGAGCTTCATTTGGTATGTCAAATCCTTCAGGTTGTGTCATGTACACATCCTCAATGAGATTTCCATTAAGGAAAGCAGTTTTGACATCCATTTGCCATATTTCATAATCGTGATATGCTGCGATGACAAGTAAAATCCGAACAGATTTAAGCATTGCAACTGGTGAAAAGGTTTCATCATAGTCAACGCCATGAATTTGTTTATATCCTTTAGCAACCAGTCTTGCTTTGTAGGTATGTACTTTACCATCCATGTCAGTCTTCTTTTTGAAGACCCACTTGCATCCTATAGGACGAATTCCTACAGGAGGCTCTACCAAGTTCCAAACTTAGTTTGTGTACATGGAATCTATTTCAGATTTCATGGCTTCTAGCCACTTCTCAGATTCGGGACCAGTTATGGCCTCTTGGTAGGTTACAGGCTCATCTTGATCCATGAGTAATACGTCACCTTGCTCAGTTATGAGATACCCATATCTCTCAGGTTCGTGACCTATCCTGGTTGACCTACGCTGGACTTGTTCTACTTGAGCAGGTTGTTCTTCCACAACATCTTGTGGTTCCCGCTCATGTTCCTCCATTGTTTGCCCAATATTTTGTGGTTCTTGAGTTTCTTCAAGTTCCACATTCCTCCCACTGATTCCTTTGGAAATAAATTCTTTTTCCAAGAAGACTCCAGTTCGAGCGACAAACACTTTGCCCTCAGAAGGATTATAGAAGTAGTATCCTCTTGTTTCTTTAGGATATCCTACAAATAGGCATTTGTCAGATTTGGGTTCAAGTTTAGTTGTAATTTGTCACTTTACATAGACTTCACAACCCCAAACCTTCATGAAAGACAGATGTGATTTCTTTCCACTCCATATCTCATATGGTGTCTTTTCAACCTTTTTGGATGAAACGTGGTTAAGTGTATAAGCTGCTGTCAATAGGGCATGTCCCCAAAAGGAGTTTGGAAGATCCGCATGACTCATCATGGATCGCACCATGTCTAAGAAGGTTCGATTTCTTCTCTCAGATACACCATTCCATTGTGGTGTTCCGGGAGGAGTTAGTTGTGATACTATACCACATTCTTTAAGATGGTCATTAAATTCTAGGCTTAAATATTCACCACCTCGATCTGATCGAAGAGTTTTAATATTCTTACCTAATTGGTTTTGTACTTCATTCTTAAATTCTTTGAACTTTTCAAAGGATTCGGATTTGTGTTTCATTAGATACACATATCCATATCTACTAAAATCATCGGTAAATGTTATGAAGTATGAAAAACCACCTCTAGCAGGTATGTTCAATGGTCCACACACATCAGTATGTATGAGTGCCAATAGATCATTAGCCCTTTCACCTTTTCCTGTGAATGGGGCTTTTGTCATCTTTCCAATTAAACAAGATCTACATGTATCATATGATTCATAATCAAAAGAATCCAAAAGTCCATCTTTGTGGAGTTTGGAGATGCGTCTCTCATTTATATGGCCTAAACGACAATGCCAAAGGTAACTTGGATTCAACTCATTAGGTTTCATCCTTTTAGTATTAATGTTATAGACTAGTGTTTCAAGATCAAGGACATATAGTCCATTATACATTTGAGCACTAGCATAGAATATATCATTCAAATAAATAGAGCAACAATTGTTCTTTATTATAAATGAAAAACCAAACTTGTCCAAACAAGAAACAGAAATAATATTCCTGCTAATGGCAGGTACATAATAGCAATTCTTTAACTGAATTATTAAACCACTAGGTAAAGCTAAATTATAAGTCCCTACAGCTAAAGCAGCAACTCTTGCTCCATTGCCAACTCGTAGGTCCACTTCACCTTTTGCCAATTCTCTACTCTCCTTTAGATCCTGCACATTGGTACAAATGTGAGAACCACATCCAGTATCTAATACCCATGATGTAGAAGTAGATAAATTAATTTCTATAACAAAAATACCTGAAGTTGTAGGAGATATTCCTTTCTTCTTATCTTCCAGGTACTTTGGGCAATTCCTCTTCCAATGTCCGGTCTTACTGCAATAGAAACAATTGCCTTCTTTTGCTATGCCTCCATTAGGTTTTAAAGCAGGGGCATTTTGTTTTGGTTTGGAAACTCCCTTGCCTTTCCACTTACCACCTTGCTTATTGGGCTTCTTGTGATGCTTATTTCCATTACTAACCATTGGAATGGATTTCCCTTTAGTCTTCAGATTTTGCTCGGCAGTTCTCAACATGCTTAGCAATTCAGGAAGAGTCTTATCCAAATCATTCATATTGAAGTTTAGGATAAACTGACTGAAACTATCCGGCAACGATTGCAGAATGAGATCAGTTGCAAGTTCTTTCTCAAGAGGGAATCCTAACCTTGCAAGGTTTCCCACATACCCAATCATTTTGAGCACATGAGGACCTACCGGAGATCCCTCACTTAACTGGCATTGAAAAAGGGATTTTGAAACTTCGAACCTCTCATGACGGGCTTGCTCCGCATATAGAGTTTTCAAGTGTTCGATCATTTCAACAGCATTCATGTTTTCATGTTGCTTTTGCAGCTCAGAATTCATGGTAGCCAACATGAGGCATGCAACCTCATTAGCATCTTCAACATGCTTCTTGTAAGCATCCTTTTCAGCCCTAGGAGCATTATTAGCAGGCTCCACCTCAGGAACAGGTTCCTCTAAGGCATACAGCTTATTATCATGCTTGAGGACAATCCTCAGATTATGGTGCCAATCAAGAAAATTTGAACCATTCAATTTTTCTTTGTCAAAGATTGATCGCAAAATGTTGTTTGATGTGTTTGATGACATGGTTATCTACATAAAGAAGTGAAAATATAAGTATCATTTTATTTAATTAGGTCTTTAATTAAATATGCTCCCACTATTTTACTCAAACCAAATGACCCTCATCATTTGATTCGGAAAATCCCGTTGGAAGATTTTCTAGTGGGTCAAGATCCATATTTCACTTTGTCTTAAGTCCGCGGTGGGCGGATTACACAAGACTTAGTTTATTTAGGTAGGAACTCCTTCCAATTGTATCTCATACAATTCTTGAATATCAATTGGGTGAATAACTCCTTATTCGAATTCATCTTATGAATTATTCCCAACCATTGCTTCTTAAACTCATATAATCTCATTATATTCGTTAAGTTAAGTTTGACCCTTACTTTAGAAGTTGGATATTACAATTATCTCATCGCACCTTACCAATATAGAGTATGCACTTCACGGTGGGCGAACCTACATAGTTCGATACTAGTCTTGATGAGTTCTAAAGCTTGGAAAGCGTAAACTTAATATTCACATATTTTATTAATAAAGAGAATGCACTCCGCGGTGGGCGAACCCACATTTTCTTTATTAATCTCTTATGTGTGTCTTGAGGGATATTTAATTGTTTGATCTCACCGGCTTGTTTAACATATTAAACGCTCTCACATGCATAAACATACATACAATAAAATAAGATGATATGATTATGGCCTCCTAACGCAAGTGTTCTCTCAAGCCAATGAGAGAACCCTAAACTAGCCTAACGATGATCTACTTCTCCAAGCATCATCTTCATGGTTGTCCTCCTTTGTTCCTCTAATAATTCTACTATAACATTACATCAAAGAATACTCGTTTTACATACGAGGGAGAGAGATGAGAAGAGAAGTTACATCAAGAAATTTAGAGAGAGGCACGACACGCGGGCCGTATTTAAAATCCCAAATTAAAACAAAAGGAGTAAACTAAGGCCATAATCAACCATCACAAAAACATAACAATAAACATATTTATTATTATTATTATCAATTTAAGTCGTGTAGATTAATTAAAATTAAAATTTCGGCGAACGATCAAAATCAGCTGTTGCCAGCCGCGCCTAGCGCAGACTGCCCCGCGCCTAGCGCAGTGCTGTCGGGTCTCTGCGCCATAGCGCAGCATACCCTGCGCCTAGCGCAGGCACGCAATCAGCCCCCTTTTTGACAGCACAACCCTTGTGTCGTCGCGAATCCTAATGAAAAATTTCGTGCCGTCAAAACCTTTCATGATTGAAATTCAATATGATTAATTAACATGTCATTGCTTCACCATACTAATGTCGGATTCCAAAGCAAATGAACATGAATCAATTCAATATCAAATAACTTTCATAATTATGTTTTAATGAACGAAATTATGAACGATGTATCAAATACACCGCTTTGCATCATGATCACTTATATCACATATAAGTTTTGATCATTCTTATTTGTATAAACTTATGACGATTAACATATCGCTGCTTCACCATACAATTGTCGGATTCCGAAGCCGTTTTAATGTCAACCATCAATTTTTACACAAATAGATGCCAAATTTTAATTACTCGATTTTAATCTTCATTAGATGTTTTAATCAAATTAAAACTAAATTCATGAAATATACAAACATCAAATCATGGATTCGTAAGTGGCTCTGATACCACTGAAGGAAAATAGTAATAGAAAAGCAGCGGAATATAAAAATTTTCCTTTAATGATCCTTACGAATGAGCATGAGTTTGTGTTTAGGATTTTACCTCTTGTTGAAAATCCTTTTCTTTTCTTTCACGAGCGGTGGCTGATTAACACTTTAATCACGAACCGGATTGATCACGAGCGTTGATGACGAAGAACAACGCCTCTAGTAGTCCACACGAACATCAACCTTCAAAATAGTGCTAGCTCAAAAGGATGAAGGCCTTTTGTGAGTGGAGGCAAGAAAATAAGGATTAAGGTTTTTCTTCTTAAGATTCTCTTAAGTGTGTTTTCTCAATCACAAGGGTTCTATTTATAGAACCAATTGTCTTGTGCACCAAGACAATTACTGGTCATTGGGCTACAATCACACTAAAGCCCATTTAATTAAATAAGCTTATAAGGAGCGCACCCCACATGTGTCATGTACACATGAGTGCTCCCTCACCATAACAAATTATGAACCACTTATTTAATTACCATGATACCCTTATCATATTTCCCTATTTCTCTGAGGTGCACCGTACCTTACGGTGTTCCAATCTCACACTAGACTGTTCTTATGTGTGTGACCCTTGTAGGTTTCCATAACGTTGGCAATTATATTAAATCCTTTATTTAACATAATAAACAATGAGCGGTATCTAGCAACACATCATTGCTACCCAAGTTATGAGAAATTAACATGTGATCATAACATAACCTTAGTGATAACATATGCGTGTATAATTACCCCTTTGCCCTGTATGTCTATATTGAACACAAAGCATACTTGGTGTCATCTTTGTCCAGTTCAATATTGGGCCCATGACATTTATCCTGTTATGCAGGATTGGCAAATTCCATCTAGGTCACTACTGTCCCTCAGCATGCTTTGTGAAGTACCCATCAACTGCCTTTACGGTTATCCTGTTACGGACAACGCTAGATCAACAACAATGTACTTGACTCCACATCTAGGGTATAAAGTGGATTCAGGTCTAAGGGCGGCTTACACCATTATCACCATGAGAGTGACTTATGACACTTTGCATAACTTTGCATGTAGTACTCTCATAGCGGGTCAATCCGGTATAAATATTACTCCTAATATTTCTTATACCTATGTCAAGACTTGATAACTCCTTATCCCATGATCCATGAGATGCGGTCATCAGTCTATCTTCATAATAGTCTTTATGCTTTAAGGTTATCCCTTTTCACCTTAAAGCTCGACTATGGATACTTTAAGAATAGCATCCTTTTTGTTTAATGTAATCTCATGATTAAGTCACACTTAATATTATACGGACTTTCTATTCTAGGGACTTCATTATTTTGAACGTTACAAACATAATAAAGAAAATGCCTTTGATTATTAATAAAAGAAACAATATATTATTAATAATTAATTCGATACAAGTACTAAAGTCATTGGCCTCTAGGGCTTACACCAACAATCTCCCACTAGCACTAGAGCCAATCTGGCATTACTTTAATACCCGTAGACCTAGTATGCCCATCATGCTTCAACTGCGCAAGAGGCTTTGTTAGCGGGTCAGCAATATTGTCAAGTGTAGGTACTTTGCATATTTTCACATCTCCTCTATCTATTATCTCTCGAATAAGATGAAAACGCCTAAGTATGTGTTTGGATCGTTGGTGAGATCTAGGTTCCTTAGCTTGTGCAATTGCACCATTGTTGTCACAATACAGACTAATGGGATCAACAATGCTAGGGACTACTTCAAGTTCAGTTATGAACTTCTTGATCCAAACAGCTTCCTTTGCAGCACTTGAGGCGACAATATACTCGGCTTCGGTTGTAGAATCAGATCCTGTCTCTTGCTTTGAACTCTTGCAGCTTACAGCGCCACCATTTAGGCAAAATACAAAACCAGATTGCGATCTAACTAAATGCATGTGGTACCTTATCCAACCATTGGAAAACTTATTCCAAATATATTTTAGTCAACCGCAGCTACTAAAATATATGCCATTCTTTAGGATCCCCTCTAAAGTATCTGCTCATCATACAAATTGATGCATGTATGCTAGATTACCAATCATATAATTTAACCATCTCATCCTATAAGGATATCACGACATAAACATATCTCAATAACTCAATTGAAGATATACAATCTCATTGATTAAATCATATTCAATAAATCTCACAAGTAATCAAGCATACATATTCAATAATAACATTATCACAATCACTCATTCATAATTCAATACTAACTCAAGTATCCAATCAATCCAAATCTATAGCATATTATAAGATTAAATTTAATCATACTATAACCTCATATTCACCACACAACTTAAGGAAAATTCTCATAATTAAGTCTTGGTCGCTGAGCGACTACTGGTGATGAACCAGCGACGAAAGGCAGAGTAGTCGTCGCTCACAGCGAAGCCTGGCGACGGACTTGCTCGCCACTCCTCACTACTGCTCGCTAAGCGAGCATTCAAATTCTGGGTTCACTGAACAAGAACATGAATCCTCGCTGCAGCGATAACTTGGTCGCTGAGCGAGCGAGCCCAGAGTTTGTGCTCTGCTCACGGGTTCAACACGAAATCTCATAAAAACATCAACTTTCATCATATAAATTCCTAAAGCTATCAACTTTAAGCATACCAAATACATACAAGCTTAGAAGTACAAACTTTAACATCTTCAAACATCATTTCAAGCTAAAAGTAATGATTTTCATATATTAACTCATAAAACCCATTTTTCACATAATCAATCAAAGTTCAAGTAATAAACTTTATCATGGATTTTAAACAATAATCATAAATAGAAGCATATTATACATGAATCATTATCAAACTTCAATTATAAACACATTCCCAAAAACCCATTTCTTCCCAAAACCCAAAAAGAGTGAAGAGAGTTTGGGTGTGGAGTCATAGACAAACTCCCCTCTCTTTGATCACTCAAAATTATATTATCTAAGCCTCTTACCTCATAATAGTTGGATTCTCTAGCCCTCCATCTTCAACTCTATCCATGGCTTTCCTTCTCTTTCTCTCTTCCTTTTCTCTAAACCTCCTTCTCTTCTTTCTTTCTCAAACCCCTTCTCTCTTCTTTTCTCTTTTATCTCTCTACCTCTCTATCTCTCAAATTTTATGATAAATAACAACAACACTACCTCTCATAAAAACCACTCCTTTATATAACTCTCAACTTAGGTTATAGTCAAATCCCCATACTACCCTTAATTTTACTACAAATCCCACAATCTCAACTTTACTAATACCACAAATTCCTGTACTATTTACACAAGTGCCACTACTTCCTCTCCAAGACACTCTTTCCTTTTAAGATAATAACCAAAGTGTCACTCTTATCTCTACACAATCCACTAACTCACACTAGATTACTATATTACCCTTAATTCTACCACAAACTCTTATTCATTCTAATTAAGCCCAATACTCATAAAAGCCTATTTTCAACAAACATAAATGTAACAACTAATTAATAGATATAAAACATACCAATTAACATACACAATTAATTAAATAACATCAATTAATCAAATATAATAAAATATAAGATTTGGAGTGTTACACATCGCACGGGTCAAAGTCTAGTTATAATAAAACGAGAGTAACTAGAGGCATCCTAAACCCTAACCCTAATATGAATGGTATAGTTTTTGACAAGTGGAAAAATTGATTATATTAACGGCTACAATAAAAACTTGAATACTATGTTGTGATTCGCTGTCGCACACGGGTCAAAAACGAGTTTTTAAAAATGTAGTTTAGGAAAAGCGACACTCGAGTATCGTCTCACAAGGACTCCCGATAGGTTTAGCAATATTAGAATCAATAAGAAAAACTATAAATTATAGGGGGTTTTCAATTTCAAATTAGAAAAATGATTAAAAATAAATAATTATAAAATAAGCTGAAGTGGCTAATCCACCGATCTCGGTTCCGACTTATCACTGATTATGATTCCAATCTCCTATCTATTCCTATTCGATTATAAAACTCACTGACAAGCGCAAATGGTTTTATGTGATGTAAGTTCCTATTATCCGAATTAAGCAAACGGATTTACTTTAAGCTCTTCGCGAATTAAGCAAACGCGAATTAAGCAAACACGTTAACGAAGAAGCTACGCTAACGTGATCACGAAATAGGAACATACAACAATCGAATTGAATCAATACTACTATATGATGATTGAATTAAGCAAACAATAATCACATAATAACATTGAAAGGAATAGAAACTTGATTAAAATTATTATAACCTCAAAGCATGATGGAACCTATGATCGGTGGAAATTGCCTTGGATTAGTTCTCCATTGGAACAACCATTTTTCCTCTCTTATTTCGTGGATAGTGTTTCTGAATATTTGTGACCATCCATTGCTGTGTTTCAGCCTAAATACATAGAGAAAAAATGAATTTCAAAAGTCACGGGCCAGAAACAAAAGATTTGGGCTGAAATTATTTTAATCTAATTAAGTCTGGAAATTCCACGAAATATTAAAGCCTTCTGCATTCCGAACCAGCTTTTCCATTCAACACAAAACTTGTAGCTCTTTCTCTTAGCTTTCCAACGCATATTTCCACGCCTCAATCCGATACTCGGAGCTCAAGTTATGATCTGCACAGTGAACATGTATCAAATAGCTACTAATGCTGAAAATAAATACGAAAATAAAATAAGGGCAAAAATAAACTTAAATCTAAAAACACAATAAAATAGTAAAAATAATAAAACAAACTAGAGAAATGCCTAAGTACAATAGTAGAAGAATGTGCATCAAAATGCACTGATCAAATACCCCCACACTTGAACTTTTGCACTCCTGAGCAAAATTTAAGATTAAAGACTTAAAGAAAAACTTCAAAAAGATAGAAGGAAAATCAAGGCATAATGCAAAGTCACAAGAAGTCAGCACATTCCAAGATTCAAGGAGCATAACAATCATGAACAACATCTTAAAACATGTGCAGTAAACAAGGTGGCTAATAGACTAAAAAGTGCTTCAAAAATGATAGAACCTCACTGTTATTTGCATAAAATGCACTCATTCACTCAATCACTCAAAAATATTGGAGTGTCAGGGACAGTGTTTACACTCAAAGCACATCATCAAAGTTAGCACTTCCATAGGCTTGACAAACCTCTTCCGCCCCGAAAGATAGAGGTCATCCACACAAAGAAGCACATGCACGCAAAGATCAAAAGGTCTTTATTAAGGTTGTAACGGGGCCAAGGTACAGGTGGGATAAACCTAAGTGAAACTAGGTTATAAAATCAAAGAGGATAAAGAGGCAGAGCCATGAAATTCATTTAAATCTTAAGCATGAGGCTATTTGAACTCACAAAGTTAGGGACTCAACAAAATATTTCAACTCAACCAAAGACATTGGTCCCAAAATAACATCTTCTCATCTCTAAGACAACTTCATACACATCTTCAGACCAACATTGCCCACAATACAACTTTTTTTTTCTTTCTTTTTCTGTTTTTTTCTTCCTTTTCTTTCTTTTTCAATTTTTTCTTTTCACTTTGTTTTTCCTATTTTTTCTTTTCTTTTCTTTCTTTTTCACATAAAAGATGAGTATCATAACACACATGAAATTTACATACAACTTCAACATAAAGAACCTTTCCCTTTTTTACATCAGATCAAAATTTTCTATCACCCCCACACTTATGGCAAACTTGCATTTAGAATTTCAACACAAAGCTCCTTCATCCCCTAACATTGGGACATACAAAGAATGGATAAAACAAAGGATTATTCGGCTTGTAATGAGCTATAAAACCAAGAATGGGAATAAAAGGCTCAAAGGGCTAAACAAAGGGATAATTATCAGGGTAGGCTTATTTGGCTAAAAGTAGTTTATAAAAGAAACAAATGCCTAGATCATTTCATATACATGTATGTGAACAAGTGCTTCAAGAGTCATGTCAAGTTCTAGAAGTAACTAACAATATGAGTGAAATCACACAAGAAACAACGAACTGTTGGAGGCTCAAAATCTCACAAGGTTTCATGTTCTATCACAAGTGATGCACAATCTAGTATCAAGTCACCTTATCACACCACAAAAGCAAAAATGTTATCCATATCATGACATACAACTCTAGGCCTAGAACAATGAAACTACTCATAACAGTTGCATGCATGCCAAAAACTATTTTTTTTATTTGTATTTTGTATTTTTTTATTTATTTTTATTTTGAAAGCAAAACTAAATTAAAAACAACTAAATGTAAAATGTTCCCCCCACACTTAAATCAGACATTGTCCGCAATGTAGCAATAAACATAAAGTGAGAAAAAGGAAGGAACACACCCGAGGGGTTAAGGTGTAGCAGTTGCAGCTTCCATGTCTGGTGGTTTTGCTGGAGGTCTTTCCGGACTACGAATACACGAAACAGGAAAAAGCAAATAGCAAGTGAACCTGGATATCAACAAAAAATCTGGTGGCTTAGGAGGAATAGTCAGCACATATGGTAAATCTGCACTAGCAAAAGTATGAAAATTAGAGAATCCACATTTAGTTTATGAGTCAGATAAAACATGTGGAAGAGGTCCACAAATGGTGAAGTACAAATGCTTGTTGCGTGGCTTAATCACAGGTTCCACCAACAATCTTTTTGCTATAGAGAATGGTTGCTTCCGGCTAACATCCACACTTTTTGTGTCAACTTCAAGAGTTATTGAATTTGTTGGAATTTTTGCACAAGTGGTTGTCGGCATCAAAATGTCCTCACCTAAAATGGCTGCACTGATCTCACGACAAATATTACAAACACCACATTCACAAGCAAATATTTCCAGAGATTTATCTACTTCAAGAGAAGTATATAATTCATCCAAATCAGAGTTCAAGAAGTTTTGTGGTATAATTGCTTTCATATATTCACTTGAATTTTTGTTGCTTACTTTGTGTTCATCAGAGGAAACAAACATTGTTTCAATAGGCTCACCTGGAGTTTCATCAAGACTATCACATTGCATTACCTTTACCTCTAATAGTGCAACAGGTTGTACATCATCATGCAACATCTTCTCTTGAATTTGATGGGCATTGAAGACTATTTGCTCAACTTGGACTGCTAAACTTTGAAGAGAGGATTGCATCCATTCATCCATTTGCTTATTATATTTATCCATCTGCTTTATCATTTCTTCCAAACTAGGTTGTGGCTCAAGAACCAATGAATAGTTTTGCTGAAACTGTGGATGTGACCAAATAGGCTGCTTTGCAAGATAGGAATTTTGCTCTTGATAGTATTGTCCTTGAAAATTACCTACAAATTGAGTCTCACCACAAAAAGTAGTATCTAACAACAAAGGACATGCATTGCTACCATGAAAATTGGAACAGATATTACAAATCGCAAGTGGAATATGATTTTGATAGTATGATTGTTGTTCTCTTGCTTCCAAGCAACTAAGGATATAAGCCAACTGATCCAACGAGTCTCCCATTTTTTTTTGTTTTTTATTTTTTAGGTAAAAATAAAATAAAATAAAGAGAAAAAAGAAAAATCTAATTACATTAAATCTAAAAAATTAAATAAAAATACAGCCTAAAATCTCTACAAATCAAAAGAAACTTAGTCTAATATTGGCTAAAATCAATAGAGAGTCCCCGGCAACGGCGCCAATTTTGATCCGCTGTCGCACACGGGTCAAAAACGAGTTTTTAAAAATGTAGTTTAGGAAAAGCGACACTCGAGTATCGTCTCACAAGGACTCCCGATAGGTTTAGCAATATTAGAATCAATAAGAAACACTATAAATTATAGGGGGTTTTCGATTTCAAATTAGAAAAATGATTAAAAATAAATAATTATAAAATAAGCTGAAGTGGCTAATCCACCGATCTCGGTTCCGATTTATCACTGATTATGATTCCAATCTCCTATCTATTCCTATTCGATTATAAAACTCACTGACAAGCGCAAATGGTTTTATGTGATGTAAGTTCCTATTATCCGAATTAAGCAAACGGATTTACTTTAAGCTCTTCGCGAATTAAGCAAACGCGAATTAATCAAACACGATAACGAAGAAGCTACGCTAACGTGATCACGAAATAGGAACATACAACAATCGAATTGAATCAATACTACTATATGATGATTGAATTAAGCAAACAATAATCACATAATAACATTGAAAGGAATAGAAACTTGATTGTGTAAGACCCAAGATTTCATTGCATAGTTGGTTTAAGGAATATTAGGGTTTCGATGTGTTCGTGTGATGAAACATCGTGTAATTATAGGATTTTGCTGTAATTGAGTTTGTTTTGTGCTCGTGCACTGTAATTGTACAGACTTTTGTCTTGTAATCCTCCTTTGTGAATAAGAAGGTTGATGTGGATTCAGAATAATGAGATTTGGATTATTCTTGTTTTTGGAAAAACGAGTAGGATTTTACCCGCGGATGGAAAATCTTACTGCGTCTGTTTTGAGTGAGGTTTCGGATGGGAGTTTTATATATCTGCACGAGTTAAGATATATTCTGAGAATAATTTTCTAAGGTATGGAAGAAAATTACAGTCGCGGAAAAAGTTTCAGCGATAAGTTTTGGAAATGTTAAACGTTAGACGTTCTTTCCGTAGGTTTTATGTTTTTGTGGTTTTCGTTCGTCGCGTCGCGCGAGAGCTGAGTACGAGACTTGTTATGGATGAGTTGATTAAATCTTGTGACTTTCTCATAAAGTAAAGTGATCCAATGGCTAGGGTTTAAGCTTGGACTTTTGACTTTGATCCAATGGTGGTTTGGCTATCAAGAGCTTTGTAATAGTAAGGAGGTTTATGACTTGTGGACTTAGAAACATCACAAAACATCTCCATTCTTTCTCTCTTTCACGTGGAACTCCATTTCTTAACCTTAACCTTCACAAATTTTCCTTTCTTCACCATTTCACTCCATTTCAAGCTTGGAAGCTTTGAGGAAAATTGTAGAGAATCACTTTCTAAAGGTAACCCTCTCTTCTCATCTCCTAGGTTGGTAGACTTTTAAAGTTTAGGAATTTTTGGGTTTATGTTCATGAGATGATAATGTTAGGAATTGATTCTTGTTCCATGAATGTTGTTCATGTGAGTTTAGGAAGCATGCTAGGCTTTGTTGTTTTTGTTTTCCATGAGTTGGTGAAAAATCTCATGAGAAAAGTTAGGGTTTTGGTTGGTTTATGTATTGATCAATTACATGAGGTTAAGTTGTAAGGTTTTGAAAAGAAAAGTTGTCTTTGAACCTTTGGGCAAAAGGGAAATGCGTTGTATGGTTTTGTTTTAGAAAATCCGATGAAAAATATTTTGGGGTTTATGAAAATATTTCCTAAGTGTTTTGAGTAGTGTTTTTGGGGTCAAAGTGGTTTAAAACTCTTGTGACATGTGGTGTTACTTTTTACCTTGAAAACATGTTTGAAAATGATTACCGGACGGTTGAGGCCCGTAATAAAACTTGTGCTTGGATTTGGTTTTGATTTTGGAAATGAAAATCAAATAACTTGCACTCGAAGCAACCAACGAGCTTTCGGAAATGAATTGCTTGCTTATGAAAATGGTTTGCTTTTGCGCCTTGAAAAAGTGTTGGGAACTAATAGAATCAAACTATGCTTGGGTGGAAAAAGGTGGTGTGAGTTGCTGTCTTTTGCTGTCATGACAGTTGAAACTCGCTGAGCGAGTGGTTACTCGCCAGGGCGAGTGTCACAGGTCATGACAACACGCCAGGGCGAGCTCCAGAGCGAGTAAGACCAGTACTCACTGCCTTCACTCGCCACCAACTCGCCAGGGCGAGCTCTGGGAGTTGAGATTTTGGATTCTGATTTCTAAAACTTGGTTTTTAACTTCTAATCCCTTTTTATTAATTTATGGAAGTGGTTGGGATTGGAAACGAGTTTTTCGGGTACTCGGAAAGTACGTAGCTTATAACGCAAGAAAACGGCCATTTTGCATTTCAAATTTATTTAAGACTTTGGCCTATTGTTTTGGGTCCTAAAAATAGTGCAAATAACTCATGGGGGTTGATCAATACGATAGTTTTTGGTATGATATCCGAAAGAGTGGATTTTCCTTAGGAACCTTTAAGTTTTTGGGGTTCTTGGTGTAGTTTCAATACGTTGGTTGGGAAACAATGTATTGATGGTACGCTGCTTGTTTTAGGAAGCGCGTTGTGTTGTTTGGACGAGTTTTAGTAAACGGAAGCTTGCCGAGGTAAGGGCTCCACTTTATTTCCGTCTTTAAAACGGTTACGACATGCTTTGTTTTGCTGTGTATGCAATTGTGGTGTGCTTGGCATGTTGTTGTGATGTATTCTCGATATGAGATCGTGGTAAATACATGATTTGTTGTCTTACATATGTTTGGTGAAATATGTGTATGAGCAGGTGATTAAATACATATGACTAGATGTATATGTATGTGTTGTTGTGGTGTGATTACATATGCGTGTACGATATGTATGTGTTGCATTAGCATATAAGGGGAATCGTATGCTCATGCATTCATAGTACGTGATTATCGGGAATGGATCACGGGGTGCGATTATCGGGAATGGATCCACCTTACTCCTACGGAAATTATTGAGTCCAATAAGCGATTATCGGGAATGGACTGCGGGGTGCGATTATCGGGAATGGATCCATCCTAACCCTTTGTGGTTTTATTGATTATGATTACTGACTTCCGGAATTCATATGCATGTGGTAATGGGGAATCTACCACACTCATTGTAGAAGTCTGCATTAGGCTTGGTGTGCATTATATGTATAAACCCGTTGGTGGGGATTTGCTTTGGTGGTTAAGAGTTTTCTCTTGTGTTTGTGGTATTATTGTTATGTGTACAATCTTTCGCACTGGTTATATATACATACTATATATTTTTTGTGGTGACCCTTTTCTTTCATTTGCGGGCTCATCCCACCCAGATGAGGGGTTAGGTCGTGGTGACGACGGTGGCTGTTCCAGGCCCCAGTGAGCGGTTGGAGCTTTAGCTTAGAGTAGTTAGACTATGCGCCGGTGTGTGTTGTACACCGTGCTTTTTGGTTAGCATAGGGTTTCTAACTTGTTTTGGTTGTAAGTATTCGAATACTTAGACTTGGATTGTAATTATTCAGGAAAACACTTTGCTTGTCGAAGCACCTTTTGGTAATGAGTTCTTTTGTATATTTGAATGCCGGCTCATTTAAAATCTTTTATGCGTAACTCTGATTGTGTACAAAAAAAAAAAATATATAGAGCCTTTTCTGGCCATTGAAAAACGGGTTGTTACAATTGGTATCAGAGCACGGCTTTAAATCTTCAAAGGGAAAGTGTATACTTGAGTCGTTAGTTCAGAGTCGGTTAGAACGTAACTAGTGTTGAGTTAGTTCTAGTGTTTGTTCTGTGTCGGGTTATGGGTTAATAATCCGTGGAGTGAGATTTTCTGTTGAGATTCAGAAATGTTTGGATAAGGAATCTAATCAGAATTGGTATTGTGCAGAGATAGAATGCCTCCAAGAAGGGCACCTACAGCACCTGTGGCGGACAATGCTGATATATATGAAATGGCTTATGCCATGAACACAATGGCAGCGGCTGTGACTGCTCAGAGCCATGCTAAGGCGCAGAGGGATCTGGAGAAGCGCGAAAGGGAAATACTTGCGGCTGGATCTAGACTTCTTTCGAATTTCAACCACCAGACTCCTCCAAAGTTTAATGGGGAGGGAGGTCCGGAAACTGCTGATTTGTGGCTCCAATCTGTGGAGAGGATATTCGGGGCAATTCATTGTCCAGAGGGAGAGAAGGTGGTCTTAGCTACTTATCAGTTACTCGGGGGTTCTGAGTATTGGTGGAGGAACACCCGACTAATCATGGAGAATGTTCATGAAGAGTTAAGTTGGGAGAACTTCAAAAGGAGGTTCTTGGCCAAATACTTCCCTGAGACAGCTAGGGAAAGGTATGGGGAAGAGTTTCTGAGGCTAAGGCAAGCGGGCATGAATGTTGAATCATATGCCAAGAAGTTTGAATCACTATCCCGTTTCTTCCGCTTCTTTAGGGATGGGATAGATGAGGTTTATATGTGTCGTCGTTTTCAAGATGGGCTGAGGTACGAACTGCAGGATGCGGTTGTGCCATTGGGTATCCGACAGTTTCAAGTGTTGGTGGAGAAGTGCCAAGAGGTCGAAGACATGAGAAATAAGCGGGTGAACCGCCAAGGGAATTCTAGTGCTGGAGGACCAAGTCGTACCAATGATCGTGGTTCGACTCAGAATCGTGGGAAACAAGGTGGTAAGCCGTATGATCGTCCACAAAACAGTAAGGGACAAGGAAGGTCGGTGAATCAAGGGAACCAAAATAGGGTGAAACAAGGTTGTTTCAAGTGTGGCGAGGTGGGCCCTATGCCAATGAATGCCCGACCGCGGCGAATGTTTGTTATAATTGTAAGAAGCCGGGGCATGTGGCTAGAGAGTGCAGGGCCCCAAAGGCCGGGCCGTCGGCAAATGCGGCGCAAGGCTCACAAGGTACTAGACCGGCGGCAAAGGCACGTTCTTACTGTATGGGCACTTAGTTGAGTGGGCAGGCTAGCAACGCCATCCATGAGAGCTGTCACATCGCAGGTAATTCTTTAACTGCTTTGATTGACACGGGGGCAACCCACTCATTCATATCTTTGGCTTGTGCAAATCGGTTGAGTTTGAATGTTTCTGTTCTTCCATTTGATTTGAATGTTTTGACTCCTGCTAAGGATTTGGTAGTGAATACTGCATGTTTGCATTGTTTGGTAGTAACCCAGAATAGGGATTTTCTGGTCAATTTGGTTTGTCTACCGCTTTTATCTCTGGAGATCATCCTCGGGATGGATTGGTTGTCTTATCATTATGTGATCCTAGACTGTGCTCGGAAATTGGTTTTCTTTCCCGAGCCAGGTGTGCGAAGGTACTTGTCCGCAAATCGACTTTCTGTGGTTATGTGTAATGGGGAACCGGAGATAGTTTCACTTGCTAGTTTAGGAGTGACGTCGGAGATCCGAATTGAGGGAATTCGAGTGGTTCAGGATTTCCAAGGTGTGTTTCCATCGGAGATTCCAGCTTTTCCTCCGTGTAGAGAGGTGGAATTCTTTATTGATTTACAACCGGGTACGGGTCCGATTTCGGAATCAGCTTATCGGATGGCTCCAGCCGAGTTGGTAGAGTTGAAAGGTCAGATTGAGGACTTGTTAGAGAAGGGTTTCATAAGGCCTAGTGTGTCGCCTTGGGGAGCACCGGTCTTATTGGTTAAGAAGAAGGATGGGAAATCTCGTTTATGTGTGGATTATCGGAAGCTTAATAAGGTGACTATCAAGAACCGATATCCATTGCCACGGATTGATGATTTGATGGATCAGTTGAGGGGAGCCTCAGTGTTTTCAAAGATTGACTTGAAATCTGGTTATCACCAGATAAGAGTACGAGATGAGGATATTCAGAAAACGGCGTTTAGGACGCGGTATGGGCATTATGAGTACTTGGTAATGCCGTTTGGAGTGACGAATGCACCTGCGATCTTCATGGCCTACATGAATCGGATATTCCATTCGTTTTTGGACAAGTTCGTAGTAGTGTTTATTGATGACATTTTGGTGTACTCGAAGAGTGAAGAGGAGCATGAAGAGCATCTTCGCTTGGTTTTGCAAGTTTTGAGGGAGAAAAAGTTGTATGCTAATCCGTCAAAGTGTGACTTTTGGTTGGAAGAGGTTAATTTCCTTGGCCATGTTATATCAAAAGAGGGCATAGCCGTGGATCCAGCCAAGATTGATACGGTACTTTCATGGAAGCAACCTCAAACAGTGACTGATGTGAGAAGTTTTGTTGGTTTGGCCGGTTATTACCGAAGGTTTATAGAAGGATTTGCTAAGATTATGGCACCGATGACACAACTTACGCGAAAAGATCAACCTTTTGCTTGGACAGAGAAGTGTGAGTTGAGTTTTCAGTTGTTGAAAGAACGGTTGACGACTTCACCAGTTTTGATGTTACCACAGTCGGAGGAGCCGTATGAGGTTTATTGTGATGCGTCTCGTCAAGGGTTGGGTTGTGTGTTGATGCAACACAAGAGAGCAGTGGCTTATGCGTCAAGGCAACTGAAAGTGCATGAAAAGAATTATCCTACGCACGATTTGGAGCTTGCGGCCGTGGTTTTTGCATTGAAGATTTGGAGACATCATCTTTATGGTTGCACTTTTGTCGTGTTTAGTGACCATAAAAGTCTTAAGTATCTGTTCGATCAGAAAGAACTTAATATGAGGCAGAGGAGATGGATGGAAACTTTGAAAGATTTTGATTTCACGTTAGAATACCATCCTGGAAAGGCTAATGTGGTAGCCGATGCCTTGAGTAGGAAGAGTGTGTCGGTTTGTTCGGCACAAATGGCTAGTCAACAAGAGTTGTTGAGAGAGTTTCGTGATTTGCACCTAGAGGTAGAGTTTGCTTTAGGGAATATGAGACTGGGTATGATTACCATCTCAAGCGGTTTGTTGGAGGATATTGCGAATTGTCAAGATGACAAGTTTCTCATGGAGAAAAGAGCTTTGATTGTTCGGGAAACCAACCGAGATTTCAAGGTGGGATCGGACAACATTTTGAGGTGTCAAGGTAGGGTGTGTGTGCCCGATGCTGTGAACTTGAGAAACACCATTCTAGAGGAGGCACACAAGAGTAAACTTAGTATACATCCCGGAGCGACAAAGATGTATCAAGACCTGAGGCATGATTTCTGGTGGCCGGGTATGAAAAAGGATGTGGCTGAGTATGTGGCATCGTGTCTGACTTGTCAGAAGGCGAAGATTGAACATCAGAGACCAGCAGGGATGCTGCAGTCATTAGATATCCCCGAGTGGAAGTGGGATAGCATTTCTATGGATTTCATCACTGGGTTACCTAAGACCAGGAGGAAGCATGATTCCATTTGGGTGATAGTGGATCGTTTGACTAAATCCGCTCATTTTCTACCGGTAAGGACTACGGATACAGCGGCAAAGTTGACCGATATTTACATTGCTGAGATTGTGAGGTTACATGGGATTCCGTCAAGTATAGTGTCGGATCGAGACCCAAAGTTTACTTCACACTTTTGGAGGACTTTGCATGAGGCGTTGGGGACGAAACTGAGATTGAGTTCCGCCTACCATCCTCAGACAGATGGACAGACCGAGAGAACAAATCAATCTTTGGAAGATTTGTTGAGATCTTGTGTATTGGACGATCGTGGAAGTTGGGATGATGTGTTGCCTTTGATAGAATTCACATACAACAACAGTTTCTGTTGGTGTAAGCCCTAGAGGCCAATGACTTTATTACTTGTATCGAATAAATTATTAATAAATGTATTGTTTCTTTATTAATAATAAAAGGCATTTTCTTTATTATGTTTGTATGTTCAAAATAATGAAGTCCCTAGAATAGAAAGTCTGTTTAATATTAAGTGTGACTTAATCATGAGATTACATTAAACATAAAGACGCTATTCTTAAAGTATCCGTAGTCGAGTTTTATCATGAATTGGGATAATGATAAAACATAGAGACTATTATGAAGATAGACTGATGATCGCATCTCATGGATCATAGGATAAGGAGTTATCAAGTCTTGACATAGGTATAAGAAATATTAGGAGTAATATTTATACCGGATTGACCCGCTATGAGAGTACTACATGCAAAGTTATGCAAAGTGTCATAAGTTACTCTCATGGTGATAATGGTGTAAGCCGCCCTTAGACCTGAAACCACTTTGTACCCTAGATGTGGAGTCAAGTGCTTTGTTACTGATCTAACGTTGTCCGTAACAGGATGACCATAAAGGCAGTTAATGGGTACTTCACAAAGCATGCTGAGGGACAGTAGTGTCCTAGATGGAATTTGCCAATCCTGCATAACAGGATAAATGTCATGGGCCCAATATTGAACTGGACAAAGATGACACCAAGTATGCTTTGTGTTCAATATAGACATAAGGGGCAAAGGGGTAATTGTACACACATATATTATCACTAAGGTTGTGTTATGATCACATGTCAATTTCTCATAACTTGGGTAGCAATGATGTGTTGCTAGATACCGCTCATTGTTTATTATATTAAATAGATGATTTAATATAATTGCCAACGTTATGGAAACCTACAAGGGTCACACACATAAGAACAAGCTAGTGTGAAAATTGGAACACCGTAAGGTATGGTGCACCTCAGAGAAATAAGGAATTATGATAAGGGTATCATGGTAATTAAATAAAGTAATTCATAATTTGTTATGAAATAGAAAGCACTCATGTGTACATAGCACATGGGGGGTGCGTTTCTTAAAAGGTTTATTTAATTAAAAAGGTTTTAGTAAAATTGTGGCCCAATGACAAATGGTTTGCCTTGGTGCCCAAGACAAGTGGTTCTATAAATAGAACACTTGTGAGAAAGAAAATTACTTGATGAAAAATCAGCCTCTAAAACCCTAATCCTTATTTCCCACCTCTCACTAGAAACCTTCATTCTTGGAGCTAGCACTCTCTTGGAGGGATCTTGTTCGTGTGGACTAGTTAGAGGCGTTATACCATTAACGCTCGTGATCAAAGGTGGTGGTGATTAGCACGTGACTTGTTCGTGATTCAAAGCCTAATCTCCAGCTGTTCGTGAAAAGAAAAGAATTCTACAAGAGGTAAAATTCTTAAACCACGATTCATGATCATTCGTAAGGATCCAACGAAGGAAATTTTAAATTCCGCTGCTTATCTCCTATGTTAAGTTCCTTCAATTGGTATCAGAGCCACTTACGAAACCATGAATTGATGTTTGTTTATTTCATGATTTCAGTTTTTAATATGATTAAAAACAACTAATAAAGATTAAAATCGAGCAATTAAAACTTGGCATCTATTTGTATGACAATTGATGGTTAACATTGAAACGGCTTCGGAATCCGACATTTGTATGGTGAAGCAGCGATATGTTAATTGTCATAGGTTCATACAAATAAGATTGATCACTACTTATATATGATATAAGTAATCATGATGCAAAACGGTGTATTAGATACATCGTTCATAATTTCGTTCAATAAAACAAATTATGAAAGTTATTTGATATTGAATTAATTCATGTTCATTCGCTTTGGAATCCGACATTAGTATGGTGAAGCAATGACATGTTAATTAATTATATTGAATTTCGATCATAAAAGGTTTTGACGGCACGAAATTGTTGCATTAGGATTCGCAAAAATTAGGGCTGTTCACGTGCTGGCGCTAGGCGCAGGTCATGTGGCGCTAGGCGCAGGAAAACAGAATCGAATTCTGGTTTCCAGGTGCTCACCTGCGCGGGGCGCTGGGTAGGCTGCGCTAGGCGCAGCAGACAGCTCCGATTTCGATCGTTCGCCGAAATTTTAATTTTAATTAATCTACTCGACCAGAATTGATAATGATAATAAATATGTTTATTATTATGTTTTATGATGATTGATTATGGCCTTAGTTTACTCTTTTGTTTTTATTTTGGATTTTAAAATACGGCCTGCGTGTCGTGCCTCTCTCTAAAATTCTTGATGTAATTTCTCTTCTCATCTTACTCCCTCGTATGTAAAACGAGTATTCTCTGATGTAATAATAGAATTACAATAGGAACAAAGGAGGACGGCCATGAAGATGATACTTGGAGAAGTAGATCATCGTTAGGCTAGTTTAGGGTTCTCTCATTGGCTTGAGAGAACACTTGCGTTAGGAGGCCATAATCATATCATTTTATGTTATTGTTTTATATGTTTGTTGATGCATGTGAGAGCGTTTAATATGTTAAACAAGCCGGTGAGATCAAACTAATTAAAATCCCTCAAGAGACACATAAGAGATTAATAAAGAAGATATAGGTTCGTCCAACGCGAAGTATATTTTCTTTAATAATAAAATATGTGAATATTAAGTTTAAGCTTTCCAGATTTTAGAACTCGTCAAGACTGATTTCAAACATTGTGCGTTCGTCCAACGCGAAGTGCATGTTTTACATCGGTAAGGCGCGATGGGATAATTGTAATATCCAATTTCTAAAAGGATGGGTCAAACTTAACTAAACTAAAATATAATGAGATTATATGTTTAGAAGCAAGCATTGGGAATGGTCCATAAGATGGATTAGAATAAGGAGTTATTCACCCAATGGATATATTCGAGAATTGTATGAGATACAATTGGAAGGAGTTCCTACCTAACCAATCATGTTTTGGGGGATTAGCCAACGCTAACTCAAAATGTGGTGAAATATGGATCTCGACCCACTAGAAAATCTTCCAACGGGATTTTCCGAATCAAATGATGAGGGTCATTTGGTTTGAGTAAAATAGTGGGAGCATATTTAATTAAAGTCCTAATTAAATAAAATGATACTTATATTTTCACTTCTTTCTGTAGATAACCATGACATCAAACACATCAAACAACATTTTGCGATCAATCCTAGACAAAGAAAAATTGAATGGTTCAAATTTTCTTGATTGGCACCGAAACCTGAGGATTGTCCTCAAGCATGATAATAAGCTGTATGCATTAGAGGAACCAGTTCCTGAAAATGAGCCAGCTAATAATGCTCCAAGGGCTGAAAAGGATGCTTACAAGAAGCATGTTGATGATGCTAATGAGGTTGCATGCCTCATGTTGGCTACCATGAATTCTGAGCTTCAGAAGCAACATGAAAACATGAATGCTGTTGAAATGATCGAACACCTGAAAACTCTATATGCGAAGCAAGCCCGCCATGAGAGGTTCGAAGTTTCAAAGTCCCTTTTTCAATGCAAGTTAAGTGAGGGATCTCCGGTAGGTCCTCATGTGCTCAAGATGATTGGGTACGTGGGAAACCTTGAAAGGCTAGGATTCCCCCTTGAGAAAGAACTTGCAACTGACCTTATTCTGCAATCGTTGCCGGATAGTTTCAATCAGTTTATCCTAAACTTCAACATGAATGATTTGGATAAGACTCTTCCTGAATTGCTAGGCATGTTGAGAACTGCCGAGCAAAACTTGAAGACTAAAGGGAAATCCATTCTAATGGTTAGTAATGGAAATAAGCATCACAAGAAGCAAGGTGGTAAGTGGAAAGGCAAGGGAGTTGTCAAACCAAAACAAACTGCCCCTGCTTTAAAGCCTAGTGGGAGCATAGCTAAGGAAGGCAATTGTTTCTATTGCGGTAAGACCGGACATTGGAAGAGGAATTGCCCAAAGTACCTGGAAGATAAGAAGAAAGGAGTAGCTCCTACAACTTCAGGTATTTTTGTTATAGAAATTAATTTATCTACTTCTACATCATGGGTATTAGATACTGGATGTGGTTCTCACATTTGTACTAATGTGCAGGAACTAAAGGAGAGTAGAGAATTGGCAAAAGGTGAAGTGGACCTACGAGTTGGCAATGGAGCAAGAGTTGCTGCTTTAGCTGTAGGGACTTATAATTTAGCTTTACCTAGTGGTTTAATAATTCAGTTAAAGAACTGCTATTATGTACCTGCCATTAGCAGGAATATTATTTCCGTTTCTTGTTTGGACAAGTTTGGTTTTTCATTTATAATAAAGAACAATTGTTGCTCTATTTATTTGAATGATATATTCTATGCTAATGCTCAAATGTATAATGGACTATATGTCCTTGATCTTGAAATACCAGTCTATAACATTAATACTAAAAGGATGAAACCTAATGAGTTGAATCCTAGTTACCTTTGGCACTGTCGCTTAGGCCATATAAATGAAAGACGCATATCCAAACTCCATAAAGATGGACTTTTGGAATCTTTTGATTATGAATCATATGATACATGTGGATCTTGTTTAATTGGAAAGATGACAAAAGCCCCATTCAAAGGAATAGGCGAAAGGGCTAATGATCTTTTGGCACTCATACATACTGATGTATGTGGACCATTGAACATACCTGCTAGAGGTGGTTTTACGTACTTCATAACATTTACTGATGATTTTAGTAGATATGGATATGTGTATCTAATGAAACACAAATCCGAATCTTTTGAAAAGTTCAAAGAATTCAAAAATGAAGTGCAAAACCAATTAGGCAAGAATATTAAAACTCTTCGATCAGATCGAGGTGGTGAATATTTAAGCCAAGAATTTAATGACTATCTTAAGGAATGTGGTATAGTATCACAACTAACTCCTCCCGGAACACCACAATGGAATGGTGTGTCTGAGAGAAGAAATCGAACCTTGTTAGACATGGTCCGATCAATGATGAGTCATGCCGATCTTCCAAACTCCTTTTGGGGACATGCACTGTTGACAGCAGCTTACACACTTAACCGTGTTCCATCCAAAAAGGTTGATAAGACACCATATGAGATATGGAGTGGTAAGCGACCACATATGTCTTATATGAAGATTTGGGGTTGTGAAGTTTATGTGAAACGACAACTCTCAACTAAGCTTGAGCCCAGATCTGACAAATGCCTATTTGTAGGGTATCCTAAAGAAACAAAAGGATACTACTTCTACAATCCCACCGAGGGCAAAGTGTTTGTCGCTCGAACTGGAGTCTTCTTGGAAAGAGAATTCATTTCCAAAGGAATCAGTGGGAGGAATGTGGAACTTGAAGAAATTCAAGAACCACCAACTATTGGGCAAACAATGGAGGAACATGAGCGGGAACCACAAGATGTTGTGGAAGAACAACCTGCTCAAGTAGAACAAGTCCAGCGTAGGTCAAACAGGATACGTCACGAACCTGAGAGATATGGGTATCTCATAACGGAACAAGGTGACGTATTACTCATGGATCAAGATGAGCCTGTATCCTACCAAGAGGCCATAACTGGCCCCGAATCTGAGAAGTGGCTAGAAGCCATGAAATCTGAAATAGATTCCATGTACACAAACCAAGTTTGGAACTTGGTGGAGCCTCCCGTAGGAGTTCGTCCTATAGGATGCAAGTGGGTCTTCAAAAAGAAGACTGACATGGATGGTAAAGTACATACCTACAAAGCAAGACTGGTTGCTAAAGGATATAAACAAATTCATGGTGTTGACTATGATGAAACCTTTTCACCAGTTGCAATGCTTAAATCTGTTCGGATTTTACTTGCTATCGCAGCATATCATGATTATGAAATATGGCAAATGGATGTCAAAACTGCTTTCCTTAATGGAAACCTCCTTGAGGACGTGTACATGACACAACCCGAAGGATTTGACATACCAAATGAAGCTCATAAGATATGCAAGTTACAGCGATCAATCTATGGATTGAAGCAAGCTTCCAGAAGCTGGAATCTTCGTTTTGATGAAACTGTAACAAAGTATGGATTCATTAAAAATGAAGATGAGCCTTGTGTCTACAAGAAGGTTAGTGGGAGCAAGATCGTTTTCTTAGTATTATATGTAGATGACATATTACTAATAGGAAACGATGTCCCTACCTTGCAACAAGTAAAGACTTGGTTAGGGAATTGCTTTTCTATGAAGGACCTTGGCGAAGCAGCCTATATATTGGGAATAAGAATCTATAGAGATAGATCACAAATACTGCTTGGTCTAAGTCAGAGTACATACATAGATAAAGTGCTAAAGCGCTTTAATATGCATGATTCCAAGAAAGGATTCATACCAATGCAACATGGAATATGTCTTTCGAAGACACAATGCCCTTCATCTAAAGAAGAAAGGGAACGCATGAATGAGATACCGTATGCATCAGCAATCGGATCCATCATGTATGCCATGTTGTGTACTCGTCCAGATGTCTCGTATGCCTTGAGTGCAACGAGCAGGTACCAATCTGATCCCGGTGAGAGTCACTGGATAGCCGTCAAGAATATCCTTAAGTACTTAAGAAGAACTAAGGAAACATTCTTGGTATATGGAGGTGAGGAAGAACTGTCGGTTGTAGGGTACACCGATGCCAGTTTCCAAACCGACAAGGATGACTTTAGATCGCAATCTGGTTTCGTGTTTTGTCTAAATGGTGGCGCTGTAAGCTGGAAGAGTTCAAAGCAAGAGACAGTGGCTGATTCTACAACAGAGGCTGAGTATATTGCTGCCTCAAGTGCTGCAAAGGAAGCTGTTTGGATTAAGAAGTTCATATCTGAACTTGAAGTGGTCCCTAGCATTGTTGATCCCATTAGTCTGTATTGTGACAACAATGGTGCAATTGCACAAGCTAAGGAACCTAGATCTCACCAACGGTCCAAACACATACTCAGGCGATTCCATCTTATTCGAGAGATAATAGATAGAGGAGATGTGAAAATATGCAAAGTACCTACACTTGACAACATAGCTGATCCACTGACAAAGCCTCTTGCACAGTTGAAGCATGACGGCCACACTAGGTCTATGGGTATTAAAGTAATGCCAGATTGGCTCTAGTGCTAGTGGGAGATTGTTGGTGTAAGCCCTAGAGGCCAATGACTTTATTACTTGTATCGAATAAATTATTAATAAATGTATTGTTTCTTTATTAATAATAAAAGGCATTTTCTTTATTATGTTTGTATGTTCAAAATAATGAAGTCCCTAGAATAGAAAGTCTGTTTAATATTAAGTGTGACTTAATCATGAGATTACATTAAACATAAAGACGCTATTCTTAAAGTATCCGTAGTCGAGTTTTATCATGAATTGGGATAATGATAAAACATAGAGACTATTATGAAGATAGACTGATGATCGCATCTCATGGATCATAGGATAAGGAGTTATCAAGTCTTGACATAGGTATAAGAAATATTAGGAGTAATATTTATACCGGATTGACCCGCTATGAGAGTACTACATGCAAAGTTATGCAAAGTGTCATAAGTTACTCTCATGGTGATAATGGTGTAAGCCGCCCTTAGACCTGAAACCACTTTGTACCCTAGATGTGGAGTCAAGTGCTTTGTTACTGATCTAACGTTGTCCGTAACAGGATGACCATAAAGGCAGTTAATGGGTACTTCACAAAGCATGCTGAGGGACAGTAGTGTCCTAGATGGAATTTGCCAATCCTGCATAACAGGATAAATGTCATGGGCCCAATATTGAACTGGACAAAGATGACACCAAGTATGCTTTGTGTTCAATATAGACATAAGGGGCAAAGGGGTAATTGTACACACATATATTATCACTAAGGTTGTGTTATGATCACATGTCAATTTCTCATAACTTGGGTAGCAATGATGTGTTGCTAGATACCGCTCATTGTTTATTATATTAAATAGATGATTTAATATAATTGCCAACGTTATGGAAACCTACAAGGGTCACACACATAAGAACAAGCTAGTGTGAAAATTGGAACACCGTAAGGTATGGTGCACCTCAGAGAAATAAGGAATTATGATAAGGGTATCATGGTAATTAAATAAAGTAATTCATAATTTGTTATGAAATAGAAAGCACTCATGTGTACATAGCACATGGGGGGTGCGTTTCTTAAAAGGTTTATTTAATTAAAAAGGTTTTAGTAAAATTGTGGCCCAATGACAAATGGTTTGCCTTGGTGCCCAAGACAAGTGGTTCTATAAATAGAACACTTGTGAGAAAGAAAATTACTTGATGAAAAATCAGCCTCTAAAACCCTAATCCTTATTTCCCACCTCTCACTAGAAACCTTCATTCTTGGAGCTAGCACTCTCTTGGAGGGATCTTGTTCGTGTGGACTAGTTAGAGGCGTTATACCATTAACGCTCGTGATCAAAGGTGGTGGTGATTAGCACGTGACTTGTTCGTGATTCAAAGCCTAATCTCCAGCTGTTCGTGAAAAGAAAAGAATTCTACAAGAGGTAAAATTCTTAAACCACGATTCATGATCATTCGTAAGGATCCAACGAAGGAAATTTTAAATTCCGCTGCTTATCTCCTATGTTAAGTTCCTTCAGTTTCCACGCGAGTATTGGAATGGCACCATACGAGGCTTTGTATAGGAGAAGATGTCAGACTCCTTTGTGTTGGTACCAAGATGGGGAAAGTTTGATAGTAGGACCGGAAATGGTACAACAGACGACGGACAAGGTCCGAAAGATAAGGGCAATGATGAAGGTTGCTCAAGATCGACAAAAGAGTTATGCGGATAGGCGTCGGAGGCCTTTAGAGTTTGAGGAGGGAGACCATGTATTTCTCCGTGTTACCCCAACAACTGGTGTTGGAAGGGCTTTGAAAGCAAAGAAGTTGACTCCGAAGTTTATAGGGCCTTATCAGATTTTGGAACGGGTTGGGAAGGTAGCATATCGGATCGCGTTGCCACCGGTACTATCTTTGATTCATGATGTGTTCCATGTGTCGCAATTGCGGAAATATACACCGGATCCATCACATGTGATCACACCAGATGACATCCAGTTGAGGGATAACTTGTCATTTGAAGTTCCGCCGATCAAGATTGCGGATAGGAAGATGAAACGTCTGAGGACGAAAGAGATACCTTTAGTGAAGGTAATATGGAATGAAGCTACGGGAGATACCACCTGGGAGCTCGAGAGTAAGATGAAAGAATTATACCCCAGTTTGTTTGACGATGTCTAAGTTTCGAGGACGAAACTTCTTTTAGGGGGGTAGTATTGTAAGACCCAAGATTTCATTGCATAGTTGGTTTAAGGAATATTAGGGTTTCGATGTGTTCGTGTGATGAAACATCGTGTAATTATAGGATTTTGCTGTAATTGAGTTTGTTTTGTGCTCGTGCACTGTAATTGTACAGACTTTTGTCTTGTAATCCTCCTTTGTGAATAAGAAGGTTGATGTGGATTCGGAATAATGAGATTTGGATTATTCTTGTTTTTGGAAAAACGAGTAGGATTTTACCCGCGGATGGAAAATCTTACTGCGTCTGTTTTGAGTGAGGTTTCGGATGGGAGTTTTATATATCTGCACGAGTTAAGATATATTCTGAGAATAATTTTCTAAGGTATGGAAGAAAATTACAGTCGCGGAAAAAGTTTCAGCGATAAGTTTTGGAAATGTTAAACGTTAGACGTTCGTTCCGTAGGTTTTATGTTTTTGTGGTTTTCGTTCGTCGCGTCGCGCGAGAGCTGAGTACGAGACTTGTTATGGATGAGTTGATTAAATCTTGTGACTTTCTCATAAAGTAAAGTGATCCAATGGCTAGGGTTTAAGCTTGGACTTTTGACTTTGATCCAATGGTGGTTTGGCTATCAAGAGCTTTGTAATAGTAAGGAGGTTTATGACTTGTGGACTTAGAAACATCACAAAACATCTCCATTCTTTCTCTCTTTCACGTGGAACTCCATTTCTTAACCTTAACCTTCACAAATTTTCCTTTCTTCACCATTTCCCTCCATTTCAAGCTTGGAAGCTTTGAGGAAAATTGTAGAGAATCACTTTCTAAAGGTAACCCTCTCTTCTCATCTCCTAGGTTGGTAGACTTTTAAAGTTTAGGAATTTTTGGGTTTATGTTCATGAGATGATAATGTGAGGAATTGATTCTTGTTCCATGAATGTTGTTCATGAGAGTTTAGGAAGCATGCTAGGCTTTGTTGTTTTTGTTTTCCATGAGTTGGTGAAAAATCTCATGAGAAAAGTTAGGGTTTTGGTTGGTTTATGTATTGATCAATTACATGAGGTTAAGTTGTAAGGTTTTGAAAAGAAAAGTTGTCTTTGAACCTTTGGGCAAAAGGGAAATGCGTTGTATGGTTTTGTTTTAGAAAATCCGATGAAAAATATTTTGGGGTTTATGAAAATATTTCCTAAGTGTTTTGAGTAGTGTTTTTGGGGTCAAAGTGGTTTAAAACTCTTGTGACATGTGGTGTTACTTTTTACCTTGAAAACATGTTTGAAAATGATTACCGGACGGTTGAGGCCCGTAATAAAACTTGTGCTTGGATTTGGTTTTGATTTTGGAAATGAAAATCAAATAACTTGCACTCGAAGCAACCAACGAGCTTTCGGAAATGAATTGCTTGCTTATGAAAATGGTTTGCTTTTGTGCCTTGAAAAAGTGTTGGGAACTAATAGAATCAAACTATGCTTGGGTGGAAAAAGGTGGTGTGAGTTGCTGTCTTTTGCTGTCATGACAGTTGAAACTCGCTGAGCGAGTGGTTACTCGCCAGGGCGAGTGTCACAGGTCATGACAACACGCCAGGGCGAGCTCCAGAGCGAGTAAGACCAGTACTCACTGCCTTCACTCGCCACCAACTCGCCAGGGCGAGCTCTGGGAGTTGAGATTTTGGATTCTGATTTCTAAAACTTGGTTTTTAACTTCTAATCCTTTTTTATTAATTTATGGAAGTGGTTGGGATTGGAAACGAGTTTTTCGGGTACTCGGAAAGTACGTAGCTTATAACGCAAGAAAACGGCCATTTTGCATTTCAAATTTATTTAAGACTTTGGCCTATTGTTTTGGGTCCTAAAAATAGTGCAAATAACTCATGGGGGTTGATCAATTCGATAGTTTTTGGTATGATATCCGAAAGAGTGGATTTTCCTTAGGAACCTTTAAGTTTTTGGGGTTCTTGGTGTAGTTTCAATACGTTGGTTGGGAAACAATGTATTGATGGTACGCTGCTTGTTTTAGGAAGCGCGTTGTGTTGTTTGGAGGAGTTTTAGTAAACGGAAGCTTGCCGAGGTAAGGGCTCCACTTTATTTCCGTCTTTAAAACGGTTACGACATGCTTTGTTTTGCTGTGTATGCAATTGTGGTGTGCTTGGCATGTTGTTGTGATGTATTCTCGATATGAGATCGTGGTAAATACATGATTTGTTGTCTTACATATGTTTGGTGAAATATGTGTATGAGCAGGTGATTAAATACATATGACTAGATGTATATGTATGTGTTGTTGTGGTGTGATTACATGTGCGTGTACGATATGTATGTGTTGCATTAGCATATAAGGGGAATCGTATGCTCATGCATTCATAGTACGTGATTATCGGGAATGGATCACGGGGTGCGATTATCGGGAATGGATCCACCTTACTCCTACGGGAATTATTGAGTCCAATAAGCGATTATCGGGAATGGACTGCGGGGTGCGATTATCGGGAATGGATCCATCCTAACCCTTTGTGGTTTTATTGATTATGATTACTGACTTCCGGAATTCATATGCATGTGGTAATGGGGAATCTACCACACTCATTGTAGAAGTCTGCATTAGGCTTGGTGTGCATTATATGTATAAACCCGTTGGTGGGGATTTGCTTTGGTGGTTAAGAGTTTTCTCTTGTGTTTGTGGTATTATTGTTATGTGTACAATCTTTCGCACTCGTTATATATACATACTATATATTTTTTGTGGTGACCCTTTTCTTTCATTTGCGGGCTCATCCCACCCAGATGAGGGGTTAGGTCGTGGTGACGACGGTGGCTGTTCCAGGCCCCAGTGTGCGGTTGGAGCTTTAGCTTAGAGTAGTTAGACTATGCGCCGGTGTGTGTTGTACACCGTGCTTTTTGGTTAGCATAGGGTTTCTAACTTGTTTTGGTTGTAAGTATTTGAATACTTAGACTTGGATTGTAATTATTCAGGAAAACACTTTGCTTGTCGAAGCACCTTTTGGTAATGAGTTCTTTTGTATATTTGAATGCCGGCTCATTTAAAATCTTTTATGCGTAACTCTGATTGTGTACAAAAAAAAAAATATATAGAGCCTTTTCTGGCCATTGAAAAACGGGTTGTTACAATTGGTATCAGAGCACGGCTTTAAATCTTCAAAGGGAAAGTGTATACTTGAGTCGTTAGTTCAGAGTCGGTTAGAACGTAACTAGTGTTGAGTTAGTTCTAGTGTTTGTTCTGTGTCGGGTTATGGGTTAATAATCCGTGGAGTGAGATTTTCTGTTGAGATTCAGAAATGTTTGGATAAGGAATCTAATCAGAATTGGTATTGTGCAGAGATAGAATGCCTCCAAGAAGGGCACCTACAGCACCTGTGGCGGACAATGCTGATATATATGAAATGGCTTATGCCATGAACACAATGGCAGCGGCTGTGACTGCTCAGAGCCATGCTAAGGCGCAGAGGGATCTGGAGAAGCGCGAAAGGGAAATACTTGCGGCTGGATCTAGACTTCTTTCGAATTTCAACCACCAGACTCCTCCAAAGTTTAATGGGGAGGGAGGTCCGGAAACTGCTGATTTGTGGCTCCAATCTGTGGAGAGGATATTCGGGGCAATTCATTGTCCAGAGGGAGAGAAGGTGGTCTTAGCTACTTATCAGTTACTCGGGGGTTCTGAGTATTGGTGGAGGAACACCCGACTAATCATGGAGAATGTTCATGAAGAGTTAAGTTGGGAGAACTTCAAAAGGAGGTTCTTGGCCAAATACTTCCCTGAGACAGCTAGGGAAAGGTATGGGGAAGAGTTTCTGAGGCTAAGGCAAGCGGGCATGAATGTTGAATCATATGCCAAGAAGTTTGAATCACTATCCCGTTTCTTCCGCTTCTTTAGGGATGGGATAGATGAGGTTTATATGTGTCGTCGTTTTCAAGATGGGCTGAGGTACGAACTGCAGGATGCGGTTGTGCCATTGGGTATCCGACAGTTTCAAGTGTTGGTGGAGAAGTGCCAAGAGGTCGAAGACATGAGAAATAAGCGGGTGAACCGCCAAGGGAATTCTAGTGCTGGAGGACCAAGTCGTACCAATGATCGTGGTTCGACTCAGAATCGTGGGAAACAAGGTGGTAAGCCGTATGATCGTCCACAAAACAGTAAGGGACAAGGAAGGTCGGTGAATCAAGGGAACCAAAATAGGGTGAAACAAGGTTGTTTCAAGTGTGGCGAGGTGGGCCACTATGCCAATGAATGCCCGACCGCGGCGAATGTTTGTTATAATTGTAAGAAGCCGGGGCATGTGGCTAGAGAGTGCAGGGCCCCAAAGGCCGGGCCGTCGGCAAATGCGGCGCAAGGCTCACAAGGTACTAGACCGGCGGCAAAGGCACGTTCTTACTGTATGGGCACTTAGTTGAGTGGGCAGGCTAGCAACGCCATCCATGAGAGCTGTCACATCGCAGGTAATTCTTTAACTGCTTTGATTGACACGGGGGCAACCCACTCATTCATATCTTTGGCTTGTGCAAATCGGTTGAGTTTGAATGTTTCTGTTCTTCCATTTGATTTGAATGTTTTGACTCCTGCTAAGGATTTGGTAGTGAATACTGCATGTTTGCATTGTTTGGTAGTAACCCAGAATAGGGATTTTCTGGTCAATTTGGTTTGTCTACCGCTTTTATCTCTGGAGATCATCCTCGGGATGGATTGGTTGTCTTATCATTATGTGATCCTAGACTGTGCTCGGAAATTGGTTTTCTTTCCCGAGCCAGGTGTGCGAAGGTACTTGTCCGCAAATTGACTTTCTGTGGTTATGTGTAATGGGGAACCGGAGATAGTTTCACTTGCTAGTTTAGGAGTGACGTCGGAGATCCGAATTGAGGGAATTCGAGTGGTTCAGGATTTCCAAGGTGTGTTTCCATCGGAGATTCCAGCTTTTCCTCCGTGTAGAGAGGTGGAATTCTTTATTGATTTACAACCGGGTACGGGTCCGATTTCGGAATCAGCTTATCGGATGGCTCCAGCCGAGTTGGTAGAGTTGAAAGGTCAGATTGAGGACTTGTTAGAGAAGGGTTTCATAAGGCCTAGTGTGTCGCCTTGGGGAGCACCGGTCTTATTGGTTAAGAAGAAGGATGGGAAATCTCGTTTATGTGTGGATTATCGGAAGCTTAATAAGGTGACTATCAAGAACCGATATCCATTGCCACGGATTGATGATTTGATGGATCAGTTGAGGGGAGCCTTAGTGTTTTCAAAGATTGACTTGAAATCTGGTTATCACCAGATAAGAGTACGAGATGAGGATATTCAGAAAACGGCGTTTAGGACGCGGTATGGGCATTATGAGTACTTGGTAATGCCGTTTGGAGTGACGAATGCACCTGCGATCTTCATGGCCTACATGAATCGGATATTCCATTCGTTTTTGGACAAGTTCGTAGTAGTGTTTATTGATGACATTTTGGTGTACTCGAAGAGTGAAGAGGAGCATGAAGAGCATCTTCGCTTGGTTTTGCAAGTTTTGAGGGAGAAAAAGTTGTATGCTAATCCGTCAAAGTGTGACTTTTGGTTGGAAGAGGTTAATTTCCTTGGCCATGTTATATCAAAAGAGGGCATAGCCGTGGATCCAGCCAAGATTGATACGGTACTTTCATGGAAGCAACCTCAAACAGTGACTGATGTGAGAAGTTTTGTTGGTTTGGCCGGTTATTACCGAAGGTTTATAGAAGGATTTGCTAAGATTATGGCACCGATGACACAACTTACGCGAAAAGATCAACCTTTTGCTTGGACAGAGAAGTGTGAGTTGAGTTTTCAGTTGTTGAAAGAACGGTTGACGACTTCACCAGTTTTGATGTTACCACAGTCGGAGGAGCCGTATGAGGTTTATTGTGATGCGTCTCGTCAAGGGTTGGGTTGTGTGTTGATGCAACACAAGAGAGCAGTGGCTTATGCGTCAAGGCAACTGAAAGTGCATGAAAAGAATTATCCTACGCACGATTTGGAGCTTGCGGCCGTGGTTTTTGCATTGAAGATTTGGAGACATCATCTTTATGGTTGCACTTTTGTCGTGTTTAGTGACCATAAAAGTCTTAAGTATCTGTTCGATCAGAAAGAACTTAATATGAGGCAGAGGAGATGGATGGAAACTTTGAAAGATTTTGATTTCACGTTAGAATACCATCCTGGAAAGGCTAATGTGGTAGCCGATGCCTTGAGTAGGAAGAGTGTGTCGGTTTGTTCGGCA
Source organism: Trifolium repens (assembly GCA_030408175.1). Lineage (NCBI taxonomy): Eukaryota > Viridiplantae > Streptophyta > Magnoliopsida > Fabales > Fabaceae > Trifolium > Trifolium repens. Next base: position 40,330,593 of record CP125846.1, read on the forward strand.
CAAATGGCTAGTCAACAAGAGTTGTTGAGAGAGTTTCGTGATTTGCACCTAGAGGTAGAGTTTGCTTTAGGGAATATGAGACTGGGTATGATTACCATCTCAAGCGGTTTGTTGGAGGATATTGCGAATTGTCAAGATGACAAGTTTCTCATGGAGAAAAGAGCTTTGATTGTTCGGGAAACCAACCGAGATTTCAAGGTGGGATCGGACAACATTTTGAGGTGTCAAGGTAGGGTGTGTGTGCCCGATGCTGTGAACTTGAGAAACACCATTCTAGAGGAGGCACACAAGAGTAAACTTAGTATACATCCCGGAGCGACAAAGATGTATCAAGACCTGAGGCATGATTTCTGGTGGCCGGGTATGAAAAAGGATGTGGCTGAGTATGTGGCATCGTGTCTGACTTGTCAGAAGGCGAAGATTGAACATCAGAGACCAGCAGGGATGCTGCAGTCATTAGATATCCCCGAGTGGAAGTGGGATAGTATTTCTATGGATTTCATCACTGGGTTACCTAAGACCAGGAGGAAGCATGATTCCATTTGGGTGATAGTGGATCGTTTGACTAAATCCGCTCATTTTCTACCGGTAAGGACTACGGATACAGCGGCAAAGTTGACCGATATTTACATTGCTGAGATTGTGAGGTTACATGGGATTCCGTCAAGTATAGTGTCGGATCGAGACCCAAAGTTTACTTCACACTTTTGGAGGACTTTGCATGAGGCGTTGGGGACGAAACTGAGATTGAGTTCCGCCTACCATCCTCAGACAGATGGACAGACCGAGAGAACAAATCAATCTTTGGAAGATTTGTTGAGATCTTGTGTATTGGACGATCGTGGAAGTTGGGATGATGTGTTGCCTTTGATAGAATTCACATACAACAACAGTTTCCACGCGAGTATTGGAATGGCACCATACGAGGCTTTGTATAGGAGAAGATGTCAGACTCCTTTGTGTTGGTACCAAGATGGGGAAAGTTTGATAGTAGGACCGGAAATGGTACAACAGACGACGGACAAGGTCCGAAAGATAAGGGCAATGATGAAGGTTGCTCAAGATCGACAAAAGAGTTATGCGGATAGGCGTCGGAGGCCTTTAGAGTTTGAGGAGGGAGACCATGTATTTCTCCGTGTTACCCCAACAACTGGTGTTGGAAGGGCTTTGAAAGCAAAGAAGTTGACTCCGAAGTTTATAGGGCCTTATCAGATTTTGGAACGGGTTGGGAAGGTAGCATATCGGATCGCGTTGCCACCGGTACTATCTTTGATTCATGATGTGTTCCATGTGTCGCAATTGCGGAAATATACACCGGATCCATCACATGTGATCACACCAGATGACATCCAGTTGAGGGATAACTTGTCATTTGAAGTTCCGCCGATCAAGATTGCGGATAGGAAGATGAAACGTCTGAGGACGAAAGAGATACCTTTAGTGAAGGTAATATGGAATGAAGCTACGGGAGATACCACCTGGGAGCTCGAGAGTAAGATGAAAGAATTATACCCCAGTTTGTTTGACGATGTCTAAGTTTCGAGGACGAAACTTCTTTTAGGGGGGTAGTATTGTAAGACCCAAGATTTCATTGCATAGTTGGTTTAAGGAATATTAGGGTTTCGATGTGTTCGTGTGATGAAACATCGTGTAATTATAGGATTTTGCTGTAATTGAGTTTGTTTTGTGCTCGTGCACTGTAATTGTACAGACTTTTGTCTTGTAATCCTCCTTTGTGAATAAGAAGGTTGATGTGGATTCGGAATAATGAGATTTGGATTATTCTTGTTTTTGGAAAAACGAGTAGGATTTTACCCGCGGATGGAAAATCTTACTGCGTCTGTTTTGAGTGAGGTTTCGGATGGGAGTTTTATATATCTGCACGAGTTAAGATATATTCTGAGAATAATTTTCTAAGGTATGGAAGAAAATTACAGTCGCGGAAAAAGTTTCAGCGATAAGTTTTGGAAATGTTAAACGTTAGACGTTCGTTCCGTAGGTTTTATGTTTTTGTGGTTTTCGTTCGTCGCGTCGCGCGAGAGCTGAGTACGAGACTTGTTATGGATGAGTTGATTAAATCTTGTGACTTTCTCATAAAGTAAAGTGATCCAATGGCTAGGGTTTAAGCTTGGACTTTTGACTTTGATCCAATGGTGGTTTGGCTATCAAGAGCTTTGTAATAGTAAGGAGGTTTATGACTTGTGGACTTAGAAACATCACAAAACATCTCCATTCTTTCTCTCTTTCACGTGGAACTCCATTTCTTCACCTTAACCTTCACAAATTTTCCTTTCTTCACCATTTCCCTCTATTTCAAGCTTGGAAGCTTTGAGGAAAATTGTAGAGAATCACTTTCTAAAGGTAACCCTCTCTTCTCATCTCCTAGGTTGGTAGACTTTTAAAGTTTAGGAATTTTTGGGTTTATGTTCATGAGATGATAATGTGAGGAATTGATTCTTGTTCCATGAATGTTGTTCATGAGAGTTTAGGAAGCATGCTAGGCTTTGTTGTTTTTGTTTTCCATGAGTTGGTGAAAAATCTCATGAGAAAAGTTAGGGTTTTGGTTGGTTTATGTATTGATCAATTACATGAGGTTAAGTTGTAAGGTTTTGAAAAGAAAAGTTGTCTTTGAACCTTTGGGCAAAAGGGAAATGCGTTGTATGGTTTTGTTTTAGAAAATCCGATGAAAAATATTTTGGGGTTTATGAAAATATTTCCTAAGTGTTTTGAGTAGTGTTTTTGGGGTCAAAGTGGTTTAAAACTCTTGTGACATGTGGTGTTACTTTTTACCTTGAAAACATGTTTGAAAATGATTACCGGACGGTTGAGGCCCGTAATAAAACTTGTGCTTGGATTTGGTTTTGATTTTGGAAATGAAAATCAAATAACTTGCACTCGAAGCAACCAACGAGCTTTCGGAAATGAATTGCTTGCTTATGAAAATGGTTTGCTTTTGCGCCTTGAAAAAGTGTTGGGAACTAATAGAATCAAACTATGCTTGGGTGGAAAAAGGTGGTGTGAGTTGCTGTCTTTTGCTGTCATGACAGTTGAAACTCGCTGAGCGAGTGGTTACTCGCCAGGGCGAGTGTCACAGGTCATGACAACACGCCAGGGCGAGCTCCAGAGCGAGTAAGACCAGTACTCACTGCCTTCACTCGCCACCAACTCGCCAGGGCGAGCTCTGGGAGTTGAGATTTTTGATTCTGATTTCTAAAACTTGGTTTTTAACTTCTAATCCTTTTTTATTAATTTATGGAAGTGGTTGGGATTGGAAACGAGTTTTTCGGGTACTCGGAAAGTACGTAGCTTATAACGCAAGAAAACGGCCATTTTGCATTTCAAATTTATTTAAGACTTTGGCCTATTGTTTTGGGTCCTAAAAATAGTGCAAATAACTCATGGGGGTTGATCAATACGATAATTTTTGGTATGATATCCGAAAGAGTGGATTTTCCTTAGGAACCTTTAAGTTTTTGGGGTTCTTGGTGTAGTTTCAATACGTTGGTTGGGAAACAATGTATTGATGGTACGCTGCTTGTTTTAGGAAGCGCGTTGTGTTGTTTGGACGAGTTTTAGTAAACGGAAGCTTGCCGAGGTAAGGGCTCCACTTTATTTCCGTCTTTAAAACGGTTACGACATGCTTTGTTTTGCTGTGTATGCAATTGTGGTGTGCTTGGCATGTTGTTGTGATGTATTCTCGATATGAGATCGTGGTAAATACATGATTTGTTGTCTTACATATGTTTGGTGAAATATGTGTATGAGCAGGTGATTAAATACATATGACTAGATGTATATGTATGTGTTGTTGTGGTGTGATTACATATGCGTGTACGATATGTATGTGTTGCATTAGCATATAAGGGGAATCGTATGCTCATGCATTCATAGTACGTGATTATCGGGAATGGATCACGGGGTGCGATTATCGGGAATGGATCCACCTTACTCCTACGGGAATTATTGAGTCCAATAAGCGATTATCGGGAATGGACTGCGGGGTGCGATTATCGGGAATGGATCCATCCTAACCCTTTGTGGTTTTATTGATTATGATTACTGACTTCCGGAATTCATATGCATGTGGTAATGGGGAATCTACCACACTCATTGTAGAAGTCTGCATTAGGCTTGGTGTGCATTATATGTATAAACCCGTTGGTGGGGATTTGCTTTGGTGGTTAAGAGTTTTCTCTTGTGTTTGTGGTATTATTGTTATGTGTACAATCTTTCGCACTCGTTATATATACATACTATATATTTTTTGTGGTGACCCTTTTCTTTCATTTGCGGGCTCATCCCACCCAGATGAGGGGTTAGGTCGTGGTGACGACGGTGGCTGTTCCAGGCCCCAGTGAGCGGTTGGAGCTTTAGCTTAGAGTAATTAGACTATGCGCCGGTGTGTGTTGTACACCGTGCTTTTTGGTTAGCATAGGGTTTCTAACTTGTTTTGGTTGTAAGTATTCGAATACTTAGACTTGGATTGTAATTATTCAGAAAAACACTTTGCTTGTCGAAGCACCTTTTGGTAATGAGTTCTTTTGTATATTTGAATGCCGGCTCATTTAAAATCTTTTATGCGTAACTCTGATTGTGTACAAAAAAAAAAATATATAGAGCCTTTTCTGGCCATTGAAAAACGGGTTGTTACAATTGGTATCAGAGCACGGCTTTAAATCTTCAAAGGGAAAGTGTATACTTGAGTCGTTAGTTCAGAGTCGGTTAGAACGTAACTAGTGTTGAGTTAGTTCTAGTGTTTGTTCTGTGTCGGGTTATGGGTTAATAATCCGTGGAGTGAGATTTTCTGTTGAGATTCAGAAATGTTTGGATAAGGAATCTAATCAGAATTGGTATTGTGCAGAGATAGAATGCCTCCAAGAAGGGCACCTACAGCACCTGTGGCGGACAATGCTGATATATATGAAATGGCTTATGCCATGAACACAATGGCAGCGGCTGTGACTGCTCAGAGCCATGCTAAGGCGCAGAGGGATCTGGAGAAGCGCGAAAGGGAAATACTTGCGGCTGGATCTAGACTTCTTTCGAATTTCAACCACCAGACTCCTCCAAAGTTTAATGGGGAGGGAGGTCCGGAAACTGCTGATTTGTGGCTCCAATCTGTGGAGAGGATATTCGGGGCAATTCATTGTCCAGAGGGAGAGAAGGTGGTCTTAGCTACCTATCAGTTACTCGGGGGTTCTGAGTATTGGTGGAGGAACACCCGACTAATCATGGAGAATGTTCATGAAGAGTTAAGTTGGGAGAACTTCAAAAGGAGGTTCTTGGCCAAATACTTCCCTGAGACAGCTAGGGAAAGGTATGGGGAAGAGTTTCTGAGGCTAAGGCAAGCGGGCATGAATGTTGAATCATATGCCAAGAAGTTTGAATCACTATCCCATTTCTTCCGCTTCTTTAGGGATGGGATAGATGAGGTTTATATGTGTCGTCGTTTTCAAGATGGGCTGAGGTACGAACTGCAGGATGCGATTGTGCCATTGGGTATCCGACAGTTTCAAGTGTTGGTGGAGAAGTGCCAAGAGGTCGAAGACATGAGAAATAAGCGGGTGAACCGCCAAGGGAATTCTAGTGCTGGAGGACCAAGTCGTACCAATGATCGTGGTTCGACTCAGAATCGTGGGAAACAAGGTGGTAAGCCGTATGATCGTCCACAAAACAGTAAGGGACAAGGAAGGTCGGTGAATCAAGGGAACCAAAATAGGGTGAAACAAGGTTGTTTCAAGTGTGGCGAGGTGGGCCACTATGCCAATGAATGCCCGACCGCGGCGAATGTTTGTTATAATTGTAAGAAGCCGGGGCATGTGGCTAGAGAGTGCAGGGCCCCAAAGGCCGGGCCGTCGGCAAATGCGGCGCAAGGCTCACAAGGTACTAGACCGGCGGCAAAGGCACGTGCTTACTGTATGGGCACTGAGTTGAGTGGGCAGGCTAGCAACGCCATCCATGAGAGCTGTCACATCGCAGGTAATTCTTTAACTGCTTTGATTGACACGGGGGCAACCCACTCATTCATATCTTTGGCTTGTGCAAATCGGTTGAGTTTGAATGTTTCTGTTCTTCCATTTGATTTGAATGTTTTGACTCCTGCTAAGGATTTGGTAGTGAATACTGCATGTTTGCATTGTTTGGTAGTAATCCAGAATAGGGATTTTCTGGTCAATTTGGTTTGTCTACCGCTTTTATCTCTGGAGATCATCCTCGGGATGGATTGGTTGTCTTATCATTATGTGATCCTAGACTGTGCTCGGAAATTGGTTTTCTTTCCCGAGCCAGGTGTGCGAAGGTACTTGTCCGCAAATCGACTTTCTGTGGTTATGTGTAATGGGGAACCGGAGATAGTTTCACTTGCTAGTTTAGGAGTGACGTCGGAGATCCGAATTGAGGGAATTCGAGTGGTTCAGGATTTCCAAGGTGTGTTTCCATCGGAGATTCCAGCTTTTCCTCCGTGTAGAGAGGTGGAATTCTTTATTGATTTACAACCGGGTACGGGTCCGATTTCGGAATCAGCTTATCGGATGGCTCCAGCCGAGTTGGTAGAGTTGAAAGGTCAGATTGAGGACTTGTTAGAGAAGGGTTTCATAAGGCCTAGTGTGTCGCCTTGGGGAGCACCAGTCTTATTGGTTAAGAAGAAGGATGGGAAATCTCGTTTATGTGTGGATTATCGGAAGCTTAATAAGGTGACTATCAAGAACCGATATCCATTGCCACGGATTGATGATTTGATGGATCAGTTGAGGGGAGCCTCAGTGTTTTCAAAGATTGACTTGAAATCTGGTTATCACCAGATAAGAGTACGAGATGAGGATATTCAGAAAACGGCGTTTAGGACGCGGTATGGGCATTATGAGTACTTGGTAATGCCGTTTGGAGTGACGAATGCACCTGCGATCTTCATGGCCTACATGAATCGGATATTCCATTCGTTTTTGGACAAGTTCGTAGTAGTGTTTATTGATGACATTTTGGTGTACTCGAAGAGTGAAGAGGAGCATGAAGAGCATCTTCGCTTGGTTTTGCAAGTTTTGAGGGAGAAAAAGTTGTATGCTAATCCGTCAAAGTGTGACTTTTGGTTGGAAGAGGTTAATTTCCTTGGCCATGTTATATCAAAAGAGGGCATAGCCGTGGATCCAGCCAAGATTGATACGGTACTTTCATGGAAGCAACCTCAAACAGTGACTGATGTGAGAAGTTTTGTTGGTTTGGCCGGTTATTACCGAAGGTTTATAGAAGGATTTGCTAAGATTGTGGCACCGATGACACAACTTACGCGAAAAGATCAACCTTTTGCTTGGACAGAGAAGTGTGAGTTGAGTTTTCAGTTGTTGAAAGAACGGTTGACGACTTCACCAGTTTTGATGTTACCACAGTCGGAGGAGCCGTATGAGGTTTATTGTGATGCGTCTCGTCAAGGGTTGGGTTGTGTGTTGATGCAACACAAGAGAGCAGTGGCTTATGCGTCAAGGCAACTGAAAGTGCATGAAAAGAATTATCCTACGCACGATTTGGAGCTTGCGGCCGTGGTTTTTGCATTGAAGATTTGGAGACATCATCTTTATGGTTGCACTTTTGTCGTGTTTAGTGACCATAAAAGTCTTAAGTATCTGTTCGATCAGAAAGAACTTAATATGAGGCAGAGGAGATGGATGGAAACTTTGAAAGATTTTGATTTCACGTTAGAATACCATCCTGGAAAGGCTAATGTGGTAGCCGATGCCTTGAGTAGGAAGAGTGTGTCGGTTTGTTCGGCACAAATGGCTAGTCAACAAGAGTTGTTGAGAGAGTTTCGTGATTTGCACCTAGAGGTAGAGTTTGCTTTAGGGAATATGAGACTGGGTATGATTACCATCTCAAGCGGTTTGTTGGAGGATATTGCGAATTGTCAAGATGACAAGTTTCTCATGGAGAAAAGAGCTTTGATTGTTCGGGAAACCAACCGAGATTTCAAGGTGGGATCGGACAACATTTTGAGGTGTCAAGGTAGGGTGTGTGTGCCCGATGCTGTGAACTTGAGAAACACCATTCTAGAGGAGGCACACAAGAGTAAACTTAGTATACATCCCGGAGCGACAAAGATGTATCAAGACCTGAGGCATGATTTCTGGTGGCCGGGTATGAAAAAGGATGTGGCTGAGTATGTGGCATCGTGTCTGACTTGTCAGAAGGCGAAGATTGAACATCAGAGACCAGCAGGGATGCTGCAGTCATTAGATATCCCCGAGTGGAAGTGGGATAGCATTTCTATGGATTTCATCACTGGGTTACCTAAGACCAGGAGGAAGCATGATTCCATTTGGGTGATAGTGGATCGTTTGACTAAATCCGCTCATTTTCTACCGGTAAGGACTACGGATACAGCGGCAAAGTTGACCGATATTTACATTGCTGAGATTGTGAGGTTACATGGGATTCCGTCAAGTATAGTGTCGGATCGAGACCCAAAGTTTACTTCACACTTTTGGAGGACTTTGCATGAGGCGTTGGGGACGAAACTGAGATTGAGTTCCGCCTACCATCCTCAGACAGATGGACAGACCGAGAGAACAAATCAATCTTTGGAAGATTTGTTGAGATCTTGTGTATTGGACGATCGTGGAAGTTGGGATGATGTGTTGCCTTTGATAGAATTCACATACAACAACAGTTTCCACGCGAGTATTGGAATGGCACCATACGAGGCTTTGTATAGGAGAAGATGTCAGACTCCTTTGTGTTGGTACCAAGATGGGGAAAGTTTGATAGTAGGACCGGAAATGGTACAACAGACGACGGACAAGGTCCGAAAGATAAGGGCAATGATGAAGGTTGCTCAAGATCGACAAAAGAGTTATGCGGATAGGCGTCGGAGGCCTTTAGAGTTTGAGGAGGGAGACCATGTATTTCTCCGTGTTACCCCAACAACTGGTGTTGGAAGGGCTTTGAAAGCAAAGAAGTTGACTCCGAAGTTTATAGGGCCTTAGCAAAGAAGTTGACAACGGGTTGGGAAGGTAGCATATCGGATCGCGTTGCCACCGGTACTATCTTTGATTCATGATGTGTTCCATGTGTCGCAATTGCGGAAATATACACCGGATCCATCACATGTGATCACACCAGATGACATCCAGTTCAGGGATAACTTGTCATTTGAAGTTCCGCCGATCAAGATTGCGGATAGGAAGATGAAACGTCTGAGGACGAAAGAGATACCTTTAGTGAAGGTAATATGGAATGAAGCTACGGGAGATACCACCTGGGAGCTCGAGAGTAAGATGAAAGAATTATACCCCAGTTTGTTTGACGATGTCTAAGTTTCGAGGACGAAACTTCTTTTAGGGGGGTAGTATTGTAAGACCCAAGATTTCATTGCATAGTTGGTTTAAGGAATATTAGGGTTTCGATGTGTTCGTGTGATGAAACATCGTGTAATTATAGGATTTTGCTGTAATTGAGTTTGTTTTGTGCTCGTGCACTGTAATTGTATAGACTTTTGTCTTGTAATCCTCCTTTGTGAATAAGAAGGTTGATGTGGATTCGGAATAATGAGATTTGGATTATTCTTGTTTTTGGAAAAACGAGTAGGATTTTACCCGCGGATGGAAAATCTTACTGCGTCTGTTTTGAGTGAGGTTTCGGATGGGAGTTTTATATATCTGCACGAGTTAAGATATATTCTGAGAATAATTTTCTAAGGTATGGAAGAAAATTACAGTCGCGGAAAAAGTTTCAGCGATAAGTTTTGGAAATGTTAAACGTTAGACGTTCTTTCCGTAGGTTTTATGTTTTTGTGGTTTTCGTTCGTCGCGTCGCGCGAGAGCTGAGTACGAGACTTGTTATGGATGAGTTGATTAAATCTTGTGACTTTCTCATAAAGTAAAGTGATCCAATGGCTAGGGTTTAAGCTTGGACTTTTGACTTTGATCCAATGGTGGTTTGGCTATCAAGAGCTTTGTAATAGTAAGGAGGTTTATGACTTGTGGACTTAGAAACATCACAAAACATCTCCATTCTTTCTCTCTTTCACGTGGAACTCCATTTCTTAACCTTAACCTTCACAAATTTTCCTTTCTTCACCATTTCACTCCATTTCAAGCTTGGAAGCTTTGAGGAAAATTGTAGAGAATCACTTTCTAAAGGTAACCCTCTCTTCTCATCTCCTAGGTTGGTAGACTTTTAAAGTTTAGGAATTTTTGGGTTTATGTTCATGAGATGATAATGTTAGGAATTGATTCTTGTTCCATGAATGTTGTTCATGAGAGTTTAGGAAGCATGCTAGGCTTTGTTGTTTTTGTTTTCCATGAGTTGGTGAAAAATCTCATGAGAAAAGTTAGGGTTTTGGTTGGTTTATGTATTGATCAATTACATGAGGTTAAGTTGTAAGGTTTTGAAAAGAAAAGTTGTCTTTGAACCTTTGGGCAAAAGGGAAATGCGTTGTATGGTTTTGTTTTAGAAAATCCGATGAAAAATATTTTGGGGTTTATGAAAATATTTCCTAAGTGTTTTGAGTAGTGTTTTTGGGGTCAAAGTGGTTTAAAACTCTTGTGACATGTGGTGTTACTTTTTACCTTGAAAACATGTTTGAAAATGATTACCGGACGGTTGAGGCCCGTAATAAAACTTGTGCTTGGATTTGGTTTTGATTTTGGAAATGAAAATCAAATAACTTGCACTCGAAGCAACCAACGAGCTTTCGGAAATGAATTGCTTGCTTATGAAAATGGTTTGCTTTTGCGCCTTGAAAAAGTGTTGGGAACTAATAGAATCAAACTATGCTTGGGTGGAAAAAGGTGGTGTGAGTTGCTGTCTTTTGCTGTCATGACAGTTGAAACTCGCTGAGCGAGTGGTTACTCGCCAGGGCGAGTGTCACAGGTCATGACAACACGCCAGGGCGAGCTCCAGAGCGAGTAAGACCAGTACTCACTGCCTTCACTCGCCACCAACTCGCCAGGGCGAGCTCTGGGAGTTGAGATTTTGGATTCTGATTTCTAAAACTTGGTTTTTAACTTCTAATCCCTTTTTATCAATTTATGGAAGTGGTTGGGATTGGAAACGAGTTTTTCGGGTACTCGGAAAGTACGTAGCTTATAACGCAAGAAAACGGCCATTTTGCATTTCAAATTTATTTAAGACTTTGGCCTATTGTTTTGGGTCCTAAAAATAGTGCAAATAACTCACGGGGGTTGATCAATACGATAGTTTTTGGTATGATATCCGAAAGAGTGGATTTTCCTTAGGAACCTTTAAGTTTTTGGGGTTCTTGGTGTAGTTTCAATACGTTGGTTGGGAAACAATGTATTGATGGTACGCTGCTTGTTTTAGGAAGCGCGTTGTGTTGTTTGGACGAGTTTTAGTAAACGGAAGCTTGCCGAGGTAAGGGCTCCACTTTATTTCCGTCTTTAAAACGGTTACGACATGCTTTGTTTTGCTGTGTATGCAATTGTGGTGTGCTTGGCATGTTGTTGTGATGTATTCTCGATATGAGATCGTGGTAAATACATGATTTGTTGTCTTACATATGTTTGGTGAAATATGTGTATGAGCAGGTGATTAAATACATATGACTAGATGTATATGTATGTGTTGTTGTGGTGTGATTACATATGCGTGTACGATATGTATGTGTTGCATTAGCATATAAGGGGAATCGTATGCTCATGCATTCATAGTACGTGATTATCGGGAATGGATCACGGGGTGCGATTATCGGGAATGGATCCACCTTACTCCTACGGGAATTATTGAGTCCAATAAGCGGTTATCGAGAATGGACTGCGGGGTGCGATTATCGGGAATGGATCCATCCTAACCCTTTGTGGTTTTATTGATTATGATTACTGACTTCCGGAATTCATATGCATGTGGTAATGGGGAATCTACCACACTCATTGTAGAAGTCTGCATTAGGCTTGGTGTGCATTATATGTATAAACCCGTTGGTGGGGATTTGCTTTGGTGGTTAAGAGTTTTCTCTTGTGTTTGTGGTATTATTGTTATGTGTACAATCTTTCGCACTGGTTATATATACATACTATATATTTTTTGTGGTGACCCTTTTCTTTCATTTGCGGGCTCATCCCACCCAGATGAGGGGTTAGGTCGTGGTGACGACGGTGGCTGTTCCAGGCCCCAGTGAGCGGTTGGAGCTTTGGCTTAGAGTAGTTAGACTATGCGCCGGTGTGTGTTGTACACCGTGCTTTTTGGTTAGCATAGGGTTTCTAACTTGTTTTGGTTGTAAGTATTCGAATACTTAGACTTGGATTGTAATTATTCAAGAAAACACTTTGCTTGTCGAAGCACCTTTTGGTAATGAGTTCTTTTGTATATTTGAATGCCGGCTCATTTAAAATCTTTTATGCGTAACTCTGATTGTGTACAAAAAAAAAATATATATAGAGCCTTTTCTGGCCATTGAAAAACGGGTTGTTACAGATTGAAATTATTATAACCTCAAAGCATGATGGAACCTATGATCGGTGGAAATTGCCTTGGATTAGTTCTCTATTGGAACAACCATTTTTCCTCTCTTATTTCGTGGATAGTGTTTCTGAATATTTGTGACCATCCATTGCTGTGTTTCAGCCTAAATACATAGAGAAAAAATGAATTTCAAAAGTCAAGGGCCAGAAACAAAAGATTTGGGCTGAAATTATTTTAATCTAATTAAGTCTGGAAATTCCACGAAATATTAAAGCCTTCTGAATTCCGAACCAGCTTTTCCATTCAACACAAAACTTGTAGCTCTTTCTCTTAGCTTTCCAATGCATATTTCCACGCCTCAATCCGATACTCGAAGCTCAAGTTATTATCTGCACAGTGAACATGTATCAATTAGCTACTAATGCTGAAAATAAATACGAAAATAAAATAAGGGCAAAAATAAACTTAAATCTAAAAACACAATAAAATAGTAAAAATAATAAAACAAACTAGAGAAATGCCTAAGTACAATAGTAGAAGAATGTGCATCAAAATGCACTGATCATGTTGCCACGTCAATTAATGAATGTGACACGTCATGTGTTTAAAAATACAATACATGATGTGTCAATATATGATTGGATGTATTATGTATTATGTATAAAATGATTTTACGCAAATCCTTAATTTTGTTACCTACTATTCCCTACTTAATAGTATCATTGCTCTTTTCAAAATTCCCTATAAAACCTTTTACTTATCCCAATTATGAAAAGTGATCATTGCTTATACCGAGCGATAATTGCAACCATTGTTTTCTGCATTTTGGAATTATTCTCACACAATTTTCAGCAGCAATTTACATACTCATATTAATTAATTCAAAGTGCTCAATTTCCAGCATGTGTGTTCATATTCTTTAATTCAAGGTTGTTCAGTGACGGATCCAGAAATTTTGATAAGTGGGGTCAATGTCAATTATATCAACACTTAAGAAAAAAAATTCTCCTTATAAAATTGTCGAATTTTGATTTTCATCCCTATAGAAAAATGGTTTAATTGCATTTTTTATCTCCTATTTTATCAAACTCACGAAAATAGTCCCTTTATTTTAAAATCAAACTCCTTGGTCTTTATTTTCATATATGTTGCAATTTTGGTTTCAATCTATTTTTTTTCTTCTCTAAAATGGTAATTTTTAATGTCTTAAGAGATCATTTAGTGTCTATTTTCATGAGTTTAATAAAATAGAAGGACAAAAAATACAACTAAACAAAAAAAAAAACACATGTTTTCATTCCCCAATTTTCTAATGACAAAATTTTGACGTATTTAACTCTAATTTAAAAACTAACCTATAATTAAAATGACAGTTTCAACAAAATTAGTTTGCACTAGTTTCATCAAATATAGAGTTTGTATGGCGTGTGTGCAACCGCAAATTATGAAACTATAATGTGGGGGCACTTTATTATTTCACAAGTAAGTTCATAAGACAAAAGCACTTATACATTAAATATAGGTTAAAAAGAAAAATATCATGTGGGGTCAGACTGACCCCAATTTGCACTATGTGCATCCGTCCCTGGTTGTTCAATATCCACAGGTTCTACTAATTATTACTTCAATTTAATTATTTAGTTTATGCATTTGGCTACTGTTTCGATGGCTATTGGCCGTTCCTTTTAATTCAATTTCAATTTTGTGTACCGCGTGTGTTTTAAGTGTATTGTCTTACTAACCATATTGCTACTGTGACAGTGAAAGCCATGCTTATCTATTTATTTATTATAATTACTATGGCCGAGTAGTTTAATTGAGTCCAAACGAGAGGACCGTTGTACCGATGGAACTGATATAAATTACGCGCTTATTTAATTGTAACGAGAATAATTTTATTATTCTGATTTTTTAACTAGATTTATGGTTTGTTTTTACCTAAATTTTGTTGGTCTCTTTCGTCTCTCACTATTTAATTTATTTTTCCTTTCTCTCAATTTTTTTTCCTCTGAATTTAGCATGGTTTTGTAGGGTATTTCTACGGAGATTGATTTAATGTCAAGTTTAACATTGTATGCATGACTATCTATGTTCATGTACTATAAGATGTTGCTTAAAACTTCAATATTATTTTTCTATTACTTATTAATTATTTCCCTAGACTTTTGTGGACTGATAATTATGTTTTTATACACGTCAATACATATATTGTTGACATTATATTCCACCGGTTTGCAGTAAATTTCATTCTTTAATATGTATTTTATTTATTTTGATCCAGTACGTGTTGTTTCTCATGTATACAACAAGTTTTCTTGATTTATATGTGTTCTACAGTTTTTATCATGACTATCTATTTTCAGGTATTATAAGATGATTTGACAAAAAAAAAGGTACTATAAAATGTTGCTTAAAGCTTCAATATTATTTTTCTATTACTTCATAATTATTTCCGTAGACTTTTGTGGACTGATTTCCGTATTTTTATAAATGTCAATACATGTATTTTTGACATTATATTTCACATGTTCTTTGTAGTAAATTTCATGCTTCGATATGTATTATATTTTTTTTATCTGGTGTTGTTTCTCAACGATATTCAATCATGTTTATCACTATATATATAAAAAAATCCATAGTAAATCATATTTCTTTGAATTTTAAATTGTAAATCATACTTCTTTCTTTGATATACAGCTCAAAGGAAAATTATCGAGATATTTTGTCAATAATTACGGGCTGAAGCTTGAGAATAATATGTTGCATTATCAAGGATTACACCAAGAAAATGGTTAAATGTATTAATAACCGACGATGAACGTAAATATTCAAATATGTGTTCCATAATGTTCTGTAGTTAACAATCAATCATTATAAATATCACTTTATTTGTTTTTTATGTAATTTTATTATGATTTAATTTCAGTTTCAATTTATCTATTATTTTTTTTAAAATAAAAAAAATTGCAATTTTTTATTATAAGAAATTCAATTAGACACCCTTTCAACATGATTTTTATTTTAAAGTATGTCTTTAGTATTTGATTTATAACTATAGCAATCCCCAAGGTTTTATGATAGCTCCGCCACTATTTCTAGCATAATCATAATCATAAATATCTTTATATTTATCTTAATATAATAAAACGAGAGTAACTAGAGGTATCGCTAAACTCTAACCCTAATATGAACGATTTAGATTTTGACACAGAAAAAATATTATATCAACGGCTACGATAAAAACTTGAATACTATGTTGCCACATCAATTAATTAATGTGACATGTCATGTGTTTAAAAACACAATTCATGATGTGTCAATATATGATTGGATGTGTGTATAAATCCAATAAAACAATTAATCATGTGTCAATATATGAATCCATCATTTAACTTAATTTTCCTAAAAAGTTGCGTTCTCTCTATATATTAGTAAACTGATGCACAACAAAACTTCCCTACAAAATTGCATCTCTCAAATAGAAAGTAGAAACATTGATTTTTACCAAAAAAAGAAAGTAGAAACATATTAGTAAACTGATGCACAACAAAACTTCCCTACAAAATTGCATCTCTCAATTAGAAAGTAGAAACATTGATTTACCAAAAAAAGAAAGTAGAAACATTGTTTGTAACAAAAAATATCAGAAACATTGTTTCATGACTTTCAACTCTCCTCACATTCTCTTTTTTTTTTTACTCCTTTCTTTCTATTATTCTATGTTTACCTGTTTCTCCTTTAGTTCCTTTTTTATTTTGCATATTTTATTCTTTCTCTTTTGTTGTTTTAGTTCATGGTTGGTAGCAAAGATGCTTTCTACAAATCTACCGGTCATAAATACAAGCTAAATTTTATGACCTCAACTATGGTTTTCAAAGTAACCGCTCCTGAGATACCTAGGTATCATTTTGATTTTGTGCCCTTTTCCGAAATTCTCAATGCTACCGACGAGTCTAGGTTGGTTGGTAAGTTTGTTTACACGACTTCATCTTATTTTATTCGTGTTGTATAATGTTAAACCTTTGCTGATATTTTAATGGCTATTCGTTTTCGATATGCTCAGATGTGATCGGTCATGTAGTTGAGAAAGGTGTTGTGAAGGAAACAATTGCTAATGGTAAAAAGTGCAAAGTTACAAACTTGACATTGAAGGATTTAGAGTAAGATATATCTTTGTTTAATTGATATACTTACACTACTGTTTTTTTTTTTTTTTTGCATGGGTTAACTATTGAGTATGAATATTGTAGAAACAATCGATTACACTGCTCTTTGTGGAACGATTTTGTTGTGCGCTTTCACCAACTTATGGATACCCATAAATCATCTGAACCTTCTGTTATGATACTGCAATTGGTCAGACTAAAGAAAAACTCATATTTAGGTATGACACTTTTAATTGGGTGATTGATGCAAAATACCAAATATATTTAAGCTAAAGAATCTTAATATGGTTATTAGGTGCTATGGGAGTAATCAATATTTTTTCAACTTCCATATCATTTTAGTGACTTATGCATTAAAAATCTTATTTCTTCAACAACACATCATATATGTAGAGATGTTCTGGATCTGTTATGGTAAGGACCTGTGATATAGAGGATGCTTTAGGTTGGTATTATCAGTCGTGCACCGTTTGTTAAACCAAGGTTACTATAACAGATGGCATTATTTCCTGTGATAGATGCGGCGAGCCAAGGACCGCAGTTCCTAGGTATATATTCTGCAATTGATTTATTCTTAATTTAACTCCTACTTCTATTTAACATTTGACTACCTTTTTTCAGATATAAGGTCCACCTACAAGTAATAGACAACTCCGGATCTACTACTTTTACTTTGTTTGACCGTGTTGTCTCTCGAGTGTTGGGTATAAGTGTTCAAAATCTTCTTGCAACTGAATCAAGTATTAACTTATTTAATTTGGCAATTTATTTTTAGTTACTTAACCTAACACTTATTTAAATTATGAATACTTATATAACATTTAATCTCTCAGGATTTAGCCTATCCACCTGAGCTCGACACATTTGTCAATAAAAGGATGTTGTTCAAGGTAGATGTCACTGATGCAAACCTATTACGCAATTGTCGAACTTATACTGTGAGAAAGATGACAGAAGATGAGGAAATTATCGAACGGTTCATGTCTCATCATGCTCTTAATGTAAGAATACACATACGGTTAGAGTACTAATTATTTTAATATAAACAGTTTATTAATAATTAATTTATCATATATATAGGTTGTGAATGGTGATAATGTTGAAGCTGGATGTGTTGAGCTAGGTAGTCAAGTGTAACAACCCGTTTTTCAAAGGCCAGAAAAGGCATTACTTTTTTTTTTTTGTACACATCAGAGTTACGCATAAAAGATTTTAAATGAGCCGGCATTCAAATATACAAAAGAACTCATTACCATAGGTGCTTCGACAAGCAAAGTGTATTCAGGAATAATTACAATCCAAGTCTAAGTATTCAAATACTTACAACAAAACAAGTTGGAATCCTACCTAAACCCAAAAAGTACGGTGTACAACCCACACCGGCGCATAGTCTAACTAAGCTAAGGCTCTAACATCTCACTGGGGCCCGGAACAGCCACCGTCGTCACCACGACCTAGCCCAACATCTGGGTGGGATGAGCCCGCAAATGAAAGAAAGGGTCACCACAAAAATACAAGTATGCATAGATATATAACATTTTCACATCAACGTACATGATATAATTAAATGCACACATAGCCTACAAATGCAGACTCTACATGATCGTGACACCAATCACTGGCTGTCACATGCATGAAATTCCGGAATTTACCTCTCCGCAGAGAGTCGTGATCTTCAAATCACTAACAATCAATATAATCTCGATGATCTTCTAATCAAAGGATTAGGGTGGATCTTCTAATCAAACCCCGTGATCTTCTAATCACGTATTGTACTCAATAAAATCCCGCAGGATTCAAGGTGGATCTTCTAATCGAACCCGGTGGTCTTCTAACCACTACCATGAATGCATGAGCATACGATACAACTTATCTATGCCGATGCATTCAATTACATATCAAACATGCATATGTAATTTCCATACATGTCACTACATATATTTAATTAAATCATATGTAAGACATAATCATTTATTCTTAAACACTTACTCGTCACGAGAATACATAACACAACCATGCCAAACACGCAAACACACCACAGTACAAAGCATACACACATATCATACAGATATAAGACGGAAATAAAGGTGCCCTTACCTCGGCAAGCTTCCGTTACCCTTTTTCGCGAAATTCTACAATTCACGCTACCTAAAATATAAGTAGCGTAAAATCAATAAAATACTCATCGTACATCCTATCGAAACGAAACTTGCTCTCAAAAGTCTAGGGGGGTTTGAGGTACTTTCTAACTCTCTTACTTAGCGATTCCAAGTTCTTCCCATGGTGATAAAAATTCACGAAGTTAAAGACATTATTTTTGCTATACGGAATTAATTTTGTTTCAAAGCATACAATGAAACACTAGAGTTATCAACCCAAAAGAGATCAATTTCACACCACAAAGTCATTTGAAAACAAGCCATATACTTCAAAATAAATCAACAAAATCAGAGTTTTCTTGCGTCGCAAGTTTCAAGTTTTCTTATCAAGTAAAACCATGTACTTCTACTCTTTTAAAACTATAAACATAAACTAACTCAATGATCAATTTCTCCACATTATGGACTTTAAAAATTTTGAAATCTTTTTCCCTTCTCCTCAATTGGCCACGGCCAAGAATGTGAAAAACACTTAATCACTCAAAATTTTTCAATTCCAAAAGCATGGTAATATCCTATAATACCCCAAAATCATTTATCCTCACAATCCAAATCATTTTAAATCAAACTACAATTTTTGACAATTTCAAATTGATTTTCCTTAAGACAAAATCAACACATTTCCTTCCCTAACAAACCATACTCAATTACTCCTTAAAAACCATGATCATGCCTACACAATTGTCTTAGAACATATAACGCCCCAACTAAAATATCTAGAATATTTAGTTATGACATAATAATGGATCTGAGTACAAATAATTTTACTGAATAAATATAGAATTTACACTTGTCTCAATTACATTGTGATAAACTGGTAGAAAATACAGCGGAATGATACAAGAGTTTCTGAGTAAACAAGATAAATAACAACAAGGAGAAGAATAAAAATCTTCTAGTCCGACAATCCAAGCTCGGCTCCAACTGTCAGGCTTCCATCAGGTCCTTGCTCCGAATAACCTGTTTACCTAAAAAAAATTGATTTGGAGTGGGGTGAGACTACTAAGCTTCAGTGAGTCCTACTACCCTCCTAAGGCGACTACGCCGGGGGAACCTAGATAGTGTAATAGTCTAAGTTCAAAATGTTTTACAATTAAGAGTAATATTAATAACAATGAATAAAGGTGTAACACATTTATCAATCTTGTCAATTACTCTTCAAAGACACGCCGAGGCAAGCCGGTCTCGGGTGCCTGACTCTGCGTACTACCGAAACAGAGGCTCGGATTCCGACGTTGGCTCACATAATAAAATGATCAGAATTCAGAGGAATTCTTTAATCACGGCATATAGCTGCCATTTAATTTTTAAAAGAGTATAAGCAGTTCTAACCAATATATCCCACCCAGGGTATCCTAAGCATGTTACTGATAAATTTAAATATACATGTTAATCTCTGACTATATAATCTATTTTACACTATTAAACATGTTCATGAAAGTCCCAGTTGCATTCAGACATAAAACGAGTGTGTGACATTTTAAAAGGTAAAATATGCAGGTTATGTTCCTGCTAAACTCGCTGTGGCGTGTTACTACTCGCTACGGCGAGATTTCATGTCACTGACCTGTAACGCTCGCCCTGGCGAGTCAAGGACTTGCCTGGCGAGTTATACAGACAACAACACTCGCCACGGCGCGTAATCACTCGCTACGGCGAGTTTGACAGCACAGACCCCTGTTTTGCAGAAAATACTATTTTTGAGGGTAAACCACCTACAATCCCCATGCAACCAGTTATGAACATATCTTACAATGTAAATTAAGTTATATAGGAGTAGGAATTGGGAGTGATTCCTACTCTTTCATTATTTTGATCCTAAATCCTAGATTTGCATACATAACATATTTTTGGGGGACTAAGCTTTCTAAAATAATGCTAAGGTTAAGAACCTAGAGAACCCACCTGGTATTACAGCTTTAAACCTGCAAAAGAGCTCTGCTGCAGTCCAAAGCTCCTAGTCCGGACTCACTTGAACCCCCAAGAACTTGTGCTCATGATAATTGGAAAAGAATGGATTCATGAGTGTTTTAAACGAATACTAAGGTTTAAGGTAACGAGACAAACATCATCAGGACAGAAAAGAGGTAATTGAAGGGTTAGAAATAACTCACCAAGGGTAAAGAAGAGGCTAAGGGAATAAGAAAACACATGCAGCAACAAGTGCTGCTCTGCAACACTCGCTGCGGCGAGTAGAACAACTCGCTAAGCGAGTGGCGCGATTTTGACATAAACTCATCTGTTTGCTTGCTGCTGCAACACCCATCTCCAACCATGGTCCTTAAAGGTTATTCCAGTCCCCTACGAAGATTAATTTCACACATGCAACACAGAATTCGAAGTAGGAGAGTAAGATGGTGAGATTGAATCAAAAGAGGGGTTTTTCATGGTTTCATGAAGATTGAGTTTTGAATCTTACCTCTGAGAGATGCTCAAGAACTGAGAAGTATAGATTATCACATGCATGTGTGTTTGCTGAATGATTGAAGATTGTTAGTGGTGTGGGTAGTGATTCGGTGGAAAGGGAAAAATGAAGGAATGAGAGTTGTTTGTTGTTGTTGGCGTGGAGATGAGAAAAGGAGAAAGAATGAGTTGCTGGTCCTTAGTTTAGCTTGTATGTATGTTTACATAGACAAGAATCAAGATAATGGAGTGAGGGGTGAAAGGTATTGGCGTGAGAGGGTGAGAGGGAAAAGAAGAGATTTTGTTACTGATACTTCCACAATGAAGGAGGAAAATGAATACTTGGTCAATGGTTTGGTATAAATAGAAATTGTAATTAGACGGGGGCTCAAAAGCAAGGAGGGGGGCGCGAGAGAAGGTAAGGAGTGGTTGCAAGAAAATGTTTGGTTTCTACACTTAGGTGTTGGTAAAAATACTAGGGTAACTGTGTAATTGATTCGGTCACTTAAAATTCCAAACAAGCTCCAATTAACATCCTCTTAAATAGTACTCTTCTATTAATTTAATTTGGGATGTTACAATCTACCCCCCTTAAAGAATTTCGTCCTCGAAATTCAGAACTTCTTCGCTCTACCTCAGTGTAACTCACTAGATCCACTACCAAAGTCTAGCTTCACCTATTCTCCGGTTTACTATATCCAATTCCTTGGAATAAAACTTTCCTCTTTCAAGGAGTTACTGCCTACAGATCAATCACTTATTCACACTTACAGCGGTCCTCACGCTGCGCACTCTGATTCACTTCATAGTACCATTCTTCTGACTGCGTCATTGAAATCTTAAATCCAAAACCTCTGGTCACAATACTACTTCACTTGGTCAAAGTAGGTCGGTATCTGGCCTGGTTAGGTACACCCTAGAACCTAAGGTAATGGTTACGTTAAGTAGTAAGCCAAGGGGTATAAACTTGAGTATTTCTACTGGTAAATTCAAAATCTTCCTTATCATGATCATTCTCCTTCTGAACACTATTAGGCATGACGTGTCAATTGTACATCTGTACCACGTGTTGTCAAATACTCCAGAATCGATCGAAATATAAAATGAATGGAAAATCGTCTAAACACTACAGATTCGTTTGCCAACGTGTCATACTCGTCCGCAGGCGAGTCTATAGATATCCGATAAAATCTCATCTACAATTTTAATCCATTCTGGCGAGACACGATGATCGAGTTGTACATTCAACATGCGGATGCACTTAGGTCTAGGTTATCTCCCAGGATTAAATGGTCAATCTTGTTTGATGTCCTTTACTGGTAACTAGTGTATGGAGCTTGGCTAAACAATCGGGTTCTAAAACTTGGCTAGTTGAACACTTAAGGTTTGAACTTGTATTGCTGAAGCTGAACCGGAATGTCTGGTTTAAGATAACTTATCGAACTAACTTAATGGATCGCTAAGGTTAAGTGATGGTTTCCAAAGAGGATGAGGCATTAAATAACTCTTTCACTTAAATGATCTGGTTAATGATAACTAAATTTGGAGTTGAAATATTCTGGTCAAGATATTCGGATTAGTACCAGATCTCACAAGGCTACGTGGATGAATTCTTAATTGTTGAAACGTTTGGCAGAGCTGCTCAAGGTTAACACACTGATCTTACATGGTTAAGAACACAGAGTTGAAAAGTTTGAATCCTTAGTCTCTGAATGTTGGTCGGGTCTACTGCCAAGTCTGGTGTTGTTTACGAAAGGATATCCTAATGTTTATACTAGTTGTAGTTTGATTCCTAATAGTACAATGATAATACGGTTAGGAATTGAATGGTTGGAATAATTTCGATAAAGGTATTTTAAAGGGTAATCTAACACAGTCACCTGGCGAAAATTTGGAAAGTGCTAGTGTCCTAATTTTGGTTTCTCTAGTCTAAGTAGTTTGTCTCGAAGTTTCTATTGCTGAGATGCCTAATAGGTCCACTACGCCGACTTACCAACTTTAGGAGTATAAGAGTGGTTATACTTAAATAAATTTTCGCTGGTACGGTACTGCTGAAAGAGAATTCTAATCACCGCTAATTAAAACTAAGTCTCTAGTGGTTCGGTAAATAATTGGTTCCTAGTTGAAATAGTGCACTCGTTCCATTGAGGACATTAAGGTTTGATAATCTTGGAATAGTCTAATCGAGTTAGAATCTTAGGAATTAAAGGGGCAGCGTTGAGTTCTAACTAAGTTCTGCTAACACAAGTGAATTCCTCGCTGGCACAGAACAACTAAATATTAGGGAGGAGTTTCGGTTTACTAACTGCTATTGCTGGGTGTTACTCGGGTCTCCAAACGAGGGTAAATTTTGGCTCTCAATAGGGTGAAGGTTACTTATAGGTTTGGAAAGTTTAGCTGACACACAGCGTCAGTAAAATACTGTTTGTGCACTACGCACTTCAGTATAAGGATACACTTGCATTCATTGCTTGATTATACATCTTACTCCTGTGGCACCTTTTGCCACAGTTCCAACATCCTGTTATGAGAACTTTTCTCCAACGACTGATCCGTGTATGCACCTTCATTGCAACTTACTGCTTGAATCTTAGAGTCCACTTCAGTTCTAAACCATAATACCCTGCCTACCATACACAATACTGAGCTGATCAGACTCAGCATGCGATGGTTTCAGCGTAAACAGTCCAGATCCAAAGGTCTGTATTACTTAGGAAAGGATTGAAATGACTCATGGCAAGGTCCGATACTGGATCGACCTGCTCTGATACCAAATTATAACGCCTCAACTAAAATATCTAGAATATTTAGTTATGACATAATAAATGGATCTGAGTACAAATAATTTTACTGAATAAATATAGAATTTACACTTGTCTAAATTACATTGTGATAAACTGGTAGAAAATACAGCGGAATGATACAAGAGTTTCTGAGTAAACAAGATAAATAACAACAAGGAGAAGAATAAAAATCTTCTAGTCCGACAATCCAAGCTCGGCTCCAACTGTCAGGCTTCCATCAGGTCCTTGCTCCGAATAACCTGTTTACCTAAAAAAAATTGATTTGGAGTGGCGTGAGACTACTAAGCCTCAGTGAGTCCTACTACCCTCCTAAGGCGACTACGCCGGGGGAACCTAGATAGTGTAATAGTCTAAGTTCAAAATGTTTTACAATTAAGAGTAATATTAATAACAATGAATAAAGGTGTAACACATTTATCAATCTTGTCAATTACTCTTCAAAGACACGCCGAGGCAAGCCGGTCTCGGGTGCCTGACTCTGCGTACTACCGAAACAGAGGCTCGGATTCTGACGTTGGCTCACATAATAAAATGATCAGAATTCAGAGGAATTCTTTAATCACGGCATATAGCTGCCATTTAATTTTTAAAAGAGTATAAGCAGTTCTAACCAATATATCCCACCCAGGGTATCCTAAGCATGTTACTGATAAATTTAAATATACATGTTAATCTCTGACTATATAATCTATTTTACACTATTAAACATGTTCATGAGAGTCCCAGTTGCATTCAGACATAAAACGAGTGTGTGACATTTTAAAAGGTAAAATATGCAGGTTATGTTCCTGCTAAACTCGCTGTGGCGTGTTACTACTCGCTACGGCGAGATTTCATGTCACTGACCTGTAACGCTCGCCCTGGCGAGTCAAGGACTCGCCTGGCGAGTTATACAGGCAACAACACTCGCCACGGCGCGTAATCACTCGCTACGGCGAGTTTGACAGCACAGACCCCTATTTTGCAGAAAATACTATTTTTGAGGGTAAACCACCTACAATCCCCATGCAACCAGTTATGAACATATCTTACAATGTAAATTAAGTTATATAGGAGTAGGAATTGGGAGTGATTCATACTCTTTCATTATTTTGATCCTAAATCCTAGATTTGCATACATAACATATTTTTGGGGGACTAAGCTTTCTAAAATAATGCTAAGGTTAAGTACCTAGAGAACCCACCTGGTATTACAGCTTTAAATCTGCAAAAGAGCTCTGCTGCAGTCCAAAGCTCCTAGTCCGGACTCACTTGAACCCCCAAGAACTTGTGCTCGTGATAATTGGAAAAGAATGGATTCATGAGTGTTTTAAACGAATACTAAGGTTTAAGGTAACGAGACAAACATCATCAGGACAGAAAAGAGGTAATTGAAGGGTTAGAAATAACTCACCAAGGGTAAAGAAGAGGCTAAGGGAATAAGAAAACACATGCAGCAACAAGTGCTGCTCTGCAACACTCGCTGCGGCGAGTAGAACAACTCGCTAAGCGAGTGGCGCGATTTTGACATAAACTCATCTGTTTGCTTGCTGCTGCAACACCCATCTCCAACCATGGTCCTTATAGGTTATTCCAGTCCCCTACGAAGATTAATTTCACACATGCAACACAGAATTCGAAGTAGGAGAGTAAGATGGTGAGATTGAATCAAAAGAGGGGTTTTTCATGGTTTCATGAAGATTGAGTTTTGAATCTTACCTCTGAGAGATGCTCAAGAACTGAGAAGTATAGATTATCACATGCATGTGTGTTTGCTGAATGATTGAAGATTGTTAGTGGTGTGGGTAGTGATTCGGTGGAAAGGGAAAAATGAAGGAATGAGAGTTGTTTGTTGTTGTTGGCGTGGAGATGAGAAAAGGAGAAAGAATGAGTTGCTGGTCCTTAGTTTAGCTTGTATGTATGTTTACATAGACAAGAATCAAGATAATGGAGTGAGGGGTGGAAGGTATTGGCGTGAGAGGGTGAGAGGGAAAAGAAGAGATTTTGTTACTGATACTTCCACAATGAAGGAGGAAAATGAATACTTGGTCAATGGTTTGGTATAAATAGAAATTGTAATTAGACGGGGGCTCAAAAGCAAGGAGGGGGGCGCGAGAGAAGGTAAGGAGTGGTTGCAAGAAAATGTTTGGTTTCTACACTTAGGTGTTGGTAAAAATACTAGGGTAACTGTGTAATTGATTCGGTCACTTAAAATTCCAAACAAGCTCCAATTAACATCCTCTTAAATAGTACTCTTCTATTAATTTAATTTGGGATGTTACAATCTACCCCCCTTAAAGAATTTCGTCCTCGAAATTCAGAACTTCTTCGCTCTACCTCAGTGTAACTCACTAGATCCACTACCAAAGTCTAGCTTCACCTATTCTCCGGTTTACTATATCCAATTCCTTGGAATAAAACTTTCCTCTTTCAAGGAGTTACTGCCTACAGATCAATCACTTATTCACACTTACAGCGGTCCTCACGCTGCGCACTCTGATTCACTTCATAGTACCATTCTTCTGACTGCGTCATTGAAATCTTAAATCCAAAACCTCTGGTCACAATACTACTTCACTTGGTCAAAGTAGGTCGGTATCTGGCCTGGTTAGGTACACCCTAGAACCTAAGGTAATGGTTACGTTAAGTAGTAAGCCAAGGGGTATAAACTTGAGTATTTCTACTGGTAAATTCAAAATCTTCCTTATCATGATCATTCTCCTTCTGAACACTATTAGGCATGACGTGTCAATTGTACATCTGTACCACGTGTTGTCAAATACTCCAGAATCGATCGAAATATAAAATGAATGGAAAATCGTCTAAACACTACAGATTCGTTTGCCAACGTGTCATACTCGTCCGCAGGCGAGTCTATAGATATCCGATAAAATCTCATCTACAATTTTAATCCATTCTGGCGAGACACGATGATCGAGTTGTACATTCAACATGCGGATGCACTTAGGTCTAGGTTATCTCCCAGGATTAAATGGTCAATCTTGTTTGATGTCCTTTACTGGTAACTAGTGTATGGAGCTTGGCTAAACAATCGGGTTCTAAAACTTGGCTAGTTGAACACTTAAGGTTTGAACTTGTATTGCTGAAGCTGAACCGGAATGTCTGGTTTAAGATAACTTATCGAACTAACTTAATGGATCGCTAAGGTTAAGTGATGGTTTCCAAAGAGGATGAGGCATTAAATAACTCTTTCACTTAAATGATCTGGTTAATGATAACTAAATTTGGAGTTGAAATATTCTGGTCAAGATATTCGGATTAGTACCAGATCTCACAAGGCTACGTGGATGAATTCTTAATTGTTGAAACGTTTGGCAGAGCTGCTCAAGGTTAACACACTGATCTTACATGGTTAAGAACACAGAGTTGAAAAGTTTGAATCCTTAGTCTCTGAATGTTGGTCGGGTCTACTGCCAAGTCTGGTGTTGTTTACGAAAGGATATCCTAATGTTTATACTAGTTGTAGTTTGATTCCTAATAGTACAATGATAATACGGTTAGGAATTGAATGGTTGGAATAATTTCGATAAAGGTATTTTAAAGGGTAATCTAACACAGTCACCTGGCGAAAATTTGGAAAGTGCTAGTGTCCTAATTTTGGTTTCTCTAGTCTAAGTAGTTTGTCTCGAAGTTTCTATTGCTGAGATGCCTAATAGGTCCACTACGCCGACTTACCAACTTTAGGAGTATAAGAGTGGTTATACTTAAATAAATTTTCGCTGGTACGGTACTGCTGAAAGAGAATTCTAATCACCGCTAATTAAAACTAAGTCTCTAGTGGTTCGGTAAATAATTGGTTCCTAGTTGAAATAGTGCACTCGTTCCATTGAGGACATTAAGGTTTGATAATCTTGGAATAGTCTAATCGAGTTAGAATCTTAGGAATTAAAGGGGCAGCGTTGAGTTCTAACTAAGTTCTGCTAACACAAGTGAATTCCTCGCTGGCACAGAACAACTAAATATTAGGGAGGAGTTTCGGTTTACTAACTGCTATTGCTGGGTGTTACTCGGGTCTCCAAACGAGGGTAAATTTTGGCTCTCAATAGGGTGAAGGTTACTTATAGGTTTGGAAAGTTTAGCTGACACACAGCGTCAGTAAAATACTGTTTGTGCACTACGCACTTCAGTATAAGGATACACTTGCATTCATTGCTTGATTATACATCTTACTCCTGTGGCACCTTTTGCCACAGTTCCAACATCCTGTTATGAGAACTTTTCTCCAACGACTGATCCGTGTATGCACCTTCATTGCAACTTACTGCTTGAATCTTAGAGTCCACTTCAGTTCTAAACCATAATACCCTGCCTACCATACACAATACTGAGCTGATCAGACTCAGCATGCGATGGTTTCAGCGTAAACAGTCCAGATCCAAAGGTCTGTATTACTTAGGAAAGGATTGAAATGACTCATGGCAAGGTCCGATACTGGATCGACCTGCTCTGATACCAAATTATAACGCCTCAACTAAAATATCTAGAATATTTAGTTATGACATAATAAATGGATCTGAGTACAAATAATTTTACTGAATAAATATAGAATTTACACTTGTCTAAATTACATTGTGATAAACTGGTAGAAAATACAGCGGAATGATACAAGAGTTTCTGAGTAAACAAGATAAATAACAACAAGGAGAAGAATAAAAATCTTCTAGTCCGACAATCCAAGCTCGGCTCCAACTGTCAGGCTTCCATCAGGTCCTTGCTCCGAATAACCTGTTTACCTAAAAAAAATTGATTTGGAGTGGCGTGAGACTACTAAGCCTCAGTGAGTCCTACTACCCTCCTAAGGCGACTACGCCGGGGGAACCTAGATAGTGTAATAGTCTAAGTTCAAAATGTTTTACAATTAAGAGTAATATTAATAACAATGAATAAAGGTGTAACACATTTATCAATCTTGTCAATTACTCTTCAAAGACACGCCGAGGCAAGCCGGTCTCGGGTGCCTGACTCTGCGTACTACCGAAACAGAGGCTCGGATTCTGACGTTGGCTCACATAATAAAATGATCAGAATTCAGAGGAATTCTTTAATCACGGCATATAGCTGCCATTTAATTTTTAAAAGAGTATAAGCAGTTCTAACCAATATATCCCACCCAGGGTATCCTAAGCATGTTACTGATAAATTTAAATATACATGTTAATCTCTGACTATATAATCTATTTTACACTATTAAACATGTTCATGAGAGTCCCAGTTGCATTCAGACATAAAACGAGTGTGTGACATTTTAAAAGGTAAAATATGCAGGTTATGTTCCTGCTAAACTCGCTGTGGCGTGTTACTACTCGCTACGGCGAGATTTCATGTCACTGACCTGTAACGCTCGCCCTGGCGAGTCAAGGACTCGCCTGGCGAGTTATACAGGCAACAACACTCGCCACGGCGCGTAATCACTCGCTACGGCGAGTTTGACAGCGCAGACCCCTATTTTGCAGAAAATACTATTTTTGAGGGTAAACCACCTACAATCCCCATGCAACCAGTTATGAACATATCTTACAATGTAAATTAAGTTATATAGGAGTAGGAATTGGGAGTGATTCATACTCTTTCATTATTTTGATCCTAAATCCTAGATTTGCATACATAACATATTTTTGGGGGACTAAGCTTTCTAAAATAATGCTAAGGTTAAGTACCTAGAGAACCCACCTGGTATTACAGCTTTAAATCTGCAAAAGAGCTCTGCTGCAGTCCAAAGCTCCTAGTCCGGACTCACTTGAACCCCCAAGAACTTGTGCTCGTGATAATTGGAAAAGAATGGATTCATGAGTGTTTCAAACGAATACTAAGGTTTAAGGTAACGAGACAAACATCATCAGGACAGAAAAGAGGTAATTGAAGGGTTAGAAATAACTCACCAAGGGTAAAGAAGAGGCTAAGGGAATAAGAAAACACATGCAGCAACAAGTGCTGCTCTGCAACACTCGCTGCGGCGAGTAGAACAACTCGCTAAGCGAGTGGCGCGATTTTGACATAAACTCATATGTTTGCTTGCTGCTGCAACACCCATCTCCAACCATGGTCCTTATAGGTTATTCCAGTCCCCTACGAAGATTAATTTCACACATGCAACACAGAATTCGAAGTAGGAGAGTAAGATGGTGAGATTGAATCAAAAGAGGGGTTTTTCATGGTTTCATGAAGATTGAGTTTTGAATCTTACCTCTGAGAGATGCTCAAGAACTGAGAAGTATAGATTATCACATGCATGTGTGTTTGCTGAATGATTGAAGATTGTTAGTGGTGTGGGTAGTGATTCGGTGGAAAGGGAAAAATGAAGGAATGAGAGTTGTTTGTTGTTGTTGGCGTGGAGATGAGAAAAGGAGAAAGAATGAGTTGCTGGTCCTTAGTTTAGCTTGTATGTATGTTTACATAGACAAGAATCAAGATAATGGAGTGAGGGGTGGAAGGTATTGGCGTGAGAGGGTGAGAGGGAAAAGAAGAGATTTTGTTACTGATACTTCCACAATGAAGGAGGAAAATGAATACTTGGTCAATGGTTTGGTATAAATAGAAATTGTAATTAGACGGGGGCTCAAAAGCAAGGAGGGGGGCGCGAGAGAAGGTAAGGAGTGGTTGCAAGAAAATGTTTGGTTTCTACACTTAGGTGTTGGTAAAAATACTAGGGTAACTGTGTAATTGATTCGGTCACTTAAAATTCCAAACAAGCTCCAATTAACATCCTCTTAAATAGTACTCTTCTATTAATTTAATTTGGGATGTTACAGAACAATTTTGAAAACTCTCCCTCCCTTTCCATTATTATGCCACGGCCAAAAGAGGGAAATTAAGGCCAACCCTCAAAAATTTTCAATTTAAAACCCTAGTGATAATCCTTTAGTTTGCAAGGTCATACAATTGTTCCATTCACAATTTTGAGAACCAAAACAAAATTCCCCTAAAACATGTTTATCAAATTACTCAAGAACACCATAAAAATTATTTTCTTATTTTTCAAAACAAAGTTCATAATCCAACATCCATTTTGCCACAAAGCTCAAAACTAACATCAAAAATCAAAACATATATCAATTACTCATGGTTATGCTCTTTTCAAAAAAAAATCTTAAAACCCTAACTTAAATTTGTGAAAACTTTAAATCAACCATGGGAATCATCTCATCCTTCACTCATGTGTACTAATTAACTCTTATGAACACATCTTTGGAACCAACAACTAATTAAAACAAGTTCTACTAATTTCTTCTCAAGAACACAATCATAAAGAACTTAAAAATCCAAGAGATTCATGGAGAGATAAGGAAAAGAAGAGGTTAGTTACCTTAAGTGAAAGTGATTCCTTAGTAAGCTAATGATCCAAACTTGAGAAGATGAGAATTGAAATTTTTGAATGGATAATGAGAGTGAGTGAGAGTTCGGCCGAGAGAGAGTGAGGAGGGAGTATTTGTGATTTTCCTTCTAAGTCCACAAGGTTAAACCTCCTTACTATGCAAAAGTCTTGATCAAACTAAGCCCTTGGATCAAAAGCAAAAGCTTACAAGACTAATCCCTAGCCATTGGATCAAAATAAACTCATGATTGATTTTTGAACAAATATCTAGCTATTTCCCCCTTTACGCTTCTCAGCTCTCGCGTTCGCTCTCGGCGAGTCGCACCTCGCTAACGGACGGAAATCACAAAAATATAAAATCTATCAAATAAACGTCCGTCGTAAACCGTTTCCAAATATTATCGCTAAATCTTTTTCCCCGACTGTAATTTTCTTCCTCGCCCTCAAAAATTATTCTGACAACATATCCTAACTCACGCCGATATATAAAACTCCCATCTAAATTTCTACGGAATTCAGACATCGTAAAAAAAATTCCAACAGCGGGTAAAATTCCTACTCGTTTTTCCAAAAACCAGAATAAACCAAAACTCGCGATTCTGACTACACATAAACCTTCTTATACTCAAAAGAAGACTACGACCCAAAATTCTGTGCCTTTCCAGCGCACGAGCACAAAACAGGCTCCATTTCAGCAAAAAATTATATTAACGCGACAATACTCACGAAACCCTAAAAACTTAGCCGACACTAAAGTTCCTTAGAAAAGCTGTACAGTGGAAGCTTGGGTCTTACATCAAGCTGCATATACCAATGTACGCTACATAGTACATGTGCTTTCTTTATATTTTTGTATCAAATCAATACTTTCTTATACTTTGGTAATTAACTTTCGCTATCTTAATTGTTTGATTTTTTATTGTATACCTAGGATGTTGTTGAGGGAAGTGATTCAACCAAAGATGACAAGAATACTCTGGCTACTCCGACAAGCAAGAATTCGGGAAAAAGGTCTATTGACAGTGTTGAATCAATTTCTAATAAGGATGCTGATGGCAGCGCTTGGTCTACATCTAATAAAATTCAGAAACTTGCCTTTGTGAAGATTGAAAAAATGGATTAATGTGTTTATTGTAAGACCCAAGATTCCACGGTACAGTTTTTCTAAGGAACTCTAGTGTCGGCTACGAGTTTAGGGTTTTTGGTGAAGCGGTTTTGTGAGTATCGTCGCATTAATGGGATTTTTGCTGAAACGGAGCCTGTTTTGTGCCCGTGCGCTGGAAAGGCACAGACTTTCGGGTCGTGATCCTCTTTTAAGTATGAGGAGATTTCTGTGGTTTTAGAATAACGAGTTTTGGATTATTCTTGTTTTTGGAAAAACGAGTAAGATTTTACCCGCTGTTGTGAAATTTTACTGGTTCTGAATTCAGTAGGATTTCGGTTGGGAGTTTTATATATCTGCGCGAGTTAGGATATGTTCTGAGAATAATTTTCTAAGGTATGGAAGAAAATTACAGTCGCGGAAAAAGATTCGGCGATAAGTTTTGGAAATGTTAAACGTTAGACGTTCTTTCCGTAGGTTTTACGTTTTTGTGATTTACGTTCGTCGCGACGCGCGAGAGCTGAACGCGTGACTCATTATGGGAGAGTTGTTTTAATCTTGTGACTTATTCATAAAGTAAAGTGATCCAATGGCTAGGGTTTAAGCTTGGACTTTTGACTTTGATCCAATGGTGGTTTGGCTATCAAGAGCTTTACATAGTAAGGAGGTTTATCTCATTTGTGGACTTAGAAAGAATTTCACTCCTCTTGCTCTCTCTTGACCGTGTTCCTTCTTCTTCTTTGCTCACCTTCACAAATTTTCATTTCCTCACCATTTCACTCCATTTCAAGCTTGGAAGCTTAGTGGAAAGTCGTAGAGAATCACTTTCTAAAGGTAACCCTCTCTTCTCATCTCCTAGGTTGGTAGATTTTTAGAGTTGTGAGGTTTTTGGGTTTATGTTCTTAAGAGGGTTTGGTGAGAAAGGTTGTTCTTGCTAGTTCTTGTTTCATGAAAGTTGTTCATGAGAGTTTAGTAAGCATGCTAGGCTTTGTTGTTTTTGTTTT
Organism: Trifolium repens; assembly: GCA_030408175.1. Classification (NCBI taxonomy): domain Eukaryota; kingdom Viridiplantae; phylum Streptophyta; class Magnoliopsida; order Fabales; family Fabaceae; genus Trifolium; species Trifolium repens. The sequence goes on from CP125846.1 coordinate 40,363,951, forward strand.
CCATGAGGTGGTGAAAAATCTCATGAGAAAAGTTAGGGTTTTGGTTGGTTTATGTATTGATCAATAACATGTGGTTAAGTTGTAAGGTTTTGAAAAGAAAAGTTGTCTTTGAACCTTTGGGCAAAAGGGAAATGCGTTGTATGGTTTTGTTTTAGAAAATTCGATGAAAAATATTTTGGAGTTTATGAAAATATTTACTAAGTGTTTTGTGTGGTATTTTGGGGTCCAAGTGGTTTAAAACTCTTGTGACATGTGGTGTTGTTTTTCGCCTAGAAAACATGTTTGAAAATGATTTCAAGTCGGTTAAGGCCCGTAATAAAACTTGTGCTTGGGTTTGGTTTTGATTTTGGAAATGAAAATCAAATGACTTGCACTCAAAGCAACCAACATGCTTTCGGAGATGTGTTGCTTGCTTATGAAAATGGTTTGCTTTTGTGCCTTGAAAAAGTGTTGGGAACTAATAGAATCAAACTAGGCTTGGGTGGAAAAAGGTAGTGTGAGTTGCTGTCTTTTGCTGTCATGACAGGTGCAACTCGCTGGGCGAGTGCTTACTCGCCAGGGCGAGTGTCACAGGTCATGACAACACGCCAGGGCGAGCTCCAGGGCGAGTAAGACCAGTCCTCCCTGCCTTCACTCGCCACCAACTCGCCAGGGCGAGCTATGGGAGTTGAGATTTTGGATTCTGATTTCTAAAACTTGGTTTTTAACTTCTAATCCCTTTTTATTAATTTATGGAAGTGGTTGGAATTGGAAACGAGTTTTTCGGGTACTCGGAAAGTCCGTAACTTGTAACGCAAGAAAACGGCCATTTTGCATTTCAAATTATTTAAGACTTTTGACAATTGTTTTGGGTCCTAAAAATAGTACAAATAACTCATGGTGGTTGATCAATACGATAGATTTTGGTATGGTATCCGAAAGAGTGAATTTTCCTTAGAAACCTTTAGAGTTTTTGGGGTTTTGATGTAGTTTCATTACATTGGGTTTGGAAACGATGTATTGATTGTCGGTTGCTTGTTTTAGGGAGCACGTAGTGTTGTGTGAACGTTGCTTGTTGTGAGTGCTTGCCGAGGTAAGGGCTCCACTTTATTTCCGTCTTTTCAAACGGTTTTGTTAAACATGCTTTAGATTTGTTGTGTTGCAAATGGTGGTGTGCTTGGCATGTTTTTGTGATGTATTCTCGATATGAGATCGTGGTAAATACATGATTCGTTGTCTTACATATGTTTGGTGAAATATGTGTATGAGCAGGTGATTAAATACATATGACTAGATGTATATGTATGTGTTGTTGTGGTGTGATTACATATGCGTGTACGATATGTATGTGTTGCATTAGCATATAAGGGGAATCGTATGCTCATGCATTCATAGTACGTGATTATCGGGAATGGATCACGGGGTGCGATTATCGGGAATGGATCCACCTTACTCCTACAAGAATTATTGAGTCCAATAAGCGGTTATCGGGAATGGACTGCGGGGTGCGATTATCGGGAATGGATCCATCCTAACCCTTTGTGGTTTTATTGATTATGATTACTGACTTCCGGAATTCATATGCATGTGGTAATGGGGAATCTACCACACTCATTGTAGAGGTCTGCATTAGGCTCGGTGTGCATTATATCTTAAGCCCGTTGGTGGGAATTGCTTTTGTGTTAAAGAGCTTTCTCTTGTGTATGTGGAAACTTGTTATGTGTACATCTTTCGCACTGGTTATATATATATACTTTTATTTTGTGGTGACCCTTTCTTTCATTTGCGGGCTCATCCCACCCCAGATGACGATGTAGGTCGAGAGGATGGTGTTGGCAGCTCTAGGCCATAGTGAGCTTGTGTTGAAGCTTAGAGTAGTTAGACTATGCGCCGGTGTGTGTTGTGCACCGTGCTTTTGGGTTAGCATAGAGTTTTCTAACTTGTTTTGATTACTTAGACTTGGACTGTAATTATTCAGGGATACACTTTGCTTGTCGAAGCACCTTTTGGTAATGAGTTCTTTTGTATATTTGAATGCCGGCTCATTTAAAATCTTTTATGTGTAACTCTGATTGTGTACAAAAAAAAAAATATATAGTGCCTTTTCTGGCCTTTGAAAAACGGGTTGTTACATTTATAGTTTTTCTATTCTCAGTAGTGTCATCTACTGTCATATTTTACTATGTTTCCGTTTTAATCCAGTCAAATTTTATTTGTTTTTATCTATTTCTCAATCTTCGGTTGAGACACGTGATTTAATTATAATAAAAGAATTTGGATTATGTTGATTTTGACTTGCAATTTGGTTATATTTGCTGCCGTAACAATATTTGTAACTTTGTCATTTTACATTGGATATCATTGAAACCAATCCGAAATTTGATCCGATTCGGCGGTTTACACAAAATATAAGCAATGGCTAGAGATCAAATTCTTGATCAAATACTAAATTTAAGAGACTGATTCAATTTAATTCAAATTCTTAAATTGTAATATGAATTTCTACCTAATAAATTTTGAACCTAAATACATAAGACATGACATTTTGGTATCATACAAGCTCATACTCATATCCAGCTACCCGTACTAAGCAAACGCCTATTCAAATTTCTAATCCTTTGTTTGCTTCTAAAAATGGATTCCCATCTAAGGGTCCTTTGGTCTGGTTTTTTTAGATCTTAGAAGTTATCTGAAAGCGAAAAGTGAAAATAATAGTTTTTCTGAAAAAAGATAAAGTTGTCTGGTAAATTGTTTTTTTATTTGGTAAAATATATATATATTTTTTTAAAAAAAAAGATAATAACAAACTAAACATTAATATGAAACATAAGAAAAGATGATAACAAACTAGATTAAACTAAATTTACTAAATATAATAACAAAAAAACTCAGAATTTTTTTCCAAAAGTAGGTTTCAACCTCTTCTCTTAGAAGCTCTTTTGATTCAATTTTATACATTAAAGAAAAGTTGTTTTTTATGGCTAAGAGCTTTATTAAAATTGTGTGTTGGCCCAACTTTTAGCTTAAATCTATTTAAATTTTTATTTCATTTTATTTAAAAAAAATTAATTTTAATTATAACAACTTAAATCGTACTGATAACACTCCAATTAAACCGTGCAACGCACGGGTCAGAGTCTAGTTATAATAAAACGAGAGTAACTAAAGGCACCCTAAACCCTAACCCTAATATGAATGGTCTAGATTTTGACACGTGAAAAAAAAATGATATCAACGGCTACGATAAAAATTTAAATACTATGTTGCCACATCAATTAATGAATGTGACACGTCATGTGTTTAAAAACGCAATCCATGATGTGTCGATATATGATTGGATGTCTGTATAAACACTAATTTTTAGGAACAATATTATTTAATAAATAAAACCACGCATCCTTTTAGTGTATATCTATTTTTTATAAGATTTAGTGTATATCCTTTTAGTGTATATTTAAATATTAATAATAGTAATATTTAGTGTTCGGTTCTTTTTTTTCTATTATATTTCTTATATATAGTATTTGCCATTGTTTTTTTTTTTAAACCAGTATTTGCCATTGATTTGTTGTTTAGTGTTCAGTTCTTTTTTTCTATTATATTTCTTATATATAGTAGTATTTGCCATTGATTTGTTTTTTCTTTAGATTAAATCAATATTTTTTTTTCTTTACAAATAGGCTCAACGTATAAAAATACTTAAAAACCGCACTAGATAGGCTTTAACAATCGATACTAATCTGTACGATGGATCTGGATAACTATGTATACATATATATGATCTTGAATTTTGTACTCTTGATTATGGAAGGACTTTATCTGCCCCTTTTCTACCGTTATCTCTTCTAAATTATTTTTCAAATGGTGAGTGTATATTTAAACTTTAATTTGTAAGTGTATGATTGTAGAAACATTACTTTGTTTTTAGAGTTACAATTTTGAATTTTTAGAAGAGTTATTGACAGTGTTGTATAATTTTAGGTTTCTATGGTAGTTTTTGCAGGTTTCTTCTTAACTTGGTTTTTTTTTTTTGTAATTCTTAGTTGTTACAGTAAATTAGTTTTAAAGAATTGGACGCTGATTATATATTGACTCTTTTTAGCTTCGTAGCAGTGGATGTGCAAATGACATATGGTGGTATCATGACAGCGATATAATAGCCCTGTGGTTGAGTGTTTGAGCGAGGTTGGTTTTCTAATGTGAATGTGGCAGTGTAAATCGTCCTACACAATTTTATAGATGATGTATCTTTCTTCTCTGGATTTTGAATGGATTTTCTTTGTATTGTTCCTTTTTTATTTTGCATCTTTTATTTGTTTCTCTTTTTATTCTCTCTTTTGTTGTTTCCGATTATGATTTTTTCCTTTTTTTTAATTTTTTTTCTTCTTTCGAATAGGAAAAAGAAATCAGGAATACCTATTTTAACATGTATTGAATAACACAAAGGGACCAACTCAAAAAACATCAAGACTATTTTAACATGCACAACAACTCTATTTTAGAATTCACTGTTGAAGAGAGAATTATTGGTAAGTAATTCTTTGATTGTGTTAAGTGATGTCTTCTAAGTGCATGCAAAAAATTTTTTTTGAAACAATAAAGTGTTGCAAATATCATTATTTAACTTCCCCGATTTTTTTATAATAGATTACATGGTCTATATATTGATCTCATTTGAGGTAAGGCTCTAATATGCATTTGAATTCATCACGTAATGCCATGTTTATGCTCTATTATGTTTCCTAATGGCATTTTTTGATCTGTCATTATCTTATGTTTGTTTAGAGCATGTTTGTTACAGTTATAACTATAGCTGTCACTAAATGGGTGCATATTACTCTTACCAAACAATTATTGATTTGTTTATATGTAAGTTTAAAGTAGCATATATAACCTTTCTTTCTTTTATATTTTTGTGTCATTGTGTTTCTACTTACTTTCATTCATTTTGATATTTTTATCGGGCGTACACTTTACCTATCTTTGAGAAATTTGATGCAATAACTCTTATTTGGATTTTGGATAGAGGCAACTCTGTTTGTATATTAAAATTTGTGAATCAGATTTCAGTGTTTGAAGGTAATTATATTTTGTTATCTTTATGATATTTTTGTTGTGTAAATTGCAACTAATTGAGTTTTGTTGTTGTCTATTGAGATTGTTTATAGTATTTTTCATACATTCCCTTTTATATTTTGGCATGTTAATTGAATTCATGAAAGATAGTACTTTTAATTGAATTCATTCTCACAACTATTTTGTATCAATTGAAAACAATGCAGGTTTTGGTTATGTACTTTGAATTTTCCAAGCAACTCCAATAACAAGAAGTACATTAGCAACAAAGAAAAGAAAGGAAGAAAAGTTGTCTCTAAACCGAAATATGTCTCTGCTACCTAAAACACTATGCAGCTTAAGTTTATTTATTATTAATAAGTAATCATTGCATTTGAATATACCTTATTCATGCAATAAATAGGGCGCAACACAATTATTTTAGTTTGTGCGCTCAATGTAAGCCTATTTAATTAACATAAAATAGATGTTTTGTGCATATAATTTCTTTTTCCATTCCCTTTATCAAATATTATGAAGTTCAATATATTTATAAATATAAGCTTAGTCAAGGTGATGTATCGCCTAATTGATTAATTCATAACAATTGGGAACTAGAAACGGGTGATATATACAAAATAGCACGTAAAATTCCTTTTGATAAAGACAATAAATGAAATATAGCAGCACTTTGATTGAGAGCAAATTTTTTAACCATTCAATCTGGTATAAAATCACATCTAATAATCTCACTCCAAACATAATATGAATGTTAGATATAATATCTTGATATGTTAGTAAGGAAATATAAAATCAATATGAATAAAATATTATTTTTACTGTTTTATTTTAGTTTTGTTGTAGACATTGTTCTAATTAATTAGGATGTACATAGTTATTACAATTTTACGGTATAGTAAATGTATAAATCAAATTGAAAATTATATTTGATAATATAACAAAACCGTGCATCGCACGGGTCGGTGTCTAGTTATAATAAAACGAGAGTAACTAGAGGCACCCTAAACCCTAACTCTAATATGAATGGTCTAGATTTTGACACGTGGAAAAAAATATTATATCAATGGCTACGATAAAAATTTAAATAATTAATTTTTAGTACTATTTAATTTTATTGTGATCCTTCTAATTTTAATGCATCTGAAGAAAAAAAAATGAGATAAACATTAAAAAAAATTGAGATCGGTCAAAAACAAAAAGAGGTAAACATTAATAAAACAAAAATACTAATAAACAACTCCTAAAATTATGTATAGATTCCACTTAGTTGAGGTTTATAAATTCAAGCACCCTCAAAGTATTTTTCTCTCACTATATTTTTTGTTTATAATTTATATATTTGTCTTCATAGAGTTTAATTTGTTTCCATATTTTATCGGTTTATAGGATACTGATTTTGATTTGATTTTAGTTTATTCAATTTCAATGACTTAATTTCTCTTTACCTAACCATACTGTAATTACGTTTTTATGTTTCTTATATACTATTTTTCTTTACAAAATTTATGATTTGATTTGAATTATTTTGATGTGTTCTTATATTATTTTGCAGGTTCACAAAGTTATTAATGAAAGTTATCTTATATTATTTTGATGTGTTTTTATGTTTAATGTTTTATGTCGTTGGATCAAATCTATAATTTATTTTGAATATATTTGAATCTTCTTTCAAATAAAATATCCACTAATATCCAAGGTTGTCAGATAGGTGTCATTTGTCGCGACATACATTAATATCCAAGGTTGTCAGAACCGGACCGGACCGGCCGGTCGGACCGATCGAACCGGGAACCGGACCTGCATCTGATCCGAGTCAGCCGCAAAACCGGTATGCGGATGAACCGTCATTGAACCGGAAAAAACCGGTGAACCGGTTTAAAAAAATTACTTATTTTTTTAATTGAAAAAATTTTAAAAAAATCCACAAATTAAGTGGGTCAATCTCATACCACTAAAAGTCACATTAAATGATGATCAATCAAGTGGGAGACTTCAAATGCACTAAGAAACATCCTAACAAAGACTTATTTATAACCAAGTGGGAGAATTCAAGTATCAGATTTTTCCAATGTAGGATTTCATAGAGTAGTTCATATACAAAGACACTCTATTTTTATTTACAAAACACATTTAACTTTATTTTTTATTAATAATTTGTAATGAGATTAAAAAAGGCATATTTATTTTATTTTATTTTATAAAACATACTTAAATTTATATTTGTTGTAAATGTCCAACAGATTTAAAATAAATATAAAGAAAAAAGAAACCAACTTTCTCAATAACTATTTTTTTTTTAATTTAAATTATACAATTATAAGCTTTTATATGGACTTCAATTTTTAATAGTGTAAAATTATATATATTGTCTAACTTTTAGTTTACTATTATTATTATATATTATTTAAAATATAAAAATTATATATTTAATTAAAAACGGTCCGACTCCGGTCCGACCTCGGTCCAACCATTGAACCTTGAACCGGTAAGCTCACTGGTTCGATGTCCGGTCCTGACAACCTTGCAAATATCAATCAATATTATTTTCCTTAAAAATAGGATTTAACCTTGAAGAAGTAAGATATATACTTGAAAAATATATTTTAAAAACTCTCAAAAATAGTATTGCTATAGTTTTATACTATAGTTATTAAGAAATAGACAATATATATAATTTTATACTATTAAAAATTGAAGTTCATATAAAGCTTATAATTGTATAATTTAAATTAAAAAAATAGTTATTAAGAAAGTTGGTTGATTTTTTCTTTATATTTATTTTAAATTTGTTGGTAATTTACAACAAATATAAATTTAAGTGTGTTTTGTAAAATGTAAGACCCGTAGAATTTCAATAGTAGGAATTAGAATTGTGATATATTAAATGAATAATCTGCTATTTGTTTTATTGTTTTCTGTGTAATTGTCTGTTTTGACAGAATTTGCTGAGATTGTGCCTGCGCGTTAGTTTAACATTTGAAAAATAGGCACAATGGTTTTATGAGCTTTAAATGAGTTTAGAAACATTTTTGTCTCGTCGAAATGTTGAAAATATTTTTCTAGTGATTTTTGAGAAAACGGGCAAGATTTACCCGCTGTTTGAAAATTTTACGGTTTCTGATTTCCGTCCAAATTTAAATGGAGACTTTATATATCGACTGTGATGAGAATTTGATCTCATTATATTTTTCCGAGCTAAGGAGCGAAAATTTATCCGGAATAAAATTTATTCGAAAGTTTGTGAATTATTTTAATTAAGTGGTTTACGGTATAATTTTTCTGTTTTCGAAAAAGTTGTCCGTGAGTGAATTGCGACTCGTTTAAGAGCGAACGTGGAGACTGAGAGGGATGAGTTGGCAAGTTCACTAGATATTTTAGGAGTTGCTTGGTGACCAAGAGATTATGGTTGGCTAGGATTTGATCCCACGACTTGTCACTATTTGATCCAAGGGCTAGGATGAAACAAGACCATTATTTAGTAGACTTTGGAAGTCACTTTGTGGACTTAGAAAAATCACAAACTTCACTCCATTCTTTCTCTCTTTGGCCGTGAGTTTTCTTTGGTCCTTCCACCATTGAAATTTTGCAATTCTTCACCAAATCAACCCATTCTTGTTTGGTTGGATCAAGAGAAAATTGCTAGGAATCATCTTCTAAGGTAACTAGAACCTCTTCCCTTCTCTTTGTTGTCCAAACTCTTGGAGTTTGATGGATTATTAATTGATGTTCATGAGATGGAAAATTTTAGGAATGGTTCATAATTATTTTTGTTCCATAGAAGTTGTTTATGAGTGTTGGATTAGCATGTTTAAGCTTAGTTTGGTTGTTTTCCATGGATGGATGAACATGTATGAAAATCTCATGTTAGGGTTTTGGATAAAAAAATTATATTTGTCATGAACATGAATTTTGTTTAGAGTTTGTGTTTATGATGTTGTTTTAAGGCTTTTTATGGAAATGGATGTGTGATAAATGATTGTGTGTGTTCTTGAGAAATCTTGTGGTTTTTGGGTTGTGTTATGATAATGATTTTGGTTGTCCAAATCAATGGTTTTGGGAACTAGTAGATTATTACTAGGGTTTTGGAAAGGAAATTTTTGAAGTTGGCCTTATTTCTTGATTTTGGCCGTGGCCTTAGTAGCACTTGATCAAGGGTTTTCAATTATTTTTTAAGTCCTAAATGGGAAGACAATGTTGGAACAAAGTGGGTCTGACATGAACCTCCAATGATTTAAATAAGTTTTGATGATAACAAAGTATTAAAATTACAATTGGAAATACTAATGATTATTCTAGTGTGCAGAATTACAAGTTAAAATTCATTCAGAAGCACTATGAATAATAGCAGAGAAGCCAGTCAAAACAAGCTCTGAAAGCACATCACTGTTCATCAGAAGCTTAAATTTTGTATGTTGAAGAAAGTGCCTCTGAGGACAAAAACAAGGCTCTGACGGACTCAGAAGCAAAAAGGGCCTCAAGAAGCAATGACAACAGCATCTGAAGCAAAAGGAATTTACGTCACTCAAGAACTGACATATTCAGAACCAATGATTGAAGAACAATCTACTTCAAGGATCTGTCACGTCCACAGGAAGGAATATTCGTTGGTACAACGTTAACCTTATCCATATGTGGAGCGCAATTGAGAATCGTACTATTGTACTATTATTACTCAAAATGGATGAGTGATAATTCAAATAGCAAGGTAGTGGAATTGGATATCTTTACCAAAGAAGGTAACTACAGCTATCACAATTGTACGAATAAATTCCAGCTGGCACCTCTCTCTCTGCAACGGTCATCATCTTCCTCCAAGTATAAATAGAAGACTCAAATGGAAGAAACGACAACTGTTCTAACGACCGTTCTACCAACACTGTTCTATTACTACGTTCAAAGACTAAGAAGCATTCTGACATCATAATTTAAATCTGTCATTCTACGTCTTAGAACAATTTGAGTTGTATTTTGTAAACACCTCTGATAGTATATCAAGTGTTCCTTAACATTCATTCTTATTCTTAAGTTTGTTTGAGAAGTCTCTTGTTAAGTTTAACTTGAGCATTTGAGAAGTCTCTTGTTTAGTGAAACTTGAGCACCTGAGAAGTCTCTTGCAAGTGTGCTTGAGCAATTTGTAATCTTGAGTAGATTATAGTGAAAATCTCTTGTTAGTAACAAGGGGACTGGAGTACTCTCGATTTGTGAGATGAACCAGGATAAATTTTGTGTCTTTCTCTCTCTCTCTCTCAGCACCCATTTTACTTTGTGTTCATATCCGCTGCGAACTTAGTGTTATTTCGAAAAAGTTTTTAATTCTAAAAACACAATTCAACCCCCCCTTCTTGTGTTTTTCCACCTTCAATTGGTATCAGGAGCTGGGCTGTTGCCTAACTCTCACCTATCAGTGAAACAGTTAAGATTCAGGGAGGAAAAACATGTCTGCTGAGAAGAATCTCAATGAAGTTCCTTTTGACTATGACTCAAACTCTCGACAAAGAAGGTCATCTGATAAAGTTCCTATCTTCAATGGAACTGAGACTAGCTACCCGTTCTGGAAAACAAATATGTACAGCTATATCATGAGTATTGATTGTGATTTATGGGACATGGTAGAAGATGGAGTGAACTTTGAAAATATGGACTTAGAAGGTGTTGTTAGCTCTAAAGACAGAAAGGCTTTTACACCTACTCAAAAGCTGGAGTATAAGAAGCACCACAGTGTAAAAGGGATGATGACAAATGCCATATCTCATGATGAGTACTTGAAAATTGGAGATAAGAGAACGACTAAGTTTATCTGGGATTCTCTTAAATCCAAGTATGAAGGAAATAAACAAGTTAAGGAGGCTAAGGCCAACTTGTTAGTACATCAGTATGAATTATTTAAAATGAAGGACGGAGAGGACATTGAGACAATGTTCTCTAGGTTTCAAATTCTTGTTTCTGGACTTCAAGTTTTAGATAAGAGCTATACTGAGGCTGATCATGTAAGGAAAGTACTCAGAAGCTTGCCGCCAAAGTGGAGACCAAAAGTGACAGCGTTTCAGGAATCTAAGGATTTAGATATTGTGTCTCTTGAAAGCTTGGTTAGTTCTCTAAAGAGTCATGAGATGGAACTCATGACTGATGAATCGACTAAGAAGCTAAAAGGGATAGCCCTGAGCACCAAGAGTTCCTCTAAGGCTCTGAAGGCAAAGGTTATAGTATCTGATGAAGAAGCTTCTGAAGAAGGTCACGAGATGGACTCTGATGAAGAAGAAGAAATGGTTCTGATGGCTGCAAGAGTATCGCAATGGGCTAAGAGAAGCAAGAAGTATGCTGGTAAGTTTGGAGGTTCTTCCAAGAAGGTTGGTGCTTCTAAGGATAAGAAGGAAGAACAAAACAAATGCTTTAAGTGCAACAAACCAGGACACTTCATTGTTGACTGCCCAGAGAACCTGAGTAAAACATCCAAGAGAACCTCTAACAAAGAAAGATACAAAAGTAAGCTCAAGAAGGGGTTCCTTGCCACTTGGGATGATTTGGATCAGGAATCACATTCTGATGGGGAAGAAGAAGCAAACCTAGCCTTGATGGCAACCGCTTCTGACCAAGAGAACTCTGAGCACGAAGCTGACTCAGATTCAGAAGATGAAGATGAGGTACTTGCTAAACTTTCTCGTTCTGAATTAATAGATTCCTTAAAAGATGCCTTAAAACTTTTAACCAAAAAGGCAGGTGAGTGTAAGGTCCTTAAAAAGGCCTATAACAACCTGACCGAAAAGGCAAATGAAATAATTGAACAAAATGAGTCTCTAAAATCAAGAAATGAATTTATGGAAACTCATTATGTTCTTGATGACAAGGTTACTCCAGAATATGAATTTGCTCTTCAGGAATTCCTTATCAATGGAATGAAAAGAAGTAAAATAGCCTCTTTGATTTATCATGTAAGTAGAAATAGAGGAGAAGGTCTTGGATTCAAAATCCTTGTCATTGTAAATCCTCTAATATAGATAAATCAAAACCTAAGGTTGTCTTTGTAAAGAGTCAATCAGAAGTTCTAAATGAGTCAGCTTCTAATAGAACATCAAAGCCAGAGGCTCAAAAGTCAAAGACTCAGAAGGATAAAACCTCAGAACCTAAGATTTTTAAGCCTCAAGCTAATGTTAAATCTAAAGAAGCTCTGACACATTCAAGAACAAAGCTCAAGAGCTATACTAAACCCAAAAGCTTTTCAACAAGGGTGGTTAACTCTAGAGGCTCTGATAGGTCTTTCAAACAAAGACCGCCTAGACCTGTAAAGACTAACACAAAAGGACCCATAAAGATATGGGTACCAAAATCTCAAATAATATTTGCTTCAGGTTTGCACACCAAGAAGGCCAAAGCAGCAATGCTGGTACCTGGACAGTGGCTGCTCACGACATATGACGGGAGAAAGGCATATGTTCCAAACCCTGACTCTGAAAGAGGGAGGTACTGTGGGGTTTGGAGGAAACCAAAAAGGGAAGATCATTGGTACAGGTATAGTTGGTAACTCTTCTCTTTCAATTAAAAATGTTTGGTTAGTTGATGGCCTCAAACATAATCTGCTTAGCATTAGTCAATTTTGTGATAGCGGATTTATTGTTAAATTTGATAAAGAGGCATGTACAGTAATCAATGACTCTGACAAGTCCATATTGTTTAGAGGATTAAGAAGAGGTAATGTTTATAAGGTGAATCTGTCAGAACTCACTGAGCAGAAAATAGTTTGTCTTCTATCTCTGAATGATGAAAAGTGGGTCTGGCACCAACGCTTAGGTCATGCTAACTGGAGATTAATCTCTAAGCTTAGCAAACTAAAGTTGGTTAAAGGCCTGCCAAATCTTAAATATCATTCAGACGCTCTGTGTGGTCCTTGTCAGATTGGCAAAATTTCAAAAACTTCTTTTAAACCTAAAAACATTGTCTCTACCTCAAGACCTTTAGAACTTCTTCACATTGATTTGTTTGGTCCAGTAAGTACTGCCTCAATCAATGGGAAGAAATATGGATTAGTCATTGTTGATGATTACAGTAGATGGACTTGGGTAAAGTTTCTAAGAGTGAAAGATGATGCATATGATGTGTTCAGCATCTTCTGCACTCAAGTACAAAACGAGAAAGGTCTCAACATCTTAAAGGTAAGAAGTGATCATGGTGGTGAATTTGAAAACGAACCATTTGCAACTTTTTGTGAAGATCATGGCATTGTCCATGAGTTCTCTGCTCCTAGAACACCCCAACAAAATGGTGTTGTAGAGAGAAAGAACAGGTCTTTACAAGAAATGGCAAGAACCATGATGCATGAGACAAAACTTGCTAAGCACTTCTGGGCAGAAGCTGTAAACACAGCTTGTTATATTCAAAATAGGATCTATATTAGACCTCTATTGAATCTAACAACATATGAACTCTTCAAAGGAAGAAAGCCCAACATCTCTTATTTTCATCAGTTTGGATGTACCTGTTACATTCTAAACAACAAGGCCTACAAAAGAAAATTTGATGCCAAAGCTTGTAAGGGAATCTTTATAGGTTACTCTGAACGCTCAAAGGCATACAGAGTGTATAATTCTGAAACTAACACAGTGGAAGAATCTATACATGTTAGATTTGATGATAAAGAGCCTGACAGTAAAATGTCAGAGCAAGATAATAGTTATGCAGGTGTTCCATACCAATACATCGATTCAGAACCTGAAAAAGCATCAGAAGCTGTTGAAGCTTCAGAAGCTGTATTGGAAGAAGATGCTGAAGAAGCATCTCAATTAGAAGCATCACAAGAACATGATGACACTTCAGAAGAAGACACTCAACCAAGTGCTGATGTTGATGAAGCTCCAAGAAGGAAGTTCAAATATAGATCATCACATCCAGAAGATCTAATTCTTGGAAACAAAGAAAGTCCAAGAAAGACAAGATCAGACTATCAACAACTTGATTAACTTCTGGGACTAATCTCAATGATAGAACCAAAGAATGTTGATGAAGCACTTACTGACGATGGATGGATTGTAGCTATGCAAGATGAGCTCAATCAGTTTCAATGAAATGATGTATGGGATTTAGTGCCAAGACCAGCACATAAGAACATCATTGGAACTAAGTGGCTATTTAGAAACAAGATGAATGAACAAGGTGAAGTGGTAAGAAATAAAGCTAGACTGGTAGCACAAGGCTACAGTCAGCAAGAAGGTATAGATTTCACTGAAACATTTGCTCCAGTAGCAAGACTGGAAGCAATCAGGTTACTTCTTTCATATGCTGTTAACAATGGAATCACATTGTACCAAATGGATGTTAAGAGCACCTTTCTTAATGGTGTTATTTCTGAAGACGTATATGTCAAACAACCCCCAGGTTTTGAGGATTTGAAAAATCCTGATTATGTTTATAAACTTAAGAAATCACTCTATGGTCTCAAACAAGCTCCAAGAGCTTGGTATGAAAGACTGAGTAATTTCCTTTTAGAAAATGGTTTTCAAAAAGGTCAAATTGACAATACATTATTCAGAAAGACATCTAAGAAAGATATCTTAATCATTCAAATATATGTTGATGATATTATTTTTGGTTCTACTAATGCTTCCTTGTGCAAGAGTTTTTCAAAGCTAATGCAGGATGAATTCGAGATGAGTATGATGGGTGAATTGAAATTCTTCCTTGGAATCCAAATTAATCAAGGAAAAGACGGCACTTACATTCATCAAAGCAAATATACTAAAGAGCTTCTGAAGAAGTTCAACCTTGATGACTGCAAGATAATGTCTACACCCATGCATCCTACCAGCAGCTTAAGCAAGGAAGAGATAGGAAGCAAAGTAGATCAGAAGCTGTATCGAGGTATGATTGGCTCCTTACTCTACCTAACAGCATCTAGACCTGATATTTTATATAGTGTATGCTTGTGTGCAAGATTCCAGTCAGATCCTAGAGAACCTCACTTAACTGCTGTTAAGAGGATCTTTAGATATCTGAAAGGAACTACTAATCTAGGACTCCTTTATAAAAAATCCCTAGATAGTAAGCTAGTTGGATTCTGTGATGCTGACTATGCTGGTGACAAGATTGAGAGAAAATCCACAAGTGGAAATTGCCAATTTATTGGTGAGAATCTCATATCTTGGGCCAGCAAGAGACAAACAACTATTGCTTTGTCTACAGCAGAAGCAGAATACATCTCAGCTGCTAAATGCTGCACACAGCTTCTCTGGATGAAATATCAGTTGGAAGATTATAACATAGCTGAAAGCAGTATTCCACTATATTGTGACAATACTGCTGCTATTCATTTGTCTAAGAACCCTATTCTACACTCAAGAGCTAAACATATTGAAATAAAACATCATTTTATAAGAGATCATGTTCAGAAAGGTACAATAGATATTCAATTCATTGATACTGAACATCAATGGGCTGACATATTTACTAAACCTTTAGCTGTTGAAAGATTTGATTTTATCAAAAAGAATTTGAACATGCACTATATCTCTGAAGATAATTAGCTCTGAGAAGTAAAATAGAATTAGCATCTGAAGCTCTATCAGAACCTCTTATAATTTAGAGTATCCCTTGGGAAGCTCTGAATAATTTAGGCTCTGAAGAGTAACAGGTTCTGATGAGGTGTCAGATACAAATGAGTGAGGCTCTGAACCTTTTGGAAATGAAACGTTCAGTACGAGTAAGTGTACAACAGTTGTCTATACACGCGTCAGCTATGATTAAACCTCTTCAACACGTGTCTAGATCCTGACGGGCAGAGAACAGTTAATGATGATTATGGCAGTTAAGTATATTATTTAATTTTTAAAACTGATCGCGCTCCCTCCCAATGTTTATTTTCTCTGTGTATGTGTGCTAGTTACTATTTATAAGTCACTTCACTCACTTGCACAACTTTTTACACAAAATCACTACCTACACAACCCTAGACCTTACAGAAATTCCCAATCTTCATCTTCATAATTCTCTGCAACTATGGCTGCTCGTTCATCAAACGAAATCGTTCAAGAACCCTTTAACCCTACGTTACCACCTATCATCGATCTTAATTCAAAAGATAATCTAGTTTATCAACACAATCAAACGGACGCCGGTCCAGACTCATACGATTTCTACACGGAGAAGTTTGTAGATTTCGATAGCTTGAAAGCAAACGGAATCGATGTTCAAAATCTATTCTTCGATCAAAAATGGGAAAACTATTTTGAGATGTTGAATGGTTTTGTGTACTATGACATTGTCAAATATTTCTGGCAAAAAGCAAAGGTTTTTGATAGAGTAAGCGCTGATGAAGAATACAAGAACCTGATTGCGAAGAACAAGTCTCTAAAGGGTAAAACAAGGCAGGAACTTGGTTTGAAACCGTATAGAGGAAGAGAAATAAGGTCAAACATTTTGGGTATCAATGTGGTGATCACTCAGGCACACATTGCCAAGATTCTGGGTTTGGATAACAAGGGAGAAGACATAGAAGTATATGATGCTAAGAGCAAATATTTAAATTCAATCAATCAGGACCTGTTTAAACCTGGGAGTTCCAACAGGGACTTTGGAAAGTTGAAGTGCATGAGGCACAAGTTTGAATTTGCTTTCAGAGTGTTTCTCGCTACAATAGTTACTAGAGAAGGTGGATTAGATACCATATCTATACCACATAAGCACTTCATTTGGTTCCTATACAAGAAGGTGAAGGTTAATCTGGCTAAGATTTTATTTGATCACATGTGCTTAACCATCACTGCAAGCAGAACCAAAATGCCCTCTAACATTCATCATCCTAGGCTCATATCAGAACTCATTAGGCAAACCAAACTCACAGACATTCTGAGTGCCAAGGAAAAGCTTAGAGTATTCCAAACTGCTAAGTATGATGCAACAGTTCTGGTGAATATGAAAAGAAAAACCAAGAATGAAATTATCTCAGTGAAGACACCTCTGCAACAAGTCTATGAAAAGTACTTCTGGTGTGATGGGTTTCCCACCATATCAGAACATGACAATGAGGATGTCATCAAGAACTTCATTGAGATAGTGAGAAGAGAGACTGGGTTAAGAGTACCCAGAAAGATGGTTGTTAGTGTCCCAAATTGGGAAATCTTCAAGGGTCCAAAGGCTATTACAAGGTCTCAAAGGAAGCCAAAGACCACTGAACAAGAGATAGCTGATGATGATTCTGAGGACCAAGAGAATGCTGATGCTGATGAGGCTATGGGAGGAGATAGTGGTGCTGAGGATATGGCCACAGAAGCTGTTCAGAAGGAAAGGCAATCAAAGAAGAGAAATGACAGGCCTCAAGCTTCTGAGGAGGATCAGAACCCTACTATGCCTGCCAAAAGATTGAAGTCTAGAGCTTCAAAACCAAAAGGTAAAATCTCTGAGCCTAATACTTCTAGCATTCCAGTAGCTCAAGATATTAATCCTGAACCTCAACCCTCGATCTCTCAACCCCCTCAAACTACCAATCAAACAAATCCAATAGACTTCACTGTGCCTCTTAGTGTAGTGTTGCCTGATCCTGAAACTTTACAAACATCATCATCATCTGATACTAGCACTGACTCTGATGAGTTCATTGCTAAGATAATCAAAGAAGCACCAAAGAAAATAAACTTCAAAAAGATCACCAAGAGACCTATTAAGAAACCAATCCAACTCTCTTCTGATGAAGAAACCCCCATCATCATTGATACTACCATCCTTAACCAACCTGCCAATACTGAATCAGTTCTTGAGCAACTTCAACAACACCTATCTGGAGATGCATTTACACACTCCAATCCAAACACACCACCTCGTTTTCCTTTTAACAAATCCTCTGCTGATCAAGCTACCCAAGAACCACCGGTTACTCAATTTATTCAAACTCCTCCTTCATCACTTGATCACATCTCACAAGTTAATCCACCCACATTTACACCTGTTCAGGATGAGTCAACTGCTCATTCTGAAGCACAACAAGAATCACCTCATCAACCTCCATCACCTCCACCTGAATTATACACTTCTGAATCATCTCCTGCACCTTCACCACAACCCGTCTATGGCCCACTCAACAAACCTCTAGTTTTAGAAGAGGTTCTTGAGCTTTACCAACACATCTCTAAGGGTGAAGCACAAATGTTTAAAGATACCATCAATGTTGATGATGACATCATACCCTCTAACCTCAGCAAAATTAAAATCATAAATCTCAAACGAAAACAACCTGAGCCAACCATTCCCTTTGATCCATCCATACCCTTTTTCAACTCTGACTCTGAACCAAATCTTGAGCTGTTGCATAATGCTATTGGTATTAGACTTAAGAGATTCAGACAAAGGGAGGAAGAAGCTCTTATCTTCCCTTCTGATTTTGATGCTGATGTCAGAGAGATGGAGTACTTGTTTAGTCAATCATTACAAATCCTTAGTACTCATCTGAAGAACAAGACAAAGGATAGGGGAATGAATACAGCAAGGGAATTATTTGAGTTTGCTGAGAGGTCATGTGCTCCAAGGCTCACATTCTACAATCATGAAGAAGAATGTCCACGTTTGGCAGCTTTGGATGCTGAAATCAAGAAACTAGCAAGGAGTGCATGTGAGACAGCTGAGAAACTAATCAGTGAAGAAGGTGTTTATGAGTTAGCTACTGAGCAGGCTTGGATAGCTGCTGAACAGGCAAGGGCAGCTGAAGCTGAGCACAAAAGGCTAGCTGAACAAGAAGCATTGAAATTATTGGTAGATAGGGCTGTGCACATTGCTAAAATTGAAACCAACAAGCTCAGTGAAAATCAAGCTGCTGAGGAAGATGTTGCAATGCTTGATCAGAATCAGATAGAAGAAGATAATGATATGGATATTGATGAAGATACTGACAAGGGTAAGAAGACCATTATAGAACCCATTCCTCCTCTCTCTCCTATAAAGATTGACATAGCTTCTACCTCGTCTGCAATACCTCCAGCAGTTCAAGATGCATTGGACGGCATCAGAACTGAACTGGCTAATGAAATTGATGAACTAAGAGTGGATGTGCGCACTGATATGAATGCTGCTGTGGAAACAGTTCATAAAAGGATGGATGACATGATGTTAACCCTTCTGAAAGCCATAGCAGATATTAAGAAACCTTAGTCATTGTTTGTGCACTTGTTTTGTTGTTAATACTTGTGTAATAGTTGGATAATCTTTTTAATTAATATCTATATTATCCATATTTGTGTGTTTATTATTAGCTTATGTGTCTGTTTTACATTTGTTTTTCAAAATTTAACTTCTCTATATACCATGATATTGTCTGGTACTCTTGAGATTTCTGGCTCTAGTGAGAGATGCTGAAGAGCATCTTAGTTTTTAAAACTAATAAGCCTAGGATTTTCAAAACCTAAGAGCCCCTCTCATCACTACTCCTGTTTACTCATGAAATAGCTTCTTAGTATTAAAGCCTGTTTAACAACGGGGCACCGATACCGAATGAGGCGTGTCTGGTAACTGGTTTTCTGACAATAGGAATGAGGTATATATATATATATAAGAAACTTGCTCAAAACAAAGGGAATTTATAGCATAAACTCTTTTATTAATATTATTGAAGAATCTCTATTACATAGAATGACGAGACTCTACTTAGAGCTAGGCTTTATTTCAGAAGACTCTGAATCTAGCTTCTTATGTTTCTCCTTAATGTAAGCAAGCAAGTTGGCAGTGGCCTTTTGCACTAGCTCTTCAGTGTCCTTCTGAACAGCAGCCTCGTACTCTTCGTATGGAGTGTCATCATTGTATGTCCATAAAAATTCTTCCAGATCAGAGCCCAATTCTTCCTCCTCTGACTCTGTCAATATTAGTTCTTGCTTGTTCCTTTCGTAGCGAAGCCTGTTTTCTTCGCAGCGCCAGGGCTCTGCTCCCTTCTTGCTCTCTTCTTTTGAGCCTGAAGCATCCTTGGTAACCTGCTTTTCCATTATATGTTTGTTTTTGGAAATGACTTGATTACTCTAAATGAGTAAAATGAGAAGAATCATCCTTTATTTATAGTACCTTCAAGCTATCTTGTCAGTAGGATAATCAATGCCATTCATTGAATGCGTTTGGTTGTCACTTCCTTTTGACTTGACTACCTTGATTGGCGCTTTGACTGCTTGGTTTTCTGTGTCTTTTTGACTGATGCCAAAAAGGGGAGTAAGAGTAGCGTTAAAATTAATGTTGATTCATTCATATACTGCTCAATCTGAAACTATAATGTAAAGTACATTATGAATCAATGTTTATCCCTTATGATTTATTTCTCATTCTGAACGATTATTGAAAGGGGAGAAAATTTAATAACCTAAAATTTTATTCATAGATAATATCAGAAGAGCTTGCAAACCACTTCTGAGCATTATCAGACTCTAAGAAGCAAAGCTTACAAAACTATGCTTCTGAGAGTTAAATATGAAAATTTATTTTAAGTTAATAAATCGACTCTTAAACTGTTTTAATTAATTATGGATAAGACTTAGGGGGAGCTTACAAACCTACCCTTATGGATTATCAGACTCAGGGGGAGATTGCAAACCTTGATACCTGAAGTTAACATAATTAAATTAAATCAACAACAATTGAATTTTAATGCTTTAGTTTGTCATCATCAAAAAGGGGGAGATTGTTGGAACAAAGTGGGTCTGACATGAACCTCCAATGATTTAAATAAGTTTTGATGATAACAAAGTATTAAAATTACA
This sequence comes from Trifolium repens, assembly GCA_030408175.1. NCBI lineage: Eukaryota > Viridiplantae > Streptophyta > Magnoliopsida > Fabales > Fabaceae > Trifolium > Trifolium repens. The sequence goes on from CP125846.1 coordinate 40,384,716, forward strand.
ATTGGAAATACTAATGATTATTCTAGTGTGCAGAATTACAAGTTAAAATTCATTCAGAAGCACTATGAATAATAGCAGAGAAGCCAGTCAAAACAAGCTCTGAAAGCACATCACTGTTCATCAGAAGCTTAAATTTTGTATGTTGAAGAAAGTGCCTCTGAGGACAAAAACAAGGCTCTGACGGACTCAGAAGCAAAAAGGGCCTCAAGAAGCAATGACAACAGCATCTGAAGCAAAAGGAATTTACGTCACTCAAGAACTGACATATTCAGAACCAATGATTGAAGAACAATCTACTTCAAGGATCTGTCACGTCCACGGGAAGGAATATTCGTTGGTACAACGTTAACCTTATCCATATGTGGAGCGCAATTGAGAATCGTACTATTGTACTATTATTACTCAAAATGGATGAGTGATAATTCAAATAGCAAGGTAGTGGAATTGGATATCTTTACCAAAGAAGGTAACTACAGCTATCACAATTGTACGAATAAATTCCAGCTGACACCTCTCTCTCTGCAACGGTCATCATCTTCCTCCAAGTATAAATAGAAGACTCAAATGGAAGAAACGACAACTGTTCTAACGACCGTTCTACCAACACTGTTCTATTACTACGTTCAAAGACTAAGAAGCATTCTGACATCATAATTTAAATCTGTCATTCTACGTCTTAGAACAATTTGAGTTGTATTTTGTAAACACCTCTGATAGTATATCAAGTGTTCCTTAACATTCATTCTTATTCTTAAGTTTGTTTGAGAAGTCTCTTGTTAAGTTTAACTTGAGCATTTGAGAAGTCTCTTGTTTAGTGAAACTTGAGCACCTGAGAAGTCTCTTGCAAGTGTGCTTGAGCAATTTGTAATCTTGAGTAGATTATAGTGAAAATCTCTTGTTAGTAACAAGGGGACTGGAGTACTCTCGATTTGTGAGAGGAACCAGGATAAATTTTGTGTCTTTCTCTCTCTCTCTCTCTCAGCACCCATTTTACTTTGTGTTCATATCCGCTGCGAACTTAGTGTTATTTCAAAAAAGTTTTTAATTCTAAAAACACAATTCAACCCCCCCTTCTTGTGTTTTTCCACCTTCAGACAATGATCATTGGATTAAGTGAATGATCATAGTTTTTGAAAAGAATGGTTTAAGTGGTTTTTGTTTGAAAGCTAGTAGCTTGTGGCTTGATTGAACAAGTGAAATTTTTGCAAAGTCTTGTAGAAAATTGGCATTTTTGATTCAAATGAAATTGGTGTGAGTGCTTGATCAATTTGATAAAACTAGTGATGATTGGAGTGTTTTTAACTATGTTTGATTTTTGAAAACAATAATTTTGAGGTTATTTTGGTTCTGGCCGAAATCTTAAAGGGCATTTTCGTCATTATAAATTTGTTGTTGTGTCCCAAAAAGTTAACCATTTGATCCGTCTTTTCGAGACGAAGATTTCGATGTATGGCTCGTCTCGATCAGATAAAAATTGAATGAGTTATGGTCGTCTCAAGTTGTAACTATTTTATCGCCGTTTTGAAATTGAAGTATAGTAGTAGAGATATAATAGAGATTGTCTTTCTTTGAAAAAAGGAAAATGTTTGGAAAATCGATTTGTGTATTGGAATGAAAATTCTTGTGTCGGGAGTTGTGTTTTAAAAAGGTTTAAGTTGTGGGCGTTCATGAAAGCATTTTTGTTTTAAGTTTATTGAGAAAAGTTTTAGTTTGGACTTGTCTAGCTTTGAAAAGATTTGAACTTATGATTTAAGGCATAAGTTGTTTGAGAAAAGACTCTCTTTTGAAAATGTTTTAAAAATAGTTGGTTTTTATTTAATGACGTTTTTGTGATAAAAACTATTCTTGAAGGTGTTTAAAGTTTTCAAAAGAATTGTTAAGAAAATAATTTGAGCCTAGTTAGTTGTGGGGGAACAACCATAGGTCTTAATCCATTAGTAGCCGAGTTAGGACTTATTTGAGTAACCAATTAGAATGTGGTATTAACTTAGATGAGTTATATGTTATAAAAGGTTAAGAGGATTAGCCGAAATGGGGACTTCGTCGAGAGAGACGGATATTGCTTGCGTAGCGTAAGTTGATGTGTTGGAAGCTTGCCGAGGTAAGGACACTTTCTAACGATTACATATACCTCGAAATATCGAGTGTTGTTTATGCATGTGTAATTGTTTGCTTGAATATGTGTATTTGCTTGATGTGATGCAATATGATATATGAGCATGGTTGTTTTGTGATCTATTCTCATGACGAGAACCTGTTTGAGAACATGCTATATTCTACACATGTTTGAGTGGTTGTTGTGAATTTCATATGATTATATAATATGAAATGTTGGTGCATGTACTTGATTGAATATCTGGTTGTACATGATGTTTATTTGTCTTACATATGATTTTGTGAAATATATGTGTTGACATGTGGTGTGATTACATATGCTTGTATGATATGTAATTGGTGCATTAGCATAGATAGGAAGTATCGTATGCTCATGCATCTCATAGTACGTGGTGTCCTCCTTTTTGAGTTTGGTATTGTCCGAGGGACTCTACCCGGTGTTATCCCACCGTTATTGTTTTGGTACTGTCTGAGTGACTCTACCTGGTGTTATCCCACCACTAGTAGGAGGTGTTATCCCACCTGAGCCTACGACCTTCTGCAGAGAGGTTAATTCCGGAATTCATGCATGTGAAATAGTCCCGGGTAGGGTGATCACAATCATTGTAGAGTCTGCATTGATAGGCTAATTGTGCATTTGAATACTATTGTGTGTGATTGATAGACTATCCGTGTACTTAAATTCTATGATTTGTGATTCATATGATAAATGAGAATATGCTGCCATGTATTGTATATCTTGCGCTGCGTATTTTTAGTTATATGTTATTTTTAGATCGTGACCCTCTACGAGCAAATTTTTTAGGGATTTTATTTGTACCGCGTGGAGGAGCGGCGAGGCTTGAAGCTGTCCGTGGGTCTTCGTCGCCCAGTCATCTTCAGTTAGAGTTTAAAGACCAGCTTAGGGGTAGTAGTCTAAGAGTCTCGTTTACTCTTATTTATTTATCCGCTGCATTGTATTGTGAAATTGTATTATGATATTTATTTGGAATAAATGGTGCCGCTATGTTTGTTTAGACATAGTGTTGGGTTTTATTCTTAAACTTTTATTCGTGAAAACAATTTATAAAAGAGGCATTGCATTCCGATCGTTATTTTGAAAATGGTTTGCTCCGATTTAATTTAAGGACGGTCCCGAATGTTTTATTTCAAAGTCCTTGTTGTTTAAAAAAAAAATATGCCTTCTTTTGGTCTTCGAAAATCGGGGTGTTACATAAAATAAATTAAATATGCCTTTTTTAATCTCATTACAAATTATTAATAAAAAATAAAGTTACATGTGTTTTGTAAATAAAAATAGAGTGTCTTTGTATATGAACTACTCTATGAAGTCCCACATTGGAGAAATCTCATACTTGAAGTCTCCCACTTGGTTATAAATAAGCATTTGTTAGGATGTTTCTTAGTGCATTTGAAGTCACCCACTCGATTGATCATCATTTAATGTGACTTTTAGTGGTATGAGATTGACCCCACTTAATTTGTGGATTTTTTAAAATATTTTCAATTAAAAAATAAGTAAATTTTTTAAACCGGTTCTGATTTTGAACAGCCGGTTTTTCGGTTTTTTCCGGTTTTCGACCGGTTTTCCGATTCAATGACCGGTTCATGCGCAAACCAATTTTGCGGCCGACTCGGACCGAATGCAGGTCCGGTTCTCGGTCAAATCTTTCGAACCGGCCGGTCCAGTCCAGTTTTCACAACCTTGCAATATTTTAAGGTTTTAGATAAAAGTGTAGTATACGACTCATTTACATAGTTTATCATGACTCAATATGATGGTCTCCTGTATCTATCATGCTTGTTTTAAGAACTTGTAACTTGGATGAAAATTAAGATCACTCTCATAGACATATAAAATGTTAATAGTATTATTTACATCATGTATGAAAATAAATATCATAATCAAACTAAACGTGATAAATTATTCCTCGCATACAATTAACATATGGCAAATGTATCACTTTTCACTTTGTGGACGGTTCTTCCCCTTCTTCAACATCTCCAAAAATATCTCATTCCAAGTATCAATAGGTCCAGGCAAACACCAATGAACACAATCATTTTGTACATATTTTGGAACCCCATTTGCAAATGGAAAAGGATTCATATAAGCACCTGCATGGCCATCTGGTCTCAATAATGCCAATTTAGTTACATCCAAAACCTCAAATCTAACCCCTCCAATATTTTTCACTTTTACCTTAGCATTTTCCACTTCCTCAATTTCAATACTTCTTATCTTAGCATCCATTCCCTCAAGTTTCTTCTCCTCATTTTTATATGGCTCTCTCTTTGAACAAGTGCCACCCTCATCCCAATTACCTTCAAAATGAGTAGGTGAAAATGTTCTCACAATCACATCAATTCCATTCCTTTTGGTAACTTCCCTCTCAATAATACTATTAAGAGTAGTCCTTAAAGCCTTCCTCATTGGATCATAAAATCCAATATCAGTGTAATTAAATTTAATAAAATCATCATGACATTTTAAACAACCTACAATAGAATCACCCTCATAGTAAATTGAAGGAACATCCATAAGCCAATGACCAAATGATAACACAATCAAGTCCATTTTATCTATATCCTTTGCCCACATCTCATTTACATGATCCAAATATATTTTATTATATGGTAACCCATCCTTTTTTCTTTCATCACCCATCACAAGAAATGGTGACCAATATAATGACAAGTTTGCATTGTGAGAACGAAAGTACCAATTTCTAGAGCCTATATGGTTGGTAAGTTTAGGTATTGAAGAAGTGGATAATAAGCAAATAAGGGACTCAATTTGGTTCCTAGCTAAAGAGTCTCCAACAAAAGCTATGTGCATGTTGTTGATGAGTTTGAGAAAAGTGTTTGGTTCAAAAATGGGAAGATGGCACTCACTTGGTTTCCATCTCCAATGAAGGTAGCTTGAGTCTGGTCTTCCATTCATTATGCAATTTTGAGTTTTCTTGATCATACATGTTGTTCCATTATACAAAGGAACTCTATTGTCACGAACCCATTCTCCATTGGAATAGTCACATGTCTTCTCATCAAGTTTTTCATTTTCTGCCCAAAACATAAAAGAATAATTAACTCTACAATAAATTGATATATAGATTGCTAAAATCACGGGTTGGGGGACCAAAATTGTAGTTATGTTTATGTAGGGGAACATTGCAGTTTTTTTTACTAAAAATAGTAATATTAATTCATTTCAATAATCGATAGAGTAAATCATATGCAAATACAAATTCAACATCGCTAAAAATAAAATGGATAAATCTGCGAACAAACTCACAGCATCCAAGTTAATAGCATATAACGGCAAAATGCCTACAAATAATATGATAAAATTAAAGTCACTGGAATGTCTAAGCTTCCGGATATGCAACGTTAATGCCCAAATCATTGATTGAATCTGCAATTGATTGGAGATGATCTTTCGATATGAACTAAAGGAACACCGCAACAAGACGGAAAATCAAACGTCGTACCAAGACGACGAACAACACTCAAACAACGAAATCACAACAAAAGAAAACAACTAAAAGACTCAATATATGTGAAAAATCACTTATTTAGATTAAAAGCAAGAAAAAAAATATGCAGATGGGTGATTTTAGACCAAAAATGAAGAAAATAGGGACGGCAAGAGAGGAGGGGAGCGTTCGTTCAACTATAATTGCAGTTTTTCAAACCCAAATAAAAACAACTTTTTAAGTTATTTCAATTTTCAATACAGCCCATATAAAAAAGCTGTAGAGATATTTCATATAGTGAAGCGCGGGTTCTTGTTAGCATGCAAAACCCACACAATGCAAGCTCTGGAATTATAGGCTCAATGTGAGCCTTACCGGGTAGGCGCAAATGGCGCAATATGTGTTTAGGCACTGAGATGCAGTGATGCGCGTGGTTTGAGCTTAGAACAAGAACACACACTCAGTCACTCACAATAGTACACACTTGAACGATATTGAAGAAATGAATACAATGGAAGAGAGAATATAGAGGACAGTTTCACTTTCTCATTAATTCACAATCACAACTGTACATGAACTTATAGTAGATAACTTGCACATCAAGATAACAACTAACTTTCCTAATTTTGCTCAACTACTAACTAACTCCTTTAACTAACATACACACATAAAAAACACTTAACAAACTATTTTACAAAGTCATAGGTAATATTTCTAACCACAATTCCCACTTTTCAGTGGAGTGTGTGAAATTTCGCTCCAAGAAAAATTTGATATATTCAAAGTGTTATGCCACCGCCAATATCATTTTTGACTTAATATATAAAGAGATATTAAATTACACTAAAAAAGAAGCTGTAAAGAGAGATTTGAAGATTGAATTCACTAAATACTAATAATTAAGTACTAATTCTGGAGGATTTATCTGAAGGGATAGAAGCAGAAAGTGAAGTTTGGTGAGTGGTGGGAGTGGAAAATGGAGAAAATGAGTGATGGGAATATAAGTATAGATAAATTAGAGCTATGGGTGGCAGAGCATATAAAATTGAGTGAATAAATCTTTTGATGAATTTATCTTTCAATGTATTTGTGCTTATCATCTTTCCTTCAAAGCCTTTTGCTCTTCTTTCTAACTTCCTTACTCCTTTAGTTCAAAATCAAATTAGTTGAAGATTCCTAGTATTTCTCTGACTTATTGACATTAATTGAGGACACTCTTTTTGTGAAAACTTTTAAAGAAAGAATTGACCAATACTTAATATTTTTGGGATAAGAAAACTTTTTAATTTAAAATTAACATGATTGGATCTGATATTTTTAAAATGTCTTTACAAATTTGTGTATGTTACAACTTACAATTAAAAAAGAGAAAAATGCTAATGTGCACCCTTAAAAGACATGCTTAGGCTCTATTTGGCAAAAATAGCGGATGGCTGATAAGCTAGCTTTTGGCTGATGATTTATAGCTGATAAGCTAATTAAAGTGTTTGATAAAATTAGCGGTTCAATCATAGATAAATGTGAAATGACATAAAAGGGCATTCATAATTAATAATAAATTTTTTATTTAAGATATTTATAATTTAGTAATTTAATTTTTTAATTTAATATATCTATTTATATTTTAATATAGAATGAAATTTATTCACTAAAATTTTACTTTAAAATTGTTTTCATTTCAATTTTTATATTTTATAAAAAGAAAATTGAACGAAACAATAATAAATTGATTCAAGTGGTAATTACTTAATATTTAAAATACTTAAAATTTAGTGATTTAAATTTATAATTTAATTAATTTATCTTTTATATTATTATTAATATTATTATTATTATAATATTAAATTAAATTTTAATCTTTTTTTATAGAGGTTAAATTTTATTCTTTGAAATTTCATTTTAAATATATCTTCATTTCAATTTTTATAATTTATTAAAAAGATTAAACATATTAAAGAGGTGATAATAGGTACAGGCTATAGTAACGTTGTAACAAAAACTAGGTACATCAACGTTTAAAAAAATATTAAAGAACGTAAAAAAATAATTGGTATAGAACACAGTAAAAGAAAAATAGATAGGTGCAAGTGCAACAACGTAAAAAAAAGTAGGCACAATATACCTATTTTGTTTTAAATTATACTATATAAAAAATTATAGTAAAGGATAAAAATGGATTTAAGATAAAATCATAAGGGTAAAATGGGAAGAAAAAATGATAAGCTATAAGCTCATAAGCTACTTGAATTGGCTTATGAAAACTAAGCTATAAGTCAGTAAAATAAGCTATAAACTCTTTATGAAAAACTGTTATCAAACGGGTCTTTTAGCTTATAAGCTATAAGTCAGTTTTTTGGGTTTGCCAAACAGACCCTTGCAGAAATATTAAGGGTCTTGCTAACCGATGTTCTAAGGGTACATGTTAATAATTCAATAGCTGAAATATTTTCTTAAAGTTTGTACAATTAATTTGTAAAAAAATTAAAAAGTGAATTAGATACATTTCATTTTTTGAATTATTAACATGTGCTCTTTTGAATAAATTATTTTCTTAAATGAAATCTTTAAAAAGTACTCCGAAAATACCGTTTAGTAAGACCCAAAATTCTATATTATTGTTAGGAATGGCAAAAAAAATATAAGCATATAATTGTTATAAGCATATGCTGCATATCCACGTGACAAGTAGCTTTACTAATGAGTTTCTAATGAGTAATTTTTAAGGGTGCTTTTTATTTTATTTTATCTTATCATCATCTTCCTTCATCATTCATCAAAGTCGTCTTCTTCTATCTGGCTTCGTTCTACATTACTCATCTTGTTCAAAATTATAGTTGAAGATTCGTAGGATCTCTCCAATTTTTTTGGGAAAGCTAGTAATACTAGTATTAAATTGGAATTTTTAAATAAAAGATTGACCTTTAATTAAAAAAATTAACATTACAGGTTCCGTTTTTTGACTAATCATTAATTGGAATCTTTAAATAAAATATTGACCATTAATAAAAAATTTAACATTACGGGTTCCACTTTTGAATAATCATTCCGTGAAACGTGAGAAATAAAATATTGACCTTTAATTGTACCAAAATAAAAATAGTTACCTTTAATTAAAGATTAATATTACAGTTTTTTTTTTACTATAGGTGGAAATAAGCTAGATCGGCCTACGGGGATTTAAGACCTAGCCTACATATGTTCAGGCTAGGCTGATCTATTTCTTTAAATAGGGCAAGTCAAGATTTTTTTCTGAGTCTATTTAGTTAAATAGGTCAGGTCGCATGCTATTAAAGAAGTCTTTTTTTAGTCTATTAGGCCGACCTACTTAAGTGAAAATGAATAATATTTTTAATATTATTATTATTATTATTATTATTATTTATATATTAAAATTTGTATTTTGATTAAATTATAAATTTATTAACTTTTTTAGTAGTTTGAGTTTATTAATCTGCATTAGTTTTTCACATATATAAATGAATTATTATAAATTAAAATTAAAATATGATGACATATATTGTCAAATTTTCTAAAATATCGTGTTAAATATCGAAAGGACGTTGATTTATTAGGTCATAAGTATTTTAAAAATAATTATAATTATTTATTTAAATATATGAAGAAAACTTTTAAATAGGCTAACATGTCACATTAGGCTTTCTGTTAGACTACTAGGCTACCACTTAGAAGGGGGGTTGAATAAGTGGCTTCTTTAATCAACGGCAATTTAAAAAATATTTGATTAAAAACAATGCGCGGAAGCACCACCAGATCGGTAGTCTACTTTGCACCTTTTGACCAAAGGAAAGATAGTATAGCCTTGAACGAACTAGGAAAATTATCGGAACGCTTAATGCAAAATATCCAAATTTAATCGATTAACAAAAACAGTCCCAAGCAAGTTATATGATTCGATATTCAAATTCAATCACAATCAAGATAATCGCAATTGAACCTTTGTGCACACTTACGTACACAAAATTCCAATTGACACAAAATATAAGCGAATTGCGTAAAGTAAGAATTTAAAGCGAATCGACACACAAGAGATGATTAGGGAGTTCCCCGGCTTTCGTGTCGTCCTCGCGGTCGGCCGGGTACGTCTCCCCCCAAATAACCAAACGGGTTATTTGAGAGTATTATTGATTAAAAACAGTTTGAACACAAGTGCACAATTTACAATGAATTCAATAAACCTATATTGACTCAAAAGTAAAACTATGCTAAACCTCAATCGACGAACGAATCTTCACCCTCTGATTCCAACGATTTTATCCGTGCAACTCTTTGCAACAATCGTCCAGCTGAGTCCTTCAATTCTTCTCGATTGATCCTTCAAGATATGGAACGATCTTGAATCCCTAGCGAGCAACCAAACTTCCTTCGCAAATCAACCCGATCACGATTCTGATTCACCGCGAATCGTACCGAACGTTATCGACCAAGCGTACAACTTCTATTGGATTGATCCCATACTCAATCTTCAATGATTGCAACTTGATGGAAGATGATGATCTTGTGAAGGATACACTTTGATCCCAATTTTTCACCCAAATTGTATCCAAAGTGTTTCTCTCAAAGCACTCTTGCTTTCTCACTGGTTCTCACTATATTTTTCTCAGTTGTGTTACAAACAAAAGATCACACACATTGCTATTTAAAGTAAAAATAGAATGAGCAAATTTAGGCATAATTTTTCATACATGTATCGATACAAATGCTTTGACCAACGTTAAAAATGAAAAAATTGACTTTTGTATCGATACAAACACGGGTGTGTATCGATACAAATATCAGAATCTTGAAATCTTGACTGATATGTATCGAAGCATGCAAGCATGATTCGATACATCATGAGTTTTCTGGATTTTGAGAACATACAGATGTGTATCGATACATGCAAGCATGCTTCGATACACAGATGATGTTCTATCTCTCAGAGACCACTTTTGTATCGATACAGGCAATGTATGTATCGATACAAAATGCACAAAATCAAACAGAAGTAATTTCAGGACATATGTATCGATACAACTATGCATGTATCGATACAAAATACCTAAAAGTCAGTTTTTCAAGGTTTAGAAAATAGTTATTTGTTGTCAAGTCATTTGTAATGTTGCCAAAATATGTTCAATCCTATTTTCATGTGTTTTGACAATTATTAAAACATGAGGGTGAACTGGTGCACTTACATTCTCCCCCTTTTTGATAATTGTCAAAACTATGCATAAGCTAAACTAAGCCTATACCTATTATGCAAATAAAAATAGCAATGTAATACAAACGCAATTAAAACACCAAGGCTAGTCATCAAATAAGCTCGCTCCCCCTGAGTTGATGCCATAATGCGTTTTGATCATCTTTAGCTTGTGCATCCAAATCTCTCCCCCTTTGACAATATCAAAAAGAAGAAGAGAGCACATTAAAAGTAACAAGTCCAAGCAATTTTTAATCAATGATCACATCGTGCACTTACATTTGTCGAAATGCACTATGTGATATAGTTTCCTAATCAAAATAAATACATACAAAGATATGCCAAAATATATCAATGACGAATACCAAATATCATGATACAACATGGAATGTAGAACAACAATCCATAAACCAACTCATGAGTATTGAAACACATCGACATTTGTAATCAAGTAACATACCAAAATATGGGACGAAAATAAACAAAACAATGCAACAAATGCATAATTTCATGTTGCCATATCATATAACGATGTTCATAAAGAAATGAAATTCACGGATAGTATTTATGCAACATGTTAAGCTATAGACACATCAATTAATCAGTATTTCATACATTGCCATTTGATACATATGGACTTCAAGAATTATTACTTATCTTAAAGCAAGAATTTTTGGAAATGAGCAAACATATGTATGTATTGAAAAGAACTAATATGTGATGTTGATGTTTGAAAAAGAATTCACATCAGCATAAGAGTGTAAGTTTTAAGAAGAGAAGATAGAGATGATACTTTTTAACCTTGTACCGTAGGGTGTTGATGCACTTCCCGTTGTATAAAACTCCAAGTTGCCAAGAAGTATGATATGTATACAAAGTGCATGTACAAATGTATATTATTCTAGGTTAGAGATATCTAGGATCCCTAATTCTCCGCGAATAAAGATAAAGGGTTCCGTTGCAAGTGGCTTTGTAAAGATGTCCGCAAGTTGATTTTTCGAGTCCACATGCTCAAAAACAACATCCCCTTTTTCTACATGATCGCGAAGAAAGTGATGCCTAATCTCTATATGCTTAGTCCTTGAGTGCAATACGGGGTTCTTTGTGAGGTTTATAGCACTAGTGTTGTCACACAAGATTGGAACACATTGTAGTTTTAAATCGTAGTCGAGAAGTTGTTGTTTTAACCAAAGTATTTGGGAGCAACAACTTCCGGCCGCAACGTATTCCGCCTCGGCGGTTGACAAAGCAACTGATACTTGTTTCTTGCTATGCCAACTTACCAAGCTATTACAAAATAGGTGACATGTTCCACTAGTACTTTTCCTATCCAACTTGCAACCGGCAAAGTCGGAATCGGAATAACCTACCAAAGAATAATCATTCCCCTTAGAGTACCATAAGCCAAAATTTGATGTTCCTTTCAAGTATTTTAAAATCCTTTTTACGGCTTTTAGGTGTGATTCTTTGGGGCATGATTGATATCGTGCACACATGCAAACACTAAACATAATATCCGGCCTAGATGCCGTTAAATAGAGTAAGGATCCGATTATACTTCTATATTTTGTGATTTCCACATCTTTACCTTCTTCATCTTTGCTTAACGCACAAGTTGATGCCATGGGAGTTTCCATAATTTTTGAATCCGTCATTCCAAACTTCTTGAGCAACTCAAGGCAATATTTAGTTTGATATATGAAAGTTCCTTCTTCTAGTTGCTTGATTTGTAATCCCAAGAAGTAGGTTAGTTCACCCATCATGCTCATCTCGAATTCTCCTTGCATAAGACTAGAAAATCTCTTGACAAGAGATGGGTTAGTGGAACCAAAGATAATATCATCAACATATATTTGAACCAATAAGACGTCTTTTCCTTTACGTTTAATGAAGAGTGTAGTATCAACCTTTCCCCTTGAATATCCGTTTTTAATCAAGAACTTGCTAAGCCTATCATACCAAGCTCTAGGAGCTTGTTTAAGACCATATAAGGCTCTTTTTAATTTGAAAACATAGTCCGGATGTTCGTTATCTTCAAAACCGGGAGGTTGTTTGACATACACCTCTTCATTTATGTATCCGTTTAGGAAAGCACTCTTAACGTCCATTTGATATAACTTGAAATTCATATTGCATGCATAAGCTAATAAAAGTCTAATAGCCTCAAGGCGAGCAACCGGAGCATAGGTCTCCTCATAATCAATGTCCTCCTCTTGGTTATAGCCTTGAGCTACCAACCGTGCCTTGTTCCTAATGATAACACCGTTTTCATCAAGCTTATTTCTAAAAACCCAACGTGTCCCAATCACTTGATGACTTGGAGGAGGTGGTACTAAATCCCACACATCATTTCTTTTAAATTGATTTAGTTCTTCTTGCATTGCAAGAATCCAATGTTCATCAAGTAATGCGGCTTTTGAGTTTTTAGGTTCAACTTGTGAAACAAAAGCATAGTGAGAACAAAAGTTACTTATTTGAAACCGAGTAGCCACTCCCTTTGAGATATCACCTAAGACCTTGTCAATGGGATGGTCTTTTAGAGTACGCCATTCCTTTGCAAGACCGGCTCCTCTTTGCTTATGATGATTCTTTGATGAAGATGATCCTCCATCATCTTTGTCTTCATTGGATGGTGTCGGCTTATCGTCTTTTTCTTTTGGAACTTCCGTTGAGGGTTGATCACTTTCAACAACTTCTTGATCCTTTAGAATATCTAATGTGTCGACACCTGTACCAATAAAATCTCCTTTCCCGTTTTCTTCCGAAAAAGTCTCATCAAAGCTTACATGAACCAACTCTTCAACAATTTGTAACCTTTTATTGTATACTCTATATGCTTTGCTAGACAATGAATAACCTAAGAAAATTCCCTCATCCGCTTTTGAATCAAATTTGCCAAGATTTTCTTTTCCATTATTTAAAATAAAGCATTTGCATCCAAAAGAGCGAAGTGTGACTAAGATTAGGTTTTCTTCCTTTAAGTATTTCATAGGGAGTTTTGTCCAAAATAGGTCGAATGATCGCCCTATTTAGAACATAACTTGCGGTGCTTATCGCATCGGCCCAAAAATACTTAGAAAGACCACTTAACATAGTCCTAGCTAACTCTTCTAGAATTCGATTTTTCCTCTCCACTACCCCATTTTGTTGTGGTGGGAGCCGAAAAATTGTGTTCAATGCCATGTTTGGAGCAAAACTTATCAAAGCTATTGTTTTCAAATTCACCTCCATGATCACTCCTAATGGAAATGATCTTAAGGTCTAGCTTATTTTGAATCATCATAGCAAATTGTTTAAAAGCGGACAAGGTATCGCTTTTACTAGATAAGAATAGTGTCCACCAAAATCTTGAGTAATCGTCTACAATCACAAGTCTATAGTAGTTACCACCAAGGCTTTTGGTCCTTGATGGTCCAAAAAGATCCATATGGATTAACTCTAAAGGCTTAGTAGTTGAAATAAACTTTTTAGTTTTGAAAGAAGCCTTAGTTTGTTTACCCATTTGGCATGCGTCACACAAGTGATCTTTTGAAAAACGAATTTTAGGTAGACCGATTACAAGATCTTTAGAAGCTATCTTATTTAGTAAATCGAAATTAAGATGTGCCATTCTTCTATGCCACAACCAAGATTCATAATTCTTGGTTATGAGACACTTAGCACCACTTAAGCAATTATCATCTAGGTCCAACATGTATACATTTCCATGCCTCATAGCCTTAAGAATCACATTCTTGTCTTTGTTACTTTCGATTGTGCAAAAGGTTGGTTTGAAATTGATTGTGAACCCTTTATCACAAAGCTTAGCAACACTCAACAAGTTGTGCTTAAGGTTATCCACAAGTACCACATTAGATATGGTTATAGTAGAAGGATTACCGATAGTACCTACACCAAGAATAGTGCCTTTATTGTTGTCTCCATAGGTGACATAGCCTTTCTCCTTTGCTTTGAACTCAATAAAAAGCGAGGCGTCACCCGTCATGTGCCTTGAACATCCACTATCTAGAAACCATCTCCTTTCTAGATTATCAAGGCACTTTTCCTACAACAATTAAACATAAGAGAGAGGTACCCAATTTTCATTGGGTCCTAATTGGTGAGGCAAATAAGTTTTGTTGAGTTTTGGCATCTATTGCAATACGCCCTTAGGTACCAACACTTTCCTAGCTTTACATTTTGCAATGGTATGACCTTCACAACAACAATAGTGACAAGTGACATGTGAGTCATTCTTCTTTTGATCCAATTTAACATTTTTTGAATTTTTGTTTTTGACTTTCAAAGTGTTTTGAAAATGTTTTGGACCAACTTGATGATAGACTCTAGGTTTTGATGAATTCTCCACTTTGTCCTTGAGAGCCTTAATATCTTTTGACAAAGTGACACAATTATCACAACCAACTATGTCACCATTATTATGACTTGCGCTAGTCCTTTCTAATAGTGATACTTTGAAAGCTTTCAATTTTTCTTCCGTTTCGATAACTTTCTTTTCAAGAGTTTTGTTAACTTTTATGATCTCTTTTAATCGTTTGAAAGCTTTCCTAGTTTCACTACATAGGTCCTCAAACGCATTTTGCAAGTCATGATATTCTAACGAGGTATATGAGCTAGAGGGATTTTGGTTTACCTTTTTAGGAGCTTTGTCCTTCTTTTTGTGATGATGAGATGTGAAGCATACATTAGCCATTTTGTCTTCATCACTTGAGCTAGAGCTTGATGATGAATGAGATGAAGAGCTACTACTCTCCCATGCAACATAAGCTTTCTTTCATTTGCTCCTCCTTTTGTTTGAAGATGACTCCTTTTCTTTTCTTTTGAGATTAGGACAATCCGGCTTGTAGTGACCAACTTGGCCGCACTCATAGCATATTCCTTTCTTGGAGTACCTAGCATCTTCATTCTTCCGGCGGTAACCACTATCTTTCCGAAACTTTTTAAGATTCTCATCGGAATGTCTTATCCCATTCTTTCTCACATACCTATGGTAGCGTCTCACGAAGAGTCCCATTTCCTCATCATCGGAATCATCTTCGCTTGAGCTACTTTCCACATGCTCTACCTTTTTAGACTTGGTGAACTTGGATGTGGAGGTCTTTAGAGCAATGGACCTCTTATCCTTTTCCTTTTCCTTTTCCTTATCCTTGTCATTGTGCTTTCCCTTTTTCTCACTTTTCTCATGCTTTTCTAACAAGTTTAGTACTTGTTCATGTTCCGTAAGCTTGCCAAATAAAGTTGTAAGACTCAAAGTAGTAAGGTCGTTCGCCTCCTTAATCGCGGTGACCTTCGGTTGCCAACACCTACTAAGACATCTTAAAATTTTGTTAGTGGCATCTTGATTTGTGATTGGCTTTCCCAAACCGTGTAACTTGTTGGTTATTTTGATAAATCGTTGTTGCATATCCTCGATGGTCTCACCATCTAGCATATGGAACAACTCAAATTCTTGTGTCAATGTATTAATTTTGGATATCTTTACATCATTGGTACCCTCAAAGTGAGTTACCAATGTGTCCCACATTTCCTTAGCCGATTGACAATGTGACACATGATAGAATTGATCAATCCCAAGGGATGATATTAAAATATTTTGTGCCTTTGCATCGTAATTGGCCTTTTTCTTTTCCTCTTCCGTCCATTGTGCCATAGGCTTATTGGTGACAATGCCATGAGCATCGGTGATTGTTGGAACAAACGGACTGTTCTCAATAGCATTCCACACTTCACCATCAAAAGAATTGATGTGAATACGCATACTACTTTTCCAATAGTCAAAATGATCTCCATTGAATATCGGAGCCCTATTATACGCCCCTTTAGGTGCAAAAGCCATGTTGTCTAATAATTGACACAAACCACCGAATTTTGCAAGCAAAATTGAACCAGACTCGTGATACCACTTGTTAGACTACTAGGCTACCACTTAGAAGGGGGGTTGAATAAGTGGCTTCTTTAATCAATGGCAATTTAAAAAATATTTGATTAAAAACAATGCGCGGAAGCACCACCAGATCGGTAGTCTATTTTGCACCTTTTGACCAAAGGAAAGATAGTATAGCCTTGAACGAACTAGGAAAATTATCGGAACGCTTAATGCAAAATATCCAAATTTAATCGATTATCAAAAACAGTCCCTAGCAAGTTATATGATTCGATATTCAAATTCAATCACAATCAAGATAATCGCAATTGAACCTTTGTGCACACTTACGAACACAAAATTCCAATTGACACAAAATATAAGCGAATTGCGTAAAGTAAGAATTTAAAGCGAATCGACACACAAGAGATGATTAGGGAGTTCCCCGGCTTTTGTGTGGTCCTCGCGGTCGGCCGGGTACGTCTCCCCCCAAATAACCAAACGGGTTATTTGAGAGTATTATTGATTAAAAACAGTTTGAACACAAGTGCACAATTTACAATGAATTCAATAAACCTATATTGACTCAAAAGTAAAACTATGCTAAACCTCAATCGACGAACGAATCTTCACCCTCTGATTCCAACGATTTTACCCGTGCAACTCCTTGCAACAATCATCCAGCTGATTCCTTCAATTCTCCTCGATTGATCCTTCAAGATATCGAACAATCTTGAATCCCTAGTGAGCAACCAAACCTCCTTCGCAAATCAACCCGATCACGATTCTGATTCACCGCGAATCGTACCGAACGTTATCGACCAAGCGTACAACTTCTATTGGATTGATCCCATACTCAATCTTCAATGATTGCAACTTGATGGAAGATGATGATCATGTGAAGGATACACTTTGATCCCAATTTTTCACCCAAATTGTATCCAAAGTGTTTCTCTCAAAGCACTCTTGCTTTCTCACCGGTTCTCACTAGATTTTTCTCAGTTGTGTTACAAACAAAAGATCACACACATTGCTATTTAAAGTAAAAATAGAATGAGCAAATTTAGGCATAATTTTTCATACATGTATTGATACAAATGATCATTTGTATCGATACAAATGCTTTGACCAACGTTAAAAATGAAAAAATTAACCTTTGTATCGATACAAACACGGGTGTGTATCGATACAAATATCAGAATCTTGAAATCTTGATTGATATGTATCGAAGCATGCAAGCATGATTCGATACATCATGAGTTTTCTGGATTTTGAGAACATACAGATGTGTATCGATACATGCAAGCATGCTTCGATACACAGATGATGTTCTGTCTCTGAGAGACCACTTTTGTATCGATACAGGTAATGTATGTATCGATACAAAATGCACAAAATCAAACAGAAGTAATTTCAGGACATATGTATCGATACAACTATGCATGTATCGATACAAAATACCTAAAAGTCAGTTTTTCAAGGTTTAGAAAATAGTTCTTTGTTGTCAAGTCATTTGTAATGTTGCCAAAATATATTCAATCCTATTTTCATGTGTTTTGACAATTATTAAAACATGAGGGTGAACTGGTGCACTTACACTTTCAAAAGCCAGACTCGGACTTAAAAGATAAGCCTATGATAGGCTACAGGTCAGGCGCAGACCTTTGATTTTTTGACAAACCAAATTCTGGCTTGACAAAGCCTGGCTCGGGGAGTGCAGCTTTGCTCCATTTGTAAAGGCTCCTTATACCTGTTCATTGCGTAGATGGATGAATCGTGGAAAAAATAAATTAGATGGCTGAGATTAAAACTAATAATTAAGTATTTGTTTTAATAATAAAAAAGAAAAATAGAGAAATAAACCTGCATGTGTACATCTTCTTCTTCCTCTTGTTTCACTTATACAAAATTATCGCCGCCTCCTCTTCTCTCTTCCATCTACTCTTCACCACCTATCGCCGCTGTAACACCCGTATTTATTTATTTTATTTTAATTGGAGTTAATTAGCCTTTTTATAGTATTTTATAATGGGTTAATAATTTATTAGGATTTATGGCTATTTTGGGGAAGAGTAGTGTTTTTGAGTAGAATAGGTTTTATTAGAGTTATAATGATAAGAGTTGGGCTTGAGTGTTAATGGGCCTAAGTTAAGGAGAGGGACATTATTGTCTTTGAGTAAATAGGTTTAGGTTAGAGTTATGAGAATAGAGAGAGAGTGTTCATAACTTTTGAAGAATAGAAAGAGGTCGAAAGAGAAAGTCTTGAAGAGAAGGAAATAGAGGGGAAGAATAGAGAAAGCTCAAGAGAAGAAGAATCAGAAATTCATCATTTCTAAGGTTAGAGAGTAGTTTACAATTCATGTGAGATGATCAAAGAGGGGGGAGATGCCTATTCTCCATACCCAAACCCTCACATCTCTTTTGGTGGGGAAATGGGAATCAAGGGAATGTGCTAATGAATTATTGTGTTGTTATATGATGTTAACATGTTACTATATGATTCTATTTCCCATTGCCATGATCAATTTCGTGTATTATGAATGATTTGGTGTAGTTGATATTTGAAAATGAGTTTTGAACAAAATGAGGAAAAATCTTTACTTTTTACTTGAAATGATGTTTGATGATGTTAAAGTTTGTACTTCTAGACTCATACATGTTATATATGCTTAAAGATGATAGCTTTAGGAATTTATAACTTGAAAAATGTGATTTTTATGCAAATTCATGATGAACCCGAGAGCAGAGCACAAATTCTGGGCGTGCTCGCTGGAGCGAGCTAGTCCTCGCTGAGCGAAGATTCATGTTCTTGCCCAGTAACCCAGAATTTGAATGCTCGCTGGAGCGAGCGATAGCGAGCAGCCTTCGCCAGGTTTCGCTGGGAGCCATGACAACTCTGTCACTCCGTCGCTGGGTCATCGCTCATAAGACCTGATTTTGTGAATTTTCTTTAAGTTGTATGATGAGTATGAGGTTATAACATGATTAGATTTAATCTTATAACATGCTATAGGCTTGAATTGATTGGACCTTGAGGTTGTATGAGGATAATATGCTGACATATGTGTAATTGATTAGAATTTGAGGATGATGACTCGTGATTAATTAAGATGTTTAATGTTATTGTATCTTGCTTGAATGTATACCTTAATGATGATATGATGATGCGATTTGATGCAAATTGAGAAAGGATTAATAGGGATGAGTAGCATATTATTCATGAGTAGATGTATAGTGTTATCATCATTACTTGATATGTGTACATTCATGCATTCATGGGTCAACTTGAGCGATGTCCCTCATGACTTAAAACAGAACATGATGCGATGGATATATGTTTATCCTAATTTGAGGTGGGTACCACATGCATTAGATGTGTCTAGGGTGACATACATTATGTATTTGCATTAGTTTGCATTAGGGGATTGTGCACTCTAATTAATATTTGATAATTGTGATTGCATTCCATTATAAACTTTGTGAATGGTCGAGTTATGTGAATTTGATTAAATGTCTTGACCAATTGTTAATGAGTATGATATTACCATGATGTTGTAGGTTGCTAGTACAATGTGATATGCGTATGATTTAGTTATGATATAATTGCTTACATAATATAAGTGTATGCTATTCTTATTATTATGAACTTGAATTGTAACTAACTCTATTTTTGTGTATGTGTATGGTTTGGGTCCAGATTCTTCACTTGAGGAGTGATCCCGTGGCTTTGGAGATTAGCTTGTGATAACTTGCATAGTTTGGTAAGGTGAAGAGTATGAGAATTCTAGAAGCTTAGAGGTCTAGGATGTGCTCTAATACTTTTAACCTTGTTAAGACTAGTACTTTAGTTCTTCGTTTGTTTGAGACTTATGTATGACCTTGCTATTTATCTTATCTTATCTTTAATTATGTTTTGGATTATCTTGGATTATGTAGATGGTCTTCATTGAGGAATTACCTAATTTAAGTTGTAATATGATTTATGACTTGCATGCTTGGATTCAATAATTATGAGATATGATTATGATAATTTAATGCTTTCGTTGTCTTGTGTGGATCAAATGCATGCTTGTAATTGAGTAATATCATGTAATGCCTTGATGGTTTGTATGTTTTATAATTTATGTTAATTATTGCATGCGAATCGATTAGGAGCGTTACAATTTGGTATCAGAGCAAGGTCGGTCCATATCGGATCAAGTAGGTTAGTATACCCATAGGTGCATGAGTGTAGTAGAACGCTTTTAGTACCCTTAGTCTAACGTAAGGTTGGATTTCTTTTGGTTGGTTGTTTAGGTGATGGCGCAGAGAGCTTTGGCGGATGTGATAGCCTTAATGGCTAATGCTTTAACACAAGATGTGGCGGCTAGGGTGGCCGAAAGAGTTGCACAAGAGAATCGTATGGGGAATGAGGACGAGTTGAGGTTGGAAAGATTTCTTAAGAACAATCCACAAGAATTCAAGGGAGGTCATGATCCCGAATGAGCTCAAAAATGGTTAGAAGGAATGGAAAGAATTTTCGGAGCAATGAGGTGTTCGGAAGTTCAAAAAGTGACTTTGGGGAGCTATATGTTGCATGAGGATGCGGGTTATTGGTGGAGGAACACATGTCAGAGGTTGGGTCAAAGAGGAGTTATCATTACTTGGGATATCTTTAAGAGGGAGTTTTTGACAAAGTACTTTCCAACGGACATGAGAAACCGAAAGGTGGTGGAGTTCATGGAACTCAAGCAAGGAAATCTATCGATTGCGGAGTATGCAACCAAGTTCGAAGACTTATGCCGTTTTCGCCCACATTACAACACCGTGGAGGCAGAACGGGATAAGTGTGTGAAATTCGAAAGTCATTTACGTCCCGATATTAACCAATTGGTTGGCATTTTGGAGATAAGGAATTTTGTTAACTTGGTGAATAAAAGCAACATTTGTGACTCGGATGGGAAAGCTAAGACAAGCTACTACAAGGAGATGAATGATAAGAGAGGGAAGAGTAAGGACCGTGGTAAGCCTTATGACAAGAGGAATAAGGGAAAAGTTGGAGGTAGCGGAGAGAAAGGAAAGAATGCTAATGACAAGTGTTACAAGTGTGGTGTTTTGGGTCATCGTTCCTATGAGTGCCCAAGACGAGATAGATGCTTCAAATGTGGGGAGTTTGGACACAAGGTCGATGTGTGTAAGAAGAAAGTTTCTTTTTTCAATTGTGGTGAAGAGGGTCACAAGAGTCCGGAGTGTAAGAAGCCAAAGAAAACGGTTGGGAAAGTGTTTGCTTTAAGTGGAGATGGAGCGGAGCAAGTGGATAATCTCATTAGAGGTACATGTTTCATCTATGACACTCATTTAGTTGCGATTGTTGATACTGGAGCAACACATTCTTTTATATCTTTTGAATGCATGAAGCGTCTTAATATTCCTGTGTCTGAAATGCTTGGTTGTATGGAAATAGAAACCCCTGCTGGTGGTTCTGTAACTACTCAACTTGTTTGTCGTAGCTGTCCTGCGATTGTGTTTGGCAAATCTTTTGATATGGATTTAGTATGTATACCACTTAGCGGTATAGATGTGATTTTTGGTATGAACTGGTTAATCTTTAACCGAGACCATATTAACTGTTGTGAGAAGACGATTACATTTCCGAAGTTGGAGGAAGATTCCAAGTTGATGAGTGAGAAGGAAGTAAGGGAATCTTTAATGGAGCATGGAGAATTGTTTGTCATGTTTGCATCCTTGAAGCTTTAGAATGAAGTTGGAATTAAGGAATTACCGGTTGTGCAAGAATTTCCCGATGTGTTTCCGAAGGATGTGTCAGATATGCCTCCAGAAAGAGAAGTGGAGTTCACTATTGATTTGATACCTGGTACAAGTTCAATATCTATGGCACCTTATAGGATGTCAGCAACTGAGTTAAGTGAATTGAAGGAGCAACTAGAAGAACTACTAGAGAAGAAGTTTATTCGTCCTAGTGTATCACCGTGGGGAGGACATGTGCTTTTGGTAAAGAAGAAGGACAGGAGTATGAGATTGTGTATTGATTACCGTCGTTTGAATCAAGTGACGATCAAGAACAAGTATTTGTTGCCAAGGATTGACAATTTAATGGATTAGTTGGTGGGTGCTTGTGTGTTTAGCAAGATTGATTTGAGGTCCGGATATCATCATATTCGAGTTAAAGTGGAAGATATACCAAAGACTGCTTTTAGGACAAGATATGGTTATTACGAGTATTCAGTTATGCCTTTTGGTGTGACCAATGCACCGGGAGTGTTCATGGAGTACATGAATCGGATTTTCCATTCATATTTAGATAAGTTCGTAGTGGTTTTCATTGATGACATTCTAGTGTATTCCAAGACCGAGGAAGAACATGCAGAACATTTGAGAATAGTGTTGAGAACCTTACAAGAGAAGAAGCTTTATGCGAAGTTGTCCAAGTGTGAATTTTGGTTGAAGGAAGTGAGTTTTCTAGGTTACGTGATATCTAGTGGAGGTATTGCGGTGAATCCTTCTAAAGTGGATGCGGTAGTGAAGTGGGGAACCCCAGAATCAGTGTTTGAGATCAGAAGTTTTCTCAGATTTGTCGGTTACTATCGGAGGTTTATTGAAGGTTTTTCGAGGTTAGCTTTATCGTTGACCCGATTGACTAGGAAAGATCAAGCTTTTGTTTGGGATAGTTTGTGTGAGAAAAGTTTCCAAGAGTTGAAGAAGCGGTTGACGTCGGCACCAATTTTGATTCTACCGAAACCGAATGAGCCGTTTCTTGTGTATTGTGATGCATCTTTGATGAGATTGGGTGGTGTTCTTATGCAAAATCGACAAGTGGTTGCTTATGCTTCTAGACAATTGAAAGTGCATGAAAAAACTATCCAACACATGATCTTGAGTTGGCGGCCGTTGTGTTTACCTTGAAGATTTAAAGACATTATTTGTTTGCTTCTAGATTTGAGGTCTTTAGTGATCATAAGAGCTTGAAGTATTTATTTGATCAGAAGGAATTGAATATGAGGCAGAGACGTTGGTTAGAATTTCTGAAGGACTATGATTTTGAGTTGAGTTACCATCCTGAAAAAGCCAATGTTGTGGCAAATGTTTAGAGTAGGATATCGATACATTTGTCTTCACTTATGGCAAGAGAGTTTGATCTAATTGAAGAATTTCGAGATCTCTGTTTGGTATGTGAGACTACACCGCATAGTGTAAAGTTGGGGATGTTGAAGCTTACGAATAATTTTCTTGATGAAGTAAAGAATAGTCAAAAAGGAGATTTGGATTTGGTGAATCGTCTTGCATGGATTGATCAAGGGAAAGAGACCGATTTCAAAGTTGATGAAAATGGAGTCATAAGATTTCGAGAAAGAGTTTGTGTTCCTAACATACCCAAGTTGAAGGGAAAGATTCTAGAGGAAGGACATATGAGTGGTTTGAATATTCATCCTGGAGCTACTAAGATGTATCAAGATCTCAAGAAGTTGTTTTGGTGGCCAAGTATGAAAAAGGAAGTTGCCGAGTTTGTTTATGCTTGTCTAACTTGTCAAAAGTCCAAGGTTGAGCATCAAAGACCATCTGGATTATTACACCCTATGTACATTCCGGAATGGAAGTGGGATAGCATTTCTATGGATTTTGTAAGCGGGTTGCCAAGAACTACAAAATGGAATGATTCGATTTGGGTGATTGTTGATAGGTTGACGAAGTCGGCGCATTTTATTGCTTTTAAGACCGGAACCTTAGTGCCGAGGTTGGCGGAGATTTATGTTGAACAAATTGTGAGATTGCATGGTATTCCATCTAGTATTGTATCGGATCGAGATCCAAGGTTCACTTCGAGATTTTGGGAAAGTTTGCAAGAGGCTTTGGGGACTAAGTTAAGAATGAGTTCGGCTTATCATCCTCAAACGGATGGACAATCGGAGAGAACTATTCAATCACTTGAGGATTTGTTGAGAGCTTGTGTTTTGGAAGATGGAGGGGGTTGGGATAGATACTTACCTTTGATAGAGTTCACCTACAACAATATCTATCATGCAAGTATTGGAATGACAGTTTTTGAAGCTTTGTATGGTAGGAGATGTCGTACTTCTTTGTGTTGGTATGAGGATGGGGAAAAGGTTGTGTTGGAACCGGAATTGGTTCAACAAACTACGGAAAATATTAGAATGATTCAAGAAAATATGTGTCGCGGTGATTTTTGGATATCAAACTATTGATTAGTTTTGACTCACAATTTTATGATTCACCACCGAGCTTTTATTTTTCCAAGGAAAAGGGGAAAAGTTCGAAATAACCCTATTTTTATGAGATTAAAGGTTCGGGGGTTGGTTACATTAAGGGAAGGTATTAGCACCCGAAACGTCTATAGTACTCTATAGGAACCTCTTGTTTTTATTTATCTTTGTGCTAAAATTACTTGTTTACTTGTAAAGTAAAGTCTAAAAAATTTAAAGTTAAAGTGATGATTGAAAAAGAAAAGAAAAAATGATTTGTTATTTTGTTGATTTGGGAAGACGCGAAGTCTTTTGCACTACGTACCCGTGAGGGATCAAAACCTCGTAGTTCAGGGTAGAAAGACTGAAAAATGATTTGTTGATATTTTTTTGTTTTTGAAAATATTTTAAAATAAAAGCCAAGTGGCAAAAATGTTTTCTTTGAATTTGTTTTTGTATATTTTATTTTTTGAGAAAGAAAATAAATGTTTAAGTATATTTACATGAATTAAAATATTTATTTTGAAAAATGTTTTGAAAAAGTCTCTCGACGAATATCGAGTTTTTTTATGAAAGAGATTATTTTTGAAAATGGTTTTGAATTTTTTTGAATCTTTTTTTTTGTTTTTTGTTATTTAAAAGAAAAGGCGGTAAGCGCGAATAAAATAAACTAAAAGTAATAAAATAAACGTGACGGATTTCATAATGACGTTGGATCAAAATGAGAATCCCCTTTTCCTTGGAATTACTACGCTATTATTTTTGGTTTTTTCGTTTTTTGACATAAAAAGGGAAATAAATAAATATGCATGCAATGCAGGTTTCTAATTTATATTTACATTGGTCCCTAAATACATTCTAAATCACAATAAAATAAATAATGGTGCAAAAATAAAAAGAAATGCGATAAAAATAACTAAGTCCTAGTAGACAATAGAAAATATATGGGGTACACTAGCAAAAATACATGGGGGCTGAGCTCAAGTCCAATCTGCAAGAAAAAAGTTAGTCCTAACACAAATAACAAAAAAAAAAATATATATATATATATATATATATATATATATATATATATATATATATATATATATATATATATATATATAGAAATCATAGGGGGTGCGTCACGCAACCCAGGGGGTGCAGGAAGTAATTCGCAGCTGGGGTGTATGGAGTAATTGCGGGGTGCGCAGAGTAAGACAGTATATGTTAGTTTTCTTTCACAGATTTCTCATTTTTTTTTATGTTTTTCTCTCTCTCTCTCTCACCTTTTCTCTCACTTGCTAGTGTTCATCAACTCTCAACAACACCATGAAGGTGTTCATAATATGTCGAGATTCTGGTGAAGATTCCGGTGGTAGTGCGAGGCCAGCGCGGCGGCGCCACCACCGGAGACCAAAAAAATTTCCTTTTTTTAAAAAAAAATACTTTTTTCCAATATCCTTTTTACCTAGATTTCGCATTTTAAATTAGTTTTTAGAAAAAGTGCTTGAAAAATCCTAAATCTAGATTTTAAATTTTGAAAAAAAAAACACAAACTTTCTACCTTTTGCTTTTTCGATTTCTTCTCTGTTTTGATTTTTCGTTTCTGATTCTGTTTGGCTTGGATCGGTTTCGGATTTGGAGTTGTGGTGTGTTTATGGGATTTGAGAGGAAAAAAAAAGGTTTGAGAAGTTTTATTTTTTGTTGAAAATTTTTCTATGTGGAATTTGTGATTTTTTGTCTCTGATGTTTGTTTCTGATTTCCTCCAAAAATCTCCTCTCATCTATTTTTCTCCTCTGCTTTTATAGAGGTTTTGAACCAAAGTTGGTTGACTAGAGTAATGAAAGAATTGAATGAATCTATGCTGCAGGTGGTTGTGTCAATCCTTTTGCAGACAAAGGAGTAAATTGAAAGGGGCTAGACTGCTGCTATCTCCTCTTTGTTGTTGTAACACCCCGATTTTCAAAGACTAAAAAGGGGCATTAATTTTTTTTTTTAAAACAAAACAGAGCGCGCATACAAACTATGAGAGCCGGCGTTAAACATACAAGAGGACTATATATACATAACAGTGCTTCAGAGAAGCAAAGTGTAATACCTGAATATTTACAAACCCAAAGACAAAGGGTCTAACAACTACAAAAGTAAATATTCAGAATACAGTCATTCAAAAGAGTCAGATCCTATGCCTAATCCAAAAGTGCACGGTGTACAAACCACACCGGCGCACAACCTAACTTAAGAAGTACAACTCCTCGATCACTGAAATCCCACGAACTCACTGTCGTCCTCACGACCCACGGCAGCGTGTAAGGGCCCATCGTCTTGGGTGGGAGGAGCCCGCAATATTCATTGTAAGGGTCACCACACGTATACATATACAAAAGAATACAGAACAAAATATACATACCACATACACATATACAAAATACGCATATACCAAAATACGGAAAGCAAATAAAAATTTAGCATTTCCTTCTCAACAAGCATTATAATCCAAATGCGCACATAGCCTATCAATGCAGACGCTACAATGATTGTGATCACCCTACCCAGGACTGTTTCACATGCATGAATTCCAGAATTTAACCTCTCCGCAGAGAGTCGTAGGTCCACCCCCTACTATACCCCGCAGGGCAGGTGAAGCCACACAGACGCTATCACCAGGTGAAGCCACACAGATGCTATCACTGACTCAATAAAATCCCGCAGGATTAGGTGTAGCCACACAGATGCTAACACCAGGTGAAGCCACACAGATGCTATCACCAACTATGAAATGCATGAGCATATTTTATATTTCAGCATATATAGGGCAGTCACACAGACACTGTCCCCGGTGAAGTCACACAGACAACCACCCGTGTAGTCTCCATCTGACGTACACATTCCATA
Organism: Trifolium repens; assembly: GCA_030408175.1. NCBI lineage: Eukaryota > Viridiplantae > Streptophyta > Magnoliopsida > Fabales > Fabaceae > Trifolium > Trifolium repens. The sequence goes on from CP125846.1 coordinate 40,412,446, forward strand.
CATGCTCATGCAACAATTCACATACATACACATATGTAATCACCACCACATGTCAACACATATATTTCGCAAAATCATATGTAAGACAATCACACAACATACATATATTCTCACAATCATATGTAAACAACACACGTATTATAAACAATTTCTCATCCCGAGAATACATCACACAGACATGTCAAGCACTCAAAACACACCACAAACAAAGCATACACACATGCTATCAATGGAAATAAGACAAAAGAAAGGTGCCCTTACCTCGGCAAGCTTCCGTTACTTTTTCTCGCTAAACTCTACAATTCACGCTTCCTAAAATATAAGCAGCGTACAATCAATAAAATACTCCCAACGTATCCTAGCGAAACGAAACCTATTCCCAAAATTCTAGGGGGGTCTAAGGTACTTTCTAACACTCTCGGATAGTGATTACGAGTCCTCCCCATAGTGATTAAAAATTCACGAAGCTAAATGCACTATTTCTCGTTACGCGAAAATAATTTCGTTTTTCAAAACAAACTATGAACACTTTTATTTCTAACACCAAAGTAATCAATTTCACACAATAAAACCATTTGAAATCAACATCCAAACTCTTCAAAAATTCCCATAATAAAAAATAAAGTTTTCTTGCATCACAAATTTCAAGTTCTTTCTTTTCAAATAAAATGGCCATAACTGGTTCATTCTTTATCTGATCGAGACGAGCCATACACCGAAATCTTCGTCTCAAAAAGACGGATCAAATAGTTAATTTTCCAGGACAAAATATAACTTTTAAAATGGACGAAAATGCCCTTCAGATTTCGGCCAGTAGCAAAAACATCTCTAAACCATTTTTATTTTTTTTTCGAAAATCAAACATAGCTAAAACACTTATACAAATACTAATTTCACATAACCAACTCAATTTGATTTAATTTAAAACTTAACAACTTTTTCAAAACCCTAACTTCAAAACCAACGTAAAATTTGTGGCTTTTCATTCCTTACATTTTCTTTTCAAAATTGAACTCATAAAACTGTATGTGATTACTTTACTTGCAAGGAAACAACATCAATTGAATAAATTTTCAAAAACTTAATTGAATCCCCAAAACCCTAAAATCATAACTCATAAAATTGGGGCTTTACTCTTCTAAGCATTTATTTCAAACATTGATCTACTAAAACAACTAGTGAGTACTTCAATTGCAAGAAAATCATATCATAATTTTATTCCAAATCATAAACAAAATTTTCTCCTAAACCGATGCTTTTCAATTTCATTAACTCCTAGCTTTTTAGCATGAAGAACTGCACTTTTCTTAACCAAAATCATCAATATGGTGCAAGGCTAAGACTACTCTAACATGGGTCTACAACTCTAGTGGAGAGAAAATTTAAAATCCCTACCATACAACAACAAAGGCCTCACGGCCACTTAATAGAAAAGAGGGAGAAGAATTTGTTCTTACCACTTTGTTTATGCCAAGAGCTTCACCAAGTTACAAGGATCAATCTCCACTCCAAGCATATCTCCTAATTTCTTCTAGGTTTTTCTCAAGGTGGAGATTTATGTTCTATCAACACATAGCAAAATAAAATGAAAGAGAGGGAGGGAGAGCAGCTCACGGTCTTGGAAGGAAAAATGGAAGGCAAAGTCTCATGACTTTCTTATTTAAAGATAACATGAATCAATCTAGGCCATTGGATTGCATAGTGTAAAGTTTCATGACTAAATCCTAGCCAACCATCCAAACTTGGTCACAAAGCAACTCACATAAATATCTAGATATTTCTATGGTCTTAGCCCACTAGCTCGCTCAGTCTCCGCGCTCGCGCTTAAACGAGTCGTATCTCGCGTACCGACAAACTTTAAGGAAACAGAAAAATTCTATCGTAAACCAATTAATTAAAATAATTCACAAACATTCGAATAAATTTTATTCCGGATAAATTTTCGCTCCTTAGCTCGGAAAAATATAATGAGATCAAATTCTCATCACAGTCGATATATAAAGTCTCCATTTAAATTTTGATGGAAATCAGAAACCGTAAAATTTTCAAACAGCGGGTAAATCTTGCCCGTTTTCTCAAAAACCACTAGAAAATATTTTCAACATCTCAACGAGACAAAAATGTTTCTAAACTCATTTAAAGCTCATAAAATCATTGTGCCCATTTTTCAAATGTTAAACTAACGCGCAGGCACAATCTCAACAAAATTCATGTCAAAACGAACAATTTAAGGATAAATCGATAAAACCAAAAATTAGAAACTTATTAATATAACAAAAATATAATTTCTGTTACAGTAATTCTACGGGTCTTACAGTTGTCCTTGGGAAAAAGGAAGCATGCTGCTGCTGTCTTGTTGTTCTTTTCTATTTTATTTATTTTTTGTTTGGTTTTTTTTAATAATAATAATAAACAAACAACAAAAAAAAGGAGAAGAGAGGGAGTGGTGGAGAAGATGCAGCCACGTACTGCATCCCTTTTTTCTTTTTCTTTTTTTGTTTTATTTTAATAATAATAATAATAATGAACAAAGATTTTTGGAAAAAAATGTTTAACCTAGAGAGAGAAAGTGTGGCGATCACGTAGCACTACTTCACCTTCAACCCAACCCTGCAACCTCACCGCCGCCCTCATCTTTCAAGCTTTTTCAATCATGACAACATTCAACATCCCATGGAAATGCTTAGACCTTAACCCTGAACCACAAAAAGCCACCATCGAACCACAAATAACCACCATCGAACCACCCAAACCCCAAAAAACATTCGCACAAGCCCTAGCCAATGTTTGCGATATCCCCTTATCACAGTTCCAACAACCGGTTGTTAAAGGCGATCGTCTTGCCATCGAAATACCAGAGGCTGCCACTACAAGAAATATGATTTTTAACAACAACTTTTTTTGTTACAGGTCGCTGGCAAAACTATTTTGGGTAGTTTTGCCAACGACTTGTAACAACTTTTAACAAAAAAAGTTGTTGCAAAAAATCATATTTCTTGTAGTGTGCGTACGAGGCTGGATTAGAAACATGCAAACACAATTTACACAGTAGAACTATTTGGCCTAAGGGCTCGACCCCGTTATCGGTCTTTGCCTTGAAAGATAAGCTAGCTTTGATATGGAAGGACCTGCCCAAATGGGGTATCATTTCTCTTGGTAAAGGTTATTTTGAGTTTACTTTCTCATCCTTGGAAGATGTTCGAAGAGTAAGGTCCATCCCATCATGGAACCTTAATCTTGGTCTACTCAAGTTCTTTGCTTGGTCTAAATATTTTAATCCAAAAATGTAACACAACACTTCAGCCCAGGTGTGGGTTAAAATCTTTGGATTGTCTCAGGAGTATTGGCACAAGAATATTTTGTTTACAATTGCGGGAAGCTTAGGTACACCCATTTGCATTGATTCAGTTACGGCTAAACCCATTCATAAACGTACCTTTGGCCAATTTGCTAGGGTGTTGATTGATATTGATTTGCTTCAGCCCCTCAGATATAAGTTGCTTGTGGAGAGGAAAGGATTTGCGTTCTTTGTTGATCTGGAGTATGAACATATCCCTGCTTTTTGCACTGAATGTAAAATGATTGGGCATAATCTTGACAATTGTAAAAGATGGAACATGGAGGAATTGAGAGTTAACAAGGATAACAACATTAAACATAAAGCACCTGAGAAAAAGAAGATTTATGTTTCAAGCTAAGGATGGGAGACCTCAGCAAGCTAAATCCAAGGAAGTGATCAATGTTGAAGTTATCAATGTGGAGGATACTAACAGCCAACCTGTCCTTAACAATATTGATGGAAACAACAATGAGAAAGCATATGGTAGCCAACCTGTCCTTAACAATATTGATGAGAACAACAATGAAAATGCATCTGGTAGCAGCAATCACGAAATAAGGCCAAGCCATGGCGGTCCTATTTTGAGTCTGGTTGATCCTAATAAGGTGCTTAGGCTGCAAGACAAACAGCTGGAGGCAGAGATAAATGATGCTTTTGATGATAGCTGGAGCACTGACTCACAGGAGTCATTTGTTAACACTACCCAACTCGTTGTAAATGATGAGCATGCAGCTGATGGGAATGATAAGGCACACAACAATTCTGCAGAAGGAGAACACCATCTCACTACACCATTGAACCCTATTGATGGTGAAGCTAGCAAAATTGATGAGAATAACCAGCTACCTGAAAGAGTGGTTAGAGATATGGCTTTTCTTAAAGAATCTTGGGCAAACATGACTGAAGCGGATGATGGTGCTCAACAGAATGTGGCAGATACAAGCCCCATTGAGGACTTTAATGACACGGGTTTTCAAATTCATATGTCTAAAAATCAGAAAAAAGCTCAAAGGAAGTTGAAACAGTCTAGTAGGGATTCATATGCCACCAGATCAAAGGTTCCCCCAAAACCTTTCAGATGAAGTGCATTTTCTGGAATACAAGGGGTTTAGCTAATTCCCCAACAAGATTAGCCTTGAAGAATATTATTACTCATCATAAACCTGACATTATTCTACTTTCTGAGCCTTGGATGGATTTAGCTTATCTTCCAAGGAGATGGTTAGTTAATTTAAATCTCAAGTGTTTTGCTTCTAATACCAGACCCAATAATTTGCCTAATCTTTGGTGCCTTTGTAATATTTCACTTAATCCCACCCTTTTAGCCTCTTATGACCAACATGTTACTTTTACCATATCTGAAAATAACAAAACTTTAGCCTTTTCTGTTGTGTATGCCTCAACTAATTACTTGCCTAGAAGGAAACTTTGGAATGAGCTGAATTCTTTACAAGCTCAATATGATCTGCCTTGGTGTTTCTTAGGAGATTTCAATGTGATTATGGGTGCACATGAGCATAAAGATCGTTCTTCCCCTGCTAGGCTGCCCATTGAAGAATTTCAGTCATGGACTAACTCTTCCAATCTTATACATCTTCCTACTAGAGGTGCTGAATTTACCTGGAATAATGGGAGAGGTGGAACTCGGCACACAAAAAGACGTTTAGATAGAGTCATTTGCAATCAAGAATGGATCGATTTATGTTGTGTTTCTGATGTATCCACTCTTACCAAGATTAGTTCAGACCACTTCCCATTATTATTTGATTTTAAACAAACCAACACTACTTTTGCCTCGCAATTCAAATTTATGAGAATGTGGTCTTTGCACCCTACTTGCAGGGATGTCATCTCTGATAGTTGGAATTCCGTGGTTGTAGGCTGCCCTATGTTCGTGCTAAGTCAAAAATTGAAGTCTCTCAAGGCTAAACTTAAGACATGGAACAAGGAATGTTTTGGGAAAGTGAATGATTTGGTGGTCTCTGCCGAGTTACATCTTCATCAAATTCAAATGCAGATTCAGCAAAATGGTCACAATGATATTCTTTTGAATGAAGAAAAATTAGCTAGCTTTTTGTTGGAGGATGCCTTATCCAAACAAGAAGCTTTTTGGCAAGAAAAAGCAAGATTAAATTGGCATCTTGAAGGGGATAGGAACACCAAGTATTCCCATAGACTAGCCAAAATCAAAACTTCAACCAAACACATAACCTCTTTACAAGTTGGTGAAACATTGCTTATAGATCAAAACCAAATCTCTGAACATGTGGTTAATTTTTATAAAAATTTATTTTCTACTAACATTGTTTTGCATGAGTCTTTGCTTGTTGAGGAGGTAATCCCTTCTCTGGTTACTGAGGATATTAATGATATCTTGGGCATTCTTTCAATAAAGATATTAATGTACTGCTTGCTGAGGATATTATTTTCTCTCAATAAAGATAGTGCACCAGGGCCAGATGGTGTTTGGGCATTCTTTTACCAACATTATTGGGACATTGTCAAGGATGATGTTATCAATGCAGTGTTGGAGTTTTTCACTTCTGGTTGGATTAACTTGTTGCCCAAGTTTCCTGAAGCTTCCTCCATTGACCAATATAGACTGATTGCAATGGCAAACTTCAAATTTAAAATCATCTCTAAGATTCTTGCTGACAGGTTAGCCTCTATTATGCCTAACATCATCTCTGTTGAACAGAAGGGGTTCATTCATGGTAGGGATATTAAAGACTGTCTTTGTATTACTTCTGAAGCTACCAATTTTCTTCACAACAAATCTTTTGGTGGTAACCTGGCTCTAAAGATCGACATCGCGAAAGCCTTTGATACTCTTGATTGGAACTTTTTGCAAAAGGTTCTTCAATCCTTTGGTTTTAATGAGGTTTTTTGCAACTGGATTCATGTTATTTTGAAGTCTGCTTTTCTATCTATCTCCATTAATGGAGAGTCTCATGGTTACTTCAATTGTACTAGAGGAGTTAGGCAAGGTGATCCTCTTTCACCTCTTCTTTTTTGCCTGGCTGAAGATGTTTTAAGTAGATCCATCTCAAAACTTGTTTCTCAGGGCACTCTCCATTTGATTAAGGGTACCAGGAATGTTTGCATCCCTTCTCATTCTTTTTATGCGGATGATCTGATGATTTATTGCAAGGGTAACTTAGCTGGTTTAAAAGCTCTCAGGGAGTTATTTCTTAACTATGCCTCAGAATCTGGTCAATGTATCAGTCATTCAAAATCTACCATTTATTCTGGCTCTATCACTCCAAGGAGGTTGGATCTCATTGTTGCATTGTTGAACTTCAAAATAGGCACCCTGCCCTTTAATTATTTAGGTGTTCCTATCTTTAAGGGGAAACCTACATTCTGCCATCTTCAACCCATTGCTGACAAGATTAAGTTGAAGTTATCAGCTTGGAAGGCTTCTCTCCTTTCCATTGTTGGTAGGGTACAGTTGGTTAAGTCTGTCATTCAAATCATGTTGACTTACAGCATTTCTATATATTCTTGGCCTTCTTCCCTTTTCAAGGATTTAGAGAAATGTATCAGGAATTTTATATGGAGTGGCGATATAGATAAAAGGAAACTTGTCACGGTGTCTTGGAAAAAGATATGTAGGCCTTTGGATCAAGGTGGTCTCGACGTCCGATCATTAATTCATCTGAACAAAGCCTCAAATCTTAAGCTTTGTTGGTCTATGACAAATTCTCAATCTTCTTAGGCAGTCTTGCTTAAAGATAGATTTTTCAGGAAAGGAAAGGCAATTCGGTATCACATATTTTAATCGTTATGGTCTAGCATCAAGGAGGAATTTGAGGTGATTAAGGACAATTCAATTTGGTTACTTGGTAATGGGGAGAATATCAATTTTTGGCTTGACAAATGGTGTGGTGATCCGTTGGTGGAGCAGCTTCATATTCCGGTTCAGTTTCGTCATTCACTCTCCTCTTCGGTAAGTGATTTTATCTTTAATGGCCATTGGAACATTCCATCGCAACTTTCAACAATGTTCAGCAACTTGAATTCTATTGTTTCTAAAGTCTTAATTCCTATGGAAGCTTGTAATGATAATTTTTTATGGAAGCATTCTGATAGTGGAGATTTAGAGTTGAAACAAGCATATATATTCAAAAGTCAGCATGTGCAATATTTACATTGGGCCAAGCAAATTTGGAATATTGCCATTCCTCCATCAAAATCTCTCATGGTGTGGAGGCTAATGCATGATAAGATGCCTACGGATGAGAAAATAATGGAAAGAGGTTGTGCAATTACAATCATGTGGAGTCTTCTTTCCATTTATTTTTCGAGTGTAATTATGCTGTCAAGCTATGGTCATTGTTGGCGGGTTGTTTGAATGTTACGCTTCAGTTTTACTCAACGGATGACATATGGAAGTTGTGTGATTTGAATTGGTCACCTCAGAGCAAAGTTACCATCACAGCTGCTATTATCAACTTGCTGAACACTCTTTGGCTAGTTAGAAACAAGGCTCGATTTGACAACAATCATCTATCTTGGCAATCTGCGATTTCTTTGATCATTAGCAACACATCATTATCAGGTAACAACACGATCAAAACCTCTTCCAATTCTATGCGAGATTTTTCTTTCTTGAAAATGTTTAAAATCTCAATTCATCAACCTCGGCCTACATTTTTGAAAGAGGTTCTATGGATTCCTCCCATGTTAACCTGGTACAAATGCAACATTGATGGTGCTTTCTGTGGGAGTTCTGGTAATTCATCTTGTGGTGGAATTTTCAAAAATCGTGCAGCTGAGTTTGTGTACGGTTTTGCTGAGCCTTTAAGGGCTTCTAGTGCTTTTGTTGCGGAGTTATGCGGTTTCATGAGAGCTATTGAAATTGCTTATCAAAAGCATTGGAATCATCTTTGGATTGAAACTGACTCTTTATCGGTGGTGTCAGCTTTTAATCATCCTGAAAAACAAGTTGCTTGGAGCCTTAGTAACAGATGGAATAATGCAGTTTTTATGGCCAGTCAAATGAATATCATTGTCACTCACATCTATAGAGAGGGTAATCAGGTTGCGGACCTTTTAGCTAATCATGGGCTAACAATTCTTTCTATTATTTTTTGGGACGTTGCACCTTTGTTTATTAGGGATTGTATTGTCAAGAACAAGCAAGGAATTCCTAGCTTTAGAATTTGCTTTTCTTAGATGGGGTTTTGGCCTAGTCCCGCTCATCTTGTATTCATTTTCTTCTCATTTCAATAAATTTTTTGGTGGTTAGCTCATTGCTTTCCACCTTTTGGTTTAAAAAAAATAAATAAATAAATAATAATAATAATAATAATGGTTGTAATTATAGAAAGAAAATAATAATGATAAATGATAAAGGAAGGAAAAATAAAAAAAGAAATAATGATGATATAATAATAGCAATAATGATGATAAAAAGGAAAAAATAAATATTTAACAAATTTTTGATTGTTTCCAAATAAAATAAGAACTTACCTAATTAGACACATTTTTTGAGATTTTTGTGAATAAAAGAGAAAAGAACAAATAAAAAGAACCAAAGTAGAATTTGAACCCATGACCGTATACTTGTAACTCTTTGGACACTCTACTCACCACCAAATGAGCTACTTCACATAATTGATAACAAATGCGACCAAAATTAATATGATAATAAATAAAAATGGGAAAAATTTAAAGTATGACAAATGAATATGAAGTGGGATCTTAGATCAAAAATTGGGGTATGACAAGATGAAAGCGACTCAAAGTAAACAAAAGAGTTATCATGATAAGAAGAGAAAGGATGTAGAATTCCAAGAGGGAGATCATGTATTTTTTTAGAGTTGCTTCAACCACCGGTATTGGTCGTGCTTTGAAATCCAAGAAGTTGACATCGAAGTTTATTGGGATTTATCAAATCTTGAAGAGAGTGGGAAATGTAGCTTATAAGATTGCTTTACCACCGTCGTTGTCTAATCTTCATGATGTGTTCCATGTGTCGCAATTGAGGAAATATGTCTGGTATCCATCACATGTGATTGTATTGGATGATGTACAAGTAAGGGATAATTTGACAGTCGAAACTAAGCCTTTGAGGATTGAAGGTAGAGAAGTGAAGAAGTTGAGAAACAAGGAGATAGCGTCCGTTAAGGTCATTTGGGGAGGAACCGCGGGAGAGAATGCTACTTGGGAGCTAGAGAGCAAGATGAGGAGTTCTTATCCGGAGTTATTTTCAGGTAAATTTTCGAGGACGAAAATTCTTTTAAGAGGGGTAGAGTTGTAACACCCGTATTTATTTATTGGCTTAATTGATACTTTGGTCCCTTATGTTTATTTTAGCGCTCAATTTGGTCCCTTATCTTTTAAACGTCTCAATTTGGTCTCTTATCTTTTAAAAGTCTCAATTTGGTCCCTTATCTTTTCTGCAAGTCTCAATTTGGTCCCTTATCTTTTCTGCAGTTCTTAATTTGGTCCCTTGTCTTTTAAAATTTTGGACACGTGGCACACTTGGACAGATGACACGTGTCCAAATTTAATGGTAATAGTGAAAAATTTGACGGGAGGGACCAAATTGAGAACTTCGGAAAAAATAAGGGACCAAATTGAGACGTTTAAAAGATAAGGGACCAAATTGAGCGCTAAAATAAACATAAGGGACCAAAGTATGAATTAAGCCTTATTTATTTTATTTTAATTGGAGTTAATTAGCCGTTTTATAGTATTTAATGATGGGTTAATAATTAATTATGAATTATGGCTATTTTGGGGAAGAGTAGTGTTTTTGAGTAGAATAGGTTTTATTAGAGTTATAATGATAAGAGTTGGGCTTGAGTGTTAATGGGCTTAAGTTAAGGAGTGAAACATTATTGTCTTTGAGTAAATAGGTTTAGGTTTGAGTTATGAGAATAGAGAGAGAGTGCTCATAACTTCTGAAGAATGGAAAGAGGTAGAAAGAGAAACGCTTGAAGAGAAGGAAGTAGAGGGGAAGAATAGAGAAAGCTCAAGAGAAGAAGAAGAATCAGAAATTCATCATTTCTAAGGTTAGAGAGTAGTTTACAATTCATGTGAGATGATCAAGGAGGGGGGAGATGCTTATTCTCCATACTCAAACCCTCTCATCTCTTTTGGTGGGGAAATGGGAATCAAGGGAATGTACTAATGAATTATTGTGTTGTTATATGATGTTAACATGTTACTATATGATTCTATTTCCCATTGCCATGATCAATTTCGTGTATTATGAATGATTGGTGTTGTTGATATTTGAAAATGAGTTTTGAACAAAATGAGGAAAAATCTTTACTTTTCACTTGAAATAATGTTTGATGATGTTAAAGTTTGTACTTCTAGACTCATACATGTTATATATGCTTAAATATGATAGCTTTAGGAATTTATAACTTGAAAAATGTGATTTTTATGCAAATTCATGATGAACCCGAGAGCAGAGCACAAATTCTGGGCGTGCTCGCTGGAGCGAGCTAGTCCTCGCTGAGCGAACTATAGTCCTCGCTGAGCGAAGATTCATGTTCTTGCCCAGCAACCCAGAATTTGAATGCTCGCTCCAGCGAGCGATAGCGAGCAGCCTTCGCCAGGTTTCGCTGGGAGCCATGACAACTCTGTCATTCCGTCGCTGGGTCATCGCTAGAGGTCGCTCAGCAACCAGGACCTGATTTTGTGAATTTTCTTTAAGTTGTATGATGAGTATGAGGTTATAACATGATTAGATTTAATCTTATAACATGCTATAGGCTTGAATTGATTGGATCTTGAGGTTGTATGAGGATAATATGCTTACATATGTGTAATTGATTAGAATTTGAGGATGATGACTTGTGATTAATTAAGATGTTAAATGTTATTGTATCTTGCTTGAATGTATACCTTAATGATGATATGATTATGCGATTTGATGCAAATTGATGAGTAGCCTATTATTAATGAGTAGATGTATAGTGTTATCATAATTACTTGATATGTGTACATTCATGCATTCATGGGTCAACTTGAGCGATGTCCCTCATGACTTAAAACTGAACATGATGCGATGGATATATGTTTATCCTAATTTGAGGTGGGTATCACATGCATTAGATGTGTCTGGGGTGACATACATTATGTATTTGCATTAGTTTGCATTAGGGGATTGTGCACTCTAATTGATATTTGATAATTGTGATTGCATTCCATTATAAACTTTGTGAATGGTTGAGTTATGTGAATTTGATTAAATGTCTTGACCAATTGTTAATGAGTATGATATTACCATGATGTTGTAGGTTGCTAGTACAATGTGATATGCGTATGATTTAGTTATGATATAATTGGTTACATAATATAAGTGTATGCTATGCTTATTATTATGAACTTGAATTGTAACTAACTCTCTATTTTTGTGTATGTGTATGGTTTGGGTCCAGATTCTTCACTTGAGGATTGATCCCGTGGCTTTGGAGATTAGCTTGTGATAACTAGCATAGCTTGGTAAGGTGAAGAGTAGGAGAATTCTAGAAGCTTAGAGGTCTAGGATGTGCTCTGATACTTGTAACCTTGTTAAGACTAGTACTTTAGTTCTTCGTTTGTTTGAGACTTATGTATGACCTTGCTATTTATCTTATCTTATATTTAATTATGTTTTGGATTATCTTGGATTATGTAGATGGTCTTCATTGAGGAATTACCTAATTTAAGTTGTAATATGATTTATGAATTGCATGGTTGGATTCAATCATTATGAAATATGATTATGATAATTAAATGCTTTCGTTGTCTTGTGTGGATCAAATGCATGCTTGTAATTGAGTAATATCATGTAATGCCTTGATGGTTTGTATGTTTTATAATTTAAGTTAATTATTGCATGTGAATCGATTAGGAGTGTTACAGCCGCAACCTCTCTCCTCCGTCCCAACAGCGGCGAACTTCCTCCATTATTCTCCACACACCGCCACACATCACCTCGTCATCTTGCCATCTCGCCGAACCTCAATGTCTCGTCGCCACCGCCGTTTCCACGAACAAAACAATCCAAACAACATAACATTTAAATACAACCCTTGCGAAATGAATAAACCAAACTAGTGATAAGCATAGCTCCACCAATTTCATTATCCTCATCTTTTCACTCTCAATCGGCAACTATTCATCAAAGAAATTTTAGTAATAAACATTAAACACAGCACTTAAAGATGAAAGGAAGGCGAGATGGCGAGGTGGTGTTGATGTTGTGTGGAGAAGAAGGGAGAACGCCGCCGTGACGGAAAGAGGCGAAGGCTGCGGCGGCGAAGGGAAAAGGGAGAAGAGGCAAGGTGAAGATGAAAGGGTTTATGTTCTGTATAACACAATAAGTTCGCGCGCGTGGTCTTTTTATTTTGTTACAGTATCCTGTAAACAAGTAAACAGTATCTAATACTAACATTTTAATCTCAACCATCTAATTTATTTTTTCCACGTGTCATCCATCTACGCAATGAACAGGTATAAAAGGACCCTTTGCAAATGGAGCAAAATTGCACTCTAGCTCGGCTTAACCTATTTCTAGCTCTAATCTACACCTACAAAACTGTCTTCTACCTAAGCACTTTTCTAGACTAAATAAATTGACAACTCTTGTGTTGCATCTTGTTGTTATGCATAACCAGAAGGGGCACCCGGCAACGCAGGGCTCATAAATAGTTTATATGATTCAATTATAATACAACAAAACTATAAGGAATATATAAAAGATAATTTTCATTATCTATTATATGTAATAAGCGACAAGGATTTCAAAGCCTCTCTCTTGCCACGTGGCGTATTCACAGTAACCCAGCTCTTATAACAATTTAGCATTCAATGTCATAATTAGACAAATTTTAAAAACAAATCTAATATCAATTTAAGAAAGAAACATATTGAGGATTTCTCTAATCTAACCCAAGCAATTAGACTTCCACGTCAGCTTTTTTGACGACATTCTTGACCTTCCACACACATATTAGTTCTTCTTACAATATTGACTTCAAGTACAAGAAATTGGACATTTTGTTGACTTCACTTTCCTTTTTTTACTGATCGATTGGACTCTTACGAAGCTAGCAAGTCATTACCTTCCCAATGTTACCTTTCCAATACATTGTGTGAAAAATTAAATATTGTAAGCTTTCATTTCTCTCATCAGGGGTTCCAAAGGAAAAGGGAGAAGAAAACAACTTGGTAAGTAACTAATCTATCCATTCTTCTTCCATTTATATCTTCATTTCATGTCTTGTTGAATCAAAGTTTGAGCTTTAGTTTAGGGTTTCATTTTTTTTGGTAAGCTTTGTTATTTTTTTTCATGCCTTAAAATCATCAAGGTCATACCTTAAAATCATCTATGACAAACATAAAAAATGTGGTAACCATGTATAAATATGGTTTACAATGACTTCATGACTTAATATTATGTTTACTTCCTAACCAACATAAGAAATATAAGGCTTCAAAAACTTCAAATCAATACTAACCATGTATATATCTATATGAAATAAAGGTATAAACTTTGAAATAAAAGTATGAACTTTGAAATAATGATTCAAAAACTTCAAATAGATACTAACCATGTATAGATCTATCTATATGAAATAAAGGTATGAACTTTGAAATAAAGGTTTAATTAGAACTTGTAACAACTTTTAACAAAAAAAGTTGTTGCCAAATTTCATATTTCTTGTAGTGAATAATGCTTCAAAAACTTCAAATAGATACTAACCATGTATAGATCTATATGAAATAAAAGTATGAACTTTGAAATAAAGCTTCATATTAGGTTTTACTTCATTTACAATAAATATTCATCTTTACACAATAAATATTTGCTCCAAATGAATTAGCTAAAATATCGTTATCACGAGTAAATTAATTTTTGTTTGGAACAACATTAATCCAAACATAGAACTAATGCTTCTCATTGATGCATAAAATAAGAAGTAATTTTTTTGATCAAATTTCATATATGTAAATAAGAAATAAGATTAATCTCAAAGTTTTTGAAAAATCTACTAATTTTACTCTCATAATTTTATTTTTCTATTCAACGTCCAAACAAAACTTTATTACATATACAATTTTTTTCCCTTCTAAACAATTATTTTATATCTGTATCTCACACACATCTTCAATCCAACGCCCCCCACGAATCAACGGCGCCGACGAAATCAAACGCGCGGAACGCGCGTCCCGTGCGGATGCACGGGTAAGTTCCTAGTAATACAATAAAGAAATTAGGTGTGTTTTTCTTATAAGGAATTATTTTAATGATCAAAATAAAAATGATATTCTATGTCTCATATTTATTGATATTTTTTTAACACTTACTAATATCATTATATGAAAACAGAAATGAAATAAAAATAACAAAAATGAAATCACTTTTAGACAAAAAAAGTCACTGAATCCAAAAAAATAAATATTAATGAATAATTGTAAATAATACAAATATTCAAATAAAAATATAATATTTAAATGGTTTGATATTTATGTAATCTAATAAACTTTTTGTAGACCATTCATGCTTATAAATTACAATACTGATTTCCAAAATGTAAATCATTTTTTTTTGGTACAAAATGTAAATCAATTTCTACCATTGAAGAATAATATCAACATTATGAGACAGACAGAGATCCTAAATAATAGGCAAATCACAATTAAGTTGAGCCTTCAAGCCTAATTCAAAACTCTATATAAAGGTGAATACTTAACAAACATTCTACACCATGCTTGAAATACTCAAAACTTAAATATCTGATATTTTTCTAACACCCTTAGACATGATGCAATTTTTAAAATTTCACCCGCTAAAGAAAACTGGAATTGGATTGTCAGAGTCGTACGTCTTTGGGATGTTAAGGACATGGCCAAAGACAAATTACCATTCTCGATGGAGATGGTGCTGATGGATTCTAAAGTAAGAAAAATAGTCAATGTTTTTAGTCAAAGCTTTATAAATGGTAATGAATTATGCAATTAAAGAACGACACAACCAATTAAAAAAGGTTATCATTCATTCATTCAAAAAAAAAGCCGTAGGCATTTAAAAATATATGCAATTAAGGAATAATGAATAACATAACCGATAAAATAAGAATTATTATTATTAAAATAAATAAAAAAGAGTTATTATTAGTATTTACTAATTAGTGTTATATAAAATATTGCAATTGTAGTAGGATAAAAAAAAATTAATATATAAAAAAATTATATATATATAGGGGAAGGATCAAATTACACACCGGTGTAACATTTGAATAATGTTACACCGCTCAATAACGCTTTAACGAATACATATTTTACAAAATCCACCGTTGGATTGAAAGTTTATATCATATAGAGCATTTATGTTGAGTTTTACAAAAATCTAAAATCGTTTGATATGTTATTCAGACACATCAAGATTAACGGTTTATACGTTTTTATTGAATACCGTTACTCTTTATGTGCCTCAAAAACATGTCAAACAATTTTAGATTTTTATAAAGTTTGAACATAGATTATCTATACGATATAAACTTTCAATCCAACGGTGAATTTTGTAAAATTTGTATTCGTTAAAACGTTATTGAGCGGTGTAACACTACTCAAATATTACACTGGTGTAATTTGATCCCTTCCCATATATATATAAGAATAATTAGAAAGAATATTCCTATTTATTGTACATATTTTTTTGTTAGCATTAATGTATAATTTTAATTTTTCGACATTACATCCATAGATTAGGGGAAATGATTAATGTGATTATTTGATGTCTTTGCCTATAAATAATACTTTTTAGATTTGCATTTTTTACACCATTTTTTAAATCTTTCTCTAAACCACTATTTTCTTTATTCTTTATATTGTTCTTTGTGTTTTTATTTTTAATTCTCATATATTATATTATTTTTCTTTCCGATATAAATTTTCAAATCATGCCTATATATTCTTAGGTGAACATATGACGTATATTTTTTTATCAGTAATTACTTCCAAATTTAGCCATTTTTATTATGATTTCGTCAATATGATGTTTTGCATTGGATTTAATCATTTATTATATTTCATTTACAAATATGTAGAAAGACTATGAAAGACTGAATTAAGATCAAAATGGTTGCACTTGAACTTGAAAAATCAATGATATTTTTATAGTGGACAAAATTGTTTTCCGCATTAGCTTTTTATTTATTTACAGAAGACCAACAAAGAGGAGAGAAAGAGCGATATAATTTCCCAAAAATTTAGAATTTTTTCTATTCAATTCGACTTGTGCGGTGTATGGGTCTAATTAGCCCTAATATGTTTTTTTGATAAACAAAGAATGAATTATAAGGAGTACAAGGGGTACTCAACCCTTACAATTCGAGGCTAATCACTTTAAATGCGATGAAAACACTCTAAAGGATTATTACACCATTCCTGGAAAGACAATTCTACTGTGATCTTTTGTCTACCAATAAACCAAAACCAGGAAAAATAAAAAATTTGGTTTATTAAAGAAGAAATATTAACAAGAGCTCCTCTAAAAATAATATTATTTCGCGCCCTCCAAATGCACCAAGTTGTTGCGAGCCAAATAATATGTTGTAACCTTTTATTCTTCTTTCCTTTGATTAACCTCCCAAACAGTAACAAATGTTGAGGTATAGAGTTATAGGCAATGGTATTTACACCCATCCACCTGAATATATTGTCCCAAACAGTAGCTGCTACGCTGCAATTGAAAAAAATATGGTGAATATCCTCCTGCACATTCTGACAAAACACACAGCAAGTATCCAAGGAATTAGTGATGATTCCTTTGCGGAACAAAGCCTCACGAGTAGGTAGCTTGTCGTTCAACAGCCTCCACCCGAAAATACCAACTTTTGACGGAACATTTGCCTTCCAAAGCTTTTTAAATTAGCCCTAATATGTAATTAACAATAAAAAATAAGGTAAAAAAATTTTAATAGTAAAAGGTATATGAAAAAGTGGACTAACATTAAATATTAGTTTAACAATAAATTTGGATAAATATTAATACAAATAAATTATGATATACTATGAAATACTTCATTATACACATTGAAAGTTTTATTTGTATTTTCATCATCTGCGTTGATAATCAAAATCTTTAATTAATCTCTAGAAGTAACTCTTGAAATCGCAACATACAACTGACCATGTGAAAACTACACTAACGACGGAAGATATACCCCAACATATTCAAGACATTGTCCCTGACTATTTATTTTAAATTTTAATTAAATATTAAAACGGCACATTGTGATCTTTAATGGAATTATAATTTGTTTGACATAAAGAATAGTGTGGTAACGGAAAAAAAAAAAAGAGAACGTGGCTTGCTTTGTAATTTTTAAATTATATACACATTTTGTCATATCTTGTCACATTCAAAAATTATTATTTTTTTGTAATTGCATTTATTTCGTCTAAATTTATTTGTAATTGACGTTATTTTGGATTAGAATTAAGAAATACGTAGATACTGTAAAAATTATTCTATATTAAGGTTTGATTGACACACATAAATTAAGAATGTGGACTGACTTATTACAGGACAAATAATTTGTTTAAGAAACCAGACATTAATTGATAAGCATATATTAAGGTTAATTGATAGCAAAATTAAGAATGTGGACTAACATATATAATTACTAGAATGGATCCCGTGCCAAGCACGAATAATTAACATTTCTTTCGGTTCTAAATATATGCATATATTATATATTTGAAGCACGAATATACATATGGATCTTAGACACGACACAGATATTAACACATTAACATCAATAATAATTTGGAAAAATAATATAATTAAATGTAATCATAAGCGTTGGTGTCCGACACAGAACACAACTAATCTGAGGAGTGTATATGTTTCATAGATTGTGACTCATATACGTGTGTATAACAATATTTTTACTCGTATCATACACGTACCATTGAGTATCAGAGTACCCATACTCGCACTCATTACCTTTAACTTTATTAAGAATAAATTGATTAATTAAAAAATAAGATATCGTTTTAATATTATTAATTTTTTTATAAAAAAAAATTAATGTTGACTTTTGAAAATTATAGAAAAAATTATTATTAATCATACTAATGTTCATATATATCTTTGTTGATATATTCATTATATTCTAAATACACATTTTTTAATTGCAAATTTGTAAGAGTTTAGTAGTGTTATATTTTTTAAAATTGATATACATATATTTTTATATAATAATATAAATAAAAAATGTAAATATATATAATATGCGAGTATGGGGGAGAGGTGGGTACTAAAGTACCCATACCCGTTCACTGTATATGAGTCCACTTGTCATTCTTGAGAAAAAAACAACTCTTTAGATTCATTTAAAGTCGTTTTGAGCATGCAATATGAACTCGATAAAAAAAAAGAACGGATTAAAATTTAAAACATGACATTCAGTGGAACCAAAGTTCAAAGGAAATTTATAGAGGGACTAAAAATAAAAGTTGATATATTTTATGGAACATAAAATATATTTAACTCTAAACTAAAATTATTGTGGTCATTGGATCAGTTCGCCAATTGTGAACTTTTACATAGTTCGATCTCTTTGTAATCTAGCTATTTATGTTATCTGTTTTTCAGTCATAAGTAAGTAACAGTTTTTATTTGTTTTTAAATGTTTGAATATAATGTTTCTAAGATGGTAGTGAATGTTTTAGTATTTTTGTTGTTTTGATGATTTTTTTTATTGTCATGTTAAAGCATTAACGACATTAACTCTTTTCGAGATACAGTTTTAGAGCTATCAAAATGGGCTAGCTCATATGGACCAGCATGTAAAGCCGGAATAAATTTAGGGATTAGATCTTAAAATATTAGCCCGGATTTTTTAAGGGTTTACCCCCAACCTGAAAAAGTCTGAATTTAAATATGGGCTTTTTGGCTCGGCCCGTTTTAACAGCTCTAAAGTTGTCAAAATGAGTTAGCCCGTATGCACTGGTCCGCCGAGCACAAATAAATATAGGGTTTGGGCCTTAAAATATTAGCACAAATATTTTTAGAGTTTTTTAGCATTCCTCGAAAAAACCCGTATTTAAATATAGATTTGTTGGCCCAGTCCGATAGGGGTCGTAGCCCAACTAGATCAGCCCATTGAATTCTGGATAGTCCGTTTTGATAACTCTAATTTTGTCCAACAATTAAAGAAGAATAAAAAATGGAAGTTAACTTATGAACTGAATTTCAATGTTTTTGTTATTCTGATCATTTTTTGTCACAAAATAGGTGTTTTTATAGAGTTTGTTCCTTTCAATTTTAAATAACTTTGTGTTATAACTCACACATGTGTAGGTAACAATATTTACACTCGTACCTGTACATGAACTTTTGAGGTATCAGAGTACTCATATTCGCACCCATTACCCACAATTTTATTAAGAATAAACTGATCAATTAAAAAATATGATACCATTTTAATATAACATAAAATTTCTCAAACATTTTAGGCTTAAATAGGCGGTTCTTCCCTATAAGTTTGTGTTTTTTTAGTTTTCGTCTCTGTATATTTCATTTTGTAGGAAATAACCATTGAAAGATTGAAATTATTTAATTTGATTTTGATACGTGACATTAGTCATCATTAAAAAATTGAAGGTAGCAATCATAGACACGCGTGTCACATAGTGACATGGCTATTGACCACCAGTTCAACTGATTATTTAAATTGAAGGACTAAATCTAAATAAAAATTATAATTGTCAAAATCGCTAATTTCTTCTTCCTCTACTCATTACATCTTCTTCATCTTTCATCCGCCATATTGCTGCATCTTTGACCCATATCTTTGCAAAATTTAGATGCAATCAACCCAAAAAATTTATAGAAACAATAATATAGGTAAATTGACACAATCTCATAAAAAATAATATTTGAAAACACAAATTTATAATAAATTGAAATTTCAATGAAGAAACATTAAGCACAAACTCAAAAGAAACATATTTATGTTCAACAACTATTTCTTTATTTTAATAATTTTTTGCCCATTTGAACATTTTCATTGGATGCTACTCATGCCTCTTCTAAATAAAACATTCTATTTTTAACAAAAAATAGTGAAGATACACGTCAATAACTTCTTCCCCTTTCACAACCTTCTGGGTTTTTTTTTTACACACTATAATCAAAAACTTAAATTGACACATATATTAGGTCAAGTTACACACGCGCACACACACACAAAATATGAATTTTTTTTTTTGAGTGTGAAGTATGAAGTATATAAATACAATTAACATAGAATATTGTTATATAATAAAATTACAAATATCAATTGAACCAACATCTAATGAGAATATCTTGTAATCCATACCCCTTGAAGTTGGTCTTTGAACTTGCAGATCAATGTTCTTCGCACAAAAACTTCAATTCAATCTCCCTACATAACAAAGAATAAATCATCATAAACGCACAACTCTTACAACCAATATCCATGATTGTTTTCCTAATGATATGTCAATAATAAAATCGTTCATATGTGACATTGCTTTCAGACAAAAATGACAGAAACAAAACAATACAAATTTTTTAATATGGATGAAAATGAAATGAATTTGTGGATTTTGTTGTGGCAATGACTTATATTTATAGTGAGTTATAGAAACACAAAATTAAACATGATTTTATGACAATTAATAAAATATTGCGACGTTTCTTATTAATAATTTTTAATTTTTAATAATATATCTGTTAAAACTTTAATATATCAAAACGTTAATTTTATTAATTATGACTTACAAGTAACCGACACATTTTTAATTTCACATCTAAATAACATATGACAAAATATGAATTTAATTACCGTAAATAAATACAATTTAAGAAATAAAAAAATAAACAAATATTAGCTACAACTTTAATATAACAAAATATTTATTTAATTAATTATAATTTGTATGTAACCGACGAAATTTTATGTAACGTTCAAATAGATATAAAAAATATTTATTATAATAATTGAAAATTACACGTAACCGAAATATGTTTATGAACATTAAAAAATATATAAAAACGCTTAATGAATTGATTTTATTTGCGTATAACCTATGAAATTACATTAATTTGTAACATAATAATGTAAATATTTTTATTTTAGTATTTAATATAAAATGTAACGTCGTCAATTATTAAATAAAATGTAACGTATTGGAATAATAATATAAATATTATTTATTTTAATATTTAATTAAAAATGTAACGTCATAAAAAATAATTATTACATTAAGACGATTAGGACTTCAGACGATTTTTCCTATACAAATACAATTATTACATTAAGATTGAAAATACAACATATATAATTTTTTTTTTGCATCACTATGACTAATTCAAATACGTTACCGCAGAACTCTCAATCATTTGAAACACATTTTTTTTAGAACAATTTTGTTGTTTCACGGTCAAAAATGACGAATGTGGCAGAGTCGGTTGAATCAATTCGGAGACATTGATTCTGTACGTACCTAAATAATAGTAAAAAACAAACATTACACTTATATTTTTATGTGTTTGAAAAATAAAATGAATACACTTTTTATATGTTACATTTCGCTAACATGGGCCACATGTTTATTACATTTAGAACAATAGTACATGTCCTCATCAAGAATAACTTTTTTGTTATACTCACATGCAATGTACCACCACCCATGTGTATCAAGCAAGCCTTTGATTGTTCCCAAGACAATGTAAGATGATTGCTGAATTCAAGGAAATAAATAATGATTAAGTTTTATACGATTAATAATATATATGATTTCTACATGTACCTTAAGTGAATATAAAAAATTATTTTGTTAAGCAAAAAAACTAACCCCACGACTTTCTTTCAACCCCTCAATTGTTATCCTTGGCGTGACTTTGAGAAAATCTTTTTCTTCGCTCAATCTGTAACACCCCGTTTTTCATAAGCCAGAAAAGGCATTATATATATATATATATATATATATATATTTTTTTTTATACACATCAGAGTTTACACATAAAAGATTTTAAATGAGCCGGCATTCAAATATACAAGAACTCATTACCAAAAGGTGCTTCGACAAGCAAAGTGTATTCAGGAATAATTACAATCCAAGTCAAAGTATTCAAATACTTACACAAAACTAGCTAGAATCCTATGCCTAACCCAAAAAGCACAGTGTACAACCCACACCGGCGCATAGTCTAACTAAACTAAACTCCAACCTCTCACTGGGACCCGGAACAGCCACCGTCGTCACCACGACCTAGCCCAACGTCTGGGTGGGATGAGCCCGCAAATGAAAGAAATGGGTCACCACAAAATACAAGTATGTATATATATAATCGGTGCGAAAGATGTACACATAGCAAATTTCCACATACACAAGAGAAAGCTCTTAAACTCAAAGTAGTTCCCACCAACGGGTATATATAAATAAATCACCAATCCTAATGCAGACCTCTACAATGGGTGTGACGACCGTCACTGGTTCGCCACATGCATGATTTTCCGGAAAATTAACCTCTCCTCGAAGAGTCGTGGGGTAGGCAAAGCCACACAGTCATATACGTACCCGCACTAAAAATGCCACACAAGGCGGGTGAAGTCACACAGACAAACACCAGGTGAAGTCGCACAAACAAACACCAACTCAATAAAATCCAGTCGGATTTGGCGAAGCCACACAGTCAACGCCCGGTACGTAGGCAAAGTCACACAGACATACACCTAGGCACGCAACTATGAAATGCATGACATATATTCTCTTTGGCATATACAAGATAGTCACACAGACAAAATCCCCGCGTAGTCCTATCTGACGCACGCATTAATATATGCTCATGCAACCAATCACATAGCCTAAAGCCTATGTACAACTATCACAACCTACATACATTTTCCTAATCATATGCAAATTGCACAAGTAATTATAACCACGTTCTCATCAACGAGAATACATAAGTACAAACATGTCAAAGCACACAGCAAATGCATAACAGCAAAACAAAACATGTCGTAACCATTTTAAAAGACGGAAATAAAGTGGTGCCCCTACCTCGGCAAGCTTCCGTTTACTAAAACTCGTCCAACAACACAACGCACTTCCTAAAACAAGTAGCGTATTATCAACACATTGTTTTCCAACCAATCGTATTGAAACTAAACCAAAAACCCCTAAAACCTAAAGGTTCCTTAAGGAAAATCCACTCTTTCGGACATCAAACCAAAAACTACCGTATTGATCAACCACTATGAGTTATTTGTACTATTTTTAGGACCCAAAACAATAGTCAAAAGTCTTAAATAAATTGAAATGCAAAATGACCGTTTTCTTGCGTTACAAGCTACGTACTTTCCGAGTACCCGAAAAACCCGTTTCCAATCCCCGTCACTTCCATAAATTAATAAAAAGGGATAGGAAGCCTAAAAATAATTTTAGAACATCAAACTCCAAAAATTTTGGTCCCAGAGCTCACCACGGCGAGTTGACGGCGAGTGAAGTCAGGAGCTACTGATCTCACTCGCTCTGGCGAGTTGCTTCAAAGCACACTCGCTGTGGCGAGTAACAGCTCGCTCAGCGAGTACACCAGAGACAAAACAGCAGAAACAGCAAAACTTGGTTTACTCAATTTTCACCCAAAACAACTTTTCACACAACACACTACATACGCATAGTATTGGTTCCCAACAACCGTTTGCACAACAAAGCATTACATTTCCGAAAGTATGTTGGTTGCTTCGAGTGAAAGTTATTTGGTTTTCATTTCCAAAATCAAAACCAAACTCAAGCACAAGTTTTATTACGGGCCTCAACCGACCGGTAATCGTTTTTAAACATGTTTTCTTAGGCAAAAGCAACGCCACATAACACAAGAGTTTTAAACCATTTTGACCCCCAAAACACCACACAAAACTCTTAGGAAATATTTTCATAAACCCCAAAATATTTTTCAACGGATTTTCTAAAACAAAACCATGCAACACCAATCCCTTTCGCCTAAAGGTTCAAAAACAACGTTTCTTTTCAAAACCTTACAACTTAACCACATGTTATTGATCAATACATAACCAACTTAAAACCCTAACTTTTCTCATGAGATTTTCACCAACTCATGGAAAAATTGAAACAACAAAGCCTAGCATGCTTACTAAACTCTCATGAACAACTTTCATGAAACAAAAACTAGCAAGAACAACATTTCTCACCAAACCCTCTTAAGAACATAAACCCAAAAACCTCAAAACTCTAAAAATCTACCAACCTAGGAGATGAGAAGAGAGGGTTACCTTAAGAAAGTGATTCTCTACAACTTCCCACTAAGCTTCCAAGCTTGAAATGGAGTGAAATGGTGAGGTATTGAAAATTTGTGATGGAGGTTAAGAGAAAGTAATGGAGTCACGTGAAAGAGAGAAAGAAAAGAGAGTCTTGTGATGTTTCCTAAGTCCACCAAGTGACCAAACCTCCTTACTATTTAAAGCTCTTGCTAACTCACCACCCTTGGATCAAAAATAAAGTCCAACTTAAGACCCTAGCCATTGGATCAAATTGCTTTATGGATAAACACAAGATTAAATCCAATCTTCCAAAACAAGACACGTACTCAGCTCTCGCGCGTCGCGACGAACGTAAATCTCAAAAACGTAAAAACTACGGAAAGAACGTCCAACGTTAAACATTTCCAAAACTTATCGCCGAATCTTTTTCCGCGACTGTAATTTTCTTCCATGCCTTAGAAAATTATTCTCAGAACATAACCTCATTCACGCAGATATATAAAACTCCCATCCGAAACCTCACTTAAAACAGACACAGTACGATTTTTCATCCGCGGGTAAAATCCTACTCGTTTTTCCAAAAACAAGAATAATCCAAAACTCGTTATTCTAAATCCACAGCACCCTTCTTATTCACAAAAGAGGATTACAAGACAAAAGCCTGTGCCTTTACAGCGCACTAGTCCAAAACAGATTCAATTACAGCAAAACTTACTAATTACACGATGTTTCACAACATGAACACATCGAAACCCTAATATACCTAAAACCAATTATACAATGAAATCTTGGGTCTTACAATACTACCCCCCTAAAAGAAGTTTCGTCCTCGAAACTTAGACGTCGTCAAACAAACTGGGGTACAACTCTTTCATCTTACTCTCGAGCTCCCAGGTGGTATCTCCTGTAGCTTCGTTCCATATTACCTTCACCAAAGGTATCTCTTTCGTTCTCAGACGCTTCATCTTCCTATCTGCAATCTTGATCGGCGGAACTTCAAATGACAAGTTATCCCTCAACTGGATGTCATCTGGTGTGATCACATGTGACGGATCCGGTGTGTATTTCCGCAATTGCGACACATGGAATACGTCATGTATCAAAGATAGTGCCGGTGGCAACGCGATCCGGTATGCTACCTTCCCAATCCGTTCCAAAATCTGATAAGGCCCTATAAACTTTGGAGTCAACTTCTTCGCTTTCAAAGCCCTCCCAACGCCAGTCGTTGGTGTAACTCGAAGAAATACATGATCTCCCTCTTCAAACTCTAGAGGCCTCCGTCGCCTATCCGCATAACTCTTCTGGCGATCTTGAGCAACCTTCATCATTGCCCTTATCTTTCGGACCTTGTCCGTCGTCTGTTGTACCATTTCCGGTCCTACTAACATACTCTCCCCATCTTGGTACCAACACAAAGGAGTCTGACATCTCCTCCCATACAAAGCCTCGTATGGTGTCATTCCAATACTCGCGTGGAAACTGTTGTTGTATGTGAATTCTATCAATGGTAACACATCATCCCAACTTCCCCGATCATCCAATACACATGCTCTCAATAAATTTTCCAATGATTGATTTGTTCTCTCAGTCTGCCCATCTGTCTGAGGATGATAGGCGGAACTCAATCTCAGTTTCGTCCCCAACGCCTCATGCAAAGTCTTCCAAAAGTGTGAAGTAAACTTTGGGTCTCGATCCGACACTATACTTGACGGAATCCCATGTAACCTCACAATCTCAGCAATGTAAATATCGGTCAACTTTGCTGTTGTATCCGTAATCCTTACCGGTAGAAAATGAGCGGACTTTGTCAAACGATCCACTATCACCCAAATGGAATCATGCTTCCTCCTGGTCTTAGGTAAACCAGTAATGAAATCCATAGAAATGCTATCCCACTTCCACTCGGGGATATCTAACGACTGCAGCATCCCTGCTGGTCTCTGATGCTCAATCTTCGCCTTCTGACAAGTCAGACACGACGCCACAAACTCAGCCACTTCCTTTTTCATACCCGGCCACCAGAAGTCATGCCTCAGGTCTTGATACATCTTTGTTGCTCCAGGATGCATACTAAGTTTACTCTTGTGTGCCTCTCCTAGAATGGTGTTTCTCAAGTCCATAGCTTCGGGCACACACACTCTACCTCGACACCTCAAAATGTTGTCCGATCCCACCTTGAAATCTCGGTTGGTTTCTCGAAAAATCAAAGCTCTTTTCTCCATGAGGAACCTGTCATCTTGACAATTTGCAATGTCCTCCAATAATCCGCTTGAGATGGTAATCATACCCAACCTCATATTCCCTAAAGCAAACTCTACCTCTAGGTGCAAGTCACGAAACTCTCTCAATAACTCCTGTTGACTAGCCATTCGTGCCGAACAAACCGTCACACTCTTCCTACTCAAAGCATCGGCTACCACATTAGCCTTCCCCGGATGGTATTCCAACGTAAAGTCGAAGTCTTTCAAAGTTTCCATCCACCTCTGTTGCCTCATATTCAGCTCTTTTTGATCAAACAAGTACTTGAGACTTTTATGGTCACTAAACACGACAAAAGTGCAACCATAAAGATGATGTCTCCAAATCTTCAATGCAAAAACAACGGCCGCAAGCTCTAAATCGTGCGTAGGATAATTCTTTTCATGCACTTTCAGCTGTCTCGACGCATAAGCTACTGCTCTCTTGTGTTGCATCAACACACAACCCAACCCTTGATGAGAAGCATCACAGTAAACCTGTTTACTGTGAAATTTGGTAAACAACGCTAGTTTGATTATTACAAGAGAGACCAACTAGTAAATCTCGGGACATAGTGCTTTTGTTTATATTTTCAAAGTAAATGATGTTCATTATTGCTCTTATGTTAATAAAGTGTTGTTTTTATGTTTTAGTAACTTGAAATGCAAGAAAGAATGTTTATCCAATTAAATAAACAGAAGGAAAGAAAGAGTCGAATGTAAAAGATAATTGAATTGGAAAGAGATTAAAAACTGTAAATTGCATTCAAATGTAAATGATTACAGAATAAAAATGGTTCACATTACATACATTTTCCTTCGAACACTCGTTTCTCGCTTTGACATGGGTACTTAGAGTTTTTCTGAGGATTTTGTATAATGATTGTGACCCTTTTTTCGATCACATAACTAGGCTATTTATAGACACTAATCTAACTGCTACTAACGCCTAAATAACTACAGATAGGACGCGTGTCTTGACACGTATTTTTAATTTGAATCCTTTCTTATCTTCTGAGTTAACCGTTGTTTCCATCGAAGTCGAAGTAACCATGCTCTCTTTTGAATATTTCGCTAAGTCCATAAATTACTTTTACCCACTGGATGCTTCGACCCTACTGATACTTCGACCAAATCGAAAGGATCCTGAAAGAAAGAGAATATGCATTTAAATGCAACGTTCCATAATAGAACATTTATTACACGTTCATGCATGATTAATCATTAAATCCATTGGTTCTGAAAACCAAGCATATTTAATGATTATTAAAAATAATAACATAATTAAACATAATTATTTTATTTATGCATTTAGAACATATTTTTACTTAGTAAAAATATGGGCTAACAAATTGCCCCCAAATGCCTGTTTCGATTGAGTGGTCGAACGAAAAAGGAAAAGGCATTTTATAACCACGTGCTTGACACTATTACCAATGACGGCGCTTATGTCACGTTCAGAAGTAACTGTCAACTTGATACCCACAATCCATCATTGCTCCTAGGTTTTAGCATAGTGGATGACGTGGCATACGCAGAAGTTGTTGGTGAAGAGATCAAATCCCTGGAGAGTTCGAATTTGGTAGTCGAAAAGGAGATGACAACCCTCAAGAAGATTTATGCTGACTGCACCAAGAATTTATAATTCTCTTAGTTTATTTTCTTTATTGTCTGTTCGAACAATATTTTGGATCTTGTACCTTTTGAACAAAGTCCATATTTTATGGCAATTTTACAATTTACCATTTTATTTTATATGCTTGAGTATTATTCTACGCTTTTATTTTTACTTCCCCTTTTGACATCAGTCAAAAACACAGAAAAACAAGCAGTCAAAGCACCATATCAAAGCAGTCAAGTCAAAAGGTGATGACAACCAAATTCATTAAATGAATTGTATGGATGACCACACTGATAAAAAGGCTTGATGGCACTATAAAAAGGATGATTCTTCTCGTTTTAACTATTCAAGGTAGTCAAGTAACCTTAACAAGAAAATCATACCATGGAAAGGCAAGTTACCAAGGATGCTTCAGGCTCAAAAGAAAAGAGCAAAAAGGGAGCAGAGCATTGGCGTTGCGAAGAAAACAGGCTACGCTATGAGAGAAACAAGGAGGAACTAATTTTAACAGAATCAGAAGAGGAAGAAATGGGCTCTGATCTGGAAGAGTTCTTATGGACATATGAAGACAATCTAGCAGATTATCCAGCTGAGGTTCAGAAGCTTGCTAATGAAGCACTATCTCTTTTCAAGGAGAAACTGAAGAGTATAGAATCAGAAACTTCTAAATCTAAGCCTAAGTCTGGGTAGAATTATGTTATCATATGTAATAAAGACCTTTTCTTATTAATAATAAAAATAAAGTTGTTCCTACTTCCTATTTCTCTTTTTAAAGCTTGCTTCTTTTGACCAATTCCTGATTTGTGGCAAGCTTTAATTACTGCCATTTCGATTTCATGTTCAAGTATTATTCTGCGCTTATTTTTACTTCGAGTAAAGTAGGCTTGTATTTCTTCAAATACTTTCCATTTATACCCAAAGTACGTTTTTCAGGAGTTAACTCCTCAATTTCATATGCGCCATTAGAATAAACTTGAATAATTTTGAATGGTCCTTCCCAATTTGGGGACCATTTGCCTAAGATCCTATCTTTTTTGTCCATAGGCAATATAACTTTCCAAACTAATTCTCCTATACCAAAAGACTTAAACTTAACCCTTTTGTTATATGCTTTAGCAACTCGTTCTTTTTGTTTTGTTAAAACTTCTAAAGCACTAAGCCTTTCTTCATCTAGATCAATCAACTCATCTGACATCATCTGATAATAATGGTCTAGAGGTATTTCCATTTGTCTTTGTACTCTTGCTGATTGCAAATGTATTTCGACTGGTAATACTGCATCATGACCATAAGTTAGTCGAAATGGAGTAGTGTTAGTTGATTCTTTAGGAGAATTTCTACAAGCCCATAACACTTGGTCTAAGGTTTTGTGCCAATTTCTTGGCTTTTGGGCTATATGTTTCTTTATCAGGTTTATAATAATTTTATTCGCTGCTTCGACTTGACCATTTGCTTGTGCATAATATGGTGTTGAAGTTAACAGTCTAAAGCCAGTTTCTTGGGCAAATTCCTGCATCTTTCGACCAGTGAAAACTGAACCTTGATCAGTAGTTATTGTTTCAGGAATTCCAAACCTATATATTATGTAATTTTGTATGAAATTAATTACTGCCTCTTGATCAACATTTGGTAAAGGAATGGCTTCTATCCATTTTGTGAAATAATCTATTCCAACTAGAATATAACGTTGATTTTTTGATGAAGCA
Source organism: Trifolium repens (assembly GCA_030408175.1). Lineage (NCBI taxonomy): Eukaryota > Viridiplantae > Streptophyta > Magnoliopsida > Fabales > Fabaceae > Trifolium > Trifolium repens. The sequence goes on from CP125846.1 coordinate 40,442,622, forward strand.
GGTTTAATCTCACCAATAAGGTCTAGAGCCCAACCCCTAAAGGGCCATGGTTTTACTATTGAATGTAGTTCACTTGCAGGCACATGTTGAATTCCTGAGTGCCTTTGGCATTCTTGGCATCCTTTCGCAAACTCTATACAATCCTTCAACATAGAGGGCCAGTACAAACCTTGTCGAAACAAGAGCCATTTCATCTTATGTCCTGCTTGATGAGAGCCACAAGTACCACTATGAACATCAGAGATTGCTATATATGCTTCTGCTTCATTAAGGCATTTTAACAAAATTCCTTCAGAAGTCTTTTTGAAAAGATCATTTTCAAAAATTATATAGCTTAAAGCCCTATATTTTACCTTTCGATCCACATTTCCTGTTGGATTCTTATGGTAATCCACTATAGGTTTTCTCCAATCATTATCTGACAAATTGTCAATGGCAAAAATTTGAAAATTTTCTAGGGGATTTTTTATTTCACCATTTATTTGTGGTATAGTCTCTGCCCCCACAAGTTTTGGTATTGACAATTGTGCAGATATTGGTTCTTGTAAAACCATTTTTTCTTTTATTTCGATTAATTGTGTCAACTTTTCTTTTGACATTTTATATCCTGAAGCAATTTGAGCCAAGTCATTTGCTTCTTGATTTTTTAATCGAGGCACATGTTCAATGTCTACATGATGGAAACAATCTAACAAAGAACTAGCTATAGAAAAGTATTTCGCCAGATGTTCTTTCACACATTTATATTCTTGTGTTAATTGTTTCAATACTAATTCAGAATCACCTCTTATTTTAATGGTCTTTGCCCCCAAGTCTTTCAATATTTCTAATCCTGTAATTAAAGCTTCATACTCAGCTTCATTATTAGAGCAAAGTCCATTTATTTTGTACTTGAACTTGGTTGGAATTTGAGTCGGAGATATGATCAATATTCCAATTCCTGTTCCATACTTATGTTTGGACCCATCAAAATAAAGAATCCATGGTTGAATATCCACATAATCCTGTGGCATTTCGACCAACGAATGATCTACTATAAAATCAGCCACAATTTGGCCTTTGACAGCCTTTAAAGGTTTATAAGTCAGTGAATATTCAGTTAATGCTAATGCCCATTTCCCAATTCTACTATGTAATATAGGTTTAGTTAGCATATGTTTAATAACATCAAAGTGGGAATGGACATAAACATCAACAGGCTTTATATAATGCTTAAGTTTTGTACAAGAGAAATACAATCAAAGACAAAGTTTTTCTATGGCAGTATATCTAGTTTCTGCATCATTTAAAACTCTACTAAGGTAATAAACTGCATTTTCTATGCCATGATCGTCTTCTTGGGCTAACATGCTTCCTATCGTCTTATCAGACGTAGCAATATACAACTTCATAGCTTTATTCCTACTAGGAGGCATTAGAACTGGAGGCTTTATTAAGTATTCTTTGATGTCATCAAAAGCCTTTTGATGCTCTTCGTTCCATTTGAATGGATCATCTTTCTTGAGTCGAAGTAGTGGTGAGAAAGCTTGAGCCTTTCCACTTTCTCAAGAAGTTGATTTTTCCTAGCAGAGATTGAAGTTGTTTTTTGGTCGAAGGAGGCTTGGTCTCCAAGATAGCCTTTGTCTTGTTTTGGTTTATTTCAATGCCTTTTTTTTGCACCACAAAACCAAGGAAATCTCCTGCATGCACACAGAAAACACATTTTAATGGATTCGTTTTTAATCCATGTTCCCTCATTCTTTTAAAAGATTGCCTAAGATATACCAAATGGCTATCTTCAGAAGAGGATTTAATGATGATGTCATCAATGTAAACTTGCATGAATGTATCTATAAAATCATGAAACATGGAATTCATTGCCCTTTGATAAGTGGCACCAGCATTTTTTAAACCAAAAGGCATCACAACCCACTCATAAGTGCCTAAAGCACCAGGGCATCTAAATGCTGTTTTAGATACATCTTCCTCAGCAATGAATATTTGGTTATAACCAGAGTAACCATCTAACATGCTCAAAAACTCGAAGCCTGCTGCTGAGTCTATTAGCATTTCTGCCACAGGCATGGCATACTCATCTTTAGGTGTAGCATTATTTAAGTCCCTAAAATCTATACATACCCTAAGTGTACCATTCTTTTTAATAACAGGAACTATATTTGCTAACCATTCTACATACCTGGCAGCTCTGATGAATTTACTCTTCAGCAGCCTTTCGATCTCTTCTTTGATTTTGGACATGATATCTGGTGCAAACCTTCTTGGCAATTGTTTCACTGGTTTCTTACCTGCCTTGATTGGTAGTTTTAATTCGACCATTTCTCTACTGAGTTCAGGCATTTCATTATAATCCCACGCGAAACAATCACTAAATTCTTTGAGAAGTAGCACCAATTTTCCTTTTAAGTCAGGACTAATATTGGTACTAATATAAGTTGGCCTTTTTGCTGAGCCATCTCCAATGTCAATTTCCTCCAAAGGGTCTTGGGCTTGCATCTTAGGAGTTTCATTAAGTGGATCCCTTTCGAACCCTAAAGGTTCCTCATCATAGATGTAGTCGAGCCTTTGTGCTTGTGGCATAGAAATGCCATCGCTTTCGACCTTGGCTTCTGTAGCCATATTTTGATGAACATCAGCTTCCAAAGCCGTATTTAACTTAGTTTCGGCCATATAAGCCGTAATCCTGGCCCATGCGCTGGACTCAGTCATCATAATCTTCGTAAACATTCCACCCAGATGGTGGTATAACTCCATCTTCTGAGGACACAGCATCTATTTCCTCTATTTCCCATATGAAGCCATGGGTTTGGTGGAGTTTGACAGAATGTATCACATTATCAGAAGGTGTGAAAGCATTCTCTCTATCATAACATGGCGCTATGTTCGCCAAATTTTTGTCAAAGGTTTGTTGGTTTATGGTATCAACCTCTGACATATAGAAACTCTGATCAGCTTCTATATTTTCTACGCAGCCATCCTCCCTCCAAAGCATCAACTTCTGGTGAAGAGTCGAAGGAACAGCTCCTACTCCATGAATCCACTCTCGCCCCAATAGTAAGTTGAAGTTTGCCTTGGATTCGACCACTAGGAATAAAGTTGGTCGAACTATGCTGCCCACAGCAACATCTACTTGAATTGCCCCCCTTGAATGTCCTGTTTTGCCTTCGTAATTTGACAAAACAATGTTATGGGCTGACAAATCATAGTCATATTTGCCAATCTTGGGTAACATAGATAGAGGCATTAGGTTAACAGCAGCTCCTCCATCTATCAGCACCTTGTTAACTCCAACTCCTTCAACCTTTGCTCTGATGAAGAGGGGTTTAAGATGGTTTTTCATGCCTAAATCTGACCTTTCGAATGTAGCCTGTTGCTCCTCGATGCAGCCATTGTTCATGACATAGTAGCAAATTGGCTTGGGATCAGCCATTTCTAACTGGTCGAAATCAGTTTCGAGCTCAGTTATCTCTGTTTGCACATCATATTCCGATGGTAATATGGAAACCACGCATATTACGTCGAAATCTGGCTCAGAGTCCAGCAGATCATCTTCTTCCATCTTACTTTCTTCTATAGGAGGAAGGATCCTTTCTTTTGCTGGCCTTCTAGCCACTTCTTTATATTGGCCTGTTTGAGGATTAGTTGCAGCCAATTTCTTTTGGCGTTGGAACCTACGCCATTGAGTCCTTGTCATTGGATGTTTACCCTTGTAATTATTTTTGTAAGAGTATTTGTTGACATCCTCTGAATAGCTCAATTTGGTGCCACTTGCGCCACCAACTTCCATTGCACCCTTGTTGAACTTTATGGTTCCTTGGTGCATCCAGCGTTCTATAGGAATCGAACCAGAAGGAAGGAAAGTGGGCCTTCGATCTGTTTGGACCACATTATTTGGTCGAGTTAGAATGCCATTTCCTTTACCACGAGATGGTTTTGGGTTTGCCCCCTGCCTATTCGCAACTGGTTGGAACTTCATGAGGCCTGCAGTAGCCTCCTTATCACAAACAGCACTGCAACGAGCACAAAGCATCACTCCTTTGTTCTCTAGCTTGCATCTGTTTAGAAAGTCAATCAAATCCTCTTCAGCACGAGGATATACTACTTTCATTTTCTCATAGTACTCCTTTTCAGGGATTTTTTCCACTTGCACTTCTGAAACCTCCATGGCTTTGACCATCATAATAGCCTGTGGTTCAGCATAGAGTGTATCAGCATTCTGTGAAGATTCTGGGTCTGCTTTTGCAGCTTTGGGTTTTTCACCAAACTTAAGTCTTCCTTCGTTCAAAGCCTCTTGAACTAGGTCCCTGAAAAGCACACATTGTGAGGTTCTATGTCCAAGAAAATTATGATACTTACAATAACCTCTTTTCTTTCTCATATCTAATGGTGGTATTTTAACACCTTTTGGAACCACTATTTGGCCATCAGTAACCAACAAATCAAAGATTTCATCACATTTTGTTATATCAAAAGTATAAGTCTTTGAAACATATTTGTCATTTTTCGGTTCAACAGGGTTTTTTCCATTTGAAGGTTTTAAAAGCTTGCAAGTGTAAGGGGGACCAGGTTTTAATTCTGCTAGGTCTATTTCCCCTTGTTCAACATCTTCATAAGAGACATCATATTCTTGGTCGCTATCATGTGTTTCTACATAAGCAACCTTTTCTTTTTTATGATACTTTGAATTTCTAGCCTTTTCTGCTTTCAAGTGTTCGACCTGTCGAACCCTATCAGCCAATTGGGCCATATCTCTTAGATGTTGAGTGTCTAATTTCTTTCTGATCGAATAGTCTAGGCCACCAGCGGCCATTTCGACCAATTCATGTTCAGGCACTTGAGTAAAACACCTAGCCTTAAGTAAACGAAATCTATTCAAATAATCATCTATAGACTCAGGAGTTTTGCGCCTAACACTTGCTAATTCTTTGAGACTTATCTTAGACTGTCCCATGTAGAATTGCTCATGGAAGACTCTCTCTAATTGATTCCAATTAAAAATTGAATGTGGAGGGAGAGTAGTAAACCATGTAAAGGCATTTTTCGTTAGAGAATTTGGAAAGTACTTCATTCTTAAATTCTCATTATTTGCTAGATCTCCTGCCTCAGTTTGATATCTTGCTATGTGTTCAACAGTAGATTCGCTAGTATCACCAGCAAATTTAGTAAATTTTGGGATTTACCAACCCCTTGGCAATTCTGTTTGAAGCACATATTCTGATAAGGCAGAAACAAAATGAGGCCTATGCATGCCTATGTTTAAACCATTTTGTGCTAGGATAGTTTCAACCAAATTGGCTATGTTATTTTGCCCAGCAAAGTTATTATTCTGGACATTTCTAACTACATCATCAGCATTTTGGTTTCTATTTACCAATACAATTCCAGGATTTTGTTCGACCTGGGGCAAAGCCTGTTGCTGTGCCTGAATTTGCACCTGTGGTTCGACCACTGGCACTGGTTGTTGGACTTGGTTTGCAACATTATTTGGGGCAAGCATAATGGCATTATTTGGTGCTTGTGCAATTTGTAAAGGCACCACATTCTGGATTTGGGGAACTTGTTGATTATGGGCTTGAGGAGCCCCAAAGAAATCAACAATTCTTCCCATTTGATTTGCCAACAATTGATAACTTTGGTTTGTATTTTGAATTAATGGGTTAAATACTGTACCAATTTGTTGTGTTAACATATTTACCATGTCATGATTACTCTCATCCATTTGTTGCCTTAAAGCATTCAAGGCATTGTTGGTTAACGAGGGATTGCCATTCCGAGTAGCAGAACCAGAAACTATCTGATTATTAGGCACAAATACGCCTGGTGCTGACTCTGTGAACAATGATGCACTTGTTTGCAAACCTTGCATCATACTGGTAGGCATACCATATGGGTAGTTCCTACTTGTGCCTTGACCCACATATTGGGAAAAGGGTAATGAAAAAGTAGAAGAACTAGCGCCACCCCCATTAACATTTGTCCTATTTGGAGAGAAACCTCCCTCCATAGTATGGGGAAGGGACAAGATAGGTTCTGTAGTGGTCGAAGGTACCACTGTAGATGTTGGCATTGTCGTTGTGGCACTTACCACAGAAGATATTGGGGCGGAAACTGTCGTCCCACTAGCGTTAGGCACAATCTCACTGATTACAGGAGAGATTATGGCCTCAGAAACGCTCGAAGCGGTTGATACATTCGAACCGTTATTATTATTGTTTCCGTTCGGATTTTCCATGTTTTGTCTTGGGTTACTTCTGGGTGGTGGTCTAACCATTTCAGGGAGTAATTTCCCGTTCCTCAAAAGCATACACTACACAAGAATCTTTGGAAACAATACACAAAAATGCAGAACAAATTAACTACACGAACTTTGAAGAAATTTAAACGTAAAGCACACAGTCCCACTGGGCGTGCCAATTTGTTTACTGTGAAATTTGGTAAACAACGCTAGTTTGATTATTACAAGAGAGACCAACTAGTAAATCTCGGGACATAGTGCTTTTGTTTATATTTTCAAAGTAAATGATGTTCATTATTGCTCTTATGTTAATAAAGTGTTGTTTTTATGTTTTAGTAACTTGAAATGCAAGAAAGAATGTTTATCCAATTAAATAAACAGAAGGAAAGAAAGAGTTGAAAGTAAAAGATAATTGAATTGGAAAGAGATTAAAAACTGTAAATTGCATTCAAATGTAAATGATTACAGAATAAAAATGGTTCACATTACATACATTTTCCTTCGAACACTCGTTTCTCGCTTTGACATGGGTACTTAGAGTTTTTCTGAGGATTTTGTATAATGATTGTGACCCTTTTTTCGATCACATAACTAGGCTATTTATAGACACTAATCTAACTGCTACTAACGCCTAAATAACTACAGATAGGACGCGTGTCTTGACACGTATTTTGAATTTGAATCCTTTCTTATCTTCTGAGTTAACCGTTGTTTCCATCGAAGTCGAAGTAACCATGCTCTCTTTTGAATATTTCGCTAAGTCCATAAATTACTTTTACCCACTGGATGCTTCGACCCTACTGATACTTCGACCAAATCGAAAGGATCCTGAAAGAAAGAGAATATGCATTTAAATGCAACGTTCCATAATAGAACATTTATTACACGTTCATGCATGATTAATCATTAAATCCATTGGTTCTGAAAACCAAGCATATTTAATGATTATTAAAAATAATAACATAATTAAACATAATTATTTTATTTATGCATTTAGAACATATTTTTACTTAGTAAAAATATGGGCTAACAAAACCTCATACGGTTCATCCGACTGTGGTAACACCAAGACTGGTTACGTCGTCAACCGTTCTTTCAACAACTGGAAACTCGACTCACACTTCTCCGTCCAAGCAAAAGGTTGATCTTTTCGCGTAAGTTGCGTCATTGGCGCCACAATCTTAGCGAAACCTTCAATGAATCTCCGGTAATAACCGGCCAAACCCACAAAACTCCTCACATCAGTCACTGTTTGAGGCTGCTTCCATGATAGTACCGTATCAATCTTGGCTGGATCCACGGCTATTCCCTCTCTTGATATGACATGGCCAAGGAAATTCACCTCTTCCAACCAAAATTCACACTTCGACGGGTTTGCATACAACTTACTTTCCCGCAAAACTTGCAATACTAGACGAAGATGCTCTACATGTTCCTCTTCATTCCTTGAATACACTAGGATGTCATCAATAAATACCACCACAAACTTGTCCAAGAATGAGTGGAATATCCGATTCATGTAGGCCATAAAGATAGCAGGTGCATTCGTCACTCCGAACGGCATCACTAAGAATTCATAATGCCCATACCGCGTCCTAAACGCCGTTTTCTGAATATCCTCGTCTCGTACCCTTATCTGGTGATAACCAGATTTCAAGTCAATCTTTGAAAACACTGAGGCTCCCCTCAACTGATCCATCAAATCATCAATTCGCGGCAATGGATATCGGTTCTTGATAGTCACCTTATTAAGCTTCCGATAATCCACACACAGACGAGATTTCCCATCCTTCTTCTTAACCAATAAGACCGGTGCTCCCCAAGGCGACACACTAGGCCTTATGAAACCCTTCTCTAACAAGTCCTCAATCTGACTTTTCAACTCTACCAACTCAGATGAAGCCATCCGATAAGCTGATTCCGAAATCGGACCCGTACCCGGTTGCAAATCAATAAAGAATTCCACCTCTCTACACGGAGGAAAAGCTGGAATCTCCGATGGAAATACATCTTGGAAATCTTGAACCACTCGAAATTCCCCAATTCGGATCTCCGACGTCACTCCCAAACTAGCAAGTGAAACTATCTCCGGCTCTCCATTACACATAACCACCGAAAGCCGATTTGCAGACAAGTACCTTCGCACACCTGGCTCAGGAAAGAAAACCAATTTCCGAGCACAGTCTAGAATAACATAATGATAGGACAACCAATCCATCCCGAGGATGATCTCGAGAGATAAGAGCGGTAGACACACTAAGTTGACCAGAAACTCCCTATTCTGAATTACTACTAAACAATGCAAACATGCAGTATTTACCACCAAATCCTTAGCAGGAGTCAAGACATTCAAATCAAACGGAAGCATAGAAACATTCAAACTCAAACGATTTGCACAAGCCAAAGATATGAATGAGTGGGTTGCCCCTGTGTCAATCAAAGCAGTTAAAGAATTACCTGCGATGTGACAGCTCTCATGGATGGCATTGCTAGCCTGCCCACTCACCTCAGTGCCCATACAGTAAGCACGTGCCTTTGCCACAGGTCTGTCACCCTGTGAGCCTTGTGCCACATTTGCCGACGGCCCGGTCTTCGGGGCTCTGCAATCTCTAGCAAAGTGTCCCGGCTTCTTGCAATTGTAGCAGGTGTTTTCCCCCTTCGGTTTCGTGCACTCATTAGCAAAATGCCCCGCTTCTCCACAGTTGTAGCAATTCCCTTTACTACCATCAGATTTTCCCCGGCTACCTTGATTCACCGATCGGCCCGGTCCCCTGTTATTCTGAGGGCGGTCGTAAGGCTTACTACTTTGTTTCCCACGATTCTGACTCTGACTCGGACCACTCGAACGACTTGGTCCCCCAGCACTAGAATTCCCTTGGCGGTTCACCCGCGTATTCTTCATGTCTTCTACCTCTTGACATTTCTCCACTAACACATGAAACTGTCGGATACCCAATGGCACAACTGCATCCTGCAGTTCGTACCTCAGCCCATCTTGGAAACGACAACACATATAATCCTCATCTATCCCATCCCTAAAGAAGCGGAAGAAACGAGATAGAGATTCAAACTTCTTGGCATATGCTTCAACATTCATGCCCGCTTGCCTTAGCCTCAGAAACTCTTCCCCATACCTCTCCCTAGCAGTCTCAGGGAAGTACTTGGCCAGAAACCTCCGCCTGAAGTTCTCCCAACTTAACTCTTCATGAACATTCTCCATGATCAGTCGGGTGTTCCTCCACCAATACTCAGAACCCCCTAGTAACTGATAGGTAGCTAAGACTACTTTCTCCCCTTCTGGACAACGAATTGCCCCGAAAATCCTCTCCACAGATTGGAGCCATAAATCAGCAGTTTCCGGACCTCCCTCCCCATTAAACTTTGGAGGCGTTTGGTGGTTGAAACTTGAAAGAAGTCTAGAACCAGCAGCAAGTATTCCCCTTTCGCGCTTTTCCAGATCTCTCTGCGCCTTAGCATGGCTCTGAGCAGTCACAGCCGCTGCCATTGTATGCATGGCATAAGCCATCTGATTCACATCCACATTGTCCGCCATAGGTACTGTAGGTGCCCTTCTTGGAGGCATTCGATTTCTGCACAATACCAATTCTGATTAGATTCCTTATCTAAACATTTCTGAGTCTCTACAGAAAATCTCATTCAACGGTTACTAACTCACAACCGACACAGAACAGGCACTAGAACTGACACTACTCTAGCTAAGTTCTACCCGACTCTGGACTAACGACTCAAGTATACACTTTCCCTTTGAAGATTTAAAGCCGTGCTCTGATACCAAAAATGTAACACCCCGTTTTTCATAAGCCAGAAAAGGCATTATATTTTTTTTTTTTTTATTCACATCAGAGTTTACACATAAAAGATTTTAAATGAGCCGGCATTCAAATATACAAGAACTCATTACCAAAAGGTGCTTCGACAAGCAAAGTGTATTCAGGAATAATTACAATCCAAGTCAAAGTATTCAAATACTTACACAAAACTAGCTAGAATCCTATGCCTAACCCAAAAAGCACAGTGTACAACCCACACCGGCGCATAGTCTAACTAAGCTAAACTCTAACCTCTCACTGGGACCCGGAACAGCCACCGTCGTCACCACGACCTAGCCCAACGTCTGGGTGGGATGAGCCCGCAAATGAAAGAAAGGGGTCACCACAAAATACAAGTATGTATATATATAATCGGTGCGAAAGATGTACACATAGCAAATTTCCACATACACAAGAGAAAGCTCTTAAACTCAAAGTAGTTCCCACCAACGGGTATATATAAATAAATCACCAATCCTAATGCAGACCTCTACAATGGGTGTGACGACCGTCACTGGTTCGCCACATGCATGATTTTCCGGAAAATTAACCTCTCCTCGAAGAGTCGTGGGGTAGGCAAAGCCACACAGTCATATACGTACCCGCACTAAAAATGCCACACAAGGCGGGTGAAGTCACACAGACAAACACCAGGTGAAGTCGCACAGACAAACACCAACTCAATAAAATCCAGTCGGATTTGGCGAAGCCACACAGTCAACGCCCGGTACGTAGGCAAAGTCACACAGACATACACCTAGGCACGCAACTATGAAATGCATGACATATATTCTATAATGCCCCAACTAAAATATCTAGAATATTTAGTCAAGACATACATAATATGGATCTGAGTACAATTAAAATTTACTGAATAAATTAGCAAGATACAAATTGCTTAAAATACAAAAGGGATAACAAATAAAATACAACGATAAATGCTAGTATTCTGAGTAAACAAGATAATAAACTAAAAGCAAGACGAAGAAAATAAAATCTTCAAGGCGGACAATCCAAGCTCAGCTCCAACTGTCAGCCTCCTACCTGGTCCTTGCTCCGAATATCCTGTTTACCGAAAAAAATTTGTTTGGAGTGGGGTGAGACTACTAAGCCTCAGTGAGTCCTACTACCCTCCTAGAGGTGACTACACCGGGGGATCCTAAACAGTCATAACATTCTAGCATATATATAATCATAACATAATACTTAAAACTAAAGGTGTAACACAGATAAAGACTCTTATTCATTTTAAACACAAGGTCACTCTGAGGTGAGCATGTCTCAGAGGCCTGCCATATCCGTCAACCGATTCGGTCACGGCATGCGGCTCACAATAACATATCCTAATGGATTATCCCATTGGGAGTCCATAGCGCGATATCACAAAATCGCTCCTAAGTGACTGTAACTAATATTGTTCATACTACCGTAAATATCCCAAAACCCGGGGAGCATACAAACTAAATTTCCTAAGTCATACCCTAGGATTACACTGTGATTAACATGCTGTACATAGTTTATATTAATCTTATAATTGCAGAATATTTGGCATATTTGGAGGATATAAAACGAGTGATGAGTTTTTAGAAAAATTGTTAAAAATAGGGTCATTCTGTCTTCGTTCGCTACGGCGAGAAAGCCTGCTCGCCATGGCGAGAAATCATGATCAGACCTGAACAGCTCGCTAGGCGAGCAGATGCTCGCCATGGCGAGCTCAACGTGCCCAGATCATGAGTGCTCGCCATGATACTCGCCGGCCACTCGCCACGGCGAGCTCATGCAGAACAGCCCCTGTTTGCAGAAATTCGTATTTTACAAGAGAAATCACCTACAATCCTCAAATATAACCAGTGCAATCATATAATATACATAAAATATGACAGTATGGAGAGGAATTTGGGAGTTAATTCCTCTCACACATAATTTCCCTAATTTTCCTAATATTAACATGCAAAGTTTGATTATGGGGCACTAGCTACACTAACCTAAGAACCCACCTGGAATTGAAGCTTTACTCCTTGCTTCTGGGCTCTCTAACAGCTACTGAGATCCTCCTAGCAACCCACGAACCAACAGGACATATTTGGAATATTTGAGAAATTGATGAACTTGGAACTCCTAGTTTGCTCTATGATTGGAATGGTTTAGTTTAGATTCTGATACTAGTTTTGCATGTGAGAGATTCTGAGATGCTCAAAGTGTGGTTGCAAGAGCAAGGACAATTCTTGTGTTAAGGCTAGATTGGAGAATTTGTTGTTGTTGTTGTTGGCTCGAGAGGGAAGAGAGGAATGAGAAGAGGTTTAGACTTGTAGTTCTGATTTTTGGCTGAAGTGTGAGACAATAGAGTCAAGTCACAAGTTTGTGTAGTGATTACATGCAAGAAATGAGGTGTTGGCTCAAGGAATAAAGGGGTTAGTGAGTCACAAAGTGAGGTGTTGGCTTATGGTTAAAAGAGATTAATGAGTCAATAGTGGAATAGTGAGTCACAAGAGGGAGGGAACTTGATCTCTTGTGTTTAATCTAAATCTCAATGTGACATTAATGTATTAGTGTGTAATTTAGGTTCAATTAGAATTCCTAATTTTACACCTAATTCACTTAATTCTTAAGACTAAATTAATTAATCACCACTAATTAATTTAAAAATAATTAGGCAAAGCTCTAATTAAAATTAATTAGGTTATTTAGAAGTCAGGATGTTACAATCCCCCCCCCCCCCTTAAAGAAATTTCGTCCTCGAAATTTAAGAATTTCACCTCATAAAGGTAGGGATAACTCCTTCTTACATCAAATGTCAGCTCCCAAGTGAATTCTCCGTCTAGGAACTGAGCCCATTCTATTATGATGTCAGGAAATCTCTTGTTCCGAATCATCTTAGCATCAGGTTCCACAATCCGAAAGGGGATCCGGTTGATAGGTCAAGTCTGGCTAGAGATCAAACTGTCCAAGTTCCATAGGTTGATAAAGGTCAGGAATACATTTTTGAAGCTGAGACACAAGAAACACGTCGTGTAACCCTGACGTGGATGGAGATAAGGTTAACAAACAAGTTACAGGACCAACAAGTCTAAGAATCTGATAAAGACTAATATACCAAAATAGGGCTTCTGGGTTAAGAGCACACCATGTAATCACACTTTGGTGCTACTACAAGATACGAGATCTCCTAAAACCATTCGTTTTATCCAATTCCCTTGGAATAAAACTTTCCTCTCTTAAGGTCATAGGTAGAACACCGGTCAGTTAATCCATATTTACATCTAATCTTAGACTGCGCATTCTGATTCGCATACTACTATCACCTTCTGGCAGTGTCATCTTTGTGTTAGTCTAAAATGTTTTGAATGCCTCGGTTACAATCAGCTTCCTTCCATTACCACCGGTATACAACTCCAACTTCAACGGACTTGAATGTCGGTATCTGGCCTGGTTGGGTACAACTAGAATTTATGGTATAAGCTTGAGTGTTATTACGGGCAAATTCCCAAATCTTCCTCCTCATGGTAGTTCTCCTTTCCGAACACTATTATGCATGACGTGTCATTTGTACAACTGCACTACGTGTGCCGTCTAAATACTCCAGAATCGATTTAAATATAAAATGAGTGGAAAATTGTCTAGACACTACTGATTCTTCTGCCAACGAGCTAAACTCGCCCGCAGACGAACCCGTAGTTATCCGATAAAATCCCACCTACAATCTTTATCCATCCTGGCATAACGCGATGATCGAGCTGTACATTCAACACGCGGATGTATTTAGGTTCAGATTATTCCTTGGGTTAAAGGTCAATCTTGTCTGAAGTCCTTCACTGGTAATTAATGTATGGAGCTTGGTTAACACAACCGAGTTTTAAACTTGGCTAGTTGAACACTCAAGGTTGAGATTGTGTTGCTGAGGTTGAACTGTTTAACTTATGATCACTTACTGAACTAACTAACGGATCACTAAGGTTAAGGGATGGTTCCCAGTGGGAATGTAGCATTACATAACTCTTTCATTTAGATGATCTGGTTAAAGGTAACTAAACTTGGGGTTAGAATATTTTGCTCACGATACTCAGGCTTACCACTTGGTCCCAGAAGATTACAAAAAGTGAATTCGGAAGATGGAAATGTTCGATAGAGATACTCCAGATTAACACACTGATATCACAAGATTTAGAACACAGAGCTAGAAGGTTTGGATGCTCTATACGGATTTCACTTGTAGAGCTTAAGTCCACTGGTTCGAATAAGATTCAAACTAAATACTGAATTCGGCTGACGCTGCTACGAAGAAATAGGTAACTAGTTACAATGAAAAAAAACAGACTGACGGATTCGAGTACACAAATTTTAACTGATTGGTTGGCCCAGAGCTAAATCATCTGTATCAGAACATCTAAAATGTTGATTAGTAGATCAACCAACAGCGAAAGATTGAATTTGAGATTATCCGTGGGTTCTCAAGAGTTACTGGCTTCCACGAATATGATGGAGTTACTAACGACAAGACTGAAAGACTGAAGGCATTGAACGAGGTTACTTTAGGAGCAACGTTTATACACAATCTGTGTGACTGACAGACATCGATGAGTTTGGAAGATTGCATCTTAATTGAATTTGTGCTTAGCACCTGACGGACAAGTATCTCAAATATGGAAAAGATTTTCTCATCTGAGGCCTACTCAGACAAGTTAGAGAGTACACACGTTCATGGTGGTCCAAGACTTGTGATTATTGAATTGAACATTGTCCGGTTCGTCGAATTGGCTAAAAGAGGATTTCTATGAATGGAATGAAATTGAAGATTGGTCTCCTCTTTGTTCAGACTGATGTTCCATAATTCTATTTCTTCTGTCAGAACTCTCAGGGTGGGACAACTAGGTTTTTCACTCATGCTTCTTGTTGACAATGTTCTCATAGGAGGATTCAACAGATTCCAGAAGTCGCTTGGCTGACAGGTCTCAACATGTGATAGTGTTGGCGGTTGGCATGAAACTAAAGTTAAACTCATTCACTTGTTCCTGGTCAACTAAAATATTCCTAAAAGATTAGTCCAGGTGATTGGTGTTACTAATTGTATCTCTTATTGGTTAATCCTCTCAGGTCAGGTCTCCTATTCCCTGGTACTAAAGCAGTGATAAAATGTGACTGGTTAGGTCTAATCCTTGAACTAGGTAACTAGTTGGTCTATAATGCCGATTTACTAATCTATGGATAATTGATGGACAACTTTCAAATGCATGGTCAACAGATCCTACTAACTTCTTAGCTAAGTGGTTCATATGTATGATTTTCGTTTGGTTAAAGTCCTACTAATTATGATCTAACTATCGGTCTCTAAACTACCTAATAGTAGGTTCAACGAATCGATCTCGGCGACTGGTTGTGTCATCGGTAATTCTTAGTTGTCATTCTAATAAAAACTTAATCTATGATGGTTCGGTGCAATTCCCTGTATCAAGTGGTAGGCTGATCCTATTTAATTGGCACCTACTGGTTTCATCACAAGCGTTAACCTACTAGGTTTGGGGTATGAGAATGTTAAGGTAGGAGCGCTAGGATTCCTCTATT
The DNA here is from genome assembly GCA_030408175.1 of Trifolium repens. Lineage (NCBI taxonomy): Eukaryota > Viridiplantae > Streptophyta > Magnoliopsida > Fabales > Fabaceae > Trifolium > Trifolium repens. The sequence continues at coordinate 40,458,243 of CP125846.1, forward strand.
CTCATTGAGGCAATTAATTGGTCTAAAGTGCTGAGTTACTAGTTTGGGGGTGCTTAATTTAACGGCCTGTGATAAACCTATTCGGATACGGTATTGTTGAGGGAGAGTTTAGTTTTAATGTGAGGCAAGGTTAAATTTACGTGGCATGGCACTACTGTTGGCTCCTAACCTATACGTTGATAATGAAGTATTCAGTTTTGGCACGAGGTAAGGTTATACCTATATGACAAGGTTCTATCATCGGGGTGGTTGCTAACTATTCGGTGATGATGTCCCAGAAGTTTTAACTGAAGGGTTCCCAAGATGTTATAAGGACTCCTAACTGTTAACTTAGTTTATGTTTGGGTCTCTAAAGTTCGCTGGTTATACTACTAAAGACTGGCGTTGTTGGAAAGGAAATGCCTAATTGCTATACTAAATGTAACTTGACTCTTAGTGGCGAAGTAGAAATATTCTTACGAGCTGAGAGGTAAGAGTAACTTAGTTAAAGGGCATTCTAAATGGTAACCTAGCATGGTACCCTAAGGAGATACTGGAATGTGCTCTCGTTCTAATTCGGTTCCTTTAGTACGGACGGTTCGATTTGGACCTCTATTACGGTGATCTCTATCAGGTTCACTATGTTGGGTTGCTAATTCGTAATCCTATAAATGATTGAACTTAATATGTTTTCTTGGGTACGGATACGGACTACAAGGATTCTAATGGTTGCTCCGGTTACGATTAAGCTCCTAATAGTGCCACTATACTTGTTCGTCTCTAAAGGAAAGGTGCACTCAGTCCAATTTCTTATTGTATCCTAATCCTAATATCATTTCAAATGTAACTCCTTAACAACTCTTATGCTCACAAGGTAGCTTGGAATGGTTTATACTAAAACTCAAAAGTAGAATGATAAGATAGATGAAGTGGGCTTGAGACTGTTCACCATAGCTAAAAATGATTGAACAGAGACCCGTGTTGCAACAAGCAGTAGCAGCAGCCTGCTAAGCTCGCTGCAGCATGTGCTTGCTTGCTAAGCGAGTTAGACAGAGTGTGTAAGAATGATTTTATGGTTCGTCCAATTTCTTCGTTGCATAACACCATAACTCCCAGTCATATACTAACTTGAATTTTAGGGTGAGTTTTTGATTTACCGCCTACTGTCCTAGGGTGTTGATTGGCTCACGAGCTTGGCTGAATTTAGGCTCTCACTAGGATAAGGTTACTTATAGGTTTAGGAAGTTTACCTGACACACATTGCCAGTTGAATACTGTTGTGTACTACACAATTCAGTATATGGATACATCTGCATTCTTTGTTGCATACACCACTTACTCCTGTGGCACCAATTGCCACTGTTCCAAAACTCTCTTATAAGAATCTCCGTCAACGATTGTTCCTCGATTGCAGCTTCACTACGGATTTACCGCTGGAATTCCAGAGTTCACTTCAGTTCTAAACCATAATACCCTGCCTACCATACACAATACTGAGTTGATCAGGCTCAGCACGCGATGGTTTCAGCGTAAACAGTTCAGATCCAAAGGGTCTGTATTACTTAGGAAAGGATTGGAATGACTCAAGGCAAGGTCTGATACTGGATCGACCTGCTCTGATACCAATTATAACGCCCCAACTAAAATATCTAGAATATTTAGTCAAGACATACATAATATGGATCTGAGTACAATTAAAATTTACTGAATAAATTAGCAAGATACAAATTGCTTAAAATACAAAAGGGATAACAAATAAAATACAGCGATAAATGCTAGTATTCTGAGTAAACAAGACAATAAACTAAAAGCAAGACGAAGAAAATAAAATCTTCAAGGCGGACAATCCAAGCTCAGCTCCAACTGTCAGCCTCCTACCTGGTCCTTGCTCCGAATATCCTGTTTACCTAAAAAAAATTGTTTGGAGTGGGGTGAGACTACTAAGCCTCAGTGAGTCCTACTACCCTCCTAGAGGTGACTACACCGGGGGATCCTAAACAGTCATAACATTCTAGCATATACATAATCATAACATAATACTTAAAACTAAAGGTGTAACACAGATAAAGACTCTTATTCATTTTAAACACAAGGACACTCTGAGGTGAGCATGTCTCAGAGGCCTGCCATATCCGTCAACCGATTCGGTCACGGCATGCAGCTCACAATAACATATCCTAATGGATTATCCCATTGGGAGTCCATAGCGCGATATCACAAAATCGCTCCTAAGTGACTGTAACTAATATTGTTCATACTACCGTAAATATCCCTAAACCCGGGGAGCATACAAACTAAATTTCCTAAGTCATACCCTAGGATTACACTGTGATTAACATGTTGTACATAGTTTATATTAATCTTATAATTGCAGAATATTTGGCATATTTGGAGGATATAAAACGAGTGATGAGTTTTTAGAAAAATTGTTAAAAATAGGGTCATTCTGTCTTCGTTCGCTACGGCGAGAAAGCCTGCTCGCCATGGCGAGAAATCATGATCAGACCTGAACAGCTCGCTAGGCGAGCAGATGCTCGCCATGGCGAGCTCAACGTGCCCAGATCATGAGTGCTCGCCATGATACTCGCCGGCCACTCGCCACGGCGAGCTCATGCAGAACAGCCCTGTTTGCAGAAATTCGTATTTTACAAGAGAAATCACCTATAATCCTCAAATATAACCAGTGCAATCATATAATATACATAAAATATGACAGTATGGAGAGGAATTTGGGAGTTAATTCCTCTCACACATAATTTCCCTAATTTTCCTAATATTAACATGCAAAGTTTGATTATGGGGCACTAGTTACACTAACCTAAGAACCCACCTGGAATTGAAGCTTTACTCCTTGCTTCTGGGCTCTCTAACAGCTACTGAGATCCTCCTAGCAACCCACGAACCAACAGGACATATTTGGAATATTTGAGAAATTGATGAACTTGGAACTCCTAGTTTGCTCTATGATTGGAATGGTTTAGTTTAGATTCTGATACTAGTTTTGCATGTGAGAGATTCTGAGATGCTCAAAGTGTGGTTGCAAGAGCAAGGACAATTCTTGTGTTAAGGCTAGATTGGAGAATTTGTTGTTGTTGTTGTTGGCTCGAGAGGGAAGAGAGGAATGAGAAGAGGTTTAGACTTGTAGTTCTGATTTTTGGCTGAAGTGTGAGACAATAGAGTCAAGTCACAAGTTTGTGTAGTGATTACATGCAAGAAATGAGGTGTTGGCTCAAGGAATAAAGGGGTTAGTGAGTCAGAAAGTGAGGTGTTGGCTTATGGTTAAAAGAGATTAATGAGTCAAGAGTGGAATAGTGAGTCACAAGAGGGAGGGAACTTGATCTCTTGTGTTTAATCTAAATCTCAATGTGACATTAATGTATTAGTGTGTAATTTAGGTTCAATTAGAATTCCTAATTTTACACCTAATTCACTTAATTCTTAAGACTAAATTAATTAATCACCACTAATTAATTTAAAAATAATTAGGCAAAGCTCTAATTAAAATTAATTAGGTTATTTAGAAGTCGGGATGTTACATATTCTCTTTGGCATATACAGGATAGTCACACAGACAAAATCCCCGCGTAGTCCTATCTGACGCACGCATTAATATATGCTCATGCAACCAATCACATAGCCTAAAGCCTATGTACAACTATCACAACCTACATACATTTTCCTAATCATATGCAAATTGCACAAGTAATTATAACCACGTTCTCATCAACGAGAATACATAAGTACAAACATGTCAAAGCACACAGCAAATGCATAACAGCAAAACAAAACATGTCGTAACCATTTTAAAAGACGGAAATAAAGTGGAGCCCCTACCTCGGCAAGCTTCCGTTTACTAAAACTCGTCCAACAACACAACGCGCTTCCTAAAACAAGTAGCGTATTATCAACACATTGTTTTCCAACCAATCGTATTGAAACTAAACCAAAAACCCCTAAAACCTAAAGGTTCCTTAAGGAAAATCCACTCTTTCGGACATCAAACCAAAAACTACCGTATTGATCAACCACTATGAGTTATTTGTACTATTTTTAGGACCCAAAACAATAGTCAAAAGTCTTAAATAAATTGAAATGCAAAATGACCGTTTTCTTGTGTTACAAGCTACGTACTTTCCGAGTACCCGAAAAACCCGTTTCCAATCCCCGCCACTTCCATAAATTAATAAAAAGGGATAGGAAGCCTAAAAATAATTTTAGAACATCAAACTCCAAAAATTTTGGTCCCAGAGCTCGCCACGACGAGTTGACGGCGAGTGAAGTCAGGAGCTACTGATCTCACTCGCTGTGGCGAGTTGCTTCAAAGCACACTCGCTGTGGCGAGTAACAGCTCGCTCAGCGAGTACACCAGAGACAAAACAGCAGAAACAGCAAAACTTGGTTTACTCAATTTTCACCCAAAACAACTTTTCACACAACACACTACATACGCATAGTATTGGTTCCCAACAAACGTTTGCACAACAAAGCATTACATTTCCGAAAGTATGTTGGTTGCTTCGAATGAAAGTTATTTGGTTTTCATTTCCAAAATCAAAACCAAACTCAAGCACAAGTTTTATTACGGGCCTCAACCGACCGGTAATCGTTTTTAAACATGTTTTCTTAGGCAAAAGCAACGCCACATAACACAAGAGTTTTAAACCATTTTGACCCCCAAAACACCACACAAAACTCTTAGGAAATATTTTCATAAACCCCAAAATATTTTTCAACGGATTTTCTAAAACAAAACCATGCAACACCAATCCCTTTCGCCTAAAGGTTCAAAAACAACGTTTCTTTTCAAAAACTTACAACTTAACCACATGTTATTGATCAATACACAACCAACTTAAAACCCTAACTTTTCTCATGAGATTTTCACCAACTCATGGAAAAATTGAAACAACAAAGCCTAGCATGCTTACTAAACTCTCATGAACAACTTTCATGAAACAAAAACTAGCAAGAACAACATTTCTCACCAAACCCTCTTAAGAACATAAACCCAAAAACCTCAAAACTCTAAAAATCTACCAACCTAGGAGATGAGAAGAGAGGGCTACCTTAAGAAAGTGATTCTCTACAACTTCCCACTAAGCTTCCAAGCTTGAAATAGAGTGAAATGGTGAGGAATTGAAAATTTGTGATGGAGGTTAAGAGAAAGTAATGGAGTCATGTGAAAGAGAGAAAGAAAAGAGAGTCTTGTGATGTTTCCTAAGTCCACCAAGTGACCAAACCTCCTTACTATTAAAAGCTCTTGCTAACTCACCACCCTTGGATCAAAAATAAAGTCCAACTTAAGACCCTAGCCATTGGATCAAATTGCTTTATGGATAAACACAAGATTAAATCCAATCTTCCAAAACAAGACACGTACTCAGCTCTCGCGCGTCGCGACGAACGTAAATCTCAAAAACGTAAAAACTACGGAAAGAACGTCCAACGTTAAACATTTCCAAAACTTATCGCCGAATCTTTTTCCGCGACTGTAATTTTCTTCCATGCCTTAGAAAATTATTCTCAGAACATAACCTCATTCACACAGATATATAAAACTCCCATCCGAAACCTCACTTAAAACAGACACAGTACGATTTTTCATCCGCGGGTAAAATCCTACTCGTTTTTCCAAAAACAAGAATAATCCAAAACTCGTTATTCTAAATCCACAACACCCTTCTTATTCACAAAAGAGGATTACAAGACAAAAGCCTGTGCCTTTACAGCGCACTAGTCCAAAACAGATTCAATTACAGCAAAACTTACTAATTACACGATGTTTCACAACATGAACACATCGAAACCCTGATATACCTAAAACCAATTATACAATGAAATCTTGGGTCTTACACAATCCATTAGAATCATGGATCAAACAAATATCAGGGGACGGAGAATCATTTTTTCCAGCATCCTCTAATCCATATTAATAGCTCCAACATAAATTGTAAAATACAACGTATAAATAAATAAGCAAAATAGACACAAAAGTTGTTGTGGATACCTTTTCTTCAAATCATTGACACTTATGAACTCATGATTAAACAACAACTTAGTTTAATTAAAAGAATTTTGAATTGTTGCAGATCCTATAAAAGAAACACATTTGTAACAGTTATGAGTTTATATTTGCAATGAAAAAAATCGATAACTTTATATAACTTTATCAAAATACATGAATACCTTGTCATATCTTAATTTTAGCCATTAACACAACGACTATTGTGTTTTCAGTTTTGCCAGCCGCAACAAATGCATTCAACTCATCAACATATGGACCAAAAAGGGTAAATTTAAACTTGAATATGTGTAAATAATACATATATGATTAAAGAATTTTTTAAAGCATTGAAATATTTTGTCATAGATTGAATTGCAAAATATGTGATATTAACCCATCATAGTCCAACTGAATTGCAACCATTTTGGTCTTCAAACCATCGCTTTCATACTCCTTTTGAATTCTAACGCCGGTTAGCTTTCCCATAATATCTACAAAATATGATTATACACACGATTATTGATACCACATATTTACAATGAGATAATGACAAAAACAAAAAATAATACATAACATACTAATATTTCTTACCATAAAGATAATTTGTATCATAATCAAGTGAAAATGCTGGAACCGGACTTTTAATCATATATATATCGGAAGAAACTTTTTTTCGAGTTGCAAAGTTTTACCTTCGTGCGGAATTGAAAATTTAATTTATACTCGTGCCTAGTAACACGGTATGATCCACTGGTTGCAACAACTCCAAAATTTGTAATCGAGTAAACATTACCTTCCTTAAAGTCTTTTTCAAACTTATAAATTTGAGTGCGACACAATGTACATTGTATTTTGTTTCCCTTAACAATAAGACAATATATTAATATAATAAATAAATAAAAATAAAGAATTAGTGTAAATAGAAATTAAACTTATAGAAAATTCCTTACAGTTGAATCCATTAGTATCATATCCAAAGAAAATGGTCCACTGTTGCTTGACACATCACTAACCAACCACATCCGAATTACACGAACAACAATATTCAAACTTTCACTGCTTTGGTTGATTTCGAAAATTTGGTTAATTTTTGGAGCCATGTTTAGCGATAATTGAAGTAGGCAAAAATGATTTCGAAACTTTGTGAGTTTTTGTGGCAAAATGATTTGTATAAAAATAAATATGATTTTATGACAAAATATCTGTTACAACTTAACATTAATATAAAAATAAAAATATATATGTAACCGACAAAACTGTTATGTAATGTTCAAATAAATATAAAAAATATTTAATATAAAAAGTAACGTTATCAATAATTAATTAAAATGTAACATTTTGAAATAAATAATATACATATTATTTATGTTAGTATTTAATTAAAAATATAACGTTATAAAATATTAACTAAAAATTAATGCAATAAATAATTGTATTGTAAAATGCCACGTGTCACTTTCTCATGAGTAAGGTCTCATTTATATATAATATAGATATGCAGAAATATTTTCTTAGAAACCAAACATTAACAAATGCATATATTAAGGTTAATTGATAGCAAAATTAAGAATGTAGGCTGCTAAAATCAATGAGGGAAAAAATGAGGTTAAGTAATTAGGTTTAGGTTTGCTAATGTAATTAATTTATATAATTAAGGATTATGCAATGATTGCATAACTATTACATGTTGATTGCCAAATTATATAATTGATTGATGTAGTTTAGTGGCAAATTCACAACATAATCTTAAAGGATGTAAGTTTGATTCTTAATGAGGTAGATTTTTCAACATTTTATAAAAGGGAAAATGAAAGGGAAGTAATTAGGGTTATAAAATTTGCAAAAAAAAATATAATATAAGAGATTGTTTATGTGGGTATTTGTATCATACGACATAAATACAAATGACTATTTTGTTTTTTTTTTTTAAGAATTTCTACAGAATTTATATTTTTATTAATATATATTAACATGAAGACCTATATTTTTTTTTGTAATTTATGCGAAATTTATATATTTACTCATATTAATACAAGTACAATTTTGTTTTAATTACTACATAAATTTATATTTCTTTTCATATATTAATACTGAATCTACTTTTAAAAAAAAAACACCGGATCTTTATTATTTTTTTAATTTATGTTATACTTTGTATTTCAACTCATATATTAATCTGAAAGTTTACTTTTTTTAAATTTTTATGTGGACTATATTTAAACTCATACATCAATACAGGGCCTGTTTTTTTATTATAATTTCTACGGGAACATATATTTTTACTCATATATTAATATGAAGGTCTATTATTTTATATAATTTATGAAATCTATATTTTTAGTAATATATAAATAGGGAGACTTTTTTTATAATTTCAACAAAAACATGTATTTCTGCTTAAACATTAATACGGGAATACTTTTTTTTGTTTTTGTTATTTATATTGTAGCCTACATTTCTACACCATATATCCACCTCAAAGCCTTTTTACGAAACCTCACAGTCTCTTTGATATATTTCATAGAGAAATTATTTTTCATATATTTTATAATTCTTTTAGTGGAGAATAACAGAAACAACAACTATGAATCTATGATACATTTTTAATTTGATAAAACAATGCATAAACTTTTTTTTTCCATGTATTAATATGAGATCTATTTTATTTTTCTAATTTATACTGCAATTTATATTTCTATTCATATATTAATACAAAAGCCTATTTTTTTAAAGATTTTTACATGGCCTATATTTCAACTCATACATCAATACGGGGGCCTATTTTTTATTATAATTTTTACGGGAACATATATTTCTACTTATGCATTAATATAGATGGCTTTTGTAACACCCTAAACCATATACGTAATAAATAAATAATAAATAAATAATAAATCAAACACATGTATAACCATCAAGGTGTATACAATTAAATATAAAGCATATCATTTTAGATTTAGAAACATAGCAGCGGATTTAAATATCATATCATGACGTCAAAAGTCTTCACACACATACGGATAAAATCCCTAGATGAAGATCAATAGTTTTTTTCAAAATAATTCGAACATGAAAATCATACATAAGTTATAAGCAAGGTCATAGAAGTAAATGAGCTCAATACATCGCAACGGAAATAAACTACCCGACACGATGTTACAAGTACCAAAGCATTAATTATTACAACCCAAAAACTAGTAAGAGTCTAGGAGAAGCATAACGCTAACTCCTTACCACTAGTAGCTAAACAAACCACCAAAGCTACTCCTCACGAGATACGTCCTCACCCTGCACCTCTGAACCCCCAAAGATTCAAAAATTAACACAAAGTAGAGAGTTAGTATAACATTCCAAAATAAGCGCAAGTATAAACAATACTATACAACTTCATACAAAATAATTGAGAGGCATTCAATACTCTCACAACAGGTACATAACCACATAGGCAATAAACATGAGCAATAGATAGACATATAAACCAAGGTTATGAACCAAGCATACACAATTAATCACAAAAGATCAAGGATGCACAATGATGACAATTAACATTTAGTTCATATAATTTTTCACCTTCATCTCCTAATGCAATCTAATGTCACATTTATGTTATGCATCCTAGTAAAAATACTAAGTGCATGTGGTACCTCATAGTTATTGGAAAACTTATTCCAAATATATCTTAGTCAACCGCAGCTACTAAGATATCTGCCATACTTTAGGATCCCCTCTAAAGTATCTGCTCATCATATACAAAATGATGCATGTATGCTAGATTACCAATCATATAATTTAATCATCTCATCCTATAAGGATATCACACACAACATATCTCAATAACACAATTGAAGATATACAATCCCATTGATTAAATCATATTCAATAAATCTCACAAGTAATCAAGCATACATATTCAATAATAACATTATCACAATTATTCATTCATGATTCAATACTAACTTAAGCACTCAATCATGTTATCTTCAATAAGTCATTCATATATAAGCTATCATGTCATCCTATAATAACAAGACCATAATTAAGACATGTTATAAGCATAAGATTAATTAAATTAAAGTTGGAATAAAGTTGCATCAGCGCTAGCTCGCTTAGCGAGCACTAGCGAAGGCCTAGCGAGGGCAACACAGACAATAACAGGCTCACAGCGACTGTCTGCGAAGGACTCGCTACCTCTCGCTACTACTCGCTCAGCGAAAAAGACGAATTTCCTGGGCAACATCAAGAACAATGACTGCTCGCTTCAGCATTCATCGTGGTCGCTTAGCGAGCGTACCCAGAAAAACGTCCCCTGTTTCGGTTTGAACATAGAATCACTTAAAAATATCACCTTTCATCACATAAATTCTTAAAGTCATCAACTTTAAGCATACATAAGTCATATAAGTCTAGAAGTACAACTATAATCATGAATTAACACCAAAAAGGTAAAAATCATGGATTTTCATACATTACTTCAAAAGTTTCATAACAACACAAAATCCCTAACAAACATCTACACATTCCCATTTTAATTCCCAAATTCGTGTAGTATGATTCAGATATTAATAATAGCTTCTAACAACCCTAAAGTTATCATTTTTCCTTAATCAAAATCACCCTCCCAAAAGAGAAAAGAGTGAGAGAAGTTGGGGTTGGAGAAAATAGATTTTCTCCCTTCCTCTTGATCACTCTAGAATGAAACACTACTCTCTTACCTTGAGAAATTCTGAATTCTCTAGTCCTTCTATCTCTAGCTTTTCCTCTTGTTCTATCTTCTTCTTCAAAGAAAAAGGGTTTCTTGCCCCCTCTTCTCTTTCTACCTTCTTTTCTTCAAAATAAATGTTTCTATATTTCTATATCTCTTATCTTAACCTAATGATAATTAGATTACCACTTATACCCTTTTCTATCTTATCCTTCTCTATTGGGCCTAGCCCACTTACTAACAATAAGTCCAATTACTTAATATCTTACTAAGTGACATAAACCACTATTCTACTACTTCTCATAATTAACCAATTAATTCATCTAATCATAATAAAAGGTTCTCAATAGAATTAATGATCCTAGGGGATTACTAAAATACCTTACACTTAGCTAATGCCTAACTAATGATAAAAATCAAGAAAACACATTTATTCAAGAAATTAAGTAAATAGACCAATAAACATATAAAAATCCTATTTAATTAAATACGGGTGTTACAACTCTACACCCCTAAAATGAATTTTCGCCCTCGAAAATTACTTGAAAACAACTCCGGATAGGACTTCCTCATCTCATCCTCAAGCTCCCAAGTAGCGCTTTCACCGGCCGGTCCTCCCCAAACAACTTTAACCGACGCGATTTCCTTGTTTCTCAACTTTTTCACTTCTCTTCCTTCAACTCTCAAAGGTAAGGTCTCGACCACAAGATTCTCCCTTACTTGGATATCATCCGTTTCAATTACATGAGTCAGATCGGAAACATACTTTCTCAATTGAGACACATGGAACACATTATGCAAATTTGACAAAGATGGTGGCAAAGCAATCCGATAGGCCACCTTTTCAACTCTTCCAAGAATTTGATAGGGTCCAATAAATCTAGGAGTCAACTTTCTTGATCTCAAAGCTCTACCAACACCGGTAGTAGGTGACACTCTCAAGAACACATGATCACCTTTATTTGTATTTTCATCATCTGCGTTGATAATCAAAATCTTTAATTAATCTCTAGAAGTAACTCTTGAAATCGCAACATACAACTGACCATGTGATATACCCCAACATATTCAAGACATTGTCCCTGACTATTATAACACCCCACGTCTAAATCTAGAATAAAACGTGAAATATTATTATTGATAACTGAGTCATTATTATTACATTCTGAAATTTAAGCACACGCAGGTGCTAAGTACAACAAGGATACAAGGTACAGCGGAAAACAATAGGAAAAGATACAACAAAACATTATTAGATTTGATTAGACAACACAAAACAACTAGAAATGCATGAAAGAAATGTCATCTCCAAGCACAGCTGCGAGCACACCGAACAGCATACCTTAACCAACCTGCTTATCTGAAAAAATTGTTTGGAGTGGGGTGAGACTACTAAGCCTCAGTGAGTCCTACTACCCTCCTAGAGGTGACTACACCGGGGAAACCTAATCAGTCATACATATATTCATAACGTAACATAATATATAAGCATAAGTAAAAGTGTATCACCAAATTAATCTTATTCATTTTAAACACAAGGACACTCTGAGGTGAGCATGTCTCAGAGGCCTGCCATATCCGACAACCGATTCGGTCACGGCATAACGCTCACATGATCATAACCTAATGGATTATCCCATTGGGAGTCCATAAAGCGACATAAATCGCAGCAAACCGACTGATACTAATTTAGTTGAATTCTACCATAATTTACCAAAGTCCCGGGGAACATGCATTTTCTAAAATTTCCTAAGTTATGCCCTAAGGTTATCTGTGATTAACATACTGTATAACATTATATAATTGTGTTACTGCAAGTGTATGCAACTTGGATGAGGATCTAAAACGAGTGTTTGAAGTTCAAAAAGTGGAAAAAGCTACTGTCCTGTCAAGCTCGCCTGGCGAGTTGTCACTCGCCAGGGCGAGTTGTTACAGGTCATGTTCTGTGTAAGCTCGCTGTGGCGAAGGGCAGCTCGCCATGGCGAAATTATAGGTCCGGGACAAATTCCGCTCGCCTCGGCGAGTTGTTACTCGCCAGGGCGAGGTTCATCAGCCTGAAGAACCCAGCTCGCCATGATTGCTCGCCCTGAGCTCGCTGTGGCGAGTTCACTCAGAACCTGCCCTGTTTTACGAAAAATCACATTTTAACAGTTTTAACACCTACAATCCTCATTCTAAGTCATGCCATTACACAATGTATATAATATAGAACAGAATGGAGAGGAATTTGGGAGCTAATTCCTCTCACACAACAATTTCCCTAATCTTAAGTTAACATGCAAAGTTTTGTAATTTGGGAAATCTAACTAACTAAACTTAAGAACCCACCTGGAATTGAAGCTTTAACACGCCTCTGGGCTCTACTAAATCAGCTACTGCAACCTCCCTAGCAACCCACGAACTGACTTGATGATTTTGGAATTTTGACACTTTGAAACCCTTATAATTTGAACTACGAATTTGAGGCTTGATTGATGATGATTCAGTGGAATGTAGAGGTGTATCATGTTATTCTCTGGTGTTTCAACAGTAGCGGTTTTGTTTCACTCTTGCCTTGCATGTGTTTCTATTGGGTGAAGAAGTGGTGATAGGAAGTTGTTGTTGGTTTGCTCATGAATGGAGCTTTGGGAAGGTGGAGTAGTGATGCTATCAGAGATTCTCTGAGATTTCTGAGTTGTTTCAGCTGAAGGGAATCTCTGAAGGTTGAGAGAGATGCATGTGAAACTAAATGCCATGCTTTTGTGTTGAATGGAAAATAGAGGATTTTGTAAGTATGTGTTGTTGTTGTTTTTGGGCGTGAGGGAGAGGATGAGAGAGTCTCTTGCTCAGTTGCTGAATGTGGAAATGAGAGGATTGAGAGCCTTGCATGAAAATCTAGTGGCTTAACACTAGTGGAAAGGTGACTCACTAAAGAGATGAGGTGTTGGTCCATCATGAGAAGGGAAAAATGAGTCATGAGGGGTGAGTCACAATGGGATAGAGAGGAAACACGTGAGAGGGGGAGAGAATTGGAAGGGAAGAGTTGTTTTGCTTATGGTGATTGAATTAAATTGTGAGACTAAGGTATTTTAGTGTGTAGTTAGATTTGGTTAAAGAAATTCCAATTTCACACGTAAATCCCTCAATTATAATTCTAGTTTAATTTATCACCTCTAATTAACATATAATTAATTAGGCAAAGTTCTAATTAAATTAAATTAGGTAATTTAGAATGTGGAATATTACAACCTACCCCCCTTAAAGAAATTTCGTCCTCGAAATTAAGATGTTTACCTCGAAAACAAGTATGGATAACTCTTCCGCATATCTGACTCCAGTTCCCAAGTGAACTCACCGTCAGGAGACTGAGCCCATTCAACTTTGACAATAGGAATCCTCTTGTTCCGAAGTATTTTGGCATCACGTTCAACAATCCGAACAGGATCCGGCTGATAGGTTAGATCTGGCTGGAGATCAATTTGTTCAAGTTCCACTGGCTGATAAGGATCAGGAATGTATTTGCGTAGCTGAGACACATGAAACACGTCGTGCAACCCTGACATAGATGGAGGAAGAGCTAACTGATAGGCTACAGAACCGACGCGTCGAAGAATCTGATAAGGTCCAATGAATCTCGGACAGAGCTTCTTAGTTTTGAATACACCTCGTAAACCCAACTTAGGAGTAACTCTCAAGAACACATGATCACCTTCCTGAAATTCCAAAAACCTTCTTCTCTTGTCGGCATAACTCTTCTGCCGACTCTGAGCAACTTCCAGCTTATCCCGAATAGACTTAATCTTTAACGTGGTCTCTTGGACAATATCTGGTCCCAAGAAATTACGATCGCCAACTTCTGTTCAACACAACGGGGTCCTACACTTCCTGCCATACAAAGCTTCATAAGGCGCCATACCGATACTGGCATGGTAACTGTTATTGTATGCGAACTCTATTAGGTGTAAGTGATTACTCCACGAACCACCATCTTCTAATACACAAGCTCGAAGCATATCCTCAAAGGTCTGAATAGTCCTTTCCGACTGACCATCAGTTTGGGGATGATGCGATGTACTCATCTTCAAACGTGTACCCATGGCATTCTGAAATGCTTTCCAAAACCTTGAAGTGAATATTGGGTCCCTATCTGACACAATACTCAAGGGTACACCATGCAACCTTACAATCTGCTCCATGAAGATGGCTGCATATTGTGGGGCCTTGTAAGTGGATTTCACTGGAATGAAATGAGCTGATTTAGTCAACCGGTCCACGATTACCCAGATCGAATCTTGACCTCTCTGGTTACGTGGCAGTCCTCCTACAAAATCCATAGTGATATGTTCCCATTTCCACTCAGGAATTTCTAAAGGCTGCAACGGTCCTCCAGGTTTCTGATGTTCAATCTTCACCTGTTGACAAACAATACACCTGGACACGAATTCAGCAATCTCCGCCTTCATGTTAGGCCACCAATAGTTCTCCTTCAAATCATGATACATCTTGGTGGATCCAGGGTGAATTGAAAATCCATTCTTGTGTGCCTCTTCTAGAATCAACCGCTTCAACTCATCATTCTGAGGTACACAAAGTCTGCCTTCATAGAGAATAGCACCGTCCGTGGCTACTGAGAACTCCGGATGGTTCACTCTCTTCTGTAACTCTACATCATCCTGCTGAGCCTGCACAATACTTGGGCGTAACTCACAGGACACTTCGATTCTGTTGATGCGAATACCGCTCTTACGATATATCACATTCAGATTGAGATCCCTGAACTTCTCATACAAACCGCACTGTTGCATCAACAACTCCAATGCATACAATGTTTTCCTGCTCAAGGCATCTGCCACCACATTGGCCTTTCCTGGATGGTAGTTGAGGTTGAAATCAAAATCTTTGAGGTACTCCATCCAACGTCGCTGCCTCATATTCAACTCCTTTTGATCAAACAAGTACTTCAGACTCTTATGATCACTGAACAGATCAAACTGCACTCCATACAGATGATGTCTCCAGATTTTGAGTGCAAAGATAATGGCTGCTAACTCCAGATCATGGGTAGGATAATTCTGCTCATGAGGTTTTAGCTGCCTTGATGCATACGCTACAACCGCTCCATCTTGCATCAACACACATCCAAGTCCCTTGTTGGACGCGTCACAGTACACCACATACTTGCGGGTTGGATCAGGAATCACTAACACTGGTGCGGTTGTTAGCTTTCCTTCAGGGTTTTGAAACTCCAATCACAAGCAGCATCCCAATCAAAGGTTGCTTCATTTCTGGTTAGACGAGTTAATGGTAAGGCAATCTCCGAAAATCCTAGGATGAATCTCCGGTAGTAACCTGCCAAACCGAGGAAGCTCCTGACTTCGGTAACACTTCTGGGTCTTTCCCAATTTAACACTGCTTCTACCTTGGATGGATCAACCGACACACCGCCTTGCGATATGACATGACCCAAGAATTTAACTTCAGATAGCCAAAATTCGCACTTGGTGAACTTGGCATACAGTTGTTTCTCTCTAAGAATGCTCAACACGATTCTCAGGTGCTCCGCATGCTCCTGTGAATCCTTGGAATAGATCAGGATGTCATCAATGAAGATAACAACAAACTGATCAAGGTACGGCTGGAAAATCCGATTCATGTAATCCATAAAAATGGCTGGAGCATTAGTCAGACCGAACGGCATGACCAGGAATTCATAATGTCCATAGCGAGTCCTGAATGCTGTCTTGGAAACATCCGAGGACTTGATACGGATCTGATGATATCCAGAACGAAGATCAATCTTGGAGAAGACAGTAGCACCTCTGAGTTGATCCAGAAGGTCATCAATTCTTGGTAAGGGATACTTGTTCTTGATTGTGACCTTGTTGAGTTGACGATAATCAATGCACAGACGCATCGTACCATCTTTCTTCTTTACAAGTAACATCGGTGCTCCCCAAGGTGAGACACTGGGTCGGATAAAGTGTTTCTGAAGCAACTCTTCAAGTTGAGATTTCAGTTCACGAAGCTCTAAGGGAGACATCCTATACGGGGCAACTGAGATCGGCTGGGAACCAGGAACTAGATCGATGGAAAACTCCACTTCCCTTTCGGGAGGTAAATTCATGATGTCATCTGGAAAGACGTCTAAAAACTCACTAACAACTGGAATATCACTAGGATACAAACTGGGCTCCGGATCGATGGTGAACAGGACACTGAAACACTTAGTACTGGCACCTAAGTACTGAATCATCTGATGAGTATTCTGGAGTAAAGTGGTAAGAGCTCTACTTTCTGGTGAAGTTTCGGTTGGAATGAAGAGATTCTTTTCAGCACATCCAATGTACACAGTATTGGCAGAGAGCCAATCCATGCCTAGGACCACATCAAAATCTTTCAAGGGTAGACAGATCAAATCTATGTTGTAGACTTTACTGCCCACAAGAACAGGACAATCCTGACAGACACGTTTGGAAGTAACCTTGCCTCCTGTGGCAACAGCCACAGTCATTGGGGGAATTAAAGGCACAGAAGGTAGTTGGAGTCGCTGAACACAGTCAACGGCTATAAATGAATTAGTAGCTCCACAATCAAACAAGACTAAAACTTCAGATTGTCCTAACATGCATACATCCATAATCAAAGCATTATTAGATTTGACATTCTCACCGTCAAGTGAGTATACCCGACCTTTGCTTTTTGAGGCACCGCTGGGATCTCCCTGTCTCTTCAGCTTAGGGCATTCATGCTTGTAGTGGCCCGGCTGCTTACAATAGTAACACATGTTCTTCCCCTTCATGCATTCTCCACTGTGAGGGAAACCACATTCAGCACAGTTTCTCGGTGAGCGCTGGGAATAGCTCTGTTTCCCTTTGCTTGTGGTGCCCTTGGTTCTCACTTGTAGGTTGAACTTTCCAGAATCCTTTCTCTTCTGAACTGCTTCACTACGCTCCTTATGAATGTTACCAAGATCAGCCTCTGCATGATAGCTCTTTTGCACCAAATCACCGAAAGTGGTAATGTGTTGCATAGAGACATCGTGGGCTATATCAGCTCTCAGCCCGAACCGGTATTTCTTCATCTTCCATGATTCACTGGGAGCATCATTCCCGTCCATCACATATCTGACCAGCTCATTAAACTTCATGGTATACTCCGCTACTGACATACTTCCCTGCTTTAGCTCCGTCAGTTCACGTTCCATCTGGAATTGGTAGCTCTCTGGGATATAATGTCCAACGAAGAGACGTCGAAAATTTTCCCAATTCACCTCCATCTGACTGGCCTCCATATACGCCTTGGTTCCATCCCACCAGTTACACGCGTCGCCCCTAAAGAAGCGGGAGACGAATGTCACTTTGTCAACTTCTGTGCAATCCATGGATTCAAGGATTCCGCCCATTCGCTGAATCCATTCCCTGGCTTTCGCTGGATTGTATTCTCCGTAGAACTCCGGCGGACTCATGCGGCAGAACTCTCTGAATGCAGCGCTAGACCCTTGCTGCTGAGGGGGAGGATTGTTCATATGCTGTTGAAACATATTCATGAATTCTTGATGCTGCTGGGCCTGTTGAGCTTGGAACTGCTGCTGCTGATGCATCATCTCAGGGTCAACATCATCATCAGCAACGTTCCTTCTAGGCCTTCCAGGTCCTCGTCTTGCTCCTGACATAGTGCTCTAACTGCCAATATCAAGTCAAGTTAGCTAGGCTTAAAGTGACATGACACCTAGAACAGATGTTAGAAATCCAGACAAATACTGGGATTCGGGTAGTAATACTAATGAACTCTGGCACGATCTGAATCGACCTGCTCTGATACCAATTATAACACCCCACGTCTAAATCTAGAATAAAACGTGAAATATTATTATTGATAACTGAGTCATTATTATTACATTCTGAAATTTAAGCACACGCAGGTGCTAAGTACAACAAGGATACAAGGTACAGCGGAAAACAATAGGAAAAGATACAACAAAACATTATTAGATTTGATTAGACAACACAAAACAACTAGAAATGCATGAAAGAAATGTCATCTCCAAGCACAGCTGCGAGCACACCGAACAGCATACCTTAACCAACCTGCTTATCTGAAAAAATTGTTTGGAGTGGGGTGAGACTACTAAGCCTCAGTGAGTCCTACTACCCTCCTAGAGGTGACTACACCGGGGAAACCTAATCAGTCATACATATATTCATAACGTAACATAATATATAAGCATAAGTAAAAGTGTATCACCAAATTAATCTTATTCATTTTAAACACAAGGACACTCTGAGGTGAGCATGTCTCAGAGGCCTGCCATATCCGACAACCGATTCGGTCACGGCATAACGCTCACATGATCATAACCTAATGGATTATCCCATTGGGAGTCCATAAAGCGACATAAATCGCAGCAAACCGACTGATACTAATTTAGTTGAATTCTACCATAATTTACCAAAGTCCCGGGGAACATGCATTTTCTAAAATTTCCTAAGTTATGCCCTAAGGTTATCTGTGATTAACATACTGTATAACATTATATAATTGTGTTACTGCAAGTGTATGCAACTTGGATGAGGATCTAAAACGAGTGTTTGAAGTTCAAAAAGTGGAAAAAGCTACTGTCCTGTCAAGCTCGCCTGGCGAGTTGTCACTCGCCAGGGCGAGTTGTTACAGGTCATGTTCTGTGTAAGCTCGCTGTGGCGAAGGGCAGCTCGCCATGGCGAAATTATAGGTCCGGGACCAATTCCGCTCGCCTCGGCGAGTTGTTACTCGCCAGGGCGAGGTTCATCAGCCTGAAGAACCCAGCTCGCCATGATTGCTCGCCCTGAGCTCGCTGTGGCGAGTTCACTCAGAACCTGCCCTGTTTTACGAAAAATCACATTTTAACAGTTTTAACACCTACAATCCTCATTCTAAGTCATGCCATTACACAATGTATATAATATAGAACAGAATGGAGAGGAATTTGGGAGCTAATTCCTCTCACACAACAATTTCCCTAATCTTAAGTTAACATGCAAAGTTTTGTAATTTGGGAAATCTAACTAACTAAACTTAAGAACCCACCTGGAATTGAAGCTTTAACACGCCTCTGGGCTCTACTAAATCAGCTACTGCAACCTCCCTAGCAACCCACGAACTGACTTGATGATTTTGGAATTTTGACACTTTGAAACCCTTATAATTTGAACTACGAATTTGAGGCTTGATTGATGATGATTCAGTGGAATGTAGAGGTGTATCATGTTATTCTCTGGTGTTTCAACAGTAGCGGTTTTGTTTCACTCTTGCCTTGCATGTGTTTCTATTGGGTGAAGAAGTGGTGATAGGAAGTTGTTGTTGGTTTGCTCATGAATGGAGCTTTGGGAAGGTGGAGTAGTGATGCTATCAGAGATTCTCTGAGATTTCTGAGTTGTTTCAGCTGAAGGGAATCTCTGAAGGTTGAGAGAGATGCATGTGAAACTAAATGCCATGCTTTTGTGTTGAATGGAAAATAGAGGATTTTGTAAGTATGTGTTGTTGTTGTTTTTGGGCGTGAGGGAGAGGATGAGAGAGTCTCTTGCTCAGTTGCTGAATGTGGAAATGAGAGGATTGAGAGCCTTGCATGAAAATCTAGTGGCTTAACACTAGTGGAAAGGTGACTCACTAAAGAGATGAGGTGTTGGTCCATCATGAGAAGGGAAAAATGAGTCATGAGGGGTGAGTCACAATGGGATAGAGAGGAAACACGTGAGAGGGGGAGAGAATTGGAAGGGAAGAGTTGTTTTGCTTATGGTGATTGAATTAAATTGTGAGACTAAGGTATTTTAGTGTGTAGTTAGATTTGGTTAAAGAAATTCCAATTTCACACGTAAATCCCTCAATTATAATTCTAGTTTAATTTATCACCTCTAATTAACATATAATTAATTAGGCAAAGTTCTAATTAAATTAAATTAGGTAATTTAGAATGTGGAATATTACAACTATTTATTTTAAATTTTAATTAAATATTAAAACGGCACATTGTGATCTTTAATGGAATTATAATTTGTTTGACATAAAGAATAGTGTGGTAACGGAAAAAAAAAAAAAAAGAGAATGTGGCTTGCTTTGTAATTTTTAAGTGGAACTCATTCTTAGCTTAGTCCCCAAGGCCTCTTGCAAACTCTCCCAAAATCTTGAAGTAAATCTTGGATCTCTATCCGATACAATACTAGAAGGAATCCCATGCAACCTTACAATTTGGTCCACAGAAATCTCCGCCAATCTTGGTACTAGTGTTCCGGTCTTGAAAGCAATGAAATGTGATGATTTTGTCAGTCTATCAACAATCACCCAAATCGAGTCATTTCCCTTTGTAGTTCTTGGCAAACCACTCACAAAGTCCATAGCGATGCTATCCCACTTCCATTCCGGTATGAACATAGGTTGTAGCAATCCCGAGGGTCTTTGATGTTCAACCTTAGACTTTTGACAAGTTAAACAAGCATACACAAACTCGGCAACTTCTTTCTTCATACAAGGCCACCAAAACAACTTCTTCAAGTCTTGATACATCTTGGTAGCTCCGGGGTGAATACTCAATCCACTCTTATGCCCTTCTTCCAAGATCATTTTCTTTAATTCGGGTAAGTCAGGCACACAAACTCTATCTCTAAACCTTATAACTCCCTTCTCATCAATCTTAAAATCGGTTTCCTTTCCTTGATTAATCAACGCAAGACGATTCACTAAACTCAAATCTCCTCTTTGACCCTCCTTTACTTTATCAAGAAAATCATTGGTGAGTTTCAACATTCCTAACTTGATGCTATGAGGTGTCGTTTCACACACCAAACTGAGATCCCTGAATTGCTCAATCAAATCCAATTCCCTTGCCATAAGTGACGATATATGTAGAGACTTCCTACTCAAAGCATCCGCAACCACATTCGCTTTCCCAGGATGGTAACTTAGTCCAAAATCATAATCCTTCAAGAATTCTAACCAACTTCGTTGTCTCATAATCAATTCCTTTTGGTCAAACAAGTACTTCAAACTTTTGTGATCACTAAAAACCTCGAATCTAGAGCCAAACAAATAGTGTCTCCAAATCTTCAAAGTAAATACAACGGCCGCCAACTCAAGGTCATGTGTTGGATAGTTTTTCTCATGCACTTTCAATTGTCTAGAAGCATAAGCAACCACTTGTCCATTTTGCATAAGAACACCACCCAATCCCATCAAAGATGCATCACAATACACAACAAACGGCTCATTCGGTTTCGGTAGAATCAAAACTGGTGCCGACGTCAAACGCCTCTTCAACTCTTGAAAACTCTTTTCACAAAGATTATCCCAAACAAAGGCTTGTCCCTTCTTAGTTAATCGAGTTAAAGGTAGAGCTAACCTCGAAAAACCTTCTATAAACCTCCTATAGTATCCGGCCAAACCAAGAAAACTTCTTATCTTAAAAACCGATTCCGGAGTCCCCCATATCATCACCGCATCGACCTTAGAAGGATCTACCGCAATCCCTCCCTTAGATATCACATGTCCTAGGAAACTCACTTCTTTAAGCCAAAATTCACACTTGGACAACTTAGCAGAAAGCTTCTTCTCTCGCAAAGTTTTCAATACTATCCTCAAATGTTTCGCATGCTCTTCTTCCGTCTTAGAGTAAACCAAAATATCATCTATGAACACCACAACACACTTGTCTAGATATGAATGAAAGATTCGATTCATATATTCCATAAATACACCGGGTGCGTTGGTTACACCAAAAGGCATAACTGAATATTCATAGTGACCATATCTTGTTCTAAAAGCAGTCTTCGGAATATCCTCCGCCTTGACTCTAATTTGGTGATATCCAGACCTCAAATCAATCTTACTAAACACACATGCCCCCATCTTGACATAACAGAAGTTTCCAAATTAAGACTTTTCACACAGTTTAAAGAGATAAAAGAATGGGTAGCCTCAGTATCAATCATGGCACGTAAAGGAGTATCATGAATGAAGCACGTACCTCTGATAAGATTATTCGTTGCTCCCGAGACACCTCCATCCAAAGCAAAGACCTTTCCTCCACTCTTCTTAGGCTTCTTGCATTCCGGACTCTTATGTCCCAATTCTCCACAATTGTAGCAATTCACCGGTTCGGTGCAATCATAAGACTTATGACCGGGCTTTTTACACCTAAAGCATGTGACCTTCTCATTGTCATAACTTCCAACCGGCTTCTTACCACTACTCCCACCAACCTTCTTCTTTGCCTTGTTGTCATAAGGCTTCCCACGATTCACATCTTTTCCTTTCTTGTCATTAATCATCTTGTAGTGATCGGACTTAGCTCTCCCATCAACATCACAAATCCTACTCTTAGTCACCAAGGTAGCAAAATCTCTAAACTCCGAGAATCCAATAAGATGCTTCACTTCGGGTCGCAAGCCATTTTCAAACTTCACACACTTGTCATGTTCGGCCTCAAGAGTATTGTAGTGTGGTGCAAACCTACAAAGAGACTCAAACTTGGCAGCATACTCCGCAACGGTCATGTTTCCTTGCTTAAGCTCCATGAATTCGATCACCTTGCGGTTCCTCACATCCATAGGAAAGTACCTATTCAAGAACTCCCTCTTGAACATGGTCCAAGTCAATGCCAATCCTCCCGTTCCAAATCTTAGGCTAGCATGCTTCCACCAATAGTCCGCATCATCCCTTAGCATGTAAGAACCCAACACAACCTTTTGTTCCTCCGTGCATCCCATAGCCGCAAAGATCCTCTCAATATCCTCAATCCATTTTTGAGCACCTTTCGGGTCAAAATCTCCGGCAAAAGTGGTTGGTTGATTCTTCAAGAATCTCTCAAGTCTTAACTCCACTTCATTACCCCTCCTAGCTTCCCTTTCCATTATTTCCGCATTCCTATTAGCCGCTTCTTGGTTCATTGCATTAGCCATCATGGCCAAGGCATCCGCGATTGCTCTATTCGAAGTCATCACCTGGACACATCAAGGAATCCTACCAAGGTTATAACTAATGCATCAATAGTGTACCCCACACATGTCTTACATACGGGTAATCTATCCTAGTTGATCTTACATAGACCGACCTTGCTCTGATACCATTATAGTAACACCCTAACCCATATACGTAATAAATAAATAATAAATCAAACACATGTATAAGCATCAAGGTGTATACAATTAAATATAAAGCATATTATTTTAGATTTAGAAACATAGCAGCGGATTTAAATATCATATCATGACATCAAAAGTCTTCACACACATACGGATAAAATCCCTAGACGGAGATCAATAGTTTTTTTCAAGATAATCCGAACATGAAAATCATACATAAGTTATAAGCAAGGTCATAGAAGTAAATGAGCTCAATACATCGCAACGGAAATAAACTACCCGACACGATGTTACAAGTACCAGAGCATTAATTATTACAACCCAAAAACTAGTAAGAGTCTAGGAGAAGCATAACGCTAACTCCTTACCACTAGTAGCTAAACAAACCACCAAAGCTACTCCTCACGAGATACGTCCTCACCCTGCACCTCTGAACCCCCAAAGATTCAGAAATTAACACAAAGTAGAGAGTTAGTATAACATTCCAAAATAAGCGCAAGTATAAACAATACTATACAACTTCATACAAAATAATTGAGAGGCATTCAATACTCTCACAATAGGTACATAACCACATAGGCAATAAACATGAGCAATAGATAGACATATAAACCAAGGTCATGAACCAAGCATACACAATTAATCACAAAAGATCAAGGATGCACAATGATGACAATTAACATTTAGTTCATATAATTTTTCACCTTCATCTCCTAATGCAATCTAATGTCACATTTATGCTATGCATCCTAGTAATAATACTAAGTGCATGTGGTACCTCATAGTTATTGGAAAACTTATTCCAAATATATCTTAGTCAACCGCAGCTACTAAGATATCTGCCATACTTTAGGATCCCCTCTAAAGTATCTGCTCATCATACAAAATGATGCATGTATGCTAGATTACCAATCATATAATTTAATCATCTCATCCTATAAGGATATCACACACAACATATCTCAATAACTCAATTGAAGATATACAATCCCACTGATTAAATCATATTCAATAAATCTCACAAGTAATCAAGCATACATATTCAATAATAACATTATCACAATTATTCATTCATGATTCAATACTAACTTAAGCACTCAATCATGTTATCTTCAATAAGTCATTCATATATAAGCTATCATGCCATCCTATAATCAAAAGACCATAATTAAGACATGTTATAAGCATAGGAATTATTAAATTAAAGTTGGAATAAAGTTGCATCAGGGCTAGCTCGCTTAGCGAGCACTAGCGAAGGCCTAGCGAGGGCAACACAGACAAGAACAGGCTTACAGCGACTGTCAGCGAAGGACTCGCTACCTCTCGCTACTACTCGCTCAGCGAAAAAGACGAATTTTCTGGGCAACATCAAGAACAATGACTGCTCGCTTCAGCATTCATCGTGGTCGCTTAGCGAGCGTACCCAGAAAAACGTCCCCTGTTTCAGTTTGAACATAGAATCACTTAAAAATATCACCTTTCATCACATAAATTCTTAAAGTCATCAACTTTAAGCATACATAAGTCATATAAGTCTAGAAGTACAACTATAATCATGAATTAACACCAAAAAGGTAAAAATCATGGATTTTCATACATTACTTCAAAAGTTTCATAACAACACAAAATCCCTAACAAACATCTACACATTCCCATTTTAATTCCCAAATTCGTGTAGTATGATTCAGATATTAATAATAGCTTCTAACAACCCTAAAGTTATCATTTTTCCTTAATCAAAATCACCCTCCCAAAAGAGAAAAGAGTGAGAGAAGTTTGAGTTGGAGAAAATAGATTTTCTCCCTTCCTCTTGACCACTCTAGAATGAAACACTACTCTCTTACCTTGAGAAATTCTGAATTCTCTAGTCCTTCTATCTCTAGTTTTTCCTCTTGTTCTATCTTCTTCAAAGAAAAAGGGTTTCTTGCTCCCTCTTCTCTTTCTACCTTCTTTTCTTCAAAATAAATGTTTCTATCTTTTTATATCTCTTATCTTAACCTAATGATAATTAGATTACCACTTATACCCTTTTCTATCTTATCCTTCTCTATTGGGCCTAGCCCACTTACTAACAATAAGTCCAATTACTTAATATCTTACTAAGTGACATAAACCACTATTCTACTACTTCTCATAATTAACCAATTAATTCATCTAATCATAATAAAAGGTTCTCAATAGAATTAATGATCCTAGGGGATTACTAAAATACCTTACACTTAGCTAATGCATAACTAATGATAAAAATCAAGAAAACACATTTATTCAAGAAATTAAGTAAATAGACCAATAAACATATAAAAATCCTATTTAATTAAATACGGGTGTTACAACTTTTTTTTTACTAATTTTTACTTAAATCTAAATTTTTACTCATATATTAATACGATGACCTATTTATTTTATAATTTGTATGGAATCTATATTTTTAGTCATATATTAATAGGGAGGCAGTTTTTTAAAATTTCATCAAGAATCTTTATTTCTGCTTAAATATTAATACGAGAATCAATTTTTTTTTGTTATTTATATTATAGTCTATATTTCTACACATATATTTATACACAATTTTTTATTTTTTTTTTGTAATTCATATCCACCTCAATGCTTTTCTATCCAACCTCAAAGTCCCTTCCATGTATCTCATAGAGAAATTATTTTTCATCAATTTTATAATTCTTTTAGTGGAGAATAATAGTAACAACACCTATGATACATTTTTTCAGTAAAAAAAACTATGATACATTTTTAATTTGATAAAAAAAAAAATACAAACTATATGAATCTCCCTTAAGAAAATCTATGACACTATACATAAATTTTAATGTTAATTTTTATCACAGTGTTATTTTAATTATTAAATTATAGAAGACTATAAATATTTATGTAGTTGTCATTAATTTTTTTCCATTAACAATTAAAATTTAAATTTGAAGTAAAATATATAAATTCATTTATAAGTCAATAAATCTACAAATGCATTTTTTTCGTGCTTGGCACGGGTCTGGATACTAGTATTATAAAAATAAGAATAGAATTGTAGATTAGACAAACAAAAACACATGATAAATGAAACAAATGCAAACCACTCGGTAGATATATATTTCTCATCTGAATTCTTTACTGATGTCTTAATGTTGGAAACTTGCAATCTACTGAAATATTTCTCTTTTAACATATCATTCCTAATACTTGAGATTCAATTCATAAATATGTTTACTTGTAAATTGTATAAAAGCATGTAAGTAAATAGAGAAAATAAGGTGGTTGCAAGTTATATAATCTTTCTCATAACCAATTCCATGTTTCAAATACGCATAAGAGTTTTCACCTAGATAGCCTAACCAAAGGATTTTGCTACTTCTAATATAACTACATAAACAAAAAGCTTAAAGAATTACATTATGGGAATCTTACCCTTAAATTGGAGGGTACCCCTTTGGTGGGAGTACTCCTTCCCCTTGAGAGCTCTTAGCCTTTTTGCTCCCTTGATGCCTCACAAAGCCTCACCATGGTATACTCATCGTGGTACGATGCGTTCTAATCCGTTTTAATAATTACGCAGATTTACTTCAAATTTATCCCAAAGCAATCTTGTAGACCTCACACTTCAAAGCTGTGAATTTGATTCTCACTTGAACATAACAAGTCCAACACTCTCTCATTTGAAAATTGTCGATCATAGGCGCCGTATGCACAAGCCTCCTCCTACGTTTGCGGATGTACATATATTTGCATTCAATCTCCTCTCAACCTTTGAATATAGTAGTAGACATGGTGCATTTACATTTAACAGTATATCAAGGCTCCTAAGTTATAAAAGTTTAACCGCAATGATCTACTAATGCCATCTGATGTGTTTTGTGGAATGGAAAATTTGACAAAAATCGTGTTGATTCAAGTCGTTCTCTATTAGGGATGTCCACAAATTCAGTTAACTGAACCAAATTATAAACCAAATTGCATTGAACCATATTTTAAACTGAACCATTTAAAAGAGTTTTGAGGTGAACCACTTTTAAGAAACAATTACAATTTAGTTTATAATCGGTTAAGAACCAGTTTGAATATATGAACTAGTTTTTATTAAAAAAAAAAAGAATATTTAATAATTCTTTTTGTTTTATTAATATTTTCACTTTAGATCAATTTTTCTATTACTTTTCTATTACTATCATATTTATGAACTAGTTTTTATCCAAAAAAAAAAAAAAAAGAATATTGAACAAAAATAATGTTTAAATAAACATTTAAATGTGGAACTTGCAGTAACACTGATTCATTTTCCTAAACTACTTCATCAACATTTTATTAAATGTGATAGCAAGACAAATCAAATTCAGACCCAACCAACATTTTTCCTTTGCTATTGCCATGATTGCCTGGAGAAAAACAAATGAAGTAGAAACAAGGTGGTGCAATGAGGTATGAACAAACAAAGGAAAGGAACAAACACCCAAAGACCACCACCACCACAAGGAACAAATAAAGGACCTGAACAAACAGAAAAAGGACCACGCGAAAGAAACAACAAGAATAGATTAACAAGATCTCGCCGGAAAAAAACAGAGTGAACAAAACAAGAAATCACGAAAAAAAACCAGCCCGCTTAGTGTGTATGAAGAAGAACACACCGAACCAAAAAACTGAGAACGAAGAAGGAAAGACATAGCACGAAAACGAAGGGAAAAAACACACCAACCAAAACCGAGAACCGCCGCTAGAAACCAAATCCGGCCAGCAATACCAAACTATAACCCAACAATACAAATCTAAAAAAAAAAAAACACCAAAGACGCAGAACCTCGAACGTGGAGGCCACCGGAAGGACAAATCCACGGTTGTGCGGAGTGTCAAGCTCATCACACCAAAGACGCAAAACATTCTTTCATATGTGTTAAGTTTTTTTATTATGAACTTTTTGCTATATAAATATCGATATATGCAGGGCCGGCCCAACATATATTGGGGCCTAAAGCAAGATTTTACGGAGGCCTTTTACAATTAATAATTTTTTTTTTTTGAAAAAGTTATACCCTTTTGTTATATTTTTTAAATTGTAATTTATTTATTTTATTGAATATATAAACTTTTTTGGATTACTATGAGTGATTCTAAATTCTAATAATACACTTTAATTTAAATTTGTTTTTCTTAATATTTTAATTAGGTTTTTATGATCCCTCATGCTTCTATAATATTTTTTTAATTTACTTTTGACTTATTTTAAAAAGCACACTTTTTAAAACAATAAAATAAATACACTTTAAAAGATTTTAACTAATTTATTTAATTCTTGTCGAAAAAAAAACTAATTTATTTAATTGTAATTAACGATAAAGATATGATAAAATAGACATGCACTGACAATATAAAATATTTGTATAGTGCATCTAATAACATCCATGTATTCTGCAAAATGACTCTGCTACACCCCATTAAACTTTAAAGATATATCACTAAATAGTAAAATACTCCCTCCGTTTCTTTTTAATTGTCTTTTATTATCATATTTAGCGTTTCTATTTAATTGTCCTTTTTGTATTTTATGGGTATCATTTGTCAATTATACCCTTTGTCAATTGCTCTTATCTTTTTTCATAAAACCAATTAATGCTATATATTTGGAAAACTAAATCTTTTTTTTAAAAAATTTTTTGTTGGTACATAACATATTAAATTTTGTTTTTTTTTTGTATATAATATATTATATTTATTGGAAAGAGAAAGTGTAGGCAAAAAAATAGGAATTTATTGGGGGATTAAAACGAGAGTATAATAGGAAGATAATGTGCAAAAATATACTTCCTTAATTTGGTGTTATCTTTCTAAAAAGACAATTAAAAAGAAATGACTTTATCAGCTTTTATTTTCATTAATAGCATTATGTCAAAACAAAATACTCCGCTGGACAAAAGTGTTTATTTGCATTAAAAGGGAAAATATATAATAAAAAGGCTAAATTGTGGAACATGGGAATTGATCCCACAACCACAAGGCAGCATGCATTGCCACAACTGAACAACTATCCGCTGAGCTACAACGTAAGAGTGGTATAATTTTGCGGCCTTAAGTATTTAATATATGTTAAATTATGGGGCCTAAATTTAAGCCAAAATAGTCCTAAATATTAGAGGCCTAAAGCCCTAGCTTTGCTTGCTTTAGGGTAGGGCCGGCCCTGGATATATGTTGCTTTTTTACCTCTTAAACATCTAAATAATCATATTTGGAACGTGTTAAATATTAAATGTAGGTACTTCATACAATTAAGATTCGATCATATTGATTTATCATATTGTGTCGTAGGAGTTTAACTCCTATTATACCAATTAATATACCAACATGTGTTTTGGGTTGTATTTTTTTTTCTAACATACATAACATTTTTTTTACTTTATAACAACCAATAGCAAATGATATTATTTTACCCTAAATCGACAGAATTACTTGCAGGGGCGGACCTGGACCCAAATGACTAGTGGGGCTAAAAAATTTATAGGTACTATCAAAAAAAAATTTCATTCTAATAATTCAGTTAAACGACAAATAATATATGAAATTACTACTAATACAACATGTATATCTAGGAAAAGAACACTAATAGACCAGAAAAAATAAAAGAAATCAACAAACTATATCCAAAAAACTACAAAATTTTTATTCGAAAAAAAACAAATGACTATAACTTATTGAATATTTGTTAAATCAAGCATATTGCTATTGTTTGATACTTCACAAGATTCTACTTTAGACCAAAATATACAGAAACTAAAATTATACTATTTTATAGTTTATTTTGATAAACTCATCCAATTAGCTTATAACTTATTAATTTGTATTCCAATTTTACTCACATCATCTTACTTGAAAAAAATTAAAACTATTGTTTTATGTCATTTCATATTCACATGCTCGTTTAGTCGTTAATTTTACTCAATACTATAAATTCAATTAGTTATTCTCTTTTTTTTTTACAAACAAAGTCGATCATAAATTAAAGTATATAACTTAAAATAATACACTACGTAAAACTAAGGACTTGAAATCATCAATAATAGACTATATACTAATATTTGCACTAATACTTAAACTAATATATACCGAGAGATTTATAATCATCAATAGTAAACTTTAACTTGATATTTACATTAATATTTGTACTAATATGTATATAGAATAATTTAAAATAATTTATAAAATTATTATTATTAATTTTAGAAAAAATATGGTCTACCATGCCTCACACAGATCGCCCATGATTACTTGTCTTATTTTTAAAAATGGCCTTCTCATTCTTGATCTATTTTTAACAAAAGAAAAATAATCTTCCATCCAATTAACTAAAATGAACTACAAATTTATAAGTTCCAATTACAAAGTCCCATTTTTCTAATATAATGGGACATATCATGTGGATAAATATTTATATATCAATAGCTAGCACCACGAGGAAATTATCATGACTTAAAACAATGGATTTTCTCTTCTTCCCTTCCGTACTCCTATTTTTTACCATGTACCTTTTCATCGAAATTGGATACGTTGCAGCACCATATTGCAGGTGTAGAGGATTCAGATTCCTTTTTATCGCCTTAATTAAATTTAACTTGAGACCTAAATCCTCTACCGATGTTGCAGTATGGTGATGCAACTGCCATAAAGATCCAATTTCTTTAACTCGACGAAAGCCACACCAAGAAAATTTAAATAGGAGTGAAGTATACCACATTAATAATTGTTCCACATGTGGGGCATACCCACATCAGATAAGTAACTTTCAGAACTTCCTTCTCCTAAGCTTGGTGATGACCCTTTTAGAATTTGATTATTAATAGGGTTTCTTTCCATTTTTGAGAGTTGACTCAAAACAGCTTTTAAAACTTTTCTATCACATGATAAAGGATCTAAGCTATAAGGTACTTCTCCAAATGTAGTTGCATTGTTATTGTTGGGTGTTGGTAATTTTGGTTCCATATTATTGGTTGTTATATGGTTGAAGATAGGGTTTGTTTGGTTTTGAGAAAAAATGGAGAAGCAGGGCACTTGCTCAAATTCATCTGTATGGAATTGAGCTTGATCAAAACTTATGTAAGAATCCATTAATGCTGGAAGTGATGAAGATCCTGTGTCATCATAGCAACTACCCATGCTTGGTTTTGTAGCAACTTCTCTGTTTTTGTAGAACACCCTACACAAAACCCAATCTTCCTGTATATACATAAAATTATAAAAATTAATACTTTTGGTTCATAAATAAATATCATTTTAAAAAAAAAAAACAAATAAATGAGTGTAATATTATAACAAAGTTATGCTTATTAATTACTATCCCAATTTTAAGTATAACTACAAGTCAAAATGTATTTGAGTCAAATACGATTTGAAATTTATTTGTATTTACTACTAGAGAGAATATCAATTACTCTCATTAGTTTTTAATATAAGAAAAGACTTATTTTTTAGATGCATAGAATGACCCATGTATTTGATCTAAAAAAATGGACTAGATACATAAATCATTTTAAGAATCTAAAAAACAAAAATATTCTTATATTAAAATTAGAAGGAATATTAACAATCGTATTAACCATTGCAAATCCTTCCAACCGAACACACAAATAGGTAAATTTATCAATTTTCAACAATAGATTAAGTATTCTTTGCATTCATGAAGTCAAAAATTCGAGATTTTATAATTATTTTGATCAAACAATTTAAACTATGAATGAACATTAAAACTTTTTTTGTAAATTTATTGAATTTAAAATATAAGTCATTCAATTAAGATAAGACGGTGTTAGGTTATTGACTATAGCAAACCTATTTTCAACAAGGACATACACAAATATTTGTAAATGGAAGAATTTTGTACTTCATAGGCTTACATAAGTGTTTGATAAAAAATTCAAAGAGGATCTACTTAGGTAAGCTACCCAATATCTTTTTGTAGTCACATTGTAGCCAATAGGCATGTGAGACAAATATGGTTTCAATATAGATAAAAAAAATATTCTAAAAGTCAAAAGTCCTTTAATATTTATTTGTGAATCACAAGTTGCCTCCATGATTCATGCAAGCTAAGATAAATAATACAAGACTATTTACCAAAAATATATTGCAAAATAATATTTTATTATGAATTACGATAAACAAAAATTGACCATTTCTTGTAAATGGAAAACCAAATACACACATACGATACAGTCATTTTTGTCCAAGGAAAATTGAAATAAATTAAAGGTTGTACTATTTAGCATGAGACAAATTGTATAAATAATAATACCAAAAAAAATTGTATAAATAACATAAAAGTCATGAAATTAATTTTTCCACGGCCACAAATATACGCGTTTTTAATATGAATCTCTAAAAATGTCAAACGGTAGACGCCCACCATTTTTAATAAAATATTCCTTTTGTATTTTGTGATACAATCCACAATTTTTTAAAAATTTTAGAATCGATTCTTTAAAAACTTTGTTTTATGTCAATTTTAGGCCTTTAGGGGGCTCCCCAAACTTACATATTCACTACAATAAATATATCTATATGATTAAAAAATCAGATAATTCGTATTTTAAATATATTAAATTAAAATGTGAATCATTCGATCTTTCAATTATTCTATTTTTTTCTAAAAAAAAACCTATTGTAATTCAATGATTGCAATAAATATTCAACCAAAATTAAGAATTATCTTTCAAACTAAAGAGATTAACCTTTAAAACAAAATAAAATGTTGACAAATGAATATATAAATTACTTAACCTTATCAATGCACGTAATTGAAATATTTTTAGGAAACAAAAATAAATTTAAATTCATCTAATATAATAAAATATTTACCTTAGATGAAGAAATTTTAGGAGGTCCATGAGGACCCTCAATGCGAAATTCATGCATAACCCATTCAGTTTTTCTCCCTTTAGGTGCCCTTCCTTGATAGAACACTAAAGTCTTTCTCATTCCAACAAGAGTGCCCTTTCTAAGGATAGATCTGTCTTTTCCAGTTGCCTTCCAATAGCCTGATGCAGTTGCACGATTTGTGCGTAGCCCTGTTGCATACTTTCGGTCTCTTTGTGTATAGAAATACCATTCTTTTCCTCCTACACATGCTGATTCTGCACCATTTTCATTACATTACAATATTAGTAATTATCAATAATTTATAGTGCTTCAATGATTATATCATTGCTAAGAAAAATTATACTTCATATGTGTGACTTAATATATGGACCAAGATTTTAGATATGAGTCTATGACACAAGTTTCGCATAGTAATAAATTTGAACCATGAATTTATGATCAAACAGTTAATATTACACCATAACAAAATTTGTACGAAACAATCTCTGCCGTTGATTTATGATCGGACGGCCACAATTAATTGCAGCAGGACACAATTAGTTACTGCGTATAATCTATTTCCTTAATATATAACTCATAATTTAATCTACTATATATCATTAACTCGCACCTCATGTTTAGAAACATAGTTCGTTTTATAAAAGAGTATTGCTATTTATCGCAACTGATATTTTCACGAAGCGGTCACGAAAGGCATTTGGTCAATGGAATTTGTTGCTGACCAAAAAAATAGAAATTAAAATAAGTTTTAGGTTATAAGAGATGGTATTCAGTATTTGACTTGTGAGCAAAGGTGGCTGGAAACATAGGATAAATATGGATGTGGAGTGTTTATGAAAGATAATAGTTTTTTGTAATTTTGTAATTGATTTGTGATGCTGTTGTGGAGATTTCTCTCGCGACAATAAGAAATTTCTTTTATAAAATTATGTCTTACATTAAAAAATTACTATTTATTAATGATATGAAAAAGAAAAATCGTAAGATTAGAAAATAAAGAGAAACAGGGTATTCTTTTTGTTATATGATCTATGAATTTTAGTAAGATGAGGAACATGTGCAATTATAGATCAAGAAAAGGTGTAAATCAGTTTTATGTTTAAGTCAACTATGACTAGTTAAAACCAACTGTCCTCGTTAATAATAATATTATCATCATAGTTTAACTTAATCCTTTAAATTAAATGCTTATGACTTTTTTTCTTTCCTTTTTCTTAATTATAACAAGAATTGATCATTTTTCTTGAGGATGAACAGGGGAAAGATATGTATAATTATTATTATTATTATTATTATTATTATTATTATTTATTTGAGTTGTTATTGTTATTATTATTATTATTAGAATGCAAATTATATACTCTCTTTTTTTCGCAAACAATATACTCTAGAGAGAAACACTTGTTTGGGCACAAGTATTTGAACACAAAATTTAGGCGCACAAACATAAATCAAAAAAATTAAAAGAAAAATAAAATTATCACAACAAATCATATTATTTTAATCATTTTTTTCTTTAATTTTACGATTTTTATGAGTATGTGCTTAACAAATATTATTTATATTTGTGCCTATTGAAGAATTGCTCACACTCTAGATACTATTGTATAGGCCCCATATATACATAATTGTAGCATCATCTATTAATCGTGGATGTGTCTTTTAATTTGGCTATCCTTGTCAATTTCTTTTCAGTCATGACATGCTTATATAAAATACAAAACTGATTATCGCTATTTCATGATCAAAAACAGTTGAAATAATTTTCAAATAATATCAATATATACATACACATGGCCTACTGCACCACAGTTTCAATATTGACCCATCATATCAAGCCTAAAATTCTATTTTGCCCTTGTTGATATAAATGGTCTATATATATGTATTTAGATTTATAAAATCTTAATAAGTTAAAAATTACATTTAAAATAAATAATTTAAAAAATGAACAAAATTTTATGTCTAACTACTGAGATTATAAATTCGAAGCATATGTAAAAAAAAAAAATTAAATTGTATAAATCAAATTCTTAATGATTTATTTTATATGTAGTAAATATTTTTAATACTTTATAAAAATTTGTAAAGTTGATATTAAGATATACTCGTTATGAATTATTTATTAGAAAGTTGAATTAATAAAAGTTAATATTTACAATGAAATATTAAACAAAAAAGAAACTCATTTAAAACACTCTGAAGTCTTTTCTTTTTTATTTATTGACATAAAAGGTGATATTAACTTAGTTGGGTCGAATCAGTAAACCTTGAAGTTCAATCACTTTAATATGACATGTAAGTTAATCACGTTCATGTATAGTATAGGCGTGTTGTTTTTTGCAGTACAAAGAATGATTTGCATTATTATGAAGAGAATCACTATCAAACAAACACTTTTTAATAGGACAAATTCAGTGTGTCAATTATATTACCATTTTAAATATTTTTTAACTTGCAAATACTGTTAGCTAGTATTGTAATCTTATGGGGTACACTATAATGTTAAAAAGTCATTGGATCGATCGTGAGAAAGTCTGAATATATATTTATAAGATACAATCTCCATTTTATAAATCAATTTTGTAAAGTTGAGTTGGCCTAATACTGATTTCTAAGATGGTAATTAGAGTATTTCAAAGATTCGTTGGACCACCTGCAAACGGAACACCCGCCATTTATATCACGCATCAAGCCCAATAGTGCTTGGCGTGATAGATGTGTTAAAAAGTCTTATATCGGTTATAATATATCGTCTGAATATATTTTTTACAAGTAAGAGACAATTTTTACCTTACAAGCTAATTTTGTAAGGATGATAACCTAATTCTCATTTCTAAGAGCTAACCTCAATTTAATTACATGTATGAGTATATATTTGTTTGTGTAACAAAATATGTGTTTCAATTATTACCGAAAATTATATGTATTTATCTATGAGAAAAAAGAATATGCATTGATTGTGTAAAATAATCTAACATTTTCAACCAATAATATGTTTTCTGCCACATCACCTTACTTCATTCCCAGTGGCGGAGCTAGGTTATTACTTTGGGGGGCCGTGTTTGTAAGAAAAAAAAATTGATAGAAACTTAGTTATAAAATAACAGATTTTTTGTTAAAAAATAGTGTTAAAATGCTAAATTGTTATACATAGGAATCAAACTCAAATCGCTAACATTAAAAACAAGTTTCTATACCATTAGGCTAGTTCATTTAGTTTGTTTATATTAACAACAAGTAGTATATAATATAATCTTAAATTAAAAATATACGTATAAATATAATACTTATAAAAAATGAAAAATTTGAAACTTGGAGCGGACGGTGGCTCTGCCCAGCCCTTAAAGGCTCAGCCTTTGTTCATCTCACTTTCTTAATATGACATAGCAAATTAATAGATTTTTATTGGACGATTGTGTCAAATTATTTTACACTAGTAGTGTAAACTCTTTATTTATGTAAACATTTTATAACAAATCTTTTTAAATGATAGTATTATAAATTTCTTTTTAAAACAATATGGTATTATTTTCCAATTTATTTAGTGCCTCCACCTGTACCTACCTATCTCTATTATATAATATGGCTGGGATTAGGAATAAACCCCATGACACACATTAAAATACAAAGGCTTATGTCAACTTATGACCTACATAAAATTGCAAACTAAAAATATTGTTTTGTGCTTTTTAATCATTTCACAAAAATAAAAATAGAAAATATATATTCATGTTACATTTTGTTCATAGGTGTTGTTGATCCAAGGAGGAAATGAAAATTCTGATCATATGTTTTATGCAATTTATGATAAGATCGCTTTCTAAGTGCTAATTAATGAGTTTGATATTGTAATTTTAAAGGATATATATAATTCAAATAATTATTAGTATCACTTTTATTAATATTTCGTTTCAAGTATCGATCACTTTATTAACTATAATTTCTCTTTTCCTCATATTTTTTATAAGTATATATATATGTATGAATTAAGCATGAAGCACGAATACTCATCGGATTAGGCGTGTTTGTGTCTGACATATGTATGGGTCAGTGTCCGATTTCAACACTTATGATTACATTGAATTGTATTATTTTTTTAAATTATTATTGATATCGATTTGTGAGTGTTTGTATCGTGCCCTATATTTGTATCGGTATTCGTCCTTCATAGTTAGTAATGATGGTTAAAATATGTTATAGAATCAAATTTCAAAATATCAGGTCACTTCTCTATGACATATATTACCATGAAATTAAAATAAAGTGTCAAATTCTGGATTACCAAAATTGGAAATTAAATAGACTTGATATATAATTCTACTATGATGCATCATTACTCACAATAGGTAAAATTTTCTTATCAAAGCACACACACTTTACAAGTGTACGTACAAATTGGGATCTATTATAACCATTACAGTTGCTATCATAAACTCAATCACACAGTCAATTTTACCCTTATCAAAATTTTAAAACACCACAAGATTTCAACATAATTGAAAGTAACAACTCATTTGTACTTTACCAACCGCAATATAGCAAACTCAAAAATTGATGGATCAAGCATAAATAAATATATAAAGAATCTTATACAATTAACAACAGAATCTTATTTATTTTTTCATGAGATATTTTTTTTTACATTACAAATAGGATAGAAAACATAAAGAATGAAATATTATATATTAATTTTTGTTAAGCTCTAATTAATTTTTTTTAATGTTTACTCTAAGCTCTAATAAAGATGTATACAAAGAAACATGGCATGTGTATGAGGAAATAATAACTATATATTAAGGAATGCATGATCATATGAAGGGAAATAATATAGATTCATATTCATAAATAGAGAATTAATACTAACCAGGAATATCCCATGGCTCACACTTGTTAAGGTCAACATCAATCATGAGAAAAGAATCACTATGTGTCACCTTCTTCATCAAATAATCACAAACAAGTTCTTCATCTCTAGGATGAAATCTGAATCCTGGTGGAAGCTTTGCCTCTACCATGCTTATGTTGCTCATTTTTTTTTAAAAACTTTTTTGTTTCAAACAAAGATTCTAGGAAGAGAAAAATTTGAAGTGATGAGAAATTTTTGAAAGATAGAAATAATTATTGAGAAGGAGGAGGTGAAAGGTGTATATATATAAATGAGAGTGGGAACACAAGTGGAAAAGTCAACATGTAATTAGTTGCAAAGAGTGAGGGTAATTATGTAATTAAATTGTTGTATTTTTCATTATTATTATTGGAAACATGTATATATGATGATGTGCACAAAAGAATAGCTGCCAACTGGCTCATGTATGATGTGTATCTCTAATGTAAGGATTTTTTATTATTTTTTTTTATATTAAAAGTTTTATAATTATTATTTGTAAATAAAAATTTAGATTTAACAGCGCAACTTGTTGCACGTCTATCTATATTTATAAATAATATTCAATTTATAACTTAAAAAATAATAATTATATAAACATTAAATATGTAAATATTTGATTTCCAATTACAAATTTTTGTTTTTTAATAATTATTATGTGACTGTGTGTAAAGTTTATCATCATTGTCTTCATAAAAATGTGCAATAAATTAAAGTAAATTA
The DNA here is from genome assembly GCA_030408175.1 of Trifolium repens. Lineage (NCBI taxonomy): Eukaryota > Viridiplantae > Streptophyta > Magnoliopsida > Fabales > Fabaceae > Trifolium > Trifolium repens. The sequence continues at coordinate 40,497,494 of CP125846.1, forward strand.
ATTAAAAAAAAATCACACTAAAAATACTAATAATTAGAGAGTTGGCACATGAAGCAGCCCCGTCCAGACTCAAATCAAAGGAGAAGTAGGGTACACTAGGTGATGAGAGTGGTGACATAGACATTATTTTTTGTTTTGTCCATTTGTGCATGATCTCTCTCCTTTCCATTAATTTATCTTTTTATTTTCGTTGAATTATTTAATTATCTTCATCATGAATTAATTAACTTGTACTTATGCTTGGCACAAAACTAGTGATAAAAATCTCAGTTTTTTTATTTATGTATTGAATTCACATTGGTTGTTGATAAGCTGGCATCCATAGGAATTTTCTTGAATGACCTTTTATTTAAAACAAAACTATAGGAGTCAATTTATTAATTTAATTGATATTGTGAATAATTTATATTATTTGATGAGGAGAGTAAAGAAAACATATAGCCTAAAGATTGTTTTGTGCTGAAATCTGATAGGAGGGGAGGGGAGTTAGGACGTTAGGTGATCAATTTTCGTCATGAGAATTAACAAATGGGTAAACATGTACAATTAATTATTTTAATTTATAATTAACTCAGCTGTTGAAAATAATTACTTCTAATTCCTTTTTATCCAACTTTAACATTTCTACCTTTTTTTACAAAAGCAAAGATATCTATTACAGACTCTCTTAATTATATTTTTTGATGATATTACATACTTTTAATTAAAGAAAATAGATATCATAAAAGAATTATTTAGGTGTACATCTTAGATATTACAAAACTAAGTCTAGACAACATGTCAATCAAATTAGGTTTGCAAAGTTAGTTTATTTCAACTCCATTAGTAGTTGTTTTTGAATTCACGCATTTTAAGATTTAAAAATGATTTAAAATTTTTCTTTTTATTACTAGATCAATCGATTGAACTTAAAACTTTACAGATGAGTTATAATCCAAAGTTAATTGTAGTTAATGTACATAATTTCATATTCCCTCGTGACATCCTTTATTGGATATATGTCATGCTATTTAATAAAAATTATAAAGCTTAACTATTAGTATTAATTAAAATGGTAGTAATTATTATTATTTTACAACGGCTTGCAAACCCCAACAGGGGTCGTGAGCCTTCGAGGATTGTAGTCGTCGTTGGTGTGGCGATGCTGCCACCTCTTCGTTGGTGGTTTTCAATGTCAGCGGGGTTGTGGTTGCACCTTGTTTGGTTTGGTGTACGACATCTTCTTCATAGGGTGTTGCTTGCTTTCAATGGTGGCGGCTAGTATAGCCACAATGTCATTGATTTTGTTGAGTGAGTTATCGTGGCTCATGGTCGTCGTTCATCACACGTCTGAATTTCTCAGGTTTCGTTTTCCGCTTTAGCTTTTCTTGACTGGATTGAGATTGGTTGGCTAAAAATGACCTTGAGTTTGTTGTTGTTCACACCTATATTTGATACCATGTTAATGGTCAATATGTGTTGTTGCTCATCGCAGGGAGTTGGGTACACCTATATTTGAACCCGAACTCGTTCTCTGATTTATTGATAATCTCATCACACTCTCAGTTTGATGCTTGACTGTTTGACTTGAAAGAGTCTTGAGTGCTTGTTGTAATTTATCACTAGGGTTGTAGGTACGTTATTCGGCTCGTATTGACAGTCAGTTCATTCACCAATTTCTAGATTTGGGTTGGTGTTTGCAGACGTTCACTAATTTTCTGATTGGTGATATATTAATTACTTTGATTTCATTTGTGATGATTTCTCTATTTGTATAATCTGTTTGGGTTGACCTGCACTTTTGTGTGGTTTTACTAAGTTGTGCTCTATGTCCCCTCAATTTTTATTTCTCGGTAAGTTTTTTCGTTTTTTATTATATATTATTATGAGAATATGGTAGATGATAAGGGTCTTTAAACGTACCCACACTGATATACCTAAATATCCTTTAATACTCATTATTCTATTAACTTATCTTTAAAAAAAAACATTTTTTAAACAAACAATCACTCAATTCAAACCGCACCAAGAACACTCCTCTTTTAAGTTGATATATCTCATAAAAATTTATGTGATACAAAGACATGGACAATATGTATAACACGTCCAAGAAATTATAAATGAGATCATTTAAATCACTGCTACTTTTTTTTTGTAGTAAAAGAGAGCTAAAACGCAAATCGCTGCTAATTTAAACAGTCATCTTAAATATAAATTCAATCATAAAAATTATGGAACAATATTAAGACTAATATTAAAAAAAAATTGTAATTCACAAGGTCTTCTTAGGTCTCAACTTACAAAGTTAGTTTTTATAAATTAACTTATAAGTTTCACATATAAAAAATTTCATATATAGATATTATAAAAATTAAACAACATATTTAATTTCATATTTGTAGATCCTTCAAAAAGAAGTGTGGTATATAAATGGTTTCATTTCATAAATGCTCAACTTTCACCCCACAAACACTTTGAAAGTACACTAATTATAGGACCATATATGGATCAAATATATATCAAACAAATCAAGACAATGCCAATGGTTACAGGCTACCGCCAAAATGATGGGTTATGGTGATATGGGATTTACACTAATTTTATTTTAGTTTAATTTATCTCTCCTCAAAATTAGTAATTAAAAATATAAAATCTCAATCATGAATTTTTTATTCAACAACTACAATGACATATTTTATCCTCTCCAAATATATTTTTCACTATACAAAAAGTGAGATTTCTTTGTGAAACATTTGGCAACTTCTAGGAATGAGAGAGAAATCAATGTCTTTTTTCGGTAAATTAAATAAGTTTAAATATTTCCAATTTGCTGAAAACATTCACCCACCAATCCATGAGGGTGTGAATTATAGAAGACCTTTCGTTTCCATTTAAAACTTAAAAAGGCTGTAGTAAGATTTCAAGATAAGCAAAGATTATGGTCATACAATTTTTTAAAATAAAAATGCAGCAATTAAACATTCTCTGAATAAGAATCTTTTCTCCTTTGAATATTCAGCACAAACAAAAATAATAACAATTGAGATGCAGCTAAATAATTAAAAATAGACTTTAAAAATAAATGCAAAAACTAAATCAAACACTCTTGCAAACATATAAAAAAAATCATATTGTTAAATAATATGTGATAAAAGAAATTTTAAAAAATGAAAAATTATTTAGTTTTGTACTCAATAATGTATTTAGTATTTGACGCCTCAAATATAATTATATCTAGTGCGAGAAATTTATGGAAAAAACAAAGTTTTATGTTGCATGATATGTATGCACTTAATTAGGATGTTAAACAGATGGGTGCTAGTATCTCCCTAATTTAAGATATTGGGACTGTTTGCATCTGAGGGCGCTGAGAGGGATAAAACTCGATTCATAAAAGATATGGACAGGTTATCACTCATGAAATTCACATTCCAGACCACTCGCTATCTTTAGTTCGTTTAATTTTTTTATCGTGGAGTCTTCTCCTAGTGAACTTTACTGTTTGATCTTTAAAAATTTATCTTAGACTTTCTCACACAAAATTCTTAATTTTTTGTTTTCATTTGAGCTTAGTCTCTCCTTTAAAATAAAGGAAGAACATTATAAATTATGCTATGAAGTGAAAAAAATTCAAATATGACATTTTTTTGTCTTATACGAATATGACTAAATTTATATAAATTATATGTAGTATAATATTTAATTTCCTGAATAATTGCAATATAACTTGGTCCTATAAATGAAGGTTACATTTATCAAACTTACTACAGTTGTGCAAAATTTGTACGTGGAAAAAACCACATGAAAATGGATTTATGATAATATTAAAAGTGACACCTTAACAATATTCACTAGGATAGTAGTAGGCAAGGTTTTAAATAAAGGTCCGCGACCGCGAAAACGGTCGCGACAAAACGGTTTTTGCAGGTGACAATACCCTGTGTATCACCGTTTTTGCAGGTGACTTTTACGTAACCGAGACGCGACCGCGACCGTTTTTTAAAACCTTGGTAGTAGGATCAAACCGAACAAAAAGTGATGTATAAGTGCTCAAATTACATTTGCTATAGAATTGTGATAAGCATATACATGGGGCCAGGTGGATCCAGCCACACGTGAATCAGATAGTCAATGCAGCTAATTTTATGCATTCCCTCTAAGTCAACTTAAGTAATTGACAATTTCCTACTACCATAATTTCAAATTCAATCCGTTAACATAGAGTGAAGAAAATTGTGTTTAGGTTGTATAATTTAATAATCAAGTCATCAAAAGAATAGTGTTATTGATGATGAAGTATTCTTTTTATGGAAAAGTTTAGATAGATGAGATGAGATGAATATAAGGAGTTTATCATGTCAAAAAATATTAATTAGGGCCAACTCAATAAGTCTATAAATTAAAATTGAAAATTGAACAAAGTTTTAGTTTGTTTATTTTAGTTTAGTTGGTTTTTTTTTTTTTTGGACTTTTTTAGTTTAGTTGGTTAATAGCAGCAAAATTAATATAAAAGAAAAATTATATGTAAAAACAGTTGTTTTGTTTGCAATTCTGTTGGATCGACCTTAAGAAAAAGGGTTTTACTAACTAGTACCCCGGACCTTAAGGGTATGTTTGGATTGATGGAATGTGATGGAGTGGGATGGAATGGAGTGGTAAGAAATAAGTTTCCATTATTTGGATTTGCAAAAAATTAATGGAGTGGAGTGGAACATAATGGAACTCATTCCATTTCCTTCCATCCAATCCTTCAATTTTTCATTCCACCCAATTTGGGGTGTATCCAATGGAATGGTAATTCATAAATAAATATTCCTCTTTCATCTCTATTATTTTTATACTGTTATCTCTTTGCCTCTAAACTCTAATACGTTCATCCTGTTTTTTGCGTGTCAAACAATATTTTTCATTGTTTCATAAACTAATCTTCATTTCATTGTAACGTATCTTCATCTCTCAATCCCATAGTTTCCTCATGTTGCATTTCCGTTTTTGAAGAAAGCCAAAGATTAATACTATGTCTTTAAGTCTGTAGTGTTTTTTTTAGTATTAAAACATAGTTTTTTTATCATATAGAAAATTTGTATCTTTATTTGGGTATGTTTTTCTTCTATTTTTTTTTTTTACGAAAATAAGATTTTACTTCTGAGATTATTTTTTCTTCTATTTGTTTTTACGAAAATAATTTGTGATAGTATGTTTGTGATAATAATGTATTTTTAAAAAAATAAATAAATAAATGGTGAAAATGAAATATAAAAATTATAACATGTTCCGCTCCGTTTTCTTTCCAAACAATAGAATGGAAACACTTTATAAAATATCCAAACAGTGGAATGGAATCTTCCATTCCACTCCGCTCCGCTCCATTCCATTATATTTCATTCCGCTTATTTCCGTTCTATACCATCAATCCAAATATAGCCTAAGAAAAAGGGTTTTACTACCTAGTGCCCTCGGGGCACTAGTTAAGGTAACAAAAGAAGTAAGTTTGTATAGAAAATAAGATTTTATGTACTAGTTTTAAGATTTTCACTACACAAAATTTCAAGAAACTTTTTACTTTATTTGTATTCCTTAACTAGTGACTCAGGAACACTAGTTAGTATTTTCCTAAAAAAAATTATAAAATTTAAAGAACATTTAGATGCATTTACATAGTATATATTATTATCCATTAATAAAGTATGTTCACATTGACGGAGTAATTTAAACCTACACTTTGTTTAAATAAGTCGCATTCTCTCATTTTAAATTTTGTATTTAAAAAAAAATTGCATCCTTCTTGATTAGACTAGCCTTGATCAAAGTAATTTAATACGAATTGTTGGAAAAAATGTACATATTCATGAAGTAGACTAAATCCATGTGTGCCATCACAGTCATCATATTTTAAAAGGGAAAAAAAATTGAACAGTGAGATTATGGAATTTTGACATGGTTTGGCAAAAATAAAGCAATTAGTGAAAAATTTGACAATTTCCATATTATCTTTTTATGGTTAGGTAACATAAGTTCCTCAAATTTAGGTATTGAATTTTGGTGAAGGAATCACGTGTGCATCATAAATGTCTTAATTGAAAGGGAAGTGGCTGCCAGTGTATTCTTTTAGAACAATTTGTTGTTGAAGAAATATGGTGACTTCGAAGTTCTATGAACTAACTCAATTAAAAGTCCAATCATAGAAAATTTTATTATTCCATCAATATAGTGGTCATGTTGTTGCTACATTAAGTGTTCTAACCAACAGTACTTTATGTGTTTAAATAACTATGCAAAAATTAAATCATAGTGAAATAATGAAATTAGACTATACAGTAAGAAAATCATACATTTTTGTTGCAAAATCATCATCACCAATTTTTTATCTATATGATGATGTAAGAGAATTATTTAAAAAAGGAGTGACTACATCTAATATCTAACTAGAGTCCGAATATATTATTCTAGTTTTCTTGGTCAAGAACTAATTATATTATTCTAGTGAAGAAAACAAAAACTAATAATATCATTTCTAAGGGAGTTTTTTTTCTAGACTTTCAATGAAGTTACAAAATTAGGTAGTTTTGCAATATTTATTGCACTAGTGGGCATTCTTTTTGGAAAAAAAATTAAGTACACCTATAGGATGCATTATAATTGAGACCAAAAAATCAATAAGAGTAGTACCTATCTCAAGTGATTTATTCTTTGCAAGGGATCCAACGAACCTTTGGCGAAAATTTGTATATTTTTTCTCACTTCCATCTTATCTTAAAAGGTTTACATTGAATGAAATAACGTTCAAATAAAAAATAAAAATAAAAATAAAGGTTTAAATATAAGTTTGTTTTGTTTCTTTTGAACAATAATGAAATCAATTTATTGAATAAGTGTAAAAAAGAGTACAAATAGTGTTTTTGTTTTTTTGACAAAACAAATAGTGTTAAATTTACATACAGATATAAAGTATAAATATTAAATAGTATTCAAACTACACCTAAGAGAAAATGAGCACAATCAACGTCCGAAACAGCCAAATGAAAGTATCTAAAAAGAGGGAAATGCTAGTTTGCAAGAAACTAACAAGCAAGAAAGAGAAGAATGAATCATAACCCTACAATTCCATAACTAACCTCCCCATGATTTTCTCTAACTTTCTATTTTATAGCAATTTTGATTTTTTTAAAAAAATTTAATACATTTCTTGCATTTCTTGTACTTTTTTCCCGTAACATATGGTATTGCTTCTAAAAATATAATCTAATGGACGTGCGAGTTATTTATAAATAATAAACACAAATTCCATAAATTTTTTGCCAAGAGTCATTGCTAAGACAAACATTCGATTGGATCCACTAATTTTTCAACTCTAGTATAGTCTTAGTTACAAGCAAATATACGCTCATTTTTCAACATGAGTTTATACATGGGACCAAGGTTTTAAATAAAGGAACGTTACCGCGATATAGGCCGTTACAAAACGGTAAAGGCAGCCACCGATACCGTTATTGTCCGTTTTAACAGTGAGAAAAAATATCACAGGGAAACGCCGTTACGTAACGCTGTTACGGCCGCGAAACACCGTTACGTCCGCGAAATGCCGTTAGGGCCGTGAAACATGCCGTTACAGCCGCGAAACACCTTATAGATGCGAAAACTTCAGATCTATTTCTTCTCTCATTCTCTTCCTCTTTTTGTGCAGCTTCATTATTCATTAATCTTTTATGCTTCCTCTTCAATTTATATGCTCCTTCAAGTAATTTCAATTTTAACACTTACTCTAAATTTGGGTGTTGTGAAACAGAGATAATATGATATTTTAGAGAAACAAAATTGGGACTTTGAGTAGAGTGTCTTTGCGTGTGTGAGATTTTTGGTTTGTGTGAATTTGCTTCTGATATCTGAGAAAGAAATGAAAAAGAAGAACCTGGAAAGAACAAATTGAGGTGAGCAAGAAGAAGTGGTTGTAGCTGGGTTGGGTGTGAAAAGTGAATTCCACTAATTTTTACTCCTATTTGACTTTTTGGAATGTATTAGTATCTCTTATAATTATATTTTTATTACTATATTTATTTTAAATGTTTTATAATGAAAAAAAAATGTTTGATTTAAGTTAGACTATATTATATGATAGTATGCATAATTTTAGTAAGATTTGTGCAACATTATGATTAATTCACACCGCGACGACCGCAATTTGTAACGAAACACCCGTAACAGCCGAAATCGCAAAAACCTTAACGCGACCGCGACCATTACCGTTACCGTTATTTAAAACCTTGCATGGGACAATGCTCAACTTAATTACATGTTGATTTTGTATGATTGAGTTAATTTCAATTCAAATTCTAAAATTTGATGAGTCAATTTCATTAGATAGATAGAATGGACGAGTCTTGCACTATGCTAATTATTAGCCAATATATAATCATACACATGAACTTCAAGTCTTCAATTGCCAAAATAGATAGATCAACTTACTATTTGGAATTGGACAAACTTAGACATTAATGTCTTTATTCAATGCCCCACCATTTGCATTTCAGTGTTATCAAGATGGAACTTTGGCTCCTTGTTCTATCAAAGAAATCAAGTCATGAGAGATGACTTTATTTTAAAAAGTGAGCATGCATGTCTTTTTTTTTTTTTTAATGGCAAACCAAAATCATATAAAGTAGCATGCATACATGATGATGATACACCCATATATGTCTAGTACGTATATAATCAAACCATGCACAAATTTACTATTACTCAACACGTTCAATATTCCTTTTTAATTATCATTTTAAGATTAATAAAAAAAGTTCTATGATATCTTTAATTATTTATTAAATAATTTTATTTATTTCTTTTTATGCAAAAAAAAAAAAGTTTATGGTATCATTGACGAGAAACAATAATAATTAGGTCACATTAAAACTTTTAAAACGACAAATAAATATAAACAAAATCTTCTATAAAAATTAACAGAGGTAGCATGCATATATTTCCTATTACTCGTTCTCTATTCTTTTTTAATTATTATTTTAAGATTAATTTTTTTCCTATGACATCTTTAACTATTTACGAAATGATTTTATTTATTTTTTATGCAAAAAAAGTTAAGGGTGTTGTTGACGAGAAATGTTAAGATTTTCATGGTTTGGAGAAAATGAAGGAGAAGAGTTTAGAAAGATTTTAAGATAGTAAAAATCATAAAAATTCATATTGAAAAAGATAGTGAAAAGGGTACAATTGTGGCTCTTATATAGAACAATTTGAGGGCTAACTAACTAAATTATCTAATAACCAACTCTAACAAACTAATATCAAGCTAATGAAAGGGCTAATTAACTAACTAATGAAAGATCTAGCTAACTATCTATATTCTTAACAAGAAACAATAATTACTGTTACATTAAAACTTTAAAAATGACAAATAAATATGAAAAAAATATTCTATAAAAGTTAACTGAGGGAATAGACAAATGGGTTCCATGTTAAAACTTAGGAGGGATAACTTTATTGGTGAAAAACGACTAAGGTTTCGGTAATTCAAAATTCGACCTTAATATAAAATGAATTGTGGTGAAAAAAGAAATGAAAAATCTTTATTGTTTAACAAACTACACCACTATGGTGTGTACTCGGCCAAATCTAAAAGCAACATTCTCTAAAAAAAACCACCAAATCAACTTTCACATTTTTTTGTTAATAAAAATTATCGTACTAAATAACATTTCTCTTCTTATAATAGATAGATGGACAAAATAAAGCTAGATGGACATTCTCTTCTTATAAAAATTAGCTTTCACTATGGTGTCTTAATTTACTTTGTTTTGTAAGGTTACTTCCTTATAATAAATTTGCTTATATAAAAAAAAAAAAAAAATATGGACAAAAACTTTTCTTAAAATAGATATTTCTTACAAAGGCGCATGAAGTAACTAATGTCAAACTTAAAAGCATTGATGTTTTTGTGCCAAAAGAAGTTAAGAAAGTAAAAAAGTTAAGCCAATCATAAATAGCCATCCAATACAAAAGCATGAAACTTTTAGGCCAAACAAATCTATGGTTATACATGATCTTGATTCTGGAATGTGACTAAGGAAACGGTATATAAGACAAACTAAACTTCAATAATTACGAAAAAAAAATTTAAGCTAAATAATTATGAATTTGATTTCATAGTGATCTGTATTGTCAATGCAATATTTGTGTAGTCGACCTGAAATTATATTCATTAAAGGTTATGACATTGATGTACAATTATCTGAGATATGATAAGATCAAAATCACATGTCCAAATCCAAAATCTCTTATTAATTTCATAGAGTTTTGAAAAGTCTAATTCACTTGGTACGTGCACAAGTTTAAATTCTAGCTGAAATAATTATTTATTAGACTTTATTTATCTTTTTGTCGAACTCTTGAATTATCATAATTTATTTCTCCTAAAAATTGGAGCGTTAAAATAACATATTGTTTGATAAGATTAGATTAAAATAAATGGTTTAGAAATTTGAATTTGTTAATTAAGATTTCATACACACTAATCCATTAGAAATCATATGAAAACTTTGGATTTGGATTTGGTGCAGTTACTGCAGAACGCAGTACTGCATTCAAACCGTCCGATCATGATCTGACGGATCAAATATTTAGTAGTTGCTTTTTTTATATTAAATCGTAGCCGTCTGATTAGAAATGGACGTCTGAGATTAAAAACAGCATAAAATCGCGTGAATTTTCTACAATTGTGAATCCAAATCCGAAAACTTCAAAAGAAATCAAAGCAATAGGTCTCGGGGCTAGGTTTTACAACTTTTACTTCTATGACAAACTTAGACATCAATGTCTTTCTTAACATCCCCACCATTTGCAATTTCAGTGTTATCAAGGTGGAATGTGGAATTGTGGCTCTAGCTCTGGCAAAGAAAGTAGGCCGTGACTTTATTTTAGAAAGTGTGCATGTTGAGTGAAGCCAAATTCTTATGAAAAATATATGAAGCAATTTTCTATGTTATAATAATATTAATTAAAGTTGTTATTTTGAGATTGTCTTACCACTACATAAAGTCACAAGTTTAAAAAGTTGCATGCGTGCATTATATATTAATTATTATCATTAAAAAATGGGTTCAATTTCCATATATTTTAGGAGGGATAGCTGAGGTGAGACAAGAAGTTCACTATACCACTTGTAAAGATGCAATGGTTAATTAAAGAGTAATTTTTTTAGTCTATTTAGATAAAAGAAAAATTAATTCAATGTTTATATAAACATTCATTATATATAAGTGCTTATATATATAAGATATTTTTATAACAAAAAAGATAAAATCAAATCAAATTGTTTTCCAATATACATAAGTTATGGACACATTATAAGTGTTCTTGCTAAATAATATCAAGTTCAGGTGTTTTTATATGAGGAATCGCTTTCTTTGGGAATGAAATAAGTTTTCCTTTTATAGGAGTTACTTGGTAGCATGGAAAGTTAGAAACCAGATCATGGGCCGTGGCCACGCTCATAGTAAATGCATTGGGCGTAAAGAAGGAGCCTCTTTGGATTAGCAACATATTAAACATTAAGTAACTACACAAATGATTTTAACATTAAACTATAATTTAAAATTTTAAAACATTTAATTTATGGATAATTTCATTTATATATTATTTAATCTCAACTTTTTCAACCAATATTAAATTTATAACTTACACTTGATATATTTTAATAAAATGTGGCTGAAATATTAGCCTCGTGACCCAGAGCTTATAATTATAGTAAGTGTGACCAAAATAAATATATTCATGTAAGTCCACTGCAAAGATGAAATGCTTAACATAATAATATGAGATTAAAAAATCAAATGACAATTCAATAAGCAGGGTCAACCCGACCCTGAGTATTTAGAGGTCTTGTTTAAATGTTAAAAGTGCACCCTAATAAAAAATAATTATAATTACAAATGGTTTCAATTCTTAGGTTTTTCTTTTTTTTATCGGGTTTTAATTTAACTTGAAACGATTATAACTAAAATTATGTGATAAAAATGACAATGTTGAGATATGAACCAAGGACCTCACATACACAAATATCATAGTTTACCACTAGGCTATTGATGCACATTTGATGTTTTTTCTGAACATTGATAAAACTTATATTATTAAAAGGTTTCAAAATTTTGAGGCCTCAAAATTTGCCGCAAATATTTTAGGCCCGATGCCGTTGTACTTTCCGCACATGTATTGTGGCCGGGCATGTCAATAATTTATTTTCATAAAGTATAATTTCTCCTAAACAATCTCACAAATATTTATTTAAATACATAAATTCAAATAAAACCGTTCAAATAAATTAATTTAATTTGTTCAACTTAAAAATGTAAACTTCAAAAAGTTCATATTAGGGGTGGACAATGGTCGATTTCGGTTCAAAAATCTTCAATCTGAATGAAACCATGGGTGGAAAAAGCAAGTCAATCTCCGTCCGATTGTGTTTACGGTTATATCGGATGTCGGTTTAAATGAGTGGGTTTACACGGTTTTGAATAATTTAAAACTTGTGGGTACAAAAAAATTAACCCAATCTCTTTTTCTCTCAATCTAAAAAGTTTTTGTATAATATGATATTGATTAAGAATGGAATGAGTATGTTTTGTGAATTTTAGGCTTCCATTTTTTTCTATGCATTAAATCTAATAATTCACTAACAAACAAGTCTACCCTCATGAGAAAAAAATATATATGGGTAGAAAATAATAATAATGGGAATTATTATAGATTGGCATCAGTTTGTTATTGATTTTGCTGGGATGAAAATTTAATCTAAACTTGTCCATCTCAATTCATATTCAAATCCAATTTTATCCATTGGTTTAACTTGTGAACGAGTCACTACCACCCAACATTATTTTTTTATTAGTTTTGTCGAATTTGGATCGGTTCAGGAAATTTTATCCACTCCTAATTCATACATCAGTGGGCACTTCTAGAGAAAAAAATGACTGAAACAGATATGTGAAATTCTACAACGTGTCATTAAGAGAAGATTTATAATATAACCCCACAAGAGTGTGTTGAATAAAGTCAAACTCAAAACAAACAATGTTAAGAAATGAGAAAGTTAAGCCAATCATAAATAGCCATCAAATAAAAAACCATCAAGCTTCAAGGCTAAAAGAATCTAAGTTTATGCATGATCTAGATTCTGTAATGTGACTGAAGGAAACAGTATAAGACAAACTAAACTTCTATAATTTTGAATTTTATTTCATAGTAATCTATATGGTAAGTTCAATATTTGTGTAGTCAACCTGAAATTATATATATTAATAAAGGTTATGACATTGATGTGCAATTCTAAAGAACAACGGTGCACAATTATCTGAGATATGATAAGATCAAAATCATATATGTCTAAATTCAATATCTCTTGTGAATTTCATAGAGTTTTGAAAAGTCTAATTCAATTTTGGTGCAACTCCAAATTAACACATTGTTTTGTCACAACTCAAGTGTTAATGAACTTTTAGTTAAGATCGAATTATTTAAGAAAATTCGAATTTAAATTATGACTAAAATAAAAAATTTTAGTCAGATTTTATTTATTTTTTGTCTGAATTATGCAAATCCATTTTCTTTAAATAATACAGGGTCAAGAAAACAAAAATATATTGTTTTGTAACATACGATTACTTCAGTTAAGATTGAAATGTTCGAGAAAATCCGAATTTGAATTATAACTAAAACAATGTTGAATCAGATTTTATTTTCTCAGCCGAATTATGAATTATCAAGACCCTTTTTCTTTGAGTAACATAGGGTCAAGAAAACAAAAATATATTATTTTGTAGCATACGATTACTTCAGTTAAGATCGAATTGTTCGAGAAAATCCAAGTTCAAATTATAACTGAAACAATATTGAATCATATTTTAATTACTTCTCAATCGGATTATAAAATATCAAGAACCCTTTTCTTTGAGTAACATAGGGTCAAGAAAACAAAAAAATAATATTGTTTTGTAGCATACAATTACGGTTACTTTCCATTCAAACTTAAAAATGATGAAAATTTGACTAGAAATTCATGAGAATGATGTTATGCCTATCTTAAACCACAAAAGAGTTCATTTTTTAGTGTTTCACATGCATCTCACATATACAATAGATTCATATTCATTCATTCTTCTTTTTATTGATGACAACATTTAATGTCATTTTGCTTAGTATCAACATCAAAATAGAAGGAAGAAGATTAACTAAAAGACCTAAACGACAAATTTGTTACAACTAACAGCACGTGGCATGCATTATGGTACTGACATGTAATATTAAAGCCGCCTACAATTGAAAGATAACAAAGGTTTTGGTTCATGTTCATGAATTCATGAATGAAACACAGCGTTTCCAACATTATAACCACTATTGACAAAAAAAGTTTACTCTTATCATCAAAATTATCTAAATACGGCTTTTATGATAGTGAAATAATATACACCTAAATGGGTAATAATTGATATTTCCTGATTAGTTGGAGCACTTAAACTCAAGTATTAAGAATAATAGCAAGTGATATTGTTTTCTCATCTTTGTTACAGTGTTTCGTTTAATATTTGACAGATTAGATTCAATCAATAATTTTGGGATCATCAATGTTATAGATTCGGAAGTATGAGTATTCGATGCGCTTTAGTTTTTTCATATGTTTAAGCTTTATCATGTTCATAAACATTTTACAGATGTATGCTATTATATAGGACATTGCTGTGAATTTGTTTGCAAATATATGTTTTTCGTTTTCGGTGATTTAAATTTGTTTTGTTCGATATATTTTATCAATTTAAATCATTTTTACTCCACAAAAAATCATAATAACAAGTAGTGATGTTTGTTAACCAACATGCGAAAATAAATAAGTTTATGTTTAGTATTAGCTCAAATGATTTCAGTTATGAGTTACAAATATCTAATTTTAATCTTAGTAATAAAGGAAAATATTACTAATATAATTATATATAAGAACTATAATATAAGAACTATAATATATATCCGTCAAAAAAAAATAAAAAAATATAAGAACTATAATATATTAACATTTGTCAATAAAAATCTTGCAAACACAACCAGATCATTTTACTGGTAAAAAATTGTTTAAGATTCTCAGTTAGTGAATCAGATTGAGACCAAGTTTAAAAGGAATATACCTCGTGGCATAAGCAATCCCAAACTTAGAATATTTAGAATTCACTGAGATACTTGGTCACGTCTTGTTTGGTACAACGAAAGTTACAAAACAATAACTTATCATCAGTGTTGCTATATTACTACATGACAAAATTGAAGATAATTCCACAAAGACTTAAAATCCCTCTTTGAAATTTGGAATAAGAGCATAAAGAGTTTAAATCTATGAAGAACAGATCCATTTATTCATATGTTAGCAGAGCAATCAAAATCAGTCAAAGAGTCTATTGTTCACACCGATAGGCCTCTGTTTGATAAAAATAACAGATGACGGAAAAGAAAGTTGAGAGAAATGAGCTTGGAGCTCCCACTGCCGCACTACAACTCAAAAAAGTCATATATAATATTTATTATGATATGATTGCATTAAACAAATTAGTGAAATTTATAGAATGATTAGTCTTGGTCAGTGGTCACTTGTGATAATGGTGAAAACAACACTACTGTACTTGTTGATAAATAAAAGCATCATCCCTAAAGGATACAAGGATGGACCATTTATTGAACAGCATGTGAAGACCAAAAGAGAAAAGGACATGAACATCAATCATTGGCTAATAGAAAAACCATGTTTAATTTTGGAAGGATTTCAAAAAGTTATGGAAGAATTGAACACGTAAATCAGAAGCAACATGATTGTCAATGCCACTGCAACATATACAGCTGCAGGATTCCATAACTTGAAAGGGAGTGTGGAAAGCAACTAAGCAAGATTAAGATTAAAGAGAAATCTAAAAGACAATTAGTGAAGTTGGAAGCAGATAACCAAAAACATGGAAGTAAAGCTTATAGATCATAGAGGAACTTAGGCCACACTATAAGCCTCTCATAGAACCATACACTTCTATCTACATATCTGTCACGTTTGCGGTAGAAATTGTTCAAAATTACTTCAAGCAATTTATATATTTATAAATAAGGACATCATTTGTGTCGCACAGGTCATCACACTAGTACCGAAAGGAATGCAATTGATTTTTAGGTCTGAGTGCTTATTCGAAAGTTAAAGGATGTTAAATTTGCTTTTATAACTAATGACACATCTTCCTTAATAGCAACTGCACTTCTACGCAGGCATCAGGAAAGGGATTGACCGGCGGACCTTGAATCCATTGGCAACAGCTGGGGGTTTGGTGAACAGCGGGCCACTGGGGCCTGAGGACCCCAAGCCCCTTCACCGAGCTGGCCCATCATCATTTGTTCATCCTAATTCGTTAGCTCAAAGAAACTTCATACCTTAGATGGTTTAGGCTTTTGATTCGACAGTTGGGATTGAGCTTTCACCATCACTAAAGGACCAATTCTAAGAATTAATACCAGCTATTATTACCTAACTTGTCCAACTCAAATCATCGCAAAAATCCAGAATCCAAACCCAACTCCAACCTAAATAGAAGTTCACAAAGTCACAGATTTTATTGTTGCTCTGACTCCTGCATGTTTGACAGGTTAAACTACATCTATCAACTACCTACACATGAATAATTTCCTAATAATCTGAATAGAAGTACAGAAGACATACATAGTTGCAGCTTTCACTAATATAATTTGAAAGGGGTAGAAATAAAAGGAAGCAGATAGCCAACCACATTGTGTTTTTTAAGGGAAAAGGTTAAACAATTAAGACTTCAAAGTGCAATCTTCTCTGGCAAGAATAAAACAGTTTAAATGTGTTTCGTTAACTTTAACCCATTTGATATGGATATTAACTTCTAATATACTAGAAAGAAAAAAAACAAAGAATAAACTATAATACAAAAAAATATGGAATTAAGACAGTATATAGATTATAGAGGAATTAGGCCACAGTAAACAATGATCCCCTCAAAAGGATACACCTCTATCACCATATCTGTTGCACAGTTTCAGTAGATAATGTTGAAAATTACTTCTAGCAATTCATTTATTTAAAATAATTAGCAACACTATTGCAAGAATTTCAATCCAACAATCCAATCACCGCAGAAGAAAGACAACAAAAAGAATAGTAGCAAATTCTAGTAAAATCAATATCACTACAATTCTACAAATAATATGGGGTCAAAAGTTCTACATACTTCCTTTTGGTTAGTTTTCAAGCTACCTAATACCTGTGTCAAGCAACAACTCACAAAATGTTATGGTTGTAAAGTGATGACTGGTATATCTTAACCTAATCGAATAAATTATATCAGCAAGCTCTAAATCCAAGAGTGGTTTTTAACTAGCAAACAACTCTTCTGTTAACTAGCGCTATTGCTGTGTAAAATAAATTAATGATATCACAGTTTTGAATCCAAGACTAGTTTTGAACACACAAGTCTTTCTATCCCTTATTGCTGATTAAAATCAATTACATATACTGTAACAGTCAGTGCCCAAAGTACAGCAAATTAGCATATCCATTAATCTTAATATTCATGAAATGAAAATCTGAAACTGAACAAGCAGAACAACGCTAAATAAAAATTTCAGATAAACATGTATGCAACAAAGAAACAGGATAATTAAATATGTGAAATTGTAGACTGCAAAAGAAAAAAGCATTAGAAACACACAGTCTGCGAGGAAATGGTGCCATCAACACACTGAAAGTATCTAAATAACTTAATATCTCACTGAAATGCAACACAAAATTTGGTTTTTTTTCTGTAGAGAACCATTCTAAAGCTTAAACAAAGTACATTTTGAATTAGTAAACAGAATTATAACCAAAAGCAAAACACAATAAATACCCATAACATTCTAAGAAAACAAAATCTGCCAGAGAACTCATCAAGCAAAACATTGCACAGAGACTCATCAAGCAATATATTGTAACAACAAAATCTCTCCAACACAATAGTCAGATCATACAGCCTTCTTAGTTTTCTTAGCATTTACCTTCGCATCCGCTCTCTTTGTCTTTTTGTCCGAAACCACATCCTTGACCGATAATTTTTTTTCGGCCTTCTTGATCAAAGCTTCTTTTGCAGTTTTGGCATCCTCAACCTCAACCTTTCCACTCTTCTTGATAAAGTCTCCTGCACCTTTCACACCCAACCTCTTTTTCTTCTTATCCGAACCCTCATCCTTCACCGATAATTTCTTTCTCTTGTCGCTGCCCTTCTTGATTGAACCTTCTTCTGCTTCATTCACAGCAGACCCGTCTTTCTTCTTCCTTTTAGCAGAACCCTTCAATGATTTCACACTTCCCAACTCACTAGAATCCCGCTTTTTCATTCCTTTTTTCCCCTTATTACCAACCAATTCTTCACTCTCAATATCATCATCAACCAAATCAACACCATCAAGAACATCATCATCAATATCATCAACATCCTCATGATCCGTACCATCCTCACTCATTTTATCATCCATATACTTAATCTCATGAATCCTCCCCTTCTTCTTATTACTCTTCTTTCCATCTTTCCCATCGCGATCCTTCTTCTCTTCCTTCGCCAACGCAGCCTCCAAATCCTTAACACCCTCAATTTTCAACCTAGCATCAGGAACAGCCTGATAAACAGGCAAAGCAAGACTCTCCAACAACTTAACATGAAAAGACCTAACAACTGCCCACTTCTTCGGAAAAACCTCGACAACACCCTCCATAGCAGCAACAACATTCTCAACAATCTCATCTCTCTCCATACTCAACTTAGCCACCTTAATAACACTACAAGTCCCAGTCCTCAAAAACAACAAAGCAGAACAACAAGCCTTTTCAATCTGCTCCTTCCAATTCATCTTCTTCAAATCAACACTCACCGGAAGCTTCCTCTTCTTGAAAAACTGTTTCCCTAACAACCTCGGCAACAATGGAACAATAGTTTTATCAGCAAAAAACAAATCATATGAATTACAAAGCTTCCGTTTCGCCTCAAACGGACGATAATCGGAAGCCAGTTTCGAAAGCTTAAGAACTTTCGAAATAGGAATTGATTCAGATTGAATCTTCTTCTGAGCTTCGTCTTTGGTGAGACGAGCTTGCTTGTTAGCTCTGTCATCGACGATGAGACACTGTTCCGATGAGGATGAGAGAAGGGAATGAGGGATTGGGATTTTGTGAGGGTTAACGCGACTATTGTGTGGAATTTTTTTTAGGGTTAGAATAAGGTAAACGAATTCTTCGTCTTCGTCGAAGAGTTTTGGTTTTTCGGTTTGAAGCTTTGATTTTCGCCATTTGAGAAGAGACTCTACGGCTTTGGCAACGGTATCTGCAGTGGTGTTTTCGGAAGCCATGAGAGAGTAGATTGAGGTTTGAAGGTGAGAAGAGCTTTGGCCGAAGAAGAAAGATGAAGAGGGAAACAGAGTGAAATTAGGGTTTTGGAGAAATTTTATTAGGGTTTATGTTTTTTTTTGTTGCCCAAAAAGTATTAGGTTTGGCCCAAAACTAAGCCCAACAAAAACAATAATTGTATCATATAAAGAGAGATCATTATATAAAAATAAAAAGAGATATTATATGCATAAAAAAAATAAGTCTAAAGATAGAATTTTTAGCCAATAGGCTAATTGACCAAAAAAAATATAATAATAATATCACATAATGAAAAAATCAACTTATATCAACTAAATAATTTCATAAAAAAAAAAAACTTACCGTATAATCTCTCTGGTATCGAATATAAGCAACAAAACAAAAAAATTGAAAGTCTCAAATATAAACAAAAGTTATTACATTTATTACAACTTTTTATAAACCTATAATAATTATACTGTTTTTTGCGGTTTCCAATGCAACTTTACTTCACTCCATCAATCCATACAACTTCAAATGTCATAAACAAATCCAAAAGCAAGAGTAAAATTGAAAATAGAATAATTTTTGTGCATTTCATCCATTTCCTTAAAGAGTGTACTTTTTTTATTTTTGCTTACATACAAGACTAGAGAGAGTGTGATGTTAGAAGAGTAAAAAAAAAAAGAGTCAACGAAAATAATTTATGAAAGAAATGAAAGTTATGTTTGGGAAGCACAATAAATTAATTTATAGTTTATGTTTTATAATTTATAAGTTAAAAGAAATAGAGTATCTCCATATATTCTTGGCCTACTGCTCTTCTTAAAGACATAGAGAAGTGCATTAGAAACTTCATTTGGAGTGGAGACATTGATCAAAGGAAATTAGTAACAGTTTCATGGAAGAAAGTTTGTAGACCTTTCTCACAAGGTGGCCTCAACATTAGATCCTTAACTTCCTTAAATGCTGCTTCTAATTTGAAATTGTGTTGGATCATTCTCACATCAGATACCAGCTGGGCAAGGTTACTAAGGGATAGAGTACTAAGGAAAAGAAGAGTAATTCAGCATCACATTCAATCCTCCATTTGGTCTAGTGCAAAAAATGAATTCTCAAATGTCATGGCAAACTCTTTTTGGCTGCTTGGTGATGGAAGGAATATTAATTTTTGGAATGATGAATGGTGTGGTGCACCTCTTTCTACTCAGCTAAGCATTCCTGGCCATATCAGTCAACACTTAAATGCATCAGTCAATGATTTCATTTTCAATGGCTCTTGGTGTTTTCCTCCAGCTCTTACTCGTGCTTTTCCAAACCTGCTCACTATGGTCACTAAAGCCACCATACCTTTGATCCCATCCAGTGACTCTTTACTGTGGAAGCATTCAGACAATGGTGACTTGCAACTCAAGGAAGCTTACTCTTTCAAGTTACAGCAATTTCATGATCTATCTTGGGCTAAACTAATCTGGAATATTGATATTCCTCCATCAAAGTCCTTCTTAGTATGGAGAATTATGCATGAGAAGGTCCCAACTGATGAAAACTTAATGGTGAGAGGTTGTCACATTCCTTCCATGTGCAGCTTCTGCAAGAGACAGGTTGAAACCTCTTTTCATATTTTCTTTGAATGTGAATATGCTATCAAATTATGGTCCTGGCTTGCTGGTTGTATCAACCAAACTATTCATTTTACTTGTATGGAGGATATGTGGAAATTATGTGAGCATTGGTCACCTCAGGGTAAGATAACTATGATTGCGACCATTGTCAACTTGTTAAACACAATCTGGTTTGCTAGAAATCAACTCAGGTTCCATGACAAAGTTATCTCTTGGAGGAATGCAATATCCATCATCACTACTAATACCACCTTGACTGGTAACAACACAAAGAAGGTAGCTTCAGGATCCTTAAGAGATTTCACCTTTTTGAAATCTTTCAAGATCACAATTCACAATCCTAGAGTGCCTTGTCTGAAAGAAGTCATATGGATGCCTCCTTCACTAAACTGGATCAAATGTAATACTGATGGAGCTTCAATTGGGAATCCCGGTTTAGCTTCATGTGGTGGAGTATTCAGAGATCACAATGCAGAATTCCTTATGGCTTTTGCGGAACCACTTGGTATTGTCACTTCTTATTTTGCTGAACTTAGTGGAGCTATAAAAGCAATAGAAATTGCCTTTGATAATCAGTGGAACAACTTGTGGCTGGAAACTGATTCTATGTTGGTGGTCAATGCTTTCAAAAACCCTGTTGTTGGAGTTGCTTGGCCTTTAAGGAACAGATGGAGAAATGCTTTGACAAAATCTACTCAAATGAACTTTTTAGTTACTCATATTTTTAGAGAAGGCAACAAAGTGGCTGATTTGTTTGCTAATTTTGGTTTGAATGTTAATCTTTTTACTACTTGGAATTTGGTTCCTAGGTTTATTATGGATTGTTTTCTACATAATAAGCTAGGCTTGCCTAATTTTAGGATTGCTTCCTCTTAATGGAGTTTGGTTTGGCCCCTCCATTTGTAATCCTTTATCTCTATTATATCTATTTTAGTGTGGTTAGCTCTTTGCTACCACCTTTTGATCAAAAAAAAAAGTTAAAAGAAATAATGTATCATTGTATTATAATAATAATGTATCAATTATATGTACAATGTGACATTTCCCCTTTCTCCGTCATTTATGCGCTCGACCTCCCCCACTCCTGCTCTATTTTTCACTGTTATTTTGTTTCAGTAATCATTACGTTTAATTTTAACTATCTTGATTATTAATTTGTTATAAATTTTATTATAAATTTAGGATGTATTTTTAAAATGCTATCAGTCATCAGTCAAAAACTGTTATCAATTATCACCTTGTATCAATCGTCCACTATTTTTATCAAATAGAGCCGAAACTTTATATTTGACCAACAAACCTACGCAATCACTTTTTTAAAAAAAAAAACTAAGCTAAGCAATCATCTGTAATTAGTTTATTTTGTTATGTTACTATTAAAAATGGGATCTTCATTTATGGTTCATAATAACATGTTCATAAACAACTAACATGTTTTAGTGATTATTGAAATGGAAGAAATAGTCACAAGAAATGAGGGTTTGAATTGTGACCCTTTTAAAAATTAATCCTGCAATCTATCAAAACTGATCTCAAGTGTATACTTGGATAAATGTTAGTGAATAATAGAAGAGCTTGATCTGAGAACGTTTTGTATTATTAAACAGATTGTTCTGAGAACGTTCTCTACTACGTAAAAGTTCGAATTGAATGTAAATGAAGTGATATGTGTGATGTGTGTTTACAGTAAATAAAGACTTAAAGGTAAGAGAAATTCACACACAAATTTATACTGGTTCACCCGAATCCTGGGTTACGTCCAGTCCTCACGCACGTGAGTTTTCCACTATGATCTTTGAGATACTACCGATCTCAAATACAAATCTTCTTTGATCTAAACCAAGATAAAAAACCTTAAGCCCTACAAGCTTAAAACTACCCCAGCCCTCCAAGCTAGTAAGGGTGTCACTCAATCAATAGTTACGTATTGACTTGAGCCAATCTTTCTTTTACAAAGATAATGATTTGGATCTAAGCTTATAATAAACTCAAACGACGTTGAGAAGCTTATAAAAAATTACACTCAGTACACTCAAAATATTTGATCCAAGAGATGATAAGGAGCTGGAGTGTGAGTGGTAAAATGAAGAGACAAAGATACAATCACTTAAAAGTGGATATTGTTGAAAAGTAGTCTTTTGAGATATTTGCTTGTAGAAACTCAAAGGCTAGTTTGAGAAGCAAATAAAAAACACTCAGTAACTCAGAAGTATTGTTGAGAATGAAGATCTTGAGTGTGAGTGATGAAAGAAGAGTTTTGTGACTTGTAGACAAAAACAAGTGTATGATGATTTGTAGCTTCAACTCTTACTCTTCAAAGGTAACCAAGTGCTCTATTTATAGCTGAGGTATGTCCTTGTATGTCTTGGTGAAGAAGTATGTCCGTTTGGATCAGAAACTAGCTGTTAAACACCTTTAAAATGACAGCTCATTAAATTCAAAAGTTGCTGAGCTTGGGAGATCGTTCTGAGAATGATCTTAGATATGAGCCTTTGTCTTTGATTCAAAGAAGCGTGGTAAAGAAGCTAGCTGTGAGTTGTAAATGATTCTTTTTAATCTTATTCAACAAGTAAAACCGTTGTTGTCCTTTAAGTCACGTGAAACACAGCTGTTCAAAAGTTTGAATAATAAAGTGATGAAGAACCTCTCTCTTGCAAACGTTCTGAGAACGTTCTCCAAATTCTGGGCAGAGGATGAACTTGTTCTTCAAGTAAAAATGATCAATCACGTGTGATGCCAGCTGCAGAAGGTCAGTAGTGAAGCTTTAAAGTACAACCAAGCACTATTCACTTGTACTTGTTGATCACAAAGTCTTTGGAGAGAGAAGGATCACATAGGAGAAAGTTGTTTCTTCTTGATTCTAAAAGGAGCATGTGAGATTAGCTTGTAGTGAGCTGTAAATGATTCCTTCTTGCTTTTTCTTCAAGGATAACCGTTATATATCATTTAAGAACGTTTGAATCAGTTGTCCATGAGTTTGAATATTTAAATGATAAGAACACCATTCTCATAGAACGTTCTGAGAATGTTCTCCAAACTGGGCAGTAACCTTGGTCTCCAAGGAGCTTTGATTCTTCTCTGAATAACCAGCTGTAAAGGTAGAGAGATGCAGTTGTATGTCCTTTAAGTACTGTTCACTTATCCTTTCTTGTACACAAAAGTCTTTGGAGAGAGGAAGTTACATGGGAGAATGTTGCTTAAAAAAGTTCATAAAGTACATCCCTACTCCTAATTCCAAAAGTGTTGTACTGATCTTATTGGATTATGACAGATCTGTCTAACACAAAATAGACAGCTTTTGATCTTTGTCTTTGAATTAAATCCATGTGCACATGCTTGATCCTTAGCATAAGCCAAGGATGAAAGTCCAACTTTCACTCATAAATTCCTTGCTTTAATTGACATTGATATTGTTGTGATTCTGTGAGTGGATTTAAAGGAAAAATGCTTTTTTGTCTTGTACATAGTTGATTTAAAGAAATAAGTGCTTTTGCGTTGAAGCTTGTTCTTGGTGAGAATGAAGCACAAACCGGAGAATGTTCTCAAAACATTCTTGAAACAACATTCAAGATTTTCTCAAGGAGTGAGACATTTGATATTGATCAATCAACCTTGAAATCTTGTTGCAAAACATCCTACAATTCCTCTCTGATGTTTTGCACATATTGTTGCTTGTTCATCGAGTATCTTTAAGATTCTTTAGTAGAGGCGTGAGTATACTCATCATTGAAAATGATTAAAACTTTTATGCCTTGTGCATAACTCATTTGAAAAACTCATGGAACATTATTTTCAAACCTTGTCATCTTTGAGAAGGTTTGGTAAGATGATACTTTGAGTAGGTTTTGAAGATCCTTAACAAATGCATCATTCTCATTGATGTTAATTGTAGTGGTAAATCCTCAAAACATGTAACACAAAACTCAATGTGAGTTTTTTCACATAACATCAAATATATTCTTTGTGTAGCTTGTGATGTAGGTTTTCCATTTTGATTCTTCAACTACGATCCTCAAATCCTTCCTTGAACAATTAATACTTGTTGTGAACCTTGCGGTGATGAGGAAGACAATTACCCATGAAGCTCACTTTCTTGCTTGATCCTTCAATGGATGCTCTTAAGATTCAAACAACATCCTTTCAATAGATTCATGAAGCTTGTGATGCTATTGTTATGATCATTTGATGATACTCCAATTCTTTCATTGTTTGAGTATATAAAATGCACTTGTTGATATGAGTGGCCTCTAGCTTGTCCATTTTATTTGTTATCTATCATTCAACAAAAACTCAAGTGCAAACATCAGTAGATCACCATTCATAAAACTTAACATTTATTTCATAAGGTTTGTTGTCATTAAAACATTCATCAAAACGGTTTTGACCTCAACAATCTCCCCCTTTTTGATGATGACAAACCTTTTGAATAAATCTTATGTTTTATGGATGTATAAAATAATAAATGCAAGAATGTTCATAGATATGCAATTAAGCTCCCCCTAAACACATGCAAGAGTTTAATTCTTATCATTCTAATTAAACTCCCCCTAAATACATGCAAGAGGTTAATTCATAACATTCTTTATTAATTAGTTCCATCTAACATTTCTCTCCCATCATATATATCTCTCCCCCTTTTGTCATACATCAAAAAACATTGGGAAAAATATGAAACATGAAGTGCAACGATAGGAATCAAAAGTAGAAATGTATTGCATATAGAAAACATGCAATATGAAGTTCATTCACATATCAAACTTATCAAGTTTGCATTTAAGCATTAAAGCACATATCATGTATGATGATCAATAATCATTTTAGTCAATGTTGCAATCACATCATAAATAATGATTAAATTACATGTAAACACATGTAAGCATTTGATTTTAAAAACAAATGTGAAAACTCAATTTTTAGAAAATGTTCTTTTAACCTCAATGACAATGCAAGTTATAAAGAAACAAACATTCTCAAATTTTGAAATCTCCCCATAAGTCTTATGAGATGGATACTCTCTAAATGTTTCAATTTACTTGGGTAGAGGTAACATTTTCCTTTAAAACATGATCGTTATCAAAATGATGGACAAGACTATGTTGTAGTCATAAAAGATCATTTGAGAAAAAAAAGTCCAAGAACTTTAAAACTAGAGAGAAAATAGCGAATATGAGGAAGCTGTAAAATCAGAGTAAATTGATATCATGTCAAAAAGAATTTTCTCTTTCTTTTCCAAATATTTTCATGATGAAAATGATTCTTTTTCAAAGCAAGCAAACTATTCAGAAGATTGTCCTTTGCAAAAATATTTGTCCACATCTCAATTTTGACAACATAACATGCTAGTGTGGAAATATGATCACACATTAAAAATGATACTTGATGTTGAGAAAAAGTCAAATGAGTTTAATAATATAATGTGCAAGATTTTTATTCTTAGATCAAATCCTAATTTTATGGAGAGTTGACACAGAATTATTCTTATGAAGACCAATCATATATTCTCTTGTTAAAATCCTTCAAAGAATATATCCAACAAAAAATGGATATTCATTTAAGACCTTTGACGAAGGATATTTTACATAAGCCATAATAAAATCAAGCCATATTCAAAAGTTATACTTAAGCATTAAGCAAACAATAGGGTAATCAAAATGTGCAATAAAATTGGATTCATCCAAACCTTTATATTAAGAAAGGTGCACATTTAAAAGACTTATAGAAAAAATATTTTTCATAAAAAAGGTACTATAAGTCAGACTTATGTAAGAACAAAGTATGACATATAATTGATTATCAAAATCACAAGTTTTTTGTCACTTTTCTTCTACTAAAAATGTTGGTCTAACATGAAGGATAATTAAGAGACTAACTCCAAAAATTATTCAATGATCATCAAGAATAAGTTTTCATTAAGCATATAACATGACTTGCACATAAAAAGGATTGACCAACAATGTAATCAATACACAAAGACATTTGTCACAAGACAAAAAATGAATTAAGACAAGTGTTAATTCTTCGACTTTTGGCATGTCAAATTAAAATTGAAAATTGATCATTGTTAAAATGTGAACAAAACTTTTGAAGCAAATCAATCTTGATAAAATACCCCTTAACAAAACATTGATAGCAATACGAGTAAGTATCTTTGAAAAAGTATTGCTTACAAGGGTGTAAAGAAGTAAATTTGCATTAGAATGGAGTTCATTCATTTCACACTTAGCATGATATTTTGAAAGAGATAATTGTGAGCAAAAATCATAAAAAGTGTAAGAAAAAAGAGTGCAAACCTTATTGCATTAAATTTATGTGATTTAAGCATAAGCATATATCAGTCATGACAAAAAAATGATGTGCTCATTTAAGCTTTAAAGTCATATGCTTACATAGCGAAAATTTAGAATGCATTTAAAATTTCAAGATCATCCAATCAATCACATAGTAACATTGCATAAAGATATTCAAGCTTATTATAATGCAAATGTTATAAGATTTTGGAGTACCTCATTTGATGGATTTCCTTACTTGAGATTTAATAATGAGAGCATCTTTAATTGTTTTGTAATTCCATCGCATGCTCATTATTGTAAAGAGATGACACTTGATTGCTGGTTGAGGAGAGAAGTTTTATCCTTTGATGTATTCTCCAATGTTGAGTAAATTTATCTTCTTATATATTCTCTAAGACTTATCATCCTTGTAGAGTAACTTTAGGTAATAGGGATGAAGATATCACCGTGTTTAGAACAATTTACTCATAACTCAATGTTGTAGTCAGAAGCATTGAGATTTCATCATCATTTGATTTTCCTTGTGAATGTTCTTAGAACATTATGATCTTTCAAGAATGACATCCACATGCAGATTCATCTTTCATTTTTCTTCAAAAATAAGTTTTGCTTTCATTCCATCAATGGTGCTTTTAACCAATTCATTGAGAATTCAGAACTGAAAAAGGATTATAGAGATCCTTTGGTAGAATTCATCAATTGTGAGAAGAATGATTGGTTACTCAAGTTGGTTGTGAAAGTAAAACCTTCAATGGTTCTTAGCAGGGAGAACGTTCTTAGATTGACCTGCTAGAACACAACTTCAAATAACTTATCCAAGTTACTTTCTTTTTTCAAATTCTTCTCTTTTCCATTTGTTCCCAACCTCAGTAACATACTCCTCAAGATTAACAATCTCCATTTAACCATTCCCAACCTCAGTAACATTTTTGAAGTCAAAAGAATTGTCAATTTCTCCTTCTTGAAGTTCACCTTTCCTTTGCTTCTTTTTCATGGAAATACACAATGTTGATATATGTCTTGAAACAACTTGTATTCCACCTTGAGAGTTAATGAGGGAGATTCTTCCATTTTAATACCAATTTTATTGAACATCTCCATGGTTAAATCATCTCTTCATAATCTCAAAGTGGTGTACCAATTTTCTCCATATATCATTGCACCTTCTAACGGAGAAAGTTCTTGTGATTTGGAGAAAGCTATGATCTATGATTTCTTGTCGTTGTTATTCAGTAATATCAACACCATCATCATTTCTTCTTTTATCATGAAACTCATCAAAAAGTAATATGCATGATTTTTATACAACATGAGAATTTAGATTGCATATACTGTAATCTTAGAGAGTAAAACAAATATGCTCTTGATATTTTGAATTAAATTTCTCAATATTTTATTTTCTAAGTATGACATGAAAATATAGATGCATAATATGAATGAATTTCTCTCTTTTCAAACTGTCGTGGAGTTTTAGTTAAAATAGAAACAAACTTCAAAAACTTAGCATGCAATGTCTATAGTTACTTTCAAAAGTATTTTTCAACACTTGATTAAAAATATTTCATCCACTGAATTTTTCTTTATAAAAACTCTATCTTAGTTGAAATTATAAATCAAGAAAAATTAAGTGAAATATCATTTTCTTCAAAGAATGTTTTGAAAGAAAGTTTTTCAAAATCTCCCCATGATCACTACTTACTAAAAAATGATTTTTCAACTTTTAAAGTTTGAACCACTTTTCAAAGAACTTAAAGCCTTTAAAAGAAACCATTCTTATGTTTTTAAAAATAAAGTTCAAGTGAATCTTTGAATAAGTCATCAAGTATTACGAAATCATAAGACTTGTAGTTTTGACAAGAGCGAAATAAACCAATATAAAGTGGTTCTAGACGTTTTTGGTTGAAATTGTATTTTTGAAATGAATACAACTCTTGACACAATAAATACAAGTCTACAAACTATATCATTTTCACAAACAATTTTTGAATAATATCTTACCAGACCAAATTAGGATAAATTTGCAATAGTTGTCATACTTACTTGACAAACACATTTATGCCAAAAATATTTATCTTTTCCAAAAGACTTTAAAACATGATTTGGTTTAAAAATCATTCAAATATTAAACATAAAGATTTTTTAAAAAAGACATGATCATGAGGATGAATATGAAATAACTTCAATTTCAATTTTGACAAAATTTAATGAAGTTATATGTTAAACTTTTCACATAACAACCTTCCTTAATTTATGCAAAATCATTTTACTAATGATACATGTACCTTTGATTTGATTAATGATTTCAAAGGTTGCAGATTCTCATTTCTCTCTTTTTAAATGTGAGGAAATATATTCTTTCTGAAGTCATATTCTTTGAGCATCAATTTTCCAAATCGCAAGGCTTTTTCTTGATTGCTTAAAGATATTCCTGCAACACAAGTTAGTAATGATTTTGGTACCCATAGTGATCTGGGTCCTTGAAGGTTAGTGTTATTCCTCTTACAAGATTTCTTCTTATGATGATAAGATGATCTCTTATAGGAAGTTTTGGAGTAAGAATGCATTTTGAGAACCTTCTGAGAATGTTCTTGTTTTTTGATGAGAATGTTCTTTTCTTTTAAATCTTTTCTTAAAACAAAAGGATTCAACATGACCATACTTGTGACAATATGAGCATTTGTATCTCTGTATCTTTTGGTCTTTATGAGGAACAAAAAAGTTCTCATATGGATTAAGTTTTTGAAAAGTTCTACAACCTAAACTAGTTTTATCCAAAATTACTACTTGTGATTCCTTAATGTTTTGAAAAGTTTCTACAGATTTTGCTGAGCTTGTAATGTCATTTTTCATATCTAAAACATTTTCTTTCAAAACAACATTCTCTTCATGATTCATAGAACATTCTGAAAGATTATTATTGGTTTGTTCTTCTTTGAGAATCTTTTGTTGTTCAAACATTTCCAAATGAGAGTATTGCAATTCTTGATTAATTTTAAAGTATTTATCGTTCAAGATTTGTAATTTCTCATTTTCTTTCTTTATCTCAAATAGTTGATTTTCTAGAAATATACCTTTTTGAGAGAAAGATTTTGAATCATTTAAAAGACCATCAAATCCAACTTTCATTTCTTTACATAAAGGACAAGGTTCAGAAGTTGTTACCTCTTCATTTACCATTGAACATGTGTTGGCATTTTCTTGTAGTTTTGAGTCATCAAAGTCACCTTTTGTTACCATCATAGATTTTCCTTTGGAAGCGAGCTTTCTTTGCACTTTCTTCTTATGAGGACATTTAGTTTTGGAATGCCCCTTCTTTTTGCATTTATGGCAAGTACTTTGATTTGCAGGTTTTGACATCACTTCTTCCCGAATCTTTTCCTCTTACACTGTTAAGTGCTCAAACCTTAGAGGCAGAGCTCTGATGCCAATTGAAGTGGAAGAAATAGTCACAAGAAAGGGGGGTTTGAATTGTGACCCTTTTAAAAATTAATCCTGCAATCTACCAAAACTGATCTCAAGTGTATACTTGGATAAATGTTAGTGAATAATAGAAGAGCTTGATCTGAGAACGTTTTGTATTATTAAACAATTTGTTCTGAGAACGTTCTCTACTGCGTAAAAGTCCGAATTGAATGTAAATGAAGTGGTATGTGTGATGTGTGTTTACAGTAAATAAAGAGTTAAAGGTAAGAGAAATTCACACACAAATTTATACTGGTTCACCTGAATCCTGGGTTACGTCCAGTCCCCACGCACGTGAGTTTTCCACTATGATCTTTGAGATACTACCGATCTCAAATACAAATCTTCTTTGATCTAAACCAAGATAAAAAACCTTAAGCCCTACAAGCTTAAAACTACCCCAGCCCTCCAAGCTAGTAAGGGTGTCACTCAATCAATAGTTACGTATTGACTTGAGCCAATCTTTCTTTTACAAAGATAATGATTTGGATCTAAGCTTACAATAAACTCAAACGACGTTGAGAAGCTTATAAAAAATTACACTCAGTACACTCAAAATATTTGATCCAAGAGATGATAAGGAGCTGGAGTGTGAGTGGTAAAATGAAGAGACAAAGATACAATCACTTAAAAGTGGATATTGTTGAAAAGTAGTCTCTTGAGATATTTGCTTGTAGAAACTCAAAGGCTAGTTTGAGAAGCAAATAAAAAACACTCAGTAACTCAGAAGTATTGTTGAGAATGAAGATCTTGAGTGTGAGTGATGAAAGAAGAGTTTTGTGACTTGTAGACAAAAACAAGTGTATGATGATTTGTAGCTTCAACTCTTACTCTTCAAAGGTAACCAAGTGCTCTATTTATAGCTGAGGTATGTCCTTGTATGTCTTGGTGAAGAAGTATGTCCGTTTGGATCAGAAACTAGCTGTTAAACACCTTTAAAATGACAGCTCATTAAATTCAAAAGTTGCTGAGCTTGGGAGATCGTTCTGAGAATGATCTTAGATATGAGCCTTTGTCTTTGATTCAAAGAAGCGTGGTAAAGAAGCTAGCTGTGAGTTGTAAATGATTCTTTTTAATCTTATTCAACAAGTAAAACCGTTGTTGTCCTTTAAGTCACGTGAAACACAGCTGTTCAAAAGTTTGAATAATAAAGTGATGAAGAACCTCTCTCTTGCAAACGTTCTGAGAACGTTCTCCAAATTCTGGGCAGAGGATGAACTTGTTCTTCAAGTAAAAATGATCAATCACGTGTGATGCCAGCTGCAGAAGGTCAGTAGTGAAGCTTTAAAGTACAACCAAACACTATTCACTTGTACTTGTTGATCACAAAGTCTTTGGAGAGAGAAGGATCACATAGGAGAAAGTTGTTTCTTCTTGATTCTAAAAGGAGCATGTGAGATTAGCTTGTAGTGAGCTGTAAATGATTCCTTCTTGCTTTTTCTTCAAGGATAACCGTTATATATCATTTAAGCACGTTTGAATCAGTTGTCCATGAGTTTGAATATTTAAATGATAAGAACACCATTCTCATAGAACGTTCTGAGAATGTTTTCCAAACTGGGTAGTAACCTTGGTCTCCAAGGAGTTTTGTTTCTTCTCTGAATAACCAGCTGTAAAGGTAGAGAGATGCAGCTGTATGTCCTTTAAGTACTGTTCACTTGTCCTTTCTTGTACACAAAAGTCTTTGGAGAGAGGAAGTTACATGGGAGAATGTTGCTTAAAAAAGTTCATAAAGTACATCCCTACTCCTAATTCCAAAAGTGTTGTACTGATCTTATTGGATTATGACAGATCTGTCTAACACAAAATAGACAGCTTTTGATCTTTGTCTTTGAATTAAATCCATGTGCACATGCTTGATCCTTAGCATAAGCCAAGGATGAAAGTCCAACTTTCACTCATAAATTCCTTGCTTTAATTGACATTGATATTGTTGTGATTCTGTGAGTGGATTTAAAGGAAAAATGCTTTTTTGTCTTGTACATAGTTGATTTAAAGAAATAAGTGCTTTTGCGTTGAAGCTTGTTCTTGGTGAGAATGAAGCACAAACCGGAGAATGTTCTCAAAACATTCTTGAAACAACATTCAAGATTTTCTCAAGGAGTGAGACATTTGATATTGATCAATCAACCTTGAAATCTTGTTGCAAAACATCCTACAATTCCTCTCTGATGTTTTGCACATATTGTTGCTTGTTCATCGAGTATCTTTAAGATTCTTTAGTGGAGGCGTGAGTATACTCATCATTGAAAATGATTAAAACTTTTATGCCTTGTGCATAACTCATTTGAAAAACTCATGGAACATTATTTTCAAACCTTGTCATCTTTGAGAAGGTTTGGTAAGATGATACTTTGAGTAGGTTTTGAAGATCCTTAACAAATGCATCATTCTCATTGATGTTAATTGTAGTGGTAAATCCTCAAAACATGTAACACAAAACTCAATGTGAGTTTTTTCACATAACATCAAATATATTCTTTGTGTAGCTTGTGATGTAGGTTTTCCATTTTGATTCTTCAACTACGATCCTCAAATCCTTCCTTGAACAATTAATACTTGTTGTGAACCTTGCGGTGATGAGGAAGACAATTACCCATGAAGCTCACTTTCTTGCTTGATCCTTCAATGGATGCTCTTAAGATTCAAACAACATCCTTTCAATAGATTCATGAAGCTTGTGATGCTATTTTTATGATCATTTGATGATACTCCAATTCTTTCATTGTTTGAGTATATAAAATGCACTTGTTGATATGAGTGGCCTCTAGCTTGTCCATTTTATTCGTTATCTATCATTCAACAAAAACTCAAGTGCAAACATCAGTATATCACCATTCATAAAACTTAACATTTATTTCATAAGGTTTGTTGTCATTAAAACATTCATCAAAACGGTTTTGACCTCAACAATTATAATTGACAATAAATCATGAACAATATCAACCCTCTAGGTTTGGTCTAGTGGTGAGGGGTTTGGGTAATATGTATGGGGTTTTAGGTTCGATCCTCATTAGCAATGTTGTAAATAAAAAAAAAAAATCATGAACAATATCCATTAAAATTTCAAAGTAAAAACAAAAAAATACAACATGTGTTCATCAATGTTTCAAAAACCATTAGTAGAATAAATTATTATGAGTTGTTTAATTTATCATAAAATGTTGTTAAACAACCCAAATGTTTTATCAATTATGATTAAAACATAAAAATCAAACATAAATGATCAACTAAAATATAGAGATTTAATTCTGCGATCAGACAAAGCCCGCATGTCAAGGTTTTAATTTTTATAAAAAATAGTTCATCAAGATACAAATTTTGATAACGAGAAGTTATGATAAAACTAATTTTGGCAACTCAATAAACAATATTTCAACATAAATAGGAATGAGTCTGTTTGTTACGCTAACAAATACGTAATAGATTTACCTCAAAAGGTACAGCGCCTCATATGAAGATACGCAGACGAAACTGTGAAGTCTATAAGCTCCAGCAACCATAATTCCCAAGCGACTTTGATAGTTCATTTGAACCAAATGACCCAATGCATACCTTCCAATATAACTATTTGAAAATTTTAGAGATCAACCACATTTTTCATCAATGTAAATATATGCTTAGGATAATGAACAATAGTCATAAAAGGACTAATTGTTGATTCTTTTCATTTTTGTAATGGATTGTTGTTGTTGTTTCTAAAACGGTTGAAGCCACTTATTCCTTAATAATAGTCCGTCTCATACTACATCCAGAAGTTCCTACACAAAAAAATTGTTAACAACTCCGAAAGGAAAAAGAAACATGCTTACTTAGAATATGCAGTTATGATAATACATTGTAATCTTTATCTAACAAAATTAAGTGATAAGTTAATGAAGTTAAACAATAATTGTATAAAAAATTATTACCATTGTCGGTAAGTTTCTATTGGTTTTGATAAAATGTTTGGAAAATTGTTGTTTAACTTCATTAACATGTCACTTAATTTTGTTAGATGAAGATATCAGTATATTATCGTAATCTGCATATTTTAATTAAACATTTACTTTTTTTAATTCGGAGTTGTTAACTATTGTTTAGGTAGGAACATGTAGCATGAGGCGGATCATTGTTAAGGAATAAGTTGCTCGAACCATTTTAGAAACAACAACAACTAGGGGTGGGCATAAAAACCAAAAAACTGAACCAAACGGTTAAACTGAACCAAACTAAACCATTTAAAACAAAAACTGTTTTTAAAAAAACCGAACCAAACTGTTTGTGAGACAACAGTTCAGTTAACTAGTTTTTTTAAGGCAAAATGCATATGTAGATCCTTTAAGTTTTACGTTTGTATCAGATAGATCCTTTAAGTTTTTTAAGTATCAAATAGGTCCTTTAAGTTTTATATTTGTATCAGATAGGTCCTTTAAGTTTTTTAAGTATCAGATAGCTCCTTTAAGTTTTAAGTTTGTATCAAATAGGTCCTATTTCTCAATAACATTTAAGGACCCGTTTGATACAAACTTAAAACTTAAAGGACATATCTGATACAAACGTAAAACTTAAAGAACCTATCTGATATGTAAAAAACTTAAAGGACTTATCTGATACTTAAAAAACTTAAAGGACCTATCTGATACAAACGTAAAACTTAAAGGACCTATAGATGTATTTTGCCTTTTTTTAAATACAAAACGGTCAAAACCAGTTAACTGTAAACTGAACCAAAAACCAAAAAATTACTAAAACCCTAAAATCAAAATTGAAATCCCAGAAACCCAAAAACAATTACAACATCTCGAATTTTTTACCAAATGGGGCTTAAAATAGTACAAAATTCCCAAACTACACCCCAAATTTTAAAAATTTCCGTAATACTCTCCCTTTTTGACTCTGTTCTGTCTTTTGCAGGTGGAGCAGTTGGCAACCACGCCATTGACAAAGGGGTGGCGGAATTGGCAACCACGCCATTGACCCCACCTTTGACTGCACGGAAATTCTCGTGCTGATGCATGGGAGACAGCCTTTTTTTTGTTTTTTCAAATAATAATTAAATTTTTTTTTACAAAAATAATAATAAATTTAATATAATTATTAATTATAAAAATTAATTAGTTAAGATGTTTTAGGTGGTTTATTTTTTATGTTATGTAATTTTTATGTTGTGTTTACAATTTTAATAATGACAACAAAACTTTATGATAGAAAAAGTTAAATAATATATTATTCAAAAAAAAAAATTATTACAATAATGCTAATACTAATTATGCCTATGCATATGTCCCCCGGTGCCACAAGGTGGAGGATGACCTTGCCGATGTCCAAATCCATACTGTTGCTCATCATCGCGAGGAACTCCAAGAAAATTATAAACACGCGTCATTGGACTACCCTCCTCACCCGCCGTTGAAGTTTCCAAACGCGTAATTTCTTTGATCAAGCTGGGTTTCAATCACCAGGAACTCAGCAATTTAATCAAGATTACTCACATTACCATGGTGGTGAAACTTCAACAGCGGGTGAGGAGAGTAGTCCAATGACGCGTGTTTATAATTTTCTTGGAGTTCCTCGCGATGATGAGCAACAGTATGGATTTGGACATCGGCAAGGTCATCCTCCACCTTGTGGCACCGGAGGACATATGCATAGGCATAATTAGTATTAGCATTATTGTAATAATTTTTTTTTTTTGAATAATATATTATTTAACTTTTTCTATCATAAAGTTTTGTTGTCATTATTAAAATTGTAAACACAAAAAAAAAATTACATAACATAAAAAATAAACCCCCTAAAACATCTTAACTAATTAATTTTTATAATTAATAATTATATTAAATTTATTATTATTTTTGTAAAAAAAAAAATTTAATTATTATTTGAAAAAAAAAAAACAAAAAAAGGCTATCTCCCATGCATCAGCACGAGAATTTCCGTGCAATCAATGGCGTGGTTGCCAATTCCGCCACCCCTTTGTCAATGGCGTGGTTGCCAACTGCTCCATCTGCAGCACCTGCAAAAGACAGAACAGAGTCAAAAAGGGGGAGTATTACGGGAATTTTTAAATTTTGGGGTGTAGTTTGGGAATTTTGTACTATTTTAAGCCCCATTTGGTAAAAAATTCCAACATCTCTCTCTCTCTCTCGCACAAGTAAGAATCTCTCAGCTTCTCTCTCCCAGCTTCGTTTTACTCTTTGATGGTTTTTGGTGTGAATGATGTTATTTTGATGTTTTTTGTGTGTGATTTTGATGGGTTTTGTGAAAGAACTTCTAATGAGGGTTGTTTGATGGATTTTGATGTTCTAATGAGGGTTTTGTGTGTGATTTTGATGGGTTTGTGAAAGAACTTCTAATGAGGGCTGTTTGATGGATTTTGATGTTCTAATGAGGGTTTTTGTGTGTGATTTTCATGGGTTTGTGAAAGAACTTCTAATGAGGGTTTGTAAAAGACCTTGTTATTATAGTTTTAGTGTGATTCTATAGGCAAATTTTGATGTTGTTATTATATTCTAGTTTTTGATGTTGATGTTGTTATTATATTCTGATGTTTTGTGTGATTCTATAAGCAAATTTTGTGTGATTTTGATGTTGTTATTATATTCTGGTTTTTGGGTTAAACAAATTTTGAACATTAGTACTATATACTAGTAGAGGTTTTATATTTCATTGTCAAGTAAATTAAGAACGTATGGGCAAAATACCAATGTGAAGTCGAATTATGAAACTGTTTTTTCCAAATGCAAAGCATTGTAGTCTGCACAACAGAATTTTGATCCAAGTTCAAAATTGAAGCTTATGAAACTTGTTTCTCAACTGTTGGATGATGCAACAACTGGTCATGGGTTGCCACCATCTGGGCGCGGGAGTAGGCGTCGGTCACATGTATGGCTGCACTTTACTGAACTAGTTGGTACTCAAATGCGTGCCAAGTGTAACTATTGTCCCTCAATAATTAGTTTCAAGGGTGGTACAAGTACTATGGGAGCTCATGTGTCGAGATGTAAGCAAAATCCCGATAAATTAGCAAAAAAAAGACAAAAAACATCTCCCTCAACACAAATTGCAGAAGAAGAATTATCTGTTGTCTCTTCGCCTCATGTAAACTTTGACCAAGTTAAGTGTCGACTGGAGCTTGTGAAGATGTTTGTGGGAGCAGAGTTGCCTTTTCGATTTGTGGAGAATGAGTTTTTTGTAAACTTTGTGAAAGTCTTGCAACCACAGTTTGATATCCCATCCCGCACTACTTTAAGGCGTGCTATTTGGTCACTTTATGATGGGGAAAGAGAAAGACTTAGACAATTTATCTTGAAGCATTGTGGGAGGGTTTGTCTTACAACAGATACATGGACGTCGGTCCAAAATCTTAGCTACATGAGCTTAACTGCGCATTTCATTGACAAAAAATGGAATTTGCATAAGAAGATTCTGAATTTTTGTCAAATCACAGGTCATACGGGAAAGATCATTGCTAAAGAAGTTGAGACATGTTTAAACGCTTGGGAGCTGAATCACGTATTTAGCATAACAGTAGATAATGCGTCGTCTAACGACGTAGCGGTTAGATTCATGAAGGATTGGATGAATGCAAATAATTGTTTGGTCTTGAAGGGAGATTATATTCATATGCGCTGATGCGCGCATATCTTGAGTTTGATTGTAAAAGAAGGTTTAAAAGAGAATGATGATTCTGTCAAAAGAATACGTGCTGCAGTCAAGTATGTAAAAGATGGTCCTACAAGAATGTTAAACTTCAAGAAAATTGTTGATAGGGCAAATATTGCTTATAAAGGCATTGTATGTCTAGATGTAGAAACCAGGTGGAATTCTACATATTTGATGTTAGAAGCAGCTCTCAAGTATAAAACAGCCTTTGAAATTTTAAAAGTTTCTGATGCTAAGTATGTTAAAGAGTTATCTCGTAATGGAGGCAAAGGTGTGCTGTTGAAGGGGATTGGAACTTTGCTAGTACAGTGATGCCATTTTTGAAGATATTTTATGATGCAACTATGCGTATTTCTGGCTCTCTGTATGTTACTAGTAACATCTATATGAAGGAGGTCTTTGCCCTTGGAAGGAAGATCCGAAAATATTGTGAGAATGATAATGAGAGCATGGCGTCGATGGCATTTAACATGAAGAGTAAGTATGACAAGTATTGGGGCAATCCTAAGGAAGTAAACATGATGTTGTTGATTGCAGGTGTTCTAGACCCTAGGAGCAAATTGGATTATGTAAATCACTATCTTGGGTATTTTTTTGAAAAAGAAACGGCTGATGTATTAAAGTCGACATTGTTGTCTTCTTTGAAATCAATTTATCGAGAATATCAAGGCGTCGAGGAAGAATCTCAAGGTAAGGGAGAATCACAACAAGAGGAAGATGAGGATGATATTCATGGTATGGGCTTCTATGTAAAAGCAAGTGGGCGTAGAATCGATGCTAGGTCTGAGCTTGATAAATACCTTAGTGGAGAATGTGAACCTCATAGTAAGTTTGTTGAGTTTGACATTCTAAATTGGTGGAAAGTCAACTCATCAAGATATCCCATCTTGGCAAGTATTGCTCGCGAGGTGTTGGCCATTCCAGTGTCTACTGTAGCATCAAAGTCTGCTTTTAGTGCCGGAGGAAGGGTGTTGGGTCTTCATCGTAGTAATCTCACACCTAAGATAGTGGAAACGCTTGTTTGCACTCAAGATTGGTTGAGAGGATCTCCTTTCTCAAACTTATTTGATGAGGACCTTGAAGAGTTAGAAACATTTGAGCAAGGTAAATTCAAACCATTTCTAATATTAATTCTTATTTGTTCGTTTTTGGTTAGATGTCAAATATAGTGATTACTGATTACTAGTTAGTATATGTAGTCATGTAGATATGATTTTATGAATGAACTGATTAGAGGTTACAGGTTAGATGTGAAATATTGTGAAGTTCACATTGGTATTCTATCATAGCCACTTTTTTGTGTTTGGACAGTGGTAAACTCATGAGGTTGGGCCCATTTGATTGATATGTTGTTGTAAATGTTAAGATAAAAGATTACAGCTTTCATTCATGTCTGTTCTCTTTTTCCTTATACCCTCAATATATGTCTGCTGCATTGTATTAAGTGAGAAATGCAGGTGTAAATTTGTGTTCATTATATATATTTCATGAAGTGAGAAATTATCAGGAACATTTTCAATAAATTCATGCTTTGCCTGTAGTAATATATAGTTTGTGAAAATCTGATACCATGTGTTCTGATGCTACTTAAACTTCAATCTCAGTGCCAAAATATTTGGTGGCTTTTGAACTTGGAGTTTTGTTAAACAAACATGCAAACACTGACCATTTGGGTCCTAAAGAAATTATCAGATGCTTCAACATATATATTTCATACTATAATAAATAAAAAATTAAAACAAAAACGTGTTTGGATTCTATCATAGCCACTTTATTAGTATATATTGATATGATGTTATCTAATCTACATATCTTCTTGTTTGCAGAAATAATTTCTCAAACGAACCGCGCAACGGCATCTACAAGCATTGTTAATCTCGACGATTGAAGTCATTTGTAAACCGAATTTTAGTAGTTAAGATTTTTGGAGTTAGTAGAAAATTTGTGTTTGACAAGTATTTTGTGGATGAAATTGGAGTTTAGTAGCAGCCTAAATATCAAGTTGTGTTTGGAACCATAATTTTTTACTAATATATTAGTAGCAGCCTAATTGGTTTCATTATAAATAATTTAGTAGCAGCATAATTTTTTATTAATATTATTTTGTCAATTTTTTATTTTTTATTATTTTTATTATTAATATTATAATTTTACTTATTTTTTATTATTTTGTCAATTTCGAAAGATTATTTTTATTATTTGAAAAAAAACAGTTACGGTTAACTGATTAACTGAACCGGTTAACTGGTTAACCAAACTGTTTGGTTCAGTTTATATTTTTACTAAAAACTGAACTCTAAAAACAGTTCAGTTTTTATGCAGTTTTGGTTTTTAACCAAACCATGCCCACCCCTAACAACAACAATCCATTAAAACCTACATTTCTCTCATATCTTATACAAAATATATTGCAGAAAATTACATTTTTCTCCCTTAAAAGAAGCTTGAATTTTAATTTTATATCATTCCCTCTAATATTAAAACCTACATTTCTCTTATTTAGCAAAAACTTCATTTTAATATAATCAAACTTTTAATGTAAATATTTTTCTTTTTCTATTTTATGCATATCATTAACATAATGTTAAATATTTTTATAAATAATAAAACTATAAAAAAATAAAATACAAATCTCGGATAAATTACTAAACTCGATTAAAAAACTACAGTATTATATATTAAATTTATATTCTAAAATAATAATAAAAATTGTAAAAAAAAAAAATCAATGAAAGAAAAATTAATTTCTTCAATATGACTAGAGATGGCAAAAATATCCATACCCGCGGATAAAATCCGCCATGGATACGGAGCAGATAGTTTAATGGATATCCACAAATAAAATAAATGAATATTTCAATTAACTGCATTAAGGTAAATTTTGAATAAAAAAAATTCATCCTAAATATTTGTATCCTCTTTATATCACAGAGAATTTATATCAATCAGATATGTAATGGTTGGAAACTTCCTTCGTAACTTAGCTTTAATAATTGTTAGTTATATAAATTTAAAACCGAAAATCAAACCAAAACAATACTATAGAGACAGAGAGTATGAATTTGTATTATGCAGTATAGAAATCGTGTTGACGAGTGGTGAAAAACAAGGTGTTTTATTTCATTTTATTGGTAATAAGAGGTGGTGTTTTATATATTTTGTTGCAAAAATAAGGATTAGTGTCAAATAACCGATTATCCCAAAAGCTTAAGCTGTTAGGATTAGCTATATCAATAGTTTTATATCATTTCTAACACGCCCCATCGCGCAAGAGCCTATATGGGCTTGAAGCATGGATAATGCATAGACCCACCTACCATATGCTTAAATTCCACTTTTTAATTAGAAAATGAGGGGAGCGGGGATCGAACTCTATACTACTTAGTCATAGAGGTGGTGTCAAAGCCTCTAAAAAGTTCGAGCCTCTATGCATTATCGACGCTTCAAGCCCAAATGGGCTCTTGCATGAGGGGGCGTGTTAGAAATGATATAAAACCATTGATATAGCTAATCCTAACAGCTTAAGCTTTTGGGATAATCCGTTATTTGACAATTAGTTTATTTTTATATTTTTTAAACAATTCAAAAAAATGGGTTTGATTTAATGAAACAAATAAATCTCTTGCAGCATAGTGAAGAACCAAAGCAGGCAATGAGTAAAGGCAAGGTAATTGAGACAATATCTTTATGCCTCGCATCTTAATTATTTTCCTTAGTATACGAGAAAAAGGCAATCTCATACAGTTTTTTTTTGGGTTTTATCAATTCACATCGGTCTTTTCAGTTTTTACACTAGTTCTTAATAGTGGCAGTTCTACAAGGATGTCCACATCAACGATTGAACTGATCAGTCCGATTTTAAAAACATAGTAGTTGACACATGTTTCATGTTTAGCATAATTCTCAAAAAACCATGCACATTGATCCTGCATCTATTACATATTTTCAGCCATAAAAATTACTTATAGCAATATATATCAAGAATGCTCAATACTTCTGCAAAGAATTCGGTCCAAAATCCTATGCCCACGAAGGAAAGGCAGTGAAAAAAACGATAACATACAAAGACTCCGGTAGCTTAATAATTAAATAAAACTGGCTTAAGTACTCTAAGCATGCATTGATTTAGTTAATTACCCAGTCAGCTATTCTTGGGAGTTTTATTTTATATGAATAACGGGGTACCAAGTAATGTCGAATGATGTGAGATCAACTTGAACCTGAGTTGGGTAGCACCCTTTTTGAATAATGACAGCACCATTGCGGTTGCAGCCCTGTCCCCTATGAATCTGACCTTCACCCAAGACGATCTTAAGAATCAACTGAGCTCGCAAGAAAATGAGGTACTGAATCATGGCAGCAGCATTGGGACATTGTTCCAAATGAATTTACCTTCTTCACCTAAGAGGATAGTGATAATATATGTACTTTTGCACTTTACATTATCTAAGAGATTGAATAGAATACATAAATGATGCACGCGGACATATTAGTTACCTTTAAGCATCAGGAGGATCTTAAATCATTGTCAATCTTCTTTGCAATTATAGCCACATTTCTGGGAGATATATTTGGGTCAAATATCGGTAATAGGTAGGCTTCCAATGCACTTCCTTGCTCTTGAAGAAACAATAACCTATCAAGCAGAATAAGAGTTTCCAAAAGAGGTCCTAAAGCCGCTCTGAGAGACCAATATGGTCCTATAAGGTCCTGTAAAACATTGCTAGATTAATAAGTACTAGATAGTTCAATATTTGACTTGGATTACAGCATAAATATGCATATCTTGTGAACAACTGCACATAAAATTTTGCTTTTATTGGAATTTCAGCTAACATTGTTCTAAAAGCAGTTATAACAATTTTATTTTAATTTTGCAGAGAACTTTATTTTATGAGCACAATTATATGAACATGCCAACACAAGGCAAGAAAGCATTACCAATGAAGAGAAATGACATTTAAACAAATATATCTTATCCTAAAAGACTGTTAGAATGCGATAAAGATGCAATGAAGCATCTATGTCTAACAAATCTGTCTGCACCAGCTACATCTCATTCAACACACGAAGTTCAGACTCTTATTCTAATATGCTGATGCAATAACAGAACAGAATGTGTAAAATAAGTCATTAAACTAAGCAATACACTCAAAGTTAACCATTGTTTCCACTCATTAAAAGGAAGCTATTTCCAAACAGCAAAAACAACAACCAAGCCTGATCCCACTAAGTGGCGGAAGCCGTTTCAAAATAAACAATAAAAATAATTCAATCAGAGGGATGCATGCAGTTTCAAATTCAAATCCTGCTGAGTACTGATTAAAAATAGTATTTTAAAATTGCATTAAAATGTTAAAGTAGCAAAAGAAACCATAAATAAGAAACAGGAAAAAACCTCTTAAAATAAAATAAAATCC
Organism: Trifolium repens; assembly: GCA_030408175.1. Lineage (NCBI taxonomy): Eukaryota > Viridiplantae > Streptophyta > Magnoliopsida > Fabales > Fabaceae > Trifolium > Trifolium repens. The sequence goes on from CP125846.1 coordinate 40,541,337, forward strand.
TAGACAAATTAAAAATAGGACCTATGAGCACTATTATGATAAAAGTTTGAAATAATAGAAGAAATTTAAATTGACATACAGCAAATGGTTCTGCTTCCTTCCATATGCCTTGCAGGTTTACATCATGTGAATGTTTAATTCCAAGATGAGACAATCCAGACTGGCAGAAATTTTCGAAATTTGAGAATTTGTTGTCAATTTTAATCCCTTCACACTCAGCCCTTTCATTGGAAGAAATTTCCCCAGATAATGTTTGCGTTTCTGATGCAGAGCCGAAGATGCCTTCTGTAACACATTGACAAAGATTAAGCACATATATCAGTCATTAAAATCCTACCACCCAGCATCATCAGATCAAAAGTTATTTTAATTAAAAATGTGGATGAATAACCACATGTATCAACTTTTACAGTCTGCATGAAGAAAGATCATACCTAGTGTTTTAGGACAATAGATAAAAGTTATTAGCAAGAAGATCCATTGAAGAAGCCCCATTGAAAAACACATCAGTAAACATGAGGCTAAGAGGATTATCCCATAGTTTTAAGATCATTAGCCATTACTACCTATCTCTCTTGATCTCAATTTTTTGTTCCATCATTTTTAGGTGTTGGGAAGAAGGTAAACAGGAAAAGGGATTTCCAATACCAGTTTTTGATTCGGCAGGCACTACAGCAGGGAAATTTTGTCTTACGTGACAAGTACTTCCTTTAAGGTGCAGCTCGGACTTTGCATATCTCCTTTGGTTTCGCCTACGCAGAGCCTTCCCTTTACGCCCAATTGAAGGAGTACTTATCGCAAGTTCCGGATAATATTTAGAAAGAACCTTCAGGAGCAAAAAAATGTACATATATAAATTGACAGCAGAGAGGATGTAAATTAGTAGGGAAGGGAATGTGTCTTTTGTAAAGAACCACTAGAAAAGGAGTTAGATCCAATCCTTAGAGGAGATTGCAATAGTAAAATGAATTCCATTATGGTGACATTTTGCTATTTGTATGAATTGTATTTGTCTATGTTAATTTGGGTAACTTTTGAGAAGCATGTTAGTCTCAATGCCTTATATCTTTGCAGGATACAGCACATAATGCCTCTTCACTAGAACGGAAATTTATTAAAGTGAAAGTCTAGTGTAGAGGACTAGCCAGACAAGAGTTATAATACAACACATATTTCTCTACATATCATCTACTATATTTCAATTAATTGGTCATTTTCCAATTTTCAAGTTGTATCATCTCAAGATAGCACAATTACAAAATAAAATAGAACAGATACACATTCTTTCACATAATATAACAAAATAAAATAGCACAATTATCCTGTGCATTGTTCAATTAAAATAAATAAAACAAAATTATAATATGAAATTCCATTGAATACCAACTAAAATAACATTGCCTAACCAAATAAAAATTATGATATAAATTAAAACAAAAAAGTGGAAATAAGATTTTTATAATTTTTCCGTATAAGGAGGACATAAAAGGAAAGGAAAATACTACAAGTAGAACAAGGCATACTCCTACAAGCAAAACAAAAAGATGAAACAAATAGAAAAAGCATTAGTAGAGTATACAACACATCAATTCATTTAAACATCAGTCTAAGAAATCCTGTTTAAAATACTGGTGTCATAATAAGGAACTTCTAAACATCCTCTCTTCTCTAAACAAACAAATGGTTAGAACTTTTGCTTAAAAATTCCTCCATGTTCTACTATAATCTAAAAAATAAATATTCAAAAGCAAATTTGGGCAAAAGATAACACAGCAAATTTTGGATTCAAGCAATAATTGAGATCAGAAACATCGAAACTTTCTTTGCAAATTAATAAAATGAGATGATTATCCTACTGTATTGACACAATAAAAACTGGATTATAATTGGGACAGCATAGTTTATTCTACTATCTGAAGAAAGCAGTAGCAATGGTCAATCTCAATGTTGGATAAACTGGATCTTGTGGTCTTATTAATTACATTGTTTTAGAATTTGGTACAATTGCCCATTAATGTTCGGCAAGAAAAACAATTTTAAGTAGCTAACTATATTTTTTATATTAAGAGCAAGATTGTGACGGTTAAAGTAAAGGAATTTAAAATTAGCATGCAATAAAACTGAGTTATAATTCAATACCATCTGAAAAGCAGCACGAAAAGCATGTAATTCAAAGTTGTGAATGCCAGCATGCATATCAAGGTTCCTCCATCTCTCTGCACTCTAACAATATAAAATGAAGATAATGCAGTAAATTTCTCTCACATGACTTTAACATTAAAATTTAAACAGTAAAAACTAAGAAATAAATTTAAAACAAAATTATTGCGGGGAAGTCAGGACCAGTAATTTCAATTTCTGTTTGTGTAGAAAATGTCTCTTGCTCTACATGAGACAGATTAGTTTGGTACTCCTCATCCTAACCTTAAGTGATGGAGGAGCAGCAGAAAACATAATGAATGGTGAGCTATGGGTAGTATTCTATGTCAGATTTGTGTTAAATAAGTATGGTAGTCGGTTCTTTTTTCGGCAGTGACTGTGACACATTGAGAATACACTTGGATATAGCTCCAACACCTAGCCGAAACTACCATTCAGCTGGACATGAAAAGGGACATGACTGGAACCAAAATTTAAAGACAAAGACATTAAGTTTTTTTTTTGACGAAAACAAAGGCTTTAAGTTGATTAGACCCTTTTCAGTATTTGGATTCTTCTTTTTAATTCAATTTTTGTTTTAGAATCTTGTTTTAGAATCTTTGTAAAGAAACATAGTGTTCATATTGTATACTGATGTTGCTAAGTTAATTTTTTGTGAAACTCCTTATCATAGGGAGTACTTAACAAGTGATTTTGAGATGATGATGATGAACATATAAACCTTGATACTTAATTTATATTTTTTATAAATGGAGCTCATACATAAATCCCCAAAACTCCTAATGAGATCATATTAATGATAAGTGACTAGCAGTTTCTTGCAACTATTTCTTCCTCCCTATACCATGTGGAGAGAGGACCAACAAGATCATGTACCTGGCAAGCAAGATCACGTGCACTTTTTCCAAGTGATAAACCAGTGGATCTCAACGCGCGACTCATTGGAAATCCACATTGAGATTCACCATCGCTAATGCTTTCTTCAGATAGTAGATTGTAACAACAACCAATGCTAACAACAGCTTTAACATCTCTGCAGTCTAAGAAAGTCCTATAGAGAAAGGATTGGAACAATTATAACATATAATAAGGAAACATACACAGAGAAATGGCAATGTTATAAAACAGGCAGTTAACAAGTTATATATGGTCAACAACAATAATAAAGTTAATAGTGCATTTAATGCACAGAAAAGATGTCGCTTTGATATAAAGAAAAAATGTAATAACTCTGATGTAATTGGACTATGACATCCTATTCATAATTGTTCAAAAATACATGATTCCAAGTCATTAAGTGGCTTAAATTACCTCAACTTGGTTGACTATTTATCAGTTTCCAAAGATATTTGTAACTAGATTGGAGTTGTTTAGAGCTGTTACGAGTGTTTACTGTTTATCTGAAGTTTAGAGTTTGCTAACCATTTTTTTCTGATGTTACTTAAGCATGGTAGAAAAATTAGAAACTAATAAGTTGAAAATCACGGTAGAGAAAAAGAAGCTCAGCCATATTTTGAAACTCACTTCAGCATAATCACTGAAAGATCACCACAAGCATGAAGCCCAGCAAGGACAGTTGGAGGTCTGTTGTTTGCATCACCGCCACCGGGACGATTTAGTTTCCCTTTATCTTCTTGATTTTCTCCCTTTAACATGGATTGATCAAGATCATCTCTAGGCACAGATGTTTCAACCAAGGCTTTCAATGATTCAATGGACAACACACGGCATGTGATTGTCTTTGGCACATTCAAATTCTGGATACCTGATCTAGAGCAAAAAACAAATGAATAGAGAAATGAATCATATATAACGAAAAAGAATGTGTAAAAAAAAACTAGCAAAAAAGAAAGAAAAAAAACTGAGGGGGGGTCAAAATAACAATAAGGTCAGCTTTGAACAATTACCATAGCACATTCAAATCACAATTACTCGTCCAAACATATACACACTAGAACCCTCATGTTAACTGTTTTCATTTCAACCAGTAAAGTCATGGCGTGATAATTTAAAACTTATGCATGGAATTGCTAAGATCCAAAAGATTCACTTCTTGCCTTATCATATATTAGTTAGTCATTTCAAATATCCTTAAGAAGATGGTAGGTATTCCCTATACAAGGTCACATTACAGTAATTAAGAAGAAAACTGAAGAACCTACCCAGATTTTACCATCTGTGATGTGTAGTGCTTCTTAATCTGCTCCGCCCGTGCATCAGTGACCATTCCATGGTGAGAACACGCATCAATGGCAATGACAGGATGCTGATATTGAAAGGCAAGTACTTGTGCAAGATAACCCTGAAAATATAGCACAAAATGATACTCAACACATACTAAAAATAGACAAACAAAAAAAACAGTACTCGTTTCAATAAGCAAACAAAAAGAAGTAAACTCAGACAATGAGATTATCACGAGTGAAGGAAAAATCTATGCTGGCTTCTCAACCAATATACAAACTTCATCTCTGATATTGAGGGATGTAATGCAAAAACAAAGCAGTAAATTCAAAGACAAGAATATCTCAAAAAGATATAGAAACTAAGCTAGTTGCTCAAACAATATTTGTACTTTCACTTCTGAGTTCTGACAAAGGGATCTAATTCTACTGGAAGGCATAACTTATGCTCCCTTCCATCTAATATACAGACTTCCATTTTCGATACTGACGCAATGTTAGGAGACAAACAAGATAAGTGAAAAGTATTTAAGAATAACTGGAATGATTAGTCAGTTATTTAGAGGGGATTAGTTCGATAAATAGGGGTGATCAGAATGGAGGGAGTAATTTAGATAACTTAGATTCTTGTATGACGAAGGAAACCATTTATTTGAATGTAAAATTCTCGGAGGAGAATTCTCCCTCCTCAATAACTTCTCTTTCTTGGATTCATATTAATTTGGTCCAATCTGTTAGACCTCTTGTGGGAAAAATGGAGAATGGAGGACTGTTTCTTGAAACAATTGGCCAGTGATCACGAAGTGCAGCCTTGTTCCTGTGAGTCCAGCACTTTGAAGCTTAGTTAAAAGATGCTACATCAGTTCATGAAGGAGGGACTCGATTGTGAACAGAAATGGGAAACTTGAAGAAACAATCAAAAGAAATAAACCATTTATTCCAAGAATGTGAGTTGGAAAGTGTCCTCCAAGAGTGTCCCCTTATAACAAAGTCTTTACTCAGTTATCAAACCCAAGTTCCCAAATGCTTCTCTTCTATTTTGCTTATGCTATTTAAACCGTTATACCCAAGGTAATCAGAACCGGACCGGTCATTGAACCGGCGTGCTTATCGGTTCAAAGGTAATTTTATTTTAGTTCAACTTTTAAGTGTAATGTTTCAATTTATATGTTGATTTATGACATTTTAATTGAATGTAAATGTAGATTACCAAGAAAATGCTAATAATTTCGATTCAGGTTGCACAGTTCATCATTATGTAGTTGCCAAGAAAATGTTAGCAACAATTTCTATTCCACTCATAGAACCGAAAAGCCACACGATAAGCTAAATAACTTTTGTCTCTTCACAGGTCCAGTTCCCAGTTAAACCGGCCAGTCCACTCCGGTTTTCTTCACCTTAGTTATACCTATTACTATTAACTTGAAAAACACTTCATATATTCTAATGTAACCAAGTAAACAGACATCCTTTGTCTTGACTAATACCGTTTACACTTATGTGTCCTATAAAGAAACTACGACTCTCCCCTAAGATTCAAAAGAAAAACTTTTAACCATGCAATGTCCCCTCAGTCAATGTGCTAAGAACAACCAGATTCGGTAACTTGACCAACAGAACAGTAATCAAAAGAAAATGAAGCTCAACCTGACCAGCACCAACATCAACAATGGCATGAGCTCTCACACTCTCTGCAACTGTACTTACAACAGCAGAAAGAGCTTCTACCTGCACACATGAAATGTTTTTCTCTGAGATATTGACGGCCAATAAACTTCTAGATACAAAAGAAAAATGAATATATGACTCCTAACTTTCTTGTCTAAAACCATACGTCCAATTTCCAAAGCAATGTCTTGTAATATAAAGAAGGAAACTATAAAAATATGATAATCAAGGACTCACTTCATGTCTTTTCTTCTCATTCATGCCCTGGGCAATAACTCTGTTAAGAGAAGTCATCTGCATACCAGGTAATGCCTGCAAGTACAAAACAAATTTATCGAAACTCTGCAATCCAAAACCTTTAAAACAGAAATTTCAGATATAGGTAGTTTGCAAACAAAATGTATATTGAGTCTTCAAATCTCCTTTCTTAAGTTCAAAAAAACCCTTCACAAATATTCTGAACCCACATAAATTGCCACAGAGCAAAAATAAAAGCCACATCAGGTCATAATAAATCAAATGGCCAAAAAAATATCAAAAAGTAATAAACATGAAGAATTGGTCATTCAGGATTGATATAGCCAACCAACTGAAAGATTATGTTTCTGTTGCAGAGTTTTTGTTGGCTCGAAAAATGAAGAGTGAATAAAATACAGAGTAACTAATCCAATTGAGATTTTGATATGACATCACAGTATCAGTAGCACAGGACAAAGGAAAAATAAGCATTACTGCAAATGGTGAACTGCCATCTGGATTTGTTCATTATTATCAATCAAGTGATTTTAAATTCTTTTATATAATTAGTTTCAATCAGCAAGATCTTTCTCAGATTTCACAAGGATGAAGGTCCACTTGGTAAATGTTACATACCATGTTTATATCTGCTTGTTCTTGACAAAATACCATAGACCTCAATTTCAGGATGAACTCCTTCAGAGAAGCTGGCCAGTGATCCTGCCACCAAGTTTTTTGGTAAAGAGAATCTCATATACTATCAATAAAGCAGAACATATCCATAAAAGGTAGAAAATCAGGTATATTTCAAAGTCCAAACCAACGAAGAACAGGAGACAAATGACAAAATAAAATTTGGATAACTTAATTACAATAAAAATACAGAACTTCAGCTTAAAAACCAAATATACTATTCTGCCAGTAACAAGCATAAAAGTACAGAACTTCAGCTTCAAATCCATAGCCTAATACCTCAGTAAAATGCACAAAATGAGATAAACAAAGCACAACAAAATAGAGCGTTTCCACCTTGATACTATCAAAACCTATTATTTCAATGTCGCGGGAGACCACCTAGACTCGGCAAACAAGCCAAGAAGACTATATCAAACAAACCTGCTATTAGAAGTTTAACAATAAATGAGTAAATGACTGTCACTTTCTGAGCAACAAAGCACAATGGTACTAATGATCCAATTAAGCACGTGTCAAAAGATGAAAAGAAATTATCCAATTAAGTAAATTGGTCCAAATTAAAGACAAAATTTCAAAAACAACAAAGCCTGGATTGTTATTTTTAAGCAAAGAATTGGAGTGCAGAAGCATCATAATGACAACAAAAGCGCAAGACACAAGGCAAAAAAGCCTGAATTCTCAAAATAGGATCCAAAAGGAAGAATGACCTCAATTACAAGGCAAGTAACAGAAAAAGAAAAGAGAATTGCAAGAATCAACATGGGGAAGGATCCCAAGCCTAAATCTTTTGGTAAATTGGTATAAATCAGAAGAAATCTGAACAGTATCTATCAAACTGAGGAAGAATATAAGTTTCCCTACCAACAATAAGGACAAACAAAACGACAGAAAATCACTGGTCCATGAATCCTCTCAAGGCTGAAAACAAGAACCAGCGCCGTGCTCAAAACACAACAAACCAGAGGATAAAAGCAAACTGGATGAAATATTTATGATCTCACCATCAAGAAAAGAAAATTAAAAACATGTAAAAATCTCGTAACGCAATTTCAAAATTTTCCGACACCATGACAAATGACAATTATTTCACTTAGTGTGTGTGGTTTCACCGTGGAAACTCTTAGAATTGATTTGATCTCTATCAAACATGGTATTTAATAAAAATTTAGGGTGTTTGGCTACTATAGGTAAAACGGATTCCACCTTCAAACCTCGATGTGACTTATATTTGATAAAAAGTGGATTTTGCAATGGGTTGAACAATTCACACTATAGTATTACATCAAATATTCTTATAGAGTAAAGACGTCCAAATAAAAAACCACTTAACTTTAAACTCCATTTTAAGTTAACCAAATAAATTTTACAAAATCAAACATTCTCAATGTCAATTTTGACATATGCTAACCCAAACAGAAGCTTATTTACTTTGAAAAAACATTTTCTAATTTCATTTATTGTTTTCACTTTTAATTACAAAACCGGCACTTTGCTTTCAATGTTTTTTGCTTGAAACACTGAAAACAACTTTTCTATTTTTAGTGTATCCAGTCCTGTACAAATATATGAAAATAGAAAACTTATCGAAAACGAGGTGACAATTTTGTAATTGAAAGCAAAAACATAAATAGAAACCGAAACAACAATCCCTTAGTTGTCACTACCAAATCCTACCAGACAGTCATAACTCACAAGAACTAACTAACCCGACACAAAATAATAAACCCTAGCTGGCTAGCTCTTCAGAAATAACAAATGGCCATAAATCCCATTCAGTTATTCATATTTTAAGTAAATAGTAATTTTGGTCATTCAATATGTAAGACATTGTCAGCCTGTCACTATAGTCGTTGAATGTATCAAAATTACAATGACATCCCAAAGTGTGTATTTTGACTGAGGGAAGACACGATCGACAAGCAAATTAATCGATGAAAAACATAGTCGACGACCTAAATGACTAACATGAAAGACATATTTAGGTATTTTTCTCAGTGTTGTTAAATATCCGGTATAGCGTCGGTATACCGGTATTGCGTATCGGAATTTTGGCTATCCGATACGAAAGCCGGTATGGCATCTTGAATCCGCTATGCTCAAAATAGCGCTGATTTTCTCATAAACCGGTATAGCCGCTATGTATAGATATCGGAATTGGTTAATGTTTTAGGCTTTTAGCAGTGGAAATAAAACAATGCGAAATGGTGGAGTGAGTGCTGAGTTGGTGTGGGTGGGTTTATGTATAGATAATACTATAATATTACCCTAAAACCACTACCTAGGTAAACAAACTCACTACTGACTCGCATAACTCGCATATCTCATAACCGCTGCCTCCACCACCTTCACTTCTCTTCTCCTTCACACTTTGTTGCTCTTCTCCTTCACCATTTCACTAGTTAGAGCTAGAACTACCGATTATTAGTTGTTTTGGAGTTTGAACTACTTAGCTTTGAGTTTTAAGTTGTTTTTAATTTCTGATTTTTGCTTTATTAGTTGTTTGAATTTGACATTTTCAGATTAATGTCGGTTAATTTTTTTAATATCATGTAGCTTTATTTGTGTTTTATACCTAGGAGTATGTTTTATTTTATATATAATATATAATTATTTATTTTAACCGCTTTGTGGCTTCCGCTATTTGCCCGCTACGCTATCCGATATTTCTCATTTCTGTTTTTCTGCAATCCGCTATTTTCCGCAATTCGCTATTAACAACATTGATTTTTCTATAATTTTGATACATTCAGAGACCATTTTAACAGTGCCTCGCACATTTAAGGACAAAAATGACGGTATACTCTTCGTATTTCATCCTACAACTATAAATTAACTGGAAATATTAAATGTAGAATCCAAAAAAATATAAATAAAAAGAAGAAACCAAAACCTGCACTACTCCAGAAGGTATTAAGAGAAGATTTTGCACCGGTTCACTTCGCAGACAATCGATCCATTCTGCATTAACATTCTCCCATAGTTTATCCTGAAAGTATAAATCATAAAAAAAATTGATTAAATTGTAATAATTCAAAAAAAAAAAAAAATAGAGAAGAATTTGTTCTAGGAAGATGGAGGAAGGAACCTTGAAGAAATTGACGACGTGAGGGTTGATGAAGGAGGAGAAGTAAGGAGTGAGGAAATGGATGATTTCGTTAATCCATGCCAGAGTATCGGCAGCGGTGTCGCATGAATACCTACGCTCCTCAGTCATTGCCGCTGCTGTAGTGCTGTAGTCAAGGAATAGGAAGAAGCGTTGTTCACTGTTTTTTTATGATGACTGACTATGGTCACAATTATAAATTATAATGAGTACATCAAATAAGTTCCATATTTCAAAAGTCGATTTGTTAAATTTATTCATTTTATGAACAAAATTGATACTATGGGGGATGTATTGAATTAGGAATTCATGGGATTTTAAAAGACTTTTTTATGATAAAAAAATCTTGTGGTATTCAATTAAGACTTTTATAAAAGTTAAATAAATCATGTGGTATTCAATTAAAACAATCAAGATTTTTTTTTTCACTCTAACAAAATCTGTTGGTATTCAATTGAAATTTCTTAACATTTTTAAAATGTCTATTGATATTTAAAAGTCTATGGATTTTGATGTATTTTTATGTGATGGATTTTGAAAGACTTTTTAGTTCAAAATACACATAAAACATCCATCCAACAATCCCATCCAAACCTTCAAGACTTTTTATGATTTTTCAAGACTTTTTGTTTAGCTGACAGGACTGCACCAGGAACATTAGCTCTTTTCATATATATATATATATATATATATATATATATATATATATATATGCAACAGAAACAGCAAAATAATCATTGCTTACAATATAGTTACACGATTCATCATATGTATAGAATCATCATACATATGATTGGAAGAAATCCATATACAAATTCTGCAATTTCTTTTTCTCAATTCATTTTATATATATATATATGAGGGGGATCCGTTGACTCAGGAGTAAGTCTCCATTTACTTATTCCGCTTAATAACTCGATATCGGCATTATATTTCTTCGATCCAACCGTTGAATTCAAAGATCTCATTGAGTAGATCAACTCCACAAATTTTTATAAAAATTCAAAATCGTTTGATACTTTTTATGAACACTTCAATTGAACGTACGAAAAACTTTTAGAAAAAACCGTTGAATTTCAATAGTCTAAAATCCAAAACTACATTTTTTGAATTTCTTATAAAAATTTGTGGAGTTGATCTACTCAATGAGATCTTTCAATTCAACGGTTGGATTGAAGAAATATAATACCGATATCGAGTTATTAAGCGGAGTAAGTCAATGGAAGACTTACTTCTGGAGTCAGCGGAGAAATATATATATGATTTTTTTTTCAAAAATCGTTTTATGTATATATAATTGATTCATACCTTACCAAAAAAAAAAAATGATTGATTCATGTTTTTGTTTTTTGTTCAATTTTTTTTTTTAAATTGTTTTATGTATATATGATTGATTCATGATAAAAAAGAAACTTTTTTGCAAGATTTTGAAAGCTTCTAACTCAAGCACTTGATTTGCAAAGAATATTGTTCTGATGATTTTCTATGGAAATCTATTGACGAGTTTCATCTTCAATGTTACCAAATTACTAAAACAATGACCAAGAATTTGTTGTTCAAACACAGGAGCAAGAACGAGAAGATACTAACTTATAGAGTACTATAGGTTCATACGTGGATAAATGATAGTTGGCGAACATGAAGATAGAATACCTTTGTTATTATTATTTTTAAACAATAATGAAATTGTTATTAAAATTTCTATCATTTCTATTTTTTTTGTTTAAAATATATTAAAATCTTTTGAAATTTTAAAAATCCGTAAAGTACTTTGAAATCTTGAAAATCTGTAGAAATCCGTTAAAATCTTGTGCTAAAGAATCTTTTTAAAATCTCATAAAATCAATACAATCCAACACAATCTTTTAAAATCTTCAAGACTTTTTTTTATAAAAATAGTCTTTCAAAATCTCAATCCAATACACCCCCTTAAGTTATTGAAATACATGGACTTAGAGACTGTTTGTTATAGTTTTTTTAAGAAAAAAATATTTTATTTTTTTTATAAAAAAACATATCTTTTAAAAATATTGTATTATAATATAAAAATAATCAGAAAACAACTAAAAAAGAGAAGAAAACAAGTGTGGTTATTTTGTAACTAAAAAAATCACTTTTACATGTTGTATCCAAACAAGTTAAAAATTATTTTATTAAAATAAATGATTTTTATTACAATAAACAAACTCATAGTATTCCATTTTTCTATAAAATCTCTAAAAAATAATCTCTAAATTTTTTAACATCAAAATCACTAATTTTTTAATCTGTAACAAACGGACCCTTAATTTTAAGGAAAATGTTAAACAGTGCCCCCGGGGCACTAGTTAAGCTTAATAATAAAGAAACTTTTTCTTGTAAGTTGTGCATTCAATGCCTCGAAATTGTAGAAAAACATATTTTCAACATTAACTTTTACTTTATTTTCTTTTTTAGGTATGCTTAACAAGTGCCCCGGGGGCACTGTTTAGCATGACCCTAATTTTAATTTACAATAAGTGGCTAAATATAAAGATTCATTTGACGGATTGATAAAGTTAGAGACATTTTTGAGATACTCACAAAGTCACAGACTTATTTGAGAGTCGCTTACAAAATCAGGGATCAAATTGGTGATTTACTCCAATCATAATTTTTTTTGTTGGTAAATTATAAAAATTAAGAAAATATATTATCTTCGTTTCAAAAATACCCTCTCACTACTTAAGTAGCGAACTCAGGGGGTGTCAAATTTGGGAAAAAACAGTTTGTTTCCTTGAATCGAGTTCTAGAATGCAAACCTTAAAATATAGGTGGCAAAGAAAGGGAGAGGGATACAAAAAACATTAAATTTTATAAGGTTCTCATTCTAAAATGTGAACTGTATACTGGGATGCGGATTATTTTTTCTCCAATTTTTCTCATTTACACACTGCATCCTAATATTGAAAAGCGGGGGAGGCGTATGATACTGAGGGGCGCAGGAAGTGATTCTATTAGGGAGAAAGTTTTTAAACCAAATGAAGTTGAGCTAACATATGAAAATTTCTCTTCCGACCCCCCATGGTTCTTTTATACCCCCCTAAAATCCAATTTTGGCCCCCAAAACGGTATACTTTTTGCAACAATTGTCGCGGTTTCTGTGAACCATGACATTTGGATATTACGGTTTCGCGGTTTATACAAACCATGAAATATGTTTGTTTGTCATGGTTTATGCGAACCATGACGAGAGTTTACTAAAAATTTAACAAGGGGGTATAAAAAGAGATCTGAGGGGGAAAAAAGAAAGGTAGTTATTCAATGCATATTTTTAATATATCGGCAATACACCGACAAATTTTTTTTTCAGATGTTGCACCGACACTTTTTTTTTGTGGTCGAGATTGCATCGAAACTCACATGTGGTTTAAATTGCACCCTCTACCTTTTAAATTGCAATCTCTGGAATTTAATAAACTTTGTTCTTTTTTTATGTGAGTGATTTTTTTTTAATACGTTTTCACCTAACGCATTTATAACGGATAAACATCCAACAACCTAATTAAATTTCATCTACCACAATTTTATTGTTTCAATCAAGGAAGATGCTTCCAACTTTCACCATGTTTAATTTATGATGTTTCTAAATTAACAAGGTACATCTTCCAGAGTCATGGTTTCTGAGAACCATGACAAATAAAAGACTACCATGGTTTCTACAAACCGCGACGTCTTTAACATAAGAGAAGCAGTGTGTTACTATATTAACCCGTCGCGGTTTCTACGAACCGCGGAAACCTTAAATCGTGGTTTATATAAACCACGATACCGTGCAAGGGCAAAAGGGTACCTTAGGGGGGTATAAAAGAACCATGGGGGGTCGGAAAAGAAATTTTCCTAACATATTGCATGCCTACTGCCTAGCCAATGAATGGGCCGCACGGCCGCACCAATACAATTAGGATTTGAGTTGAGATTGAAAAATTCTCTTCCCTACACACGTTTCTTTTTTATCCTCTCTAAAATTACATTTTTTTTTCATATATAAAAAGTTCGGAATGTGTTTTCCAAACATTTTCTAATGTAAATATTATTTTTAACGGCAAAAAAAATTCAGAAAATATATTTCAAACTTTTTTAATATAATTAAGTAGACTAACTTGTTGAATATTTTTTTTTAATTGGAGCAAGAAAAAACCATGGGACTCGTAGGCTTCTTGAACTTTCACTAAAATGATAGTGGAGGATACAAAAACTTCATTCTTATATAGGTGGATATAATTTTTGTCTAATAAAGAAACTCTCTATATGTGACTTTGTTTTTTCCTCTGATCCATTTCTCTCTAGAGTAAGACTATCTTTTGCGATGTTATCTTTTTTGCTTATTATTGTTGTGTTAGTAAGATCCTTGAGAGGAACATTACTTGCAATGACGGATCCAGAAATTTTAACTATTAGGGGCAATGTTATATACAATAAATATTTATGTAAAAAGTACATCAACTCGCGCGAGCTATAAAATAACGATCATATCAGTATTATTAAGCAATCAAACGACGATGACTTTTGATTTTATTCCCTAAAATAATAACAGGATATTTTCTTCCTACCAAAATTTATGTTTCGTCTTTTTCTCTAATTACGAATTTATGTTCTTGTTAATGTCAAAGTTATGACCATTTTATATTTAAGATGTGTCATGTTACGTCTATCTATTTTTAAAATATCTGTATGTCCATATTTTCTTCAAGAAAATTCAAGAACATGTCAAAATTATGCACATTAGGGACAAAAAACGAAAAATGTTTGGACGACAAAAATATCCAATTTTAACATATTTGATTTTTACACTTAATTTTGATTTTATAACTTATAATTTTAATTTTTGAATTTATAACTTAATTTTGTCTTTAGAATTAATTGGATACAACCAAATATTCTAAAGGCAAAATTAAACTATAAATTCAAATTTCAAGTTATAGGGTGCGTTTGTTTTGGATTTTTTTGAAAATAGATTTTGTAGTGTTACATAATTTTGTGTAAAAAAAATTACAAAGAAATTTTTTATAAAAGCTTCAAATGAAAATTTGGTTTGAATAGTTATTCTTAAAATGTGATTTTAGGCATTTCATCATTTTATTAAAAAAAAATTTGGATATCAAAATTTCGAAAAAATCATTTAATTTGAAGCTATTTCAAATAGATTTTCATAAAAATCATTTTTGAAATACAACTTTTTCAAAAAATTGTGATTTTGACTATGTTTTGTTCTTCAATAATATATGTTTATGTTATATGATGTCAAAATTAGTGTTTCATTTTAGAAAAAATGAATATAAAAAAACTTATATTATTTTAAGAAACGGTTTTACAAAATCCGTTTTCAAAAATACAAAATAACATTACTGTGTCGGGATACATGGCTGCCCTTAGTTTTGTGAATTTCTTTTTGTGTAGTACTACATATGACCAATGGTTCACACTTCACACCAATATCCAATAGAAACTCTACAACTTACAAGCTACTCTACTGATAGCTATGCTCATAGCTCGTTTGTTTTGTCTTACTACTTGTACGAAGTAGTACATGGTTTTAATTGTGTTGTTTTTATTTTACTAGTCATACTAAGAGCATCCACATCCATGTCACTCATGTATTTATGGTGTATTGTCCATAAGAAAAAACACACTATGATTTATTTTTTACGTGCCTGTCACACCCAGCTCATGTCTTCCGATTATGGGGTTTATTTACTGTCTGTCTCGCTGCACTGTTGTATATGTACAAATTCTTTATTATAGTAGTAAATAATAGTCACGCCATGTCTTCAATTTTTTGCTAGTCAAACACGTTCTGCTTTCATTTTTATATGAACACTGATGAGGCCACCACAGCCCCCTGTCTCTGCACCTTTCAGATTGGAGCATGTCTTATATGAACACAAGTATTTGGTTACTATATTTGATCAGGTACACATATTTGATAAAAAGTAAAATGTAAAAATAATTAAATAATAAGTATTTTTATATGAATGTGAACAAATGATATATCTAAAACATGTTTCTGACTGGTTGGATATGCCTTGAAATCTCAAGATTGAAAGTCAGAATATTACAGATTTTGTGGAAAATTATATTTTTGAAGAATATCTGACTTGGATTGCGTTTGGTTTTAATTTTTTTTTCTGATGCAATTAATTTTTCATTATATTAATATATAATAATTACACATGAGAGAAAGGTAAACAGGCAACAAGCTGCGCCGCTAATTCTTTCTGGATTGCAAAACCAATCCTTTTGAAAACAATATGAGATTTGATTTTATTTTAAAAGATTGATTTTAAAATAATAGACATATATTTTTCTACAAATAGAGGTTGTTTATTCATAGAAAAATTGGGAGAGCAGAGAGAAACAAGATGTAGGGAATTTGGGTTTGCCACCACACAAAGCTAGGGTTAGAGAGAACATTGTCTCTTGGTATAACCCTAGGGGTTTGGGTAAATCATTCTTGTGATCATCTTGTGGGATCACCTTGGATATACTATGTCAAATTGAGTCTCTTGGCCACGGAAAGAGATTCGGGATTTTGGGTAGAATTAGGATTAATTCTTGTAACCCAATTGAGAATTTCTTATAAAGTGACTATTTGATTCTAATGGAAATGAGGGGCTGCTCTCTCCCCAGAGTAGGTTAATTAACACTGAAATGGGTAAACAAATTGATTGTATTATTTTCTTCCACAGTTTATTGCTTTGGCTTATTGAATCATCGTTTCTATCCCGCTTATTATTTGGTCACTTGTTACACTTGCCCCACACATTTGTTTATTATTGGTGTGAGTTTAATGTCGAATTCACAACAATTGGCGCCCACCGTAGGGCAATGGGATCAATCGATTCAAATACCATGGGTTTGAAGGGGGATATTGAGAAGTTCACCGCGAGTAACGACTACGTGAAGATGAGGGCGCTGTTAATACAAAACAAGGGTTGAGGCGTTGAAGGGAGAAGCACGATTTGAATAGTTTTGCAAATTGCAAGGTGGTGTTCATAGGGGAAGTACCGGGTTTGAGACTTTGGTGGAAGAATTTCACTTTAAGGTGGAGGAGTTTCATCTTGAGGTGGAGGCTTCCGATAGTGGGACTATAGGAAGAGAAACAACAAAAACATTAGATCATGACTATCTAGTAGGAGATAGGGAGGAGAGTGGTAGTGTTGCACCGAAGGGGTACGACTACTATGAAGACCTTGTGGGGTATGTTTCAATTGTGGCCGAAGAAGTGCAAAACCTAGAAGATCTTCAGGGAGGCAATTGAAAGCAATGGTGATCAGACTTGGTATCTTGTGAGACTGCTGGAGGTAGTTGGATACAAGGGGAGTTTGATGTTGCAGCTTGGGGAACCGCCTAAAAGTCCAAGGTTCGTTTTGAGCCAAGCAATACTTCGAGTGTACGGAAGTGATTCCGGGGGTCGAAGGTGGTGGAGGCTTATAGGGCTATCCTAAAAATTCATGGATAGTTGGAGGCAAGCGATTCTTTAGGAGGACGGAAAAGGCACAATCCGGGGACTGAAGAAGGTACGGTGGAGCTTGCAGGGTTGTCCTAAAATTCCAAGGACAATTGGAGGCAAGCGTTTCTTCGAGAGTATGGAGCGGTACACTCCGGGGGTCGAAGAAGGGCAGTGAAGCTTAGTTGAGCTATCTAAAATTTTGATGATAGTTGGGAGCAAGCGTTTCTTCAAGGAGGTACGAACTTAACCAGTCCGGAGGCTGAAGAGGGTGCGGTGAATCTTGTGGGGACTACCTAAAATCCTATGGTAGTGGGAGGAAAAACCTTTATGGGAGCGGAAGGTATTCCGAGGATGAAGGGAAGGAGGTAATGCTTGCGGGAAACAAGTAGAGGCTAACGCCTAGGTCAAGGACTTGGCCGGTGATCTTGAATAGAAGATTCAAGATGGAGAGAGAAGTGCGATGGTTGATATGATCACCATCGATTTAAAGGTAAGGTGGAGAATTGTTGGATATGCCTTGAAATCTCAATATTGGAAGTCAAAATATTGCAGATTTTGTGGAAAAATATATTTTGACGAATATTTGACTTGGATTGTGTTTGGTTTAAAATTGGATATATTTAAAAACAATATGAGATTTAGTTTTATTTTAAAAGATTGCTTTTAAAATAATAGGCATATATTTTTCTATAAATAGAAGTTGTTTATTCATAGAAAAATTGGGAGAGCAAAGAGAGACAACATGTAGGGAATCGGGGTTTGCCACCACACGAAGTTAGGGTTTTAGAGAGAACATTGTCTCTTGGTATAACCCTAGGGATTTGGGTAAATCATTCTTGGGATCATCTTGTGGGATCACCTTGAGTAGACTAGGTCAAATTGAGTCTCTTGGCCACGGGAAGAGATTTAGGATTTTGGGTATAATTAGAATTAATTCTTGTAACCTTATTGAAAATTTCTTGTAAATTGACTATTTGATTCTAGTGGAACGGAGGGGCGACTCTCTCCCCAAGTAGGTTAATTAACACCAAAATGGGTAAACAAATTGATTGTGTTTGGATTATTGCATCATCATTAATTCTATTCCGCTTATTAATTGGTTGCTTGTTATGCTTGCCTCATACATCTGTTTATTATTGGTGTAAGTTTATTGTCGAATTCACAACATGACCTTATAACTATTTTTCTTCAAAGCGTTAACAACGTAGTAAAAATAGATTAAAAAATATGAGTGAGACTAATACTAACAAAGAAATAAATTCAAGCTACTCTGCTATTGGTAACATGTAATTTAGTAAAAAAATTGTCATCGATATTTAAATTACGAATAACATCACTAGCACTAAAAAATGATTAGTTTTTTTCACTAATATAGAAAAAGTTTGATACACAAAATAATTTATATCGCACTTCTTTCCATAAAACCTTTTTAGGACCTTTGTAACTAATTTATCCTTAATTTTTATGAAGTTCTACGTCATTGCCTATGTGTCACGTGCATGAAAGACGTCTCCGGATAAGATAAAGATAGTCTCTTCCTCTAATTAACTAACAATCACATTTTGTTTGTTTTACACGAATATAAAATAAAAGAAACCACAAATGAAAAAATGGAATATTAATATAACTAAATTATCTTTGTTGAGAGTATTGATGTATTCACGATTATCATAAAAATAAATTGAAATGAGACCAATTCGCTTGATTTTTTTTAAGCAAAAGTAGAACAAAGGAAACCCTCTGCACCACCCTAAATATATTAAACATAAAATAAAATAGATTACAAAAGACATGGGGGGACAACGATCTGACCCAGTTACACCACACAAAAATATAGCAAATAAAGATAATACAAATAAATTCAGCTACAAGTGGTTTTAAACCAACCCTAACAGGTAAGAAATAAACCAGAGCATATACGACCACATCAGACACTACCCAGTGAACCCACATACGGGCACCAAACCAAATAGCAAAAAAAGTGATGTGTGAGCATTTACTAAGGTAAAAAACGACGAATGAATCGACCGCCAACACGGACAGATTCACGCAGTGGCGGTACTCGGACCCTGGATCAGGGGGTGATTTTTTATTTGATTTTTTTTAAGTGACTTTTAATAGATATTTCAATAATTATATATATATATATATATATATATATATATATATATATATATATATATATATATATATATATATATATATATATATATATATATATGGGGATGAGTCCAGTGAGAGCACCTTGTTTATTTGATTTGGAAACTCGGTATCCGGCCCAATGACCGACTATTTCAAGATGACCAATCCCACCGTCCACTTACGGGGGTCCCGTTTAAAGCTAGAGTTTATAAGAAATGAGAACAATCAATATTAACCGTATGATACAAATCAAGGATTTAGATTAAAAATACCTTCTTAATTATCTCATGCGTACTCATTACCAAATCATTTCTAATCATTTCTTCCTTATTCATTTTTGACACAAATAATTTAATTTCTTATTTAGTCGTCTTCTTCCTATCATACCGTTCCAGCTACAACCTTTTTATCTAATGCATACACCGTACGTATCAGAATAATCACACACAATTTTGTGTTCCCAAGTTTTATGAAAAAAATTACTATAATTAAAATTTGTTTGTGCTCAAAAATTTGAAATCATTCATAATAGGTTTTTGTTTATTATTATAAAATACTCAAATTGGTTACTCATGATTGATTTGTCATGTAAAAAAATCATTGATGGACAGTAAGTAAAGAATTATTAAAAAAAAATTACATAATGCAATTTTCTGTTTATGGTTTTTCTTTTTTGACACAAATAAACTTAATTCATTTCAATAAGCAAATTATTTTCAATACAATGATGAATCGTGTGAAAAATATTGCGCTTATTCCAATAATTGGCCGCTTTAGCTAACAAATGAGCAACCGAATTCGCTTGGCGCTTAACAAACTTCACCTCAAAGTTAGAATGTTTTTTTTAAAATAAAAAAAAAAACTCAATTTTCTATTTATGTTAGAAAGGAAGTTTAGAGAGAAGTTAGAAGGAAAAAATGAATCAAGTAAAATTATTTTAAGTTTTGGATAAGTGGTGCAAAAAAAATAAAATCAGGGGGTGCAAAAAATAAAAAATATAGGATTACTAGTAAATTTTTTATAATTTCAGGGTGTGCATCTGCACCCCCTCGGTGCAGTGCAGCACCGCCCCTGGATTCACGTACCACAATCCCCTATGACCAGGGGTGGACCCACATAGAGCTGAGAGGGTGCAGTTGCACACCCTCAACTCTTGAAAATTGCACCTAACATCCTATACTATGTCTATTTTGCACCCCCTGAAATTTTTACTTTGCACCACTGGCACTGCACACTGTGCTCTCACTCTTTGACAGGCTACTTAGTACAAACTGTGTATCACAGTTCTACGTTTCAAATCCTCATCATAGTAGTAGTCTTACTCTATATATCCACTAATTTAATTTATGCATTACTCATATTTGTAGTATGTTGCAAATGTACATTTCTGTAAAAAAAACAATATTACTTAAAAGGTCTATTAGATAGTTAATCAAACTTACTTATAATTATTTAATATTTAATATAGTTAGATAGATGATAATAGAATTAAAATTAGATGATAGTTAATCAAACTTACTTATAATTATATAATCAAACTTACTTATAATTATTTAATATTTAGTATAGTTAGATGATAATAGAATAAAAATTTAATTATTTAATATTTAATATAGTTAGATGATATAGTTCAAATTTCTCTCAAATAAAACATCAAACCAAATACGTAAAATAGTGATAAATTAATCCTCAAATAATCTTGAAATAATACTAAGGTAATCAATAAAAAAATATATAGTTTAGGGTCTTAAAATTTGTGATTTTTTTTTTATATATAATTTCAATAGTGATAAATTGGTTGATAAATTATTCAACTGGGGGTTCTAAGAACATATTTGAGTGTTTCGTTGGTTGCTTGTTTCTAGTTTGTATTTTGGTTGAAATGTATATTTGGATTTCTGTTTTACGATTTCTGTTTAACTATCCACTTGGTTGTGTATTTATGTTGTTACCATATCAATACTTATGCACCGGTTTGATTTCTTTTTCTATTTGATATTTTTCTCATGTAATCAATAGTTATGTGAAAGAGTTTTGTTCAACAATATATATATATATATATGAGTCAGGATCCGTTGACACCAACTAGTTTGACACCAAATCTTACACCGCTTAATAACGTCTTAACCGATATAAATTTTATAAAATCCACCGGTGGATTGAAAGTTTATATCGTATAGATCATTTATGTAAAGTTTCAGAAAAATCCAAAATCATTTGATATGCTATTGAGACATATAAAGATCAATGTCATTTAAAAAATGACGCAAACCGTTAACTTTGATGTTCCTTAATAACATATCAAATGATTTTGGATTTTTCTGAAACTTTACATAAATGATCTATATGGTATAAACTTTCAATCTAACGGTGGATTTTATAAAATTTATATCGGTTAAGACATTATTAAACGGTGTAAGATTTGGTGTCAAACTATTTGGTGTCAATGGATCCTGACTATATATATATATAAAGTTGATTATTTGACGATTTACAAACATGAAATTGCGCAGCGAATAATTATCAAACCTATGTATGAAATTTTATATATAATTATTTATTAAAATATTAATTAAAAATTTGCACCCCCTGAGCCAGGGTCCGAGCACCGCCACTGCCTATGACAAAACACACCAGGCATAAGCGGCCCTTTTGAGCCAGACAAACCCAAACCGCCGCAAACTGCCGGATCCGAAAGAAAATAGAGCATGACAGCTGCGACAGGGTAGCTAAGAGACGATGACACTGGAGCGACACCAACAACAAGAAAACTATATATCTCAACAGATCTGGAAATAGTAGAAATCAAGGCAGTGCAACCCCAATAGCCACCTGTGAACAATAATCCAACTTTGTCCTTGCAAAAATGATTAACAGTACGTAGCGCGTAACAACAACATAAAATAGAGTACGCACCAACACCAGAACATAGAGCACAAGATCTGCAAGAATCACACAACCTTTAGAAGAACAGAGTGGTGAACAGCGGCAGAAACCATCACGCTGATAGCCATTATAAAAATCAATAACCATTGCCACGAAGGATGCAGCACTAGTTGAACTAGATAACAACCCAGTTAAACTTGGGAAATCAGAACGACCAAAAGATCCAAACGGAAAACCCAAAACGAACCACGAAACCAAGAGTTGCAACTCCATCGCCGATCTGGACGGAGGTGGCACCAATCTCGCATACTAATAATTAAAAGATGACACAAATAAAAATTATTATTAATATTATATTAAAAAAAAACATTCTTAACTAAAATTTTCTTTATATAAATATGACAATTATCGTAAAATAAATGGAGTAATTGTAATTGGTATTGAATATCAAGAAACTTTTATTTGGGTATTGCTAGTCGGAATATCCGTGCTATGCACGAAAACAACCATATTTATGTAATTTATTACAAAATTTTCAATTAAGATTTTAAAATCAATAAAATTTTGTTTAATATTACACAATTCAAATAGATATCATTCTTTCGAAGATGAGTAATGCATAATATTTTTATAATGTTAATATGAGATCGGAAAAACTTAGTTATCGGCAATGTGTTACAAAAAAGATGAAACAACAAATAAAATATTGTTTTAGTATTACATGTTAAGTTGCAATATTTTAGCAATATTGCAATATTAGGCTTTGTTTCGCAAAAATAGCGGATGACTGATAAGCTGCTTATGGCTGATGGCTTATAGCTGATAGCTTATGATTGATGACTTATAGCTGATAAGCTAATTAAAGTGTTTGGTAAAATTAGCGGTTCAATCATAAATAAATTTGAAATGACATAAAAGGGCATTCATAATTAATAATAAACTTTTTATTTAAGATATTTATAATTTAGTAATTTAATTTTTTAATTTAATATATCTTTTATATTTTAATATAAAATGAAATTTATTCACTAAAATTTTACTCTAAAATTATTTTCATTTCAATTTTTATATTTTATAAAAGAAATTTGAACGGAACAATAATAAGTTTATTCAAGTGGTAATTACTTAATATTTAAAATACTTAAAATTTAGTGATTTAAATTTATAATTTAATTTATCTTTTATACTATTATTAGTATTATTATTATTATAATGTTAAATTAAATTTTAATTTTTTTTATAGAGGTTAAATTTTATTCTTTGAAATTTCATTTTAAATATATCTTCATTTCTAATTTTATAATTTATTAAAAATATTAAACATATTAAAGAGGTGATAATAGGTATAAGCTATAGTAACGTTGTAACAAAAACTAGGTACATCAACGTTTAAAAGAACATTCAAGAACGTAAAAAAAATTGGTATACAACACAGTAAAAGAAAAATAGATAGGTGCACGTGCAACAACGTAAAAAAAAGTAGGCACAACATACCTATTTTGTTTTAAATTATACTATATAAAAAAATTATAGTAAAGGATAAAAATGGATTTAAGATAAAATCATAAAGGTAAAATGAGAAGAAAAAATGATAAGCTATAAGCTATAAGCTCATAAGCTACTTGAATTAGCTTATGAAAAATAAGCTATAAGTCAATAAAATAAGTTATATGCTCTTTCTGAAAAACTGTTACCAAACGAGTCTTTTAGCTTATAAGCTATAAGACATAAACTATAAGTCAGTTTTTTGGGTTTGTCAGACCCTTAAACTTAAGTTTTTATACATATTCCAATTTAATTTTATCGGTACTGTGATGTTATTTTTGAATTTCAAGTTTTTTTTTGGATATTTAAAATTGTAAGGTACTATAATGTTATTTTGGATAAATAATTATTATTGGTACTGAATGTTATACTATAAACCGCATCAACTGAACCAATCCAAACCACATTAATTTGGTTTGGTTTGAATGACTTTTTAAAAATTAACCAAACTAAACTATATCCATTTTTATTTCACAGTTAGAATAACTTTTATACTCAAAACCGAACGAAACCACGTTGCTAAACCCCTAAACTAAACCCTGTAAAAAATAAGGGTCTTGCTAACTAGTGCCCCGGGGAATTAGTTAAAGAACTAAAAAGGGAAGAAAAAAAAGTATGCGTTGAAAAAGTAAAAATTTAAACTTTTAAAATGTTAACTTCACAAATTTCAAGATAAAATTACTATCTTTAGTTACCTTAACTAGTGTCCCGGGGCTACTAGTTAGTATTCTCAAAAAAATAAAGATATATAAAAAAGTATTAAAAAAAATAAAGATGTATAGAAAAACACACATGATTGAATGATAATTAAGTAGATAAGATGAAACACCAGCTACTTTAAATTGTCCCGAATTATGATGTGTTTTAAAGAAAAAACAATAAACCATCTTTTCTACTTGAATGAAATATATTTGACTGGTCAACAAAGGCCACATCTTGGGAGTTAAGTTTTGTAATACACTCGACTAGACGTGATAGAGAATGTTGTAACCCAAATGGTTACCTCTTTGAAGCTATAGGTCCTCAGTCCTTTCATCCATAAGCACAATTATGATTCACATTCATGCTGTCTGGGGGCCAACTTCTGTAAGCTCTAATTTGGCCCTAACAAAGATTGTGATTCTATATTTATCATTCCCTAATCACAAAGCTAACACATCATGTTCAAAACAACACAAAAAAAGCTAACATATATATCTTCTTTCTTTTCATAATTTTTTTAAGTTAACATGTCCATACAATTTTTTATAGTCCATATAATTTTTCCATTCAGTTAATTATGTTTTGTTTATGTGTGAAAAGAAAATAAAGTAGAATAAAAAAATAAAATGAAATTTGAGGAATGAGAAAATAAATATAAAATATATGCTTTCTTTTTTAACATATAAAAAGAAAATAATATTTTACATGAAAATATTTTTTGTTATTAATCATATAGCCATTTAAAAGGCATGGCCTAAAAAATAGCAGGAGGAGGAGAATGGTGGGAGAGTGGATCCCTCCACTACTTTCACTTTTTCTTCAACCACGTACACCAACATTTTGTGTATAAATAGAGGGAGGCTAATCATATTATATAAATACGTTCTCTTCTCATAAAAAAGACACAAAAAAACTCTAGTATTATTAGTGCATGGTACCTACTAGCCTTTCCTTTTTTTTCTGTAAGGAAGCTAAAATTTCTTCCTTTTTCTTTACTTAAGAGAAGAAAACTCATAGCACATCAAATATTATGAGAAAAGAAAACATACATCATTTCTATAAATTATTTTTACACTAACATTCAATAAAAATGAAAACTTTTTTTTTTTTAATTTTCTTTATCAAATAGCATAATAATTATACTCACAAGTCTTAAAAATTGAGAAGTAAAATATTTCAAATTCAAACATAAATGTGGGTATATTAATGTGTTTGACAGCTATCAACCAATATTAACCATATTTTTCGCCACTTCACCACACTTTCTAATATGACTTGACAAATTTTTAAAGTTTTTTATCGGGTAACCGTATACAACTAGTTTATACAATCTATGCATCTCCATTACACTTTATATAATTCTGCATAAAAGTAGCATATTTATTATTCAAATTCATTTGATCTAAAATTTTCATTAGT
Source organism: Trifolium repens (assembly GCA_030408175.1). Lineage (NCBI taxonomy): Eukaryota > Viridiplantae > Streptophyta > Magnoliopsida > Fabales > Fabaceae > Trifolium > Trifolium repens. Next base: position 40,567,549 of record CP125846.1, read on the forward strand.
TTATTATCAAAAAATAAATAAAAAAAATTCATTAGTTTCTCTTCCAACTTTTGAATGGTAGTACTAGTTTATCATGTTTGATTTTTTAATGGGAAAATTAAACATGAGAGGTATTCATTCCTTCGAATGGATTAAAATTAGACAAAAACTCCAAAGAGACTTTAAGCTGTCCATTTGGCATAATTGTTGTCCTTGTCGGAAAAATGTCTTGTAAAAGTTTATTAAAAAAAACATAAATATTTTGCATTATCACTGTTTCTTTTGTCGGTTTCACTTTTGTATCATTATTTTTAATTTTATTCCCGTGTATATATCTAAATATCTTAAACATGATCATATGTTATGCTCCAACACTAGTATTGGATGTATTCATTTTGATTGTTTTCTTTTCCAACAATTATATGTCGGCTGAAATTTCATCTTGAATTGGCGCTATTAACATATTTTGGGGGGAAAATGGAGGTACTCCTTAGGGATGGCAATGGGTAGGGTACTATAGTCCCCATCCCCATACCCGCAGTTTGAAAAAATACCCGTACCCATCCCCATACCCGCGTGGGTGACAATCTTTGTCCCCGTGCCCATACCCTATGGGTACCTAAGTACCCATACCCGTACCCGTTACCCGCATTTTTGTTAAAAATAAATTGATCAATTATAAAATATCATATCATATCATTTTAATAGAATTAAAAAAATTTCAAGGATTTTAATGTTGATTCATGAAAATTATAAACAAAATTATTAGTAATGTCATTCTAAAGTTCATTTCTCTTTGACATATTTGCATTATATATGTTATAAATAATTTTTTTTATTAAAAATGTATTATAGTATAATAATATTGTATTTTTTAAAATTGATTTATATATATTATTATATAATAATATAATTAAAATAAATAAAAATATATTATGTGGGTATATGGGGTGGATACTAAGGTACCCGTACCCGCACCCATACCCGCACAATTTTATGGGTAATTACCCATACCCACGCCCATACCCAAAATGCGGGTTTTTATCCTACCCATTATGGGTATTTTTTTTTGGTACCCATTGGATATGGGTAAATTGTCATCCCTAACTCGGCTATAATATATCTGCAAAATGACTTGATAAATTGGAGTCAAATTTGAACACTGATTAAATGAAAAAATGAGTTCAAAAATTTGTGTTTAGATGTTGATTCATTAAGATAAAACTCATAATCATATCCAATAAAGAGGCGATTACATGATTTCAATTTTTTTTTTTTTATCTTAGATGAAGTGGTAATCCAATGAAATTAAACTCACACACAACTGTGAGGTCCTAGGTTCGAACCCGGGTTACGACGTCCGACCTAGCAATTTCGGTATTTGTCAGTTGAGCTAGGACTTCTAGACACATGGTTTCAAGTTACAATATTTTTTGGACAAAATATTTTACAGGAATTTTAAAACATTTTTTGTTTTGTGATATAGTGATTATTGGAAATGTACAAGCATAAGATACTTCATATAATAGTAATTGGCAGTGACTCACAGCAAAACAACCGTATAAATAACGAATATTTCTTTTTAAAAAATTAGGATTATTGTTTCAATACACTTTAAAGTTTTACATTGATTGAGAATTAAGGTTAAAACTATTTACCAAATTTTTTTTTTTTTTAAACAAACAAAAATGGATCATATACATAGAAATCAACGAACAAATAGCTTTCTCAGTATAAGGAGTGTCAAAAGAGACTACATAGAGTTATACAACATAACAATTAGATGAACAATAAAACATTAGTCAATTCCTAAACATAAGATAGGATTTAACCACCAACTATGTAAATTTACCACTACAGTCACATTTGTCGTCTTCAACCACCAAAAAGAGTAAATTTACCAAAAAAAAGAAGTTAAAAGTAGTTCATATACATATACAATATTCACTTCTTAATTCATCGAAATTTTTTAACAGCCAAAACTGTGAAGCATATGACCAAAGTGAACTGTTAAGAAGTCCAACATTAGTTGTGAAATCACTTGAATTTGTATTTATGAATTATATGCAATCGTTAGATTTCTGATCAAACCATCCACCATTTATATTCGTGGTCCAAGTCCAATAATGTTGGGCGCGAGAGAGTATATTAAGAAGTATCACATCGATTGCGAAATGGTCTAAATATATGTTTATTTATAGAGTAGAATATAATTCTGAATTGTAATTCAATTTGTCACTAATACAGTAGTTGGAGGTATTAAAAAAAAACAATCTAAAATTATACTAACTAATACTCCTAATCAAATTTCTAACTTAGTGGTTTTAATGATTATTTATTCCACTAAATACGCAAAATCTTGTCCTTATTTGAATTTTCCTCCATTTTAGTAACTTTCCTAATAAAATTTCTAATTTAATGGTGTCTTTTTATTCCGCTAAACATGTAAAACCTTGTCCTTATTTGAATTTTCCTCAATTTTAATTAGCAACAAACAACCATTTTTTTTTTTTTACAAAATAAACAATATTCATTGATCATTCAAATAAAAAGAGTACATCGATGTAATACAAATTCATAATCGCTAAAAACAAAAAGGATAAATCTGCGAACAAACTCACAGTATCCATGTTAATAGCATAAAACGGCAAATTACATATGCCTACAAATATGACTATATTGAAGTCTCTGGAATATCCATGTCTCCAGATCTGTAGCGTTGATGACACCAAAGTCGACATTGATTGGATCTGCACTAGATCAGATCTACTCCTTCAACCTGAAACAAATGAACACCGCACAAAGACGGGACAACAAAAACACCGCACAAAGACGGGACAACCAAATACACCGTACAAAGAAGGAAAATCAAAACAAGCAAATATGTGAAAATCACACTTATTTATTATAATAACGAGAAAGAAAAACAATTTGGAGGGATGATTTTAGGTCAAAATCTTCAATGGACTAAAAAGAAGAGAAAAAGAAGTGGTGACGACTAGGGTTGGAAGAGAAGAAGACAAACAACCATTTTTTTCCACTCAATTCTACTATATTTTTATTTACTCATACTATTGGTAGACATTTTTAAAAACTACGGCATAAAAATATTTGTCATTGATATCTAAATTTATAAGAGTATTAAATGAAAAGAATCATTTTTAATGTGTTTTCTTGGTATGTGTAATTTTTTCAAACTGTTTCTTATAAAAAAAAAACGGATGGAGTATACAATATTAGATGCAGTACACCGTAGGCTATAGTGCGTCAATAGTGGGTAGCAACTCAAATGGGCCAAAAGATTAAAAGCCCAACAACTAAGCAACAATTTAAATAAAGCCTAAAATATAAATTTTTATCTAATTTAAATATCAATATCAAAATGAATACTCCCTCTGTTTCTTTTTTATTGTCTTTTATTAGTATTATATTTAGCGTTTCTATTTAATTATCATTTTTTGTATTTTATGAGCATGATTTATCAATTATACCCTTTGTTAATTGCTCTTATCTTTTTCTATAAAACCAATTAATTCTATATATTTGGAAAACTAAATCTTTTTTTTTAAATTTTTTTTTTGTTGGTACATAACATATTAAATTTTGTTTTTTTTTTTGTATATAATATATTAAATTTATTGGAAAGAGAAAATATGGACAAAAAAATAGGAATTTATTGGGGATTAAAACGGGGGTATAATAGGAAGATAACGTGCAAAAATACACTTCCTTAATTTGGTGTTATCATTCTAAAAAGACAATTAAAAAGAAACGGAGGAAGTATTATTTAATTAACTCTAATAACTTATGATCCTATCAACTACTCCGAAGTAGCTCTAGATTTTATATTGACGTGTCTTAAACCCCATCGGCTTTTATTTTTCTTATAATCTTAGAGCCACTCGATTTCAAATAAAATCATCACAATTGAAAACCACTTTTTTCCAATCAAAATAAAATTACAACTGAATTTCTATTTATTCATGTAAAAAAAGTGTCTTTTTGCTTAGCAAATGTGGCTCGCTTAGCGAATGGATGTTACATCATATGAGGAAAATGCTAGCTCATCCTTCTGGTAACTAAAGGCGCATAAATCACTAACTTATAAGATATGCCAATATAAAATCTCTAGTTGAGCTCTAGGCTCTTGTTGGTAAAAAATAGCTGATAAGTTAGCTTAAAGCGGATAACTTATGAGCTAACTTATAGCGAATAAGCTAGCTGATTGAATTTGTAGTGTTTGGTAAAATTAACGGTTGAACTAACTTATAAGTATGAAATGACATAAAAAAGATATGTTTAATTAATATTTAATTCTTGTCAAGTAAGATGATAGGGTAAAATTGGAAGAAAAGATAATAAGCTATAAGCTCATAAGCTACTTGAAATGACATTTGAAAAATAAGTTATAAGCTAATAAAATAAACTATAAGCTCTGTTTTAAAAACAGTTACCAAACAGAGCTTTTAGCTTAAAAGCTCTAAGGTAGCTTATTTGATTTATCAAACAGAGCCTAGGTAAATTGATGCTCGTTTATCGATCTTGCTCTTGCAAAATCTCTAGGACATTTTGTTTCCACTCACTTTGAACCCACTTAGCGAATTGACTATAAATTGGGAATTTCACACTTTCTAACATCATCCCCTTTTGATTTGCTCCACGCTCAACTAGGGAATTTACTTGAACTCGTAATTCTTGATCTTTTCTTAATTTACTAGTACATATCCCGTGCGTTGCACGGGTTTGGGGGCCAATCATGGTTGTTGCATTGGATTGAGGATATGATGGTATAAGAAAAACATGCTATGTCAATCAAATATATTGCAATGATTGTAGTTATGGTATAAGGAAATTATAAGTAATGAATAATTGACCGTGAATTAAAAAAGTGGTTAAAAAGTCATCTATGCGTAAATTAATTTTTTTTATCAACATTATAAATTATCATCTCCCCATGAATTTTAAAAAATTTAACACATCATGAGAAAAGAAAATGAATAATTAAACAAAAATATTTGGTTACCATATTTGAGTATGGTGGTGGCGATGATGATATTTTGCGATAACAAAATAAAGCAAAAATAAAATGCAAGAATGATGTGTCCATTTAATTGAGGTGGAAGCTTGACATTGGAAGAACAAAATTAGGGTTGAATGCTATTGAACCAACTAACAAAGAAGATGAAATGGAGTGCAGCGATTGGGACATGTCAAATTAGGGTTACAAAAGGGAGCACATGACATACACAATGATGCAAGCAAGGTAGGGTTTTGGTTGGAAAGTGGGCAAAACACCTTGAGAGATAGAAAGAGAAGAAGTGTGTGCATCTATTGAGCTATGATCAAATTAGGGTTACAAAGAGAGCACATGACAGAAGCTATTATGTAAAAGGTGGGCAAAACATGAACAACTTTTAGAAGATAATAATATAAGCTCATGACACAAACCATGATGTGAGAAGTAGGCAAAGAATGATCAACTTTTAGAAGATATAAGCTCATTGTTTGAATAAACCAACAAACATTGCATGCAAGACACATGTCACTTGTTTGCATGTTGAAATTAATTTGGCAAAGCTAGAAGCTTCTTGACTCAACATGCTGCTTTCTCATTGGAACACATGTATGATGAAGCAAGAATCACAAATGCCAATGAAGTAGAAACCTGCAAACATGCATGCAAGTCCTAGAAGGATATGGCCAATGCATGCAAGGTAGATGTATCATTCATGCAAGGCAATAATGTGTCATATATGTAAGGACCCCTTCATTAATTCGATGAGTTATTGAGATAATGAAATATCTATATAAACCATCCTTTTCCATGAGCCAAACACCATTCCAACCCTATACTCAACATTTCCACTTACCTTCATTCTCCTTCACCTCAAGTCTCCCTCTCTCATTTTTACTTCATTCACCTTCTTTCTCTTATGTCTCACTTTCTCTCTTGCATTTGTTGCACAGGCCAATGATAAGTGACAGCATGAGTTAGGATGATTCTGATTGTTACTGGTTTGATCATAGGGGAGAAAGTCTCAGTGAAGTCAAAACCAGGAATTTGAGAGAAACCTTTGGCAACCAGACGTGCTTTATATTTGTTTATTGCTCCATCAGCATTTTCTTTCACTCTAAATATCCATTTGCATCCTATGGCTTTTCTATGAAGTGGAAGAGGAACTAAAGACCATGTGTTGTTGTCCATTAATGATTGTAACTTAATTTTATATTTGAGAATATATAAGAGTTATAATAGTGATTTGAAAATATTTGAGACAAAGAAGTCTAAACTCAAAGCTCAAAAGTGATATGAATACTTGAGAATATAATAACTGGATTTATAACTTGTGAAGATTATTGAAATCTTAGCATTAAGCAAGTATTAAACATATATACACAAAGAAGTCCAAACTCAAAACTCGTCTACATACCCAAATAGATAAGTGTGGAAACACCTAAAGACACTTAACCTAAAGCTTAGCCCAAAAATAATATACAAATTTGATATTGGCACTCTTATTGGTAAGGGTTGCTACCAAGAACATCATTTCCCATCAAAAGCGGCGGATCAAAAGTGGCGGTATCACTTTTGCTTGAACCTGTATTTCACCATTCATTCACTCATTGTTCATAATTCGAGAAGACATAATAGTCTCCACTTTCTCGCCTTCTTTTGCTACTTCATCACTATGCTATTTCTTCATGTAATTGCCATAACCATTGACAAAGTGAAGATAAATATTAGAAAATTTGGTTCCTTACCAACAATGAAATATAGACCAAGAAATATGTTTCATAAGATAAAAGCTTCCTCTTATACATGTGCATATGCAGTTAATAAAGACCGTTAGTCCGGATGATCCATATTCACGTTATATATTAACTACACACTTAACAGGCCCAAATAACACATAAAAAGTCAAGGAAGTGTTACCAGAACCAGATGATCATGACAATGTTGAAGAAGAGGGTCATCCCATTTGGACCTAAATTAGTCCGTGCCACTAAAATTTTGCTTGACAGGGATCTTCTAACAGTGGAAGAAGTGAACCAATAAAATTTAATGTAGATGTATACGACATATGCAAACTACTAATACATGTTGATTGTCAATATGCGTTGACGATCAAGAATGGCAACAAAGAGGGTAGTGATGGTGTGAAAAACACAAGAAGGGGGGGGGGGGGGGGGGTTGAATTGTGTTTTGGGTAATTTAAAATTTTCTTCTAAGTTATGGAAAACTTATCAGAGTTTGCAGCGGTTTAGAAAACAAAACACAATCAAAAATAACTTTGAAGGTAGAGTGAAAGAGAGAAAGATAGAGACAGAGATTTTTATACTGGTTCCCCTCACAAACCGAGAGTACGTCCAGTCCTCTTGTACTTCCAAGAGAGTTCACTATAATCACCAAAGATTACAATTGCTCAAGCACACAAGCAAGAGACTTCCAATGCTCAAGTATACAAACAAGAGACTTCCTAATGCTCAAGCACGCAGGCAAGAGACTTCAAAACACAAGTTTAAGAAAAACAGAGTCTGAACAATTGATATAAAGATCAATGTTCAGTTACAAAATAAATACAACTTTTGAAACAAGACTTAACTTAGAATCTTAATACAAAATTCTAAGGTTCAACTAATGAATTAACAGAAGCCGAAGATGGAGTCTTGGATTTTGAATATGAGGTCAAGTTGTATTTGCAGTTTTGTGCTTTAGGATGATTTTAGCAGAGTAACAGCTTTTTTCAAAATTGTTCAAGTGTCGTATCCCAAAGCTTCAAACTTGCTCCAATTTATAGATGAAGGTGGAGCGTGTTTGATTCGAATTTGATGCAGTGAGATTGCGCCAGCTGTAGATAATACCTTTGTTAACCAAATCAGGTAACCTTGTATACAATCAATCTTGGGGAAAACGTTTTATCCAAATCAAGTAAAGAGTTCGTACAATAGTACAAACGTCACTATTCTGTGGATAAGATTGATTCCTTCAGCATTTGGAATGTCAGAGTATAATCATTGATGCAGAGAATGTTCTTCTGACAAAACGGCTCTCACTGCTCTTATCAGAGTCTGATATGCATCTCCTGATGAGTAAAACTTGCATCCTCTGATGAAACACATATGCATCTTCTGACGTCTTCAAGTTCTGATCAGAGTTTGCTTGCCATATCAGAGCTTCCAATGTGCTTTTAATGAATATAAAAAAATTAACTTGAATATCTGCACACTTGGAGTAAATAATTAGTATACCCTATTGTACATTAATACTTTTGTTATCATCAAAACTTAATTGGGTCATATCAGAACCTCTTTTGTTCCAACAATCTCCCCCTTTTTGATTGATGACAAACCAAGTATTAATTTACAATGGTTGTTGATAAAATTTATCAAGCATCTCTTAGGTTGATGAGTTTTGCAAGCTCCCCCTAAGTTCAACAATGATTAATTAAATCAGTTTAAAAATAATTATTTGAATTTTGAACTTAAACTAATACACTAGACTTTCAGAGGCTAGGTTTGCAAGCTCTCCCCCTAAGTCTGATACCTATGAAAGAAAATTGCACTTTTCTTTTATACGTACCATGTATCAGAAGTTCAAATTTCAACTAATATTTTCCTCAAAATCATATCGTACGAAGACATAACTGAAAAGAATTAATTTTGGAATTTTGGTTTCAGTTTAGCATCTCATAAATTAATAACAACTCTTACTCCCCCTTTTGTCATTAAACAAAAAGATAAAACTGACAAAAATAAATGACAATTTAAAAAAATGGTCAAAAATTAAAGTTTCAATGCAGTCAAGGTGGTTACAACTACACCAATTAAATGGTTTGTCGTAAAACCATGAACTTGTCTATTTTGAAACCACTATATAAGGACCATAAACTTTGTCATTTCACTCAACACTTCCATTTCATTGTGAAGAATCAACAATGGAAAAGGATAGAAAAGTGATCAAAAGTAAGAGAGCGCAGGAGAAGAAGAAGAAGGTGAAGATTCAACAAGACTCAGAGTCTAAGAAGAAACCTCAGAAGATGAAGGCATCAACTTCTGCTCCTGTCAGAGTCAAATATCAAACAAGATCCAAGACTAAACAACAAGAGTCCTTATCCGAGTCAGAATCTGAATGGGATTCTGATTGGAAGGAATTCTTGAGTACATATGTTCCTCCCAGTGAAGAATACCCCTCTTCATAATCAATGAGATCACTTCTCATTGATCTCCCAATAAGGAAGTGAAGAGAATGTTGTGAACTCTTCTATTTCCCTTAGATTCAAATAAGCTAGATTTAGGACTAGCTGTTTTTTTATGTAGAATCCAAGTGAAAAGTTGGATAGAAACTTATGTAATCAACAATTTTCAATTGAATAAACTCATTATTTAGCTTTGAAATCTTTGAGTTGATATTTGTCTCAAAATCATTTATGAAAACATAAAAAAAATAATCAAACAAACAAATAAATAATGAACACAGAAGATAATCATCAAACAACCAAGTACTTAAAAAGATATTCAACAAGATTACAAAACAAGTAACAGATCATAATAATAAAATAAGTAAAACAAGTGCATAGAATCCTAGGTTTAAGGTTGATCAGGTTGAGGAGGTAATCTGGCATTGATGCTCTGGAGAGTAGTCATTATAGCAGCCAACATAGAAGAATGCTCATCAAGTCTTCTCTGAAAGTTATCTTGATTTTTCCTTATGTGTTGAGCATATTCTGGTGCATTTCTGGCAATCTGTTCAAGCCTTGCCTGTTCAGCAGCTCTTCTAGCTTCTTCTGCTAGCCTAGCTTGCTCAGCTTCTTGCCTTTCCCTTTCAATGCGTTCATCCTCCAATCTTTTCTTTTCCCTTTCCTCAGCTTCCAACCTTTCTCTTTCACGCCTCTCTTCCTCTTCCTTCCTTGCTATCTCATTTCTTATGTTTAGATCCCTGATGTAAGCTTCTCTTACTGATCTGATCATATACACCAGATTCTGTTCCATAAGGTCACACTCTTTGTTGACATGTGCTGTTTCAATAGACCTGTTAGGAATGACACTGGACATTCTTCTAATGTTCTTGTCAACGGCTTGCAGAAAGCTAGTGATATCATCCTGGGTTTGCTCTAAGGGTTCATTCATAATTCTGGCAGGTAGATGAGGTGGAATATAAATGCAGTCCATAGAAAGATCTTGCATTAGGGTTTTGAGGTGATTGGATTGGTCAGGAGGGGCTTTCTGAGCAATTTCAAGATTCAAGGTCTCATTGATTTGTTGAACATGTTTCTTGATGGGTGTAGATAAGTCACATGAGTTATCCATAGCCACATGATGTGGGGATTTCTCACGTGCATGTTCATCAGAGTGAAGGGTCTCAAACACTTGATTTTGATGAGGTTCTGGTGATTTTTTATGGTTATGTTCTGATGGAGTATGTTCTGGTGAGGGTTCATTTTCTGGTTGTTTATTGTCTGGTTGGGTTTCATTCTCTGGCTGTGGGTCATGTTCTGGTTGAGTATTTTCTGGTAGTGGTGTTGTTGGTTTTTCTTGAGTGTTCACAGGTTGAACATTCTCAGAGATTTGTAGGGTTTCTGTGACAGGAATTTCAGGGGGTGGTGATGGTGTTTTATCAGAATCTTCATCCAAATTTTGAATGATAGGAGCAGTACTTGTTGAAGCTTGTGCAGTTTCATTTCCATACAGAGTCTGTTGTGCCAGCAGATTATGAGGATCATTCCTTTTAGGAAACTTCTTATGCATGTCGTCAAAAGCAGACTCTTCAATACCACAATCATAACTGTCCTTTAGAGCCTCTTGCTTTTTGTTAAACTCTGCAACTTTTGCCAATGCTGCCTGAATCACAGCTTCTTCCTTTTCTTCTTCTGTAAGATCCTTCAATGCAGCCTTTTTAGCCCTTGGTTTCTTTGAGGATCTTGGAGCTGTAGTTTTCTGAGTCTTAGCAGCTTTCTTCCCAGCAGGACTTTTGGCAGCTTTTCTCTTGACTGGTTCAAGTCTAAGAGGTTGTTCCAAAAGCCTTGTTTGTCTAACAGTAAGCTTTGTAGGTTGTCCATCTCCTACATCAGCTCCTAACTTATTCATGAACTTGGCATGTGCCTCTATAACCCTCTTGGCTTCACTATCACTGACATGTATAAGCCAACATTCACCAATGCCTTTCTCAGAATCTCTGAGTAGCAGAGGGTGTGTTGGATGGACTATCTGATTATTCTTCACCAGCCTGAGGTACCTTAAGGTAGTACTATTCACAATCTTAGAACTTAACAGAAAGGAACCTAGGCCTGGAAGATAAGGTATGATAGCATCCAACAAACCACACTGTGCAAACATGTGGCTAAGTAGTCTAGAATGTCGAACAATAGCTTTGCTAGAGATAATAGATACACATAGGTGATCAAAAATAAGCTTACCAATATCCACAAAATTTCCTTTAGCAACATGAAATGTGAACAACTTCTGGAGACTGGATATTTGATCAGTGCCTCCCAATTTGGGCAGGACACTGTCAATTAAGATCCTGTAGATGATCTTGCAGTTGTTTGTCCATTCAAACTTGTCCTTAGGGTCAGCCTTAGGTTTGCATATATATTCCTCCACATCAGGACCAGCTTCATCAGTGTGTTTGAGTACCAAACCATCACGCTTTAGCTTCAGAGCCTCAAGAATGTGGCAGAGTCTGATGGAGATTCTGAATCCAGCCACAAAAGATTCAATCTCTGTAGAAACAAAAGATCTCAATCCCATTTCCTCTGGGGTGCTATCTTGCAATTCAGGGTTCTCTTCAATCTTCTCCCTGACCTTCTTGTTATATACATCTCTTGTGATAACAGAGGCTTTCATCCAGAATTCTTTAACAAGCTCTGTGTACGTTGGTCCATTCAACACATCAAAGTAGTACTCCAATCCTTGTCTTTTGTAGAGATGAACGACTTCAGCAAAACCGTTTACTCTAATACTTTCAAGGTCAACGGGATTCTCAATCGCAACATTTAGTTCATCATATTTGTATGGTCGTTGATCCTTCGCGAACTCAGTAGGGTTGGATTCTCTTGGTAAGATCATGCATGTTCTATTGAGGTATGATGATGAGGATGCCATGGATGATATTTGGAAGTTAGGGTTTCTAAAGAGGGAGAAAGAAATTTCTCTGTGTTTTAGAAGAATGAAAGTGTAGGTTGTGAGAGTGCAAAAGTGTGAATGTGAACAATTAGTGTGTTTAAATAGAAACTTACGCGCAAAAACAAGTACACATACACAGGGGTAGTAGAGTATTTTACCACAAATGGGAATTTGAAATGCTAATCATCATTAACCAACTTTTTTATCCTCTTGCAACAAGACATGTGTATTAGAAGATTATTTAAATAACTGACACGTAAGTTTGAGAAAACAAAAGGGTTTTTACAAAAGATTTTTACTTACGTGCCAGAACCATTTACCTTCTAATCAGATTCTGATAGTGTGTCAGAAGATATTCTCATCTCAACTTCTGATACAGAAGGTTCTGATGACTTCATCTTCTGATTACTATTAGATTCTCACAAACTCAATTTTTCATCAGAGTCTAAGTTAATCAGAGATTTCCATAATGTTCAGATTCTTTTTGATAAAATCAAAACGTTCAACAGCTAAAGGTTTTGTAAAGATATCAGCCCATTGATTTTCAGTTTCAATGAACTTGAGATCAATTGCACTTTTTTGAACATAGTCTCTGATGAAATGATGTTTAATCTCAATATGCTTAGCTCTTGAATGTAAAATAGGGTTTTTATAAAGGTGAATAGCTACAGTATTATCACAATATAATGGAATATTGTTACTGCTGATTTGATAATCTTTCAATTGATATTTCATCCAAAGTAGTTGTGTACAACATTTAGCTGCTGATATGTATTCAGCTTCTACTGTTGACATAGCTATGGTGGTTTGCCTTTTACTAGCCCATGAAATTAAATTCTCACCAATGAACTGGCAGTTACCACTGGTGGATTTTCTTTCAATTCTATCACCAGCATAGTCAGCATCACAGAATCCAATCAGCTTGTAGTCATTGGATTTCTGATACAGTAATCCAATGTTACAGGTAGCTTTCAAATACCTAAAGATTCTCTTCACAGCAGTGAGATGAGATTCTCTAGGATCTGATTGAAATCTTGCACACAAACAGACACTGAATAAAATGTCAGGTCTTGAGGCAGTTAGATAAAGAAGAGATCCAATCATACCTCTATACAGCTTCTGATCAACCTTGCCTTCAGACTCTTCTTTGCCTAGACTTGATGTAGGATGCATTGGAGTATTCATGGGTTTGCAATCTTCTAAGTTGAACTTTTTCAGAAGATCCTTTATATATTTGGATTGATGAATGAATGTTCCTTTCTCTGTTTGATTTATTTGAATACCAAGAAAGAACTTCAATTCTCCCATCATACTCATTTCAAACTCATCCTGCATAAGCTTAGAAAAGTTCTTGCACAGAGTGGCATTAGTTGATCCAAAAATGATATCATCAACATATATTTGAATGATCAAAATGTCTTTCTTAAGGGTCTTTTTGAAAAGTGTATTGTCAACTTGTCCTTTTTCAAAACCATTGTCAACCAAAAAAGTACTCAACCTCTCATACCAAGCTCTGGGAGCTTGTTTGAGTCCATAGAGTGACTTCTTTAGTCTAAACACATGATCAGGATTTGTTAAATCTTCAAAGCCAGGAGGTTGTTTGACATACACTTCTTCAAATATGACACCATTTAGAAATGCACTTTTCACATCCATTTGATATAGAGTAATACCATTATTGACTGCATAGGATAAAAGTAACCTTATTGCTTCCAGTCTTGCTACTGGAGCATATGTTTCAGTGAAGTCAATTCCTTCTTGTTAACTGTATCCTTGTGCAACAAGTCTGGCTTTGTTCCTAGTGACTTCACCTTGTTCATTCAGTTTGTTTCTGTATACCCATTTTGTTCCAATAATGTTCTTATGCTTTGGTTTGGGTACCAGATCTCATACATCATTTCTCTTGAATTGATTTAACTCTTCTTCCATTGCAACTATCCAAGCATCATCTGAGAGCGCTTCATTTGTTGTCTTGGGTTCAAACAAGGAAACTAATCCAAACAATGATTCTTCAACTCTGAAGTTTGACCTTGTTTTTCTTGGACTGTTCTTGTTTCCTAGAATGAGCTCTTCAGGATGTGATGATTTGTATTTGAATGTGTTCCTTGGAATATCATATTCTTCAGAGTTATCATCAATAGTTTGATGTTCTTGAGCAGCATCAGAAGGTGTATCTTCTTGAGCTTCAGAGTCTTCTACAGATTCTATGTTGTTATCATACTCTGGAGCTTCATCTTCTGATTCATCAGATCCTGACAAATCTTTAACAGGCTCTGACTTTTTATCATCAGGCTCTTTATCATCAAACTTTACGTGCATTGATTCTTCCACTATGTTAGTTTCAGAATTGTACACTCTGTATGACTTGGAGCGTTCAGAGTATCCAATGAAGATACCCTTACAGGCTTTAGAGTCAAATTTCTTAAGATGGACTTTGTTATTCAGAATGTAACATGTACAACCAAATTGATGAAAATAAGAAATATTGGGTTTTCTTCCCTTAAAGAGTTCATATGTTGTTTTGTTCAAAATAGGTCTTATATAGATTCTATTCTGAATATAACAAGCAGTGTTAACAGCTTCTGCCCAAAAGAATTTTGCTAAATTATTTTCATGCATCATGGTGCGTGCCATTTCTTGTAAAGATCTATTCTTTCTTTCTACAACTCCATTTTGTTGTGGAGTTCTAGGAGAAGAGAATTCATGGAGAATTCCATGTTCTTCACAAAAATTTTCAAAAGGTTCATTTTCAAACTCACCACCATGATCACTTCTTACTTTCAAAATTTTGAAATTCTTTTCATTTTGAATTTGGGTACAGAAGATGCTGAACACTTCATATGTATCATCTTTATTTCTCAGAAATTTAACCCAAGTCCATCTACTATAATCATCTACAATGACTAATCCATATTTCTTACCATTGATTGAAGCAGTGCTAACTGGTCCAAAAAGATCAATGTGTAAGAGTTCCAAAGGTCTAGTAGTAGAGACAATGTTCTTGTTCTTAAAAGAACTTTTGACAATTTTTCCTTTTTGACAGGAACCACAAAGTGAGTCTAAGTGATATTTTATTTTTGGAAGACCTCTGACAAGATTGTCCTTGCTAAGCTTAGAAATTAATCTCCAGTTAGCATTACCCAATCTTTTATGTCAGATCCATTTTTCATCACTCAGTGTCAAAAGATAAAGCACTTGTTGTTCCTTTAAATCAGAAAAATTGACTTTGTACACATTGCCTTTTCTATTTCCCTTAAAGACAATGGATTGATCAGAGTTTCTGATTATAGTACATGAATCCCTATTAAACATAACTTCATAATTACTATCACACAATTGACTTATGCTAAGTAGATTATGATGTAGTCCATCTACTAACCAAACATCAGAAATTGACAAAAAAGAATTACCAACTGTACCTATACCAATGATCTTTCCCTTCTGGTTGCCACCAAACCCTGCTGTTCCTCCCTCTTGCTGATTCAGGGTGTGGAATAAGAGCTTGTCTCCTGTCATGTGACGTGAGCAGCCAGAGTCCAGATACCATGAGCTTTCTTTTCTTCTTTGGGTGCATACCTGCAGCATACACTATTTCAGATTTTGGTACCCATACTCTGATGGGTCCTTTTTGGTTAGTTTTGAGAATCTTATTCTTCTTGTTAGAATACTCAAAAGATCTGGAGTCAACAGAGCCTTTAGAAAAATGTTTAGGCTTATGTTGTCTCTGAGACTTTCCGTTTGAGTGTGTCAGAGAACCAGTTACCAAGTTTGCTTTAGAAGTACTAGTGCCCCGCTTATCAACAGGCTTTGGTACTTTGACAACTTTAACTTGAGTAGACATGGGTACTGATGTGAGGGGAACCTGAGTTTTAGAAGACTCAGGTTCAGAAGATGAGTCATCTTCTGATACCTTATCTTGTGGTTCCAAGCTCACAAGAGTACCAGACACAGTCAGAGGTTCTGATGTACCCTTAGTAAAGTTTGAATAAGATTCTGATGGTGACTTGCTCAACAAGACAGGTTTACTTAATTTTCCTACGTCAGGACATGTAAGAGAACCAAGTCCTTGTCTTTTGTAATAGTTGCTAAGTCCACCATGAATTACGGAAGTTACCCTAGTTTTATCTATGTTATGGTGAACAAACTCTTATAGAGAGATTTCATACTCGTCATAAGGTTTGTGACATGTTCTGCATCCAGTCTCAAGCACCTTAATTGTTTTAAGAGATTTTTGATAGTTTGCTTGAGTCTGAGTGAGATTTTCATTGAGGAGCTTCATTTTTTGTTTGCAAAAATCTAACTCACTCAACTTTTCCATGTACTTCACCATTACATCTTTCAAAGCTTTGGTCATTTGAGTACTAGACATTTTAGATATTACCTCATCAATGTCGTCAGTATCAGACTCTGAATCATTTTCATTGTCTGACTCACCAATGGCCATAAGCGCTAGGTTTGCTTCCTCAGAGTCTTCATCTTCAGATAGTTCATTAATATCCTCCCATGTTGCTATCAGACTCTTCTTGGCTTTGTTCTTGATCATACTCTTTCTTCCTTTACCCTTGGAGTTGAGTTCAGGACAATCAGCCATGAAGTGTCCAGGCTTATGACAATTGAAACAATTTGTTGTGTCATCCTTCTTCTCTTTGCTGGTGTTGTTTCTTGATCCAGATCCTCGGCCTTGAAAATTTTTGCCCTTCCTTAGTGACCACTTTTGAAAGTTTTTGGATAAGAGTGCAAAGAAATCATCATCTGATCCTTCCTCTTGATTATCTATGGAAGATTCCTCTGCTTCAGATTCTACAACTTTGGCTTTCAGAGCCTTAGATGAAACTGAAATAGATGGCAAAGCCACAGATTTTAGCTTCTTCTGAGGCTCATCAGAAGATAGTTCAATCTCATGACTCATGAGTGAACTTATCAATTCTTCCAAGCCAAGTTTGTCCAAATCTTTAGCTTCTTGAATAGCTGTTACCTTAGGCCTCCACCTTGAAGGTAAGCTTCTCAAAATCTTCCTTACATGATCAGAGGTTGTATAACTTCTCTTTAGAACTTGGAGACCAGCCACAAGAATTTTGAACCTAGAATACATTGATTCAATATTCTCATCATCCTTCATTCTAAAGAGTTCATACTGTTGGATCAAAAGAGTAGCCTTTGCCTCTTGAACCTGTTTGTTCCCTTCATATGTGGAACACAAGGAGCCATAGATGCTTTTGGCAGTGGATTTGTCTGTGATCTTGAGGTACTCATCATGAGTTATACACCCAATGAGAAGATCCTTAACTTTGTGATGTTTCTTGTAAAGCTTCTTGTCTGTAGGAGTGAACTTCTTTCTTTCTTCAACAGATAGCCTTCCCTTTTCATCTAGACCTTGGAAAGTTACCCCTTCTTCAACCAAGTCCCAAAGCTCATCATCTAAACCAATAAGATGACTGTAGATTCTATCTTTCCACCAGGAAAAGGTAGATGCATCTCCATTGAACTTTGGTGCTTTGTTGCTTGACTTATCTTCAACATCATAGTCATGAGGAACTGCTTTCATGCTACCACTTGGAGTTTCAGTCATAGTGTTTTTCAACAGGAAACTGTCTCACTGTTAGGTGATTAAAAAACAGAACCGGGCTCTTGATGCCAATTGAAGGTGTGAAAAACACAAGAAGGGGGGGTTTAATTGTGTTTTGGGTAATTTAAAATTTTCTTCTAAGTTATGGAAAACTTATCAGAGTTTGCAGCGGTTTAGAAAACAAAACACAATCAAAAATCACTTTGAAGGTAGAGTGAAAGAGAGAAAGATAGAGACAGAGATTTTTATACTGGTTCCCCTCACAAACCGAGAGTACGTCCAGTCCTCTTGTACTTCCAAGAGAGTTCACTATAATCACCAAAGATTACAAATGCTCAAGCACACAAGCAAGAGACTTCCAATGCTCAAGTATACAAACAAGAGACTTCCTAATGCTCAAGCACGCAGGCAAGAGACTTCAAAACACAAGTTTAAGAAAAACAGAGTCTGAACAATTGATATAAAGATCAATGTTCAGTTACAAAATAAATACAACTTTTGAAACAAGACTTAACTTAGAATCTTAATACAAAATTCTAAGGTTCAACTAATGAATTAACAGAAGCTGAAGACGGAGTCTTGGATTTTGAATATGAGTTCAAGTTGTATTTGCAGTTTTGTGCTTTATGATGATTTTAGCAAAGTAACAGCTTTTTTCAAAATTGTTCAAGTGTCGTATCCCAAAGCTTCAAACTTGCTCCAATTTATAGATGAAGGTGGAGCGTATTTGATTCGAATTTGATGCAGTGAGATTGCGCCAGCTGTAGATAGTACCTTTGTTAACCAAATCAGGTAACCTTGTATACAATCAATCTTGGGGAAAACGTTTTATCCAAATCAAGTAAAGAGTTCGTACAATAGTTCAAACGTCACTATTCTGTGGATAAGATTGATTCCTTCAGCATTTGGAATGTCAGAGTATAATCATTGATGCAGAGAATGTTCTTCTGACAAAACGGCTCTCACTGCTCTTATCAGAGTCTGATATGCATCTCCTGATGAGTAAAACTTGCATCCTCTGATGAAACACATATGCATCTTCTGACGTCTTCAAGTTCTGATCAGAGTTTGCTTACCATATCAGAGCTTCCAATGTGCTTTTAATGAATATAAAAAAATTAACTTGAATATCTGCACACTTGGAGTAAATAATTAGTATACCCTATTGTACATTAATACTTTTGTTATCATCAAAACTTAATTGGGTCATATCAGAACCTCTTTTGTTCCAACAGGTAGTGTTGAGATTATAGCGAAAGTAAATAAATCAGAAGTTGAATCCATTAATCTGTCAGTCGGAAGTTGAATCCAACAGGATCAGCAATAAGACACCAGAAAGAGATTGTCGTTACTTGCTAATTTTGTGTATGATTGCGAGCCTAAAAGATGAAATATGTTATGAAAATATATATTCAATGAGAGTCCAAAGTGGACTGTCTCTAAATATAGGTTCTCACACCATAGTTCATCTCTTAGGGTCGAATTCATACTCAAGT
Source organism: Trifolium repens (assembly GCA_030408175.1). NCBI lineage: Eukaryota > Viridiplantae > Streptophyta > Magnoliopsida > Fabales > Fabaceae > Trifolium > Trifolium repens. Next base: position 40,586,713 of record CP125846.1, read on the forward strand.
TTAACAAATCACAAAAATCGCTTATTGGTTTCTTAATACCGATCCTGGTGGATTCAAATTCAGCCCAACAAATAAGGGGATAGTAAGTCTATTTCTTGCACCGTCCCTAAAAGCTCAATACTACCCGTTTCATTACCAATCTCTTTCATCAACGCATATTGGCATACGAAGTAAACAATTATGAATAGCATATAAAAATAATAAGATATTTAATACGCAATGCTACAATATGTATGGAGATGAATGTTTGCTACAGTCATCCAATCAGAAGAGAAAATTGCTTTCTGAAGAGATATTGTGCCTTGAGTATATGCCACATGTAAAACAAAGATTGTTTTTGCGTTTCATGCGGTACATTCTGGAGACAAAATATCTATTCAGAAAACAACTTTCTCTTATGATTGGATGACCATAGTAAACAAATGTCTTCATACCATTGAAGTACAATGAGTTAAATAAATGAGTGCATGCTAGAACTCCTTTTACACTTCTTCAATATCCACTGCACTGTAAAAATAATTGAAATCAGAAACATGACAGGAAAAAAGGACAGGAAAAAAAGGAAAAACACTCTGAAGCACTAAAGCATACCTAAACCGACTCTGATGTTGAAATGATTGAAAACGACCTCAGGGGATTCAGCACCAGACGTTCATTATTAAATAAAACAGACAAAAATCAATATCAGTTACGTCGTGGTTGTATGAAAAACATTAAAAAAAAAAAAACAACATCAGGTATAACGCGGGAAAGTGAACGAACAAACAGTTATAGAATGCACCAGACATAAAATAATACACATTTCTTGACAATGTGTGTTGACGAAGAAGAATGGTAGTGAAAGGGGTAATGCTGGGATTATAAGGAAAGTGAATAGGTCAGACAACTGGCTAATACATCCATTGGACGGACCTCGATCCTAGCATGATCGATATTTACAAATCATGGAAAGATGGATATTATTTGTCAACTTTGCGTGCAAATTCGTACTTGAATGCTAAATTGAGGAACGAAAAACTATACCCAATGATAGTCCACTTTGGGTGACTCGAAACCCGGATTCCATATTTGGGATCACGCAGAGTGTACGATCACTGAATACAGGTTTTCGTACCTCAATTTAGCACTCAGGATCTAATTTAGACGTAAAATTGGTTAACAACAACAATCCCCGAACGATTCCTGCACATCGATCATACTGGATTCAGAGTCCGACTAAGAGTTGGAGTGGCCCGAGGTCTACCATATTCAGATCCCCTAAAATCCCAGCAACACTCCTTTCACTACCAATCTCCCCCACCAACGCATATGGACAAAGAATATGTAGAGTGCTAAGATTACTTCACCCATAATTTCACACAACAAATTAACCCACATATAGAAGTAAAAAATTGGAATATGCAAGATATATGTACGTTGACCCATTAATTCCACCAAAAGAATAGTTACACTGATAACAATAATAGTACCACAAAATGAGATAGGTGAAAACAGAGGAGCCTTCTTATCCATCATCACCATGATCATCTGGTTCTCATCTTATTCTTTTTCGTATTTTTCGGCAATGTAAAGTATGCAGTTAAAAGCAAGCATTTATTCAGACGACCAATGTTCTGGTGTATTCCAATTAATGACAATTGTATTTATAAATATCATCATCACTACTTGGAAGACGCTAGAACTTTGATTGTCTGAATTAACACTTGATATTAACCGCACACTGTACAATGGAAAAAACACAAACAGAACCAGACGATGATGGTGATGATGAATAAGAAAACGCATCCATTTTTACATACTTCATTGTATGGTTTTATTATTGCGCTCGATGGAACTTTAATATTGGTAAAAGAAGAGGGCCAATAGAATTTAATGCACATATTCATTGACAATATGTATTGATGAAAAAGAACGGTAATGAAAGGGATAGCAATGAGATTATAGTGAAAATAAATAAAATAGACCAATGACCCAATCATTCGTTGGACGAAACCCGATTCCAACAGGATCGATATTAAGAAACCACGGAGAATTTGTAATTATTTATCAACTTTGTGTATGAACTCGATTTTGAAAGCTAAATTGGGGCATGAAAGCCTATACTCAATGATAGTCCACTCTAGGTCGCTGTAAAGATGGATTATCCCATGCATCTAACTTCATTTAAGGTAGATGAATGTGATAACACAGCTTTAGAACAACCCAGGGTGGACCATCGCTGAATACTGATTTTCATGCCACATTTTAGCTTTCAAGATCAAAGTCACGCACAAAATTGATAAATAATAACAATACCCCCATAGTTCCTGCACATCGATCCTGTTGGATTCAGATTTCGTCCAACAAACGAAGGGACCACAAGTCTACCATACACAGATTCCCTAAAATCCCAAAAGTAATCCTTTCATTACCAAGCTTCTCCCCCAATACATATTGCCAAAGAATATATACAATTAGTTGAAAGATGTAAAGTAAATGACTGGAAGGAACATGTAAAGAATGCCACATATATAGGATATCATAGGTTTAGGAGTTTAAAATGTGGTTCATGATATTCACAAACCTGGATCATTTCTATCAATTATGGATTTTCCCATGGACCTTCACAAATCCAGGAAAAGATCAAAAGAAAAAGGACAACATAACTATCACAGGCACATTTAGATGCAGGAATTGTAGAGAAGAACTGACCATTAACAATCTATACATGCATATCAATAAGCCAACTGAAAAATAACATCCAAACAAAATGAAGACAAAAATTTGTAACATATTAGTCAAGAAACAGATTTAAAACTCATATGCATATCAATAAATTTGCATTAATCATGAAAATTAGCACAAATACAACGACACAAAACAATAAATTTACATAAAACAACAAATGAATCGGAAACCGAATCTAAAAAATAACAGTAACAACGTCAAAATGAACCTGAGCAAAATCCAAACAAATTCCAAACTCCAAAAGTCAAATCTGTTTTGATCAACTAAGTAAAGGAAAAAAACAACAAATCAATCTTTTTTTTAGATGCAGGGTTTTAAAAGAGGTACTGACCATCAAAAGGCTAATTGAACCTGACACTTGAACGAAGGAAAGAGAGGCAGTGAGAGGGACAGACACCAGCACAAATTTATACATGCATATCAATAAGTCAACTAAAAAATAACATCCAAACAAATAAAGGATTAATTCACAAAGACACTTACAAATATGAGGTGAAACCACAAAACAAATAAAGGAAAAAAGAGCATAATAGATGACTGTGAAACAAAATTTTAACCTGAATCATGGGGGGGAAAAACCATGGTGCATGCATGTATATCAGGACTTATCTGTTTCACTAACCACAAACAACATATAAATCTAAAAAAAAAGCAATCAATTTTTTCCAGATTTATGATTGTTAAGAAGATCTGTGCAGCTAATTTACCTAATCAATGGTATTATCTGTTTAAGTGACACTTGTTTGCTTCCTTTTATACATGTCCATTAGGCTATATTGATATGTTTCTTCCATCAATAGGAGAGATCCACGAATCACAGTGGCGGGAACACAAAATTATACAGGTCAAAATAGGAAGACTATCTTCTTGCTCATCGTCATGATCATCTGGTACTGATTACATTTCCCTGAAGGTTTATTGTGTTATCTGAGACTGAAAGCGTGCAGTTAAGAGAGTGTTAATTTGGATGATCCATATTAACACTGTACATTAACTGCACGCCTCACAGTCCCAAATAACACATAAAAAGTCAAGGAAGTGTTACCAGAACCAAATGATCATGACAATAAGGAAGAAGAAAGAACCCCCATTTCATCCTAAATTATTTGGTGTATATAGAGCTGTGTTTCGAGGAGATCTCCTATTAGTGAAAGCAATGGACGAATGGAAGAAATCAAGTGTGACTTAAACACAGAACATATTGTGAAAAATGTTTGCTTCAGTCATCCAATCAGAAGAGATATTGTGACTTGAGAAGATGCCTCGTGAAAAACAAAGATTGGATTGCCTTTTATGCGACACATTCCGAAGACAAAATGTCTCTTCAGAAAACAACTTCCTCTTATGGTTGAATGACTAAAGCAAACATTTGTCTCAATACCATCAGGACTTTTTACCAAAAGATTTGTATGAAAATTCTATTGATCACTTGATAACAATAAGATAAACACAAAATGACATACATGAAAATAGGGGAGCCTTCTTATCCATCATCATCATGATCATCTGGTTCTGATTTTATCCTTTTCCGCCTTCATCGGCACTGTAAAGTATGCAGTTAAGAATGAGTGTCTATAAACAGAACCAGACGATGATGATGATGATGATAAATCAGAAAATTCTTCCATTTGCACATATTTCATTTCATTGGAGAAAAGAAGAGAATCAATAGAATTTTATGCAAATGTATAGGGCAATAATAATAAGAACATTAAATATTATTACATGACACACATAGTCATTTTCGCCGCATATGGAAACTACTAATACATATTTTTTAAAAATGTGCGTTGATGAAGAAGAATGGTGATGGAAGTGGTAATGCTGGGATTATAGGGAAAGTGAATAGATTAGACTCATGACATATCCATCCGTTGGACGGGATCCGATCCCAACAGGATTGATATTTAGAAATCATGGAGAGATAAGTGTTATTTGCCAACTTTGCATGCAAACTCAACCATGAAAGCTAGAGTGGGGCCTGAAAACCTACACTTAACAATAGTTCACTTTGGGTGTCTCGAAACCTGGATTATCCCATTATTCTGTCTATGTTTAATACAGATGAATGGTGCAATACAGCTTTAGAGCCACGCAAAATGGACCATCGCTGAATATAAGTTTTCATGCCCCATTCTAGCTCTCAAGATCTAAATCACACGCAAAATTGGCAAACAACAAAAATTTACCCACGATTCATGCATATCGATCCTGTTGGATTCAGATTCCGTCTAGCAGATGAAGGGATCCTAAGCCTACCATATCCAGATTCACTAAAATCCCAGCAGTACTACTTCCATTACCAATCTTCCCCGCCAACGCACATTGACAAAGAATATGGATTATTAGTTTAGAGATGTGAAGTAAATGACAATTAGGGGTCAACCCAATTCCTTCAATTTTAAAAAACACCTATTCACATGTTATGTAAAATGGCCAATATAGGATTGTGCTTCCAAATCTTTTAAAGAGGGTATAATTCAATTTCATCATTATCTAATAAAATTAATTAATCAAGTACTCAAATAGCAAATATCACCCATCAAAATACAAAAATAAAGCCTTATCTGGTTGTCATGCTATAAACCATCAATTAAGTACTCACAATGGTGATGCCTAGAGATTACCACACCATTAGACTCAAGCTGCCCCCATTACCACCTATCCATTCAATTAAGTAGCTTTTAAAAAAACCATTATGCAAAAAAAACTATAAGCTATATGCTACTTACCATCAATCCAATTCCTTCAATCTAATAAGATGATGGTAGTTGAAACTTGAACCAATATGGCCTGCAACTTCTGATTCTTAGACAATTGGGAGAGAGAAGTCAACTCCTGATTCTTTTAAAAAAACCATGTTGTAAAAAAATAAAAATTATAAGCTATATGCTATTTGAAATAGTATATTAAAAATAAAATTTGATAAGCTATTAAAATAGAACCAAAGAAAGGAACATAAACCACAAATGCAACTTACACATGCATGTCAATAAATTAGCATAAACCATAAAAATGAAATAGATTCTATGTAAAAAAAATTAATTACATTTCACACATGAGGAACAAACATCTCGAACCTTGACACATCCATAAGATTATTTTTCACTGCAAAACAAAGGAAAAAATTAAATATCAATCACAAACAATAAATTGAACAAAGGAGACATGATAGTATCAATGGAGACATGATAGTAAATTGGGAAGGAAAAAATTGAACAAAGAATTGAAGAGTTATGTAATTTTGGATAAAAGAAACAATAAACCTATGAAGTTATTTTACATCTGATTGTCAAGCTGCCACTGCATATGACAAAACTTTAATGAAGTTACAAAATATTTGTCATATGCAATGACGCTGGACAAATCAAATGTTTTACTTCAATAATGGTGAAAGTAATAATATGGTTGGTTGTAAGATCAAAGAGTAGTAGAAGTTTGTGAATTTAGATATAGAAGATGGTTAATTTATTGATAGTAAAAAAATGATTTTTTTGTCACATAAGGTAGGGAGTTTGGTTTTATCTATGGAATGGAGTGTAATATCCGAGGGAATGAATTGTATAGGAGACTATCTGTATATTTATGGAGATGGAAGTACTTCCCATAATTGAAGTTCCTGCAAAAATAAATGAATATAAAAGGAACAATGGAATCAGAATGTGCAAAAATTGACTATGAGTATCTCAACTTAAAACATTAGAGCAAACTTAAGAGAAAACCTTACAAAACCTATTTGATGTCCAGTATATCCATTCTTAATCAGATTGTCCAGTTCCAATTATCTAGTTTTATCTCTATAGAAAGTAATATACTAAGATATATGAACATGAGCCAAATATTTCGATTCATCTTATAAACTATGACCTTAGAATCTACAAATTCACTATAAACTTCAGTAAAAACGAACAGAATTTTTTTTATTTAATAACAAAACTGAATATGATCAATAATAATATTGAGCAGATTGCACACTTTAGTTACAGTAAAAAAAAGTGCTACCAAAATGAATTACTAATCATTTAAAAAATCTTGATTTTTTCAAAAAAGAAAGTCAGCATATTTATTTTGTAAAGTGCAAGTGGTAACTTAGAAGAATCCCATTAGATGTGAATAATGTGCATAGTATGTCAATAAAACTAAAGCAAGTGGAAGCACACATGAAAATAAACATTATCATATGCAAAATGATAATCTGGAAACTAATCCTAAAGGGAAACAAACACACAAAACAGTAATGAAAAATCCTTGCTAATTTTGCATTATCTCAGCTTCATAAAGACAATTTGATTTCAAATATAACTAAAAAAACTATAGTAGGTCAAATTATATAGAGATATTAGTTTTTTGCTAGAACACTATGTACCATATTATTCTGAAATCTAAAAGGACCAATGATTTAGGGATGGAGGAGAACATGCATACTCAAATCCACAATAGAAACAAAATTTATAGCTCTTGAATTAATAAGCAAAGAATCATAACAGGTTTTGCAGTCATGAGAAAACCTCACTGATTTTCATAGTTTCTTTTTTCTTCTCAAAAACCAATCATATAGAAGTACCAATTAAAACACATGAATAAGAGTCCCAATACCCAGGGGTTAAAGTTTTAAAAAAGTAAATAGATATAACCTTGCATCTTTCACCATAGATTAACTTCAACTGACTTGCTCATCTTCATTTTCGCTGATCTCGCTGATCTCACCACACCATTGGATTCAAGCTGCCCCCATTGCACCTATCCATTCAATTAAGTAGCTTTTAAAAAAACCATTATACAAAAAAAAAAACTATAAGCTATATGCTACTTCTATCACTTAGGTACTCACAAAAGACCATTAAATAATTTTAATAAAAATTTCTAAAAACTCAGTTCTATCACAATAAAAAAATCAAATAAATATATCAAATAAATACATTCAAAAAAAGGAGAACAATGGACCTTAAGTATACATTCATGTCCTTGAATTCATTGCTTACAATGGTGATGCTCAAAGATCACCAGACCATTAGATTCAAGCTGCTCCCATCGTCACCTACAATTTAAAAAAGAAAAAAGAAATTATTAGATAATTGATTGTAAATAAGAACTAAGCCAAGAATTATAACCACCATCAAGACTAATCAACCCAATTCCTTCAATTTTAAAAAACACCTATTCACATGTTATGTAAAATGGCCAATATAGGATTGTGCTTCCAAATCTTTTAAAGAGGGTGACTGGCTTAACGCAACATCATGGTATAATTCAATTTCATCATTATCTAATAAAAATAATTAATCAAGTACTTAAATAGCAAATATCACCCATCAAAATACAAAAATAAAGCCTTATCTGGTTATCATGCTATAAACCATCAATTAAGTACTCACAATGGTGATGCCTAGAGATCACCACACCATTAGACTCAAGCTGCCCCCATTGCCACCTATCCATTCAATTAAGTAGCTTTTAAAAAAACCATTATGCAAAAAAAACTATAAGCTATATGCTACTTACCATCAATCCAATTCCTTCAATCTAATAAGATGATGGTAGCTGAAACTTGAACCAATATGGCCTGCAACTTCTAATTCTTAGACAACTGGGAGAGAGAAGCCAACTTCTGATTCTTTTAAAAAAACCATGTTGTAAAAAAAAAAAAATTATAAGCTATATGCTATTTGAAATAGTATATTAAAAATAAAATTTGATAAGCTATAATAACCTGATTAGAAAGACATGTACAAAAAAGAAGAAATCAACCACCACAAACAACATGTTGACATATAATTAGTGAAATTTCTTTAACTAACATATAATTGTATGATTTTTTACATGAAAGCAAATCTGAAATTGAGAGAACAAAAAAGAAAAGGGAAAAATAGACTATAAAAATGCATACATGTCATTGAAGATAAAATTAGATTGCAAAGCAAAATCAATAAAAGAAAGCATAACCTTGAAAAGAAGAACTAAATCTGCAAAGAAGAACCATATCAAAAGAAAACTGTAGAGTAAATATTGCTGTTGAACAAACAAAAGAAAAGGAGGAACTTATACATGCATGTTAATAAATCTAAAGTCACCAATATCCAAACAAAAGTAACCTTAAAATAGAATCAAAGAAAGGAACATAAACCACAAATGCAACTTACACATGCATGTCAATAAATTAGCATAAACCATAAAAATGAAATAGATTCTATGTAAAAAAAATTAATTACATTTCACACATGAGGAACAAACATCTTGAACCTTGACACATCCATAAGATTATTTTTCACTGCAAAACAAAGGAAAAAATTAAATATCAATCACAAACAACATATAAATATAAAAAAAAAATCAATCACCTTCTAGATCTATGATTACTAAGAAGATATGTACCAAACCAAAAAGAAATTCAAATCTTTCAATTACAATATATTTCAAGTCAACAACACTTCATCCCCAAATTTCAATTTAATTAGATATCATCAAATACCAACCAGATTAAGAAAAAAAAATCCAAACAACAGTGTTCAAAATTAAATGAGATGATGATGAACAACAACAAAATCCAACTCTAAAGGTCAGAAGACAAAAATCCAAAAATGTTGAGTGGAAGCAGATTTACCTGCATGTCGTCCCCAGAGCCATAAAATCGAAAATTTAAACTTGGTAAGGAAAAAACACGAGAGAGAGAGAGAGAGAGAGATTGTAAGACCCGTAATTTCACTGTACAGATTTTCTAAGGAACTCTAGTGATGGATACGAGTTTTAGGGTTTTTGGCGAAGCGGTTTTGTGAGTATCGTCGCATTAATGGAATTTTTGCTGAAATGGAGCCTGTTTTGTGCTCGTGCGCTGTAAAGGCACAGACTTTTGTCTTGTAATCCTCTTTTGTGAATAAGAAGGTTGATGGGGATTCAGAATAACGAGTTTTAGATTATTCTTATTTTTGGAAAAACGAGTAGGATTTTACCCGCGGATGGAAAATCTTACTGTGTCTGTTTTAAGTGAGGTTTCGGATGGAAGTTTTATATATCTGCACGAGTTAGGATATGTCCTGAGATTAATTTTCTGAGGTATGGAAGAAAATTACAGTCGCGGAAAAAGATTCGGCGATAAGTTTTGGAAATGTTAAACGTTAGACGTTCTTTCCGTAAGTTTTACGTTTTTGTGTTTTACGTTCGTCGCGTCGCGCGAGAGCTGTATACGAGACTTGTTAGGGATGAGTTGGAGATGTCTTGTGACTTTCTCATAAAGTAATTGATCCAATGGCTAGGGTTTAAGCTTGGACTTTTGACTTTGATCCAAGGGTGGATTGGCTATCAAGAGCTTTATAATAGTAAGGAGGTTTATGACTTGTGGACTTAGGAAATTCTCATAATTCACTCCTTTCTTTCTCTCTTTCACGTGGACTCCATTTCTTTCTTAACCTTCATCACAAATTTTCATTTCTTCACCATTTCACTCCATTTCAAGCTTGGAAGCTTTGAGGAAGATTGTAAAGAATCACTTTCTTAAGGTAACCACTATTTTCCTTCTCATTTTTGGTTGGTTAAAACTCTTGGAGTGATGAGTTTTAGTTTATGTTCATGAGATGGAAAGGTTAGGAATTGATTCTTGTTTCATGAAAGTTGTTCATGAGAGCTTAGGAAGCATGCTAGGCTTTGTTGTTTTTGTTTTCCATGAGTTGGTGAAAAATCTCATGAGAAAAGTTAGGGTTTTGGTTGGTTTATGTATTGATCAATAACATGTGGTTAGGTTGTAAGGTTTTGAAAAGAAAAGTTGTCTTTGAACCTTTGGGCGAAAGGGAAATGCGTTGTATGGTTTTGTTTTAGAAAATCCGATGAAAAATATTTTGGAGTTTATGAAAATATTTACTAAGTGTTTTGAGTGAAGTTTTTGGGGTCAAAGTGGTTTAAAACTCTTGTGACATGTGGTGTCGCTTTTTACCTTGAAAACATGTTTGAAAATGATTACCGGACGGTTGAGGCCCGTAATAAAACTTGTGCTTGGATTTGGTTTTGATTTTGGAAATGAAAATCAAATAACTTGCACTCGAAGCAACCAACATGCTTTCGAAAATGTGTTGCTTGCTTATAAAAATGGTTTGCTTTTATGCCTTGAAAAAGTGTTGGGAACTAATAGAATCAAACTAGGCTTGGGGTGGAATAAGGAGTTGTGAGTTGCTGTCTTGTGCTGTCATGACAGGTGCAACTCGCTGAGCGAGTGGTTACTCGCCAGGGCGAGTGTCACAGGTCCTGACAACTCGCCAGGGCGAGCTCCAGAGCGAGTAAGACCAGTACTCTCTGCCTTCACTCGCCACCAACTCGCCAGGGCGAGCTCTGGAACCTTAAATTTTGGATTCTGATTTCTAAACTTGGTTTTTAGCCTTCTAATCCCTTTTTATTAAATTATGAAAGTGGTGGGGATAGGAAACGAGTTTTTCGGGTACTCGGAAAGTACGTAGCTTATAACGCAAGAAAACGGCCATTTTGCATTTCGAATTATTTAAGACTTTTGGCTTTTGTTTTGAGTCCTAAAAATAGTACAAATAACTCATGGTGGTTGATCAATACGATAGATTTTGGTATGGTATCCGAAAGAGTGAATTTTCCTTAGAAACCTTTAGAGTTTTTGGGGTTTTGATGTAGTTTCAATACATTGGGTTTGGAAACGATGTATTGATTGTCCGTTGCTTGTTTTAGGGAGCACGTAGTGTTGTGTGAACGTTTTGTTGACGGAAGCTTGCCGAGGTAAGGGCTCCACTTTATTTCCGTCTTTTCAAACGGTTTTGTTGAACATGCTTTAGATTTTGCTGTGTTGCAATTGGTGGTGTGTTTGGCATGTTTTTGTGATGTATTCTCGATATGAGATCGTGGTAAATACATGATTCGTTGTTTTACATATGATTGGAGATGTATGTATGAACATGTGATTAAATACATATGACTAGATGTATATATATGTGTTGTTGTGGTGTGATTACATATGCGTGTACGATATGTATGTGTTGCATTAGCATATAAGGGGAATCGTGTGCTCATGCATTCATAGTACGTGGTTATCGGGAATGGATCACGGGGTGCGATTATCAGGAATGGATCCACCTTACTCCTACGGGAATTATTGAGTTCAATAAGCGGTTATCGGGAATGGACTGCGGGGTGCGATTATCGGGAATGGATCCATCCTAACCCTTTGTGGTTTTATTGATTATGATTACTCTTCCGGAATTCATATGCATGTGGTAATGGGGAATCTACCACACTCATTGTAGAAGTCTGCATTAGGCTTGGTGTGCATTATATATATAAGCCCGTTGGTGGGAATTGCTTTTGTGTTAAAGAGCTTTCTCTTGTGTATGTGGAATTATTGTTATGTGTACAATCTTTCGCACCGGTTATATATATATATATACTTGTATTTTTGTGGTGACCCTTTCTTTCATTTGCGGGCTCATCCCACCCAGATGATGGGTTAGGTCGTGGCGACGACGGTGGCTGTTCCAGGCCCAGTGAGCGGTTGAAGCTTTAGCCTAGAATAGTTAGACTATGCGCCGGTGTGTTTTGTGCACCGTGCTTTTTGGATAGCATAGGGTCTCTAACTTGTTTTGTTGTAAGTATTCGAATACTTAGACTTGGGTTGTAATTATTCAGGAATACACTTTGCTTGTCGAAGCACCTTTTGGTAATGAGTTCTTTTGTATATTTGAATGCCGGTTCATTTAAAATATTTTATGCGCACTCTGAGTGTTAGTTGAAAAAGAAAAAAAAATAATGCCCTTTTTGGCTTGTGAAAAATGGGGTGTTACAATTTGGTATCAGAGCACGACTTTAAATCTTCAAAGGGAAAGTGTACACTTGAGTCGTTAGTCCAGAGTCGGTTAGAACATAGCTAGAGTTGTGTTAGTTCTAGCGGTTGTTTTTGTTGTGTTGTGGGTTATGTGGTTGGTTGTTTTGAGTCTAGCATGAGATATGCTTAGACACTGGTTTGTGTCTTACTGAAGTAATGCAGGGAGTGAGGCTTCAGTAAGTGGAATTTGGAAACCCCGAGCCTTGGTCGAATTTAGTCGACAAGTGTCTCTGAATCCCTTAGACAGAGTGGTCCGAGGAGGATGGACTTGAGGCGAACGGGAACCACGAAGGATTCTTGGAAGAAATTCGATGAACTTGAATTGGCATGGGTCGTTGTCACCCGGAGGTGTTGAGTACGGACGTGTGGACGTCGACTGATAAAGGATTGCAAGTAAGGATCAGATTGGGATACCTTTTGAAGAAGGTGCTGGATATCCGTTCTGGTGAGTTCGGACGAGACTTGATGAAGTCATTCAGTTGTCAAGAGGATGCAACCATTGTAGAATGGTGGAGCATGCAGAGATGTCAGTTGGATTTAATTACAATGATTGGATAATCATTGGGGTAACTTGTATTGGAAATAAGGCGCATTGCGCGTCAAGAGTAAATGAATTTGGTGGTGTTAGAAGACGGTTGCGCGAACGATGGGTACCTTAAGGGTTTAATTTTAGTGTGCGAGATGAATTAGATTCGGAACTAAAATTTGTAAGGATGAATCTCGTGATGATTGCAGGTAGGAGACCAAGTATCACTTTGATATGTGACAATCTATACATAGTTCGGGAGATAGTAAGTATAGATGTCAATGTGAGACAAAACTATAGGTGGTGGACTGTTGGATAAAGGTATTTTTGGAGTGATTTCCATGGTAAGAACGGGGAGTTCAACCTTAGAAAGTGATTTACACATCGCTAATAGGTGATGCTGGAGGTGTATAGTATGGAAATACCTTGAGAATTTTAGTAGTGTAAGTTAGAATTATTAATTATTGGCAAGTAAACCATAAGGGAAAGTAAACTGGTTTAGCAGTTTGAGGAGATTAGTCAAGATTGAGTAGAGATCCTGTGTGGATGCGCATATAAGTTAACGATTTTGATCGACCAAGATGGTTGAAGGACTAAGTAGCAGCTTGAATTTATGATACCATAAGAGTTGAGGTGGGCAAGTTTTGAATAAATTCAAGTTATGGACGAGAATTTTTAGAGATATTCTAGAAATGTCGTGTATGAGCAGGAAAAGGGTCGTTAGTAAGAGTACTAAGACAATAAGAGTTGATAGTTGGAAGGACTTTTATTGTATATTAGGGTTAAACGGATGGTATGACAAGTAATTGTAGTTCTTGAGCAGTAAATTCAATAGTTTGATTTGGGTATCGAACGTACTAAGGATAAAATCATAGCGAAGTGTCGTGCGTTGGTAGATATTTTTGATAAGTCGAGCATTAAGATTTGAGATGAATGTTTAATGGCTTGATGGATGAGTAAGATGAGTCGATTGGTAGGTGAATTGCAGTGACCTTTTAAGGACAAGTTAGAAGTGAATAAGAAAACGATGAGTGAATAGATGTAAGAATATGATTGGCCAGAACTTGAGATCTGGGAATTGATTCCCTAGTGGGAACAGACCTTATGACTTTAGAATAGTCACGATGATGAAGGACCCGTCGAATGGAGAGGAGATACTTAATGGGGACTTGAGGAATTAATCATTTGGAGCGTTTGATTACGACACGTACATTAGTTGACACCGTAAGGGAAGTTAGAGATGGTTAAATCCAGTTAATGAATGGATGTGTCAGGTTGGATAGCGAGAACGTATGTGGGAAGTTGGTTATTGTTATTGGAGAATACTGTAGCTTTAGATGGTTATGAAGATTTGAGTTTAGTCGAACGGAGAAGGGTATGCTTGTGGTGATTCAAAATTATGTGAAATGAGAGAGTACTTGGATTGTGTGCGGCGAATTAAAGATGTTGTTTTGATTTAGCAAGTTATTGGTCATGGTGGTTTGGGAACCAACTCTAGACAGTTGTTGGACTAGAAAGTTGCAAAGTAGTAGATTGATGATACAGACCTGATTGGAGTTTTGTAGAGGTTATGACATCGATGCGTTAGTCGTAAAGGGAGGTTAGTCATGGAAAGAATGTGTTCACAATAAGGGTGGCTAGTGGTGTTTCTAGCCGAACTCGTAGAGAAAACGTTCCATTGTTTGGTTGTCTTTCAATTGATGAATTCATCTTCAGAGAGGAGAAAGAGTGATGGAAATGAAATGGGTTGTGGATCCGTTTCTAGGTCTAGAAAAGAATGAGGATTTAGAGAGAAGCCCATGAAGATGTGGCTTATGCCAATTGAAGATTGGCGAAGGGATTTGTCTCACACCTAATTTTGGAAATAAGAAGGATAAGAAATTGTCTAATGGCAAGTTGATGGAAGCTTGTAGAGCTTCGATTCATTGTAGTGGTTACAATGAAGAGAGACGTAGCATAATGGAAATCTGTATTGAGTAAGTAAAGGAATGCGGATATGGTCTACATGGACAGTGGAACAATAGTGATGTGATGAGTACCTTAAGATTTATTTTGGAAGTAGGTATCTCGACAGAAAGGGTGATGTTGGGAATAATTAAGAATGGTCAGGGTGACAAGCTCTTTTGAGTAAGAGAGGATTTAATTGTAAGAGAAAAAGGAACTCAGGAGAGTTCAGGAATAGAACGAGAATACGTTGTAGAGAGGATGTGCGCCGACGATGGTAGTCGACGAGGATAAGCGTTTTGTTTAAGGCACGCGAGATTTATCTAAGGGTCGTTTTGGAAGTAATGTTAACGTATAAGGAACCGATTCTGGGGAATTGGAGATTTGGATAAAAGGAGTCCAAGAGAAGTGGATGGTATAGTTTGGCAAGTGTCAAGACTATGAGGAGTGTAATCACCAACTGGAGGTTGGGATTGTTTTATGTAAGTCGTGTTTGGAATGAGATTCGTGGGTGAGCATGCGGTTTCGGCGTATTCATTGAGTTGCGTACTCATGGATATTGGTAAGGTGCGAAGTTCTTACTGAAAGGAGATAACTGGCTCGATATGTAATGGTTTGGGTGGTACTTGCCGTAGTGGCACGGTACTACTAGTGGATGATACTCCACAGGTGCTTCAAGAAAGGAAGCATGATGGCTTAAGCTACGTGTCTTGAGCGTTTTGTCTTGCGATTTCGACGTGTAGTCGTAAGAGATTGAGGGAAACGTGTGGGACCATTGTGCCTCGGAGGACCTTGAGCACAAGTGGAATGAAGTATCACTTAAGTTGGGTAAAGATGGTCTAAACCACCATCAGGATTGTCGACTGTCTATTGACAAATTGAGGGACTGGCCGTCCTTAATTTATTGTTGATGATAGACGGGAATCGTGTTGATTGGGATTGACTAGTTTTGCTAACTTTGGTGGCGCGTAAAGAGTTTTTGATGTTTCTTTTTGGAGGGTAGCCACTCACAACTTCGTGTGAAACTAATGGAGTGGGCTATGCCGCGGAGGCGAAAGAGGTGACTTTGGAAAATTTTGTTTGTGGGCACGAGGATCTTTGGGAACTAGAGTGTTTGAACCTTCGTGGTAAAATAATTTTTGGGTGGTGAACTCATTGTGTGATGTCTAGCTTGTGACTAGAGTTTGAAACCAGTGCGATCTTGTTAAGGGTCGCGGTTGGTGCACGGTTGTGCCTGTGTGTTGGTAAGAGTGTCTGTGTGACTTCACCCGGTGTTAGCATCTGTGTGGCTGCACCTAATCCTGAGGGATTTTGTTGTGTTGGTGATGGTAATAATTAGTTGAGTTGTTACTCTTACCCTTAGTTTCGAGGACGAAACTTCTTTTTGGAGGGTAGTAATGTAAGACCCGTAATTTCACTATACAGATTTTCTAAGGAACTCTAGTGATGGATACGAGTTTTAGGGTTTTTGGCGAAGCGGTTTTGTGAGTATCGTCGCATTAATGGAATTTTTGCTGAAATGGAGCCTGTTTTGTGCTCGTGCGCTGTAAAGGCACAAACTTTTGTCTTGTAATCCTCTTTTGTGAATAAGAAGGTTGATGGGGATTCAGAATAACGAGTTTTAGATTATTCTTATTTTTGGAAAAACGAGTAGGATTTTACCCGCGGATGGAAAATCTTACTGCGTCTGTTTTAAGTGAGGTTTCGGATGGGAGTTTTATATATCTGCACGAGTTAGGATATGTCCTGAGATTAATTTTCTGAGGTATGGAAGAAAATTACAGTCGCGGAAAAAGATTCGGCGATAAGTTTTGGAAATGTTAAACGTTAGACGTTCTTTCCGTAAGTTTTACGTTTTTGTGTTTTACGTTCGTCGCGTCGCGCGAGAGCTGTATACGAGACTTGTTAGGGATGAGTTGGAGATGTCTTGTGACTTTCTCATAAAGTAATTGATCCAATGGCTAGGGTTTAAGCTTGGACTTTTGACTTTGATCCAAGGGTGGATTGGCTATCAAGAGCTTTATAATAGTAAGGAGGTTTATGACTTGTGGACTTAGGAAATTCTCACAATTCACTCCTTTCTTTCTCTCTTTCACGTGGACTCCATTTCTTTCTTAACCTTCATCACAAATTTTCATTTCTTCACCATTTCACTCCATTTCAAGCTTGGAAGCTTTGAGGAAGATTGTAAAGAATCACTTTCTTAAGGTAACCACTCTTTTCCTTCTCATTTTTGATTGGTTAAAACTCTTGGAGTGATGAGTTTTAGTTTATGTTCATGAGATGGAAAGGTTAGGAATTGATTCTTGTTTCATGAAAGTTGTTCATGAGAGCTTAGGAAGCATGCTAGGCTTTGTTGTTTTTGTTTTCCATGAGTTGGTGAAAAATCTCATGAGAAAAGTTAGGGTTTTGGTTGGTTTATGTATTGATCAATAACATGTGGTTAGGTTGTAAGGTTTTGAAAAGAAAAGTTGTCTTTGAACCTTTGGGCGAAAGGGAAATGCGTTGTATGGTTTTGTTTTAGAAAATCCGATGAAAAATATTTTGGAGTTTATGAAAATATTTACTAAGTGTTTTGATTGAAGTTTTTGGGGTCAAAGTGGTTTAAAACTCTTGTGACATGTGGTGTCGCTTTTTACCTTGAAAACATGTTTGAAAATGATTACCGGACGGTTGAGGCCCGTAATAAAACTTGTGCTTGGATTTGGTTTTGATTTTGGAAATGAAAATCAAATAACTTGCACTCGAAGCAACCAACATGCTTTCGGAAATGTGTTGCTTGCTTATAAAAATGGTTTGCTTTTATGCCTTGAAAAAGTGTTGGGAACTAATAGAATCAAACTAGGCTTGGGGTGGAATAAGGAGTTGTGAGTTGCTGTCTTGTGCTGTCATGACAGGTGCAACTCGCTGAGCGAGTGGTTACTCGCCAGGGCGAGTGTCACAGGTCCTGACAACTCGCCAGGGCGAGCTCCAGAGCGAGTAAGACCAGTACTCTCTGCCTTCACTCGCCACCAACTCGCCAGGGCGAGCTCTGGAACCTTAAATTTTGGATTCTGATTTCTAAACTTGGTTTTTAGCCTTCTAATCCCTTTTTATTAAATTATGAAAGTGGTGGGGATAGGAAACGAGTTTTTCGGGTACTCGGAAAGTACGTAGCTTATAACGCAAGAAAACGGCCATTTTGCATTTCGAATTATTTAAGACTTTTGGCTTTTGTTTTGAGTCCTAAAAATAGTACAAATAACTCATGGTGGTTGATCAATACGATAGATTTTGGTATGGTATCCGAAAGAGTGAATTTTCCTTAGAAACCTTTAGAGTTTTTGGGGTTTTGATGTAGTTTCAATACATTGGGTTTGGAAACGATGTATTGATTGTCCGTTGCTTGTTTTAGGGAGCACGTAGTGTTGTGTGAACGTTTTGTTGACGGAAGCTTGCCGAGGTAAGGGCTCCACTTTATTTCCGTCTTTTCAAACGGTTTTGTTGAACATGCTTTAGATTTTGCTGTGTTGCAATTGGTGGTGTGTTTGGCATGTTTTTGTGATGTATTCTCGATATGAGATCGTGGTAAATACATGATTCGTTGTTTTACATATGATTGGAGATGTATGTATGAACATGTGATTAAATACATATGACTAGATGTATATGTATGTGTTGTTGTGGTGTGATTACATATGCGTGTACGATATGTATGTGTTGCATTAGCATATAAGGGGAATCGTGTGCTCAAGAATTCATAGTACGTGGTTATCGGGAATGGATCACGGGGTGCGATTATCGGGAATGGATCCACCTTACTCCTACGGGAATTATTGAGTTCAATAAGCGGTTATCGGGAATGGACTGCGGGGTGCGATTATCGGGAATGGATCCATCCTAACCCTTTGTGGTTTTATTGATTATGATTACTCTTCCGGAATTCATATGCATGTGGTAATGGGGAATCTACCACACTCATTGTAGAAGTCTGCATTAGGCTTGGTGTGCATTATATATATAAGCCCGTTGGTGGGAATTGCTTTTGTGTTAAAGAGCTTTCTCTTGTGTATGTGGAATTATTGTTATGTGTACAATCTTTCGCACCGGTTATATATATATATATACTTGTATTTTTGTGGTGACCCTTTCTTTCATTTGCGGGCTCATCCCACCCAGATGATGGGTTAGGTCGTGGCGACGACGGTGGCTGTTCCAGGCCCAGTGAGCGGTTGGAGCTTTAGCCTAGAATAGTTAGACTATGCGCCGGTGTGTTTTGTGCACCGTGCTTTTTGGATAGCATAGGGTCTCTAACTTGTTTTGTTGTAAGTATTCGAATACTTAGACTTGGGTTGTAATTATTCAGGAATACACTTTGCTTGTCGAAGCACCTTTTGGTAATGAGTTCTTTTGTATATTTGAATGCCGGTTCATTTAAAATATTTTATGCGCACTCTGAGTGTTAGTTGAAAAAGAAAAAAAAAATAATGCCCTTTTTGGCTTGTGAAAAATGGGGTGTTACAGAGATAAAGGGAGAGAGAGAGAGAGAGAAAGAGAGAGAGAGAGAGAGAGAGAGAGAGAGAGAGAGAGAAAGGGTTACGGTGGTGATGATTTTGGCCGGAAACACAAAATTGGTATACAATCCCTAAAGACATTATTCCTGCAATCAATCAGATAAGTAAATCAATCAATCAATAATCTAAACATGCATGCAAATGTGAATTGGGGTATGAAATTGAAAGAATAAAATGAAAAGCAATAAGATAGAAATCAAATACCTCATGATTTTGTGTTTTCAGCCGATTTTTGATTTTTTTGCCGATTTTTGTGTTTTCGGTTTTACTGCCGATTTTTTGTGTTTTCGGCCAATTTTCAATTTTTTTGCCGATTTTTGTGTTTTCGGCCGATTTTCGGTGTTTCGACCGATTTTTGTGTTTTCGGCCGATTTTTTGTGGATGAAATTGGAGTTTAGTAGCCGCCTAAATATCAAGTTGTGTTTGGAACCATAATTTTCTACTAATATATTAGTAGCCGCCTTAATATTATTTTGCAATTTTATTATTTTTATTATTAATATTATTATTTTACTTATTTTTTATTATTTTGTCAATTTTGAAAGATTATTTTTATCATTTTTGTATTATTTGAAAAAAATAGTTACAGTTAACTGATTAACTGAACCGATTAACTGGTTAACCAAACTGTTTGGTTCAGTTTATATTTTTACTAACAGTTCAGTTCAAAAAAACTGAACTGTTTTACAGTTCAAAAAAACTGAACTGTTTTACAGTTCAGTTTTTATGCAGTTTTGATTTTTAACCAAACCATGCCCACCGCTATAGATTAATATTCAATTTCTAATTATCTTTGTTATATTAATTGATAGTGTATCTGTGCATTTAATCTCAAGATTTGTATCTCATTCGTAATCATTCCAACTAATTATTTTGCAAATATTTCAAATGCTTTCGCTAAGCAATTTTTTAAAAACTCATTCTCTATTCAACCCCCCTTCTAGAGAATACCGCGCCATACATGCCAACATTCAAAACCTACAAAAGTGAAGGAAAGTAAGTGAAAGTAGCATGATTAGTATTATAAATACAATATTTTTTATATTTACAAAAATATGGGAGGATTTTCCTTCGATTACTTGCAAAATATGTTAATAAGTGTCTAAAATATATCAATGAAACCAATTACATTTGGCACTGATCAACTGTCTTAGTAGGAGAGGTGGGTGGTGGTGCACCGTTGCCACCATTGAAAAAGCATATTAGGAGCGGCCAATGGAAGCTTTGCACAACTTGCAGAACACCCATTGTCCAAGAAGGACGAAAATAATTTCTGCTAGAGGAAGAATATGTACTCTCCTATAGAAAGAGAAAGAAAATCTAGGTGAAGACAGACTTAGTAGTGCTTGCAAGAAAATCTAATCCTAGCAAAGCTAAGTTTGGGTGAGATCTGAATCAAAGAGCGGGTTGAACGTTGAATGTGGCGACCAAGGTTTGAAATTGCGGACCGCAACGCGTGATGCGGCCGCAATATTGCGGATGCGGACCGCAGCGCAACCGCATCAGGCCGCAATTGCGGTGTGAACTCAAATCACACATGATGCGGCAACGAAACCGCAACGCAACAACGTTTTTCCGCAACGCAACGGCGCATTGACCGCAACAGACCGCAACAGAAAAAGGTGTTTAAGAAAACAGAGATCTCAAATCAATTTTACAAAAGAGAAAGAAAAAAATAACCTATTTTCCTCTTTTCAATCAGTGTACTTTGCTGTCTATGAAGGTATGTTACTCTTCCTTTCATTGGTGTTGTTGCGTTGTGATCTACTAGATGAACAATTGAAGATTTGGAGGAAAGAAGAAGATGAAATATTATTGTTTGGAAGTTTGGTGTGGTTAAGTTTGGTGTCTGGGTTCCATTGATTTGGATTTGAAACATTGTGTGCCTTTTGATCAATTTTTGGTATCTGGGTTGTAAATGGGAAGAGAAATCAGAACTGAGTAGGTTGTTTGTTGTTTGAAGCACCTTGTGAATCTACTACTAGTTTCTAAAAATTCTTATTAAAATTAATTATAATAATAATTTATTTATTTAATTGGGTAGTGGGGGGAACCGGAAATTTAATGGGGGAAGCTGGAAAATGTCAGTGACAAATTTTTTATACAAAGATTAGATGGAGCTCAAAGTGATGATATATAAAGAATTACAATAATTATAGTTTTTTTGTGTATTTGTGCGGATAGAAAATTATTTCACGCCGCAACAGACGCAATTGGCATCGCAACGACCGCAGTGGCCGCAATCGCAACACCCGCAACCGCATCCGCATCGGCGACCGCAACCGCAATTTAAAACCTTGGTGGCGACAATGGTGGTTCTTTTGGAGTCAGCATTGGTGTTGTATCTCTCTTAGAAGAGTTGAGATAAATTATCCTAATATTGTTTTATGGTATGAATAAAAAAAGAGAAAAAACTAAATGAGGGAAAATGAAAGATAAAGAGCACACTCAACGAATTTTGGTATAATTGTGGGTTTTTTTTTTCTACCAATTTGCAGTGTTTAACTAAAAATTTCAACACCTCATTAATGAATGCCAATTCTTCCCTCAGTTTGCGGGGGTTTAGCAGAACCTCCACTAAATAGCCCATTTTTTGTGGTGAAAGACGAAGGCTTAGGAACCCTAGCGTACCTTTATGAGTATCTCGAATAACAAATCAATTCTTTTAACATCGATTAAAGTCAACACAAGGTAAACTAGCCACCTGTTATATTGGTTTTAAGAAATTGCAAAGGAAAGCGGGCCTCCATGCAAGCATTTGCAGATAAAATTCGTCACGGGTACGAGGTATGAAATAAATGGATAAATAAAAATATTTGTTAATATTTAAGATGAAATGTATGAATATTATTATGTGTTAATATTTGTTTTACTTTTTTAAAAGAGGTTGAAGAAATTTTAGGTAGCTAAAAAAAATATTAGCATCCATGGATATATCTAAATATCTGCTAAGTGGGTATTCGAAAGAATATGGAGCGGATACGAATATCACATATATATATATATATATATATATATCCAACATGGCGGACACGAAAATCAAAACTCGCTATTTTCAGTATAAGTTACAAAACCAAATATAATAAAACTAAAAATTTGTGTTTTATTTTACTTTCTCAACCTATACAAAAAAATTATTATGTTAGAAATAAAAGTTATAAAACTCAATATAATTTTGTCAACCATATTTGATTTTATCAACCATATACAAAAGAATATTACTAAAAGTTATTATAATTTTTTTTTTTCTAAATTGTTATAAAACTCAATATCATGAATGCGTTAGTTTTAGATTTTTTTAAGAAAAGACCTATTTTTCTTAAAAAATCTATTGTAAAATTTGGATAGTGTTTGTTATAGATTTTTTAAAAATTATTTTCTATAAAAATTATTTTTAACCCAAAAATGAAAAGATATTTCTAATAGCTTTACAAGAATCAATTTTTTTTTAAACTAAGAAACCTAAATGTAGGAACTTCCTATGTTAAAAAAAAATGATTTTTTTATAATAAACAAACAGAAAGTAGCTTTTGATTTTTTTTTTTAAAATCTCTAATTATTTTCAAAATAAAATCATTTTTTTAAAGCTTAAACAAACGCACCTTATACCAATAAAACCCTTGTTTTTTAAAGTAGTCACACACACACACACACACACACATATGAGGAGGGATCTGTTAACTTCGGGAGTAAGTCTCCATTGACTTACTCCGCTTAATAACTCGATATCGGCATTATATTTTTTTGATCCAACCGTTGAATTCAAAGATCTCATTGAGTAGATCAACTCCACAAATTTTTATAAAAATTCAAAATCGTTTGATACTTTTTATGAACACTTCAATTGAACGTACGAAAAACTTTTAGAAAAAACCGTTGATTCAATAGTCTAAAATACATAACTACATTTTTTGAATTTTATAAAAATTTGTGGAGTTGATCTACTCAATGAGATCTTTAAATTCAACGGTCGGATCGAAAAAATATAATGCCGATATCGAGTTATTAAGCGGAGTAAGTCAATGGAAGACTTACTCCTGGAGTCAACGGATCCCTCCTCTATATATATATATATATATATATATATATATATATATATATATACTTTCAATCCAACAGTGGATTTTGTAAAATTTGTATTCGTTAAAGCGTTATTAAGCGGTGTAACATTACTCAAATGTTACACCGATGTAATTTGATCTCTCCCCATACGCTCAATAACGCTTTAACGAATTCAAATTTTACAAAATTCACCGTTGGATTGAAAGTTTATATCATATAGATCATCTATGTTGAGTTTTACAAAAATCTAAAATTGTTTGACATGTTTTTAAGGCGCATTAAGATTAACGTAATGATATTCGATAAAAACGCATAAACCGTTAATCTTGACGTGTCTCAATAACATATCAAACGATTTTAGATTTTTATAAAACTCAACATATATGATCTACACTACAAAAAAAGCGGTCATTAGCCACGGTCAAAACTGTAGCTAAAAGTGCCATTGACCGTGGCTAATAAAGTTTGCCACGGTTATTTTGAGGGTGGCTTATACAGGCGTTGCAAAAATTTAGCCACGGTTAAAATTGGTTTTTGCCACGGCAATATCAAGTGTGGTAACATTTGAGCAACCACGGTTGTTTATCAATTAGCCACAGTCTAACCGTGTCAAAACAGTGGCTGTGAGAGTTAAGAAAATTAATTTAGCTACGGTTGTAACCGTGGCTAATTAATGCATTAAATATTGCCACTCCTATAACCGTGGCTAACATTGTTTTTTTTTTTTTTTTAAGCTGCTATTCTTTCATGCTTTGTTTTGGTCTTTCTTTTCTTACACTATTCAAACTCAATAAATAGATATATTCAGACTTTATTAACACTAAATTTATAGATCATGATAACATTCAAATGCATAAAATACAGGGAAGCCCATAACAAGTATTGAAATACCATGACTTCCTCCTACTATACTTGGTTAAAGACATAGAGAAAGTGATGTCAAAAGTATACAAAAAGAATGAAACCGTTAACAATATAATATAGCCATCAAAATTTTGAAAATACCTTTAGTGCTAATTTGAATTGATCCCAACAAAAAGCATGTAGTAAAACAAAACACTGAAATTTCATAACCAATCTTACTATGGCATATCAACATTACTAGATTAATATATTCGAGTTAGCAATATAATATATTTGAGTTCAAGATTATTTACCTTTCCGCAAACTTAATGGTGTCTCTCAATATTTTTAACATAATACCTTTTCTTCTGAGTAATGGCAGACATAACAACACCGCTGTTTTGGGTTTTCAATCCTTGCTCCTTCTTCTCTGTGCGAAACTTGAACCCGTTAATATTATATCCATGAAATCTCCTTGCGATGTTATTTGGCCCTCTTGCAAGCCACTCGATTTCACTTGTAATATCCATAAAATCATCCTTTCTTGCAACCTATTAGTTTTATAAATTATGAGATTTTGAGGTGAAAAATATTGAATAAAAAAATATATATATACACACACACACATAGACTTATACATATACATTCTTACATATTCTTTAAACCACTCGTGAAAATGTTGGTGAACATATTCTTCCACAACTCTAGTTGAGTTTCTTTTGCCACGATACATTCTAGTAACCTCGGTCTTAAACTTCCTAGAATAAGTTTTTGGTTATTACATGTTCTATTGAAATTGATGATAATATGAATATTAACTATATGAAAAAACATAAAACTTACTCACGAAATGGATCAACTAATCCACAATTGGCTAACACATAGCGATGAGCTTGAATCATCTCCATGTTTGGAAGGGAAAAAATCTTGGTAAGTCCAATAGGCTTACCCAATATAGGAAACAACTTCAACAAAATAGTTGATTCACTACTAGAACTAACCCCATTGTCATCGTCATTGCGTCTTGGTCTATTGAACCTTGTTTCAATGTCCCCATCCTCCAAATATCTTGAACAAAATGTAAGACATTCTTCCACAATGTATCCTTCCGCTATACAACCTTCAGGTGCAGCCTTGTTACGAACATACGATTTTAAATGTCCAAGGCTCCTACAAAATAAAAAAGAATGAGTTAAACAAAATAAAATCATTACAATTTGTCATTAACTAAATACAAATACAGTATACCTCTCAACAG
Organism: Trifolium repens; assembly: GCA_030408175.1. Classification (NCBI taxonomy): domain Eukaryota; kingdom Viridiplantae; phylum Streptophyta; class Magnoliopsida; order Fabales; family Fabaceae; genus Trifolium; species Trifolium repens. The sequence continues at coordinate 40,612,452 of CP125846.1, forward strand.
GATACATCCATCTATAATGCACGGGTCCAGCAAGCATTGCTTCCTCTCCAAGATGAATAACCAAATGAACCATAATAGTGAAGAAAGATGGAGGGAATATCATCTCCATATGGCAAAGGGTCAAAGAGATACGTTGTTGGAGTTTTTCTATAACTTTTACATCTAAAACTTTGCAAGATAGTTCTCTAAAGTAGTTACATAGCTCTATCAACACTGAAGCAACTTCTTTAGGAAGAGATTTTCTAAAAGCAATTGGCAAAAGATGTTCCATTAGAATATGTGAGTCATGACTCTTCAAACCAGATACCTTGCGCTTCTTAAGATCTTCCATCAACTCTCTTATTTTTTTCAACTCTTCATGACTTGCATCTTTTATTGTTGTAGAGTGGTCACTATTAGGAAGACTTGATGAGCTAGATTCTTGAAATCCTTGACCACCTAAGCCACCAAATACATCATTCAACATATCTTGCATTGGATATTGCCCAATCGGCACTTCTTTTACTTGACTTGATGACCCAACACTAGAACGAACATTCTTTTCCCCATGCATGTACCAAACTGTGTACTTTCTTAGAAATCCCTTTTGAAGTATGTGACTAAAAACTTCAATTCTGTTACCCAAATAACCAAATCTACATACAGAACAAGGACACAAGATTGTTCCATCGCATTCTGGATTTGAAAAGGCAAAGTCCAAAAATTGGACTGCCCCATTCAAGTAATCTTTCGATTTTATTGGCTTGTTAATCCAGCTCTTATCAATCATAATCGGATGAAGCTGTTTATAGATTTTAATTAATAAAATTATTAAAGCATATTTAACACTAAGACTTAAAACTATCAACTACTACCAGACCAAATAAGTAGTATGCAATGTGTTAATTGGAATGCCATGTACTTATCAACTAAATCTAACATAATGTCTATGAGGGGCAATCCAACATAATGTCTATCTCTACCTCATGCTAGAGTTTAGATTTCATAAACATGCTGCAACACATTAACACTCCTACTCATAATATGAATTTTAAATTTAACAATTCATGAGACTTAGTTTCAGGGGAAATATTTACAAACAACTGCCAAGCTTAAGACAAACTTTGAATAAAGGAGCAGAAAATTCATCATAAATAAAATCACGAATAGAGTAAATAAGAATAGTTATTTACTAACCTTTATATCAGTGACAACTTGTGAAATTGGCTCTTTTGAATTCAGATACGCACATGGACATATTGTGCTACTAAAAGAAAGAATACCATGAACATCTCTTTGGCTGTATTCCACTCCAAACACAATACCTCATTGACTAGGAATCATGCTAGTTTTCCTAGCATAAGCAAAGATACCACCAGCTTCAATTACCGGACCGATATCTCTAATCGGCTTCAAATAGATCCTTGACAGCAAGAAAAAAAACACAGACCAACACTAAACCCTCAATCCCGCATCACCGCTGCATACACATTATTGGTTTTGCCATTCATTAGAGGAATTGAAAACCATGATGACATAACTAATGAAGGTTTAATCTAATAAACTGTATTATTTCTATTCTATTCTATCTATGAAAATGTTTATTGTTATGAATCATTCAAATTCACATCTAATGCAGTCATGTTAGTATGTTATACATCATGTTATGCACTTGTTCTGAAAAGTAACTAACATGCTTAAAATAATGTATATGTTTGCAGGTAGATGGTGTAAGATTATTTGTGGGACTTCTCCAAGATACAGTTTGTCATGACTGCAATTCAATAACCATTCTAGAGCAATTGCAGCAGGGTTGAAAGCATTTAAACTATTATGTCATCATGGTTTTCAATTTTTATTCATCATAGTTTAAAAGAGTAATAAAGACTAACACACAACAATTACATAATGCACATGTTTGCTTGCTATCTCACACCATGCTGCTACTATCCTATCCTTCATATTTGGTCTACTTATTTGCAATGTTCATCACAATCTAGTGGTCATCACTAAAACAACAGACATGTCACTAGTACATACATACACACTAAAGGCTTTTTGAATGTGAGAGGGCAAAAGCTACTAACTAGACTATCATTTCTAACAAAGCTACTAACTAGTCCATCTATTTGCTTCAATAATTCTTCCATGATTTTGACATCTCTTTACAACAAAGCTATTATTGCCCCAAGACTCAATTCATATAGTATGTGGCTACTGGAAATTCAATAAAACAATCAATCTACAAGAAAGTATAATTGCATTAAGAAAATGAGGGCAATGTCTCAACAAAATTCAAGTATAAGCTAGCTACTAACATCATCTTAAAACTACAAGGACACAAACAATTCACATAAACAATTATAAGAAACATGGACAATAGAGTCACAAATTTCAATCAAATTCCAAAATCATGATAACATATTCCAAATTTCAAACTCACTACTGCATATTGAAGCCAAAACATGAGACAATAGAGTCACAAATTTCAATCAAATTCCAAAATCATGATAACATATTCCAAATTTCAAACAAATTTCAAACTCACTACTGCATAGTGAAGCCAAAACATGAGACAGGCATAGAAATTTCAATTTACCTAACAGTAGAAGTGAAATTAGATCAAAATAAGGAAATATTAGAAAAGAGTGAAATCAGAAAAGAAATCATACGGTGAAGAGTGAAATCCGGTGAACAACTACTCCACGTCGAAGAGTGAGCGGCGAATCACGCAAAAATCGGCGTCGAAGGGAATAGAGAGAGAACGAGCTAACGGCGGAACAGAGAGCGGTGATAGAAGCGTTTATGAGAAGAGAGCGCGGTGGAGGATTGGCGGTGCTTGTGCTGGTGTCGATCTGGTGCGAGATTGGAAACGTTGAGAGAAGAAATTGAGAGAAGAAATTTGCGAAGAAATTTGGGAAATTGGGAGAAGAAATTGAGAGTAAGAAATTGAGGGAGAATGAAAATACAAAGCGCGCGTGTTGTTTCTGGAAAGAGATGGATTAATTTCACCATAGTTATAACTGTGGCAAACATATATTTATTTTAAATGAAAAATGGGATTATTGTAGCCACAGTTAGAACCGTGGCAAACGTATACATTTAGACACAATCAATATAACTGTGGCTAATAGACTGTGGCTAATGAGAGGATTTTTTGTAGTGCTATATGATATAAACTTTCAATCCAACGGTGGATTTTATAAAATTTATATTCGTTAAAGCGTTATTAAGCGGTATAAGATTACTCAAATGTTACACCGGTGTAATTTGATCCCTCCCCTATATATATATATATATATATATATATATATATATATATATATATATATATATATATATATATATATATATATATATATATATATATATATATATATATATATATATATACCGAGCAACTAATAGTATATGATTATAAATAATCAATCTTTCAATAAAAATAAATAAATCAATTTTTAAAGAAGCATTCATATCTTAAATAAGGTATCTCAACAAATATAGTAAAGTATAAATTAATTTTACTTTAATAAATTTCATTAATCACTGACTACTTAATTTATTTATTAATTGTTACACTAACTATATAATTTATTTCTTTCTTGGTTACATAACTAACAACGCATTAAAAACAACAATTTTTTTTTTATAAATATTAATTATACTTGGTAGAAAAAAATTATACAAATTTCAAAATAACATTTTTTTAACTAGTACTAAAAAGTAGCAGTTAGCAATTGGAAGTTTTTTTTTTTTTTTGGTGATTAGGTTTTGGGTCATATTAATATGTGCTCTAAAACTATCTAAATAAGTGGAAGGTTCTATAGCAAAGCAAAATTAGCGGATGCTTCAACTGGAGTGGGAAGTGGAGGTAACACATACGTATAGAGAGGCAAACAAGTGTGAAGACAAGATGACTATTGTTGGATGTTCGCTTGAGTATGAAACCACTTTGTTTGAAGGGAGTTACTGCCTCTAGAGTTACTACCTCAAGATGGCTAATGATAGAATGAGGATTACTACCTTTAGAGTAATTATTGTGTAATTTTTTCTTTTTTCGGGCTTAGGCCGTCCTTTTTATCAACAAAAAAAAACAATCCAAATAAAGAAACTTAGCATTAAATAATTCAAAGAAATTAATGTTCGAAAGGAGTATTTCACAAGTACCAAGAAAAATATTTCTATATAAAACTCCTTAATATGTGTCCTTAAGGGCACAAGTTAACATTTCCCTTAGTTTTTCCCTTTTTGTTTAGTTTTTTTCCTTTTCGTTTTAGATTCCTTACAAAAAAAGCAACAATTAGCATTTGCTTTATTTTCATGGATCATGCTAAATTGTGCTTTTGTAATACTTGTTAAGCATAAAAAAAATGTTGAAAAGACAACTTCCACAATTTTGAAACATTTAATACTCCATTACAAAAAATTTCTTTATTAATAAGCTTAACTAATATCCTTCGGAAGACTGTTTAGCACTTTCCTATTCTTATTACTATAATTTCTACAATTATTATCGTTGTATAATTTTTGTTAAAAAATTGAGGATAAAATGTGTTTTTCGTCCTTAATATATGCGATTATTTAGGTTTTTGTCATTGTAATTAGTACAAATTTTGATTTTTGTCATTATAATTTGTGCCAACTGCAAAATTTAATTTTAATCCCTCTAATTTGTGTGATATTCCGGCATTAACAACTAAAATCTAAGTAATTTGAAATTACAGGGGCAAAACGAAATGATTTTTTTTCCAACAACTAGAACTCAAATTTACAAATTATACGGGACCGAAAAACACATTTTATCAAAATAAAAAAATCTATCAAACACATAAGATAAATTTTTAGGGAAAACAGTCATTTTGGTTCCTAAATGTACAACTCGCTGTCATTCTGGTCTCTGACTCAAGAAGAAATACAAAATAGTCCCCGACTCTGCAATCCGTTTGTCAGTTTGGTCCCTGACGTTAAAAATGACCGTTAATTTTACAAAAAAGTTGATGTGGCATTTTTTAGCCCACGTGGTACGCTGAATAGACACGCTAAGTAGACACATAAGGACATGGACTAAATTGACACTGCATTAACAAAAAATTTCAATTTAAATCCCTAATTCCCAAATCTATTTCTCCATTGTTATCTTCTTCTCTATTGCTCTTGTTGATGTTGTAACATCTCATTTTATTTATTATTCGTTTTAAGTTTAATTGTTTATGTTTTAGTGAGGTAGAATGTTTTATTAGTCAATAGTGTAGGATAATTAGTTTTACCGCGAAATATAAGTTAATGAGCGAGTGTACAGTGTTAATGGGCCTTAAGCCCATTGGGCCTAAGACCAAGGGAGAGCGGCACCATTTAGTGGCATAGCTAGAGAGAGAAGTTCATTTTTCTTGTTCTTGGAGAAAGTAGAGAGAAGGAAGAGAAGAGAGAAAGCTAGGGCAAGAGAGAAAGAGAAGATATTTCAAGAGGATGGACTAAAGTTTTCAACTAATCTAAGGTAAGAGAGTAGATTCTTAATCATGAGTGATCCGAGAAAGGGGAGAATATCGATTTCTCCGCTCACAAACTTTCTCCGCTCATTTTCGTTTTTGGGGTGGGAGATTTTCTTAAAAGAAGTTGAATTTTGTTGTTCCTAATAAGTTTAATGAACCTATAATATGATGTATGTACGAATTTAAAGGGAAAAATAGGAATTTGTAGATGTTTGAATTAATTTTCTTGAGTTTTATGAGTTTTTGAGTAAATGTGTAAATTCTTACTTTATGGTATGAAATGATGTAGATCTTTGAATCTAATTGTATTTTTATGTGTATAATCATATGTGTTAACTTAAATGAAGCCCACTTATGATTTATAACATGAAAAATGGAATTTTGAAGTGATTTTGTACTTAACCCGTAAGCTAAGGTTCGAGAACAGGTACTGCTCGCCGAGCGAGCAGCCACCGAGACCTGGGTTCTTGAATGCTCGCTACAAGGCTCGCTGAGCGACGATTAGCGACCATGCTCGCCAGTCTTCGCCAGTTAGCATTTTCAGTCTGACTTTCTTCACCAGTGCTCGCCATTCTTCGCTGAGCGAACATACCTGAACTTATTTTATTTTATTTAAGTTTTATATGTGATTGGAGTGTGATAACATGTTTCATTGGTATTCCTATGCAATGATTAATTGTTGGTGTCGATGTTTAATTGGAGTATTGAATATGTGTATCTAGATTGCAAATTATCTTGATGTTGGAGTAAGTGGATTGTGTTCTACTTAATTTATGGAGATGTCTAATACCTAGTGTATTGACTATGTGTGAGTATTCATGAGCATACATGCATTCATGAATTGTATATGGAGTTAGAATTATATATTCTAAAAATGGAGAATTATCGGGTTATATGTAACTGATAATGGAGAATATTAGAGGTAAAATACTCTAATAAAGACGAATGGTACCACATGCATTAGTTGTGTCTATGGTGACATGTCATTGGGTGTGACATTAGATGCATTAGGAGAATGTGCATTTATGTGTTAAGTGATTAATTGTGCTTGTGTGGTGAATTTTGAATACTTGTATATGTGTTAAGATTATGTTGATGAGTTAAACTTGAATTATGTTTATAATTTCATTGGAGTAGTAAGTGTACCTTATACTTATGATTTGTGGATTATGTGATCTAACTCTCTTATTTTGTGTTAATTTCTGAACTTTGGGGTTCAGATTCCCAGGTTGACGGATCCGCTCAGTGGTAGGAGTTCGTGCTTTGAGTAGCATACTTTTTGGTGAGGATTTTAGCGGTGCTACTCCTAAATTAGATTAGCTTCTGATGAGTTGTATAGGGTTATGCTCTGATATTGTAACAACGAGTCGGGATCGTTTGTTTTGTATTTGAATCATAATATTTACCTTGCTAATCATGTAATTATAATATTAACATGTGTTGGAAACTTGGTTAATGTTTGATGCCACTTCCAATTATTTTAATGTTAATGTTATAAGTTGGTTGATTCAGAAAATGTTCGCATTTCTTAAGCTTTATAATTGTTTGATTTATTTCCGCTGCTGTTTTATTTGAATGAAATTGTATGCATGCTTGAATATGTATTTATTCAGTTCCGTTTTATAATCAAATATTTTGGTAACGCCTTAATTTGCTAAGTGTTTGTTTGTTTATATTTAATAAATACGCGCTTGAGGGGTTAGGGTGTTACAGATGTTGTTGTTCTTCTTCCATATTTTTTTGGGGCCACACAAGAGACCGTGTAACAGCCCGAGCCTTCGGCGCTCTCGGCACTATTACCTCACGACCTTCTCCACCCCCCTCAATAGTGGAATTTTTTCCTTTCATTGAGAATCAAAGCATGTACCCTAGGGTTCAAGTACATGTTCAATCCATTCTCACTGGTAGTGAGAATGGATTGAACATGTACTTGAACACCCAGGGCACATGGTTCGATTCTTACGGCAAACAAAAACTCCACTAGTGAAGGGGGTGGAGAATGTCGTTAGGTAATAGTGTCGGGAGTGCCGAATGTCCAGGCTGTTACAGACCGCATTATCACAAACAACCATAAAACTAAGTAAGACCTTTGGGAGTAGAAAAGTTTTCCAACTTGACATGAATATGCTCTATTGATGTTAAAATCAACTTCTCTATCACTAGGTGCTGCAGAACCTTGGTACACTATGGAATCACTAGGATTGAAACATATTAACGAGGGTAATGAAGAATAACAAACCACAAAAATAGATAAGAAGAACAATAGAGAAGATATTCATTCATTCAAAATCGTAGAATACATCCAGTGGCGGATCCATGCATTGTAGATTGGGGGCTCAAGCCCCCACAAGTTAACCCAATTTATTCATCATAATATTATTATATATGCTTTATTATAAACAAAATGTCATTATAATATTTTAAGCCCCCATAAAATTGTAAACAAAATGCTATTATAAATTTTTAAAGCTCCCAATAAGTTTTCTGACAAAAATTTATCATTGTTAAACATTAAAGAAAATTTTGTATCTATATACACTCTGGTAACAAAAAAATAATTAAACATCAAAAATATCTTTTTACTGGTTGTAATATTTTTTAGCCCCCACCTCCAAAATTTTCTGGATCCGCCACTGAATACATCGTACAATACAAATTCAAAATCGCTAACAACTGTAAAGGATGAATCTGTAAACAAACTCACAGCATCCAAGTTAATAGCATACAACGACAAAATGCCTACAAATATGATGAAACTATAGTGTCTGAAATACCCATGCTTCCAGATCTGCAACGTTGATAACGCCAAAATCATTGTTTGAATCTGCACTTGATCGAATCTAATATGACAATTTGAATAGAACAAACACCGCACAAGACGGGAAAACAAAACAATGTCGCACCAAGACGACGAATAACACAGCGTCGCACTATAAGATGACGAAATCACACAAAAATAAAAAGCTAAATATATGTGGAAGTCACTTATTTGAATAAAAGAAAGAAAAAAAACGATTTAGAATGAATGAATATCCTTTAGGCAAAAAAAAAAAAAAAAGAACAATAGAGAAGAACATAGAAGAAGAATAACAATAACGACAATTTTTAATGTTAGGGACCAAACTTATTAATGGATTGCAGAATCAAAGAGTATTTTTTTTTTTTTTGAGTCAGAGATCAGAATGACAGCGAGTTGCATATTCAAAGATCAAAATGACTGTTTCCCCTAAATTTTTCTTTCAAATTAAAATTTTTTCATACTGTTGAGTAGGCATTTTTGTAAATTTCTTTCGAACTAAATTTTTCAAACCAAATTGTCCATTTTTGTAAATTATGATGACCAAAAGAAAATCCTCTCTAACCAAAAAAAAAAAAAGAAAAAAATATAGGGTTGTAAGAAAAAGGGTGCTTGGTGGCCCTAAAGTCTAGTGAAACGATGTATAGCTGCAAAAACTGTTATATATGTGCCTCCTTCGCCCACCCTCAAATCTAACTCTACTCTATTCTATTTCATTTCCCCAACGTACTCTACTCACTCAGCCCCAACCACCAACAACCCCTCCCTCTCTTCCTTCTCTCTCTCTTTCTCTTCACATCAATCAAACATAGCATAACATAAACATATAACAACACATCATAGCATCTAACAACAACAACTACTACATATTCATATTCAGTTTCTCACATACATAGCCACAGTGAGTGAGTGCATGATCCACCAATGGCTTCTGCCTGTGTCAACAATATCGGTATTCCTTCTTCAATTTCAGCTGAAACTACTTTCTTCCAATGGGAACAACCCGAACCCGATTTCGAGTTCCGTCTTCAAGATCCCGTTACCATGCTTCCCGCCGATCAACTCTTCTCCGACGGTAAACTCGTTCCTCTTCACTTCAAACCAACTACCTCCTCTTCCTCCGCCACTACTTCTCCTAAAAAAATCAACACCTCCATAACTACTACTACCTCTGACCCTATTCTCTTCTCTCCTAAAGCACCTCGTTGCTCTAGTCGCTGGAAAGATCTCTTAGGTTTCAAAAAACTCTACAACAATTCTACCCAAACAAAAACTACCACAATGTCTTCTTCCTCTAACAAATCGTTCAAACAACTTCTAAACCGTCACAGTAAAACGACGTCGTCTAATTTGGAGAACGGTTCTCTGAATCTTCCTTTGTTGAAAGACTCAGACAACGAATCACTCTCGATCTCTTCTCGTCTCTCGCTTTCTTCGTCTTCTTCGAGTCACGACCACGACGATCTCCCTCGTCTTTCTCTTGATTCAGAGAAACCTAACCCGATTTTAATTCACCGGAATCCGAACCCGAATCCGAATCCAAGGATCCGGTTAGTGAAACCTAAAGCAGGTTCGGGTTGTTTTGATGGAAACAAAACGGATCAGCATAATAACAGTAACACAAACCGGGTCGGGAGGAGTCCGATCCGAATGGAATCATCATCATCATCATCATCCAATACGCAAGGGTGCAGGGGAGTTTCAGTGGATAGCCCTAGATTGAACTCATCAGGGAAGATAGTTTTTCAGAGCTTAGAAAGAAGTTCGAGTAGTCCAGGTAGTTTCACTGGTGGGCCCCGCTTTAAGCACCGTGGAATGGAACGGTCTTATTCGGCTAATGTTCGGGTTACACCGGTTCTTAATGTTCCGGTTTGTTCTTTACGAGGTGGGTCGAAATCCGGTTCGGTTTTTGGGTTCGGTCAGCTTTTTTCATCACCGCAGAAAAGAGAATCTACAATTGGTGGGGGTGGTAATAGCAAGAATCATCATCATCAACATCAACATCAACACAGTGTTAGGCATCAACAACAGAAACACCCTTAGTGAAAAGAGGGTAACGTAACGGTTAATTTTTAATTAGGATGTTTTTTATTGTTTTGGTTTTTGCCCTTTTTTTTAAGGTTAATCTATGTTCTTGAAGTATGATTTTGGAATGAAAATATTGCAGGAGGAAGGACATTGTTAATTTTTGAGGGGTTTGGTTAGTTGGTTGATTTGCATTTTTTTGATTAACAGGTTTTAGATTTAGATTAATTAATGTAAATAAGCATAACAAGGTTGGATTCTTAGAAGATGCTGTTGAGTATGTTTTCATTAATGGTTCTTAGGATCTAGTTCTTCATGTTTCTAACTCAATTTTGTTTTTTCAGTGCAATTTCATTGCTGCTGTTTGTAAACACATGAATTGGAATATGGAATCTTCACCTTTTTTAATTTACTTTTTTTTTTCATTAAAAAATTATGTTTTGAGATCCGTGGTTGTGTTATGTTGAGCTTATCTCGTTCTATATATGCTTCTTGAGTTTTATTATTATTTCTAGAAATTTGAAAATTCATTTAATCACTTAAAATTATTTAACTGAATAATTTTTATTTTTATCATGTAATTTAGTAATTTGAAATTTCACATAAAAGAATAAATAAAGTGTCTCTATCAGCTAAATTAAGGTCATGATACATTAATTTAGTCATTTATAATAATTAAACACAAATTAATATTTGACATTTTTATGTTGGATACAAATTAATTCTTAATTCATTAGAATAGAAGATTGATTTTCTAGAAGTCCTAGCTCAACTGACAAATGTCAAAATTACTAGGTCGGACGTCATGATCCGGGTTCGAACCCGGGACCTCACAATTGTGTGTGAGTTTAATTTCAGTTGATTACCACTTCTTTTAAGACAAAAAAAATAGAAGACTGATTTATTTTTAATATAAAAATATTAAGAATTAATTTAATTTTTTTTGTCTTAGAAACTAATTTAAATTTTATTTGTGTGAAAGATTAAATTGGGGCGTGAGATAATTGTGATACCAAAATGGGTCTTGTTTTTATTTGTTGATAATTTATAGAGTCATAGACTGTGAATTAATGGGAAATGATGCCAAAGATTCAAACAGAGGCGCCAGCTCTGCTGAATTATTTTTTTGCACGTCAGTCTGATCCCAAAACTTTATGTCTCACTACTATTTTATTTTCACTCTCTGCTTGCATTTAAAACACACTGTACACTTTTTTTTTTAGCTAAGTGACAAATTACTGTTTCATTATATTTTTTAAAAATATTACTATATAGTAATAATATATATTAAATTATTAAATTTCTTGAGACGTTAATGGGAGATGCAAGATAGGAAATGACTCTCTGGCTAAGTGGTCGGTGGTCCAAACCTGAGATGTTAATGGAAGATTGAATTGAGTGGGACAAGTTTCTCTTCTTTTAATCAAAATGTGTACTTTGTTTGGGGACATAGTATGAGTTCCCAGAAGGGATTATCAATCTTCAATCAATTATTTAATTCAATTTCTCTATTAACAAATAAAGAGTTTTCCTTCCTTTAATTCTTCTTTCATTTCATTCAAGTTATAAAGATTTTTCTCTTATAGACATGATTATGGGGTCCGAGTATATGGTAGGTCCATTTCCTGTTTGTTGCAAGCAATTTGATATGTGTTAAACCAAAGTGCATAATTGAAGGAATGATTTTCTCAAAAGTTCATTGCCTTTGGACCCCTTTTTACATCTTTTTTTATCGTATTCTCTCTTCAATAGTGATAGATATGTTTCTAGTTCCGTGGTACTCTCTATGTATATAGACACAAGCCCGACTCTCATGGAAACGTTACTATCTCATCCATTACTAACTTGTAATTAAACCTAATTAGTTAGCCGATCCGGTTTATTTATGTTTGGATTAGTGTTAAATTTGACAAAATCAATCATTCGTTAGTTGGTTTAGTGGTGATTGACGCTAAATTTGGTAGGGAGAATCATGATTCGACCTTCTGTAACTGCGATCGGGAGAGGGCGAGAACCACTTGATGACAGAATTGATCTCTGAACCAAATTAAACTGACGGTGAACGGCTAAAAAAGACAAAATCATATTATTGTTATAATTTCATAATTACTTTAGAGTATAACTTTTAATAAAATTGTGTTTGTCAAAAAAAAACCTTTTAATAAAATTGTAAAACTCACCTGAAATTCTAATAAACTCGCTGTCAATTCAAACATGCATTAATTTTCATTGTAAACACAAATATCCACAACTTATTAGAGGTAAGAGAAGAAGAGAATATGCACTACTACCTCCGTTCCATTTTATTAGAACTATTTTGATTAAATGGTATTATTCACTTATCATGTTTTGACCATACTTTTTAAATAATATATAGATATAAATATAAACATATAAGATCTTGTTTGATTTATTTTGATGAGTATTTTCAAAATATTGAATTTTTATAATTTTTACTAATAGAGAATTAAAGATATTAGTGAACAAAATCATGTATTGGCATACGTGCAGTAGTCAAACTAGTTCTTTTATTTTGAGACGGATGTAGTATAAGTTAAGACTTAGGAATGGATTCGTTTATTAAAATAAATAAAAGATAGAGATATGGTAAAAGCACGTGATTAACATCAAGTTGGCATAGTTTTGAGGTTGGCAATGGCAACCATAAAATCCAAATCCCATGTGAGAGCGTGGTTTTTTAGTTGCCTTGCTTGATTAAACAAATGACTAGTCTCGTGTCTGGACTTTGGATGAGTGTAACGGATGGAGATGGAACGAACGAGACAAGTTCTTTTCCAATTAATTAATTAATGGTAATAATACCACTAATATTTTAATAGATATTATGTTACTTAATGGATTTTTTTAGGCATATTAAAAGCATTATAAGACCCTTACAGAAAAAATAGTATTATATTACTCCCTCCGTTTCTTTTTATAAGAAATAAAAGTGAAATTTTTTTTGTTTATTTTTATAAGAAACTTTGACTAATTTTCAAATGTTTTAAATGTTGAATTTCGCTTATGCCCTTATTTATTATGAAAGAGAATATTAAAAATAAGTAAGTTAATTGAATTTAGAGGAATTAAATAGGGGTATAGATGGAATAAGTTTAAATATATAAGAGTATTACATGAAAATAACTTTTTACAATGTGTTTCCTTGGTATGTGTAATTTTTTCATACTGTTTCTTATAAGACATCATAGTCATTAATACTCACTCGTACCAAAATGTAAGTTATTTTGACTATTTCACATAAATTAAGAAAAATAATCGTTGTATGGAAAAGAGAAATTATGAGTTAGTTTACAAAATTGTCCCTCATTAATGGTATGAAAAAGATAAATTAAAAAATTAAAAGAAGAAAGAGAAATAAATAGTTAAGGGTATAAAAGCATATGCAATAGTGGGTACTTATTTTTTAAGAATCGATACCTAATAGGTACCACCATTGGAGCAAAACTCAAATGAGTGCCTAATAGGTACTAGTGCTACAATAAGAAGTGGCACTTATGTTATTTTTGTGGGACCCAATTATTATTATGTATAGTTATTAGTGAAATGTGTTATAGATGTGACCCATTTAGAATTTTTTAGAAGGTGTTGGGTTGGAGAGATTAAGTACTTATTAGATATTATTATTATTAAAAAATTATAAATTTTTAATGTATACATATGTGACTCGTTTAAGTACTATAAAATAGGAGCTCCATTGTGGATGCTCTAATAAAAAAAAAGCATTAAAGGCTTCATTGGTAATGTAAAGTGACATATAATTTTGTATAATTTTTTTTTTCAAAGTGACTTGCATTTTGGTACAGAGGGAGTAGAAATCAGAGTTTGTAAAAAAAAATACTCTATCTGTACCAAAATATAAGCGTTTTGTGAAAAAAAAATTATACTAAAATATAAGTCATTTTATAGTACCAATGAAACATTTATTGTTCTTTTTCCTATTATACTCTTAACTATTTATTTATCTTTCTTCACTCAATTCTTTAATTTATTTTTCTCATACAATTAATGAAGGAAAATTTTGTAAATTAACTCATAATTTATATTTTCCATACAATATAATTACATTTTTTAATTTGTGTAATATGGTCAAAATGACTTATATTTTGGTATGGAGAGAGTAGAAAGCGGAGAAACATCATTCACCAAAAAAATAAATATCACATGAAAACATTAATTTGTTAAAAAAATTAAAATAATTTTGTATTTGTTATTAATAATTATAGGTGAATGTTCATTAGTCTTGACTCATATCATTGCCCCGTATATCTTTTATTAATAAAAGGAAGCTCCAAGATAGCTCTTAAGCCTCCATTTTGCCTATGTGGCATGCTTAAGAAAGCTTCTCATATCTAATTTAAATTTTCCCCACAATTCATTTTATGTGTCTATTCATTCTCCAAAGTAATTATTGTAAGTGCACCAGTTCATCCTCATGTTTTAATAATTGTCAAAACACATGAAAATAGGTTGAACATATTTTGGCAAACTTTACAAATGACTTGACAACAAAGAACTATTTTCAAAACCTTGAAAAACTGACTTTTTGGTGTTTTGTATCGATACATACATTTCTGTATCGATACAAATGTCCTGAAACTTGTTCTGGTACTTTTTGAGCACTTTGTATCGATACACACAGGCTCTGTATCGATACAACAGCTTCTATACAAAAACAGAATGTTCCATATGATTCGAAACATGCTTGCATGTATCGATACATGTGTATATGTTCTGAAAAACCAGCAAGCTTCATATGATTCGAAGCATGCTTGCATGCTTAGATACATATCAGTCAAGATTTCAAGATTCTGATGTTTGTATCGATACATCCCGTGTTTGTATCGATACAAAGGTCAAGATTTTCAAATTTGAACGTTGGTCAAGGGCTTTGTATCGATACAAACAATCATTTGTATCGATACATCTACTGAAAATTATGCCTAAATTTGCTCATTCTATTTTCTCTTTAAATAGCAATGTGTGGGTTCCTTTGTAAGTAATGAAACAATCACAGTAACTGAACACAACTGAGAAATCTAGTGAGAATCATTGAGAGAGCAAGAAGTGCTTTGGGTAAAACACTTTGGATACAATTTGGGTGAAAAATTGGGATCAAAGTGTTATCCTTCACAAGATCATCATCTTCCATCAAGTTGCAACAATTGAAGATTGAGTATGGGATCAATCATTTAGGAGTTGTACGCTTGGTCGATAACGTTCGGTGCGATTCGTGGTGAAGCAGATTCGCGATCGGGTTGATTTGTGCAAGGAGGTTTGGTTGCTCACTAGGGATCCAAGATTGTTCGATATCTTGGAGGATCAATTGAGAAGAATCGAAGGACTCAGCTGGACGATCGTTGCAAGGAGTTGCACGGGTAGGATCGTTGGAATCAGAGGGTGAAGATTCGTTCGTCGATTGAGGGTTTGCATAGTTTTACATTTTGAGTCAATATAGGTTTATTGGATTCATTGTAATTTGTGCACTTGTGTTCAAGCTGTTTTCATTCTATACATATCTCAAATAACCCGTTTGGTTATTTGGGGGGAGACGTACTCGGACATACGCGTGGACGACGCGAAATCCGGGGAACTCCCTAATCAAACTCTCGTGTGTTGATTGCATTACTTTCATTCTTTATTGCTTTCATTATATTCGTAAACAATTGAATTTGTGTGTTCGTAAGTGTTCACAAGGATTCAATTGTTATTATCTTGTGTTGTGAATTGTTTTTGAAAGAATCGAATAACTTGCTTGGAAACGTTGTTGTTAATTGAATTAGTTTTTGAATATCTTATTCCGATCGACTTTTCCTCAATACGTTTTATCGGCTTAGTTGCTTTTTCAATAAGTCAAAACGGTGCAAAGAGACTACCGATCCCGGAGTCGCTTCCGCACGCACGTTTAACCGAACAATTTTTTAAAAACTCAATTGGTTAACGGAACCACTTATTCACCCCCCTCTAAGTGGTTAGCCTCGTAGTCTAACAAGTGGCATCAAGAGCCCGGTTGATTTTAAACGATTAAACCGAGTAATTTGTGCCTATTATTAGACAACATGGCTTTTGCACCAAAAGGGGCGTATAATAGGGCTCCGGTATTCAATGGAGATCATTTTGACTATTGGAAAAGTAGCATGCGTATTCACATCAATTCTTTTGATAGTGAAGTGTGGAATGCCATTGAGAATGGTCCGTTTGCTCCAACTATAACGGATGCTCATGGTGTTGTCGCAAATAAGCCAATGGCACAATGGACGGATGAGGAAAAGAAGAAAGTCAATTACGATGCGAAGGCACAAAACATTTTAATATCATCCCTTGGGATTGATCAATTCTATCATGTGTCGCATTGTGAATCGGCTAAGGAAATGTGGGACACATTGGTTACTCACTTTGAGGGTACCAATGATGTCAAGATATCCAAAATTAATACTTTAACACAAGAATTTGAGTTGTTTCATATGCTAGATGGAGAATCCATCGAGGATATGCAACAACGCTTTATCAAAATCACCAACAAGTTACACGGTTTGGGAAAACCAATTTCCAACCAAGATGCTACTAACAAAATTTTAAGATGTCTTAGTAGGAATTGGCAACCTAAGGTCACCGCGATTAAGGAAGCTAATGATCTTACCTCATTGAATCTTACAACTTTGTTTGGCAAACTCACGGAGCATGAACATGTGCTAAACTTGCTAGAAAAGCATGAGAAAAGCGAAAAGAAGGTAAAGCACAATGACAAGGAAAAGGAAAAGGACAAGAGGTCTATAGCTCTAAAAGCCTCTACTTCAAAGTCCACCAAGTCCAAAAGGATAGAGCATGTGGAAAGTAGCTCAAGCGAAGATGATTCCGATGATGAGGAAATGGGACTCTTCGTTAGGCGCTACAATAGGTATGTGAAGAAAAATGGGATAAGGCACTCCGATGAAAATCTTAGGAAATATCGGAAAGATAGTGGTTACCATAGGAGGAATGAAGATGTCAAGTACTCTAAAAAGGGAGCATGTTATGAATGTGGACAAATCGGTCACTTTAAACCGGATTGTCCCAAGCTCAAGAGAAAGGAGAAAGAATCACCTTCATTCAAAAAGGGAAGCAAGGACAAGGGAAAGAAAGCTTACGTTGCATGGGAGAGCTCTAGCTCATCTTCCTCTTCATCATCAAGCTCTAGTTCAAGCGGTGAAGAAGGATTGGCAAATGTGTGTTTGACATCACACGATCGTAAGAAACTTGTTCCTAAAAAGGTAAACCAAAATCCCTCTAGTTCATATACTCTCTTGGAATATCATGAATTACAAGTTGCTTTTGAAAAACTACACAAAGAAACTCAAGAGGCTTTTCAACGATTAAAGGGTTTAATGCAAGTCAATAAATACCTTGAGGTTAAAGTTTCGGAAACGGAACATGAGTTGAAAGCTCTCAAAGAATCTTTGGTTCAAAAACCTCTTGTGAATTATGATAGTTGTGGAAATGAATATACCGGATGTGATGGATGCTTTTACTTAAGTAGAGATTTACGAAAACTACAAGAGAAGTTAAAAGAACCATCCAAGCCGGAGATTACTTTTGCGGTTGATCCATCTAAATTCAACAAATCTTTTAAACCGAGAAATAAAAAGTATAAATTTGTTGAAAAGGATCACAAGAAAAGTAATCCTCATATTGTTTGTCATTATTGTTGTAACAAAGGACATACGATTGCAAAATGCCAAGCACGGAAAACCTTAGTACCTAAAGGCATATTGCAATGGTTACCTAAGTTAGACAATAATGTTGATACTAACAAACTAGGACCCAATATGAGTTGGGGACCTATTTCAAATGTCTAAACATGTAGGTAAGCGTCTTGAAGCCATTGATGAGAGACATTGATAACGAGTGGCTCAAGACTTACAAACAAGTAAGGTGAAAAGATACGACTCAACCCAACACAAAACGATGTGGAAATTGATCACTTCCTTCATCCAATACTTAAGGGAAGATTCTACTCTTTAACTTTGCTTTATACATATTTTGTTTAGCATTTGTGTTTGTGATCATATACATACATTTTCTATCTTAATATGATATAAGTTTTGATATTTGTCTAATCCTCCATTTCCAAGAATTCTTACTCAAAAATATTAATAAGTTTTTGAGCTTTATACGTCTCAAATGGGGATTTGACAAAAATCATTACAACTATCTTATTAAGTTCATATTAGAATGTATATGTTAAGTTTTGCATCTATGTGTAATTTTTGCATACATACATAGATATATATATATTTTTCGCATATGATTGTTTGTGGTACTTTAACTATGTTATGTGATTTCTTTTATCATGCATCTATGGTTTAACATGTGTTCTCATGTTAAGATTTGCTTTGGTATTGCTTTGGTTCACATATATACGCATATACCATCATGATTGTATGTGTTTCTTTCATACGTGTTAATTGAAAATCATCGAAATTTCTTTTTGAACTTTTTGATTCATGTGATTTGAGAAAAATTGAAAATAATGTGTTTTGGATCGATACAATGAATTGTGGATGGATACATGTCAGTTATTTTTCAAAATTTCAAATTTTTCAAAAATTAAACTGACTTGTATCGATACATACAAGTGTGTATCGATACATGGCGTGCTGAGAAAAACAGCAAGGCGCCCATGCTTCGAAACATACAGGTATGCTTCGATACATGCTTCAAAACAACTGACTTGTATCGATACATATTACTGTTTGTATCGATACAACCGCGTAGAAACAAGTTTTACATGACTTTTTCATTCATTCATTCATCACAACAACTCAACCACTCTTATTCTTCAAACATGAAACTCATGAAACCTCTCCAAAACCCTTATTCCCAATTTCTCAATCTCTCTCAAAACTTAACCAAATCATCTCAAAATTTAACTCCAAATCACTCAAATTCCTTACCCATTCCTAATACTCCATCAAATTCAAGGGTTCAAGCTACATAAAAGTAAGCAACAATGCCATTATGGATATGTTGAAGGAAATGAGTTTGAAACAAGACATGTTTCAAAGTAATGTCAACAAGAGACTTGAGGATATGCACAGTTACAATGTTGCAAGGTTTGATCATCTCCAAAACCAAGTGGATGAGCTAGTAAAACAAAATTCCTCCGTTGACCATTACTTCAACCTTAACCAACAACCGGATGACATGAATGAATATTGATGATGTATCTTGTTTTTATGGCATTTCATTTCTTTTATCGCATGAACAATCTCTTTTGTTATTTCGTGACTTTCTTTATTTCGATTTGGTTGTACGGATATTATTTAATGTTGCTATGTTTTGAGCAACATTTCACTTTGGCTTGTATGACTTCATTTTGAATTATTTCGTATGTTTGGATTATTATTGTATGTTTATGCATTTAATTGCATGGTTTTGTTTATTTTTCGTCCCATATTTTGGTATGTTTTATTACAAAAATGTCGATGTGTTTTTAAATAATCATGAGTTGGTTTATGGTTTGTTGTTCTACATTCCATGTGTTATCATGATATTTGGTATTCGTCATTGATATATTTTTGGCATATCGTTATATGTAATTATTTTGATTAGGATACTATATCATAAAGTGCATTTCGACAAATGTAAGTGCACGATATGTTTAATAGATGGAAAATTTGCTTGGACTTGTTACTGCTAATGTGCTCTCTTCTTCTTTTTGATATTGTCAAAGGGGGAGAGATTTGGATGCACAAGCTAAAGGATCATCAAACGCATTATGGCATCAACTCAGGGGGAGCAAGCTTTTGTGATTAAGCCTTGGTGTTGTTTTTGCGTCTGTATATCATTGCTATTTTTATTTGCATAATAGGTATAGGCTTAGTTTAGCTTATGCATAGTTTTGACAATTATCAAAAAGGGGGAGAATGTAAGTGCACCAGTTCATCCTCATGTTTTAATAATTGTCAAAACACATGAAAATAGGTTGAACATATTTTGGCAAACTTTACAAATGACTTGACAACAAAGAACTATTTTCAAAACCTTGAAAAACTGACTTTTTGGTGTTTTGTATCGATACATACATTTCTGTATCGATACAAATGTCCTGAAACTTGTTCTGGTACTTTTTGAGCACTTTGTATCGATACACACAGGCTCTGTATCGATACAACAGCTTCTATACAAAAACAGAATGTTCCATATGATTCGAAACATGCTTGCATGTATCGATACATGTGTATATGTTCTGAAAAACCAGCAAGCTTCATATGATTCGAAGCATGCTTGCATGCTTAGATACATATCAGTCAAGATTTCAAGATTCTGATGTTTGTATCGATACATCCCGTGTTTGTATCGATACAAAGGTCAAGATTTTCAAATTTGAACGTTGGTCAAGGGCTTTGTATCGATACAAACAATCATTTGTATCGATACATCTACTGAAAATTATGCCTAAATTTGCTCATTCTATTTTCTCTTTAAATAGCAATGTGTGGGTTCCTTTGTAAGTAATGAAACAATCACAGTAACTGAACACAACTGAGAAATCTAGTGAGAATCATTGAGAGAGCAAGAAGTGCTTTGGGTAAAACACTTTGGATACAATTTGGGTGAAAAATTGGGATCAAAGTGTTATCCTTCACAAGATCATCATCTTCCATCAAGTTGCAACAATTGAAGATTGAGTATGGGATCAATCATTTAGGAGTTGTACGCTTGGTCGATAACGTTCGGTGCGATTCGTGGTGAAGCAGATTCGCGATCGGGTTGATTTGTGCAAGGAGGTTTGGTTGCTCACTAGGGATCCAAGATTGTTCGATATCTTGGAGGATCAATTGAGAAGAATCGAAGGACTCAGCTGGACGATCGTTGCAAGGAGTTGCACGGGTAGGATCGTTGGAATCAGAGGGTGAAGATTCGTTCGTCGATTGAGGGTTTGCATAGTTTTACATTTTGAGTCAATATAGGTTTATTGGATTCATTGTAATTTGTGCACTTGTGTTCAAGCTGTTTTCATTCTATACATATCTCAAATAACCCGTTTGGTTATTTGGGGGGAGACGTACTCGGACATACGCGTGGACGACGCGAAATCCGGGGAACTCCCTAATCAAACTCTCGTGTGTTGATTGCATTACTTTCATTCTTTATTGCTTTCATTATATTCGTAAACAATTGAATTTGTGTGTTCGTAAGTGTTCACAAGGATTCAATTGTTATTATCTTGTGTTGTGAATTGTTTTTGAAAGAATCGAATAACTTGCTTGGAAACGTTGTTGTTAATTGAATTAGTTTTTGAATATCTTATTCCGATCGACTTTTCCTCAATACGTTTTATCGGCTTAGTTGCTTTTTCAATAAGTCAAAACGGTGCAAAGAGACTACCGATCCCGGAGTCGCTTCCGCACGCACGTTTAACCGAACAATTTTTTAAAAACTCAATTGGTTAACGGAACCACTTATTCACCCCCCTCTAAGTGGTTAGCCTCGTAGTCTAACAATTATCTATATGTTACAATAATAATGGATACTAATATTTTGTTGAAAAAAATTAAACAATAATGCTACAATTGATGTTGATATGTGAATGTGAAAGTTCAAGTGACAAGTAACTTAAATTAGTAGAAAGTGTAACATATAACATAAATTAATAGTAATAATATATGGAAAAAAAATTATAAAAGAAAAATGAATAGATACATGTGCTCCTTCCTCTTTTACACTATCAAACATAAAAAAATATATATAAAAACCAAATAAAAAATATATACAAACCAAATAAAAAAATTACCCCACAAAAAAGTTTGACAAGCTAAATAAATAAATTTAATGAAAAATACTTTAGTTATATTGTGTATTAATTACTATTGTGCTATTACTCTTTTAAAAAGTAAATAACTTTGTCACACCACCCTTTAAACTACCATTCTTTCATATTCTTCTTTCATATTCTTTAACTCTTATTCCTTAACTATGACAAATAAATTTATCATACAAATCCTTTGAAATGTTATCTTTTCACATCCCTAACATGCATTGTGTGTATAAATATATGATTTTTCATCATCACTTTCCTCAAATAACTATGGGATGATAGCTCTTCAATTTTGTATTATAGGTTCTTTCTCGTTTTCCTCTTTATCTCTTCATTTCTTCACAATTTATTAGTTTCTATTTAGAAACTTATGTTTCTCTTACATTGTGTGAAAAATTTAGACATCTTTATTTTTATTTTTATTATTGATATAATGTTTGTTAGCCTATTTTTATTATTGAAAAGTAGTTCATATGATCATTGTGCAAATGATATTATCGTGGAAGTGAATATACTCCTCTGCTCTCAAGAAAATAATGGACAAGTTTTGGTCATTTTTAGTTGTATATATCACATCTCTTCGTAAAGGTAGTTGTCATAATATTAAAATTTGAAGGTTATTTTTTCTATAAATCTGGGATAAAATCCGACCAAGTAAATATATGAAAAGAAATTTTAAAAGAAGTAAATATATCAACACAAGAATTGTATTTTCGTTGAATATAAATACCTTAAATTTTTTAGAGAAAAATATATTGTTAGGCTATTTGATACGTAATTTTCAAAGAATTATATCACATCATATAAAAAACCACCACATATTAATCATTTTATATTTTCTCATGGTCAATATTGTCGGCAAGTATATATATATATATATATATATATATATAAGCAGAGTGAATTACGTCTATACAACTACAACTCATATAAAGAAAACTAAGTTTTTATACCATGATTACACTATTAAATAAAACATTATAAGAGATTCATTGTAAATTATATTATTCATTCTTAAAGTGAAATGTTTATCGGAAGAGATTAATCCTTTAAATGAATTGCAGTTACCTCGAAAGAATTAGTCTTCGCAATGCGTGGAAAATATCATTAGTATATAAAAAAAAAACAAAAATCTGCGATACAAATCGATAAAAATCTCATATTACTAAACAACCGTTTTATTTTTAACATACATTAATATTAAATATTACCATGTTTTAAAATAATATCCATCAATCATTTAACTATATACTACATGTATAATTATATTTATCATAATTATTATTTTTATTTGTTAAAATATTTTAAATATATATTTAATCGAACCCGTGCAACGCACGGGTTTATCTCTAGTTTTCTAATAAATAAGACTATCATTTCTATGTAATGTACACATATTGAAGAGAATAATACAATCTCTATTTGTTCTCTCTTCTCTCCTTTATCTTTTCTTATCTGTTACCTCTCTTGTTTAGATATAGTTTATAATACGTTATTAGCACAATAATAAGCAACTAAAAATATGAACTAGAAGTTTAAATGAAATCTTCGAAATAAATTATTGTTATTATTATTATCTCATATTGACCCTCTTAGAAATCAACATGAACTAGAAGTTCAGAAGATAATTCATTTGCAAAGATTATGAAATCAATCAACAGGCACGAGAGTCCCTGGTGCGGGTCGGCACTGCCCGATAAAATCAAAGCAGACCGTGGGGGACTGACCTGAGCTATAGACAAAGAAGGACTTTGATAGATAGAATTAATAAGGCACACTCTAATAAAATGAATGTCTCTGTTGGACAATCTAATATTGCAAATGAGTCTTAACCACACTTGAAACATGGTAAGCAAATCGGTTTCAAGGATAAATTCCTAAATTTGATAAGGAGCTAGAAAGAAATATGACCCAAGTGAGGATATGAAAATTTCAAAAGAGTATTTGACACAATTAAATTTTCAGTTTCAGGAGAACTTATTAGGTCCTAAAATTTATATATTAAAATAAGAGATCTCAATGAATTATGTCATGAATAAAATACAATGGAACCGACTTTAACTCAACGTTGACAATATTTTTGCACATAATAGAGCTCCATATGGGACAAATGACAATGAGGATCATGGATCAAAGTCTATTAATGATTACAGACAATGAAATGATTGACTATAAATATATTGACGCAAGTCAAACAAAATTGAACTAGTTTTGCAAAGCAAAAGGTTTTTGGACCAGTAGTCCATACACCCGAAGATGGAAACAGTTAGATATGAATAAATTTTCGTGTGAAGAGAAAATAATGAAAATAAAATATTTACAGTTTGACTTGTTATTCGGATATTAAGAAATGTCTATCATTGATTTTAAAGAGGCATATTCACCTGAAGTGAATTCCAAAACTTCTTTGTAATTATTTAAGTTGAGTAGCATATGAAACACTCACTTTATGTGAAAGACGTGTTTTAACGTATTTGAATGACTCACTTGATAATGATGATTATACGAGAATCCCTGAAGGAAAATATCTACCTGATTCGATGTTACAAAATATCAAAGCATCTAACTTATTACAAACCAACTACGAGGTAAATCTAACTAGGAGAAGCAAAGAGTTTGACTCCTCACCACTAGTAATCAGAAGCGCAGACAACGCTACTCCGCCGAAGCTAAATCCTCACCCTGCACCTCTGAACCCCCAAAGGTCCAGCCTTTACACAAAACAGAGAGTTAGTAAGGAATTCCAAAATAAATGAAAGTATATCGAATATTATACACTTTAATGAATAATAAAAGAACTATAACATTTACATCATAAGGTTTAAGTACACACATTAAGATACATATAAACCAAATATCAATCATCCAATATATCATAAAATCATCACTTAGCATAATCAATTCATACACTATTTAATCACATAATAATTCAATGCACAATTAATGATGTCATTTACCAAGTAACTCACATAGATAATCAACTTCATCTCCTAATGCAAACTAATGTCATATTCATGAAATGCGGGAGCATTTTCTAATGCATGTGATACCATATTAAGATTCATAGGAAAACTTATTTCAATTATATTTTAGTCAACCGCAACTACTAAAATATCTGCTATACTTTAGGGCTCATCTAACTCATCTAAAGTATCTGCTCATCATACACAATGAATGCATGTATATATGTAAAATTTACCAAACATATGGTATAATCATCTCATCCTAAAAGGATATCAGAATCCGTGTACTTCAATATTACAAGGACATCTTCTCCATTAATTAAATCACATTAATCTTCTCAAAATCATTATACATGTACAAAGTACCATCATCATACCAATCATAAACATCATTTGAGAACTCATACAACAGTTACACATGTTTTTACATAATCATAGAATCATAATTCAATCATAGTATAAGCATGTATCTCATATATTCAACAAAAAGACATTTTTCTGCACTGATAAGCTCGCGCGCAGGGCGAGCTCAGAGCGAGCAAAATAAGAACACATCAGGTCTCACTCGCCACAGAGAGCTACTACTCGCCATAGCGAGTTGCTGAGAACAACAAAACCCTATTTCCGGGTTTTTGGTGAAAAACCCTCAAATCTCAAAATTTCAACATACCAAAGCATAAAGGTGATAACTTTAGCCATGTACAGGGACATATCCGTGTAAGGCATGGTGTGGCTACACCAGCCTAGCCTGAAATTGTTTTTTGAAAAAAATAAATAAATATTTTATAAATAATTTGGAGTCATTTTGTATACATATTTGTACAAATATTATTGTAAATATTAGTTTAGAGTTTATTAGTGACGAGTGTAAGTCTCTCGTACACATATTAGTTTAGATAATAGTGTAAATATTAATTTGTAGTCTATTATTGATGATTTTAATTTTGTTTGTCAAAAAATAGTGGATAACTAATTGAATGAGTAAAATTAGCAATTGAACTAGCATATTAATATGAAATGACATAAAAAATATGTTTAATTAATATTTAATTTTTTCAAATAAGACAATATGGATAAAATTGGAATAAAAATTAATAAACTATAAGCTTGTAATTTGGATTCAATATATTTTGGTCCAAAGTAGGATCTCGTGAAACATAAAATAATAGTGATATGCATGATTTAACATATATTCAATAACTTATAGTCTTTTTTTTTTTAAATAGAAATTTTGTGGTTTCTTAGATATAGTTTGTTGGTTTCCTTTTTTGAATAGAAATTTTCTAATTTATTGGTTTATTGTTTTTTTTTTAAATATACATGTTGTATTAGTAGTAAATTTATATATTATTTGTTGTTTAACTGAAATGTCACGATAAATAATTTTTTCTTTAGTAATGCTTCAATTTTTTAGCACCACCAATATTTCAAATCCAGGTCCGCCCCTGGACATGTATAAGAAAAATAAACATGAAAGTGCAACTTATAACATGTATCAGCAACATTTCATGCTAGAAATCATCAATTTCATCATTTTTCATAAAAATTCATAAAACTTCAAACATCTACAAATTCACTCATATTAAACCCCAAAATTCGTAATTTCATTTATCATTTCATACATTCAATCTATCTATATCATAAAATCATCATTTTTAGAAACAAAAACCCTAACCCAAAGAGAAAAGAGTGAGAGAGGATTGTGTTGGAGAGAAATAGATTTTCTCTTTCTCTTTTAATCACTCTAGAATTCACATACCTTAAGATTTTGAATTCTTTAGTCCTTCCTTCAATCTCTAACGTTCCTCTTGATCTCTTTTTCTTCAAAAATGAGTTTTCTTTCTCTATTATCTTTCTACCTCTTTTTCTTCACAAAGGTTGTGACCTCTCTCTCTCTCTCTCTCTCTCTCTCTCTCTCCTTTCTTATCTTAACCTAATTGTAATTAAATTAATACTTATGCCCTTCTTATCTATTATTCACTATTGGGCTTAGCCAACTCACTCAATAAGTTCATATAACTCTACTTCAATTAATGACTTCTAACCAAGAAAAATGCTCTTTAGGCCCCCTTATTTGCTACCCAGGCCCCTCGCGTTGACGAAATTGCCCTGGAGATAGGTTTTGGAACTTAAATTCCAAAACTAATTAGTTTTGGAATCTATATTCCAAAATACACTAATATGTATTATTTTCATTCAATGGCTATACAAATTAATTTTTCCACATTTTGAAGCCTTGAAATCAACGTTTATTCACTCATAGAGGGTTCCTACACTTATTTGGTGTCATCCAACAGGTAATGTGTTGGAACAAAGTGGGTCTGACATGAACCTCTAAGTTCTTAAGTGGTTTTGATGATTACAAAGTATTAAAATTGCAATTGGGATTACTAATGATTATTCTAGTGTGCAGAATTATAAGTTAAAATTCATTCAGAAGCACCATGAATAATAGCAGAGAAGCCAAGCAAACAAGCCTCTGAAAGCACATCACTGTTCATCAGAAGCTTAAATTTTGCGTGCTGAAGAAAGTGACTCTGAGGACAAAAACAAGGTTCTGAAAGGATTCAGAAGCTGAAGACCTCAAGAAGCTATGACAACAGCACATGAAGCAAAAGGAATTTACGTCACTCAAGAGCTGACAGACTCAGAATCAATGATTGAAGAACAATCTACTTCAAGGCTCTGTCACGTCCACAGGAAGGAATATTCGTTGGTACAACGTTAACCTTATCCATAAGTGGAGCGCATTTGAGGATCGTACTATTGTACTATTATTACTCAAAATGGATGAGTGATAATTCAAATAGCAAGGTAGTGGAATTGAAGATATTTGCCAAAGAAGGCAACTACAGCTATCACAATTGTACGAGTAAATTCCAGCTGGCACCTTATCTCTCTGCAACGGTCATCATCTTCCTTCAAGTATAAATAGAAGACTCAAATGGAAGAAATAACTACTGTTACATTACTGCGTTTAAGGCTCTGAAGCAATCTGACAATTTGTGTTTAATCTATCATTCAAAGTCTTAAAGCAATTTGAGTTGTATTTTGTAAACACCTGTGATAGTATATCAAGTGTCCATTAACATTCATTCTTAGATTTTAAGTTTGTTTGTGAAGTCTCTTGTTTAGTGAAACTTGAGCATCTGAGAAGTCTCTTGCAAGAGTGCTTGAGCAAGTTGTAATCTTGAATAGATTATAGTGGAAATCTCTTGTTAGGAACAAGGGGACTGGACGTACTCTCAAGTTGTGAGGGGAACCAGGATAAATCTTTGTGTCTTTCTCTCTCTCTCAGCACCCTTTACTTTCTTTGTGTTTATTATCCGCTGCAAACTTGTTTTAAGTTAGAAAAAGTTTTAATTCTAAAAACACAATTCAACCCCCCCCCCTCTTGTGTTTTTCCACCTTCAATTGGTATCAGGAGCTGAGCTGTTGCCTAACTCACCTAATAGTGAAACAGTAAAGATCCAGGAAGGAAAAACATGTCTGCTGAGAAATCCAACAATGCTGCAGTTAGTTTTGACTATGACTCAACTTCAAAAGATAGAAGATCATCTGATAAAGTCCCTTTCTTCAACGGAACTGAGACTGGTTACCCCTTTTGGAAAACCAAGATGTATAGTCACATTATGGGAATTGACTGTGACTTATGGGACTTGTTAGAAGATGGAGTAAATTTTGAAAATATGGACTCAGAAGGAGTAGTTAGTTCTCAGAATAGGAAATCCTTTACACCTACTCAGAAGCTAGAGTACAAGAAGCATCACTCTGTAAAAGGAATGATGACTAACGCCATCTCACATGATGAATACCTTAAAATTGGAGATAAGAGAACCACAAAGTCAATTTGGGATTCTTTAAAATCCAAATATGAAGGCAACAAACAAGTTAAGAAGGCTAAAGCTAACTTGTTAGTGCATCAGTATGAACTGTTTAAGATGAAGGACGAAGAGGATATAGAAACTATGTTTTCACGGTTTCAAATATTAGTATCGGGACTTCAAATATTAGACAAGAGTTATACTGAAGCAGATCATGTGAGAAAGGTACTAAGAAGCTTGCCACCTAAGTGGAGACCCAAGGTGACTGCTTTCCAAGAGTCTAAGGATTTGGACACTGTATCCCTTGAAAGCTTAGTTAGTTCATTGAAAAGTCATGAAATGGAATTAATGACTGATGAGTCAACTAAGAAGATGAAAGGGATAGCCTTAAGCTCCAAGAGCTCATCAAAGGCCCTGAAGGCCAAGGTTGTAGACTCTGATAAAGAAGCTTCTGAAGAAGGTAATGTGATTGGGTCTGAGGATGAAGAGGAAATGGTACTGATGGCTGCTAAAGTTTCCCAATGGGCGAAACGAAGCAAGAAGTACGCAGGTAAATTTGGAGGATCTTCCAAAAGGATAAGCACTGTCAAAGATAAGAAGGAAGATCAAAGCAAGTGCTTTAAATGCAACAAACCTGGCCACTTCATTGCTGATTGTCCGGAAAACAAAAGCAGGCCATCTAAGCAAAGCTCAAGCAAAGAGAGATACAAGAGTAAGGTCAAGAAGAGCTTCCTAGCAACGTGGGAAGATCTTGACAAAGACTCAGATTCAGAAGGAGATGAGGAAGCCAATCTGGCACTGATGGCAACCACCTCTGACAGAGAGGACTCTGATGAAAGTTCAGACTCTGAAGATGAGGAAAAGGTAATATCTAAACTCTCTAGAACTGAATTAATAGATTCTCTTAAGGATGCCCTAAAAATTCTCACTAAAAAGGCAGGTGAATGTAAGGTCTTGAAAAAATCTTACAATAACCTAACTGAGAAAATGAACATCATAGTTGAAGAAAATGAGGATCTAAAAAGTAGAAACTCATTTTTGGAAACTCATTATGTTTATGATGATAAGGTTCCTCCAGAGCATGAATTTGCACTGCAGGAATTTCTTATCAATGGGATGAAGAGAAGCAAGATAACTTCTTTAATATATCATGTTAGTAGGAACAGAGGTGAAAGTCTTGGATTTTCACATTTTAAAGATAATCCATTAATTTCTAAATCCTCTAACACTGATAAGGCTAAACCTAAGGCTGTGTTTGTCAAGAGTCAATCAGAAGTCTTAGACACACCAAATTCTGAAAAATCAATTGAGTCAGAGGCTAAGAAGTCTCAGGTTCTGAATACCTCATAGCCTAAGGTCTCCAAGCCTCAGAACAATGTAAAAACAAATAAAATTTTGGTGTATTCTAAGGCAAAGTCTAACAGTTATTCAGAGCCTAAAAAGTTTTCTAAAAGCTCTAATAATTTCAGGACTGCTGATAGACCTCAGAGGCAAAAGCAACCTAGGGTAGCAAGGACTAACCATAAAGGACCCATCAAAATATGGGTACCAAAATCTGAAATTGTGTATGTATCAGGTTTGCACACCAAGAAGGCAAGATCACCATTCTTGGTACCTGGACAGTGGCTGCTCGCGTCACATGACAGGAAACAAGCATATGTTCCAAACCCTGACTCTGAAAGAGGGAGGAACTGTGGGATTTGGAGGAAACCAAAAAGGGAAGATCACTGGTACTGGTACAGTTGGTAATTCTTCTCTTTCTATTAAAGATGTTTGGTTAGTTGATGGCCTCAAACATAATCTACTTAGCATTAGTCAATTCTGTGATAGTGGATATGTTGTTAAGTTTAATAAGGATGCATGTACTGTAATTAATGAATCTGATGAGTCCATAGTGTTCAGAGGCTTAAGGAAAGGCAATGTTTATAAAATCAATCTGTCAGAACTCACAGAGCAGAAGATAGTATGTCTTCTATCTGTTAATGATGAGAAATGGGTTTGGCACCAACGCTTAGGACATGCTAACTGGAGATTAATCTCTAAGCTTAGCAAACTAAGCTTGGTTAAAGGTCTACCCAATCTTAACTATCATTCAGATGCTCTGTGTGGTCCTTGTCAGATTGGTAAGATCTCAAAAACATCTTTTAAACCCAAAAACATTGTCTCTACCTCAAGACTTCTAGAACTGCTTCACATTGATTTGTTTGGCACGGTAAGTACTGCCTCAATCAATGGAAAGAAATATGGACTGGTCATTGTTGATGATTACAGTAGATGGACTTGGATTAAATTTCTAAGAGTGAAAGATGATGCATATGATGTGTTTACCATCTTCTGCACCCAAGTGCAAAGTGAAAAGAGTCTTAAGATCTTAAAGATCAGAAGTGATCATGGGGGTGAGTTTGAAAACGAACCCTTTGCAACTTTCTGTGAAGACCATGGAATTATCCATGAGTTCTCAGCTCCTAGAACACCACAACAAAATGGTGTTGTAGAGAGAAAGAACAGGTCTTTACAAGAGATGGCAAGAACCATGATGCACGAGACCAAACTTGCTAAGCACTTCTGGGCAGAAGCTGTGAACACAGCTTGTTATATTCAAAATAGGATCTATATCAGACCTATATTGAATAAAACCACATATGAACTCTTCAAAGGAAGAAAGCCCAACATCTCTTATTTTCACCAGTTCGGATGTACCTGTTACATTCTGAACAATAAGGCCTACAAAAGAAAATTTGATGCCAAAGCTTGTAAGGGAATCTTCATAGGTTACTCTGAACGCTCTAAGGCATACAGAGTGTATAATTCTGAAACTGATACAGTTGAAGAATCTATACATGTCAGATTTGATGACAAAGAGCCTGACAGTAAAATGTCAGAGCTAGACAATAGTTATGCAGGTATTCCATATCAGTATAACAATTCAGAACCTGAAAAGACATCAGAAGCGAATGGAACTTCAGAAGCTGAAGTGGAAGAAGCTCAAGAAGAAGCATCTCCATTAGAAGCAGCTGAAGAACATAATGATGTCTCAGAAGATGATACCCAAGCAAGTGCTGAAACTAATGAAGCTCCAAAGAGAACATTCAAATATAAATCATCACATCCAGAAGATCTCATCATTGGTAATAAAGAAAGTCCAAGAAGAACAAGATCAGATTATCATAAACACGATTCACTTCAAGGACTCATATCTATGATAGAACCAAAAACTATTGATGAAGCTCTTTCTGATGATGGATGGATAATAGCAATGCAAGACGAGCTGAACCAGTTCCAAAGAAATGATGTGTGGGACCTAGTACCAAGACCAACACACAAGAACATTATTGGAACCAAGTGGGTATTTAGAAACAAGATGAATGAACAAGGTGAAGTGGTAAGAAACAAGGCTAGACTAGTAGCACAAGGCTACAGTCAGCAAGAATGCATCGACTTCACTGTAAAAATATTATTCATATTTACTTAAATAAGCCGGCCTAGTAGGCCTAAAAGGCTTTTTCCATGGCCTGAGCCTGGCCTTTTTAGCTAAATAGGCTAATTACAAAGCCTTAGCCTGCTCTATTTAAATAAATAGGCTGGCCTGGCCTGAGCCTATGTAGGCTAGGCCGTAGGCCCCTGTAGGCCGGCCTGGCCTATTCCCAACCCTAGTTGCAAGACTGGAAGCAATCAGGTTATTGTTATCATATGCAGTTAATAATGGAATAACCTTATATCAGATGGATGTTAAGAGCGCCTTCTTAAATGGTGTTATTTCTGAAGAAGTATATGTCAAACAACCGCCAGGGTTTGAAGATTTGAAAAACCCTGAGCATGTTTTCAAATTAAAGAAATCACTTTATGGCCTCAAACAAGCTCCCAGAGCTTGGTATGAGAGACTAAGTAATTTCCTATTAGAAAACGGTTTTCAGAAAGGTCAAATAGATAATACTCTCTTCAGAAAGACGTCTAAGAAGGATATCTTAATCATTCAAATATATGTTGATGATATTATATTTGGATCTACTAATGCGTCTTTGTGCAAGAATTTCTCCAAGCTGATGCAGGACGAATTTGAGATGAGCATGATGGGTGAACTGAAGTTTTTCTTGGGGATTCAAATTAACCAAGGAAAAGATGGCACTTACATTCATCAGAGCAAGTACACGAAAGAGCTTCTGAAGAAGTTCAACCTTGAAGATTGTAAGACGATGGCCACACCCATGCATCCAACAAGCAGCTTGAGCAAGGAAGAAATTGGCAGCAAAGTAGATCAAAAGCTATACAGAGGTTTGATTGGTTCTCTACTTTACTTAACAGCATCTAGACTTGATATTTTGTATAGTGTATGCTTGTGTGCAAGATTCCAGTCAGATCCTAGAGAACCTCATTTAACTGTTGTTAAGAGGATCTTTAGATATCTGAAGGGAACTACTAGTCTAGGACTGCTTTATAAAAAATCCCTAGATAGTAAGCTAGTTGGATTCTGCGATGCTGACTATGCTGGTGACAGGATTGAGAGAAAATCCACACGTGGAAATTGCCAATTTATTGGTGAGAATCTCATATCCTGGGCTAGCAAAAGACAAGCAACCATTGCTTTATCTACAGCAGAAGCAGAATACATCTCAGCTGCTAAATGCTGCACCCAGCTTCTCTGGATGAAATATCAATTAGAGGATTATAATATAGCTGAAAGTAGTATTCCACTATACTGTGACAATACTGCTGCTATTCATTTGTCTAAGAACCTTATTTTGCACTCAAGAGCTAAACATATAGAAATAAAGCATCATTTTATAAGAGATCATGTTCATAGGGGTACAATAGATATTCAATTCATTGATACTGAACATCAATAGGCTGACATATTTACAAAACCTTTGGCTATTGAACGTTTTGATTTTATTAAAAAGAATCTGAACATGCATTTCATCTCTGAAGAAAACTAACTCTGAGATGCAAAATAGAATTAGGATCTGAAGCTCCTTCAGAACCACTAATAATTCAGAGTCTCCTTTGGGAAGTTCTGAATAATATGGGTTCTGAAGAGTAACAGGTTCTGATGAGGTGTTATACACAAATGAGTTTGGCTCTGAACTAGACGAAAATGAAACGTTTCGTACTAGTTAGTGTACAACAGTTGTCTGTACACGCGTCAGCTATGATTAAACCTCTTTTACACGTGTCTAGATCCTGATGGGTAAAGAGCAGTTAATGATGATTATGGCAGTCAACTCTATTATTTAATTTTAAAACTATTCGCGCTCCCTCCCAAGGCTTGCTTTTTTCTGTGTTTGTGTGCTAGTTGATATTTATAGGTCACTTCACTCACATTGCACAACTTTTACACACAATCACTTCCCACACAACCCTAGACCTTACAGATATTCCCAAATCTCTTCTTCTTAACATTCTGCAACAATGGCCGCTCGTTCATCAAACGAAATTGTTCAACGACCTTTCAATCCAGTTTTACCACCAGTTTTAGACCTTAAGTCTCAAGCAAAACTTGTCGTCAAAGAAAATCAAACTGACGCTGGTCCAGAAGCTTTCGAGTTCGTCACTGAGAACTTTGTGGATTTTGAAAGTTTAAAAGTGAACGGGATTGATGTTCAAGGTTTATTCTACGATCAACAATGGAAGAACTATTTTGAGATGCTGAATGGGTTTGTCTACTACGACATTGTTAAATACTTCTGGCAAAAAGCAACCGTCTTTGATAGATTCAGTGCTGATGAAGAAGTCAGAAAGATGGTAGAGAAGGATAGTTCTCTAAGAGGAAAATCAAGAAGAGAACTAGGTTTGAAACCTTATAGAGGGAAGGAGATAAGGTCAAACATTCTGGGAATCAATGTTTTGATTACCCAAGAACACATTGCAAAGGTTCTGGGCTTGGATAATGAAGGAGAAAATGTAGATGATTACGATGAGAAGAGTAAGCATCTAGAAGCCATTAAAAGGGATTTATTCTTGCTTGGTAGTTCCAATAATGATTTTGGAAAAGCAAAATTCATGAGGCATGATTTTGGATTTGCCTTCAGAGTGTTTCTCGCCTCCATCATTACAAGAGAAGGAGGATATGACATAATTTCTATACCACATAGGCATTTTATCTGGTTCATGTACAAGAGGGTGAAGATTAATCTAGCAAAGATTTTGTTTGAGCATCTGTGCCTCACCATAACCAAAAGCAGAACAAAGTCACCTTCAATCATTCATCATCCAAGGTTAATCTCTGAAATCATAAGACAAACAAAGTTCACTGATATTTTGAGTACAAGGGAGAAGCTTAGAGTTTTTAATACTGCTAAGTTTGATGCAAATGTACTGGTAAATATGAAGAAGAAAACCAAAGAAGAAATCAAGCAAGCTAAGATCCCTCTACAAGCTCTGTATGAGAAGTAGTCACTGATGAGCAGCTGGCTAGTATAGCTCAAAGGAAGTCTGTTCAGAAGGAGAGAAGGTTTAAGAAGAGGCTTGATAGACCTGCTGATGCTGAAGAGGATCAAATTGTCAGAGTTGCTAAGAAGAAGAAGACAATGGTCTCAAAAAGAAAAGCTTCTGATATATCCAAAGGTAACTCTTCTAAGCCTAATACTGATAGCACTTCTAATGCTCAACCTTCAAAACAATCATCTCCTATAGACTTCACCAAGCCACTTAGTGTAGTTTTACCCTCTCCTCAACCTTCATCATCATCATCATCCTCATCTGAGGCAACTCTCTCTGATTCAAGCATTGACTCTAATGAGTTAATTGCAAAGTTGGATAGAATTAAGAAAGAGAGAGCCAAGAAAAAGAAAACTCTCAAAAGAACCCCCAAGTAATCTATACCCATCTCTTTTGATGAAGAAGAAGACAACACCATTCCTGAACAACCTACAAACACCTCAATCCTTGATCATCTCACCACTCACCTATCTGGTGATGCTTTCACTCATTCAAACAAAAATTCACCACTCCAATCTCCATTTGTGAATACTACTGAACCACCTGTACAAACCATATAAAC
The DNA here is from genome assembly GCA_030408175.1 of Trifolium repens. Lineage (NCBI taxonomy): Eukaryota > Viridiplantae > Streptophyta > Magnoliopsida > Fabales > Fabaceae > Trifolium > Trifolium repens. The sequence continues at coordinate 40,648,344 of CP125846.1, forward strand.
ACCACCCCCATCACTTGATGACATAACACAAGAAAATCCACCTACCTTCACACCCATTCAGGATGATATCATGACTCATTCTGAACAACCAATTCAATCACCCCATTCTCCACCCATTCATGACAATGCTGAACAACCACCATCCACACCTCAACCTGAATTCTCAACCCCTGAAAAGACCCCTGAACGACAAACACAACCATCAGAACCTATCTATGGACCATCTTACAAACCCTTAACCGTAGATGAACTTGTCTTACCTATTGATTTTGCATTTCCAATTCATGAGAGGCTGCTGAAAGAAGCCATTGATATAGATGATGAACCTATATCACTATCCCCCTCTCAGAGCCTAGACATTAGCTCAATCAAAATCACCCCTCTGAAAAGAAAGAGACCTGAACCAACCATCCCTTTTGATCCAACCAAACCCTTCTTCAATCCATCATATGAACCAAATGTTGAGCAACTAGGTTCTGCTATCAGTCTTAAACTGAAGAAGTTTAAAGCAATGGATGAAGAGACTATGATATTTCCATCTGATGTTGATGCTGCAATCAGAGAGATGGAATATCTATTCAGTCAATCGCTTAGGACTCTAGGTGATCATGTGAAGTCAAAAATCAAAGGAAAAGGAATGACTGCTGTTAGTATGATAATGGATACAGCTGATAGGTCACATGCTCCTCGTCTTACATTTTATAATCATGAAGAGGAACTTGCACGTTTGGCAACACTGGATGCTGATATCAAGAAGCTAGCAAGAAGTGCATGTGAAACAGCTGAGAAATTAATCAGGGAAGAAGCTGAGTATGAAAGAGCTACTGATCAAGCTAGGATAGCTGCTGAGATTGAGCACAAGAGGCTAGCTGATCAAGAGGCACTTAAAATGTTGGTGGAAAGGGCTAAGCACATTGCTAAGGTTGAGACAAATAAGATAAAGGAGAATCAGGCAGCTCAAGAAGACTTTGAGATGTTTGATCAGGATCAGATTGATGAAACCTCTAAGAAGGGTATTGGTGGAGATTCTGATAAAGGTAAGAAGCCCATTGTAGTGGATACTCCTCCTAGCTCTCCAATAAAGACTGATATGCCTTCTACCTCTTCACTCATACCTCCAGCAGTTCAAGCTGCATTGGACAACATCAGAACTGAACTTACTAATGAGATTGATGAGCTAAGAGTTGATATGCGAAATGACGTAAATTCTGCTGTGGAGACATTCACAAAAGGATGGATGACATGATGTTGACCCTTTTGAAGGCCATAGCAGATGTTAAGAAACCTTAGCCAAATTTTGTGCATTTGTTCTATGTTATTTTTCATTATTGGTTCTTATGTAATATTTTGGATAATTTGTTTTTAATTCAACGTCTTATTATCCATATCTGAGTGCTTGTGCTTGTGCTTGTGTGTTTATTTTATTTTGTTTTCAAGATTAAAATATATATTCATTGCCTATGTCTGGTATTATTGTGGGTACTGAACCTAGTGCAAGATGCTGAAGAGCATTTTGATTTTTTAAACTTATAGTTTTTAGGATTTTCAAAACCTAAGGTATCCCCCACATCAGTACTCCTGTTTACTCATGATATAGCTTATTAGTATTATCGCCTGTTTAATAACGGGGCACCAATACCGAATGAGGCGTGTCTGGTAACTGGTTTTCTGACATTTGTAAATGAATATAAAGTAAACATGCTTAAAAGAAAGAAATTAATAGCAGGAACACTTTATTTTATTAATTTAGAAGAGTCTTTATTACATTGTGATAATGACCCTACTTAGACTTAGGCTTGGTTTTAGAGGCTTCTGCATCCAACCTCTTATGCTTCTCCCTAATATAAGAGAGCAGGTCTTCAGTAGCCTCCTTAACTTGAGTCTCATAGTACTCAGCTGGCAAGTCGTCATCATAAGTCCATAGAAACTCTTCCAGATCAGAGCTCATTTCCTCTTGCTCTGATTCTGTCAAAATTAGTTCTCGCTTGTTTCTTTCATAACGAGCTTTGTTTTCTTCGCAGCGCCAGGGCTCTGGTTCCTTCTCGCTCTCAGTATCTGAGCCTGAACCATCCTTGGTAACCTGCTTTTCCATTGTGTGTTTTTCTCTTGATGTTACTTGATTACTCTGTGTGAGTAAAATGAGAGGAATCATCCCTTTTATAGTGTCATCAAGCTCTCTTGTCAAACTGGGAATCAACAAAATTCATTTAATGAATTCAGTTGTCACCACTTTATTGACTTGACTGCCTTGTTTTATGGCGCGTTTGACTGCCTTGTTTTATGGCGCGTTTGACTGCTTGGTTTTCTGTGTCTTTTTGACTGATGCCAAAAGGGGGAGTAAGGACAGTGTAAAATTAATGTTGATTGATTCTAATTATGCCCAAAAGATCTGAAACTGCTATGTTTACACATATGAATCAATTTTTATTCCTTCTGATTCCTTCTCACTATGAACTTTATTGAAAGGGGAGAAAATTTAAGAACCTAAAAGTTAATTTTCATAGATAACGTACGAGAAGCTTGCAAACCTCCTCTGAACGTTATCAGACTCTGAGAAGCAAAGCTTACAAAACTATGCTTCTGAGAGTTAAATATGAAAATTTATTTTAAGTTAATAAATTAACTCTTAAACTGTTTTAATTAATTATGGATAAGACTTAGGGGGAGCTTACAAACCTAACCCTATGGATTATCAGACTCAGGGGGAGATTGCAAACCTTGAAACCTGAAGTCATCATAATTAAATTAAATCAACAACAATTGAATTTTAATGCTTTAGTTTGTCATCATCAAAAAGGGGGAGATTGTTGGAACAAAGTGGGTCTGACATGAACCTCTAAGTTCTTAAGTGGTTTTGATGATAACAAAGTATTAAAATTGCAATTGGGATTACTAATGATTATTCTAGTGAGCAGAATTATAAGTTAAAATTCATTCAGAAGCACCATGAATAATAGCAGAGAAGCCAAGCAAACAAGCCTCTGAAAGCACATCACTGTTCATCAGAAGCTTAAATTTTGCGTGCTGAAGAAAGTGACTCTGAGGACAAAAACAAGGTTCTGAAAGGATTCAGAAGTTGAAGACCTCAAGAAGCTATGACAACAGCACATGAAGCAAAAGGAATTTACGTCACTCAAGAGCTGACAGACTCAGAATCAATGATTGAAGAACAATCTACTTCAAGGCTCTGTCACGTCCACAGGAAGGAATATTTGTTGGTACAACGTTAACCTTATCCATAAGTGGAGCGCATTTGAGGATCGTACTATTGTACTATTATTACTCAAAATGGATGAGTGATAATTCAAATAGCAAGGTAGTGGAATTGAAGATATTTGCCAAAGAAGGCAACTACAGCTATCACAATTGTACGAGTAAATTCCAGCTGGCACCTTATCTCTCTGCAACGGTCATCATCTTCCTTCAAGTATAAATAGAAGACTCAAATGGAAGAAATGACTACTGTTACATTACTGCGTTTAAGGCTCTGAAGCAATCCGACAATTTGTGTTTAATCTGTCATTCAAAGTCTTAAAGCAATTTGAGTTGTATTTTGTAAACACCTCTGATAGTATATCTAGTGTCCATTAACATTCATTCTTAGATTTTAAGTTTGTTTGTGAAGTATCTTGTTTAGTGAAACTTGAGCATCTGAGAAGTCTCTTGCAAGAGTGCTTGAGCAAGTTGTAATCTTGAATAGATTATAGTGGAAATCTCTTGTTAGGAACAAGGGGACTGGACGTACTCTAAAGTTGTGAGGGGAACCAGGATAAATCTTTGTGTCTTTCTCTCTCTCTCAGCACCCTTTACTTTCTTTGTGTTTATTATCCGCTGCAAACTTGTTTTAAGTTAGAAAAAGTTTTAATTCTAAAAACACAATTCAACCCCCCCTTCTTGTGTTTTTCCACCTTCATAATGTAGGCTTTAATCGGTTTATTTTTTGAGTTTTCAAGTGTTATCTGTAAACGTAAATTTTGGAACGTGCATTCTGAAATTATTTTGGAAGATAAAATCCAAACTTGGCAGAATTTTGGTTTTTCGGTTTTGTAGTGCATGTTTCTGATATGTAGTTATTGTATTGGTTTATATAGGTACGTGTTAGGATGGCGGAACTTCCGGTTGAATTGAAACCAAACATTGATGAATCCGGCATTGCCCAGATAACGGTTCTAGCCGAAGGAAAAAAAAATTGTATTGGGTTGTGAAAGAGGCGGTGAGTACAAAGAAATGAAAACAAAGTTAAAGAAAGAAGACACAACAGCGAGGAAATGTCAGTGTCAGTTTTCAGTTCATAATTTCGAAGTGTAACTTTTTTAAAAAAAAAAACACAATTCGGATGTTAAATTCCAAAGTAAATTTTTTTTTTAAAAAAATACTTTGGATAGTAAGTTCTAAAGAGTAAAAAAATTTCAAAAATAAAACAATTCAGTTTGTAAGTTCCAAATTCAACTTGTATAGCTATTTTGATCGAAAACAATATAAATTAGTATGTTTTGGAATATAGGTTCCAAAACTAATTAATTTTGGAATTTAAGTTCCGAAGACACAACAACGAGGAAATGTCAGTGTCCGTTTTCGGTTCATAATTTCGAAGTGTAACTTTTAAAAAAAAAAACACAATTCGGATGTTAAATTCCGAAGTAAAAAATTTTTTAAAAAAAAATACTTTGGATAGTAAGTTCTAAAGAGTAAAAAAAATTCAAAAATAAAACAATTCAGTTTGTTAGTTTCAAATTCAACTTGTATAGCTATTTTGATCGAAAATAATACAAATTAGTGTATTTTGGAACATAGGTTCCAAAACTAATTAATTTTGGAATTTAAGTTCCAAAATTTGTCTTCAGGGCATTTTCGTCAACACGGGGGCCTAAAGAGCATTTTTCTCTAACCAATATCTCATTAACTCTCATAATTAACTCATTAATTAAATAACTCCTTCTAACTTAACTAATGGCTTTCAACTAGATTATTAATTCTAATAGATTACTAAAATACCCCTTTCACTTACCAAAACATAATTATTCATAAAGTCAAAAAACCACATATATTCAAATAAATAAATACATAAATAAATAATCACACGAAGTCCTATTTATTTAAATACGGCTGTTACATAAGTCTCCTTATATACTCGAGAAATATATAAATATGCATGTTGTATAACATTCTTGTTGAATATTTCCAAATAAGAAATATGAAAATGACAATTTGTTTATTTTTTAAGAAAATATTTGGCAATAAATTTGGTATATTTAAGATTTATGTTGATGATAAAATATCATCAAGACTCCTTAAGAGCTTGAGATATTGTCATTTCTTACAAAATAAGTATTTAAAGAATATTTTGTGAATCATGAAGCTTATATACATAAATAAGATCAATTATGTACCCTAAATTTTGTAAGATCGCCAGTGTAAACAAATTTCATTTTAGAGTTCGAATAAATGATAAAGAATTAATTGATCCCGAAGTACCACATTTTAGCTCAAATTATACATGGTTGACCTATTATTTGTTTCAATATATCATCAAGTACATATGTTTTGTTATTTTAGATAGGCAGGTTATTTGTCTAATCCTCGTAATGATATAGATAACAAACAAATTATATGTTTAGATGAGGAAGTACAATCACTCATGGAGATCTGTGAAATAAAATGCAATAACAATCTCATGAAATAAATTGATGAGAAAAGTTTAACACTACATTACATAAATCAAGAATGTGATTTGGTTGAAGTATGCAATTTATCATATACAAGAATTTGTGAATTTTCTTCTAAAGGATTATTGCAACAATTCAATATGAAGATAATGCCAGATAAAATGCAAATTTGGAGTAGAGTATAATAAAGAAGATATGATAGATCTTTCTACGGAGTCAACTTTAAATAAAGCTTTTGAGAAAATAATATAGAAGATTAGTTCATTTTTCTTCACCTCATATATAATTGTCTTTATGAGAGGGAGATACAAATATGTTCTGCACTCTATTGAGTATGCTTTTTATTAAATTATTTGTGAAATTGAAGTTATTAATATTTTTTAGGAAAAATGCATTTAGAGGTCCTTTACGTTTCACATTTTTAACATATAAGGTTTTTAAGTAACAAATAGGTTCTTTAAGTTGTAATTTATAACATCTAGATCCTATCGGTTTGTTATCTCTTCTAAATATATAAAATTTAAACCATTGGACCAAATTTAATTATATAAAATTAGCCTGTAGGATAAAATTTACCATCACTTCTAAATATATTTTTAGGTTATCTCTATTTCAATAAAATGGGACTCTTAATATATCCTACATGTCTAATACTATTGAGTTTAATTTATAGATTAAAATATAAATAATAGATGACTCAATAACAAAAATATAATAGTAAATGACCCAACAAATTTTAGAATATCATCTAAAAAATCTAACTAACGCATTTAACTTATATTATACGTCACATATATTAATTACTCAATGTATTTGAAAAGTAATTTTTTTATATTAAAGATGAAAATGAAAATATATAGTATGTGATTGGAAAATAACTGAAATTACTTGATATTAGAATTGACCGTCTAATTAACTGTTTTAAACTGGTCGTGAAAAAAATTGAAAATAGAATTAAATTATGTAAGATGAGAATTATTCCCTTGGTAAATATATTTTCAAATCATAGTTTATTCTATTTTAGTATGGAACTCTTAACGGTCCACTTATTGATCATATGCAATATAAGCTTGAGTTTGCTTGACTCTAGTTTAGACCTCTTCTTTCTGTTTTGTTTTTTCTTTTATTCTTTTTGTAATAAAAAAGAAAAAAAATATTTTTGATAGATAAAGAAAAAGAAAATATTACTATGGTCTTAAATGTATTTTAAAAAAATCAAATATAGTATACTTATTTTGAAATATGTGTAGTCAATATATTTAAAGGAAAATGCTAAACAGTGCCCCCGGGACAATGGTTAAGCATATTACAATAGAAATTTTATCTTGAAATGTGTGCATTCAATACTTTGAAAATATAAAAAGTTGTTTTCCCAATATTAATTTTATCTTTTATTTCGTTTTTTGGTATGCTGAACAAGTGCCCTGGGGCACTGTTTAGCATGACTCATATTTAAAATATGAAAGATGTTATATTTAATGTAAAATTTACCTTTTTTTGGTTCTTAACTATTACTCTGGACACACTAAATAACTATTGCTCTGAACTACTGTGTACCTATTTTGAAATATGTATAGTGAATATATTTAAAATATAAAAGAATTTTATTTTCAAAGTAAAATTTACCTTTTTTGTGGTTCTCAACTATTGCTCTAGACACATTAATTAACATTTTCTATAAAAGAAAACTACTCCCTCTAAAGTGACTTCACCTTTATAAATTTATTGTATAATTAATGCATCCGTCTATAATATAGGTTAAATACATTAATTATTCAATAAATCTAAAAAGTTAAATATCTTTTATAAAAATGATAGGGGGAGTAGTAAAAGTCTTTATGGGGTTAAAAATAGATTTAGGTATACAAGATAAAGCCCATAGGCCGACCTGTATAACCCACAGTCTGCGTAGGCTTAAGACCTAATTTTTGGCCCGTTTATATTTTGGTCTGGGTTGATAGGTTAAAGACCCTGAGTTATGTGAGTTAAATCTGCAGGTTCGCGGATTACCCCTTGTTCATCATATATTTTGGTCTATTTGGGTTGAAATGTAAAATTTGTCGATGTCTGATATTTTATTTCTTTAAAAATAAAGAAGTATAAACTTAAATAGATGCATAACATTTTAATATTGACACTTTTTTTTTCCACGACAAACAACAAACCAACATATTTTTCTCCCTCTTTGATTTATTTATATAGTATAGAATATAGGGGCATCTCCTACTTTTTAGAGGTATTGTTAAATTATTAAAAGTAGGTTTTCGGAGGTCCAATGGGATTATTAAAAATGAGATTTAATAAAAGAAAAAGCGCATGTCTCTCCATTAAATTACAAATAACATCAATAACACAAAAAAATAATCATTTTTATTCACTAATATACAAAAGTTTGATAAGCAAGAAAATCTCTATCGCACGTCTCTCCATTTGATAAAACTATAGTATAGCAATAAGCTATAAACCATCAAAAAATTTATTCGCAATAGACCAATATAATTTAGAAAAATTTTGTAACTAATAAATTCCTCATTTTAAAATAAAGAAAATTTCAAATATTTAGACTCCACAATCCCTCATTTGGAAGTCTACCATCCCTCGTTTCATACGCCTCACTTATTAATATTACCACCCCATAGTTTTTCTCTTTAAGACCCTCAATTTTATAAGACTCAATATCATAGCTCATGTGACACATGCATTAAAGACGCATCTGATAAAATAGACGATAAAATCATAAAACCAAGCATTTTTTTAATATGATTTTCTTATGGGTTTATCTCACGAAATCAACCGCAAAGAAAAAATAGATAAATCATAAAAAGGTCACAAACTATATTAATGGCCAGATTTTCTTATTAAAAATCACTTGTAGTTTGTTTATTTATTTATTACTTACAACTTATATGTTACAATATAATATAAAATTATTAGCAATAATAATGTTTTTTTTTTTAATTTTAAAAGAAGAATTTATATGAGGTGAATTCTTCGGTACATATTTTATTTATGTATATCGGTATATTTGTTGATGTGGACAATTGTGAAAGGTTCACAAATAATACTTAATTAATTTTTCTAATTTAAAAATTATTGGCTTAAATGCACATTTGGTCCCCCTATTTTAAAATTTTTGAACTTTTGGTCCCCCTATTTTAAAACTCAACTTTTTGGTCCCCTTATTTTGAAAGTCAATATCTTTTTTTAGTCCCCCTCTCATTTTAATGACATGGCACTGTAATTGATGATGTGGCAATGATGAATAGGCAACAAAACTTCCATGTCAATATTTTATTTCTTTTATGATTTAAAATTTAAATAAAAAATTGATTTCATTTATTTAAAATAAAACAATTGAAGTGAAACCCACCTAACCCAAAATCCTAAATCAAGACCCAATCAAAGTGAAACCAGCTTCGATTGTTCGTTCTGTTTGTTCGTTTCCAAAAGGTTACAGTTTGTATGCTCTCATCTCTTCTCTCATGCATCAAACTCGTTATCTTCATCTCTGATTTGGTAACCACCCTTTCCCTCTCAGATCAACGACGAAGATGGTCTCTCGGATCTAAAACGACCAGATCGAAATCCTTTAAGATCCGCAACTATCGGATCTAAAATCTATGATTTGGAAACCTTTCGGGTTAAGAGGATTATTTATCGTTTATGATGATATTAAGAGGATCTCGGTTGTTGTTGTTGAGACTTGAGACACATCCCACGCTTCCATGACACCCTGGTGAACCTCTTTCCATCTATGTGCACAGCGCTGCGCACCTCCTCCCTGTTTCTATGAGTTGTTGTTATAGGGAAGGAGTTGATGAGGGTGTTGTGTGAGAAGAGTAAGAAGAACGAGAAAGTTGAAGATGTCAGTGGGTAGATAAGTAGTTGGATAGTTGATGAAAATGTGTTGATGAAAAGTTGAACAGTTTGTGGTATTCAAGTTTGTTTTGTCTCTGTTATGGGTTTAAACTTTAACAGGAGTGAAAATAATATAAAGGAATTGATGGATATTTGCTGGGTTTGATGATTTTTTTGGGTGAAGAATGATGACTTTGAGGTTGAAGATGAAGATTGTTGGTTTTTATTATTTAATTGATTAATTAATTAGTTTTAATTTTTAATTAATTGATTAAAAGAGTTAATATATACTGCAATAAATAGTTTTATTTTAAATAAAAAGATATTTATTTGTTTAAATTTTAAATCATAAAAGAAATAAAATAATGACATGGAAGTTTTGTTGCCTATTCATCATTGCCACATCATCAATTATAGTGCCATGTCATTAAAATGAATTATAGTGTCATGTCATTAAAATGAGAGGGAGACTAAAAAAATATATTGACTTTTAAAATAGGGGGACCAAAAAGTTGAGTTTTAAAATAGGGGACCAAAAGTTCAAGAATTTTAAAATAGGGGGACCAAAAGTGCATTTAAGCCAAAATTATTTATAGACCTATTAGATTGAACACATCATCCGTGTACCAGTACATATCAAAATAAGATGTGTATTATAGTGTTCGCTTTTATGTAATATCAATTATTTAGTTTCTTTGAAAAAAAAGATTTTCTTTTGGGTAACGATCAACTTGATTAACCCGTAAACTAACATGAACGTACTCAAAACAACATAGATTTCTTTTTTCCAAATATCTCTTAAATAAAAGAAATACAAAAACGTCACCGGTCTTTTTTTTACAGCTTATTTAATGAAAAAATTTGCTTTTACTTTTCTTTTAATGTCAATATCTAATATCAACGAATTTAAAAAAGAACCACATCATTTTACGCTACCTTAAAGAAAAGTTAAGTTGTTGTTTTATGCATTTTACTTTTTATATTTCATAATTTATATTATGGTTTATTTTATGCAATTTAGTTTATCAAAAATTATGTATGTCGTAAATTCACTCAACTCCCATCTTATTTTATAAATACAAAAAAATTTAAAATTTACGATACGATACGGCCAAAACACTTTAAAAAAAATTAAATTTAAAATATAATATATAAATGCAAAATATGTAAAGTTAACTAAAATTGATAATAAAATAAACATAAACATTTTAAAAATTTATCGGAACATGCAAAATGTTTGGTCTTTTTTGTATTAAAAAAATAAAATTTAATTCCTGGATACGTCTCCGACACTTCTCTGATATGTATCGAGAAGAAGTATTACAAACGTGTCTGATATTTTTTTATTAGAAAAAAATTATTTCTTCTCGGACACGTTTGTGATACTCCGATCCTCCGAAACTTCTCTAATATGTGTCTGAGAAGAAATAAATTTTATTTTATTAATAAAAAATATCAAACACGTTTGCGATACTTCTTTGATATGTGTCTGAGAAGAAATAATTTTATTTTTTTTAAGTTTAATTCAATATTTGGTCCCTTATGTTTATTTTAGGTATCAATTTGGTCTCTTATGTTTTAAAAGTTTCAATTTGCTCCCTTATGTTTATTTTAGATTTCAATTTGGTCATTTCCGTCAGTTTTATCATTAACTACTAAAAGGTAAAGCATAGAGATAGAGAGAATGAAATTTTTCTATTATTCTCTTCACTTGTGTGTGTCATTACATTATAACAAGAATCTTATTTATAGGACACAAATAAGAGAGTGAAAGGAGAAAAATAATTATAGGAAAATGAAGAGTTAGGATGGACACTTAAATTATTCGTATCAAATTTTAAATTTTTCTTGTATTTATATATAGAATGAGATGGGAGTTGAGTGAATCCACGGTATACATAATTTTTAATAAATTAAATTACATAAAATAGACCATAAAATAAATTACAGAATATAGTAAAAAATAAATCGCACATAACAACACCTTAAAATGCGAATTTATATGGAGCCGATGAGGTTAAAATGAAGGCGGATGCTACGGTGGGATAGCAAAGTATGTCTCTCGCCGGTGGATTGATGCTATAAATTATGAGAACTGTTAGATTGAAATCTTGCATGTGTTCTTTCATAAACTTGATTTTTTTCTCTAAAGAATCAACACAACCACACACCCAACCTTGATTTCTTTTTACGATTTGTTCTTTGTCAAAGAAACACAAACTTTTATTGTTCAACCAAATCAATTTTTTTTTTAAAAAAAAGATCGGAATTTTTTTTCCGTAAAATATCCGAAACTTTTATTTCGAATAAAATATCGGAACATTTTTCTTGAAAAAAGATATGAAACTTTCTTTCCAGAAAAAACTCCGGAATTGTTTTTATCTGAAGTCGAAACTTTTTTCCCTGAAATAATCGGGAACATTTTTTTGGATAAAAAATCGAAAAACTTTTCAAAAAAAAAATCGGAAACTTTTTCTGGAAAAATTGGGAACTTTTTTTGGAAAAAAATCAGGAACTTTTTTTCCGAATAAAATATCAAATCTTTTTTCCCCAAAAAAGATCGAAAATTTTTTTTCAAAAAAAACTCCAAAATTGTTTTTTATCCGAAATCAAAACTTTGTTCCCAAAAATAATCGGGAGCATTTTTTGGAAAAAATCAAAAAACTTTTTCGCAAAAAAAGATAAAGCATTTTTTCGGAAAAAACAAGAATTTTTTTTTCCTGAATAAAATATCTTAACTTTTTTCCAAAAAAAACCGAATATTTTTTTTCTGAAAATTGGTGATAATTTGTCACAAAAAAAAATTGGGAAAAAGCTGGAAAGAGAAAGAGAACGAAAATTAACAACAAAAAATAATCATATATAAATAGCACATGATTTGTTCTATGTAGCCTCATCATCAAACGGTTATAACACCCAACCCACCAGTAAGAGACATGACTTGGTCTCTCACATTAGCATCCGCATAAAATGAAATTCCCAAATTGCATAATGTTATGATTTGGGACATACTACAGGGAAGTTTATTCTGCAGAAATTATAGTTGTCGTTGTCGACTGAATGGCGGGGGTTTGTCGTGGAGAGTCCCGTCCCGTCCCATCTTCTCTATCACGCAACAAGACTTTGGGTTTGGAGCTGTGCCTTATCCTTATATAATTTGATTTGACATTTTCTCCTCATTTTCTTAACCAAAAAATCATTGCAAAGTTATTTTTTAAAAAAACTAAAATTGTTTGATAATTGTTGATCTTAAAGTTATTTTTAATCTAAAAGTTATTTGGTAAAATATATATATATATATATATATATATATATATTTATTTAAAAAAATCTAAAAATATATTAATCCTAATTAAACTAGATTAATAACTAAATTTAAAAAAAATAGTAAAAAACTAAAGATTAATAACAGTCTTAAAAAAATTGATAACAAACAAAAAAGCTACGAATTTTTCTCAAAAGTAAAGTTCAAACTCTTCTCTTAAAAACTCTTTTTATTTAATTTTGCATATTGAAAAAAAGTTACATTTTTTGACTAAGAGCTTTATTAAAAATATGTTTAGTCCAATTTTTCATTCTTAAAAGAATAAAAAACTAAAAAAAACTGGGGCAAATGGAACCTAAGATTAGGCTTTCATTTTTCACAATTTTTATCTCAAGTGGGACTTGAGTCCTCAATTGGCTAAAATGTCTTGCATAATTTTCAATTACTCCGTATAAATTAATTGAAAAAGTTGCACACTTAATAAAATAAAATAGAAGACAACAAATTGACGGATTATGTATGTAGATACACTATTCGGTTTTTATGGAATGTTTGGCCTATTTTTTTGAGTCTTAGAAGCTATTTGAAATTTAAAAGTGTAAATAAAAGATTTCAAAAAAATACTAAAATTGTTTGGTAATTGTTATTTTTTTTAACTTTAAATTTATTTTTAAACTAAAAGCTATTTGGTAAAATATATTTTTTCTAAAAATAAAAATATATCAATCCTAATTAAACTAAATTAATAACTAACTTAAAAAACCAATGATAATAGCAAACTAAAGATTAATAACAAATTTTAAAAAAAGATTGCTAACAAACTAGATCAAACTAAATTTACTAAAGTTAAAAACAAACAAAAAAACTCTGAATTTTTCTCAAAAGTAAATTTTAACCTCTTCTTTTAGAAGTTCTTTTTATTCAATTTTGTACATTGAAAAAAATTTACTTTTTTTGGCTTAGAGCTTTATTAAAAATGTTTTGACCAAACTTCTCATTCTTAAGAGAATAAAATGTTAGTAAAAAAAAAAGAGAATAAAATGTTAAAAAAGTTGGGTCAAACGGAGCTTTAATATGAGTAAATATTTTATTTTTAAGTTTATTAAATTATTTATATATTTGGTCTAAAAAATAATAATGCTAGTAACATATATAGAAAAAATTTACGGTATCTTGGAAAAATTTGATGTTACTCCGTCGTATGTAGATTAATCTGTATATAGATTAATTTTTTTTCTTTTTTGGATATAAACATATGAATATTTTACTTTTGACAGCCAAAATAAACGAAATTTAACGAGGGTAATTATTTATCTTTTCAATCATACAAAATTTTGTTAACAAAGAATTTTTTCAGTCATACAGATAACTTGCATGGCATGCTACGGGATTTGGGGCTGTGACTATCAATACTTTATTATTGATTTGACAAAATGCCGTAGTCATATGGAGAAATAAAATTTTCTCCGTTGAAATCTTCTACATGAAAAGAAAAACAAAAATGTTGAAAATACTTCTTCCTTCTAGTTCTAAATATAAGAGAAAAATTACTTTTTAGATATATTGAAAATTGAATGTATCTAGTAAATAATTTAGGGGGATGTATTGAATTGAGATTTCAGTGGATTTTAAAAGACTTTTGTATGTTAAAAAATTTCATTGGTATTCGATCAAGACTTTTATAGAATCAAATCAAATGTTCTAGTATTCAATCAAGACAATTAAGATTTTTTTTTTAGGGCAATGAAATCCGTTGTTATTCGATTGAGATTTTAAAGGATTTATAATTAAAATGTCATTTGGTATTCAAAAATAACAGATTTTAGTGGATTCTTTTGTGCAGTGGATTTCGTGAGACTTTTTAGTTAAAAATACACTTGAGAGACTCTTCCAACAATCTCACCAAAAACCTTGAGATTTTGTCAAACTCTCCGAGACTTTTTAATTTGCTTTCACAATTCATCATCACTGTACCAGAATTTTTCTTCTTCTTTTCTTTCTTCACTTGCTTATCAAATATGTCAGATTCAAACGCCACTAACACCTCACCACCAGTTTCCTACCTTCTCACCTCCAAACACACCTTGACCACCACATCACCTCCTCAGCATCTCCGGCCACCACCACCACCATATCATCTAATCTTACCACCATGGAGATAGCACCAAAACCACACAAAATCTCCACATCCGCGCCGAACCAATATTAGTTACATTAAAAAGAGATTCTAATAAATGTTTACAACATTTAGTAATAGGAGGCAACTTAATCGAGTCGCTCATAAGTTAGCTCAGGTAGCTCGTGTTTCTGCTAGCCACTAAATTTTTATTATTGTCCACTTATATTAAAAATGTAATTTTAATTAAAATGCAAGGAGTTTGTTCCCGTAAAAAAAAAGAGTTTCTAAAAAAATTATGTTAATTATGCGTCAAAAAAAAAGTTATATTAAGAAGAGAAGAAAATCAACAAATTATAAGATAAATTAAATTTAAAATAAATTATGATAAATGAATGAAAGGATTTAATAACTATTCCCAAATAATAAATTTTATAAATGAAAGGAATTCAGCCTAATTGTCCAAACAATAAATTTCAGTTGTGTTGGGGATGCTGAAGACCTACTATGGCACAAGCAGGTTTTTTTGAAGGTGTCTATTTTCGCATGGCGCCTCTTGCATGATCGGTTACCAACGAAAACAAACTTGGTTAATTGTGGCATTACCTCTTAAGATCTCCACTTTTGCGTGTCAGAATGCGGTGGCGTCGAGTCGGCTCAACACTTATTCCTCTCATGCCGCACTCCGGGTCTCTCTGAGCTCTTGTTCAGTCATGGATTGATTTTTCGGTGGTGGATGTTCATAATCTGTCAGATCACTTTGTTCAGTTCACTCACTTAGTTGGCGGTTCTCAGGCATGTCGGTCTTTCCCGCATCTCATATGGTTTGCTTGCGTTTGGGTCGGGTGGAATGAAAGAAATCTCCGCTTGTTCCGACATTCAGCACATTCTATGAATCAGTTATTGGACTAAGTCAAAATGTGCTGATACCGATGATTGAAGACAACTTTTAGTACTATAGTCTCAAACTCTCATTGCTGGTGGTCGAGCTCATTGTTTTGTTTAGACATTGACTAATCTATTCTATTACCTTGATGTTACTTAATTTCTCTTGTAAACTTTTATAGGTTTCCTTGACACACCTTGTGCTGAGGCGGTCTCTTGTTGTATTAATATATTTCATTTTTGGCCGTTAAAAAAATAAAAATTTTACAAATGAAAGATAGTGAAGTTCTAATATGTCCATAAAAGATAGATGTAGCATTTGAATTTCATGAAAGATATTGAAATGTACAGTAGCATTCTTTTTTTAAAACAATGAGTCAATGTGTCCTACTATTGTCCATACTCAAATTTCATTTTTTAAATGCCTTTTCAGTTCGGATTTTGATGCATATGATATTGGGTGCATTTGTTTTGAATTTTTTTGAAAATAGATTTTGTAGTGTTACATAATTTTGTGTAAAAAAAAATTACAAAGAAACTTTTTATAAAAGCTTCAAATGAAAATTTAGTTTGAATAGTTATTCTTAAAATGTGATTTTAGGCATTTCATCATTATATTGAAATTTTTTTGGATATCAAAATTTCGAAAAAATCATTTAATTTGAAGCTATTTCAAATAGATTTTCATAAAAATCATTTTTGAAATACAACGTTTTCAAAAAATTGTGATTTTGACTATGTTTTGTTCTTCAATAATGTATGTTTATGTTATATGATGTCAAAATTAGTGTTTAAATTTAGAAAAAATGAATATAAAAAAACTTATAATATTTTAAAAAACGGTTTTACAAAATCCATTTTCAAAAATACAAAGAAAAAATCTATTTTTTTAAAGCTAGAACAAACGCACCCATTATTGTTATTACATTGTGATATGATGTGGTGTTTGACCGGTCTTTGAATGGGTAATCCCTCCCATTACATTTGTTCCCATAAGACCATCTACAATGGTCATGTTGAAAGAGTATTCAACAGTTGAAAACCATTGCACTGCTATGTTGAAAGTGACCTGGAGGAGGGAGGAGTTGAATTCATTCAACAGAGTTGAAACCTGCACAACAGGGACACGCGGCTGATTCTTTTTGGTTGCAAGCAGGCGCGTGCAAAACACGCGCGTTCTGGGCGAGTGACAATGCTGCAACGCGGAGAGAGAAGAAGCTAAGGGACATGTGTATGCCTGTGATTGGTTGTCCGGATTTTTATTTCATTTTATCTTTAAACTCAATTATTTCACTGCAAATTATTTTTTTATTTTTTTATATTTATACCAAAATTCATGATTTTTTTTTCACTATAAATAGAGACTTGGTTTATTTGATTTGGACACAGAAAAATAAATAAATTTTTCACTCTTAATCTTATTATTAGAGTAAAAATATCAGTACAATTGGTTAACAAATCTGCCTAAAAATGTGCAGCAGCAAGCCCATAAAAGGATAAGCATCACGCACATAAATAACATTTTAAAGGGAAGCATCAGCAGCAAGTTTTAGTTTTAAGTTGCTTGCGTTTAAATTATTTATATTGTTTTAACTACGTTATTTGTGTGTCGTATTTTAAACTAAGTTTAATTTAATTTTAATCGATAATTATAATTTTAATCGATGATTTGTATCGTATAATTTTAATTTAATTTTAATCAATAATTATAATTTTATATAATCATAAAAATATAAATTTAAATAAGAATATGAAATAAAAAGTGGTGGGATAGGGTGTTGAATGAAAAACCATTGGAGAGGATAAAAGTTGAATAAGTATTGAATGAGTATGTGGAAGAAAGAGAAAATAATATAGAGTGTAAAAGTGGGTGTTGAAAGTTGAAACCATTGTACATGGTCTAAGAGTTTGGGTTATGTGACTACATGGAAATGGATGCACCTACTACCTACCATCACAACTTTTTCTTGGCATACTACTCGTTTATGCTGACCTGTTCAATGTGTCTAATGACAACTGTGCAAGGGCATTTATGTCTTTTCACTTTGTATTATGTGGGGCTTTTGTAGGGTCATGTACCCCAAAATGATTCCCTAAAATCCAAATAATCCCCGGATTTTTGCTGCTAATTACTCCCCCGTCCCAAAATAAATAATCTGTTTGACTTCGTTTAGGTTTATTAATGTAAAACTTTGATCGCTAATATTTTTAATTATCTATTATTAAAAATTATAAAAATTGTATATTTTGAAAATACTTGTCGAGACAAATCAAACAAGATCTCATATGCTAATATTTACAAGTATATATAAGTAGAAAAATAAGGTCAAAGTAGGTCAAATGAATAGTACACTAAGTCAAAATTAGGTCACTTATTTTGGGACGGAGGGAGTAATTGAGAATCTTAATTGACAATCTTTCAATGTTGTTAAAAAATACTGGTTCTATTCTTAATTATAAATAGATTTAGTTTTTTTTGATAAAATAAATAGATTTAGTTGAATTTGATAGTTTTGATTCTTCAACATATATATTTTGTTGAAAATATGATGATACAACATATATTAAATTAACTTAATGAAAGATTTTTTTTTACAATTTTATGGTTGTTGGTATTTTCTCATCATCGTATTATATATCACATCGTTTAAAACATATCACATCGTAAATTTATAGTTAAAAATTAAAATAGAGAGACCAAAGTTGTTGTATTTTAAAATAGGGGATCAAATTTACAAAATAATAAAAATAGGGGACTAAAACTGCATTTAAATTTTATAAATAAAAGTTAATTTTTCAAATTCATTGAATAAATTTATGTATCTGAATAATAATATAGACTAAATACATATAAGTTATTCAATAAATTTGAAAAGTGAACTTTTGTTTATAATTAAGGATGAAGGGGGTAAATAAATTTTAAATTTAGAATTATTAATTAATATTCTTGAATAACTTTTGAAACACTTGATAACATTTGTCATTAATTGATAATCTTAATTGCACTATGGAAGCTATTTTGTTTGAGATAGAGTGATCTCTATTTATGAACAATAAATTAATTTTAGTAGTAAGAAAGTTGAATATCCTAAGTAAAATGGTCATAGATTTTATTTATGATTGTCGTG
The DNA here is from genome assembly GCA_030408175.1 of Trifolium repens. Classification (NCBI taxonomy): domain Eukaryota; kingdom Viridiplantae; phylum Streptophyta; class Magnoliopsida; order Fabales; family Fabaceae; genus Trifolium; species Trifolium repens. The sequence goes on from CP125846.1 coordinate 40,667,262, forward strand.
TATGAAAAAAAATGATTTAAAGAGAAAAATTAATTTTGTATGCCTCACATATTTTTAAATGGAGATTAATCATCATTAAATGATAGTGAAAATTTCATACTCATCATATAAAAAATATATTATTTATTCCATCAATCTATCTTATTGTCATTGGTTTATACTACTATAGTAGATTTTTACACATTACTTTACTATTTTTAATAGAATTATTAATAATTTTATAACATTTTTAATTAATTTATTATCTCATTTCAACATATTTTCTTTCTCCAATAAATAAAAAATAGTATTATTAAATATTGACTAAACAATAATTAATACTCCCTCCAGTTATTTTTATTAGGAACAATTTAGAAAAAAACACAGAAACCAAGGAACCTTATTTTTCTTATTAAAATTTTAAAATTTTGTAATTATTCCAAAACTAACCTTTGGTGTATAGGGAATATATCACTCTAACTAATGCATAACATATAATTTAATAATGGTAAAAATGGAATTGTTTAATTAATAAAGAATAAATCTACTGATTGTTTCTTATAACAATGACCAAATTTTTCTTCTTCCCAGATTGTTCTTTATAAAAAAGGACAGAAAGGAGTACTACATTTAGTAAAAAAATAACAAATAAATGTAAATCATTTTTTGCTAAATATTTGTAAATTAATTAATTCATATTTTAAGATTTAAATAATATTTACTTTCATGAAACCAGTTCAAACCAAAGATAGCCTAAACAATTAAAATATATTTTTTATTATATTTTATTTTCTGGCACAAATAATTTTTATATTAGTAGATTAGAAAAATATTATTTAACAATATTTTTCTTAAAAAATAGATAAATTAATTAACTTTTATTAGGATAACTAGTGCCCTGAACGACTAATTAAGGAACTAAAATAAATATGAGTAAGTTTTATTTTATATTAAAAATAATACTTTTTTAGTTTCATAAGTGCTATCTCAACTGACAAAATATGTTGAAATTGTTAGGTCGGACGTCGTGACCCGGGCTCGAACTTGGGATCTCACAATTACGTGACTTTAATTTCCAGTGGAGTACCACTTCAACTAAGACAAAAAAAAAATACTTTTTATATTTTTAAATGTTTAACAACTCATGTTCCAAAAAAAATTCTTAATTCATTTATTATAAGCAACAAAACAAAAAATTTTGAAAGTCTCAAATATAAGCAAAAATTACTACATTTATTACAACTTTTTATAAACCTATAATGGTTATACTGTTTTTTGCGGTTTCCAACACAACTTTACTTCACTCATAAAATCCATACAACTTATATTGTCATAAACAAACCCAAAAACAAGGGTAAAATTGAAAATGGATTAGTTTTTGTCATTACTTAATGTACTTTATCTATTTCTTTAAAAAGTGTGTTTTTTTTTTGCTCATATACAAGACTAGAGGGAGTATCTCGAAAACACTAGTAATTAATTTTTTTTTATATGAGAGAGTGAACAAAAATGCATGCCTATAATTAGGGGTGTAATTGGATCGGTTTTGGATGAATCCGATGTCCGAACCAATGAATATTCGATTGGTTCGGTTTGGTTCGATTTTTAGTGTTTTTCAAAAATGAATCCGAGCCAAACTCATCGGTTTGGTTCGGATACTTTAATCGGTTTTTTCTGATGTACTCCATGCTATTACATTTTTCCTGATATATTTTTTTCCCATAAGCTTATCAAATACAAAATACAATTATTTTCCCATAAGTTCATCAAAAACATATACATAATACAACCATATTGAAAACAAATACAAAATACAATTCTTTTCGCTTAAGTTCATCAAATACATAATACAACCGTATTGAAATTAAGTTCATAAGTTCATCAAATACAAAATATAACCATATTGAAATTAAGTTCATAAGTTCATCAAATAAGTTCACAAAATACAAAATACAACCGTATTTGAGATGAAAGTCGCAGCGTGACGTGAGAGTGTTGTTTGCGTAGTGTTGAGAGCAGCTTGAGGATGAGGGTGAGGTGAGAGCAGCGTTTTTGAGTTTGTGTTTGCGGCTATTAGTGTTTCTAAGTTTGCGTTTTTAAGTTAGAGTTTCTAAGTGAGGTAAATTTTATTTTATTTTTAGAAGTAGTTGGGTCAGTTGTGGTTTTTGATAGATATGAGCTACTTAAAAAAATAATTTAACATATATATAATATATATTAGTTTGGTTCGGTTTGTCCTTTGAATCTGAAAACTGGAACCGAGAACCGAACCAAACCATAAAAATCAATTTTTTCGATTTGAATTGGTTTTGATCATCGGTTCAATTGGATTTTTCTGATCAACTTACACCTCTACCTATAATACTGTAGTTTTGGTTGTTTTTGTTTTTTTTTATGGAGGTTGTTTTTGGTTAATGAGCTCAACTTTGTCATTACTTTCTCTTCACTTTATATAGGTTTGAGGAAACGTGCAATCATTTCTATCTAGTGAGGTAAATCAGCTGAAAAGCAACTATCATGTTAATTAATGAGAACAACTAAAAGCCTATTAGTAAAATATTCAAAACTAGCCAGTTGAATTGAATAAATATTGAGACATTGTTGGGGTTGTATTTAAGGCAGATGCTACGGTGAGAGAGCAACTCATGTCTCTCACCGGTGGGCTGATGCTATAAATAATAAGAACCGTTGGATTAATATCTTGCATGTGTTCTTTCATATACTTGATTTTTTTCTCTAAAAAAATCAACAACACCACACATTTAATCTTGGTCTCTTTTTACAGTTTGTTCTTTGTCAAAGAAATACAAAATTTTACTGTTCAACCAAATTAAATTTTTTTGAAAAAAGATCAGAAATTTTTTTCCGGAAAATATCCGAAACTTTTATTTCGAATAAAATATCGGAACATATTTTTTAAAAAAAAATAGGAAACTTTCTTTCCAGAAAAAACTTCGGAATTGTTTTTATCTGAAGTCGAAACCTTTTTCCCCAAAATATTCGGGAACATTTTTTTCGATAAAAAATTGAAAAACTTTTCCCAAAAAAATTCAGAAACATTTTTCCGGAAAAATTGGGAACTTTTTTCCAAATAAAATATCGGAATTTTTTTCCAAAAAAAGATCGGAAACTTTTTTTGGAAAAAATCAAGAACTTTTTTTCCGAATAAAATATCAGATATTTTTTTCCCAAAAAAGATTGGAAATTTGTTTTCGGAAAAAACTCCAAAATTGTTTTTTATCCGAAATCAAAAGATTTTTTGACAAAAATCGAAAACTTTTTGTAAAAAAAGATTAAAAAACATTTTTTTCGGAAAAAACTGGAATTTTTTACTGAATAAAATATCTTAATATTTTTTTTTCGAAAAAAGACCGAATTATTTTTTTCCATTATTATAAAGAACTATGTATCTTCATTTAAATTAGATGGTAATTTGTCACAGAAAAATAATTTAAGAGAAAGCCGGAGAGAAAAAAAAAAATTAGCAACAACAAATAATTGTGTGTGGATAGCACATGATTTGATCTATGTACCCTCGTCATCAGATGGTTATAATTTCAACCCACCGGTGAGAGATATGATGTGCTCTCTCACCGTAGCATCCGCCTGTATTTAAAGCATGATCTTATTGATTTGATTTTCTGTGTCTTAAAAAAGAAAAACAATTTTGTTTGTTGATGAATAATGAGAGAGCCTCTGCAAAAGACTGAGGAGAGTTTTGGGGCATCAAAGAAAGAACGTGCTAATGTACAGTAGGGACTCTGAATAGATTCCTCTTCATCCAATCCCTTTAATCTTTATCATATGCAAATGCTGCACCCTCGACTTCTCTCTCTCTTGGTATAGGGAGCAGTGGGTCAGTGCACAAAAAGGGATGAAAAAAGGGTAGGGTGCTCTTGCCAAAATGCTAACGGCTAAGAAAAGTTGGTGTTGTGTTGGTATGTGAGATGAGGGGGGCACATAAAAGTAACAAAGATTTTATCCATAGTAAAGTAAAGTACACTAACTAAATAGAAAATGAGCTATGAGTAAATAAATTATTCATTCACTTTTTTTACTTGTAGAAAATCTCCAAGTTGGTCCTTTGAAATTTTAACTATCCTAGTGAACATTATTTAGTTGGTAGAAATATTGTGCGTAATATGTAAGAATTGAAGTTCGAATCTCATACTCTCACTTATTCACATTAAAAGTAAAATTTCAACTATTATATTACTTGATAAAAAAACACTTAATCTAACTTTTTTTGTTATATGAGTTAAAAGCAAAAGAAAAAAGAAAGATAGGTGTAACAAAATTAAAGTTTAATATGATAGTAGAAAACACTAATGACATCTTCAAGAAGAATTGAGCAAAAACTCAATTATGAGGGTTAGTGTATGTTTAGTTTCAATTTGAGTATTCAGAATTGATTCTGGACGTGTAGAATTGATTCTGTCGTGTTTGGTTTCTCACAAGTAGAATTGATTCTTCCTCCAGAATTGATTTTACTTGAAGCTAGAATTTGTAGCTTCTGATTCTATAATTAATTTTTACACTCAAATTTTTTGTTCAACTCACTTTTGCATGAAGATATTCAAACATAAACCACTTTAACTTAAAATTAATTTTTCACACCAGAAAACCAAACATATACTTAGTAACATATTTCTTCATTCAATCAAAAGTGTGAATCAAAATGTTACCTACAAAATTTTACTCCTACCATTGAAATACAGTATGACTCAAAAAGTAATTTGCTAATACTGAAATTAATGGTATAGCAGTAATTTGCTAATAAACTCAAAAAGTTACTCAGATGATAAATGTAACTAAAATGATTGAGACTTTCAAAAACCATCATGATGATAGCACACTCTACAAATCACAATTTCAAGAAACAACAAAATAGGTAGTATGAGAGTCTACTTTTACATTAACTAGCAGGATACTCTTTAGAAAAAACTTTTAGACCTAAAACTTGAGGCTAGGATATGGCTGACTATGGAAAATATCTATATGCAGTTATCATAATCTACATACAGTGTCTTGTTATAAAGATTCAAGGCTAGGCTAGGTGCATATAGATGAATGTTTATAGAATAGAATAATTGTGTATATGGAGTACTACGTACTACAGTGTGGGGGCATGTGATCACACTACAAGAGAGTTCACATCACAATATCTATATGAGCTGGACTAGGGAAGGATAATTTGTTGTTGTTATGTTAGACTGTGTCATAAACTGCAATAGGGTTTGTATTATTCATTTTGGAATTTAGTACTGTCATGACAACAGCTTTTTTACGGTTTTACTGTAGCTCAACCAGAAGGTTTGGAGCATTGAGCTCAATATAGCATTTTCCTTCCATTTCTTCACTTGTGCAACAAAAGGACAACAGAAAACCAAGATATGATTTGGGCCAATTGCTTCGAGTACAAATTGTTGTTGGTAATAATGCTTGGGAAAATTAGCTCGTGTCACCAAATCGTTCACATATTTGACATTTATTTATGTATACACAATATACAGTGTTTGCATTAATAATACACATGCAGAGAGTCGTGTATTATTGAGTTTATACCAACCAAACAGTGAACCCAAAATAAGTGAGATCTAAGACGGTAAAAAAAATTAATAGTGTGACTAGTTGTTTGAATAGTGGAAGGAATAAAAGAATGTTGAGGGGGTGAAAGTAGAAGGAAAATAAAGCATTATATACTCTTGTTTGAATAGAAAGAGCGGAAAAAAATGTGTATTTACTAAATGTTGCAGTATAAATTTCCTTTTTAATTTATAACAAAGAGGTTCTAAGCCAAACGATAGATTACAACAAAATTAAACGAGGGGAAGAAATTCTCAATACATCAGCAAGCAGCAATTCACTCGAAAAAACACAACCAGAGTCCATCGAACAACCAAGATTTGCTACCGCGTTAGCGCATTAATTAGCCTTATGATAAGAACTAGTATGAACCAAAATTTCACTCCAAACCTAATAAACAATGAATATTCTTGACAAGAGATCTCCCACACATACTACCACCCCCCATTAGAAGTAATAGATTTCATAACAAGTGATTCGACATGAAACTCAACTGCTCTAAAATTAAGCCGCCTAGCATATATCGGCCATTGTTGAATTAATTCAACCATGGTTGAATCAAATAACAAATTAATGAAATAAATAAAAATAAGGACATGGTTCGATTGTGGTTCAACAAGCCTAAGGTAAAATAAGGATCAAGCCAACAAAAGAACCAATGGATTCTCAATTTAACCGGATGAACCCAATTGAGAAAGCATAATTCTAGAGCCCACCCCTCTTTTTAAGGAAAATTTCTCTTCCAGCTTCCCACATTTCTTTTTCACCCTTTGAATTTCCTGTTTTGCCCTTCAATAAAAAATTCGGTTTCTATAAACAGAATTTTTTTTTGCCTTAAAATACAACTTTGGTTTCTAGAAACCGAATTTTTCCTGAAATTTGAAATAGAAAAATTTCGGTTTTTATCAATGGAAAAATCAAGGGAAAAATCTATTACTTATCAAGGGAAAAATCAAATTTTTGAGGGTTAAAAAAGAAACGTGGAGGGCTGGAAAAGAAATCTTCCTTTTTAAGACTTTCTTTCTTCCATTATAACACTTCAAAGACAGCAAGAATCTCAATTTTTCAGCTTTCCATCCATCCTCCTATCTTTATTCCCCCTTTCTCAGCATTTAAACACAACAGTAAAGTTAACATAAGAGTAACTTTTTTACTTTATAGTAAATGAACTCTAGGTTGGATCCTAAGTGAGAGAGATCTTTTTACATTCACTTCGTTTTTAAAGGATTATTGATAGTCTGAGCAAAAATTCTCTTTTATAATGAATAATTAATGTATCTCATCGACGAGATATATTAATTATTCAATACCTAAAAATTTAATTTTTGTATTGTTTTCAGAAAAATTCCTTTCCTACCCCTTGCATATCTTTTCTACCCCTAGTTTTTCAATTTTGCTCTTGAAAAAAAATTCGAAACGCGTTTTTCAAAGTTTTCTTGCCTTGAAAACAAATTTTGGAACGTATTTTCCGAAGTTTTTCCCAAATTTGAACTAGAAAAACTACGGAAAACGCGTTCCAGAGTTTTTTTCAAGGGCAAAATTGGAATATTGAGGGGTAGAAAAGATATGTAAGGGGTGGGGAGAGATCTCATCTTGTTTCAATAGCCTATGACTAGGACAGGGAGTTGAGTGGACCCAAAGAGTTTGATGGAACTGGGCTGCTCTGCCACTTTTTTCCCTCAGAAGTTTCAGAAAATTAATGGGCCAACTTACTACAAACCAACCAACAAGGATTGCTTGCTACTTTAGATGGGGCAAGTGCATATAGCCCCACTGTGCTATGGCTTTCTTGTTGTCCTAATATCTGTTCATTTTCCAAATATAGGGTGGCTCCTTGTTGATGTATATAGAAAAGCATAAATTTTAAATCATCAGTTCAAAATCAAAAGCATAAATTTAAAATAAAATGACTTCTATAAAAATAAAATAAAATGACATTTGATTTTGAATACCATCATAAATGACATAAATTTATCCTTGTAAAAACAAGTGACAGAATTTATAAATCATAAAAGAAACTTTTATCCTTTTCAAAATATAAAAGTAACTTTTTTTGGTGAATAAATTGTTTTATTCCCTCATTTCCCCGAAGTTTAAAAGTTGCAACAAGAATTCAGTGAGGGTTGATTTTTGTTTTTATGATGATTAAGAATAGTAACTGGATTCAGTGGGGGATGATTTGTGTTTCTTTAACTAGTGCCTCAGGGGCACTAGTTAGCATTTTCCTTAAAATTAACCTTAATACAGCTAGTAACTGAATGCAAAATTTGATGTCCTGAACTGGCACCAAGCAAGTATATGCTAACAAGAATAATTAAATTTGAGGGCTCAAGGGTGCATTGCATGGTAGGTACATACACAAGGAAAAAGTGGAAGTTGATTGAGGTGATGACAATTCACCCAGAACCTTCAGTAGTTGCTTTCTCTGCAAATTTATATAAAAAACTTGGTCATAGTCTGAACAGAGATGGGGTTAGAACCATCAAAGTATTAATCAAAACTATACGAACTAGGATTAAGATGATAGATAGTCCATATTTTCAAATATTAGACGTGATACGAACTTCTTATCATTGCTTGAATCAGTGTTTGTGATTACTTCCATCATAATAGCAAATAGTACCACTATTTCATCTGATTGTTAGAAAATATCGCATGCATGCTTGATTCTCTTGCGATCTACAAAGGCATAGCATCATACACTTTGGCGAGCTATAGGTATTCTAAATCAGATTACCATGTACTTGGACTTCTGATCAGTTTGTCTAGTAGTCAAACCTTTGCTGCAAGGAATATATTTCCAATCCTTTGGTTCTCATTAGAATCGTATCTAAGACATTTTTAACTAATAGGGTTGTCAAAATCTCCTACGGCCCTAGCAGCAGATTTGGCTTGTTTGGTTCTGCAATTGGTAGGCCAAAATCCCACTTGGTTCTGTAATCTGTATACTGCATAGCATGTTTGACATTATTGAGGCAAAACAAGTTTGATTTCCAAACTTGATTTACCTCCTAAACATGAAAGCAATAATTTGTTTCTTTTGAGGTGAGTAAATATTATAGGACCGTTTCACGAATATAAAATTAAAAGTTATATCTTTCATGGTAATATATCAAAATCTCCAAGTCATTTTCATTAATACCAACTAAATAATATTCATTACTTCAGAATTAATTGACTAAATTTCACTAATCAAAACCAAGTTGGCCAATTCAAATTTATTCAAAAATCAAATTTTCAAAATAACACACACACTTTCTATATCAAGCCACATCAGATATGATGCTTCTGGGCTACCTGATAAGATAAGTATTTTGATATGCAGTATGCCAGCTAGAATGATTGATTTCAATGTTTTGTACAAGGGGGAAGTGCATGTGGGTTCAAGGGTGTCCTTAAAGGATAAAACATAATTGTTGAGCACTGAGTAGTGAAAAAAGTTGACAATGTACTTTCTCTAAAAGGAAATCAATAAGACAAAGGTTGGCTAAGAGAAATCGCTGAAATTGTACATGATGCACTGATGCAGTTCAGCTAATTACTATGCATGTGATGGAAGACATGAATAATAAATATTAAGGGTTAGGATCAAATGACACCAAGGTGTCAAACTTAGTAACATGACACCTCCGATAATTCTTTACCAGATAATCGTATCATGAAATCCACCGTTGGATTCAAAGCTATTATTATATAGATCATGTCTATGAAATTTAACATCAATCGGAAATCATTTGATGGGTTAAAGAGAAGGATCAAAATTAACGGTTTTGACGAAGTTTTGTAAGACGTTGGTTTTTATGCTTCTCGTTGACATATCAAATGATTTCCGATTGATGCTAAATTTCATAGACATGATCTATATAATAATAGCTTTGAATCCAACGGTGGATTTCATAATACGATTATCTGGTAAAGAATTATCGGAGGTGTCATGTTACTAAGTTTGACACCTTGGTGTCATTTGATCCTAACCCAAATATTAATTAAAGCACAAAATATAGTTTTCCAGCAGTATTTGTACGGAAGAGAGTATAAATGATTCATTTGGTACACAGAAACTCATAGTATTAAGTTCCAATGTAGCTGGCAGGCTTGTAAAACACAAAATCTTATTCAACTTGGTTGTACAACACAAGCACTAATGCTGTATCCAGTTGAGATGATACAAGCAAATAACAGTCAGACCCAAACTACAAATAATAATGTAACTTGCAAAACAAAAAGAACAAATATGCCAATAGATTGCTCAGGTAATCAGCTTATGTGCCATAGTTTTAGACATTTTCCTTAATGAAATACATGTAACAGTGGCTACTTATTAAATCTAGAACTGTACCATCGATGAGATGCCAGCTCAGTGGTAAGAGTTTGACCTTATAACCTCAAGGGACGAGTCCAAATCCCCTTGGGGACAGTTGTAAAATGATTGTTAATGTCACTTTATTTAATAATAATTTCTCTCTTCCCCAATTTTTTTTAAAAAAATAATCTAAAGCTGTAGAGGAATAGATTAATCACAACAAAACAGATCAGACAGCTGATCATAGGAAATTCAATTTTAACTCTGCAGAGTAATAAAACTGTGTGCTGGCTAAACAGACCACTGGAAGGGGAGGGGGTGGAATTCCAACACTAGCATGTTAGACCTCTAATTAGTACTGTTATTAGGCTGTAATTATTGTTTGATTAGGCAGCAGTTATTATATTAGGCAGCAGTTAGTATTAGGCAGTGATTGAACATATAGATAAATGGAAGGAAAAGTCAGTAGGCATTTATTTGGCATTCGATATTGATATTAGGGAGACCAAGCTCTCTAATTCTTAGAGAGGGGGGGCATGGCAATGGGGAGGGGCGGGGACGGATTTTGCCCTCCCCAAACCCATGAGGTTTGGGTATCCCCAAACCCGTCCCAATTCTCAACGGGGATGAAAACTAAAAACCCAAACCCATACCCAATGGGGTTCGGGTATCTCCGTGGGTTCGGGTATCCCCATTTCGCTCTACCTTCATATGAACTTGAGTTGCATTTTGGTGTTTTTTATTAAAAAAAGTGTTAAAAGTAGAAAACAATTTTGTTTCAACAATATTTATACACAAAAAATAAATAGGGAAAAAAAATTGTTTAATACTCAACTTAAAAATATGAATGTTATAATCTACCAAAACAAAAATATGAATGTAATATAGAGTTTGTTTAAGGATTATTAATTTAAGAATGATAAAATGTAATTTGAATATGCGGGGCGGGTTCGGGGTGGGTATCAATATCTCCATCACCCGCCCCAACCCCATTTTTAAAATCGGGGAAAACCCAAACCCAGTCAACTTGGGTTTTCCCCGTCAAAATCGGGGCGGGTGGGTACCCGCGGGTATGGGTTATTTTGCCACGCCGAATGGGGGAGAGACCAAGAGTTTCAAATTTCATGGAAAGGAATCCTTTATCTTTTAACATTTTTGTCAAGAATGTGAGTGTTTTGTTTATGTATATTGTACTACAACTACCTCTGTTTTTGAGAATCATTCTACAGCGGGTAAAGTAATAAATTCTGTGTTTATTCACTTATTTTCTGAACCATAGATACCAGTTTCTATCTTAGCAGTAACTAGCTATTAAAAAAATATAATATTAAGCCTTTGGAGACATGTATATACCCTGAGTAGTGCCAATTGACATAATGCGGTCAATATTATCAATCCGCCCTTGTATAGATTTTAGAAGTGAATTCAGGGATGAAACTCTTTTTCTAACACTGGATATCTTGGCCGCATGTTGCATTATGAATGGCAAAGGTGCATCTTCTAGTAACTGATCAAGTTCTGCCCAAAAAACACAAATTTCAGGTTACCTAATTGTAGACCTAGAGTATTTAGAAATTATAACATCCTGGAGTTATAGGAGAAACTTTAGCAAAGGCATTAACATTAAGCAGAACTGAACTCAAATTATAGCAAGTTAACAAAGGCAACCCATATTAGCACACTACAGCAACAAGTTCAACATGGCAAATAGTACTTATACCGAGAGACAGAGTAGATTGGCAGAGAGCAGTGGTTTTGTCATTATACAAACAACTGGATATGCTAGCCTTCTTGGCAAGAGTGAAGTTTTATTTATTGTATAACTCGCAGAATAACTATGAAGCTCTATGATGCATCAAACTTTTGGATCCAGCACTCTCGCTTCATGGTAAGTGTAACACACTCTTTGGTGGAGGCTAGGAAATTGCTCTTTCATAAAACTTGCTACACTAGACCATATGGTAGCCAACTTTCTTATTCAACCGAGATGAATGGAATGTGTCATTGTATTTTCAAATAAAATGGTTAAAGCAATTTGTTTGTTCAAACTAATATTCACATTTCCTGGTAGAACACTCTCTCAAGCCAGGAGGCTAAGATGTGGTCCGTAATAGAACTTGCCCCTCTGGACCATATAACTTACTCCCATATGTGATTCTTTTATGAGGGTTAAACCAAAGGTATCATAGAAAATTAATACCAGAATCATGAACTGCAATAGCCAATTGAAAGCCTCCCAAGAATTGAATGTGGCAGCACCACAGAGAAAAGCTTCTTCTAAGTTAATAGAATTATATAATTGTATCCAGTTTTTTCTTTCTTAGGGTTGAATATTCTTATAAAGGAAAAGAAAGGGAAACGCAAAATAATGGCAATAAAAGCTTTACTTAGTTAACCTTAAATTAGCAATACAAGGTTACCAAAGCTACAAGAAAGAAGAGAGTAAAGACTACAACTGCTACTTGCCCAATGGTAGAAACACTCTTTTCAACTTTACATTCCAGCTAAGAAATACATCGTACAAATGTTTATGAGGAAAACAAAACTTTTAACCACAAAAAGTAAAATCTTCCTGTCACACCTTAAGTCATGAATTTCACATCTTTTTAAGCCTTTTCTGAGTTTTTCACATACAAATCTAAGAAAGACTGCAACCATACACGGTGAATTGCAAGCATGTAGTAAAGGTGCTAGCATAACTACAGAAAACTGGTATTCCTGTGTTGGGCCCATTGAGTATGCTTTCCCTTGGTTTTTATAGTACGTAAACAGAATAGTCTGATAAGTCTCTTAGGCCTGCTGATGGGCTAATTGCAACCAATGAGACCGGGCCTCTAGGCATAGTTGTTAATTGCGGCTGTCGCGGCCGCTATCGCGGCGCGGTGCGGTATTTTCAAGGTCGCCGCTACGGTACTTGCTGGAGCGGTGCGGTTGGCTGTCGCGGGGGCTATTCGCCAGTCGCGGGCGAGAAACCCGTCGTGGGTTGCGGATCGGAGCGGTTTGTAGCACTGCTTTTTCATTTCAATGCAAATTGACAGTTTTGCCCTTAAATTTTAAAATGTTTGAAGGGTAATTTTGGTATTTCGGTAAACCCTAACCCTTATTCAATGTTAACGCCTCTTTCTCTCTATTCCTTCACGATTCTTCTTCTCTTTTCAACGCAAGGAGCCTCCTTCACCACCGAACTCTCTTCTCACTCACCACCAAACTCTCTTCTCTCTTTCCATAGCAACAAGGTTTGTTTTCTGTTTCTATTTCTCTTCTCTCTTCTCATTGCTTTGTTTTCTAAGTTTTATCCTCTGTTTCAATTGGAGATGAAGTGCATGAAGAGGAAAGCAATGGTGAAGGAGGTGATGATGAAGAAACCATGAATTATAATGACTTTATTTCATGTTTAGAATTAAGTGTTTATTTGTTTCCATGAGTTTTAATGACTTATGACTTTTATTTTGGATGTATTTGAATGATTGGTATTTTATTGGTTTTAAACTTCTATTCTATGAGATTGAGTTTTTTTTTGGTATTTGAAAGTATTTTTATTTTTTATTTTTTTTATTGTCCGCGACGCGACGCTTAAATAGCGGCCGCGATTTTCTCCGCTACCGCGCCGCGTCAATTTTGGGGTTGACCGCGTCGCGACGCTTTTCCGCTTTCACAACATAGGCTCTAGGTGACAGAATCAGAAAGGCCCCAAAATGGTTAAATGACTATTATCCATACAATTCTGTTAACTTTTGTAGTGGGATGTGTAACAAATGTCATGATCTCTAGTTATGATAATCAGGCCTATCATCTATAAAGGCATGTTATGATGGGTACTTTGAGGGGAATTCAATGAATATCTCAAGTAAAATTCCTTAGATTTTCCATTTCAGTAATTGTAGCTTCTATTCCTTCAGTTAAGTAGCTAGCTGAATCTTAACAATTTGGTGCTTTTACTGAGAGCTGGGCCACAAAAAGGGCCGGCTACCTATAGGCTGGATTAGGGTGTTCTACCGAATACCGATAGGTGAGTGAAGTTGCCGAAAAGGAAAGGGCTACCATCAGGTTAGTGCCGATAGAGTGAAAGCCGCCGTGGACGTCGACTCTTAAAGGGTGTGGCAATGTTAGGAGTCTCACATCAAGTATATCAAAGTGGTACTTAAGCTATGAGACTCTCCAACCTATACTAGTCTTTTGAATTGGGCTAACATAGTCCAAATGTTACTACCAACTTCACCGGTTTAGAGAGTAGCACACAAAGCAACTCCTTACTGTAACAAGATAACAAACCTAGAAGATCTTGGACCTGATGGTCTATCTATGCACATGCAAGTTCATTGGTTGTTATTTTTTTAGAAATTCTCTAATTTAACAAACCTTCCATACAACTATCTATAAACTTATAAGGACTTTTCAGCAAGTGAAGAACCATGGAATTATTTTAATTAAGAAGCTCCTAAACTCAGCCATAGATTATTATGGCAACTTCATAAAATGGTTATTATTTCCACACAAAAAAACTATAAGCAAGTATGTGAAGTCTACGCTCAGTCAAACTTCATCAAATTTCAGAAACCATAACAAAACTCACCCTTATGAACCAAACATTCCTACGAGAACAAACGGCCCATTCCGCCCAGTAAGGTAGCAGCAGCCTGACTAAAATCCCTATAGGAATTTTGAGATGTTTCAAAGCCCTTCTGAATGTGTTCCTTTGAGTAAGCTTTTAGAAGAACAATTATGGGAAAGAGTTCATTACATTTAGAGGGAAGAACCTACCTTTCGGCTTGATGGGACAATTGTAGCCCCATCCCCAACCCCCCCTTCTCCCAAACACTTCAATGCAAGACTAGTTTATATAAAAGCACCTCCAATGGTGCAACCTATCATCGGTGGTTTAAGTGAACTCTACAGTGTCACATCACTTTCAAGTGAATCGTTCATTTTTTAGCAACCCTTAAGAACTCATGATGAGTCCCACAACTTACACAACATATTGTTAAGGACGAATTGCTTCAGCAAGTAATTGTCCTTGCAAGTTGTCTTGTTGCAACATCAATCTTCTCCAAATTCAAACAAACCTTTTGAACTTAAGGACTCCCTAACGACTACTATTAGAGGTGCTCTAAGGACCTCGCTTCCTACGGTTTTTCCTATAAACTCATCAAATAATGATGTTTGAAATTGAATTGCCTAAATAACCTTGAACCAATTGCCTAAATAATCTTGAACCAGACACATCCACATGAGTTATATGCTCAGCGCACCATTCATCACAGTGCACTATCTTACAAACTGATACTCTTAACAGACTCTCGCTAAATTAATCTTTGGCATGTTTTGCAGTTACCGACCACAACACCATCACAAACGGCCCTACGGAGGAGGTATTACCATTGTAGTTAGAGATTCCTACCCGTTTGGATTTCAGACAGAGCATTAACAATGGTAAACACAACAACAAATTCCTCCAATATTAAAAATTACAACACAATGACGACAATAAAAACAAAAATCTACTTGCAAATTGCAACACAAAACAAATACATAATCTGAATCAGATTTTGGTAATTTTGGTATATGATAATATAATCAAACATGAAAATATTCTCAAAACCAAACAATACAACAGTTAATTTTGAAATTTGAGCACAATGTTGTGAAATCAGCAACGAGAGAGATAAGAGTAAGCAAAAGATATACCTCCAGTGAGACGATCGATAGAGGAAGAGAGATGGTTTTGACTGATGAGAGTTTGTTGAGCTCTGAAATCGAAATCCCTAATTACGGAAGAGAGGATCGACGAGAGGCCTTTCGCCAACACATCGGAGCTTTTCATGAGGGGATCGGCGGCATTATCGGTTTCGGAACCATTCTCGCCGGCGTGAGAAGTTGAAGGTTCCGTTTGAACGATGACGGTGTCGTTTTCATTGGCTGAAGCGTAGTGAGTGACACCCGAGGTTTCCATTGTCGTTCAGTTAATTCACAGAGCTTTTCACGAATAAACTGAATTTAGAGCTTATTTTGTGAGTTAGGAGATTCTCTTCATTTCCGAGATAGATACAAAAATGACATATAGATGATATAGTATTATTTTATTTTAATTTTTTTTTTATGGTTCTTGCTAATGAGTGCCCCGGGCACTCTTTAAGCATTCCATTTATAGAAGATTTTTATTCAAAAAATTAAGTATTACAATTTTCAATGCGTTGACTTTACGCATTCCCGTAAAAATTATATAAAAACCTTACTATTTAAGGTCTTAAAGAGTACTCCGGGGGCACTCGTTAGCATTTGCCTTTTTTTATATCTATCTTTTTTTCAAAATGAAGGAAATGGAGAGAATTTTAAAAGGGAAACGGTCATTTTGATCGCTGACTATACAGCTCGCTGTCACGTTGATCCATGACTTAAATAAAAATACAAAATAGTCCTTGATTCAGCAATCCGTTAGTCATTTTGATCACTAACGTTAAAAATGACTGTTAACTTTTCAAAAATGCTGATGTGGCACTTTTTTATGACACTTGGTGCATTTGTGGCTTAATGGTGTGACATTAAGGGCTAAAATGAACAAGAATCTTCATCATCATCAATCTTTAAGAAAACCCAAAAAAAAAAACTTCTCTTTCTTCCTCCCTCCCACACACAGAGCAACAACAATATTAACAACAAGTTCTTTCATGAACAACAAGAAAGCGAGTGATGTTAGCGTAAAAAAAGTGACTATTTTTATGACCAACAATGATAGTTGTCAACACTACAACAACTTCAAGCATAGACTGAGAACCCTCAAAGCTTCCATAATCAAATCCACCAATAGCACGAGTTCTAAAAACAACCTTTTTTTGTTATCGGGTAAAAAAAAGTGCTTCTTGATGGTGAGTGTGATTATTGAGGAAGTCAATGAAAGAGGAATAAGTGATTTTGAAAAATGGGTTTTGAGCTTTAGTAAAGATTTTAAAATCGCAAGACAAGTGCTTCTTGTTGCTTTAGTAAAGATTTTGAAATTTGTTGATTTGTTATAGGTTAGAAATTGAAATTTGTGTATGTTTTGAGTTTTTAGAGTGGTGATTTTAATATTTTGTTTGGGTTGAAGATGGAAGAAAAGAGAGTTGGTGTTTGATTTAGAGACAAGAAAGGATTTGAGAGAGAGATGGGAGATAAAGGGGGAGACCTTTTTAAATTTTTGAGTTTTTTTATTGATGAAAATGTTGTTGATGATGAAAATTGAAGATGAAGAAGATGAATATGATTATTCATTTTAGTCCCTAATGCCACATCATCGAGCTATTTGCTATACAAAAAGTGCCACATCACGTTTTTTTTTTAAGTTAACAGATTTTTTAACGCCAGGGACCAAACTGACTAACAGATTGCAGAGTCAGGGACTGTTTTGTGTTTTTCCTTAAATCAGGGACCAATGTGACAGCGAGCTGCAGAGTCAGGGACCAAAGTGATTGTTTGCCCAATTTTAAATGGAGAGGATCATAACTCGTCATTTGTCTATTTATTTACTATAATTTCATTTTTATTTTTTTTTCAAGTTGCTCAATAGTTAGACTCACAGATTTAAATATGGAGAAATGTAGAAGTTGGGGTTCCAACTCTGTCACTCCAATAATATTTATAGTAGCAATCATTTGAGTTACACTTATTGACATTTATTGTCTATTTAACGGAGTGAAATGACAAATATCTCCTGAAACTTCAAAATTCATCAAATACCTCATGAAATTTGGAAATAGGCAAATATTCCTTGAAACTGTAAAACGTCAATTAAATACCTCCTTTGTCTGTTAACTCTGCGTGTTTTGATGACGTGGGTGTTATCTGAATATATGACAATTGTCGGTTAAACTCCACGACATTGAAACTAATTTGAGTGGATAACCACGTTTTAGGGGCCAAAAAATGAGCCAAAAATTGATTTGAACCCTATTGAGCAAAAAATCGAACTTTTAACCATAACTTAAAAGAACCCTACTTTTGAACCTAAAGAGCCAGTAAAATTGGACTTTTAACCATAACTTAAGAGAGCCCTATTTTTAAACCCTACTTATAACATGTGATGCCTCTTCATTCTATTTTATTCGTTAAATGACAAGTCTCCATTAAATCTAAAAATGCACCTTAGACTACAAGAAGTATACATGGGTGTAGATCGAAGATTTGAAGGGTTATACTAGTGAGTTTAATTCAGTTGGTAAAGACATCGTATTATATATGTAGGAAAATATTTGGTGTTTGAACTTCAAATATTCTACTTATTTATTTTAAAGATGAAATTCTAACCAATAAACTATTTAAAAAAATATCAAAGATTTGTAATAAAAAAAAATAACAAAGTACTAATTTTATACCATACTAGAACATCGACCCATGCGGTGCACGACTCTAATTAGCCGTAATATTTTACAATAAAAATACGATATACAAATTTTAATACTAACATGCATATAAAAAAAGTCGAGTAACATTAAACATTAGTTCAATGATAAATTTGGATAAATGTTCATACAACAAAAATTATGGTATATTACAAAATACTTATTTATAGACTACATTGGAAGTTTATTCGTATTTTCACCGTCTTCGTCAGTAATCAATATTTTTAATCCTTTTCTAGAAGTGACTCTTGAAATCGCAACATACAATTGACCATGTGAAAATGTAACACCCGTATTTATTTATTTTATTTCAATTAGAGTTAATTAGCCTTTTTATAGTATTTTACTAAAGATAAACCCGTGCGTTGCACGGATTCGATTAAATATATATTAAAAACATTTTAACAAATAAAAATAATAATTATACATGTAGTATATAGTTAAATGATTGATGGATATTATTTTTAAATATGATTATATTTAATATTAATGTATGTTAAAAATAAAAAGGTTGTTTAGTAATATGAGATTTTTATTGATCTGTTTCGCAGATTTTTGTTTTTTTTTATATACTAATGATATTTTCCACGCATTATTACGAAGACTAATTCTTTTGAGGTAACTCCGATTCATTTATAGGGTTAATCTCTTCCGATAAACATTTCACTTTAAGAATGAATGATATAGTTTACAATGAATCTCTTATAATATTTTATTTAATAGTGTAATCATCATGATATAAAAACATAGTTTTCTTTATATGAGTTGTAGTTGTATAGACGTAATTTATTCTACTTATATATATATATATATATATATATATGTACTTGCCAACAATATTGGTCATGAGAAAATATAAAATGATTAATATATGGTGGTTTTTTTTTATGATGTGATATCATTCTTTGAAAATTACATATCAAATAACCTAACAATATACTTTTCTTTAAGAAGTTTAAGGTCTTTATATTCAACGAAAATACAATTCTTGTGTTGATATATTGACTTCTTTTAAAATTTCTTTTCATATATTTACTTGGTGGGATTTTATCCCGGATTTATAAGTCCTAGTTTTTTTCGTTTGTTACTTGGTTTGCATTTATTTATTTGCTTCATCATTTTTGGTTTCTTTTTCTTGTAAAAGTTTATGTCCCTCCAAATTTTTTGTTAATTTTTGTCTATCTTATTTAAAAAATTGTATATTTTTTTACACTCTTCTTATTCAATTTGAAGTCTCTAACAAAAACTCAATTTATGTATTGATATATTGATTTCTTTTAGAGTTTTCTCTCAAACTTTCCCAACTTTTATTGGTCCAAATTTTGTTATTATTTTGTTTGGTTTACTATTTTTATTTTTGATTAGTTATATTTTGTGATGTTTATGTCCCCCAAATTTTTTTGATATATAAAATTTACAAAAACATTTGCTTCTGGGTGTAGATTTTTTTTTTTGCCACACTATTTAATGATAACATCTTTGAATTCTAATTTTTAGTTTCATTAACCTAAATTCTTATTACAAATTTATCTAAGAGCAGAGCACAATATGGTGGTATCTACGCAAGAGATAAAAATTATATAATTTTAACTTGTATAATTTTTTTTTCCACATTGTAATCCAGTCTTAATTACATTTTTTTTACAATTAATTATAAGAACCGGAACATTTTTATATAAATAATTAAGATATTTGTTAGTGTAATTCGATAATAATCATCAAATTACAACACATTTCTCTTATATAAAATATTTTCTGCTACAAAATTAAAATGATTTATTATATAAGAAACTTGATTTTGTCATACATTTATTTTTGTTATTGTAAATAACAAATGAACGTGGATTTGTGGTTTTATTTTTGGTTACTTCAAAGGATATATTGATATATAAATGAATAATTGTGTGATTGCAAATTATATGTATTTCAAAATGACGATTTTGTTGTTTTAAGAATTTTAGTATCATTCCGCCAAAAAATAAGTGATATTATTGCATGGCAGTAGGTAAAAATTATGCCTTCAAACTTGTTCGGTCGTTAGAGGCAAGGTGACATATGTTGGTATTGAAATTTTTTGACTTTTTCAAATATTTTATTTCTTTCTAAAGAGTGTAACATGTAGAAATGTAACTATTGAATTCAAACAGTTGTTGGGTTTCATTCATTAAAATGCATGTAAAATTAAAAAGGTGAGTAACATAAAAAAAATTCTTTGTTGAAGAAGAACCATCTTAAACATGTTGTTGATCATATCTAAATTTAGAAAAGGTAGGTTATTTTCTACGGCACATAATCAACGAAAAAAATGACATAAAATTAAGAGATTAATAAAATAATAATAGAAAAAATAATCTTCAAATTTTAATGTTATGACAACTACCTTTATGAAGAGATGTGATATATACAACTAAAAATGAATAAAACTTGTCCATTATTTTCTTGAGAGCAGAGGAGTATATTCACTTTCATGATAATATCATTTTCACAATGATCATGTGAACTACTTTTCCTTTTTCACAAAAAAAGATGTCAAAGTAATGATTAATTCTAAGAACACTTGAAAAGCAATGCAACTGAGGGTTACACCAGTTTCTTGTAACTATCATTTTTCATTGGCTTCTCGAGCATCAAGCATGCAATAAAGATAAAAATAGAAGTCTCCCTTCTTTTCTCTTATCTTCTATTCTCTTCTCCTAATTCACATGAAAAATTTGTCATATCTACATTAAGAAATTTAAAAAATAAGTTAGGAAAATAGGCTAACAAACATTATATCAATAATAAAAAATAAAGATGTGTAAATTTTTCACACAATGTAAGAGAAACATAAGCTGCTCTATAGAAACTAATAAATTGTGAAGAGATCAAGAGGAAAAAGAGAAAGAACCTATAATACAAAATTGAAAAGCTATCATCCCATATTTATTTGAGGAAAGTGATGATGAAAAGTCATATATTTGGGCTGGAAAATCTCTTCCATTTTTCATACAATGAAGTCGCCATTGACGTTTATTTATCCCGTGAGGGGAAAGGAAAATATCACGAAAACCTTGGTTTAGGTTCGGGAGTTGGTTATGCGAGAGGAAGGTATTAGCACCCCTCGCATCCATCGTACTCGATGGGAACCGTTTAGGTGGTTTGGGTTTGTTTGCGCAGGTTTAAATTGAATTAATCTGTCACTTGGCTAATCTCTACTTCGTTTCCAAATAAATTAAAAAAAAGGTTTTTATTAGTT
Source organism: Trifolium repens (assembly GCA_030408175.1). NCBI lineage: Eukaryota > Viridiplantae > Streptophyta > Magnoliopsida > Fabales > Fabaceae > Trifolium > Trifolium repens. Next base: position 40,688,737 of record CP125846.1, read on the forward strand.
GAGTTTGACGGTTGTAGCAGCCCGCTCCTACGTATTCCCCGGTGCAATGGGAAACTCAAAACTCACGTAGTTCTGGTAAAAAATGTTTGTGTGGTTGGTTGATTTTAGTGAATAACGTTTATTTCGTATTCCGCTGATACAACGACGCTTGTATGCTCTGCTTAGAGGCTTAAGCTGTGTGTGTATCAGAGGAATAGATAAAACGTGTATCCATTGTAAAAAGAGAGTTTGAATAACGGATGTTGCTTATTTCGCATTCCGCTGATACAACGACGCTTGTATGCTCTACTTAGAGGCGTAAGTTGTGTATGTATCAGAGGAATGGATAAAGCGTATATCCATTGTAAAAAGAGAGTTTCAATAACGGATGTTGCTTATTTCGCATTCCGCTGATACAACGACGCTTGTATGCTCTAATCAGAGGCTTAAGCTGTGTATGTATCAGAGGAATGGATAAAGCGTATATCCATTGTAAAAAGAGTTTGAATAACGGATGTTGCTTATTTCGCATTCCGCTGATACAACGACGCTTGTATGCTCTAATCAGAGGCTTAAGCTGTGTATGTATCAGAGGAATGGATAAAACGTATATCCATGTTTTTCTGAAAAGAAGTTTGAGTGAGTGGGGTTAGTTTTAACGCTTGATTAGGATGAGGATGGTCCCAAGATCACGAGCCATACGTCAGGGATAAGAACCATCCGGAGTGTGAAAAGCCATACATCAGATCAACCCCTTTTCATCCTTGTTTATTATGAAAACCTTGATTTAATTTGATTAAGAAAGTGTTTCAAAAAGAAAAAAGACGAATGTTGGTTTATTTTAACGTTTTAGGATGAGGATAGTCCCAAGATCACGAGCCATACGTCAGGGATAAGAACCATCCGGGGCGTGAAAAGCCATACGTCAGATCAACCCCTTTTCATTCTTGTTTATTATGAAAATCTTAATTTAATCAATAGTGAAGCCATACGTCAGGGATCATCCGGGTGTGAAAAGCCATACGTCAGATCAACCCTTTTTCACTATGTTTATTATGAAAGCAAAACTCAAATTCAAACCAGACAGTCCAAGGATAGAAGAGAGATGAGAGATACAGAAGCTCGAGGGATTACATTAATAAAAACCACATGAAGCATGATAATTAAATGCAAATGAAGCAATAAGCATGAATGCAAGTTCATAAATAAAAGTGCATGAATCAATATGATGTAAATAAATAATGCATGAATGCAATAATAGACAAACATGTATGAAGCAAATAATTAAATATAGTGCAAAAATAATGTTACGAGCAATTAAATGAATACATGTAAGTATGAATAAATAACCTAGCACAAGTAAACATGATTAACCTAAGCTAATTAGAATTAAACAAAATGTTGTGCAAGAGAAAGTGGCCCAAAAGTACTTTTAAAAGTAACTTGGATCACTTAAGCACTTATGTAAATAAGCTAAAAGCAATCAATTACAAAATGACTTATATAAATAAGCTAAAAGCAAAAATAATTAATTCTGAAAGTCCAAACAGAATCTCAGCACCTTAAATTGGGTCAACAAGCTTAAAAAAGCTATTGTTCCAATAAGTGCTTTTGAAATAATCTAAAATAATTAATTACGCTAAAATAATTTAATTAAATAGCTAAGATCATAAAATAAATGCTATAAACATGAAGGAAACATTTCAGCATAACAAAATGGTCAAAATAGCTTAAATAAGTTACTGACCAGATAAATGCTTTTGAAATAAGTTGAAAATCACTTAAAAAATAAAAATCAGGGGGGGTGCAAATAATGAAGGCAAGTAAAAACTGGGTGGTGCAGAAAGCCCAACCCACGCGCTGAGTCCACGCCAAAAAAAACTCAGTCAACAAAAAAATGATTCAGTGTGGCGCGCGCATGGAGATCTATCGTTTTACCACCATCAGATCTCACTTAATGAGATCAGACGGCTACGATCATGGATCGTTCGCGCTCGTCAGATGGATCTGACGGTCAGGATTTAAACTTGGCAAAAAAGCAAAGGACCGGCGTGGGTCATCTTCTCCGGCGAAGAAGAATTTTCCGGTGACAACTCCGGTCACCGGAGTTCAGAAGACTTCACAAAAACAAGTAGAATCATACATGGTTTTGCTCGTTTTTTCACGTAGAACACGAATATGCAATTAGTTTTTAACGAAACAACCCAGAAACGTAAAAACGAATGGAATAAAAATTTCAAATCAAAAATCAAACTCACAGTTCATCACAAATTGGAACAAAATAACAACCCAGAAAGCATCACAACGAGTAATGGAGATGAAAGGTGTTAAGAATTACCTGAATAGGTCTCTGAGAAGTCCGGTTTGAGCTCGCTCTTTTCCTACCCACCGTAGCCTTCTTCTGCTTCAATTCCTTCACTTTCTTGCGCAAAAAATGATGGATTCTTGCTTCTGGGTACTTGGTGAAGGTGTTATGATGTTTAAATTCTAAGTTTGAGGGAGAATTTTGAGTTTGGAAAAATCAAAAATGGAAGAAAAATGATGTTTTGTTCTTGTAGCTTTGCTGCGCCGTTTTTACTCCTTTCATTCCCAACCCTAGGCTCTGAAATTGATGGTGCTATTTATAGAGTCATTTTAGGTTAAGTGGCATTGTGATTAGAAAGAATAAGTGAGGGTAAAAATGATATTATCCTTGATTTTTTTGTGTACTATTTTTTATCTTTGATTCCAAACAAAATTGATGATGAGGTGTATTAGGAATGGAATGTTCTAGGCCCATGATGATGTGTCAATGATTGGAGAATTTTTGGCACTCTTTTGATTTTTTTTGGAATAAAACAAATTAAAAATAATACATAAAATAAAATAAATATGTCAAGAAATAAAAATATGCATGATGAAATATGATTATGTAGCATGTTTATGGACTAAAAATGAAAGAAAAAGGATTTAAATTTGATGTGTAAAAGGGTTTCTTGCAATGCAAGTAACTAATTAAAATAATTAATAAATAAGAAATAAACCTAATGGAAGGGCAAAATGGTAAAAATTCATCATTTATGATCATGCCATGCAAAATCATGCAAGAAAAACAATTCTATGTGTTTTTTGTGTCAACATTGATTTTTTCAATTAAAAATTGACTTGGTTGACTTTTTAGTCAAAGTGTTGACTTTCTTGACTTTTTTCTAATAAATGCAAAAGTGTGAAAAATATCATGGGGCAAAATTAGGGTATGACAGCTGCCCCTATTTAATTAGCTTAAACCATAAGAATGCGAATAACCCTGGTATTCGTATTCTTTTGGTGGAAGATAATTAAATACAAAATGCCCTAATTTTGCATGAGCATGAGTGATGATGAGAGGAACGAGTATACCTGTTGTTATTCCTTTAGGAATCGGACAAACTTGAAAGTAAGATGAATGACACCAACCTTAACCAGCCATCTATGCTGAAAAAACTTGGTGAAGTTGAGTAGATCTTATCCAGCCGCTCTCACTGAAGGTCAACCTGAAGTTGAAGAGGTTTTATCCAGTTCTCACTGAGGGTCAATCTGTGGTTGAAGAGATTTTATCCAGGTCTTGCTGAAGGTCAATCTGTGGTTGAAGAGATTTTATCCAGCTCTCGCCAAAGGTCAAATCTGTGGTTGAAGAGATTTTCTCTAGCTCTCGCCGAAGGTCAAATCCGTAGTTGAAGAGATTTTATCCAGCTCTCGCCGAAGGTCCATCCGAAGTTGAAGATTTTATCCAGCTCTCACTGGAGGTCTATCTGTAGTTGTGAAGATCCTATCCAGCTCTCACTGAAGATCCCTCTGAAGTTGTTGTAGATTTTATCCAGCTCTCACTGAAGATCCATCTGTAATTGTGAAGATTTTATCCAGCTCTCGCCGAAGGTCCATCCGAAGTTGAAGATTTTATCCAGCTCTCACTGGAGGTCCATCTGTAGTTGTGAAGATCCTATCCAGCTCTCACTGAAGATCCCTCTGAAGTTGTTGTAGATTTTATCCAGCTCTCACTGAAGATCCATCTGTAATTGTGAAGATTTTATCCAGCTCTCGCCGAAGGTCCATCCGAAGTTGAGTAGATCCTATCCAGCTCTCATTGAAGATCCCTCTGAAGTTGTAGAGATCTTATCCAGCCGCTCTCACTGAAGGTCAATCTGAAGTTGAGGAGATTTTATCCAGCAGCTCTCACTGAAAGTCAATCTGAAATTGAGGAGATTTTATCCAGCTGCTCTCACTGAAAGTCAATCTGAAGTTGTTGTAATGATGTGCTTATGCAAACTGTTGTGGTTATCCTGCAGAAGAAAATTTCCAGAAAATTTGCAATTCACTGGGGAGGAGATTGGGTATGATTTTTTTCGACTAATCTGCTGGGGAGACAATTCTCCAACCGACTTGCTGGGAAAAAGATGAGAATGTTTTTCTCGTGATCAAGTGCCTGAAACCTGTATTTTTGAGTAGGAATTTTTGATCCTGCTATTATGAATGCATGCTTGCAATGAATGCGTTATTGATGCCTAAAGATGTAAGACTAATGCAACATTCGATCGTACTCATGATTTGACATATAGCTTCGAGTGTTTATGAATGCATTGTAATGCATGAGTTTACGTGCATGGATGCATGAAAATGCCTGAGTTTGGTTTCATCCCGACTTTTGATATTCCTGCCTTGAGGAGAGGGATCTCAGTTGGATGTCGTGTACCGGTCATTTTTCATCTATGGGGAGCATCACTTGTCTATTCAGCTCAAAACGTTGGGTCAGTCTGATGCGTGTTAACAGTGGGGCACCTTTTACTGTATGCTGCTGATTTTTCTTCAATCTTTTTTATCTCAAAATATTTTGCTTAATTTCAAAATGCTTTTTACTACTTTTTTCTTCTTTCAAAGTTTTAACATTTGGTTATCAGAAAATAAAAGTATGAATGTACAATAATATAAAGAAAAGCACAATGAACAAAAAGAATATTTTATTGATAGCACAAAGTGTGCGGAGAGTTTTTACAGCGGAAGCAAATCCCTCAAAGAGGTGACCGCCTAATTGAGCTAAGATAATGGCAATGAAAAACAAATGAATTCTATGGAATCATAACAAAGCCATCCTTCTTCAAGATTTCAGTCTCGAATTATCTTGTTGTTGAGTACGAGGTCTCGGATCCTTCTGAAGTTTGTCCGGTGTTCACACTGATCTTGCAGTCTTATGCCTTTTTTATCTAGTTTCCCTAATTTTTGCCTGGATTGCTCAGTGTGAGCTACCAATCCACCAGGATACCCATTTTTGCCTAAGCCGCCCCTTCGGGTTTTCAACTTAGCGGGTTTTCAACTTAGCGGGTTTTCTTTTCCTTTTTTGATGTCCCTAATTTTTGCCTGGGCCGCCTTTTCAGGTTTTCAGCCCACCGGGACGCTCTCTATTGCCTAAGCCGCCTTTTCGGGTTTTCAACTTAGCGAGCTTTTATTTATTTTCTTTTTCTTTTAGGCATAATACTTTTTGACTGCATCTGAATTCACTGGGAGTGGAAACTCTTCGCCATCCATTGTAGCTAAGATCGAGGCCCCGCCTGAGAAAGCCTTTTTCACCACATATGACCCTTCATAGTTAGGAGTCCACTTTCCGCGAGTGTCCTTGTGAATGGGCAATATTGCCTTCAACACCAATTCACCTTCCTTGAACTGTCTTGGACGAACTTTCTTATCAAATGCTCTCTTAAGCCTTCGCTGGTACAACTGCCCATGGCACAAAGCTGTCATCCTTTTCTCTTCAATAAGATTAAGCTGGTCAAGCCGGGTTTGAACCCAATCTGCTTCTTCTAGCTTGGCCTCCATCAGAACTCTTAATGATGGGATCTCAACTTCTACTGGGAGTACTGCTTCCATGCCACAGACTAGAGAGAAAGGAGTTGCCCCAGTTGAGGTGCGAACTGCTGTTCTGTATCCATGGAGGGCAAATGGGAGCATCTCATGCCAGTCTTTGTATGTCTTCACCATTTTCTGCAGGATCCTCTTGATGTTTATATTTGCTGCTTCTACAGCGCCATTCATCTTGGGCCGGTATGGTGATGAGTTATGGTGTTCAATCTTGAAGCTTTTACACAACTCTCTTATAGTTTGATTGTTCAAGTTGCTACCATTATCAGTGATTATCTTGTTAGGGACTCCATAACGGCAGATTATTTCCTTCTTGATAAACTGGGCCACCACTTGTCTTGTGACGTTGGCATATGATGCCGCTTCGACCCATTTGGTGAAGTAATCAATAGCCACTAGGATGAAACGATGTCCATTAGAGGCTTTTGGTTCAATCATTCCAATCATATCTATGCCCCACATAGAGAAAGGCCATGGTGATGTCAAAACATTTAGCGGAGTTGGAGAGACATGTATCTTATCAGCATAAATCTGGCATTTGTGACACTTCCTGACATGGTTCAAACAATCTGTTTCCATAGTCAACCAATAGTACCCGGCCCGAAGAATCTTTCTTGCCAAAGCATGCCCATTCATGTGTGTACCAAAGGACCCCTCATGGATTTCTTCAATCAGTGTATCGGCTTCTTTTTTATCCACGCAACGGAGGAGAACCAAATCATGGTTCCTTTTGTACAATAAATCTCCATCCAAGAAGAAACCAGATGCTAGCCTTCTAAGAGTTTTCTTATCTCCACTGGATGCCCCCAAGGGATATTCTTGATTTTGGAGGAAGTTCTTGATATCATAATACCATGGTATCCCATCTTGCCCCACTTCAGTTGCCAAGCAATATGCAGGTGTCTCACGACGGTTGATTTCTATCAGGGGTACTTGATTTGGCCAAGTGACCTTGTACATGGATGAGAGTGTAGCCAGGGCATCAGCCAACTGATTTTCTTCTCTTGGGATGTGATGGAAAGTGATCTCATCAAAGTACTCTACCAATTTCAGGACATGATCTCGGTACGGGATTAAGTTGGGATGACGAGTCTCCCATTCTCCTCGGACTTGATAGATGACTAGCGCAGAATCCCCATACACTTCTAGGATTTTAATTCTTAAGTTGATTGCCCCTTCCAAACCCATGATACATGCCTCATACTCTGCGATGTTGTTGGTGCAATCAAACAATAGCCTTGCTGTGAGAGGTGTGTAGGTGTCTTTAGGAGAGATGATAACTGCTCCTACACCATGCCCCAAAGCATTCGACGCACCATCAAATACAAGCTTCCATCGAGATCCCGGCTCGGGTCCTTCATTCTCATCTATGGGAGGTTTCTCACTTACAGCCATGATATCCTCATCTGGAAAGTCAAAGCGCACCGGTTGATAGTCTGCCAAGGGCTGGTGTGCTAAATGTTCTGCTAACACACTCCCTTTGATGGCTTTCTGAGCAACATACTGGATATCATATTCAGACAACAACATCTGCCAACGGGCGATCCTTCCGCTCAAAGCAGGCTTCTCGAAGATATACTTGATGGGGTCCATTTTGGAAATCAACATGGTAGTGTGACAAACCATGTATTGCCTCAATCGGCGAGCCGCCCATGTAAAAGCACAGCAAGTCTTCTCTAGCAGTGAATACCTGGTCTCACAACTAGTAAACTTCTTGCTCAAGTAATATACTGCATGCTCCTTCCTACCGGTCTCATCTTGTTGACCCAATACACAACCCATGGATCCATCAAGTACGTGCAGATATAGGATAAAGGGCCTTCCCGCAACTGGTGGTATCAGAATTGGTGGCTCTTGCAAGTAATGTTTGATCTTGTCGAATGCCCCTTGACAATCCTCATTCCATTCAATGATCTGATCTTTTCTTAATAGCTTAAAGATCGGTTCACAAGTTGCAGTGAGATGAGAGATGAACCTGGAAATGTAGTTCAACCTGCCTAGAAATCCTCGCACTTCTTTTTCTGTCTTTGGTGCAGGCATATTCTGGATTGCTTTGACTTTATCGGGGTCAACCTCAATTCCCTTCTGACTGACAATGAAACCCAACAACTTTCCTGACTTGACGCCAAAGGTGCACTTATTTGGATTCAAGCGCAACTGATACTTCCTCAATCTCTCGAATAACTTCCGGAGATGTACAAGATGTTCTTCTTCTGATGAGGACTTGGCAATCATATCATCCACATACACCTCAATTTCTTTGTGCATCATGTCATGGAACAGAGTGACCATGGCCCGCTGATATGTTGTCCCTGCATTTTTCAACCCAAAAGGCATAACTTTGTAGCAGAAAGTGCCTCATGGTGTTATGAAAGTTGTTTTCTCCATGTCTTCGGGCGCCATTTTGATCTGATTATAACCTGAGAAACCGTCCATAAAAGAGAAGACCGGAAATCGAGCAGTGTTATCCACCAACACATCAATGTGAGGGAGTGGAAAATCATCTTTTGGGCTTGCTCTATTCAAATCCCGGTAATCTACACACATTCGGACCTTTCCATCCTTCTTTGGTACTGGCACAATATTGGCAATCCATTCTGGGTACTTGGCGACCGCAAGGAATCCTGCATCAAACTGCTTCTTAACTCCCTCTTGTATCTTGAGGGCCATGTCCGGTCTAGTCCTTCTCAAATTTTGCTTGACGGGTGCACATTCAGGCTTGAGTGGAAGCTTGTGTTCAACTATGCTTGTGTCTAACCCCGGCATATCCTGATAAGACCACGCAAAGACGTCCACATACTCTTGGAGTAGCTTGACTAAACCCTCTTTCACCTCTGGCTGCAGGGCAGCACCTATCTTGACTTCTTTCTTATCCTCTTCAGTCCTCAGATTGATCACATCCACTGGTTCTTGATGAGGTTGGATCATCCTTTGTTCTTGATCCAATAATCGAGCCAGTTCCGCTGGAAGTTCACAATCCTCCTCCTCGTCCTCTTCAGTAAGATTGATTGGGAGCCCGAGATCATGAAGATTTACAGCCTGGTTATGGTCCAAAGGTTCATTTCTGCATGATATATTTTTATTTTTTAGATGAATGCAAAGGTAGTCATGATATGCAAGAAGTTATTGCCATTTTTATTATTTTTATCTTCTTTTAAAACTGAAAAAGAGAAAGAATAAAAATAGGACAAAATATGCACATAAAATACTTTTATTTATTTGATAATCATTCATTAAAACAAAGAAAGCCCTTACAAGTTCATCCATATGCCTCGGGCGTGGCAAGGGGAATTTGAAAATAAGTGAAAATTACTTTGAAATAAAAAAGACTTTGGGAATCTCAACAGCCTTCTAATTTGAGAGATCAAAGCTTGTAGGACACTGGTGCACCCAATCATGACTTCCTTGACTAGCCTCTTCATCTTCCAGCATGTTGATCTGATCACCTGATCTGAACCCAGCACTTTCAAAAACATCCTCAAGGGGAGTAGTAAAGTCATGAATCTTCTGTTTCCCTTTAGACGGCTGATAGCCCACACCCAGAAAGTCCTTCTACTCAGGGGGAAACACCAGCTGTCCCCATCCTTTAAGAACGCCCTCCTCCATGTCTTTCTTCAAGCTCTTCCAAGACGTGATGGACACCCTTGGCTTTCGACTGGTTTGAGCAGCAGTAGTAATCTTTAAAGCTTGGAACTGTGTGGCAAGAACATCCTCTTCACCCTTATCTCCCAAGGTGACAGTAGCGATTTCTAGAGCTTGGAACTGAGTTTCAAGTACCCCTTCCTCAGCCTCGATGTATCGAAACGATGATAAGTGGCTTACCAAAGCATCCTCTTCCCCAGAGACTATAACCAATTTGTCATCCACGATGAATTTGAGCTTTTGATGTAAAGTGGACGTGACTGCGCCCGCAGCATGAATCCATGGACGTCCTAATAAACAACTGTAGGAGGGATTAATGTCCATAACTTGAAATGATATGTTAAACAGATGTGGCCCAATCACCATGGGCAACTCTATCTCTCCAATCACTTCTCTTTGAGACCCATCAAAGGCTTTGACAATCATACTGCTTGGTTTCAGAACCGGTCCGACGAGGGACAACTTAACCAGAGTCGACTTGGGCATTACATTCAAAGAAGATCCAGTATCTACCAACACCCTTGCAATGGTATTGTCCTGGCAGCTCATTGAGATGTGTAGAGCTTTGTTATGCGAGGGCCCCTCAACTGGTAATTCTGCATCAATGAACCCCAAGCAGCGACTTGCAGTAATGTTGTTGCACACTCCATCAAACTGGGCTACTGTAATGTCTTGGTTCACATGAGCTGCTTTTAAGAGCTTCAACAAGGCAGTTTTGTGAGCCTCTGAATTTATCAACAAAGAGAGCATAGAGATTTTGGATGGGGTCTGACTAAGTTGATCTACCACCTTGTAGTCACTTTTTCTGATAATCCTTTGGAACTCGTCTGCTTCGTCCACAGGAACTGTACCTTTGGGCACCCCTGCCTCAACAGTCTTATTCAAAATGTTCTCATTAGCTGGTACAGCTGGCACTCCCACATTCTCTTGCACAGGCTTAGGAACAAAAACTCTGCCGCTTCGAGTCATGCCCCCGGGCCCATCAATACTGATCACTACCGGTTCTGGAAGCGTTACTGGCTTTCCTTGTACAAATGCTGACGTGCTGTAATTCCATGGCACAGTTTTGGTATTTGTAAAGGGAAATGGTGAAGGTGCTTGAATTACCAACGGTTCTAACCTCTTTTCAGCCCTTTGATAGATGATTTCTATGGGTTTCAACACCTTTTCATGCTCGTGCTGATCTATCATGGTCACCATGTCTTCCTTGCGTGAGTAGCCAATTTGCACTAACCCTTGGTCCATTAGTTTCTGCAAACACTCCTTCATCTTGGCACAGTAGCTGGGGTCTTTCTCACATACTTCACAATCCGCATGCCTAGTTAAAAATTGATCATAGCTAAGTAGAGCCTCCCTTACTGAAATCAGAGGGGTTTGGATATCCATTACGTCTCTTATCAAACCTTCGGCGTTCACTACTTGATTAACACTTGCCCCGGAATGACTGGGCAGAGGGTTACCCTTTACATTTGGACCGGCTTCTTTGAAAGACAACAGCTTTTGATCAATCAATTTCTGGACTTCACTCTTGAAGGTTCTACAGTTTTCAATAGAGTGACCTTCAGCTCCGGAGTGGTATTCACATGTGGCTCCCTGCTTGTACCAAGCTGGAAAAGGCGCAGTCATTTGTTTCAGGGTCCTCGGAGTCACCATCTTGCTATGGACTAAGTATGGCAGCAAATCTTTATAAGGTACTGGGATTGGGTCAAACACATTCCTCACTTGCTGTTGTGGTGGAGGAGAGGCTTGTTGTGATGGCATCTGATACGTATACCCTTGAGGTGGTGGTGGGGACGTGGGGCCTTGAGGCATTGACATCTGATAGTGAGGCTGTTGTTGCTGAGTAGTAGCTGCATAAGGAACATATTGGACCGACATTACCGACTGATGGTGGGCCACAGAATTGGTATTTCCCTCATTCTTTCTGGAAAAGTTGTTAGCAAGCCTCTTTGTGTTGTTCTGCGCGCTCGCGCTTGCTTGAATTTTCCCGGTCTTAACACCGTTTTCAATCCTTTCTCCAATCCTAACCAAATCAGAGAAGCCAGACGATACACTTCCAATCATTCTCTCAAAGTAGACTCCTTGCAAAGTGTTAGTAAACATGTCCACCAATTCAGTTTCTAAAAGAGGGGGGCGAACTTGTGTAGCTAATTCTCTCCATCTCTGGGCATACACTTTAAAAGACTCGCCCTCTTTTTGAGTCATATTATGGAGTTGAGTACGGCTTGGAGCCATGTCCAAGTTATACTGATATTGCTTGATGAAGTCATTGGCTAAGTCTCTCCATGACTGAATACGGCACCCCTCCAACTGCATGTACCAACTGAGGGATGCCCCTGCGAGGCTGTCTTGAAAGCAACGGATCATTAGCTTGTCATCATTAGCGTAGGACGCCATCTTCCTACTGTACATGATGAGGTGATTTCTAGGGCAACTCAGACCCTTGTATTTTTCGAATTCTGGCACTTTGAACTTTGATGGGATCACCAAGCCAGGAACCAAGCACATATCAGAAAAGTCTAAGGAGTCACTGCCTCCTTCCATAGTTTTCAAACGTTCTTCGATCGCTTTGAATTTCAACTTTGCCTCCTCTAGCTGAGGGATAGATGCATCAAACTTTGATCCACTATTCTGTATATCGGGGCCGTAGTAAACATCTTGATGGTCGTCTTGACCTTGCTGAATCGAAGTAGGTCGTGGCTGAGCTGAAATTGCCCCGGCCTGAACTTCTGGGTTGTTGACTGGTGGGGGAATAGAAGTAGCACCATCCGCGAGAGGCACATACCCTGGTGGAGTGTACCCGGGAGGTAAACCGTATGCTGGCCATACCACACTGGCTGGTTCGGTAGCTACCGCTTCCACATTCACTGCTGGAGGTGGTGGCTGATTCTGCGCAGCCAACAGCTCCAACACTCGGTCCATCTTTGCTGCCAATTGAGACACCTCTCCTTTCAACTCGCTGTGTTGCTCTTGCCAGTTCTCCATAATGAACTTAGAAGCTCCTCTTGTCCAATGCTGATGTCGGGGATGAAACTGTTGAGACGGAAGAGTGGCAATGAGATGATGCTTTTGTTTTTATGAATGCAAATGCAGATGCATGTAAATTTTTATGTGTTTTTGTATTATTATTTTTGATTTTCAGGGAACTGCAAACATATAATTAATATAAACATTTCAGGATATAGCCAGAAAGATCAAAATGTCATTCAACCTCTTTAATCAAGTCATTACATAATCATTGAAGATCGAAGATAAAAAATTCAAAACACAAAGGTGCATTACATAACAAAACCTAAGTACAAAAACTAGAGTCGTTTCTTCGCTTTTTTGACAATGTTCCTGTATGCCGTCACAACTGCTCGGCAATAACCTACAAACTCTTTGACTCCGCTTGGGACACTGAGCAAAGGGAGCTCCGCTTCAGCCACCCTCAACATTCTGGGCAATTCATCCAAAACCGAGTTAGAGACTAGTACCATCTTGTGAAAAACCACCTTCCACCTTGCCATTTCTTGTAAGGACATCTCAATGACCAACTTATGCTGCTGCAAGTCTTTTTCCAATCGCCCTATCTGTTCAGCCACCTGATTCATTTGGTCTTCATGAGCCCTCATAAGTTGAGCCAAGCTTTCCTCGTATCTCTCAATGGCTTCTTTGTCTTTTTGTTTCTCTAGGGAGTGAAGTCTTTCTCTTTTTTGCAACTCGAGTTCTCCCTCTTGCTTGAGCTTCTTATGGTCTTGCTTGGCTATCCGTAACTCTTGAGTTCTCTCTTCATATCTCTTCTTCCACTCCCCTTGAGCAATCATGGCTTTCTTTCCGGTGTTGTACATGTCGTCACCGGAGCGCTCTAAGCTCTTGATTCTTTCTTTCAATGCCATGATGCTCATATCTGAGCTTGCGAGGCCATCTTTGTACTTTTCCTCCCTTCCTTGGGCTTCCTTTACTTTCTTCTTGCACTCCTGGATTTCTTCATCCTTTGCATCCCTTTCCCTCTTGAAGTTCTTTGCGTCTCCTTGGGCACTGAAATATTTAAACCGCAACTCCTCATTTTCCTTCTTAAGCTGCGCCATTTGGCTCTTCAGAGCATCAGCCTCTTCTTTTGAGATGGTAACGAGGGGCTCAGGCTCTTGAGGCATCATGGGGACAACAGTAACGAACGGAAGCTTGATGTCTAGGATGCGATTCTTCATCCATTGAGTATAGGCCTCCCTAGCCAAACAATTTTTTCTCCCTACCACAGATTTCTCCACCTTAAGCCATGATTTCTTGATCCTGTTCCAAAGTTCCAAGTCCACCCTTTCTTTCTTAAGGATAAATTGTGTCAATGCGATTTCTGGAGGTGCATCCACCATGGGGTAACCCAATTGGCGGAGGGTAAGAACTGGATTATAGTTAATACATCGTTGCGTTCCAACAAGAGGTACATTTGGGAAATCTCCGCACCTGAGGAGCACCTTGGAAGAGTCTACACTGTGAGAGTACCAACGGATGTCTTTCTCGGTAAGGGAATTCAACTTTTCTGACCATCTAACATCTTCATTCTCCACAAAGGGTCCTTTGTCGGGTAAATGAGACATCATCCATTTCTGGATCAAAGGAGCACAACAAGAGATTTGTCCCCCTCTTCCCGTGCTGTTTCGGTCATGAAGAAAATAAAGGAAATCACCCAAGAGTGTAGGAGCAGGATTTTCAGTCAAAAATACCCCAATAGCAGCGAGGTCAATGAAATCATTCACATTTGGAAACAATACTAACCCATAGATCATCAAAGCAAAGATGGCGTTGTATGCTTTCCAATTACCATCTGCTAATACAAGTTGAGCTTTGTCCTCTAAAACTTTCCTTGTGATTCCTTGAGCACCCGTCTTGATCACTTGAAATGGTATAGAATCTTGGCTACCAAGGTGTAAAGCCAAGTATAATGCTTCTGGAGTCGGAACCTCTCTCAAATAACATGGCCTCCCATCCTTTCTAAGACCCAAAATACTTTCAAACTCCTCTATTGTGGGGAAGAGTTGAAAGTCTCGAAAAGTGAAACATCGAAGCAGAGGGTCATAAAACTGAGCCAAAGTAGTTAGAGCCGTAGTATCAAGTTGGACATGCAGAAGATCAATAATGGACCCGTAGTTTGATTGAAAGTTGCTTCTACGAATGGATGTCAACCTAGACTCCATAACTAAAAGTCTGTCTACTTTTGGGACCTTGATACTGTAGTTGAAAGTACCTCTCGTTTCCATATCCTTCATGTTTATAAAAACAATGTTCCTTTAGTTCCCTGAAAATCAAATAAGTATTTTTCATGTATGAGTCTATGTAAATGATTGCATGGATGCATGGATGCATGAATGCACTTTTGTAGCATATTCTGTTACAGTGAAGCAGAGGTTCAATTATCATTTCTGAGGTCAAAAGGCTCAAAGTCACCTGCAACCCACCCCTCTCGCATGTTGTTCTAAGTTTAATATGGTTAAATCACAGATCACCTCTTTGGAAACGATGCCGATATTGCACGGCAAACGCGTCCAAAGAGGAATCTCTCGGGTTCTAGTCAGAGGTCCCTAATAACAAGGTTTGGTTCTAGACCGGTTAACAAAAGGTCCCTAGGGTCACGGATTCTCCAAGAAAACACTGGCGCTAGCGAGCCATACGTCAGGACGGCCAGTATTTTCAAAAGAATCTACCCTAGGCGAGGTGATTATGCCAGCGCTCACGAGCCATACGTCAGGGAGGCCAGCATAAATACCTCTAGCTTAACTTAGGTTTTCCTCAAGCTCGGGTATAGAGCTTCACACAGTAACCATGCCACAAGGACAAAAAGAAAAATAAAAGAAGGAGTAGAAGAAGAGAAACAGCCAACCAAGCATATACTGACAGAAAAATAAAAGATAAAAGCAAGATACTGCAAACCAGGAAAAAGCAAACAAATAAGCAAACCAACTAAACTGGGTTTAACTCTCAAGAGTCCCCAGTGAAGTCGCCAGCTATAGCGGGCTGGAAAATCACTTCCATTTTTCATACAATGAAGTCGCCATTGACGTTTATTTATCCCGTGAGGGGAAAGGAAAATATCACGAAAACCTTGGTTTAGGTTCGGGAGTTGGTTATGCGAGAGGAAGGTATTAGCACCCCTCGCATCCATCGTACTTGATGGGAACCGTTTAGGTGGTTTGGGTTTGTTTGCGCAGGTTTAAATTAAATTAATCTGTCACTTGGCTAATCTCTACTTCGTTTCCAAATAAATTAAAAAAAAGGTTTTTATTAGTTGAGTTTGACGGTTGTAGGAGCCCGCTCCTACGTATTCCCCGGTGCAATGGGAAACTCAAAACTCACGTAGTTCTGGTAAAAAATGTTTGTGTGGTTGGTTGATTTTAGTGAATAACGTTTATTTCGTATTCCGCTGATACAACGACGCTTGTATGCTCTGCTTAGAGGCTTAAGCTGTGTGTGTATCAGAGGAATAGATAAAACGTGTATCCATTGTAAAAAGAGAGTTTGAATAACGGATGTTGCTTATTTCGCATTCCGCTGATACAACGACGCTTGTATGCTCTACTTAGAGGCGTAAGCTGTGTATGTATCAGAGAAATGGATAAAGCGTATATCCATTGTAAAAAGAGAGTTTGAATAACGGATGTTGCTTATTTCGCATTCCGTTGATACAACGACGCTTGTATGCTCTAATCAGAGGCTTAAGCTGTGTATGTATCAGAGGAATGGATAAAGCGTATATCCATTGTAAAAAGAGTTTGAATAACGGATGTTGCTTATTTCGCATTCCGCTGATACAACGACGCTTGTATGCTCTAATCAGAGGCTTAAGCTGTGTATGTATCAGAGGAATGGATAAAGCGTATATCCATGTTTTTCTGAAAAGAAGTTTGAGTGAGTGGGGTTAGTTTTAACGCTTGATTAGGTTGAGGATGGTCCCAAGATCACGAGCCATACGTCAGGGATAAGAACCATCCGGAGTGTGAAAAGCCATACGTCAGATCAACCCCTTTTCATCCTTGTTTATTATGAAAACCTTGATTTAATTTGATTAAGAAAGTGTTTCAAAAAGAAAAAAGACGAATGTTGGTTTATTTTAACGTTTTAGGATGAGGATAGTCCCAAGATCATGAGCCATACGTCAGGGATAAGAACCATCCGTGGTGTGAAAAGCCATACGTCAGATCAACCCCTTTTCATCCTTGTTTATTATGAAAATCTTAATTTAATCAATAGTGAGGATAATCCCAAGATCACGAGCCATACATCAGGGATAGGGATCATCCGGGTGTGAAAAGCCATACGTCAGATCAACCCTTTTTCACTATGTTTATTATGAAAGCAAAACTCAAATTCAAACCAGACAGTCCAAGGATAGAAGAGAGATGAGAGATACAGAAGCTCGAGGGATTACATTAATAAAAACCACATGAAGCATGATAATTAAATGCAAATGAAGCAATTAGCATGAATGCAAGTTCATAAATAAAAGTGCATGAATCAATATGATGTAAATAAATAATGCATGAATGCAATAATAGACAAACATGTATGAAGCAAATAATTAAATATAGTGCAAAAATAATGTTACGAGCAATTAAATGAATACATGTAAGTATGAATAAATAACCTAGCACAAGTAAACATGATTAACCTAAGCTAATTAGATGGATCTGACGGCCAGGATTTAAACTTGGCAAAAAAGCAAAGGACCGGCGTGGGTCATCTTCTCCGGCGAAGAAGAATTTTCCGGTGACAACTCCGGTCACCGGAGTTCAGAAAACTTCACGAAAACAAGTCGAATCATACATGGTTTTGCTCGTTTTTTCACGTAGAACACGAATATGCAATTAATTTTTAACGAAACAACCCAGAAACGTAAAAACGAATGGAATAAAAATTTCAAATCAAAAATCAAACTCACAGTTCATCACAAATTGGAACAAAATAACAACCCAGAAAGCATCACAACGAGTAATGGAGATGAAAGGTGTTAAGAATTATCTGAATAGGTCTCTGAGAAGTCCGGTTTGAGCTTGCTCTTTTCCTAGCCACCGTAGCCTTCTTCTGCTTCATTCACTTTCTTGCGCAAAAAATGATGGATTCTTGCTTCTGGGTACTTGGTGAAGGTGTTATGATGTTTAGATTCTAAGTTTGAGGGAGAATTTTGAGTTTGGAAAAATCAAAAATGGAAGAAAAATGATGTTTTGTTCTTGTAGCTTTGCTGCGCCGTTTTTACTCCTTTCATTCCCAACCCTAGGCTCTGAAATTGATGGTGCTATTTATAGAGTCATTTTAGGTTAAGTGGCATTGTGATTAGAAAGAATAAGTGAGGGTAAAAATGATATTATCCTTGATTTTTTTGTGTACTATTTTTGATCTTTGATTCCAAACAAAATTGATGATGAGGTGTATTAGGAATGGAATGTTCTAGGCCCATGATGATGTGTCAATGATTGGATAATTTTTGGCACTCTTTTGATTTTTTTGGAATAAAACAAATTAAAAATAATACATAAAATAAAATAAATATGTCAAGAAATAAAAATATGCATGATGAAATATGATTATGTAGCATGTTTATGGACTAAAAATGAAAGAAAAAGGATTTAAATTTGATGTGTAAAAGGGTTTCTTGCAATGCAAGTAACTAATTAAAATAATTAATAAATAAGAAATAAACCTAATGGAAGGGCAAAATGGTAAAATTCATCATTTATGATCATGCCATGCAAAATCATGGAAGAAAAACAATTCTATGTGTTTTTTGTGTCAACATTGATTTTTTCAATTAAAAATTGACTTGGTTGACTTTTTAGTCAAAGTGTTGACTTTGTTGACTTTTTTCTAATAAATGCAAAAGTGTGAAAAATATCATGGGGCAAAATTAGGGTATGACAAAGATAACATTTCAAAGGATTTGTATGATAAATTTATTTGTCATAGTTAAGGAATAAGAGTTAAAGAATATGAAAGAATGGTAGTTTAAAGGGTGGTGTGATAAAGTTATTTGCTTTTTAAAAGAATAATAACACAATAGTAATTAAAACACAATATAACTAAAGTATTTTTCATAAAATTTATTTATTTAGCTGGTCAAACTTTTTTATGGAGTAATTTTTTTATTTGGTTTATATATATTTAAAGTAAACTTTTTCAAATTATAATTACGCATGCATGATTTATTTTTTTATGTTTGATAGTGTAAAAGAGGAAGAAGCACATATATCTATTCATTTTTCTTTTATAATTTTTTTTCATATATTATTACTATTAATTTATGCTATATGTTACACTTTCTACTAATTTAAGTTATTCGTCACTTGAACTTTCACATGCATAATTATCAACATCAATTGTAGCATTTTTGTTTAATTTTTTTTTTCAAAACACTTGCTACTAATTTTCTTGTCACTTGAACTTTCACATTCATAATTATCAACATCAATTGTAGCATTATTGTTTAATTTTTAAAAATAAAATAAATTAGGAGCCATTATTATTGTAACATATAGATAATTACTTTGGAGGATGAATGGACACACAAAATAAATTGTGGGGCAAATTCTAAATAGATATTAGAAGCTTTCTTAAGCATGCCACATAGGCAAAATGGAGGCTTAGGAGCTTCCTTTTATAAGTAAATAAATAAATAAAAGATTATTATTGTAACATATAGATAATTACTTTGGAGGATGAATGAACACACAAAATAAATTGTGGGGCAAATTCTAAATAGATATTAGAAGCTTTCTTAAGCATGCCACATAGGCAAAATGGAGGCTTAGGAGCTAATTAGGAGCTTCCTTTTATAAGTAAAAGATGATGGGTTAATAATTAATTAGGAATTATGGCTATTTTGGGAAAAAGTAGTGTTTTGGATAGAATAAGTCTTTGAATAGTATTAAAATATAAGAATAGTTGGGCTTGAGTGTTAATGGGCTTAACTTAATGAGAGGGGCATTATTGTCTTTGAGTAAGTAGGTTTAGGTTAGAATTATGAGAATAGAGAGAGAGTGCTCATAACTTGAAAAGAAATAGAAAGAGGTAGAGATAGAGAGAGAAAACTTGAAGAGAAGGAAGTTGAGGGGGAGAATAGAGAAAGCTCAAGAGAATAAGAAGAATCAGAAATTCATCATTTCTAAGGTTAGAGAGTAGTTTACAATTCATGTGAGGTGGTCAAAGAGGGGGGAGATGCCTATTCTCCATACTCAAACCCTCTCATCTCTTTGGTGGGAAATGGGGAATCAAGAAAATGTGCTTATGGATTAATGTGTTGTTATATGATGTTAACATGTTACTATATGATTCTATTTCCTATTTCCATGATCAAATTCGTGTATTATGAGTGATTTGTTGTTGTTGATATTTTAAAAATGGGTTTTGAACAAAATGAGGAAAAACTTTACTTTTCACTTCAAATGATGTTTGATGATGTTAAAGTTTGTACTTCTAGGCCGGTATATGATATATATGCTTAAAGGTGATAGCTTTAGGAATTTATAACTTGAAAAATGTGATTTTTATGCAATTTCATGCAAAACCCGTGAACAGAGCACAAATTTTGGGCGTGTTCGCTGGAGCGAACAAGTCCTCGCCAAGCGAAGATTCGTGTTCTTGCTCAGCAAACCTAGAATTTGAATGCTCGCTCAGCGAGCAATAGCAAGAAGTCCGTCGCTAGGTTCCGCTGGGAGCGATGACAACTCTGTCGCCCGTCACTGGTTCATCGCTGGGGTTCGCTCAGCGACCATAACTTGAGTTTGAGAATTTTCTTAAGGTTGTATGATGAGTATGAGGTTATAACATGATTAGATTTAATCTTATAACATGCCATAGACTTGGATTGATTGAACCTTGAAATTGTATGAAGATAATGTGCTTATATGTGTAAGTTGATTGAATTGAGAATGATGACTTATGTCTAGTTGAGATATTATGTGTTGTTATATCTTGCTTGAATGTATACCTTAATGATGATATGATGATGCGAATTCAGAAGGATTAATAGGGATGAGTAGCCTATTGATAATGAGTAGATGTATGGTACTATCATCATTATTTGGTATGTGTACATTCATGCATTCATATTTGAGTCGGATATTAGAATTGAGTAATTCTAATAAAGAATGATATCAAATTATATTATTTGATAAAGAAGGATATTAGTGGTGAGATACTCTAATAAAGACGTTGGTACCACATGCATTAGATATGTCTAGGGTGCTACATAATACATGTTTGCATTAGAGAGTTGTACACTCTAATTGATATTTGATATTTGATAATTGTGAATGTATTTCATTATAACCTTGTGGATGGTTGAGTTATGCGAATTGATTAAATGTCACGATTATTTGTTGAAGAGTATGATTTTGCCATATGATGTAAATTGCTAATACAATGCGGTATGTGTATGATCTAGTTATGATATAATTGTTTATGTAATATAAGTGTATACAATGCTTATTATTATGAACTTGAATTGTAGCTAACTTTCTATTTTTGTGTACGTGTATGGTTTGGGTCCAGATTCTTCACTTGAGGAGTGATCCCGTGGCTTTGGAGGTTAGCTTGTGATAACTAGCATAGCATGGTAAGGTGAAGAGTATGAGAATTCTAGAAGTTTAGAAGTCTAGGGTGTGCTCTGATACTTGTAACCTTGCTAAGACTAGTACTTTAGTTCTTCGCTTGTTTGAGACTTATGTATGACCTTGCTATCTATCTTATCTTATCTTTTTTTTTTGGTGCATATCTTATCTTATCTTTAATTATCCATTGGATTATCTTGGATTATGTAATGGGTCTTCATTGAGGAAGTACCTAATTGAAGTTGTAATATGATTTATGACTTGCATGTTTGGATTTAATTACTATGAGTTATGATTATGAGAGTTTAATGCTTATGTTGTCTTTAAGTGAATCAAATACATGCTATTAATTGAGTTCATGACATGTAATGCCTTGATTGTTTGTATGTTGAATAATTTAAGTTAATTATTGCATGCGAATCGATTAGGAGCGTTACAGAAAACACTGACGACGAAAGATATATCCCAACACGCTTGAGAGATTGTCCTTGACTCTTATTAATAGTCATTGCAAAAGAAACCATTAAAGGAAATTGTCTCCGTTGAAATTTAAAAGAAATTCTTACGTTTGATAGTGTCAGAGACAATCTAGGTATAAAAATCTTATCACCAATATTACTTCCTGAAATAATTTTTACTTCAAGAACATATTTTCCCATTATTGTAATAATAAGTCTTGTTCCATTGCATAATTCTAATTTTGATCCAAATTCCTTAATAGCATAACTGAAATTCCAACTTAAAGTCTCAACTTGTGATTTGCAAAACCCGACGCATAAATCGTGTTAAATAATTCGGGAGTGTGAACATCATCCAGTGCATCACCATCTACATTGCGTGCACCCGTAGGTGAATTATTAAAATTAAGAAATATAAGAAAATTATTTTATGATGATAAGTAAAGTGTTAAGGTAAATTGAATGGTGAATACGAAAAAATCATACTACTATTAAATGTATTAATGAACTTCTAAAACTCTATAACACCCCACATGAAATATCTAGAATATCAGTGAAATATCATAACCGGTAACTGAGTACATCATTATTACATTGAGAATTAAAGCACACGCAGGTGCTAAGTACAACAAGGATTAATAAACAACGGAAGCGAAAAACATAAGTTCAACGGTACAACAAGGGATTATTGAAATACAACGAAACACGGAATAAAAGAAAGCAAGAACAAGTGCAATCCTCCAAGCACAGCTACTAGCACACCAACCAGCATACCTTAGCCAACCTGTTTATCTGAAAAAATTGTTTGGAGTGGGGTGAGACTACTAAGCCTCAGTGAGTCCTACTACCCTCCTAAGGTGACTACACCGGGGGAAACCTAAACAGTCATAACATATATTCATAACATAACATAATACATAAGCATAAATAAAGGTGTATCACATAATTAGTCTTATTCATTTTAAACACAAGGACACTCTGAGGTGAGCATGTCTCAGAGGCCTGCCATATCCGACAACCGATTCGGTCACGGCATAAAGCTCACATAATCATAACCTAATGGATTATCCCATTGGGAGTCCATAAAGCGACATAAATCGCAGCAAACTGACTGATACTAATTTAGTTGAATTCTACCCGATTTACCAAAGTCCCGGGGAACATGCATTTCTAAATTCCCTAAGTTATGCCCTAAGGTTATCTGTGATTAACATACTGTATAACAATATATAATTGTGTTTCTGCAAGTGTATCCAACTTAGATGAGGATCTAAAACGAGTGTCATAGTTCTTTAGAAATTTTGAAATAAAAATTCTGTTTCCTGTCAAACTCGCTCGGCGAGTTGTCACTCGCCAGGGCGTGTTGTTACAGGTCATGTCCTGTATGAGCTCGCTGCAGCGTGGGGAAGCTCGCCATGGCAGGATTATAGGTCCTGGCCCAAATCCACTCGCCCGGCGAGTTATCACTCGCCAGAGCGAGGTTCATCAGCCTGAAGAACCCAGCTCGCCATGGATACTCGCCCTGAACACACTGTGGCGAGTTCACCCAGAACCTGCCCTGTTTCACGAAAAATCATATTTTTACAAGTTTAACACCTACAATCCTCATTCTAAGTCATGCCATTACACAATATATATAATATAGGACAGAATGGAGAGGAATTTGGGATTAATTCCTCCCACACAACAATTTTACTTAAATCCTAAGTTAACATGCAATTTCACTTTTGTGGAAAACTAACTAAATTAGCCTATGAACCCACCTGGATTGAAGCTTTGATCTTGCTTCTGGGCTCCTAATGCAGCTACTGAAACCTCCTAGAATGCCCCACGAACACAGGACCAGAACTTGGGAATTTTGACACTTGAAAACCCCTTACTTTGCTCTATGAATTTGAGAAGTGTTTGATGATGAATTCAGCTGAGTACAAGGGGTATTTATAGTGGTTTCTGAGGTGTAGGAACAGTACACGAATTTGTTTGAGTCTTGGGCTGCATGTTATGTTATTGGCTTAGAAAATGTGAGTTTGTTGTTTAGCAACTTGTGAACTTTGAAACTCTTGGAGAAGGTGAGGCATCAGAGATTCCTATTGTATCAGATGTATTGAGGGTGGTGAGTTTCTGTCATGGTTTATGTGATGCAATAGAAAGGGACAATTTCATGTGATAAGCTAAATTGATGAGTTTGGTGCTATGTGATTGTTGTTGTTGCTCGTGAAGGGGAGGAGAAAGAGCATTGGCACATTCAGATTTTTGCTAAATTGATTAATGGGAGAGGAAAAGATCTAATTGCATGCATAGGAGTGATGTGTAGTGGGTGGAAACATGACTCATTGTCTAGAAGAAAGGTGGAGGCTTGTGGTTGAAAGTAGGGTGTGAGTCATTGCAAGAGTGAGAGAGAGAGCACGTGAGAGAGGGAGAGATGGGAGGGAGTTTGAATTCTCTTCTTGGTGTTAATTAAGGTACTTAAGAGTAATAGTGTACTAATATGTGAAATAAGTTCAATTAGTACCACTAATTCTAGCACATAATTCACTTAGTTCCCAAAATAATTTAACTAACCTCCTCTAATTAATTTATAAAATTAGGCAAAGCTCTAATTAAAATTAATTAGGTAATTTAGAATGTGGGATATTACAACCTACCCCCCTTAAAGAAATTTCGTCCTCGAAATTAAGAAATTTACCTCGGAAAAAGATAAGGATAGCTCTTCCGCATGTCTGACTCCAGTTCCCATGTGAATTCACCATCAGGAGACTGAACCCACTCAACTTTGACAATAGAAATTCTCTTGTTCCGGAGGATTTTGGCATCACGTTCAACAATCCGAACTGGATCCGGCTGATAAGTTAGATCTGGCTGGAGATCAATCTGTTCAAGTTCCACTGGGCGATAAGGATCAGGAATATACTTCCGTAGCTGAGACACATGAAACACGTCGTGTAGCCCTGACATAGATGGAGGTAGAGCTAACTGATAGGCTACAGGACCGACGCGTCGAAGAATCTGATAAGGTCCAATGAATCTTGGACAGAGCTTCTTAGTTTTGAACACACCTCGCAAACCCAACTTAGGAGTAACTCTCAAGAACACATGATCACCTTCATGAAATTCCAAAAATCTCCTTCTTTTGTCGGCATAGCTCTTTTGCCGACTCTGAGCAACTTTCAGCTTATCCCGAATAGACTTAATCTTTAGAGTGGTCTCTTGGACAATATCTGGTCCCAAGAATCCACGGTCACCAACCTCTGTCCAACATAACGGAGTTATACACTTTCTGCCATACAGAGCTTCATAAGGTGCCATACCGATACTGGCATGGTAACTGTTATTGTAGGCAAACTCTATTAGGTGTAAGTGATTACTCCACGAACCACCATCTTCTAATACACAAGCTCGAAGCATATCCTCAAGGGTCTGAATAGTCCTTTCTGACTGACCATCAGTTTGAGGGTGATGCGATGTACCAATCTTCAATCGAGTTCCCATCGCATTCTGAAATGCTTTCCAAAACCTCGACGTGAAAATCGGGTCTCTATCCGACACGATACTCAAAGGTACACCATGCAGCCTTACAATTTGCTCCATGAATATGGCTGCATATTGAGGGGCCTTGTAGGTGGATTTCACTGGAATGAAATGAGCCGACTTAGTTAATCTGTCCACGATTACCCAAATCGAATCTTGACCTTTTTGGTTCCGTGGTAATCCTCCTACAAAATCTATAGTGATATGTTCCCATTTCCACTCAGGAATATCCAATGGTTGCAACGGTCCTCCAGGTTTCTGATGTTCAATCTTCACTTGTTGACATACAATACACCTGGACACGAATTCAGCAATCTCTGCCTTCATGTTAGGCCACCAATAATTCTCCTTCAAATCATGGTACATCTTGGTGGATCCAGGGTGAATTGAAAATCCACTCTTATGTGCCTCTTCCAGAATCAACCGCTTCAACTCATCATCCTGAGGTACACAAAGTCTGCCTTCATAGAGAATAGCACCGTCCGCGGCTACTGAGAACTCCGGATGGTTTACCCTCTTCTGTAACTCTACATCATCCTGCTAAGCCTGCACAATCCTTGGGCGTAACTCACAGGACACTTCAATTCTGTTGATACGAATACCGCCCTTACGATACACCACATTCAGATTGAGATCCCTAAACTTCTCATACAGACCGCACTGTTGCATCAACAACTCTGATGCATACAATGTCTTTCTGCTCAGGGCATCTGCCACCACATTGGCCTTTCCTGGATGGTAATTGAGATTGAAGTCGAAATCCTTGAGATATTCCATCCAACGCTGTTGCCTCATATTTAACTCCTTCTGATCAAACAAGTACTTCAGACTTTTGTGATCACTGAACAGATCAAACTGCACTCCATACAGATGATGTCTCCAAATTTTGAGGGCAAAGATAATGGCTGCTAACTCCAAGTCATGGGTAGGATAATTCTGCTCATGAGGTTTTAGCTGCCTGGATGCATATGCTACAACTGCACCATCTTGCATCAGAACACATCCAAGTCCCTTGTT
Source organism: Trifolium repens (assembly GCA_030408175.1). Taxonomy (NCBI): domain Eukaryota; kingdom Viridiplantae; phylum Streptophyta; class Magnoliopsida; order Fabales; family Fabaceae; genus Trifolium; species Trifolium repens. The sequence goes on from CP125846.1 coordinate 40,714,805, forward strand.
GGACGCATCACTGTACACCACATACTTGCGGGTTGGGTCAGGAATTACTAACACTGGTGCTATGGTTAGCTTTTCCTTTAAGGTTCTGAAACTCCATTCACAAGCAGCATCCCAATCAAAGGTTGCATCCTTCCAGGTTAGACGGGTCAATGGTAAGGCAATCTCCGAAAATCCTAAGATGAATCTCCGGTAGTATCCTGCCAAACCGAGGAAACTCCTGACTTCGGTAACACTTCTGGGTCTTTCTCAATTCAACACTGCTTCTACCTTGGATGGATCAACAGACACACCGCCTTGCGATATGACATGACCCAAGAACTTAACTTCAGATAGCCAAAATTCACACTTGCTGAACTTGGCATACAGTTGCTTCTCTCTTAGGATGCTCAACACAATCCTCAGGTGCTCCGCATGCTCCTGTGAATCCTTAGAATAGATCAGAATGTCATCAATGAAGATAACAACAAACTGGTCAAGGTACGGCTGGAAAATCCGATTCATGTAGTCCATAAAGATGGTTGGAGCATTTGTCAAACCGAAAGGCATGACTAAGAATTCATAATGTCCATAGCGAGTCCTGAATGCTGTCTTGGAAACATCCGAGAACTTGATACGGATCTGATGATATCCAGAGCGAAGATCAATCTTGGAAAAGACAGTGGCACCTCTGAGTTGATCCAAAAGGTCATCAATTCTTGGTAAGGGATACTTGTTCTTAATTGTGACCTTGTTGAGTTGGCGATAATCAATGCATAAGCGCATCGTACCATCTTTCTTCTTCACGAGTAACACCGGTGCTCCCCATGGTGAGACACTGGGCCGGATAAAGTGTTTCTGAAGCAACTCTTCGAGCTGAGATTTCAGTTCATGAAGCTCTAAGGGAGACATCGTATAAGGGGCAACTGAGATTGGCTGGGAACCAGGAACTAGGTCGATAGAAAACTCAACTTCCCTTTCAGGAGGTAAATTCATGATATCATCTGGGAAAACATCTAAGAACTCACTAACAATTGGAATATCACTGGGTCTCAAACTGGGTTCCGGATCGATGGTAAACAAGACACTGAAACACTTAGTACTGGCACCTAAGTACTGGATCATCTGATGAGTGTTTTGAAGCAAAGCAGTGAGTGCTCTACTCTCTGCAGAAGTTTCAGTTGGAATAAACAGATTCTTCTCAGCGCATCCGATGTACACGGTATTGGCGGAAAGCCAATCCATGCCTAGGACTACGTCAATATCCTTCAAGGGTAGACAGATCAAATCTATATGATAGACTTTACTGCCCACAAGAATTGGATAATTCTGACAAACTCGCTTAGAGGTAACCTTGCCACCTGTAGCAACAGCTATAGTCATTGGGGGAATTAAAGGCACAGAGGGCAGTTGCAGTCGCTGAACACAGTCAACGGCTATAAAGGAATTAGTAGCTCCACAATCAAACAAGACTAATACTTCAGAATGTTCTAACATGCATACATCCATAATCAAAGCATTATTAGATCTGACTTTCTCACCGTCAAGTGAATATAACCGACCTTTGCTTTTAGAAGCGCCGCTGGAATCGCCTTGCCTCTTCAGCTTAGGACATTCATGCTTGTAGTGGCCTGACTGCTTACAATAGTAACACATGTTCTTTCCCTTCATGCACTCTCCACTGTGGGGAAAACCACATTCAGCACAGTTCCTCGGTGAACGCTGGGAATAACTCCGCTTTCCCTTACTGGTGGTGCCTTTGGTTCTCACTTGCAGATTAAACTTTCCAGAATCCTTCCTCTTCTGAACAGCTTCACTACGCTCCTTATGAATGTTACCAAGATCTGCTTCAGCATGATAGCTCTTTTGCACCAAATCACCAAAGGTAGTGATATGCTGCATAGAGACATCGTGGGCTATGTCAGCTCTCAGCCCGAACCTATACTTCTTCATCTTCCATGATTCACTGGGTGCATCATTACCATCCATCACATAACGGACCAATTCATTGAACTTCATGGTGTATTCTGCTACAGACATACTCCCCTGCTTCAACTCCGTCAATTCTCGTTCCATCTGAAACTGGTAACTTTCTGGTATATAATGTCCGACAAAGAGACGCCGGAAATTATCCCAAGTTACTTCCATCTGGCTAGCTTCCATGTACGCCTTCGTACCATCCCACCAGTTACAAGCGTCGCCCCTAAAGAAGCGGGAGACGAACACCACCTTGTCAGCTTCAGTGCAATCCATTGATTCTAGGATCCCACTCATCCTTTGGATCCATTCCCGGGCCTTCGCTGGATTGTACTCTCCATAAAATTCTTGCGGGCTCATGCGGCAGAACTCTCTGAATGCAGCACTCGATCCTTGCTGAGGAGGTGGAGGATTGTTCATGTGTTGTTGGAACATAGCCATGAACTCTTGATGTTGTTGGGCTTGTTGGGCCTGAATCTGTTGCTGCTGATGCATCATCTCAGCCCACATGTTAGCGTTAGCATCCTCGTACAACTCAGGTTCATCATCCTCAACAACATTCCTCCTCGGCCTTCCAGGTCCTCGTCTTGCTCCTGACATAGTGCTCTAACTGCCAATATCAAGTCAAGTTAGCTAGGCTTAAAGTGACATGACACCCAGAACAAATGTTAGAAATCCAGACAATTACTGGGATTTGAATTAGTAATACTAATGAACTCTGGCACGGTCTGAATCGACCTGCTCTGATACCAATTATAACACCCCACATGAAATATCTAGAATATCAGTGAAATATCATAACCGGTAACTGAGTACATCATTATTACATTGAGAATTAAAGCACACGCAGGTGCTAAGTACAACAAGGATTAATAAACAACGGAAGCGAAAAACATAAGTTCAACGGTACAACAAGGGATTATTGAAATACAACGAAACACGGAATAAAAGAAAGCAAGAACAAGTGCAATCCTCCAAGCACAGCTACTAGCACACCAACCAGCATACCTTAGCCAACCTGTTTATCTGAAAAAATTGTTTGGAGTGGGGTGAGACTACTAAGCCTCAGTGAGTCCTACTACCCTCCTAAGGTGACTACACCGGGGGAAACCTAAACAGTCATAACATATATTCATAACATAACATAATACATAAGCATAAATAAAGGTGTATCACATAATTAGTCTTATTCATTTTAAACACAAGGACACTCTGAGGTGAGCATATCTCAGAGGCCTGCCATATCCGACAACCGATTCGGTCACGATATAAAGCTCACATAATCATAACCTAATGGATTATCCCATTGGGAGTCCATAAAGCGACATAAATCGTAGCAAACTGACTGATACTAATTTAGTTGAATTCTACCACGATTTACCAAAGTCCCGGGGAACATGCATTTCTAAATTCCCTAAGTTATGCCCTAAGGTTATCTGTAATTAACATACTGTATAACATTATATAATTGTGTTTCTGCAAGTGTATCCAACTTATATGAGGATCTAAAACGAGTGTCATAGTTCTTTAGAAATTTAGAAATAAAAATTCTATTTCCTGCCAAACTCGCTCGGCGAGTTGTCACTCGCCAGGGCGTGTTGTTACAGGTCATGTCCTGTATGAGCTCGCTGCAGCGTGGGGAAGCTCGCCATGGCAGGATTATAAGTCCTGGCCCAAATCCACTCGCCCGGCGAGTTATCACTCGCCAGAGCGAGGTTCATCAGCCTGAAGAACCCAGCTCGCCATGGATACTCGCCCTGAACACGCTGTGGCGAGTTCACCCAGAACCTGCCCTGTTTCACGAAAAATCATATTTTTACAAGTTTAACACCTACAATCCTCATTCTAAGTCATGTCATTACACAATATATATAATATAAGACAAAATGGAGAGGAATTTGGGATTAATTCCTCCCACACAACAATTTTACTTAAATCCTAAGTTAACATGCAATTTCACTTTTGTGGGAAACTAACTAAATTAGCCTATGAACCCACCTGGATTGAAGCTTTGATCTTGCTTCTGGGCTCCTAATGCAGCTACTGAAACCTCCTAGAATGCCCCACGAACACAGGACCAGAACTTGGGAATTTTGACACTTGAAAACCCCTTACTTTGCTCTATGAATTTGAGAAGTGTTTGATGATGAATTCAGCTGAGTACAAGGGGTATTTATAGTGTTTTCTGAGGTGTAGGAACAGTACACGAATTTGTTTGAGTCTTGGGCTGCATGTTATGTTATTGGCTTAGAAAATGTGAGTTTGTTGTTTAGCAACTTGTGAACTTTGAAACTCTTGGAGAAAGTGAGGCATCAGAGATTCCTATTGTATCAGATGTATTGAGGGTGGTGAGTTTCTGTCATGGTTTATGTGATGCAATAGAAAGGGACAATTTCATGTGATAAGCTAAATTGATGAGTTTGGTGCTATGTGATTGTTGTTGTTGCTCGTGAAGGGGAGGAGAAAGAGCATTGGCACATTCAGATTTTTGCTAAATTGATTAATGGGAGAGGAAAGGATCTAATTGCATGCATAGGAGTGATGTGTAGTGGGTGGAAACATGACTCATTGTCTAGAAGAAAGGTGGAGGCTTGTGGTTGAAAGTAGGGTGTGAGTCATTGCAAGAGGGAGAGGGAGAGCACGTGAGAGAGGGAGAGATGGGAGGGAGTTTGAAATCTCTTCTTGGTGTTAATTAAGGTACTTAAGAGTAATAGTGTACTAATATGTGAAATAAGTTCAATTAGTACCACTAATTCTAGCACATAATTCACTTAGTTCCCAAAATAATTTAACTAACCTCCTCTAATTAATTTATAAAATTAGGCAAAGCTCTAATTAAAATTAATTAGGTAATTTAGAATGTGGGATATTACAAAATCATACTACATTATAGGTATTAAAATTAAGAAATAGTAAAAAAAAAATTGAATTTGAATTAAAAAAATACGTAAATGGAATGGTGAATACGTAAAAATTATACTACATTAAAGGTATTAATGAACTTCTAAATTTAAACTACAATAAATATATTAATTAACTTTCAAATTTAGAAATATGAAAATAAAAAGTTGAATGTCTTAATAAAAAAACATGAGAAAAATAAGAAATATAAAAATAAAAAGGTGAATGTCATATTAAAAATATGATAAAAAAAAAAGGCACTATGGTGTTATGCTTTTTAAAAAAATGAAAAACTTTATCGTCAAAAAGTTATATGGAATTCATAATATGTTTAATCAATAAATTAACAATTATTTTCATCATCATTTAATATATGTTTTTTTCATAACGACCATATAGCTTTATTTTAATATTTTATTTTGAAGTATGCTTTATTCATAATGTTTAATCAATAAATTAACAATTTTTTTCATCACCATTGAATATATGTTTCCTGCAAAATGACCATATATAAATTTTTAATATTTCATAGAGGGAAAAAATGATATCAATTAGACATTGATTGCATACTTATTACATGATGGATACAAAATTATATTAAATTGATTGATGTAGCCTGGTGGTAAATGCACCACATAATTCTTAAATGACATGAGTTCAATTCTTGGTGAGCTATTTTTTAACATTTTATTTGAATTGATTTAGGCTTAAAATGTAAGGGAAAATGAGAGAGAAAAGATTAGGTTAATGATAACTTAAACGTAATAAGCTTATAATATAAGAGATGAAGAGCAAGATTGGTTTCGTGAGACATTATGAAAAGTTGATTTGCGCAAGAAAAAAAGAGAGTCTTTGAGATGATTACAATAAATAACATGAAGGGAAGATATTAATTTATATTAGGCATAACATAAATGGAAATATGTAAAGAATCCTTTTTAATTTATTTTGAAATTGTATATTTTTTTTTTTGAGAGTAAAAAGAATTGGATTAATGTAATAAGTCTTTTACAAGAATGGGAGCAAGTTGAGTAGGATATTCCTCAATCCAAACTCTATTGGGCTCCTCATGGGCCAGGCTTGCCAATTTATGGGCTGCCTGATTAGCCTCTCTATTGATGTGGTGGAAACTACATTCCCTAAACCCATTCCTATTACAATGAATCCCTCGAATTACATTCCCAGCATAGTTTCTAGGGTTACTATCTCCCTTATTGATTGAGCGGATTATACAAGCATTGTCACTTTCGAATCGAACATTGAGGAAGCAGCAGTCTCTGGCGAAGTGAATGGCGTTGTAGATGGCGAAAGCTTCGGCTAGAGTAGCGTCATCAGGCCCAGGCATTACCCAGGTAGCTGCTGCAACGAGATTTCCTTCATTATCGCGACAGATAACTCCAATGCCCCAAGTACCGCTTCTAGTGAGGTTAGCATCACTATTGATTTTTATAACTCCTGCTTCTGGCTTTCTCCATTTTGTGTTGCGATTTGTAGCCCTAGGCTGCTGGTGATTGTTCGTAGATCTGGTTCTATTGTTGTTTTGCTGTTGATAATTGCTGTTAGTTGCTAGAACGAAGTCATGTATGCTAGTGTTAGCCTTTGTGATAACCTCCATGTCTTCTATGTCATGTTGGTTAAAAGCATGCTGGTTGCGAGCAAACCAGATCCCGTAGGTAATCGCCGCAATGTATCTAATTTCCTCTTCTCTAAGAGAGTTAATGATGTAGATAATCCAGTCAGCAAAACTGTTGTGAGAATTGTCAAACTTTAGGTTAAGATTGGAGCCAAACCAGATCCTAGTTGCGCGCTCACAGTGCATAAAAGCATGTTCTATAGTCTCCTCCTTCTGGAGGCATCTAGGGCATAAGGTGTTGCATGTAATTCCTCTTTTGGATAGGGCAGTTTTGACAGGAATTGAGTTTTGAATGATTCTCCAAAGCAGGGCCTTGTGCCTAGGGATGGTATTAAGGGCCCAAAGCTTCTTCCAATGCTTATTCTGGGAATTGGCTGAACTAGGGGATTCAGAATCCAACCAGTGTTTGAGAAGATTGTACCCTGTCTTGACAGAGTAGGTTCCATCTATAGTGTGAGGCCACATGAGCTCATCCTCAACATGTTCCATTATGAGTGGGGTTTGTTTGATAATGTAACTTTCAGATGGTATAAAGATTTGGTCAATAAGGTTGGTATTCCATTGTTTAGTGGGGTGGAGCAGGATAATATCATTAACAGTTTGAATGTTAGTCTGGTTGTGACTTGGGGTAAGGACCTTGTAACCATTTTGCCAAGCCATCCAATTGTCCTCCCATATGTTTATATGTTGGCCATTGCCCACCTTCCAACAGCTGCCCTTCCTTATAGTGTTAATAGCTTGATAGATGCTTTGCCAAGCATAGCTAGACTTCCTACCTTGCTGAGCATGGAGAATATCAGTGTTAGGGTAGTATTTTGCCTTTAGACTTTGACCCAGCAGAGTATTAGGTTCAGTTTGGAGCCTCCAAACCTGTTTAGCTAACATAGCCTTGTTGAACAGTTGCATATCCCTAAAACCCAATCCCCCAGCTAGCTTTGATTTGAAAATGTCTTTCTTTGCCCTCCAATGTATTCTTTGTTGAGTATCTGTATTTCCCCACCAGAATCTACAGATTGCCTGTTCAATCCTTGCACACATGCCTTTGGGGATTAGGAAGCAGCTCATAATGTAAGTAGGGAGTGCTTTAATAACAGCACTAATAAGAACACTTCTACCAGCAAAAGATAAGAATTTTTCCTTCCAGCTTTTGAGTTTGTTTCTGACCTTGTCCATGATAAAATTGAATCCAGTTTGTTTAGAGAGACCAATCTGAGTTGGCATACCAAGATATTTAGCAATAGTGTGGGTAATAGTTAGAGGGAGCACATTCTGAAACTCATCCTTTATGTGATCATAAATAAGAGGGCTGAAAGTCATTTCTGACTTGTCCATATTGATTTTTTGTCCTGAGATTCTTTGATATTCTTCAAAGATGACCTTAAGTTGAGTGGCTTCAGCTTTGTTTGCTTTGCAAAAAATGATACTGTCATCTGCAAAAAATAAGTGGGATATCTTAGGAGCATCATGAGCTATTGCTATACCATTAATAAGAGATTGGTTTTGAGCCTTAGTGAGCAAGCCAGAGAAAACATCAGCACAAAGGATGAACAAATAAGGGGAAAAAGGATCCCCTTGCCTAATGCCTCTCTGAGGCTTGAAGTATTCAGAAGGCTGGCCATTTATAAGAATAGAAAAAGAAACAGTGTTAACACATTTCATAATAGTTTGAACCAAGTTACTAGGAAAACCCATAGTAGCCAAGGTTTTTTCAATAAAAGTCCATTCCAATCTGTCATAAGCCTTGGCCATGTCAAGCTTAATACCCACAAAACCCTTTGTCTTGTTTCTGTTGTGCTTGAGGTGATGAAAGGTTTCAAAAGCCAATAGAGTGTTGTCAGTAATAAGCCTGCCAGGTAAAAAAGCACTTTGCTGAGGGCTGATAACCTCAGGCAAAATATTTTTTATTCTATTTGCAATAGTTTTAGTAATGATTTTTAACATAACATTGCATAGGGCAATGAGTCTGAACTCAGCTGGAGTGGTAGGACTTTTGTTTTTAGGAATAAGGCAGATGTAAGTATTATTAAAAGAATCAGGGTTACCACCGTTATTTAGAATATTTAGCACTGTCTGAGTGATATCTCCACCAATAGTGTCCCAGTAGTGTTGATAGAATTTTGCATTGAGACCATCAGGGCCAGGGGCAGCATTGCTCTTGAGTTGGTGGGTGGCATAGGCTACCTCTGCTGGAGTGAATTCTTGGCTAAGGTAATGCTGCATCTGAGGGTGCACCCTGTTAGCTACTACCTGCAAGGATTCCTGTAAATCTGAAGGGTTAGAAGAGGTGAAAAGATTAGTGAAATAACTCTGGAACACTTCTTGAATTTTCCTGTTATGAGTATGTTTGATGCCTTGACTATCAGTTATGTAATTGATCTTGTTCTTCCTCTGCCTTTGACTGGCTTTGAAATGGAAATAGCTGGAATTCCTGTCTCCATGTTGTAACCAATTCACTTTAGCTCTCTGAGCCCACCATTGCTCTTCCTTTTGAATAAGGCTACTAAGATTGATTTCAAGTTGGTGAATTTGGTTCATAGTGTCCTCACTAGGTATGCCAGCTCTAAGCACCTGGATTTTAGACTGAGTAGCTTTAATTTTGTTGGGGATATTACCATGAGTGGCCTTGCCCCACTTGTGAACCTTATTCATAACAGAGTTGAGCTTCACATGAATCTCCTTATCTTCCTCTTCCCATGCTGTTTTGATGATTTGAAAGCACTCAGGATCTTGAGTCCATATATTCTCAAACCTTATCAGCTGGTTTTTTGTATTTTTATCATCCCTGAAATCATTATTAGTACCAAAAACAAGTAATATAGGATTGTGATCAGAGCAGTAGTTCATAAGATGGTAGTTTGTGTATCTAGGGAATCTATTGATCCAGCTGGTAGAGGCACAGTATATGTCAAGTCTTTCTTTAATGTGGCTATTATCAACCTGGTTATTAGTCCATGTGAATATGTCCCCATGGTAGCCTAAGTCAACTAAGTTACAGTCATTGAGGGTGTTCTGAGCTAAATTAATGAGATTATAATTAGTGTCCCTGCCCCCTTGCTTCTCATAAGAATTGAAAATCATGTTGTAATCACCAAACAAAAGCCATTGGTCATGAATATTAGTTTGACTGAGCCTAGAAATGAGGTCACAGGTTAGGTGCCTATCAGTCTTATTAGGAAAACCATAAATGCCAGTAGCTCGCCAGTTATTACTAACATTATCACACGTAATATAGCAGTCAATCATGTTATTATTATAGCCAATAATATTGAGGTTTACATCTTTAGACCATAACATAGCAAGACCCCCACTCCTATTCCTAAGACTCATAGTACAATCTACACAAAAATGATTAGGAACAATATTGCCAAAAGAATTGACTTTACGTAAAAAATCAGAATTTTGAAATTTTGTTTCGGTTAAGAATACTATATCTAGTTTGTGTGTATTGAGAAGCTTCCTTAGAGCCCTAACTGCAGAGATTTTCCCTAATCCTCTGCAGTTCCATGAAAGCAACTTCATTGGCCTTGGTTAGCCTGTTCATCAAGGCTAACCATAGAATTGTTGGTGGCCACATGGTCGTTTGTTCCATTGCTTATTTGAGTGACCTGTTGAGTAGTAGCTAGGATCCTTTGAAATTTCCTCTTGGTGGTGGTAGGTGTTTGTTGATGGCAATTGCTGGTTTGGTGTTTACTAGGAGTTGTGTCCCCTTTTGTTGTTTGTGACTTGCTCTCTGCTTCCTCCTCCAGTTTCATTTTAGCCAACATATCCAGCATTTCCTGGGGAATGAGGCTGAATTGCTCCCCACTTATAGACTGCATTGGGTTGCTGTTAAACCTCTTATCCCTGTTGTCATGTACCCTTTTCCCATAGATGTTTGATCTAAGCCATGGTCCTCTTGGATTTGTCCCCCCTTCTGGTATAAGCTGTGCAGGAGCTTCACAGTTGTCTTCATTATGTCCAACTAGCCCACAATTGAAGCAGAACATAGGCAACTTCTCATATCTAAAATCCACCCATTTAATTCCATCTTTAGGATTGCCGATGAACATCCCAGTTCTGATAGGTTCCTCAATGTCTATGCTGACTTTTATTTTCACAATTCTTGCCTTCTGTGGGTAGTCATAGAGGGCAGCCTCTTCCACTTTGCCCAGCTGTGAGCCTATGTTTTTCCCCATATTGACAGTTTTACAGTGGATTGGTAAGCCCCAGATCTGTATCCATGCTGGAGCATGATGAAAGTCTAGATTGATAGGATTAACTTGTTTATCCCATAGATGCACCATGAACCAGCTATTTCTAACAGTCCAGGGATTCCCTTTAATGGCTTTGTGAATGTCTTTCTCAAGATCCATAGAAATGTGAAAAAACCCTCCTTCAATTTCAGTTATGGTTAATCCCTTGGGATTTCCCCATATGCCTTGTAATGTGTTGAGAAGGACAGGTTTGAGAATAGTTTTGTTGGATAGGATTTTACCTATAAGAGAGTTGTTACAATTGGAAATGCCATCTGCTATATGTTCTTCCCTGTACATACAGAAAGGGTCTTTGCCAGCCTTAGGAGTGGAGTTGTTAGGGCTGTTTGTTTGGTGCCTTCTTGGTGGTTCTTGTTGGGAACTTTGTTGTTCTTGCTGGTTGAAACTTGAATCTTGGTCAAGATTTGGAAGTTGACCAAGAAAATCTTCATTTTGCAGGTTTGTTTGACTGTAGTGTGTGTAGCTGATGTTCTCATGGTGTTGAATTGATGGAATTGGCCCCATGAATGAAGGTATGTTGAGAGAGGTGCTGGGTTGGGAATTTTGTATGCTGGTAGTTTTCTGGACTTTGAAAGGGCGCTGACTAATGGTTTCATTACTGGTGCAGGTTTTATGGTTGCTGTTGTGGAGGTTAGCTTGATTCTTTGGAGGAGAATCCATTGAGAGAAGATGGGCTGAGAGGTGAAGCAAGGCAAGTAGGGATGATACGGTGAGGAAGCGCTAAAAAAAACAATGGTGGAAGAAAGACAAAGTGAAACAGATAGGAAGATAGAAACACAGGGAGAATCAGAGATGAAGAGAGAAATCAAAATCCACTAAGGGAAAGAACTAACAGCATCAGCAGAATGCTAGAAACACAAACTTCACAGACCTTAGCTATGGAGAACTAAAATGAGGAGAACCATAGAGATGATGAGCCTAAGCAAGAGATTCTTGGAGAATTCTTGGAGAATTCTTCTAGTAATTTTTTAAATCATTAAAAAAAAATTACTCTTTTGAAATTGTATATTTGGAATATTTAAAATTGAATTAAATAGTGGATGGTTCTAGTGAAATCATCTTTTTGTTTTTTTTGAAGTTTAGACTAAAAGTTTTATATTATTTTTGAAGTAAATATTTTTGTAAGGAGTCAACTAATATTTATATAAAGATCTTATAAATGCTCGTGTAAAAAAAATCATATGAACCACTCCTAATAAAAAAAACACATCATATAAATGTTGCCGGCTCATCGAATGTAACAAAATAGTAATTTGATCAACCATAAATCAATCCATGAAAATTAAACCAATAAAAAATTAGAGCATAGTGTCACCTTAACTTATCATAATAATGATAAAATTATTTTATGATGATAAATTTATTTTTAAATTAGACATTTATGTAAGTTTTGAATTTGAATTAAAAAATACGTAAAAATTATATCAAATTTTTGAATGAATGGTGAATGAATACTAAAAAATCATATTGCAATAAAGGTATTTATGAACTTTTAAAAATAAACTACAATAAGTATATCAATTAGACATTGATAGCAGACTTATAACATGATGGGTAAAAAATTATATCAAATTAATTTATGTAGCTTAGTGGCAAATGCCTCACATACTTCGTAAAGAACATGAGTTTGAGTCTTGCTGAGATGTTTTTTTAACATTTTATGTGAATAGATTTAGGGTTAAAATAGGAGGGAAAATGGGAGGGAAAAAATTAGGGTAATGAAAAGTAAAACGTAATAAGTTTATAATATAAGAGAAGAGATAAGAGATCTTTATCTTTACTAAAGTGAGCCGTCAATATAGGCTCTGTCTACCGTGAGCGACCTAAATAGGTCTCTTACCGTGCGCGACCTGAACATATGAAATTTCAACCGTTGGATATATTATTGTTTAATGAACGAATGAGATTGAAATAACAAGCATATGGTTCTATTTTTATAAATATAATATTAAGCTTTTATAGAATACAAAAGTTGCAATTGAATTAAGAATATATAAAGGGTGTTTTCGGAAATGTGTGTTATTATTCTTTAGTAAATTTATGGCTGGCCACGTATCTTTTGTAGGATATTTTGTATACACCTATATTTCATGGTTAATAGTTAATACACAGTATTATTAATCCATGATGTATATAATTAAATGGCTTAATTAAATAACCACATATACTGTCCCATAAGTCCTAGCTCAACTGGCAAAATATGCCGAAATTGTTAGGCCGGATGTCGTGACCCGGGTTCGAACCCGGGAGCTCACTATTATGTGAGTTTAATTTTCAGTGGATTACTGCTTCAACTAAGACAAAAAAAAAACCACATATACTTAGGATTTAATTAGATCGTATTGGATCGGTTTCGTTGGATAATTTAATTATATTTTTTCAATTTATTTCATTTTTTTTCCGATGTCTATCATTCATCTAATTAGATATGTGAATGAAAATTAATATTAACATTATCAGTGATTACATAGCAACTTTTGTTAATCCTCATTCTTCCAAATATGTCTCTAAAGTCTTACCAATTGTTTCCTTCTGTGATCCAAAATCAGATTTAAACTCAACATTATTTATACAACACTCATGCGTAATATTTTGTACCTATGTCCAACAATCGGTAGTAAAAGAAACCATATATTTATTTGCACACAATATGGATCAATATGCTCTTTAACTTGTCTTTGTCATCAATATTATCTTCTATCTTCTATTATACTAAAGGTAAGGTATGAAACCCTACTTGCAACTTTGAAACCCTAGAGCATGATGCCGTGCATGATGTTGTATTGGCTTATGGATGATGCACACCTATCTTGCACACTCCAATGCTCTTCTGCCACATTCTTCTATCACTTAGTGACACATGTGTTGTTTATATGTTTATATCATGTCTTTAACTGACACTTGCTTTCTTGCTGGTTACTGGTCTGCAACAATTTTATTGATTTCTCTACCTTGCCACTCCCAATAGCCAATAAAATTGATCCTTATCCCACTCATGAATATTATACTAAAGGTAAGGTATGAAACCCTACTTGCAACTTTGAAACCCTAGAGCATGATGCCATGCATGATGTTGTATTGGCTTATGGATGATGCACACCTATCTTGCACACTCCAATGCTCTTTTGCCACATTCTTCTATCACTTAGTGACACATGTGTTGTTTATATGTTTATATCATGTCTTTAACTGACACTTGCTTTCTTGCTGGTTACTGGTCTGCAACAATTTTATTGATCTCTCTACCTTGCCACTCCCAATAGCCAATAAAATTGATCCTTATCCCACTCATGAATATCTCTCTCTCATGCTCCCTCTCTTCTCCAACTCTGCTTCTCTTCCCCTTACTCTTTCTCTCTCTCTCTCTCTCTCTCTCTCTCTCTCTCTCTCGTGTTGCTTCACTCTCTCACGTTGCTTCTCTCTGCCTTGCCATCGCAAAATTGAAGGAAGCAAGAAGATTTCTTCATTGTAAGTGAAAATCTAACCCTTTTGAAGATTTTTGTCTACACCAATTTGTAGTTTATGTGATGAAATCAATGAAAAAGTGAAAAAGATTTGTTTTTTAGTTTTGGGGTTTCTGAAAAATTGATTTTTGATTAAATGGGTTTTATGTTAGTAAATTTATTCAATTTCTTCCATTGTTGTTTACAATATTTACTATGTGATGATTTTGATATTCTGTTGCTGTGTTTTGTTGTTGATGTCGTAATCCAAATGCATGCACTATGGATAGTATCAGATTGAAGGAGCTGAGTTGATTGGTTCAGCCCTTGATATTGTGAGGTAAGAGGCTGAGTTTTTTTTTTTTTTTTTATGATTCAATCTTGAACTGGTTTTATAAGTTATGCTCTGTTTTTCTGATTTTGTTTTGTGATTTCATCTCATATTTGTAAATGTGTTTATGAATGGATCCAGGTGCATGCACTATGGACAGTGTCAGATTGAAGGAGCTAAGTTGATTAATATTGATGGTAATAATAATTTCGCTCTCCATTGCCCACATGTCGGTTTATTTTGTTCTTTTTCTTCTAATTCAATTCTTCTTTTCAATCCTATATACAAAAAAATTGATTTTTTTTTTTAAATTTAAATTTGTCTACACCAATTTGTAGTTTATGTGATGAAATCTATGAAAAACTGAAAAAGATTTGTTTTTTAGTTTTGGGGTTTCTGAAAAATTGATTTTTGATTAAATGGGTTTTATGTTAGTAATTTTATTCAATTTCTTCTATTGTTGTTTACAATATTTATTATGTGACGATTTTTGATATTCTGTTGCTGTGTTTTGTTGTTGATGTCGTAATCCAGATGCATGCACTATGGATAGTATCAGATTGGAGGAGCTGAGTTGATTGGTTCAGCCCTTGATATTGTGAGGTAAGAGGCTGAGTTTTTTTTTATGATTCAATCTTGAACTGGTTTTATAAGTTATGCTCTGTTTTTCTGATTTTGTTTTGTGATTTCATCTCATATTTGTAAATGTGTTTATGAATGGATCCAGGTGTGCATGCACTGTGGACAGTGTCAGATTGAAGGAGCTAAGTTGATTAATCTGATGGTAATAAAAATTTCGCTCTCCATTGCCCACATGTTGGTTTATTTTGTTCTTTTTCTTCTAATTCAATTCTTCTTTTCAATCCTAGATACAAAAAAATTGATTTTTTTTTTTAAATTTAAATTTGTCTACACCAATTTGTAGTTTATGTGATGAAATCTATGAAAAAGTGAAAAAGATTTGTTTTTTAGTTTTGGGGATTTTGAAAAATTGATTTTTGATTAAATGAGTTTTATGTTAGTAAATTTATTCAATTTCTTCCATTGTTGTTTACAATATTTACTATGTGATGATTTTTGATATTCTGTTGTTGTGTTTTGTTGTTGATGTCGTAATCTAGATGCATGCACTATGGATAGTATCAGATTGGAGGAGCTGAGTTGATTGGTTCAGCCCTTGATATTGTGAGGTAAGAGGCTGAGTTTTTGTTTTTATGATTCAATCTTGAACTGGTTTTATAAGTTATGCTCTGTTTTTCTGATTTTGTTTTGTGATTTCATCTCATATTTGTAAATGTGTTTATGAATGGATCCAGGTGCATGCATTGTGGACATTGTCAGATTGAAGGAGCTAAGTTGATTAATCTTGATGGTAATAATAATTTCGCTCTCCATTGCCCACATGTTGGTTTATTTTGTTCTTTTTCTTCTAATTCAATTCTTCTTTTCAATCCTAGATACAAAAAAAATGATTTTTTTTTAAAATTTAAATTTGTTTGTAATTTTAACCTGAATTGGGTTTTGATTTTGTTTATGATGATGTTGAAGCTTTAATTGTTACCATTTATTGAATTGAAATCTGTTTAGGTTGTGATTTGGGGGTAGAATTGTCATTTATGCATTTTGAGCTTAGATTATGCTCTGTTTATATTGGATTTGATGGGAATTGTGAGTAAAATTTCTGAATTATTATATGTTTTGTTTGATGGTTTTGCAGCTTTGAGTCCATGGGAGAGAATCATGATGCATGCACTATGGACAATGCAAGTGTGAAGTTGTGAGGTATGAGGCCGAGATTTTTTTGTTATAATTTGATTTTGATCTGTTGTCGAATTGAATGAACTGAGATTTCTTTTTTCCTGTAATTTTTACATTTTAATTTTTTTCTATTGTCGGAGTTTGCTGCTCTGAGGATGCTTTATTGTCCGAGGATGCTCTGAGGATGTCATGACATGGACTATGGATAGTGTTGGTGTTGTGAGGTAAGAGTCTAAATTTGTACTTAATGTGAATCGATAATTTGCGTGTTTGTTCGAAATTTGAATATGATGTTTGATCATTTGTGATTGATTATTCTATGAAAATTTTTGTTAACTAGCTACATTTATGAGGTTAGTTTGGTATTCAAATTTTGTTCATGCAATATCAATTGATATTAGTTTTACTTGGCATATGAGCATGATTAATTTTTATCAGTACTTGAAGCTAAAATTTTCTTTCTCTAAGCATCTATTTCTAGGAAAACCTGCAAGTGTATTAATGGTTACTATGAACATGATCAATTTATATATGTTTTTTACAGTGTTATTTCTTGCAATTAAATCTACCACAGGTTTTAGTAAATTAAATTTTGGAAATAAAGTGTAAGTAAGGAAGATTTTGAATTTTTATGAGTTTTGATTTTAGGGTCTTGAGAATTTGTTTAATTTTGCAAATTTATTCAGTTGATGTTGTATCTGGTGTTAACAACCCAACAGATCAACAAAGAATTCTCAATTAATGTTACTCTAAAGAATTCAAACTTCAGTTAAATAGTGAATTGTTTCTGTGCATTTTTGTGGTTCAATCTTTAAAGATGTTTTGTTCTTTGAGCTCAATTGTTGTTTCTATGCTACTTTAACATGGATATATTTCTATGTAATGTGAGGTTATATGTTCAAAATGATGTTGTTGCTGCTCTTGCAAGTGGAACAATGGGTAAACTTCATGGATGAACTTTTTTACTATACATAATGGTAATTTGTAGAATAAACTTCTTTATAATGACACTTATACAATGTGATTTTCCATGGCAAGTGGTTAATTAATAAGAATGCTGTTTGATTTTCATGTTTTGCAGGAGAAGTTCCCACTTTCCATGCAGAATGTCAAACTTGCATGAATTTTAGTGATTGAATTCCAGTCGATGTTTTGTAGGACGATTATTGCTTTTCCCGGACAATGTTTTCAGCCACCACAATTATAAGGGAACTCCTTTCACACCTCCCGTAAGGAAAGCATTAGCAGTTTTTAGTGGCAAAAGAAATCTAAATGACAATCACTACTCACACTCTAAGCGTAAGTAGTGGATGTTCAAAACATCGGCTGCCTGCCATTTCAAGTGTTTTAAAGCTTTGAGAATTTGAGGATGGACTGAATATAAAACCAACAATGAAAGAGTACTGAAGCAGCACTACACTAGAGATGAAACACTTTGATCAAAGGAAATGTTTTGGTAGGTAATTAGTAAGGAACAATGGATTTTGCTTTTCTATAGTAAGAGATTATTAGTAAAGTGAGAAAATCCAAAAATGTCATGTGTGAATATTGAAAAGTCTAAGTGATTTTGTTTATATTTAGTGCTATCTTTTTTTTTTTTCTCTCTTATGATTTGATAATGTTTCACATAAGCAGCTGATTGTCCTGTTATGATTTCCATAACCAGCTACTCTTGGGCTACTTACTCTCATCTCATGATCTATTAGAGACTCAATTAGAAGATAATAAGCAAAAGTATGGGTGATATGAAAGAGGAGGTGCTCCTAAATCCGGTAATATACTTCTGGTTTGTACAATTTTTAATTTTCACTGATCACACTATTGAATCTAAGACAAACAAAGCATATCTGGAAGGAGCCTAAGGACTTAAGTTCTACTCAGCAGCACAGGTGCATATTTTTCCTCATTTTCTCCTCATTGTTGTCCTTTAACAATACTTTGTGTATTGCCTTTGGTTTTTTCTTGATTTCATAGATTTGTGAATAATGGAGCTCTCTACACTTATGGAAAATGTGAATTGTAGGAAATATAAACAAGATTTGATGAATGTTAATTTATGCAGGTGGCAGAAAAATTGCTCTTCATAGAGAAATATAAATTGGAAAAGGAGAGACAACATAAGGTACACACACTATACTACTATTTATAGAATTGCTTCTAACGACTTTTAACATTTACTTCCATTGCCAATACCAATGCAGCTCCTTCCATTGCCAATATAGAATTGCTTCTAATGGCTTCACTTGATAATATAAGGCACCTATACACATCTGAGAACACCGAATTGCCATTAGACAAACAGATGGCCTTATCCATCAAACAAGCTGAGATATTGGTTTAAAAGAATGACTGCTGAGAAGATGTATCATATAAATTCCACCCAAATTTTATTGCATGTAATCACCTATGCTGAGAAGCTTGGAATTGATATGTTTCATCCACTGGAATGTGAGAGTTCCCATACCAATAGTATTTGTGAATTCCAAATGATTGTGCTATATGAAGTAATGGCAATCACAAACAAGTTCCAAAGAAAAGCATGTCACCAATGAATGCAAAGTGAGAGTTCCAATTCCAATAGAAATAATGGAATGCAAATCATTGCATGATGTGTATATTAAATTTAAACAGAATGTTATGTTGTGCCCTCTTTTTCATAATCAATGGTATGTGCTTAATTAGTATTTATATCATGCATGCTTGGTAATGAAAAGTACCTGATTATTGATAGCGCTAGAAATTAAACCTCTCTGTGTCACATAGAAATTAATTTGCAAAAATGCTTCTTAGAGGTTAGATACTTTTTTGTGACATGACACTATTTCGTCCAATTTTGATGAATAAAGTTCATTGTCTTAACCTTGACATCTATCTATTCAATTAATCTCTATTTAACATTGGTTTGGAACAAGTAAATCCAAATATAAATGTGCATATAGCTTTGTTTAGAATATGAATGACCACTGTATTAATCATGGTGTTGGACTCTTCTCAACTTTCTCAATATCACATTTTAACAATTCTCATCACTACTTGCTTATGACCTCTTTGGTTCATTTTTATAGTTGAATCTTTTTGGTTCATTTTTATAGTTGAATAATTGTTTTTATGATACATGCTTATTATAGTAATATCCTTTAAAAAAAACTAAGCTTCAAATTTGTATAAACTTACATATGATTGCCCTTCGACAACATATGATTGGTAACAACCATGACCCCTGGCTATTGTATTCCTTTAGCATATCTTCTGCCTTATTCAATTTAATCTCTTTTGTCCACTATGTGGTTGTTCTCCACAACTATTTCACATGGGTATCATTTTTAATAATATCATTGAACAAATTTATACTTCAATCAATTTTAAAACTCTATTTTAATCTGATTCATTTTGTACAAATTATTATGATCGGCAACAACCATGATTGGCATCAACCATCATCGGCAATCAATTTTAAAACTCTAATTTTAATTTAATTTTTCCTTTCAAGCATCTCTTTCCTATTTCATTTATCCAAAAAAAATTCTGTCAACTATAAAATATTCCAGTTTTGTACAAACTTTTATGATCGGCAACAACCATGATTGACAACAACCATGATTGGCATATAATGCTAGCTCACCGAACCCGTGCAACGCACGGGCAGCAAACTAGTTACGTGGTAAAATACTTCAACCACTGTTCAAACATACTATTGTTCGCGGCCCTGAGGTGATGGAATCTGTCTGAGAGTGTGTTTATAAATTATGGTTTGCTGATTGACTATATTTTTTTTTTTTTACAAATAGTTGGTGTAAGTTGTAGCTTTTTAATGTGGATGATGAGAACATTCGAAATGGTGTTACAAGAAGTGGCAAAGTACCCTCCGGGGAATCTCCGTGTTGTTGACATCCCCAACTATTATTGTAATGATACGACATTTTTTAAATTATTTTGATAGTTGTATTTATTTTATTTAGACATTTATTTTACAATTAATTTATTTTGATAGTTTTTCATTGTACAATTTCGATTGTTTTTTACTACAGTTTATTCTTTATGGGGTTGTTTGATGTGCACAGTGTGATAGTGACAACATAAGATATAAAACACGATGATCATATTAAATGCGAAAGATAACAGTGGATATATAAATATGAAAACTAATTTTAATCTTATAAATATATTTTATTTTATTCTGAAAGAAAAATAAACAGCAAAATTAAATATTCACTTAATAAAATTAATTATGTTAAAGGAAAAACATAAAATATAAAAAAGAATTTATGTTCCTAAAATGAGACCTAACCGAAATTACCTATATAGTATAACTTATGTGCTAACTTACGTTATAAAAATACTTAGTTTCGACTTATACATTCGGAGACCTTTACTAAATAGAAATTTTATTTTAGTTAAGGTTAAATGAAAATGGTCTGTTTTGTTGGTAGGCTATAACAAAATTTGGAGTGAATTGGACGAAAAATTCTCATCCCGAATTTTTTGATGAATTTGAACTAAATTTTTTTTGGTAAACACGTTCCGAAGTTTTTGATCAAGGGTAAAATCGGAATATTGGGGGGTTAAAAAGAATCACGGGGGGTGAGAAGAGAATCTTTCTAATTGGACTAAATGTGGCTTACACATGAAATTTGGGGCGAATACTAATTAGGGTTGTATTAATTTGATTAACCAGTGTTGTATTAAGCAGTCCAACAGATAATCAGGGTTGTATTAATTTGGGGCCCAATACTAATTATTACAAATTGTAAAATACGACAAAGTCATCAAACATACAACATACAAGCAACCTTCTATAAATTTTAACCATTGTTTTTTGTGACACGAGTAATACGAGTAATGCCATGATCTCCTGCCCAGAATTGGATGTTGTCATCGATCTTGATAGAACGGGTCTTCACAAAGTTGTACCAACCATGACCAATATGACATTGTGATGGTCGTTTGTCGTTCCAAATAAGATTCCATGTTTGAAATAATCCCCCTGGTAATGATACCGGTAGATGGGGTGGTCTTGCTGTGAGTCTTGTATTAACCACAAATGTGGGAACCAGCTGAATGCAAATACTGAGTTTCCATTAGGAATTAACGAAAAAAAATGATATAGTAAGTAATGTAAAATGATGAAGTTTCCCTTACAAGTGGTTGTCCGCCATTGGCAAGAGATTTTGAAATTCTTGATTCCCATAGAGGGATATCTGCTCCCCATATAGGAATGTTACTCACGAACAGATTTGAAGGTGGTTCATGTCGGATTTTTATCGTACCGGTTGAATTTCCATTAACAAGTTTGTTAATTCGGCCCTTTGTTTTTTGTGATCCCGGAATTGAAAAAATTAACATGGAAGCATGAACAAAATGGAACCTGATTGTGACATGCTTCTTGATTCCATATGATTTTCTTATAATGCTCAAGTTAGTGCTAAGCTTTCCTCTCCCATGTGTAGTATTTGTAATTGAACATTGAAACACATTTTCGTTTCCATCGGCCCCAATTATTTCACTAATTTCTGACAATTCTTCCCTCCATTTTTGATATATTGCAGTAGGGATGATGAAGTATTCCTAAATAAGATGTTCAAAACAAAAATTTATATGTTAACAAATCTGTCATTTTTTCAATAATAGTGGCCGGAGAGAGTAATTATTTACATAGAGAATAAGAATAATTAAATTTGACTCACAGGAGGACGGTCTTTTGTTTTACTTTACAGTAAATTTGGGCCATAAATTTGAGTTGTCTCCAAATATGAGTACCCATCCTATCATTGTCATGTTAACAGTCTGGAAAACAACACAAATTGGATATAATAATGGGATTGGCTTTGAAAATACACGCTTCCTGTCAAATTGCACTATATATGAGGCGATAGAGTCAGTAGTAGATATATCATATAGGGTTAGTGAAGGTTGTGTACTGTGGATGAACAGTAATGGCAGAGGTAACTAGACCACCAAATACACATCCAGTTACGTCGGGACTATAGTTTATAATCTGGTTTGTTAATATTTCGTCTATCACAATAAATTCTGCTTATTTAAATTAGTTTAGTATATTTTTTATTTATATTTTTGCCATAAAAGACTATTAAATTAGAAAATTAAATACGTTAAATAATCATAATAAAAATTGTATCCTCATAAAAACAATTTTTGAATTATTTAACATATAATGTTTTGTAATACGTTGTTCATCCAAAATTTTTGAATTACGATGTTTTTCCGGAAATTATATTCTAATTATGACTAAAACTATAATTTAAGATGTTTCTCGACAAAGTATACTTTAATTCTCACTAAAAATCTAATTTACGATGTTTCTCGACAAAGTATACTCTAATTCTCACTAAAAATATAATTTAAGATGTTTCTCGACAAAGTATACTTTAATTCTCACTAAAAATCTAATTTACGATGTTTCTTGACAAAGTATACTTTAATTCTCACTTATGATGTTTACGATATTTCTCGACAAAAGTATACTCTAATTCTCACTAAAAATCTAATTTACGATGTTTCTCGACAAAGTATACTTTAATTCTCACTAAAAACCTAATTTACGATGTTTCTCGACAAAGTATACTCTAATTCTATAACGCCCCAACTAAAATATCTAGAATATTTAGTCAAGACAAATAATTCAATCTGTGTATATTAAATTAAACAGGATAGTTAACTGAATTACAAATATTCTTCACAATAAGTGATAAACTTAAACAATACAGCGGAAGGAATGAGAGTCTAAGATACACAGATAAAACTAAAACAAGGAGAAGACTAAAGTCTTCTAATCCAATGATCCAAGCCCAGCTCCAATCATCAGCTCCCACCTGGTCCTTGCCTCAATTCACCTGTTTACCTAAAAAAATGATTTGGAGTTGGGTGAGACTACTAAGCCTCAGTGAGTCCTACTACCCTCCTATAGGCGACTACGCCGGGGGAACCTAGATAGTGTAATAATCTAAGTTCAACTGTTTTACATGTTCATGTATTAATCATTAATAAAATAAAGTGTAACACAGAATTATTATCTTGTCGATTACTCTTAAAAGGTCACCCGAGGCATCAAGCCGGTCTCAGGTGCCTGACTCTGCGTACTACCGAAACAGAGGCTCGGATTCTGACGTTGGCTCACATAATAAATAATAGAAGTCAGAGGAGTTCTATTAACATGGCATAATGCCATTTAATTCAATGAGTTTAAACAGTTCTAACCAATATATCCCGCCCAGGGTATCCTAAACATGTTACAGATAAATATAATTTACACGTTTTTCTCTGACTATATAATTTATTTTACACTATTAAACATGTTCATGAAATCCAAGTTGCATTCGGACATAAAACGAGTGTTGGACATTTTTAAAAGGTAAAATATGCAGGTTCTGTCCCTACTAAACTCGCTACGGCAAGCTCCTACTCGCTACGGTGAGTTTATGTGCTGACAGGCCTGTAACACTCGCCCTGGCGAGTTATACAGGCAGCAACACTTGCCACGGCGAGTTGTCACTCGCTGCGGCGAGTTTGACAGAACATCAACACTTGCCACGGCGAGTTTGACAGCACAGGACCCTGTTTTGCAGAAAAATGCAATTAGAAGAATGGAAAGGAATAGATTCTGGGCATTTAGAAAAAGGAAAGGAATAGAGCACAACTGGAAAGAGGAAGGGAAGGAATCAAGCACTTTCACTTACAATTTAGAAGCTTGAGGCCAAAGTAGTTTGAATCTATGATTGCATGTCACTTGATTGAGATTCTTAAGGTTGAAGAATGGTTGGGTTTTGAGTAATGGGTGCGTGAGAGGAAAAAGGAGCAGAGGGAGTTTGTTGTTTGTTTGGGCGTGGGAAGGAGCAATTGAGGAGGAAGGTCACTGAATTCTTTCTCTTGCCTTGGCATGTATATAAATAGAAATGAGTAAGTGGATGGGGGTTTGTAGAGAAATGGAGGGAGGCTCATGAGAAAAGGAAAATGAGTGGAGGAGGTAAATCGGATTTTTCTCATGTCATGGTAGTATAAACTAGTATCAATTGTATAATAAGCTTGGTTGATTGAGAGTAATTGATTCTTACTAATTATTCACTTAATCTCCAATTTAAACTTCCAATAATAATTCCTTAATTAATAACCTTCTCTTAATAAAAATTTGGGATGTTACAATTTACCCCCCTTAAAGAATTTCGTCCTCGAAATTCAAAACTTCGACAATCATCGTCAGGGTAGTTCGTCCGTATCCACAATCACTTTATAAACTTCTCCTACTGTCCAGTCAATTACATTCAATCCCTTGAGTAAGACTTTCCTCTCTTAGGGTCATTGACTAAAAGTCGGTCAATCAATCCATACTTACACTGACTTCATGCTGCGCACTCTGATTCGAATGCTTACTCCTACCTTCTGACAGCGTCACTGTCGTTTTAGCCTAAACTCCCTGAATACTTTCATACATCAACTCGTCTTAATCACCTCTACTTCTTCTACAACGATTAAACTTCTTCCATTCCCATTGGTATTAATTCCAATTTCAACTGGCTTAGGAGGTCGGTATCTGGTCTGGTTAGGTACTCACAAAAACTGGCGGCGATGCAAAAATTAACTGAAGGGTAAAAGCATGAGTATTCTTATTGGCAAGTTCAAAATCTTCCTTCCCATAGTCGTTCTCCTTTTCGAACACTATTATGCACGACGTGTCAATTGTACCCCTGTACCACGTGTTGTCTAAATACTCCAGAATCGATCGAAATATAAAACGAGTGGAAAATTGTCTAAACACTACTAATTCTTCTGCCAACGAGTTATACTCATACGCAGACGAACCTATAGTTATCCGATAAAATCTCACCTACAATCTTTATCCATTCTGGCATGACACGATGATCAAGTTGTACATTCAACATGCGGATGCACTTAGGTTCACATTATCTCTCAGGGTTAATGGTCAATCTTGTTTGGAGTCCTTCACTGGTAACTAATGTATGGAACTCGACTAAACAGTCAGGTTCTAAACTTGGCTAGTTGAACACTTAAGGTTTGAACTTGTACTGCTGAGGCTGAACCGAATTGTATGCTTTAAGATAACTTACTGAACTAACTAACGGATCACTATGGTTAAGGGATGGTTTCCAATGAGGATGAAGCATTAAATAACTCTTTCACTTAAATGATATGGTTAATGATAACTAAATTTGGAGTTATATTATTCTAGTCAAGATATTCGGGTTAGTCCTTGATCTCACAAGGTTATGTGAATGAATTCTTGAATGTTGAAACGTTCGGCAGAGCTACTCAAGGTTAACATACTGATCTTACATGGTTAGGAACACGGAGCTAGAAGGTTTGAATCCTCAACAGTGATTGCACTTGTAGAGCTTAATTCCACTGAATTGGAAATGATTCGAACTTAATTCTGAATTTGGCTAATAAGGCTACAAGGAGATAGATAACTAAGTATATTGAAGAACTGATTACCAGATTCGAGTGCATGAAGTTTAACTGATTTGATGATACTGAGCTAAGTCATTTGTATCAGAACAGCTTAGGATGCTAATCAACAGTTCTACCAACGAGCGAGAAATTGAACTGAAACTATTTGTGGTTTCTCAAGAGTGACTGACTTCCACGAATATGATGGAGTTACTAACGACAAAACTTAAAGACTGAAAGCATGGAATAAGGTTACTCAGGAGTAACGTTCTACACAATCTGTGTGGCTGACTGATGTCGATGAATTTGGAAAATTGTATCCTAACTGAATTTATGCGTAGTACTTAACTGACAAGTATTTAAAACACGGGAAGAATTTTACCCATCTGAAGCATCATCAGACAAGTTAGAGAGTACACAAGTTCATGGTGTTCCAAAACTTGAGGACGTGGAATTTGAACATTGCTTGGTTCGACGGTTTGGCTGAATGAAAATCCTTATGAATGAAAAGAAATTTGACGATTCATCTCCCACTGGATTCAGACTTATGATCCACAATTCTACTTATTCTCTCAGTTCTCTCAGGTTAGGACAACTACGTTTTCACTCACGATTCTCGCTGACAAGTTCTCACCGGTAGGTCTAACTGATTTCTAATAGTCTCTTGGCTGAAAGGTCCGAACATGTGAAAGTGTCGGCGACTGGCTAAAGCTAATGTTAAACTTAATTACTTGTCTCGGGTTAACTAGTATATACCAAAAAAATTAGTCTAGGTGATTGGTGTCACTACTAGAGTCTCTTATTTGTTATTCTCATCAGGTCGTGTCTTCTACTGTCTGGTACTAAAACATAATTCATGAACTGGGTAACTAGTTGGTCTATATTACTGATTTACTAACCTAAGGATAATTGATGGACAACTCTCATATGCACGGTCAACTGATCCTACTAATTTTTTAGCTAAGTGGTCATATGTATGAGTTTTGTTTGGTTAAAAATCAAACTGGTATTAATCTGAATTGTCGGTCTCTAAACTCTCTAGGGAATAGACTCAACGGATTGACTTTGTTGGCTGATTGCGCCCAAGGTAGTTCTTAACTATTGCTCTACTTAAGACTTATCCTATAATGGTTTGGTGCAATTACTGGTATAAAGTGGTATACTGATCCTATTTATTGTCATCCAAAGATAGTATTAAAGACTTAGCTCAATAGTCTTGCGGTAAGAGAATGTTAAACCTATGAGTTCTGGTTCAACTATCCTTATAGAGTTAGGTAATTGACTGGCAATTGATGAGTTGGCAACTTATAGTAACTAAATGACGGTACTTAGTATGTCTGTCTAAAGGTCGGTTATCATATCAATTGGATTTCTAAATGGTATATGTAATGTCGTTGAATTCCTGGGATAAGGCATGAATATCGAGTACTAAGTACGAGGCTGACTAGGTGTTATTACTGGTTTAGTTATCAAACTACTCTGTGGTGATGTCTCTCGAAACAATTGGTCTTGTAAGAAAGAAAGTCCTAAAGATTACACTAATTAAAACTTAAGTCCTAGTAGTACGACAGAACTATTGCTACGGATTGGAAGGTCAAAGTAGTTGAATTAAGGTAAACTAGTGGGCAGTCTAACAAGATGACAAGGAGGGGTATTGGAATGTGCTTATGTTCTAATTCGGTTTCTCTAGTCTGGGTAGTTCAATTTGAATTTCTATGACAAGGTTATCTATCTGGTCCACTACACTGGGTGCTAATTTAGGAACATAAGAGTGGTTGAACTTAAATGCGTCTTCTCAGTACAGATGATGTTATTGAGGATTCTAATTGCCTTACTAGTTAAAGCTAAGTCTCTAGTGGTTTAGTTTAAATATTGGTTCCTATTTGAAAAATGTACTCGTTCCATTGAGAACATTAGGGTTGGATATTCTTGGGGTAATCTAGACAAATTGGCATCTTAATTTTAGGGATACACGGAGGAGATCTATCTAAGTTTCCCAATCAGGTGAACATCTCAACTGCAAGGTCTAATAGGTTTGGAAAATTTAGCTGAGACACAGTGTCAGTGGAATACTGTTATACACTACACCTTTCAGTATAAGGGTACACTTGCATTCCTTCAGGCTACAACTCTACTCCTGACTTGCTACGTCACCATATTATAGCATCCATCAAATTGCGCTTACTCCTTATGAGTTTGTTAACAGCTCCTTACATCCTCCAGATTTACTTCTCATTCTTGTGGCACCATCTGCCACAGTTTCCAATATCCAGTTATGAGAACTTCTCTCCAACGACTGCTCCTCGATTGCATCTTCACTATGATAATAACGCTGGAATTTCAGAATCCACTTCAGTTCTCAACCATAATACCCTGCCTACCATACACAATACTGAGCTGATCAGACTCAGCACGCGATGGCTTCAGCGTAAACAGTCCAGATCCAAAGTGTCTGTATTACTTAGGAAAGGATTGGAATAACTCATGGCAAGGTCCGATACTGGATCGACCTGCTCTGATACCAATTATAACGCCCCAACTAAAATATCTAGAATATTTAGTCAAGACATAAAAAATTGAATCTAAGTATATTAAATTAAACAGGATAGTTAACTGAATTACAAATATTCTTCACAATAAGTGATAAACTTAAACAATACAGCGGAAGGAATGAGAGTCTAAGATACACAGATAAAACTAAAACAAGGAGAAGACTAAAGTCTTCTAATCCAATGATCCAAGCCCAGCTCCAATCATCAGCTCCCACCTGGTCCTTGCCTCAATTCACCTGTTAACCTAAAAAAAATGATTTGGAGTGGGGTGAGACTACTAAGCCTCAGTGAGTCCTACTACCCTCCTATAGGCGACTACGCCGGGGGAACCTAGATAGTGTAATAATCTAAGTTCAACTGTTTTACATATTCATGTATAAATTATAACGCCCCAACTAAAATATCTAGAATATTTAGTCAAGACATAAATAATTGAATTTGGGTATATTAAATTAAACAGGATAGTTAACTGAATTACAAATATTCTTCACAATAAGTGATAAACTTAAACAATACAGCGGAAGTAATGAGAGTCTAAGATACACAGATAAAACTAAAACAAGGAGAAGACTAAAGTCTTCTAATCCAATGATCCAAGCCCGGCTCCAATCATCAGCTCCCACCTGGTCCTTGCCTCAATTCACCTGTTTACCTAAAAAAAATGATTTGGAGTGGGGTGAGACTAATAAGCCTCAGTGAGTCCTACTACCCTCCTATAGGCGACTACGCCGGGGGAACCTAGATAGTGTAATAATCTAAGTTCAACTGTTTTACATATTCATGTATTAATCATTAATAAAATAAAGTGTAACACAGAATTATTATCTTGTCGATTACTCTTCAAAGGTCACCCGAGGCAAGCCGGTCTCAGGTGCCTGACTCTGCGTACTACCGAAACAGAGGCTCGGATTCCGACGTTGTCTCACATAATAAATAATAGAAGTCAGAGGAGTTCTATTAACATGGCATAATGCCATTTAATTCAATGAGTTTAAACAGTTCTAACCAATATATCCCGCCCAGGGTATCCTAAACATGTTACAGATAAATATAATTTACACGTTTTTCTCTGACTATATAATTTATTTTACACTATTAAACATGTTCATGAAATCCAAGTTGCATTCGGACATAAAACGAGTGTTGGACATTTTTAAAAGATAAAATATGCAGGTTATGTCCCTGCTAAACTCGCTACGACAAGCTCCTACTCGCTACTGCGAGTTTATGTGCTGACAGGCCTGTAACACTCGCCTGGCGAGTTATACAGGCAGCAACACTTGCCACGGCGAGTTGTCACTCGCTGCGGCGAGTTTGACAGAACATCAACACTTGCCACGACGAGTTTGACAGCACAGGACCCTGTTTTGCAGAAAAATGCGATTTTTAAGGGAAAACACCTACAATCTCTATGCAACTCGTTATGAACATATTTAGTAATATATAATAGACTATATAGGAGCAAGAATTGAGATTGATTCTTGCTCTTTCATAAATTAAATCCTAAAACCCTAAGTTTGCATGCAAAATTCATATTTGGGGAATTCTAGGTTTCTACTCAATAAACTAAGTTAAGGACCTAAGAACCCACCTCAATTGAAGCTTTAAGCATGAATGAACTTCTGACTTGGTCATAGCTTCACTTGTTTCTAAACTGATCCATCACAAGAGTTCCATAGCCATGGTTTAATTCATTTTCTTTAGCTTTTCTTAGCTAACCACTCCTTAAGCTCAAAATAGCACACATGCAAGATCAAGAACAGATTCTGGGCATTTAGAAAAAGGAAAGGAATAGAGCACAATTGGAAAGAGGAAGGGAAGGAATCAAGCACTTTCACTTACCATTAAGAAGCTTGAGGCCAAAGAAGTTTGAATCTATGATTGCATGTCACTTGATTGAGATTCTTAAGGTTGAAGAATGGTTGGGTTTTGAGTAATGGGTGCGTGAGAGGAAAAAGGAGCAGAGGGAGGGAGTTTGTTGTTTGTTTGGGCGTGGGAAGGAGCAATTGAGGAGGAAGGTCACTGAATTCTTTCTCTTGCCTTGGCATGTATATAAATAGAAATGAGTAAGTGGATGGGGGTTTGTAGAGAAATGGAGGGAGGCTCATGAGAAAAGGAAAATGAGTGGAGGAGATAAATCTGATTTTTCTCATGTCATGGTAGTATAAACTAGTATCAATTGTATAATAAGCTTGGTTGATTGAGAGTAATTGATTCTTACTAATTATTCACTTAATCCCCAATTTAAACTTCCAATAATAATTCCTTAGTTAATAACCTTCTCTTAATAAAAATTTGGGATGTTACAAATTCTCACTAAAAATATAATTTAAGATGTTTCTCGACAAAGTATACTTTAATTCTCACTAAAAATGTAATTTACGATGTTTCTCGACAAAGTATACTTTAATTCTCACTAAACATCTAATTTACGATGTTTCTCACAAAGCCTTTTAATATTTATCATTTTTGTATTATTTCATACCGCAAAAATAGTTTCCAATACTTTTTAATTTTTTATTTCATACCGCAAAAATAGTTTCCAATACTTTAATTCTCACTAAAAATCTAATTTACGATGTTTCTCGACAAAGTATACTTTAATTCTCACTAAACATCTAATTTACGATGTTTCTCACAAAGCCTTTTAATATTTATCATTTTTGTATTATTTCATACCGTAAAAATAGTTTCCAATACTTTTTAATTTTTTATTATATAATCTAGAAAATCATTATTATGAAGATTATAAAGTAGATAGATGTATTTATTAGATTCAACCGACTTTAAGAAATATAATTAAATAGATGGTTGAGTAATAAATACAAGGCATATAACCTATAATGCTCGGCCATAAGGTTCAAATATAAAGACACACAGACCAACTTCTAAGTCTTCACTGCTATCATACCAAAACAATGGGGAAAATTTACATTGTTTTTGAAGGATGACAACCTGGTTTATACTACTCATGGGCTTCGTGTAGTTTACAGGTAAATCGGTGGAAGAGCAACTACCATGAATCGTTTGTAACTTACGAAGAAGCCGAAGCTGAATACATAGAGTATTGTAAAAGGGTGGGACGTGTTGGGTAATATTTGAAGGTAAAAAACCAAAAGACGAGGGTGAGTGTTCACAGGTGAACGAAGATAATGACCATTCTGGTATCCAACTGTGTAAGTATTTGTTTCATGCATTTTTTAATTATAGTATATTCAATATTGTATTTGTTTCATATAAATCATGGATCTATAACGTCAACAGCTAATCTGACATCCAACATTGTTGAACAAACATCGCCGGGTGATATTATTCTACTATGGAGCATTCAGAAACAACTTCAAATTGTCTGCAACCGCTTAAGGATCCCCGAACCAACATACACGCTGCATGAAGCTATAGTTGATCATGGGATACAATATGTTAGATATTATGCATGCACTTCTACTCCCTTGATCACTACACAACCTTGTTGCATTGGTGGATTTGCAACGTCTGATTACGACGCGAAAGAAGACGCTGTCGTGCTTTTATTGCGTCACATATTGAGTACAACCGGAAGGAAGATACGCGATTTCAACTATTACAAAGTTCAACAAATTGAAGAACAACTGAAGAATTCTGTGTACGAAAACTTCCAGTTGCGTAAGGAGATTGCATCATTAAAAGCATAAATGAAGGAAAATTTGAAGAATCTGGAAAGTTAATATATATCACACTTGTCATGGATATGTATGGTGCATGTGGTCATTGTTGTATTCTGTGTAAGTCAACATTCACATGGTGATATGTGGAAAACGACAAAGTTTATCTGTTTATGTATGCAATGTGTTATTTTTATTTTAAGTGAAATCATTAATGCCTTTTAAAACTCTTGTTTATTTGTAATATGTTTAATAAGGTGACAATGTTTTCTATTAATTTAGATATTTGTGCGTGTGAAAAAAATACCAATTATATAGGTTCAGATAAAAAATCGAACCGAACTATTTGATAATTTCTAATGTACTGGTACATTATGATATTAAATTTATTAGTGGATTAAAACGATGGTATAATAGAAAGATACCGATACGATACCGATAAATTTTTTAAAATTCCCAATCGGTTAAATCTTTATTAAAAAAAACATAAGCGATACTTTTCCGATACGAGTATCGGGAAGTATCCGACGTGTATTGGATATATTTTTTGATTAAAAAAAAGATTTTACAGATACTTTTCCGATACGAGTATCGGGAAGTATCCAACGCGTATTGAATATTATTTTTTTATTTTAAAAAATATTTAACTGATACTTTTCCGATACGAATATCGGGAAGTATCCGATACGTATCGGTTATTATTTTTTTATTAAAAAAAAGATTTAACTGATACTTTTTCGATACGAGTATCGAGACGTATTGAAAAAGTATCGGTATCGAATACATATCGGAGATGTTTCGTCACAAATAACAATAATTACCTTTGATATGAAAATCAAAATTAAAATAAATTAAATCTATACTCATTAGGCGGCAGGTTGCATTTAATGGGTGTGATGGTCGATTTTCCATAGACATGCCAATAGCAAGTAGTATACCTAATAGATTGGAAAATATAATTTAAAAAACAAATTAGTACAAGTTCATAGTTATAATAGAACCACTTAGCATTGTTCTTTGGCCGGTCTTATTCTTTCATTACTTCACTCACACGCTTCTACAATGGATTAAACAAATATGTCTTGATTCCAAGCCATTCAAAGGATAACCCAATGCAAGTGTATAAATTTATTTACGAAGATGTTTGTGGTTATTATTTATTTATTATTATACCATTCACAACCTATTAACACAATACTTGTTTAAATGTGTAGGTCTTACCCCAAAAATGCTGGAGACGATGATACCATGAATTTTTCACCAACAGCTCCAAATGTTTGCAATGTAAGGCCTATATATTTACTTCTAGTTATTAAATCGTTGATGTTCTTCTATTTATTAACTATGTTACTTATTTTTTTATTATATGAAACAGGAACCTGTTCATGATGAAGCACATGTTACTGAACCGTTGATGACTCATGGAAAAGTGAAAGAAGTTACCCTTGCTGACATAATGGATGTCATTAAGGTCGAAATTAGTTTAAACAAAATATATAAACAGATTCAGTAGTTTCTTTTATAAAAATAAATATCTCAGTGCTTTAAATAACATATACAACTTTGGTTTTAGATTTTGAACAACCGACTGGATTGCATGGAGCTATGTAACAAAGATGTGATCTCGTGTCACATTCAAGAACTGAACAATGATGCTTTTAGGACTCCAAATAACAATCTACATGATTGGCCTGTTGACAGTAGTTCTGGCTATTCACCTGAGATCGCACTTAATGAAAAAATGTGAAATGAACTGATGATTTGCCAAAAAAAACCGTTAACCAAGAAAAGCAATAAATAGAGGAATGGAAAAACTTAAAGACTTTGGTACAATCGATATATCTGACACTGATGATGAAAATGCAAAACTAAAAAAAGGACGATGGGTAAGGAAACATTTGTTCGTCATGATCAATACCGTAAAAGGCAGAACACCACCAAAGGGAAGCTTCCACTAGTTCACCAAGAACGAAAAAACTTCAAAAGTGTCGACATTCAGCATCAGGATAAGTATGAAAAGCCTTTTAACAATGTCTACAAAAGAGGTTTTGCTGAACAGGTAACCAATGATGAAACCTTAGTCTTTTTTTACTTTAACGTCTAGTAAAACTTATATGTTTGTTGAGCAGTGATGTCATCTTCAAAGTTGGAAGCAATGAATATGCAAGATCTAATTTTGAATGCATGTGCCCTGGGATGCTTTTGACTGGAGAGGTAAAATGAATAGAAATAGTAACAATATGTTGTACTGGATGATCATGCCCTGCTGCTGTTTTGTATTGTGTTTTTGTATTTTGTTCTGGGTGTGTTCCTGTAAGTTCGGTTGTTCAGTTGTTGTTTGTGGCCTTGGGTCTGCGTTTTTGCAGTTTCTCTTGGTCTTCTCTGTTATGTGATTTAGCTTGTAACTTTGGTACACCTTTTAATATATTTTGCCTCTTTCAAAAAAATAATATTTATACTGGATGCAAATGCAAGTATATAATGAGGCTAATCTAATGATGTGTGTTTGTTATATTTGCATATCATTTTGATGACAACACTAAGGGTAGCCTGGACACAGTAGAATGCCCTCTCCAAAACTGTTTGGTGTCTACCACCATCGTTTGCTGTCATACTTTTTATAATTACATTTTCTATAAATGCGCTGGAACTAAAATTGAGATGAATTATTATAGGACGATGTTACTAAAGGAAACACGGTTGAGAATATGCATAAGTTCTATGGAAAATATTGGATGGGCCGCGTTGATCGATTAAGTTTGGTATAACACTCGTCTATACACCGCGTAATACCTTTTTTTAAAGATGTAAATTCCATTGATTTCTCATTTAATGATTTAAGATTTCGTGTAGATTTTTGTTCCAATTGAGGACAATCGTGGCCATTGATATCTTATGGTTATCTCAATCAATAACCATAAGATTTATCATTTAGACTCCCATCTAAGGGAGGATGTTGTGGAGGAGAGACAATGCAATATACGAAACATTGTACGTCATATAAATTTCTTTATCAAGTGTTTGTTAAAGAAATTTATTATAAACTAATAGTTATATACCAAATTTCAGAGTGTATCACATGCTAAACTGGTTGAAATAGTGTACGATGGTTTCACAACATTCTGTCCATTGGCTGACTTTCATAATTGGGACATAGTTGAAGCTAGAGGAGTCCCAAATTGTGGCAATAGGTACTGACTCAAATGTCTCCAATTTATGTACAAATATCATTTGGTTGTAGCACATGTATCTTACTTGTGACTTGCAAATGCATTTTTGTAGTGATAATTCTTCACTTTGGGTGGCTGAATGATTGAACATGCAAAATAGTTTCATCAACAACATAATTGGAGTGGTAAGTTATAAATGCTTCTTTATGGTGACATAATGTATATTTCATCATTGTAAGTGTTGTGTTACAATAATATGTGAATCTTACATGCTGATAATTATAATGTAAAAATAGATGGAGGAGAGATTAACCAGAATGATGGTGACATTGAGAATCCTGATGGGGAACCACAACCAATGCAGCGATGATATCATCCAGAAAGCAAGGGAGTATTGGCAATTCATGACAACTAATGATGATCATGTTTGTAGGGGGTTGGAAAAGTATACATGGACATGCTTTCGGTTTCTCAGCATCTTATGTTTAATTACTTATATTTGAACCTTATGTATTTTATATCTATGGGCTACAATATGTCAATGCCCATTATTTTGTGTACTAAATGTTCAGCCGTTTAGATCATGTAGGTATAGGCCACTATAATATTGTTGGCTTAAGTATTTTGGTGTGGTATACATTCAGTAATTTGGAACATGTACATATGGGCCACTATAAAAGTGTTGTCCTATTATTTTGTTTAGAACTGATTAAGCCTTATGGCATATATTGTATGGACAATTAGGTTGGTTGTTAGTCTACGATGCTAATGTTTGTATATAAACCTCTATCTTTCAACCATCATTCTGCTTCATTTTCAATCGTTTAATTTCTTGAGTCGATTTTGTTTTTTTTTCTTTTCACTTTTTCTTCAATCGCGTAACTGATTCTTTGTCATCCAAAGGTGGATCCGGCATCGGTGTCGAACACCGCCAGCCACATGCAGTCGTATAAAAAAAATTAATTAATTAAATATCTTACAAAATAAACAAATGTTGTCAGTAGCGGAGCTAGACCAAAAAACCCCGGGGGGACGTGAAAAATTTTAATTTTAATCGTAAGGCTAATTTTGTAAATTTTCTTTAACTAAAAAAATAAAATCAAAACACAGGTTTTTTTGGGTTTTTTTTAATCTGTATGCCTCGTGTTAAATAAAAATTAGTTAACACCATTTATTTTCTCATAGTGGGTTATCGCCACTGAGCATTTTTTTTAGATTAAATTAGACTCAAATCATGAAATATATACATTGGTTAATCTCTAGCATGAATAATTAATAATTATTTGAGTGAAAAAATTACTACTAATGTTTGGAAGATGAACAATTTTTTAAATAGGAAAATGAATACTAACTAGAAAGAGAAATATAGATTAAAAAATTATTGAGAAGAAATTAATTCTAAGTAGCAGTGAGGGTTGATTAAATTGCGACCATAAGAGCTGATCTAATTTTCATTCCTGACCTCCTTGAGTTAAAAAACCAATGTCTTTGAGACAAAGACTCCACCAATTTGGCTAGAATTAGAAAACCAACTATGGAAAAACCTTCTTTGTAACTGAATAAATTGAAAAGGTTGTCATTTCTTGACTGTCACGTAATGATATCAGGGATATTTAAGTACGGAACGTACCAAATCATTGGTGAATTTTTTTGAAGCAGACCTCTCAAGTAACTTTAGAGTAGTCTGCAACACAGCATGTCCATATTGTGATTTAAAATCGGCTTCAACCTCTCTAAAACGAAAATTTGCAACACATCTGTGAAACTGCTTTACAAAATCAGTCATATTCATTTTTGAGTGAACAAATTGACCCATGTGACTGTGAAATGCTTCACAACGAGATGTCGTTCGTATTCCCGCAGAGAAATGACCCCTAATATGAGCAGTTGCCCACATCTTCCTTTTCCGGTGCATTTCTTTGATCCAACTATTGTCTTCTAAACCAAACATGTTTACCATTTCATTCCATAGATTTTCAAATTTCCAAACCTCATAATCACCAAGCATGCATTTTTTGAAGTATGGGATAAAATCTAGATTACCAATGTTGGACATTGCATTGCGCAGAAGGTTTCAAGCACACAACCTATGATAACTATTAGGAAATACTCTTTTGATTGCATTCCTCATAGCTACATCACCATCAGTTATTACAGATATAGGTGTCTTGCCTTTCATTGCAAGCCTTGAGTTGCTCCAACAACCAAACATATGTACCTTTCACTTCATTCGAAACTATGGCAGTAGCCAAAATAATTGTCTGGTTATGGTGATTATTAACACCAGAAAAAACAAAGAAGGGACACTTGTACTTATTTTTCTTATATGTAGCATCAAAGGCAACCACATCACCAAAAACCTCATAATTCTTTTGACTTTCCCCATCACATCAAAACAAGTGTTGCAACCGACCACCTCCATCAACCGTATGTGAAACAAACATCAATGGGTCTTTCACCTTAAGCCCTACAAGGTACTTAACAACACCTTTAGCATCAGAAGACATTACCTTTCTTTGTCTCATGATTTGATTATGTAAATCCTTCTTCAAAAACCCTATCTTGTCATAGCCCCCAGCAGCATTTGCAAATGCACCAATCATTTGTGTTACCTTTATCCCTACTTTGCCATAGTTCTTAATTTGAATCTGATCTGATTCAGACAACTTCCTATGCGCAGCCAACAACCCATAGTGCTTTTCGGTCAACATATCGTGATTGTGTTCAAAACAGAAAACTGTGATGTACCAACGACGTGTAACTATATCAATATGAATTCGGAATTTTGCTCTGCAACCGCACCTGGTTTCGTATTTCGGACCCCGCTTACGCGTCTCACTAGTTAACCCACCATCTTGCCTAAACCCTTGAAGATTACAAAGGAACGTCTGCTGAACAACAACTCCAGCCTTGTTTTTAATAATTTGCCCTTTGTGAACCGCAAAACCGTTCATCTTCACAAACCAGCAGTAAAATTTGTATGCAACTAACAAACTACCAAATTGCAACTTTGAAACAGCATCAGTGTCTAAGTTCAACATGTCAATCTTTACAATATCATCAACATCATCAATTATAAATAATTCTTCTGGATTTTGATCGGAGTCTGTGGATTCATTCACTTCATCATCATCAACACTTGTATTATCACTATCAGACTCAGCCCCATAATCACTTTCTTCACCGTCAAACTCGGCCCCATCAAATTCATTTTCCTTGTCACCAGCAGAGTTACCAACATTCACTTCTGGATCTTCCCCCTCTACATCTTCATCTTCATTTTCTTCTTCAAACACACTGTCAACATCACCCACAACATTCCCATCACCACCACAATCTCCTCTAATACAATGCTGTTGAGTTATTTCATTCAATGCATTCTAAATAAAAAAGAATTGGATAAAAAATAAATCAAACTATCAAAAAACAAATATAATGGTTAAAATAAAAACAAGAATTTTCACTTACAACATAGGCTCTCATTACTTCATTGCCTGAACCGACACCTTCAATATCATCGACAGCTTCATCGCCAACACCTACAGTTAACAAATTTCACATTTCTCAATCAATTCTCATTGTGGCATGATTCCAAATTAAATTGCAAATACATAATAAACACTCACCTATGTCTGTCATCGATCTGTATCGTTTGCAAGTTGGATTGATGAGTGATTTTCGTTACCAAGCAAAATAAGCTTCAGATCTGTTTGTGAGATCTATTACAATCACTGGCTCGAATAGTCATATGAATGGATTATCTATTTATTTATTAAAAAATAAATATTTTACTTAAAAGGAAATTTCGATGTTGCCCCTGTAATTTTTTCGCTCCACATTTTAGAAATTCATTATTAATTAAAAGTAAATAGATGTGTGAGAAGGTAACATCTCTTACCTACGGTGAACTGCAGTACAATTTCCAAAAAAATCTAGTTTTTTCAATCGCGCACGGTACAAGACCTATTTAGGTCGCTCACCGTAGACGGCGCCGTCAATATATTAAGAGGCATCAATGTAATTAAGAGGCAATATTAAAAATTAATATTTGTTTTTGGAAGAGATTTTTACAACACCGGACATATAAAAGTTACTCCATAATTGCATATATAATGTACGTATTTTCTATTTTTTTTATGGACAAGTGTTTTTCTAGTTAATAATAAAACTTTTTTTTACATAATTAATAAAACTTATTTAATCGTCGCAAGTATTTATAAAGTAATCAAACTATTTAGTATTTACTATTTTTTTATTTGGTAAGGAAACTATTTTCTATTT
Source organism: Trifolium repens (assembly GCA_030408175.1). Taxonomy (NCBI): domain Eukaryota; kingdom Viridiplantae; phylum Streptophyta; class Magnoliopsida; order Fabales; family Fabaceae; genus Trifolium; species Trifolium repens. The sequence goes on from CP125846.1 coordinate 40,754,144, forward strand.
AATACGCTACAAAAGAAAACAAATATGACTAATATTATTCATTTTGCTTAGCTGCATATGCTAATTATTTGAACCATAACAATGATCAAAATGAGAATGTGAAACACAGATTACTTTTTTTTACGCAAATTATAGAATTACATACAACCCCATCTTTATATAAGTTGGTAAATTCGCAAGAATTAATATGAAGCATATAATTGACGAAATGAAAATGCCGATCATATCATACCTCCCACATATTATATACATTAGTTTTGATCTAATATATTTTTGATTTGGGCATAAATATGCTACCACTTCATTCGTGATTTATTCATAAATATGCTACCATTTAGGATGGTTATATTTTTAAAATTTTAAAAACCAAAATCATGTTTCAAGTGTTGTGAAAACAACCCAATTTACTAGTGTTGTTTGTGACAGTTTTTGACAGTTGTTTTCTGTTATAGCAGGTATGGAAGTTATGCAATCCTAACTGTTTTGTTGCTAGTTAGTTTTCAATTTTCATTGTCTATAAATTGTAAACATTACTCAATATTAAATCAACTATCATTGATTGCAAATACTCTTCTTACTTGAAAAACATTTTTTCTCTCAATCCAAAGTGGAATCTAGCCATGAAAGATGAACTCCATTCAATTGAAAAGAATCACACATGGAAGCTGGTTGAGTTACCCCCTCATAAGAAAGCAATTAGTGTGAAATGGGTGTTCAAATTGAAGAAAAATCATGATGGAAGCATAGTCAAGCACAAGGCCAGATTAGTTGCAAGAGGGTTTCTTTAAGAACAAGGCATTGATTTTACTAAAGTTTATGCACCAGTGGCAAGAATGGAAACTATTAGATTAGTTGTAGCAATTGCAAATTCATATGGATGGACATTGTCTCATATGGATGTCAAATTTCCCTTCTTGAATGGTCCTTTAGAAGAGGAAGTATTTGTGCTACAGCCACCTGGATTTGAGATTGATCATGCCAAAGACAAAGTGTACAAGCTTGACATAGCACTATATGGTCTTAAGCAAGCTCCAAGAGCTTGAAATAAGAGGGTTGATGAATTTTTACAAAGAGAGGGATTTGTGAAATGCACTGTTGAATTTGGTGTTTCATGAAGGGAAGTGACATTTCAAGTGCTATTCTCATTTGTCTGTATGTTGATCATTTGTTGATTACATGACATAATGAACATAACATTGAGATATGCAAGGGGAGATTGAAGAATGAGTTTGGGATGAGTGACTTAGGCAAACTCAATTACTTCCTTGGATTCGAATTTCACTATGCTTCAGATAGTATTGTACTACATCAGAGAAAACACATTGAAAATGTGTTCAAATGGAGAACTGTAATATAGCTGAAACTCCGATGGAAGCAAATTTAAAACTGCCAAGAAATGATGATGAACAAGCAGTGGATGCAACTTTATTCAAGCAAGTTGTTGGCAGCTTGAGGTTCATATGCAATACAAGGATATACATCAACTATGTAGTAGGGTCAGTAAGTAGGTTTATGAGTAAGCCTAAAACTTCCCACTTGATTGCAACAATGAGAATTCTTAGATACTTGAAAGGTACTAAGGATTATGGATTGTGTTTTCAAAGGAATAGCAGTAACGGTACCATGGAATTAGAAGGATATTCCGACTCAGATTGGTGTGGAGATAAAGATGATAGAAGAAGCACCACTGGTTACTGGTTCAGCTTTGGAAAATCATCCATATCACGGTCTTCAAAGAAGCAGAATATTGTGGCATTATCTAGTTGTGAGGCTGAGTATGTTGCTGCAGCTCAAGCAGTTTGGCTTGAATCACTACTAGAAGAATTGAAGATCAATTATGTGAAGCCTATGAGGTTAAATGTAGATAACAAATCTACAATTATCCTAGCCATAAATCCAATTGCTCATGGAAGATCATAGCACATTGAAACAAAGTTCTATTTCCTTAGAGACCAAGTTAGCAAGGAAAAGCTAATTTTGGTACATTGTAGAACTGAGGTTCAAATTGCTGACATCTTGACCAAACCATTGAGGGCTGATAGGTTCAAGGAGCTAAGGAAAATGTTAGGCATTATGCAAGTGAAGAAATTGGATTGAATGGGGTGTTGTTAAAACAACCCAATTTACTAGTGCTATTACAATTGTTTTCTGTTATAGCAGTTATGGAAGTTATACAATCTTAACAGTTTTGTTGCTAGTTAGTTTTCAATTGTCATTGTCTATAAATTGTAAACATTGCTCAATAATAAATCAACTATCATTGATTACAAATACTCTTCTTACTTGAAAAACACTTTTTCTCTCAATTCATCATTCTTTCATCTGAAGGTGTGAAAAACACAAGAAGGGGGGGTTGAATTGTGTTTTGGGTAGTTTGAAAATTTCTTCTAAGTTATAAAACTTATCAGAGTTTTCAGCGGTTTAAAAACAAAACACAATCAAACAGTAACTAATAAAGAGTAAGAGAGTGAGAGAAAGATGGAGACAGAGATTTTATACTGGTTCCTCTCACAAACCGAGAGTACGTCCAGTCCCCTTGTACTTCCAAGGGAGTTCACTAATAATCACTAAAGATTACAATGCTCAAGCACACAGGCAAGAGACTTCAAACAACTTACAATAAAAACAGAGTATAAGAACATTGATATACAAATCAATGTCCAATGAGAATAAATAAATACAACTCAATGACAAGACTTTAACTTAGAATCCTAACAAAAAAAATCTAAGGTTCAACTACTGTATGATTCAGAAGCTGAAGCTTGAGTCTTGGATATTCAAATGAGTTCAAGTAGTATTCAAGTTGTTTTTGTGCTTAGGATGATTTTGGCAGAGTAACAGCTCGTTCAAAATTGTTCAATAATGTTGTGCAAAAAAACTTCAATTCCACTCCTATTTATAGTGAAGGGTGGAGCGTCTTGAATTTGAATCCGTTGCAGTGAGATTGCGCCAGCTGGGAAAAGTACGATCTTTTAACCATATCAAGCAACCTTTGAGTACGAACAAACTTGGGAATAAAGATTCGGCCAAATCTGGTAATAAGCTCGTACAATAGTACTAACGTCACTATTCTGAGAATAAGGTTGATTCTCCAGCTTTTGGGTTGTCAGAAGATGATGAATTTCAATCATTGTAGCAGAGAATGCTCTTTTGACAAACTGGCTTTCACTGCATGTATCAGAACATGATGTATTCAAAAACACAGTTTCTGATAACGTAGCTTCTGATATGTAGCTTCTGACGAGACTTGATCTTGCATCTTCTGATGAGCATGTTCTTGTCAGAATTTGCTTCCCATTTCAGAGCTTCAAATGTACTCAAAGTGAATATAAAATTTCAGCTTATATCTGCACACTTAGAGTAAATAATCAGTATACTCTATTGTATATTAATACCTTTGTTATCATCAAAACTTAATTGAGTCATGTCAGAACCTCTTTTGTTCCAACAATCTCCCCCTTTTTGATTGATGACAAACCAAGTATTAATTTACAATGGTTGTTGATTAATTATATCATGCTTCTCTCAGGTTTATGAGTTTGGCAAGCTCCCCCTGAGTTCAACAATGATTAATTAAATCAGTTTAAAAAATTTTATTTGAATTTTGAACTAGGCTTATACACTTGACTCTCAGAGGCTAGGTTTGCAAGCTATCCCCCTAAGTCTGATACTTATAAAAGAAAATCGCACTCTTCTCTTATATGTACCATGTATAATAAGTTCAGATTTCAAATAGAAATTTTCCTTCATATATAAATCAGAATGTAAAAAAAATTGATAAGCCAAAATTTGGAATTTTGGCTTCAGGTTTAGCGTTCCAGAAATTAATATACTCTTACTCCCCCTTTTGTCATTAAACAAAAAGATAAACGAAAAACTGACAAGAAATAAATGCCAAGTTTGAAAAATAATGGTCAAAGGGAGTTTTTCAAGACAGTCAATGTTTAAGAAAGTGGTTACAACTAAATCAATTAAATGACTTGTCGTAAAACTATAAACATGTCTGTTTTGAAATCCTATATAAGAGCCAAAAATCTTTGTCATTTCACTCAACACTTCCATTTCAAGTTGAAAAACAACTATGGAGAAGGATAGAAGAGTGATCAAAAGTAAGAAATCACAGGAGAAGAAGAAGAAGAAAGTGAAGATTCAACAAGACTCAGAGTCTAAGAAGAAGCCTCAGAAGATGAAAGCATCAACTTCTGCTTCTGTCAGAGCCAATTATCAAACAAGATCCATGACCAAACAACAGGAGTCATCTTCTGAGTCAGAATCTGAATGGGATTCTGACTGGAGAGAATTCATGAGTACATATGTTCCTCCTAGGGAAGAATACCCGTCCTCACCTTCTAATTTTCATCAGCTAGATTTAGAACTAGCTGTTTATGATGTAGAATCCAAGTGAAAAGTTGGATTTGAACTTATGTAATCAACAATTATTTTTGGAATAAAACTCTTTATTTAGTTTTGGAATCTTGTATTTTGATATTTTTCTCAAAAACATTTGTGCATGCATAAAGAAAAATAACATAATATAATCAATCAGAATAATTAACCAATCAAAACAAGTACTTAATAATTGATTAAAAGTTAACAGGTTCACAAATATGATAAAAACAAATTCTGAAAATAAATTACAAAATATCATGAATTAAAGTGCATAGAGTCCTAAGGTTGAGATGGAGGAGGAGGAGGTAATCTAGCATCAATGCTCTTGAGAGTAGCAAGAATGGAAGCTAAGATGTCAGAATGTGCATCTACTTTCTGCTTCAGAACATCTTGATCTTGTCTCATTAAAAGTGCAAACTCTGGAGCATCTCTTGCTAACTGTTCAAGTCTTGCTTGCTCAGCAGCTATTCTAGCTTCTTCTGCTAGCCTAGCTTCTTCTCTAGCCACAGCCTCTAATCTCTCCTTCTCAATCCTCTCATCTTCCAACCTTTTCCTTTCACGCTCTGCAGCTTCTCTCACTCAATCCTCTCAGCTTCTAATCTTGTCAACTCCTTTCTGAATTCCAAATCTTTCATGTATGATTCTCTGATGGCCCTTAACATATTCTGCAGTCCAATTTCCATAATCTCACATTCCTTATCAATCTCTGTTGACTCAATAGACCTATTAGGAATAGCATTTTGGATTCTCCTAATATTCTTGTCAACATATTTCAACATCTTAGTAATGTCTTCCTTGGGTTCATCCATGGGTTCATTCAGAATTCTAGAGGGTAAGGAAGGGGGGACATAGATGCAATCATCAGAGAGAGTCTGCATCAGAGTATTTGGATTGGTGTGATGAGGAGGTGTTTTAAATAACTCTGCAATAATTGTGTTGTCCATTGCCATATGATGTGGGGATTTTTCAACATTAGTTACTGGAGAGTTTTGAGCAGCCTCAGAGTCTGGATTGATTTGTGTGTTTGGTTCAGGTGATTTGAGAGACTCTGAAGTGGGATTTGTTTGTTCAGCAATAGGGGGTGATGGAGGTTGTTTGTTTTGGTCATTTTCTGGGGGTGGTGTTTGTGGTTTATTTTGTTCATCATCTGATTGATTTTCTTTAGGTTCTGGAGAAGGTTCCAGAATTGAAAGTTCTTTGTTTATAAGTGAAACATATTTTTGAGGAGGTGGGGAGAGTGTTTGATCAGAATCTTCATCTTCATCCACAGAGTAAATGACTGGTGCAGTACTGGTAGTTGCTTGTGCTGCATCATTATATACTATATTAGTTTGAGATTCTGATGGGTTAGTTTAAAGTGTGTTAAACAGCTCTGACAATGGTTGATTCTCAGAAAGAGCAAGATCTTTCTTAGAATTAACACCTTTGAAAATGTTATCAAAAGCATGTTTAACTGGAATCAAAGATGGATGTTGGAGCCTTTTAAAGACATTTCTAAAAGCTGAGCTATTACCAAGATATGTAGGAGTCTTACAATCTGCTGGTCCATACAGAGTCTGTTGAGCAAGCAGATTATGAGGATCATTCCTTTGAGGAAGTTTGGAATGCATGTCATCAAATACCTTTGGGTCAATTCCACACTCATACCCATCCTTCAGCTTAAGTTCATTTTCCTTGACAGCTTCAACCTTTGCAATGGCTGCTTCAAAGGCAGCCTTTTATTTTTCCTCATCTGTTAAATCAGTCAGCAGTAATTTCCTGGGAACCTTTGGCTTTCTTGCCTTCCTTGGCCCAGTGTTTCTTTCAGTCTTAGCAACCTTCTTACCACCAAATTTTGCAGGACTGTTAACAGGTTTTCTCTTTGCAAGAATCTTGGTTGGTTGAGCCAGAATCCTTGATTGTCTAACAGTCAGCTCCTGAGTCTCTCCACTTCCAACCTCAGCACCTAAACTCTTCAAAAATCCAGCATGAGCTTCTGCTATCTTCCTAGCATCTCTATCACTCTCAAGAATCAGCCTACATTCATCAATGTCCTTTTCAGTTTCTCTGAGTAACAGAGGGTGTGTTGGATGAACAACCTTTTTACCCTTTAACAAATGTAGATACCTCAGAGTAGTACTATTTATGATCTTAGAACTAATCAAGAAGGTATCATACCCAGGGAAGAATGGTTTGATAGCATCCAACAGACCACACTGAGCAAACATATAACTCAGTAGTCTGCCATGGCGAATGATAGGTTTCCTAGCAACTATAGAATCAGCCAGATGAATGAATATGAGTTTACCAACGTCCATAAAATTTCCCTTTCCAACATGGAATGTGAACAGCTTCTGAACAGTAGAAATCTGATCAGTACCTCCCAGCTTGGATATAATACTATTAATGAGGATCCTGTAGATAATTTTGCTTAAGTCTGTCATTTCAAGCTTGTCTTCAGGATCTGCCTTAGGCTTGAAAATGAATTCATCAACATCTGGTCCAACAGAGTCTGTAGATTTGATGAAGAGTCCACCGTCTGATAGCTTTAGAGCCTCATATATATGGTCCACTCTAATGGAGACTCTGAATCTAGCCACAAACGATTCAATTTCTGTAGTAACAAGGGGTCTTAAACCCATCTAAGCAGGAGTTTTTCCACTCAACTCCGGTCTTTCTAGAATCAACTGCTTCAGTCTTTCATTGTACTTAGTTTTTGTGATAATGGTCGCTTTCATCCAAAATTCTTTGACTATGTCATTGTACGTTGGTCCATTCATCACATCGTAGTAGTACATTAATCCTTGCCCTTCGAAACGATCTTTCACTTCCGGAAACCCATTTACTCTTAAACTTTCGAAGTCTACAGGATTTTCTATAGCGAACTGAAGGTCATCAAACTTGTATGGCCTTTGATCCTTTGCAAACTTGTTTGGTATGGATTTCTTAATATCAATTATGCAGCCATTGATTTGGAGTGATGTCATTTTGATGAAGTTTAGGGGGGGTTAGGGTTTGCTAATTTGAGAGAGAAAGACATATTGCTTGAGTTTTAGAAGAATGAAAGTGTGGGTTGTGAGAGTGCAAAAGTGTGAATGTGAACAGATATGTGTTTAAATAGAAAGTTTCGCGCAAAAAGATAGTACAGACACATAAGGGTAGCAGAGTCTTTTACCTATTACAAATAGGGATTAGAACACTAATCATCATAAACCAACTTCTTTGTCCACTTGCAACAGGACACGCGTATTAGAAGTTTATTTAAATAACTGACACGTAAGTGGAGAGAAAAACAAACCGTTTTTACAAAAATATTTTACTTACGCGCCAGAACCATCTCTTTTACAGAGTCCGATAGTTCATCAAAAGATGGTCTCATCACAACTTTTGATACAGAAGGTTCTGCTGGCCTCAGCTTCTGATAACTATTAGATCCTTACAAAAACCAATTTTCTTAGACTACTAGGCTTATCACTTAGAAGGGGGGGTTGAATAAGTGATCCTTGAAACAATGGGGTTTTTAAAAAATTGTTTCAAATTAATCAAGCGAGCGGAAGAGCCACCGAATTGGTAGTCTACGCACCGATTGACCAAAAGAAAAGTAGTATTAAGCCTTGAACGAATTTGTGAAAAGTTACGAAAATGTTTGAGTTCAAAATTATTTGAATGTAAACAATATAACTTCAGTCCCAAGCAAGTTACAAATCAATATTCAAATCAATTACAATCAAGCAAGAACCAATTGAATTTTTGTGAACCAATACGAACAACAAAAATTCAATCGATTAACAAATTAACGAAATTAACGAAATTAAAAGAGAGAGATAAAGAGAGACACACGATGTGATTAGGGAGTTCCCCGGATTGCGCGTCGTCCACGCGTTTATCCGAGTACGTCTCCCCCCAAATAACCAAACGGGTTATTTGAGAGTTTATAGATCAAAAACTTGATGAACAAAAAGTGCACAGTTTACAATTGAAATCTATAATCCTATAGCAAGACAAAATGTAAACTAATGCGAATAACCTCGACACCCAACGGAACTTCGCCCTCTGATTCCAATGATTCACCTTGTGCCGAACCGCACCCAATCGTCCAGCTGAGTCCTTCGTTCCTTGTTGTCGAATCCTTCAAGACACGCACGATCTTGAATCACTTGAGAGAAACACTAGAACCTTCGTCACACAATTCAACCCGACTACAATTCTGATTCACCGCGAACCGTATCGAACGTTATCACACAAAAACGCAATCTTTATTGAATTGATCCCATACTCAAATCCAATTTGATTGCAATCCTTGATGAAGATGATGAATTTGTGATGAATCAAACCTTTGATGCAAATTCTCACTCAATTTGTATCCAAAGCGTTTTATGATCTTTCACACTAGTTTCCTCTCTTTTTTACAATGACACAACACATTGCTATTTAAAGAGAGAATAAAATTGAGCAAATTTGGGCAAAATTTCACAGACATGTATTGATACAACTGATGATTTGTATCGATACAAAGCCTTTGACCAGCGTTTAAAAATGAAAGATTTGACCTATGTATCGATACAAACACGGGTGTGTATCGATACATACATCAGTTTCTTGAAATCTTGACTGATATGTATCAAATCATGCAAGCATGATTCGATACATCATGATGTTTCAGGATTTCTGAGAGACATAGGTGTGTATCGATACATGCAAGCATGATTCGATACACAGGTAACTCTCTGCCTCTGAGAAACCACTTTTGTATCGATACAAGTGATATATGTATCAATACAAATTGCACAAAATCAGTCTGAAGTAATTTCAGGACATTTGTATCGATACACATGTTTATGTATCGATACATAATACCTAAAAACACATGTTTATAAAGTGTTAAAAATAGTTTTTCGCTGTCAAGTCATTTGTAATGTTTGCCAAAATATGTTCTACTATATTTTCATGTGTTTTGACAATTATTAAAACATGAGGATGAACTGGTGCACTTACATTCTCCCCCTTTTTGATAATTGTCAAAACTATGCATAAGCTAACTAAGCCTATACCTAATATGCAATAAAATAGCAATATGTATACAGACGCAATTAAAACATCAAGGCTAACAATAAGCACGCTCCCCCTGAGTTGATGCCATAATGGGATTGTCATATAGTAGATAATATTCAAGACTCTTTTAGCTATTCATCCTTAGCTTGTGCATCCAAATCTCTCCCCCTTTGACAATATCAAAAAGAAGAAGAGGGTCTATTAGAAGTATCATGTTCAAACAATTTCAATCCAAAGTCATATTGTGCACTTACATTTGTCGAAATGCACATATATGATGAAAGTTCCTAATCAATATAAATACATACAAAGATATGCCAAAATATATCAATGACGAATACCAAATTTCATGACAAATATGGAATGTAGAACAACAAACCAAAACCAACGCATGAATATCGTAACATATCGACATTTTAAATCAACCAACATATCAAAATATGGGACGAAAATAAACAAAACAATGCAACAAATGCATAATATCATGTTGCCATATCATATAACGATGTTCATAAAGAAATGAAATACATGGATAGTATTGATGCAACATGTTAGGCTATAAACACATCAAGTAATCAATATTTCATATATTGCCATTTGATACATATAGACTTCAAGAATTATTACTTATCTTAAAGCATGAATTTTTGGAAATGAGCAAACATATGAAATGTATTGAAAAGAACTAATATGTGATGTTGATGTTTTGAAAAGCATTCACATAGGCATAAGAGTGTAAGTTTTAAGAAGAGAAGATAGAGATGATACTTTTTAACCTTGTACCGTAGGGTGTTGATGCACTTCCCATTGTATAAAACTCCAAGTTGCCAAGAAGTATGATATGTATACAAAGTGCATGTACAAATGTATATTATTCTAGGTTAGAGATATCTAGGATCCCTAATTCTCCGCGAATAAAGATAAAGGGTTCCGTTGCAAGCGGCTTTGTAAAGATGTCCACAAGTTGATTTTTCGAGTCCACATGCTCAAAAACAACATCCCCTTTTTCTACATGATCGCGAAGAAAGTGATGCCTAATCTCTATATGCTTAGTCCTTGAATGCAACACGGGGTTCTTTGTGAGGTTTATAGCACTAGTGTTGTCACACAAGATTGGAACACGTTGTAGTTTTAAATCGTAGTCGAGAAGTTGTTGTTTTAACCAAAGTATTTGGGAGCAACAACTTCCGGCCGCAACGTATTCCGCCTCGGCGGTTGACAAAGCAACTGATACTTGTTTCTTGCTATGCCAACTTACCAAGCTATTACAAAATAGGTGACATGTTCCACTAGTACTTTTCCTATCCAACTTGCAACCGGCAAAGTCGGAATCGGAATAACCTACCAAAGAACAATCATTCCCCTTAGAGTACCATAAGCCAAAATTTGATGTTCCTTTCAAGTATTTTAAAATCCTTTTTACGGCTTTTAGGTGTGATTCTTTGGGGCATGATTGATATCGTGCACACATGCAAACACTAAACATAATATCCGGCCTAGATGCCGTTAAGTAGAGTAAGGATCCGATTATACCTCTATATTTTGTAATTTCCACATCTTTACCTTCTTCATCTTTGCTTAACGCACAAGTTGATGCCATGGGAGTTTCCATAATTTTTGAATCCGTCATCCCAAACTTCTTGAGCAACTCAAGGCAATATTTAGTTTGATATATGAAGGTTCCTTCTTCTAGTTGCTTGATTTGTAGTCCCAAGAAGTAGGTTAGTTCACCCATCATGCTCATCTCGAATTCACCTTGCATAAGACTAGAAAAACTCTTAACAAGAGATGGGTTAGTGGAACCAAAGATAATATCATCAACATATATTTGAACCAATAAGACGTCCTTTCCTTTACGTTTAATGAAGAGTGTAGTATCAACCTTTCCCCTTGAATATCCGTTTTTAATCAAGAACTTGCTAAGCCTATCATACCAAGCTCTAGGAGCTTGTTTAAGACCATATAAGGCTCTTTTTAATTTGAAAACATGGTCCGGATGTTCGTTATCTTCAAAATCGGGAGGTTGTTTGACATACACCTCTTCATTTATGTATCCGTTTAGGAAAGCACTCTTAACGTCCATTTGATATAACTTGAAATTCATATTGCATGCATAAGCTAATAAAAGTCTAATAGCCTCAAGGCGAGCAACCGGAGCATAGGTCTCCTCATAATCAATGCCCTCCTCTTGGTTATAGCCTTGAGCTACCAACCGTGCCTTGTTCCTAATAATAACACCGTTTTCATCGAGTTTATTTCTAAAAACCCAACATGTCCCAATCACTTGATGACTTGGAGGAGGTGGTACTAAATCCCACACATCATTTCTTTTAAATTGATTTAGTTCTTCTTGCATTGCAAGAATCCAATGTTCATCAAGTAATGCGGCTTTTGAGTTTTTAGGTTCAACTTGTGAAACAAAGGCATAGTGAGAACAAAAGTTACTTATTTGAAATCGAGTAGCCACTCCCTTTGAGATATCACCTAAGACTTTGTCAATGGGATGGTCTTTTAAAGTACGCCATTCCTTTGCAAGACCGGCTCCTCTTTGCTTGTGATGATTCTTTGATGAAGAAGATCCTCCATCATCTTTGTCTTCTTTGGATGGTGACGGCTTATCGTCCTTTTCTTTTGGAACTTCCGTTGAGGGTTGATCACTTCCAACAACTTCTTGATCCTTTAGAATGTCTATTGTGTCGACACCTGTACCAATAAAATCACCTTTCCCGTTTTCTTCCGGAAAAGTCTCATCAAAGTTTACATGAACCGACTCTTCAACAATTTGTAACCTTTTATTGTATACTCTATATGCCTTGCTAGATAATGAATAACCTAAGAAAATGCCCTCATCTGCTTTTGGATCAAATTTGCCAAGATTCTCTTTTCCATTATTTAAAATAAAGCATTTGCATCCAAAAGAGCGCAAGTGACTAAGATTAGGTTTTCTTCCTTTGAGTATTTCATAGGGAGTTTTGTCCAAAATAGGTCGAATGATCGCCCTATTTAGAACATAACTTGCGGTGCTTATCGCATCGGCCCAAAAATACTTATGAAGACCACTTAACATAGTCCCAGCAAACTCTTCTAGAATTCGATTTTTCCTCTCCACTACCCCATTTTGTTGTGGTGTTCGTGGAGCCGAAAAATTGTGTTCAATGCCATGTTTGGAGCAAAACTTATCAAAGTTATTGTTTTCAAATTCACCTCCATGATCACTCCTAATGGAAATGATCTTAAGGTCTAGTTTATTTTGAATCATCTTAGCAAATTGTTTAAAAGCGGACAAGGTATCGCTTTTACTAGATAAGAATAATGTCCAACAAAATCTTGAGTAATCGTCTACAATCACAAGTCCATAGTAGTTACCACCAAGGCTTTTGGTCCTTGATGGTCCAAAAAGATCCATATGGATTAACTCTAAAGGCTTAGTAGTTGAAATAAACTTTTTAGTTTTGAAAGAAGCCTTAGTTTGTTTACCCATTTGGCATGCGTCACACAAGTGATCTTTTGAAAAACGAATTTTAGGTAGACCGATTACAAGATCTTTAGAAGCTATCTTATTTAGTAAATCGAAATTAAGATGTGCCATTCTTCTATGCCACAACCAAGATTCATCATTTTTGGTTATGAGACACTTAGCACCACTTAGGCAATTATCATCTAGGTCCAACATGTATACATTTCCATGCCTAATAGCCTTAAGAGTCACATTCTTGTCTTTGTTACTTTCGATTGTGCAAAAGGTTGGTTTGAAATTGATTATGAACCCTTTATCACAAAGCTTAGCAACACTCAACAAGTTGTGCTTAAGGTTATCCACAAGTACAACATTAGATATGGTTATAGTAGAAGGATTACCGATAGTACCTACACCAAGAATAGTGCCTTTATTGTTGTCTCCATAGGTGACATAGCCTTTCTTCTTTGCTTTGAACTCAATAAAAAGCGAGGCATCACCCGTCATGTGCCTTGAACATCCACTATCTAGAAACCATCTCCTTTCTAGATTATCAAGGCATTTTTCCTACAACAATTAAACATAAGAGAGAGGTACCCAATTTTCATTGGGTCCTAATTGGTGAGGCAAATAAGTTTTGTTGAGTTTTGGCATCCATTGCAATACGCCCTTAGGTACCAACACTTTCCTAGCTTTACATTTTGCAATGGTATGACCTTCACAACAACAATAGTGACAAGTGATATGTGAGTCATTCTTCTTTTGATCCAATTTAACATTTTTTGAATTTTTGTTTTTGACTTTCAAAGTGTTTTGAAAATGTTTTGGATCAACTTGATGATAGACTCGAGGTTTTGATGAATTTTCCACTTTGTCCTTGAGAGCTTTAATATCTTTTGACAAAGTGACACAATTATCACAACCAACTATATCACCATTATTATGACTTGCACTAGTCCTTTCTAATAGTGATACTTTGAAAGCTTTCAATTCTTCTTCCGTTTCGGAAACTTTATTTTCAAGAGCTTTGTTAACTTTTATGATCTCTTTTAATCGTTTGAAAGCTTTCCTAGTTTCACTACATAGGTCCTCAAACGCATTTTGCAAGTCATGATATTCTAACGAGGTATATGAGCTAGAGGGATTTTGGTTTACCTTTTTGGGAGCTTTGTCCTTCTTTTTGTGATGATGAGATGTGAAGCATACATTAGCCATTTCGTCTTCATCACTTGAGCTAAAGCTTGATGATGAATGAGATGAAGAGCTACTACTCTCCCATGCAACATAAGCTTTCTTTCCTTTGCTCCTCCTTTTGTTTGAAGATGACTCCTTCTCTTTTCTCTTGAGATTAGGACAATCCGGCTTGTAGTGACCAACTTGGCCGCACTCATAGCATATTCCTTTCTTGGAGTACCTAGCATCTTCATTCTTCCGGCGGTAACCACTATCTTTCCGAAACTTCTTAAGATTGTCATCGGAATGTTTTATCCCATTCTTTCTCACATACCTATTGTAGCGTCTCACGAAGAGTCCCATTTCCTCATCATCAGAATCGTCTTCGCTTGAGCTACTTTCAACTTGCTCAACCTTTTTGTACTTTGACTTTGAGGCTTTTAGAGCAATTGACCTCTTGTCCTTTTCTTTTTCTTTTTCATGGTGTTTTTCCTTTTTCTCACCTTTTTCGTGCTTTTCCAACAAACTAAGCACTTGTTCATGTTCCGTTAGCTTACCAAACAAAGTCGTGAGGCTCAAGGTAGTAAGATCATTCGCCTCTTTGATCGCGGTGACCTTAGGTTGCCATGACCTATTAAGACACCTCAAAATTTTGTTAGTAGCATCTTGATTAGTGATTGGTTTGCCTAAGCCATGTAACTTGTTTGTGATTTTAACAAATCGTTGTTGCATATCCGCGATGGTTTCACCATCTTGCATATGGAACAACTCAAATTCTTGGGTTAAAGTGTTTATTTTTGAAATTTTGACCTCATTAGTTCCCTCAAAGTGAGTAACTAATGTATTCCACATTTCCTTAGCCGTAGAACAATGCGAGACATGATAAAATTGTTCAATCTCAAGGGATGAAATAAGTATGTTTTGTGCCTTTGCATCGTAATTGACCTTTTTCTTTTCATCATCCGTCCATTGTGCCATAGGCTTAATAGTGACAATGCCATTAGGATCGGTGATTGTCGGAACAAACGGACCGGTCTCAATAGCATTCCACACTTCACCATCAAAAGAATTGATGTGAATCCGCATACTATTTTTCCAATAGTCAAAATGATCTCCATTGAATATAGGAGCCCTATTATACGCCCCTTTCGGTGCGAAAGCCGTGTTTTCTAATAATTGGCACAATCCTCCGAATTTTGTAAACAAAATTCAACCGGACTCGTGATACCACTTGTTAGACTACTAGGCTTATCACTTAGAAGGGGGGGTTGAATAAGTGATCCTTGAAACAATGGGGTTTTTAAAAAATTGTTTCCAATTAATCAAGCGAGCGGAAGAGCCACCGAATCGGTAGTCTACGCACCGATTGACCAAAAGAAAAGTAGTATTAAGCCTTGAACGAATTTGTGAAAAGTTACGAAAATGTTTGAGTTCAAAATTATTTGAATGTAAACAATATAACTTCAGTCCCAAGCAAGTTACAAATCAATATTCAAATCAATTACAATCAAGCAAGAACCAATTGAATTTTTGTGAACCAATACGAACAACAAAAATTCAATCGATTAACAAATTAACGAAATTAACGAAATTAAAAGAGAGAGATAAAGAGAGACACATGATGTGATTAGGGAGTTCCCCGGATTGCGCGTCGTCCACGCGTTTATCCGAGTACGTCTCCCCCCAAATAACCAAACGGGTTATTTGAGAGTTTATAGATCAAAAACTTGATGAACAAAAAGTGCACAGTTTACAATTGAAATCTATAATCCTATAGCAAGACAAAATGTAAACTAATGCGAATAACCTCGACACCCAACGGAACTTCGCCCTCTGATTCCAACGATTCACCTTGTGCCGAACCGCACTCAATCGTCCAGCTGAGTCCTTCGTTCCTTGTTGTCGAATCCTTCAAGACACGCACGATCTTGAATCACTTGAGAGAAACACTAGAACCTTCGTCACACAATTCAACCCGACTACGATTCTGATTCACCGCGAACCGTATCGAACGTTATCACACAAAAACGCAATCTTTATTGAATTGATCCCATACTCAAATCCAATTTGATTGCATCCTTGATGAAGATGATGAATTTGTGATGAATCAAACCTTTGATGCAAATTCTCACTCAATTTGTATCCAAAGCGTTTTCTGATCTTTCACACTAGTTTCCTCTCTTTTTTACAATGACACAACACATTGCTATTTAAAGAGAGAATAGAATTGAGCAAATTTCGGCAAAATTTCACAGACATGTATCGATACAACTGATGATTTGTATCGATACAAAGCCTTTGACCAGCGTTTAAAAATGAAAGATTTGACCTATGTATCGATACAAACACGGGTGTGTATCGATACATACATCAGTTTCTTGAAATCTTGACTGATATGTTTCAAATCATGCAAGCATGATTCGATACATCATGATGTTTCTGGATTTCTGAGAGACATAGGTGTGTATCGATACATGCAAGCATGATTCGATACACAGGTAACTCTCTGCCTCTGAGAAACCACTTTTGTATCGAAACAAGTGATATATGTATCGATACAAATTGCACAAAATCAATCTGAAGTAATTTCAGGACATTTGTATCGATACACATGTTTATGTATCGATACATAATACCTAAAAACAATTTTTCAAAGTGTTAAAAATAGTTTTTCGCTGTCAAGTCATTTGTAATGTTTGCCAAAATATGTTCTACTCTATTTTCATGTGTTTTGACAATTATTAAAACATGAGGATGAACTGGTGCACTTACTAATTTTTCATCAAAGTCTCAGCTATTCAGGGATTTCCATCATATTCAGATTCTTTTTGATAAAATCAAAACGTTCAATAGCCAAGGGTTTTGTAAAGATATCAGCCCATTGATTTTCTGTTTCAATGAACTTAAGATCAATTACACCCTTTTGAACATAGTCTCTGATGAAATGATGTTTAATTTCAATATGCTTAGCTCTTGAATGTAAAATAGGATTTTTGGAAAGATGGATGGCTGCAGTATTGTCACAATATAAAGGAATATTGTTACTGCTTATTTGATAATCTTCTAATTGATATTTCATCCAAAGTAGTTGTGTACAACATTTTGCTGCTGATATGTATTATGCTTCTGTTGTTGACATAGCTATGGTGGTTTGCCTTTTACTAGCCCAAGAAATCAAATTCTCACCAATGAATTGACAATTACCACTGGTGGATTTTCTTTCAATTTTATCACCAGCATAGTCAGCATCACAGCATCCAATCAATTTGTAGTCATTGGATTTCTGATACAGTAATCCAATGTTACAAGTAGCTTTCAAATATCTAAAGATTCTCTTCACAGCAGTGAAATGAGATTCTCTAGGATCTGATTGAAATCTTGCACACAAGCATACACTGAATAAAATATCAGGTCTTGAGGCAGTTAGATAAAGAAGAGATCCAATCATACCTTGATAGAGCTTCTGATCAACTTTGCCTTCAGATTCTTCTTTGCTTAGGCTTGATGTAGGATGCATTGGAGTGTTCATGGGCTTGCAATCTTCTAAATTGAATTTCTTCAGAAGATCTTTTATATATTTTGATTGATGAATGAATGTTCCTTTCTTTGTTTGATTTATCTGAATTCCAAGAAAGAACTTCAATTCTCCCATCATGCTCATCTCAAATTCATCCTGCATAAGCTTAGAAAAATTCTTGCACAAAGTGGCATTAGTTGATCCAAAGATGATATCATCAACATAAATTTGAATGATCAAAATGTCTTTCTTTAGTGTTTTTCTGAATAGTGTATTATCAACTTGACCTTATTCAAAACCATTGTTTACTAAGAAAGTACTCAGTCTCTCATACCAAGCTCTGGGAGCTTGTTTGAGTCCATAGAGTGATTTCTTGAGTTTGAACACATGGTCTGGATTTGATAAATCTTCAAATCCAGGAGGTTGTTTGACATATACTTCTTCAGAGATAACACCATTAAGAAATGCACTTTTAACATCCATCTGATATAGAGTGATATCATTGTTAACTGCATAAGATAAAAGTAACCTGATTGCTTCCAGTCTAGCTACTGGAGCATATGTCTCAGTAAAGTCAATTCCTTCTTGTTGACTATATCCTTGTGCAACAAGTCTTGCTTTATTTCTGGTTACTTCACCTTGCTCATTCAGTTTGTTTCTGTATACCCATTTTGTTCCAATAATGTTCTTGTGCTCGGGTTTGGGTACCGGATCCCATACATCATTCCTCTTGAATTGATTTAACTCTTCTTCCATAGCAACTATCCAATCATCATCTGAGAGAGCTTCATTTGTTGTCTTTGGTTCAATCAAAGATACTAATCCAAACAATGATTCTTCATCTCTGAAGTTTCATCTTGTTTTTCTTGGACTATTCTTGTTTCCAAGGATGAGCTCTTCAGGATGTGATGATTTGTACTTGAAAGTGTTCTTGGAATATTAGTTGCTTCAGAGTTATCATCATTAGTTTGATGTTCTTGAGCAGCATCAGAAGGTGTTGCTTCATGAGTTTCAGAGTCTTCTATAGATTCTATGTAGTTGTCATACTCTGGAGCTTCATCTTCTGAGTCAGCAGATCCTGATAAATCTATAACAGGCTCTGACTTTTTATCATCAGGCTCTTTATCATGAAACTTTACGTGCATTGATTCTTCCACTATATTAGTTTCAGAATTATACACTCTGTATGACTTAGAGCGTTCAGAGTATCCAATGAAGATACCCTTACAGGCTTTAGAGTTAAATTTCTTAAGATGGACTTTATTATTCAGAATGTAACATGTACAACCAAATTGATGAAAATAAGAAATATTGGGTTTTCTTCCTCTAAAGAGTTCATATGTTGTTTTGTTCAAAATATGTCTTATATAAATTCTATTTTGAATGTAACAAGCAGTGTTAACAGCTTCTGCCCAAAAGAATTTTGCCAAATTATTTTCATGCATCATGGTGCGTGCCATTTCTTGTAAAGATCTATTCTTTCTCTCTACAACTTCATTTTGTTGTGGAGTTCTAGGAGAAGAGAATTCACGGAGGATTCCATGTTCTTCACAAAATTTTTCAAAAGGTTCATTTTCAAATTCACCACCATGATCACTTCTTACTTTTAAAATCTTGGAATCCTTTTCATTTTGAATTGGGTACAGAAGATGCTGAACACCTCATATGCTTCATCTTTAGTTCTCAGAAATTTAACCTAAGTCCATCTACTATAATTATCCACTATGACTAATCCATACTTCTTACCATTGATTGAAGCAGTGCTAACTGGTCCAAAAAGATCAATATGCAAGAGTTCTAAAGGTCTAGAAGTTGAGACAATGTTCTTGTTTTTAAAAGAACTTTTGACAATTTTTCCTTTTTGACAAGAACCACAAAGTGAGTCTGAGTGATATTTAATCTTTAGAAGACCTCTGACTAGATTGTCTTTGCTAAGCTTAGATATTAATCTCCAGTTAGCATGACCCAATCTTTTGTGCCAGATCCATTTTTCATCACTCAGTGTCAAAAGACAAAGCACTTGTTGTTCCTTTAAATCAGAAAAATTGACTTTATAAACATTGCCTTTTCTATTACCTTTAAAAACAATGGATTGGTCAGAGTTTCTAATTACAGTACATGAATCCTTATTAAACATGACATCATAATTACTATCACATAATTGACTTATGCTAAGTAAGTTATGATGTAGTCCATCTACTAACCAAACATCAGAAATAGACAAAGAAGAATTACCAACTGTACCTATACCAATGATCTTTCCCTTCTGGTTGCCACCAAACCCTACTATTTCTCCCTCTTGCTGATTCAGGGTGTGGAACAAGAGCTTGTCTCCTGTCATGTGACGAGAACAGCCAGAGTCCAGATACCATGAGCTTTCTCTTCTTCTTTGGGTGCATACCTGCAGCATACACTATTTCAGATTTTGGTACCCATATTCTGATGGGTCCATTTTGGTTAGTCCTATGAATCTTATTCTTCTTGTTAGAGTATTCAGAAGATCTGGAGTCAACTGAGCCTTTAGAAAACAATTTAGGCTTATGTTGTCTCTGAGACTTTCCTCTTGAGTGTGTCAGAGAACCAGTTACCAAGTTTGCTTTAGAAGTACTGGTGCCCCGCTTTTCAACAGGCTTTGGTACTCTGATAGCTTTAACTTGAGTAGACATGGATACTGATGTGAGGGGAACCTAGGTTTTAGAAGACTTAGGTTCAGAAGATGAGTTATCTTCTGATACCTTATCTTGTGGTTCCAAGCTCACAAGAGTATCAGACACAGTCAGAAGTTCTGAGCTACCCTTAGTGAAGTTAGAATAAGCTTCTGAGGGTGATTTGCTTAAACAGACAGAGTTGTTTCATTTCCCTACATCAGAAGATGTAAGGGAACCAAGTCCTGGTCTTTTATGATAATTGTTAAGCCCACCATGAATAATAGAAGACATCCTAGTTTCATACTCATCATAGGGTTTTTGACATGTTCTGCATCCAGTCTCAAGCACTTTAATTGTTTAAAGAGATTTTTGATAGTTTGCTTGAGTCTGGTTGAGGTTTTCATTGAGCAGCTTCAATTTTTGTTTACAAAAATCTAGCTCACTCAACTTTTCCATGAACTTTACCATAACATCTTTCAAAGCCTTGGTCATTTGAGTACTAGACATTTTAGAGATTACCACTTCAATATCGTCCGTGTCAGACTCTGAATCACTTTCATTATCTGATTCGCCAGTGGCCATGAGTGCCAGATTTGCTTCCTCAGAGTCTTCGTCCTCAGATAACTCATTTATGTCTTCCCATGTTGTCATCAGACTCTTCTTGGCTTTATTCTTGATTGTACTTTTTCTTCCTTTACCCTTGGAGTTGAGTTCAGGACAGTCAGCCATGAAGTGTCCAGGCTTATGACAATTGAAACAATTTTTTGTGTCATCCTTCTTCTCTTTGCTATTGTTGTTCCTTGATCCAAATCCTTTGCTTGAGTGATTTTTGCCTCTCCTTATTGACCACTTTTGAAACTTCTTGGACAAGAGCGCAAAGACGTCATCATCTGATCCATCTTCTTGGTCATCTATGAAAGATTCCTCTGCTTCAGATTCTACAACTTTGGCTTTCAGAGCCTTAGATGAAACTGAAATAGATGGCAGAGCCACAGATTTTAGTTTCTTCTGAGGCTCATCAGAAGATAGTTCAATTTCATGACTCATGAGTGAACTTATCAATTCCTCCAAGCCAAGTGTGTCCAAATCTTTAGCTTCCTGAATAGCTGTTACCTTAGGCCTCCACCTTGAAGGTAAGCTTCTCAGAATCTTTCTTACATGATCAGAAGTTGTATAACTTCTCTTCAGAACTTGGAGACCAGCCACTAGAATTTTGAACCTAGAATACATAGATTTAATATTCTCATCATCCTTCATTCTAAAGAGTTCATACTGTTGGATCAAAAGAGTAGCCTTTGCTTCTTGAACTTGTTTGTTCCCTTCATATGTGGAACATAAGGAGTCATAAATACTCTTGGCAGTAGATTTGTCTGTGATCTTGAGATATTCATCATGAGATATACAACCAATGAGAAGATCTTTAACTTTGTGATGTTTCTTGTAAGCTTTCTTGTCTGTAGGAGTGAACTTCTTTCTTTCTTCAACTGATAACTTACCTCTTTCATCAAGACCTTTAAAAGTTACCCCTTCTTCAACCAAGTCCCAAAGCTCAACATCTATACCAATGAGATGACTGTAGATTTTATCTTTCCACCATGAAAATGTAGAAGCATCTCCATTGAACTTTGGTGCTTTGTTGTGTTTTTCAACAAGAAACTGTCTCACTGTTAAGTGATAAAAACAGAACCAGGCTCTTGAAGCCAATTGAAGGTGTGAATAACACAAGAAGGGGGGGGGGGTTGAATTGTGTTTTGGGTAGTTTGAAAATTTCTTCTAAGTTATAAAACTTATCAGAGTTTGCAGCGGTTTAAAAACTAAACACAATCAAACAGTAACTAATAAAGAGTAAGAGAGTGAGAGAAAGATGGAGACAGAGATTTTATACTGGTTCCTCTCACAAACCGAGAGTACGTCCAGTCCCCTTGTACTTCCAAGGGAGTTCACTAATAATCACTAAAGATTACAATGCTCAAGCACATAGGCAAGAGACTTTCAATGCTCAAGTAACACTTACAAGAGACTTCCAATGCTCAAGCACACAGGCAAGAGACTTCAAACAACTTACAATAAAAACAGAGTATAAGAACACTGATATACAAATCAATGTTCAATGAGAATAAATAAATACAACTCAATGACAAGACTTTAACTTAGAATCCTAACAAAAGAAACCTAAGGTTCAACTACTGTATGATTCAGAAGCTGAAGCTTGAGTCTTGGATATTCAAATGAGTTCAAGTTGTATTCAAGTTGTTTTTGTGCTTAGGATGATTTTGGCGAAGTAACAGCTCGTTCAAAATTGTTCAATAATGTTGTGCACAAAAACTTCAATTCCACTCCTATTTATAGTGAAGGGTGGAGCGTCTTGAATTTGAATCTGTTGCAGTGAGATTGCGCCAGCTGGGAATAGTACGATCTTTTAACCATATCAAGCAACCTTTGAGTACGAACAAACTTGGGAATAAAGATTCGTCCAAATCTGGTAATAAGCTCGTACAATAGTACTAACGTCACTATTCTGAGGATAAGGTTGATTCTCCAGCTTTTGGGTTGTCAGAAGATGATGAATTTCAATCATTGTAGCAGAGAATGTTCTTCTGACAAACTGGCTTTAACTGCATGTATCAGAACATGATGTATTCAAAAACACAGCTTCTGACGAGACTTGATCTTGCATCTTTTGATGAGCATGTTCTGGTCAGAATTTGCTTCCCATTTCAGAGTTTCAAATGTACTCAAAGTGAATATAAAATTTTAGCTTATATCTGCACACTTAGAGTAAATAATCAGTATACTCTATTGTATATTAATACATTTGTTATCATCAAAACTTAATTGAGTCATGTTAGAACCTCTTTTGTTCCAACATCATCTCTAACATCAAGTCTAGAAAATTTCAAAATTCCAAAACCAGTTCTAATTTTGAGTTAAGAAATTTTCAAAAATTAAAATCAGTTTCAAACATAAACAGAAAAATAAATATGCATCATAAACATATTTTAATTCAAAAAATTTATACCAATCGGTTTGCAAAATAATTAAAATATCACGAATATATAATGTATTTATGTAGTATTTATTTTAATAATGGTGGTTGTCGGAAGCTGCCTATTAAAGTGGTGATCAACCGTGGTTGGTGGTGGTGGTAGTGAGTGGTGGTTGTATTAGTGATCAAATATATGTGGATGGGGTGGTGGTCGAAGTGTTAACCTGTTGTGGTGGTGGTGGTTAGTGTGTTTGTTAGTTAGTGGTGGTTTCCGGTGGTCAAAGTTATGGGCATAATGGTAGTTGGCGTGGTAAGATTGATAAATGTGATCATAGTGGTGGTCGTTGTTGATCTGAGAAATTAGAATTAGATGATTCCTTCTATGAGATCAAACATAGTTGACGGTGGTGATGAGCTCAAGTACGGTGGAAAAAAGGAACCTGCAAAAACGTCAGTATTTCAATGCTCAAGTCAGTAACAACTCAAGATGAATATGTATGAATGAATGAAATATGTGTACCTTAGGAGTGAATATGCCTATTTGTAGGAGATGATATGCATAACCATATTGTGATCACTGTGAGTGAAATTGAGGAACGTATATTCCACATTGGTGTCATTTATCTATTTTTCACAATGTAACATAAAGAGAAGGTGTAACTTGACAAGGGTCCTTTATACGTTGTATGTGGTGTATCATGAGGGGGGGATGCACCTTAGTAAAAAATATGAGTGAGTTGTCATGGATCTTAGGATGTGTTGGGCAGGGGCGTCTCCAACTTTTTGGAGACACTGTGAGATTATTAAAAATATGCCCTAAATAAATGAAAAAGCACAAAACAATTCAAAAGAATTGTCATCAATTTAAATTACAAATAATATCAAAAACACTAAAAAATAATTATTTTTCACTAATATAAAAAAAGTTTGATAAACAAGAAAATTTCTATCACATGTCAATCCGTTTGATAAAACTATAGTATAACAATTAATTAACTTTAAAGCGTCTAAAAAATATATTCACGATAGAACAATCTCTTTTAGGATCTTTTGTAACTAACAAATCCTTGATTTTAGAATAAAGAGAATATCAAATATTTAGACGTCACAATCCCTCATTTGTAAGCCCAAAATTCCTCGTTTTATACTCCTCATTTACTAATATTACTACCTTTTTTTTTTTTTTTGAGACCCAAATTTTTAAGAAATCATGTGACACATGCATGAAAGACGTCTCTGATATTGGGCTGCCAAACATTATGGGTTTTAGTCCACTCTAGAACAGTTGTAATTTGCGGTGGTCAGAATAGTGGTCGATGACCATTGATATCATATTAACATTAAAACAAAAATAGAAATTATAAAACTTTTTGTTTTGTTTTGCGTTTTAGTGAATAATTGTTTTGAAATTAAGTAAATTAAAAATACCAACATTAGAAACAAATCACACAACTCCCACATTTGATATACATTGATTTTGATCAAAGACACTTTTTGGACATAATTAAATTTGTTAGCATTTTATTCATGAGTTATTCATAAATTAATTCTTTCCACCGTTCATCACTATTACACCCTTTGGGACATTTTTCCTGTTGGTGTAAGCTCTAGAGGCCAATGGATTTAGTACTTGTATCGAATTAATTATTAATAATATATTGTTTCTTTTATTAATAATCAAAGGCATTTTCTTTATTATGTTTGTAACGTTCAAAATAATGAAGTCCCTAGAATAGAAAGTCTGTTTAATATTATGTATGACTTAATCATGAGATTACATTAAACATAAAGACGCTATTCTTAAAGTATTCATAGTCAAGCTTTAAGGTGAAAAGGGATAGCCTTAAAGCATAAAGACTATTATGAAGATAGGCTGATGATCGCATCTCATGGATCATGGGATAAGGAGTTATCAAGTCTTGACATAGGTATAAGAAATATTATGAGTAATATTTATACCGGATTGACCCGCTATGATAGTACTACATGCAAAGTTATGCAAAGTGTCATAAGTCACTCTCATGGTGATAATGGTGTAAGCCGCCCTTAGACCTGAATCCACTTTGTACCCTAGATGTGGAGTCAAGTACTTTGTTGCTGATCTAACGTTGTCCGTAACAGGATAACCATAAAGGCAGTTGATGGGTACTTCACAAAGCATGTTGAGGGACAGTAGTGACCTAGATGGAATTTGCCAATCCTGCATAACAGGATAAATGTCATGGGCCCAACATTTGAATTGGACAAAGATGACACCAAGTATGCTTTGTGTTCAATATAGACATTAGGGGCAAAGGGGTAATTGTACACGCATATATTATCACTAATGGTTATGTTTTGATCACATGTTAATTTCTCATAACTTGGGTAGCAATGATGTGTTGCTAGATACCGCTCATTGTTTATTATATTAAATAAAGGATTTAATATAATTGTCAACGTTATGGAAACCTACAAGGGTCACACACATAAGGACGGTCTAATATTGAGATAAAAAGGGAACACCGTAAGGTACGGTGTATGTGCAATGTGATAAGGGTATCACGGTAATTTAAACGAGCAAGAACACCAAAGGTTATGGTGGGAGGGTGCGCACATGAGTAATATTACTCATGGGGGCGCGCG
Organism: Trifolium repens; assembly: GCA_030408175.1. Lineage (NCBI taxonomy): Eukaryota > Viridiplantae > Streptophyta > Magnoliopsida > Fabales > Fabaceae > Trifolium > Trifolium repens. Next base: position 40,779,970 of record CP125846.1, read on the forward strand.
CCCTAGTAAATTGTTTCTTGTTGGGCTTTGCCCAATAAGAGATATCTTGGTGCCCAAGACAAGAGTTGTCTTAATGCACAAGACAAGAAATATCTATAAATAGAGACCTCTTGTCATAGCTCTGTTGGTTGTTGTTTAGTTGTTGTTGAACACACTAAAAGGCACAAGAATTATTTTAGAGTTAAAATAATTCTTTCTCTCTCTCTCTCTCTCTCTCTCTCTCTCTCTCTCTCTCTCTCTCTCTCTCTCTCTCTCTCTCTCTCAATATTCTTGCATAACCTTCAAACATAAAGGGCTAGCACTCTATTGAAGGTGACTGTTCGTGTGGACTAGTTAGAGGCGTCGGTGACTTTCATCAACGCTCGTGATCATCATCATTGTTCGTGATTTAAGGTTGTTCTCTACAAGAGGTAAAAACTCTAAACACGAATCATGCTCATTCGTAAGGATCCAACTAAAGGAAAAATTTTATATTCCGCTGCTTTTCAATCTCTATTTTCCTTCAGTGGTATCAGAGCCACTTACGAATCCATGATTTGATGATTGTTTAATTCTTATATTTTGTTTTAATTTGATTAAAACACTTAATAAAGATTAAAATTGAGTAATTAAAATTTGGCATCTATTTGCGTATAAATTGGATGATTGACATTGAAACGGCTTCGGAATTCGACTTTTGTATGGTGAAGCAGCGATATGTTAATCGTCCTTAGTTTACACAAATAAGAATGATCAATACTTATATGTGATATAAGTGATCATGATGCAAAACGGTGTATTTGATACATCGTTCATAATTTCGTTCATTAAAACATATTATGAAAGTTATTTGATATTGAATTGATTCATGTTCATTTGCTTTGGAATCCGACATTAGTATGGTGAAGCAATGACATGTTAATCAATCATATTGAATTTCGGTCATGAAAGGTTTTGACGGCACGAAATTGTTGCATTAGGATTCGCGAAAAACAAGGGTTTTTTCACGGGCATGCACTGGGCGCAGGGCATCTGCGCTAGGCGTAGATGGCAGAATCAAAATTGAAGTTTCAGCTGTAGACCTGCGCGGGGCGCAGGCAGGCTGCGCGGGGCGCAGGCAGGCTGCGCGGGGCGCAGCTAGCAGTAGCTGAAATTTTGATCGTTCGCCGAAAATTTTAATTTTAATTATTCTACACGACTTAAACTGATAATAATAAAATATGTGTTTATTATTATGTTTTTGTGATGATTGGTTATGGCTTTAGTTTACTCTTTTGTTTTAATTTGGGATTTTAAATACGGCATGCGTGTCGTGCCTCTCTCTAAATTTCTTGATGTAACTTCTTTTCTCATCTTACTCCCTCGTATGTAAAACGAGTATTCTTTGATGTAATATTGTAATAGAATTATTAGAGGAACAAAGGAGGACAGCCATGAAGATGATGCTTGGAGAAGTAGATCATCGTTAGGCTAGTTTAGGGTTCTCTCATTGGCTTGAGAGAACACTTGCGTTAGGAGACCATAATCATATCATTTTATATTATTGTATATATGTATGTTGATGCATGTGAGAGCGTTTAATATGTTAAACAAGCCGGTGAGATCAAATTAATTAAATATCCCTCAAGAGACACATAAGAGATTAATAAAGAAAATGTGGGTTCGCCCACCGCGGAGTGCATTCTCTTTATTAATAAAATATGTGAATATTAAGTTTACGCTTTCCAAGCTTTATAACTCATCAAGACTAGTATCGAACTATGTAGGTTCGCCCACCGCGAAGTGCATACTCTATATTGGTAAGGTGCGATGGGATAATTGTAATATCCAACTTCTAAAGTAAGGGTCAAACTTAACTTAACGAATATAATGAGATTATATGAGTTTAAGAAGCAATGATTGGGAATAATTCATAAGATGAACTAGAATAAGGAGTTATTCACCCAATTGATATATTCAAGAATTGTATGAGATACAATTGGAAGGAGTTCCTACCTAAATAACTAAGTCTTGTGTAATCCGCCCACCGCGGACTTAAGACAAAGTGAAATATGGATCTTGAACCACTAGAAAATCTTCCAACGGGATTTTCCGAATCAAATGATGAGGGTCATTTGTTTTGAGTAAAATAGTGGGAGCATATTTAATTAAAGACCTAATTAAATTAAATGATACTTATATTTTCACTTCTTTATGTAGATAACCATGTCATCAAACACATCAAACAACATTTTGCGATCAATCCTTGACAAAGAAAAATTGAATGGTTCAAATTTTCTTGATTGGCACCGTAATCTGAGGATTGTCCTCAAGCATGATAATAAGCTGTATGCCTTAGAGGAACCTGTTCCTGAGGAGAAGCCTGCTAATAATGCTCCTAGGGCTGAAAAGGATGCTTACAAGAAGCATGTTGAAGATGCTAATGAGGTTGCATGCCTCATGTTGGCTACCATGAATTCTGAGCTGCAAAAGCAACATGAAAACATAAATGCTGTTGAAATGATCGAACACTTGAAAACTCTATATGCGGAGCAAGCCCGTCATGAGAGGTTCGAAGTTTCGAAATCCCTTTTTCAATGCAAGTTAAGTGAGGGATCTCCGGTAGGTCCTCATGTGCTCAAGATGATTGGGTATATGGGAAACCTTGCAAGGTTAGGATTCCCTCTTGAGAAAGAACTTGCAACTGATCTCATTTTGCAATCATTGCCGGATAGTTTTAGTCAGTTTATCCTAAACTTCAATATGAATGATTTGGATAAAACTCTTCCTGATTTGCTAAGCATGTTGAGAACTGTCGAGCAAAATCTGAAGTCTAAAGGGAAATCCATTCTAATGGTTAGTAATGGAAATAAGCATCACAAGAAGCCCAAAAAGCAAGGTGGTAAATGGAAAGGCAAGGGAGTTGCCAAACCAAAGCAAACCGCCCCTGCTTTAAAACCTAATGGAGGCATAGAAAAGGAAGGCAATTGTTTCTATTGCGGTAAGACCGAACATTGGAAGAGGAATTGCCCAAAGTACTTGGAAGATAAGAAGAAAGGAGTTGCTCCTACAACTTCAGGTATTTTTGTTATAGAAATTAATTTATCTACTTCTACATCATGGGTATTAGATACTGGATGTGGTTATCACATTTGTACCAATGTGCAGGATCTAAAGGAGAGTAGAGAATTGGCAAAAGGTGAAGTGGACCTACGAGTTGGCAATGGAGCAAGAGTTGCTGCTTTAGCTGTAGGGACTTATAATTTAGCTTTACCTAGTGGTTTAATAATTCAGTTAAAGAACTGCTATTATGTACCTGCCATTAGCAGGAATATTATTTCCGTTTCTTGTTTGGACAAGTTTGGTTTTTCATTTATGATAAAGAACAATTGTTGCTCTATTTATTTAAATGATATATTCTATGCTAATGCTCAAATGTATAATGGACTATATGTCCTTGATCTTGAAACGTCAATCTATAACATTAATACTAAAAGGATGAAACCCAATGAGTTGAATCCAAGTTACCTTTGGCATTGTCGTTTAGGCCATATAAATGAGAGACGCATCTCCAAACTCTATAAAGATGGACTTTTGGACTCTTTTGATTATGAATCATATGATACATGTAGATCTTGTTTAATTGGAAAGATGACAAAAACCCCATTCACAGGAAAAGGTGAAAGGGCTAATGATCTTTTGGCACTCATACATACTGAGGAATGTGGACCATTGAACATACCTGCTAGAGGTGGTTTTTCATACTTCATAACATTTACTGATGACTTTAGTAGATATGGATATGTGTATCTAATGAAACACAAATCCGAATCCTTTGAAAAGTTCAAAGAATTTAAGAATGAAGTGCAAAACCAATTAGGTAAGAATATTAAAACTCTTCGATCAGATCGAGGTGGTGAATATTTAAGCCTAGAATTTAATGACCATCTTAAAGAATGTGGTATAGTATCACAACTAACTCCTCCCGGAACACCACAATGGAATGGTGTATCTGAGAGAAGAAATCGAACCTTGTTAGACATGGTGCAATCCATGATGAGTCATGCGGATCTTCCAAACTCCTTTTGGGGACATGCCCTATTGACAGCAGCTTATACACTTAACCACGTTCCATCCAAAAAGGTTGAAAAGACACCATATGAGATATGGAGTGGAAAGAAACCACATCTGTCTTTCATGAAGGTTTGGGGTTGTGAAGTCTATGTAAAGCGACAAATTACAACTAAACTTGAACCCAAATCTGACAAATGTCTATTTGTAGGATATCCTAAAGAAACAAGAGGATACTACTTCTATAATCCTTCCGAGGGCAAAGTGTTTGTCGCTCGAACTGGAGTCTTCTTGGAAAAAGAATTTATTTCCAAAGGAATCAGTGGGAGGAATGTGGAACTTGAAGAAACTCAAGAACCACAAAATATTGGGCAAACAATGGAGGAACATGAGCGGGAACCACAAGATGTTGTGGAAGAACAACCTGCTCAAGTAGAACAAGTCCAGCGTAGGTCAACCAGGATACGTCACGAACCTGAGAGATATGGGTATCTCATAACGGAACAAGGTGACATATTACTCATGGATCAAGATGAGCCTGTAACCTACAAAGAGGCCATAACTGGTCCCGAATCTGAGAAGTGGCTAGAAGCCATGAAATCTGAAATAGATTCCATGTACACAAACCAAGTTTGGAACTTGGTGGAACCTCCTGTAGGAATTCGTCCTATAGGATGCAAGTGGGTCTTCAAAAAGAAGACTGACATGGATGGTAAAGTACATACCTACAAAGCAAGATTGGTTGCTAAAGGATATAAACAAATTCATCGCTGCATATCACGATTATGAAATATGGCAAATGGATGTCAAAACTGCTTTCCTTAATGAAAATCTCCTTGAGGATGTGTACATGACACAACCTGAAGGATTTGACATACCAAATGAAGCTCATAAGATATGCAAGTTACAGCGATCAATCTATGGATTGAAGCAAGCTTCCAGAAGCTGGAATCTTCGTTTTGATGAAACTGTAACAAAATATGGATTCATTAAAAATGAAGATGAACCTTGTGTCTACAAGAAGGTTAGTGGGAGCATGATCGTTTTCCTAGTATTATATGAAGATGACATATTACTAATAGGAAACGATGTCCCTACCTTACAACAAGTAAAGACTTGGTTAGGGAATTGCTTTTCTATGAAAGATCTTGGTGAAGCAGCCTATATATTAGGAATAAGAATCTATAGAGATAGATCACGAAAACTGCTTGGCCTAAGTCAGAGTACATATATAGATAAAGTGTTAAGACGCTTTAGCATGCATGATTCCAAGAAAGGATTCATACCAATGCAACATGGAATATGTCTTTCGAAGACACAATCCCCTTCATCTAAAGAAGAAAGGGAACGCATGAATGAGATAACGTATGCATCAGCAATCGGATCTATTATGTATGCCATGTTATGTACTCGACCAGATGTCTCGTATGCTTTAAGCACAACGAGTAGGTACCAATCTGATCCCGGTGAAGCTCATTGGATGGCTGTCAAGAATATCCTTAAGTACTTGAGAAGAACTAAGGAAACATTCTTGGTATATGGAGGTGAGGAAGAACTTGCGGTTGTAGGGTACACCGATGCTAGCTTCCAAACCGACAAGGATGATTTTAGATCGCAATCTGGTTTCGTGTTTTGCCTAAATGGTGGTGCTGTAAGCTGGAAGAGTTCAAAGCAAGAGACAGTTGCTGATTCTACAACTGAAGCCCAGTATATTGCTGCCTCAAGTGCTGCAAAGGAAGCTGTTTGGATCAAGAAGTTCATAACTGAACTTGAAGTGGTCCCTAGCATTGTTGATCCCATTAGTCTGTATTGTGATAACAATGGTGCAATTGCACAAGCTAAGGAACCTAGATCTCACCAACGATCCAAACACATACTTAGGCGATTTCATCTTATTCGAGAGATAATAGATAGAGGAGATGTGAAAATATGCAAAGTACCTACACTTGACAACATTGCTGATCCACTAACAAAGCCTCTTGCACAGTTGAAGCATGATGGGCATACTAGGTCTATGGGTATTAAAGTAATGCCAGATTGGCTCTAGTGCTAGTGGGAGATTGTTGGTGTAAGCCGTAGAGGCCAATGGATTTAGTACTTATATCGAATTAATTATTAATAATATATTGTTTCTTTTATTAATAATCAAAGGCATTTTCTTTATTATGTTTGTAACGTTCAAAATAATGAAGTCCCTAGAATAGAAAGTCTGTTTAATATTAAGTATGACTTAATCATGAGATTACATTAAACATAAAGACGCTATTCTTAAAGTATCCATAGTCAAGCTTTAAGGTGAAAAGGGATAGCCTTAAAGCATAAAGACTATTATGAAGATAGGCTGATGATCGCATCTCATGGATCATGGGATAAAGAGTTATCAAGTCTTGACATAGGTATAAGAAATATTAGGAGTAATATTTATACCGGATTGACCCGCGATGAGAGTACTACATGCAAAGTTATGCAAAGTGTCATAAGTCACTCTCATGGTGATAATGGTGTAAGCCGCCCTAAGACCTGAATCCACTTTGTACCCTAGATGTGGAGTCAAGTACTTTGTTGCTGATCTAACGTTGTCCGTAACAGGATAACCATAAAGGCAGTTGTTGGGTACTTCACAAAGCATGCTGAGGGACAGTAGTGACCTAGATGGAATTTGCCAATCCTGCATAACAGGATAAATGTCATGGGCCCAATATTGAACTGGACAAAGATGACACCAAGTATGCTTTGTGTTCAATATAAACATTAGGGGCAAAGGGGTAATTGTACACTCATATATTATCACTAAAGGTTATGTTTTGATCACATGTTAATTTCTCATAACTTGGGTAGCAATGATGTGTTGCTAGATACCGCTCATTGTTTATTATATTAAATAAAGGATTTAATATAATTGCCAACGTTATGGAAACCTACAAGGGTCACACACATAAGGACAGTCTAATATTGAGATAAAAAGGGAACACCGTAAGGTACGGTGTATGTGCAATGTGATAAGGGTATCACGGTAATTTAAACGAGCAAGAACACCAAAGGTTATGGTGGGAGGGTGCGCACATGAGTAATATTACTCATGGGGGTGCGCGCCCTAGTAAATTGTTTCTTGTTGGGCAAAATAAGAGATATCTTGGTGCCCAAGACAAGAGTTGTCTTAATGCACAAGACAAGAAATATCTATAAATAGAGACCTCTTGTCATAGCTCTGTTGGTTGTTGGTTGTTGGTTAGTTGTTGTTGAACACACTAAAAGGCACAACAATTATTTTAGAGTTAAAATAATTCTGTCTCTCTCTCTCTCTCTCTCTCTCTCAATATTCTTGCATAGCCTTCAAACATAAAGGGCTAGCACTCTATTGAAGGTGACTGTTCGTGTGGACTAGTTAGAGGCGTCGGTGACTTTCATCAACGCTCGTGATCATCATCATTGTTCGTGATTTAAGGTTGTTCTCTACAAGAGGTAAAAACTCTAAACACGAATCATGCTCATTCGTAAGGATCCAACTAAAGGAAAATTTTTATATTCCGCTGCTTTTCGATCTCTATTTTCCTTCATTTCCCACTATCATGAAAGGATAAAAAAAGAAAAAAAAAATGTTTGTATTAAAAATAATGAACTCTCATGACCAAAAATAATTGTATATCGTCATTTTACTAAGTGATCAATTGAGTGAGTTAAAGATACATATGATATATCAGTGTGCTTAAGAAACACTTATTAATTAATTTACTAATAATTTTTATTTGTGAAGGGTTTCTTACAAACATAGTACATATTAAAACTATTTAATGGGTGTAAACGTTTATAAAGAGATCAAACACTTTTCAATTTGTTATATGCAAACAGGAAAAAATATGACAAATCTTATATGTTGTGTCTACGTTATAATCCTCTTTCTTTCTATATTACTTGCTGTTAGTGGTAAGACATTTTTCTCACTTTTTTCAAATTTTTATCTTTGATTTTACATCTCAGCAACATTCATTTATTCTTGGTTTTAAATTACAGCTGATTTTTGTGAGGAACACTATGATTGCATATATAAGGAGTGTTCCCATCGTTTTGCAAAGTGCGTTTATAATAAGTGCCAATGCATGTAACGAATCAGTTAAGTTTAAATTTGTTTTATGTTACTTCTAACTCTATAATTTGATTTTCACATCATAACGATATTCATATTATTCCTCTCACACTTGGACATATTTATTTGACAGGCTAAAAAACGTACTTATTATATCATGCAAATGTGATGACGGTAAATCAAGAGCATGGAAAGAAATCATATTTTAAATAAAATTAGAATGAACTTTGTTTTATTTTTATTTTTATTTTTATTTTTTGTCAAGTAGTTTGGTGGTTAGCTAGAAACACTACAACATTTTATGCTTTCGGCAACGACAGAAAACCGTTGCTTAAAGCACCAAAACCGTTGCTAAAACCTTTACGCAACGGTTTTCCAGGCGTGGGATATACGGCCGTTGCTATTCAAAGAGGCAACGGTTTTTTACTTTTTAGCCACCGATCGTTGAAACCGTTGCTGGAACATATGAACAGGCAACGGTTTCTGAACTCGTTTCAGGCAACGGCTTTCTACATGCAACGGTTAATAACTGTTGCTTATATGTTTAAGCAACGCTTTAAAGCTGTTGTCTAAGCTTTAGATTTAACATTTAAAAGCGTTGCCTATTCGCTTAACCCACCCTTCAAAAAGTGTCGCCACACACTGTAAGTACAAATAAAACGTTGCCTATTCTTTTAATTCATTGTCATTTGAGTAAAACCAGTAAAACCAATATCATGCATTTCTCATACTTTTTAGTAGAAATTTAATTTCACTCTTGTGTCTATTATCAAATTTATTTAAAACAAATACATTAAATTACTTGACATACAAATCACTTTTATTCACTACATCAAAAAAAATAACTACAAACGATATTAGTATAAAGCTAAACTCTTTAAAGGTAAATATACAACATTCCTAGAGTTGAAAATGCTTGTGAATGTAAAAAAGTCTACTATCCTAGATAATGAAGCTCTTAAGTCGGCTCCTTGTGCATGCATTTTCAAGTTTAGTCCAAATCTCACTAGACTCGGTGATAATGAACCGCTTTGCACCTTGTGCACTGCGTTGTTGCTGGACACAAGAAAGACGCTGAGACACAAAAAGAGAAGTATGTGAGCATATAGAAGAATACGAGCAGACATAGGAATTTGACATATGCACTTATTAAGATTGAACTGAAACATGTCTTTCTCATAGTTTTCACACATGTTATGATTGTAAATCAATAGTCCTTAACACTGGTTATTCTATCAATTTGACTCAAGCATTAGACATGGTCACATAGATTCTACTTAACAGAACATATAAACTAGCTTTATATTCTATAAAACTTTCCCAATATGAGAGCCAAATTATATATACTTTTGTTAGCCAAATTAAATCATGTTTGTCATGACCCTATGTCTCACGCATACAAATCTTCCATTTGTCATAACTTGTGTGTCATCACAATACACCAAAGTTTGAATATGGAGCTCTATGTAAATGTTAATAAAATTGATTCTAAAGGTGTGAAATTGATTTTGTATCTACAATTTATTGATTTTGTATCTACAATTTATTCTAACTTTTTTTTTTCTTTTTAACAAAACAATTTGTTCAAACTTAAAGTTGGAATTTTGAATTTTTATCTCTATAATTCATTTTTAGCCATGAATTTATCTAAACATATTCAAAGCTAACATACAATATAGCATCCATCTGGGCATTAAAAAGTTAAAAACTAAACATGCTGCATAAGCCATTGTAGGAACTTGATTAAAGAATGCAACATAGTAAATAAAGTAAGGTACACAACAGTTCAAAGTTGCAGAAAACGAAACCTGTTGCATGAGCCATTGTAGGAAATTGATTAAAGAATGCATCCTTATGAGGCAACTTAGCTGAACATACTCTTCTTCTCCAATGTCTCCTTAAGAGGCAATGCAGTAACTTGTTTAAAGCATACATCCTGAGTGTATTTTCAACATAGAATTAGTAGCAGGGTAATTTAGGGGCTAAAGACAAGCTTTCCGCAATTAGCTTATAAATGAGTGGAATCTAGTCGTAATTAAAACTTACTCATATTGATTACTAAAGCACCATATCTAGCAAAGTCTCCACGCAAATATGGTGCCAAAAAGACATGCACATAATATATACATGTATAAGAACAGTCATATTTATAAATCATACAAAATACGATCAGAACAATCAAGATAAATGCACAAAGATATACATCTGAAACACTTTGAATCCCTACAATTTTGTATACAAGTTATTAACAAAATATCTTATATGTAGGATCTTATAATGTGAGGCCCCTCTCTCTTAACTTTCTATTACATCCATCTAATTTCAAGCAAACATGGCCTATAAAAACTTGATGTTGTCAACTGAGATATAAAAGCTTTCCAATCAAATTCAAAATATGAAAGTACAAGCAACATAGGCCTCATATCTCCTCCAATGATTATACCATGCCACTATAAACTGTCTTTAAAACACACTGAAACCTACAATTTAAACCATGCCTCTGACAGTAGATACACACCAACAACACAAAAAAGAGAGAAGAAACTCATAAATTATCGCACACAAAAAAACCCACAAAATTCATATAACATTTTGAACCTCCAAAATTATCAAACTTTTGGATCAAATAGTAGGTTTACTTCCCAAGCTGGGTAAGAAATAAAATAAGTTCTTATTACAACTTTGAATTTTAAGCCAAAAACCACAAGATAGTAAAGGAACATATTGTATGGTCAATGAAAACTCTAAGCACTTATGCATGGATCAAGATAAAACTAGTTCATAATCAATGCACTAAAAAACTCAACAAAAATCATTTTTTAAAACTATTTCCAAAATCAAGAGGTATAGAGGAGGTGAGCAGCACTTTAACACGAAGGCTAGAGCAACAGTGGCAACAGGGAGGTAAGAGGATTTTGGATCAAGTAAAGAGTTTGGGGAGTGCAGCTAGAGCTAACATGTTGAAAAGGTCAAGGGTTAAAAACAAAAAAATTGAAACTGAGACCAAAATAATAGCATCATTGAGCTGAAGCTTAAACTAAAGAAAATAAAATAGTTAAAATTGTAAGTGCACCAGTTCATCCTCATGTTTTAATAATTGTCAAAACATATGAAAATAGGATTGAACATATTTTGGCAACATTACAAATGACTTGACAACAAAGAACTATTTTCTAAAACCTTGAAAAACTGACTTTTAGGTATTTTGTATCGATACATACATTGGTGTATCGATACAAATGTCCTGAAATCTCTTCTGCTTGATTTTGAGCATTTTGTATCGATACATACATGGTCTGTATCGATACAAAAGAGGTCTCTCAGAGACAGAACAGCTCCTGTGTATCGAAGCATGCTTGCATGTATCGATACACATCTGTTTGTTCTCAAAATCCAGAAAACTCAAGATGATTCGAAGCATGCTTGCATGCTTAGATACATATCAGTCAAGATTTCAAGATTCTGATATTTGTATCGATACATACCCGTGTTTGTATCGATACAAAGGTCAATTTTTCCAATTTTTAACGTTGGTCAAAGCATTTGTATCGATACATATATGAAAAATTATGCCTAAATTTGCTCATTCTATTTTCTCTTTAAATAGCAATGTGTTGTGTCATTGTAAAGTAGAGATGTGAGAGAAAACTAGTGTGAAAGATCAGATAAACGCTTTGGGTACAAATTGAGTGAGAATTTGCATCAAAGGTTTGATTCAACACAAGTTCATCATCTTCATCAAGTTTGCAATCAAAATTGGATTCGAGTATGGGATCAATTCAATAGAAATTGCAGAATTGTGTGATAACGTTCGATACGGTTCGCGGTGAATCAGAATCGTGATCGGGTTGAATTGGGTTGAAGGTTCTAGTGTTTCTCTCAAGTGATTCAAGATCGTGCGTGTCTTGAAGGATTCGACAACAAGGAACGAAGGACTCAGCTGGACGATTGGGTGCGGTTTGGCACAAGGAGAATCGTTGGAATCAGAGGGCGAAGTTCCGTTGGGTGTCGAGGTTATTCGCATTAGTTTACATTTTGTCTTGCTATAGGATTATAGATTTCAATTGTAAACTGTGCACTGTTTGTTCATCAAGTTTTTGATCTATAAACTCTCAAATAACCCGTTTGGTTATTTGGGGGGAGACGTACTCGGACAAACGCGTGGACGACGCGCAATCCGGGGAACTCCCTAATCAAATCGTGTGTATCTCTCTTTATCCCTCTCTTTTAATTTCGTTAATTTCGTTAATTTGATTAATCGATTGAATTTTTGTTGTTCGTATTGGTTCACAAAAATTCAATTGGTTCTTGCTTGATTGTGATTGAATTCGATAAACAAACCATATAAACTTGCTTGGGACTGTTTTTGTTAATTACGTTAAATTTGGATATCTCGCATAAATCGTTCCGTAATTTTCCTAATTCGTTCAAGGCGATACTATCTTTCCTTTGGTCAAAAGGTGCAAAGTAGACTACCGATCCGGTGGTGCTTCCGCGCATTATTTTAATCAATAATTTTTTAAAATTACCGTTGATTAAAGAAGCCACTTATTCAACCCCCCCTTCTAAGTGGTTTAGCCTAGTAGTCTAACAAAAATCATATTTTGAGCATTCATAACATAAAATTGAGAAATATGTAGGAACTCCTTACTAAAATTGAACGCAATTGAAATTGAGAAACATACCAATGGTAAAATTAAACAATTCCTAAAGTATGTGACATAAAAATCTCAGAAAAGATTAGAACAATACAATTGAAAAATCATGAAAACTAGCAAGAAGAGAAAAATCATCACATAGTAAAATATTCTACTTATGTTATGAAAAAACCACTAACAACACAAGAAACGGTATTCTACATATCTACCGGGCAGGCCTAGCTATATGATTCCAACATTTAGTTATACAAAATTTATATATATAGAAACACAATCTCTGCAAAAACTCGCAGCAAACCCACCAAAACAAAATAGGTATTTAACAACAATACCACTTGAAAACCCTAGAACCACTTCATTCCATTTTACAGTTAACACACAAAGAGGTATTCATCAAAAGAAATCCCAGTTTAGGTCCACATTTGCTAACAAACAAAAAGGTCTATCAACATAAACGAACGAAAATTACAAACCTGAGCTTAGAGAGATTTTGTTTGTTTGTTGCGAACCAGAGAGCTTCAATCACAGCGGAGAGCTTCAATCGTCATTTAGAGCTTGAATCTTCGTTTTGATTACAAACATCCTTAAATCTTCATTTCGATTACAAACCTAATCGACGTTTCGAGCTTTAATTCCTTAAATTTTGAGTGATTAGGGTTTGGGTCTTCAACAGAAGGAATGGTTTGCGATATGGAAGAAGGAATCAATGGGGAAGAAGAAGAAGAAGAAATCAATAGAAGAAGGGAGAGAGGTAGGGAATCGATGGAAGAAGCAAGGGAATCGGTGGTTCGCCAGTGGAAGAAGAATCGCCGTTTTGCTTTTGTCTGCGTTTTTGCCTATCGTTGTTTGTGTTTTGGAATCTGTCTTATTGTTTTTATTTTATTTTTTATAATAATATAATAATATAAATATAATTACTAAAAAATAAAAGGCAACGGTGTTTTAAGAGTAGTCTAAAACTAATTCAAAACCGTAGCTAAAAGAGATATAGTCCACGGTTTGTCAGGTGCTGCCTAAGGAATGAGAAATCGCAACGGTTATTTTTCCCCAACGTCCATAAAACCGTTGTTTAATATGAAGAAGCGACGGTTTTTACATTAATAGAAAACAAAGTGTCGAAGTATGGCAACCCGTATAAAACCGTTGCATATGTGACTTTTGGCTACACTTTCCAAGCCGTTGCCTAAAGTTTCGTTGCCTAAAGTCAAAAATGGTGTAGTGAAATTTCACCCTTAAGGTGGATAAGTGGAATCATCGAGATTCAATCCCGATCCCCTACATATATAATATATGTTCCTACCAACTGAGTTAAACTCACGGGACTTTGCTTTATTTTAATGTAATTGGAATAATTATTAGTTTGTTATTAATTTACTTGATGTTATGTGTCGTTGAAGGAACATTGATTCCTTACATTTAGTTTATTTTAGAAAAAGATGATGTATGTCTGGTGAGACTATAATGTTGTCATTTATGACATATTTAGATTAATAGTAAATTTTTCATTAAGTAATAATCTATAATCTCATTTGAAACAATTTTTAAAGGAAATAATATTCCATATGAAAAGGAAATAATATTCCATATGACACAAATAGTGGAATAATTAACATATTTGCTACCAATTAGGCACCACAAATCAAAAGGTTCTCCAATTTTGGGGAATTTCTCAAACTAGTCAACAATTGTAAGGCGTAATCACATTACTAGTGCCAAACTAATATATTCTCTCCAGAGCCAATAATCTACTTGTATTGTACCTGCCACTGACAATAAATTTGGCACTCCAAATGCTCCACCACACATAGTTTCGATTGTATCTAACAATAAAATTGAAGTAATTATCAAATTTATTTATAAAAATATTTAGCTTTTAACAATCTAGTAATGAGATTACTTGGATTTGACATAAGCTTACATGCTTGTTTATCATAATTTCATAATTAAATGCAACAAAGGCTTTTAAAACCCATACACTTGTAGGCGATCTTAAGTCACTTTATATCTTTGGGTTGCTCCAATTTATTTCCCCACTAGAGATAATTTACCATCTTCTCAATTTAATAAGAATTTCTATACCTAGTTGATATTAACAGTTGCTACTTCAAGAGTTGATCTTTTTTTAAACCCTATCTTTTACAAATTTGAAAGTAGCTAGAGGGAGAAATGAAGTGTTCAATTATATGCAATCAAGTCTTCGAACCACAGCTGAACGATCATTTTGGATGTTGTAAAGCTAAGTGGAAAATTTTAGGATGTATGCCTCCTTTTTCACTGGATACTACAAAATCAAATCATTGTTGCTTGAATGACATTGCACAATTTCATAAGAAGGAATGACGCATATGATGCAGAATTTCGCATGTTTGAAAATAGTGTGTTATAGAAGACAATTCTGAAGTACAAGATAATACAGCTAGGGGTTGGCAAAAAAATCAAACTGAACTGTTAAACTAAACCGAACCAAACCAAATAAAATTGAACCATAATCAATAGTTTTGAAACCAAACTGAAACAGTTCAGTTCATGATTAACAGTTTGGTTCAGTTCAGTTCAGTTTAATAGTTTGGTTTTTTTAGTGCAAATTTAGTTATGGTTTGATTTAAAACCATAAAACCGAACCACTTTAACAGTTCGGTTCAATTCAGTTTTAAAGACAAACAGTTCAGTTCAATTCGGTTACTCTAAATTTTGAAAACAATTTAGTTCAGTTCCGTTCAGTTTTCCTCCAAAATCAAACCATTACCATCCCTAAATACAGCTCAAGAAGTCACTTGGGAAAGAGCCGAATCAAGGGAAGTAATGCAATGGATCCAAAATATCATTAGAGATCGGATGCCTAAAATTATGTAGTTTTTTCCTTTTTTTTTTAAAAAAATATTTTTAACTATTGTTAATAAATAATTTTGCAGACATATACACTTCCTATGCCTAGAAATTTTATGATTTAATTTTGTGCTACAAAAATTGATAAAATTTTATATATATAAGATAATTACACTTGAATAAAAGAAAGACGGACAATAAGTTGCGTCGCTAAACCTTTTTGTATCGCAAAACCCAATTTTTGAAATACTACGTTCATAGACCTAGGCGACATAATATTACTATGCATAACTTTTTGAATCCATTTTAATATATATAATTTTATATTATGTTTTTAATCATAGATTGATTCTTTGATTTTGTTTTTTAAAATTAAAATTATATTAACATCCTATAATTGCTTATGTAATGACTAGAGTTGGGTACACGGGCTGGCCCGCCCCGTTTAACCCGCCCCGCATAAGTCCGCGTATTAAACAGGGCGAGCAAGCTCGTCAGTAAATGTAAACGAGTTAAGAAATATAAGTTCGAGTTCGGTCCGCATAAGCCCGCGGGTTAAACGGTTATCCCGCGGAGTATTATAAAAAAAATTAAAAATCACTTTTTTCAAACAAAAAACAAAAATATTGATATAATAAATGCTAAAAAAACTATATTGTTAACAATTTTATATTATATCATATAAATCGTAAGCAAAAAATAAAAAAATAAAGTTTGTGATATTTTTGGGTTTATCTATCTTCTTTAGCTAAGTAATACAACCAAAGAGATAAAATTTGTAATTAATTATATATATAAAAAATAAAATAAAACGGGTCACGGACGAAACCCACGAACCCGCAGATTTAACCCGCATAACCCACGGTTTTAACGGTCCAACCCACACGGGTAAAAATGTAAACGGGCCAAAAAAATTGGACTTAAGCCCGTCAAAATTGTGGGTTAAACGGGCCGGCCCGCGGACCTTGGCCCGTATACCCAGCTCTAGTAATGACACATCCAAACACTTTAGTTTATGGGTCTGTTTGGCAAACCCAAAAAACTGACTTATAGCTTATAAGCTAAAAGACCCGTTTGGTAACAATTTTTCAGAAAGAGCTTATAGCTTATTTTACTGACTTATAGCTTATTTTTCATAAGCTAATTCAAGTAGCTTATGAACTTATAGCTTATCATTTTTTCTTCCCATTTTACCCTTATGGTTTTATTTTAAATCCATTTTTATCCTTTACTATAATTTTTTATATAGTATAAATTGTAGTGAATAAATTTCATTCTATATTAAAATATAAAAGATATATTAAATTATAAATATCTTAAATAAAAAATTTATTATTAATTATGAATAACCTTTTATGTCATTTCACATTTATCTATGATTGAACCACTAATTTTACCAAACACTTTAATTAGCTTATCAACTATAAGTCATCAGCCATAAGCTATCAGCCATAAGCTAGCTTATCAGTCATTGACTACGGTCTGGCGAGTGCACCAGTCTGTCGTCGAGTAATAATTCACACTCTACGAGTAGAATGAGTTCGAATCCACAGGGATCGTGCCGAAGCTTCACTAGTGTTATTTAAGTTTGTGATAGTTTGCATTCGTTTTGGTTTTTGAAAAGGTTTTTATAAAAAGAAGCGTAATGCTTGCAGAAATATAAATAGCAGAATGTATAAATATAATAGATTCAAGAAATATAGAGGCTAGGTATGGTGGTTGGACTCCCTCCCTTCTTCATATTTGGCATGATCGGTGTACAACATAGTTACTTAGATTATGTTCGGCGGTGAATTATCCTTGTTGTAGTAATACCTTACTATTACACTATGTCTATTAAAGTTTCCCTACATTCATAACTAAGGTACCTACGAGAGCCTAACCTCGATGTGTCACATACCCTAATTACTAAGTGAGTTGTTTATAAACATGCATTATAATCTTCACCAATTAATCTCTGGGTCCTAGTATCGGACTGTTCATCTTCTAAGTGCTCAGTTCACACCTAGTGCATGATTCCTCCTCTAACCGCTCAGTTCACGACTAGTTCAGGATGTTACCGTCTCTATACACCTAGCATTATTTACTACTAGTTCCGGACCATATTTAGTCAAAACCTAATATCAATTCTATGGGCGCTCCCGCTTATCCGGCCATGTTGGAAAGGGAAATTTTGTGGACGTTGGTAAACTCCTTTTCATTCATCTTGCTGACTCTATAGCTTCTAACAATTATCATTCGCCATGGCAGACTACTAAGTCATATGTTTGCTCAGTGTGGATTGTTGGATGCTGTCAAACCATTCTTCCCTGGGTATGATACCTACTTGATTAGTTCTAAGATCATAAATAGCACTACTCTGAGGTATCTACAATTGGTGAAGGGCAAACAGATTGTTCATCCAACACATCCTCTGTTGATCAGAGAAACTGAAGAAGACATTGGTGAATGTAGGCTGATTCATGTGAGTGATAGAGATGCTAGGAATATAGCAGAAGCTCATGCTGAATTTTTGAAGGGTTTAGGAGCTGAGGTTGGAAGTGGAGAAACTCAGGAACTAACTGTTAGACAATCAAGGATTCTGGAACAACCAACCAGAGTCCTTGCAAAGAGAAAAGATGTTAAAAGTCCTGCAGAATCTGGTAGCAAGAAGGCTGCGAAGACAAAGAAAAGTACTGGACCTAGGAAGTCAAGAAAGCCAAAGGTCACCAAGAAATTGCTGTTGGACCTAACTGAAGAGGAAAAAGAAAAAGCTGATATAGATGCAGCTATTGCAAAGGTTGAAGCTCTCAAGGAAAAGGAAGTAGAGCTGAAAGATGGCTATGAGTGTGGTATTGATGCAAATGAATTTGATGACATGCATTCCAAACTTCCCCAAAGAAATGACCCTCAGAATCTGGCTGCTCAACCGACTCTATATGGACCAGCAGATGGTAAGAATCCTACATATCTTGGTAATAGCTCAGCTTTTAGAAATGTCTTTAAAACCCTCCAACATCCTCCTTTGATTCTAGTTAAACGTGCTTTTGATAGAATTTTCAAATGTGTTTATTCTGAGAAAGATCTTGATCTTTCTAAGAATCAACCATTGTCAGAGCCGTTTAACACACTTCAAACTAACCCATCAGAATCTCAAACTAATACAATATATAATGATGCAGCACAAGCAACTACTAGTACTGCACCAGTCATTCACTCTGTGGATGAAGATGAAGATTCTGATCGCACACCCTCCCCACCTCCTCAAAAATATGTTTCACTTACAAACAAAGAAATCTCAATTCTGGAACCTTCTCCAGAACCTGATGAAACTCAACCAGATGCTGAACAAAATAAACCACAAACACCACCTCCAGAAAATGACCAAAACAAACAACCATCATCACCCCATATTGCTGAACAAACAAATCCTACTTCAGAGTCTCACAAATCACCTGAACCAAATGAACAAATCAACCCAGACTCTGAGGTTGCTCAGAAATCCAACTCTCCAGTAACCATTGTTGAAAAATCCCCACATCATGTGGCAATGGACAACACTATTACTGTAGAGATACCAACCAACCAACATTTTCAAGAGATCTCTAGGACCTTGAACATGGACTTAGTTGAACAAACACCTCCTCATCACACCACTGATCTCAATACCCTGATGCAGAATCTTTCTGATGATTGCATCTATGTCCCTCCTACCTTACCCTCTAGGATTCTGAATGAACCCATTAGTGAAACCAAGGAAGACATTACTAAAATGTTGTAAGCTGTTGACAAGAATATTAGGAGAATTCAAATTGCTATTCCTAATAGGTCTATTGAGTCAGCAGATATTGATAAGGAATGTGAGCTAATGGAAATTGGACTTCAGAATATGATAAGGGCCATCAGAGAATCATACAAGAGAGATTTGGAATTCAGAAAGGAGTTGGCTAGATTGGAAGCTGAGAAGATTGAGCAAGAAAAGAGAGAAGCTGAGGAGCGTGAAAGGAATAGATTGGAAGATGAAAGGATTGAGAAGGAGAGATTAGAGGCTCTGGCTAGAGAAGAAGCTAGGCTAGCAGAAGAAGCAAGAGTTGCTGCTGAGCAAGCAAGGCTTGAACAACTAGCAAGCAGTGCACCAGAATTTGCCCTTCTTATGAGACAAGATCAAGATAATCTGAAGAAGGTTGATGCACATTCTGACTTGCTGCCTTCCATCCTTGAGACTCTCAAGAGCATTGATGCTAGATTACCTCCTCCTCCTCCACCTCAACCCTAGGATTCTATGCACTTTGTTTCATGTTATTTTGTTATGTAATTTGTTTTAAGAATCTATTTTTATTATGTTTGTGGAACCTGTTATTTATTAATCACTAAAGTATCTGTTTTATTTGGTTAATTATTTTGTTTGATTATATTATGTTATTTATCTTATGCATACACAAATGTTTTTGAGACAAATATCAAAACACAGATTCCAAATTAAATAAAGAGTTTTATTCCAAAAAATAATTGTTGATTACATAAGTTCTAATCCAACTTTTCACTTGAATTCTACATCAGAAACAGCTAGTTCTAAATCTAGCTTATGAGAATCAGAAGGTGAGGACGAGTATTCTTCCCTAGGTGGAACATATGTACTCAAGAATTCTTTCCAGTCAGAATCCCATTCAGATTCTGACTCAGATGAAGACTCTTGTTGTTTGGTCTTGGATCTTGTTTGATAATTGACTCTAACAGGAGCAGAAGTTGATGCTCTCATCTTCTGAGGATTCTTCTTAGACTCTGAGTCTTGTTGAATCTTCACTTTCTTCTTCTTCTTCTCCTGTGATTTCTTACTTTTGATCACTCTTCTATCCTTATCCATCGTTGTTTTTCAACATGCAATGGAAGTGTTGAGTGAAATGACAAAGGTTTATAATCTTTATATAGGATTTCAAAACAGACAAGTTTATGAATTTACGACAAGTCATTAAATTGACTTGGTTGTAACTGTTTTCTTAAACATTGACTGTCTTGAAACTCTCCTTTGACCATTTTTTTCAAACTTGTTATTTATTTCTTGTCAGTTTTAATCTTTTTGATTAATGACAAAAGGGGGAGTAAGAGTATATTAATTTGTGGAACGCTAAACCTGAAGCCAATATGCCAAATTTTTAATTATAAATTTTTTTATGTTCTGATTGATATATTAAGGAAAATTTCTATTTGAAATTTGAACTTAATATACATGGTACATATAAGAGAAGAGAGCAATTTTCTTTTATAAGTATCAGACTTAGGGGGAGAGCTTGCAAACCTAGCCTCTGAGAGTCAAGTGTATAAGCCTAGTTCAAAATTCAAATAAAATTTTTAACTGATTTAATTAATCATTTTTGAACTCAGGGGGAGCTTGCAAAACTCATAAACCTAAGAGAAGCATGATATAATTAATCAACAACCATTGTAAATTAATACTTGGTTTGTCATCAATCAAAAAGGTGTTAGACTACTAGGTTAAACCACTTAGAATGGGGGGTTGAATAAGTGGCTACTTTAATCAACGGTAATTTTAAAAATTTATTGATTAAAACGATGCGCGGAAGCACCACCGGATCGGTAGTCTACTTTTCACCTTTTGACCAAAGGAAAGATAGTATCGCCTTGGACGAATTAGGAAAATTACGGAACGATTTGTGCGAGATATCCAAATTTAACGTAATTAACGAAAACAGTCCCAAGCAAGTTTATATGGTTTGTTTATCGAATTCAATCACAATCAAGCAAGAATCAATTGAATTTTTGTGAACCAATACGAACAACAAAAATTCAATCGATTAATCAAATCAACGAAATTAACGAAATTAAAAAGAGAGATAAAGAGAGACACACACGATTTGATTAGGGAGTTCCCCGGATTGCGCGTCGTCCACGCGTTTGTCCGAGTACGTCTCCCCCCAAATAACCAAACGGGTTATTTGAGAGTTTATAGATCAAAAAACTTGATGAACAAACAGTGCACAGTTTACAATTGAAATCTATAATCCTATAGCAAGACAAAATGTAAACTAATGCGAATAACCTCGACACCCAACGGAACTTCGCCCTCTGATTCCAACGATTCTCCTTGTGCCAAACCGCACCCAATCGTCCAGCTGAGTCCTTCGTTCCTTGTTGTCGAATCCTTCAAGACACACACGATCTTGAATCACTTGAGAGAAACACTAGAACCTTCAACCCAATTCAACCCGATCACGATTCTGATTCACCGCGAACCGTATCGAACGTTATCACACAAATCTGCAATTTCTATTGAATTGATCCCATACTCAAATCCAATTGTGATTGCAAACTTGATGAAGATGATGAACTTGTGTTGAATCAAACCTTTGATGCAAATTCTCACTCAATTTGTACCCAAAGCGTTTATCTGATCTTTCACACTAGTTTTCTCTCACTTGTTACCATTACAAAGATCACACACATTGCTATTTAAAGAGAAAATAGAATGAGCAAATTTAGGCATAATTTTTCATACATGTATCGATACAAATGATCATTTGTATCGATACAAATGCTTTGACCAACGTTAAAATTGGAAAAATTGACCTTTGTATCGATACAAACACGGGTGTGTATCGATACAAATATCAGAATCTTGAAATCTTGACTGATATGTATCTAAGCATGCAAGCATGCTTCGAATCATCTTGAGTTTTCTGGATTTTGAGAACAAACAGATGTGTATCGATACATGCAAGCATGCTTCGATACGCAGGAGTTGTTCTGTCTCTGAGAGACCTCTTTTGTATCGATACAGACCATGTATGTATCGATACAAAATGCTCAAAATCAAGCAGAAGAGATTTCAGGACATTTGTATCGATAAACCAATGTATGTATCGATACAAAATACCTACAAGTCAGTTTTTCAAGGTTTTAGAAAATAGTTCTTTGTTGTCAAGTCATTTGTAATGTTGCCAAAATATGTTCAATCCTATTTTCATGTGTTTTGACAATTATTAAAACATGAGGATGAACTGGTGCACTTACAAAAGGGGGAGATTGTTGGAACAAAAGAGGTTCTGACATGACTCAATTAAGTTTTGATGATAACAAAGGTATCTATAATCTTGACAACAAGATACCAAAAAATGCTACTGTAGAATTGAAAAACCAATGGTTTGCATCTTTTCCACATATTTCATGTTTATTTATTTATTGATTAAGTTCACTTTGGTCAGCTTTATGGCAGGAAGACCATTTTTTTACACTTCCCTTCTGGTTTAGGTAGTATTTGGTTCAGTTGTTATTTGATTTAGGTGTGTCAATTTTTGGGTTAGGTGTTATTTGGTTTAGGTATTATTTGCTAGAGTTTTCCCCCCAAAAACTTGATACTCAAGTCTTAAATTATTATAATAATTTTCTCTCAAATCCTTTATCTATAAATAACAAAAGCATTGCCTAAGAAGTTTATACAACAAAACAGACAGAGGCATCTCAACGATAAAAATTGTGCTCCTTTTCTTTCTTTTTTTTCTCCACTTTATTGTCTTCAAAATTGGACAAACAATCTTCATTCCCTTTTTGCTACTGTCTTTGTTTTGCATTGATTTTGAGCCTGAAAATGGAAAATGTATTTGATTAGATTTCATCCACAATCAAAGTGAAACACGAGTATATGAAAAAAGATTAAGGCTATGTATTGTTTCTCTATGCAATATATTAGTTACTCTTGAGACTTATATTTTGTCATTATGTTTGGTCATTTTTTATAGGTAAGACTCACTTCATTCAAGCATCTTGCTACTATGTTTCAAAGGTAAGGATCTCATGTCTTTCATGAATATTGTCTTTAGTACTATTCATAAATTACTAACTCATAATTTTAATGATATTATGTTTAGTTTTTCTTTATAAATCCTTAAGCTAATTACATATAGTTTATGTTGAGCTCTAACATGTGGTGCAATTGACTAACAATTAGTTTAGGGATTTGTTTGATATTTATGACCTTTATTGAAATTTCAAAGTTGGAGTAAAAGATGTTTACCTTGAATGCGAATGTGATATCAGCCATATGCAAGAAAGAAGGAGCAATAGGATTTGAGAAAAGCATACACATACTAATGAAGCCTATACCACCAATAGCAGACAAAAAAGTTAATTAACATGGTATAAGTTTTGAAAGGTTTTTCTGCATATGTAATATAGAATACACAAATCCTATTGCACAATTTATGACCTTTAGTGAAGCATGAAAAAAGTAAAGCCATACATTTTGTTTTGTTTTTTACAAGAAGCCATTGTAAGTGCACTAGTTCATCCTCATGTTTTAATAATTGTCAAAACACATGAAAATAGGATTGAACATATTTTGGCAACATTACAAATGACTTGACAACAAAGAACTATTTTCTAAACTTTGAAAAACTGACTTTTAGGTATTTTGTATCGATACATACATAGTTGTATCGATACATATGTCCTGAAATTAGTTCTGTTTGATTTTGTGCATTTTGTATCGATACATATATTGTCTGTATCGATACAAAAGTGGTCTCTCAGAGACAGAACATCATCTGTGTATCGAAGCATGCTTGCATGTATCGATACACATTTGTATGTTCTCAAAATCCAGAAAACTCATGATGTATCGAATCATGCTTGCATGCTTCGATACATATCAGTCAAGATTTCAAGATTCTGATATTTGTATCGATACACACCCGTGTTTGTATTGATACAAAGGTCAATTTTTCCATTTTTTAACGTTGGTCAAAGCATTTGTATCGATACAAATGATCATTTGTATCGATACATGTATGAAAAATTATGCCTAAATTTGCTCATTCTATTTTCTCTTTAAATAGGAATGTGTGTGATCTTTGTAAACAACACAACAGAGAGAAAACTAGTGTGAAAGATCAGAAAACGCTTTGGGTACAAATTGAGTGAGAATTTGCATCAAAGGTTTGATTCAACACAAGTTCATCATCTTCATCAAGTTTGCAATCAAAATTGGATTTGAGTATTGGATCAATTCAATAGAAACTGCAGATTTGTGTGATAACGTTCGATACGGTTCGCGGTGAATCAGAATCGTGATCGGGTTGAATTGCGTTGAAGGTTCTAGTGTTTCTCTCAAGTGATTCAAGATCGTGCGTGTCTTGAAGGATTCGACAACAAGGAACGAAGGACTCAGCTGGACGATTGGGTGCGGTTTGGCACAAGGTGAATCGTTGGAATCAGAGGGTGAAGTTTCGTTGGGTGTCGAGGTTATTCGCATTAGTTTACATTTTGTCTTGCTATAGGATTATAGATTTCAATTGTAAACTGTGCACTGTTTGTTCATCAAGTTTTTGATCTATAAACTCTCAAATAACCCGTTTGGTTATTTGGGGGGAGACGTACTCGGATAAACGCGTGGACGACGCCCAATCCGGGGAACTCCCTAATCACATCGTGTGTCTCTCTTTATCTCTCTCTTTTAATTTCGTTAATTTCGTTAAATTGATTAATCGATTGAATTTTTGTTGTTCGTATTGGTTCACAAAAATTCAATTGGTTCTTGCTTGATTGTGATTGAACTTGAAATATCAAACCATATAACTTGCTTGGGACTGTTTTTGTTAATCAAATTAAATTTGAATATCTTGCGTTAAGCATTCGATAATTTTCCTAATTCGTTCAAGGCGATACTATCTTTCCTTTGGTCAAAAGGTGCAAAGTAGACTACCGATCCGGTGGTGCTTCCGCGCATTGTTTTTAATCAAATTTATTTTTTAAAATTGCCGTTGATTAAAGAAGCCACTTATTCAACCCCCCCTTCTAAGTGGTAGCCTAGTAGTCTAACAGCCATACATTCTATATTAGTGTTTTTCTTCATTTCCTTAATATGTGATTTCATGTCACTTGACTTTTGTTGATAGTCATTGCAAAACAAACTCACAAAGGGAATCGTCGCTTATACACAAACATTTAAATAATTAACATAATACAGTATCATGAACATAGAATAAACATTTATTAATTTCCACATCGACAAATATTTCTCAACGCATGGACTATTTCTTTTTGCAATTTATTATGTTACTTAGACTTAAGTTTTGTGATTAATTTTTTTTCTATATTTTATTATAGGTGATACTCATTTCTTTCAAAAATCTTGCTTGTGTTCCACAAAGGTAAAAGAAATATTTTTCTATTAAGTTCAGTTTGATATTTATTTTTTATTGTTGTTTTTCTATAAAAGCATAATTACATAATATTTCATTAGTGAATAGTCACAAAAAAAAATGCTATTATATACAATGACATACACATTAATCAATAATCTTAACGAAGTGGAAACTTAATAACTCCCTCATATTCTCTAATAGGTAAGTAAATTTATAGTTTCAGTTTGAAATTTATGACCTGTAATGGTACTAAAATGTATAAAGGAAATAGAAGCTTAAATGAGGATAATTGTCATAATTGTCATAGAACTTTAAACAAACAGTTGCAGTACAATAGAAATGAGATGTGAAAAGAGAGTTTGAGGGAGAAGAATAACAACTTCACCAATCACATAACTCACAATATACTCCTATTACCATATTAATAGTAACTCATTTCTTCACATGGTCTTATTTCTTGGGCTTAAGATGACTAACTCTTTATTTGGGCCTATCCAATTTGGTGGGTTCATTACAATACATCCCCCTTTAAAACCAACCTTGTCCTCAAGGTTGTAGAAACTGCACTTAGCACAAATTTTACCCGGATCCCATTGCTTGAACTTGAAGGACCACATTGTTTTACACATTTCCAATTGCTGACCGGGATCCCATTGTTTGAAGTGAGCACACGAAATTAGAAACTGATTACAAATGGTCCAAATGGATTTCTTCACCACCTCAGTTAAGAAAATTTGAGAATTCAAACTATCAACTTCAAGAGGATCCATAATTTGAACATGGTAAAATTCCAATGCATCACTCCATGATGATGACAGAAGCATCTTCTTGTGCCTAATTCTTTCCATCATTTCAACTTCAACAACTTTGATGCCACAAATGATTTCCTCAATGCAAAGCATATTTATGAACAAACAAGAAGTCAATGCATCATTGATCATTACATTACCATCCCCTTTAAAACCAACCTTGTCCTCAAGGTTGAAGTGAAGATAAAGTTGTTGAATGAGAATAGTAACTCCTAAAGTAAGCTCCAAGTTACGCATGCCTTCACGTTCTCTAAGCATTTTAACAAGCTTGTGTCCCATATCCACTAATCCACACCATACATAGAACCAATATGGAGGTAATGCCAAAACAAAAACCATAAAAATCTCTTTGTACCAAAAGTCAAGGTAACTAATAAGCATGGTGGCAACATAAACTTCATGGAATATATAAAAGTGCTTGACAAATGGGGAGTCTTGCATCTGTGCAAAGGATATCTTCATAACAATTTGGCAAACCCAAGCTATATGCCAATCAAAGACATGATAGTCATTATAGTAGGAATAAGTCACCCAAGTGCCACAAACCCCATATTCCATAAGTTCCTGGTTTTGTAGATTTCGTTGGCTAGGATCATAACAGGATATGTAAAGAATCACATCTTCATACAAGCTATTAGTGTGATTGGCCAGTAACATGTCTAAATGGCTCCTCATGTCAAAAATTTGTATTCCTTTCCAATATTGTACTGCCAATAATTTCTTATGCATAATAACACTTGTCTTGTGAAGTTGTAGTGTATGTGACACTTGTTTCTTTGTCCCACTACTAATGAATAATTCCCAAAACATAATAGCAATATATGGTATGGTTAGTCCAAAAAGTTGTTTATCAACCAACAAAGCTAATAAAATTGTGACACTCTTGACAATAATTTGCAGCAAATAGCCATTTATCCAAACATGATAACCAAAGGAATATGTAATTAGTGTAGAAAAGCAACTATAATCACCAACCTCAGCTAGCTTAGTCAAGCCAAAAGTAACAACAAAAGGACCAAATGAGAGGCCATTGACAATCCTCCAGTTCAGAATTTTTGAGAAAATATACTTGACAATTTGAAAATCTTGGATAAAAGGGATATGAGCTATGGAATGAGTAGCACACCAATTTGCAGTAATGAAGTTATGGTATGTGTTGGCACTCTTATCAAGAATCCACTCTGTAACAGAGAACAAGTCCCCTTCCAATGCAATTCCATAATCATGGGCTATAAATGTATCAACCATTAAAACAACTATGTCAATTGCTAACCATAATACACAATCATGCATAAGCTTCTCCCATGGTGAAGTTGTAGTCCACATGACAAAGGTTTTGGTCACATGATCAGCAAGAGGCAAATTGGGTTCATTACTACAACCATGAATTGCACATGAATCAATCAAAAAGATAACCCCACAAACATGTTGAACAAAGACACTCTTTACTACCAAATCATATACATCGAGAACATGATTGATACCACCCCATTGTATACCAACTTTAATGTTATGGTTAAGAAGGAATTCAGTTGGATTCATACTGTAATTTCTCAGCAAATGAAAAAACAACACCAAGCCTAATATGTTGAAACTATGTTGAGCATACATAGAGCTAGTGTGAGACCAAGTAATCTTGTTTCTATGAGGCAAATAATCAAACAGCTTCTGTGCATCAAGACTAATGAAAAAGGAAGGATATACCTCAAGCACAATCAATGTCGGAAGTAAAACATTTTCTGGTGGCTTCGGTGGCGGTGGAGAATTTGCTAAGGCATTGTGAGTCAAATCTGGTGGTTTGGGTAGTGGTGGAATAAACACTGGTTGAGATGACAATTTCACAATTAATTGATTGGGACGAGGAATCATAACAGTGAAACTCCTTAAATCGACCGGAAGTGCTAAATTTTGCGTTTCGACAAAACAGGTGATACGCTTGCAGAATGGACTTGAGAAAGAATAGCTCACGTCGTGGTTGAGATGAGGTGTACGAACAAGGGAATTGCTGATAATTTCACACATCGGTGTCCCGACTTCCACCGTGAATTTTCTCACCTCAGCAGAATCATCAGCGATGGATTGTTCTTCAAACGGTTCCGTGGAGGGAACAAAATCCTTCGACACCTGAAGTGCAACTGTCAACGAATTTGAAGCATCAATTGGTTCCATTGACGGAAAAGTTACATCAGAAATTGGAAGCGCATCGATCGCCAATCCATTAGCGTCAATCTCCTCTTGCAATAATTTCTGCTCACGAACAGAAGGAACCTCGATTTGTTTTGCAAATGAACGAAATTCACCATGCATCAACAAATTAACATTCAATAATTCTGAAGTTGGGATGTTGTTGTGTGAGTTCGCTGCACCATGGGAAGAGATCGGCGAGCAGTTGTATTGTTGAAGTAGAATCTCCAATT
This sequence comes from Trifolium repens, assembly GCA_030408175.1. Taxonomy (NCBI): domain Eukaryota; kingdom Viridiplantae; phylum Streptophyta; class Magnoliopsida; order Fabales; family Fabaceae; genus Trifolium; species Trifolium repens. Next base: position 40,808,929 of record CP125846.1, read on the forward strand.
GAGCCATGATTTTGCCGAAAACAGCGTCGCTGCGGGCGTGCATTTCATCAATCTTCTTCCATCGATCGTTGTTGGTGATGTTCAAATACTCTGCCATGGTGACAATGAAAGCACCAATGTAATGGTACTAAAATGTATAAAGGAAATAGAAGCTTAAATGAGGATAATTGTCATAATTGTCATAGAACTTTAAACAAACAGTTGCAGTACAATAGAAATGAGATGTGAAAAGAGAGTTTGAGGGAGAAGAATAACAACTTCACCAATCACATAACTCACAATATACTCCTATTACCATATTAATAGTAATTCATTTCTTCACATGGTCTTATTTCTTGGGCTTAAGATGACTAACTCTTTATTTGGGCCTATCCAATTTGGTGGGTTCATTACATGACCTTAATTGAAAAAATCTTTCAATGTGTTCCAAAATTATATATTCTTTCAAGTTTGGAGTAAAAGATGTTTACCTTGAATGCTAATGTGATAGCAGCTATGGCCAAGAAAGGAGGGAGCAGCATACACCACTAATGGAACCTACACCACCAATAAAGGGCAGTGAGACAACCGTTAAAGAATATCCTTAATTATTTAAACTTTTTTTTTTTTGAATGATAATTATTTAAACTTGAGTACAAAGATATGCAATCAGAATTTAAAATCTTTACTTTCTCACTTGACACCCTGATACTTCTAAGATTCCTCATTATTTGATAGGTGATATAGTTATAGAAAGGCATATATAAAGGTAACTCCCTTCTAACTGCCATAATTTTGCTCTTTGTTTACAAAACAAATAGTCTAAAAATAAGATAGAAATAGGAAATTAAGGTAACCTCAAAGATTTGCTGAAACTAAAATATCAAAATCTTTTACTCAAAGACAATCTCCTACTAGATAAACATTATACCATAACTAGAAAAAGGGCTACCAACTATTCACTTTCCTCCTTTAACTCAAATACATATAAACCTAGAAAACTTTGAATTTGACACTTAAGTGATGATGATGATAGACCCATCAAAACATATACCACAACATAGAAATTAATATTTTCCATAGACATAACATAAAAATATCCAAGAAGAACTAACATATAATTTGAATCATTTGTTGATGTAACTTTAACTCAAATACATAAACCTAGAATTTTTTTTAATTAACTATGTTTTTTATGTGAGCTATTGTACTATGTTTTTCATGTGCAGCATGTATGTGTTAGTCATGCCGTGTTACCAATGAATTTTTTCAAAAACTAAATATCCTTTAATTAACTTAAAAATTTCATCAAAAGATCATTTGTGAATTAGAAAAATTGACAAGAGAAATTGTTAAAATCACAGTATATGCAAATATATTTCCTCTAAAAGAAATAAACAGAACCATATAAAAACGAGTGATTAACACGTACCTTTGGCTACAACAGAAACATGTTTGTGGGTGGCTTGAAGCTCCGGCAATGGAAGTTCAACATGGCTAAAACAGAAGAAAAACATATCATCTTTACATTGGAGGGAAAAGAAGAGTGAAATTGAGCCAGAATAATATGAAAGATTACCGTCAAACATTATTCCTCGCGGCGGTGACGACTTCCATAACGGTGGCCGCCGAAAACAGTACCCGATCGTGAAATAAAGAAGTCCGATGGTTAGTACATATGATGATGATTACAGTTTTGGTACTAAAGTCTACACAAAATTGCTCAGATGTGGTTGAAAATGGAGCTATTGACGTGGATGATTTGGTAATAAACAAGAATAGTCTTTTGGGGAAGAGAGACTTGAGGAGATAATGAAAACGAGGTTCTTTTGGTGAGAAGAGGTCTACCTCGCCGGTGGGTGTCAGAGGTAAGTATGCGGCGGCGTGTGAGGAGGCGAGGAGGGAGAGCGCATCATCATTGTTACAGAATTTGGGTATTATGGTTATTACAAATGAAAATGCATAGGAAGAAGGCTATGGGTTAATGAGAGTTATTGGGCTTAGCGCAAGTCTGGTTAGTTCAAGTGGTGTATACCTAAAATAGTGGTGTGAATAATATTATGTTCAAAATTACATTTTTTTAATTAAATTTGATAAAGCAATTTCTTTCTTTTGTGTGTTGTTTTGCAATTACTATCAACAAAAGTCAAGGTTAAACATTAACATGTATGTTTGTATCTTCCTAGACCTATTTTTATACAGTGAGTTATATGTTTTTGTTGTGGTGCTAAAGTTTGACCCGGTTTAACGATTTCGATAATTGACTTTAGTGAACAAACAAAAACAACTATGATTATTGTTGTGTATCCTGAAAATTTTCAAAAAATATATATAATTGCTAACTTATTTGTTTGTACATCCATTCTATTATATATTAAATCTCATTTGTAATTATTTTTGTTTATTTCCAAATAATTACAATTGTTTTAGACATTTTTATCTAACTATTATATCATGTTTGTTAAATATTTAATTAAAAAAAATCAGTCCGTGCAATGCACGGGTCAAAATACTAGTTAATATACAATAGGGTATACTGATTATTTACTCTAAGTGTGCAGATATATAAGCTAAAATTTTATATTCAATATGAGTACATTTGAAGCTCTGAAATGGGAAGCAAATTCTGACCAGAACATGCTCATCAGAAGATGCAAGGTCAAGTCGCGTCAGAAGCTGCATATCAGAAACTACGTTATCAGAAGCTGTGTTTTTGAATACATCATGTTCTGATACATGCAGTGAGAGCCATTTTGTCAGAAGAACATTCTCTGCTACAATGATTGAAATTCATCATCTTCTGACAACCCAAAAGCTGGAGAATCAACCTAATCCTCAGAATAGTGACGTTAGTACTATTGTACGAACTTATTACCGGATTTGGACGAATCTTTATTCCCAAGTTTGTTCGTACACAAAGGTTGCCTGATATGGTTAAAAGATCGTACTATTTCCAGCTGACGAAATCTCACTGCAACGGATTCAAATTCAAGACGCTCCACCCTCTACTATAAATACGAGTGGAATTGAAGTTTTTGTGTACAACAACATTGAACAATTTTGAACGAGCTGTTACTCTGCCAAAATCATCCTATGCACAAAAACAACTAGAATACAACTTGAACTCATTTGAATATCCAAGACTCAAGCTTCAGCTTCTGAATCATACAGTAGTTGAACCTTAGATTTCTTTTGTTAGGATTCTAAGTTAAGTCTTGTCATTGAGTTGTATTTACTTATTCTTATTGAACATTGATTTGTATATTAGTGTTCATATACGCTGTTTTTCTTGTAAGTTGTTTGAAGTATCTTGCGTGTGTGCTTGAGCAAATGAAGTCTCTTGTAAGTGTTACTTGAGCATTGTAAGTCTCTTGCCTGTGTGCTTGAGCATTGTAATCTTTTGTGATTATTAGTGAACTCCCTTGGAAGTGCAAGGGGACTGAACGTACTCTCGGTTTGTGAGAGGAACCAGTATAAAAACTTTGTCTCTACCTTTCTCTCACTCTCTTACTCTTTCTTAGTCGTTGTTTGATTGTGTTTTGTTTTTCTAACCGCTGCAAACTCTGATAAGTTTTATTACTTTGAAGAAATTTTCAAACTACCCAAAACACAATTCAACCCCCTTTCTTGTGTTTTTCACACCTTCATGACACACATCGTGCTGCGATGCAAAGATTTTCTTCAGATTTATTTCTTCTGATTTCTTGGCGAATAAGCAGCTCCCATCGTGGCACGATGGGAGCCATCGTGCTGCGATGGAATGCTAATTTTCTTCACTTTTTGGGCTTTTTCTTGTCTTTTTACATCTTGGACTCTGTCTTGATGCTTTTTCCTGCTTTTGTAGGTTTTCCTTCGTATTTGGGTCTGTCTTGGTCATTTTATTACTAATAATAATACTAAAAATACCGTAGAAATTCCTGTCATTAGTCATCCGCTATTTTTGTCAAACAGAGCCTATATAAGTACTTTTTAGTCATGATTTTAATCTCTACTTTTCATTCAACTCGTGTATATTATTCAAAATTTTATGTTTTTTTATGCGGTCATGTTTAATACATTCTATGAATCTCTCTTGAAAAAATTTAAATTTTTTTAACAAGAGATGAATTAAATATGATTTTTTTTGTTTTTTACACATAAAAATTCATAAATAATTTATCTTATATTAAAAAAATTTAAATTTTTATCGGAGATGTTTTTATAATATTATAAAAATGAATACAAAAAATCATTCAATAATGTGAAAATATACAAAAGTTTGATTAAAAGAATGGATCAAAAATTGTGATAGAAAATTTTTCAGAGACAAAAATTATGAAACTATTTACTTATAATTTTTTTTTCGGGCTTTTTGCTCACAAAAAAAATTGTAACTTTTTTTATTCGGATAAAAACAATTTATTTAATATTTTTATTATTGCTGATTACACATTGGCCCAGGTATATACCCATTGGCCCGGTTCATAACCCGACCCATATAATGAGATTTTTAGGGTTCCGCGTTTTACAAAACGCAGCACTATAAATACCTAAACGAGTGTTTTGTATTCTCAGATTCAGTTCACTGCTTCGGAAAATTGCCATCGTTCACAGAAGCTTGAGAGCGTAGCGTTCATCAATCATCCAACATGAGAGCTAAGGTAATTCATCTTTTTTCGATTGATTCCCGTTTCAATCTTCTAGCGGATTAGGCACAATTATGATATGGTTTAGGTTTAATGTTTGATCTGGAACTGGAAATGTTTTTTTCTTTTTCAATGCTGGTTTTTCATCAGAGAAATGATTAGAATCAATGGTGTATTTGTTGTTAATGGTAGAAGCATGATTATTGTCTAATTTTGTTTGTTTCAATTTGATGATTTTTGTTGGATTAAATATGCTTTGTAAAGTTTTATTGTTACAACCCAGCTTTTTAGAATCTAAAATTGATCAAAATTTTAGTAATTAATAATTTCATGGTTTTGATTTTGGTTTTGGAAATTGTTCTTGTTCTTAATTAGAGTTGCCTTGGTCAGAAATAGAGTGCAAATTATATTAAATAGAGTGGAAATTGTTCTTAATTTTATGCTGTGTATTTGTGTGATTTCTTAAGGAATGAAATAAGTTCATCTCCGAATAGGAATTTTGTGATTTATCAAGGAAGGAAATTAGGTTTATCTTTGAATAATATAATATTTACTTGTATTAATGAAATCATTTTGAAACATTGTTGAATGATACTATGATTTGGCTCAACCTTATGTCTTGTATTTTGAGGACATCAAGCTGTCACAGGCTGATCGGGCCTGGTTTATGCAGTTCTGTGGAGAGAATTAAATGCATGATGTTCATTTCTGTTTGAGTTAGAAGATAATGCAGAAAAATGCAACTTTCTTGATAGCCATTGTTAGTGTTTAGTGTAGTCTTGGTGCAAGTTTGTTTGCAAAAACCATGAACATTGCTTCATCACATTCACAGTATCATGTTTAGCAAATGATGTGTATACTTTTCTTTTGTGGTTGTCTTGAGTTTTTTCTAACTCAATGATGTTATGTATCAGTGGAAGAAGAAGCGCATGAGGAGGTTGAAGAGGAAGCGCCGAAAGATGAGACAGAGATCTAAGTAGGTGCATGGGCAGGTGACGAGCTTTCCATCTTGCTTGATGGCTTCATGACATGAGCCAGTTCTGGTCTAATGATCTTGAGGCTTGATTGAGAGGGGAAGTTTCTATCGAGACATAGTTTAGTTGTGTTGGTCTAAGACAATCTTTTTTGAGTGTTTTGTAGTATCGGTGCATGTACTGGTTTGGTATACTTACTGATATTTATATTTATGTCTTTTATATAAGCATTTTAAGACTTGCATGAAAATGTTATCCCTCTATTTATGCTTCAGTTTGCCCTTTTATTTTGTTGTTGATAAAATCAGTTTACCCTTAAATCGTTAGGCATATCAAATCATGTTTTATGACATCCTATATAATATGATATGCCTTCACTGTGTTTGCTTAAAATATGACTTTTCTTTCTCATTTTTGTGATGAATTAAATTAATGAAAGTCATGTGGATAAGGGGTATAACTTGGTAGCTGTGAGACTATTTTTATGTGTATTTGGAAATATATATGAAATTATTTGCTGAAGCTTTGCCACCCTCTTCCTATGGGAAAATTAAAGCCTCTGGATGGACATTTTCTGCACCTTGTCCACTTTTGAAGCATGTGGCTTTTTTTTTTGTTAACACTTCTAATCTAAATAGTTTTAACTGTGGTTATGTACCAAAATTTTTTGTTGATAGAGAATCACAGTAGATTTGCCAATGAATCATGGAATATGATTTGTACCATTTTCATGTGAACTTGGAAATATATATATATATATATATATATATGATGAGGTTCGAACCCGGGATCTCCCTATTATATGGGAGTTTAATTTCCAGTGGATTACCACTTCAACTAAGACAAAAGTATGATGAATTATGTGCTTATGCTTCACCATCCTCTTCCTATCGACAAAGTTAAGTCCTTGAGGGACATTTTTGCGCCTTGTCCACTTTGTTGTGATGTAATTAACTCTAGTAGATGTGGGATTTGAATTAGTCTTAGGCATATTCATCTCTTTATAATACTTTCAAACAAAAGAAAATGTTAGTAAAGTATTTTCCTTTCATCCTGTGCAAAAAATTCCTTCAAAATAGGTGAAGAATTTCATTCTCATTTCATTTTTTTGCTATATAAGGGTGTGTTTGGTTTGATGGAAAGAAAGAGGGAGGAAAGAAAATTATGAAAACTTATAAATGAATTTGGATTAAAATTAGTTCTGATTCATTTATTAGTTTTTGTAATTTTCGTTTCTCTTTTTTTTTTTTCCTATCATACCAAACACACTACAAGTGCTTCCATTCCATTTGCTCTCAACTATTATTGTTGTTAACTCTCAAGGGATGGAGGTGTGATTTAGGGCAAGTCTAATTTCTAATTTTTTTTTGAGGAAATATGCTGCCTAAATAATTGAATGTTACTCTTATCCCTTTATTTCCTTTTGTCTTGATCGAGGTTGCTTCACTTCAAATTTTCAAGATAAAAAATAATAGTAGGCAAAGGAACTTTGCTCTTTAGGCCCCTCTTGTTGCTCTCAGGTTCTCCAAAAATTCCAAAATACCCCTAATTTTGAGGATAGGGTAGTTTGGATTGTACAATTCAAAATGCATTTTGTTTCGGATTATAGGTTCCCAAAATGCTAAACTTCGTATCGTACCTTCTGATTATACCTTTTATATCTGATAAAGACATAAAGTTAATTGTGGCATAGCCTTTTTTGTGGCATACAACACTACAAACCATTCTAACAACAACGAGTTATGGAAGAAGAATAATAGCAGTGATTAATTGATAAATCTGTAACCACTAACAGGAAAAGAAGACAAACTGATCCAAAACACAACCTATTGACTAAACATAAAACCACATACTACAACCAAACGGCAAAGAGGCATGACTAACAGAGCACCACCGAGGGACCCTGCTACTGCATCAAAAAAAATTGGCAGCAATGGAAGAAGAATCTTCATTTGATTACCGATTTACTTTTGTACAGTTACAACATTGACTTCCATGAATTCAATTCATGACGGAGAAATTATGAATTGCTTCCATGTATTCAATTCACGGTGTAGGAACTGCAGCAAGACAAGAGCTTGTGTTCCGAATTCACCCTAAATTTCGGACTCTATGCTCCAAATTCAGTGTTTGAAGTTGTCATCCGAATTCAACCTCCATTTGGTACTTTTTCCTGAAACACTTGAGATGAGTTGCGTAAGCTTGTTCTTTCACTTGAGTTGTAACCAAATGAAACACAGAAGAATCATGTTATGTTTGTAAAGTCACCCTTTGAAAAGCTCAGTTCCTTGATTCACATTGAAAAGCTCATGTTATGTTTGTATAGAATCATTGCCCGCAAGGAGAAATACTTAGATAGGCACAAGCCTAAATGATAAATATTTAGGCACATTCACACAACTAAAAATATTTAAAGATAAATTAATTGAGTGATGTGATTGATTTATTTTTCTTTTAAATTTTTTTCATCTATGAGTGTGCCCAAATATTTACATTTAGGCTTGTGCCTATGTAAGTGTTTCTCTACCTACAAGATATGCACCATGATTCACATTGACAGAATCACATGATTCCAAAAAAAAAGAAAAGAAAAGATCATACATAGCTCGAATGGTGAAGGTATTATGCAAACAAAAGTTAACTTCGAAATATGCGTTCCGAATTAATCAAGTTCGGAAGATGGCTTCCGAAAACGAGCTCTATATGTGTTACTAAATATGTTGTTGTGCAAATGATTTTTGAGGGAAGCTTGTTTGTTATTAATGGTCATGATGTTGTTGAACAAGATTTTGTCTCCTACTCGGAGAGGAAGAGAGATTAACTATTACAATGATGATCGCCAACGATGAATGAGTATGTTAAGGGTGAAAATTACCCAAGATAGGTTACGTTCCAAAATTACATAATTTCGGATCCTAAATTCCGAATTCTTCTTAAGGGCATTTTGATCAGAACGAGGAGCCTAAGGAGCAATGGAGAGGGCCTAAAGAGCAAATTTCTAGTCAAAGAAAGGGGATATAGTGTACCATAGCATCGGTCAAATTAAAAAAAGAATGTATACCATTACATCACTTCATGAACTTAGCCCAACACGATATTCTTCATGGAATTTTTCTCCTCCCCCTCCCCCACATGTTTATCTTCTCTCCCCGAAAAATTCTTTTTTGCTCTTGTTTTAAAATTTTGAAATGCGTTTTCTAAAATTTTTCTAGTTCAAATATTAATTTTAACGACAAAAAAGTTTCAAATCTTTTTGGAAAACGGTTCCAAAGGTTTTTAATAAAGGCAAAAATAGATTTTCCGAGGAAAGAAAAGACGTAGAGGTGGGGGCAAGAGAATTATTTTTCTTCATGCATGCTTGAATAAATTTGGCATATAATATCCTTGCTAGTGAAAATGCCAAAGTCAAAAGTTGGAACCGTATTACGAGGATCATCCAAAATATTGTCAAAATCAAAGTACATATAATGTACTCAATTGTTTCTCAATATATGATCTGGCAACACCCAAAACTGAGACCTAAACGCCACAAAAAAATACGAGACAGTCTACTACTAAGTAGAACAGTAGAACAACAATTGTGGTTTATGGTTGATATTGCATCAATAGTTGGTGATCTCTTGGATTTTGTCGTTAAGAAAAAACATGGTTGCAAATAATATGCACCATGATGCGTGGCTTATTGTTAGCCAACATGTTATTTGATAAAACCTCTAAGAGCATCTTTAATAAGGGTATCAAAAAGAGTTTCATAAACTAATGATTCTTACCTTACTTTTTATTATTATTGGAGTTTCATGACGTGGCATTAGAGGGTATCAAAATTGATGATACGGTATCTTAAATAAAATTGATTACTTGTTAGTAATGTATGATATCCAAGTGGTACCACCATTAGAGCAAAATATGTATGAGTTGTATAAATATTACATGACATTATAGGTATCATTTTTTAGTGATGTATGATACCCAAAATGGTACCACCAATGGTGATGCTCTAACAAACTAACTAAGGATTTATCCTTACTTAATCTAAGTTTAAGTTTAATTTACAAAAAATGTTATTTCACTACTTACACATTTGACCTTTTGCAACATTTTATCGGTAACATTTTTTAAAAATGTTACACACTCCTTCTAATCTTAATAATAATCTTAATAATAATACAGTAAGCACCGTAATACTAATTCGATTCCTTGCTCAGTAAGTACTGTAATACAGTAAGCTTTTTAGTAACATAGGCTTTATGTAACACTTGATAAATGTTACTAAATTGAATTAGTAACATTTTTCTTGATTTAGTAACATTTTTCAAATGATACCAAATCTCAAACTTGTTGTAATGTTTGATAATAGATATTTATTTATATTTTAATAGGAAAAATACAATTAATGATGAGTTTGGATGTTCAAATCAAAACTGTCAAGGGCAAAATGTGATGTAATAGTATTCCCCACCAGAACAGGTAAAAGTGCTAGATTCTTAAAGCATTTAGTGGACACTTCGCAAGTGAAGCATTAGCTCCAGCACAACAATACACTCACTCACCTTGTGGCATTACAGAAATCGGTAGGTTAAAACCATCAACAAGACTAACATCAAAGAAATCTTGTCTATTGTTTGATGCAAGAGTGAATTCAACTAATGTAACTAGTGCGATTTCACCAGCTCCATTGCATGGTATTTGACAAACATGTGAATTTTTCCATTGGAGGACTTGCTCTTATTGCTCTATTGCGTTTCATGTAGCAGAATACATGTGAATTTTATACTTTTCACAAGACATTTGGATCCATCATCACCATGTAGCTAAGAAAGTCTACATGAGTCATGTCATTATGGTAAAATATTAAAACAAAGCTTTGTGACTGTGTGTATACACCTCGATTTATACTGAAGTACAGAACGTCATTTCACATCCATTGGAATGACTCACATTTTAACTGTATCTCAGAATGTAAACTATCTATCTAACCACCATCAGTGGCAGATCAAATGTTTTGTATTATTGCCTTAAAAAATAAATTCAACCACTCTACAATAAGTCACTCAATGTCAAGATCCTGTTCCTGTGCCCGATTTCTGCTGCATAACAATCACTCAGTATGATCAGCACTCTCTTTTGTGAAAATCCAAAAATGGGATTTAAAAAGCTAACTTGCTAAGTATTACTTCTGTTAACAATTTAGTGGCATTTTTAAGTCACATTAAGGTCTAACTTATCAAGTTAGCTATGTATGTATGTATTAAGTGTATTTCTAAAGCACTTCTAAGAAAATAAAAGGCAAGGGTTAATAACATGACAAATTTGAGCATTTGTACTTGCGTTAAATGATATATTTCATCAGGAGAGTGTAATAATATGCAAATAGCAGATAAGAAATTTGAGTTCCAAGAAGCATATAAACCAACGACATGTATATTACAAAATTATTGCAAAATCTAAGAATCCTCAATTAATAAAGGGTCTGTTTGGATTAGCTTATTTTTGAGCTTATGCAAACAACTTATACAATTTTTATGTATTATTATAAGTTTGTCAAGGTAGTTTATGATAAAATAGCTTATAAAAATACAATTTTCACTAGTGTGAACTTGTAAAATAGCATAAAGCCTAATTTATATTGCATAAGCTCAAAAATAAGCTAATTCAAACGGGCCCAAAAGTTGTGTTAAATTTAAAGCACGAGTGAGAGCATAGTCGGGAACTTAGTTTCACTAGAATTTTCAAGCAAAATTTCAAGCATTCAGGAACTTAGTTTCACTAGATATTCAACAATATTTAAGAATACCAAGTACTCAAACCTAGAAAGATACTTTCATAACTGAAAGAGGTAAAATCCCTACTTACATTTTTTCTTATATATATATATATATATATCTACCCGGTTAACTCCTTGAGGTCGTATTGCATAGAAAGTCTTTCAACAGTACTTTGACTCATAACCCCTTTTGAATATAACTCTTTCAACAGGTTAGCTGCTAAATCCATTTCTTCTTCAAAAGCAAGCCCTTCAACAAGAATGGTATAGGTTAACTCATTAGGCATGCATCCTTTGTTGACCATCATCTGTAATATCTCTATCGACAACCCTATTAGTTGAGATTTGCAAAATCCAAGTATAAGTGTATTGTAGTTATCAACATGAGGAAGATAGTGATGTTCTAACAAAATCCCGAATATCTCGAGAGCCTCATCAAGCATTCCTTCCCTAAACATTCCTCTTAACAAAGACGAGTAAGTATAAGAATCTGGTGTAAATCCATGCATTGTCATTTCATATAATAACTGAAAAGTTGGATACATATTCCCTTTGCAACACAAGAATCTGATCACTTTCTTGTAGAAATCATTAATAGGGTACTTTTGTTCTCTGCCTAGTTTTTCAATTATTAAGAAAGCCTCCTTCACCTTCCCTTGCTCACAAAGCAAGGCAATAGCACTGTATGTTCCTGGATTAAGTACAAGGCGTTGATTAATCATTCGGTCTAGACACTGAACTACAAGATCCACCTTCCCTTCCTTGCAGAGACGAGCAATAATCGGATTATAGGTATCAGCAGTCCCCTTGATTCCACTTCTTGTCATTTCATTTAAAACTTTGAAAGCCTGTTCAATTCTTCCGTCGATAGAAAGACAAGTGATCAATATGTTGTATGTAACTATAGAAGGTGCCTGACCCCCTCTTTCCATATCTGCTAAAAGCTTGTCCGCTTCCTCCCATCGCCCTTCATAGCACAAACTCCTTAACAAAATGTTATGACTGACAACATTAGGTTTAAACCCTTTTTCCGGCAACTCTCTGAAAAACTTAATAGCTTCTTCAGTTCTACCTTCCTTACACAACCCCGTCAACAACACATTATAGCTAAACAAATTCGGCTTACCACCCTTTTCTATTATGTCATCTAGCATACTCATTGCTTCATCTACCCCCCTTTCCTTGTAAGCAGCATCAAGCAAGATAGAATATGTAACTTCATTTGGAACAAGACCCTTCTTTATCAACCTATCTAAAAGATGCTTACACTTGTTCAATTTCCCAAAAGTACAAAGTCCTTTAACCAAAATGTTATAGACATTAGTACTAGTTGGAAAACCATTCCCTTCCATTTTTTCAACCAATTGCATCGCGTACCCAACATTACCTCTCCTACACAAATAAGTAACCAAAAATGCATATGAATCATCATCAGGCATAATACCTGAACTTACCATAATCTCCATACACCTAACAGCTTTTTTAGCTTTACTAAACTTACAAAGATCATACAAAAGCTGAGTTGCTTGAGTTACCTCAGGTTTATGACCCATACCAACCATGCGCTCTAACTGATGAAATGCTTCATTGATTCTAATTTCTTTGCTCTTTAGGTCATTTTCTCCATCTTTCCAATGGGGCAGTTTAAAAATTGAATCTTTTGAGGGAACACTGATGTGGGTCGAAACCATATCTCTAGATAAACAAATTTTCTTGAAAGGTAAAGTGTTACTGTGAAGATTTGGAAAATGGGTATGCAAGAAACTGCAACCGTTTCTTGTTGACTTTGGATGTAAAATTGAAGCCGGTGAAACTGTGTTCAGTAGTGTGGCCATATGGTTGAACTTGAATGATTTACAACATATAAATCAAAATTACTGAGCTCTGTTCTACTTGGCAATTTTACAAATAGTTGGTGTGCACTTTAACTATAGAGAGAAGGAAAGAGAGACAACAATGAGGAAATTCTCGAATGAACATCTTGTTGTGACAGATTTTTTATCTCGAAAGAGTTGTAGAACACGTCATTTTCATTTTTAAGAAAATTACGGGAATTAATAAAATCTCTTTAAGACCAAGATGGCAAAAAACATTCAACATCCTACTTTTCCACTTTTTACACTCCACATAATCTTCTCTATTTTCTACCTAATAATTCAACACCTCATTCAATTTTTACCCTCTCCGATATTTTTTTCATTCAACACCCTACCACACCACCTTCTCTACCCCACCACTTTTTATTTCATATTCTTATTTAAATTTAAATTTTTGTTTTTTATGATTAAATAAAATTATAATTATCGATTAAAATTAAATTAAAATAATAAAAATTTAACAAGATTAAGATAGTGAAAAACTTGGTTTTTTTTCTGTGTCCAAATCAAATGAACCAAGTCTCTATTTATAGAGAAAAAAAATTACGAATTTTGGTGAAAAAAAAAATAAAAAATTAATTTGCATTGAAATAATTGAGTTCAAAGATAAGATGAGGTAAAAATATCGCGAGCCAATCAGAAGCTGCCACCTGCCCCACAGCCTTCTCTCTCCGCGTCATTCAACATGTTAACTGGATTCATCTTCTCTTTAAATTCAACATGTTACTCCGATGGTCCATTTTCATTCAACAGTCAGTCAACACCCATTAAACACCCTCATTGCACTTGGTCGGGGATTAATAAAATTTATTATGATATTACATTTTCAAGTTGGTCATTAACTTTCTGAATATTTCAAAAACGACACCAAATTTATTAAATTTTACTCATATTAGTCTTTCAAAAAATATGTTGGAAATTGAGAATAAATAAATAAACTGAAGGACCAAATTGATAGTAAATTTTAAAATATAAGGACTTAATTGATAGTAATCGGTTAAATATAAGGACAAATTTGATAGTTTAATAAAGTCAATAATCTTTTTTTTTTTTTGACAAACATAAATTCATATCATTTCATTATTCAATAGGGTAGTAATACAATGAGGTACCGACTCAATAATATTACGGCTAGACCACGACACCGCTCTTGCTAACGAATGAGCCACCATATTTGCTTGCCGTCTAACAAACTTTACCACAAAGTTAGAATTTAACAGCAAAACATTCTTAATATTACAAATAATAGAACTAAATTCCGAAGCTCCACCGCGTAATGCATGAATAGCATCTACCACACACTTTGAATCTGATTCAAAAATAACTTGTGAGATGCCTCTATACTTTTTAAAATATACCTAAAGTGAGAGACCTATTTAGGAATGCTTTATAGAATTAAGGACTAATTTGGTGGCTTACTCATTAAATTTGTAGACAAATGATAATGTTTTTACAATTTTATCCTTCAATAGAAAGAATGCGTTAATGTATTTATTACTTATGTAAAAAAATATTTATTATAATTAGGGGTATGCTGGTAAAAAAATAATTAATGCTCTTGGAAAATTGAAAAGGGTCTTATAAAAAACGACAAAGAAAATTCTCAAAAGGGTCTTATATTTAAGGACGGATGTAGTATTTTATACTGGATTTTTATATTAGATAGATAAAATAGCAAATATTTATAAACAAACATATATAAAGTGGAGAGATTGGGGTTTGAATCCCATTATATAGTTCGAAATCATCAATTTCGGTATTTTTGGTTGTTAAGCTAGTATCTGTAGACATTTATATTTTTACTACTATGTTTAAAATTTAATTTGTGTTTGCAAATATTTTATTGTTTTAATATTAAAAAATAAATTTATTGTACTTGAGTCTTTAGTTAGCTAATAGTATTTGTGTACCGGATATGCTATGAAGCTCCGATACTCTAAAAATAGTGAAATATTGTGTCTGATACGTACTCGATACCGATACTACTCTGATATGTCCGGATACTCGTATCAAAAAAGTATCGGTTAAATATTTATTTTTAAATAAAAAAATAATATCTGATACATCCTGATACTCGTATCTGAAAAGTATCGGTTAAATTTTTATGTTTAATTAAAAAATAATATCCGATTTGTGTTTCCTAGTGAATGTCAAACTATTATGCCGTTACACGGATAACTAACTATGTCTTTTTTTGGATAGTACTGATGATGTTTTTTGGGATAGTACTAATGATGTCGTTTTTGTATAATACTTAACTTAAGATGTACTGTATAACTTATGATGGATCATTATTTTCTGGGACAATATTAATGAAGCCAAAATACTTAATATTAATGATGTTAATTTATTATCATTATTTTTTGTCTTTTTATTGTTTTGAAGTCACTATGGCATCCTACTATATAACAGATTGTTAAGCATTTTGGCTTATCTCAAAATTCTGGTATAAGAATGGATGCTTTATGCTTTTAATTGGTCAGCTGCAGTTGCTATATAATTGTCAACTATTGCTACAATATGGGCTTGTTGAAGATTTTGATGTCATGACTATTATGTGTCTTTTGAGTTATTATGTGTCTTTAGTTAGGACTGAGAATCCCTTATATGTTGAGTCTTAAATTGTTTTGCTTTTGTGCAAACTTATTGGCTTGTTTGTACTCTCTGTACCATGAACTATTGACGTTATAATAATAATAATTTTTTGTCCTTCAAAAAAAAATTATCATTATTAATATTATTGATTTTAGTGATGTTTATATATTGTGCATTTATATATCTAATTTTAAATTTAATTTTTAAATACGTATCGCGGCAGTATCGGATAGGAATTTTTTTAAAATTTCCATATCGGCGTATCGGTATCTTATAAGTATCGTGTCACGTATCGGAGCTTCATAAAGGATATATATCAGTTATGTAGATAAAAACGGTTAGAATGTGACAAAAATAAAGAACTTATGTTTTGTATTATAGATCTCGCAAGAGCACTAAATTATTATGAAAAATTATATGGTACATTTGATAATTTTTAATATTCGGTAAATAAGGTCATTAAAATAATAATAAATGAATATTTTTTTAAAAGAAATCATGTTTTCTAAATTTCTATCATTAAAAATAGGGTTAATAGGCTTTTACCCCCTGCAAAGTAAGCGAGTTTTGCGTTACCCCCTGCAATTTTTTTCTTTGAGATTACCCCCCTGCAAAATTTATTTTTTTGATTTACCCCCCCTTTTGCTGACGTGGCAGGAAAAAAAACAGAATAACCGATTTAAAAACAACACTTTTTAAATCGGTTGAACAAAATAACCGATTTAAAAAGTGCCACTACTAAAAAATTGCAATTTAGGGAGGGACTCATTTCCCTCACTGTTTGTGACGGATTTGGAGAGGGATTTTTTAAACTTAAATAAAAATTAAATCAGTGAGGGAATTTATGACGGATTCTATTATGTCCAACTCTGTTAAATGTTTGTGGGGGATTTATTGACGAATTGTTTCCCTCTTTAACAATTCCGTAACAAATTCCCTCCCTAATGACTATATACATTTGTGAGGATATTAATTTCCATCACAAACAACATTTTTTTTTATTTCAATATATTTTATTTAGATATTTAAAAGTTTTTAAGTTTTTTTTTTTAAATAAAAAATTGATTGAAAATTTGGTACCAAATTATACAAAACGCATAATCACTATTCACTCGAGCTTCACCGCGAGTTTCATCTCGTGCTTCACCGCAACTTGATCGAGCTTCACCGCAACTTCATCGGAGCTTCATCTTCAATCGCAACTTCATCTTCACCGCAGCTTCATCTTCTCCAGGTAACCAGCTTCTTCTTCATCCCTATTTCCTTTTGTTTTCTGTTTTATCGTCGCCGCTGCATCGGAACGTAAATGCGTTGTTATTACGCCGAAATTTGATTCATGCCCTAATTGAACTTGCAATTGTAAATGAAAACCCTAATTGAACTTGCAATTGTAAATGAAAACCCTAATTGAACTTGTTTTGTTTTTGTTGTGAAATGTTAGTTTGAACTTGTTTCGTTGTTGCTGAAACTAGTTATTTCGGTCATTGTTGCGAGATGTTATTTTGAACTGGTTTCGTTGTTGTTGCTGAAATTTTTAAAACCCCTAATTGAACTTTTGTTGTTGCTGAAATGTATGAATTTATAAAACCCCTAATTAGAAGTTATAATTGATTATATCAAAGAGCATAATGTGACCCTTTCACACAAAATACAACACATATTAGACAGTGTGAAACAGATGGAACCTAAAGAAGAAGAAGATAATCATTGATAGCTTCACCTTTCAATTATCTAGTTTTTTTTGTTTTTGCTATTACTATTATTCAATCGACTTTCAGTGTCCAAAAATGCTCCAAAATGAGGTGTGGAATAATAATATCTGATAATAACTTTTGTTCTTTTGAGACTAACTAGTGTCTTAACCCGTGCAATGCACGGTTTTTACATTTTTCCATTTCATCCAAACAAAACATATTAATATATTAAAAAGTTGAAATACAAATATCATAAATTGATACAAACCAACCAATTTAGCATATTGAAAAGCCATATTAGAACAGTTGCAGAAATTTTGGTGTTAATATTACAGTAATCAATTTAGATATAAATTTATAGTTTCAAATGGATGAATGAAGATGATAACATAAAAAAGATAAAGAAACAAAAAAATAAATTGTAAACATCAAGTAAATTAAAATCGGATCGAACATTAAAACGAATAAGATAAACTTAAGTTTTTTTTTCTGTCGAGTAGCCTAGTGGCTAAAAATTTCACTCTTAAAGTAGATAAGTGGGATGACCGAAATTCGAACCTGGCCACCCTGAATAGATAAACTTAAGTTTAAGATTCAAAAAATTAATTCAAGTTCAACAACAGAATTAATATTTAAATAATTTTGTTATTTTAAATAAATGTTGGAGATATATTATTTGGTGCAAGTATTTTACGTTGGAGCAATATTATTGGATGCTGGTATTTTTTTAATTAAGTGACATAATTTGTCAAAAAAAATAAAAAATTAAGTGACATAAATTTCAAGTTTGAATTTGTTTTATTATTCACCAAGGGCCTATTTGGATTTAGATTATTTTTTAGCTTATAAAATATCTTACGCAAATAAATAGTTTTTTGAACAAATTCATAAGTTTTCAATAACAAAAATTGTGTTTTTATAAGCTGTTTTTTCATAAATTACCTTGAAAAACTTATAATAACACATAAAATTTTATTTATTTGCATAAATTGTTTCAAATAGGCTAAAAAGTAAGCCAATTCAAACGGGTCTAAAAAGAAAACCAAAAAAGAAAGAAAATATTTTTTGAATTTTTTAAAAAAAAAACAGACATAATATTATATTCATACTTTTTTTTTTACACAACTATATTCATACTATTGTATTATTGGGTAGACATCAGTACATCACCTTATACCATAATTGGGTTAAGCCCAATATATCTTTTTAACCCAATTCTATAACCACATCAGTACATCATTTTACTACTAATTTCTATAACGACGTCGTTTTTCAATTTGTTGTTCTTAAATTTGGCCAATTCCTTCGCTCACTCACTTTGTTCATCTTTGTTCCAAACCCTAGGAGAGCTTGCCGCCGCCGTCCATTACCCCGCCATCTCATCTTTGTTCATCTTTTAACCGGTCGTTCTCCGCCATCTCATCCATCTACCGCCGTCGATCTCAAAGTATCTCCCATCTCCTCTATTACCTTCGTGTACAATTTCTTTACCCGGTTTGTGCTTTTTCGTTTGTAAATTTTTACTACTTTTGACAATTTTTTTTCTTTCATGGTATGCAGCACAAGAAGAAAGATATGTCGCTGCTTATGATTTCAGATTTTCAATCAAAGGTAATGTTTTAGTTAATTTTTCAGTCCATTTTCTTCTTCTCTTGTTTTTTTTTTTTATTATTTCAGTTTCATATTCTAGTTAGGGTTTTTCATGTTACTATTTTACAAATATAAATATATATATATATACTGTGTTAGGTTTGATAATCTTCAATCTTTCAGTTGCATTTTTCAGATCTATGGTGTGACTTGAGAGGAAGAGCTTAAATCCTTTGATTTTATTTTAGTAGAATTAATTTCTTTTTTATCAAAGTTGTAGTTTTTTTCTTTTTTATTGTTCCTGAAATTAGTTTCTTTTGTTTCTATAATTTGAACTTAGAGAGATATTATTTTATCTTATAATTTGATTTTTTAACTTATCTATGTTATTAGATCTATGATATCTTTCCATGAATTTACTAATTTACTATCATATCTTTCTGTTGTATTCAATTTAAGCTAGTTTTGGTGTTGTTGCTGCTGTAGTTTTTAACTTTTTATTACTTGGTGTTGTTGTAGTTAGTTGGCTTCTAGTATTGTTATTTAGATTTGAGGTGGTTTATGGTGTTTGTACTTCCTTGATGTGTTCCATGGATTTTAGTTTTGTTAATTTGATTTCAACTTGTTTTTGTAGAGATGGATCATGGTTGAAATTGCAGGGGAAAAAAGATGTAGAGAAAGCTCTCTTCAACATGGTTGAAGTGTTTTTGGCAGGAGAGTAAGAAGAAAGATATGAAGGAAGTATAAATTCACATTCTCTTAGTCCCAAAATATAAGTAAAGATTGATCATCATTAAGTTTATTTGACTAATCTTTTCTTATTTTTTGGGACCGAGAAAGTATTTGCTCAAGAAAATCGATAACAATATAGTTTAAAAAAGTTTGATTCTTTGTCCGAGATTCAACCCACTAAGGAATCGTGGTGCAAATGATAGCAGGGGGATATATTCAGGTGGTATTCAGGTGAGGTCTCATTTGCTAAGATGATTCAATGCATCTAACCCCATTTGGACAAATTGCCTATTTTATTAGAACAGTACGTAGGTAGCTTAAATGTGCCGCACATGAATTACTTTGTGTTGTCTATTTTCCTTATTGTGTGTTAATCATATTTGTGATGTAGATGTTAATTAATAATTTTATATGTTTACCCAATTAACCTTTAAAAAAAATGTTCACCCAATTAATTTTCAAGTTTTTATTTCTGTATAAGATTAGTTTGAGGCAATCTATTGCACTTATATTAGTTTTTTTAAAGAAATATTTATCTTATAACTAATGTACTGATATTTGTATTTGAGGTAATTTATTGCATCTTTAAAATATGTTTGATAGATTGAATCTATTCCTATTTTTTAAATCTTTGGTCATTGATGTATTTCCACCATGTATCACTCTTGTACGTCTATTAATCAAATATTCATCACATTTTCTAAGTTGTCTTCTTCAATTTACCATGTGCAGCTGATTGAGAACACACAAGAAGTGGAGAACCACTTGTTATTGGATTAGTGCTTCGGAGGTAAGCAATTACTACGATAAACTGTTTATTTTTTTTGCATCTGTCTACTTTGATATGATTCCAGTTTAAATTGATGTTAAAGAATGAAACACTTCAACCTACAATATCCTTTTCTCTTATGCAGTCGTTTATTGGTCATTCTGCAGCCTAATGTTGATATTATTATGTTGATCACCATAAGGCTATCAAGATGTGTGAGCGAGCTTTAGTTTCAACTGATGCGGTTGTTACCTCATTAGGAAACTTCCAACAGGTTTAACTTACTTTCAAATGTTTTTTGCTTTTATTGTTCCGTAAGTTCCTCTATTGAAGTTATTGGGTATTCATACTTTCACAGGCCTATGTATACTCAACAATATGCACTATAACTTACCTCCTTGGCCCGTCAGCATCCTCCCGGATTGTAGAAATGCTGTTTTTAACACAGCTAAGGTATGTAACAAAAGTTACAAATATGAAATCATCATAAGTGTGGAATTCTAAAATTTCTAGGTTCATGTCTTTGAGTTAAGGGAGGGAAGTGCACAGTACTCATATATCTATTTCATTTGAAAGCGTTGCAAAAAATACTACATATAATGTCACTAACATTGTGAGTTAATAATTTAAGAATGTAATGCTAAAGACAACATTCATGAAAGAAAAGAGATCCTTGCCTTTGAAACATAGAAGCAAGATCCATGAAGGAATTGAGCATCACCTATAAAAAGACCAAATATAATGGCAAACATATATAAATGACCATAACAAAGTATAAGTCTCAAACAAAGTAAGTAATAAATTGCATAGAGAAATAAATCGTAGCCTTAATCTTTTTTCATATAATTTTGTTTCACTCAAATGTTGATTGTAGATGGAATTTAATCAAATACACTTTTCCTTTTCAGGCTCATAAACAACATAAACAATGCAACTCAAAACAATGGCAAAAAGAAGATGAAGATTGGTGGTCCAATTTTGAGAAGTGAATGGAATGGAGAAAAAGAAAAGAAAGACAATTTTTATTGTTTAAATGCATATGGGAATTGATCCAAGTTGTAAAACTCTTGGGTATTGTGTGATATTTATAGATAAGATGAAGAAAGAAATTCAAATTAGAGACTTGGGAGTCAAGTGACTTGGGAGTCAAGTCTGGTGAAAAATATATCTTATTATGTTGTAAACCTTTCCTAGATAAAACCCTCACTATGTAACACAAAATGGGTAAAACTCTCACCATGTAACACAAAATGGGTAAAACCCTCACCATGTAAAACAAAAACTGACAATCTTTACAAACACAATAAAAAGTTAAAAAAATATTAAAATATGGAAAAAACCGATCCCACTAAATCTTACAAATCTACAGTAGCAAAAATCAGTTCTCTGTTGTCAAGATTATAGATTAAGGTAATGGTAGGATGGTTTAGGCATTTCATTGTGCTTGTTCTCTTACATAGTCCAATGATGCTATCACTTATATATAAGCACAGGTTCTGAATGAGGTGTGGAATAATAATATCTGATAATAACTTCTGTTCTTTTGAGACTAATTAAGGTAATGGTAGGATGGTTTAGGCATTTCATTGTGCTTGTTCTCTTACATAGTCCAATGATGCTCTCACTTATATATAAGCATAGGTTCTGAATGATTATGCAGAAATTGTTTTCACACCCAAGAAAAAGGTTTTAGGTATAAAAGTTCTTGCTACTTATCCAGATTTGAAAAGTTTTAACACTTGAATCAAATTCCAAACACTACTTAAGATTTCTAAGTAATATCCCTTTTATAGTAACAAGTTTGTTTTCTATGTATATCCACAAGTATTTACCAACTCAGGCTATAGGTACCACTTCCACAATCTATAGTGTCATTGCTAATAATCCCTTTAGAAGTCAATGATTCAATCTCAAATTCAGCAAATATGTCCAACTGTAAAAAAAGGATACGATTTAATTCATTTTTTTCAATGATATCTTTAACTATTTATTGTAGAGATAGAAATAGTTTGATGAGATAATAAATAATAAATGAGATTATAAAAAAAAAAAAATCAGCAAGTTAGTTCCAGTTTTATTGTCATGATGTGTTACTTTATTTAATTTACATGATGTGCTTAGTTACATGTTCTTTAGCCTTGATTCATTGATTGTGAGACTGGTTAGCTTTTCTTTTTCTTTATCTCATTTTTCTTATTAAGCCAATGTGAGCTTGAGTTTATTATTAGCACAATGGATTTTTTATATGTTGTCCCTGGATAGATTGTGGCTTTATTTCTTACTTTGGATCTTTTTTTTTTTAACAAATTCTTACATGTTATTCCTATGAAACTTATGGTTCAATACAATGCTTCATCTGTTATAGGAATGCAAATGAGTGATCTTTTATGAATATTATTGATCATTTATATTATTATTTGTGCTTATGTTCAAATATTTGCTTGTCTGCTAACTTGTTTTTGTAATATTCAATTATCTACTTTTATATGTATAATATAGATGGCAGACAATAATAACCCAAATCGTAGTGAAAGAGGTACTGGTAGAAGTATCAACAGAGGTAGGGGAAGTGGGAGAGGCAGGGGCAACATTACTTGGCCACAACCTTCCGCATTACATACACAAATAGATTTTGCAGGGGGTAACGCAAAACTCGTCTACTTTGCAGGGGGTAAAGACCTATTAACCCATAAAAATATTATAATAATCAAATATATATCAAAACTATTAAAAATATAAAAATTAGTTTTTACTTTTTTTCTTCAAATTGTGTTTTTTCTTGTGATGATACCATTAAAATATAATAATCAGTTAATAGTTTTTAAATTCATAAATATAATTAATAATAACTATCAATTTAAAGACCTATAATGTACTAGTACATTCAAATTATTCAAACTAGCCGCCAAACGGACACGTCCCGTGCCCCGTATCCGTTTGTGTGATCGATATTCTTTTTTTTTTTTTGATGTGATCAATATTCTCTATTGTGCAAATATAAATAACTACTTAATCTCCTTTTTTATTGGACTTATTTAATTATAACTACTTAACCTCCTTTTTTTTTGTGGCTAGTTATTAAGAAGAAAAATATATATATTTGTTTTTTACTATAAAAAAACTGAAAACCTACTTTTATGTGGAAGTTGTGCTTAGTTTTTTTTTTTGTAGTTTTTTTTAAGGGTAAAATAGGAATAATGAAAAAGTCATCCCAAAAATTTGTATCCCCTTTATATATTAGTACTAGCCGCCAAACGGGCACGTCCGTGCCCGTTTGTGTGATCGTTATTCTCTTTTTGTTTTGTTTGATGTGATCAATATTTTCTATTGTGCAAATATAAATAACTACTTAATCCCCTTTTTTATTGGACTTATTTAATTATAACTACTTAACCTCATTTTTTGTTGTGGCTAGTAGTTATTAAGAAGAAAAAAATAACCTACTTTTATGTGGAAGTTGTGCTTAGCTTTTTTTTGGTAGTTTTTTTAAGGGTAAAATAGGAATAATAAAAAAGTCATCCCAAAAATTTGTATCCCCTTTATATATTAGTATAGATAGATGTACCATAGAAACAAAGTAAAAATGCTAAATTTGAAGTGATAGAAAGAAAAGTAGTAAAATAAAAATAAAAAATTGGAGAGATGTGCTTTGAATTTTGAGAGATTGAAAAGCAAATTAAACAAAGATTATATAATTTTAATAAAAATCATATTAGGATCACATATTTCATCACAGATGATGGATTTCATCATAGATTTTAACAAAGATTTAATATATTTCTAAGCCTCTTAATTTTGTGGTTATCATCATTTTTTAGGATTTTATTATAAATGATGGATATTCTCTCTAGTCCTTTTTATAAGTAACACTTTGAGAAAAAAACATACAGACCTAAGAAACTAATTTTGTCATTAATTGTTCTAAATTTTATATTTTATTCTAAAACTAACTTTGGACCAGCTTGGGAAATATGTCTCTCTATTTAATACACTAACATTGGAATGCATTATTTGATTTTATTTAATAAAGATACAAATGAAATTGTTTATTTAATGAAGAATAAATTTAAAGAGTATTTCTTATAAAAAGGATAAAAAGGAAATTTCAAAATGTTTCTTATAAAAATGAGCAAAAAAGTATGAAATTATTAAAAAGTGAAATGAAAAGACAAAAATTGTCAATTGTCTTTGTAGGGTGTGCTACGCTTGTACCTCAGCTCACACAACTCGTGGCACTTGCCTGACACAACCGTGGTGAAATCCCACACGGCCATGTGAGACTCATTTGATGACAAAACTTGACTTTTCAGTTTCTTCGACATTTAGTGATAATTTCCTTTGGCTTTTGGCTACGACCAACACTTAAAAATTCATTTTCTCTTCATAAAGGAAGAACTTCCACGATCATAATTGAAGTCTTAGTAACCGAGGGACTTTAAAATTCATCAAATGCACTCTTTTCTACACATTCCAAGTAAATAGTCCTAATAAATTTATGGATTAAATATATTTTTAATCTCTATAAATATCATCAATTTTATTTTTAGTCTCAATAAAAAATTTAAAAATATGGTACAACAACCAAGGTAGGAAGCTCATTTCAATAGTATATTTTTTGGAATAGTACTAATTATGTCCTTTTTGGGCAGTACTTAACTTAAGATATGTAATTGTCATTTGTTTGCTTATTTTTTGTAATTTTAATGTAAATTTATTATCATTATCGATTTTAGTTACGTTATATACTGTGCATTTATATATTTATTTTTAAATAACTCATCACGGCCGTTTTTTATCTGGAATTTTGAAAGTTTTCATGTATTATCATATTGATATTTACCGTGTCACTTATATAACTATGGTATCCAGATAGTTCCTTTTCTACAAGGGCAAAATGTTATGGAATAGTTTGCCCCACCAGAACAAGTAAAAGTGCTAGATTTATCATCATAAGCATAGCTATAAGCTTGAGGACATTGATTCTTAAAGCATTTGGTGGACATTTATCAAGTGAAGCATAAGCTGTACAACAATACTCTCACTCAAGTTGGTTCAAAGCCAAACAAGCACTCATGAGAGCAATGACACTTCCATTTAAACCATGAACTGAAATTTGGAGGACAAACTTAGTTCACTACTTCACATCATGAGGACAACTAGCTGCTTTACACTCCCTTGAACCATCTTGTGGCATTACCGAAATCGGTAGGTTAAAACCATCAAC
Organism: Trifolium repens; assembly: GCA_030408175.1. NCBI lineage: Eukaryota > Viridiplantae > Streptophyta > Magnoliopsida > Fabales > Fabaceae > Trifolium > Trifolium repens. Next base: position 40,834,752 of record CP125846.1, read on the forward strand.
AAGACTAACATCATAGAAATATTGTCCACTGTTTGATGCAAGAGTGAATTCAACTAATGCAAGGAATGACTAACGTCATAGAAACCTCAACAAGACCGACAGTTTTTTTTCAAATAAAAGGAGGACTTGCTCTTATTGCTCTATCGCCTTTCAGGTAAAAGTTCACAAGATATTGGGATCCATTATCACCATTTTGGTAAAAGATTAAAACAAAACCTTGTGCCTGTGAGTGTATACACCTCAATTTATACTGAAGTACAAAACGTCATTCACATCCATTGAACAGCTATGTTGGCAGATATATGGATTCAAATATCTTGTATCTCAGAATGTAAGTATCTAACCAATAACAGCGGAAGATCAAATGTTCTGTACTAATGCCTTAAAAAAAAATTCAACCACTCTAAAGGAAGACACTTGCCAACAATCAGTGACTCGATGTCAAGACGATCAGCTCCTGTGCCTGATTTCTGCTGCATAAGTATCACCCAATATGATCAGCTCTATCTTTCGTGAAAGTCCAAAAAACGGAATTAAAAAGCTAACTTGCTAGGTAGTAAGTAGTACTACTGTTTACAATTTAGTAGCATTTTAAGTCACATTAAGGTCTAACTTATCAAGTTAACTATGTATTAAGTGCTTAAGATATTTCCAGAACACTTCTAAGAAAATAAAATTAAGGGTTAATAACATGCCAGATTTGAGCATTGTAGTTGCATTAAATGATATATTTGAACAGGAGAATGTAATAATATGCTAATAGCAGATAAGAAATTTGTATTCCAAAAAGCAAATAAACCAATGACAAAATGTATATTACAAAATTATTGAAAAATAAAAGAATCCTCAATTAACAAAGGCTATGTTAAATTTAAAACATGAGAGAGAGCACGGTCAGCATCAAATTCTCTGCATTGAAACTTTGACTCATCTCTAAATTATAAATTCAACCAAAATTTCAGGCATTCAAGAACTTAATTTGACTAACAAATAAACAATATATAAGAAGTTCAAGTACTGAAGCTGAGAAAACTGCTTTCATATCTGAAAGAAGTAAAATCCCTACTTACATTCTTCTTTTATATATACTTGAGGTCATATAGCATATCTCTTCTTTTACATTCTTCTTTGATTGTGCATATCTCTCTACCCTGTTAACTCCTTGAGGTCGTATAGCATAGAAAGTCTTTTGACAGTACTTTGACTCATAACCCCTATTGAATATAACTCTTTCAACAGGTTAGCTGCTAAATCCATTTCTTCTTCAAAAGCAAGCCCTTCAACAAGAATGGTATAGGTTAACTCATTAGGCATGCATCCTTTGTGGACCATTATCTGTAATATATCTATCGACAACCCTATTCGTTGAGATTTGCAAAATCCAAGTATAAGTGTATTGTAGTTATCAACATAAGGAACATAGTCATGTTCTAACAAAATCCCGAATATCTCGAGAGCCTCATCAAGCATTCCTTCCTTAAACATTCCTCTTAACAAAGACGAGTAAGTATAAGAATCTGGTGTAAATCCATGCATTGTCATTTCATATAATAACTGAAAAGCTTGATAAGTATTACTTCTCCTACACAAGTGTGTAATCACTTTTTTGTAGAAATCATTAATAGAGTAGTTTTGTTTTTTACCCAATTTTTCAAATATTAAGAAAGCCTCCTTCACCTTCCCTTGCTCACAAAGCAAGGCAATAGCACCGTACGTTACTCCATTATGATGAATGCGCCGATCAGTCATTTGGTCTAGACAGTGAACTACAGGATCCACCTTCCCTTCCTTGCAGAGACGGGTAATAATCGGATTATAGTTATTAGCAGTCACCTTGAATCCACTTTTTGTCATGTCATTTAAAACTTTGAAAGCCTGTTCAATTCTTCCGTCGATAGAAAGATAAGTGATCAATATATTGTAAGTAATGTCAGAAGGAGCCTGACCCTCTCTTTCCATATCTGCTAAAAGCTCGTACGCTTCCTCCCATCGCCCTTCATAGCACAAATTCCTTAACAAAATGTTATGACTGACAACATCAGGTTTAAACCCTTTTTCTGGCAACTCTCTGAAAAACTTAATAGCTTCTTCAGTTCTACCTTCCTTACACAACCCCGTCAACAACACATTGTAGCTAAACAAATTAGGCTTACCACCCTTTGCTATTATGTCATCTAGCATACTCATTGCTTCATCTACTCCCCTTTCCTTGTAAACAGCATCAAGCAAGATAGAATATGTAGCTTCATTTGGAACAAGACCGTTCTTTATCAACGTATCTAAAAGATGCTTACAGTTGTTCAAATTCTCATAACTACAAAGTCCTTTAATCAAAATGTTATAGATATCAGTACTAGTTGGAAAACCATTACTTTCCATTTTTTCAACCAATTGCATCGCGTACCCAACATTACCTCTCCTACACAAATAAGTAACCAAAAATGCATATGAATCATCATCAGGCATAATACCTGAACTTACCATAATCTCCATACACCTAACAGCTTTTTTAGCTTTACTAAAATTACAAAGATCATACAAAAGCTGAGTTGCTTGAGTTGCCTCAGGTTTATGACCCATACCAACCATGCGCTCTAACTGATGAAATGCTTCATTGATTCTATTTTCTTTGCCCTTTTTTCCATCTTTCCAATCGGGCAGTTTAAAAACTGAATCTTTTGAGGGAACACTGATGTGGGTCGAAACCATATCTTTAGAAAAACAAATTTTCTTGAAAGGTAAAGTGTTACTGTGAAGATTTGGAAAATGGGTATACAAGAAACTGCAATCGTTTCTTGTTTTCTTTGGATGTAAAATTGAAGCTGGGGAAACAGTATTCAGTAGTGTGGCCATATGGTTGAGAACTTGAAGGATTTACAAAATATAAATCAAAATTACTGAGCTCTGTTCTACTTGGCAATTTTACAAATAGGTTGTGTGCACTTTAACTGTAGAGAGAAGGAAAGAGAGATAACAATGAGGAAACTGTCGAACGAACATCATGTGGTGACAGATTTTTTATTTCGAAATAGTTGCAGAACATGTCATTTTCATTTTTATTCCGGAGTATTTCGGATAGGTTTACTTTGAAAAAAAAATTGTACAAAGTTATATATTAATTTATATTACCAATGAAATATTTAATATTTAATGTTGTTTTTTCTATTATATTTTTAGATATTTATTTCTTTTTCTTCTTTTAATTTTTTAATTTATCTTTTCTATATTATTAATGAGGGACAATTTTGTAAATTAACTCATAATTTCTCTTTTCCATACAACAATGATTACTTTTCTTATTTTGTGTTAAATGACCAAAGTGACTTATATTTTGAACGGAGGGAATATTGTTTTATGCTTAAACTTCTTTTAGTCAAATGTTAAACATTGCACCAGTTAAGAAATCAAAAGTGGTAAAATTATCTTGAATTTTGTGTAGCCAAATTTTTTAAAGTGTAAGTTATATTTTTTCAATGTAAAATTTACTATTTTTGGGTTTGTTCTAGTGAACAAATAATGGGGGTGATAATTATCTCGATCGTATGAATGGACTGTGTGATTCTTAAGATATATAAAATTGTGAACCTTTTACAATGAATTTGCTTTCCCTATTTATAGACTTTTAATTTCTAACAGCCACCATGAGTAACTCCTGATCATGGAGGTTTTTGTCGTGCCGTTGTGGTGGTGCTATCATGATGGGAGTGGGTGGTTAACCCCCCCTCCACCATGTCATTGTGGTGATAGTGGGTGGTTACTTCTCTCGTACAACATATCATGGGGGCGGTTCCATATATGAGTGGTTGCTCCTTCTGGCGAGGGTGACGCCCTCAAAGTGTGGCGCCTTCTTCTTTCGTTTCCCGCCAAATCTTTTATTTAAATTACATGGGTTGAAAAGCTGAGCTATCTTGCTATTGGGCCTATGCTATTCATTTTTGGGCCGTAGTCTAGTCCACAGCCCCTAAGCACGAGGCTCAAAGAGGCGAAGTGGTGATGGTGGTAGGGCGTGGGGAAATAATCGTCCCTACTTCGTCTTTCGTGCATAATAACTTCTATAAATAATCCTGTTTGCAACGTTGATTTTCATGCATCTTTGCATTAACCCTGTCTTTCTTTTCAATTAAGTCGCGGGTGAAGTTTATTTTGTGAAATCTATTTCCATTACACCTCGCCTCGCCTTGGGCGTGCTGCCTCTTTGACGTCATCTCATCGGCGATCATCGGCGATGTGGCGCTCCTCTGCATCGCCCCCTCTTTCGTTGGCTCGTACTTCTGTCTTTTTGCTGCATATAAATATTTTGTTTCCCTTCGATGTTTTTGACAATCTTGATTCTTGAAAGACTATTCAATTCATATAGTAGTGAGAATCAGGCTAAAACATAGACAACATAAGAGTAACCAGATTTCACAAGATATTGGGATCCATTATCACCAATTTGGTAAAAGATTAAAACAAAACCTCGTGCCTGTGAGTGTATACACCTCAATTTATACTGAAGTACAACACGTCATTCACATCCATTGAACAACTATGTTGGCAGATATATGGATTGAAATATCTGTATCTCAGAATGTAAACTATCTAACCAACAACAGCGGCAGATCAAATGTTCTGTACTATTGCCTTGAGAAAATAAATTCAACCACTCTAAACGAAGACACTTGCCAACAATCAGAGACTCGAAGTCAAGATCCTGCTCCTGTGCCTGATTTCTGCTGCATAAGTATCACTCAATATGATCAGCTCTATCTTTCGTGAAAGTCCAAAAAACGGATTTAAAATGGTAAGTTGCTAAGTAGTAAGTAGTACTTCTGTTTACAATTTAGTAGCATTTTAAGTAACATTAAGGTCTAACATATCAAGTTAACTATGTATTAAGTGCTTAAGATATTTCCAGAACACTTCTAAGAAAATAAAATTAAGGGTTATTAACATGCCAGATTTGAGCATTGTAGTTGCATTAAATGATATATTTGAACAGAAGAGTGTAATAATTTGGCTAATAGCAGCTAAGAAATTTGTATTCCAAAAAGCAAATAAACCAATGACAATATGTAAATTACAAAATTATTGAAAAATAAAAGAATCCTAAATTAACAAAGGTTGTGGTAAATTTCAAACATGAGAGAGAGCACGGTCAGCATCAAATTCTCTGCATTGAAACTTTGACTCATCTCTAAATTATAAATTCAACCAAAATTTCAGACATTCAAGAACTTAATTTGACTAACTAATAAACAATATATAAGAAGTTCAAGTACAGAAGCTAAGAAAACTGCTTTCAAATCTGAAAGAAGTAAAATCTCTACTTACATTCTTCTTTTATATATACTTTGATTGTGCATATCTCTCTACCCTGTTAACTCCTTGAGGTCGTATAGCATAGAAAGTCTTTCGACAGTACTTTGACTCATAACCCCTTTTGAATATAACTCTTTCAACAAGTTAGCCGCTAAATCCATTTCTTCTTCAAAAGCAAGCCCTTCAACAAGAATGGTATAGGTTATCTCATTAGGCATGCATCTTTTGTTGACCATCATCTGAAATATCTCTATTGATAAATCTACTCGTTGAGATTTGCAAAATCCAAATATAAGTGTATTGTAGTTATCAACATCAGGAACATAGTCATGTTCTAACAAAATCCCGAATATCTCGAGAGCCTCATCAAGCATTCCTTCTCTACACATTCCTCTTAACAAAGACGAGTAAGTATAGGAATCTGGTGTAAATCCATGCATTGTCATTTCATATAATAGCTGAAAAGCTGGATAAGTATTGCTTCTCCTACACAAGTGTGTAATCACTTTGTTGTAGAAATCATTAATAGAGTAGTTTTGTTTTTTACCCAATTGTTCAAATATTAAGAAAGCCTCCTTCACCTTCCCTTGCTCACAAAGCAAGGCAATAGCACTGTGCGTTACTCCAGTATGATGAATGCGCCGATTAGTCATTTGGTCTAGACAGTAAACTACAGGATCCACCTTCCCTTCCTTGCAGAGACTGGCAATAATCGGATTATAGCTATAAGCACTCACCTTGAATCCACTTCTTGTCATTTCATCTAAAACTTTGAAAGCCTGTTCAATTCTTCCGTTCATAGAAAGAGAAGTGATCAATATATTGTAAGTAATGTCAGAAGGAGCCTGACCCTCTCTATCCATCTCTGCTAAAAGCTCGTACGCTTCCTCCCATCGCCCTTCATAGCACAAATTCCTTAGCAAAATGTTATGACTCACGACAGAAGGTTTAAACCCTTTTTCCGGCAATTCTTTAAAAAACTTAATAGCTTCATTGGTTCTACCTTCCTTACACAACCCCGTCAACATCACATTGTAGCTAAACAAATTAGGCTTACCACCTTTTGCAATTATATCATCTAGCAGATTCATTGCTTCATCTACTCCCCTTTCCTTATAAGCAGCTTCAAGCAAGATAGAATATGTAACTTCATTCGGAACAAGACCCTTCTTTATCAACCTATCTAAAATCTGCATACACTGATTCAATTTCCCATGCCTACAAAGCCCTTTAACCAAAGTGTTATAGATAACAGTACTAGTTGGATAACCATTCCCTTCCATTTTCTCAACCAATTGCATTGCATAACCAACATTACCTCTCCTACACAAATAATCAACCAAAAATGCATATGAAGCATCATCAGGTGTAATACCTGAACTTACCATAATCTCCATAACCGTAACAGCTTTTCTTGCTTTACGATGATTACAAAGATCATACAAAAGCTGAGTTGCTTGAGTTAGCTCAGGCTTATGACCCTTACCAACCATTTGTTCTAAATGAAAAAATGCATCATCGATTCTATTTCCTTTGCTCTTTTGGTCATTCTTCCCAGCTTTCCAATTGGGCAGGTTAAAAACTGAATCTTTTGTAGGAATAGTGATGTGGGTCGAAACCAAATCTCTAGAAAAACAAATTTTCTTGAAAGGGAAAGTGTGAAGATTTGGAAAACTAGTATATAAGAAACTATAACCGTTTCTTGTTGACTTTGTAGGTAAAATTGACGTTGTAGTAACTGAATTCAGCAGTGTAGCCATGGTTTAAGAATTATGTAATGTAATGATGCTAAAGTTACATTACATAAATCAACATTGCTGAATTGTTCTACTTGGCAATTTTACAAATAGTTTGTGTGCACTTTAACTATGATGATAAAGATTGTTACTACTTGACATTGATGAATTGAGTGAGAATATAGAGAGAAGGCGAGAGATATACCGGTGAGGATATTTTTGAAGTAACGAACATGGGGACGGGAGACACAGATTCTGTGTTGCGAGATGAATTCTGCCACGTTTTTAGGTTATCATGTCGAAATGAAACTGTGATTTGTGTGTGAAGACGATTCCGGATGAAAATTTCCTTTTCCATTCATAAGCAATTGACATGTGGCAAGATAAAAATAAGATTTTTTTCTTCTTTCAAATATCCCTTAAATAAAAAGGAGAATTCTAGCGTGAAGTCCAAAATGTTTCAATGTATCGGTTTCATATATGGTCTATCATAGATCCTCATTTAAAAGCTTAGATCTAAAAATAAATTTAATTATTGAGATTAAAAATTAAGTATTTTTTCATTACAAACAAAATACTGTATTTGTATTTGTTTAATTAAAAAAAGAAGAACACTTGACAAAAAACAAAACAAAAAAGGAAGAACAAAATGTTTTTCTCCATCTTCTGTCATCTTACCTCTTCATCTTCTACTCATCGCCGCCGCAGCATCTTCCCTGCCTCGCCGCCGGAGCAAACCTCTGTCCCACCGTGTTTCCGCCGTCATGATAGAAAACATTTGTACTTGTTATTACAAACATAAGAACACGGTTTGTACGTTGTTAGATTCGGATCTAGATTGGATACTTCACAGTGACGGCGTATGAATGTGACCACATCATCTCTTAGTTGAACTGTTTTCTAAGTTTTTAAAAATTTTAATTTTAGGTTTTGTATTTCAGACCATTTGAATCAAAATTAAAATTATAAATATATTGTACATGTTTTTTGATATTTTCCTAAGCAATTAATCGATATTTTTAATGTTTAAATGATCTGTAACCATCGAATTTCGTACTGATTTTACGGGTCTGAAACCGGGTCGAAGTGACCCGGCTGAAGGTTGAAGATGATGATTAATTTAATATATTTACGCTACTTGTATTTAAAATATAATTATTACATAACGCAATTAAATTTACAACTTGCTCATGCGGCATAGTGGTTGTTTCGTTTTCCTTTTGCCTACACGTCACGTGTTCGACTCCTGTTGCAAACGTGTGACAGGTAAGGCTCGAACACGGAATCTATACACAATACAGTAGAATCTCTTTAAATTAATACTCGGTAAATTAATAAACTCTTTAAAATAATAAAGTTGCCCGGTCCCGACTTAGGCCAGTGTAAAAAATTGAAAAGTTCGATAAAATAATAAGATAATAATTTTTCGAGAGATCTCTTTGTAATTTTCGGTCCCAAAAAAATCATAAATTAATAATTCATAGAAACTGAAAAAAATATATTACACTATTAAAATATGATTCAATAGTTGTCTGCTTAAGAATACATTGAACCCATTTGTTCCTCTTGTTTACATCAAAAGTCATTATTGATTTCCAATGCATATTACTAAAGTCATTATTGATTTCCAATGCATATTAAAGTCATTATTGATTTACAAGTCATTAAAAACTCTTTAAATTAATAATTATTAATTTATCGATAAATTAATAACTCTCTAAATTAATAAATTTTTCCGGTCCTGACTCTATTAATTTATAGAGATTTTACTGTAGGTTGGTAACTTACTAGCTGTTGCCACATTTGCCATTTTTATTCGGTGTTTTTATTTTAATCAATGCTGTTTAAAAAAATAAATGTAATTCATTAAAAGCTACCAACGAGAATCGAACCCGTGACATGTTGACAAGCGAAAAGGCAACCTTGCCGCTACGACATATAGATAAGATATTGCTATAATTGCGTTGTCTAATACTTATATAAATAAACGTTGCGTAAATATAAGTTAATCATCATCTTCAACCTTCAGCCGGGTAATTTCGACCCGGTTTCAGACCCGCAACACCAGCACGAGACCCGACAATTTCAGATCATTTGAACATTAAAAATATCGATTAATTGCTTAGGAACATCTCAAAAAACATGTGCAATACATTTCTAATTTTAATTTTGACTCAAATGGTCTAAAACACAAAACCTAGGATTAAAATTTTCAAAAGCTTGAAAATGGTTACATTCAGACGCCGTCACTGTCAACTATTCCATCCGGATCCAAAACTAACAAGTACAAATCGGGTTGTTACGTTTGTAATAACAAGTTCAAACGTTTTGACGGCGACGACGCGGTGGGACAGTGAAGTTTGCTCCGGCGGCGAGGCAAGAAAGACGTGTGTGGAATAGAAGGATTCCCCAGCCCCGGATGAAGAGCGCTACCGCTTGAACGGAGAAGAGAGGCGGCTATGGTTGCGGCGACGAGCAGAAGATGAAGAGGCAAGATGACAGAAGATGGAGAAATATTGAATAGCAATTTTGTTCTTCCATTTTTTAATTTATTTTTTTTGACACAATCTTCCATTTTTTAATTAAACAAATACTTAATTTGGGTGGCTTCTAGGGTGAGGACTTAATTAAGTCCCTCACCGGTGTACCATCCAATTTGATCATTAAGATCAAATAATCTCTGAAGATCTCATTATTCATTACCACGCCGGATCTAATCTCTTGCTTCGTCTTTTTCTTTGAAAAATCTAATATCTTCTCTTTGCTTAACACACGGTGCTTTAATGGTGAAAGAATTAAATTGATTAGATCTTATTATGATAAATAAATTAATTGATTTAGTTTAGTTTATGGTTGTGGAATCACCATGAGACAACCTACAATGAAAGCACCTTGACAATATTGAGGAACACAAACTTGCGGTCCATTCATTGATAATATCCATTCTTGTATTGAAAGAGAGTTAAGATAAAATGATAAACAAATTTTTATAGGATCTACTTTATCCATTCATTATTTAAACTAAGTGTGAAGAATGAATATTTATATGATGATGTTGAGATGTTTCTCCAATCTCTCAGCAATAATGAATATTTAAACTAAGAGGGTAGATTTGAAGATTGAAAATTTTCTAGCCATGAGAGGAAAAAAGTGCAATACAAAGTGTTAAAAGTCCTGCATATATGCATATGATAATTTTTTACTCTCAAAACCCATTTCAATCTTCCCAAAATCCGATCTTTAATTTTGAAGAAAAAATTGTTCACACAAAACACAAACCAAACTAAACTATAATGTTTTCTACTTTTCTTTGCCACGATGCAGAAGTTGAGGAGAGAGAAATAAAGTGAAGCAAAAAGAGGAGAGATTAGATCTAGTGTGGTAATAAATAATGAGATCATGTGAGATTATTTGATCTAATGGTTAAATTGGATGGTACACCGGTGAGAGACTTAATTGAGCCCTCACCCTAGAATCCACCCTTAATTTGCAGTAATAAAAAGAATATTTAATTTTTATTCCCAGCCTTAAATTTGTTTTACATCCATGCTTTTAAATGATGGTTTATGATAGACCATATATTGAATTGATGTATTGAAACACTTGTTGGTGTAAGCCCTAGAGGCCAATGACTTTAATACTTGTATCGAATTAATTATTAATAATATTTTGTTTCTTTTATTAATAATCAAAGGCGTTTTCTTTATTATGTTTGTAACGTTCAAAATAATGAAGTCCCTAGAATAGAAAGTCCGTTTAATATTAAGTGTGACTTAATCATGAGATTACATTAAACATAAAGACGTTATTCTTAAAGTATCCATAGTCAAGCTTTAAGGTGAAAAGGGATAACCTTAAAGCATGAAGACTATTATGAAGATAGACTGATGATCGCATCTCATGGATCATGGGATAAGGAGTTATCAAGTCTTGACATAGGTATAAGAAATATTAGGAGTAATATTTATACCGGATTGACCCGATATGAGAGTACTACATGCAAAGTGTCATAAGTTACTCTCATGGTGATAATGGTGTAAACCGCCCTTAGACCTGAAACCACTTTGTACCCTAGATGTGGAGTCAAGTACTTTGTTGCTGATCTAACGTTGTCCGTAACAGGATAACCATAAAGGCAGTTGATGGGTACTTCACAAAGCATGCTGAGGGACAGTAGTGACCTAGATGGAATTTGCCAATCCTGCATAACAGGATAAATGTCATGGGCCCAATATTGAACTGGACAAAGATGACACAAAGTATGCTTTGTGTTCAATATAGACATAAAGGGCAAAGGGGTAATTATACACGCATATATTATCACTAAAGGTTATGTTATGATCACATGTTAATTTCTCATAACTTGGGTAGCAATGATGTGTTGCTAGATACCGCTCATTGTTATTATATTAAATAAAGGATTTAATATAATTGTCAACGTTATGGAAACCTACAAGGATCACACACATAAGGACAGTCTGATATTGAGATAATTAAGGAACACCGTAAGGTACGGTGTATGTGCAATGTGATAAGGGTATCACGGTAATTTAAACGAGCAAGAACACCATAGGTTATGGTGGGAGGGCGCGCACATGAGTACTACCACTCATGGGGGGCGCGCGCCCTAGTTTTGTTTCTTGTTGGGCTTTGCCCAATAAGAGATATCTTGGTGCACAAGACAAGAGTTGTCTTGATGTACAAGACAAGAAATATCTATAAATAGAGACATATTGTCATTGCTCAATACACAACAAAAAGCACAAGAATATTTTAGAATTGAAAATCCTAAAATAATTCTCTCTCTCTTAATATTCTTGCATAGCCTTCAAACATAAAGGGCTAGCACTCTATTGAAGGTGACTGTCCGTGTGGACTAGTTAGAGGCGTCGGTGATCTTCATCAACGCTCGTGATCATCTTGTTCGTGATTCAAATGTTCTTCCCTACAAGAGATCGTGATTCAAAGGTTCTTCCCTTCAAGAGGTAAAAACCCTAAAACACATATCATGCCCAATTCGTAAGGATCAAACTAAGGAAAATTTTTGAATTCTGCTGCTTAAAATAACGCTATTTTCTTTCAGTGGTATCAGAGCCACTTACGAATCCATGATTTAATGTTTGTTTAGTTCCTGTACTTTGTTTTAATTTGATTAAAACACTTAATAAAGATTAAAATCGAGTAATTAAAATTTGGCATCTATTTGTGTATGATTTAGATGATTGACATTGAAACGGCTTCGGAATCCGACTTTTGTATGGTGAAGCAGCGATATGTTAATCGTCCTAAATTTACACAAACAAGAATGATCAAGACGTATATGTGATATAAGTGATCGTGATGCAAAATGGTGTATGTGATATACCGTTCATAATTTCGTTCATTAAAACATGTTATGAAGGTTATTCAATATTGAAGCGATCCATGTTCATTTGCTTTGGAATCCGACATTAGTATGGTGAAGCAATGACATGTTAATCAATCATATTGAATTTCGGTCATGATAAATTTTGACGGCATGAAATTGTTGCATTAGGATTCGCGACAACACAAGGGTTGTGCTGTCAAAAAGGCGAAAAACCAAGGGCTAATTGCGTGCCTGCGCAATGGCGCAGGGTATGCTGCGCTATGGCGCAGAGACCAGAGAGACCTGCGATATGGCGCGGCTAACATCGTTGAATTTTGATCGTTCGCCAAAATTTTAATTTTAATTAATCTACAGGACATAAACTGATAATAATAATAAAATATGTGTTTATTGTTATGATTTTGTGATGATCGGTTATGGCCTTAGTTTACTCTTTTTTGTTTTAATTTGGGAATTTAAATACGGTCTGCGTGTCGTGCCTCTCTTTGAATTTCTTGATGTAACTTCTTTTCTCATCTTACTCCCTCGTATGTAAAATGAGTATTCTTTGATGTAACATTATAATAGAATTACAAAGAAGGACAGCCATGAAGATGATGCTTGGAGAAGTAGATCATCGTTAGGCTAGTTTAGGGTTCTCTCATTGGCTTGAGAGGACACTTGCGTTAGGAGGCCATAATCATATCATTCTATATTATTGTATGTATGTATGTATATTGATGCATGTGAGAGCGTTTAATATGTTAAACAAGCCAGTGAGATCAAATTAATTAAATATCCCTCAAGAGACACGTAAGAGATTAATAAAGAAAATGTAGGTTCGCCCACCGCGGAGTGCATTCTCTTTAATAATAAAATATGTGAATATTAAGTTTACGTTTTCCAAGCTTTAGAATTCATCAAGACTAGTATCGAACTATGTAGGTTCGCCCACCGCGAAGTACATACTCTATATTGGTAAGGTGCGATGAGATAATTGTAATATCCAACTTCTAAAGTAAGGGTCAAACTTAACTTAACAAATATAATGAGATTATATGAGTTTAAGAAGCAATGGTTGGAAATAATTCATAAGATGAATTAGAATAAGGAGTTATTCACCCAATTGATATATTCAAGAATTGTATGAGATACAATTGGAAGGAGTTCCTACCTAAATAACTAAGTCTTGTGTAATCCGCCCACCGCGGACTTAAGACAAAGTGAAATATGGATCTTGAACCACTAGAAAATCTTCCAACGGGATTTTCCGAATCAAATGATGAGGGTCATTTGTTTTGAGTAAAATAGTGGGAGCATATTTAATTAAAGACCTAATTAAATTAAATGATACTTATATTTTCACCTCTTTATGTAGATAACCATGTCATCAAACAGATCAAACAACATTTTGCGATCAATCCTTGACAAAGAGAAATTGAATGGTTCAAATTTTCTTGATTGGCACCGTAATCTGAGGATTGTCCTCAAGCATGATAATAAGCTGTATGCCTTAGAGGAACCTGTTCCTGAGGAGGAGCCTGCTAATAATGCTCCTAGGGCTGAAAAGGACGCTTACAAGAAGCATGTTGAAGATGCTAATGAGGCTGCTTGCCTCATGTTGGCTACCATGAATTCTGAGCTACAAAAGCAACATGAAAACATGAATGCTGTTGAAATGATCGAACACTTGAAAACTCTATATGCGGAGCAAGCCCGTCATGAGAGGTTCGAAGTTTCAAAATCCCTTTTTCAATGCAAGTTAAGTTAGGGATCTCCGGTAGGTCCTCATGTGCTCAAGATGATTGGGTATGTGGGAAACCTTGAAAGGTTAGGATTCCCTCTTGAGAAAGAACTTGCAACTGATCTCATTCTGCAATCGTTGCCGGATAGTTTCAGTCAGTTTATCCTAAACTTCAATATGAATGATTTGGATAAGACACTTCCTGAATTGCTAAGCATGTTGAGAACTGCCGAGCAAAATCTGAAGACTAAAGGGAAATCCATTCTAATGGTTAGTAATGGAAATAAGCATCACAAGAAGCCTAATAAGCAAGGTGGTAAGTGGAAAGGCAAGGGAGTTGCCAAACCAAAACAAACTGCCCCTGCTTTAAAACCTAATGGAGGCATAGCAAAAGAAGGCAATTGTTTCTATTGTGGTAAGAACGGACATTGGAAGAGGAATTGCCCAAAGTACCTGGAAGATAAGAAGAAAGGAGTAGCTCCTACAACTTCAGGTATTTTTGTTATAGAAATTAATTTATCTACTTCTACATCATGGGTATTAGATACTGGATGTGGTTCTCACATTTGTACCAATGTGCAGGATGTAAAGGAGAGTAGAGAATTGGCAAAAGGTGAAGTGGACCTACGAGTTGGCAATGGAGCAAGAGTTGCTGCTTTAGCTGTAGGGACTTATGATTTAGCCTTACCTAGTGGTTTAATAATTCAGTTAAAGAACTGCTATTATGTACCTGCCGTTAGCAGGAAAATTATTTCCGTTTCTTGTTTGGACAAGTTTGGTTTCTCATTTATAATAAAGAACAATTGTTGCTCTATTTATTTAAATGATATATTCTATGTTAGTGCTCAAATGTATAATGGACTATATGTCCTTGATCTTGAAACACCAGTCTATAACATTAATACTAAAAGGATGAAACCTAATGAGTTGAACCCAAGCTACCTTTGGCATTGTCGTTTAGGCCATATAAATGAGAGACGCATCTCCAAACTCCACAAAGATGGACTTTTGGATTCTTTTGATTATGAATCATATGATACATGTAGATCTTGTTTAATTGGAAAGATGACAAAAACCCCATTCACAGGAAAAGGTGAAAGGGCTGATGATCTTTTGGCACTCATACATACTGATGTATGTGGACCATTGAATATACCTGCTAGAGGTGGTTTTTCATACTTCATAACATTTACCGATGATTTTAGTAGATATGGATATGTGTATCTAATAAAACACAAATCCGAATCCTTTGAAAAGTTCAAAGAATTTAAGAATGAAGTGCAAAACCAATTAGGTAAGAATATTAAAACTCTTCGATCAGATCGAGGTGGTGAATATTTAAGCCTAGAATTTAATGACCATCTTAAAGAATGTGGTATAGTATCACAACTAACTCCTCCCGGAACACCACAATGGAATGATGTATCTGAGAGAAGAAATCGAACCTTGTTAGACATGGTGCGATCAATGATGAGTCATGCGGATCTTCCAAACTCCTTTTGGGGACATGCCCTATTAACAGCAACTTATACACTTAACCACGTTCCATCCAAAAAGGTTGAAAAGACACCATATGAGATATGGAGTGGAAGGAAACCACATCTGTCTTTCATGAAGGTTTGGGGTTGTGAAGTCTATGTAAAACGACAAATTACAACTAAACTTGAACCCAAATCTGACAAATGCCTATTTGTAGGATATCCTAAAGAAACAAGAGGATACTACTTTTATAATCCTTCCGAGGGCAAAGTGTTTGTCGCTCGAACTGGAGTCTTCTTGGAAAAAGAATTTATTTCCAAAGGAATCAGTGGGAGAAATGTGGAACTTGAAGAAACTCAAGAACCACCAAATATTGGGCAAACTATGGAGGAACATGAGCAGCAACCACAAGATGTTGTGGAAGAACAACCTGCTCAAGTAGAACAAGTCCAGCGTAGGTCAACCAGGATACGTCACGAACCTGAAAGATATGGGTATCTCATAACTGAACAAGGTGACGTATTACTCATGGATCAAGATGAGCCTGTAACCTACCAAGAGGCCATAACTGGTCCTGAATCTGAGAAGTGGCTAGAAGCCATGAAATCTGAAATAGATTCCATGTACACAAATCAAGTTTGGAACTTGGTAGAGCCTCCTGTAGGAATTCGTCCTATAGGATGCAAGTGGGTCTTCAAAAAGAAGACTGACATGGATGGTAAAGTACATACCTACAAAGCAAGACTGGTTGCTAAAGGATATAAACAAATTCATGGCGTTGACTATGATGAAACTTTTTCACCAGTTGCAATGCTTAAATCTATTCGGATTTTACTTGCTATCACTGCATATCACGATTATGAAATATGGCAAATGGATGTCAAAACTGCTTTCCTTAATGGAAATCTCCTTGAGGATGTGTACATGACACAACCTGAAGGATTTGACATACCAAATGAAGCTCATAAGATATGCAAGTTACAGCGATCAATCTATGGATTGAAGCAAGCTTGCAGAAGCTGGAATCTTCGTTTTGATGAAACTGTAACAAAATATGGATTCGTTAAAAATGAAGATGAACCTTGTGTCTACAAGAAGGTTAGTGGGAGCATGATCGTTTTCCTAGTGTTATATGTAAATGACATATTACTAATAGGAAACGATGTCCCCACCTTACAACAAGTAAAGACTTGGTTAGGGAAATGCTTTTCTATGAAAGATCTTGGTGAAGCAGCCTATATATTAGGGATAAGAATCTATAGAGATAGATCACGAAAACTGCTTGGCCTAAGTCAGAGTACATATATAGATAAAGTGTTAAGACGCTTTAGCATACATGATTCCAAGAAAGGATTCATACCAATGCAACATGGAATATGTCTTTCAAAGACACAATCCCCTTCATCTAAAGAAGAAAGGGAACGCATGAATGAGATTCCGTATGCATCAGCAATCAGATCTATTATGTATGCCATGTTATGTACTCGACCAGATGTCTCGTATGCTTTAAGCACAACGAGTAGGTACCAATCTGATCCCGGTGAAGCTCATTAGATAGCTGTCAAGAATATCCTTAAGTACTTGAGAAGAACTAAGGAAACATTCTTGGTATATGGAGGTGAGGAAGAACTTGCGGTTGTAGGGTACACCGATGCTAGTTTCCAAACCGACAAGGATGATTTTAGATCGCAATCTGGTTTTGTGTTTTGCCTAAATGGTGGCGCTGTAAGCTGGAAGAGTTCAAAGCAAGAGACAGTTGCTGATTCTACAATCGAAGCCGAGTATATTGCCGCCTCAAGTGCTGCAAAGGAAGCTGTTTGGATCAAGAAGTTCATAACTGAACTTGAAGTAGTCCCTAGCATTGTTGATCTCATTAGTCTGTATTGTGATAACAATGGTGCAATTGCACAAGCTAAGGAACCTAGATCTCACCAACGATCCAAACACATACTTAGGCGATTCCATCTTATTTGAGAGATAATAGATAGAGGAGATGTGAAAATATGCAAAGTACCTACACTTGACAATATTGCTGACCCGCTAGCAAAGCCTCTTGCGCAATTGAAGCATGATGGGCATACTAGGTCTATGGGTATTAAAGTAATGCCAGATTGGCTCTAGTGCTAGTGGGAGATTGTTGGTGTAAGCCCTAAAGGCCAATGACTTTAGTACTTGTATCGAATTAATTATTAATAATATTTTGTTTCTTTTATTAATAATCAAAGGCGTTTTCTTTATTATGTTTGTAACGTTCAAAATAATGAAGTCCCTAGAATAGAAAGTCCGTTTAACATTAAGTGTGACTTAATCATGAGATTACATTAAACATAAAGACACTATTCTTAAAGTATCCATAGTCAAGCTTTAAGGTGAAAAGGGATAACCTTAAAGCATGAAGACTATTATGAAGATAGACTGATGATCGCATCTCATGGATCATGGGATAAGGAGTTATCAAGTCTTGACATAGGTATAAGAAATATTAGGAGTAATATTTATACCGGATTGACCCGCTATGAGAGTACTACATGCAAAGTTATGCAAAGTGTCATAAGTTACTCTCATGGTGATAATGGTGCAAACCGCAACTTAGACCTGAAACCACTTTGTACCCTAGATGTGGAGTCAAGTACTTTGTAGCTGATCTAACGTTGTCCGTAACAGGATAACCATAAATGCAGTTGATGGGTACTTCACAAAGCATGCTGAGGGACAATAGTGACCTAGATGTAATTTGCCAATCCTGCATAACAGGATAAATGTCATGGGCCGAATATTGAACTGGACAAAGATGACACCAAGTATGCTTTGTGTTCAATATAGACATAAAGGGCAAAGGGGTAATTATACAGCATATATTATCACTAAAGGTTGTGTTATGATCACATGTTAATTTCTCATAACTTGGGTAGCAATGATGTGTTGCTAGATACCGCTCATTGTTTATTATATTAAATAAAGGATTTAATATAATTGCCAATGTTATGGAAACCTACAAGGGTCACACACATAAGGACAGTCTGATATTGAGATAATTAAGGAACACCGTAAGGTACGGTGTATGTGCAATGTGATAAGGGTATCACGGTAATTTAAACGAGCAAGAACACCATAGGTTATGGTGGGAGGGCGCGCACATGAGTACTACCACTCATGGGGGGCGCGCGCCCTAGTTTTGTTTCTTGTTGGGCTTTGCCCAATAAGAGATATCTTAGTGCACAAGACAAGAGTTGTCTTGATGTACAAGACAAAAAATATCTATAAATAGAGACCTATTGTCATTGCTCAATACACAACAAAAAGCACAAGAATATTTTAGAATTGAAAATCCTAAAATAATTCTCTCTCTCTCTCTCTCTCTCTCTCTCTCTCTCAATATTCTTGCATAGCCTTCAAACATAAAGGGCTAGCACTCTATTGAAGGTGATTGTCCGTGTGGACTAGTTAGAGGCGTCGGTGATCTTCATCAACGCTCGTGATCGTCTTGTTCGTGATTCAAAGGTTCTTCCCTACAAGAGATCGTGATTCAAAGGTTCTTCCCTTTAAGAGGTAAAAACCCTAAAACACATATCATGCCCAATTCGTAAGGATCAAACTAAGGAATTTTTTTGAATTCCGCTGCTTAAAATAACGCTATTTTCCTTCAACACTTTGTCCACAATATTGACTAAGTCAACATTACTTTTCTATTGGCCACAGTGGCGACTTCACCCAAGAAGTCACTTTTCTGACTTCACGCTAGAAGCTCCCAAATAAAAAAATATTACAACAATGTCCTAGTTATTAAAACAATGTTTAAGTATCATTTTCGTCATCGCGAATATTTGGTTTTAGTCCATGTATATTTTTTTGTTGCAAATAATATGCAAATTTTATTGGTTTTAGTCCCTCTCATTATAAAACGAATGTGTTTGTAGCTAATTGGTAGATAATTAGCTATCAATTAGCTACCAATCAGCTACAAACGCAATCGTGAGGAACTACTTTTTATTGATTTTAGTCCCTTCCGATTGCGTTTATAGTTGGTTGCTAATTACCTACTAATTAACTACAAACGCAGTCGTTTTTTAATGGAAGGGACTAAGATCAACAAATATTTAGAGATGTATTTGCATTAAAAATACATACAAGAACTAAAACCAAAAATTTGAGAGCATACAAAAACGAAAATGATATTTAAATCTTTTACTTAATATAAATGTTAAGTGGTTCTCTAACAAATTAAGGTTTATTCATTAAGGTTTATTCAAATTAGTGTTAGAGAACTACTCTTATTTTTGTGTAAAAAAAAATAATAATTCCTAAACCTTAATTTTCAAATAAATTTTTCCTCCAAAACATCACTTCCACACATGAACAAGTAACTTAATTGTATAGAACTCAATTGTAATAATTCACAAAGGTTTTTCTTCTTGTTTACTTCCTCCGTCTTTTTTTAAGTGTTCGTTTTGAACAGTAGCACCAAATTAAGAAAATGTATTTTTGCACCTTATTTTCCTATTATATCTTAATTTTAATTCACCGATAATTTTTATTTTTTTGCACACGCTTTCTCTTTCCAATAAATTTGATATATTATGTACAAAAAAACAAAATTTAATATGTCATGTATCAAAAAAATATTGAAAAAAAATATATTTACTTTTCCAAATATATAGTATTAATTTGTGTTATTAAACAAGATATGAGTAATTGACAAATGGTACAATTGACAAATTATACACTTAAAACACCAAATGGACAGTTAAATAAAAATATTAAATTTAACGTTTTTGTACACTTAAAACAATAGAGGGAGTAATATATATGTGAAGTGGCTCTCCAATGAATAATCTCCAAATAAATTTTCTCGTCTTACTTAATAAATTTTCTAGTAAACCATGACAATTATCACAACTATGAATGGATATATTATCATAGATTAGAATAGAAAGAAAAGAAGAAGGGTGTGTTTGGTTGAGAGGAAAGAAAGAGGGAGGAAGAAAAATTACGCATTCCAATGGATAAATTCATCCACTGGAATGCGTAATTTTCCTTCCTTCCTCCTTCATTCTTTCCTCTCAACCAAACAAAGCTGAAAGGTAACAATAATCCACAATGTACACACATGCATATCAATTCCATAACAAGCACATCCAAAGATTCAAAAGTAAAATTATACAAAAACATGGTTCTGTACTAACAAATGGTCCATTTTCTCTATGTTTTGTTTTTAGCGAATGTTAAATATGTGATTGTATTCGATGTAATCTATCAATTGAATGAATGAATATCATTTTGTTTTTGTAAAAAAAAAAAAATGGTCCATTTTCTCTACTCACTCACATACCTAATTTTACAAAAACATGAAACATCAATTGAATAGATAATAATAAACAAATCCTTTCCCTGAATAACAAATAAACCTCAATATTTTCATAATTTTTTCATCTCCATTTCTCATAAAAACTTATTCTTAGGCTAATGTTCAATTTTACAAACCCATCCATTGCAATTTGCAACCGACCAAACTTCGGTGGCCAAAAACAAAGGAGAATAAGAGCCTGTTTGATTCAGTTTTGGAAAACTGTTTTTTAGTTTTTAAAAATTGGAAATTTAAAAACTTGTTTGATAACTTGATTTTACAAAACTATTTTTGGAAACAGTCTTCCATTTATCAGTTTTGGAAACTAAAAAACTAAAACAGATTTTGGTAGTTTTGGTTTTCAGTTTTGATTTTGGAATGAAAAGAAAGAAACACGGAGAAGAGGTGCTGTTTTCATTAATGGCACAATCGTAATAATATGCAACTTGAAAAATGTGAAATATTTGTTCCGTGAATGCAAATATTGGCAAAAATTTGTTCTCAATTTTGGTACAGGTGTTTTACTTCTCAATTTTAGATTTTAATTTTGAAATTTTTTAAATTGAAACCTTTTTCCCAAAAAAATATTTGTAAATAATTTTTGGAAAAAACTCCGGAATTGTATTTATTTGATATCAAAAAAAAATTTCCAAAAAAGATCGTAAACTTATTTTTCAATAAAAATCATGAACTTTTTTTCGGAAAAAACTCAGAAATTGTATTTATTTGAAATGGAAACTTTTATTCCGAAAAATATAAAAAAAAATTCCCGAAAAAGATCGGAAAGTTTTTTCCGGAAAAAATTAGGAACTTTCGCGAAAAAATATCGGAAAATTTTTTTACGGGAAAAATTCCGGAATTGTTTTTATTTGAAATCGAAACTTTTTGTCGCAAAAAAATCGGGAACTTTTTTTCCCTAAAAAAGATAGGAAACTTTCTTTCGCGGTAAAAATCACGAACTTTTTTTCAAATAAAATATCAGAACATTTTTCGCGGAATTAGATCGGAAATTTTTTTTTTGGAAAAAACTCAAAAATTGTATTTATCTGAAATCGAAAAATATTTTCGAAAAAAACATCACAATTTTTTGCCGAAAAAGATCAGAAAGTTTTTTTTCGAAAAAAATCAGGAACTTTCACAAAAAAAGATCATAAACTTTTTTCCTCGAAAAAATTTGTAACTTTTTTTCCGAACTTTTCTTTTCTCCAAAACTATTTTTGAAAATTAGGTAACCAAACAAATTTTTTCATTTTCTCATTTGTAAAATAGTTTTGAAAATTACATTACCAAACACATTTTTTTTCTTTTCTCTTCTCAAAAATAGTTTTCTAAAACATTTTTATAAAACACATTTTAAAAACTAAAAACCAAAATTGTTTCAAACAAGCCATAATATTTTTTTTTATTGGCATTATATATGAAGTGTATTTTATTGGTATTATAGAATGTTTTTGGGTTACAGTATTCAAATTCAAGCAACATAAATTGATCGGTGTGTGTTGTGTGAGTGATTTTCTTCTTTTTTTGAAAAACTGAGTGAGTGATTCAATAAGAAAGGATATTAATTTTCATTTTTGAAGCTTTTTGTTTTACTAAAAAATGAGATTAGTTTTTTTTTTCTTGAGCAAAAATAAAGGAAATGAGTTGTTTTGAACTTTGATATCAATTTTAAATTATTTTTTAATGAGGTGTCGTTTTGCCATTGGATGTACATAAGATTGATGTGTTAGGTTCGACTTCATATAAGATTTTCTCATTTATTGGAACCGAATAATTGTTCAACGTAACTGCATCTATATCTATACGATACCCATATTCCTGTTGGTGCACAAAGATGATAAATGAATGGAAAAGAGAATTGTATTAATGAACTTAAAAATGACGGCTACAAGAAGAATAAAGGCACTAACTTCTATGATGATATCACTACTCCTATTTATACACAAGGACTAGGTCATAAAGACAACATAGTAAAATACTAAAATACCCTTAAATATAAATTACTTCTAACACCATCCCTTAATTTATATTTACACAAAACTAACAACACCAATTCCATCCCTCAAACGAAGAAATTGGTCAGTCTTGATTGCCTTTGTCATCACATCTGCCAGCTGCTTCTGAGTGCTACAGTGCACAACTTCTAACACTCCATTCTGAACCTGATTCCTTAAGAAGTGATACTTGGTCTCAATGTGCTTGCTTCTCCCATGCAGCACTGAGTTCTTGGCAAGATTGATTGCAGACTTGTTATCAATCATCAGCTTCAGAGGCTTGTTTACCTTAATCTTCAGATCCTGTAGCAAGTTCAGAATCCACACAGCTTGGCATGCAGTCAGAGCGCCTGCTATATATTCAGCTTCACAGGTTGATAGAGCCACAACAGGTTGCTTCTTGGAGCACCAAGAAATAGGACCTCCCAAGAATTTAAACAAGTACCCAGAAGTACTTCTTCTATCAACCCTGTCTCCGCACCAATCAGAGTCTGAGTAGCTCAGAAGCTCTGATTCAGTCTTTCCTTCAGAAGGGAATAACACTCCATGCTTCAGAGTTCCCTTGATGTACCTCAGAATCCTGACAGCAGCTTGGTAATGGGACCATTTTGGTTTACTCATAAATCTGCTAACCATTCCAACTGCATAGCAAATATCAGGTCCGGTATTGCACAAATACCTTAGAGAACCAACCAACTGTTTGAAGGTTGTAGCATCCACATCCTCTCCATCAGAATCTGAGTCCAGCTTCTGATTGGTATCAGAAGGTGTAATTGCAATTTTGCAATTTTCCAGCTTAAATCTCTTCAGAAGCTCAAGTTCATACTTCATTTGATGTAAAATGATTCCTTTCTCAGAGTACATAAATTCCATCCCTAGAAAGTAACTCATTTTACCAAGGTCTGCTATCTCAAATTCATTCATCAGAGCCTTCTTGAACATAGCTATCTCTTGTTCAGAGCTTCCTGTCAGCAATATGTCATCAACATATAAACATACCAGAATCATATTGCCTTCTGAAGTATGTTGAACATAAACACCATACTCCAATTCACATTTCTGAAACCCATGCTTCTTGAAGAAAGAATCAATCTTCATATTCCAGGCTCTGGGTGCCTGTTTCAATCCATACAAGGCTTTATGTAATCTATACACCATCCCTTCCTGATTCTTTTTCTCAAAACCAGGAGGTTGTGACACATATACCTCCTCTTGTAATGGACCATTCAGAAATGCAGATTTCACATCTAAATGCATCAGAGGCCAATTCCTGTTAGCAGTTATTGCAATTACCAGTCTAATTGTTTCATGTCTTGCTACAGGTGCAAACACTTCAAAATAATCTAGCCCAGGTTTCTGTAAGAATCCTCTTGCTACTAACTGTAAGACCCAAGATTTCACTGTACAGTTTTTCTAAGGAACTTTAGTGTCGGCTAAGTTTTTAGGGTTTTTGGTGGAGCGGTCTTGTGAGTATCGTCACATTAATGGAATTTTTGCTGAAATGGAGCCTGTTTTGTGCTCGTGCGCTGGAAAGGCACAGACTTTTAGGTCGTAGTCTTCTTTTGAGTATAAGAAGGTTTATGTGAAGTCAGAATAACGAGTTTTGGATTATTCTCGCTTCTGGAAAAACGAGTAGGAATTTTACCCGCTGTTGGAAATGTTTACGATGTCTGAATTCCGTAGAAATTTAGATGGGAGTTTTATATATCGGCGTGAGTTAGGATATATTGTCAGAATAATTTTCAAGAGTGAGGAAGAAAATTACAGTCGCGGAAAAAGATTCGGCGATAAGTTTGTGAATTGTTTTTATTAAAAGGTTTATGGTAGAATTTTTTTATGTTTCCGTAAAATTTATCGGTACGCGAGATACGACTCGTTTAAGCGCGAGCTAGTGGGAGGATAAGATCACATAAGAAATATCTAGATATTTTGTGAAGAGGTGGATGGCTAGGATTAAGTCTTAGAACTTTCACTATTTGATCCAATGGCTCACAAGTAGCAAGACCATTACTTAAGGAGACTTTGGAGACTGCTTTTTCCCTATGCATAAATAAAACCTAGACTTTTGGCCCATGGTCTTTATTTATCAATCTGAACATTCCTGTGCTTTCAGAATTTTGAGTTTCGACTTTCTCCGTTTATTGGAAAAACGAGTAGAAAACTGTACCCGCTTCTTAAGATTTTACGGTTTCTGTTTTCCGTCGAATTTTAATTGGAGACTTTATATATCGGCGCGAGTTGGAATCTAGTTTCAGAATATTTTTGGGAGCTAAGGAAATAAATTTCAGTCGGAGAATAAAGTTTAGCGATAATATTTGGAAACGGTTTACGACGGACGTTTATTGGTTAGATTTTATATTTTTGAGATTTCCGTCCATTAGCGAGGTGCGACTCGCCGAGAGCAAACGCGATGAGCTGAGTAGCGTAAAGTGGATATTTGTTCAAAAAACAATCATGAGTTATTTTGATCCAAAGGCTAGGGTTTAGTCTTGCAAGTTGGTTTTGATCCAAGGGCCTAGATTGATCAAGAGATTGTTAAATAGTAAGGAGGTTTAGCTTTGTGGACTTAGAAGAAAAAAATCACAAAACTCACTTCTCTTTCTCTCATTTGGCCGTGGCTTTCTTTCTCTCTTCCAACCTTGAGCAAAATTCCATTCCTTCACCATTTGCTTGGATTTTGGACTTGTTGGATCAAAGGGTATTTGTAGAGAATCATCTCCTAAGGTAACTAACCTCTTCTATTCTTTTGTTTGGCTCAAAAACTCTTAGATTTTAGGATTTTGAGGATTATGTTCTTGAGAGAAAAATTCTAGAATTTAGTTTTTATTTAGTTTTGATTCCATAGAAGTGTTCTTGAGAGTTTCTTAGTACACTTTAGTGAAGCATGTAAGTGATTTCCATGGTTAAATCTTGTTTTCACAAATTTTGGTTAAGGGTTTTGAAGAAATTTTTTTTGAAAAGATCATAAACTTGGATTGTGTTGTATGATTTTGGTTTTGAAGTTAGTTTTGAGCTTTTTGACAAAATGGATTTGTGAATATGAAATTTGTTTCGAAAAATGAGAAAAAAATTATTCTCGTGTTCTTGAGCGACTCGAAGAACATAATTTAGAAAAATTTATTTCGAGTTTCAAAAAGAGTCGGGTATACGATCGAATATCGTTACGAGCTAACAAATGTGGTTAGGGTTTCAAATGAAGAAAAATTGTGTAGTGTAACACCCCGTTTTTCATAAAGCCAGAAAAGGCATTATATATATATATATTTTTTTTTTTTTATTTTTTTTTATATACACATCAGAGTTACACATAAAAGATTTTAAATGAGCCGGCATTCAAATATACAAAGAACTCATTACCAAAAGGTACTTCGACAAGCAAAGTGTATTCAGGAATAATTACAGTCCAAGTCAAAGTAATCAAATACATACACCAAAACTAGTTAGAATCCTATGCCTAACCCAAAAAGCACGGTGTACAACCCACACCGGCGCATAGTCTAACTAAGCCAAACTCCAACCTCTCACTGGGACCCGGAACAGCCACCGTCGTCACCACGACCTAGCCCAACATCTGGGTGGGATGAGCCCGCAAATGAAAGAAAGGGGTCACCACAAAAATACAAGTATGTATATATATAACCGGTGCGAAAGATGTACACATAGCAAATTTCCACATACACAAGAGAAAGCTCTTAAACTCAAAAGTAGTTCCCACCAACGGGTATATATAAATAAATCACCAATCCTAATGCAGACCTCTACAATGGGTGTGACGACCGTCACTGGTTCGCCACATGCATGATTTTCCGGAAAATTAACCTCTCCTCGAAGAGTCGTGGGGTAGGCAAAGCCACACAGTCATATACGTACCCGCACTAAAATGCCACACAAGGCGGGTGAAGTCACACAGACAAACACCAGGTGAAGTCGCACAGACAAACACCTAACTCAATAAAATCCAGTCGGATTTGGCGAAGCCACACAGTCAACGCCCGGTACGTAGGCAAAGTCACACAGACATACACCTAGGCACGCAACTATGAAATGCATGACATATATTCTCTTTGGCATAATACAGGATAGTCACACAGACAAAATCCCCGCGTAGTCCTATCCGACGCACGCATTAATATATGCTCATGCAACCAATCACATAGCCTAAAGCCTATGTACAACCATCACAACCTACATACATTTTCCTAATCATATGTAAATTGCACAAGTAATTAAACCACGTTCTCATCAACGAGAATACATAAGTACAAACATGTCAAAGCACACAGCAAATGCATAACAGCAAAACAAAACATGTCGTAACCATTTTAAAAGACGGAAATAAAGTGGAGTCCCTACCTCGGCAAGCTTCCGTTAACTACACACGATCAAAACCACACGACGCGCTTCCTAAAACAAGCAACGTACGATCAATACATTGTTTCTAAACCAAACGTATTGAAACTACACCAAAGTCCCAAAAACCCTCAAGGTTTCTAAGGAAAACCACTCTTTCGGATACCACCCCAAATTCTACTATATTGATCAATCCCCATGAGTTATTTGTACTATTTTTAGGACTCAAAACCATAGTCAAAAGTCTTAAATAATTTGAAATGCAAAATGGCCATTTTCTTGCGTTACAAGCTACGTACTTTCCGAGTACTCGAAAAACCCGTTTCCAATCCCAACCACTTCCATAAATTAATAAAAAAGGATAGGAAGCCTAAAAATAATTTTAGAACATCAAACTCCAAAAATTTTGGTCCCAGAGCTCGCCACGGCGAGTTGGCAGCGAGTGAAGTCAGGAGCTACTGATCTCGCTCGCTCTGGAGCTCGCTCTGGCGAGTTGCTTCAAAGCACGCTCGCTGTGGCGAGTAACAGCTCGCTCAGCGAGTACACCAGAGACAAAACAGCAGAAACAGCAAAACTTGGTTTACTCAATTTCCACCCAAAACAACTTTTCACGCAACACACCACATACGCATAGTATTGGTTCCCAACAACCGTTTGCACAACAAAGTATTACATTTCCGAAAGTATGTTGGTTGCTTCGAGTGAAAGTTATTTGGTTTTCATTTCCAAAATCAAAACCAAACTCAAGCACAAGTTTTATTACGGGCCTCAACCGACCTGTAACTATTTTCAAACATGTTTTCAAGGTAAAAGCAAGGCCACATAACTCAAGAGTTTTAAACCACTTGTAATACCAAAAACACCACACAAAACACTTAGTAAATATTTTCATAAACACCAAAATATTTTTCATCGGATTTTCTAAAACGAAACCATTCAACACGAATCCCTTTCGCCTAAAGGTTCAAAAACAACGTTTCTTTTCAAAACCTTACAACTTAACCTCATGTTATTGATCAATACACTAAACCTTCAAAACCCTAACTTTTCTCATGAGATTTCCACCAACTCATGGAAAATTGAAACAACAAAGCCTAGCATGCTTACTAAACTCTCATGAACAACTTTCATGAAACAAAAACTAGCAAGAACAACATTTCTCGCCAACCCTCTTAATAACATAAACTCAAAAACCTCAAAACTCTAAAAATCTACCAACCTAGGAGATGAGAAGAGAGGGTTACCTTAAGAAAGTGATTCTCTACAACTTCCCACTAAGCTTCCAAGCTTGAAATGGAGTGAAATGGTGAGGAATTGAAAATTTGGTGAAGGTTTAAGAGAAAGTAATGGAGTCACGTGAAAGAGAGAAAGAAAGGAGTGAATTGTGAAAATTTCCTAAGTCCACCAAGTGACCAAACCTCCTTACTAACAAAAGCTCTTGCTCACTAACCACCCTTGGATCAAAAACAAAAGTCCAAGCTTAAACCCTAGCCATTGGATCAAATGCTTTAAGGATAAACACAAGATTAAATCAAATCTTCCAAACCAAGACACGTACTCAGCTCTCGCGCGTCGCGACGAACGTAAATCTCAAAAACGTAAAAACTACGGAAAGAACGTCCAACGTTAAACATTTCCAAAACTTATCGCCGAATCTTTTTCCGCGACTGTAATTTTCTTCCATGCCTTAGAAAATTATTCTCAGAACATAACCTCACTCACGCAGATATATAAAACTTCCATCCGAAACCTCACTTAAAACAGACACAGTGCGATTTTACATCCGCGGGTAAAATCCTACTCGTTTTTCCAAAAACAAGAATAATCCAAAACTCATCATTCAAAATCCACAGCACCCTTCTCATTCACAAAAGAGGATTACAAGACAAAAGCCTGTGCCTTTACAGCGCACGAGTCCAAAACAGATTCAATTACAGCAAAACTTACTAATTACACGATGTTTCACAACACGAACACATCGGAACCCTAATAAACCTAAAACCAATTATACAATGAAATCTTGGGTCTTACAATACTACCCCCCTAAAAGAAGTTTCGTCCTCGAAACTTAGACGTCGTCAAACAAACTGGGGTACAACTCTTTCATCTTACTCTCGAGCTCCCAGGTGGTATCTCCTGTAGCTGCGTTCCATATTACCTTCACAAAGGTATCTCTTTCGTTCTCAGACGCTTCATCTTCCTATCCGCAATCTTGATCGGCGGAACTTCAAATGACAAGTTATCCCTCAACTGGATGTCGTCTGGTGTGATCACATGTGACGGATCCGGTGTGTATTTCCGCAATTGCGACACATGGAATACGTCATGTATCAAAGATAGTGCCGGTGGCAACGCGATCCGGTATGCTACCTTCCCAATCCGTTCCAAAATCTGATAAGGCCCTATAAACTTTGGAGTCAACTTCTTCGCTTTCAAGGCCCTTCCAACGCCCGTCGTTGGTGTAACTCGGAGAAATACATGATCTCCCTCTTCAAACTCTAGAGGCCTCTGTCGCCTATCCACATAACTCTTCTGGCGATCTTGAGCAACCTTCATCATTGCCCTTATCTTTCGGACCTTGTCCGTCGTCTGTTGTACCATTTCCGGTCCTACTAACATACTCTCCCCATCTTGGTACCAACACAAAGGAGTCTGACATCTCCTCCCATACAAAGCCTCGTATGGTGCCATTCCAATACTCGCGTGGAAACTGTTGTTGTACGTGAATTCTATCAATGGTAACACATCATCCCAACTTCCACGATCATCCAATACACATGCTCTCAACAAATCTTCCAATGATTGATTTGTTCTCTCAGTCTGCCCATCTGTCTGAGGATGGTAGGCGGAACTCAATCTCAGTTTCGTCCCCAACGCTTCATGCAAAGTCTTCCAAAAGTGTGAAGTAAACTTTGGGTCTCGATCCGACACTATACTTGACGGAATCCCATGTAACCTCACAATCTCAGCAATGTAAATATCGGTCAACTTTGCTGCTGTATCCGTAATCCTTACCGGTAGAAAATGAGCGGACTTTGTCAAACGATCCACTATCACCCAAATGGAATCATGCTTCCTTCTGGTCTTAGGTAACCCAGTGATGAAATCCATAGAAATGCTATCCCACTTCCACTCGGGGATATCTAATGACTGCAGCATCCCTGCTGGTCTCTGATGCTCAATCTTCGCCTTCTGACAAGTCAGACACGACGCCACATACTCAGCCACATCCCTCTTCATACCCGGCCACCAGAAATCATGCCTCAGGTCTTGATACATCTTTGTTGCTCCAGGATGCATACTAAGTTTACTCTTGTGTGCCTCCCCTAGAATGGTGTTTCTCAAGTCCATAGCTTCGGGCACACACACTCTACCTCGACACCTCAAAATGTTGTCCGATCCCACCTTGAAATCTCGGTTGGTTTCTCGAACAATCAAAGCTCTCTTCTCCATGAGGAACCTGTCATCTTGACAATTTGCAATGTCCTCCAATAATCCGCTTGAGATGGTAATCATACCCAACCTCATATTCCCTAAAGCAAACTCTACCTCGAGATGCAAGTCACGAAACTCTCTCAATAACTCCTGTTGACTAGCCATCTGTGCCGAACAAACCGTCACACTCTTCCTACTCAAAGCATCGGCTACCACATTAGCCTTCCCCGGATGGTATTCCAACGTAAAATCGAAGTCTTTCAAAGTTTCCATCCACCTCTGCTGCCTCATATTAAGCTCTTTCTGATCAAACAAGTACTTGAGACTTTTATGGTCACTAAACACGACAAAAGTGCAACCATAAAGATGATGTCTCCAAATCTTCAATGCAAAAACAACGGCCGCAAGCTCTAAATCGTGCGTAGGATAATTCTTTTCATGCACTTTCAGCTGTCTTGATGCGTAAGCTACTGCTCTCTTGTGTTGCATCAACACACAACCCAACCCTTGATGAGAAGCATCACAGTAAACCTCATACGGTTCATCCGACTGTGGTAACACCAAGACTGGCGACGTTGTCAACCGTTCTTTCAACAATTGGAAACTCGACTCACACTTCTCCGTCCAAGCAAAAGGTTGATCTTTTCGCGTAAGTTGCGTCATTGGCGCCACAATCCTAGCGAAACCTTCAATGAATCTCCGGTAATAACCGGCCAAACCCACAAAACTCCTCACATCAGTCACTGTTTGAGGCTGCTTCCATGATAGTACCGTATCAATCTTGGCTGGATCCACGGCTATTCCCTCTCTTGTTATGACATGGCCAAGGAAATTCACCTCTTCCAACCAAAATTCACACTTTGACGGGTTTGCATACAGCTTACTTTCCCGCAAAACTTGCAATACTAGACGAAGATGCTCTACGTGTTCCTCTTCATTCCTTGAATACACTAGGATGTCATCAATAAATACCACCACAAACTTGTCCAAGAATGAGTGGAATATCCGATTCATGTAGGCCATAAAGATAGCAGGTGCATTCGTCACTCCGAACGGCATCACTAAGAATTCATAATGCCCATACCGCGTCCTAAACGCCGTTTTCTGAATATCCTCGTCTCGTACCCTTATCTGGTGATAACCAGATTTCAAGTCAATCTTTGAAAACACTGAGGCTCCCCTCAACTGATCCATCAAATCATCAATTCGCGGCAATGGATATCGGTTCTTGATAGTCACCTTATTAAGCTTCCGATAATCCACACATAGACGAGATTTCCCATCCTTCTTCTTAACCAACAAGACCGGTGCTCCCCAAGGCGACACACTAGGCCTTATGAAACCCTTCTCTAACAAGTCCTCAATCTGACTTTTCAACTCTACCAACTCAGATGGAGCCATCCGATAAGCTGATTCCGAAATCGGACCCGTACCCGGTTGCAAATCAATAAAGAATTCCACCTCTCTACACGGAGGAAAAGCTGGAATCTCCGATGGAAATACATCTTGGAAATCTTGAACCACTCGAAATTCCCCAATTCGGATCTCCGACGTCACTCCTAAACTAGCAAGTGAAACTATCTCCGGCTCTCCATTACACATAACCACCGACAACCGATTTGCAGACAAGTACCTTCGCACACCTGGCTCGGGAAAGAAAACCAATTTCCGAGCACAGTCTAGAATAACATAATGATAGGACAACCAATCCATCCCGAGGATGATCTCGAGAGATAAGAGCGGTAAACACACTAAGTTGACCAGAAACTCCCTATTCGGAATTACTACTAAACAATGCAAACATGCAGTATTTACCACCAAATCCTTAGCAGGAGTCAAGACATTCAAATCAAACGGAAGCATAGAAACATTCAAACTCAAACGATTTGCACAAGCCAAAGATATGAATGAGTGGGTTGCCCCTGTGTCAATCAAAGCAGTTAAAGAATTACCTGCGATGTGACAGCTCTCATGGATGGCATTACTAGCCTGCCCACTCACCTCAGTGCCCATACAGTAAGCACGTGCCTTTGCCACCGGTCTGTCACCCTGTGAGCCTTGTGCCACATTTGCCGACGGCCCGGTCTTCGGGGCTCTGCAATCTCTAGCAAAGTGTCCCGGCTTCTTGCAATTGTAGCAGGTGTTTTCCCCCTTCGGTTTCGTGCACCCATTAGCGAAATGCCCCGCTTCCCCACAGTTGTAGCAATTCCCTTTACTACCATCAGATTTTCCCCGGCTACCTTGATTCACCGATCGGCCCGGTCCCCTGTTATTCTGAGGGCGGTCGTAAGGCTTACTACCTTGTTTCCCATGATTCTGACTCGAACCACTCGAACGACTTGGTCCCCCAGCACTAGAATTCCCCTGGCGGTTCACCCGCTTATTCTTCATGTCTTCCACCTCTTGACATTTCTCCACTAAAACTTGAAACTGTCGGATACCCAACGGCACAACCGCATCCTGCAGCTCGTACCTCAGCCGATCTTGGAAACGACGGCACATATAATCCTCATCTATCCCATCCCTAAAGAAGCGGAAGAAACGAGATAGAGATTCAAACTTCTTGGCATATGCTTCCACATTCATGCCCGCTTGCCTTAGCCTCAGAAACTCTTCCCCATACCTCTCCCTAGCAGTCTCAGGAAAGTACTTGGCCAGAAACCTCCGCCTGAAGTTCTCCCAACTTAACTCTTTATGAACATTCTCCATGATCAGTCGGGTGTTCCTCCACCAATACTCAGAACCCCCTAGTAACTGATAGGTAGCTAAGACTACTTTCTCCCCTTCTGGACAACGAATTGCCCCGAAAATCCTCTCCACAGATTGGAGCCATAAATCACAGCCGCTGCCATTGTATGCATGGCATAAGCCATCTGATTCACATCCACATTGTCCGCCATAGGTACTGTAGGTGCCCTTCTTGGAGGCATTCGATTTCTGCACAATACCAATTCTGATTAGATTCCTTATCCAAACATTTCTGAGTCTCTACAGAAAATCTCAATCAACGGTTACTAACTCACAACCGACACAGAACAGGCACTAGAACTGACACTAGAACTGACACTAGAACTGACACCACTCTAGCTAAGTTCTAACCGACTCTGGACTAACGACTCGAGTATACACTTTCCCTTTGAAGATTTAAAGCCGTGCTCTGATACCAAAAATGTAACACCCCGTTTTTCATAAAGCCAGAAAAGGCATTATATATATATTTTTTTTTATTTTTTTTATTTTTATATACACATCAGAGTTACACATAAAAGATTTTAAATGAGCCGGCATTCAAATATACAAAGAACTCATTACCAAAAGGTGCTTCGACAAGCAAAGTGTATTCAGGAATAATTACAGTCCAAGTCAAAGTAATCAAATACATACACCAAAACTAGTTAGAATCCTATGCCTAACCCAAAAAGCACGGTGTACAACCCACACCGGCGCATAGTCTAACTAAGCCAAACTCCAACCTCTCACTGGGACCCGGAACAGCCACCGTCGTCACCACGACCTAGCCCAACATCTGGGTGGGATGAGCCCGCAAATGAAAGAAAGGGGTCACCACAAAAATACAAGTATGTATATATATAACCGGTGCGAAAGATGTACACATAGCAAATTTCCACATACACAAGAGAAAGCTCTTAAACTCAAAAGTAGTTCCCACCAACGGGTATATATAAATAAATCACCAATCCTAATGCAGACCTCTACAATGGGTGTGACGACCGTCACTGGTTCGCCACATGCATGATTTTCCGGAAAATTAACCTCTCCTCGAAGAGTCGTGGGGTAGGCAAAGCCACACAGTCATATACGTACCCGCACTAAAATGCCACACAAGGCGGGTGAAGTCACACAGACAAACACCAGGTGAAGTCGCACAGACAAACACCTAACTCAATAAAATCCAGTCGGATTTGGCGAAGCCACACAGTCAACGCCCGGTACGTAGGCAAAGTCACACAGACATACACCTAGGCACGCAACTATGAAATGCATGACATATATTCTCTTTGGCATAATACAGGATAGTCACACAGACAAAATCCCCGCGTAGTCCTATCCGACGCACGCATTAATATATGCTCATGCAACCAATCACATAGCCTAAAGCCTATGTACAACCATCACAACCTACATACATTTTCCTAATCATATGTAAATTGCACAAGTAATTAAACCACGTTCTCATCAACGAGAATACATAAGTACAAACATGTCAAAGCACACAGCAAATGCATAACAGCAAAACAAAACATGTCGTAACCATTTTAAAAGACGGAAATAAAGTGGAGTCCCTACCTCGGCAAGCTTCCGTTAACTACACACGATCAAAACCACACGACGCGCTTCCTAAAACAAGCAACGTACGATCAATACATTATTTCTAAACCAAACGTATTGAAACTACACCAAAGTCCCAAAAACCCTCAAGGTTTCTAAGGAAAACCACTCTTTCGGATACCACCCCAAATTCTACTATATTGATCAATCCCCATGAGTTATTTGTACTATTTTTAGGACTCAAAACCATAGTCAAAAGTCTTAAATAATTTGAAATGCAAAATGGCCATTTTCTTGCGTTACAAGCTACGTACTTTCCGAGTACTCGAAAAACCCGTTTCCAATCCCAACCACTTCCATAAATTAATAAAAAAGGATAGGAAGCCTAAAAATAATTTTAGAACATCAAACTCCAAAAATTTTGGTCCCAGAGCTCGCCACGGCGAGTTGGCAGCGAGTGAAGTCAGGAGCTACTGATCTCGCTCGCTCTGGAGCTCGCTCTGGAGCTCGCTCTGGCGAGTTGCTTCAAAGCACGCTCGCTGTGGCGAGTAACAGCTCGCTCAGCGAGTACACCAGAGACAAAACAGCAGAAACAGCAAAACTTGGTTTACTCAATTTCCACCCAAAACAACTTTTCACGCAACACACCACATACGCATAGTATTGGTTCCCAACAACCGTTTGCACAACAAAGTATTACATTTCCGAAAGTATGTTGGTTGCTTCGAGTGAAAGTTATTTGGTTTTCATTTCCAAAATCAAAACCAAACTCAAGCACAAGTTTTATTACGGGCCTCAACCGACCTGTAACCATTTTCAAACATGTTTTCAAGGTAAAAGCAAGGCCACATAACTCAAGAGTTTTAAACCACTTGTAATACCAAAAACACCACACAAAACACTTAGTAAATATTTTCATAAACACCAAAATATTTTTCATCGGATTTTCTAAAACGAAACCATTCAACACGAATCCCTTTCGCCTAAAGGTTCAAAAACAACGTTTCTTTTCAAAACCTTACAACTTAACCTCATGTTATTGATCAATACACTAAACCTTCAAAACCCTAACTTTTCTCATGAGATTTCCACCAACTCATGGAAAATTGAAACAACAAAGCCTAGCATGCTTACTAAACTCTCATGAACAACTTTCATGAAACAAAAACTAGCAAGAACAACATTTCTCGCCAACCCTCTTAAGAACATAAACTCAAAAACCTCAAAACTCTAAAAATCTACCAACCTAGGAGATGAGAAGAGAGGGTTACCTTAAGAAAGTGATTCTCTACAACTTCCCACTAAGCTTCCAAGCTTGAAATGGAGTGAAATGGTGAGGAATTGAAAATTTGGTGAAGGTTTAAGAGAAAGTAATGGAGTCACGTGAAAGAGAGAAAGAAAGGAGTGAATTGTGAAAATTTCCTAAGTCCACCAAGTGACCAAACCTCCTTACTAGCAAAAGCTCTTGCTCACTAACCACCCTTGGATCAAAAACAAAAGTCCAAGCTTAAACCCTAGCCATTGGATCAAATGCTTTAAGGATAAACACAAGATTAAATCAAATCTTCCAAACCAAGACACGTACTCAGCTCTCGCGCGTCGCGACGAACGTAAATCTCAAAAACGTAAAAACTACGGAAAGAACGTCCAACGTTAAACATTTCCAAAACTTATCGCCGAATCTTTTTCCGCGACTGTAATTTTCTTCCATGCCTTAGAAAATTATTCTCAGAACATAACCTCACTCACGCAGATATATAAAACTTCCATCCGAAACCTCACTTAAAACAGACACAGTGCGATTTTACATCCGCGGGTAAAATCCTACTCGTTTTTCCAAAAACAAGAATAATCCAAAACTCATCATTCAAAATCCACAGCACCCTTCTCATTCACAAAAGAGGATTACAAGACAAAAGCCTGTGCCTTTACAGCGCACGAGTCCAAAACAGATTCAATTACAGCAAAACTTACTAATTACACGATGTTTCACAACACGAACACATCGGAACCCTAATAAACCTAAAACCAATTATACAATGAAATCTTGGGTCTTACATGTAGGGTTGCCTTTTTGCCTCATTTGGCCGTGGCACCCATATAGGGTTCGAGGAATCGAATTTCGAAAATTGTTTAGAGGCAAATTGCTTCCCATGATCATTGTTTAATTGTTTGATTGGTTATGGGATGTTTTGCAAAGAAAAATGATCTCTTGCCTTAAGAAAAACCTTAATTGAGATTTTTCGAAAATTTGCGATTCGACTCTATAATTTCTAAATCGTTTTGGTAAGTGCTAGTTAGGTATTATGGGATATTACCATGCATTTAGAATTGAAAAATTTTGAGTAGAAGGGTGTTTTGAAAAAAGTGGCCGTGGCCTTCCTTGTGTGGGGGAAGAAATTCCAAAATTTTTCTAAGTCCACAATGGTAAGAAAATGATCATGACATTGGTGTGTGATCATAGGCTTAAAAAGAATGAGTATAGAGTTTTTACTTGGTAAGAAAAACTTGAAACTTGCGACGCAAGAAAACTCTGATTTTGTTGATTTATTTTTGAAGAGTTTTTGGTTTGTTTTCAAATGTTTTTGTAGTGTGAAAATGGGTACCTTGAGGTTGAAAACAATAGTGGTCCTTGGTATGCTTTGAAAACAAAATGAATTTCTTGTAGCGAAAAATAATGTCTTTAACTTCGTGAATTTTTATCGGATTGGGAAGAACTTGGAATCGCTAGGTGAGAGAGTTAGAAAGTACCTAAAACCCTCCTAGACTTTTGAGAGCAAGTTTCGTTTCGATAGGATAAACGAGGAGTATTTTATTGATGTTACGCTACATATATTTTTAGGTAGCGTGAATTGTAGAATTTCGCGGAATAGAGTAACGGAAGCTTGCCGAGGTAAGGGCATCACTTTATTTCTGTCTTTTCACTGAGTTACAACATGTCTGGTTATTTTTGGTGATGTGTGTTGGTGTGCTTGGCATGTATGTGTTATGTATTCTCGTGATGAGAAAGTGTTTAAAATACTTACGCTGTCTACATATGATTATGAGAATGTATGTATGAACAGGTTGTTGGAATACATATGGTTGGAAATGTATGTATGTCGTTGTGTTTGATTTACATATATCTGTGTGATATGTAATTGTTGCATGAGCATGGATGGAACGTGTATGTCAGTTGGGACTGCACGGGCGGATGTGTCTGTGTGACTCCGCCGGGGCTGTGTCTGTGTGACTGCCCTATGTGTATGCGTTTCTTAGTGGGCGATAGCATCTGTGTGGCTATGTTCGCCTGGTGTTAGCATCTGTGTGGCTACACTTTTGAGGGGGGTGACAGCATCTGTGTGGCTGACAGCATCTGTGTGGCTGGTAGCATCTGTGTGGCTATTTTCACCCGGTGATAGCGTTTGTGTGGCATCACCTGACCCTTGTGGCTTTTCTTTTGAGGGGGTGACAGCATCTGTGTGGCTGACAGCATCTGTGTGGCTGGTAGCATCTGTGTGGCTATTTTCACCCGGTGATAGCGTCTGTGTGGCATCACCTGCCCTCGTGGCTTTAGTGGGTTGGACCTACGATTCCGGAATTCATGCATGTGGCGAACCAGTGATTGGTTGTCACGCTCATTGTAGAAGTCTGCATTAGGCTTTGTGTGCATTATTTATATAAGCCGTTGGTGGAAATTACTTTGTGTTTAAAGAGCTTTCTCTGTTGGTATTTGTGGAAATTTGTTATGTGTACATCTTTCGCACCGGATATATATATATATATACCTTTATTTTGTGGTGACCCTTTCTTTCATTTGCGGGCTCATCCCACCCAGATGATGGGTTAGGTCGTGGTGTCGACGGTGGCTGTTCCAGGCCCCATTGAGATGTTGGAGCTTTGGCTTAGTTAGACTCTGTGCCGGTGTGGTTGTACATCGTGCCTTTTGTTTAGGCATAGGTTTCTAGCTTGGTCTGTTTGGGGTTGTAGTGCTTGGAGTACTTTGAAATACTTTGACTTGGATTGTAATTATTCAGGAACACACTTTGCTTGTCGAAGCACCTTATGGTAATGAGTTCTTTTGTATGTTTAATGCCGGTTCTCACAGTTTGTATGCGCGCTCTGTTTTGTTTTAAAAAAAAATAATAATAATAATAATAATGCCCCTTTTTAGTCTTTGAAAACCGGGGTGTTACATTGTGGTATCAGAGCCCGGCTTTAAATCTTCAAAGGGAAAGTGTATACCTGAGTAGTTAGTCCAGAGTCGGTTAGAACATAGCTAGAGTCGTGTCAGCTCTAGTGTTTGTTTTGTGTCGGGTTATGGGTTGGTAATCCGTGAGTGAGTTTTCTGTCGGAGTTCAGGAATGTTTGGATAAGGATCTGACCAATAGAACTTGGTATGTGCAGGAGTAAGAATGCCTCCAAGAAGGGCACCTGCAGCCCCTACGGCGGAGGATGCGGATACATACCATATGGCTTATGCCATGAATACGATGGCAGCTGCTGTGGCTGCTCAAACCCATGCGAAGGCGCAGAGGGATTTGGAAAAACGTGAGAGGGAGATCATTGCTGCTGGATTTAGGCTTCTCACCAGTTTCAACCATCAGACTCCTCCTAAGTTTAGTGGGGAGGGAGGTCCTGACATTGCGGATTTGTGGCTCCAGGCGATTGAGAGGATTTTTGGGGCAATCCATTGCCCGGAAGTAGAAAAGGTAACCTTGGCTACCTATCAGTTGCAGGGTAGTTCTGAGTATTGGTGGAGGAACACCAGGTTCTTGATGGAGGCTGTCTATGAGGAAATAAATTGAGAGAACTTCAAGAGGAGGTTTTTAGCCAAGTACTTTCCCGAGACTGCTAGGGAAAGGTATGGGGAGGAATTCCTTCAGTTGCGTCAGGGAGGAATGAATGTTGAAGTATATGCCAAGAAGTTTGAATCACTATCCCGTTACTTCCACTTCTTTAGGGATGGGATAGATGAGAACTATATGTGTCGTCGCTTCCAAGAAGGGCTGAGGTACGAACTGCAGGATGCGGTTGTGCCATTGGGTATTCGACAATTTCAGGTCTTGGTAGAGAAGTGCCAAGAGATAGAGGATATGAGAAGCAAGCGGGTGAACTGCCAAGGTAGTTTTAGTGCTGGAGGGCCAAGTCGTTCAAGTGGTTCAAGTCAGGATAATGAGAAGCAGAGGAATAAACCTTATAACCGTTCCCAGGATAATCAAGGACCAACTCGCTCTGTGAACCAAGGGACTCGAGGGAGTCAGAGTGGATGGAATCGAACTTGTTACAACTGTGGACAAGAGGGTCATCTTGCTAATGAATGTGGGGTTTCGAAACCAAAGGAAGGAACCGTTTGCTTCAATTGTCAGAAGCCGGGTCACTTTGCTAGAGATTGCAAAGCCCCGAAGGTCGGGTCGTCGGCGAATGTAACGTAGGGAACTCGACCCGCGGCTAGAGGACGTGTCTACTATATGGGCACTAGAGTGAGCGGTCGGACCGGTAAGGCCATGCAGCGGGATTGCCAGATTGCAGGTAACATTTTACTGCATTGATTGTTGTTGGGGCAACCCACTCTTACGTGTCTTGGTGTGTACTTTTGCTTGGAATAGTTTGT
Source organism: Trifolium repens (assembly GCA_030408175.1). Taxonomy (NCBI): domain Eukaryota; kingdom Viridiplantae; phylum Streptophyta; class Magnoliopsida; order Fabales; family Fabaceae; genus Trifolium; species Trifolium repens. The sequence continues at coordinate 40,875,365 of CP125846.1, forward strand.
TTTGGTGTTTGCTTTTGTGTTTTGAATGTTCTACTATATAAAGGACTTAGTAGTAATGTCTAGCGTGTTGCATGGTTAGTGGTAATTTGGAATGTTGTGCGTCACACGTCAAGGGTCAGCGGACCCAGTGTCGTTTTGGAGGTAATGTGAACGTATAAGGAGCCGATTCTGAGGAATTGGGGATTTGGATAAAGGGAGTCCAAGAGGAGTAGACGTTATAGTTTGGCAAGTGCCAAGACTATGAGAAGTTGTAATCACCAACTGGAGGTTGGGATGGTATTATTTAAGTCGTGTTTGGAAAGAGATTCGTATGTGAGCAGACGATTCGGCGTATTCACTAAGTTGCGGACTTATGGATATTGGTAGAGCGGGAAATTCTTCTATAGAGAAGACAACTTGTTCGGAATGTAATGGTTTTGGTGGTACCTACCGTGGTGGCATTGTATTACTGTTGAATGATGTTCAACGGATGTTTCATGAGTGGAATCATGAGAGCTTGAGCGACGTAGTTCGAGTGTTGTGTCTTACGAATACAAGGTCAAAAGGGAATGTTAGTCGTTGGAAAGCTATGTTAAGAGTAAGTAAGAGAGAAGCACACGAACATGTGGCTTATGTCAATTAAGGATTGGCGAAAGGAATTGACTCACACATAATTTGGAAAATTATGATTGTGTGAGAGTAGTAAGGATTCAAAGGCACCACCTAAATGGATGTCATGGCGGTGTGTGTGTGGAATGTGGATATAAAGGGTGAACAATTGTCTAATGGCAAAGTTAAGTGAAAGCATGAGAGTCCAAGTAACGTGTTTCGGGCAAATTGGTCTCATTGACGAGATCGAGATCGTAAGAGATCGAAGGAAACCTTAAGGAGAACCTCGAAGGATTTGTGGAATCCTTGTACCTCGGAGGACCATGAGCACAAGTGGAATGAAGTATCACTTAAGTTTGGTAAAGATGGTCTAAACCACCATCATGATTGTCGACTATTTATTGACAAATTGAGGAACTGATCATCCTTAATCTCTTGTTAATAATAGACGGGATCATGTTGACTGGAATTGACTAGTTTCGCTAGCTTTGGTGATGCGCAGAGAGTTTCAGTGTTTCTTTTTGGAGGGTAGCCAGTCACTGCTGCGCGCGAACCTAGTGGTTTAGGCTACGTCGCGGAGGCAAAAGAGGTGACTTTGGAAATTTTGTGTGTGGACCCTAGGAAATTTGAGGAACTCGAGGTTGCGAACCTCTGTTGTGAGGTTAATTTTTGCGTGGTGAACTCGTTGAGAGTGGCGGTTGAAGCACGGTTGTACCAGTGTGTTGGTGAGAGTATCTGTGTGACTTCACCCGGTGTTAGCATCTGTGTGGCTACACCTAATCCTGAGGGATTTTGTTGTGTTAGGGATGGTAATAACCAGTTGGGTTGTTACTCTTACCTTTAGTTTCGAGGACGAAACTTCTTTTTTGGAGGGTAGTAATGTAAGACCCAAGATTTCACTGTACAGTTTTTCTAAGGAACTTTAGTGTCGGCTAAGTTTTTAGGGTTTTTGGTGGAGCGGTCTTGTGAGTATCGTCACATTAATGGAATTTTTGCTGAAATGGAGCCTGTTTTGTGCTCGTGCGCTGGAAAGGCACAGACTTTTAGGTCGTAGTCTTCTTTTGAGTATAAGAAGGTTTATGTGAAGTCAGAATAACGAGTTTTGGATTATTCTCGCTTCTGGAAAAACGAGTAGGAATTTTACCCGCTGTTGGAAATGTTTACGATGTCTGAATTCCGTAGAAATTTAGATGGGAGTTTTATATATCGGCGTGAGTTAGGATATATTGTCAGAATAATTTTCAAGAGTGAGGAAGAAAATTACAGTCGCGGAAAAAGATTCGGCGATAAGTTTGTGAATTGTTTTTATTAAAAGGTTTATGGTAGAATTTTTTTATGTTTCCGTAAAATTTATCGGTACGCGAGATACGACTCGTTTAAGCGCGAGCTAGTGGGAGGATAAGATCACATAAGAAATATCTAGATATTTTGTGAAGAGGTGGATGGCTAGGATTAAGTCTTAGAACTTTCACTATTTGATCCAATGGCTCACAAGTAGCAAGACCATTACTTAAGGAGACTTTGGAGACTGCTTTTTCCCTATGCATAAATAAAACCTAGACTTTTGGCCCATGGTCTTTATTTATCAATCTGAACATTCCTGTGCTTTCAGAATTTTGAGTTTCGACTTTCTCCGTTTATTGGAAAAACGAGTAGAAAACTGTACCCGCTTCTTAAGATTTTACGGTTTCTGTTTTCCGTCGAATTTTAATTGGAGACTTTATATATCGGCGCGAGTTGGAATCTAGTTTCAGAATATTTTTGGGAGCTAAGGAAATAAATTTCAGTCGGAGAATAAAGTTTAGCGATAATATTTGGAAACGGTTTACGACGGACGTTTATTGGTTAGATTTTATATTTTTGAGATTTCCGTCCATTAGCGAGGTGCGACTCGCCGAGAGCAAACGCGATGAGCTGAGTAGCGTAAAGTGGATATTTGTTCAAAAAACAATCATGAGTTATTTTGATCCAAAGGCTAGGGTTTAGTCTTGCAAGTTGGTTTTGATCCAAGGGCCTAGATTGATCAAGAGATTGTTAAATAGTAAGGAGGTTTAGCTTTGTGGACTTAGAAGAAAAAAATCACAAAACTCACTTCTCTTTCTCTCATTTGGCCGTGGCTTTCTTTCTCTCTTCCAACCTTGAGCAAAATTCCATTCCTTCACCATTTGCTTGGATTTTGGACTTGTTGGATCAAAGGGTATTTGTAGAGAATCATCTCCTAAGGTAACTAACCTCTTCTATTCTTTTGTTTGGCTCAAAAACTCTTAGATTTTAGGATTTTGAGGATTATGTTCTTGAGAGAAAAATTCTAGAATTTAGTTTTTATTTAGTTTTGATTCCATAGAAGTGTTCTTGAGAGTTTCTTAGTACACTTTAGTGAAGCATGTAAGTGATTTCCATGGTTAAATCTTGTTTTCACAAATTTTGGTTAAGGGTTTTGAAGAAATTTTTTTTGAAAAGATCATAAACTTGGATTGTGTTGTATGATTTTGGTTTTGAAGTTAGTTTTGAGCTTTTTGACAAAATGGATTTGTGAATATGAAATTTGTTTCGAAAAATGAGAAAAAAATTATTCTCGTGTTCTTGAGCGACTCGAAGAACATAATTTAGAAAAATTTATTTCGAGTTTCAAAAAGAGTCGGGTATACGATCGAATATCGTTACGAGCTAACAAATGTGGTTAGGGTTTCAAATGAAGAAAAATTGTGTAGGGTTGCCTTTTTGCCTCATTTGGCCGTGGCACCCATATAGGGTTCGAGGAATCGAATTTCGAAAATTGTTTAGAGGCAAATTGCTTCCCATGATCATTGTTTAATTGTTTGATTGGTTATGGGATGTTTTGAAAAGAAAAATGATCTCTTGCCTTAAGAAAAACCTTAATTGAGATTTTTCGAAAATTTGCGATTCGACTCTATAATTTCTAAATCGTTTTGGTAAGTGCTAGTTAGGTATTATGGGATATTACCATGCATTTAGAATTGAAAAATTTTGAGTAGAAGGGTGTTTTGAAAAAAGTGGCCGTGGCCTTCCTTGTGTGGGGGAAGAAATTCCAAAATTTTTCTAAGTCCACAATGGTAAGAAAATGATCATGACATTGGTGTGTGATCATAGGCTTAAAAAGAATGAGTATAGAGTTTTTACTTGGTAAGAAAAACTTGAAACTTGCGACGCAAGAAAACTCTGATTTTGTTGATTTATTTTTGAAGAGTTTTTGGTTTGTTTTCAAATGTTTTTGTAGTGTGAAAATGGGTACCTTGAGGTTGAAAACAATAGTGGTCCTTGGTATGCTTTGAAAACAAAATGAATTTCTTGTAGCGAAAAATAATGTCTTTAACTTCGTGAATTTTTATCGGATTGGGAAGAACTTGGAATCGCTAGGTGAGAGAGTTAGAAAGTACCTAAAACCCTCCTAGACTTTTGAGAGCAAGTTTCGTTTCGATAGGATAAACGAGGAGTATTTTATTGATGTTACGCTACATATATTTTTAGGTAGCGTGAATTGTAGAATTTCGCGGAATAGAGTAACGGAAGCTTGCCGAGGTAAGGGCATCACTTTATTTCTGTCTTTTCACTGAGTTACAACATGTCTGGTTATTTTTGGTGATGTGTGTTGGTGTGCTTGGCATGTATGTGTTATGTATTCTCGTGATGAGAAAGTGTTTAAAATACTTACGCTGTTTACATATGATTATGAGAATGTATGTATGAACAGGTTGTTGGAATACATATGGTTGTAAATGTATGTATGTCGTTGTGTTTGATTTACATATATCTGTGTGATATGTAATTGTTGCATGAGCATGGATGGAACGTGTTTGTCAGTTGAGACTGCACGGGCGGATGTGTCTGTGTGACTCCGCCGGGGCTGTGTCTGTGTGACTGCCCTATGTGTATGCGTTTCTTAGTGGGCGATAGCATCTGTGTGGCTATGTTCGCCTGGTGTTAGCATCTGTGTGGCTACACTTTTGAGGGGGGTGACAGCATCTGTGTGGCTGACAGCATCTGTGTGGCTGGTAGCATCTGTGTGGCTATTTTCACCCGGTGATAGCATCTGTGTGGCATCACCTGACCCTTGTGGCTTTTCTTTTGAGGGGGTGACAGCATCTGTGTGGCTGACAGCATCTGTGTGGCTGGTAGCATCTGTGTGGCTATTTTCACCCGGTGATAGCGTCTGTGTGGCATCACCTGCCCTCGTGGCTTTAGTGGGTTGGACCTACGATTCCGGAATTCATGCATGTGGCGAACCAGTGATTGGTTGTCACGCTCATTGTAGAAGTCTGCATTAGGCTTTGTGTGCATTATTTATATAAGCCGTTGGTGGAAATTACTTTGTGTTTAAAGAGCTTTCTCTGTTGGTATTTGTGGAAATTTGTTATGTGTACATCTTTCGCACCGGATATATATATATATATATATATATATACCTTTATTTTGTGGTGACCCTTTCTTTCATTTGCGGGCTCATCCCACCCAGATGATGGGTTAGGTCGTGGTGTCGACGGTGGCTGTTCCAGGCCCCATTGAGATGTTGGAGCTTTGGCTTAGTTAGACTCTGTGCCGGTGTGGTTGTACATCGTGCCTTTTGTTTAGGCATAGGTTTCTAGCTTGGTCTGTTTGGGGTTGTAGTGCTTGGAGTACTTTGAAATACTTTGACTTGGATTGTAATTATTCAGGAACACACTTTGCTTGTCGAAGCACCTTATGGTAATGAGTTCTTTTGTATGTTTAATGCCGGCTCTCACAGTTTGTATGCGCGCTCTGTTTTGTTTTAAAAAAAAAAAAAAAAAATAATGCCCCTTTTTAGTCTTTGAAAATCGGGGTGTTACACTAACCTTGCTTTGTATTTGCCAATTGATCCATCTGGCTTTAGCTTCTGCTTGAAAACCCATCTGACACTGATGGCTTTCTTGCCTTTTGGAAGTTCTGATAGCTTCCAAGTTTTGTTTCTCTTGATAGCATCATGTTCTTCATTCATGGTCTGCAACCAGACTTGTTGCTTAAGAGCCTCTTCTATACTCACGGGTTCAGAGTCTACTAACATAGCACACTGAATAACTTCTCCCTCAGAGCCTACTTCAGTGTCTTGCAGCATATCAAACCCTGCAAACCTTCTTGGAATGCTTCTGATTCTTTGTGGTCTTTGATCTTGTTCCACATGATTTCCTTCAGAGGTTGGAGGTTCAGAAGTACTATCTTCAGAAGCTTCAACATCAGAGCCTTGACTTTCAGAGTCTCCTTCAGGACCACCTTCAGAGTCTGAATCACCTTCAGAGCCTGAATCACCTTCAGAGCCTGAATCACCGTCAGAGCCTGAATCTCCTTCAGAGTCTGAATCTCGTTCAGAGTCTCCTTCAAGAAATATCACATCAGAGTTGGATTGAGTTTTGTTCCAATCCCAAGTTTCTAATTCCTTCACAATGACATCTCTGCTGAATTCAATTCTATTAGTCTCTGGACAATAGAGCTTGTACGCACCTGTACTGTGGTACCCCACCAATAACATAACTTTGCTTCTATCATCCAGCTTCTGTCTTCTAGCTTCTGGAACATGTTTGTAACAAACAGAACCAAACACCTTCAAATGACTAACACTTTGCTTATCTCCAGTCCACTTCTGAATAGGAACTATTTCTTTCAGCTTCTTCGTTGGACATCTGTTGAGCACATAACATGCAGTTGCAACAGCTTCACCCCATAAATTATGAGGAAGCTTCTTCTCTTTCAGCATGCTTCTCACCATATCAAGCAAAGTACGATTTCTTCTTTCAGCAAGACCATTATGTTGAGGAGTGTAAGGAGCAGTAACCTCATGCTCAATTCCATTCTCCTCACAAAAGGTTTTAAACTCATTGGAATTAAACTCACCACCACCACCCGTTCTGAGAATCTTCAGCTTCTGACCACTCTGCTTATCAGCTTTCACTTTGAACTTCTTAAACTCAGCAAACACCTCATGTTTGTACTTTATCAGGGATACCCATGTCATTCTAGTAAATTCATCTACAAATGACACCAAGTATTTATTCCCTCCAATTGATTCTACCTGAAATGGACCACACACATCAGAATGTACTACTCCCAATGCATGTTTTGCTCTTGGAGCTACTCCTGATGCAAAAGACAGTCTTGGTTGCTTTCCTTCCATGCACACCTTGCATGACTTCTCAGGTTTCTTGATTGTAGGAATTCCATTTACCAGATTCTTTGATTTCAAATGCCCTAGGCTTCTGAAATTTAAATGACCAAATCTTCTATGCCACAGCTCACTATCCTTCTCAACACTTGTTGCACTAAGGCATTCAGAGTCTGCAGTTTTAACATTCACCTTGAATGTCCTGTTCCTTCCCTGTTCTGACTCCATAATCAGCTTCTGATTACGATCATACAGCTTCAGAAGATTGTCCTTCATGGTAACTGAAAAACCTTTCTCAATCAATTGCCCTACACTCATCAGATTGCTTTTCATGCCAGGTACATACCATACATTCTGAATCAATGCTGATTTGCCATTGTTCAGAGTGACTCTGACATTTCCCATACCTTCAGCATTAAGGTATTTATCATCAGCACATCTGATCCTTGTACTCTTACTCGAGTCAAAGTCAACCAACCACCTTTTGTTTCCAGTAAGATGATTTGAACACCCTGTGTCCATATAGCACCACTCTGATGAATTCATATCATCAGTCTCAGAAGCCATTAGCAACACAGATTCACCATCAGAATCATCAGAGCTTCTGGCTATATTTGCTTCTTCTGACTTCCTTTCTTTGTTTGACCGACACTCAGAAGCAAAATGACCAAACTTCTGACAACAGTAGCATTGAATCTTCTTCTTGTCAAACCTTTCTTTTCCCTTCTGATATTTCTGCTTATCAGAGGTTGAGGTTTCTAGCTTCTGAACTCCATCAGACCTTCTCTTGGCTTCTGACCAAGACTTCTTCTGATAGTTCTTACCAGAGTCTGCTTTCAGAGTCTGCTGCTCTACTTCTCTTTCAGAGTTTCTCTCAGTCAAACGCAACTCTTGTGCTTCTAGGCTGCTTTGTAGCTCTTCAATTCTCATGGAACTCAAGTCCTTGGAATGTTCAATAGCTACCACAATGTAATCAAACTGAGGGGTAAGTGATCTCAATACCTTCTCAATGATTACTTGTTTTGAGAGTGTTTCTCCACACGCCTTCATCTCATTAGTGATCAAAATCATTCTTGAGATGTACTCAGGGACCTTCTCATTGTTCTTCATGTTGAGATTCTCATACTGCTTTCGTAGGGACTGAAGCTTAACCTTCTTCACTGATGCATCACCACCATAGCATCTGATCAGTGTGTCCCACGCAGCCTTTGCCGTTTCTGAGTCAGCAATCTTCTCAAACACGTTTTCATCCACACACTGATGGATGTAGAACAACGCCCTCTGATCTTTCTTCTTCGTATCCTTCTGAGCAAGCTTTTGCGCATCTGTTGCATCAGCTGCTACTGGAACATAACCTTCAGTAACAAGTTCAAGCACATCTTGAGCACCAAACAGAACAATCATCTGTTTCATCCAACGATTCCAGTTTTTGCCATCAAACACTGGAAGCTTGGTACTCATACCACTGTTTCCGTTCATCTTCAATCTTTGTGCGTTCACTTAAATCTCACTAACACTCGTGTTTCCCAATCCCGCAGAATCAGAAAATGTGATTCTAATAAATCACACAACGCCTCACGTTTCACTCGTGTTTCCCGTGGATTCGAACCGGAGCTCTAGATACCAATTGTTGGTGCACAAAGATGATAAATGAATGGAAAAGAGAATTGTATTAATGAACTTAAAAATGACGGCTACAAGAAGAATAAATGCACTAACTTCTATGATGATATCACTACTCCTATTTATACACAAGGACTAGGTCATAAAGACAACATAGTAAAATACTAAAATACCCTTAAATATAAATTACTTCTAACAATTCCATCAGCATCAACTCTCCTGTTAATACTGTCAATCTTTCCTCTTACAAATCTTCAATCAAAGTGCATCAACTGATAACAAATAAGGTGAGATAAATGTTTTGTTTTCAATGAGGAAATATAAAACTTAATTACCATTTAAACAATTCATTTAAGCATGAGAATTGAAAAAACAAATTCATTCACTGCGGTCCTCACAAAAGTGAATTGGTTCTCTTTTCTTTTTTAGTCCCTTATATTTCAATTGCGGCATTGAAGGAATTAATTCTCTTTTATTTTCTTTGTTCTACCTCTTAATGTTAGTTACAGGAAGAAGTAACTTCCATCTTCTAATTCCAGTTTTCTTTGTATATTTTAATCATACCTTTAAATTATAACAACTCACAATAAAAGAATATTATTAAAGAAATATTTGTGTGTGTGTTGGAGATTAACATGACAAAGCAAAGTTTGACAGAAAGTGTAAGAGGTGAAAACTCAACACATAGTAAAGTGAGAAACACGTCATACATACCTATTAACCGACTTATCACAAGGAAGGTGTTTTGGATGGAAGAATCGATTTTGTTTCACTCGCAAAATTATGATTTGTATTTAATCAAGTTTACGCACAAGTTAGGAATTGATTCTGAAGTGTTCAAAGTGCATATTCAAAGAGTGGAAAAATAGGACAGGATCATGATAATGTTTGGTGAAACAAGAATAGGTGCAACAGATAACATAACAATGAGAGATGTGTTAAGATTTTTTTTCATTGATATTTAAACTTCAAATATGATTATTGAAAGCTGCCTGAAAAAGGAAAAGTGGAAGTAGAGGATTGAAAGCAAACATTTTTTCTATTTTAGATCTAATTCTTTAGTGTTCCTTTTATTTTTTTTATTGGCATTATTGGTTACTAGTGATGGAGGGAGGAACGAAACAAATGTTAATTGTATGTTTATCATTCTTCTTTGTAATTTGATTTTATGTATTTAATTTTGTATTTTCTAATTAGTTTTCTAATGTTCACTCTCTTCTTCATAAATATAGTGTTGGTAACTAATAACATTATCTATTTTTCCTTACTAAATAACATCAATAGGGCAACACAACATTGTCTATTTTGATGGAAAATGGAGTGGACGCGAGAAGAAACAAATATGCATGTAAAAATATTCAGAATTGAGGTCTATTTTGATTTCTCGGTTTAAGTCTTTTTTTTTTCTTCTTTCCAATCATCCCTTTTAAGGCTTTCATATTTTCACAAATTTTAAATTTTTGCACATAGAAAATGTGGATCACACAAACGTGTCCGTTTGGCCGCTAGTGTATATAATAGAAATAGAGATAGAAATGGAGATTATAGAGATAAACTTTTGGTTGTTGATTATAAAGTGATCCATATTTTTGTAACATTTGCATGTTAGTAGTGTTTAAAAAAAAACTAGTTTTCTCTAAAAAAATATAGTTTTTGATAAAATATTAAAAAAATTCAATTATTGTTGTCAATGAGATTCAAACAACTTACCTTTGTTCTCCCATCCTAACACGCAGCAACCTTTCCCCCAAATTCAAACCCCTTTCTCAACCATGTAGCGGCACAAAATGTGGTGCGATGAGTTTCTGGCTCTGCATCATATTCTCCTCCGCAGTCAATCTTTGGTGGTCCGATCCATGTGAGTTCTTCTGTCGTCGATTTCCGTGGTAGTCTTGTTTCGCCGTCAGTCGCGTTTCCTAGCTCCGGCAAGGTTTGTTGTTTTTCGTTTATGTTTCTGTTCGATCCGTTGTTTCTGTTTTGTTCTGCTTCAGTTTGTTATTTTTGCTTTATTATGTTCGATTCGATCTAATTATTTTTGTTCTTTTTTGCTCAATCTGTTTGTGTTTTGTTCTGTTTCTGTACGGTTTCCCTTGTTTCCAGCGAGATCGTGCTTTTTGTTCTTTTTGTTTTCATTTTTGTTGTCCTCAGTTGTTGGTCTCTATTTTGTTTTTCTGTTTCTTTGTGTCTCTTTGTGTCTGTGTGTTTGTATTGGATCTGAGAATGGAGTGGCTTTGGTTCTTGGCCTCTTACATGGTGGTGGGTTTTGTTTTCATGCCGTCATTGTTGCCGTTCTGCTGGAGGAGGCGTTTGTTGGCTCCGGCAATGGCTCCGGCGGTGAAGGGTGATGTTGAGGTGGGGTGGTGGTGGTTGGAGGTGATGAGATGGTGTTGTGGCGGTGGTGGTGAGATGTTGATATGGTGGTATTTGGATCTGCCATTGTCGGGAGTGTGTGATTGATGCCGTGTGTGTTTGGTTTTTCTTGATACTTTGATTCTCTGACCGTTTCCAAGTTTGTTGAGATTTGCAGGTTTTTTTGGTATCAGATTAAACTCTACCACATCGGTGTTGATTGTTTGGAGGCAGTCTACAAGTTGAGACTGATCTGTTTAGTTCTCTCTCAACCGGTGTCCACTAACTTTTGACTCAAGGAGCTGTTTTTTGGATTCTGATGGGCCGAACACTTTTGATTCGAGTTCGGGAGTTAGTGTCTAGTGGCATCTCTACGGGTTGAGTTGGTGTTTCTCTGGTGGTCTGGTAGCTGAGGAGTGTCTTTCTAAGAATGAGATTAGAAATAGACCTCTATTAGGCAGTGATGATTTTGGTATTTTCATTAGTGTTCCGCTTATTACGGCATCTTTGTCTTGTAACTCCTCGTTTTATGGGTCTCTGTTCGTCTTGTCCAGTGATCTGATCTACTTACAATATATTAAAAGAAACTACTACTAAAAAGGCAAATTTGTCCTTATCAAGTTTATAATATTTCAGAATTTATGCCCTTAAATGTAATTTTAACTCTAAACTAAAAAAAAAAATACAAAACAAAAATAGAAAAAAAAGAAGATAAAGCATAAAAGAAATCTTCTCATAAAAATAGCATCGGAAATTACCTCTACAAAAAGATATTAATTCAATCTAATTTTACTTCCAAAATAGGAACAAAAAAAGTTTAATTAAAAAAAATTTTACGTATAAAAATAGGAACAAAAATCACGATAGAGGTATACGCATCTACTTTACAATATATTAAAAGAAACTACTACTAAAATACCAAATTTGTCCAATCAAGTTTAATGATATTTCAGAGTTTATGCCCTTAAATGTAATTTTAACTCTAAACTAACAAAAATACAACACAAAAAGAGGAAGAAAAAAAAAAAAGATAAGCATGACTAAATCTTCCCATAAAAATAGCATCGGAAATCACCTCTAAAAAAAGATATTAATCAAATATATTTAACAAAAATAATTAATTAAAAAGAATTTAGGCATAAAAATAGGAACAAAAATCAATATCAAAGATACACATAAAAAATAGTGCAAACATTTTTTTTAATGAAAAAATAGTAATCTTTTTTTTTAAAATAGTTTATAAAGATAAAATTTTTGTTAGTGAAAACATATGAATTAATATGCGTAAAAAAAACTTACGAATTTACACGGGACAATTGCTTTAATAATTTTTTTTTAATTATACACAGGACAATTGATTTAATTTAAAAAAAGGAATTGAATAATAAATATTTATTAATTTTAATTTATTACACAAAATGAACCCATTTGGATTGACTTATTATAAGTTTTATAAAGTAGTTTATGAAAAAAGTTTATAAAGATATAATTTTTGTTAGTGAAAATTTATGAATTAACATGTGTCAAAAAAGCTTACGAATTAACACGGGACAATTGCTTTAATAATTTTTTTTAATCATACACGGGACAATTGATTTGATAAAAATGAGGAATTGAATAATAAATATTTATTAATTTTAATTTATTATACAAAAATCATACACGGGACAATTGCTTTAATCAAGAAACATTAACTTAATAAATTTTACAAGCATGAGCACAATGACGTTGACAAAAATTTAATCATACACGGATAGTTGCTTTAATAAAAAAGGAATTGAATAATAAATATTTGTTATTATTAATTATAATTATAATTATAATTTATTACACAAAAATCATACACGGGACAATTACTTTAATAAAAAATTATTAATTTAATAAATTTTACAAAAACGAACACAATTACTTAACTTATATTTTAACAATATTTTACTAATAAAAATCAATAGACCCGTGCGATGCACGGGTCTCAAAACTACACTACTAGAAAACTCGCTTTTAGCAACCGATTTAGAGACCGAAAAATTTCGGTCACCATAGAGACCGATTTAGAGACTGATATTTTGAACGTAAACTTTTAAAAAAATTGGTCGCTATATCGGTTGCTATATAATTATCGAGACCGAATTAGAGACCAATAATTAGCAACCAATATTTCAGTTGCTATAGAGACCGAATTAGAGACTGATATTTTAAGGTCAAATCCAAAAACATTTCGGTCGTTAAATCAATCACTATAGAGACTGAATTGGAGACCAATAAATAGCGATAAAAAATTCGACGCAAATTTTTTTTTTTTCAATTTTTGTACAAATCACTAAAAAAAATTAATCAAATATTATTACTATTTTTCTTTACTAAAATTTAGTTGAATTTTTTATAGTTTGTTGAATTATTTTATATATTTTGTTGTTATCATTAATTATTATTATTATTATTATTATTATTATTATTCATTATTATTATTATTATTATTATTATTATTATCAAAAATAAAAAAAAAACATGGATTAACACTGAGCTTCCTTGGCAAGCTTCCTTTGTTTAAAAAAAAAGAAAAAAGGATTAACACTGAGCTTTCTAAACTCACGCTCAAATCACTCTCACTCTCAAATTGCTCTCGATCGTTCCCAAAAACTTTAAATCAATCGTTCATCAAATATCACTCACAAATCGTTCGAAGTCGCAGTTCATTACTCGTCATTCAAACGCAATCGGAATCGTTCACAACTAAAATTTGTTCAAAATCGCAAGTTGTGAAGATTCAATAGATTCAATTTGAGGTAATGCTCTAAATACCAAGCGATTCAATTTGTGTTTTTTTATCTAATGTTTATGATTTCAGCGTTGAAATTTAGGGATCAATGAGCTATTTTTAGTTATTCCTTCCCTAGTCACTGCAAACTCAGAACCCAACACCTTCACCGCTCAAAATCGAATCCCTTCACTGCAAACTCAGAAAATCAAACACCTCACTACCCAGAAATTGAACTCCTTCACTGAAACTTGAAAAATCAAACACTTCCCTTTGCTGCAAACTTGGAAATAATTATTTTAAGTTTGATTGCAAATGTGGAAACTACTCATTCATATGTATGTAACCCTAACTTTTATTTATTTGTTTTGATATTTCAATTTCTGTTGCTATTTCTATTTTGCATCATTATTATAATTATTAGACCTTGTTTATGATTTATTAATACTCTGCCACTGGTATTTTGTGGTTGCTTGTTCATTGAAGATTCTGAAATTTTGCAGTCTATGTTCTTGCCTTTAGTTCTATGAAATTGCAATGCTTGTCTTTCTTGATTTATGTTATTAGGTGTGTCTCGTTTGAATTATTAACTAACTTGTCTTTGTGTGTTTAGTTGGAGTAGGGTAAGTGAGTGAGGAATTTAGGAGTGTGGTGAAAGATGAAGGATATTGTTTTAATATAGCAAGAAATATAGGTAATTTGGCTCAATCTCCCTTTCTAACAAATGTATATTGTGATGATAAAAAATATAGGTATCCCTGAGTTGCTTGTGTTCATATGATGTGTATCCCTGTAAATTCCAGGTGTTGTTTTCATTGTGCTTTCCTTTGCGGACAAAACTATTTGATTGAGCTTTTCTTTGAAATCAACTTTGACCATCTTATGTCACTTCATATCTTTGGGTTTATATTAAATGAAGGCTCTTTCTTTGTTTTCATAAGCTCTTACTTTATGAATCTAGTTTCAAAATTGTAGTTCTATTATGTACAATTTGCTTGCCTAAATAATTAAATGAGACATTTGCATTAAAATTTGAATCCTTATGGGATTTAAACATTTTAATTATGCGGTGGTGCGATCTCAATTTTGTTAATGGAACCTTTTCTATATATAGACAAAGTATTTTTCTAGCCTCATTCAGCACAAGAGGCAAAACGGTTTAGATAGATGTTCCTGAAGATTTGCAGGTTATTGTTAATGGAAGAAGGTTAAATAGCGGATCATTGATCTAACATCATGTTATATTAATTCTATAGGAGAAAAGCCTTATTTGGATAGAGTTGTTGAACTGAAGGCAAAATATGAGAAGGCTATGGAAATCTATAATGCTACTGAAAAAGAAGTATGTATATTTTTAGTCTTCTGAGCTTGTTTTATAATAAGCCCTTGTCTTGTTTATCTTTGATCTATTTTCTTAAGGTTTTGTTATTTGTTCCTGATCAAGAAGAGAGTCCTGATAAGTCTGATACGGAAGGTTTTTCTTAAGGTTTTTCTTCTAGTTTATTTTGGGGCTCTTTTTTTTATGGACTATTGATTAAAAATTAATTATTGAATGCCTCAACTTTTGTGCAGGTAAGTGTAGTCATATATAGTACCAGGAATGTATATCATGGAGCATGTGGATTAGAGGCTTCTAGTATGATACATGATGTAAAGCCTTGATGAACCAAAGCTTTAATTTATTTTCTATATATAGGAGATTTATTTTGTAGTATTGACTTTGAAGAAAAAAGCATTAGTTAAAGCTTTGTTTAATACCATGCTAGGTTAGTCTAGGTATAAATTTAATGTAATAGCCGATACTTAAAGCTTTAATTTATTTTATATAGGAGATTTATTTTCCATATAATCTTTGATTAAGCATATCTTTATAAGAATATAATTTACTAATGTATTTTTGTTATATTTATGTTTGTGTGTTTGTATGTAGATATATAGATTACATGGGCTACAATTTTTTTTTTTAAAAAATATCGAAATTAGCAACCGAATTAGCGACGGATTTGTTTTAAAATTAAATAAAATGGTCACTAAATCAGTTACTAATAGCGTCGACAATGCGTCGAACAATCTGTCTCTAAATTGTTCTTTCAATTCAGTCTCTTAATTGGTTGCTGATATTGGTCGCTAATTTGGTCTCAAAATTCAGTTGCTAATTGGTCACTATAAAATCGGTTGCTAATTTGGTCACTACAGATCAGCGACCAAGGTTTTTGCTACTGATTTTAATTGGTTGCTAAATCGGCCGCTAATTGAATTAGCAACCGATTTTGATGAAAATCGGTCACTAAATCGGTTGCTAAACGCATGTTTTCTAGTAGTGCTAGTTATTATTAATAATATGTTTGCCGTTCAAAAAAAAAAACAACATACCTTTGTTAGTAATAATAAGTTAATTTTCTCTACAAAAGAAAATGTAGTTTTCCATAAAATATTATAAAAATCCAATTATTGTCGCCAGTGGGATTCGAACGACAGACATTAAGCTAAAAACTCCACATAAGTACAAATGTACAATATTAGAGAAGCTCTAATTGAATGACACACAAGCAATTTCTCTTTAATTGAATGACACCTAAGCAATTTCTATTAAGAATGGACGAGAGAGCTCCGTGGGAATCTCGTAATGTATATAAATAGAGATAGAAATTCGATTAATTAAATAGGGGTGGGATGAGTGTTTTGTTTCATCATTCATTCACATTTCAAAAAAAAATAGAGGACATTTTAGAATTTCAATATAACATTCATCTAGCTGCAGTCTACTACAACAACAGTAAACAAAATCTTTTCAGGATCTACATTGATGTTACACTAGCTGATCTTAAGCACCGGCCGAGCCAACTCAATGGTCGTCTCCACTCACGTGATCAAAGAAAGGTGACTTATGTTGAATATCGTCGTCTGTCAGTCTGCTCAGACGGAACCATCCCGTTCACCAACATGAAACCTCAGACGGAACCATCCTGTTCATCAACATGAAACTTCAAAACGACGCTAACGTGAGAACAATGTTCTTTATTTTCTCTCAATACATGACGAAGGAACCGATCGAGCTTGACACTATGTTGGTTAGATCCGTTCAAGCTATATGTTCAAACTTGGTCCGTTCGAGAACCTTCGACAAAATCTCGGCTTGCATGGTTGAATCCGAAGATGACGAAGTTAAAGCAGATAATTTATCTGATCCTTAGTTTAGGTAAAATGCATCAATAGGTTTTTTAAGTTTTACGTTTGTAACTAATAGGTCCTTCAAGTTTTTTAAGTTACAAGTAAGTCCTTTAAGTTTTATGTTCGTAACAGATAAAACCTTTAAGTTTTTTAAGTAACAAATAGGGCATTTAAATTTGTAATTTGTAACAAATATGTCTTTTAAATTTATAATTTGTAACATTTAGGTCCTATTTTTTAAGTACCTTTCATTGATAAAACCTCTAACTAACTAAGGATTTATCCTCACTTAATCTAAGTTAAAGTTACAAACATGTTATTTGATAATAGATATTTATTTATATTTTAATAGGAAAAATACAATTTATGATGAGTTTGGAAGTTCAAATTAAACTAAAAACTGTCAAGGGCAAAAGGTGATGGAATAGTCTTCCCCACAAGAACAGGTAAAAGTGCTAGATTTATCATCATAACCATAGTAGCTATAAGCTTGAGGACATTGATTCTTAAAGCATTTAGTGGACATTAGGGTTGGGAATAGGCCAAGCGGCTTCCAGGAGCCTTCGGCTTGGTCTGTCTTGGGTATGGCCTGGCCTAACCTGTTTATTAAAAATGTCAGGCTCAGGCCTTGAAAAAAGCCTGTTTATATAAATATGTCAGGCTTAGGCTTTTAAAAAAGCCTGTGAAGCCTGATAGGTCGGTCTGTTTATATTTAATAATAATTATTTATATGATATTATTATTTATATCATCTTGTTTGTATAAAAAATAAATATTATTTATATAAATACAAAATATTTATTAGACAAAATATATTTGTTTTTTTTTAGAAAGACAAATTATAGTGTATATTTTGGTTGTTGCTAACTACACCGATTAACATTAGTGTTTAACAAAAAATTTGTATTATGGCATACTAGTGAATTTACAAACATGTAAATTTTTTCAATGGAGGACTTGCTCTTATTGCTCTATTGCCTTTCTTGTAGCAGAATACATGTGAATTTTATACTTTTCACAAGACATTGGGATCCATTATCACCATTTTGGTAAAAGATTAAAACAAAACCTTGTGCCTGTCAGTGTATACACCTCAATTTATACTAAAGTACAAAACGTCATTCACATCCATTGAACAGCTATGTTGGCAGATATATGAATTCAAATGTCTTGTATAATCGCGAGAGAACTCTTGGGAACATCAGCATGTATAATCGCAGAGTGTTCTGTCCACAAATTCAAAAAACCAGAATAATATTCTTGAACTGACAGATTACCTTGTTTGTAATCGGCAATCTCGAGTTCTAACTGACAACGTTTAGCCGCATTATCTTGGTTATAGATACGCTTCAAGTAGTTCCACATTTCTTGAGCCATGGAAAAAGATCGCAAATTATTAATCATCTGAGGATCAACAGTACCGAGAATCCACAAGTAATAATTTTAGGATCTTTGGTTTCCCATTCATCTAAATCAGTTGTCTCTAATGGTGCCATAGACACATCGTCCAAGTGACTTCATAATCCCTTCCCTTTAACATACATCCTAAGCTGAAATTCCCAAGCAAGATAGTTTTTGCCAGTAAAACAGATACAAAAAATTTCTTTCTTTTTCCAAAGCCATGAAAGCGGTGTTTGCAAATAAAATAAAATAAAAGAAGAGGCTTGAAGGGATTGTGACACGTAACAACAAAGACAAGCAGACATAGTGAACACGCAGAAAAAAAAAAATGGTCACCTCCTTTCTATTATTTTTTTTAAAGGTACAGCAAAAAATAGGAAAAATAAAAGGGAGTAACCATGGTTGTCAAAATCGCGTATTAACACGTAAATTCGTCCGAGTTTTAGGTATGAAAAACGGGTTAACTCGTATGTAAACTCGGTTTTTTGTAAACTCGTGGAAAAAACGAGCTTAACCGAGTTAACTCAGTGTGAAAACGTTAAAATCGGATGAACTCGGACGAGTTTACTTGTTTTTCCGAGTTTACCTTTTCAAAATTTTCTGGCCTATTAGACACATTTTCCTATACATTTTGAAAAGAAAAAAATCCATTAAGAATTTGTTTAGAAACTGAAATGCTCTTTCAAGCAAACGTCTAACTCCATCTTTAGTTAATTTCGATTGTGGTCCTAATATTAAAGATCTTTTATCATCCGAAGAAGAATTTGATGATGTTGAAGATGAATACAGTGATGAAGATGATGTTGTAGCTTTTTAGGAGAATATAATTAAGTTAGAAATATATGAATCTTCTTATTTTGATGCAAGTTTATGGACATATGCTATTTATATGAATATTTAGTCTATTTTGGCTTTATAATTAAGTTAATTTTTTGAAATATTAACATTTTTATAGTATTATATTAGTTTATATGTCATATACATAATAATTTTAATATTATTTTAATTTTAGGTAAACTCGCACGAGTTTACGATTCGAGTTTACGTGTCGAGTTTACGTGTCGAGTTTACGTGTCGAGTTTACGTGTCGAGTTTACCTATGCAAAACGAGTTTACCTATGCAAAACGAGTTAAGGTAAGAACTCGATTCTGACAACCTTGGGAGTAACAACTTGCAAACCAGACAATCAAATGAAGAACCACGACACATACCAGAATCGAGAATCAGAATGGATCGCAAACAAACAGTCACGGTACGAGCAACTAAGAGCAGCGAGAAACAAGACCAGGAACTGCAAAGACCAAATCAAGAGACGGCGAAGAACCGCTGCAGCAACAATCAAGGTTTCGTGAAAAATGACGAAAGAAACAAGGAGCAAGAATGGCAGAAACAATCTCAAGAGCGACCCAGTGGGGTGTCGCTGAACCAAGCCAAGATGAACGATGTCACAGGTTTGATCAAACCTTATGATACCATGTCAGGAATTATGGCTTGATGCCTTTCTACTTTGTTATTTCTCTCTATAAATAATAGTTACAGCATATACAAGTAATTACCACTAATAATTACAATTTAAGGGAAACAAATCATTTCTTGATTTGTCTAACTTATTCTAGGAAAGCTGATAAATACAATTAACAAGAGATATTATTTCCTGATTCACAGTATCCTCAATCAATCAATCCAAAACGAACAATTAGTATCAGCAGATGACTCACATTTTAACTGTATCTCAGAATGTAAACTATCTAACCAACATCAGCGGCAGATCAAATGTTTTGTATTATTGCCTTAAAAAATAAATTCAACCACTCTACAATAAGTCACTCAATGTCAAGATCCTGTTCCTGTGCCCGATTTCTGCTGCATAACAATCACTCAGTATGATCAGCTCTCTCTTTTGTAAAAAGCTAACCTGCTAAGTATTACTTCTGTTTACAATTTAGTAGCATTTTAAGTCACATTAAGGTCTAACTTATCAAGTTAGCTATGTATGTATTAAGTGTATTTCCAAAGCACTTCTAAGAAAATAAAAGGCAAGGGTTAATAACATGCCAGATTTGAGCATTTGTACTTGCGTTAAATGATATATTTGAACAGGAGAGTGTAATAATATGCTAATAGCAGATAAGAAATTTGAGTTCCAAGAAGCAAATAAACCAACGACATGTATATTACTCCAGGAGTTCCAGGAGTACAAAATTATTGCAAAATCTAAGAATACTCAATTAATAAAAGCTGTGTTAAATTTAAAGCATGAGTGAGAGCATAGTCAGTAACTTAGTTTCACTAGACTTTTCAAGCAAAATTTCAAGCATTCAGGAACTTAGTTTCACTCGGAATTCAACAATATTTAAGAAAGCCAAGTACTCAAGCCAAGAAATATACTTTCATAACTTAAAGAGGTAAAATCCCTACTTACATTCTTTTGTTATATATCTCTCTACCCGGTTAACTCCTTGAGGTTGTATTGCATAGAAAGTCTTTCGACAGTACTTTGACTCAGAACTCCTTTCAAATACAACTCTTTCAATAGGTTAGCAGCTAAATCCATTTCTTCTTCAAAACAAAGCCCTTCAACAAGAATGGTATAGGTTATCTCATTAGGCATGCATCCTTTGTTGACCATCGTCTGAAATATCTCTATCGACAACCCTATTCGTTGAGATTTGCAACATCCAAGTATAAGTGTATTGTAGTTATCAACATCAGGAACATAGTGATGTTCTTCCAAAATCCCAAATATCTCGACAGCCCCGTGTAGCATTCCTTCCCTGCACATTCCTCTTATGAAAGACGAGTAAGTATAGGAATCTGGTGTAAATCCATTCATTGTCATTTCATATAATAACTGAAAAGCTGGATACGTATTCCCTTTCCAACACAAGAGTGCAATCACTCTGTTGTAGAAATCATTCATAGGGTAGTTTAGTTTTTTACCGAATTTTTCGAATATTAAGAAAGCCTCCTTCACCTTCCCTTGCTCACAAAGCAAGGCAATAGCATTGTACGTTCCTCCATTAAGGTAAAATCGCTGATTAATCATTTGGTCTAGACACTGAACTACAAGATCCACCTTCCCTTCCTTGCAGAGACGGGCAATAATCGGATTATAGCTACTAGCAGTCACCTTGAATCCACTTCTTGTCATTTCATCTAAAACTTTGAAAGCTTGTTCAATTCTTCCATCGATAGAAAGAGAAGTGATCAGTATGTTGTAAGTAACTACAGAAGGAGCCTGACCCGCTTTATCCATCTGTGCTAAAAGCTCGTACGCTTCCTCCCACCGCCCTTCATAGCACAAACTCCTCAACAAAATGTTATGACTGACAACACTAGGCCTAAACCCTTTTTCCGGAAACTCTCTGAAAAACTTAATAGCTTCATCAGTTCTACCTTCCTTACACAATCCCGTCAACAACACATTGTAGCTAAACAAATTAGGCTTACCACCCTTCGCAATTATATCATCTAGCAAATTCATTGCTTCATCTACTCCCCTTTCCTTGTAAGCAGCTTCAACCAAGATAGAATATGTAACTTCATTTGGAACAAGACCCTTATCTATCAACCTATCTAAAATCTGCATACACTGATTCAATTTCCCATGCCTAGAAAGCCCTTTAACCAACATGTTATAGGTAGCATTATTAGTTGGAAAACCACCCCCTTCCATTTTTTCAACCAATTGCATTGCATGCCCAACATTACCTCTCCTACACAAATAATTAACCAAAAATGTATATGAAGCAGGATCAGGTCTAGTACCTGAACTTACCATGATCTCCATGACCTTAACAGCTTTTCTAGATTGACCAGACTTACAAAGATCATACAAAAGCTGAGTTGTTTGAGTCACCTCAGGCTTATAACCCTTACCAACCATGTGTTCTAAATGAAGAAATGCATCTTTGAGTTTATTTCCTCTGCTCTTCTGGTCATTCTTCCCAGCATTCCAATTGGGCAAGTTAAAAACTGAATCTTTTGAAGGAATTGTAATGTGGGTTGAAGCCAAAGCTCTAGAAAAACAAATTTTCTTGAAAGGAATAGTCTGATTGTGAAGATTTGGAACATGGGTATAGAAGAAACTGCAATCAGTTCTTGTTGGAGAAACTGAATTCAGTAGTGTGGCCATTGTTTAAGGATTATATAATGTAATGTAATGTAATGATGCTAAAGTTACAATAAATAAATCAACATTACTGAATTGTTCTACTTGGCAATTTAACAAATAGTTTGTGTGCACTTTAACTATGATTATGAAGCTAAAGATTGTTGTTACTACTTGACAATGATGAATTGAGTAAGAATATCGAGAGAAGGAAAAAGAGATACCAATGAGACACAGACTCTTTGTTGCGGGATGAATTCAGCAGCGTCTGCCACGTTTTTATGGTTATCCTAACATCATCTGGAAATGAAATTGTGAATGCACACACAAAGCCCATGGGCCTATGTCAAATAAGCTTTTTTCTATTTAAGGGTATGTTTGTTTTGGATTCTTTTGAAAAAAAAAAAATATTTTTTTCAAAAAATTATTTTATAATTTTGATAGTATTTGTTGTAAATTTTTAAAAAAATTATTTTTAATTCCAAGTGAAAAGCTATTTCTAGTAGCTTTTTAAGAATCTATTTTTCTTAAAATAAAGAACTTAAGTGTAGGAACTCTCTATTTTAAACAAATAGATTCTTATATAAAGTAGTTTTAGATTTTTTTAAAATCTCTAGATGTTAAAAAAAAACTTTTTTTAAATCTTAAATAAACGCAACCTAAATTGAGTAATCCAACAAATTAGTTCTCGTCTCTATAACCGCGCTCTCGAATAGATTTTTTAATATTTTATATTAGTTTCGGTTTTTGTCAAATGTGTATGAATATGGTTCCTTTGTTGTCATCGGTTTGATAATAAGTTAAAAATATTATGGACTATTTTGATAGAAAGTAGATGAAGACAAAAACTTATTTAATAATCCACCAAAAGAGGGGTGATTTTAGGGTCAATTTTTGACCCAAAATCATCCCTCTAAATTGTTTTTTCTTTCTTTTTATTCAAATAAGTGATTTTCACATATGTTTAATTTTGATTTTGTATTTGTCGTCGTCTTGTACGACGTTGTGTTTGTCGTCGTCTTGTGCGGCGTTTGTTGGTTTTTCGTTTCAGTACCGTGTTTCGTTGATTCAAATTGATATATCCACCCCAACTCATTACAGATGATGAAGACTTGGATATCAACGTTGCAGATCCGGAAGTATGAATATTCCGGTTAGATTTAGAGCCAGTTTGTTATAGATTAAAAAATAAGTGATTTTGATCTTAAATAATTTAGAGATGATTTTTTAGAGATTTTACAAAAAATCAGAAGTTATTGTGTTTGTTTACCTTGATAAAAATTACTTTTTATAAGGATATTTTTGGAATATTAAAATTTATGTAAGGATATTTTTGGATAAAAAATATCTCCACTTTTTTATTATTGTTTTCTCTTTCCTCTAAAAAAAACTATTTTTTAAGAAGCTACTATTTTTAGCTGTTTTTAGATTATTTTTAGATTCTGATTATTTTTAAAAGCTATAACAAACGGACGTAATATTCTTAAAAGTGATTATTTTTTTTAAAAAAAGCTATAACAAACGGGCTCTTATTTTGTCGTATTTGTAGGCACTTTCATGATGCCGTTGTATGCTATTAACCTAGGTGCTGTAAGATTGTTTGTACATTCACCTTTTACAGTTTTCAGCAATCTTGAATTTGTAATGATCTATGTATGTTTCAATTTGAATGAATGAATATTTATTTTTGTCAAAAAAAAAAAAACTTTTTCTAAAATTGAAAAGGAACTAAATTAAGAAACATTTGACAATTTGAGATACTAAAAGAGCTAAAGACCTATTTAAAAGCGAATTACTAAAAACATGACCTATTTATATATTTTAAACATCATATCATAACGTACATAAAAAATGCATTAATATATATTAAAAAGCATCAAATAATTTCTTTCATTATATAATATTTCGTACACTTGATCTATTCAAAACCTCACTTGTCATATATGGAGAAATTTCCTATCTAGTTACTATATGGTATCTAGATAGATGGTTCTTTTTCTATTTCACATATTGGTTCAAGGGCAAAATGTGATGGAATAGTTTGCCCCACCAGAGCAAGTAAAAGTGCTAGATTTATCATCATAAGCATAGCTATAAGCTTGAGGACATTGATTCTTAAAAATCATTGAATAAGCATTTGGTGGACACTTATCAGGTGAAGCATAATCTCCAGTACAACAATACTCAGGTTGATTCAAAGCAAAACAAGCACTCTTGCAAGCAATTACACTTCCATCTGAACCATGAACTGAAAAATTTGGAGGACAAACTTTATTCACATCATTAGGACAACTAGTTGCTTTACACTCCCCAGAACCACCTTGTGGCGTTATCGAAACCGGTAGGTTAAAACCATCAACAAGACTAACATCATAGAAATCTTGTCCATTGTTGGGTGCAAGAAAGAATTCAGCTAATGTAACTGGTGGAATTCCGCCAGCTCCCTTGCAGGATATTTGACCAGATCCACAATCACCAGTTGCACAAGTGAATTTGCCAGTTGTGTCTGTTGAACATTGTGATCTTGCCCAAAATCTACCTATTAGAATAAAATAATCTCATCAGTTTAACTCAGTTGATAGGGACATCACATTATATATGTAATACAAATTGGAGTTCAAATTCCAGACATTCCATTTATTCGCTTTTAAGGTGAAATTTCTAACAACCAGACTATTAAAATATCTTATTCTAATACTACCTGTCCATTGAGGTGAGATATCTAGAGTGGTTGAAGCTTTGGAGGCAAGCTCTAAACCTGTTGTAGTTAATTGTGAGCCTCCACCTCCAGTTAATGTAGCTGGCCATATGGTGAATGGACAATTGTTTGTTATTGTGAATGTTGATGAGTGAGCCCCTACATCCATGAAAATGTGTTAATAAGTTATTCAAAAATCTAGAGTAAAAAAAAAAATTATTCAAAAATCTAAATTTCTCTAAGAGAGAAAAAAAAAAAAAAAAAAAAGAACACATATTTAATAGATTTGTTAGAAAAATTAGAGCTCAATTACCTGAGAGGAAAAGGGTTGATAAGAAAAGCATAGAAAGCATACAAATTTCCATTGTGAATTATAGTGATTTGGTACTTGATTGGTTTTGTATTGGGTGTGATAGAATTTTAACTCAATGTGTATGTATGAATATATAGTACTCTGGATAATTGATAATATGGACGGGTGAAATGATTTTGTATTAAAAAAAAGGGGGACTTAATCGTAATAATCAAATGATTTTTTTAAGTAATTAGTTTTTTTTGCAAAAAACTTTAGAAAATAGATAAAAATCATTAATTACAAACTTAATTAGAATTTTTTTTGTTTTGTAACTTAATTGGAAATTAAATAAACAAATTAATTAATATTTATTACAGAGGACTTGACCAAAAAAAAAACATTTATTACAGTCGAACTTAGGAATTTTTTTCCTTACCAAACAACTTTTTCTTTTGACGGAATTTTTTTGACTATTTAACAACTTAGGTATATTGACTATTTTTTTTACTAACAGGAATATTCACTTATTATATCATTGTTATTGGATATATACATGAAATTAGATAAAATTTCAATTTTTATATTTTTAGAATTCATAATATTACTGCTTTTCAGATTTTATTTATAAGAAAGGGTAAATAGGTTTTTACCCCTATAAACTCTTCCTTCGCTTGTCATTTTCTGCACTATCTCTTCGTAAAAATCTAACACTATTTTATAGAGAAATTGCATGTAATTTGGAAGATTATCCAAACAACTAATATTCCACTTGGAAATCACTTTAATTAAAAAATAGATGAAAAGAGTCATCATCGGTTTATTCTTGAACTAGTTTCCATAAATTTGAGATTATTTTTTCATATGTTGAATTTTTAATAATTATTAAATTGCATTAAATTTATTTGATTAAAACATAAAAAAATAGTAGAAGTATCAAAGTTTGGATTTCAATTTTATATATCGCATGGAATATCTCTGTTAATTGGACTATATTCATGTGACAAGAAAAATAGTGTACCTAAAAACCAAAAAAAAAAAAAGGAAAAATAGTGTACCTTTTCATTGTTCAAAATTTATTCGGTAAGACAAAAAAAAATATTGATAACTATTAATATATATTATTTATGAAATATCATATAAATAAAATAAATAAAAATTTATTCGTCTTCATTTGTTTGAGGTTCAAATATCATATAAATAAATATAATAAAGTAAGATATTTATGAAATATCCTAACTACTTTTTCTTAATTTTTTTTTTCATTTTTGACCTATAATCAAATTAAGGATATAATTGTCTTTTTATGCTAAATTTTAATAAAATTGTATTATTATAATTTTTTTTATAGAGAGGAATAAAACAGTATTATTATAATCATTATACTTTGTTACATATTATTTTTATATTTTATTTTTACTATTTATATGAGACCAATATATTTACTCATATTAATAAGATTGTTTATTTTTTTTATACTCTTACGAAACATATATTTATATTCATATATTAATATGATAAATTAATTTCTTTTAAGAAATTGCTTATTATTACGAATCATATATATAGAGAAGAAAAAATCTTGGCCTTCCATTTATCTCCAACCGCCCCATGTTTTCCACTCCATCCGGATTTTTTGTTTTTGTTTTTCTTTTATAAGTGTAATTCTTATTTTTCTTGCTTATTGTTTCCGTAAGAAATAGCAATGCCCTTTATTATTATTATTATTATTATTATCTATATTTTTACTCATATAATAATATGATTGTCCATTAATACCAAGACCTAATTTTTTAGGTGATTTCTGCGAGATCTACACTATGGTGCCATTTGGCCTAGCTAGTTTAATTTTGACTTTTTTTACTCAAAAAATTAGAAACTAAGCCAAACATATTTTTAAGAAGCTTCTGATCGAAAAAAATGTTTTTAAGTTTTATGAGTAAAATACATAGATAAAAGACATTTAAAACTAATGAACAACAATTACCAAATATCTTTAGTTTTTTTCTAAAAGCTCTTATTTTCACTTTTATCTTTCACATAATTTTTAAGATCTAAAAATTCCGGTCAAACTATACCTATATATATCAGTAAAGTTGACTATTTTTTTATAACGCCCCTCTCGGTGCCTTATAGTACCGGGGAAGTAATATTTCTCTTCTTTTATCATCAACAATTAATCACTATTCTTGTGGAACATATTTCAACCCCACAATCAACCACTTGTCACCACCTTAGAACATCCTCAACCTTGCTCATGCACACTTGTCACTTGATTGCCACGCATCACATTACCCTCTATATAAATCCATCCTTTTTCATCTTCATCACTCAAAATCCCACGCACAAAAAAAAAAAAACCTTGAACAAATCAATTACTTAATTAAGGTAATTTAATTTAAGCAAGGACAATGGCAAAAAGCAAAGATGATATAAAATATGCAACATCACAAGCAAGATTATCAGAAGATGAAGCAGTGAGAGTATTCTATAAACATGGTACACCACTTGAAGGAGGAAAAATATCAGATTCTGAACAAGTTGATTTGTTTTCAAGTGGACAAAATATTTCAAAGAGTGATCAACAACAACAACAACAACAAAATGTAGATTCTAATCAATCTCAGTTGCAACGTGATGATACAAAAGGAGAAGAAGATTCTACTGATTTCACTACTGGAGCTCCTTGTTTACCACACAAGAACAAGCCTCCAACACTTGGTCATAAATTTTGATCTTAAAATAAGAATAGACAGAAATAGAAATTATGTTTTATTTTTTTGGTCAAGTAGCATAATGGTTTGAAATTTCACTTTTAAAGTGAATAAGTGGGATAATCGGAGTTTGAACTCCGATCCTCTACATAATAATACGCTCATCATGGGACATAAATTATGTTTTCTATGTTTATTAATTTTAACTTTTGTGTGTTGTCTACTTTGTTCATGTCTCCTATGTTCGTTATATGTGACATGACAGATATTATGTAGCACTAATTTTGTTGTTTAAGGTTGAGTTAATTGCATAATTTTTTTTGACAAAGAGTTAATTGCATAATTTAAGGGTCTCTTTGGTTCAAAAGAGAGGGAGAGAAGGGGAGGGATTTTAATGAGGTGTAACATCCCAAATTTTATTTAATAGACGAAAAATAATTAGAGGTGTAATTGGGATAAATTGTGTCAAACTTATTATGATAAAATAAGAGAACAATTTAATTTTGACCAATTTATGTGAAACACCAAGCCTTGGGTCCCACAATTCCCCTACTTAAGACTAAGAATTGTACCAAGCCTCCATTTTTCCTAAACTTACTGAAAGTATCAGTAAAGCAAAAGAAAAATTCACCCCTTTTGCTCTCACCCTCTTCTTCACGCCAAAACCCAAGACTCCACTCCAAGCATCTTCAACTCTCAAATTTTAGCAACATGCATTCTTAATTCTGAAAACCCCATGGAACATAGAGTCAAGCAAGCCACATACTTCCTATTTCCTTCTCCTCTTGGCCGAGAAAACCCCTTTTCTTATACCAACCATTTACTTCATTTTCTTCATGTATCCAAGAGAGGAATGTGATACTTAGAGACTATTCCCTCTCTGTAAGCCACCAATAGTTGGTTTGATTCCAATTTGCTCATAAGACAAGGTAAGAAACTCAAACTCCAAATTCTTATGAAAACCCTTTTTCCATTTAATCTCTCAAACTTACTTCTATGCTTCAATTTCTGTGATGCATGTGTGTTTATTTTGTCGAAATACAAGTTTGGAGGAGGTTAGAAGGTATGGGTAGCATGGAGAAA
Source organism: Trifolium repens (assembly GCA_030408175.1). NCBI lineage: Eukaryota > Viridiplantae > Streptophyta > Magnoliopsida > Fabales > Fabaceae > Trifolium > Trifolium repens. The sequence continues at coordinate 40,904,287 of CP125846.1, forward strand.
TGGAAAGTTGGGAGTTTTGCAGAACCTTGTTCCCACCCCTGTCGCGCTCGCCGCAGCGAGCAGTTACTCGCCCGGCGAGTATAGCAGCTGAAGCTGCATGTATTCTTCCTCTTCTGTAACCAATTCCCAATCTTTGGTAAGCTGTTTCCTAACCCTTCTATTCCTTCTCAGTGGCTAGAGATGACTATTTCAATTCTTTAACCTCAGTAGATCCTAAAACATTCCTTAACCCGTTTCTTTCCTTTTATTCGAGTTTACGATTGGGGTCCAAGTGAGTTCCATTGCTGGAAGGTTCGTGGCTGTTGCTGAGTATTGCATCAGTGTAAAGCTTCAATCTACAGGTGGGTTCTTTAGGATAGTGTAGATAGTTTTCCCCAAATTAAATATTTGCATGTTAACATAGGAAATTTAGGAATTAAATTGTGTGATGAGATATAACTCCCAATTTCTCTTCTATTCTGTTCTATATTAATTATATTATGTTTCTGCACTTTCTCAGAGGATGATTGTAGGTGTACACGTTTAAAATTAATGATTTTTTTTGTAAACAGGGTGTTTCTGCATGAACTCGCCATAGCGAGCTACTAGCGAGCATTCATGGCGAGCTGGGCTCTGAGCTGATGAAACTCGCCATGGCGAGCTTTTGCTCGCCACAGCGAGTTGATTTAGGTCAGGACCTATAATCTCGCCATAGCGAGCTGGTGACTCGCCGTAGCGAGCTAAGTGCAGAATAACTCATATTTTCAATTCCTAAAATATTCCTAAAGCACTCGTTTTATATCCTCATCTGAGATAGATAGTTTGCAGTTATATAATGTATTTAATGTTAAATAGGAAATCAGGCACAATTCTGAATCTTAGGGTATAACTTAGAATTAGGTTTGTATGCTCCCCGGGTTTTTGGGAATTTATGGTAGTGATAACTAATTAGTACCAGTCAATCAGGAGCGATCTGTGATGTCGCGTTATGGACTCCCAATGGGATAATCCATTAGGATAAGTTATTGTGAGCTGCATGCCGTGACCGAATCGGTTGACGGATATGGCAGGCCTCTGAGACATGCTCACCTCAGAGTGTCCTTGTGTTTAAAATGAATAAGAGTTTATTAATCTGTGATACACCTTTACGTAATGCTATTATGATATGTTAGTTATGTTAGTTATGTGCGACTGATTTAGGTGCCCCCGGTGTAGTCACCTCTAGGAGGGTAGTAGGACTCACTGAGGCTTAGTAGTCTCACCCCACTCCAAACAATTTTTTTTAGGTAAACAGGATATTCGGAGCAAGGACCAGGTAGGAGGCTGACAGTTGGAGCTGAGCTTGGATTGTCCGCCTTGAAGATTTTATTTCTTCGTCTTGCTATTTGTTCATTATCTTGTTTACTCGGAATACTAGCATTTACCGCTGTATTTTATTTGTTATTCCTTTTGTATTTGAAGCCATTTGTATCTTGCTAATTTAATTTGTAAATTTTATTGTACTCAGATCCATATTATGTATGTCTTGACTAAATATTCTAGATATTTTAGTTGGGGCGTTATAATTGGTATCAGAGCAGGTCGATCCAGTATCGGACCTTGCCGTGAGTCATTTCAATCCTTTCCTAAGTAATACAGACCCTTTGGATCTGGACTGTTTACGCTGAAACCATCACGTGCTGAGTCTGATCAGCTCAGTATTGTGTATGGTAGGCAGGGTATTATGGTTTAGAACTGAAGTGAACTCTGGAATTCCAGCGTTAAATCCGTAGTAAAGCTACAATCAAGGAGCATTCGTCAAAGGGAACCCTTATAAGAGAATTTTGGAACAGTGGCAAATGGTGCCACAGGAGTAAGTTGTGTATACAAGCAGAGGATGCTAGTGTATCATTATACTGACGTGTGTGGTACACAACAGTATTCAACTGACACTGTGTGTCAGGTAAACTTCCTGAGCCTATAAGTAACCTTATCCTAACGGTAGCCTAATTCAGCCAAACTTGTGGACCAATCAACACCCATTGATAGTAGGTAGTAAACTAAAACTCCTCCTAAATTCAAGTTAGTATACGGCTGGGAGTTACGAGTGTTGTGCAAAGTAGAGAATTGGACGGACCACAAAATTATCCTTCTTCACTCTGTCAAACTCGCTTAGCGAGTAAATGCGCGCTGCAGCGAGCCTAGCAGGCTGCTGCTACTACTTGTTGCTGCCTTACTCCCTGTTCAGTTGCTTTGATCATGGTGAGTAGTTTCCAGCCCTCTCCCATAATCTCACCATTCTACCTTTCTAGTTTTAGTGTAGGTGATTCTAACTACCCAGTGTGCAAAGAATTGTTGAAGAGATGCAGTGGAAATAATATTGGAAGTTAGATGCAATCCGAAATTTGATTACGTATACCTCTCCTACTAGAAACCAAAGACTCTGTTGAATTAACAGGAACTTAACCATAACCAATCGATGATTAGAATCCTTGTGAGACATACCTGAGAAAGCATATTTAAGTCCAATCACCTATAGGACTCCGAACCGGTAAACCCAGCGTAGTGAACTTGATGGATATAATAGAAATTCAACCGAACCGTTCAAATTAGAGAAGCCAAATTAGAAACAAAATCACATTCCGATGTTCCCCTCAAGTTATCTTATTGGGCACCTGTTTAGAATGCCGCCCTAAGTTACTTCGACCTCTCATTCGTGATAGTATTCCTAATTCACCCTTAAGAACTAAACTTCATTTAGTACAACAATCAGGAACTTCCTTTCTCAACCACACCAGCCTATAGTAGTAGACCCATCAAATTCATTAAGTACCTTTCCTATCATGTCCCTAGAATAGTAACTTCATGGATTAGCACAACCCGACACTACGTGATTAGGATTTCAGATCAAACAACCTAAACTAGAGAAACAGAATTAGGGCACTAACACATTCCAATACTTCTTTAAAGTCACCTCATTAGGCTTCCCTCTAGAATGCCCTTAACTAAGTTACTCTTACCTTCCAACTCGTAAGAACATTTCTATCTTACCACTGAGAGTCAAGTTACATTTGGTAAAACAATTAGGAATTTTTCTTCCCAACCACACCAGTCTTTAATAGTATACCAGTAAACCTTAGAGACCTAAACATAAACTAGGTTAACAGTTAGGAGTCCTATAACATCTTAGGAACTCTTCAGTCAAAATCCCTTGAACATCATCACCGAATAGTTAGAAACCAAACCGAAGATAGAACCTTGTCACGTAGGTACGTAGGTATAACCTTGACTCACATCAAAGCTGAATTCTTCCTTAGCAACACCGTCATTTACATAGGTTTGTTAAGGACCATTAACTCAAGCATCCAAACACCAGTGACCTAGAAGTTTTGACCAATTTAATCACCCTGTTAAGAATGAGTAAACGTCAGTATCTGTACCTCAATATTTTCTTATCGCAAAATCTATTAGGTGAACAACTAAGATAACTACCTTTAGATGTCAGTGAATAGGACCGGCCTATCAGAGTACACCAGTAGTCGCACCAGACCCTTGTAGATTAAGTTTTAACTAGTGTAACAGTTAAGGGGTACCGTTAGCACTGTTAGACGCCAAGTCAATCCGTAGTTGCCTTGCCCTTAGATAATGTAGAGACCGGCAAATCAGTTTCATACTAGTTGACCATTCAGTTTACGAACTCTTACAGTTGAACCAATTAGCTAAGAAACCAATAGGGACAGTTAACCGTACATTCGAGAGTTGTCATCCAGTCACCATTAGGCTAGTAAATCAATATTGCAGGCCCACTAGCCATCCAGTTTGAGGATTAGGTTTAAACCGCCATATTTTATTACTTTCCTGACGTCAGCCAAGCTATATTACTACCGAGGATAATAACACTAGATGCTAGCGGCATAAGGTCAACATTTTTGTGTGGAACAAACCTTAAGCCAGACAGTAGAAGACAAAATAGGAGACTGTTAGAAATCATTTAGACATACCAGTAAGAAATCGTCATGTAAGGAATTTGAGAGAGTAACCAGTTGTCCTAACCTGAGAGCTCTGACAGCAGAAATAGAGATGTAGGACAGCAGCCTGGACCCAATAGGAAGCCAATCTTCATATTACCTTTCATTCGCTGTGTGATCCTCTTCCAGCCAGCTCATTGGACCAAGCAATGTTCAAATCTGCGTTCATAAGTCCTGGAATACTATGAACATGTGTACGCTATAACTTGTCTGATTACGCGTCAGATGAGAAATTTCTTCTCGTGCCGTATATGACTTGTCAATCAACATCCAAAATTGTTTTGATACAAATGACTTAGCTCAGTGTCAGGGAATTATTCAATTTCATGCACTCGAGTCTGCTAAATCAATTCTTCAAATATAATTGGTTGTCAATCTCTTTGTACCCTTTGCAATCAAATTCAGAATTAAGTTTGAAGTTATTCCCTATCCAGTGGAGTTCAGTTGTTCTAGCAAAATCAGAGTTACAGATTCAAACCTGTCAATTCCATCTCCTGAATTCATGTTAGATTAGCGTGTTAACCTTAAGTACCCCTGCCCGAACGTTTCAACCTTTTAAATTCATTTCTTGTAATCTCGTGAGGCTCTGTATCGAAGCTCGAACGCTTAAACCGGAACATTTCAATTCCAAGTCTAATTACCAGTATTTAGCATAAGTGTAAGAGTTACTTACTCGCTTGAAGTAATATACTAACCACATTTGGAAACCCTTCCCCTATCCTTAGTGATCTGTTAATATAATTCAGTCAACCGCTCTAAGCTAAACCTTTCAATTTAGCCTCAGCTTTGCAAGTTTACACCTCATGTGTGCAATCAGCCAAGTAGACAATCTGATCTCCTCACCCCAGTTTCACGTATTGGTTTCAACTAAAGGAAATTCAAACAAGATGGACCATTGACCTTGAGGGATAATCTGAACCTAAATGCATCTGCATGTTAGATGTGCAACTGCGATCACCGTGCTGTACCAGAATAGATTAAAATTGTAGGTGGGATTTTATCGGATAACTATAGGTTCGTCTGCACATGAGATCAATTCATTGGCAGAGGAATCAGTAGTGCCTCGACGATTTATCACTCGTTTTATATTTCGATCGATTCTAGAGTATTTGGACAACACGTGGTACAGGCGTATATTTGACGTGTCGTGCATGATAGTGTTCGGAAAGGGAACGATCCTGGAATGGAAGAATTAGAATTTGTTGTAATAACACTCAAGCATGTACCTTAGGTTTTAGTTTGTACCCAACCAGGCCAGATACCGACATCCAAGTCCGTTGAAGTTGGAGTCAGATACCAGTGGTAACGGAAGAAGACTGACCGTAATTGAGGTGTCTAGGGAACCATAGACTAAGATAATGGCAACCTTGTCGGAAGAAGATTGTAGGCAATTGAATCAGAGTGCGCAGCATTGGAACCTTTGAGAATGTGATGATAACCTTAGCCAGTAACTTAAGAGGAAAGTTTTATTCCAAGGGATTGAATGCTTTTAACTGGAGAAGCCTGAATTTCGAGGACGAAATTTCTTTAAGGGGGGTAGATTGTAACATCCCAAATTTTATTTAATAGACGAAAAATAATTAGAGGTGTAATTGGGATAAATTGTGTCAAACTTATTATGATAAAATAAGAGAGCAATTTAATTTTGACCAATTTATGTGAAACACCAAGCCTTGGGTCCCACAATTCCCCTACTTAAGACTAAGAATTGTACCAAGCCTCCATTTTTCCTAAACTTACTGAAAGTATCAGTAAAGCAAAAGAAAAATTCACCCCTTTTGCTCTCACCCTCTTCTTCACGCCAAAACCCAAGACTCCACTCCAAGCATCTTCAACTCTCAAATTTTAGCAACATGCATTCTTAATTCTGAAAACCCCATGGAACATAGAGTCAAGCAAGCCACATACTTCCTATTTCCTTCTCCTCTTGGCCGAGAAAACCCCTTTTCTTATACCAACCATTTACTTCATTTTCTTCATGTATCCAAGAGAGGAATGTGATACTTAGAGACTATTCCCTCTCTGTAAGCCACCAATAGTTGGTTTGATTCCAATTTGCTCATAAGACAAGGTAAGAAACTCAAACTCCAAATTCTTATGAAAACCCTTTTTCCATTTAATCTCTCAAACTTACTTCTATGCTTCAATTTCTGTGATGCATGTGTGTTTATTTTGTCGAAATACAAGTTTGGAGGAGGTTAGAAGGTATGGGTAGCATGGAGAAATGGAAAGTTGGGAGTTTTGCAGAACCTTGTTCCCACCCCTGTCGCGCTCGCCGCAGCGAGCAGTTACTCGCCCGGCGAGTATAGCAGCTGAAGCTGCATGTATTCTTCCTCTTCTGTAACCAATTCCCAATCTTTGGTAAGCTGTTTCCTAACCCTTCTATTCCTTCTCAGTGGCTAGAGATGACTATTTCAATTCTTTAACCTCAGTAGATCCTAAAACATTCCTTAACCCGTTTCTTTCCTTTTATTCGAGTTTACGATTGGGGTCCAAGTGAGTTCCATTGCTGGAAGGTTCGTGGCTGTTGCTGAGTATTGCATCAGTGTAAAGCTTCAATCTACAGGTGGGTTCTTTAGGATAGTGTAGATAGTTTTCCCCAAATTAAATATTTGCATGTTAACATAGGAAATTTAGGAATTAAATTGTGTGATGAGATATAACTCCCAATTTCTCTTCTATTCTGTTCTATATTAATTATATTATGTTTCTGCACTTTCTCAGAGGATGATTGTAGGTGTACACGTTTAAAATTAATGATTTTTTTTGTAAACAGGGTGTTTCTGCATGAACTCGCCATAGCGAGCTACTAGCGAGCATTCATGGCGAGCTGGGCTCTGAGCTGATGAAACTCGCCATGGCGAGCTTTTGCTCGCCACAGCGAGTTGATTTAGGTCAGGACCTATAATCTCGCCATAGCGAGCTGGTGACTCGCCGTAGCGAGCTAAGTGCAGAATAACTCATATTTTCAATTCCTAAAATATTCCTAAAGCACTCGTTTTATATCCTCATCTGAGATAGATAGTTTGCAGTTATATAATGTATTTAATGTTAAATAGGAAATCAGGCACAATTCTGAATCTTAGGGTATAACTTAGAATTAGGTTTGTATGCTCCCCGGGTTTTTGGGAATTTATGGTAGTGATAACTAATTAGTACCAGTCAATCAGGAGCGATCTGTGATGTCGCGTTATGGACTCCCAATGGGATAATCCATTAGGATAAGTTATTGTGAGCTGCATGCCGTGACCGAATCGGTTGACGGATATGGCAGGCCTCTGAGACATGCTCACCTCAGAGTGTCCTTGTGTTTAAAATGAATAAGAGTTTATTAATCTGTGATACACCTTTACGTAATGCTATTATGATATGTTAGTTATGTTAGTTATGTGCGACTGATTTAGGTGCCCCCGGTGTAGTCACCTCTAGGAGGGTAGTAGGACTCACTGAGGCTTAGTAATCTCACCCCACTCCAAACAATTTTTTTTAGGTAAACAGGATATTCGGAGCAAGGACCAGGTAGGAGGCTGACAGTTGGAGCTGAGCTTGGATTGTCCGCCTTGAAGATTTTATTTCTTCGTCTTGCTATTTGTTCATTATCTTGTTTACTCGGAATACTAGCATTTACCGCTGTATTTTATTTGTTATTCCTTTTGTATTTGAAGCCATTTGTATCTTGCTAATTTAATTTGTAAATTTTATTGTACTCAGATCCATATTATGTATGTCTTGACTAAATATTCTAGATATTTTAGTTGGGGCGTTATATGAGGGGAGGGAAGGGAAGGGGAGGGGAGGGGAGGAGAAATTTTTAATGATTTATATCTTTGATTTAAAAGAGGGGAGGAGAGGGGAGAAATTTTAATTACAAATGTGTTTGGTTCACGAGAGGAGGGGAGGGATGACAAAACTAAATTACTTTTTTATCCTTATAATTTTATAGTAAAAGTTTTATAATTTTAAAATTATTCACTTTATAAATAATTAAATATAAAAACTTAATAAGCTCAAAAACTCCACAAATTAATTTTTTTATTGATAATAATTTTTTGTTTTTGATTATCGATCTAACTTCATAAAAAATTTATAAAATTAAATTTTATACAAATAATTAATTTTTTTTAACAGATATACAAATAATTAAATTAAATTTATATATATAAAAAAGAGCATGCAAGTGTAGCAATATATATAACGTAATTGGTTAATCGACGTAAACAAATTTGTATGGACATTTTTATAAACAAATAAATTGTATAGCAAGCATGGTTAAAAAAACGTAAAAACAAAGTCCGGAAAAAAATAGTTAACAAAATTGTCAAAAGAAAATAGTTATGTATAATAATAATACGCTCAAAAAAAAAATTAATAATAATAATAATCAACTTGGCAACAATAAAAAATGTAGATAAGGATAATTTTGGTATTTTATAATAAATATGAGGTTAAAAATGTCAATATAATTAATATTGTAATAATATGGCTTGCTTCCCCTCCTCTCCTAAAAATTGAACCAAACACATTTCATTTAAAATATTACCTCCTTTCCCCTCCAAAAACTCCCGACCAAACGCACCCTAAAATATAATGATTGGTAGATTTGTATTAAAATACTTTCATTTTTTTTTTACAAGAAACATACTTTCATTTTTTTTCATATATAGATAAATGTGTTTGTGTGTCATGTGTGGATAGTTGTTGGTTCTCTTAAATTAATAAGGATAAAATTGAGGTATTATGTTTTTAAACATCAACGATTTTGACACAAAATCAAATAGAGATGGTACCTAGCTTCTATAATTCACGGGGATTAGACATGTTCCGGTGTCGGATATGTGTCTGTGTTGGGTATTGACACGACACCAATATTTATAATTATATTGAATTGTGTTATTTTTTTAAATTATTATCGGTATCGACGTGTCGTGTTGTGTCTTGTGTCCATATTCGTGTTTGTGCTTCATAATTTATCCGTACATCACTATAATTATAACGGTCGTAAATCACTACTTGTTATTTTCTAAATTTTTATCCATTTTTTCAAAATGCCTTAATTTATTGACCAGAGATTTTGATTAAAACAGTCACAACAAATAAAATGATTTTTTTAAGTAAAATGAATTTTTTTCGGTAACGTAACTTTTTTTTAACAAATTGCGTCGAACCAATTTTTTTACTTTTCATCTAAAACCGAATCAAACCGCGAATAAGTTTAATTTTCAATCGGATGAGGTTTTTTCCTAAAAATGAAAATATAAAATTATTTGACATTAAAAAAAGAATAATCACTTTTTTGTTATGTACTTTAGTGACTAAAAATTTCATCTTAAAATAGATAAGTAAGATGACTGAAGTTTGAACTATAGTCCCTATATATATATAATGCAATGTTTTTTTCGGTTACGTAACTTTTTTTATAGTTCAAACTTCAGTCATCTTACTTATCTATTTTAAGATGAAATTTTTATTCACTAAAGTACATAACAAAAAAGTGATTATTCTTTTTTTAATGTCAAATAATTTTATATTTTCATTTTTAGGAAAAAACCTCATCCGATTGAAAATTAAACTTATTCGCGGTTTGGTTCGGTTTTGGATGAAAAGTAAAAAAATTGGTTCGACGCAATTTTATGCAGTTTAGTTTGACTCAGTTTTTAGATATCCAAATTAAAAATTGTAATTTTTTATTAAATATAAATATTATAAAAAAAAAACTATAAAATAATAGTTTAATTTTTTTGAGGAAATAAATACTACGTTTGATGTAAAATATAACATATTATTATATCAAAAATTAAAATCTTGAATAATAATTTTGGTTTCACGCGTTTACATGCCCCAAAATCAATTTTACACTTAAAATGACAAAAACTTTGTGTTTGGCTACTCACCAAAATCAATTATAGGGTGAGTTGAATCGATTCTAATGGAAGCCAAGTATTCCTAGCTTCTACGGTGGGGAGAATTGATTCTCCATTTATAATAGTGAAAAAGGTACAAACTCCTCTATTAATTTTCTTAACCGCCCTCTTAATTTTTTTCATGAATATTCTGGTATCATCTCTTCTACATCAAACTCATTTCATTTTTTCTTCATCAATTACTCCCTTCAGTGCCCTCTAATTTGTAGGAATCTACTCATTTGGTGTAAACTCTGATTTTTTTCATCAATATTGTGAATCAAAACAAATCTCAGATGCAGATTTTTTGCTTTATATTTATCATCAATTACTCCTTTCACTCCTAATTTTTACTTTGCATTTAATAGTTGGTGAACCATATTTGATCTGAATTAATTACCTAGTCCGTATCTATTTAACACCATATTCTATCCGCAACAAGACTCAACTGTGTTGAAAAGAACAAGTAAAATTCTGCTCAAAGGATAACAACAACAAGGTAACTTCTAAGTTCTTGGTAGTGTTTTTAACTTTGTTTTGCTTACTTGTTACACTCACTTGAATTTTTTCTTTGCTCTAATAGTTAAAAATTTTGCTTTCTTTATATTGTTTCAAAACTGCTGTGAATATACAAAAGAAAAAAAAAGTTTCGTATACCTTATTTGCTTTCAATTAGTGTAATATTCCCTCCGTTCCTTTTTATTTATCATTTTAGAAGAAAAAAAATTATATTAAATTATTTGTCGTTTTGATAATTTAAGGTTATATTTTGTCTATTATACCCTCCTTCCAAAAAAATTATTTACTAAATTTTATAATATTTTTATTGTATTTTTTTTACTAAACTTCTTCATATAATCTTTTTATTGTTGAGGATGATGCTAGGGGTGTTTCCTTTCCTTGATTAATTTCCGTATAATTTCTCTCTTTTAAGCTTAAGCCATGTTGAATAAAAAAAAATGATTTTTTGCAATTTTCAAAAAAAAAATTTATATCATTTACGGTGGTAGAAAGAGTTTTATAAGCATAAACCCAAATAAATTATATTTGGGCACACACATAAATTTAAAACAAAAAATAATAAAGTCATATCAATCAACATCATTTTATTTTTTTTCTCTTTAATTTTTTTTAATTTATGTGAGTGTGTCTAACACATGTCATTTATATTAGAAGGAAAATGCTATTTAGTAAGAAAATCTATGCCATAATTTCTACTAAAAGAAGAGATTAAAATTACATTATCCTATAAAATAATGTCATGTATTATTTTTGCATTTTTTCTCTAAAATAATTTGTACTAAATAGCAATCCTCAAATCTCCCGGTTTCGATATGTACACATCATCACAATTTTTCGCAAGACAAAAAGAGGGAACGAAACCCAAATATAACCGGAGTAGAGTCAATACGTGACAATCATCACCGTTTTCAGTTTGGATTATTTTTACTTCGTTTAAGCGATTGTTGTGGCGGTGTTCAAAACTTGCAACTTCAACTTATAGCTTTTCCTCCACATACAATTTCTCCATCGAAGACGGTTATTTATCGTTACACCTTCTTCATCATCATGATTCATTCGACGATGAAATCATCAACAAGAGAGAAAGAAAACGATCGGAGCTTGAGTTCGCACATCCTCACCCTCCACCGCCGTCTTCTCCACGCCTTAAACCTTGGCACCAGGTCACCTCTCTCTCTCTCTCTCAATTCGCTTTTCGATTATTCTTTTCTCTTTTCAGATTTCCACAACTTATCTAATTTTTGTTAATTTCTACAATTTTCACAGATATTTTGATGACAAGACAAATCAATGGAAGTGGCAGTGTGTTAACATTGAAGTGCAGAAAAATGTACTTCGATCAATTACTGCTTTTCTTGATTCTATATCCGCTGATGCACGTGCCACACGCCATACAATTGTTAAGGTACATTTTGCAGCTCTTTTTTTCTTTTGATTTAACAAGAGTATTGCATAAAATCTAAATTTTGATGTTTATACATAGTTTTGGAGTGTATGAAGGAATAAGATATAGAGACAAAAATTTCACATATTGGTGACGTTACTCAGACATTTATACACTAAAATCATACTAATGACGATATTTGTTGAGCAAACCACCATTTTAATCCCTGAAAGTTTAACTCCTTGTTACATTAGTACCTGAATGTATCTCATTTGATACTAATTTTATAGACTAAATTGGTCAACAAAAACACATTCCAGAACTAAATTGACTACGTAAAAACATATTCAAGGACCGAAATGACTAATAAAAGAGATATTTGTGGATTTATTTGCAATTTTTATACAAGTTAGGGACTAATGTGACACTGACTTGCACATTTGAGGACCAAAATGATGGTTTGCTCATACTTTTCTTTTATGAAATGAAGATCTCTACTTGTATTAGTAGATTATAATTTTATAAATTTATTGTTGTAATCTTATATATATGTACTCCCTCTCGTCCTTAATATAAGAAAAAAAATTGTTTTTTAGATTCATGAAATGATTGATGTATTTGGTATTTTGGAGGTCAAATACGTCAATCATTTCATAAATCTAAAAAACAAACTTTTTTCTTGTTGCTAATGTACTCCTCTGAAAAAATAAAATCAATATTTTAGTTGTCACACCATTAATATATACCCCCACTCTAGGAAAAAATCGTATCTTCCTCCCTAATATCCAAATCTCCTCCCTCTCTCAAGATGTAACCTTGGCTGGTGGTGTGTGGAGTTCTCCACTCCACACCACCACGTATTATCACCCTTTCCGACGAGCTTTCTCGTTTCATCACTGATCACTAAGCTTCTTAGATCTCACTTGCTGCCCCTCTCCACCGGTATGTTTGGTTGTTGCAGATTTGGCTCTGTTTTGCTCGGAGTCTGTTGTTGGGTTTCGCTGGTCTGTTTTTCCGGCGGTGGTTGTTATTTTTCCGGCAGGTGTGGTGGTGGTTCGGCGCAGATCCGGAGGTTTTGGGTGGTTTTGGTGTTGCAGTAGTGAGTTCTTCGTTGGTGTGGTGGTGCTGGCCGGAGGTGTTGGTGTTGTGGTGGTGGGATTGGAGGACTTGCGGTGGTGGTTTTCGTTGGAATGGTGGTGGTGGTGGCCGGAGGTTTTGATGTGGTGGTTGCGACAGATCTGAGCACGTTTTGGTGTTTGGATCCGGTGTATGGGAGTTCTTGTGGTGCTTGGTGGAGGTGGTAGTGAAGCGGTTGGTGTGGTTTCGGTGATGCGTTTTGGTCACGGTGGAGGAGGTGAGGTGGTGCTTTTTGGTGTGGAATGGTGTGGTCTCGGGCAATGGTGGGGTGGACGGAGGTTGGGGGTTGTTTGGGTCTGTTCTTGGCTTTGGGGTTTTGGTCCTGGCGTGCTCGAAAGGGCGAGGTGCGTAGATACTCCGTGTTGACGGATGTGGTTGTTTTATCGTACCTTCAGGATGTATTGGTGTGGGAGGGTTAGGAGGTTCTGTTATTGGTGTTTAGAAGGGATGGTGGTGTTTGTCAGTGGCGATGTCTTGGGGCAGGGGTTGGTGTTCGGATGAGGTGTTGGATGGTTAATGCCGTGTGTGGGTGGTTTCTCTACGGTACTAGAGTCGCTGACCATTTTCAAATCTGGTGAGATTTGCAGGACTCTTTGAGTCGCTGAGGGGTGTTCAAATCTGTTGAGATTTGCAGGTCTCTGGTATCTGGTCGAATCATACTGCATCGATGTTGACTGTTGGTTCTCTTTCTACCGGTGTCCCCCAACTTTCGACCTTAGGTGCTGCTTGCTAGATCCTGATGGGCCGAGTAATTTTAATTCGAGTTCGGAAGTTAGTGTCTAGTGGTGTCTCCTAGGGTTGGGTAGGGGGTTTCTCTGGTGGGCTTAGTGAATCTCGTTTGGGGTATGTGTAGGGGTGGTTTGGGGTGCCACTTTGGTGTACTGTTGTTTTGGTTAAAGTGTTTTATCACTTTACCTTGCGTTGTATGTTTTCAACAATTCATTATACTTCTTGTTGAGGAATTGTTCTTTAATAAAATTTAGCCGTTCAAATAAAATATATATATATATATATATACCCCCACTTTACTTTTAGAGGATGTTCGTACTAACGTGATTGGTTTGAGTAGTAAGGGACTCAGACAACTTAATCAAGTGGTCAGGGGTTCAACAAATCTAGGAGGGGTGTGACCTTGGTTGAGATTAGTCACTGCAGTGGATACTTCGTACCTCTAACATGGTTAACAAAAAACAAAGTATGTTAGTAAATTACAACTTTGAATTTGTCAACTTTACTACCAATAGTGTAACATTTTAACAAACTGATTGAAAAAAAAAAGAGGGAGTATATAAGCAATCACACACACACACAGGGAGAGAGAGAAAGAGAGAGAGAGAGAGAGAGAGAGAGAGAGAGAGAGAGAGAGAGAGAGATGGCTTATATAGATGAGTTGACCTTTTTGTCTGATGTATACTATTTAATGGCATTGAAATATGTGCTTTACTTCATCAGGAATCTGCTGCTGATATTTTGGGAGCATTGTTATGGATTCTTCAATGCAAAAATGAGCCCTTGTTAAGCATGGCATCAAATGTGGCAGTGAAGTTAGTTAGTGTTTTACCTAGTCGACTATTGCAATTGCGTATGCTGGATCTTGTCTATTGTCTATCATCTTTGCTATCTTCACATCAAGTAGAAGTTGCAATACCCTGTGCTACTGCTTTGAATTCGATTATCTCAAGTCTGAGTGCTACAAGCGAGAAAGAAGTTATTGAAGCACTGAAAGAAACAGAGATTTCCATTTGCATCGTTCGAAATATAAAAGACTGCAGTGGGAAGAAAATTGAATATTTTGTGGAGATGGCTTCACTTTTAAGCACAATTCTGTTAAGATGGCCTTCATCTAGGTTCCCTGTTTGTAATAATGTTGATCTTATGAAAGTCTTAGCAAACATGCATACAAAGACAGATAGTTCTATTAAACTTGTTCTCCTAAAGCTGTACACATCTTTAGGTATTAAAATATCCATCTCTTACCGTCCCCTCTTGTTATCTTCCTCATATTTTGTCAATTATTTAAAGTTAAAACCATTGAATCTATTATTTTTGTTACCAGCTTTATGTGATTCTGTAGCGCAAAAACTTATAGAGGATGGAAAAGTGTTTCTACAAATGATTGTGCAGGCGATGGGAAAATCAAACCCTCATGATGTTCGGATAGAGGGGTTTCGGCTTGCTCAATGTCTATTGGTAAGAGTTATTGTTTTATATGATAAACATTGGAATATATATAGCCTTGTACTAACAAACATTACTTTTATTTTATCTACTTAGAGATCTCAAGAAAATTGTTTAAAAGTGATGGATTTGTGTGGTGAAGCTCTTGTTGATGCCATAATTTGTGGGATGAGAGAGACAGGGCCGTGTTCCAAAAAAATTGAGAACAACTATGGTTCTGTATTAGTGGAAGCATGTAAGTTGGCTCTAATTACTCGTTGGGCTGGCGATCATCATATCAAGTTTTGGAAACAAGGAATTGATAAAGTCCTCCTTAATCTTCTGATTGAAAATATTCATGACCAATCGTCTGAGTTTGTCTTGTCATTGGAAAAACAAATATCCATGGTGAAGGAGGGGCTGAAAGTCAATTATCATGTTGCTCTTAGGAGTTATGTGTGGGACATTCTTGGGTGGCTTACAATTCATTGTGGAGAAAATTCAAACCCTTATGGTTATACACAGGAGAGTGAACTCCACATCAACTTACTTATTCTGTGTGCATGGTAAGTTGTATTTCTTTCATTATCATTTTTTGATGACTTCAAATGTGTGTATACATCGGTATTATAATGTATTCTATGGCATAATTTCTTACTACCACTTATTATATTCTAAACTTTCATAGCTGGACATTTATTACACCTTCATGGCTTTGATGTTGTGCAAATTTCTCCTTTTTCTGTAGCTTCACTTTTGTGGATGTAATTCAAAAATGGTGCCGGATATGTCAAAATGATGTTGATGATAATTTTCAAAGTGAACCAGTATCAAGGGCTGTTCTAATGATGATATATTCTCCATGTAATTATATTTCATCACATGCTAGATTTGTATTATCTGATATACTGAAGGTCAAAGGAGATCCATGCTTGAAAAACTCACTACATACCCTAGATTATATATCATCCCTGAAAAGCTATAGTTCATTTGATAAACTTCAACTTGTTATCAACTTAATTGGGTTAACTTGTCTTTCAAGTTTACCACAGTACCAAAGATGTATCATAGAAAGCAGAGGAATACAGGCTGTTGTTCTTCTCGTGCAACGATGCTTAAGTAATGATATTCATGTAGAAAGGCCTGAAGTTGCTCCCCATTTGCATACTGTATTCCATAAAAGGTCTTGTTGCTGGATTGGTAAAGGAGACTGGGAAGGTTCCAATGTTCTCTTATTTTATGGTCTGTGGGGCTTAGCTGAATTTCTTCATCAGTGTGGCTTTTTACAAGACAATCCTCAGCAATTTACTAAAGAGGTGGCAAACATTAAAACTCAGTTAGTTAACAAACTTCATGAGATCTGTAGTAGCACTTCTTTCAGTCCTGGAATGAAATGGTATGTTTCTTATATTCTAAGTTATTTTGGATTTTACGGTTTCCCAAATGAATATTCCAAAAGGCTTGGGATATCTTTTAATAAGGAAGAATATGCAGATTTCCGACTCATTGTAGCAAATGGGGATTCTGTGAGTGTTCATGGTGTTATTCTTGCTGTTCGATGTCCATCAATTCTACCTTCTAAAATGTTATCTAGTAGTAAGAGTTCTAAACAAATAACAGATAATTTTGTTGGAGAGACCGTGCGAGAAATTCGCTATTCTTCTCACGTCGATTATGAAGCATTGTTGTTATTGTTGGAATATGCATATCTGGGGCGCTTGCATGCAGCAGAAGAAGAAACTGTGAAGAAGCTCAAAATTCTTGCTAAGCGTTGCAATCTACAGCCTCTCTTGCAAATGCTTTGCAGACAATCTCCAAAGTGGGGCACACCTTTCCCCAGCTTCAATCTTACTTCATCTCTTGATTCAGCTGGAAGTTATTTTTCGTATGGTTTGCTTCTTGACCAAGATTCTTCTAGATATTTAGAGGTTGCATGTGATTGGTGACTTTGTGTTTTCTTGTTGATCCATATCTATATCCATATTTATTTCATTTCATATACTTGAGTAGCTTCCTTGAAATTGATACTCCCAACATTCCTTTTTATTTGTCGTTTTAGATTTCTGCACATATGCCAATGCACAACTTTGATCACTAATATCTTTAATTATCTTTTATAAAAAATTATGAAAATTTTATATTTTGAAAATACTCGTCGAGACAAATTGAACAACATCTTATACGCTAATATTTATTTTTATATATTAGTAGAAAATTACGATCAAAGTAGATGATATGAATAGTGTGCACGATTCCCAAACGACAAATAAAAAGGAGCGGAGGGAGTATTTTACTAGGTTCATTCTGTATTTTTTTCAAATGAGAGTTACTTTTCTGGAAGGACTATAAAACTTGGAGACTTTTGCTGCGATTTGCTACTTTTCCATTGTATTATCCAATTTATAGCAACTGTTAGTTAAATCCTTACTGATTGGAGCTTCTTTATTGATTAGGAATTTATTGGGAAATGAAAAATGTTAACAGTGTTGCTAACATTTGCTTATGTAGTTTGGGAGGGAAATTCTGATTTTGTTAATTTCTGTTTCAGAGATGTCATTATGGAAGCTAAATTGAATGAGCTTGTTGGATGGGCATGTAATATCTGTTCTAATCCAGTACCACATTTGCATGTTCACAAAGTCATATTGCAATCTGGCTGTGATTATCTACAGGGTTTGTTCAGATCAGGAATGCAAGAGAGGTGATTATGATTTTTAAAATTGATAGTTTATGTAGTTTACAGTTTTCCTGATACACAAGTGGTGAAGAGCATACCTAGATGTTCAAATTAAAAGCTGGAACTCATGAAAATTGAAGAACATTGTCAAAAGACAGACATGCATAATTGTTTATATCTTATCTTAACCAATGTCTATGTAGCCTGTTGTGGTTAAATTGATTAAGGCCCGAGATTCAAATCTTCTATTTACAAGCTTGTTTTGATGATGTATTTGTTTGGAAGCTCATTGGTGCATGTTCTTGAGTCTTGATTTCCAAACTTAATCTAAGAATTGGTTGAAATGTTAAATGTGTTTCATTTCTCCATTTTTGGTGGAAATTGTCCATCCTTTCTTACCTGTTTCCCTTGTTATTTATTTTGCAGTCATTCACAAGTCATAAAGGTTGATATTAGCTGGGAAGCATTGATTAAACTGGTGCATTGGTTTTATTCTGATGAGCTGCCGAATCCCCCTTCTGGTTGTTTGTGGTTTAACATGGATGATCAAGAAAAGCTATTCAATTTGCAACCATATGTGGAGCTTTGTTGGCTTGGTGAGTTCTGGATTATGGAAAGTATTCAGGAAGCCTGCTGGAATGTGATTATGTCTTGTCTTGACTCTTCTAAGCAGTTGTCCATTAAAATAATCAAAATGGCTTATAAGCTCTCTTTGTGGAAGTTGGTTGACATTGCTGCAAATCTCATGGCTCCTTCATATAGGCAATTTCGGGATTCAGGTGAACTTGAAGAATTTGATGATGCACTAGTTCACTTCATTTATTCTGCTTCTATTGAACTTAACCACGAAGGTGAAAAACGCTTTAGGTGATGTAATACCCTTCAAGATGATTTACAGTGCAAGAGATTCAGGTGTGTTGTAAAATTTTGTAGGAGCTGAACAGTGAACAGCTTTTTGTAATGTTACTTTTGCTGACATTTCAAAATTATTTATAGTTTAAAGTTTTTTTTTTTTTTTGTTTTGAAATAGTTTAAAGTTTTAAGTAGACCTAGAATACAAAGTTTTTCAATGCAACCCTTACTTTGAGCTGTTAGACTCTGTTACAGTTTTTGTTAGGTAACTGTTACAGTTAGTTAGGAGTTATAATGTTGTAGTTCTGTAAAGTCTTGTAGGTAGGTTACAAGAAAAGCTATGGATTCATGTATAGATACTGTTGTAAACTCAAAAATCATTATAGAATGGAAAATATTTTTTTGAAGTCAAACTCTTATGCTTTGTTGATTATTAGAACTTAGAAGTATATTTTTCTTGTGTTTCACATGAAGTTATGGGTTTGCCAAGCACCCTGACCACACTTTATGTCCATCCTGCAATCATAGTGTACACAAACGGAAAACACAAATGTTCCCATAATTAGTTGTAATTGAAAGCATGCCTCAATATCCAAATAAGTAACATTACAATCATTGAATAATCGAATTGCAGGGGCGGATCCTATGCATGTGCCACATGGGCCATGGCATAGAGCCTCATAAATGGGGGCCTCAAAAAAAATTATAGGATAGTAGTATTAGTAAATTATGGGTATAAAATAAGGGATGGTAGGCCTCAAAAGAAGGAATTGTGGGATTCAAGTATTTGAGATTCTCTTTATTTTAAAATGAGGAACTTATTAGTTACAAAATGTCCTAAAGGAGATTGTTCTATTGTGAAGGGTCCTAAAGATAAATGTTTCAAACACATTATAGCTAATTGGTATACTATAGTTTTATCACTGTTGACTTGCACTGATTAAGTGGATCTCAACAATTTGATGACTATCGCAAACTCTTCAGTTTTAAGTTTATATACCAAACCTTTAAAATGTAGTTCATGTACTGTAGTCACCTTGAAATATGGTATAAGATTCATTCTAGTCACGTGACACCCGAACTATTGATTTTTTTTTACTTTCTTGCTATACTTATTAGAGATGTTACACCTAAATTGACTGATAGTCTTCTCTTAGGTTATATCAATGATACTGAGGTTGATGATTCTTTGCTCACATAAAGGACATCAATTCACTTATTTGATTTCTTTGGTTAGAGTCATCTTCATCTGTCATGGACAACCTTTTATAATAATTTATGGACTTCATATTTAATATTGTTGGCTTCAGTTCAATAACAGAAAGCATGTAAATCTCTTATTTAGCAATGCATTATATAAGATACAATTTCTAACCTATGTATAATACTGAATCAGATATGGGGATACCAACTTGGCTTATTGAGACATTATGTGCTTTATTTCATTTAAACGGTATATTACTTTATTGGAAGTTACGATTTTTAGATAAAAGAATGAGAGAAATAATAAGAGCTTGAATATTATTGGTAATAAGAGCTTGAAACAAAAACTTCAGCATGCAGTTTTCAGAACTAGACACTTGATGTTATTTTATGCTTAGTGCAAGTGGGAAATGAGGTTCTAAGGGAATCCTTGATGTAAGTTAATGATGGATCTAAATTATGTCTATGTGAAAATGAGATTGATCCTTCTCTGGTCTGTGTAAGTCCTGGTCTGTGAAAATGAGATTAATTAATAGCACTCTTGATCAATTTAGAATTTTGACCTTAAGCTTTTTTAAGGTTTTGAATTTCGATTATATTCTTTGATTTCAAGTTTGGATTACCCACTGCTTTTAATTGGTATTACAGAATTTTTGTCGGCAATTTTCAAATACTCAGTTTGAGCTGGCTCCATTGTGAAGAGTTTTGTCAAGATATGGTAAACTCATAATTGTTTGCCTCCTTCTATGGGACCAAAACTCAGCAAATACCCCAAATAATTGATATGATACATTCTGTATATTTTAGTTTACCACTATGTTGTCAATAGCGCCGCTATAGCAAAATAGCATAACGGTCGGTAGTAAGGTCTGGTGCACACACTTTTGGCCTGCAGCGTCCGTCAGGAATAGCAGTTATTGTGGCTGCTGATTGCAGTGAAATTGTGGCCCCAAAGCACTATCACGTCCACTAACTGTTTGATAATATTTCTCAACCACGCCACACAACTTGTTCAACTATGATTTCAGCTTTAACCACTCATGGACTTCCAAATGAAGCTATAAAGATCTATGCTTTGTTGTGAGCACGTGAGATCAAACCCCACAAACCTGTGTTTAGGGCTGTTGTCAAGGCTTGTGCTGCTTCTGGTGATGCCTTGAGAGTCAAAGAAGTTCATGATGATCTGATGATTTAACTGCACACTTCACAAACAAAGAATACGAGAAAGGTCTTTCCCTGTTTTCTCAGATGAGCAGAGGTGGAGTCAGAGCAGATAAATCCTCGTGGAATGTTGTTATTGGTGAATATGCGTTAACAGGTGAAATAACAGTTAGTATCTTAAAAGCTTGTTCTCTTTCAGGAAGCTTGAGAATTGGCAAGGAGATACACTGCTATGTCTTCAGGCATTGAAAAGTTGGGGGCTTGACAAGCACAACAGCTCTAGTAGATATGTATGCCAAATGTGGTGATTTGTGTGTTTCAATGAATGTCATCCTTATGATGCCTATAAAAGATGTTGTTGCTTGGAGCACAATGATCTTTGCAGATGTGATGCATGGGAATGGAAAAGAAGCATTTTTTCTCTTGGAGAAGATGCTACTATCAAGGGTCAAGCCCATTTCTGTTACAGTGTTACTTTTACTTGTAGCCATTCAGGGCTAGAAGAGAAAGGAGTCCAGATACTCAATTTAATGAGTAGGGATCATCTTGTTGAATCTGATGTTAAACACTATTCATGTGTGGTAGCCGTGTTGGTCACCTCGACGAGGCATGCCTTTATTCAAAGAATGCCTTTGGAACCAACTGCTTGTTCTTGCGAAAATTTCAGCAAAGAAACTATTTGAGATTCGGCCAAAAATCTCAGGATATTATGTTACTTTATTCAACATTCTTGTTACAGCCAAATTATGGGGTGAGACTTCAAAATTCAGAATGTTGATAAAAGAGAGAGGAATTACAAAAGCTCCAGGATGTATTTAGCTTCAAGTGGGAAATAGAGGTCACAGTTTTGTTGTTGTTGACAAAAGTAATATGAAGAGTGTTAAAAGCTAAAACTTTTTGCATGAGTTGGTTGAGAGAAAATATAAGCCCGGCACTGTTTATGTTCTGCATTATATTGATAAAGAGGAAAAACTTGCGAGTCTTTGTAACCATAGCGAGAAGCTTGCTGTTGCATTTCGGATACTTAATTTGAATGGACAGTCGACTATACAGGTTTTTAAGAATTTAAAAATATGTGGTGATTGCCACAATGCCATTAACTATATGTCTAAGGTTCTTGGTGTCATGATTGTTGTCAGAGACTGCTCGGGGTTTCATCACTTCAAAATGGAAATTGTTCATGTAAAGATTTATGGTGATTAACCTGAGAAAATGGGATTGAAAAAATGAAATAGAAATAGGTATGTATAATTTATAATTTGGGATATAATACAACACAGGTTTTCGAGAGCCTGTCTCTCCACAATTCAAACTCTCCTAATTTCCACAATGCTTTCTGAATTCTGTCTAGATCTTTAGGAGAGTATTGTGGAAATTAGATTTGCTTAGGAGACCATTTTTGGTGGATTCGTCTACCTTAGATTTGCTTAGGGATGGTCGTCCAAAAATGGTCTAGAGCAGTTTCCAAATGGGAAAAGATGTCAAATGCAATATGGTTTGTTAGATTTGCTTAGGGATGGTCGTCCAAAAATGGTCTGTTAGCCCCCAAGAAGACTCGTCATTATGACTAATTGGATTTTTTTTTTATTTCTTTTAAATGTATATTTTTTTTAAATATGTTTTAAGTCCCTACATTTTAACGGACTTCTGAAAATAGTCTCTACATTTTGACAAACAACAAAACGCCGCACAAAGACGATGAAATAAAATTAAAAAAAAACAAAAAAGAAAAATTTAATCTATGTGAGAATCTCTTATTTATCTTAAAAAGAGAAGAAAAACAAATATAGAGGGTGAATTCTAATCCAAAAGTGACCTAAAATCACGCTAGTAAACAAAAGAGAAAGACTAACAAGGGAGAGTATTTGAAAGTGAAACTTGAGTTAAAAAATAGATAGATGAACTAGGAATAGTTCAGCAAAATATAGAAACCATTTGCCAGAAATAATGACAAAAGTAGTAGTAGTGACTAATGTGGTATTGACAATGTAATTTTTCTTTTTGAATTCTTCATTCTATTCATAACAGGTCTTACCACTATCAGTCATCTTAATTGAGTCGTGTATAACTTTCCTTGGATGCTACTACATTATTTTTCCATATTTCTTTCTCTTGTTGATTAACACTTAACTAAACGCCATTTTCATTATTTTATTTTTGAGCTTAGGTAAAACATACTTATATAAATAAATATGATTTTCTGTTAATTTATAAGTTTTTACTAATGAAAACTATATTTTTATGAGCTATTTTATCATAAACAAATTGACAAACTTAATAATAATACATAAAAATTTATTTATTTGCACAAACTATTTTATATAAGTTCAAAAATAAACTAATCCAAACGGGATTTTAGTGTATAAATATAATCATCAAATTACTTTTTAAAAAAACTATTATTAGATATTTCTACTAAGATAAGGCTTTTGTTTTTCTTCCAAAGATAATGCTTATTCATCGTTCTCCTTTTTTTCTTTCAAATTTTGGGAATTATTTTTGTCAATCATTAATGCTTCAATTATACCCATGTATATTAATATACTATTGTAAGGCTATATTCGTTTTAAAAAATAAAAGTTGTAATATAAAAAAATTGTATACATTACACTACTAGTCTAGAAAGTTTATTTTTAAATACAATGAATAATTAATATATTTGACCTATATTTATAGATCAGATGTATTAATTATTCAATGTATCTAAAAAATAAAAATTATATTGAAGATTGAAGGTAGTATAAGATCCATATAATTTACAAAAGATAAATATTATAAATAAAACAAAGGTCGTGCTAAATAATTCTCTCGAAGCACTAGTTAAGCATATTAAAAAAGAAGTAAAAGTGAAATTTAATATTGATAATATAACTTTTTACACTTTCAAAATATTAAACGCACATATTTCGGTATAAATTTTTTGTATTAATATAGTATCTTGTGTATTAATATACTTAACAAGTATCCTGGGAGAACTGTTTAGCATTGAATAATTTTTGAAGTATTGAATTTTTTTTTTTGTCTCGCAAGATATTTGATGGACAAAAAATCATTATGATATTTAAAAAAATTTATATTTAAGGCAAAATTGTCTTGTGAATAAGTGAGGGACTTAAAAAATTTATTCATTCTCTTATCCTCCTAACAATTTGTTTAGTTTCAGATACAGTTTCAAAATACAAACAACAACAACTAAAACTATCCTAACTAAAGTTATCCTTTCTAATCTCTTATATATTTTTAAGTTGAGCAAAATACAATCTATGTAATAAACACACTAATAGTGTAATATTTGATGAAGGTCCAAATTCATGTAATCGTTTAAGTAGACCTGAACATAAATTCAAGCTGAAAATCACTAAACCGATAAAACTAAAACTATTTAATTTGGACCCAAATCTAATAGATTACATCTTCAGTTTGTTCGGATGACGGGTTGTACAGATGGCGGTAAAACGAGTCGGTTATTATATACTAGATTGAAACTTTGTTTACATCTAAAATTTCATTATCCAAAAATTCATAATTTTCAAATGGTTTAATATCTCATACATAATGCAACAAATGATAGAACTAAATAAATAAAAAACAAAGAGGTTGAAAGTCAATTACTTTATTTTAAATCCGTAAATCTAAAGAAAATAATATATCAAATAGAAGAAAAGTATAAATTAAAATAGATCTATAATATAATAGAATAATTTTTACACCTACTTACTTCATCAACATATTAAAAGCTTATAAAAATATAACATTTCTCTCATGCATCAAAGATGAATAAAAACAATAAAGCAAAGAATTTACAGAGAGGGAGAGAAAGAAAAAAATTAATTTGTATATTAAAGATTATCATGTCAATTTCGATTATGAAGGGATAGAATTTTAGAGGCTTGCACCCACACATATGCAAACCACTCATGTATTTTTTTTTCTTCCTTCAATTGTTGACCCAAAACCCGACCCGAGACCCGGCCAAATGCTTTAGTGTATTGTCGATTATATCGATTTCAAACCGGATCGCAGGTCGTGCTCAACCCTACATCTAACTGACCATTCTGAAAACTTAAAATAATGTCATTACATTAGAAGTTATTAGAAGTTACGGCCAATAACAATGAAGAAATTATTTTACTCATGAAGGAATCAAGCATCAAGGAATAAGAAAAGCTTAAGAAATATGTACATCTACACATATTCATAATATTCCCTCAGATTTCCATCGACAATATGCTTCATAAAAACTATACTGCTAGGGGGTAAATAATAAGAAAAATTCCAGTGAGCAAAAATGCGAAGAAATAGACCATGACAGAATTTTTTACAAAGTATCCTAAACAGTTAGATTAAATACAAATCGGTGAGAATTAGTGTTAAAATAAACTTCATTGGATACTAATAAACTTGTATTTTTTTTTTCATAGTCTAGTGGTTAAAAATTTCACCTTTAAAATGGATAAGTGAGATGGTTGAGGTTCGAACCTCAGCCCCTGGATATATAATGCAATGTCCTTCATTGGATAGTGGATACTAATAAACCTGTATTCCTAAATCCTAATAATACCGGATGAGAATGTTCAAATAAATAAAACTCAAAGAGAATCATGCATATTAAAATGAAAAGGATTAAAAAACTATGAAGGAAAAAAAAATCATATTTACAAAAGTATAATTTAAGCGCCAATTGAATGTAATTGATTTGATTAAATACCAAAATATATAAATAAAATGGATTTAATCGACATACTCATAACATCAGATCATTACAAGTATTTAACTTTAATATTGTCTGCATTAAAATTAGTTGATAGTGTAAAGAGTTTTACAATGAAAGCAATAAAATTAATCTATAAATCAAGTAACTAAAACAATCCAAACCAATTCATTCTTTTGGTTTACAAGATATAAATTAACTCGCTATTCAATAAATAAATTAACAATAGTATCATGAACTACTAACCATAGCATCTCCAAAACATCATTTGCATTATTTCCAATGATTCAAAATTCCCTACATTGGCATTGCTTATATATCTATACCTAGCAAATGTATTATCAATATGCCACTTTAACATGAAATGGCATTTAAGAAAAACTAAAGCAGAGAAAAGAAAGATATACCAATAATAGCTGACTAGACTGAAAACAAGAAATGGTACAAAACTACACCGTATATAGCGATTGATAGTGTCAAGAGACGACCAGACAAGACAAAACTAAAACCATTAACACCAGGAAACAAGGTCGACAGAACTTTATTATTAGGCAATGAATGCCAATGCCACCATGTCCAGTGGTCAAATTGGCCTACCCAACAATGCTACATCAATTTGGAAATGTGAAACCTATTAAGGTAGATATTATCGAATAATAGACAAAACCAATCCCATGCCTGTATGATAATAGTAAAGGAACATTAGGATTAAGCTTAAACCTAACCCTAGACATTCTACCCACTACTGTTCCCTAGAAACAACAAACTGAGTAACAAAATGCTCCCCCTGTCAAAAGAAAATAAACGACAAGAGGAACAAATCAAGCCAAGTCTATAATAATACACAATGGGCCTGATTGCAAGTTTCTCACAAAGCTACATGGCATTAACAAGTAAAAAGATATGAAGGTGCTAAAAAATTTTCAAAGTTGATGCACCTGACACTTCCACATAAAACTGCTCCAAAGTAACTAGAAACACAAGGTTGTTATGAAATTTACTGCCATTCTACTTTGTGAACAGATCCTTCGATGAATCCATCTCGTTATATAATTATCTCATCACTGACTGTGAGTTTACTTGGTGACCATTACCGCTAGAATTACTATTATATCCAACTACAGAGCGCTGAGCAAAGTCGAGTAATATTTTTTTCTGGCGATCATCAGTGTGAGGTAGACTTGCACGTAAAAGCTCAACTGGCATCTCCCTGCTAATAGCTCTAGCAACATCAGGCCCAATGACCGCCATATTTGATGCCCCTTGAGCAAGGAATGCTTGCACGATGCTGTCATATTTACCGACACAATACTTGGTGAGAAGACCAAAGAATTCATCGAATGAAGCTTGCCAAAGAGAACGATTTCTAATGGTATAGTTGCTAGCAGCAAGAGGATCGGTTAAAAGTTGAGTAGCCCTCTCAAGCACCGA
Organism: Trifolium repens; assembly: GCA_030408175.1. Classification (NCBI taxonomy): domain Eukaryota; kingdom Viridiplantae; phylum Streptophyta; class Magnoliopsida; order Fabales; family Fabaceae; genus Trifolium; species Trifolium repens. The sequence continues at coordinate 40,931,408 of CP125846.1, forward strand.
TACTAAAATAAGGGAAGTCCCATCTCCAGCAGGGCTTCCAAGGGGACGCAGAGGCGGCGGCTCAGATGAACAAACAACTGAAGCAAGGCAAACACTAAGTGCAACAAGATCCATCTCACGGATGCACTTTGAAACCACCTTAGCAAGGTTAATTACAGTTTCTGATGCAGTTGGATCAGAGGGAAGACCACCAAATAAGAATCTTAAATGACGACAGATGGCCATGCAGACTATCCGCATAAGATCCCCACCTGGAAAAAGTAGTCGAAGGTACCTAGCAAGTAGTTTTCGACCTTTGGGTAGAGAAACTATCCTAAGAAAAACAAAGTCATCTTTTGCAGCAAGTTCAACTGTATGTCCATTTCTTCCAAGTGGATCAACTAATTGAAGTGTGGTTGAAAGTCCTTCCAAAAGACCCTGCCTTTTACGTTTTAAATGATCTCCACCATCTTGAAGCTGCTGATTAAACTGTAGGAAACGGTCAATATCATCTACATCAAGAAGAACGCAAAGACCATCCTCAATTGTGACCCTTGCTACCAACATTGGCTCATGTTCAAGGGGCTTTTCTGAAATCTTTTGTTCAGGATCACCAGCACGTGAGGAATTAGGTGGATCAACTTCCAGTAGAGGACGTGGCCTGCGGATTGATGAGAATGGAACCCTCCCTAGAGCATCAACCTGAAGAAAAGCATGTGGTTCATTAGAAGAAGCCCGCGGAGGGATTTCCCTTATTTGAGCTGGTGAAAAGTGACGCCTCAATTTAGCGCTTGAAGGTTTTTTTGCAAGACAGCCTTGGTAATAATAATCATCTACATATGGATCATTAGTATGGATAGCTGCAAGTTGCAATCTAAATATATTCTCAAGTTCCTCAGTCGACATATACTTAGACCTAAATCGGGGCCATCCATTATTGAATTTTTGGTTACTCATATCAAAACCCTGAGGAGAAAATCGGAGATTCTGTCTACCCATTTGAGCAGATTTTGGCATCTGATCCCTCGGTTCCATCATCCCAAGCATCTGATCAAATTTGTTGATCATGGGTAAACCAGAAGAAATACTGGGATGAACTCCATTATATAGGCCTGCCTGGTTGACCAATTGATTAGGTATACGTTGATTAAGAGGAGAACCCATAGGAAATTGGCGCATGTTTCCACCAACAGGTGACCCATGGTTTAATCCACCCAACTGTAGTGCAGAATTGGATAAATGGGAACGGTTTTGCGAAGATAGTGCCATCTGAGCTCCTACAGCATGATAAGGAATGTTTAAGGGGCCTGTACTATGACTTGGAGAAGCCTGCTGAGATCTACCACCAGGTGGAGGATAAGAAGTAAATGAAGAATTTGGCGCCAAAATAGAATCATTAGAAAAATGTAGAAGCTCTTGTGGTTTTTCAGGATATAGAGATGTACTGTACAAGGACTTTGGTTCTTCTACGTGTGCAATGGAGGAATGTGGTTGTGACGACCATCGTTTGGCATCCTGTGTTCCAGAATCACGAAAAGGCTGATCAAACCAGTTTGGAATTGATTCACTTGAGCCATGTTGGAGGTAGGGTTGTTGTTGTTGCTGCCTTTGCTGCTCAGGATATGAAGAAGTTCTATATAAAGAATTTGATTCTTGTAAAGGGGCAAGAGAAGAATAAAGCTGTGATGGGAGTCTTCGGCCATCCAGAGAACCTTCACTGTCATAAGGATTCTGGTCAAACCAGTTAAGATCATCATTCCTTCGTGTCCATTCAGCCGTAGAATCTGAGTATAATAAAACAATAGAAAAATTCAATAAAGTGAAAAAATATTGCAAACAGTAAAAAAGGAGGAATGCTCGAATAGAGCTGATAAAATGCAAAGAACGCAGCAACTTTTAAGACAAAAAACACAACACCTCATCTTAATCCATCAAACTTCAGAAGTGGATTATACGCACACAAGTAAACAACCCGTAATTATAAAACTGCAGCCATGGCATGGGGGGAATTGCATTGATCTGCCATAAACTCTGCAGTGTTACAGGTTTCTACAGCAGGACATATTATACGTGTGAATAAAAAACCCTATAATGTTGTACCAATCCATTTAGCAGCAGCCTCACATGCTGCATTCTTCATTACTCTCTTCTCTCCACCTATTATCATTGGCAATTTTAAATGCCCCTCTTTCATTACAAACCTACTCCAACAACCTCTACTTCCAAGCAAGCTTTCCTTTCAAAGTGAACAATCTTTCATCTACATTTGTTTTGCGTCCTCTCTCCTCTTTTCTCTCTAATGCCTCTTTTGAACTTTCTTGTCTTTCTTTATCATCTCCATATCACTTTTTCCATTTTTTATTCTATCTATTCTATTGTTATCTCCTGACTTTTGATATCACCTTTTTATCCTTGTGGTCATTACTCGTTCCGAATTATCCATCTTAAGTTCTCAAAAATGTTAGCTTTCCTATTTAATCTCTGCACTTTTTGTTATATTTGTTTTAGTGGGTGTGTATAATTTTTATTTTTACTATAACTGCCACGCTTCCACCATATGCCACAAAGCAATCTTTCATAGTTAGGAAGTAATTCAGAAAATTTATCCTTTTCTGAAGCATTAATAAATAATACAAACTGCTAGATTATTTTGAATAAATAATTAAATAAAATTCAGAAAGTGAACATCATTAGTAGTTCTGATTAAATGAAAATTGGTGAAATCTTTAATTTTGTTATACTCACTTTCTCTTGATCCCCGTTCACTAATAATTCCTGTGCTTTGTGGTCCAATTTCAACCTTATTCAACTGAAATCAAATGAGAAAAAATATTAATCCACATATTTTGTATATATACATAGGTAAAATTTTCACCAAGAGCATCATTATAAAAACGAGCACACACACACACAGAGAGAGAGGGAGAGGGAGGGAGAGAGAGAGAGAGAGAGAGAGAGAGAGCAATATGAAAGTACTGGCTATAATTCAAAGAAAAAATCTACTCGCTTTCCTATGCTATTACTGCTATAGCCAAAACTGTAATAATGGCTGCAATTGCCCCAATGGCGAAACTGGGATATCAAAGGTTTTCATACTGGATTCATCAAAGTCTGCTACACTATGCAACTGTCTATAGCCATTATTTGACAACACTGCCAAGTCTCCTTTGAAACAAAAGCGGCCCACAAGTCTAAAATCCCAATACATTAGATATAATCATTTGTAATGGGATTCAATGAATGATTTGTTTGTCATGGTGATTCAAATTGACCAAAAAAAAAAAATATGTAAGAGCTATTTGAGCTAAATCTTAATGATACTTCATTCGATTGAGAATGGGATCTTATGGTTAGGGATGATCTAGACATCGAAGATCTATATCTACACAACTATGATTTGGATACTCCATACGAAGAATGGAATATTATTGACCTCCATTAACTGAAAATTCGTTCTTAACTATTCTTCACCACATCTTAATACATAGAATGCATAATTACACACAAAATCATTAATATTTCAGAAACATATCATTTTTGGTTTTTATAAATATATATTTTACGTACGTAATTTATTAATTTTTAAACTGATGCAAGCAAATTAAGATGTTGTCGTCATCACAATACTTGGTCACTTACCCAATTATAAGTCCAAACATTCAAGAGCATGAGAAACCATAATTTAGCAGTCTTACCTTCCAAAAATCGGTGCTGAGATCATCAATATCAGAAAGAGATTTTACATCCTCAACCTTCAAGTTAAATAATAAAATAATTAGTCAATGAAAACTTCTAGTGTCAAATTTCTGATATTCAAATAAATGGTAAATGTGAATAACATGTATACATTTCAAAATAATTGTGCGCACAAACATTTTAAAATAAAAGAAAAAACAATTGTGGTAAAAAGAGTGAAAATTAACCTCTTCTCTATTAAGAAGGAACTCCTCCTCATTAGACTCGGGCAAACCGTCGTCATCTTCTAACCCTCCCAACTCAACTTCCTCTACACAAGCATCTTGACCGAAAAATGCATACTGTGTAGCATCAAAAACTTCACCTTCTGCAAGCATAAAGAAAAAGCTTCAGTCAAAACCCTAGCTAGAACCAATCTCTTAACACTAATTCACATTAAACAAATACAAATTGCAGTGTTGAAAATAGCAAAGTAAAACATAAATTGCAACAAAATTATTATATGAAGTACAAAAATAAAAAACAAACTAATTTATATAACCTAATATTCTACAACAATACACTAACATGTGGAAAAACTATACTGACCCAACAAAAAAAACACTATTGTAATCAACTAGAACAGCCAAAAATATCACAAAATCAAAGATAAAAACAAAAAAAATCAATTCATAAGGTAAAACCAACAATAAAATTTTCAAAATTTAACGAAATTCTACAAAAAACTATAAACTATAACTAATGATTATGCTAAAAGTAAATCACTATATAAAACAAACCAGATCTAAATAAAAAAATCTGAATCAAAATAACACAAAATTAAAATTAAACACCAAAAAAAAAATATCAAAACAGTTGAACCTAAAAAATCAATAGAAGTAAACCTTTAGGAATATCTCCAAATTGATCTAGTTGGTTAGAAATTCCTCGAACATCATCCCCACCACCAAATCCATCCATATCGACCATAAAAATGCAAAACCCCAGAAAGAGAAAAAAAAACGATTGAAAAATTGAAAGAGAAAAACGAAAACGATTGAAGGAAAATGAAACAGTGTTTATTTGATGATTTTTTTTTCGTTGAGAGTGAAAAATTGAAGAAAAAATAGAAGATTTGTGCGTTAATAAAAATTTAGGGATTTGGATCGGGGGAAAATGGAAAGGGAAGAGGTATTTATGAAGAACCCTAAAACGATTCGTCGATTTTTGTATTGTATTGTAGCTGTAGATAAATAAATCTAGATTTATAAATAAATAAATAAATAATTAAATATATGTGCGTTTGTGAATTTTAAAAATTAATCAACGATGTTTGTTGTATTTTATTTTTTTATTAAGGCAATAATTAAGGTATATAATATAAGTGTGTTCCGTTTGGATTAACGTATTTTTTTAACTTATCTATACTAATATATAATCTATATTAATATATATTATTAATATATAAAGGGGATACAAATTTTGGGATGGCTTTTTTATTATTTCAATTTTACCCTTAAAAAATAACTTCCACATAAAAATAGATTTTCACTTTTTTTATATAACTAAGTACACTTCCACACAAAAGTAGGTTTTCAGTTTTTTTATAGTAAAAAAATAATATTTTTTTCTTCTTAATAACTAACCACAACAAAAAAAGGAGGTTACGTAGTTATCAATTAACAAAGTCCAATAAAAAAGCAGATTAAGTAGTTATTTATATTTGGACAATACAGAGTATCGATCACACAAAAAAAATAAAAAAATATTGATTACACAAACGGGCACGTTTGGCGGCTAGTATAAAATAGTTTATGTTAATAAATATAATTTTATAAATTATTATAACTTTGTCAAGATACTTAGTAATAAAATAACATATAAAAATACAGTTTTTGTTAATAGAAATTTAGCATAAAATTTTATTTATTTGTATAAATTTTTTGCATATTCTTTTTTTTTTTTTTGATCCAAACAAATTTAATGCATTTCATTAATTACCAAAGGTTCAATATATGAAGGAATAATTTCAAATCTATGGAAACTAGTCCAAGAATTGGCCGCGCTAGCTAAAGTATGAGCAACCGAATTCACTTGTCTCCTAATAAATTTAACTTCAAAGTTTTCACAAGATAACATAACAAGGATAAGAAAATTTTTCCTCATACCCCAACGTTTAACCTTTTACCCCAATATTTTTTAAAATATCCCCATTATACCCTTATTTTGCTATTAATATATTTTTTATAATTTTTATTTTGTTTTTTTGTGACTTTTCCGGGAAGAAAATTGGCCAACAAGTGTTCCGGTAAGTTTTTTTTTCCGGTTTGTTAATTTTACCGGAACACTTTCTCTAAGTGTTCCGGTGTGAAGATGTGTGCGAAATTTTTTTTACTTACCGGAACACTTTATAAAAAGTGTTCCGGTTTACCTTAGAAGATTTGAATTTTTTTATTTACCGGAACACTTTATAAAAAGTGTTCCGGTATTAATATAGTTTTGTTAATTTTTTTATTTTCTTATTTTTTCCTGAACAGATATGGCTCAAACAAACGATAACAATCAAACGTCAGTAGATACTACAGATGTTTTTACAACTGATGAAAAATTTGCTACACGAGAAGTTGTTGTCCAATGGGCTAAGGAGCTTGGAATTGCAAACAGAGTCAGTGTTATTATTACTAGGTCAGATATAAGAACTGGAAAAAGAGGAAGAAACGAAAAGGTGATTTTGGGTTGTGACAGAGGAGGAAAATATGAGGTTGAAAGTTCGACAACAACTGCAACCAAAAAATGTAGTTGTCCATTCAAAATTAGAGCAACACCTGCAACAGATGGTTCAGGATGGAAAGTTCAGGTTAAATGCGGTATTCATAACCACGGACTACCTGACAAATTTCATGGTCATCCTCGTAGGGGGCGTTTAACCACGGACGAGAAGAAACATGTGGCAGATCTAACAAAGCGTCGTGTAGCACCGAGAAATATTCTTTTATCGTTAAAAGAACAAAATCCAGATTCTCTTACTCATATCAACCAAATATATAAAAACAGAAGCATTCAACAAAAAGAGAAAAGAGGTCCCAGAACAGAGATGCAACAATTGTTGCAGATGTTGGATGATGCAAAATATGTCAGTTGGAATAGACGAAGAGATGATGGCTCCGATGTTTTGCGTGATATATTTTGGGCACATCCAGATTCAATTAAGTTGTTGAATATGTTTCCCATTGTTTTGATTATGGACAGCACATACAAAACCAACAAATACAGACAACCATTGCTTGAAATTGTTGGTATCACGTCAACTGACAAAACATTTGTTGTTGGATTTGGTTACATGGAATGTGAGAAGATGGAAAATTATTGTTGGGTATTAGAGAAACTCAAGGCATTGTTAATAAACCATCTCAGGAGTATTTGGTACAATTTCCTAAGCATATACATCCACATATTGTTGACATTATTGAAACTGTCCCAGATGGAAATTGTGGTTTTAGAGCGATTGCATCATTACTTGGTTACACAGAAGATGGTTGGCCCATGGTCCGCCGAGAGTTAGATAATGAGCTAAGAAATAATAACAGTTTGTACAAAAAGTTATTCGGAGAATGTATACATGGTGTGAGAGATTCACTGCAGATATCAGGCTTAGGCGATCAGTCAAAAGATAAATGGTTCACTATACCTGTCATGGCTTACCTGGTAGCAAATAGGTATAATGTCATTTTGGTCACGTTGGGTAAACCTAGCACCACTTTCTTTCCTATGATGACTTCATATTCCTCTTTAGCAAGGTTTTTTTGCATCGGTTATGTCGGTGGAAATCATTGGGTTCAGGTAAATATGAATCTAAACTTAAACCAATTTTATTTTCAAACAATTTATATTTTTTAAAATAACAAACATGAACTTTTTTTTTTCCTCCAGGTAAACATGAAATCTGGATTTCCGTTGCCCGATGTGACACCCGATTGGAAGAAACTTCGTTCACCTGAAGCAACATCTTGGATTTCAAACTTAACTGGACGTCTACAATATTGGCAACTTCTAGATCCTCCTGTGAAACCTCCTGTTGGTGTTCTTAATGTTGATTAATTTTTACTTTTATGCCAAACATCTAAATTACTTACTTTCACGATGTTATTTTTAATTTTATGTAAAACATCTAAGTTACTTACTTTCACGATGCTATTTTTAATTTTATGTCAAACATCTACAAATGCCGATATAAGATTCGGATCGGTCATTTTCAAACTTGTCCGCTGAAGTGGAGTCAACCCTGAAATGTCCAACCAATGTTTCACATTTTGTGGAAGTTCAATCTCACCAATCCACCCATATAACTTCTTTCCGAGAGATGCTAACTTCAATTCAATTTTGTCTCCATGACGTTCCTGTATATATTTAAAGGTTACTACAATAACTAGCAACATATATTAAATGTTCCAGATATCAGGCTTCAAACAATTGATTTAACCAGATATCAGGCTCCAAACAAAATACACTCTACATGTTTGTACAAAAAGTTATTCGGAGAATGTAACCATTGATTTTCATAAAATGTTCAGGACAATATTTAACTGATATTACAATTTTATTATGATCAACCATTACTGCCTAACATTTATGCATGGAAACTTAAGTTAAAACATCAATTAACAGCAACTACTCAACAATATCCTATCTTAGAAACACTACACCGATAATAGCAATACATTAACTTATTTATTAATCATCCACAAGCAAAAGACCAAACCAGAACACAAAAATTAAGCTCCTTTATTCTTTCACTTCACATTTTAGGATCAAACCACAATGAATCCAAACATTTTCAGAAAAACACAAGCTTCCAACCAAATTTTTACATAATGAACCTCCATATACAAATTAAAATTATCAAATGGAAATGCTTCCTCAATACTTCTGTCAAATGAAAATGCTTTCAAAATAATTGGTTACCTCACCAAACCATATATGTCGAGCAACATGATCACCGTATCGTGTGAGAAGGCTCGTATCAGTCGGTCCTCCAGGCCAGCTCACAGGCTCCACAACCTGCTGCTCCTCCTCCGCATGTCGACCTCGACCTCTGGTGCGCGGCACTGAAAATAAAATAAAAATTGAATTAAAAAAAAAGGTAAAAAAAAACGCTGAAAAAAGCATACCGGAATACTTTAGAAAAGTGTTCCGGTGTGAATATTTCACCGGAGAAAGTGTTCTGGTATGTATATTATCAAACCGGAAAACTCAACGCAACTGTTCCGGTAAAAAAGGCAAACCGGAACACTTCTTAAAGTGTTCCGGTACAGTTCCGAAACTCACTCTCTCTTTTTCTCTCCACAACACCGGAACACTTCCCTTAATGAAATGGTGAAAATGAATTATTTTTTTACAGTTTTACTTTATATATGAGGGTATATTAGTCAATTCAAATTTAATTGTTGGGGTAAAGGGTTAAATGTTGGGATATGGGGAAAATTTTTCCAAGGATAATATCATTAACGATTGAAATAGAGCCCATGCTTCACCCTCCTCTGTTAATAAAGTCAGTTGTTGCATATTCTTAAAAAATAAACTAATCCACGTAACAAAAATAAAATTAAAATAAATAAAATTAATCCAAAATGAGCCCTAAGTATATTAGACAAAAAAATTGCGTAAAAAAGTACATTATATATTAGAAAATTTGAACATATTGATACAATAAAAATTTAATTAATAATTAAATAATTAATTTTTGAGATGGCACTTTTTGTTATTACTTAGAATATTATAATAACTAAATATTATTTGTTAAATTAGTCAGCCAAATAAAATATATTTTTACATTTTTTTTTGGTTATGTAGCTTCTCAGTTCTCTGCATATATAATATATTATCTCTGTCAACTGAGTTAAATATGAAATCAATTTTTTTTAAAATACAATAATCAATAAATAATTTTTTTATTCATAAATAAAACTATTATTTATTTATTAAATTACAAGTTAAATATATCGGTACAGTTCAATTTATCAATATACCACATAAGTTTCTCTTATTAAGATTAAAAAGGAAGGGTAAGATAATGTTGTCTTTTGGCATTATTTTAAGGAAATGAGAGGAAGGTTAATTTGAGTTGAATTTTGGTGCTTGTTTTGAGATTTAGATATTATCTTTCTATTTTTCTCTAAAATATTTCTTCTAACCAATAGATGGGATATATTTTTAGTTTCTACAAAATTACATGATTTCAAGTATAACCATTTAAATAATTACATTATGTTATATTGTCCATTTGAATTTGATAGAGACTATTTTGAGGATAAAAGGATCTATTTTTTATAAAATGCTTTCAAATATGAATTATTCACACAAATTACACTATTACGGAAAACTATATATATTTTGTATGAATTGGAAACAAATTGAACCCTAAATGAATATATAACTATAGTTATGTTATAATTATGATTCACGAGACTTATATTTGTCGTTTCCATTATGTAGAGCAACATAAAATAAGAAATTAGATCTCCGACCTTCATTTGTTCTTTACATTTATCTCCTAGCTAAGAGTTACGATGAAGGATAAATGAAAGAAAGTGATTCAAATCCCACAAAATAACTCCTAAATGGGTAAACCAACTTCACCATGACCTAACTACACAACAATGTGTCCTCATCCAACAAATTCTACTCATAAAACTCAATAGGGCAACAAAAACCTTCAACTTTCAACTAAGCTCTATGGTGATGATCCTTTTAACTATCGGTGATTCAACATCAATAGAATGCAAACTCTCAAACTTCAACTAAGTTCTACGGTCCATGCCTTTATGGCATGCAAACAGTGTGAACGATGACAGCATGCCAAAGGTGTGGAAGAAGGAAGATTTGTGGTGCAGACTGGTGGATTAAGAAAGAAGGAAGATAAACCACAGTGGACATGGCAGCTTAAGGAACATAACAATTTAGGGGGAGAAAGGAATATACATATGGACTATACTGAGAATTGAATTTTATTGATTAAAAAAATATAAGATGTTAAAATAGACCAAACGGTCTGGTGATACGGTCGCAAGTGCACGAGTATACCGTCGTAATAAACAGAGTATCAAATCCACAGGGATCGGATTATTGAGTAGCAAGATATAATTAGATTCAAGGAAATTTATATGAAAAAGTAGTAATGGTGATTATGATGATTATCTTGATTTGGTGATTTTGATCAAAGCAAGTTAGAGATTGATGATTTGTTTTTCTTATATTTTAAAGACCCCCAAGGTTATGGATCACATTCTTAACACAATTTCTCAATTCCTCCCATATTATTTCTATTGTGTGAAAACCTATCTTTATAAAAACCAAGTAAAAAGGTACCTTAACATCGTGAAATAACTTCCCTTTGTCACTGCATGCGGTTGTCAAGCGCACCAGTCCGTCGTAGTCAAGCACCAAGACACCCCATTGCTTTCAAATCATTCATTCCTTGTCACAACACTGGAGAGCTCAAGCGCGTTGGATGGTCGTTCCAAAGAACACGTACGAAGATATTTGTCACAATTTGCAGAAAATTCTTATGACGCATTTGTGGAAAGAAGGGAAAACTTATTCAAATAATTGCCCAAAGAAGTATGAATTTTGTCATTTTGTCCAAATAAAATTTTGCTCTAGTAAGATGTGGTAAAGACACATATAAAAACTTACCTTAGAGATGAATTGCATTTGTGTAGTTAGAAGGATTTTAGACAAACTCAAGAGTTTGGTCAATCATATTGTTTCCAATCATCATGACACAATAATCTTTGTTGATGAACATATCATTCTCAAACCTCATCATAAAAAAACAACGATGAAAACAATATGATTGATCAACAACGAATGATGTAGCTGATTACCCACAAATGAAAAGAACCAACATAAAGATAAACAAATGATACAAAAAATTAGTTGAGAAAAGAGAATGGGTAATACAAATCAAGAGCAAATTGTGATATTTATAAGTGTACGCAAGATAGGTGTAATGATCGGTGGACGGTGGCCATTTATATCACAACACATGAATTAAACATGCAGTTCAATTGCAAAAGCATCATGCGTAGAGAGAGAAGCTCTGCCTTCTCTCTAACCCTCTCCCAACCTTTGATGCGGCTAGGGTTTGTTGGAGATCTTGCCCCAGGTTCTCCTGGCTTTCTCCAGGTTCATCCTGGCTTCCTCTCCAAGTCCTCTTGGCTTCTCACTACTGATAGGGCTCCGCCTCTGCGTCCTGCCTCTCCGTTGTTTCGCTTCCTCCATCACTGTTTTGTGACTATGTCTTCTTCCTTTCCGATGCCGGTTCTTGGTGTCGTGAGTTTGGCAAAGCGGCCATAACTATTGACTTCACCATGTGCTCCAAATCTCAGATCTGATTCTGCAGTGAATCTGAAACCACCCATTCTCCCACCACCAGAGCCACCTCCGACAGGTCTGTTTCTAAATTCTTCCTCAACTGATGAACTTGTCGCTGCTGGTTGTGTTTCCTGTCGTCCTCCACCAAAACCGCCATAGCTGTATTGGGTTTGTTTCAAGCTTGCTTGGAAGGTGTTTGTTGACATGTCTCAACAAAGATTTATGTTATTGGATAAAGACTTCGCAGGATCACTTGGCGTTGCTGATACCAATATTTGCAAACATGTCCTGTTTCAATTTTCTTCCAATCAGGTGCTCAGATTTGACATCATTGAGACCATTTATAGTCGAAACGAACTTGCAGCAATAGCTAATTTAATCCATAACTGGATAGGAAAAAAGACTGTGGGTTTTCTCTTCTTCATTGTCACTGACCGTGGGTGAAAGACTTTGCAACCTTGGATGTTTGTTTGCAGATGTTTGCTTAACAGTATTCATTTGGCTCTTAGTCAATGTTTTATTACTAATACTTATCTCTTGTTAGGCTTTAATTTAGGATGTTTTCTTTCCGCTTATTGGAGATGTTTCAAAGACTTTAGTCTCAATCAGCTTGTAATCCTTGTGGAATTTGATTTTAATTAATGAATTTGCCTTTACCTTCAAAAAAAAAAACATGCAGTTCAATTGATTATATATATGAAGTACACAAATTGTAGAATTCAAACACTTAAAAAAAATTCTGCAAATTCTTTAATCCAAAGTGTTTTTAGAATTTTAAGAGTATTGAAAATTATTGAGATGACTATGTCCCTCATTTTTTTATCTGTCTCTTCTCTCAATGTCTCATGTCTCACAAGGTAGAACTCATTCTTCATCCATCTTTGCTTGACAGATATATATAAGATGAAAAAGAGAGGAGTAACACACAAAATAATTGTTCATGTAACCCTTTCACATAATTTTATTTTTTTAAAGAAAAAAATTATAAACCAATTTTGTTTCCAATCTGTTTGAAAGGATTCAACAACCGGATTTGGACACTTTATGGCTGATTCATGGTGCCAAGTCCAGTTTCTTACAAAATGATTCTAAGGTTCAGTCAGACCGAATAGCTCTCCAACTATATATATGATTTAGTTTATAAACATAAACAGTCACCATCCGCGTGCGCACACACACAGGCATAAAACTCTAATGCAAGAAAAATAGACGCATAACTATGAACAATAAGAAGAAACTAAGCCGCCTAAACCATTACTTCAAAATCAAATTCCATTCAGGAGGAATGGGCACATATTTTCAACCATTTATTCATGCTAAAAAGTGGAATGAACCTCAACAAAATCCAAAGTAAAGCATGCCAAACTCAGAAAACAGTAAAGCAAACTGAATATTCTCACAAGTTGTGTAATACAACGGAACACATATATACAAATTGTAATTGTAATACGTATCATAAAAAAAAGACAAAATTATGCAGCAGGTTCAGCATAACTTATTCTTTACTACAGTGTTCCTTTTGAGTTCAGCATGCTAAATTGTCAAACCTGTTTCTTTGCAAAGTTACCACATTGCCAATAGCACATACCATATTTTGAATAGAACAGCAGTTCTTTGAGAGATATGATGCGAGTACAACCCACCATTTTTCACCCTTCTATATATAATAATAAGAAAGGAAACATGGGAATCATATATTACCTAAACCTGTACATACTAAAAACTACTCTGTTCCTACCAGCCACACATAGTAACAAAATAAGCTCCCTTGTCAAGAGAAAAATAAAAGACAAGAGGAACAAATCAAGCCAAGCACATCATAAAATAAAGGGCCTGATCATAAATTTGTTTCACAATGCTGCACAATTTCTCTGCATCATGACAACTAGTAGAAAATTAAGGATGAGGAAGAAGCCTCCATCCATCATATAGATACACTTCCATTTAAGATTTGCTCCAGAAGTACTTGAGCACTAAATGTATTGAACAGATGAAGGGTTGTCCTTATGGCATTTGACATGACTTTTCAACCCAAAAACCATTATTGAAGAACTTCTCTTGCAGCTACCTTTCAACTTAGCACTGTCTCTGAATTCACAAGACCTCCGCTTCCCCCAGAATTACTGTTAAATCCAACCACGGGAACAGATCTCTGAGCGAAGTCCAGTAATAACTTCCTTTGGCGGTCATCAGTGTGAGGGAGGCTTGCACGCAAGAGTTCAACAGGCATTTCCGTACTAATGGCTTTAGCAGCATCTGATCCAATGTCATCCACATTTGGTGAATTTTGTATAAGCAGTGACTGCATGATACTCTGGTATTTATTCATGCAATACTTAGTAAGAAGGCCAAAGAATTCATCAAATGAGGCCTGCCAAAACGAACGATTACCCATCTTATAGTTGTAGGCTGCATGTGGATCGTTTAGAAGCTCAGTAGCCCTCTCAAGAACAGATACCAAAATAAGGGAAGCACCATCTCCAGCAGTGCTTCCAACAGGGCGTAGAGGAGGATGCTCTGCAGAACAAACAACTGCAGCAAGACAGGCACTAAGAGCACCAAGATCCATTCCTCGGACACATTGGCAAACAACCTCCGCAAGTCTGCAAGTAGTCACTGCAGCTGCCGGATCTGAGGGGAGCCCACCAAATAAGAATCTTAAATGCCGAAGGACGGTCATGCACACTATCCGCATGAGCTCACTACCAGGAAGAAGCAATTGAAGATATTTCGCAAGGAGCTTGCGTCCCTTAGGGACAGATACTATCCGTAAGAAAACAATGTCATCCTTAGCTGCAAGTCCAACCTTGTGCCCATTCTTTCCCAGCGGGTCAACCAGTTGAAGTGAAGTAGCAAGTCCTTCTAACAGGACCTGCCTTCTTCGTCTTAATTGTGTTCCACCATCTTGTGGCTGACTAGACTGTAGGAAACGATCAATATCATCTACATCAAGAAGAAGACAAAGACCGTCCTCAATTGTGACTCTGGCAGCAAATGTAGGCTCCTGTTCAAGAGGCTTCTCTGAAATCTTCAGCTCAGAGCTACCAGGGACGGAAGAGATTGGAGGATCAACCTCAAGAAGAGGGCGAGGTCGACGAATAGACGAAAATGATACCCTCCCTAGGGCATCGACCTGAAGAAATGCATGTGGATCATTACTAGAACGTGTTCGTGAAGGAAGATCCTTTATTTGGGTTGGGCAGAATGGATGTTTTAACTTAGCCACCAAAGGTTTTTTCGCAAGACGACCTTGGTGGTAATAGTCATCTATGTATGGATCATTACTATGAGTGACAGCAAGCTGCATTCTAAGAATACTCTCAATTTCATCACTTGTCATATACTTGGACCGAAACTGTAATGAACTGCTTTCACTTTTCTGGCTACTGGCATCAGAACCATGATGGGATAAACGATGACTATGTTTACCTTTTTGAGTTGATTTCGGTCTGTGATCATACTTGCTACTACCAGAGGAGCTGGAGGAAAGGTGAGGATTAAATAAATGGGACTGGAAACCAGACAAGTAGCCTGCAGATTGCTGAACAGGATGATGAACTCTATGCTGTTGCTGTTGCAATTGAGTCATCAAGTGAGGAGAAACTGATCCACTATGAAGGTGTAACTGTTGCTGCAACATATTACTAAGGAGGTTGGAACGATCTCCTGGATATAACCCTGCTTGGTTGACCAATTGGTTCTGTATTCGTTGACTAAGAGGGGAGGAAGCAGTTGGAAACTGGCGTGTGTTTCCACCAAAATGTGACCCAAGGCTTAATCCACTCAACTGTAGTGCAGAATTGGAGAAATGTGATCGATTTTGAGATGACAGTGCCATCTGAGCTGCTGTTCCAGTGTGATAAGGAATGTTTAAGTGGCCCGTGCTATGACTTGGAGAACCCTGCTGAGATCGACCACCCGGCGGAGGATAAGAAGTGAACGAAGACTTCTGTACCAATATTGGCTCACTAGAAAAACGAGTAAGCTCCTGTTGTTTGTCGGGATATGAAGAAGTTCTATACAAGGATGTTGATTCATGTAAGTGTGGAATGGAGTTATAAGGCTGAGATGACCATCGTTTGTCATCATGAGCTGTTTCAATATCATAAATATGCTGATCAAGCCAGTTGTGAACCGGCTCACTGGAGCAATGTTGGAGGTGGTAGTTTTGCTCCTGCCTTAGCTGCTCAGGGTAAGAAGATGTTCTGTACAAGGACTTAGAGTTTTGTAACTGGGCAAGAGAAGATTGGGGTTGTGATGACCATCTTTTTCCATCAATTGAGCCTTCACTATCATAAGCATTCTGATCAAACCAGTTATGAACATCGTCTCTTTGTGCCAAATCAGATGTAGAGTCTGGATAGTAGATACAACAAAAAAAAATTAAATAAATCAGTCAACTTGAAAAAAGAGATTGTCTACAGTGGAAAAGAAGGGGGTGGGGGGGATAAAGCTGCTAAGACCGAGCATTACATAGTCCCTTTGAACACAATAGACACATAACATCATCTTAAAATATTCAGATGTGGATTTTAAACAGATAAGACCAGACTTGAAAATCATTATGCTAGAGGCAACCCCTCAGATGAATAATCTTAAATAGCCTAAAACTGGTGTTTTTCCTCAATCATTAGTTTTATGACTACATGATGCAAGACAAAACTGAATGGACTCAACACATTTAAGTAATCACTTTTATTGCACTTCATTTCTTGAATAGAGGAAGTTTTCTACTTAAAACCCATCAAGTTACGAATAAACTTGTAGCTAAAACCATGGTCCTCAAACTCCCGGAAGAAAGATGATATCAGAGTATAATTGAAAGCTATCAACTAGAAAGAAACGTTAAGAGTGAAAAGGAAAAATTGTGAGCATCGATCAACATAGTTCGTGTATCTTGCAAATTGGCATATGCATCCTTTCAATTATAATCGTCAAATCAAAACTGTCCCTCTATAAACTTCTTTTGCATTTACCATTTCATTAAATTCAAGGACTATTTTGACTAATGCTCACAATTTTGAAGACCAATTTGCCCATCTACCCGACTTTAAATAAATATACAAAATGCATGCAAAAATTTGACGTCATTTATTTCGATAAAAGAAAAAGAAAATTGGTGAGTTAAATAGAATTGCTTTACTCACTTTCTCTTGATCCCCGTTCACCAATAACACCAGGGTTTCTTGGTCCGCTGACAACCTTGTTCAACTGAAATTAAATTTTAAAATAAAAAAGAAGCTTAGTATTCATATCAATGAGCAAAGCAGAAGCAATGTCTATTTACGGAGACAA
Source organism: Trifolium repens (assembly GCA_030408175.1). Classification (NCBI taxonomy): domain Eukaryota; kingdom Viridiplantae; phylum Streptophyta; class Magnoliopsida; order Fabales; family Fabaceae; genus Trifolium; species Trifolium repens. The sequence continues at coordinate 40,948,730 of CP125846.1, forward strand.
AGAGACAAGTATGATCAAAATCATAGGAGTCAGAAACTGAATCACAAAATTGCACATATAGGTAGGTCAAACATCAAGAAAAGATCAAACAAATAACTTTTGTTTTGAGACAGAACTAGTTAAGTTGATGCAAATTACTTTCAAATGTGTATGAAATGCCAAAGCAAGCTAAAATACCAGTAATACCTTTTACCAACAATCTTTTAAAACTAAAAGTCCCAAAAGGTTAAAATCATTAACAAATTAATTGCAATAATTATTTTCTCCATCCTCTCTGAATCACAAGCAATATGACAGACCTCCTTGGTCCACACCAACTCCCAAAGAAACATGGATACGCCACAATTTAAAAGAGAGCAATTTTGCACACAAAGCATGCCATGAACACCAGCCATGGGAAGAAAACCTTCATAACTGGTCATATTTTTGCTAAGACTTTAAACTTGCATGATCCACATAATATTGATTCACAGTTATTACATGGGATTTGGGTTCAAAATCAGAAGCCCAACTGGCCTATCACTTATAATGGATTTTTTCATTTGCCAAGAAAAGCTTGTTTGTAACCAAGGGCAAGAAAATAAATCGGGAACAACATCGACATGGTCAACCAACAGCAAACTAAGGCCTACATCCATTGGGAAAAAAAGAGAATCACTGTGATCAACAGAGGTTAATAGAGTCACCACTAAATACTTTTTAAAGAGACTTGGGTATTGTTAGAATATAAGAAACAAAAAGATAATCTAAGATTTTCGAGCATAATATCAAAGATTTTATAAGATATTTTCTTATATTGTAAGAGAATCTCCAATTGTTATTTTTAAAAGAACCTACTCTGGATTTCATTTCATAATTCATATACTACTATCAAGGGGTCCCACAATGCCACCTCATACTCATGCAACTCATACACATTTTGCTTTGCTCCAATGACAAAAATTATGCAACTCTTTGCAACCCACACTTTTTTATTTGTACTCAATGATGGCTCAATTAAAATATTTATTTTATTGTGTCTTTCAACAGTAATCAGGGGTGTTAAATAGCTGCTGTTGTGGTGCTATACCGCTATACCATAGCGGAATTTGGACAAACCACTATTATTCCGGGAAACACTATTTAGTTCAAAATATTGTAAAATAGCAGATGTAGTGGCCCTATAGCACTATTGTGTAGCAGAATTTTAAAAGTCCACTATCCAGGATTGACAATATTGACAGTAATATGTTTTTTCTGACTTTTGTTGACGCACAAATTTCATCTCGACACCCACACACAAACAGACCCATTGCCTCTTTCTCTCGCAAACACACAAATCCAAATTCGAAAGTGTTTTTCACCATTAAAATAACACTGTTTCACACCTCCACAAAACCTACCGTCCCAGACTCAGTTTCTTGCCTCCGTGTCTCTTTCTTCAACCATCCATATCTCTTTCTCCAACACACAAACCCAGACCCACACATCTCTGTTTCTCCCCTCCAAATGTCCAACCCTCCATCCCTTTTTCTTCTCACAAATTCGCCAGTTCTCTTTTTCAAACAACGAACTCAGATTGTGCGTCTCTTCTCTCTTTATCCAAACCAACAAACTCGGATAGTGCGACAGCATAAGGACGGCAGACAAGCAGCAACAACGAGATGGTGATACCGAAGAATGGTGGAATATTCTCCCAAAATTTCTGGTGGAGGAAACGAAGAATGGTAACTGGTTTTTTTTCTGCAATTTGTATTTCTATTTTATGTGGTTTTATTTTATTTGGTTTATTCATGGAGTAGTTGAGGGTACCCAATGGAGTAGTTAAGGGTACCCAAAGTACTTGGAGAGGCTGGCCGAAAAAAGGCCGAGGGAAGCATTATAGAATGGGATACTCGGAGGAGCACTTACGTGGCTTAGTTCTACCCCTTACAACCTAGAAACAACACTTTTCACATGTCAAGCTTAGGATCTTCCACTCTCTGGCATAATGGCGTTGACAACAATCATATAAACTCTAAGTTATATAGCATACAACAAGGGAGAAAAACATGCTCAAACATAGGATTAAGCTTCTTACTTTATACCCTGAACTAACTTAATCGCATGATTCTCTCTTAGTTAACAACTCTGGACCAGACCTGCGGCTTGTTTAAACTCTTTCTCATGGGAAAATTGAGAAATTTTAATGAAACTGAAATCATGGAAAAACAGTGCAGGAATAACTGATTACAGCTGAGTATTCACTTTTTACTCTTTCTGCAGTTCATGACTAAACTCATATTTAAAACATTACATCAAACATATTATAGGAATTGGGAACATGTGTTTTATAAACGTGGTCACAACACTTTGTCACTTATTATCTAATAAAAATCTCCACAATCCAGAAAAGTGTGATAACCATAGTTTAACATCCTTACCTTCCAAAAGGTGGTTGTAAGATCATCAATATCGGAAAGAGATCTTACATCCTCATCCTGCAAAGTGAGAGAGAATGTTAGTTGATACAAAACTCAAGCATCTTATTTGTGAAATGCGTGAGAAAGGAAGAGACGGAAGATGTTGATCAGACAAAAGTGTAAATTCAACATAATTATATTTCAAAAACATTCTAGCAACATAAAATCGTGACTTTTATTTTTTTGAAGAAAAAAAAGCAGACATAAGATTAAAAATGAACCTGTTCTCTATTAAAAAAGAACTCCTCCTCATTAGACTCAAAAGTTGGCAAATGGGAATCATCTTCTAACCCTCCCAACTCAACTTCCTGAACAGCATCTTTACCAAAGAATGCATACTGTGATGCATCAAAAACAGCACCTCCTGCATAACAAAAAACATCAAATACATTTTACCAAATTCTTAGAACTACTTAAGTTAACATGAAAAGTATAGGTAGCAATGCTCCACTTCCATATAGAAGAGAGTTCCCATGTGACCATTATCCGCACCAAACCAAAACAATATCTAGATAAACACACCACCGAGTGCTAAAAATACATTTAGCTGTTTCAACATGTAAAGTCAAGAAAATATATAATAACTTTTATTTTGAAAAGCAAGAATAGACTAGGACATATAAACAACACATCTTTTCATCAAGAAATTTAGAAGACATTATTGCAAATAATATTCTATAACAAAGCATTGATATATGGAGAAAGTATTACTAACTATTAAAAAAGCACTATCTGGATTAGCCTTGTGCTAAATCAAACTTTCCTGAATCATCAATAAGAGTAAACAAGTTCATCACACCATGTTTTCCACCCCTCCCCTCCGCATCCACACACAAACAGAAAGTCATTATTCATCCATAAGGGTGTATTAGCTTATTTGAGCTTATCTACTAGCATAAGCACATGTGACACTATTTGGGAGAGCTTTTGACATGCCCATAAGTTGCTTTCACCTTACTTCTATTACCTCTCTATGACAGCTTACACAAACAATTTATACCTTATATAAAAACAAATTTGACTTCATTTTATCTTTTGCTATATAAATAAATAATTTATACACAAGCACTTACATAATAAGCACTTACGCTATAAGCCCTTAATTAATCTTTTATACAAACAGAGCTTAAAACACAATCATCATCAACTAAAACAACCAACAATATCATAAACCCAAACATCACAACAATAATTCAAATCGAAAAAAAGCTTTTGATTCAGCTTAATTGTATGAAATTCAAAACTAACAATCAAGCATCAAATCATGCACCGATTTTCCGAAAAATTCAAAATTAAATTACAATCTAAAACAAACCAGATCTACATAACGAAGATGAATTAAAGAACACAAGAAAAAAGAAAGAAAGAATTGAATCAGAGAATATGAAGCAAACCTGTAGGAACATGACCTAATTGCCTGAGATCTCCAGTATTAGGACCTCCCCCAATATCACCACCACCACCCCCACCTCCAAATCCATCCATATCCACCATAAAAACGAAGGAAGAAAAACGCTAAAGAATCGTATAGATTCGATGAAGATTCGATGAAAATGAATGTGAGAAAGATTGAAAGGTGAAACAGTTGCGTGATTTTGTTGAGAGTGATTGAGAAAAGACGGTAAGAGAAGGAGAAGAAGATCTGTGTTGGAATTTAGCACATGAAAAAATGGGTTGGATTTGGATCAGAGAAGAGAGAGAAAGAAGAACCCTAGAAAGTAGATATAGGTAGGAATTTTATTACAGAATTTGTTGTTTGTTTGTTTAGAAGAAAATAATGTGAAACAAACTCAGGAATTTTCGCATGGAAAAAACGTGATGGAGTGCTTATGTAAGGAAAGAAAATTAAAGATATTGTTTTTTGGGTATATAATGATAATTTGTTGCTAAAAATTATTATTTGGTAAAATTAGTTATAAGTTAACTGAAAAGAAATTATCTCGTTCAACTTTGATTGACGCTAAACTGACCTCGAATCAGATTAAATTAATGGTGAAAGCTAAAAAAAATTAATAAATAAAATAATAAAATTAATTAATAAGGTTTAAATCTTTAATTATATTTAGGCAAACTTAAATCTTATTTATCCAAAACTGACCCCCGAACCAGATTCAACTGATGGTGAAAAACAAAAAAAAACCTTATTTACTTAACCTAATTTTTTCCTTTATCTTTTTTTGAGCGGTACATATTCTTAATGTGTATCAATCAACCTTCTGAATCTCTGCATATCAATTAATTTTTGGTGCTAAGGAAAAATTTTATGAAATAAAGTAATAGACAAAGGAATAGAGATAGAGAGAAGATGGAAGAGAGAAAGAGAATAGAGAACTATTATTTCTTATTCACAAGTGTCTTTTACATTGTAACACATGTCATATATATAGGACAATATATTGGGCCAATGATGTGGGCCAAAACCTATTGGACATCTACTAACTAGAATTATTCATAACACTCCCCCTTAGATGTCCATTGAGGATATGCCTCGTTAAAACCTTACTAGAGAAAAACCCATTAGGAAAAAATCCTAGTGAAGGAAAAATAGTACATCATCCTTTGTGTGTGAACTGCCTCATTAAAAACCTTACCAGGAAAACCCAGTGGGATAAAACCATGGTGAAGGGAAAAAGAGTGCAGAACATATTTGTGTCTCCCCTCATAAAGACAATTATATATGAGGTGAAGAAAAACCAAATAATCTTCTATATTAGTTTCTCAAAAGCTTTACTTGAAGTTGACTTCATAGAAAGATCTATCATATCTTATTTATCGTACGCTTCTCTAAATTTGCATTTTGTGCGACATTATTTTCATACTGAATTGTTGCAAGAGCCATTTGACAGAAAATTCACAAATCTCTTGTATCTGATGAATCTCGTACTTGAACCAAATCACATTCTTGATTATCTCATGTAGTGCTAAACTTTCCTCGTCATTTTATTTCATAAGATTGTTATTGTAGTTAGTTTCACAGATCTTCATGAGTGACTGTATTTACTCATGTAAACATATAGTTTGTATTATACAAATAACCTGCATATATCTCAAAATAACAAAATATATGTAATAACAAATAATATGTCAACAATGTATTTGTCTCCTTTTGAATTAAAATGTGGTACTTCAGAACCAATTCAAGTAAGTCATCATTTTCTTGAGACGTGTGATAATCTTTGTTCACATCAGGTGACATCGATACACAAATTATATTTTTTCATATAAAATGTGTTTAGTACCTTATTTCATTCCAACATATTTCATATGAGTGTCTTGGTGCATAAAATCTCATTGAAATACTAAATTTGCAATCCAAAACAAACTTTGACCGTCCAACATATTTCATTCCAAATTTTTCTTTAATCAATGGATTTCAAGAGCTCTTCAGGAGTTCTGGTCAAGTTTATATTATCATCATAAAAAATCAATTGTAACAAATTCATTTTCAATGATGGACAAATGTCATTCTCATATTTCTCATTTGGAAATATTCACTAAAATTATTGTACAACATGCATTTTTTTATTGTATGCATATACAAAGAGACTTATTCATTTTATTAATTCATCTCTTTAATATTTTTAATTGCATGTCTCATGCAAATTAATTCCTTCAAGGAGTTTCATATAATCCTCACTAACAACAAGTGAGTCATGTAAATATATTGTAACACAATTTTCAAATAAAGTGAGTCTTTTGTGTTACCAAAATTAAGAAAACATTTTGATTTCACTTCAGATGAATATTTTTCATTTCACTTGAATACGAAGGCTCATATATGCCTTATTGAATTTATACCTTCAGGGCATAGACTTCAAATCCAAAAACCATTATATTTTGCAAATGAATTGCTTCTTTATATTTTGGTTAACCACACCCCTTAATTTGGGTTCAATGTTCTCGCACTTATAATATTTAGCGCTACCTCATTTGTCGACAATTTTTCAAGTTCTTGGTTCCTTGTTTTAATTTGTAGAGATATAACTGATTGAGATCTCTTTATTATCATAAATGACAGGTACCTGAACCTCTTCGGGAGGTATAAACATTTTGCAATCTCTACACTTTTCATGATTGTTTTTCTCACCAACAAGACCATCTTCCTTCTCTAAGTTTTATCTTTGGAACCAAGTTTTAGGCATGCCTTAGCATATTAAAATTTCAATAGAAAATGATATTTGCAGCATAAAGGAATTTAGAAATCCCATTTGGGTCAGAGAATGCATTTTTTGAACTTCAAGTTCACATTGTTGTGTGCGAGTATTTGAATGCATTCTATACAAATATTTCAGAGCTGCTTATATTTAATTTTCTCTCCCCCTAATGCCGATAACTAATAACTCAAATTCATTACATAATCTCAGTTTTCTGTAGTTTCATCTAACGTTGTCTGCTGGACAATGGAGAACATATAGTTCACATAAAAAATTCTTAGATGAAAGATATTAAGTTCCTGACCATGAACAAATTTTAATGGGGAGAATTTTAATGATTCATTGGCTTGATGCACGTAGATGTTACTACTAGCAAAGTAACATGTCCAAGTAAGGACCTTTGTTCTCATAATAATTGTTTGACTATAAATATGAATCATTTAGCTAAATATCTTTTCCAAACCATTCTAAATATGAACATGTGCAACTCGACATTCAAAATATGTCACACACCAACTTGATCAAGGTTGGTCACATTTACTTGGCCATTTAGTCGATGCATCGATAAACTTGTATAATATCTATGTGGCCCACAAACTATTAGATCAGGGGCGGAGCCAGGAATTTAAGTTCGGGGGGACCAAATGCAAAAAATAATATAATAAAAGAAAAATTAATTTTTAAGTGTATAATAGGAAAAAGTAACATTAAAAATAAAGAGGCAAAAAATAAATAAAGTTTGAAGGATAAAATTAATAGTGTATCATAACTATTGTGAAGTCCCTCTTTCTAGATTAAAAATCATTTTGAAGATACAAGATGAAATAAAAATGGGTTAAAAAAGTTAGTTGTGGGTGCCACTTTTATTGATAGTTGAGTAAATACGTCCAAATTATTAAAAGATAATGTAGGCATATATTGCGAGATGAATGGAATAATACCTCTAGAAATGATCCAAATCTTTTAAATAAGTATAAGATAATATACTCTAGTCTTAATTAACATTTGATCCCTTATATTTATTTTAGGTTTTAATTTGGTCTCTTATGTTTATTTTAGGTTTTAATTTGGCCATTTCCGTCAAATTTGTCACATGTGGCAGACGGTTTGCATACGTGGACAGACACGGGGACACCTTGACACTTGGACACGTGTCCAAATTAAACGGTGTTAATGAAAAAACTGACGGAAGAGATCAACTTATGCAAACAGATGAAACATAAAAGACTAAATTGAAACTTTTAAAACATAAATGAACAAGTTGAAACTTAAAATAAATATAAGAGATCAATGTTAGATTAAATAATGATTGAAAATATAGTATAATAATTATTTATTGTGGCTAACTATTTAAAACCTGACACACTAAAATGCTTTATGAACATGTTAATACTATTTTCTTTTACTAGTTTCTACTATGAATCATGAAAAATGACAACCATAATGTTTTCTTAATAGGCATATAAGCTAAATTTTATAAAATGTAGGGGGGACCATGGCCACCCTAAACCCCTGCTGTCCCTCCGCCCCTGTATTAGATATATGCATATGTATCATATCAAATAATGGGAAATTCAAACCCCTTATTTCGCCTTTTATTGGCTTTGAGAACAAAATTTGATAATTCATTATATTGAAGAATGTTCATACTCTTCGATTGCATCATAAGACTCGGGATGGTCTAACCGGTCATGCCATTATATTCGCCTTTCAAATGTAGAACTTTGTCTTAAATAAAATGATACATCAATATTTCTTATAATATTTTCTCGCAATTTGAATCCTTCAGGGATTTTCATATTTCATCATTTTATCGTCCTACTTTGATACCAATAGTTGGGGGAAATAAGAGAGTCTTTAAATCACACTTGAATTCTCAATATTCTCCCCCTCACGTGTGATTTCCACCACATCATCATAAACATTGTTTGGGATTTCAGAGATCTCTGCCGGAGAATCACCATATAATTTTGTATACACTATCATGTCCTTCCGGGACAATTTAATCATACTTTGATAAAAGATCACAACTCTGATAAAATATTTGCTTCAGGAAATATCTCATCAGTACATATCATCAACCAATTTACAATCAATAATGATTGTAGAATGACGCAGGATAGTGTATCTCATTTAACAAAGATAACATTATTTAATTGAAAAGATAAATCAATAAATCATGCTCTATCTTCATTTGTGCTATGAATCTTCTGGATTCTTAGGTAAAACACATCACACTATGGCTCTTCTGAGCTCATAGTTTAAAACTCAATAAATTTATATGAGCACTTGAGGAATATAATGCATATTTACTTGAGTTTCTTCGGATAATAATATTTTAGCTCTTTCGGAGCCTTCAATATCATATTTTTTGATATAGTACTAACATTAATTTCTTCCAAAAGAGAAACATATTTCTTTTAGAATTCTCCTACTATTCTTATTTCCACTTCTCGTTATTTTATCAATTAAAATAAGACAATTATCACAAGATATAATAATACCATTGAGATGAATGATAAATTGATGGTTTCGATTTATTTAATGGGTATAAAAAATAGAAGACTAACAACTAAATGATTGAATAAAAATAATAGAATATATAAATTAAAAATTGCATAAATTAAAAAAAATGTTATATACGCAATCTAGGAATAAATTTTATCTCGACTTTGCTACTTCTGGAGCATATTCAGGGGGAAAAAATTCCTCTAATTTTATTTGGTCCAACATCCCTTATACTAAAATCAAATAAATTTTATGGACATTGATCATTGTCCAAATATTTTGTTCTTCAAGAACTGAACCGTATATCGCTATCAACAATGGTAAAGAAAAATTACAATTTTCGATCCTTCTGGGATACTTGATATTAAACTTTTGGTTATTCAAGAATTATACTTTTAGGGGTACTTGATATTAAATTATTAATTCTTCAAGAATTATACCACCAATATTCATAAACATTGATTATGAAAAATTATTCTTGAGCGATACTACAAGAATGCTTTAATATTGAGTTTTAAGTTCTTCAGGAACTATACAAATAATTTTTCATTAACAATATGGTTAAGAAAATCCATATTCTTTGAGCAATCCATCATGGATGCGTTAATATTAAGGCTTTAGTTCTTCAAGAACTATATCACAATGATCTTCATAATAACCGCAATGATCTTCATAATTTCTTCAAGAAAATTTCATTCTTTGAGCAATCCTTCAAGGATGCTATGAACTTTTGGTTCTTCACAACTATCTTACAAGATTTTTTATAGTGATCAAGAATAATTCACTTTTTCCAAAATCCTTCCAAGATGCTCTATATTAAATTTATATTACAACTGATCTTTATAGTAAGAGCAATCAATTCTTAGCACAATCCTTCAGGGATGCGCAATATTAACTTTCTAGTTCTCCAAGAACTATGTCCAAATTAATATTCAAAATAATGATATAATTCATTCTTTGAGAAGTCATTTGCTTCAATATTAAGTTTTTTTCTTTTTTTTCTATAGTTCTTCGGGAACTATATCACAATTGATCTTCATAAACAAAGACATAGATCAATATTTCGAACAATTCTTCAACAATGCTTTAATGTTGAATTCTAGTTCTCCATGAACTATATGACAAATCCTTCCGGGATTTATTTATTTATTTTATTATCATCAAACCGTAAAATTAAGCAAATTGGACAAAATATAACATAGTAAACATGAATCACTTAATTATTATTATTATTATTTTTAACGTAATAATCAAAGATGAAAAAAAATATAGGAATGATATATAGGTATGGAAGGCACTCATTATTGGTAAACATAATTATTTTTTTATTTTTATTTTATAAGTAAATTAACAATTAATTAGTCAAAGATAACATAGAATACTATATCAAGAAATAACATATGAATGACACTAATCGAGTAATCAAAGTATACGATTAAATGTGAATTAATTATTGGTATTTAATTATGTTCAGTATGGAATGAATTGATAAAAATTAATAGAGTTAATGGGTCATAATTAATAAAATTATTTGGCCATAATGAATAAAATTAATTGGTGATAATTGCACATATGAATAGCCATCACTAACGTGAAAGAAAAATTAACTAGACAAAATATATCAAAAGTATCGGTAACATAATGACATATATATGAATGATATTAGTATGGAGTTAGCTTAAACATTATATAGGTTGATCGTAACATTATATAAAAAAACAAATAAATTGCAATAAAAATTATAAATTGGCAAAACTTTAAAAATAAAGTTGATTAGGCAATCCTTCAGGGATGCATATATATTGAATTCTTCAGGAATTCTAAGAAGTAAATTTTTTTGAAGTTTTTCAATAACTATATAACATCTTTATGATGTAGAATAATATTTTGTGCAATCCTTCATGAATGCATGAGTATTGAATTCTTCTGGAATTCAAAAGGAATAAAATTCTTACAAGTAAATTAAATTTTTAAGTTCTTCGGGAACTAATATTATCGAATTCTTCAGGAATTACTAGATTAAATTTATACGTTCTTCAGGAACTATATAATATAATAAAATAAACATATTTATGTTCTTTTGGATATCGAAGTATCGATGTTTCACCATACATGTGTCGGTCACGAAGCATAAGATGCTTCACCATACTGTTGTCGGTCACGAAACTCGAACAATATCGAACATCCAATTCAGGATTCAAATTTCACCACGATGCTTCTGGATCGTAGACTATGAATATTCATGATTCATATTTCAAAAATTTAACTATGGTGTTTCTGGACCATAAGTTGTAAATCAATAAAAAAATAAATATCTAGAAAAAAAACTAGAATTATAAAACTCATACATAAAAATAAAGAGAAGGAGAAAACTTACAAATTCTAGAAAGAATTGTTTAGGAGAGACTATCGTGCTGATAACGTGTTATGAAATAAAGTAATAGACAAAAGAATAGAGATAGAGAGAAGATGGAAGAGAGAAAGAGAATAGAGAACTATTATTTCTTATTCACAAGTGTCTTTTACATTGTAACACATGTTATATATATAAGACAATATATTGGGCCAATGATGTGGGCCAAAACCTATTGGACATCTACTAACTAAAATTATTCATAACAGATTTGCACTTATCATAAGTCACATTTTTGCATCCCAATGTTGAAAAAATTTACATTATTTTTTTTTAATTAACTAATTCATCCATAGTTTACAAAATTTGTTTATATCTTCCGTTGATTAAAGGAAAATTTGTTTATTAATTTTGCTATTTTTTATAATTTATAATAATTATTAGTTTTGCTACTTTTTTCGATCCTGAACCTAACTTTCACTATTTAATTCTTATTTCACTCTCATTTTCACATTAAACTAAATCAATTTTCACTATAACCTTCCACTATTCAATTCAACTCCAAATTAAATTTAAAAAAGATTATTTACATATTTCTATTTAATTTATGCAAAATATAAATCGTCCCTGACACCATCTACGTAAGAATTTATTTATTATTTTTTTGGATTTCACCACCAGTTTATTTTTATTCAGTTCTAACATCAGGTAGTTCCAGCCCCCTCCCAATCGCAGTTGCGAGGGATCGAATTGTGGTTCTCCCTATCAAGTTCAATGTCAATCACCACTGAACCAACCAACGATTGGTTAACACAATGTGTTTTAAGGCTAAATGTTTTAATATAAAAAAAATTATCTTTAAAATTGTGAATTCGCAATTGCGATCAGAAGGGGGCTGGAACCACTTGAAGCCAAAACTGACCCCCAAACCAGATTAAATTGGTGGTAAAAACCAAAAAAAAAAAAACTAAAATAGTTTTTTTTTCCTTGCAAAATTTATAATTTTGAGTTCTTTAAAATATGTCCTCGGGAAAGGAGATATATTAACAAGGTCCTTTGCAACAATTATGCGTGTAAGTTTAAGTGGCATTTAGTATTTCGTCTAAAACCAAAAAGAAACAAGAATTAGCATAAAAGGTACACTCGGATGTGGCTTGGAGTTAGCTTGTTGGTACACTAGGATCCACTAGTATCGATGGGAATGTTTTGTTTGGCTGCGGGACACGGGAAGGGGCTTAAAGGTTTGCTAACGGTGTGGCATGCAATGATGTGGACAATTTGGAGAGTAAGGAATGAATTCATATTCTCATCAAAGGTTCCGATACTTGAAGAATGTTTCGACATAATCAAAGGACTTCTTGGAAATGGTTGGTGGGGAAAAAAGGGTGGGATATGTATTTATTATGAATGGAGCATTAATCCAATGGATTGTATATTTAGATAGGGCCTATTGTCACTCTAAGTTCCAGCTTGATCTTTTCCCTTTTCGCTAATTTTTTTGTGGTTTAGGTCTAGTACCCCTTGTACTAAGGCTCTGTTTGGTAAAAATAGCGGTTGGCTGATAAGCTAGCTGATGGCTGATGACTTATGACTTATAGTTAATGGCTGATGACTTATAGCTGATAAGCTAATTGAAGTGTTTGGTAAAATTAGCGGTTCAAGTAGCTGATAATGTAAAATGACATAAAAGGGTATTGTTAATTTATAATAAATTTTATATTAAATTAATATTTAACATACTTTGATTTAAAAAAAAATTATAATAGAATTTTAAAATTCAATTTACTAATATAATATTTTTTAATATTATTAAACTAATTTTTAAGTCCTTGCAAGTTTATTTTCTAACGTCATTGAAGTTGTATATACACATTAATACATATAAAATTAAAGTATGTTGCATTGTGTATATCTACGTATATTTTTAGAGTGTATATATAAGTATATGAAACAACGGAAGTTGTATATACACATTAATACATATAAAAATAAAGTACGTTGTACTGTGAATATACATATATGAAAATGAAACCACGAAAATTATATATATACGCATTAATACATATAAGAAACATTGGCTTTTTTTATTAGCAAGAAATGGCTTAGTGTTTAAGTACATAATTATTTTATTTTAAATTAAAATAAATTAGAAAGGATAAAAATGGATTTTAGTTAAAATAATAGGGGTAAAATTGGAAGAAAAAATGATAAGCTATAAGCTACTTGAAATAGCGTTTGAAAAATAAGCTATAAGTCAGTAAAATAAGCTATAAGCTCGTGACAGAAAACTGTTACCAAACAGGTATTTTAGCTTATAAGCTATAAGACATAAGCTATAAGCTAATTTTCTGGCCTTACCAAACAGAGCCTAAATCCCAAAATGAGGATGTAATATTATTTGTACTGATTTACCCATCGAATATATACAGTACATTTGCTTTTCAAAAAAAAAAAGAATTAGCATACTTTTTCTTTATAGAAAAATTTAAAATGACATGTTAAAAATCTTATTAATCTGATAAATTAACAAATAGGGTTCATTAATGTTTTGGATCTATCAGAATTATCTACTTCATTAATATATCAATACATATTCAAATAGAATGTGTACCAGAGTATTACCCTTTTAAAAAAAACACTTTCAAATTTGGTATGAGATATTTAACAACTTATTGGTACATCTTGAGGAGATTCGTAGTTTTTCCCTCTACTATTTTCTTTTGTGAATATCCCAAATAAAACAATGTCAATATAAAAAGAAATAAATCAATAAAATCAAATAAAATTAATAAATAAATGAATATGTGAGTAGCTATTTAGTTTTTTTTGTACAAATGTTTTGTTTATATTAAGTTTTGGTACAAATGTTAACTACTATTATAATAGAATTTACTCCTTCCGTCTCAAAATGTAAGTTGTTGGAACAAAGTGGGTCTGACATGAACCTATAATATTTGAAGTGGTTTTGATGATAACAAAGTATTAAAATTGCAATTGGAATTACTAATGATTATTCTAGTGTGCAGAATTACAAGGTAAAATTTGTTTAGAAGCACTATGAATAATAGCAGAGAAGCCAATTAAACAAGCTCTGAAAGCACATCACTGTTCATCAGAAGCTTAAATTTTGCGTGCTGAAGAAAGTGACTCAGAGGATAAAACAAGGCTCTGAAGGACTCAGAAGCTGAAGACCTCAAGAAGCTATGACAACAGCACCTGAAGCAAAAGGAATTTACGTCACTCAAGAACTGACAGAATCAGAACCAATGATTGAAGAACAATCTACTTCAAGGCTCTGTCACGTCCACAGAAAGGAATATTCGTTGGTACAACGTTAACCTTATCCATAAGTGGAGCGCATTTGAGGATCGTACTATTGTACTATTATTACTCAAAATGGATGAGTGATAATTCAAATAGCAAGGTAGTGGAATTGATTTTCTTTGCTAAAGAAGGCAACTACAGCTATCACAATTGTACGAGTAAAATCCACCTGGCACGTTATCTCTCTGCAACGGTCATCATCTTCCTCAAGTATAAATAGAAGACTCAATTGGAAGAAATGATGACTGTTACTACTGTTATATTACTGCGTTTAAGGCTCTGAAGCAATCTGACACAATCTGTTTAATCTGTCATTCAAAGTCTTAAAGCAATTTGAGTTGTATTTTGTAAACACCTCTGATAGTATATCAAGTGTCCATTAACATTCATTCTTAGATTTTAAGTTTGTTTGTGAAGTCTCTTGTTTAGTGAAACTTGAGCATCTGAGAAGTCTCTTGCAAGAGTGCTTGAGCAAGTTGTAATCTTGAATAGATTATAGTGGAAATCTCTTGTTAGTAACAAAGGGGACTGGACGTACTCTCAAGTTGTGAGGGGAACCAGGATAAATCTTCGTGTCTTTCTCTCTCTCTCAGCACCCTTTACTTTCTTTGTGTTATTATCCGCTGCAAACTTGTTTTAAGTTAGAAAAAGTTTTAAACTTCTAAAACACAATTCAACCCCCCTTCTTGTGTTTTTCCACCTTCAATTGGTATCAGGAGCTGGGCTGTTGCCTAACTCACCTAATAGTGAAACAGTAAAGATCCAGGAGGAAAAACATGTCTGCTGAGAAGAGCAAGAACAACAATGAAGTTGGTTTTGACTATGATTCAAATTCAAGAGATAGAAGATCATCTGATAAAGTAACTTTCTTCAATGGAACTGAGACTGGTTACCCTTTCTGGAAAACCAAGATGTACAGTCACATCATGGGCATTGATTGTGACTTATGGGACTTGGTAGAAGATGAAGTTAACTTTGAAAATATGGACTTAGAAGGAGTAGTCAGTTCTCAGAACAGGAAGTCTTTTACACCTACTCAAAAGCTAGAGTACAAGAAGCATCATAGTGTAAAAGGAATGATGACCAACGCCATCTCTCATGATGAGTATCTTAAAATTGGAGATAAAAGAACCGCAAAGTCAATTTGGGAGTCTTTGAAATCCAAGTATGAGGGCAACAAACAAGTTAAGGAAGCAAAGGCTAACTTGTTGGTGCATCAGTATGACTTGTTCAAGATGAAGGATGGAGAGGATATAGAAACGATGTTTTCAAGGTTTCAAATCCTAGTATCTGGACTTCAAGTATTTGACAAAAGTTATACTGAAGCTGATCATGTAAGAAAGGTACTCAGAAGCTTGCCACCAAAATGGAGACCAAAGGTGACTGCTTTTCAAGAGTCTAAGGACTTGGATACTGTATCCCTAGAAAGCCTAGTTAGTTCACTCAAAAGTCATGAAATGGAGTTAATGACTGATGAGTCAACTAAGAAGATAAAAGGGATAACCTTAAGCTCCAAGAGTTCGTCAAAAGCTCTGAAAGCTAAGGTAATAGAATCTGAGGATGAAGCCTCTGAAGAGAGTCAAGAAATTGGGTCTGATGAAGAGGAAGAGATGGTGCTGATGGCTGCCAAGGTTTCACAATGGACAAAAAGAATCAAGAAATATGCTGGCAAGTTTGGAGGATCTTCCAAAAGAACTAGTGCTTCTAAAGACAAGAAGGAAGATCAAAGCAAGTGCTTCAAATGCAATAAGCCTGGCCATTTCATTGCTGATTGTCCAGAAAACAAAAGTAGACCATCAAAGCAAAGCTCTAGCAAGGAAAGGTACAAGAGTAAAGTCAAGAAAAGCTTTCTGGCAACATGGGAAGATCTTGACAAAGACTCAGATTCTGATGGTGATGAGGAAGCAAACCTAGCATTGATGGCAACCACCTCTGACAGAGAAGACTCTGAAGCAGGTTTAGACTCTGAAGATGAGGAAGAGGTAATATCTAAACTCTCTAGAACTGAATTAATAGATTCTCTTAAGGATGCCCTAAAAATTCTCACTTAAAAGGCAGGTGAATGTAAGGTCTTAAAAAAATCTTACAATAACCTAACTGAGAAAATGAACATAGTAGTTGAAGAAAATGAGTCTCTAAAAAGTAGAAACTCATTTATGGAAACTCACTATGTTTATGACGATAAGGTTCCTCCAGAGCATGAATTTGCACTGCAGGAATTTCTTATCAATGGGATGAAGAGAAGCAAGATAGCGTCTTTAATATACCATGTGAGTAGGAACAGAGGTGAGGGTCTTGGATTTTCACATTTTAAAGATAATCCATTACTTTCTAAATCCTCTAACAATGATAATTCTAAACCTAAGGCTGTTTTTGTTAAAAGCCAATTAGAAACAATAGTTATATCAGAGCCTGAAAAAATAATTGTGTCAGAGGCTAAGAAATCTCAGACTCTGAAACCTTCAGAGCCTAAGATCTCTAAACCTCAGACCAATGGCAAAACAAAGACAACTCTGATATATTCTAAACCAAAATCTAAGAGTTATACAAAGCCAAAAAATTTCTCAAAAGGCTTGAATAACTCTAGAGCTTCTGAAAGACCTTATAAACAAAAACAACCAAAGGCATTAAGGACTAACTCAAGAGGACCCATAAAAATATGGGTACCTAGATCTGAGATTATTTTTGTAGCAGATTTGCGCTCAAAGAAGGCCAGAGCACCATTCTTGGTACCTGGACAGTGGCTGCTCACGACACATGACAGGAGACAAGCATATGTTCCAAACCCTGACTCTGAAAGAGGGAGGAACTGTGGGATTTGGAGGAAACCAAAAAGGGGAGATCACTGGTACTGGTACAGTTGGTAATTCTTCTCTCTCTATTAAAGATGTTTGGTTAGTTGATGGCCTAAAACATAATTTACTTAGCATTAGTCAATTCTGTGATAGTGGATATGTTGTTAAGTTTAATAAGGATGCATGTACTGTAATCAACGAGTCTGATGAGTCCATAGTGTTCAGAGGCCTAAGGAAAGGCAATGTTTATAAAATCAATCTGTCAGAACTCACAGAGTAGAAGATAGTTTGTCTTCTATCTGTTAATGATGAGAAATGGGTCTGGCACCAGCGCTTAGGACATGCTAACTGGAGATTAATCTCTAAGCTCAGCAAACTAAGCTTGGTTAAAGGCCTACCCAATCTCAACTATCATTCAGATGCTCTGTGTGGTCCTTGTCAGATTGGTAAGATTTCAAAAACATCTTTTAAACCTAAAAACATTGTCTCTACTTCAAGACCTCTAGAACTGCTTCACATTGATTTGTTTGGCCCGGTAAGTACTGCCTCAATCAATGGTAAGAAATATGGACTGGTCATTGTTGATGATTACAATAGATGAACTTGGGTTAAATTTCTAAGAGTGAAAGATGATGCATATGATGTGTTTACCATCTTCTGCACTCAAGTGCAAAGTGAGAAAAGTCTCAAGATCTTAAAGATCAGAAGTGATCATGGGGGTGAGTTTGAAAACGAACCCTTCGCAACTTTCTGTGAAGACCATGGAATTGTCCATGAGTTCTCAGTTCCTAGAACACCACAGCAAAATGGTGTTGTAGAGAGAAAGAACAGGTCTTTACAAGAGATGGCAAGAACCATGATGCATGAGACAAAACTTGCTAAGCACTTCTGGGCAGAAGCTGTAAACACAGCTTGTTATATTCAAAATAGGATCTATATCAGACCTATATTGAATAAAACAACATATGAACTCTTCAAAGGAAGAAAGCCCAACATCTCTTGTTTTCACCAGTTTGGATGTACCAGTTACATTCTAAACAACAAGGCCTACAAAAGAAAATTTGATGTCAAAGCTTGTAAGGGAATCTTTATAGGTTACTCTGAACGCTCAAAGGCATACAGAGTGTATAATTCTGAAACTGACACAGTTGAAGAATCTATACATGTCAGATTTGATGACAAAGAGCCTGACAGTAAAATGTCAGAGCAAGACAATAGTTATGCAGGTATTCCATATCAGTATAACAATTCAGAACCTGAGAAAGCATCAGAAGCGAATGAGACTTCAGAAGCTGAAGTGGAAGAAGCCACAGAAGAAACATCTCCATTAGAAGCATCTGAAGATCATAATGATGTCTCAGAAGATGATACCCAAGCAAGTGCTGAAACTAATGAAGCTCCAAAGAGAACATTCAAATATAAATCATCACATCCAGAAGATCTCATCATTGGTAACAAAGGAAGTCCAAGAAGACCAAGATCAAATTATCAGCAACATGATTCACTTCTAGGACTCATATCTATGATATAACCAAAGACTATTGATGAAGCTCTCTCTGATGATGGATGGATTATAGCAATGCAAGATGAGCTGAACCAGTTCCAAAGAAATGATGTGTGGGACCTAGTGCCAAGACCAGCACACAAGAACATCATTGGAACCAAGTGGGTATTTAGGAACAAGCTAAATGAACAAGGTGAAGTGGTAAGAAACAAGGCTAGACTAGTGGCACAAGGCTACAGTCAGCAAGAGGGCATTGACTTCACTGAAACATTTGCTCCAATGGCAAGACTGGAAGCAATAAGGTTATTGTTATCATATGCAGTTAATAATGGAATAACCTTATATCAGATGGATGTTAAAAGCGCCTTCTTAAATGGTGTAATTTCTGAAGAAGTATTGTCAAACAACCGCCAGGGTTTGAGGATTTGAAAAACCCTGAGCATGTTTTCAAATTAAAGAAATCACTTTATGGTCTCAAACAAGCTCCCAGAGCTTGGTATGAGAGGCTGAGCAATTTCTTATTAGAAAACGGTTTTCAAAAAGGTCAAATAGATAATACCCTCTTCAGAAAGACATCTAAAAAGGATATTTTAATCATTCAAATATATGTTGATGATATTATATTTGGATCTACTAATGCGTCTTTGTGCAAGAATTTCTCTAAGCTGATGCAGGACGAATTTGAGATGAGCATGATGGGTGAACTGAAGTTTTTCCTGGGAATTCAAATCAACCAAGGAAAAGATGACACTTACATTCATCAGAGCAAGTATACGAAAGAGCTTCTGAAGAAGTTCAACCTTGAAGAATGTAAGACGATGGCCACACCCATGCATCCAACAAGCAGCCTGAGCAAGGAAGAGATTGGCACTAAAGTAGACCAGAAGCTATATCGAGGTATGATTGGTTCCTTACTCTACCTGACAGCATCTAGACCTAATATTTTGTACAGTGTGTGTTTGTGTGCAAGATTTCAATCAGATCCTAGAGAATCTCACTTAACAGCAGTTAAGAGAATCTTTAGGTATCTGAAAGGAACAACTAATCTAGGACTCCTTTATAAAAAATCCCTAGATAGTAAGCTAGTTGGATTCTGTGATGCTGATTATGCTGGAGACAGGATTGAGAGAAAGTCCACTAGTGGAAATTGCCAATTTATTGGTGAGAATCTCATATCCTGGGCCAGCAAAAGACAAGCAACCATTGCTTTGTCCACAGCAGAAGCAGAATACATCTCAGCTGCTAAATGTTGCACACAACTACTCTGGATGAAATATCAGCTAGAGGACTATAACATAGCTGAGAGCAGTATTCCTTTGTATTGTGATAATACTGCTGCTATTCATTTATCTAAGAATCCTATTTTACATTCCAGAGCATATTGAAATTAAGCATCATTTTATAAGAGATCATGTTCAAAAAGGTACAATAAATATTCAATTCATTGATACTGAACATCAATGGGCTGATATATTTACTAAGCCTTTAGCTATTGAAAGATTTGATTTTATTAAAAAGAATTTGAACATGCATTTTATAACTGAAGAAAACTAGCTCTGAGATGCAAAATAGAATTAGGATCTGAAGCTCGTTCAGAGCCTCTAACAATTCAGAGTAACCTTTGGGTAGCTCTGAATAATTTGGGCTCTGAATGGTAACAGGTTCTGATGAGATGTCAGATAATAATGAGTTTGGCTCTGAACTAGACGGAAACGAAACGTTTAGTTCTAGTAAGTGTACAACAGTTGTCTGTACACGCGTCAGTTGTGATTAAGTCCTTCTTACACGTGTCTAGATCCTGACGGGTAGAGAACAGTTAATGATGATTATGGCAGTTAACTCTATTATTTAATTTTTAAAACTATTCGCGCTCCCTCCCAAGGCTTGCTTTTTTCTGTGTTTGTGTGCTAGTTGCTATTTATAGGTCACTTCACTCACATTGCACAACTTTTACACACAATCACTTCCCACACAACCCTAGACCTTACAGATATTCCCAAATCTCTTCTTCTTAACATTCTGCAACAATGGCCGCTCGTTCATCAAACGAAATTGTTCAACGACCTTTCAATCCAGTTTTACCACCAGTTATAGACCTTAAGGCTCAAGCAAAACTTGTCATCAAAGAAAATCAAACTGACGCTGGTCCAGAAGCTTTCGAGTTCGTCATTGAGAAGTTTGTGGATTTCGAAAGTTTAAAAGTAAACGGGATTGATGTTCAAGGTTTATTCTACGATCAACAATGGAAGAACTATTTCGAGATGCTGAATGGGTTCGTCTATTATGACATTGTTAAGTACTTCTGGCAGAAAGCAACAGTTTTTGATAGAATAAGCGCTGATGAAGAGGTTAGAAAGATGATAGAGAAGGATAATTCTCTGAAAGGGAAAACAAGAAGAGAACTTGGTTTGAAACCCTATAGAGGGAAAGAAATTAGGTCTAACATTTTGGGAATTAATGTGTTGATTACTCAAGAGCACATTGCAAAGGTTCTTGGCTTGGATAATGAAGGAGAAAATGTTGATGATTATGATGAAAAGAGTAAGCACTTGGAAGCCATTAAAAAGGACTTATTCTTGCCTGGTAGTTCAAACAGTAATTTTGGAAAGGCAAAATTCATGAGGCATAACTTTGGATTTGCCTTCAGAGTGTTTCTTGCATCCATCATTACCAGAGAAGGAGGATACGACACAATTTCTATTCCTCACAGGCATTTCATTTGGTTTTTGTACAAGAAGGTCAAGATTAATTTGGCAAAAATACTGTTTGATCATCTATGCTTGACCATATCTAAAAGCAGAACAAAATAAACCTCAAACATTCATCACCCAAGGTTGATATCTGAGATCATACGCCAAACAAGGCTGATTGATATTTTGAGCACCAAGGAGAAGCTTCGAGTTTTCAATACTGCTAAGTTTGATGCTAATGTACTGGTAAATATGAAGAAGAAAACCAAAGAAGAAATCAAGCAAGCTAAGACCCCTCTGCAAGCTGTGTATGAGGAGTACTTCTGGTGTGATGGTTTCCCCACCATATCAGAACATGATAATGATGCTGTGATCAAGAACTTCTTGGAGCTAGTGAGAATAGACACTGGAATAAGTGTACCCAGGAGTATGGTAGTTGGTGTACCTAACTGGGATATTTTCAAAGGCCCTAGGGAGATCACAAGATCAAAAAGGAAACCTAAACCCATTGAACAAGAGATTGTTGAGGAAGGCTCTCAAGCACAACCTGGGAATAGGAATGATGTTGTTGATAAGTCTGGACAAGTGAATAGTGGTGCTGAAGGAATGGCCACTGAAGAGAATGAAATGGTCACTGAGGAGCAGCTGGCTAGTATAGCTCAAAGAAAAGCTGTCCAGAAGGAGAGAAGGTCTAAGAAGAGGTTTGAGAGACCTGCTGATACTGAAGAAGATCAAACTGTCAGAGCTGCTAAGAAGAAGAAAACAGTGGTCTCAAAGAGAAAAGCTTCTGACACATCCAAAGGTAATTCTTCTAAGCCTAATGCTGATAGCACCTCTAATGCTCAACCCTCTAAACAAGCATCTCCTATAGATTTCACCAAGCCATTAAATGTTGTTTTACCCTCTCCCCAACCATCATCATCATCCTCATCAGAGGCAACTCTCTCTGATTCAAGCATTGACTCTAATGAGTTAATTGCAAAGTTGGATAGAATTGAGAAAGAGAGAGCCAAGAAAAAGAAAACTATCAAAAGAACCCCCAAGCAATCCATACCCATCTCTTCTGATGAAGAAGAAGATAACACCATTCTTGAACAACCACCAAACACTTCTGTTCTTGATCATCTTACTCAACACCTATCTGGTGATGCTTTCACAAATTCAAACACAAACTCACCAATCAATTGTCCATTTGTGAATACCACTACTAATCCATTAACTCAAGAACCTCCTGTACAATCCATACAAACACCACCTCCATCTCTTGATGATATAGCACAAGAGAATCCACCTACCTTCACACCCATTCAGGATGATATCATGACTAACTCTGAACAACCAATTCAATCACCTCATTCTTCACCCATCCATGTTAATGCTGAACATCAACCACTCTCATCTCAACCTGAATTCTCAACCCCTGAAAAGACCCCTGAACGACAAACACAACCATCAGAACCTATCTATGGACCATCTTACAAACCCTTAACCATAGAAGAACTTGTCTTGCCTGTTGATTTTGCATTTCCAATTCATGAGAGGCTGCTGAAAGAAGTCATTGATATAGATGATGAACCTATATAACTATCCCCCTCTCAGAGCCTAGACATTAGTTCAATCAAAATCACCCCTCTGAAAAGAAAGAGACCTGAACCAACCATCCCTTTTGATCCAACCAAACCCTTCTTCAATCCATCATCTGAACCAAATGTTGAGCAACTAGGTTCTGCTATCAGTCTTAGACTGAAGAAGTTTAAGGCAATGGATGAAGAGACTCTGATATTTCCATCTGATGTTGATGCTGCAATCAGAGAGATGTAATATCTATTCAGCCAATCGCTTAAGACTCTGGGTGATCATGTGAAGTCAAAAATCAAAGGAAAAGGAATGACTGCTGTTAGTGTGATAATGGATACAGCTGAAAGGTCACATGCTCCTCGTCTTACATTTTATAATCATGAAGAGGAATTTGCACGTTTGGCAGCACTGGATGCTGAGATCAAGAAGCTAGCAAGAAGTGCATGTGAAACAGCTGAGAAATTAATCAGGGAAGAAGCTGAGTATGAAAGAGCTACTGATCAAGCTAGGATAACTGCTGAGATTGAGCACAAGAGACTAGCTGATCAAGAGGCACTTAAAATGTTGATAGAAAGGGCTAAGCACATTGCTGAGGTTGAGACAAATAAGATAAAGGAAAATCAGGCAGCTCAAGAAGACTTTGAGATGTTTGATCAGGATCATATTGATGAAACCTCTGAGAAGGGTATTGGTGAAGATTCTGATAAAGGTAAGAAGCCCATTGTAGTGGCTACTCCTCCTAGCTCTCCAATAAAGACTGATATGCCTTCTACCTCTTAACCCATACCTCCAGCAGTTCAAGCTGCATTGGACAACATCAGAACTGAACTTACTAATGAGATTGATGAGCTAAGAGTTGATATGCGAAATGACGTGAATTCTGCTGTTGAGACAGTTCACAAAAGGATGGATGACATGATGTTGACCCTTTTGAAGGCCATAGCAGATGTTAAGAAACCTTAGCCAAATTTTGTGCACTTGTTCTATGTTGTTTTTCATTATTGGTTCTTATGTAATATTTTGGATAATTTGTTTTTAATTCAACGTTTTATTATCCATATCTGAGTGCTTGTGCTTGTGTGTTTATTTTATTTTGTTTTCAAGATTAAAATATATATTCATTGCCTATGTCTGGTATTCTTGTGGGTACTGAACCTAGTGCAAGATGCTGAAGAGCATTTTGATTTTTAAACTTATAGTTTTTAGGATTTTCAAAACCTAAGGTATCCCCCACATCAGTACTCCTGTTTACTCATGATATAGCTTCTTAGTATTATCGCCTGTTTAATAACGGGGCACCAATACCGAATGAGGCGTGTCTGGTAACTGGTTTTCTGACATTTGTAAATGAATATAAAGAAAAACATGCTTAAAAGAAAGAAATTAATAGCAGGAACACTTTATTTTATTAATTTTGAAGAGTCTTTATTACATTATGATAATGACCCTACTTAGACTTAGGCTTGTTTTTAGAGGCTTCTGCATCCAACTTCTTATGCTTCTCCATAATATAAGAGAGCAAGTCTTCAGTAGCCTCCTTAACTTGAGCCTCATAGTACTCTTGCTCTGATTCTGTCAAAATCAGTTCTCGCTTGTTTCTTTCATAACGAGCTCTGTTTTCTTCACAGCGCCAGGGCTCTGGTTCCTTCTCGCTCTCAGTATCTGAGCCTGAACCATCCTTGGTAACCTGCTTTTCCATTGTGTGTTTTTCTCTTGATGTTATTTGATTACTCTGAGTGAGTAAAATGAGAGGAATCATCCCTTTTTATAGTGTCATCTGAAGGTGGAAAAACACAAGAAGGGGGGGTTGAATTGTGTTTTTAGAATTAAAAACTTTTTCGAAATAACACTAAGTTCGCAGCGGATATGAACACAAAGTAAAATGGGTGCTGAGAGAGAGAGAGAGAGAAAGACACAAAATTTATCCTGGTTCCTCTCACAAATCGAGAGTACTCCAGTCCCCTTGTTACTAACAAGAGATTTTCACTATAATCTACTTAAGATTACAAATTGCTCAAGCACACTTGCAAGAGACTTCTCAGGTGCTCAAGTTTCACTAAACAAGAGACTTCTCAAATGCTCAAGTTAAACTTAACAAGAGACTTCTCAAACAAACTTAAGAATAAGAATGAATGTTAAGGAACACTTGATATACTATCAGAGGTGTTTACAAAATACAACTCAAATTGTTCTAAGACTTAGAATGACAGATTTAAATTATGGTGTCAGAATGCTTCTTAGTCTTTGAACGTAGTAATAGAACAGTGTTCATAGAATAGTCGTCATTTCTTCCATTTGAGTCTTCTATTTATACTTGGAGGAAGATGATGACCGTTGCAGAGAGAGAGGTGCCAGCTGGAATTTATTCGTACAATTGTGATGGCTGTAGTTACCTTCTTTGGTAAAGATATCCAATTCCACTACCTTGCTATTTGAATTATCACTCATCCATTTTGAGTAATAATAGTACAATAGTACGATTCTCAATTGCGCTCCACATATGGATAAGGTTAACGTTGTACCAACGAATATTCCTTCCTGTGGACGTGACAGATCCTTGAAGTAGATTGTTCTTCAATCATTGGTTCTGGATATGTCAGTTCTTGAGTGACGTAAATTCCTTTTGCTTCAGATGCTGTTGTCATTGCTTCTTGAGGTCCTTTTTGCTTCTGAGTCCGTCAGAGCCTTGTTTTTGTCCTCAGAGGCACTTTCTTCAACATACAAAATTTAAGCTTCTGATGAACAGTGATGTGCTTTCAGAGCTTGTTTTGACTGGCTTCTCTGCTATTATTCATAGTGCTTCTGAATGACTTTTAACTTGTAATTCTGCACACTAGAATAATCATTAGTATTTCCAATTGTAATTTTAATACTTTGTTATCATCAAAACTATTTAAATCATTAGAGGTTCATGTCAGACCCACTTTGTTCCAACAATCTCCCCCTTTTTGATGATGACAAACTAAAGCATTAAAATTCAATTGTTGTTGATTTAATTTAATTATGTTAACTTCAGGTTTCAAAGGTTTGCAATCTCCCCCTGAGTCTGATAATCCATAAGGGTAGGTTTGTAAGCTCCCCCTAAGTCTTATCCATAATTAATTAAAACAGTTTAAGAGTCGATTTATTAACTTAAAATAAATTTTCATATTTAACTTTCAGAAGCATAGTTTTGTAAGCTTTGCTTCTTAGAGTCAGATAATGCTCAGAAGTGGTTTGCAAGCTCTTCTGATATTATTTATGAATAAAATTTTAGGTTCTTAAATTTTCTCCCCTTTCAATAATCGTTCAGAATGAGAAAGAAATCATAAGGGATAAACATTGATTCATAATGTACTTGACATTACAGTTTCAGAATGAGCAGTATATGAATGAATCAACATTAATTTTAACGCTACTCTTACTCCCCCTTTTGGCATCAGTTAAAAAGACACAGAAAACCAAGCAGTCAAAGCGCCAAACAAGGTAGTCAAGTCAAAAGGAAGGGACAACCAAACGCATTCAATGAATGGCATTGATTATCCTACTGACAAGATATCTTGAAGGTACTATAAATAAATGATGATTCCTCTCATTTTACTCATTCAGAGTAATCAAGTCATTTCCAAAAACAAACATATAATGGAAAAGCAGGTTACCAAGGATGCTTCAGGCTCAAAAGAAGAGAGCAAGAAGGGAGCAGAGCCCTGGCGCTGCGAAGGAAACAGGCTTCGCTACGAAAGGAACAAGCAAGAACTAATATTGACAGAGTCAGAGGAGGAAGAATTGGGCTCTGATCTGGAAGAATTTTTATGGACATTCTATGTAATAGAGATTCTTCAATAATATTAATAAAAGAGTTTATGCTATAAATTCCCTTTGTTTTGAGCAAGTTTCTTATATATATATACCTCATTCCTATTGTCAGAAAACCAGTTACCAGACACGCCTCATTCGGTATCGGTGCCCCGTTGTTAAACAGGCTTTAATACTAAGAAGCTATTTCATGAGTAAACAGGAGTACTGATGAGAGGGGCTCTTAGGTTTTGAAAATCCTAGGCTTATTAGTTTAAAAACTAAGATGCTCTTCAGCATCTCTCACTAGAGCCAGAAATCTCAAGAGTACCAGACAATATCATGGTATATAGAGAAGTTAAATTTTGAAAAACAAAAGTAAAACAGACACATAAGCTAATAACAAACACACAAATATGGATAATATAGATTTTAATTAAAAAAATAAAAAAAAATCCAACTATTACACAAGAAATAACAACAAAACAAGTGCACAAACAAAGACTAAGGTTTCTTAACATCTGCTATGGCTTTCAGAAGGGTTAACATCATGTCATCCATCCTTTTATGAACTGTTTCCACAGCAGCATTCATATCAGTGCGCACATCCACTCTTAGTTCATCAATTTCATTAGCCATTTCAGTTCTGATGTTATCCAGTGCATCTTGAATTGCTGGAGGTATTGCAGATGAGGTAGAAGCTATGTCAATCTTCATAGGAGAGAGAGGAGGAATGGGTTCTATAATGGGCTTCTTACCCTTGTCAGTATCTTCATTAATATCCATATCATTATCTTCTTCTATCTGATTCTGATCAAACATTGCAACATCTTGCCCAGCAGCTTGATTTTCATTGAGCTTGTTGGTTTCAATTGTAGCAATGTGCACAGCCCTATCTACCAATAAGTTCAATGCCTCTTGTTCAGCTAGCCTTTTGTGCTCAGCTTCAGCTGCCCTTGCCTGTTCAGCAGCTATCCAAGCCTGCTCAGTAGCTAACTCATAAACACCTTCTTCACTGATTAGTTTCTCAGCTGTCTCACATGCACTCCTTGCTAGTTTCTTGATTTCAGCATCCAAAGCTGCCAAACGTGCACGTTCCTCTTCATGATTGTAGAATGTGAGCCTTGGAGCACATGACCTCTCAGCAAACTCAAATAATTCCCTTGCTGTATTCATTCCCCTGTCCTTTGTCTTGTTCTTCAGATGAGTACTGAGAATCTTTAAAGATTGACTAAACAAGTACTTCATTTCTCTGACATCAGCATCAAAATCAGAAGGGAAGATAAGAGCTTCTTCCTCCCATTGTCTGAATCTCTTAAGTCTAATACCAATAGCATTATGCAACAGTTCAAGGTTTGGTTCAGAGTCAGAGTTGAAAAAGGGTATGGATGGATCAAAGGGAATGGTTGGCTCAGGTTGTTTTCGTTTGAGATTTATGATTTTTATTTTGCTGAGGTTAGGGGGTATGATGTCATCATCAACATTGATGGTATCTTTAAACATTTGTGCTTCAGCCTTAGAGATGTGTTGGTAAAGCTCAAGAACCTCTTCTAAAACTAGAGGTTTGTTGAGTGGGCCATAGACGGGTTGTGGTGAAGATGATTCAGAAGTGTATAATTCAGGTAGAGGTGATGGAGGTTGTTGTTCAGTCATGACATTATTTGGTGATTGATGAGGTGATTCTTGTTGTGCTTCAGAATGAGCAGTTGACTCATCCTGAACAGGTGTAAATGTGGGTGGATTAACTTGTGAGATGTGATCAAGTGATGGAGGAGGAGTTTGAATAGATTGAGTAACGGTGGTTCTTGGGTAGCTTGATCAGCAGAGGGATTGTTAAAAGGAAAACGAGGTGGTGTGTTTGGATTGGAGTGTGTAAATGCATCTCCAGATAGGTGTTGTTGAAGGTGCTCAAGAACTGATTCAGTATTGGCAGGTTGGTTAAGGATGGTAGTATCAATGATGGGGGTTTCTTCATCAGAAGAGAGTTGGATTGGTTTCTTAATAGGTCTCTTGGTGGTCTTTTTGAAGTTTGTTTTCTTTGGTGCTTCTTTGATTATCTTAGCAATGAACTCATCAGAGTCAGTGCTAGTATCAGATGATGATGATGTTTGTAAAGTTTCAGGATTAGGCAACACTACACTAAGAGGCACAGTGAGGTCTATTGGATTTGTTTGATTGGTAGTTTGAGGGGGTTGAGAGATAGAGGGTTCAGGATTAATATCTTGAGCTACTGGAATGCTAGAAGTATTAGGCTCAGAGATTTTACCTTTTGGTTTTGAAGCTCTAGACTTCAATCTTTTGGCAGGCGTAGTAGGGTTCTGATCCTCCTCAGAAGCTTGAGGCCTGTCATTTCTCTTCTTTGATTGCCTTTCCTTCTGAACAGCTTCAGTGGCCATATCCTCAGCACCACTATCTCCTCCTATAGCCTCATCAGCATCAGCATTCTCTTGGTCCTCAGAACCATCATCAGCTATTTCTTGTTCAGTGGTCTTTGGCTTCCTTTGAGACCTTGTAATAGCCTTTGGACCCTTGAAGATTTCCCAATTTGGGACACTAACAACCATCTTTCTGGGTACTCTTACCCCAGTCTCTCTTCTCACTATCTCAATGAAGTTCTTGATGACATCCTCATTGTCATGTTCTGATATGGTGGGAAACCCATCACACCAGAAGTACTTTTCATAGACTTGTTGCAGAGGTGTCTTCACTGAGATAATTTCATTCTTGGTTTTTCTTTTCATATTCACCAGAACCGTTGCATCATACTTAGCAGTTTGGAATACTCTAAGCTTTTCCTTGGCACTCAGAATGTCTGTGAGTTTGGTTTGCCTAATGAGTTCAGATATGAGCCTAGGATGATGAATGTTAGAAGGCATTTTGGTTCTGCTTGCAGTGATGGTTAAACACATGTGATCAAATAAAACCTTAGCCAGGTTTATTTTCACTTTCTTGTATAAGAACCAAATAAAGTGCTTATGTGGTATAGAGATGGTATCTAATCCACCTTCTCTAGTAACTATTGTAGCGAGAAACACTCTGAAAGCAAATTCAAACTTGTGCCTCATGCACTTCAACTTTCCAAAGTCCCTGTTGGAACTCCCAGGTTTAAACAGGTCCTGATCGATTGAATTCAAATATTTGCTCTTAGCATCATATACTTCTATGTCTTCTCCCTTGTTATCCAAACCCAGAATCTTGGCAATGTGTGCCTGAGTGATCACCACATTGATACCCAAAATGTTTGACCTTATTTCTCTTCCTCTATACGGTTTCAAACCAAGTTCCTGCCTTGTTTTACCCTTTAGAGACTTGTTCTTGGCAATCAGATTCTTGTATTCTTCATCAGCGCTTGCTCTATCAAAAACCTTTGCTTTTTGCCAGAAATATTTGACAATGTCATAGTACACAAAACCATTCAACATCTCAAAATAGTTTTCCCATTTTTGATCGAAGAATAGATTTTGAACATCGATTCCGTTTGCTTTCAAGCTATCGAAATCTACAAACTTTTCCGTGTAGAAATCGTATGAGTCTGGACCGGCGTCCGTTTGATTGTGTTGATAAACAAGATTATCTTTTGAATTAAGATCGATGATGGGTGGTAACGTAGGGTTAAAGGGTTCTTGAACGATTTCGTTTGATGAACGAGCAGCCATAGTTGCAGAAAATTAAGAAGATGAAGATTGGGAATTTCTGTAAGGTCTAGGGTTGTGTAGGTAGTGATTTCGTGTAAAAAGTTGTGCAAGTGAGTGAAGTGACTTATAAATAGTAACTAGCACACATACACAGAGAAAATAAACATTGGGAGGGAGCGCGAGCAGTTTTAAAAATTAAATAATATACTTAACTGCCATAATCATCATTAACTGTTCTCTGCCCGTCAGGATCTAGACACGTGTTCAAAAAGTTTAATCATAGCTGACGCGTGTACAGACAACTGTTGTACACTTACTCGTACTGAACGTTTCATTTCCAAAAGGTTCAGAGCCTCACTCATTTGTATCTGACACCTCATCTGAACCTGTTACTCTTCAGAGCCTAAATTATTCAGAGCTTCCCAAGGGATACTCTAAATTATAAGAGGTTCTGATAGAGCTTCAGATGCTAATTCTATTCTACTTCTCAGAGCTAATTTTCTTCAGAGATATAGTGCATGTTCAAATTCTTTTTGATAAAATCAAATCTTTCAATTGCTAAAGGTTTAGTGAATATGTCAGCCCATTGATGTTCAGTATCAATGAATTGAATATTTATTGTACCTTTTTGAACATGATCTCTTATAAAATGATGTTTTATTTCAATATGTTTAGCTCTAGAGTGTAGAATAGGGTTCTTAGACAAATGAATAGCAGCAGTATTATCACAATATAGTGGAATATTACATTCAGCTATATTATAGTCTTCCAACTGATATTTCATCCAGAGAAGCTGTGTGCAGCATTTAGCAGCTGAGATGTATTCTGCTTCTGCTGTAGACAAAGCAATAGTTGTTTGTCTCTTGCTAGCCCAAGATATGAGATTCTCACCAATGAATTGGCAATTTCCACTAGTGGATTTCCTCTCAATCTTATCACCAGCATAGTCAGCATCACAGAATCCAACTAGCTTACTATCTAGGGATTTTTTATAAAGAAGTCCTAGATTAGTAGTTCCTTTCAGATATCTAAAGATCCTCTTAACAGCAGTTAAGTGAGGTTTTCTAGGATCTGACTGGAATCTTGCACACAAGCATACACTATATAAAATATCAGGTCTAGATGCTGTAAGGTAGAGTAAAGAACCAATCATACCTCGATACAGCTTTTGATCTACTTTGCTTCCAATCTCTTCCTTGCTTAGGCTGCTGGTAGGATGCATGGGTGTAGACATTATCTTGCAGTCATCAAGGTTGAACTTCTTCAGAAGCTCTTTAGTATATTTGCTTTGATGAATGTAAGTGCCGTCTTTTCCTTGATTAATTTGGATTCCAAGAAAGAATTTCAATTCACCCATCATACTCATCTCGAATTCATCCTGCATCAGCTTTGAAAAACTCTTGCACAAGGAAGCATTAGTAGAACCAAAAATAATATCATCAACATATATTTGAATGATTAAGATATCTTTCTTAGATGTCTTTCTGAATAATGTATTGTCAATTTGACCTTTTTGAAAACCATTTTCTAAAAGGAAATTACTCAGTCTTTCATACCAAGCTCTTGGAGCTTGTTTGAGACCATAGAGTGATTTCTTAAGTTTATAAACATAATCAGGATTTTTCAAATCCTCAAAACCTGGGGGTTGTTTGACATATACTTCTTCAGAAATAACACCATTAAGAAAGGCGCTCTTAACATCCATTTGGTACAATGTGATTCCATTGTTAACAGCATATGAAAGAAGTAACCTGATTGCTTCCAGTCTTGCTACTGGAGCAAATGTTTCAGTGAAATCTATACCTTCTTGCTGACTGTAGCCTTGTGCTACCAGTCTAGCTTTATTTCTTACCACTTCACCTTGTTCATTCATCTTGTTTCTAAATACCCACTTAGTTCCAATGATGTTCTTATGTGCTGGTCTTGGCACTAAATCCCATACATCATTTCTTTGAAACTGATTGAGCTCATCTTGCATAGCTACAATCCATCCATCGTCAGTAAGTGCTTCATCAACATTCTTTGGTTCTATCATTGAGATTAGTCCCAGAAGTGAATCAAGTTGTTGATAGTCTGATCTTGTCTTTCTTGGACTTTCTTTGTTTCCAAGAATTAGATCTTCTGGATGTGATGATCTATATTTGAACTTCCTTCTTGGAGCTTCATCAACATCAGCACTTGGTTGAGTGTCTTCTTCTGAAGTGTCATCATGTTCTTGTGATGCTTCTAATTGAGATGCTTCTTCAGCATCTTCTTCCAATACAGCTTCTGAAGCTTCAACAGCTTCTGATGCTTTTTCAGGTTCTGAATCGATGTATTGGTATGGAACACCTGCATAACTATTATCTTGCTCTGACATTTTACTGTCAGGCTCTTTATCATCAAATCTAACATGTATAGATTCTTCCACTGTGTTAGTTTCAGAATTATACACTCTGTATGCCTTTGAGCGTTCAGAGTAACCTATAAAGATTCCCTTACAAGCTTTGGCATCAAATTTTCTTTTGTAGGCCTTGTTGTTTAGAATGTAACAGGTACATCCAAACTGATGAAAATAAGAGATGTTGGGCTTTCTTCCTTTGAAGAGTTCATATGTTGTTAGATTCAATAGAGGTCTAATATAGATCCTATTTTGAATATAACAAGCTGTGTTTACAGCTTCTGCCCAGAAGTGCTTAGCAAGTTTTGTCTCATGCATCATGGTTCTTGCCATTTCTTGTAAAGACATGTTCTTTCTCTCTACAACACCATTTTGTTGTGGTGTTCTAGGAGCAGAGAACTCATGGACAATGCCATGATCTTCACAAAAAGTTGCAAATGGTTCGTTTTCAAATTCACCACCATGATCACTTCTTACCTTTAAGATTTTGAGACCTTTCTCGTTTTGCACTTGAGTGCAGAAGATGCTGAACACATCATATGCATCATCTTTCACTCTTAGAAACTTTACCCAAGTCCATCTACTGTAATCATCAACAATGACTAATCCATATTTCTTCCCATTGATTGAGGCAGTACTTACTGGACCAAACAAATCAATGTGAAGTAGTTCTAAAGGTCTTGAGGTAGAGACAATGTTTTTAGGTTTAAAAGAAGTTTTTGAAATTTTGCCAATCTGACAAGGACCACACAGAGCATCTGAATGATATTTAAGATTTGGCAGGCCTTTAACCAACTTTAGTTTGCTAAGCTTAGAGATTAATCTCCAGTTAGCATGACCTAAGCGTTGGTGCCAGACCCACTTTTCATCATTCAGAGATAGAAGACAAACTATTTTCTGCTCAGTGAGTTCTGACAGATTCACCTTATAAACATTACCTCTTCTTAATCCTCTAAACAATATGGATTTGTCAGAGTCATTGATTACTGTACATGCCTCTTTATCAAATTTAACAATAAATCCGCTATCACAAAATTGACTAATGCTAAGCAGATTATGTTTGAGGCCATCAACTAACCAAACATTTTTAATTGAAAGAGAAGAGTTACCAACTATACCTGTACCAATGATCTTCCCTTTTTGGTTTCCTCCAAACCCCACAGTACCTCCCTCTTTCAGAGTCAGGGTTTGGAACATATGCCTTTCCCCCGTCATATGTCGTGAGCAGCCACTGTCCAGGTACCAGCATTGCTGCTTTGGCCTTCTTGGTGTGCAAACCTGAAGCAAATATTATTTGAGATTTTGGTACCCATATCTTTATGGGTCCTTTTGTGTTAGTCTTTACAGGTCTATGTGGTCTTTGTTTGAAAGACCTATCAGAGCCTCCAGAGTTAACCACCCTTGTTGAAGAGTTTTTGGGTTTAGTATAGCTCTTGAGCTTTGTTCTTGAATGTGTCAGAGCTTCTTTAGATTTAACATTAGCTTGAGGCTTAAAAATCTTAGGTTCTGAGGTTTTATCCTTCAGAGTCTTTGACTTTTGAGCCTCTGGCTTTGATGCTCTATTAGAAGCTGACTCATTTAGAATTTCTGATTGACTCTTTACAAAGACAACCTTAGGTTTTGATTTATCTATATTAGAGGATTTTGACGATAATGGATTATCTTTAAAACGAGAGAATCCAAGACCTTCTCCTCTATTTCTACTTACATGATAAATCAAAGAGGCTATTTTACTTCTTTTCATTCCATTGATAAGGAATTCCTGAAGAGCAAATTCATGTTCTGGAGGAACCTTATCATCAAGAACATAATGAGTTTCCATAAATTCATTTCTTGATTTTAGAGACTCATTTTGTTCAATTATTTCATTTGCCTTTTCGGTCAGGTTGTTATAGGCCTTTTTAAGGACCTTACACTCACCTGCCTTTTTGGTTAAAAGTTTTAAGGCATCTTTTAAGGAATCTATTAATTCAGAACGAGAAAGTTTAGCAAGTACCTCATCTTCATCTTCTGAATCTGAGTCAGCTTCGTGCTCAGAGTTCTCTTGGTCAGAAGCGGTTGCCATCAAGGCTAGGTTTGCTTCTTCTTCCCCATCAGAATCTGATTCCTGATCCAAATCATCCCAAGTGGCAAGGAACCCCTTTTTGAGCTTACTTTTGTATCTTTCTTTGTTTGAGGTTCTCTTGGATGTTTTACTCAGGTTCTCTGGGCAGTCAGCAATGAAGTGTCCTGGTTTGTTGCACTTAAAGCATTTGTTTTGTTCTTCCTTCTTATCCTTAGAAGCACCAACCTTCTTGGAAGAACCTCCAAACTTACCAGCATACTTCTTGCTTCTCTTAGCCCATTGCGATACTCTTGCAGCCATTAGAACCATTTCTTCTTCTTCATCAGAGTCCATCTCGTGACCTTCTTCAGAAGCTTCTTCATCAGATACTATAACCTTCGCCTTCAGAGCCTTAGAGGAACTCTTGGTGCTCAGGGCTATCCCTTTTAGCTTCTTAGTCGATTCATCAGTCATGAGTTCCATCTCATGACTCTTTAGAGAACTAACCAAGCTTTCAAGAGACACAATATCTAAATCCTTAGATTCCTGAAACGCTGTCACTTTTGGTCTCCACTTTGGCGGCAAGCTTCTGAGTACTTTCCTTACATGATCAGCCTCAGTATAGCTCTTATCTAAAACTTGAAGTCCAGAAACAAGAATTTGAAACCTAGAGAACATTGTCTCAATGTCCTCTCCGTCCTTCATTTTAAATAATTCATACTGATGTACTAACAAGTTGGCCTTAGCCTCCTTAACTTGTTTATTTCCTTCATACTTGGATTTAAGAGAATCCCAGATAGACTTAGCCGTTCTCTTATCTCCAATTTTCAAGTACTCATCATGAGAGATGACATTTGTCATCATCCCTTTTACACTGTGGTGCTTCTTATACTCCAGCTTTTGAGTAGGTGTAAAAGCTTTCCTGTTCTGAGAGCTGACAACACCTTCTAAGTCCATATTTTCAAAGTTCACTCCATCTTCTAC
This sequence comes from Trifolium repens, assembly GCA_030408175.1. Classification (NCBI taxonomy): domain Eukaryota; kingdom Viridiplantae; phylum Streptophyta; class Magnoliopsida; order Fabales; family Fabaceae; genus Trifolium; species Trifolium repens. The sequence continues at coordinate 40,984,894 of CP125846.1, forward strand.
CATGTCCCATAAGTCACAATCAATACTCATGATATAGCTGTACATATTTGTTTTCCAGAACGGGTAGCTAGTCTCAGTTCCATTAAAGATAGGAACTTTATCAGATGACCTTCTTTGTCGAGAGTTTGAGTCATAGTCAAAAGGAACTTCATTGAGATTCTTCTCAGCAGACATGTTTTTCCTCCCTGAATCTTAACTGTTTCACTGATAGGTGAGAGTTAGGCAACAACCAGGCTCTGATACCAATTGAAGGTGGAAAAACACAAGAAGGGGGGGTTGAATTGTGTTTTTAGAATTAAAAACTTTTTCGAAATAACACTAAGTTCGCAGCGGATATGAACACAAAGTAAAATGGGTGCTGAGAGAGAGAGAGAAAGACACAAAATTTATCCTGGTTCCTCTCACAAATCGAGAGTACTCCAGTCCCCTTGTTACTAACAAGAGATTTTCACTATAATCTACTTAAGATTACAAATTGCTCAAGCACACTTGCAAGAGACTTCTCAGGTGCTCAAGTTTCACTAAACAAGAGACTTCTCAAATGCTCAAGTTAAACTTAACAAGAGACTTCTCAAACAAACTTAAGAATAAGAATGAATGTTAAGGAACACTTGATATACTATCAGAGGTGTTTACAAAATACAACTCAAATTGTTCTAAGACTTAGAATGACAGATTTAAATTATGGTGTCAGAATGCTTCTTAGTCTTTGAACGTAGTAATAGAACAGTGTTCATAGAATAGTCGTCATTTCTTCCATTTGAGTCTTCTATTTATACTTGGAGGAAGATGATGACCGTTGCAGAGAGAGAGGTGCCAGCTGGAATTTATTCGTACAATTGTGATGGCTGTAGTTACCTTCTTTGGTAAAGATATCCAATTCCACTACCTTGCTATTTGAATTATCACTCATCCATTTTGAGTAATAATAGTACAATAGTACGATTCTCAATTGCGCTCCACATATGGATAAGGTTAACGTTGTACCAACGAATATTCCTTCCTGTGGACGTGACAGATCCTTGAAGTAGATTGTTCTTCAATCATTGGTTCTGGATATGTCAGTTCTTGAGTGACGTAAATTCCTTTTGCTTCAGATGCTGTTGTCATTGCTTCTTGAGGTCCTTTTTGCTTCTGAGTCCGTCAGAGCCTTGTTTTTGTCCTCAGAGGCACGTTCTTCAACATACAAAATTTAAGCTTCTGATGAACAGTGATGTGCTTTCAGAGCTTGTTTTGACTGGCTTCTCTGCTATTATTCATAGTGCTTCTGAATGAATTTTAACTTGTAATTCTGCACACTAGAATAATCATTAGTATTTCCAATTGTAATTTTAATACTTTGTTATCATCAAAACTATTTAAATCATTAGAGGTTCATGTCAGACCCACTTTGTTCCAACATCATCAAGCTCTCTTGTCAAACTGGGAATCAACACAATTCATTTAATGAATTCAGTTGTCACCACTTTATTGACTTGACTGCCTTGTTTTATGGCGCGTTTGACTGCTTGGTTTTCTGTGTCTTTTTGACTGATGCCAAAAGGGGGAGTAAGGACAGTGTAAAATTAATGTTGATTGATTCTAATTCTGCCCAAAAGATCTGAAACTGTTATGTTTACACATTTGAATCAATTTTTTATTCCTTCTGATTCCTTTTAACTATGAACCTTATTGAAAGGGGAGAAAATTTAAGAACCTAAAATGAGTTTTCATAGATAATGTAAGAGAAGCTTGCAAACCTCCTCTGAACGTTATCAGACTCTGAGAAGCAAAGCTTACAAACCTATGCTTCTGAGAGTTAAATATGAAAATTTAATTTAAGTTAATAAATTAACTCTTAAACTGTTTTAATTAATTATGGATAAGACTTAGGGGGAGCTTACAAACCTAACCCTATGGATTATCAGACTCAGGGGGAGATTGCAAACCTTTGAAACCTGAAGTCAACATAATTAAATTAAATCAACAACAATTGAATTTTAATGCTTTAGTTTGTCATCATCAAAAAGGGGGAGATTGTTGGAACAAAGTGGGTCTGACATGAACCTCTAATATTTGAAGTGGTTTTGATGATAACAAAGTATTAAAATTGCAATTGGAATTACTAATGATTATTCTAGTGTGCAGAATTACAAGGTAAAATTTGTTTAGAAGCACTATGAATAATAGCAGAGAAGCCAGTTAACCAAGCTCTGAAAGCACATCACTGTTCATCAAAAGCTTAAATTTTGCGTGTTGAAGAAAGTGACTCTGAGGATAAAACAAGGCTCTGAAGGACTCAGAAGCTGAAGACCTCAAGAAGCTATGACAACAGCACCTGAAGCAAAAGGAATTTACGTCACTCAAGAACTGACAGAATCAGAACCAATGATTGAAGAACAATCTACTTCAAGGCTCTGTCACATCCACAGAAAGGAATATTCGTTGGTACAACGTTAACCTTATCCATAAGTGGAGCGCATTTGAGGATCGTACTATTGTACTATTATTACTCAAAATGGATGAGTGATAATTCAAATAGCAAGGTAGTGGAATTGATTTTCTTTGCTAAAGAAGGCAACTACAGCTATCACAATTGTACGAGTAAAATCCACCTGACACGTTATCTCTCTGCAACGGTCATCATCTTCCTCAAGTATAAATAGAAGACTCAATTGGAAGAAATGATGACTGTTACTATTGTTATATTACTGCGTTTAAGGCTCTGAAGCAATCTGACACAATCTGTTTAATCTGTCATTCAAAGTCTTAAAGCAATTTGAGTTGTATTTTGTAAACACCTCTGATAGTATATCAAGTGTCCATTAACATTCATTCTTAGATTTTAAGTTTGTTTGTGAAGTCTCTTGTTTAGTGAAACTTGAGCATCTGAGAAGTCTCTTGCAAGAGTGCTTGAGCAAGTTGTAATCTTGAATAGATTATAGTGGAAATCTCTTGTTAGTAACAAGGGGACTGGACGTACTCTCAAGTTGTGAGGGGAACCAGGATAAATCTTCGTGTCTTTCTCTCTCTCTCAGCACCCTTTACTTTCTTTGTGTTATTATCTGCTGCAAACTTGTTTTAAGTTAGAAAAAGTTTTAAACTTCTAAAACACAATTCAACCCCCCCATCTTGTATTTTTCCACCTTCATAAGTAAAAAAGAATTTCACACTTATTAAGAAAAGTAAAATTTGAAGTATGATTTTTTGTATTTTTTTTTAAATAAGTTTTATAGGAAGATGTAAAAAAAATTATTGGCTATTGATTATGGAAAAAAGAAGAGAGAGAGTAAATTAATGCAATTGCATTTAATTTTACGAGAATAAATAAAAATAAACCTTAAAAATGATTAAAGTTGTTTCTTTATTTATGACAAAAAAAAGTAAACTTTTTGGCTTACATTTTCCAACTAAGAGAGTAGTATTTAAGAATACATTTCTCAAGTTATTAAGCTATTTCCTAAATATTCTTTCTTAGCGTACAAGGAACAACTTATACCCTAAAGATGGTTTGACCAGAATTATTGGCATTTCAGATCTCAATTTTTAAAATGATTTTTATAGGAGTATGTAAATTACAAATAACTTCCGATGTAACTGTATTTATAATTTTGGTAAAAGCATGGTATTTATAATTTATTTATGGCTAAATTGCATTTTAAATCTTTAAAATTATTTTTATTTTTGTCATTTAGAGTATGTTTAGATGGAGGAAATTATAAATTTTAAAAGTTTTAGAATTTTCAAGCAATTAAATGATTTTATTTGAATTAATCACCTTTATTTTTTTAAATATATGTATTTGAATAGAAAATTCGAAAATTTTATTGTAAAAATTTTTGGTCCACTTTTTGTAAATTTGAAAAGTTAGAAACGTTATACAGTTTATTTTTTTTATGTTTTTTCGTTAGAAACGTTTTAGAATTATGTTTTTATAAAAAAGATATAAATTTTTGGGATGACTTTTTCATTATTCTTATTTTACCCTTAAAAAAAACTACCAACAAAAAAAGTAACCAATTATGGTTTTATTTTTTATTTTAACAAGTTCTTGTATGACAAAACCAATTACAATAAAGATAGTTTTACAATTTATGTACCTCTGTAGAATAGAAAACATGAATCATTCAAACGGGCACATAACGTATATAAAGAGAATAATACATTGCTCTTATCTAATGTTTATAATCTAAGATACTAAAATAAAACAAAAAACATAAATGACTAAAATTAGCTTGAGAAATAAAAAACATAATTTAACCATTATTTATTTTTTACACACAACCTAACTAAAATTTATCAAAAGGGACTAAGTGAGTAGTCGATGGCCATTGTTATTGTTAAAGAAGTCTTACATCACTTGCGAGAAGGCCTGAACATGTGTTTATAAGTGAGCGAAATCTTCAGCTTATAAGTTGGTTTTGTAAAGATGAGTTATGCCCAACTCAATTCTAAGATGGTATCAGAGTCTATCCACGATTCGATGGGCCACTTCGCGGGCCGCCTGCAATTAGGTTTATGATCGGGCCATCCACCATTTATATTCGTGCAACAAGCTCAACAGTGTTGAGCGTGAGTGAGTGTGTTAAAAAAGTCTCACTTCGCTTGCGAGAAGGCATGAACAAGTGTTTATAAGTAAGAGGCAAACTCACCTTAAAAACCAGTTTTGTAAGGATGAGTTATGCCAAACTCAATTCTCTGATGGTATTAGAGCCTATCCACGATTCGTTGGCCACTTCGTCCGACCACCTACAACCAGGTTTTTGATCCGGCCCTTCACCATTTATCTTCGCGGAACAAACCCAGTAGTGCTGAGCGCGAGGGGGTGTGTTAAAGAAATCCTACATGCTTGCGATATGGCCTGAATATGTATTTATAAGTGAGGGTAATCCTCCCCTTACAAACCGATTTTGTAAGGATGAGTTATATCCACTATTTGATGGGCCACTTCACGGGCCGCCTGCAATCAGGTTTCTGATCGGACCCTCCACCATTTATATCCGCGCAACAAGCCCAACAGTGTTGAGCGCGAGGGGGTGTGTTAAATAAGTCTCACATCGCTTGCGAGAAGACATGAACATGTGTTTATAAGTGAGGGCAATCATCCCCTTATAACCTGGTTTTATAAGGATCAGTTAGGCCCAACTCAATTCTAAGAGTTATAATAAAGTAAACAGATTTTCTCTCTAATTTTTTTTATATGATAAAGTCAAAATATTTAGTCAAAAAACTCCCTAATTCAATTTCATTTTTAAATAAATAAATTATATTTAAATTAAGCAGCTTATTCAATGGTTCAAAGTTTTTGTAGAAAAAAAAATTTAACTACTATTTGAGATTTTTTTTTTTGTTAAATTACACATTTGGTCCCTTGTGTTTATTTAGACATCAATTGGGTCCATTGCGTTTAAAAAGTTTCAACTTGATCCCTTATGTTTATTTTAGATTTTAATTTGGTCATTTTCGTTAGTTTTGTCGCATGTGGCAGACGGTTTGCATACGTGGACAGACACGTGGACACTTTGACATGTGTCAAATTAAAACGGTGTTAATGACAAAACTGACGGAAATGACCAACATACTTATGGCAAACTGTGGAAACGTAAGAGACCAAATTAAAAAATTTTAAATGTAAGAGATTCAAAGATAACTTTTTGCAATTTTGATGCGTTAAATGCATAAATTATAAAGAAAAAAATTACACTTTAATAAGCTTAACTAGTATGCATGGTGCATTGTTTAACATTTTCCAATAAATAAACATAAGCTTGACCAAAGCTTGACCAAAGTGAGATACACATCCCACTGCCCCACTTTACGACAAGTTTGATGCTTATCTAAATAGGGATGCAAAAATAAAGACACAACAATGATTAAGACACTTCGCGTAATTTAACAAGACGAATTAAAATATGATCAATAAGGAGTGAAATTTTTCTGCAAAAAACTTGCACCATTAGTAGGTGAAATGAGGTGAGTAGTTGAAAAAGATCCAAACAAAACTAAATCAGTCATGGTTGGGCAATCCAAATTTTAAATTTATGGTTTATAACTTATAAATTTATTTAGCAATAGTTTTTATTCACGAATTTATAGTTTATTTGTATTAACTTATAATTTATTATTTTTTCTTTTAAATTTATTATACAATTTTACTTGAATTTTTTTAAATATTAATGGAACATATGTTTTTACGTCATTTCATATTTCTAAGATAATTTAACCGTTAGATTTATCAAACATTATAAATTAAATTAGTTAATTTATCAGGCCCTGTCTAGGGTGAGAGACCAACTTTTTTTTTTTTTTTTTTTTAAAATTTGCTTTTGGACCTTAGATTAAAAAGTGGTACATGATATTATGATGCACTATCAGCATTGTATTATTTTTCATTTCTTTTATTTTTTTTTATTCCTACAAAATAGAAACATTTTAAGTTTAGTCCTTACTTAATTTTAATAGTATTTTTAGTCGTACAAATTTTTTCTTAATACGTTGTTTAAACCCTGTTAAAACAAAATTTATTTAATTAATCTTAAACTATTAAATTTTTTTAATGATTTTTTACACACGTGTTTATCACTTTATAAAATACTCATTAACCAAAACTTATAACTTTTTAATGTGAGATCGTTGTACCTCGTTTTTTGACCTAAATTTTTGCATTTTTTCATTCTTCAGTCATATTTTCGATTCGAAATAGTCGTTATTTTTTTCAAGAAATTTTGACAGAGAGGTATTTTTCTATTTTTTCATTCGTCAGTCGTCTAAGAATCTCATAGTCGTTTGATAGTGATTCAGTCGTATAAGAATCTCATAGACGTCTATAAGCTAACTTTTATTTTTACCTTAGATTAAAAAGTAGTACATGATATTATGATTCACTATCAGCATTTTATTATTTTTCATTTCTTTCATTTTTTTTATCCCTACAAAATAGAGACATTTTAAGTTTAGTCCTTACTTAATTTTATCCCTACTTAAATATCAATTATAAACGTCTATGAGATTCTTAGACGACTGAATCAATATTCTCGAACTTGCATATCTCGCATATTAGTATTTCCCATATTAATATTTCCCACTTAAATATCGGTTATAAACGTCTATGAGATTCTTATAGAACTCGATCACTCTTATCCCACTTAAATATCAATTATAAACGTCTATGAGATTCTTAGACGACTGAATCACTATTCTCAAACTTACATATCTCGCACATTAATATCTTCAACTTAAATATCAATTATAAACGTCTATGAGATTCTTAAACGACCGAATCACTATTTTCGCACTTAAATATCTACCATATTAATACATTCCACTTGAATATTGATTATAAACGTCTATGAGATTCTTAGACGACTAAATCACTCTTTTCGGACTTAAATATCTCGCATATTAATATCTCCCACTTAAATATTGGTTATAAACGTCTATGGGATTCTTACGCAGTTCGATCACTCTTATCCCACTTAAATATCAATTATAAACGTCTATGAGATTCTTAGACGATTAAATCACTATTCTCAAACTTACATATCTCGCACATTAATATCTTCCACTTAAATATCGATTATAAACGTCTATGAGATTCTTATAAGACTGAATCACTATTTTCGCACTTAAATATTTTGCATATTAATATCTCCCACTTAAATAGCTATTATAAACATATATGAGATTCTTATACGACTCGATCACTCTTATTTCACTTAAATATCAATTATAAACGTCTATGAGATTTTTAGACGACTGAATCAATATTCTTGAACTTAAATATCTCGCACATTATTATATATCTTCCACTTAAATATTCATTATACACGTCTATGAGATTCGTAGACGATTGAATCACTATTTTTGCACTTAAATATCTCGCACATTAAATATTCATTTTTTATTTATTTAATTAAAACATATAGATAAGTATTGATCTAGATGGATTTTTAATTCTTTTTAATTAATTTAAAAGGAAAAAAATATAAAAAAGTAAAACCTGCAAACATCATGAACATCAACAACTTTAAGAACAACAAGAACAAAATCTCCAATTTCTCAATCCTCTCCACCAATCACTCTCTCAACAAATTCTCTCGATACCAAATCCATCGATCACCACCGCTAACCTAAAACTAACCATCGCCGATCTCTCAATCTCGTTTTGTTGCGATTCTGGGTTTGGGGGTTTGTTCAAGTTGTTCGATTCAAGATGTTCAATTGTGTTCGATTCAAGCGTTTGCGAGTGATGTTCTGAGTTATGATTGTGTTATTTTTTTGGGTTGGTGTTGTTCAATTTCTGGATTTGTGTTGTTCAGTTTATGGATTTGTGCTGTTGTTCGTGTTCAAATCTTCTGTTCAATTTGTTATTTGTGTTGTTCAAATTCATGGGTTTGTGATCTTCATTGGTTCTGGGTGGTGAGTAATGTAATTAATGGAGTTTTCATTTTGGGTGGGGTTCTGGTTTTGAGTTTTCATTTTGGGTGATAGAGTATAAGTTTTGGTTTTGGGTCTGTGCGTTTGTTTTATTTTTTATTTTGATTTGTTTTGTGGCCCTGTTTTGTTTTGTTTTTTTTATTTTAAGTTTTGTAAAGATGATGATGATAGATGATGAAGATGACGATGAATGCAGAAGATGATTGATAAATGAAGAAGATGAATTTTAAAATAATTATTGTATGATTTTATTTTAGTATTTTTTTAATTAAAAATAATAATAATAATAATAATAATAATAATAATAATAATAATAATAATAATAATGTTAATAAGTGATGTGGAATTAAAAATTAAATATAATTTAAGTTATTTTCACATGTATGTGCCGTGCCACATCATCATCCTATACAGTAATCTGGCTTGTTGTACGACTGAGGGGTAAATGAGGGAATCTTCATATTTTAAGGTTGATTTCGAAAAAAATAAATTAGAGGTAAATGAAATCTCACCTATTTTGCAATTTACCTTAAATTTCATAAGTCGACATTAAAATCTTTGAATTTTTTTAAATATATTAAAATGATATAATATTTTTAATTGATCAAAGATTTTAATGTCGACTCATAGACATTTATAATTGATATTTAAGTGGCATAAGATGATCGAGTCGTATAAGAATCTCATAGACGTTTATAACCGATATTTAAATGAGAGATACTAATGTACGAGATATGTAAGTTCGAGAATAGTGATTCAGTCGTTTAAGAAGCTTATAGACGTTTATAATTGATATTTAAGTGTGATAAGAGTGATCGAGTCATCTAAGAATCTCATAGACGTTTATAACTGATATTTAAGTGATGAATTTTAATGTGGGAGATACTAATATACGAGATATGTAAGTTTAAGAATAGTGATTCAGTCGTCAAAGAATCTCATATACGTTTATAATTGATATTTAAGTGGGATAAGAATGATCGAGTCGTATAAGAATCTTATAGACATTTATAACCGATATTTAATACTGTACATCGAGGCGACTGAATCACTATCAGACGACTATGAGATTTTTAGACGACTGACGAATGAAAAAATGCAAAAAATACTTCTCTGTCAAAATTTCTTGAAAAAAATAACGATTATTTCGAATCGAAAATATGACTGAAGAATGAAAAATTGCAAAAATTTAGGTCAAAAAACGGGGTACAACGATCTCACATTAAAAAGTTATAAGTTTTGGTTAATAAGTATTTTATAAAGCGATAAACATGTGTGTAAAAAATCATTAAAAAAATTTAAGAGTTTAAGATTAATTAAATAAATTTTATTTTAACAGAGTTTAAACAATGTATTAAGAAAAAATTTGTACGACTAAAAATACTATTAAAATTAAGTAAAGACTAAACTTAAAAGGTTTCTATTTTGTAGGAATAAAAAAAAAAAAAAAAAAAAAAAATACAATGCTGATAGTGCATCATAATATCATGTACCACTTTTTAATCTAAGGTCCAAAAGCAACATGAAAAAAAAAAAAAAATTGAATTTGGTCTCTCACGGTGAGAGACCTATTTAAGTCTCTCACCCTAGACAGGGCCAATTTATCAGGCATAAACTAATTCATAAACTATAAGTCAACTTATCAATTATTCACTATTTTTTACCAAATAGAGTCTTAACTAGAGGCATTGTCTTGTGGCCTTTTTAACTCACAATTGACTGGAGGTAGACATCATAGTTAGACATAAAATACAGCTCTGAGATAAATATGTACCAGTAAATATCTTTATAAATATTTTTTAAATTTGAGATTTTTTTTTTGAGTTGGGCACTATCTATTCACTCTAAATTTCTATTAAAAAAAACGCTTCATCTCAATTTATAAGAAAAAAAATTAATTCAGATTTATTAGAAAAACCAAAAATAATTTGTAATAAAACCTTTTGTCTTCGCCTTGAAATAAGTTTCAAGAAAATATAAAACAAATTTTATTAGTTATTGATTGTGTGAAAAAAGGGAGGGATGAGCGATGTAATGCAATTTGAATTCAATTTTATGAAAATAAGTAAAAAATAATTCTTGAAAATAATAAGTTGTTGGAAAACCTGATTAAATAAAATTTGGTATTTTTTACTTATAATTTGAGGGGAAAATGAGTATTTTTTGTTATTTTTAAAATTTCAAAAGATTTTGTAGGATTTACTGACTTTTAAGAATTTCTTTTAAAAGACTATTTACAATTTGAATTTTCATGGTTTAATAACACACATTTTTAAGATATCAAATTACTTTCAAGACTTAAAAAGAACATACTGATTTCTAGCAAAAATTCAGTTATAAAGAGTCACAACAAAATCATCACTATCTTCGATGGTCTAAGATGTATACTATAGTTAGGAAAATGCTATTTAGCAAGAATTTTTTGATGCAAGAAAGAGAAGAATAAATCCTCACCCTTGATTACATTCATAACCACCCATGTTTTCCACTAAAAAAGAAGATTAAATGACATCATCCTTTAAGATTTTGCCATGTGTTAATTCTTGCATTTCTTGTGTAAAAATTTCATGCTAAATAGCAATGCTCCTATAGTTATCTTTATCTTTATTTTTGTTCTTTTGTTATTTTTTTGTAACATACTTATGAAACAGCAAACAGCATTGTTTGCCTCCGAGATCAAAGACATAAACACGAACACAAGTAAAAGAAATTGAATTTAAATTTTATAGAAATGAGAGTAACACATATTGTAGTGTTAGAAATGTTAGAATAGGAAAATATTTATTAAAATATGCATAAGTTTTATTATATTTGTTGAGAAAATATCTCATTAGGTTAGTTTTATTTTAAGCCATATAATTTAGGGATTTAGTTTAATTTTAAATATATTCACTTGGTTATAAATATCAAGGTAGTATGATACTATTTCGTATGTAAATATTATATGTAAATATTCATTATCAATAATATTTTTATTTCTTATTATTTTTTTCTATTATTCCCCCTAAATTTCACAAATTCAACATGGTATCAGAGCCATGGTTTCCACCTTGAAACATAATTCCGCTGCAACTTCTTTCCGAGAAACATTAACTCTCGGTTATTCTTAACTTTACCTTTTTTTCTTCATATAAACTCTAACCGTCATTAGGATATCTTTTCTATTCTAACCTTATTTATGTTACCCTAACACCTTTCGTTTACGTGCCACTTTTACATGAATCCTTTAACTTTACCCACCGTTCAAGATTGATCGTTAGTCTCTCTTGTTCTTTGTTTTGGTGGTCTTAATTTCCCGTTTGTGATACTTGTAACACCCCGTTTTTCGAAAGCCAAAAAGGGCATTTTCAACTAACACTCAGAGTGCGCATAAAGGATTTTAAATGAACCGGCATTCAAATATACAAAAGAACTCATTACTAAAAGGTGCTTCGACAAGCAAAGTGTATTCCTGAATAATCACAATTCAAGTCTAAGTATCAAAACAAGTTAGAAATCCTATGCTAACCAAAAAGCACGGTGCACAAAACACACCGGCGCATAGTCTAACTATTCTAGGCTACAACTCCAACCGCTCACTGGGGCCTGGAACAGCCACCGTCGTCACCACGACCTAACCCATCATCTGGGTGGGATGAGCCCGCAAATGAAAGAAAGGGTCACCACAAAATACAAGTATGTATATATATAATCGGTGCGAAAGATGTACACATATCAAATTTCCACATACACAAGAGAAAGCTCTTAAACTCAAAAGTAGTTCCCACCAACGGGTATATATAAATAAATCACCAATCCTAATGCAGACTTCTACAATGGGTGTGACGACCGTCACTGGTTCGTCACATGCATGATTTTCCGGAAAATTAACCTCTCCTCGAAGAGTCGTGGGGTAGGCAAAGCCACACAGAAATATACGTACCCGCACTAAAAATGCCACACAAGGCAGGTGAAGTCACACAGACAAACACCAGGCGAAGTCACACAGACATACACCAACTCAATATAAATCCAGAGGGATTTGGCGAAGCCACACAGTCAAACGCCCGGTACGTAGGCAAAGTCACACAGACATACACCTAGGCACGCAACTATGAAATGCATGGCATATATTCTCTTTGGCATATACAGGATAGTCACACAGACAAAATCCCCGCGTAGTCCTATCCGACGCACGCATTCATATATGCTCATGCAAACAATCACATAGCCTAAAGCCTATGTACAAGCATCACAACATACATACATTTTCTCAATCATATGCAAATTGCACACATATTTATAACCACCTTCTCATCAACGAGAATACATAAGTACAAACATGCCAAAGCACACAGCAATTGCACACACAGCAAAACAAAGCATGTCGTAACCGTTTTAAAGACAGAAATAAAGTGGAGCCCTTACCTCGTCAAGCACTCAACTATCACACGATCGCGCAACACTTACTTGCTTCCTAAAACAAGCAAAGTATACCATCAAAACAATAACCAATCAATCCTTAATGAATTGAACTCTAAAACCCCAAAAACCAAAGGTTTTCTAAGGTAAAATCCCTCTTCCTGATACTATACCAAAAACCATCGTATTGATCAACCCCCATGTGTTATTTGTACTATTTTTAGGACCCAAAACAAAAGGTAAAAGTCTTAAATAATTTGAAATGCAAAATGGCCGTTTTCTTGCGTTATAAGTTACGTACTTTCCGAGTACCCGAAAAACTCGTTTCCAAACCCCGCCACTTCCATAAATTAATAAAAAGGGATTAGAAAGCTAAAAACCAAGTTTAGAAATCAGAATCCAAAATTTTAGGTCCCAGAGCTCGCCCTGGCGAGTTGGCAGCGAGTGGAGGCAGAGAGTACTGGTCTTACTCGCTCTGGAGCTCGCCCTGGCGTGTTGTCATGACCTGTGACACTCGCCCTGGCGAGTAACCACTCGCTCAGCGAGTTTCAACTGTCATGACAGCAAAAGACAGCAACTCACACCACCTTTTTCCACCCAAGCCTAGTTTGATTCTATTAGTTCCCAACACTTTTTCAAGGCACAAAAGCAAACCATTTTCATAAGCAAGCAATTCATTTTCCGAAAGCTTGTTGGTTGCTTCGAGTGCAAGTTATTTGATTTTCATTTCCAAAATCAAAACCAAATCCAAGCACAAGTTTTATTACGGGCCTTAACCGTCCGGTAATCATTTTCAAACATGTTTTCAAGGTAAAAAGTAACACCACATGTCACAATAGTTTTAAACCACTTTGACCCCAAAATACTACCCAAAAACACTTAGGAATATTTTCATAAACCACAAAATATTTTTCGTCGGATTTTTCTAAAACAACACCATACAACGCATTTCCCTTTTGCTCAAAGGTTCAAAGACAACTTTTCTTTTCAAAACCTTACAACATAACCTCATGAAATTGATCAATACATAACCAACTCAAAACCCTAACTTTTCTCATGAGATTCTCACAAACTCATGGAAAAATTGAAACAACAAAGCCTAGCATGCTTACTAAACTCTCATGAACAACTTTCATGAAACAAGAACTAGCAAGAACAACCTTTCTCACCAAACCCTCTTAAGAACATAAACCCAAAAATCTCACAACTCTAAAAATCTACCAACCTAGGAGATAAGAAGAGAGGGTTACCTTAAGAAAGTGATTCTCTACAACTTTCCTCAAAGCTTCCAAGCTTGAAATGGAGTGAAATGGTGAGGAATGGAAAATTTAGTGGAGGTTAGAAGAAAGTAATGGAGTCTACGTGAAAGAGAGAAAGAATGAGAGTGAAGTTTGTGATTTTCCTAAGACCATAAGTCACTAAACCTCCTTACTATGTTAAAGCCTCTTGATAGCCAATCCACCATTGGATCAAAGTCAAAAGTCCAAGCTTAAACCCTAGCCAATGGATCAATTTGCTTTATGAGAAATCACAAGATATCACCAACTCATCCATAACTAGTCTCGTATTCAGCTCTCGCGCGACGCGACGAACGTAAATCACAAAAACATAAAACCTACAGAAAGAACGTCTAACGTCTAACAATTCCAAAACTTATCGCCGAATCTTTTTCCGCGACTGTAATTTTCTTCTACACCTTAGAAAATTATTCTCAGAATATATCTCAACTCGTGCAGATATATAAAACTCCCATCCGAAACCTCACTCAAAACAGACGCAGTAAGATTTTCCATCCGCGGGTAAAATCCTACTCGTTTTTCCAAAAACAAGAATAATCCAAAACTCGTTATTCTGAAACCACAAATCACTTCTTATACAAGAAACAAGATCACAAGACAAAAGTCTGTACAATTACAGTGCACGAGCACAAAACAAACTCAATTACAGCAAAACTTAATAAGTTACACGATGTTTCATCACACGAACACATCGAAACCCTAATATTCCAAAAACCAACTATACAATGAAATCTTGGGTCTTACAATACTACCCCCCTAAAAGAAGTTTCGTCCTCGAAACTTAGACATCGTCAAACAAACTGGGGTATAATTCTTTCATCTTACTCTCGAGCTCCCAGGTGGTATCTCCCGTAGCTTCGTTCCATATTACCTTCACCAAAGGTATCTCTTTCGTTCTCAAACGTCTCATCTTCCTATCCGCAATCTTGATCGGCGGAACCTCAAATGACAAGTTATCCCTCAGCTGGATGTCATCTGGTGTGATCACATGTGATGGATCCGGTGTATATTTCCGCAATTGCGACACATGGAACACGTCATGAATCAAAGATAGTACCGGTGGCAACGCGATCCGGTATGCTACCTTCCCAATCCGTTCCAAAATCTGATAAGGCCCTATGAACTTCGGAGTCAACTTCTTCGCTTTCAAAGCCCTTCCAACGCCAGTTGTTGGTGTAACACGGAGAAATACGTGATCCCCCTCCTCAAACTCTAAAGGCCTCCGACGCCTATCCGCATAACTTTTCTGGCGATCTTGAGCAACCTTCATCATTGCCCTTATCTTTCGGACCTTGTCCGTCGTCTGTTGTACCATTTCCGGTCCTACTATCATACTTTCCCCATCTTGGTACCAACACAAAGGAGTCTGACATCTCCTCCCATACAAAGCCTCATATGGTGCCATTCCAATACTCGCGTGGAAACTGTTGTTGTATGTGAATTCTATCAAAGGTAACACATCATCCCAACTTCCACGATCGTCCAAAACACAAGCTCTCAACAAATCTTCCAAGGATTGATTTGTTCTCTCGGTCTGCCCATCTGTCTGAGGATGATAGGCGGAACTCAATCTCAGCTTCGTCCCCAACGCCTCATGCAAAGTCTTCCAAAAGTGTGAAGTAAACTTTGGATCTCGATCCGACACTATACTTGACGGAATCCCATGTAACCTCACAATCTCAGCAATGTAAACATCGGTCAACTTTGCTGCTGTATCCGTAGTCCTTACCGGTAGAAAATGAGCGGACTTAGTCAAACGATCCACTATTACCCAAATGGAATCATGCTTCCTCCTGGTCTTAGGTAACCCAGTGATGAAATCCATAGAAATGCTATCCCACTTCCACTCGGGGATGTCTAAAGACTGCAGCATCCCTGCTGGTCTCTGATGCTCAATCTTCGCCTTCTGACAAGTCAGACACGACGCCACAAACTCAGCCACATCCTTTTTCATACCTGGCCACCAGAAATCATGCCTCAGGTCTTGATACATCTTTGTTGCCCCGGGATGCATACTAAGCTTACTCTTGTGTGCCTCCCCTAGAATGATGTTTCTCAAGTCCATCGCATCGGGTACACACACCCTACCTTGACACCTCAAGATATTGTCCGATCCCACCTTGAAATCTCGGTTGGTTCCTCGAACAATCAAAGCTCTTTTCTCCACGAGAAACTTGTCATCTTGACAATTTGCAATGTCCTCCAACAAACCGCTTGAGATGGTAATCATACCCAGTCTCATATTCCCCAAAGCAAACTCTACCTCTAGGTGTAAGTCACGAAACTCTCTCAACAACTCTTGTTGACTAGCCATTTGTGCCGAACAAACCGACACACTCTTCCTACTCAAAGCATCGGCTACCACATTAGCCTTTCCAGGATGGTATTCTAACGTGAAATCAAAATCTTTCAAAGTTTCCATCCATCTCCTCTGCCTCATATTAAGCTCCTTCTGATCGAATAGATACTTAAGACTTTTATGGTCACTAAACACGACAAAAGTGCAACCATAAAGATGATGTCTCCAAATCTTCAATGCAAAAACAACGGCCGCAAGCTCTAAATCGTGCGTAGGATAATTCTTTTCATGCACTTTCAGTTGCCTTGACGCATAAGCCACTGCTCTCTTGTGTTGCATCAACACACAACCCAACCCTTGATGAGAAGCATCACAAAAAACCTCATACGGTTCCTCCGACTGTGGTAACATCACAACTGGTGAAGTCGTCAACCGTTCTTTCAACAACTGGAAACTCGACTCACACTTCTCTGTCCAAGCAAAAGGTTGATCTTTTCGCGTAAGTTGTGTCATCGGCGCCACAATCTTAGCGAATCCTTCTATAAACCTTCGGTAATAACCGGCCAAACCAACAAAACTCCTTACATCCGTCACTGTTTGAGGTTGTTTCCATGAAAGTACCGTATCAATCTTGGCTGGATCCACGGCTATTCCCTCTTTTGATATAACATGACCCAGGAAATTCACCTCTTCCAACCAAAAATCACACTTTGACGGGTTTGCATACAACTTTTTCTCCCTCAAAACTTGCAAAACCAAGCGAAGATGCTCTTCATGCTCCTCTTCACTCTTCGAGTACACCAAAATGTCATCAATGAACACCACCACAAACTTGTCCAAAAATGAATTGAATATCCGATTCATGTAAGCCATAAAGATAGCAGGTGCATTCGTCACTCCAAACGGCATCACTAAGAACTCATAATGCCCATAACGCGTCCTAAACGCCGTTATCTGAATATCCTCATCTCGTACCCTTATCTGGTGATAACCAGATTTCAAGTCAATCTTGGAAAACACTGAGGCTCCCCTCAACTGATCCATCAGATCATCAATACGCGGCAATGGATATCGGTTCTTGATAGTCACCTTATTAAGCTTCCGATAATCCACACACAGACGAGATTTACCATCCTTCTTTTTAACCAATAAGACCGGTGCTCCCCAAGGCGACACACTAGGCCTTATGAAACCCTTCTCTAACAAGTCCTCAATCTGACTTTTCAACTCTACCAACTCAGCTGGAGCCATCCGATAAGCTGATTCTGAAATCGGACCCGTACCCGGTTGCAAATCAATAAAGAATTCTACCTCTCTACACGGAGGAAAAGCTGGAATCTCCGATGGAAACACATCTTGGAAATCCTGAACCACACGAATTTCCTCAATTCGGATCTCTGACGTCACTTCTAAGCTAGCAAGTGAAACTATCTCCGGCTCTCCATTACACATAACCACAGAAAGCCGATTCGCAGACAAGTACCTTCTCACACCTGGCTCGGGAAAGAAAACCAATTTCCGAGCGCAGTCTAGAATCACATAATGATAAGACAACCAATCCATCCCGAGGATGATCTTGAGAGATAACAGCGGTAGACAAACCAAATTAACCAGAAAATCCCTATTCTGGATTACTACCAAACAATGCAAACATGCAGTATTCACTACCAAATCCTTAGCAGGAGTCAAAACATTCAAATCAAACGAAAGCACAGAAACATTCAAACTCAAACGATTTGCACATGCCAAAGATATGAATGAGTGGGTTGCCCCCGTGTCAATCAAAGCAGTTAAAGAATTACCTGCGATGTGACAGCTCTCGTGGATGGCATTGCTAGCCTGCCCACTCAGTTCAGTGCCCATACAGTAAGCACGTGCCTTTGCCGCAGGTCTGGCACCCTGTGAGCCTTGTGCCACATTTGCCGACGGCCCAGTCTTCGGGGCTCTGCAATCTCTAGCAAAGTGTCCCGGCTTCTTGCAATTGTAGCAGGTGTTTCCCACCTTCGGTTGCTTGCACTCATTAGAAAAAATGCCCCGCTTCTCCACAGTTGTAGCAAGCCCCCTTACTACCCTCTGATTTTCCCCGGGTTCCCTGATTCACCGATCGGCCCGGTCCTTTACTGTGCTGAGGACGGTTATAAGGCTTACTCCCTTGCCTCCCACTATTCTGGGTCGAACCACGATCATTGGTGCGACTTGGTCCTCCGGCATTAGAATTCCCTTGGCGGTTCACCCGCTTATTCTTCATGTCTTCCACCTCTTGGCACTTTTCAACCAAGACCTGGAATTGTCGAATACCCAATGGCACAACCGCATCCTGCAGTTCGTACCTCAGCCCATCTTGAAATCTACGGCACATATAAACCTCATCTATCCCATCCCTAAAGAAGCGGAAGAAACGGGATAGTGATTCAAACTTCTTGGCATATGCTTCAACATTCATGCCCGCTTGCCTCAGCCTCAGAAACTCTTCCCCATACCTGTCCCTAGCTGTCTCGGGGAAATATTTGGCCAAGAACCTCCTCTTGAAGTTCTCCCAACTTAACTCTTCATGAACATTCTCCATGATCAGTCGGGTGTTCCTCCACCAATACTCAGAACCCCCGAGTAACTGATAGGTAGCTAAGACCACCTTCTCTCCCTCTGGACAATGAATTGCCCCGAATATCCTCTCCACAGATTGGAGCCACAAATCAGCAGTTTCCGGACCTCCCTCCCCATTAAACTTTGGAGGAGTCTGGTGGTTGAAATTCGAAAGAAGTCTAGAACCAGCAGCGAGTATTTCCCTTTCGCGCTTTTCCAGATCTCTCTGCGCCTTAGCATGGCTCTGAGCAGTCACAGCCGCTGCCATTGTATGCATGGCATAAGCCATCTGATTCACATCCACATTGTCCGCCATAGGTACAGTAGGTGCCCTTCTTGGAGGCATTCTATTCTGCACAATACCAATTCTGATTAGATTCCTTATCCAAACATTTCAGAGTCTCAACAGAAAATCTCATCCAACGGCCACTAACACATAACCCGACACAGAACAACCACTAGAACTGACACTACTCTAGCTATGTTCTAACCGACTCTGAACTAACGACTCAAGTATACACTTTCCCTTTGAAGATTTAAAGCCGTGCTCTGATACCAAACTGTAACACCCCGTTTTTCGAAAGCCAAAAAGGGCATTATTTTTTTTTTCTTTTTCAACTAACACTCAGAGTGCGCATAAAGGATTTTAAATGAACCGGCATTCAAATATACAAAAGAACTCATTACTAAAAGGTGCTTCGACAAGCAAAGTGTATTCCTGAATAATTACAATTCAAGTCTAAGTATCAAAACAAGTTAGAAATCCTATGCTAACCAAAAAGCACGGTGCACAAAACACACCGGCGCATAGTCTAACTATTCTAGGCTACAGCTCCAACCGCTCACTGGGGCCTGGAACAGCCACCGTCGTCACCACGACCTAACCCATCATCTGGGTGGGATGAGCCCGCAAATGAAAGAAAGGGTCACCACAAAATACAAGTATGTATATATATAATCGGTGCGAAAGATGTACACATAGCAAATTTCCACATACACAAGAGAAAGCTCTTAAACTCAAAAGTAGTTCCCACCAACGGGTATATATAAATAAATCACCAATCCTAATGCAGACTTCTACAATGGGTGTGACGACCGTCACTGGTTCGTCACATGCATGATTTTCCGGAAAATTAACCTCTCCTCGAAGAGTCGTGGGGTAGGCAAAGCCACACAGAAATATACGTACCCGCACTAAAAATGCCACACAAGGCAGGTGAAGTCACACAGACAAACACCAGGCGAAGTCACACAGACATACACCAACTCAATATAAATCCAGAGGGATTTGGCGAAGCCACACAGTCAAACGCCCGGTACGTAGGCAAAGTCACACAGACATACACCTAGGCACGCAACTATGAAATGCATGGCATATATTCTCTTTGGCATATACAGGATAGTCACACAGACAAAATCCCCGCGTAGTCCTATCCGACGCACGCATTCATATATGCTCATGCAAACAATCACATAGCCTAAAGCCTATGTACAAGCATCACAACATACATACATTTTCTCAATCATATGCAAATTGCACACATATTTATAACCACCTTCTCATCAACGAGAATACATAAGTACAAACATGCCAAAGCACACAGCAATTGCACACACAGCAAAACAAAGCATGTCGTAACCGTTTTAAAGACAGAAATAAAGTGGAGCCCTTACCTCGTCAAGCACTCAACTATCACACGATCGCGCAACACTTACTTGCTTCCTAAAACAAGCAAAGTATACCATCAAAACAATAACCAATCAATCCTTAATGAATTGAACTCTAAAACCCCAAAAACCAAAGGTTTTCTATGGTAAAATCCCTCTTCCGGATACTATACCAAAAACCATCGTATTGATCAACCCCCATGTGTTATTTATACTATTTTTAGGACCCAAAACAAAATGTAAAAGTCTTAAATAATTTGAAATGCAAAATGGTCGTTTTCTTGCGTTATAAGTTACGTACTTTCCGAGTACCCGAAAAACTCGTTTCCAAACCCCGCCACTTCCATAAATTAATAAAAAGGGATTAGAAAGCTAAAAACCAAGTTTAGAAATCAGAATCCAAAATTTTAGGTCCCAGAGCTCGCCCTGGCGAGTTGGCAGCGAGTGGAGGCAGAGAGTACTGGTCTTACTCGCTCTGGAGCTCGCCCTGGCGTGTTGTCATGACCTGTGACACTCGCCCTGGCGAGTAACCACTCGCTCAGCGAGTTTCAACTGTCATGACAGCAAAAGACAGCAACTCACACCACCTTTTTCCACCCAAGCCTAGTTTGATTCTATTAGTTCCCAACACTTTTTCAAGGCACAAAAGCAAACCATTTTCATAAGCAAGCAATTCATTTTCCGAAAGCTTGTTGGTTGCTTCGAGTGCAAGTTATTTGATTTTCATTTCCAAAATCAAAACCAAATCCAAGCACAAGTTTTATTACGGGCCTTAACCGTCCGGTAATCATTTTCAAACATGTTTTCAAGGTAAAAAGTAACACCACATGTCACAATAGTTTTAAACCACTTTGACCCCAAAATACTACCCAAAAACACTTAGGAATATTTTCATAAACCACAAAATATTTTTCGTCGGATTTTTCTAAAACAACACCATACAACGCATTTCCCTTTTGCTCAAAGGTTCAAAGACAACTTTTCTTTTCAAAACCTTACAACATAACCTCATGAAATTGATCAATACATAACCAACTCAAAACCCTAACTTTTCTCATGAGATTCTCACAAACTCATGGAAAAATTGAAACAACAAAGCCTAGCATGCTTACTAAACTCTCATGAACAACTTTCATGAAACAAGAACTAGCAAGAACAACCTTTCTCACCAAACCCTCTTAAGAACATAAACCCAAAAATCTCACAACTCTAAAAATCTACCAACCTAGGAGATAAGAAGAGAGGGTTACCTTAAGAAAGTGATTCTCTACAACTTTCCTCAAAGCTTCCAAGCTTGAAATGGAGTGAAATGGTGAGGAATGGAAAATTTAGTGGAGGTTAGAAGAAAGTAATGGAGTCTACGTGAAAGAGAGAAAGAATGAGAGTGAAGTTTGTGATTTTCCTAAGACCATAAGTCACTAAACCTCCTTACTATGTCAAAGCCTCTTGATAGCCAATCCACCATTGGATCAAAGTCAAAAGTCCAAGCTTAAACCCTAGCCAATGGATCAATTTGCTTTATGAGAAATCACAAGATATCACCAACTCATCCATAACTAGTCTCGTATTCAGCTCTCGCGCGACGCGACGAACGTAAATCACAAAAACATAAAACCTACGGAAAGAACGTCTAACGTCTAACAATTCCAAAACTTATCGCCGAATCTTTTTCCGCGACTGTAATTTTCTTCTACACCTTAGAAAATTATTCTCAGAATATATCTCAACTCGTGCAGATATATAAAACTCCCATCCGAAACCTCACTCAAAACAGACGCAGTAAGATTTTCCATCCGCGGGTAAAATCCTACTCATTTTTCCAAAAACAAGAATAATCCAAAACTCGTTATTCTGAAACCACAAATCACTTCTTATACAAGAAACAAGATCACAAGACAAAAGTCTGTACAATTACAGTGCACGAGCACAAAACAAACTCAATTACAGCAAAACTTAATAAGTTACACGATGTTTCATCACACGAACACATCGAAACCCTAATATTCCAAAAACCAACTATACAATGAAATCTTGGGTCTTACAATACTTTAATTCGCGGTTCCCGTTTGTGATGCTTTAATCTGCGGGTACCGTTTGTGATGCTTTAATCCGCGGGCTTCCTGTTTGTGATGCTTTAATCCGCGGGCTTCCCGTTTGTGATGCTTTTATCTGCGGGCTTCCCGTTTGTGATGCTTTCATCCGCAGGTTCCCGTTTGTGATGCTTTAATCCGCGGGTATTTTTACATAATTTGATACGGATTCATTACTTCGGCCGCTGCTCTACTACTTCTTTGATTGCTGCACTTCGTTGGATATGCTATCAAAGGATTTAATTTATTTTCAGGGTTAATTTTGTAACAAGCTTAAAGCTTAGTAAGCTTTAGCTTGAGGGGGAGTGTTAGAATAGGAAAATATTTATTAAGATATGCATAAGTTTTATTATATTTGTTGAGAAAATATCTCATTAGGTTAGTTTTATTCTAAGCCATATAATTTAGGGATTTAGTTTAATTTTAAATATATTCACTTGGTTATAAATATCAAGGTAGTATGATACTATTTCGTATGTAAATATTATATGTAAATATTCATTATCAATAATATTTTTATTTCTTATTATTTTTTCCTATTCTTCCCCCTAAATTTCACAAATTCAACAAGAACTAATTGAGTTCTAAGCAATATCTCGTTCATTAGAGAGTCTATTTGGTGCGCGGAATATAGGAGAGATAATATGATAAAATTATCCTATCCTACTTTAAACCTTTGTTTGGTGCACCAATTAAAAAAGATAAATGTAACATGTTACTAATCATATCCTATTGACTCTTTGTTATTTCAATCCTTATTTTGGGCTGGGCTAGCAACCTGATAGGATTGTATTAACCTATCATGTATCGCAGTCAACTCCCCTCTTATCCTACTTCTCGCATGTCGCTTGTTCCGTGCCCGTTTGTGTGATTTGTCTTTTCTATTCTACTGAAGTATATAAATTGTAAAACTATATTTGTTGTAACTGGTTTTGTTATATAAGAACTTGTTAAAAAAAGAGTAAATCATAATTGGTGGTTACTTTTTTTGTTGGTAGTTTTATTGAAGGGCAAAATAAGAATAACGAAAAAGTCATCCCAAAAATTTGTATCTTTTTTATATATAGTTGGTTACTTTTTTTGTTGGTAGTTTTTTTAAGGGTAAGATAGGAATAATGAAAAAGCCATCCAAAAATTTTGTATCCTTTTTATATATAGTAATAGATACCAATATATAATTTATATCAATACTAGCCGCCGTGCCCGTTTGTGTGATCGATATTTTTTTTTTAGTGATCGATATTCTCTATTGTGTAAATATAAATAACTACCTAATCTCATTTTTTATTAGACTTAGTTACATCCTTTTTTGTTGTGGCTAGTTATTAAGAAGAAAAAAAAATTTATTATAAAAAACTGAAAACCTACTTTTATGTAGAAGTTGTGCTTAGTTATTAAGAAAAAAAAATATTATTTACTAAAAAAATTGAAAATCGATTTTTATGTGAAAGTTATTTTTTAAGGGTAAAATATGAATAATGAAAAAGCCACCCCAAAAATTTGTATCCCCTTTATATATTAGTATCTATACTAATATATAAAGGGGATACAAATTTTTGGGATGACTTTTTTATTATTCCAATTTTACCCTTAAAAAAAACTTCCACATAAAAATAGATTTTCAGTTTTTTTTAGTAAATAATTTTTTTTTCTTCTTAATAACTAAACACAACTTCACCATAAAAGTAGGTTTTCAGTTTTTTTATAGTAAAAAAAAAAAAACAAATCTTCTTAATAACTAACCACAAAAAAAAAAGGAGGTTACGTAGTTACTATCAATTAACAAAGTCCAATAAAAAAATAGATTAAGTAGTTATTTATATTTGCACAATACAGAATATCAATCACAAAAAAAAAATATCGATTATACAAACGGGCACGGGCAGCTAGTAGATATAAAGAGAATACCCTTTTGGTGCAGACTTTTCGTTATATATCTATTTTACCCTTTTAAAGTTGCCATTTTTTTTACGGTTTTCTTTTTTTTGCATAACTACTAGGTGCAACAAATAAAAAAGTTACGTAGTTAACAAAATTTATACCTGCGCGCTATATAAAAGGGGGAAAAATATACAAAGAGAATACTCTTTTGATGTAGACTTTTTGATATACCCTTTTATCCTAAAAACGTTTTTTTGACGGTTTTCTTTTCTTGCATAACTACTCGGTGCAACAAATAAGGAGGTTTACGTAGTTAACAAAATTTATAACTGCACGCTATATAAAAGGGGGAAAAAATAAGAATAAACAAAAAAAATAACCGCAAAAATAGAGGCGCTACATATATACAATATAATAGTTGATTTTCATGAATCAATTTTTTACTTTATTTTACTTTCTTCCTAGACCTTCTTCTTTCACCACACCACAAGTACATTCAACATATACATGAGTTCTTTTACAGTGGAAACTTGCATTTTTATGCAAACCAATTACTTGAACAACTTTTTTTTATTTTTTTTTATTTTATGAAAATTACTTGAAAAATTTATTACCGGTATTTTCAAACAATTGTATGCCTTAAATTGATTGTATTTTGTGTTTGGCAAAGTGCCTATGTGAGGCTTATGACTTATGTAATCGAATGAAATTAATTATTTTCAGGCCATCTTTAATATATATGGAACAATTATGGTAATTACTTCATTTGTTTCATGTACATTTCCATATTGTTATATGTGATATGCTTTCATATTAATTTGTCAGTAATTTTTATTTGTCTCATGTCCTTTCTTTTATGGTTGTATTTGACCTGACTTGTTTTTATATAAAAGTTATTTTATTACTAAAGTTGAATATAACAACTTTTGTAAAAAAGTAAAAACTATTTGTCAATTTCAATTTTCTTAAAGTTTAAAGTTACTTATAGGTTGCCGGCCCTAGTTTTTTAGGGAAAAAACTTTTTTGTCTTCAAGTTCTTTTTGTTCATTATAGAGGGGTGATTTTGTAGGGGTGAGCATCGGTCGGGTTCGGTCAGATTCGGGCCGAAAATCGTAAACCCGACAAAAACCGCAGCCTCTTAATTTGGACCCAATTTCGACCGTCTACATCTTCGATTTGTTCGGGTTCGGGTCATACGGGTGACGGGTGTAGCGGGTCGGTTTTAACGGGTTACATTGAAACTTTGTTGTTACATCTAAAATTTCATTGATAAAAAAAATTATTCTTCAAATAGTTCAATATTTCGTACACACTGCAACAAATGATACAATAAAAATGATGAGATGCAATTATTTTGTTTCAAATTTGTTAATCCAACGACAATAATAGATAGTAGATGAGAAGTAAAAATTAATATAAATGTAGAATATTATCTTTCACATCTTCTTTATCAACCTATTACAAGCATAAACTTGTAAAATATAACATTTTTCTTCTCTATCAAAGATAGACAAAATTAACAAAGCGAAGAGTATAAGAGATTAAGAGGTGCTCAAAACTAAAAAAAAATAATTAATTTATATTTTAGTAATTGTTCGGTCGGTTTCGGTTATGAAGAGATAAATTTTAGAGACCCGCACCCGCCCGTATACAACCGTTCATGACCGATTTTTCACAATTGTTGACCCGAGACCCGACCCGCACCCGACCGAGTGCTTCCATATGTTGGCGGTTATATCTGTTTCGAGTCGGGTTGCGGGTTCGTGCTCACCTCTATGATTTTGGGTCATTTTTGGCCTAAAATCACCCCCTGTACACCTTTTTTTCTCTTCTTTTAATATAAATAAGTGATTTCACATAGATTAAGTTTTCCTTTGGTGTTTTTTTTTTTTTTTTTTTTCTTTTTCTGATTTCGTCGTCTAAGTGCGGCGTTGTGTTGGTCGTCGTCTTGTGCGGCGTTTTTTCATTTCCTGTATTGTTACGGTGTTCATTTGATTCTTCCCAAGAGATTATCTTCAGTCAATTACAAATTCAATCAATGATTTGGGCATCAACGTTGTAGATCTGGAAACATGGATATTCCGGTGATTTTAATTTTATCATATTATTTGTAGTTGGCATTTTGTCGTTGTATGCTATTAACTCAGATGCTGTGAGTTTGTTCGTAGGTTCATCCTTTACGTTTTTAGCGAAGTTGAATATGTGGTTGTATTTGATGTATCTATCGATTTAAATGAATGAATATCATTTTGTTTGTGTAAAAAAAAGTTCGTCTTTTCCGTTAATTTTGAGTAAATTTTGTCTAATTTTCTGTTAATTTTCTCTAAAACTTTCACGTGGTATTCTCTTAAGTTGTCCATATATGCAAATATGTTAACACCTTAGAAGATTTAGACTGAAGTTTATTTATAAAAATTAACTTAAAACGTTTGAAGCATAAGTGACCAAATTAATATATAAAATGAGAAAATTATACTCACCTCCTCTAAAGTTTGGCTAAATGGATCAATAACTACCCATATTTATTTCCCTTATTATGGCACGGACTCCCTGAAGGTGTGAAAAACACAAGAAGGGGGGGGGGGGGGGGGGAGGTTGAATTGTGTTTTGGGTAGTTTGATAAATTCTTCTAAGTTATAAAAACTTATCAGAGATTGCAGCGGTTTAAAAACAAAATACAATCAAACAGAACTTGAAGGTAAGAGAGAAAGAGAGAAAGATAGAGACATAGATTTTATACTGGTTCCTCTCACAAACCGAGAGTACGTCCAGTCCCCTTGCACTTCCAAGGAAGTTCACTATAATCAAACAAGATTACAAATGCTCAAGCACGCAGGCAAGAGACTTCCAATGCTCAAGTAACACTTACAAGAGACTTCCTTTGCTCAAGCATACAAGCAAGAGACTTCAAACAACTTTACAATAAAACAGAGTATATGAACACTGATATACAAATCAATGTTCAAAAGAATAAGTAAAATACAACTCAATGACAAGACTTAACTTAGAATCCAAACAATAGAAATCTAAGGTTCAACAATTGTATGAATCAGAAGCTGAAGCTTGAGTCTTGGATATTCAAATGAGTTCAAGTTGTATTCAAGTTGTTTTTGTGCACAAGATGATTTTTGCAGAGTAACGGCTCTTTCAAAATTGTTCAATGTTGTTGTACACAAAAACTTCACTACCACTCCTATTTATAGATGAGGAGAGAGCGTCTTGAATTTGAATCCATTGCAGGAGATTGCGCCAGCTGGTGATTGTACGATTTTGAACCATATCCGGTAACCTTTGTGTACGACCAAACTTGGTAATGAAGATTCGTCCATTTGAGGTAAAAGGTTCGTACAATAGTACTAACATTACTATTCTGTGGATAAGGTTGATTCTCCAGCTTTTGGGTTGTCAGAGAATGACGAAAGATTAATCATTGTAACAGAGAATGTTCTTCTGACAAAACGGCCTTCACTGCAACTATCAGAACCTGATGTAATTAAACACAGCTTCTGATGATGTAGCCCCTGAAATGTAGCTTCTGACGAGACTTGATATAGTATCTTCTGATAGGCATGTTCTGGTCAAAATTTGCTTCCCATTTCAGAGCCTCCAGTGTACTCAAAGTGAATATAAAATTTTAGCTTATATATCTGCACACTAGAGTAGATAATTAGTATACCCTATTGTATATTAATACCTTTGTTATCATCAAAACTTAATTGAGTCATGTCAGAACCTCTTTTGTTCCAACAATCTCCCCCTTTTTGATTGATGACAAACCAAGTATTAATTTACAATGGTTGTTGATTAATTACATCATGCTTCTCTCAGGTTTATGAGTTTTGCAAGCTCCCCCTGAGTTCAACAATGATTAATTCAATCAGTTTAAAAATTTTATTTGAATTTTGAACTAAGCTTATACACTTGACTCTCAGAGGCTAGGTTTGCAAGCTCTCCCCCTAAGTCTGATACTTATAAAAGAAAATTGCACTCTTCTCTTATATGTATCATGTATAATAAGTTCAGATTTCAAATAGAATTTCCCTTAATAATATAATCTGAACAACAAAATGATAAAATAAAATTTGGTATTTTGGCTTCAGGTTTAACGTTCCACAAATTAATATACTCTTACTCCCCCTTTTGTCATTAAACACAAAGATAAACTGACAGGAATTAAATGACAAGTTTTAAAAAAATGGTCAAATGAGAGTTTCAAGACAGTCAAAGTTTGAGAAAACAGTTACAACCAAATCAATTAAATGACTTGTAGTAAAATCACAAACTTGTCTGTTTTGAAATCCTATATAAAGACCACAACCTTTGTCATTTCACTCAACACTTCCATTTCAGGTTGAAAAACAACGATGGATAAGGATAGAAGAGTGATCAAAAGTAAGAAGACACAGGAGAAGAAGAAGAAGAAGAAGGTGAAGATTCAACAAGACTCAGAGTCTAAGAAGAAACCTCAGAGTCAACTATCAAACAAGATCTAAGACCAAACAACAAGAGTCCTCATCTGAATCAGAGTCTGAATGGGTCTCTGATTGGAAAGAATTCTTGAGTACATATGTTCCTCCTAGGGAAGAATACCCTTCTTCTCCCTCTGATTCTAATAAGCTAGATTTAGAACTAGTTGTTTCTGATGTAGAATCCAAGTGAAAAGGTGGATAAGAACTTATGTAATCAACAATTATTAATTGAATAAAAACTCTTTATTTAGTTTTGGAATCTATGTTTTGATATTTGTCTCAAAAACATTTGTGAAAGTATAAATAACATAAAATAGATAAAAACAGCATAAATAACCACACATAAATGAGTACTTCATAACAAAATATAACATGTTCATACATAACACACAACAGATTCTGAATAACAAAGTACAAAACAAAAAAACAGAAAATAAAGTGCAAGAATCCTAGGGTTGAGGTTGAGGGGGTAATCTGTCATTAATGCTCTTCAGAGTCTCAAGGATAGCTGATAGGATGCCAGAGTGTTCATCAACCTTTTGCTTCAACTTATCTTGATCTTCTCTCATAAACAAAGCAAACTCTGGTGCATTAGTAGCTAAGCGTTCAAGTCTTTCCTGTTCAGCAGCAATTCTTGCCTCTTCTGCTAACCTTGCTTGTTCTCTAGCCAGAGCCTCTAACCTCTCTTTCTCAAGTCTTTCTTCTTCCAATCTCTTCCTCTCACGCTCTTCAGCTTCTTTCCTTTCCTGTTCTGCCTTGATTCTAGCCATCTCATTACGAAATTCCAAATCCTTCTTGTAGGAAACTCTGATTGCCCTTATCATATTTTGCAGTCCAACTTCCATAGCCTCACATTCCTTATCAATCTCAGCTGTCTCAATAGATCTAGTAGGAATAGCATTTTGGATTCTCCTAATATTCTTGTCAACAGCTTTTAGCATTTTAGAGATATCCTCTTTGGTTTCATCCATTGGTTCATTTAAGATCCTAGAGGGTAAGAAAGGAGGGACAAAGATGCAATCATTTGACAGATCCTGCATCAGGGTATCAGGGTTGGTGATGTGATTTGGAGGTGGTTGTTGGTTGGTCACCAATTGTTGGTTGGTAGCTCTTCAGTAACAGTGTTGTCCACCACAGGTTGTGGGGATTTCTCAACATTGATTATTGGAGAGTTTTCCTTATGAGAAACCTCAGAGTCTGGATTGATGATATCATTTGGTCCAGGTGATTTTGGAGAATCTGAGGTGGGCATTGTTTGTTCAGAGGTTGGTGGAGGTAATGGAGGATTGTTTTGGTTATTTTCTGGTGGTTGTGTTTGTGGTTTGTTGTTATCATTCTCTGGGTTAGGTGTTGGTGGTTTGTCTTGGTTATTCTCTGGTTGAATATCTTCAGAGTCTGGTGTAGGTTCCAGAATTGAGATGTCTTTGTTTGCAAGGGATTTTTGAGGAGGTGGGGAGGGTGTGCGATCAGAATCTTCAGTTACATCCACAAAGTGAATGCCTGGTGCAGTACTTGTGGTAGCTTGTGCATCAGCTGATCCATATAGAGTCTGTTGAGCCAGCAAATTGTGAGGATCATTCCTCTGAGGAAGTTTGGAGTGCATATCATCAAAAGCTGATGCATCAATTCCACAATCATAACCATCTTTTAGTAATTCTTCCTTCTGCTTCAGAGCCTCAACCTTTGCAACAGCATCATCCAAATCAGCTTGTTCCTTCTCTTCATCAGTTGCTTCTAACAGCAATTTCCTTTGCTTTCTTACCGTCCTTGGTCCAGTACTCTTTGTAGTTTTAGCAACCTTTTTGCCTTCAGGAACTGCAGGACTCTTAACAGCTTTTCTTTTTCCAATGATTTTGGTTGGTTGAGCCAGAAGCCTTGCTTGCCTTACCGTCAGATCTTCAGTCTCTCCACTTCCAACCTCAGCTCCTAAGCTCTTCAAAAATCCAGCATGTGCTTCAGCTATACTCCTAGCACCTCTATCACTCACATGTACGAGCATACATTCAGTGTTTTAAAAACCGGACCGGTCATCGAACCGGTGAGAGTGCTGGTTTACTGGTTTACTGGTCGAACCACTTGGTCACTGGTCGAACCGCTTGACTAACCCGGATGACTCAGTCAATATAAAAAATAATTATATGTATTAAATTGGATTGAAATAGTGATTATGCATCTATTTATTTTAATTTTTTAAAAAAATTATAGCATATATATTCTAATTGTAAATATAATAAATTAGAATAATTATGAAAACAATAAATAAAATTTAAATTCCATAAAGAAAATGAAAAAAAATCAAATGTGTTTTTGAAACAAATCAAAACTTGTGAGAAATCCTATTTTCATATAAAAATAGTAGTAATATATTGAATTAAAAGTAAAAATAAGCACAAATGAATAGTTTAGCATAGTGGGGATTTGGATCCTCTCCAATTTTTCCCTCTTATGTTGGTCATGTGATAGATCTTAACCATTCATTTATCTATTTTCTCTCTCTTCTTAAGTATTTTTTTATTCTTTGTAATTTAACAACCATTGGATTAAGAAAAGGAGAGAAAACATTGGAGAGAAAATTGGAGAGGATCCAAATCCAGCATAGTGGTAGCATGCCTCTCTTTTTGAACATGTAAAACCTTCTTTAAAAAAATGCATGCATGTTATGTTACTAAAAAAAACGCACATTTTAATAAATAAAAAATAATTAAGCACACATTTAAAAACACAAATTTAAAAACGCACCTTTTGATATTAAAAAAAAAAACACAAATTTCCAAAAAAAAAAATAAAAATTCAGGCTTGCACATTAAACCGGCCAGTTTAAAAAACAGAACCGGGCTCTTGATGCCAATTGAAGGTGTGAAAAACACAAGAGGGGGGGGGGTTGAATTGTGTTTTGGGTAGTTTGATAAATTATTCTAAGTTATAAAAACTTATCAGAGATTGCAGCGATTTAAAAACAAAACACAATCAAACTGAACTTGAAGGTAAGAGAGAAAGAGAGAAAGATAGAGACAGAGATTTTATACTGGTTCCTCTCACAAACCGAGAGTACGTCCGGTTCCCTTGCACTTCCAAGGGAGTTCACTATAATCAAACAAGATTACAAATGCTCAAGCACGCAGGCAAGAGACTTCCAATGCTCAAGTAACACTTACAAGAGACTTCCTTTGCTCAAGCACACAAGCAAGAGACTTCAAACAACTTTACAATAAAACAGAGTATATGAACACTGATATACAAATCAATGTTCAAAAGAATAAGTAAAATACAACTCAATGACAAGACTTAACTTAGAATCCTAACAATAGAAATCTAAGGTTCAACAACTGTATGAATCAGAAGCTGAAGCTTGAGTCTTGGATATTCAAATGAGTTCAAGTTGTATTCAAGTTGTTTTTGTGCACAGGATGATTTTTGCAGAGTAACAACTCTTTCAAAATTGTTCAATGTTGTTGTACACAAAAACTTCACTACCACTCCTATTTATAGATGAGGAGGGAGCGTCTTGAATTTGAATCCATTGCAGGAGATTACGCCAGCTGGTGATTGTACGATTTTGAACCATATCCGGTAACCTTTATGTACGACCAAACTTGGTAACGAAGATTCGTCCATTTGAGGTAAAAGGTTCGTACAATAGTACTAACGTTACTATTCTGTGGATAAGGTTGATTCTCCAGCTTTTGGGTTTTCAGAGAATGACGAAAGATTAATCATTGTAACAGAGAATGTTCTTCTGACAAAACGGCCTTCACTGCAACTATCAGAACCTGATGTAATTAAACACAGCTTCTGATGATGTAGCCTCTGAAATGTAGCTTCTGACGAGACTTGATATAGTATCTTCTGATAGGCATGTTCTGGTCAAAATTTGCTTCCCATTTCAGAGCCTCCAGTGTACTCAAAGTGAATATAAAATTTTAGCCTATATATCTGCACATTAGAGTAGATAATTAGTATACCCTATTGTATATTAATATCTTTGTTATCATCAAAACTTAATTGAGTCATGTCAGAACCTCTTTTGTTCCAACACCCCCCTCCACCATTAACTCTCTCTCTCTCTCTCTCTCTCTCTCTCTCATTAACCTCTCATTACTTAACCATTAAACCATCTATTACGCGTTGTTAACAAGAAATCTACAATCATACCATCACTAATGAGCACTGTTCCTTCATGTCTCATTCTTTCTTTCTTTTTTTTCTTTTCAAATCCCTAATTGAGATGGAGTGGCGTGGATGAGAAGTATTGATTTTTTTTTTCTTTTCAATTTTATATTATTTTATCCCCTTTATAGACACAAGTGTTGAAGAAAATATAGTGTAAAAATAAAGTGTTGAAGGAAACACTGCAACTTGTCTCTAAAATGGTGTACTCCTATAATTTTATTTACAAGTTGTTTGTTTGATTGTCTCACCCAAAACAAGTTACATTTTTAATAGTGAAATAAATTAAAATTTTATTGTGAAATTTGAGGCAAAGACAAGTAGCTGATGTGAAGATGAAGTAAATAGTGAAATAAATTAGACTGATATGTACATTGTAGTTTCCACAATTTTGGTTCTCTTGTATCAAAAGTTATGTAATGAATGGTTGTACTTTCAATTTGCATATATTATTAACTAATGAAATGAGTATTCAAGTTGCAATTGTATTGTTTATTGATTATTGATTAAAAAAGGAACAAAATTTGATCTGGCACAACAACCAATACAAATCAAAGGCAATTGACTCAAAAAAGTTTAACAAAAAAATTTGGCAATATATCACGGTGTCAGTGTCCTATATTTTTTACATTATCAGTATCGGAGTGTCCGTGTCGTGTCGCAGTGTCCGTGTCAGAGTCCGGGCTTTATAGCCTAAAAGCAATATACTATTAGTCCAAATGTGATTGAAAATAAAAAATTGAAAGTGTGAAACATAAACATGAACCAGAAAAGTTATAAAACCAGTAAACACAAACCACTATATGTGTATAACCTAGTAAATCTTTCCCTTTGTGAATTAAAATTTGTCAAAAAATATACTTCCCCACCCCCCCTCATCAGAATGTACATGAACAGCCATACTCCTAGAACAAGTTGCATTTACACCAGAACTTGGTTTTCTACGTCTCACTTGGCCGACCAGGTAGCCTCCTCAATATTGGAGGATCAATTTGTCCATAACAACCTCTATTTTTTGTATCTAATTCAGGCACGGGATGGATAATCTCAGTATAACATAAACAATAGGCTTTAGTAGTATAAGATGTGTCAAAAAAATTCTCTACATTGGCCCTTCTGTATGCAATGCATGCACATGCATGCTTGCACGGTAAACCGGATACCCTCCAATAATCACAACCACATGTCCTGGTCCTCAAGTTCACTGCAAAGGTAGTAAATTCATCTCTCACCTCAAATTCATCATCACCTGCATATGTCACTCCACACATTCTTTCATCTTTGTATTAAAAAAATTATGCAAGTGGATATTAAAATAATTATTAAGGGAACAAAGGATAAAATAATTATTAAGGGAACAAAAATAAAAAGCTAAAAAAACAAAAAATTAAAGACATAAGGAATATTAAAAGTTTACTATTCTCTTCACCATATTTATTTAACATTAAATTATGCAAGTGGAAATTTACAACACTAAATAATTATACTTCTCTTTTATTTGTCATTTTTTGACATGATAGGTATTTAAATATGACTTTTAAAATGACAACAATTCAAGATAAAATTAATGAAAATTATGACCTAGAAAGCAAATATTTTGTGTTCTTTATTTCTAATTAAATATACCTACAAAATAATCATTCAAAAATACAAATTTTATAAACAGTAGAGGTCATAATTGAGTGCATGATAATTTTTTAAAGATTAAAAATTAAATAAAAATTAAGTAAAGACTAAGTTTAAAATGTCACTATCTTGTAGAGACAAAAAACATATTTAACTCTCTTTTTTTGTCTATAATTAGCCCAATGGCTAGAAATTTCATTTTAAAGATGAATAAGTGGAGTGTCTGAGGTTCGAACGTCATCTCCTACATAATATATGTGATATATCAACCAACTAAGTTAAGTTCACAGAAACAAAACATATTCAACTATATATATAAAGTTAGAAAATTTTGGTGTGGCCATGGCCACACTTGGCCTACATATAGGTTTGTCCCTGTCTATATGTGACTTAATTTATTAATTTTCCAAAAGTTAGCTATTCATAAAAAAATATTGATTCTTCAATTCCCGCAACTGTGATTGGAAGTGGGCTGAAACCACTTGATGTCAGAACTGACCTTTGAACCAGATTAAAATAGTGGTGAAAGCAAAAAAAAATATCGATTCAAAAAAATAAAAATAAAAGAAATATATAAAAATTAGAATATAACCTTTTTTATATTGAGTAAAATCTCTCTATATGACTATGTTTTGAATGACACAATGTAAGAATGATAAGTTTCTTTTGGTACCGTAAAAAATAATTTATTCTATTAGCAAATTTACATAATTCATGTTGCTATCATTTGTCTTTTTTCGAGGTGTTACTTTATTTATGGTGTTGACCAATGCACGTAAATTACAATTTTTATTTTGGGGGAAACTATAAATACACAAATTAATTTAAATAAAAATCAAATTTATAATAAACCGCTATTTACAATTTATACACGTTAGCACAATAAAAAAAACGCGGATCACACGAATGGCCACTAGTTGGTATTATTTTATTACCTATTATCATATATAAATCCATCTGTTAGTTTTTTAAAAAAACTTTCTATCATAACATGTTAATTTGCTTCTTATTGTCTACTATGATTGTTATCATTTTAATGACTATTATCATATATGTAAGTTTAAGAGTGCAACCTAAGAGGGAGGAGGTGAATTAGGTTCTATAATTTTTTTCGGTTATTTTAGAGATGTTATTGTAATTACTATTTTTCCGGAAAGTTTATGATGAATGTATGAACAATATGGAGAAAAATAAAAAAGTGTAGGGAAGAGAAGAAGAACACAAAGGATTTATACTGGTTCCCCTTCTAACCTAAGGGTACATCCAGTCCCTTCACTCCTTGAAGGATTTCACTATGACCTTTACAAAGTGAAACAAGAGAACAATCTTCTCTTTTTCACTCTCTTGCTTCCAACAATCCTGGACAGCAAGGTGATTCCTCTTCAAAGTGAAACAAGAGAACAATCCTCTCTTTTTCACTCTCTTGCTTCCAACAATCCTGGACAGCAAGGTATTCACAATAAACTGAATTTTATACAAGAGTTTGAATACAAGAGAATTTTGATACAACAAAATTCTAACAATTTGTTTTCACTTTCAATATAACAATAATTCAGAATAATAAACTCTAAGTGCTCATGAAACTTTTGTTTGATATGAAATTATGCAGGAAAGTTTCAAAGAGTTTTATGAAAGATTGTGCAAAGAATTGTTGTTAGAAAGTTTATGAAAGTGATTGAATGTTTTTTGAGAAAATTCTGATCAATATTTATAGATTATATGATACCTCTTGGAGTATAAAATTGCAATGATTTGGAAGAGGTATAATAATGAAAAGGTGTAAAAAGAATCAGAATTTTAAAATTCAAGCATATGTAAATCGATTTCCATTACTAGGTAATTAATCGATTTCCCTTCCCCTTTTTAACGTTACAAAATTTGCAAAATTACGCAGGGTAAATCGATTTACCTGTTAAAAATTCAGCAATAGATAGTGCTGGTAAATCGATTTACCTGTTGAGGTAAATCTGTTTACATGCTTGAAAAACAACATTCTACTGCTTGAAAAACAACATTCTGGAAACGTTAAAAACTTGAAAAAAATATGTTAAAAACCTTTCTGGATGAGAATCATGCAACATTATTATAGTAACTTTAGAAAGGTTTAGATGAAAGTTTATGAGCACCCAAATGTTATAATAATGAATTGCATATTGTACCTATAGATTATTCCTCATAACTTGATCAACATCTTCTTGTGATAATTTGGATTTCTTCAACATTGAGAACTTGAGCATAATCAATCTTTTTCTTCTTTTCACATATTTGTCTTCATCAAAATCACTTCAATCTAGAAGCTTGTCTTCAGAATATATAAACTCATTGATTTGCTTGTATTGTTTTACAATTATATGAAATTATCTTACAATGATAATTTTGTCATTACTTGTTTTATTTTATGTTAATTAAAAATATATAATTATATCTTTATAAAAAATGTATTTGTTTTACAAGAATAATTTTTTTGAATTAAATAAATATGTATTTTTTTCATGTCAATATCAAGTATGCACCAAACAAAAATTAGGATAAAATAATGATAATGACACGATATGTTTATCCTGTTAATATCCTATCATATTCGTATCCAGCTTTTTATTATATCATTTCTTTATCTTATCTTGTACATCAAACATGAGCTTTAATGATAACAAACACTTAAGATAACAAAATGAACCATTTAAGAGAGAGAGAGAGAGAGAGAGAGAGAGAGATAGAGAGAGAGAGAGAGAGATAGAGAGAGAGAGAGAGAGAGAGAGAGAGAGAGAGTATGTTGTAAGTTTATTGTGATTGAAATAAAACGTATAGAAAGAAGTCATTGTAGCAACAACTAGGACTAGGAATTATGATTGTTTTTCATTTGTCAAAAACATGTGTTAAATTACGAACATATGTAGTAGTGATAGAAGCATTGGACTCCAAGATAAATGTATTCGGCTCTATAAATTGGCAAAAAAAGGTATTGGCCCTATTCTAAAAAATGGATTAAAAATAAGCAGTGAGCCTGTAAAAATATTGTAAAAGTTGGTATTTCTTGTAATATCTTTTAAAAAAAAGATATTTATTTATCATCAGGTTTATTTAGATCAATAACAATTGAACCGATTAAATATGACCGAAAGGTCTCACCGATTTGATCTCCGGTCTAATTTTTGAAACATTGTGGTAATATTATATAATAAAATAAATCTTTGACCAAAAAATAATGTAATAATATGATAAATTAATCAAGTGTTTCTCACACATTGGGTCATTTTCTTCCAAAAAACGAACACATTGGGTCGTGCAGGTGTAGAACATCCATTTTCATTAGCACCACGACTTTAGGTTTTAATCGTATAATTGTCGATCTCATGAATACCTAGCCGCCGAAGTTGCGGCATCGCCATCAATCCAATTTGTTGCAGTTCCTTGACGAGCTTGTCTTATTCGATGAAATTGTCTCTGAAATCCTATTATGGCTTAAGATCAAATTACTGATGCAGATGAAGTGCGTGAATAATTCTTGGAAAACCCTTATATCTGATCCACCATTCATCAAAATACACCTTAATCGATCTTCACGAAACCAATCTTCACAAAACCCATGGGTTGGGTTTGGTGAAGATTGGTTTGTGAAGATCGATTATGGTGTATTTTGATGAAGGTGGGATCAAAGATAAGGATTTTCCAAAAGTTACTCATGCCTTTCATCTGCATCAAATATTTGAGAATAAGCCATAATGAGATTTCAGTTATAACTTCATCGAGGGGGATGAGTTTGCCAGGGAGCTACGACATAATGAATTGACGACGACGTGACTTTGGTGTCTAAGTATTCATGAGACCGACACTTAACCATAACCTAATACACTGGTATTGATGAAAATAGATGCTTTGCGACTGCACAACTCATGTTGGTTTTTATAGGGAAAGCGACCCAATGCGCATACTGTTTTGGTCAAAGATTTATCGCAATAATGCTTTAGTCAAAGATTTATCATATTATACTAGTATTGTTTTGGTCCAAGATTTATATATATTATTTGGTCAAAGATTTATACAATACTAATTTTAATAAAAAAGTAAAAAAAAAAACAAACTTTTGTTTGTTTACGAAAACTCATACACAACCGTTAGATCTTGTAATACCCCATTTCCGACGCTCAAGAAAGAGGTGTCACATTCAAAAATAAACAAAATGTTACTCGTATTTTAATATTGTCCTTAGTATTCTTTTAGTCATATTTTATTCTATGTATTTTTTTTATTAATAGAAAACTTTGCTTAAAATTTATATAGATTTTCAAATAACAATTAAATGTTCAATATAATTAGATGTTTCATTTAGGTTTCATGATCTAATCATGACACTTTATACTCTACTACTCAAGTTTCAAACAAAATTAATTATTATAGTAACCATGTGTATTGAGAGTCCCTGTAAGTAAGCAACAATATATAATCTCATAGTATTCTTACTAATGAACTCTCATATCTACTTACTGACTTAGAGCTCATCAATTCATTACCATAATATAAACAACTGATATATTCCATTGTTACTTTGCATCGGTGGAGTATTAACGCTTACACATAATTAAGCACGAGGCTTATAGTCCTAACAAATATTTTACAAGAGTTCATAAACTTCACGAGACTTATTTAAAACATGCTAGTTACGATCTAAGTTAACTATACTAGATCACTTCGGTTAGCTTATCACAAAATAGAGTTTTAAGAATACTGTTAAACAAAACAACTAGTTTGCATTCTTAAAACTCTACTCCACGTTGGAATGGTCGCGCCAATTAGTGGTCGTTTGGACGAAATTCTCCTTCTTCCCAGTAGCTATTCGGGTCTTCTTCTGGGTCTTCCTCTTCCTCAAATGAGAAGTTCATCTCCGCTTCGTTTTCAGCCACCATTTCAGCTTGATCGATTTGCACCTCATTTTGTGAAATCAAGAGCTCCTGATGAGGTACATTAACATTCACAATAGGATTTGCTCTCACTTGTCCCGGTGGAGCGTTATTAACATATTCTAGAAGTGATAAACGTAGCCTATTCATTGGTAAAACCTGCTATAGCCTCTCGCGGATAATCACCACACCATACTCGGTCGTACAACTAGTAAGTCTAATAAAAACTAAACGATTATTATCACGATTGATTTCCCATCCGTCATGATTCGGATCTTCGAAGAAGTCCATTTTGCGGACTCCAGAATGAACCAATTGTCCTCTGGGCATCATCTGTACAATACTCGAAATACATACAAGAAACACAAATAACAAGAACAAACAAAGATAGGGTGAATTACTAGTACAAGTTTAATACCAATTTTAGCATAAGAAAAAGACATATTAAAAGTACACATGCTTAGCATAATAATTTAAGTATAAATAGATTTATCTTTCACTTACCAATTTATTGATAATCAAAATAATTAGAGATTCATAAGTTATAGCCAAGAAAGTAACAGATTCTCATCTTTTCTCATCTTTCTTTAATAGATTATCTTATGAAAATTATTGGACTTTCTTAGACACATGCATGAACTTTCCTATATATTTACATATATATATATATATATATATATATTTTCTCTCTCTTTTTCTTTTCTTCTCCTTACAAAAATCTTATTTTTGGTGAAGATCTGATGTTGATCATTTTGTGACCTTGTTAGACTTTGTTTAACTTGATCACAATATATTTCATATCTTTTTTATCATGCTTTACTACTAATCATTATCTTTAAGTCATGGCAAGAACAAGAATACAGGAACTCGAGGAATACATCGAAGAATGCAGTGACCTCATAACAATAGACACCTTCAAAGAAATCGCTCAAAAGGAGTTTGAGGCACAACAAGGTGAATCAATGCGATGGAACCAAAAAGAATGTTATGAGATTCTTGCACTCATCATCAAAGCTAGCAAAGCCCATGAGGAACCCATAGACGGAGCCCTGGACTACTTCAGCGATTTCATCCATAAGTCGAGAAGACACACAAAAGCCTCGACAAAAGCGGGATGACCCCAGAAGTCTTCCAATACCTTGTTCTATTGGGGAGGTGGGTATTAAAGGAGCACTATGTGATATGGATTCTAACATGAATTTAATGACTTTCTCTCTTGCAACCACAGGGTACGTTGCACCAGATTGATTTAGGAGTGCACCGATCACTGCTAAGGTTGATGCTTATAGCTTTGGTGTATTGTTATTTGAGATTATTTTTTGCAGGAAGAATGTTGAGGGTGATAATGTTTGTGAAGAAAAGAGAATTTTAACTGATTGGGCCTATGATTGCTGCAAGGCTACAAAATTGGATCTTCTTCTAGAAAATGAATGTGAGGCTATTGATGATATGAATATGAGTAGAGTGGAAAGATTTGTCATGATTGCTATTTGGTGCACCCAAGAAGATCCATCTCTTAGGCCAACAATGAAAAGGGTTTTGCTAATGCTAGAAGAGATTGTTGAAGTTGCTATTCCTCCAAGTCCCTACCTTTATGGTTCTTTTAGTTGAGAGTGAAATTAGTTCCCTTTAAATGTGATTTTTGTCCTGCTTGTAATTTTCATTTACCAAGTGTTTTTTTTTTTTCACCATCAGTTTAATCTGGTTCGAGGGTCAGTTCTGACATCAAGCGGTTATTCTTCAAATATGTTCTACCTGTCAATCAAAAAATTGAAGAGATATTAATGGTGGAAGATGATACTTCAGTTTGTTTCCTAAAAAAAATTAGGCTTGAACATCATTTTCGTCCCTATAAGTTCATAAATTTTTTGTTTTA
Source organism: Trifolium repens (assembly GCA_030408175.1). Classification (NCBI taxonomy): domain Eukaryota; kingdom Viridiplantae; phylum Streptophyta; class Magnoliopsida; order Fabales; family Fabaceae; genus Trifolium; species Trifolium repens. Next base: position 41,026,565 of record CP125846.1, read on the forward strand.
GTCTCTGTATCTTTTTTTGTTGCAAATTAGTCCCTGCATGTGCAAATCTTTTTTATTTTAATCCATAAAGCTAAAATCCGCAGGAAAATCTGCAGAAAAATTCGTTGGTTTTCTGCTGATTTTCCTGCGGATTTTAGTTTTAAGGGACTAAAACCAAAAGATTTGAGCATATATGGACTAATTTGCAATAAAAAAAGATACAGGGACTAAAACCAAAAAAACGCGAACTTACAAGGACGAAAATGATGATTAAACCAAAAAATTATTTAGACAAATTTAAATATTTTTTGAATGAAAAATTTAAATATTTATTTGTTGAATAAGGATAAATGTGTCATTACAACTTAATTTTTTAAGAGTCAACATCTTAATTCCATTTGAGAGTGACACATCATCAAATTTAAACCACTTCAACAAAAAATAAATCAATCGAGACAAAATTAAAAGTAATTTAAAATTACAGTACTATTCAAATGATCTTATATTTATATGGACAATTTGCATAATTAAACCATCATTCAAATTCAAGTTTTATTTGTTAATACTTCAACATATTTTTTTATGTGCTAATAACTATGAATTACAGGCTTTTGAATTAGTCAAAATAGTCTCAATAAGAAAACTGACCTATATCCACCACCAATTTTCAAAGTAAACATATTTTTACCTATAGACATCTCATAACCGTGACTAAAATTAAATTTTTACCCTTTTTTGGTTTAATTTTATTTGTTAATTTTAATTTATTTTATTAATTTAATAGTGTAATAATCTTTTAATTAGTGTATTTTTACAGCATCTAATGGTTGAATGTATCTTGTAGTTGTACTCGATATAATTTTCTTTTTTACATATAAAAAAAAATATTAACCTTTTGAAATTTCCATTCTCCTTCATCCACAAAGGACAACGAATTGTTCCTAGTTGTTGATTTTTCCACAGTTTCCTTGTTTTATTTAACAGACTTTGCCATTACTCTAAAAAATATTATGTTTGCTTAAAAATGTAAATGTGCAGAAACTTATTAAATGATTTGCAGATAATCCTTTAATTATTAGATAGCATGTGTTGGACTAAAATTGCAACTATAGTGTAAAATAGAAGAACCAAAATATTTGATTTTAAAATAAAGAAAATATTTAGATTCATATTTATTCCAAAATAAAAAATAAAAAGAAAAAAAAGATTAATTCACACCCTTCGTCATGGGGTATGATGTTGACTGCTTGTGCCAAAGCCTACCATAGTTTCAGTTTTCCTTAGTCGCAATTTAAACGTTACATTGTTTCCAGTTAGTTAACTAAGTTCACAGGTTACCTAAAAAAAAAAAACATTTATAGGTCTTTCCTTGATTACTTTGAGTCTTTGACCGTGTAACTAGGATGTTTGATTGGTTTGAACCAACAAACTCTCAATTGATTCGATTTGATTCAAATGTTTTAATTAGTTTTCTGGATATATTTCATGTTATTATTTTTTACGATATCACTCATTTTTCTAATTGAATACGTGAGTGCCAATATTATTAACACTTGCATTATTAACATTAGAGCAACTTTAGCGCAATACACTAGCTGACATATTTTTTATAATGAACGGCAACTATAAGAAATTCCCATTGCAGAGCATATGAATTGGCAGGTGGATGCACTAAATTCCCATTCACGTTAGCTAGTTTACCAACGGCAACTATTAATTGTGAAGCATAAAATATTATTATTTTATATCATTCAAGATTGAAATATATGTCCCATTTTACAATTAACCCACGTTTTATGAAATTGAAAGCAAGCAAGCAACGGCCATAAAATGTAACGATTATTTCTTTATTTTATTTTTTATTTTTCTTAGCAAAACATTTTTATCTTCCTATAAATATCATAGTAGTAAGTTATTTTTTTTCACACACAATTTTACCTTCTAATTTTTTTTCTCTTTCAATTTCCAATCATATTTCATTTATCAAATGGATCACAACCAATGGAATTCTTGTTTTAATTATTTGCCCAGCAACAAGAATCAGCACGGAAGGACGTTGAACGAGCATTTGGAGTGCTTCAAGCCTGATTCGCTATTGTACCTGGTCCGACCGGCGCGTGCTTGGCATGTGAATACAATGAGACACATAATGTTAGCGTGTATCATATTGCATAACATGATTGTTGAAGATGAGCGAGACACATATGCGGTAATTTTGATTACGACCACATTGATAATAATTCCTCCACAACTGAAGTATCCGCTGGTTCTGATCCCAATTTGACTTGAAAGGATAGCACATGTTCATGAAAGGCAAAACCATCGTCAACTTCAAGCAGACTTGGTAGAGCATATTTGGGAGAGATTTGACCATGAGAATAATGAAAGTTAAATTCCTATGAAAATGTAATTTTTTTATGTATTATTATATGTATTATTTTAATATTTATTTTTTGTCAATTTTTTCAAAAATATTTTTATGCATATTAATTAAAATAATTAAATTAATGTTAACTTTGAATCAAAGCTAATTACAAATAAAAAAATATAAACATGTGGGGTCAAGATTTGGTTCTTTATAATCAACTACCATTAAAGTAAAAACTACTCAAATCAACTATAAATTTCTTAAATCCTACGCATCACTATAGACCCACAAAAAGTAACTTAGTTTACCCACTTAGCTTACTCTCACTAAAGTTGCTCTTACACAACAAACTTTTTTAATCTCTCATTATTTCAAATATATCTCTAAATTCTTACCAATTATTTCTCTTTATGATTCGAAATCAGATTTAAATTCAATAATTTATTATTCAACACTCACCCCTCGCAGTGACAGAGCTAGAAAATTTGAATACTAGGGGCACGACCAAAAATCAAATTTTTAAATTCTTCTGAACGATTCGTCAAATCATAGAGAGAACTCCATCAATTACTTGATCTTAGTTACTTGATTTACATTGTTATTACGTTTTTACTCACAATATGAAAACGTTCAATGACTTTCTTATATTATCAATAAAAACATCTCCCTATATAACTAAAACAATTATGCAACAAAAATTATTTTTCATAGATGCACCCAATTTTATGTTTCTATATTCATCAAGTGCTTGAGAATTAGATCTTAGTGATTGCATTGAACTTGGACTATTTTTTAAAAAAATATTACTTTTTACTAGAAATAAAATAAATAATTAAATAAAAAACAAATCAAGACATTCAACTCAAGTGATTAATAAATTTCCATTATGACAAATTGTTTATGAGAACTTTAGTTCAATTCCGGGTGGAAATTGAACAATATTTGATCAGAGTTTATTTATCTCGCGGCTGAACTTTAAATTACTTTAAATTACTTGTGACCAAATTATATTTTTTCTTTTCATTGTATAAATGTGTGATCGGAGGTGTGTGCTATGTGTGATGGGTGTCAACTTATAATATATATATATATATATATATAAAAAAAATCTCAAAAATTAGTGTAGGCAGGTGCCCCATATCCTTCTATGTCCCTCCGTCTCTAACCCCTCGTCAATGTAATGATAAGGTACAACCATATAGGGTCTCTTTGGTAACACTATTAAACTGACTTATAGCTTATGTCTTTTAGCTTATAGACCTGTTTGGTAACAACCTTTTCAACACTGACTTATAGTTTAATTTACTGACGTATAGCTTATTTTTCAGAAGCTATTTCAATTAGCTTATGAGCTTATAGCTTATAGCTTATCATCTTTTCTTCCATTTTTACCCTTATCATTTTACCTAAAATCCATATTTACCCTTTTTAATTTATTATTATAATATAAAATAAAAACGTCATTCCTTTGCTTCCAATGTTTTTTTTGTGACATTTTGCTTCCAATGCTTATGAAATAAAATAAACACTCTTTCTATTTTTTAATTTGTATAGTTTACGCTATGTTCTACGACGTCGTCAGTTTTTAATATACTAGACTAGATGAAAGAAAATGCATTAGATAACATTCACTAATAAAAATATACATTTATTTATAATATTAGTTTATTTATATATAATGAAAATAAATATCCTACATAAAAATAATGAAGATAAATGTTGATTTAATCCGAAATAAATTAAAATTAAAATTAAAATACTACTATATAAATGTTTAAAAGGTTGTTGTACATAAAGGCCAAAAAAAAAATTGTTTTACGTAACAATATTTTATGGCGCATTTGTACATAACTATATCATCACCCCTTTATTTTAGTACTTTTTATTTATTCTTCATGTATTTATTAATATAAAAGATGTTGTACGTATATTGTCACAGTTTTTTTTTAGTACATTTGATTTATCTTTTATGTATTTGTTATAAAAATCTAAAAAATGTAATGTTTAATATTTTATATAAAGTGTAATAAATGAAATGAAAATAAATTTAAAATAAAATTTCAAAGAATAAAATTTAATTCTATATAAAAAAATTAATAATATATAAAAGATATATTAAATTAATAAATTTGAATAACTAAATTTGAAGTATCTTAAATATTAATTAGATATAGGTTAAATAATAATTTTTTATAGAGATTTTATATGTCCTTCTTTGTCATTTTACATTTACCAGTCAGTTGAACCGTTAATTTTTCCAAACACTTCAATCAGCTTATCAGCCATCAGCCATAAGCTATCAACCATCAGCCATAAGCTAGCTTATCAGCCATATTCAATATGAAGTTTCTGCACTTAGGTTCCTTAGTTTTTTTTTTTTTTAAAATGAAATATTCTTAAAACGCTATTAGAAATAGCTTTTCATTTTAGGGTTAAAAATAATTTTTTTTAGAAAATGATTTTTTTAAAAGTCGAAACTCACGAAAAAGTAGAAACTAAACACATATTTAACCCTTCAATTTATCTATCTTCCATGGACCCGAATTAGCGGCTGTTGTTTTTTTCCACAGTTTCACACTATTTTCAATCTCACCCATTAAATTTAGATCGGACAGTCCAGATTAACTGTAGAGTAAAATGATCTAAACCTTTAATTCAGATTAGACAGCTGATTGGTGTAACTGCGTCACATAGTTATGTGCACTTAGAACATCAAATTTGATCCCATCTTCCCTTAATCTCTCTACGCTACCTTCTTCCTTCACCTCCTAAATAAACAACCAAAACATAACACCCTTAAATTCTAAGATTTAAGCCACAAATATAACATAAATATTTTTTTTGTTACAACAAATATAACATAATTATTAATAATTAATAATAATGATCAACCCAAAATGGCCATTTGAAGTATTCGTTCGTTGAACACAAGTCAAATTGTCATCCTATCATTGTCAAAGAAAGAAAAAAAAGAAGTGTGTTATACTTTTCTCCCACAAATCACTAATTAAAGCAACACACTTAATTATTGTGGCGGCCAACTAGTCAACACAAGTATTTTTTTTTATCAAGAGTCAACACAAGTATTATTAAGCGGAAAAATCATATACCGTATACTTACACATCACAGAAGAAGATTATGTTATGAAAAATATATTTCAATAACAAAATGAATACATATATTTAGGAAACTTGTGTCTCCAAAATAACTATTCTTCTAATCTTTTCAATTTCAATTTTAACTTCCATATGGCTGAGATAATTTCACTTTTGTTGTTCTTCACACTTCACCTATCAGTGGTAACATCAGCCAAATTTACTATAGTTAACCAATGTAATCACACGGTGTGGCCAGCTTCATCTACCACCGGATTCATTTTAAAACCCGGTGAGAATTCAACAATCACGGTACTGGCCAAATGGAGCGGCCGTTTTTGGGGCCGAACACTCTGCACAACAGATTCCACCACAGGAAACTTCTCCTGTGTCACAGGCGATTGTGGATCCGGCAAGTTAGTATGTGCCGGAGGACAGGGTGGATCGCTGCCTGTGACACTGGCGGAGTTCACTTTGAACGGTTTTAACAATCAAGATTTTTATGATGTGAGCTTAGTAGACTGATTTAATATCCCAATGGATGTGATTCCGTTAAGTGGTTCTAGAAAGTGTAACAGCATGGGTTGTCCTACGGATTTGAACGCAGTGTGTCCAACGGAGTTGAAGGTAACAGAAAATGGGACAGTTGTGGCATGTGAAACTCCTTGTGCTGCATTTAATTTACAATTCTTTTGTTGTGCTGGGAATTATTCATCTTCGAAAACTTGTGAGCCGAGTGTGTATTCTAAGATATTCAAGACGGCATGCCCTCAAGCTTATAGCTATACGTATGACGATGCAACCAGCACTTTTACTTGTCCGGCTACTGATTACCAAGTCGTCTTTTGTCCTGCCTCCAAAAACGCCAGGTTAGATATCTTATTACTATATACATGTTGTAAATTGATCTATTTATATTTCAAAAGTGATACGTATTAATTTAAAAAAAATAAAATTTGAAAATAATTCTATGAATTTGTTGTATGGTGATTGAACATGGAGATGGAGTATATCTGTATATATGTCTATTATTAGCTGAATTTGATCAATTGTGAATTTTTATTAGTTTCAAGAGGGGCGTCTCCGAATTTTTGGAGACCCTGTGAGATTATTAAAAATAAGCCCCAATAGAAGAAAAAATGCAAAAACAATAAAAAAAATTGTCATCGATTTGAATTACAAATAACACCAACAACACTAAAAATAGTCTGATAAACAAGAAAATATCTATTACACGCCTCTCTATTTGATAAAACTATACTATAATAATTAGCTATAAAGCGCCTAAAAATTTTATTCACAATAGAAAATCTCTTTTAGGACATATTGTAACTAATAAATCTCTCATTTTAGAATAAAGAAAATCTCAAGTATTTGAACTCCACAATTTCTCATTTGGAAGTCTGCAATCCCTAGTTTTATACCTCTCATTTATTAATATTACTATTCTATAATTTTTTTTAGAGGCCCCTAGTTTTATGAGGCTTTACGCCATCGCACATGTTGCACGTGTGGAAAAGACGCCTCTGAGTTTCAAATCCGTAAGGATGTGTGATACAGTGATAGTATGATCATACTATAGCTAGCTAGATGCATTTATTTTGAGACAGTCGTATAACAAAATATACAGAGATACACACTTGTATACATATATATAGCCTTCTTTTGCAAAGGAAAAAACAAGAGATTACTTAAATAATTTTCTCCAACTTTGTACCAAAAAAAAAAATTCTCCAACTACGTACCCGAGTTGCCTAATTGTCTCTTCTCAAGTATCGATAGCCATGGCACGTTTATCGTTGAGAAAAATCGGTTGTACCATGGGGTTGTGGCACAATGTATATTGCAGATAATTCTTTTGTTTTGTGTAACAACATGCCTTTGTTTATATTTTTCATTCATCCTATCTCAATTTGAAATAAAATTCAACTCAAATTGATATATTTTGTACTTGAATCTTATCTTGAATCACAATTCATTATAATTAATTAGCCCTCATTCATTCTAAATTTATTACACATTCACTTATTCTTTTGTGTCAATTTTATTTAAATGTTTATGTTGATTTTTCGTAAACAAACGCTAATTTAATATTTTAAAACTTGCATGATCATGATCAACTATAGTAAATCCTATGACATGTTTGTGCTTAGTTTTCCAGAAAAAGTTATAATGTTCGTAATTGACATGAACATTTATGGTTTAGTTTATGAAAAGTTTGAATGTAACCGTTTGCTTCGAATGTAAAATGGCTTGAAAGTAAATAAAAACTGTAAATTGCTGGAAATGATAAAGATTGCATTTAAATGTAAATGACAATTACAATAAAAAGGTAATCAAATCATACATTTTCCTTTTTGCACTCCTTTCGTTCGATCGCATGAGTACTCAGAGTTTGGAAGGATTTTTTGTATAAAATTTGTCACACTATTTTCCTATCGAAAACTACTCTAAATACTCTAAAGGAAAGTAACTGCCAAGTAACTCCCTACGCCCAGGATCTTGACGCATGTCCTGCCACGATCTCTTCACTTCTATTACCCCTTTCTCGCGCTTTACATGCCTGTCAAACTCGAATTCGCTTTTCTTTTGAAAATTATTCTAAGTCCACAAACTCAACATTTGACAGTTTTTCAACTAGCAATCGAAAGAAGCTTTCAAGGCAAACATTTTCTCTTCTCTTGGAAATATTATTATTCCATACTTTTAATATCCAATAATATTGCCAACTCATCTAACATTTAATAAACAAATAAATTATTAAAAATACGAGCCAACAAATAAACACTTTTCTAATTTTGTCATTTGATTTAATGGGTTAAATTTCAATTATTGTAGATTCATATATGATATATCAACTTCTAATTTTACTATGTCACTTGACTGTTACCAGCAAAATTTGTATGAGCTGCATAAATATGACATAACAGACCATTTATTATAAATATATGAAATTCAATATATATTTCTTAAAAAGAACCATCGGAGGAGATGCTCTTATACAATTCTTTCTATTCACTATTTGGAAACCACATTAGATCATAATATCATATTTAGGCATAATCCAAATACTATTTTTTTTTTGGTTACAATCCAAATACTATCTTTGATACTAAATATATGACTTAGTTGAATAAATTAAAATAATTAAGAAGGTTAATAATATTAGATTTATTAATGATTAATATTATTTTGGAATTCAATGCAGTTTAGAATCATTGGATCAAGGTGGGAACGTAAGTATTGGTGGGTCACTTATTGCAGGAACTGGGCTAACTCGATGGATCTCTCCTTCAGGAGATTTTGCATTTGGATTTTATCAACTTCCAAATGAGCTTTTCTTACTAGCTATATGGTATGCCAAGATACAAAATGATGCTATCATTTGGTATGCAAATGGAGACAACCTTGCTCCTAAAGGATCAACACTGGTATTAAATGATTCTAGTGGATTGGTGCTCACCAACCCCCAAGGTGTAGAGCTATGGAGATCAGATTTCACATCAGGTACAATTTCTAATGGTATAATGAATGATGCCGGAAACTTTCAGTTGCGAGATAAAAATGTTGGATTTTTTAATCCAATGTTGGACTTATATGTGAATAATTATGTGTTGTGGACTGTCACTTAAGTTAAGCCCAATTATAAGTGATCTACTAAGGTAGACTTTTGAGTATCTAATATGATGCGGGCCTTTAATGTGTAGAGACCAGTGGATAATTCTATTTTGTGATGGGTTAAAATAGAAATACCAATAGTTAACCCTAATTGGGTTCTATAAATAAGGAGGTTATGGTCCCCGGGTCGCACACGTTTTCTAGATCTTTGTTGACACCCCATTATCACAAGATACGGAGAGAATATCTAAAGGCTTCTCTCATAGAGAGTGTGTTGATCTGGAAGATCAAACCACAACACTAATCGGTACTTTATGAACTCAGATACGCTTCCGCTTATGATTATGTTTACGGTAATTTTCTTGATGATTAACATAATTGGATTCTAGGGTTTTCAAATCTAGTTTAAGTTCTAACAAGTGGTATCAGAGCAAATCATGTTTAATCATTTGGAAAACGAGATTTTATGTCGAATTCATTTTATTTTGGTTCTCGGCAATATCTGTTCAAGTCCAATATGTATATACGTTTTTTCGTTACATGATTGCTTTTGCAAAGTTGCTTTTGGGTTCGTATGATATATTGATTTTGGTCGTGCTGTGCATCCATCCTTCAGTTTAGTATTGCCAATAGATTTTTGGGTTTATACATGTGTTCGGTGTTCCGTTCCAAAGTTCTGGTTTATGCCTTTATATGGGTTTTAAAGGATAAAATTAATTAATATTCGGTTGATTATTATGCTTCAGTTTCTTCTTTGGTTCATATGCATGCCATTTTGATTCAATTAAAAGCTAATTTAGGTTTGGTTAAATTTCGGTCCCAATATTTGATGTATATGATATTCGGTTCAATTTTGCCAATAGCTTTCAAATAAGCTGTGAATCCTGTAATGTGTGTTTTGTTTATAAATAACTGCCTTATGAATTTGGTGGCTCTGCATATTTCATTCTTCAGTCTTGAACATTCAGTTTACAGAATAATTTCAAGGGGCAATTGTTTATAGGTTATGGAAAATTGCAAGATGTTATATTATACTTGCAAACTTTGGTTACAATTTTAGTTAAAGTAATTTTTTTTAAAATTCAAATAATAGCATATGATTTGGTTTCGGTTGCAAATAGCTAATTTTTGGTGCTGTTTGGATTCAGTTTGGCACTGTTCATTCATGCTTTTGGTTCAAAATATTGCTATAGATTTTTGTATAGATTTTTGGTTTATATGTTCCATTCCAAATTTTTTGATTTATGGGACGATTTCAGTTTGGTCTCAAATTTAAAATGAGATGATTTAAGTTTTGATAAACTTTCGGTTCTATAGCTTTATGGTTTCAGTTATTTAATTTTCATAAAAGCTTATGAATTCTGTCTTGCAGAATGATACAAATTGACTTTCTATTAAGTTAACACATCCTTTTCCTTTGTTTCATATACTACATGTCATAATGAAAGGAATTAAGGCTTTGTTCGATTTTTAAGGCTTCATTTGCTTTAAGAAATCTTGTTTCAACACAATTTTTTTTACTTTAACATTTTTCAGAAACAAATTGGTTGAAACAAGAATAAGCATTTGACATGTGAACTAAGTGTATATTTTGAATCAGTGCCTCATGTAAATTCAGATTTAAAAACACTGTTTTGGAAAATTGCAAATTGTATTGCTATATTTAGCAAATTTGGTTGCAATTTTGGTTAAGTAATTTTTAAATTCAAATATTGACAGTTTAATTATATATTTTGAAATAAGTTAATTAAAGCATAACGTTGCCAAAGTAACCTCTTTTGTGGAAGTTAATTTATTTTGAAATATAAAAGGTTAAGGTTGTGTGCTTGTAACTTATGTGAATATTTAACCGGCCTAAAGGAAGGTGACTATTTTACAGAATTACAAATGCACCTGTGGTGATAAATGCGTGATAATTATTCGGTATTACGTGTGAATAATAAATTGGCCAAAAGGAAAATATATTATTCGACATGTTCTTATTATCAGTGTTTGATTACTACGTCAAGGTATCACTGAAAAGTTAATATTTTGTCCAAAGATAAAATGTTAACGGTTTCCCGATATCTTGTAATGGGATTTACCTTTATTTGAATTTAAAATTAAAACTAATTTTATATTGAGGCTTATTTGAGCATGTTTTGCTTGATTTTTGTTCTCTCTTCGGTTATGAATGGTCTGTTGAAGTTTACTTCCAAAATCAATTTAGTTAAATGGCTCAAAAGTCAAGTTCTAGAAAGTAAATCTTTTGATAGTTCTTGAAATATGGATCTTCACGTTATGTTAAGGATTGATTTTCCCTCACCTCTTACGGAATTGGAAAGGTGGGAGAGGTCAAATTGCATATGTTTGATGATCATAAGGAAAGCCATTATGGAAACATTATAGGGCAAACTATCTGAAAAGATAAATACGGTAACAAATTTTATTAAGGAAATTGAAAAGAGGTTTCTCAAGAAGGAAAAGTGTGATATAAGTACGCTTTTGGGAAACCTTAATTCAATAAAGTATATGGATAAGTTGCAGATACAGTGCCTAAAAAAGGAACAACAACATAAATAATTTAAATCAGGCAACAATAGTTGTTTCTTTTGTGGAGCTAAAAGGTAAAGAAGCATTACTTTAACTGTCAAACATGACATGCTAAGGTAGTATAAAGTTCTTAATTTGGTTTGTTTTGAGGTAAATTTAACTTTGGTACGTAGACACACATATTGGATATATTCTGGTGCTACAACTCACAACAGTGTGCCTATGAAATGTTTTATGAATTGTCGGAAACTAATTGATGGTGAAAGATACATCTATAAGGCCGACGATAAAACAGTTCAAGTTGAGGCAATTGAAAAATTTAGATTATTGATAAAGACTAAATTTTATTTGGATTTTGATGAAACTAATTTTGTAATGCTTTTCAGTCGAAATGAAATTTAATTTCTATTTATGTTTTGAACCTATTTGGTTTTTCTTGATTATTTGCGAATGGAAATTTAAATTGTTTCAAAATTCAAAATTAGTTGATTCAAGTTTTTCTTTGGGTCAGGTTACAATAATCTTTATTTATTCTGACACAATTGCTTCTTTTAATTAACCAATGAGAATTTAGCTACATTTGACACAAGAGATTGAGTAACATCTCCAAATGGAGAATAGAGAGACTTGTGTCAAATGAAATCTCAGACTCATATTTTACAGAAAAAGGGAAACAAACCATTAAAGGAGATATGAGACCAATAAGACTTCGGACGTCCTTGAACTTACAATATTGATATTTGTGTCCATTCTTTATGGTTTTTTGGAATGGTGGAGTTGTGAATCAACTCGACTAAAGAATCAAAAGAGTTAAGTTTAACTGTGGTGGTAAATACTATGGTAAATTTTTTAACTATTCAGGTGAACAATGTCCGAGGATTTTTTATATTTTATTTTTCAATTAAAATTGCGGCATATGTCCTTAATATTGTTCCAATTATAGCAACTACCAAAACTCCTGGCTATTTTATGGGATACTCTAAAAGATCTAGGGGTACAAGTTTTATGATCCCACAATTAAGTTTGGTTTTTTTTTTTTTTTATCAGGAAATGTCTAGTTCTTTGAGGGTGTCGAGTTTGCAGGGGGAGATATGGTCAGGGACAATGATATTCCCACAGGTGTTTAATTCCCCATACAAGAAATTGTTTCAGAAGAACAAACTCTTACACCTCAAGAACATATGTCATTCAGGAAATCCACGAGAGAAAAGAGAAATACAATACCATATGACTATATTGTAATCTCTTCAGGTGGATCTATGCCATGAATAAATTAATCGAATCCATAAAGGACAATGACATTCGGGATCTTTTCTCATTGCCATAAGGTACGAAACTCATTGGTCTTAAATAGATATTTAAGACTAAGAGGGATTTGAGAGGCAATGTGGAGAGGTTAAATGTTCATCTTGTCACAAAGGAATTTGCATATAAAGAAGGCATTGGTTATAAAGAGACTTTCTTTTCGGTTTCTTTGAAAGACTCTTTTTAGGATCACACTGGCATTAGTGATGCATTTAGAACTTGAGTTACATCGGATGGATCTAAAGACATTGTTTCTAAATGGTAACATTGATGAAACAATGTATATGGTGCAACCATAAAATTGTTTCAAAAGATTCAAAGTATATGATTTGCAAATTTCAGAAATTCATCTATGAACTCGAGTAAGCATCTCAACTATGGTATTTCAAAATTCATAAGGTGATCATCTCGTTTGGTTTTGAGGTGAATTTATTTGATGATTGTATATACCATGAGTTCTGTGGGAGCAAATATATTTTCTTGGTTTTATATGTCGATGACAAGACAATAAATCATGTGATACCCCTATGGCTAAGGGAGACAAGTTTAGTCTCAACCAATGCCCTATGAGTAACTTTAAGGCAAAGTTAATACAAAAGATTCCTTATGCAAAAGTTGTAAAGAGTCTAATGTATGTTCAGTTTTGTACGCGTTTGGCTATTGCGTACAATTTTTGGAATGTTGTGCAGGTATTTAAGTAATTCAAGTAATTTAGGAGTAGATTATTTGAAAGCAGCCAAATGAGTCATACAATATTTAAAGAGAACAAAAGATTATATGTTCATATATTGGAGGTCAGATCAGGTTGAGATCATTTGGTATACTGACTTCAATATTATTGGATGCAAAGATAATGTATTATGAGGCATCTGATCATAGAAATTTGTCACGGGGCTGCGCATAGTGGATAAGGAATTAAATGACCACTAAATTTATTTGTGACAATAAAGATTAAGTTTAGAGTGAACAGTTGTCTATAGAGCATATTAGTACAAACTCCATATTTGCGGATCCGCTTACTAAAGTTTTCCACCCAAAAGGATTCATGAGTACATTGCTCGTGTGGGTGTTAAGTCATTAAGTGATATTCAGTTCTAGTGGGAGTTTGTTATTTTTAATGCTTTTATGATATAGACATATTTTCGTTCAAGTAAAGTTTAAGAATATTTTCTGCAGAAATAAAGTTTTGGTATTGTACACTCTGATTTTGGTTAAGGTTTGATCTCACTAAGGATTAAGGAGGACCAGTTGGAATTAGGCATGTTAAGATCACATGACATGAAAATTCCATGCTACACATCCACATCATGATCCATGTCGTTCTTTTGTGTCCGCATATGTGACCATTGATGGGTTTAGTTACGATAGATGTAACGAAAACTCCTTTGATCCTATGTTGGCATGACTGATGGACCGGATTGGTTATAGATACATTCAGTATTGACAGTCGTTTGAGCTCATTATGATAATTCTTGCAATACATAATTAATTATGAGGTTACACATATAGTCCAAGTGGGAGATTGTTGGATTTTTTAATCCAATGTTGGACTTATATGTGAATAATTATGTGTTGTGGACTGTCACTTAAGTTAAGCCCAATTATAAGTGATTTACTAAGGTGGGCTTTTGAGGAAATCGCTTTTGAGTATCTAATATGATGCGGGCCTTTAATGTGTAGAGACCAGTGGGTAATTCTATTTTGTGATGGGTTAAAATAGAAATACCAATAGTTAACCCTAATTGGGTTCTATAAATAAGGAGGTTATGGTCCCCGGGTCGCACACGTTTTCTAGATCTTTGTTGACACCTCATTATCACAAGATACGGAGAGAATATCTAAAGGCTTCTCTCATAGAGAGTGTGTTGATCTGGAAGATCAAACCAAAACACTAATCGGTACTTTATGAACTCAGATACGCTTCCGCTTATGATTATGTTTACGGTAATTTTCTTGATGATTAACATGATTGGATTATAGGGTTTTCAAATCTAGTTTAAGTTCTAACAAAAAATTCTGTTGCAATTTGGGACAGTTTCAGTTATCCAACTGATACATTACTTCCTAATCAAGCAATGGAATTAAATGGAAGTCTTTCTTCGCGAGAAGGTGCATTCAACTTCTCACGTGGAAGGTTCAAACTTCACCTACAAGGGGATGGAAATCTTGTGCTCAACCTTATAAATTTGCCAAGTAACTATAGTTATGATCCTTACTATAGTTCCGACACCAATAGTGCCGACAAGAATCAATCAAATGTTGGCCAACGTTTGATATTCGACAAATCAGGTTTTTTATACATAGAGAGAAAAGGAGGGGAGAACTTTTCAATCAGCAGTCCAAATGGGACATTCTCAACCAATGATTTCTACTATAAAGCAACTATAAATTATGATGGTGTATTCTACATTCACAGATGGTGAAGGAGTTTGTGGGTATAATAGCATTTGCACCCTTACAAATGACCAACGACCAAATTGTACTTGCCCTGACGGATATTCTCTAATTGATTCGAATAACTTGTATGGTGGTTGCATACCGAATTTTCAAGTCCTTTGTCAAGCAGGTGGGAAATGGGGTTCACAAGATGATCTATATACAATGAAGGAATTACCAAATACTGATTGGCCTAAATCTGATTATGAAATAATAAGTCCATCTAGCTTAGAAGAATGTAAGGAATCATGTTTGCAAGATTGCTTATGTGTTTTGGTTTCTTTCAATCAAAGTTCTTGCTGGAAGAAAAAGCTCCCACTATCTTATGGGAGAAGTGATCATGTAGTAAAAGGAATTTCTATCATGAAATTGATGAAAAATGATCCTTTGTCTGCTTTGACAAATGAGAAAAATGATCATGATACTTTGATCATTGTGATTTCAATTCTCTTGGGTAGCTCTGTATTTGTTATTTTGACATTGTTTGGGGTAATGTTTTTTGGGTTTCCTTACAACCGCAAGAAGATCAAACATCGTAGAACCAACAAAAATGTTTTTGACAATAACCTGCGAAATTTTACCTTCAAGGAAATTGTTGAAGCAACAAGTAACTTTAGAGAAGAATTAGGAAGAGGATCTTGTAGCATTGTCTACAAAGGAACAATAGAGATGATGATCAATGTAGCAGTTAAGAAACTAGATAAGTTGCTGCAAGATAGTGATAAGGAATTTCATACCGAAATGAGTGTGATAGGCCAAACTCATCATAGGAATCTTGTTCGTCTTCTTGGATATTGCTACGAGGGACAACATCGGATTTTGGTATATGAGTTAATGAGTAATGGAACTTTAGCAAACTTTCTTTTCACCCCTTTAAAACCAAATTGGAACGAACGAGTCAACATTGCCCTAGGGATTGCTAGAGGTCTTGTTTACTTGCATGAAGGATGTTGCACCCAAATCATCCATTGTGATATAAAGCCACAAAATATACTTCTAGATGATCAATACAATGCTAGGATTTCAGATTTTGGACTAGCAAAGCTACTATTGATTAATCAAAGTCACACCGAAACTGGAATTAGAGGAACCAAAGGGTATGTTGCACCAGATTGGTTTAGGAGTGCACCGATCACTACAAAAGTTGATACTTATAGTTTCGGTGTAATGTTGCTTGAGATCATTTGTTGTAGGAAAAATGTAGAGAAAGAATTTATTGCCGAAGAAAAGGGAATTTTAACCGATTGGGCTTATGATTGCTATAAGACTAAAAGACTTGGCAATCTTCTTGAGAATGATAACGAGGTCGGCGATGACAAGATGAGCTTGGAAAAGTTAGTCATGATTGTTATTTGGTGTGTTCAAGAAGATCCTTCTCTTAGGCCAACAATGAAGGAGGTTTTACTAATGTTAGAAGGAGTTGTAGAAGTTTTTGTTCCCCCAAGTCCCTATCTATATGGTTCTGTAAGTTGTAATTAAAATTTGTTTCTTTTGAATGAGATTTTAGCACTGACTTTTGTTTTATTTTCATAATAATGCAATTGAATATTTATATTTTTTTCATGATAGTTTTTCATGGTACTGAGAAATTAAATTGTGAAGATTATTGAATGGTATCTGCACAATTAGAAGCTATGTTTTATTTTTCTTTATACAAACAAATATTACACATATAAAAGGTCAAAACAAAAACTCTATACACAAAATATGTAAATATTAAAAATATGATTGTTCTTTTATTAGTTTAAATAGTTTATTGGGAACTAGTTTTTATGATCCAATGGTTAAAATCTTTCTCTTTCATCTATCTTCTGAGTTTTATATAAGTTAATCTTCTAAGCCATTTAATCAATAAATTTTTCTAGGGAAAATTACACACTACATGTTTCACAAGAATTTCTAAAACCTTCATTTCCTAAATCTTTAATACATGAATTCTTCTATGGAAAATAGAGAATTTTTAACTTATTTTATGATATTTTACAAATAGATTCAATAAGACATTAAGACAAAGTGGCGTAGTCACTTTGTGTCGCTCAGGTAAGTGAGTCACAAAACCTGCTTGTTTAATTAGATTTTCTTGGCTTATGTTGTTTTGGTTTTTGTTAGTGTGTAGAGAAAGAAATCAAAATTAATCCCTTAAAAAAGTCTTTTGCATTGATATTTTTAACTAAAAACTCTCACAAAATTCATTCCACACAAAAATCCATTAAAATTCGTGTATTTTTGAATACCAAGGCCAATTTATAAGTCATAAGAATCTTATGTGAATAATTGAATAATAATCGATTTTGTTGCCTTGAAAGAAAAAAAATTGTCTTGATTACCACAAGATTCATTTACTCCCTCCGTCCCAAAATAAATGACCTGTTTGACTTCGTTTATGCTTACCAATGTTAAACTTTGATTGCTAATATCTTTAATTATCTATTATTAAAAATTATAAAAATTGTATATTTTGAAAATACTCGTTGAGACAAATCAAACAAGATCTCATATGCTAATATTTACAAGTATATATAAGTAGAAAAATAAGGTCAAAGTAAGTCAAATGAATAGTACACTAAGTCAAAATTAAGTCACTTATTTTGGGACGGAGGGAGTACATTTTATAAAAGTCTTGATTCAATATCACAAGATTCTTTTTTCCATCAAAAAGTCTTTTAAAATCCTTTGAAATTCTTTAAAATACTAACTAAGGACCCGTTTGAATTAACTTATTTTTGAGCTTATACAAACAGTTTATGCAAATGTACGGTATTATAAATTTGTCAAGATAATTTATGATAAAATAACTTATAAAAATATAATTTTCATTAGTGTAAACTTATAAAATAACATAAAACCTAATTTATACTGCACAAACTGTTTTCATAAGCTCAAAAGTAAACTAATCTAAACGAATCCGAAGTTAAAAAAAAAGACCAATGCAACAAAATTCGCTTTCAATTTAAAAAAAAAAAACTTAATTATAATTTAAAATAAAGAAACAGAGTTCACAAAGAAACAGAGTTTTGTAACGGAACAAACAGCGTATCACTTTTCTCACGTTCACTCTCAATTTCACTCTTTCTCTTTCGATCTCACACGAACGAAGCAATCTCATGAACCCTAAGCCAAAGCACAGTCTCACTCTCAATCTAAATCTCACGAACCGTAAGCCTTTTTTGTCACGAACGTCGTCGTTATCTCCTCTCTGTCACGGACGTCGTTCTTACGAACCCTAATCACTCCGTCACGAACTTCGTTGCTTACTCTCACCCCCTCACAAATGTCGTTCTTCACCATCACACCGTCTCACAATTTAGATTATATTTTGTTTTATCTAATATGCTAGGGTTTTCCTTGAATTGCAGGTTTTTGCTTATTGGGAAGGTACACTTTTTTGGCTTTTGGTTTGCAAATTTGTAATTGTCTTGTATGATATGTATTGCTTTTGATATGTATGGCTAACTTGTGTTTTATATGTGGAGAAATTCCTTTTCTCGAACTTTTCCGTGTCCTTAAAAATCGATTGCAATACTTTTTAACATGATTTTACTATTAATGTTATACCATGTATTGAGAGTCACATTATTATATGCAGGTCAGAGGTGGCCAGCTTTAGGGGACCGATGTGTACACGTATGACTTAGATCTTGTTGCCGGTAAATGTCTTTACAAAATTGATGTTCTTACATATAGTGGAAGATACATGTTTAACGTTGTTATTGCCACAGTTCTCATGCATACAGGTTACTGTCGTCCAACAGCATCTCGCCTCCTGCAGCCATACAAGAGTTACGCGTAACCATTCATGTGCTACCTCCAAAAGGTTGTATGTCCATACAGCCTTTTAACTATTATATTCAATAATTGTGTTGTCGGATATGCCTTGAAATCTCAAGATTGGAAGTCAGAATATTTCAGATTTTGTGAAAAATATATTTTTGAAGAATATCTGACTAGGATTGTGTTTGGTTTTAAATTGGATATGTTTAGAAACAATGTGACATTTGGTTTTATTTTAAAAGATTGCTTTTAAAATAATAGGCATATATTTTTCTATAAATAGAGGTTGTTTATTCATAGAAAAATTAAGAGAGCAAAGAGAGACAAGATGTAGAGAATTGGGGTTTGCCACCACACAAGGCTAGGGTCTTAGGATCCTAGGGGTTTGGGCAAATTATTCTTGGGATCATCTTGTGGGATCACCTTGGGTAGACTAGGTAAAATTGAGTCTCTTGGCCACGGGAAGAGATTCGGGATTTTGGGTAGAATTAGGATTAATTCTTGTAATCCAATTGGAAACTCTTGTAAAGTGACTTCTTTGATCTAGTGGAACGGAGAGTTGCTCTCTCCCCAGACGTAGGTTCATTAACACCGAACTCGGTAAACAAAATTGATCGTGTTCTTTATCTTCCGCCGGTTTATTGTTTGAATTATTGCATCATCGTCTCTATCGTCCTTATATTTGGTTGCTTGTTTCGCTTGCCCCAACACATCAGTTAATTATTGGTGTGAGTTTATCGTCGAATTCACAACAATTGGCGCCCACCGTGGGGCAAGGGGATCAGTTGATTCAAGTATCATGGGTTTGAAGGGGATATTGAGAGGTTCACCGGGAGTAACGACTACGGGTTGTGGAAGGTGAAGATGAGTGCGGTGTTAATTCAAAACGTGTTGAGGCGTTGAAGGGAGAAGCACGGCCTGGAGAGGCGGTGGAATAATACTCGGGTGACTGTTGAAAGAACAACTTTGTTATAAGAATCTGAAGATGCTAGTGAAAGTTGGGAAGCGGTGGAGTATTAAGTCATGGACTTTGGATGCTCCTATCACATGTGTTTGAAGAAGGAATACCGTGAAAAATCCGAGAGCTAGTTGAAGGTGGAGTTTTTTCATCTTGAAGACGGGAAAGCTTGAAAGGTTTGAGGTATGGTTTTGGTTTGTCTTACGATGTTTGACAAATCATGTGTTTTCTTTTACATGATGTGAGGTATGTTCCTAAACTTTGATGCATGGATAGTTGGTTTACTTTTGGTTATGCATTTGTTACTAGTGGAGATTCTCATATGGTTGAGTTGTGAAACTTTGGTTGATTCTTGTTAGTGGCATAGATTTAGTTGGACTAGTGAAACGAGGTTTACTAGGTGTTGGAACTAAATTGGAAATGTTGGATACTAACAATGGCCTGAAGTTTGTTTCAGAGCAGTTTGACAGTTTTGCAGGTTTTAAGGTGGGAACATAGTGAAAAATACCGTTTTGTGACCTTGGTGAAGGAATCTCGGTTTGAGGTGGAGTTTGTTACTAGTTGGACTATAGGAAGACAAACATTCAACAATGACTCTTGGCTATCTAATGAGAGGTAGGGAGGAGAGTGGAATTGTTGCACCAAAGTGGTATGACTATGAAGACCTTGTGGGTTATGTTTCAATTGTGGCTGAAGAAGTGCAAAACTTGGAAGATCTTCAGGGAGGCAATTGAAAGCAACAGTGATCAGACTTGGTAACTTGTGAGACTGCTGGAGGTAGTTGGATACAAGGAGAGTTTGATGTTGCAGCTTGTGGAACCGCCTAAAATTCCAAGGTTGGTTCGGAGCCAAGCAATACTTCGAGAGGACGGAGGGCACTCCGGGGGTCGAAGGGTGGTGAAGCTTGTTGAGCTATCCAAAAAGGCCGGTGATAGCGGGGCACAAGCGTTACTTCAGGAGGGTACGGAATTAGCTACTCTGGAGTCTGAAGAGGAGGCGGTGAATCTTGTGGGTGCTACCAAACATCCTATGGTAGTGGGAGACAAGATCTTCATGAGGGCGGAAGACATTCCGAGGGATGAAGGGGAGGTACAGCTTGCGGGAAGCAAGTGGAGGATGGTGCCTATGTCGAGGTTCAGGTGGGACTTGGACTTGGCCGGTGATCTTGGATAGAAGATTCAAGATGGAGAGAGCAACACGGTGGTTGATTGGATCACCGTCGATTTAAAGGCAAGGTGGAGAATTGTTGGATATGCCTTGAAATCTCAAGATTGGAAGTCAGAATATTTCAGATTTTGTGAAAAATATATTTTTGAAGAATATCTGACTAGGATTGTGTTTGGTTTTAAATTGGATATATTTAGAAACAATGTGAGATTTGGTTTTATTTTAAAAGATTGCTTTTAAAATAATAGGCATATATTTTTCTATAAATAGAGGTTGTTTATTCATAGAAAAATTAAGAGAGCAAAGAGAGACAAGATGTAGGGAATTGGGGTTTGCCACCACACAAGGCTAGGGTCTTAGGATCCTAGGGGTTTGGGCAAATTATTCTTGGGATCATCTTGTGGGATCACCTTGGGTAGACTAGGTAAAATTGAGTCTCTTGGCCACGGGAAGAGATTCGGGATTTTGGGTAGAATTAGGATTAATTCTTGTAACCCAATTGGGAACTCTTGTAAAGTGACTTCTTTGATCTAGTGGAACGGAGAGTTGCTCTCTCCCCCAGACGTAGGTTCATTAACACCGAACTGGGTAAACAATATTGATCGTGTTCTTTATCTTCCGCCGGTTTATTGTTTGAATTATTGCATCATCGTCTCTATCGTCCTTATATTTGGTTGCTTGTTTCGCCTGCCCCAACACATCAGTTAATTATTGGTGTGAGTTTATCGTCGAATTCACAACATGTGTTTTAAGCGGTAATGAAATTAGAACTGATGATATATGTTAGGATTGAGAATCTAGGTTAATTAGAGTAGTTAGGAGTTAGTTATATAGAAGTTAGTTTTGCAAGTTGATAAGTTTGTTAGGTGGTTGTTAAAGAGTCATCAATTTGTAAAGGAAAAGATATCTTTGAATTGTTAAGTTTTGTGACTAGAGAAAGGAGAATGCTCGTTTGGGGTAAGCCTTGAGTGCAAGGTTATCATCTTCATTTTATTTCTTTTATATCTTCTCTTTCGATCTTTCTACACCAATAAGAAACCCTTCACTTGTCTGCAATCTTTATTTATTTGAATCTGTATTTACACCATTATTCTAGGAATTCTTTCTTGTTTAAAGAAAGGATCCTAACAATTGTTTTTTCTTTCCATTTGAATCTTTAGTTGGCCAAATCTAAAGATTTTAATTATGTATGTAACACCAGGGTATATTACTACATTGTAACATTGAGAATCAACGTTCGTTCTCGTGCTTGGGGTGCTGCAATTTGCTGCAGTTATCGAAATGAACGGTGCTGCATTGTGAAGGTAGTGTCAGAAGACCTGTAAAATCTCATATTAATATTACCAACTTAATATCTAAGTCTTTTTTTTAATCTTCAGAAAGGAGGTGGAACTAACTATTGATCTTGAACCTTGCCTTACATATACATCAACGATTGAGCCCACCCTTGCTCCAGTGGCTGTGTAGCGGACAATGACTACCAGGGCCGCAGCTTCGGTATGTTCCAGCATCTAATAATAAGCAAAAGTTTTGAGCTCCAAAATATAGTCAACAATTGTTTATGCTGTTTCATAGCTTGAACTTGATGCCTGCATTTGTGCTTCTCAATAATCAAGCATGCATTGTTTTGATTTCTTAAAGTTAAAAGTTTCAGAAATTGTTTAGGTTTTTGTTATTCGGCTTCATAAATTGTGCATTGTTCTGTTTTCAGGTGGTTCAAACAAATTTTTTATTTTTTTTATCTACTTTGCATTTTCAAGGAGTTGTCTTTCGATCAATTTCAATAAATGTGTTATTAATTTCTATGAAAAATGTGTTACTAATAAGAACTTTTTTCACAAAGAAATTTATGGTTAACACGTGTTGAAGCATGGTATTTAACAACTCATGTTGCTAGCCTAAGCCTTCTAGAAAGCTTTACTCTTTAGTATTACTGTATTATTGGAGATTTTGTACTTAATACTTAAAAAATTTCCTAATTGTAGTGATAATAGCATGTCTTGCGCTGCTATAGTAGGATTCTAATTCTTTGTGTATTATGATCGACTTTTTCATCTCTTTCATGTGAATTTCTGTTGCTGTTTCTTTACTGCACTATTGTGATTTGTTTTCTGCTATAGTATGTTCTTGCTGCTGCATAATTTTCTGGTTT
Source organism: Trifolium repens (assembly GCA_030408175.1). NCBI lineage: Eukaryota > Viridiplantae > Streptophyta > Magnoliopsida > Fabales > Fabaceae > Trifolium > Trifolium repens. Next base: position 41,049,947 of record CP125846.1, read on the forward strand.
GTGTGCTTTTGCATATTTTGCTACTGTATTTTTTTTATTACGATATTATTTTAAAAAGCGGCAGTAGCAGTAGTATATATAATTGAAAAGGTAAACAAAACCTTATGATTAGTGGTGAATCAATTTCCCTCCTCTAAGAAAACTACAAAAGATAATATATATAATGAAAAAAGAAATCAATTGCATTTTCTAGTTCTTTTTTTATTTATAGTTTTTTTATTTTGTATTGTTTAGAGAGGATCGTGATATTCACTTCAAGTACATTGAAGCAAAAGCTGGTAGACGAACAAATTAAGGAAGCAGAGCATGTAACTTGGGAATCAAACTTTTATTGAGAAGACAAAACATTATTATTAAAAACTGCCAGATCCACACTTTCTCTATACTTTCAATATGATTTGTTATAATGAAGAATATGTTTGAAAAGTAAGTTTTTTGAGTAGTTGTATTTAATTTTGAAACACTCTATGCCATTGGTCAATTTCTTCTAACATTATATTTCTTTCTTATAGGTCAATTTCTTATATTACCTCCACATAAAATGTGAACAATGAATCTCCAAAGAAGGCAGTGAAAGTGAACAAACTCATTCCTTTAGTGTTGGTGTTTGTTGGTGAGCCTGATCACAATCAAGCATTTGTCTTGCTGTTCCAAACTATACACATACATTATTTTTGTCTTTGTTATTTTTGAAATTTGTTCATTGGTATACAATATGATGAAGTGCTTTAGAATTCTTTTTCTATAACATTATCGATGTAATGCCTAGTGAACACGATTCTTGTCGTTGCCTATAGTGGTTTAGTTAGGGGGTTCAAATATGTTCGATTTTTATTGCGGTAGTTCTGTAAAACAGGATTGTCTTATGGTCTGTCTTTATGTAGGGTGAAAAAATAATTGTTGTAATTCCACGGGAAGAATGGTGGGAATTGGCTCTTAAAGATGGCCCATATCCACAGATTGCCTTGCTTCCCCTGCATCTAGAATTGCGTGTAAAATTTAACTCTACCACAACTTGGGAGTGTGCTCGGAGCATGTCAAGCACGCCATATGATTATCACCATATCATATTCAGTTGGATAAACACTGTTGCTGACAACTATCATCCACTTCTTGATGCCCATTGTAATTTGTAGCTGCTCTGTGGTATTAAGTTATTTCTTATATTATTAATGATTTAAAATACTTTTCTTTTAACTAATCTATGATTTCAATGACAGTTTTTGCAGTATGGAGAGGCAAAGAGAAGCAAAATAGTTGGTCTTTTTGCTACAATGGATTTGGATTGCATGGTTGATTAAGTTTTGGTATTGCAAACTCACAAGGTTGATAAGTCTAACTCACTGACAAAACCGCCAGCGACACTGCTTTCCTCAATACGAGATCCCCTACCTCCACCGTCGGTGATCATCATGGCTCTCCCGGTATGATAACCTCAACATATTGGTGAACCGACTTTATGATTCCCTCGCATAAGGAGTTCGACAAGATCGAGATGTTCTCAGATGGCTGGCTGACCTATTAAAGTGTAATATGTCGGTATCTTCTTCCTCATCTTTATTTTATGTTTCATTCTGGATATTATTGCGTAGGTTTATAGGGGTCTCCACTTGATTGTGCAGCTCTTGTTAGCTTATTGGTTTAATTGGGATGTTATGTTACAACTTTTAATTTTGATTATATTGCGCCTTCTCATATCCTTTTATCATCTGCCTTTTGCCCTTAACTCCCCTTTTGCTCATAGACGTGAAAAGTTGCATAGGTTCTGGTTGGGGACTGTTCATATAGGCTTGAGTGTTTAGTAATTGAATAAGTGTTCGACTTTTAGTAGCTATAACATATTCCTTGGACACTCCTTGGGTATGTAACCATATTCTGCATAATCTTACCGAAACTATTAAGGAACACAAGGACTAATACCATGGTAAGGAGTATGATCAATTGGAAGTGGGTAGAAATGCTCACTTATGCGGTTTGTATACAAAAAGAGAAGTTAGCACTATTTTAAACATGAGTTAATATCTAGGCAATACTAAATCTATAAATTTAAGTCAAATATATGTATATGTTGTCATGCAACCCTTGAATACCAAAAGAAAATCTAACACCAAGTTTTAGAGTAAAACTGAAAGTACCACTTAAAACTTGTCACATAGCATATATGCTAAAGTACTATTCTAAACACAACATTAATTGAGCATAATTGTCTAAAGAAAGACAATTTTTTACATGGGATTTTCTCCAAAATTGTTATTAGATCAAATATGATATAAAAGTGAGAGTTTTAGGCTTAAACAAGTGACTTGTAATGTCAAATTTTGAATCACATCAATATCTAGCTCAAACACTTCACCAACAATTTCAATAAGTTTGTATTTAGAAAGGGATAGACCAAATTAAGTAGTACAACTCTGAATTGACCCTCAAGTTCCCCATAAATCAAGTAAAAAGCTATAAATGGTTGAATATATCGATGGATTGAATTGATAAATTGAATTGTTGGTATAAAATGGATGGATTGTGTTGTGTCCCGAAAGGGTATATAATATGATATTTGAACCTACACGGTTCTAAATTCGAAAAACTCAAAAGATGGTGGAATTTTTCTCGAATTGGATTGAAAATATCAAGTTGTCTTAAACTTGATAATTGAATTGTCGGCTTTTCATTGGATAGTGCCCACAAATAATATCTTAAATTTGATAAATTGAATTGATGGTATAAAATGGATAGATTGTGTTGTGTTCCGATGTCCCTAAAGGAAAATATGATATTTGAACAATCGAGGTTCTAAATTCGAAAAACTCAAAATATGATGGAATTTTGCCGGAATTGGATTGAAAATATCAAGTTGTCTTAAACTTGATAATTGAATTGTCGGCTTCTCATTGGATAGTGCCCCGAATGGTATCTTAAATTTGATAAATTGAATTGATGGTATAAAATGGTTGAATTGTGTTTTGTCCCGATGTCCCTAAAGGAAATATGATATTTGACCCTTTGCGGTTATAAATTCGAAAAATTAAAAAGATGATGGAAATTTGTTCGAATAGAATTTAAATCAAATTTGATATTTGGATCAAGTTGTGCTAAACTTGATAAACTGTATTGATGGTATATGTTGTTGGAATGAAAGCTTTTTGATCAACAAATTCCAAAATATGCGATTCATTCAAGGTATGTTATATGCTTTTTTAGCTATTCTTAATTTGATTATTTAATCACTACTTACATTTATTGATCTTTTATGATCGATTTAGAATAATGTCATATGTTTTGCAATCATACACCTTGTCATTAATACAAGTCTAAAATGAATATGTAGTCTTTCAATTTACTTGATAGCATGTATGAATGGATGAATTGTGTTGTGTCCCGATGTCCCTAAGGAAAATAAGATATTTGAACCATCGAGGTTCTAAATTCAAAAAACTAAAAAGATGATGGAATTTTGCCCGAATTGGATTGAAAATATCAAGTTGTCTTTAAACTTGATAATTGAATTGCCGGCTTCTCATTGGATGGTGACCCCGAATGATATCTTAAATTTGATAAATTGAATTGATGGTATAAAATGGATTGATTGTGCTTTTTCTCGATGTCCCTAAAGGAAATATGATATTTGACGATTCACGGTTATAAATTCGAAAAATTAAAAAGATGATGGAAATTTGTTGAATAGAATTTAAAATCAAATTTGATATTTGGAGCAAGTTAAGCTAAACATGATAAATTGAATTGATGGTATTGGGTTTTGGAATAAGGCTTTTTGATCAACAAATCGCAAAATATGCGGTTCACTCAAGGTATACTATTATGTTTTTTTAGTTATTCTTAATTTGATTCTTGAATCACTGCTTGCATTTATTGATATTTTATGATGGATTTAGAAAAAATGTGATATGTTTTGCAATCATACAGATTGTCATGAATACAAGCGTAAAATGAATATGTAGTCTTTCAATTTACATGATATCATGTATGAATGGATGGATTGTGTTCTGTCCCGATGTCCCTAAAGGAAAATAAGATATTTGAACCATCGATGTTCTAAATTCGGAAAACTAAAAAGATTATGAAATTTTGCCCGAATTGGTTTGAAAATATCAAGTTGTCTTAAACTTGATAATTGAATTGTCGGCTTCTCATTGGATAATGACCCCGAATGATATCATAAATTTGATAAATTGAATTGATGGTATAAGATGGATGGATTGTGTTGTGTCCCGATGTCCCTAAAGAAAAATATGATATTTGAACTATCGAGGTTCTAAATTCGAAAAATTCAAAAGATTATGGAATTTTGCCCTAATTGGAATGAAAATATTAAGTTGTCTTAAACCTGATAATTGAATTGTCGGCTTCTTATTGGATAGTGAAACCGAATGATATCTTAAATTTGATAAATTGAATTGATGGTATAAAATGGGTGGATTTTGTTTTGCCCCAATGTCCCTAAAATGGGTGAATTGATGGTATAAAATGGGTGGATCAAGTTGTCCTAAACTTGATAAATTGAATTTATGGTATATTTTGTTGGAATGAAGGTTTTTTCATCAACAAAGTGCAAAATATGCGGTTTACTCAAGGTATGCTATTATGTTTTTTTAGCTATTCTTAGTTTGATTCTTTAATCTCTACTTATATTTATTGATATGTTATGATGGATTTAGAAAAATGTGATATGTTTTGCAATCATACACCTTGTCTTGAATACGAGCCTAAAATGAATATGTAGTCTTTCAATTTACCTGATAGCTTGTATGAATGGATGGATTGTGTTGTGTCCCAATGTTCCTATAAGAAAATATGATATTTAAGACTACACGGTTCTAAATTCGAAAAACTCAAAAATGATGGAATTTTGCCCGAATTGGATTGAAAATATCAAGTTGTCTTAAACTTGCTAATTGAATTGTCGGCTTTTTATTGGATAGTGACCCCGAATGATATCTTATATTTGATAAATGAATTGATGGTATAAAATGGATGGATTGTGTTGTGTTTCGATGTCCCTAAAGGAAAATATGATATTTGAACCATCGAGGTTCTAAATTCGAAAAAATCAAAAGATGATGGAATTTTGTCCGAATTGGATTGAAAATATCAAGTTGTCTTAAACTTGAGAATTGAATTGATGGTATCGGTTGTTTGAAAATAGATAGATTGGATTAACGACATCTCATTGGATATTGGCCCCTAATGATCTCTTAAACTTGATAAATTGAATTGTCGGTATTAAATGGATGGATTGTGTTGTATCTCGATGTTCTTAAATGAAAATATTATATTTGAATCATCGTGGTTCTAAATTTGAAAAACCAAAAGATGATAGAATTTTGATCGAATAAGATTGAAAATATCAAGTTGTCTTAAACTTGATAATTGACGGTAATAGATTGATTGAGTTGACGATTGTTGCAAAATAGATTGATAGAATTGACGGGTAATGGTAACAAACCACTTTTTTAGAGTTAATAGAATCAATAGTCCTTTAATGGATATGCATAAGTAGGGGTGCTCGCGGTTTGGTTTGGATCGGTTTTGAGGCAAAAATTCATCCGATCCAAATTTAATCTTACTTGCGGTTTGGTTCGGTTTTGGATGACTAATTAAAAAAAATCCGATCCAATCTGATCCAATTTTATGCGGTTTAATTTGGATCGGTTTTTGGATATCCAAATTACAAATTAATTTTTTTTATTTAAATATTAATATTACAATGACACGGTAAAATTATATATTTGATGTAAAATACAATATATAATATGTTAAAAATTAATATTTTGCAATGAAAATTATCAATTATATTTAAAATCTATGATATAGTAAAAAGAAATACATTAAAGTGAACTAATAAGTATTATTGAGAAAATTGAAATTCAATAATTAATATATTATAATGCAATATATCATACTAATAAAAAGTTAAACAAGTATTAAAAAATATGTATGCGGTTTGGTTCGGTTTGGATCGGTTTTGAAAAATCAATCCAAAATCCGATCCGATTCGGCGGTTTTCACAAAAAGGTCATCCAAACACATCCAAAAATATTCGGTTTTTTGCGGTTTTCGATTTTTTTGGATCGGTTTGCGGTTTTTATTTGGATTGGTTTGGATTTGAGCACCCCTATGCATAAGACAAAACATTACAACCCTTTTACTATCTCTTCCATTTTGTCAGTAAAACTTATTTTCCCAATTCCCTTGTCTCTCTCTCACGCCAATTCCTGTCACCCACCAACCATTCACCAATTTCTCAAGCTCAAAACCCACATGCAAGTTGAAATTCCTTTTCATTGAAGCATAAGGAACAAGGTAAGAAATTCCTTCAGTTATTAATTTTGTTTAGGGGCTGATTTCAAAAGGCTAGAAGTTCCATAAGAGGAGGTTTGGATCTGGGGCTGTTATTGAAGGATTTATTGGCAAGGATTTATCAACTTCTAAGGTGAGTTCCCTAGGTTAGAAACCACATCTCATAAGTTCCTTATTTCTTTTAATAACTGAAATTAACATTCAAATAGTGTAGGAAGTGAAACACAAGTTAGATTATGAGACATAGAAAGAAATCTAGAAATACCATATTTCTTGCTTATGGTAGTAATGCTGCAATGCTGGTGTTAGACTTATAAGACAAAAATTGGGCATTTACATTGGTTTTAAATTTGGGTGAAAATGCTTAAAATTGGGACTGGTTTGATGTATTTCTCTGCATAAAATGGGACAGTTTTGCTGTAATTTTCTGCATAAAAATGGGGCTGGTATGCTTTCTTTTCTGCACAAAAAATGGGACTGGTTTGCTTTACTTCCTGCATAAAAAAATAGGATTCGTTTGCTGTATTTTTTTCTGCATAAAATAGGATTGGTTTACTGTATTTTTCTGCATTAAAATGGGACTGGATTGCTGCATTTCGTGCATAAAAAAAAGGGACTGGTTTACTTTATTTTCTGCATAAAGAATAGGACTGGTTGCTGTATTTTTCTGCATTAAAATGGGACTGGTTTTTATTTTTTTTATTTTCTGTATAATTCAGCATGTTTAATGCTGCTCCAACTCGCTCTGTTTTGCTTTTTTTAGTGATTATAGGTTATGTAGGTGCCCAAAATTATTAGTACAACATCATCAAAAGATCTTCACCAAGTTGGAAACTTAGAAATTGGATGGACTTAGGACTAGGACAAGGTAGAAATTATCTAATTAGGTTCTAACTTAGAGCTAAAACTAAGTGCCCATATGTATAATGGGATGTGGTAACATCTATATATCCATAATACTATCTGAATGTGTGTTTAATATGTATGTAAATAAGTTGGTCAAGAATATATAATGGACTTGGGCCATCTTCAAGAATTAAAATGTTAAGTCATGATTCATCAGGTACCAGACAAACTGCTCTAGATAGTGGTTTGGCGGTTGGTTGGAATTTCGAAGGGGAATTCCACATGACGATAAGATGAGTATGATCGCGCTATAGCCCTTTAAAGGGAATTTAGCCCGGTAGCTAGACCTCTTGAGACTACTCACCTCAAGTTGTCTGTAAAATGAATCTAGATAAATTATGTGTGTGACACCTTTATTTATGCTATGATATAATATAAAATTATGTTGAATGCAATAACAAATCAACTATTAAGTAATTTTCCCCATGATACTAACTCTTTAGGTAGATGGAAACACTGAGACGAAGTTACTGTCTCACTCCTCACACTTTGTCTACAGATAAGCTGGTTGAGCAAGATAAGGGTAAGAAGAAAGCGGATGCTTAAAGTTGTGCACGAGTTTACCTCATGCTAGTTTATTTATTATTATTATTATTATTATTATTATTATTATTATTATTATTATTATTATTATATTATTATTATTATTATTATTATTATTATCTTTTTTTTCTCATCTTGTTTTAACTTGATGTTATTTGGAACTATGTTAAGACTATTTCCATCGTGTATGCAACATTTCAGACTCTTGTACTCTAGTGTTGGATTTCATTCACTTATGTATCGTTCAGACAAAATTCTAGTGTTATTTTAATGTATCCAGTACCACTATGTTATGTCCATCCTAATTATTCTAGACAATTTTTAGTATGGATGTTACAATTGGTATCAAAGCCTGGTTGATTCTGACCGTGCCTAGGATCATTAAAATGCAGTCATTGTAGTAGGACCATTAGGGTTCTAGATGTTTATTCTAAATGTTATATCTGATTAAGCCTAGCTAACTTAATTTTGTATATGACAATTAGAACAAAATGTCCGAAAATCCAAGAGGTCATGGGAGGCCAATGAGGAACGCAACCCTAGAAGCAGATCTGAGTGCCAACATGTGGGCACAAATGTTGCACCAACAGCTGATGCTGCAACAACAATACCAAGCCCAACAAGCATTGCAACACCAACATATGATGGAAACTCTTCAGCATCAGATTAACCAAGAAGCTCAAACTCAGGAGCATTTGGTCAACCTGGTGCAGCAAGGACAAGCTTTCCAGCCACATCATCCTCCACCTCCAGTGGTTGGAAACACTGCTTTCTGAGAGTACAACAGAAACCATCCCTCGGAGTTCAACAGAGAAGGAGATCCACAAGAAGCAAAAAGGCGGGTCAAGCGGATGGAGAAGACTTTCAGATGACCACTTGTTTGGAGGAAGACAAGGTGATCTATGCAACCCACCAATTCAAGGGTGCGGCAAAAGATTGGTGGAAAGGTGCCAAGCGTCGTATGGAAGCTAATGACATTTATTTAACCTGGAATAATTTCAAGAGTGTTGACGGAAAAGTACCTCGCAAAGACATTTAGAACTCGCACAGAACAAGAGTTCATAGAGTTGAACCAAGGTGATATGTGAGTAATAGAATTCACAAAGAAATTTGAAGAATTGTCACACTACTTCTCTTATAACCAACATGAGATCGATGAAGAATGGAAGATTAACCAATACAAGTATTGTTTAAGGGGTGTAATTGAGCACATTGTGGGACAACAAGATTTCACATGCTTTGATGATTTGGATCACAAAAGTTTGGTGGCCGAGACTAGTCTTGCGAAAACAAATAGAGAGAGGAGCATGGCATATGAAAAGAGAAAGGAAAAATACCAACAACAACTGAAGCCTAAGGGTTCTCCACAAAAGGGGAAGAAGAGACAATCACCAAAAAATTATCCTCCTTGCAAGAATTGTGGAAAAGCTCACTTGGGAGAGTGCATGAAAGGACTAGGAGTATGTTTTGGATGTAGGCAACTTGGTCATATAATTTCAGATTGTCCAAACCGAAAGAACAAGGGTGGAGCCAAACTCACCACAACGATCTGATAGCTGGTATGTGTTATATTGGTCAAATTTAGTTAGAGTATTGTTTGATTGTGGTGCATCAAATTCTTTCATCTCTAACAAGTGTGTTAAAAACTCAACTTATCAGTATCACCGTTAAATCCCACCATGACGGTCTCCACAGACCACAGCCACAGATGGTGGAATTATAGCTGAATTAGTTTGTCAAAATTGTTCCGTCACAGTTTCTAGCAAGACCTATTACATCGATCTTACATTGATGCGATTCTAGGTATTGATTGGCTTTCTGCCAATTATGTATACATTGGGTGCGCAGAGAAAAACATCTATATGCCCACAGAAAATATCGCAGAAGGAGTAGCTTTATCTGCCTTATTGAACAATGCCCATCAGATGATCCAGTACATTTGTGCTAATGACAAAAATTTCTATCTCATGCTCACAGTAGCCTCAGATTCAGAACTAGGTCCTTGTGACAACATGAAGTTTTCCCGGATTGCTTTACCTTTGACGTGTTTGACGAGGAAGGACGTATCTTTTATATGGGATGAAGAATGCGAACAGAGTTTCAGGCAAGGTTGTCAAAATCGGATCAGCCGGTCAAACCGGGAACCGGGCCTGAATCCGGTCCGGGTAGTGCATAAAACCGGTCCGCGAGTGAGCCGGGAAAAAACGTGTAAACCGGACCAAAACCGAAAAAAACCGGTAACCCGGCCGGTCTGAACGGTTTTCCAGGCTGGTTTTTTTTAAGAAGCAGGAAATAATATCTTCTATGAACAGATCAAAATACAAAGTCTAATATGTGAAGAAAACAGATCAAAATTTGTGTCTTGAATCTCAAGAGAAAGAGAAAGAGAATGAGAAGAGATAATAATATTTTATATGTGATAGTAAAGAACTTGTTGAAGAATGAAAAAGATGAGATGCAATTTAGTGTGTTATGTTCTTTGTGTGTTTTTGTAAATCAGAGTGTTGTGGTTTTAGAAGAGGAAGAAGTAGTGTTTTATGTGAGAACTAAGAAGTATACTAGAGTTTGAAAGGTGAGAGTTGGAGAGTTGGTAAAGTGAAGAGACTTTATGTAAGTTTTTATTTTTTATTTTGAAAAGGTGAAGAGACATGACTTGAGTGATTGAGGCAAGGAATAACACGTGAGAGAGAGAGAGAGAGAGAGAGAGAGAGAGAGAGAGAGAGAGAGAGAGAGAGAGAGAGAGAGAGAGAGAGAGAGAGAGAGAGAGAGCATAATAGCTTGTTGTGTAGTGTGCAATGTGCACAATGAATGTCTAATAACTTCTTTTTGGATGTAATTCAATTGGCCCTCTCTACGGTACATGACCTTCATAGGTCTCCTACCATACATGACATGCTTTTTTTTATTTATTATTTTTGTAAGTTGTTTTGGGCCTTTGATTAAAAGTGGTGTATGATATTATGATACACTATCAGTATTATATTATTAATAATAAACGTCTATTATGATATTAAAAGTTGTTTTGGGCCTTAAATATCAATAATAAACGTCTATGAGATTTTTAGACGACTGAATAACTATTCTCGAACTTACATATCTTGCACATTAATATCCACCACATTAATATCTCTCAATTAAATATCGATTATAAACGTCTATGAGATTCTTATACGACTCGATCACTCTTATCCCACTTAAATATCAATTATAAACGTCTATGAGATTCTTAGACGACTGAATCACTATTCTTGAAATTACATATCTCGCATATTAGTATCTACCACATTAATATCTCCCACTTAAATATCGGTTATAAACGTCTATGAGATTCTTATATGACTCGATCACTCTTATCCCACTTAAATATCAATTATAAACGTTTAGATTCTTAGACGACTGAATCACTATTCTCAAACTTACATATCTCGCACATAAATATCGATTATAAACGTATATGAGATTCTTAGACGACTGAATCACTATTTTCGCACTTAAATATCTCGCATATTAATAACTCCCACTTAAATATCGATTATAAACATCTATGAGATTCTTATGCGACTCGATCACTCTTATTCCACTTAAATATCAACTATAAACGTCTATGAGATTCTTAGACGACAGAATCAATATTCTTGAACTTAAATTGAGCGGGTTTGAGTGCAGGTACCTTATTACCCACCCCGCCCCTTACCCATATGATAATTTTTTTAAATTTTTTTTGTCTTAGTTGAAGTGGTAATCCACTGGAAATTAAACTCACATAATTGAGAGGTCCCGAGTTCGAACCCGGGTTACGATATTCGGCCTAACAATTTCGGCATATTTTGCCAGTTGAACTAGGACTTATAGGAATATATTTATTTATTTTAATTATATAATATATATTGAAATCAATTTTAAAAACTACAATATTATTATACTATTACACATTTTTAATAAAATGTTTGTTTATAATTGATATTTAATTGGGATAAGAGTGATCAAGTCGTATAAAAATCTCATAGACGTTTATAACCGATATTTAATACCGATAGTGCACTATAATATGATGTACTCCGTTTAATCTAAACCATAAAGTATACTCTAATTCTCACTAAAAATCTAACTTACGATACTTCTCGATAAAGTATACTCTAATTCTACTAATGTAAGTTTGAGAATAGTGATTAAGTCGTCTAAACCATAGAACATAATGTAAAAAATATATATCACTCGCGTACGGTATGAGGTATAATATGCATGTGTAAAATTGATATTTACCCATCTCACATTAAAAAATTATAAGTTTTGGTTAATGGACATTTTATAAAGTGATAAACGCGTGTGTAAAAAATCATTAATAAAATTTAAGAGTTTAAGATTAATTAAACAAATTTTATTTTAATAGAGTTTAAACAATGTATTCAGAGAAAATTTGTAGGACTGAAAATACTGTTAAAATTAAGTAAAGACTAAACTTAAAAGGTCTCCATTTTGTAGGGATAAAAAATACAATAACCGTATAAAAATAATAAAAAATTGATGAAAAAAATGAAAGAAATGAAAAATAATACAATGTTGATAGTGCATCATAATATCATATACCACTTTTTAATCAAAGGGTTAAAAGTAACTTGCACAAAAAAAAAAACAGGTCATGTATGGTAAATGACCTATTTGGGTCTCCTACAGTGAGATGAGTTAAATATCAATTTTACGCATGCATATTATGCTCATACCGTATGCGAGTGACACTTTTTTTACTTTATGTTCTATGGTTTAGATTAAACGGAGTACATCATATTATAGTGTACTCTCTGTATTAAATATCAGTTATAAACGTCTATGAGATTCTTATATGACCCGATCACTCTTATCTCACTTAAATATCAAATATAGACGTCTATGAGATTCTTAGACGACTGAATCACTATTCTCAAACTTACATATCTCGCATATTAGTATCTCTCACACTAATATCTCCCACTTAAATATCAGTTATAAACGTCTATGAGTCGACGGAGAAATAAACTTTAGCATGATATTACTGATAGTTTTATGTATAAATTTCATGAGTCGACATTAAAATCTTTGAATTTTTTTAAGGGTTAATAGATTTTTACCCCTGCAAAGTACACATGGATTTTTTCTCTTTTTTTTTAAAAAAAAATTGCCATGTCAGTTAATAGGTATAATTTTTTTTAACTAGTTTTAAGACCCGTGTATCACGGGTCTATTGACTTTTATTCATAAAATATATGTGACGTCATTGTGTTCTTTCGTGTAAAATTTATTAAATTAATAATTTTTTTGATTATAGCAATTGTCTCGTGTATGATTTTTGTGTATTAAATTATAATTAATAATAAAAAAATTATTATTCAATTCCTTTTTTTTATTAAAGCAATTGTCCTCTGTATGATTAAATTTTTTTATTAAAGTAATTGTCCCATGTATAAATTTTTGATTGGATTCCTTTTATGTATTAGTGATAAATATTTTGTCTTGTTTTTTTTTATATTTATTATTGATGAGAATTCATTCTCTATTGTTTAAAAAACACTATTTGTAAAAGCTCATGTCCATTGGTTTATATATTTTTTTATATTTAAGATTGATATTATACTAAAGTATAAAATTTATTTAGAATAAAATATTTAGAAATATGTTATAAAATGCATTCAGAAAAATTTTGTATGACTAAAAATACTATTAAAATTAAGTAAGTACTAAACTTAAAAGGTCTTCATTTTGTAGGAATCAAAGATATAATAACCATATAAAAAAAATGAAAAATAATACAATACTGACAGTGCATCATAATATCATACACCACTTTTTAATCCAAGGGCCAAAACAACTTGCAAAAAGAAAAAAAAAACCATGTCATGTATGGTACATGACCTATTTGGGTCATGCACCGTAGCCTTGGCCTTGTTTTGAATTCTCATTCCAATAATTCTATCAATATGAAATTCCTAGTTTCAATGTGTTCAATATTACTCTAACAAAATTTAATACGTATTAGTTAATATTAATTTTGCTTGGATGAAAATTTTATTTGTATTATAAAAAAATAGTGAGAAATAATGAAATTGTTTTGGGAGTAAAATGGAAATAACGAATTCACGTAAAAAAAAGAAAATAATGAATTTTATACCTATTATTTGTATATATAAAGCAACTATAACACATCCACTCTATTTTATGAAGGTGTGCATTAGCAAGTTATAACTAAAAAATAAATAAATACACCTTCAGGTGTATGTTGCTAAAACACTCATTCTAAAAAATAAGTGGGTGTACGTTAGCAACTCCTATAGGCATTTGCTATAATCCACCAACTTATTTTTCAGAAGGTGTGTGTTAGCAAAAGATAACTAAAAAGTTATTAAATACACCCTAAGGTGTATGTTGCTAATGCACACCTTCATAAAAAAGAGTGGGTGTGCATTAGCATTCCCCTATATATATATATATATATATATATATATATATATATATATATATATATATATATATATGGTCAGGATTAAATGACACCAAGGTGTCAAACTTAGTAACATGACACCTTCGATAATTCTTTACCGGATAATCGTATTACAAAATCAACAGTTTGATTCAAAGTTATTATTATATAGATCATGTCTATAAAATTTAACAACAATCGGAAATCATTTGATATGTCAATCAGATGCATAAAAATCAACGTCTTACAAAACTTCGTCAAAACCGTTAATTTTTATCCTTCTCTTTAACCCATCAAATTGTTTCCGATTGATGTTAAATTTTATAGACATGATCTATATAATAATAGCTTTGAATCCAACGGTTGATTTTGTAATACGATTATACGATAAAGAATTATCGGAGGTGTCATGTTACTAAGTTTGACACCTTGGTGTCATTTGATCCTGATCCATATATATATATTTAATTAAAAACGGTCTGACCCCGGTCCGACCATTGAACCTTGAACCTGTAAGCTCACCGGTTCAATGGTCGGTCCCGTTCTGATTACCTTGGTTTCAGGACTCTTAAGAAGAAGTTGACAAAGGCTCCTGTATTGACTATCCCATACCCAGAAAAGAGATACAAAGTATTCTATGATGCATCGTCCAAGGGACTTGGCAGTGTACTAATGCAGGGTGATAATGTAGTAGCTTATGCATCCAGACAACAGAAACCACATGAAGAGAATTATCCCACACACGATTTAGAGTTGGCAGCAATAGTCTTTGCATTGAAAGATTGGAGACATCATTTGTATGGCGCTCAGTTTGACTTGTTTAGTGATCACAAGAGCTTGAAGTATCTTTTTGATCAAAAGGAGTTGAACATGAGGCAGAGGAGATGGATGGAATATTTAAAAGACTTTGACTTCAATTTGAAGTACCATCCAGGAAAGGCTAATGTAGTGGCAGATGCCTTAAGTAGAAAGGCCTTGCACAAAGCAGAATTGATGATGCATAGATTTAATTTGCATGAAAAATTCAGAGACCTCGACCTTGAAGTCACAGAGATGGGAAATGGAATTTTGTTGCACAAATTGGAAATTACGTGTGACTTACGATCACGAATTGCGTATGCTCAATAAGCAGATATGAATCTTAAAAGAAGAATGGGACATCTCGAGTTCAATGTGCACCAGATGGAGTAATATTATTTGAGAGTAGAATATGTGTCCCTGATGATGTAGACTTAAAGAGATTAATTTTTGAAGAGGCCCATAAAAGTGGATTTTCCATCCACCCCGGTTCTACCAAGATGTATCATCACCTGAAGAAAGACTATTGGTGGCCTGACATGAAAACGAACATTGCAAAGTTTGTTGCTAGATGCATGAATTGACGGTAACCCATTGGCTATTGTCACCCAATGAACTCTTAAATTTGATAAATTGAATTGTCGGTATAAAATGGATGGATTGTTTTGTTTCCCAATATCCCTAAAGGAAAATATGATATTTGAATCTACTTGGTTCTAAATTTAAAAAACTCAAAAGATGATGGAATTTTACCCAAATAAGATTGAAAATGAAATTTGATATTTGATGGTATCGGTTGTTGGAATGAAGGCTTTTTGATCAACAAATCGTAAAATATGTAGTTCACTCAAAGTATGCTATTATGCTTTTTAACTATTCTTAATTTGATTCTTTAATCACTACTACATCTTGCTTTTTACATTTATTGATAATTTTTTTCTGGATTTAGAAAAATGTGATATGTTTTGCAATCATACACCTTGTTTTGATTACAAAGCCTAAAATGTATACGCAGTCTTTCAATTTACCTGATAGCATGTATGAATTTGATTTCTTTTATCGGTTGTTCAACTATCTCTATTTTTGTTGCTAATTTGGTTGTCCCTATAAAATATGGTAAAAGCCGAACGGATGAATTATTAATCTTGAAAATGAATTCGTAGTCCTTTAAATAAATCTGTTTTGATCGGACCTGCAATAGGATTGTAATTGAATTTTGATATTTGGATCAAGTTCTCTTATACTTGATAAATTGAATTTACGGTATCGGTTGTTGGAAACTAGATAGATTGAATTGACGGCATCTCATTGGATAGTGACTGTAGCGGGCTGGAAAATTCCATTATACAATGAAGTCGCCATTGACGTTTATTTATCCCGGGAGGGGAAAGGAAAATATCACGAAAACCTTGATTTACATGGTTAAAGAACCATGGTGGGTTCGGGAGTTGGTTATGCGAGAGGAAGGTGTTAGCACCCCTCGCATCCATCGTACTCGATGGAAACCATTTAGGTGGTTTAAGGTTTGTCTCCGCAGGTCCGGATTAAATTACTCTATCGTTGGCTAGTTTCTACTTCGTTTCCAAATAAAACAAAAAAAAGTTTTTATTGTTTGAGTTTGACAGTTGTAGGAACCCGCTCCTACGTATTCCCTGGTGCAATGGAAAATTCAAAACTCACGTAGTTCTGATAAAAAAAGTTTGTGTGGTTGGTTGATTTTAACGGGTAACGTTTATTTCGTATTCCGCTTATACAACGACACTTGTATGTTCTAAAAAGAAGCTTAAGCGGTATATGTGTCAGAGGAATAGATAAAACGTGTATCCATTGTAAAAAGTTGATTAGCGGATGTTGCTTATTTCGCATTCCGCTGATACAACATTGCTTGTATGCTCTTAAGATAGGCTTAAGCGTATGTGTCAGAGGAATGGATAAAGCGTATATCCATGTTTGACTGAAAATTGGTTTAAGTGTGTTGATTTGATTTTAGAGCTTGTTTTGGTTTAGAATGAGAACTAACTCACGAGCACTAGTCAAATGTCTAGTGATCAAGTCAACCCGGGAGGAAAGGATCAAATGACAGATTCCCCCTTTTTCATCCTTTTATTATGAAAGTCTTTATTAATTTGATTAAAGAAAATGAAGTCCAAAAGGAAAAGACGAGTGTTGGTTAGTTTTAACGCTTGTTTAGATTGAGAGCAGCTCACGATCACTAGTCAAATGTCTAGCGACCAAGCTAACCCGGGGGGAAAGAATCAAATGACAGATTCTCCGTTTTTCAATCTTTATTTATTGCAAAAACGTTATTAAGTTTGATTAAGAAAAAGGTCCAAAAGGAATAAACAAGAGGGATAAAGGGCACGCAACATTACAACAATAATAATTGAAATAATAAGATGACAATTAAATTAAGTATGCATGAGTGCGAGTAATTAAATGAATATGCAATGAATTAATACGACATAATTACATAATGCATGAATGCAACAAGTATGAATGGATATGATGCGTAATTAAATAAAAATGCATAAGCTAAAGTAGCGTACAATGAATTAAATAACATGAACATGCTAAATTAAATCAAAGCAAGATAAAAGGAGATAGAAAGCAAAAATAATTAAAGAAACTTAAAGAAGCAAGTTAACCTCAATTAAGCAAATAAATAAATAAGCTATAAAGCTAAAAGTGATTAAATGAACAAGCTAAGAGAAGAAATAATAGAATCTGGAAATTACTGAGATGTAAGCAAAACAAAATGGTCCAGTAAGCTAAAAAAACTCAAGCACCAAATAAGTGCTTATGAAAATAAGCTTAAAAAGTGATTAATTAAGCTAAAAAGCTAAAGAATAAGCTAAAAAGCAAAGATATATACCAAAATAAGAAAGTCAGAGAACAATCATAATTTAAGCATAACAAAATGGTTCCAGAAGCTATAATAAGCTTAGGATCCAAATAAGTGCTTATGAAAATAAGCTAAAAAGTGATTAATTAAGCTAAAAAGCTAAAAATTAAGCTAGAAAGCAAAAATAAAGGCTCAATGGTGAAGAGAAAAAGTTAAGCATAGAAAAATGACTAAAATAGCTTAAATAAGTTATTATTCAAATAAGTGCTTTTGAAATAAGCTGAAAAACTAATTGAAAAAAAAATTAAGTCAGGAGGGGGTGCTAAAGGCAGAGAGGAGGGGGTGCGGAAAGCAATCCAGCCCAAAAAAAGTCAGTCAACCAAAAAACAAAAATCAACCAAAAATCGATTGAGTGCGGTTTGCAAACAGGGTGCACGGTAAAAACTTAAGTACTGCATCTTCAGATCCATCTGGTGGCCAGGATTTAAAAATCCAAGGCCAACCATGCGCTGCCACGTGTCCTGGAGGAGAGAAGTCAAAATTTGACTTCATCTTCAACCTCTCGACGTGAGAAAGATGGTGCGGCGGTGATAATCGCCGGAGGTCCCAACGGATCTCGATTTTTACAAGTGAAAATGCGATTTTGTTCGTTTTCTCGCACTGATCATGAATCTAACCTTAGATTTCTCAGTGGATGCTCATGCAGAGAGAAAAGTGAACGACAAGTTCGAACTCAAAAACTCAAAATAAGCACAGAAATGTAAAATTAATTAACAGAAAAGCTTCAATATGTTTCCAGAAGTAAGAATCAAGAAGAAATTACGTTTTTAGAAGCTTGATTTGGTCTAGAGGTTCTCAAATGTTTCTTAGCCACAATGAGGTGTTCTTGAGCTTGGTTTTGAGATTTGGAATTTTTGGGTGGTGAATAGTGTATACGGGTTTGATGGTTTTGTGAGCAAAATTCTGAACCTCTAAACACTGAATTGTGATGTTTATTTATAGGGAGAGATTAGGGTAAGAATGGGTTGAGATTGTTGGCTAAGAAAAGGGTAATTTTGAGAATGTAATTTATGATATTTTGATGAAATTTCTTTGGTTGTGCTTTGGTTATAATTTTTTTGTGGTGAGGTGGAGGAGAATAGAAGATTCTAATGAGGTGATGATGTGGTGTCATTTTTAGATGATTATCTTTGGTGATGAAAAAAATGATTGGGCCAAAAATAAAAAATGAAATGGATAAAAAAGGAAAAATGATGAATTAGTGATGAAATGAGATTTCTTGTGGAAGAAGTAACAAAATAAAAGAACTAAAATAAAATGCAAATAAAATAACAAAAATGTCAAGAAAAATGCAAATAAATGCCATGCAAAATATGCAAAGAAATATTTTAATGAGTATTTTATACAATAGTTGACTTTTTTCTAAAAAAATGCAAAATGATGGCCAAAGGATAAAAATGGAAAAAGATGAGAATAACATGGGATAAAATTAGGGTATGACAGTGACCCCCAATGATATTTTAAATTTGATAAAATTGAATGGATGGTGTAAAATTGATGGATTGTGTTGTGTCCCAATGTCCCTAAAGAAAAATATGATATTTGAAACTACACGGTTCTAAATTTGAAAAATTCAAAAGATGATGGAATTTTGCCCGAATAGGATTGAAAATATCAAGTTGTCATAAACTTGATAATTGAATTGATGGTATTAGTTGTTGGAAAATAGATAGATTGGATTGACGACATCTCATAGGATTGAAAATATCAAGTTGTCATAAACTTGATAATTGAATTGATTGTATCAGTTGTTGGAAAATAGATAGATTGGATTGACGACATCTCATTGGATATTGGCCCCAATTGATCTCTTAAACTTGATAAATTGAATTGTCGGTATTAAATGGATGGATTGTATTGTCTCTCGATATCCCTAAATGAAAATATTAAATATGAATCATCGTGGTTCTAAATTCGAAAAAACCAAAAAATGTTAGAATTTTGAACGAATAAGATTGAAAATATCAAGTTGTCTTAAACTTGATAATTGAATTGACGGTATCGATTGTTGCAAAGTAGATTGATTGAATTGACGGTAACCCATTGGCATTTGTCACTCAATGAACTCTTAAATTTGATAAATTGAATTGTCGGTATAAAATGGATGGATTGTTTTGTTTCCCAATATCCCTAAAGGAAAATATGATATTTGAACCTACATGGTTCTAAATTTAAAAAACTCAAAAGATGATGGAATTTTACCCAAATAAGTTTGAAAATGAAATTAAGCTGATGTTCCTATGGGCGTGAACAGATTAAGAGTGTGTGTTAAATTCTATTGATGTTGCTCACAAGTGTTGTGTATATATGTACGTATTCGATATCATTTTTAAGCCGTTGAATTGGAGTTGTTAAGCTATTGTTTATTTTCCTGTTGATGTTGCTTATGATATTGCCACACATTCATACGTGTGTCTAAGCCGTTGTAAGTCGTTGATAAGCCGTTGTTAAGCCGTTGAGGAGTGTTTTCAGGAATATAACTCTGACCTCCGCCATTGGTACCACATGCATCTGGGGAGTTTAGTTCATGCATTTTGATTATATTTATTCATTAGATGTTGTTGTTCCATTCCTCTCTATTTAATTGTTGATTGATGATTGTTGTTAACTGACGAATGTGTGTGGCCATCCGGTTAGGTGGTCTTGTTATTGTTTATGTTTCTCCTAGTTATTACGTTGTTTTAATTCAGTTATCTTCTTGATATATTGTCGCTCACCTTTACTTTTCATTGTCCCCCTCTGGTTTGACCCTACGACGTAAAACTCGTAGACTTTCAGGTAGGTGATGCGTCGTAGCTGTTGAGTTACTAGGAGTCGCTCGTTGTTGTTTTCAATAAGAGTCGCTCTGCTAGGATGTTCAGGGGATTCACTTTCGTGATTTTCAATTTTATTTCTTAAAGCGAGTGAACCTTGTTATTCACATTTTTAAACTATGTTACTACCTTTTAAAGTAGCAAGAATGTCACAAGAAATGAGGGGTTGAATTGTGACCATTTTTAATTTTACTTAAATTATTTGTTAAGAACAAATAACTCAAAACAATATTTCTTTTATGTAAGTTAATGGATTACACTCAGATGAATTTAGCGAGGTATGAGTGAAATATCTTGAAAGCGCATGGACTTAAAAATTGTGTATGTAATTGTTAGATTAGTTGTGTTTGTGTGTTTCAATTGTGATGAGGATGATAAGAGTTAAAGAGAAAACACACAAAAAGTTATCTTGGTTCACTCAATCTTGGGCTAGTCCAGTCCTCACAACCTTGTGAGATTTTCCGCTAAAAACTTTGATCACAGCTGTATCAAATACACAATGTCTTTCTTCACTCAAAAGGACTTCTTGTATTTCTTCACTCAAAATGACTTCTTGTTTTTCTTCACCCGAAAAGACTTTTACAAACACTCAATCTACCTCAACGGATAGATTTGAGCAATTACAATAAGTGATTGATTTGGTTTTGTGTTCTAAGAACACTTTGTCATGAGTATGATGGATATCAATCAAACTCAACAATGAATATGATGAACATATATCAAACTCAAGTGTGAGTATGATAATTACAAACTTTTATCAAATGTCTTGAAACAAATGTTTGGATATATCTTAGAAAGTTTGTTTGGGAGAGTTTATGACTTGTTTAGAATTTTGCTTAGACAAGTGCTTTGGATAATCCTTTGTGATGCTTAAACTCTTCAACATTTCTTCATGTTTTGCTCCTTGTATTTATAGACATAAGAATTCAAGAGGAGCCTATGAGAGAGGTTTGAAAATTATGACCGTTGGAGGCATTCTTCATAATGTGTTAATCAATTTTGCCTTCTAATGAACAGTGCATTATGGTTGAGTCATAATTCTTTTTGCACTTTTAAATGGACAATGCTTTATTGGAGTGGTCACACTCTTATCCATGTGAAGAGAAGATAATTCTTTGAGAAAATATGAATGTTGGAGAAGTGTGAGTTTATCCTCTTCAAGTGCTTCAAATAGTGCATGAGTTTCAATGTGCTTCAATAGTGCGTTACCGTTGCATGCAGATAACGTTTTCGTTGCACCTTTGTATTTCAGATTTTTGCATGGTTTGTGACTCATGTACATGACTTTTAGTTTAGCCATAAGAAGGAATCTTTTTCAAATATCATGAGAGATATTTTACCAACATGTGAGAAATAGATTTTGCCTTCAAGGGGACAAACCCATGTGCCATTGTTGGTGACTCATGTCCTTTTCTTTTGATGTAGAGAAGGATATGCTATGATCATTCTTTGTGTGAGACCTCATGTGATGACTTCTTTTCTTCTATTCCTTTGCTTATGCGTGGATGCATCTTGATTCATCACAAGATGTATTTGCTAATTTGATCCTTTTGTTTGTTGGAGAGAAAGAGAGACAAAGATATATTAAGGTATATCTTAGTGTGTAACTTTTGATGATGTGGCCTTTTCTCTAGCAAGTAATCCTTGTAGATATTTCTTTGATCAAATTTGATTAATGGCTCAGATGAAATGTTATGCTCATGATGAGAGAAAGATTAATGATGAATTGTCCATTTTGCCCTTATACTTTCTTCACATTTTAGCCAAAGTCTTCCCAAGACTTTTCTTCAATCTTGACTTTACCAAAAGTCTTCCCAAGACTTAATTCACAAATGTGGATGCTTCATGGTCCATGACATGTGACTTTGTCACAAATAAATCTTTCTTAAAAGTGCCATGAAATGCCTTTTGATCAATTAAGTTCTTTTAAGTCCATTATGTAATTATGATTTTTGCCAAACATTTTTCAAGACTTCATGTTGTACGTGGAAGCTTCTTCATCAATCAATGATGTCTTTGTTGAAATATTTAAGTGTTTTTAAAACTTGTACCATGTATCATTCTTTATGCCTTGTTTGGTATAAATCCAACATAAATGATTCCTTAAAATGCTACTACTTTTGGTGAGGCAAAATGAATATTTCCATGTGAAGCTTTACATTAATTAATCCAAGACTTTAAGTTGCTTTCAATGATTGATTCTTGTATCTTTGTGTGACTGCACATTTTGCTTGTATTTGTTCATTGTCAGGTGCATTATCGTTGGACGACCATTACGTTATTGTTGAAACATTTCTCACAAAACACATTAGTAGATAACAAGATAATCATAATCAAGATTAATTAATATGTTTGTTATCATTAAAACATCAAAAGGATTTTGTTCTCAACACCTTTATTAATTATTCTAATTTGAAGTTTGGAATTTATAAATGTTGTTGACTTTTGAATTTAATTTTTCCTCTGCAAATTTATTAGAAAATTGTATGATTTTGTGAACAGGTGTAACACTTTTTGTGTAATTTCTTCAATTCTTGCTTCTTCTTCAAGTAACTTAATTTCTTTAGGTATTTTCCATGAATTTGTAACAAAAAACTATTAAAATTATATAAAATAAACCTAAAAACATCATAGAAATTTTTGTCATCATAAACATAACAACTCTAAAGTGTTTCGTGGTGATGGTGTTGTGGCCGACTTCATAGTTCTGATTTTGAATGAGAGTGTGGTGGTAGGTGCGGGTGAAGAGTTTAGTTGTAGAGAGGTGAGAGCGACTTGAAAACAAAGTTATGTTATAAACACTTGTAAATAAATAAAATATATTTAACTCTTAATTTTTTTTGCCAAATTTAAGGAGAAACAACCATTTTGGTCCCTCAATGTGCAACTCGTTGTCATTTTGGTCCTTCACTGGAAAAAAACTACTAAATAGTCCATGAATCCGCATTCCTTTTGTCATCTAATCCCTGCTGTTAAGTTTGACCGTTAACTCAACAAAAAAGTTGACGTGACATTTTTTTGGACACACATCAGCAGACAAGCCTTGAATAAATTAACAATTAGAAGCCATTGATGATGCCATCAGCCACCTAGACCAGCCTTTTAGGTATTAATGCTAGTTATTCAGAAACAGGTAACTAAGTTTGATTTTAGCCTCAACCAGTCGCCCGACAATCTCACATATTCGAACCTTTCAGTTATGAGACCATTAGAGTCAGTTAAACCTTTCATGTGAGAGTTTGTCAGCCAAAACCTGAATGAGCCAAATTGTCCTAACCCAAGAGAATTGACAGAAAAACTAGAATTGTGAAGCTCAGTAGAGGCCGAACCTTGAAAACCTATCCATCCACAGGTACTCTCACTCAGTCTAATTTGTCAAATCAAACAATGCTTAATGCGATATCCATAAGTCTTGGGAAGCATCGAACAGGTCTACTCTCTAACTTGTCAGACTATGTCTCGGACAAATAAATTCTTCTCGTGCCTTACTGCTTGTCAGCCATGTTCGACACACAGAATAGATTAAGATGCAAACCCTCTGAACTCCTCGATATCAGTCATACTGACATTGTACAACGTCGCCTTTAAGTAACCACATCAAATATTTTCAGCCTTTCAGTTGCGTTGCTAGTAGCTATATCAAATATGCGGAAGCCAATTATTCTTGAAGAGGTCATGAATAATTTTAGTTCAAATTCCCACTCATCTTGGTGATCTGTTAAACAACGTCATTAACCCATCCAGATGCAAATGACATAGCTCAGTATCGGTGAATAGCTTAAACCTTCATACACTCGAACGTCAAAATCATTAATCTGATCGAGTAAGTTAACCTTCCTTATAGAGCCGTATCAGCTAAATTCCGAATAAGTTTGAGTTCCACCCAGTTTAGGGAAAATTAAGAGATAGTAGTAAGATCAGTGTTAAGATGCCTCTTCAATTCCATTCTCTATAATCATGTTTGATCAATTCTTTTCTTTGCCCGAATGTTTCAACTTTCCAGTTCATTAACAATAATTAGTTTAGATCACTATAAGTCGAAATTACTCGTGTAGAGTAATGAATTACCTCTGTTTGGAAATTATTTATTGTTCTATTCAATACATTAACTGACTTATTAATCATCCAGATTCAAGTAATGTAATTCAGTCTCAGCATTAGAAGTTCAAACCTTATGTGTTCAACTAGCCAAATTAGAATCCGACTACTTTAGCCAAATTTCCATACGTTAGTTAGCGGTGAAATTTTCAAACAAGACTAAGCTTTACCTTAAGAGAAAATTCGAACTCAAGTTCATCTGCATGTTAAATGTACAACTCGCTCATTGTGTTGTGCTAGGATGGATTGAAATGGTAGGTGGGAATTTTCGGAAGAACTGTGGATTCGTTTGCGGATGAGTTCAACTTACTGGCAAAAGAATCCGTAGTAATTAGGTACGTTTTCACTCGTTTTATATTTTGATCGATCCTGGAGTATTTATACAACACAAGTGGTGCAGGGGTACATATGACGTGTCAAGCACTGTAGTATTAAAAAATGAGAATAACCATGAGAAGGAAGATTTATCGAATTGTCAGTATCAATATCCAAGCTTATACCTTTCAGTTAATCATGCAACGTCAACCAGTGTCGCATGCCATAGTGGTACCTAACCAGGCCAGATATCGACCTACTAAGTCAGTTGTGTATTGAAGTTATTACCAGTAGAAATAGAAGAAAATTAACCGTAATAGAGATCAGTAGAGCAGGAAGTAACGCATAATCAATTCGCGGGTAACATCCGTAGAGTAAGTAATGTCAAATAACTAAGTTACCACAAGTCGATCATGACGTGGAAAAGAAGTGTGGTGACAAACTCAACACAATGAGAAGATCAAGAGTATCTGACAATTGTAAGTGGTGTAAGTTGATGAGTCGTGAACATGCCAATTTGTAGTCAAGTGGAGGATAAAAGTAATTGAATTAGAGTGCGCAGCACGAGATCAGTTGAAAATATGGTCAATTATAACTGACTCTTAGGCCAGCAACACATTGAGATAGGAAATTTTTACTCCAAGGGATTGGATGGGAAAGACCATAAGATGAATCTTAACCTCGTAAACTATGAACCATGACCGGAGGAAAGGTGACGAAATTGGACGTGGATATAGACGATTTACCCTAATGATAAATGAAAAAGTTCTGAATTTCGAGGACGAAATTCTTTTAAGGGGGATAGATTGTTACATCCCGACTTTAATTAATAGAAGGATATTAATTAAAGACAATTATTAGAAACCAATTGGGAATAAGTTAGAAAAGGTGAGATATAGTAATCAAATGGACTCTTATGGGTGGATGCCACTTTACATTTAAAGACTAAACCATTAGTCTTTCACTTTACTGCAAACCACAAGTCAGGCAAACAACTCTAAATCATCTTCCTCTCTTCTTCACCGTAAGCACCATCATCACCCTAACATCATCAATTTTTCAATTCTTTCCAGATGCAACTGCATTTTCAAGTTTCTAGAGACCTAAGGCATATGGTAAGCAAAACAATTCATCCCTTACTTATCTCTCTCTCGTGTACCTTTCATCTTCACCACAATCCAAATAAATTATATTACCATTTAAATTGGAGCTGCATGTATGTTTTTCTTGTTCTAAATTATCTATATTAAACCCACAAAGAATTTATTTATGGCCTTGTTCTCTTTTCTATTATACCCAAAAACTCCATAATCAAAACCCCAATTTCAATCTCTCCAAATTAAGTGATTGCATGTATGTTTTCATAAAACCCATCACTATTATATCCCATTAAAAGCAATCAAAACCAGTTTGATTTATCTTCTCTTTCTTAATAACCGAACCACATACTCCCTCTTGAATTTCACCCAATTTCTACTACTTATTAGTTGCATAATGGTGACACACTCGGTTTTGAACTTGTGGTACAGAGAAAATGGAGGCATTCCATTTGTTTGAAGGTACCGTTAACTAGTACATCGACTGTAGCACTAAATCACTATATTACTAGTACTCAAAATGGCTTATGGTGCTAACATGATGTGATAGGCCAACAGTTTGGTTTTGGAAGTGGTTGAACCGAGAAATACTTTTATAGACACAAATATAAATAACACTTGTTAGGCAGACTCACAACAAATAAAAAAATAAAACAAAAATGGTTAAAGTCATATATAATGATGTGACAATTTTATTTTTTCTTTAAATTTTTTTATTTGTGTATGAGTGCCTAAATCTTGTGCTTAAAAGTTTGTGCCCAAGCAAGCGTTGCTCGGTTGAACCAAGAGCAAAATTTTTTATGAAGTAATAAGGATACGCAAGGTCTAGAGACTTGTTTTGATTGTTCATTACAGTTGGAACTAAAGTGTAGAGAAAGGGGCTGAACTGGGTTTTGGGAGATATTGGAAGAAACTAAGTGAAGTTCGTATTTTACAATACACCTCCAGTAAAATGATAATTATTCTCTCCTTGTGACTCGGATCCGAACGATTTTTTTTGTTGTAGTTAGATAACTCAATTCCGGTCATTTTGACATATGTTTCATAATTTTTGGCTCAGTAATGAGGTCGGGGGCGAATTTCTGGAGTTGTGGTGCTGAAGCTGTCAAAAAAGGTGTTTTTAAAGGATTGCGAGTTTATAGTTTTGTGGCTGCAAATTCAGTTTCTCGGAGAGCTCTAAAGTTGTTAGCATTGTGTTTAAAGCTTCTGAGTTAATCTCATTCAGGTGGGTTCTTAGGCTAGGTAGTTTAGTCCCCCTAAACAAACCTTTGCATGTTTACTTAAGAAAATTAGGGAAATCATGTGTGAAGGAATTACTCCCAAATTCCACTCCAATCTAATCGTATATTATGTGTATTTGTGTTTACAACTGAGATAATTGAGGATCGTAGGTGTGTTTCGAAGAATTTCAAGAAAGTCACAAAACAGAGGCCTGTTATGCTACACTCGTTGTAGCGAGCCGTGTCGTCGTCGTGGCGAGCAGTCATGCATTTGGTTCTGCAACAACCCGCTGTGGCGAGATTCTTCTCGCCGAGCGAGTTGTTACAGACTGTTGCAGGATCGCTCGCTATAGCGAGTTGCTCCTCGCCCAGGCGAGCTGTGACAGACATAACCTATATAAATTTCTAAAATTTTTTGTAAAAACTTCCACTCGTTTTATATCCTCATTTTCTCATATTATTTCATGTAAACAGGGATAATATAATGCATGATCGGTATGTACGACACAAACCAATTCTTAGGTTTTTAACATAGGATAATCTATGTATGTTTAGTAACGCCCGGGAAGGGAACATTTTGGGTAGTTTACAATTTTATCAGGATTGAGATGACTATGTCATCAGACAATTTATTAAATGGTTATTTGTACCATCTTAAAGAATTCATCTGAATTCTAAGTATTGATTATTTATTATGTAAGCTAACGTTAGAATCCGATTCTCTATTATCCGTAGTATGCAGAGTCAGGCACCCGAGACCGGCTTACCTCGGTGTGACATTTGAAGAGCAATTTGACAAGATAATAATTATGTGATACACCTTTATTTCATGTCCTTATGTAAAAATGAAAATATGATGCATGCAATTAGTTTCAGGATTAGTGCCCCAGGTGTAGTCACCATTAGATGGGTAGTAGGACTCACTGAAGCTTAGTAGTCTCATCCCACTCAATTCAATTTTTTTAGGTAGACAGGTTAACCGGAGCAAGGACCAGGTGGGAACTGACGATTGGAGCTAAACTTGGATTGTCAGATTAGAAGATTATTATTTTCTTCCTTGTTTTGCTTATCTGTTTAAGACTCATTTGCTTCATTCCGCTGTATTATATTTGGATTACCACGTTGTATTCGTGTCAAATTATAATTCAATTAATTATTCCGTAATTTTAATGTACTCGGATTCAATTATTTATGTCTTGACTAAATATTCTAGACAATTACCCTCTATTGTACCAAAAAAAAATAAAATATTCTAGACAATTTAGTTGGGGCGTTATAAATCACCCCTTGTGTTTCTTCTTTCTTATTTTCACATTGATTAAGTTTTTTCTTTTGTGTTTTTTTTTTCGTGATTTCGTCGTATGTGTGCAGCCTTGTGTTGTTCGTCGTCTTGTGCAACATTATTTGATTTCCCGTATTGTTGCGGTGTTCATTTTATTCCTATTGAAAGATCGACTTCGGCCAATTACAGATTTCATCAATGATTTGAGCATCAACGTTGCAGATCTGGATACATAGATACTTCAATCACTTTAATTTTATCATTTTATTTGTTGTAGGTATTTTGCTGTTGTATATTATTAATTTGGATGCTGTGAATTTGTTCGCAAATTTATCATTTATATTTTTAGCAAATGTTGAATATATGATTGTATTTTATGTAATCTATCGATTTGAATAAAAAATCCCACATTGTTAATTATAATTTTTTGAACAAAAAAAAAATGAAAAAGATAATTAAGAAAAGAAAAACAATAAAATAAGAACATGCAATGTGTGTCGACACCCCAGCGCACTGCAAACAGACACTGAACTCAGCTGACTTTACTTTACCTCATTTCTATGCAACTTTCCTGTTCATTCATTCATCATTTCAAATTCAACTTCAATCACTCACAATTCTCCAACTTTTCTACAGATTCTAATCAACTTTCTATGTCAATGAAGCTCTTCCACTTTCCTCTACCGATTACTAACATGATACTGTATTTCTCACTCTTTGATCATCCTTAATATTGATACATATGCTGTTATTTTTTCTGGGTTTTAATGTTTTTATGTTGTTTGGTTTTTTGGGTATCTGGGTTTCTCTGTAAACCTTCAAAACCTTAGCTTTATGTGTTCTGAATGTTAAGCTGAAAAGGATATACCCTTTTGTGCTTTGAGGATCTTGATTTGTTCATCAGAGTAAACAAAATTTAGTTTTTTAATGGATGAAATATTCTGAACTTGAGTCATTATTCATGCTGTTTTGCAATGTTTTTAGGATGTCTGAAACTTAGGTTAGCATGTTTAATTAATATTTTTCATTGTAAATAAATTGATTCATTTAAACATTTTCCATGTGCTTGGATTTGATAATTAGATTGTATAGAATTTGGTTCTGTTCCCGATCACATTGAGGGAATCATTCTTTGTTTATTTATGTATTGATATATTTTGTCATGGTTTGTTAATTGGTAGTAAAAGAATGTGTTTTCTTATATTGAGTGTATTGTTTTTGCTGTTACTCAACCATTTTTGCTATTATTCCTCCTTTCAAACAACCTTTATTTTTAATTAAGTAGCATAGGTTTATTATGTGCTGAATTTACCTCGCGAGGGGGCGTTTTTTTATAGGAGCATGTTTCTTTTGTACTAAAAAGTAATTGTTAGTTCCTTGTCTTAAATTAATGTTCTTTCTTACTGTGATGAATTTTGAACTAAACTAAAGACCCTATGTGCTAAACTGATGTTCTTTTTTTGTTCGAATAGAACATTGTTTTAGATTAATCAAAAGATGGAGCGTGCGAGACTTAACTCGAGGGTTCGTTGCTCCGGTTCAACTCCCTCAGAAGAATCTGCTTTGGATCTTGAAAGAAATTGTTGTGGTCATTCTAACCTACCTTCACTTAGTCCACAGACACTTCAACCTTTTGCTTCCGCCGGACAACATTGTGAGAGCAATGCTGCTTACTTCTCATGGCCTAGTCGTTTGCCTGATGCCGCTGAAGAGAGAGCAAACTACTTTTTAAATCTACAAAAGGGGGTCCTACCCGAAACCCTTGGCCGGCTGCCGAAGGGTCAGCAGGCAACCACATTACTCGAGCTCATGACAATCAGAGCATTTCACAGCAAGATATTGCGTTGTTACAGCCTTGGAACAGCAATTGGTTTTCGTATTCGGCGAGGGGTGTTAACGGATATTCCCGCCATTCTGGTGTTTGTTTCCAGGAAAGTTCACAAGCAATGGCTTAGCCCAATCCAGTGTCTTCCTACTGCTCTTGAGGTACTTGGAGCTGTTCAACTTTAACCTTGTATACATACTTTATAATATATATTGATTGTAATCTCTAGTGTTTACTGCTGCCGTTAAAATAGATGTTTAATTTGTGAATCAGGGACCCGGTGGAGTATGGTGTGATGTAGATGTGGTGGAATTCTCATATTTCGGTGCACCTGAGCCAGTTCCTAAAGAACAGCACTATACGGAGATTGTGGATGACTTGCGTGGAGGTGATCCTTGCATTGGTTCAGGATCTCAGGTGTTTCTTTGCTCTCTTATTTAATGTTTCCGTGTGGAAGGGTTCTTCCGGTTTACAAACGAATATCTTCTGATTCAATTAATATCGCATATATGTGATGATTAAAAAGCATTTTCAGCCTAATACTTGTCAATCTCGTCTACTTAAAAATCAGTGTGTAATTGCTGTGGTGATTTTGCTCTAGTAAGCTTAGCCTTGCCTACACGTGTATGCAACTTCAGCAAAGCATTTTATGTTATCTCAAGACTCATTTGGCTCGACATAAGTTCATCCTGATATTTGTTTCTGTCATTCTGTGGGTGGACTTAACCTTGTGTGATAGATTCCTGGAGATAGAGATATTTGATTAATGATTTATTTAAATTCCAGACCTTAGATTTCAAGCATCGTCATGTTATATGCAGTATCTACTGCTGCCTGCAACCTGTTTGGATTCCTACTGTTGTGTTCTATTTGATGAATATATTGAATCTGACCACTTACTTCCGTAATCCAGGTGGCAAGTCAAGAGACATATGGAACTTTGGGTGCCATTGTGAGGAGCCAAACAGGTAGCCGACAAGTTGGTTTTCTCACAAATCGTCATGTAGCAGTCGATCTAGATTATCCAAATCAAAAGATGTTTCATCCTCTTCCACCCACGTTGGGGCCCGGGGTTTATCTTGGGGCGGTAGAGAGAGCAACTTCATTTATAACCGATGAACTTTGGTACGGAATATTTGCTGGAATAAACCCAGGTAACGTAATTTTAGAATACTGATTGATTTAATCTGGTCACGTCCATTTTTTTCGCTACACATACTCATCAGGCCTCATAATGCATTTTTCTTGCAGAGACTTTTGTGAGAGCTGATGGAGCATTCATTCCTTTTGCTGATGACTTCGACATGTGCACTGTTACTACCTCAGTGAGAGGCGTTGGAGATATCGGTGATGTGAAAATTATTGACCTACAGTCTCCAATTAGTAGCCTTATTGGAAAACAAGTGGTTAAGGTTGGAAGAAGTTCTGGCTTGACCGCGGGAATTGTTTTGGCGTATGCCCTAGAGTACAATGATGAGAAAGGTATATGCTTTCTAACAGATTTTCTTGTCGTTGGTGAGAACCAACAAACTTTTGACCTTGAAGGAGATAGTGGAAGTCTCATCATGTTTAAAGGTGACAACGGTGAGAAGCCACGGCCAATTGGAATCATATGGGGAGGGACTGCTAATAGGGGCCGCCTTAAATTAAAAGTTGGGCTACCTCCTGAGAATTGGACTAGTGGCGTTGATCTAGGACGGCTTCTCAATCTACTTGAACTTGATTTGATAACAAGTGATGAAGGTCTTAGAGGTTTGTATATCCTTCCTCTCATCGTCTTTATTTTAATTTATTATTCTCAAAGAAGGGGTTAGAACTTATATTAGGCTGTTTTGTTCAAATTTATGAAATCATGTTAATACCTATAAGTATATTAGGGTGGGTTATTGAATGATTTCATCTGATATGATTTAGTAGGGTTACAATGTGTCTGGCTATGCGTTCCCCAGTTATTTTCTTCAATGTTTTATAAACCTTGCTGACCCATCCAATTCAATCGGGAACCAACCAGTTCGCCGGTTGGTTTGCTCCCAGTTTTACTATTCTGGTTGAACCGGGGTCGATTCAACCTCTTTTTTTTTATATTTATTTATTTATTTATTCGTCATTTGGTTCAACCGTGATCGAACCAATTGAATTATGAACCGGCGGTCTCACCAATTCAATATTCAGTCTAGTTTTTAAAACATTAATTTTCTTTATTTTCCTTATCAAAACCAACTGGCATAAAATTATTTTCTTGGGATCTATTATTGACTACCTTCCCATGTTTCTATCTCCTTACAATGAAGATAGTATTGAATATATGGATAATTTATTTAGCAATAATATGGATAAATGTTGAAAAGATTGCTGTATGAACTGATTAGGGATAAGTACTAATTTTTGTTTGTGTGTGTGCTGGTGTTTTGTGTAGTGGCGGTGCAAGAACAAAGGGTTGCTTCGGGTACATTTATGTGCTCTACTGTCGGCGATTCCTCAACTCCTGACGGTGTGTTTCCGAAAGATAGAGCCGAAGACAAATTTGAGCCACTTGGTCTTCAAATCGAGTCTATTCCTGTAGGAGTTGAACCTAACAGTGAGGAAGTGAAACCATCAATCACAGAGGCTGAATTTAAACTTGAAGACGGAATCAAGGTAGACGGTCCTAGTATCGAACATCAGTTTATTCCGAGTTTCATTGAGCGGTCACCGTTGCACATAAACACGGTGCGTGACAGAGCTGCGGCAACGGAGAATTTGTCTTCATTGAGGACTGGCCGTGATGAAGATTTGTGTGTTTCGCTGCAGCTGGGTGATAATGAAGCAAAGAGAAGGCGTTCTGAGGCATCAACTAGTACTGAGGAACCTTGATGAAACAAATTATTAGCATAAGCTTGAAAAATGACTTGTTACAAAGTTAATCACCCTAGAATGTGTTGTTTATGACCATTGGGATATTGTATTTATGATTTATAGCTTTGACAGTGGCAATGATATCAGTGAAACTCACATTAACTATGAAGTTTTAAGTGGAGAGGAGATTCCCTCCCGTGAAGTTTTCCTCCTGTCACATATCAGCCCTCCATTCCTTTTTATTATGTTACTGTTCATGTATTAAAAAACAATTGAATGGTCCAGATCACAACTGGACAGCCTTCAGTTAAAATTAGACCGGAGAGGATCCACTCTCTTCTAAGTGAATTGTGGTCTTGGACAGCCATTCAATTCTTACAATGGTTTAGTTTTTACATTGCCAATATGTGATGTGATGGCTCACATGAAAATGCCCTAAGACTAATACTCCTTCCTTTCCTTATAGACCAAATACATTAGGTATTCAATAAACTTAAAGTGATTTTTTGCTTATAATAAGAAATCAAGAGAGTATGATTTTATCCTTACAGTGGATGTATGCGGATTTCATCTGGATTTTAAAATTTGGATGTGAAAATCATCCAAAAATATGCAAGACCTACAAAAGTAAGCAGAAAGTGTTATGGAACACACCTTCAAAATACAAGTAGAGTCGAATACTAAAATTATTCACCTGAATCAAAGATTTTGCAAAGCTCTCTCATTGGTAGCTTTAATCCTTGTCGTTCACCCTTTGCAGTACTTCCTCCTCCGTCGCGGTAAACCTTTCATTAGTTGGTCCGGTGGCGATTGGCGCCAGACTTGATAGAGAGGACCACAATTCGATCCCGCAACTGCGATCAAGAGGGGGCTGGAACCACTTCCAAAACTGACTCCTGAATTAGATTATGCGGTCCAATGGATCAGATACTGGTGGTGAAAAAAAAATCAATAACTTAAGCATTTTGTTAATGCACAAAAGTAAAGTTTGCACACTTGAATTTTAAAATATGACCGTGGATAATGAACTCTTTGGACATCCGAATTTTAATATTCAGATGTAAAAAATCTTGAAATTTTATTTTGCCACAGGAGTGGTTCAAACCGTGTGTAGAGAGGGAGCTTTCGAGTTTTAAAATTTGAGTTTCTTGAAGAAGAATTGAATGAAATGGATTTATATTTTTCAACATCCAAAACAATCTTATATTTTGAAAAAGTAAACGAAAAATTAAAATTAATTTTTTTAAAAGTATCTAGTTACGGTCAAATATGATTTGGCCGCAGCCAGCTGTGGCTAATTTTGAAAGAAAGAAATTGAATAATTGAATTTTAAGATATATAATAAAGTTCATTTTGAAAAATTGAAAATGCTAGAATAGCAATTTTAGAAAAATTTAGAGCTGGAGTATTAAGGATGGGGTATTCCAACATATTTTCTTTTTTGGTGCATTCAAAAGAAAAATGTCCTTTTTTTAGTTACAAAGAGAGCAAAATTCCAAAAAGAAAAGAAAATTACAAAGAAATTATCCAAGGAACAATATTTCTCAAAACATTGACTTTTAACAAATGTCTAATGTAAGTCGGACACGACTCATAAAAACAAATAACAACATGCGGAGCAATTTCACTGTTAGTCTCATAGTACATGTGGCTCACAACAACATCCTTTTCCTCCTCTCCATTAAAATCTCTCCCCTCCACTATGTTGAACCAAAAGATCTCGGTATTAAATCTTCTTGATCAAAACTCTTCCCATAGGAGCTACCCGTGTTGTTTCTATTAACAAAGTAGCTAACAAAGAATCAACATTAACTTCAATAACTCTCAACCTTAACTGTGTTGTTTCTATTAACAAAGTAGCTAACAAAGAATCAACATTAACTTCAATAACTCTCAACCTTAAACCTTCTAGCAAATCTTAATCCTTCGTAAACTCTCCACAATTCCAGTATATACACACTACACTCACCCAAATTTTTAACAAACCCTTTTAACTATAACTCTCAACCCCAAACCTTAGCAAACCTTAATCCTGCGTCAACTCCCCACAACTCTGCTACATACACACTACATATACCAAGATTTTTAGTTAACCCTCCAAACTGAAATGCGATCTACGCATACTGTTCATCTTCTTCTTCGCGTGCCACCACCGATCTGGTTCATCTTCATCGTCGATTTCGTTTTCATTCTCGTTTTTCCTTCTTCCGATCTGGTTCATCTTCATCACCGATTTCATTTTTTCCATTTTCATCATTTTCCCCAAATTTTAGGGTTTGCGATTTCGTTTTTCATCGCATTTCAGTTTATTGAACCATTCTTCTGGCACGGTTACTGTTTGGCTGCGTAGGTTGTAGAAGTGATTTCTGCCATGGCTATGGTGGTGTGATTGCAGTTTTTTTTTGTTGAGAAGATGAACAGTACCTGTTATGGATGTCATTGAAACCATTAGACAATTATTTTAGTTTCATATGCAAGATTATCAATACCATTATAATCATTATATAAAACCATTTAACAATAATTTTGGTTTCTCATGTAAGACAATCAAAACCATTAAATCAAAATTATTGTTTATATTCTAGTATTTATGCTCGGACCCACCAATGACTAGTGTCTAGTAGTACCTACCAATCAAATTGACACGTGAACCTCCGATAGTCCCGACCCGTTTAAAAACCCGCCCCATTACAAAGTGGTATGGTAGTACTAGTAGTATAATAGTAATAATAACAATTCTATCGTTCTTGCTTCTTATCACTGATTCACTCCAAGAATCGAAC
This sequence comes from Trifolium repens, assembly GCA_030408175.1. Lineage (NCBI taxonomy): Eukaryota > Viridiplantae > Streptophyta > Magnoliopsida > Fabales > Fabaceae > Trifolium > Trifolium repens. The sequence continues at coordinate 41,086,130 of CP125846.1, forward strand.
ACTCTTCACACTTTCCCTACCAGCTAGGGTTTATCGAGGGTTTCCTTCTCTCTCTCTCTCCAACAATGGCGAAACCTGGCCGAGCTCGTCGCTCACCACCGTCGGGTTCCGCCTCCGGATCTTCTTCTCTCTCCTCCTCTTCTCGTTCCTCTTCTCGCTCCCGCTCCCGCTCCCGTTCCAGATCTTTCTCTTCCTCCTCATCTCCCTCCCGCAGTTCCAAGAGCCGTAGCCGTAGTCCTCCTCCTCAGAGACGCAAAAGGTATATCCTCCGATTTTCTTTTCATCTTTGTAAATTCCTTGAATTTTTGAATCCGTAGAGGAAAATCTGAACGCGAAGTCAACTTATGATGTTTTAGAATTTGTGCCTGTTTATAAATTTGAATCGTGTAGAAGATGCACCAAAATGTTCAAGATGAGAGAATTATTAGGATTTTATGCTGTTAATTTGAGAATGTGAGATTTTTCGGCTTGATTTTCAATTAGGCGACATTAGAAATGGAAACTTGTGGAGTTTTTAATTTTGGCCGAAATTATTGTTTCAATGTGTTTCTTAATATGATTATCAGTGTACATCATATTGTTGCTTTCAATTGTATAAAGTGTGAAAATCATAGTTATTTTAGTTCGACTATTTGGAATTAATTTTCATTTTTTCTGTTTTTCCTTTGGTTTATGTTTGATTATTGTTGCTTTCAATTGTATAAAGTGCAAAAATTACAGTATTTTTGCTTTTTTGTTCTGTAGTCCTGGTGAACCAGCTAGGCGAGGTCGATCTCCTCCTCTTCCTCCCCCTCCCCAGTCTAAGAGAACTTCTTCTCCCCCAAGGTAAACTGATATCTAATTTGCTATTTCTAGGATATTTCTTGTATTTGTATATGTCACTCATGGAGATGGAGACTAGGAAAATTTATTTCAAGTTATATTTTTAATTTGCCTTATCTCGATGGAGACGTGAAATTTTTATTTCATTTTATGCTTTTTTTATACCATAAGTTTAACATGGTCTGTCTTGTAAGGAAATGATGTACAAACTAGTTGTGGAACAGCATGTTAGGGAATATCTATAGTGGCAGGTCTTAACAGTCTAATATATTTTGAGTTCATCACTGACGTAAGCGATGTATGGAAGTTGGATAGTGAGTTGTGAATATCCTTGTTATGAATATGGATGATACACGATGTAGTCAAAATTGTGATCCAGCATAATATGGATGATACACGCTGTAGTCAAAATTGGATAATAAAATTATTAAGTTAATAAGTATAATAATTCTAATAGAATTGAAGTCAGCATTTTGATGTTAATTTTTATAGTTTTTGTATTGTTAAAATTTCTAATTCTATTTTATATTTGAATTATAAAAGAATGGAAGATGATGAAAAAATTAAAGCCAAAATCCAGTTCAAAGTTTATACACAAATGGAAAAATCCAAGTCCAATGTTAGCTTGATATAAAGCCTAGATAGATCTTATAAAACTCGGGCATTACTAACCTTACAAACTTGTTTTATGGGGTTGAGTTATGCCCAAAATCTAATATGGTATCTTAGGTCTGTTGTTGGATCACCCACTTTGTTATCCACCCACTAAACTCATTAGTGCTGGGCATGCGTTGGTGTATTAGGAAAAACCACGTCCCACATTGACTAAAAGTTGTGCTTGAAAAGGGCGAAAAAACTAGTTTTGTTGGATTGAGTTAGGCCCAAAAGCCTAAGCAGCGTTTTAAAATTCAAATGTAGTCCAAAAAATCCCAACTTCTGAGTTTCTGGGAAAGAAAAAACAAGAAAGGTGTAGGTCTCAATTGAACTACTAACAAAAAAGTTGTATTAGTTTCAACCAAACTAGTAGCACAGTGGACAAGAACAGTCTTAAACCTGAAATTCAAGGTAGAGATGTTGTGAAACTGTTGCAGACATACTAAAGGCTTGAACCAAGAGTTTTGGTGAGGAAAAATCCTGGTAGTCAATCCAGGATAGCAGCGCAGAGCGGCCAACCCTAAAAGAGGGATAGCGGGATATCATGCAGTGGGTTCGCTATTTGATAATGTTTTGGAGTTTGGACAAATCCCATGGATAATACTATAAACATATGTTTAATGTAAAATTAAACACTTAACTCAGTACCCATGAAACATCCATAAATATAAATAAAAATCTATAAGTGTTGGTCAAAGCATACATTACATACCAACAAAATTCAAATGAGTGAGTGCTCTAGCATGGGAATAGATAAAAAAAGAGAGAGTAAACTGATAAGAAGTAATAAAAAAAAGAGGAGACAATGGAGGGAATGATGAAACAATATCAAAACAGAGTAAAGAAAAAAGAGAGGAAACAAACAAGAAAAAGAAAGAAGGAAACAAAGGATGGCTCGGAACTTGAAAACACTTCGATCCAATTGTCTGATTTCATGCACAATCCCAGGAGTTTGTGACTTTGATCTGTAGTGGGAACAGGATTAGGATGAATATGTATAAGTTGCACATAATTTTGACAATACTGTATATAAATGTTGGTATATTTATTTTATTTTGATATTTCTTCTTTCACATCATATATTTTTAGATTTAATTAAACATGCTCTGAGTGTGACCCTTCAACAATTGACAAGTTTCTTGCAATTTGTGACTTCTAACTGTTGCTGTATTGATTTCTTTGGCTGATCTCAGGAAGCCTTCTCCTGTACGAGAGTCTCTTGTTCTGCACGTAGAAAAACTCAGCAGGAATGTCAATGAAGGCCATTTGAAAGAAATCTTTAGTATGTTAAACTCCTGCTTTCATTTTAAATTGTGAATAGAGACACACCTTTCTTCTTAAACCAACGTCTCATGGTGCTAGCATCCAGAATTTAAGCCCAACAGAACTTTGTTGTTTCTTTTCTTTTATTTATGGTTCAGTAGCAAGTAACTGTTACTTTTCATATTTCATACTTCAATATCAGTATTATTGCTGAGGAGTGCTAGGAACACACTCTTTTCAACACAACAATCATTCTCTAATTGGGTGAAACTCATGTGGGTGTTACCACTTTATGCGAGACCTATTTTCCAAGTGAGGGACCACTCACATTGATTCCAACCTATAAGAGAGTGAGTGTTATAGTAAGTGTTGAACAGAGAGTGTTGCTTGCAGTCCTCTTATTGCTATTATCAACTGTGTGTGAGCATATTTGCTTTCATATCTATGCATACGTTCTTGAAATATTGATAACTGAGAGACACTTTTAGTAGCCTTGAGGAGCTTGCATCGATAATTGAATGAGAACTCTTAGTGACCCTTAAATCTTAAGGAGCTCATATTGTCTTTTTGTAACCTCTTTGCAGGTAATTTTGGCGAAGTTGTAAGTGTGGAGTTGGTGATGGATCGAGTTGTAAGTTTGCCTTTAATTTGGCATCATTGGCTTTTTACAGGAATTTAGGGTTGCATGGTATTTTCAACTTATTTTGTTATCTTTCCCAGGTCAATCTTCCCAAAGGATATGGGTATGTGCATTTCAAGACAAGAGGGGATGCTGAAAAAGCATTATTGTACATGGATGGCGTAAGTTGCTGTTGACCGAGTAGGATTAGCTTCCACAATCAAGTTTGCTGGCTGTCGAGTTTTGATATTGATGCCTTTATTTATTTTTTTCATTATGCAGGCCCAAATAGATGGCAACGTCATTAAGGCAAGATTTACTCTGCCTCCAAGACAGAAAGTTTCACCACCCCCAAAGGCTTCTGCTGTTGTTCCAAAGAGAGAGGCACCTAGGACTGATAATGCTGGTGCAGATGTTGAAAAAGATGGGCCAAAGCGTCTAAGAGAATGTATATGATTGTTATTTGCTACAACAATTTTATTTTTTTGTATTTATTATATTGATGGTTTTATATGTATTGAACCAATAATTCTTGATACCAGCTTCTCCCCGGAGGAAACCTCTCTCACCACGGAGAAGATCTCCTGTGCCTCGAAGAGCTGGATCTCCAAGACGACCTGAATCTCCTCGCCGCCGTGCAGATTCTCCTGTCCGTCGTCGATTAGACTCTCCTTATCGCCGTGGAGCTGGAGACACACCTCCCAGGAGGAGACCCGTGTCTCCTGGAAAAGGTCGTTCTCCATCTCCACCACCAAGGCGCTTTAGATCCCCTGCAAGGTTGGCTTGTGATTGCTGAGAGGTCTGAATAACAATTTCATTATCAACGCCACTCATTTATTGTCATATTTGTAGGCTTTCGCCTAGAAGGATGCGTGGAAGCCCAGGTCGGAGACGTTCTCCTCCTCCACCTCTAAGACGCCGGTAACCTTATTTTGAGTGCTTATTTTCATTTACTATTGTTTTCAAGGTGGATTTTATCATACATGGTATTGATTGCACATTGGAAAAAATGAATATTTCTAGTTCACCTCCTAGACGAGCTCGGAGTCCTCCTAGAAGATCTCCAGTTGGTCGTAGGCGTAGTCGCTCTCCAATACGTAGGTCTGCACGCTCACGCTCTAGATCATTCTCACCGCGCAGGTAATTTCTTGCCTGTTATTTTGTAGTTCTCTATAAATGATCAATTTGTTTTTTGTGCATTAGAATATTTTGAAAGAAGGATAAAAAAAACTGGATATTAAAAAGCAATGAACATGTGATGCTTGGACCGATGACTTTGTAGTTATCCATAGTCCTACATTCCTTTGAATTATCATATATGCAATCCTAAATAAAGGTTCACTTGATGCTTTGTAGAACTGAATTTGTTTCTTAGATAAATAATGGCAGAATAGATCGGGATCACAATAATGTTGCTTAGGTAGAACTCAAAAATTGCTTCTTTTTACAGAGTACTTCCATTAATCCTGTTTCTGTATTCATAATCATGTTTTGATCAATTGAACTTTGAGTGCCAACATTTTGAAAATGATTCTTAAATTAATAATGGCTGAATAGTTCGGGATTACAATCCTGTTGCTCAGGAAGAACTGAAAATTTGCTTATTTTACAGAATGCTTCTAGTGTACACCATTTGTGCACATGCATCTGAAAATACATGAAACGTTTTAATACTGTTGTTTCTTTATCCATAATCATGTTTTGGTTTATTGAACTTTGAGTGCTAACACTTTGAAAATGTTTCAACACCCCTATAAAATTTACTTATTGACAGAGGTCGACCACCTGTGAGACGCGGAAGGTCATCATCCTACTCTGATTCACCAAGTCCTCGCAAGGTTTGTGTCTTTTTTATTTGGTGTAAATGGAATTATTTTTACTTGGTGAATAACTGTCTTTTATAACTTTTATAGGTGTCTCGGAGATCAAAGAGTCGCAGTCCAAGAAGGTAATGTGGAGAGTTTTTTATATAATGGATTTCTTGTTTATTGTTTTATGTTTGTTCTTCAGCATTCACTGCATTGTTTTCTTCTATCCTGTTTAAAAGCTCTGATGCCTTTTTGTTGGTTACATCTGATCTGACACAGTTATCATCTTTTTCAACTTGTTTAATAATGCAATCATTCATGAACTTAAACAAGATTGCTTTGTTTTGTTTTGTTTTGTTTTGTTTTGAAGAATTTCTATTGGTGATTCTTCTTTTAGGAAAACATTTAAAAAAATCATGTTGATGAAACACTGCTACTAAATTTAAAGCTTGAAAATTGTAAAGACCATATGCAATTGAATTAACAAATATCATATTGGTGCCTATCAGACACCCACTTTTCCGCTTCAAACACAATTCTTAATTTGATGATTATATGATTAGGATTGTATCATACCAATCTCTTCCTCAAATGACATTTTTTAGCATTTTGTTCAAATTCAGCTATGCTATAGCGCAATGGCGCCATTTTAGCCGTTACTTGACAAAACTGATGGGCATATTGCGGATTGCAAACAATAGTGGATTGTTCAAATTGTGCCATGACGTCACTTTTTGACAACATTGTTTCACATTAGAATATTTGAGCTAATACTACATCAGGACATTAAGTTTGGTATTGGTTAGAATGAAGTGGAATAGAATGAGCAAATTAGATTTTAAAAAATGGATATTAATCCATTCAACTCCATTTCATCGTACACCAACAATTCAAATTTACCCTCGTTAAAAGAGTTGGCACTTGTTGATTTTCATTAAAAGATGTTTATCATCATTAATTCCAATTCTAAATTTAATTTGGTAAAATTCGCTTAGGAGTGTTTGATTTTTTGTGAAAAGGGATTGTGATTGATTTAATTACAAAAATACAGCATTGTTGTTTCTTTTAATTTTATGTGGTTTTATTGATTTTTATCCTCACTTTGATTCTTTGCTAATGTAAATTTCCTTCTAATTTAGGCCTTTGAAAGGAAGAGCCAGTAGCAACAGTAGCAGCAGTGGTTCACCACCCCCAGCTCGCAAACCATAGATAATTCGTGTATATCTACTGTCTCTTTGTTGATATATTTATCAGCATTTTGTACCAGCAACGAGAATCTAGTCTAGCTGTAAGGTGTTTGGGTGATATTTGTCGCATTTATGGTTGTCTATTATTTGCTAACATGTTTTCAAATTAGTGCTTTAAGTAGTTTGACTTTAACAAAACTATTTTGATCTGAAATACTGCAAAATTTGGGAGATGGTTTTTTTAGCCCCCTTGCAACCCTACAGTTAGAATTGAAAATTGTTTGAATCATTTCTAGAAGTTCTGTGGAATTATGTAACTGAGATTTTGAGTATGCAAATAAGGTGTAAGTTTGTGGGACAAAAGGGAGTAATTATAAGACTAATCACGTGTTATATTATTTAAACAATCGAAGTAATGCTTTAAATGCTTTTGAAATTAAAAAAAAAGAAAAAAAAGAACAAACTACAAGAAAATGGAGGTTTAGTTGTGACCATTTTTAAAAAAATCAGCCGCTGTTTAAGCTTACAAGAAAAAAGCACTAGTGGCGTTTTCAGGGCCATCAAGAAATACAGCACCACAAACCAGAAAACTATTTTAAAGTAAACAAATTGAGATTACTTTGTTCCTAGTTCATGTATTTTAGTTTACAATAATGATATTTGTACGGTTAAAAAATGGACAACTTTGGACAACTCTCTCTCACATACTCTCATTGTATTTTTATTCTCTCTCTCCTTCTCTCACTTTTTTTTTTGTTATAGAAAAAAGAGAGTTGTTCTAAAAGTTGTCTACTTTTAGATGTACAAATAACATCACTCGTTAGTTTATATTACTTGTGCCTGTGCATAGGTCTCACATTGCCATGGTTATTAAATTTCAAATAGGTTGAATATTATATAGTGTGAAATTAGTTCTATAATTTATAATTTATTTTTAAAAAAAACAATAGTTCTATTACAAAATTATTTATCATGGCAAAATAATAAATTTATATGTCATATATGATAGTTCAATTTCATTAGAGAAGGATATTAATCTTTAACAATGTCTTATATTTGTTTGTTATTTTTAATATTTATCAGGGAAAAACCTTTTCTTGTATATTTGTTAATTTTTTATGATTCAAAATGTTAATATTATTGTGAAATATATTGTGAGGAAATGCACCAACAATGAATTAGTTCAAGTGATAAAGATCTTAGTTCCTTTAAGTATGTGGTTAGCGGATTGTTAAAAAAAAGGGTAGTTTAATTTGTGTCCTTATAATATATGTTAACATGATCTTTTAATGTAATCCTTCCAATCCTTATTATAAGAAAAATCCTTATTATAAGAAAAAAAATTTGCTTTTTAGATTCATAGAATGTTTTATGTACCTAGACCATATTATCAACTAGATACATCCAATATTTTATGAATTTAGAAAATAATTTTTTTTTTATAATAAGGACCGAATGTAGTAATTATATAATGTTATTAATACCGCTTAGGAAAATTTTAATATGCATCATTAGCACTAGCACTTATAACACCCCATATAACATTGTCTAGAATATATTAAAAAGGGTATACATAATCAATACATGAATGTATTAAAACTACAATGGAAATTCAGGTACAAGCAGGAATACAAAAAGTCTAGTATAACGCTTGACTGAAACATAAAACATGATACAAGAATGTCATGGAGATGGAGTCTGAAATACAAGACTCAGTAAACTTCAAAGGAACACACTAAGCAAATACAAGTGATAAGCAACTAAAAAAGACATCCATGAGACCTCATAAATCACTCCATAGCTTGCTTACCCTTGTCGGGATCCACCTGGTTACCTATAAACAAAAGTGGGGGGTGAGACAGTCACTTCGTCTCAATGAATTCCATTTATCTAAGTGCTAAAGTCTTATCTAACCTGTCTGTCAGTTGACCATATTCAGAATAACATCTTTTACATTATATAATATAATAATAAAAGCATCACAGAATCACTCTGAGATAAGCCGGTTCCAGAGTGTCTGACCTGCGTAATATCATATAAATGTACGCCGGGTTTCACTCGAGCCTACGGTTCTTATAACATTACATAATAGATTCATAATAATGTCCGAGAATCAACATAAACTCATAGTGAACAATATCCATGCATACAATCAACCGATAATTCTAAAGTGTTAATCTACTTAACCTTTATATCCAAAAACCCTGGGAAAACTTCCTAAATTTAGTTTCCTCATGTGATCATCATTCTAGGGTTGTCAATCATCATTTAAACAGTTAAAATTCCTCTCGGGCAGCTCATGAATCGATTCACCCAAACAGAAATGTCTGGTGAATCGATTCATACAATAAAATATGATTAATAATAAAAAATACTAAAACAAATTTGTTAATAATTTTTTTGAAGTTTGCTTTAGGCCTCAATAAGTAACCATTACTTTTATTGTGATGTAATGTAAGAGAAAATGTAAGATATTACATCACTGATTTCAAATTATGAACAAGAAAAGTTCCATGATCTTTTTTATTGTATTATTTCAATTTTAACATTTGAACGAATGAAACTTCTTTTCTGATTTTGTTTAGGCATGTTAGAGACATAGAGACATAAAAATAAGCTCTCTTTACAAAAAAAAAGAATTTTCTAATACAGATGAATTAATAATGACTTTCTCGAGCGTAAGATCCTCCGGTATGATTCCAAGCCCAATTTAAATTAGAAAAATCCCCAACCAAAATCACTTCCTTTGAAATCTAAGAGTGTGTTTGAATGAAGTAATTAAAAATTTGAGAGGATTTAAAATTCTAAGCAATTCCAATGATTCTATTTAACTTAACTTCATTTTTAAATTTGTGTGTTTGGATAGAGTAATAGAAAATTTCATTTTGATCATTTTTGGGCCACTATTACAAATTTTAAAAATTTTGGGTCAATTTTAAAATTAGGGACTAATTTGCAATTTTCAAAAATATAAATGACCAATTTGAAAATTTTAGGGACAAATTTGCAATTTTTGAAAAAACTTAGGGGTTAATTTATATTTTTGAAAAAAATAGGGGTGAATTTGCAATTTGAAACAATTTATAGGGGTTAATTTGAACACTTTGAAATATACCCCGGAAAGAATTTCAAATCCAAATATTTAGGTGTCATTTGAAATTCCTTAAATTTAGCTTTAGACAAAATACTCCGCAAATTTCTCCATTTTGAAAATTTTCCAAATTAATTATCCAAACGAGGGAATTTAGATTAAAAAATTTAAACTTTTTTAAAAAATTATTTTAACTCAAAACACTCTTTCACCCCTTCTTACCAAAAAAATATTCCTTGACCCCCTACCAAAAACAAAATTCCTTCATCTTACTTAGCTCAGTGTGATTAAAACATAATCACTTACAAGTTACAAAAGAGTTAATCTCATGTCTTTCTGAAATATCATATGTTTCAATCACCCTTCGCTAAATATTTATTTACCGAACACAAAAAAGAATCATATTTTTACTATAAAAAAACTTTAATAATTTATTAATTAAAAACACTAAGTGTACATTTGATGTCAATTCTGAAGCAGTCATAATTGATTCTACATGTGTAAAATTGATTATGATTTATTTGATTTATCAAAAGTAAAATTGATCTTGCCTCCAAAATTCATTCCACTTGAAGCTAGAAATCGTAGCTTCCGATTCTAGTATTGATTCTTACACTTAAATTTGTTATTCAAATCACTTTTACATGAATATATCCAAACATAAACTATTTTATCTTTAAATCAATTTTGACCAGAATCGAATTTACAAAATCAATTCTTTCAAAATTAATTTTTCTCAGGATGATACATACACTAAATCAACAAAACTCAGCAACAGCTCCATAAAAACAAAAAGCAAAACAAACTAAGCCCAGAAACACCGATAAAGTCGCAGCAGCACTCAATTCAACGCAGCCGGAGTTCATCGTCAGCCGCCGGAACCACCGAAAGAGGTTTTCCTTCATTTTCATTTTCATATTTTGTTTCTGTAGCACACGCCAATTTTTATTTAGTCTATCATTTTCTGATCTCAATTTTTTATTTGCTTTTCTTCTAAGCTGAGATTATTTTTAATACTTCATGGTGATTATGAGAAAGAATTGTGAGTATTTCCATATCATGATAGATAGAAGAAAAAATTAATTAATTGTTCTTGATTGACATTGTGATTTTATAATTTTCTAGAAAAACGTGTTATTTTTTGGGGCTTGCATGAATTTACTTATTCCGGCTTATATACCAACATTAACATTTGTTACACTGTTTAGGAGAGCTTATGGAAACAACTTCTAACATGTTCATAAGTTGTTTTCAGTTAATTTTCAATAAGCTAGTCAGTGTCGTCACAATAGCTTATGAAAACAGCTTATAAATTATATAGTTGTAAGAAAACAGTTTGACTTTATTTTATCTGTTGCTATAAAAATAGCTTATATGCTCCCTGGCTTGGGCATGCACCAGCATTAAAACTTAGGGAGAGTTTGCCGCTTATTTGAGTCCCACTAGGCTCGAGGTATTAGTCTCTGCAGTTGCGCGTTGAAGATACATGGTTTACGCAAAAAAAAAGCTTATATGATAAGGCATGAGTGCATAATTGAGTTGTTTATATAAATAGGGCTGCCGTGCTATTTTTACAGTGAGAAATTTAATTTTCAATAAGATGCATTTTTGTATGAGTTTCCGATCTGTTATTAATTGCTTTTCTTGTATGCTGATGGTTTAGTTGGTTCCAATTGTGTAGGCTAAGGTAGCAAGAAGATTAAAGGATTTCATGGCAGGCACGTGCCTGCCTTCTTTGGGTCGTGTGAAGCTCGCTGATTTAGTTCCTTCAGACGGGTTACCGTCTGATTCCTATAAAATTTCAGTTTCGATTTTGTCACAATCACTAGCTCAGTTTTCAGCTGTGATTGTTCAGTTTCCAACAACTGATGGGGCACTTCTAAGATCTGGTTTAGAATCTGCTCGTTTGTATTTCCATCAAAGAGAGACATATCCACCTTCTGATATAATCCACCATACTAGTGAGTCGCATGATTGGTGTAAATCTTCTGGTTACTATGCAAATCCTCATTTGTGGCAAGAAACATATGATTATAGACCAGGTTTAACTTCTTCGGAACTGAATAACTCAATTGAGTTGCCTCCGGCTGGTTTGTCTGATATCTTTGCTTTATTTGGAAAAGCAGCAAGGGATATTTTGGATGCAATTAGCTTCCATTTGAACTTGCGAAGTTCTCCGTTTGTAGAAATATTGGATAATGCTCCCTTGAGAAATCAAGAAATTTCATCTTCGGTTTTGTCGGTTTGCTGTCATGGTAGGCCTTCTTTTCAAGGGCCACAACAACATCATAATATACCTGCTACTCAAGAGGATGGTCAATTGCTTATGTATCCTGATAATGATCACCAAGTTGATAAAAGTTTGATATCTCTTGTTAAGTCTGACAGGGCGGGTTTACATGTTAGAGATTATCAAGGTCGGTGGATTCTTGTGGATGGTGATTTGGGGCCTCAAGAAGCTATTGTTTTTCCTGGGCTTGCTCTTTATCAAGCAACAGCGGGATATGTAAACCCTGCATTGCACAAAACTGAGATTAATATGGAGGCTAATATGTATGGACGGTGTTCTTTAGGGTTCAAACTTTTGCCTAAATCAATGACTAGTCTTGATTGTTCAGAAATGAGAGCGGCAGGTTATGGAGTTGAAGCTCAGTTTCAGCTTCCTGTTCCTGTGGATGATTTTATGCAAAGATCTCATCCTACCGATCATCTTTTTAACAGGCCTGCTTTCCAGTGCTTCAACTTCCAACCAACACATGATGGTATGTATATTATAATTAGATTAAGATTCTAATTGATTATTGTTGGCCAAATATTCATCAAAACTGAATCTAAAAACATGCTTGATTTTTAATGATGCCCATGTCGGTTTCTAATTTCTATTGGCTTTCTACAGCTTTGATGAAAATAAAATTTGGGAAAAAATTACCTTGTCTAACTATAAGAACTTTTCCATGTTCAAATAAGGTTATACTAAAACACATTTATTACATCCATCCCTCCAGTCATTCGAAGAAATACAATAAGAAAATTGAAAAGCCAAAGAATATTTAACCTTTTTGTGTTCCAAACATAAGTCATCTTGGCTACTAGGAAAAAAAAGAATTGTTGTTTGTTATCATGACCATATGCTTTAGTGCCTCTTTTACAACGAGACAAAAGTTAAGACAGTAAACTTAATTGGAAAAATGGCCAACCTTTAAAACACATTCCCATTTTCCTGGAGAAGAGAAAGTAAGTCCTATGTGCTACTATGCTTACGAGCAATATATCTTATATCACTCATGGATTTGTCTCAAGCTTAAATGAGAAAGGGCCTTACTTATAATTTTAGGAAGTGGAATAGAAGACAAAGAAAACATAAAAGCATAATATGGTGTTGACAAACTATGGAAACTTTGGGAACCTATAAATTGGATAAGAATCTCTAGTAGATAGACTACCTTTTCAAAGAGAAGTAGGAAGAATTCCGACATACCTGGTTTGTTCAGATAGGTCTGTAGTCTTGCTCATATTCTGAATCAGTTTTAGTCTGTGGAGGTTTTAGTTGGGAGATCAAGCCTTGAAGATGATTGGAAGTAGGATGGGATACTTTTGTTGTGTTTTTAGGGTTTGGGCCTTAGGGACATTCATAACTTGAAAGCTCTAGTACCAACTGGCGATGGATCAAAGAATTTTTGGAGGAAATTCTCAGTATGATTAATTATGTGTTCATGATTTAGAATTTCTTATATTAGGAAAACAGGGAAACTAGGAAATTAAGATAATATTACAAGTTACAACTCTATTACTACATAGTGATAGGACATACTACCTCCGATCCTTAATATAAGAGAAAGTTTGCTTTTTAGATTCATTGAGTTTTTAATGTATCTAGTATAATATAGACCAAATACATTAGAAACTCAATGAATATAAAAAGCAAATTTTCTCTTATATTAAGGACCAGAGGGAGTATTTTGTACAAAAATATATGCTCAATATACAACCCCTAAATAGGAGATATGGGGAGCATTTGGCTCAGAAAAATAACCAGAGGTTATAATGTTCAAAGCTTTCAAACACTTGATCAAAATATTTTTTGCCTAAATAAGAATAAAAAGGGCAAGAATTTGTATATTTTGCGCCATGGCCCTAAAGTTTGCTTATCATTTCCCGATACTCTAAAAATTAAACTTAAATCCCGTATTTGGTAGTTCTTGAAAATGTTCATTGTTTTCTTAGTTTGACTGTTTTTGATGTTGATGTAGTGTCAGTTGTATTTTGAGAGTATTCCTTAGTGGAAAGTTTTTAACAGCAGGTCCTTGGATCGATGAAATGCTGGTACAGGATCTATGAAGAATTTGATACGGAGGAGGAAGCAAAATCCCAAGAGCAAACCTCTTCCGCCATCCAAGAGGTTAAGGCTTGAGGCACAGAGAGTTTTGAAAGAAAGAGTCCAAGACATTGCAGATAAGAAAGGCATCAAGCTGCGCTTCTGTAATCTCAAGGAATGTGAAAATCACATTCACACCCTAGACAGTCCATGTGCAAACATACGAATGGAGATAGGGTGGCCACCTGGAGTACCATTTGTACATCCCCATGATTTGCCTAATAAGGCAAAGCTGGGATTTCTTGAAGCATACGAACCTGGTTGGACAGATGCTCACCAAAACATAGACAGGCTAGTCAACACTCTGATATCTTTAACTATACTTTTGCAAGTTGAATGTGGATATTCTTAGTTTGTTTTCAGGGTAATGAAAAAGTTAAGAAAAGATGCAGCTCAATATAAATTACACTTTTACTAACATTTGGAACTCTTTCTTGCACATTAAAAGGACCATGGATGTTAGAAAATAGTGAAGATTGAGTGAATGGAAACACCATATAGATGGGATAGAAGAATCAGACAAATGGGGTCATTTAAATGTGATATGCATTTCTTAGATTTATGATTAATTTAACAATTAAATTATGTTTTCTTTCTTGTGATATTAACAGATTATGTACATATCCTGGTGTATGCAGGAGTCAGTCCCCTTGATATCCAGCATATGGACAACATGCGATCAAGTTGTGAAGGTCTTTTGAGGATAGGCCTATAGTTCTCTGTTGGCCTCTGAACCTATCTGTGGTTAGGTTTAAGAGTTTATGCATCATGCAGCTTTTGAAGCAAATGAAAGAAAGAAAGACGCATGCTGCATTGAATTCTGTAGATGTTCTATTATAAGATGTATCAGAACCCTTTAGGATTATGAGATGCTGATCCAATCAAAATGAAGTGTAGACTCGGCTGAACTTGAATGCTCATGCTGATGGAGGTCTTACTGTCCAGGTCCAGAATCAATAAAATGATGAGAAAACAACAGGTCATGGAATAATAGAACTATTATGAGCTTCTCTCTCTCGATCATGGTTATGCACAAATCGTCTATTTTTCGTCTGGAGGAATGCAGTGACTGTAACAGGTCTCTGGCATGTTTAAATATAACAGACCTTTTCTCCTCGAGTTATTTTGAGCAGAAAGTTGTTTATGTGAATATCATAGCTTTATGTGGTGAGATAGCATTCGAACAGGCTTTGTTAGTTTAGTTTCTTGTCATTGTTACAATGCTATGTGAAAATGTGGTATAATATGTTTTCTTATGCTGTGTAATTATAAAAAAGAAAAATGCTACCTGCATTATACCAGCCAACGACAAAGGAGTGTAATCTTTTGTTGCCCTGAAATTTGGTCAGATAAGATTTCTCTGTCAAAGAACTGCATCATAATTAAGTTAATTTTTCGATCGGTATTGCCTCTAATTTTGTAGGAGCTGAATTCTGTGCTCTTTAACTTGGGATGTAGTCATCTTTGTAAGAGAGTAATGGACTCTTATGTATTAATAAAACTGAGGAGTAAACAAGATTTCCGTTGTCTATAAGTATAAAATTGTTGGATAAAAAAATGTTCATGAGTCCAGTTGAATTTAGAACAATCATTTGCCCTAATTTATCAATTTTTTATTCCACTTCTATAGTTATCCTTCGAGATTGCTGTTAGGTTTCTTGTAATAAGCAATTTTGTTTGGAATCCAAATTGCCAATTGGCAATCTTTACATTCACACAATTGGCACATTGGTGGCCATTAGATCAAGATCGGACGGTTCAAATTTTAATGCAGATTTTATTTTATTTTTTTAATTAAAATACCAAGTTTGAAATTCGAACCATCCATTCTCAATCTACCACCTGCCACATATGTGCTGACTCTGTGAATGCGGGGGATTACCAAGCGAGTCATTTCACCATTGGTTTTATACCTCATATTGAACTAGTTGAAACCAAATTTTAGACAAGAATAAAAAATCCAAACTATACCACATGAATATAGATAGATTCATAGAACCACCTGATGAATACAAATAATAATTATGATCTACTTTTCTAATTAACCACTCACACCTTCTCCTAAACCCACATATTACAATTTTCTTAGAGCAATTACTACCCCAAGAAAGAAATAAAGAAAAGACTGAAGGGATTGAATCAATTGATACTGTCCTTTTCCTTTCTATGGATTAAGCCTACACTCTCACACAAGAAAACTCTTGTGCTGATAAGTGTATTGAATTGTTTACATCATACTCATGTAAACAAACCAAAATTGGCGGCGATCATTGGTCTTTTCCAAGCTAACAATTAATCAACTTTCTGCATCATCTAACAAACCATAGGCTCCTTCATTGCGAAATGGTTGTTCGTTTTCAAAAGGCAGATCTACTAATGTTGCATTACCATAAAACTCTTCCAAATTATAGAAAGCTCTTTGTGGGGGAAGAAATAAGTGTACAACAACATCACCTGTGAGCAAAGAAACAATCATAAGCTAAACCTAGATCGGACAGTATTAAAAAACACGGCTACCGAACAAGATACTTGATAGGACTACAATTCATGTTGAAGTATGCAGCATTTGTGCTTCTGATTATGCATATTGTTAGAATATAATGTTAAATTTCAAGGGATTATATATGTCTATGCCAGTGAATCTTTGGTACATTATCTACAAGTGCAATGGGAAACTTCAAGGGATTTCGATAAAATGCAGAGAACTAGAGGGCTCTATTGTATTGCACAATCACTTACCGAAGTCCAACAGGGTCCACGAGTTAGGTTTTGTATCTCCACTTGGAATTTTACCATATTTCTTTTCTGCTCGATCTCTAATTCTCGACCTAAAATTCAATATAAATCACCTTTTTAGCAAAGCAAAAAAATCCTCAAGCATTCCCAGATAAACACAAAAAAATCAATGGCAGGTTCCATACCCGATAGCATCAATTTGCGGACGAGAAAATGCTGTAGCTATGATAAAAAATCGAGTCCAGTAAACAAGTGGCTTCACAAACAAGACCTTTATATCGCCTGCCTTAACCTCACTTGCAACTGTGGCCAATTCCACAGCAACTAGATGCACAAGTTAACACTCAACCATTAGATATAGTTCTTCATAAAGTATAATTGTAGATTCGTATAAACAGAAATCGAACAAGTTTTTGTAATTGTTGAACAAATATAACTACAAAGAAACCTGATATAAGACATAAAAATATTCAAAAAGAGAGATTGTAAAAAGAAATCTAAACACGGTAGAAGCAAATTAATTAACAACGCTTCTTATCGGCTTACATGATAAGCTTTCAGCATCATCGTCCAGCTCTGCACTTGCAGGCTTTTGGTCTTTTCTCTTATATACCACTTCCCCATAGTTATTTAATAAGTCATCATACATATCATCAGTATCTTCACCTACATCCTGAAAATTATATGATTTTTTACATATGCGCCCTTAATGAGAAGCGCCAATCACGAAATACGTGAGAGATTGGCCTTTAAATTTAAATAGAAAAGCAACCAGTTGAAATTTTATACAGGATCAAACCATTGTGATCATATAAATTCATCCCGCACACAAATAAATTGCTTAAAGCAAGCCATTAACAGGAACTATACATTAAATATTTACATTATGTTCTGCTCCTCTATAGTCAACAACCAAATAGTGTATAAACATTAAAATTGTCTTTAGATATGAACCTAAGCAAAAGGTCTTAAACATATTGTTCTGAATCTATACACATATCTGATAGAATATGAATATATGACAATGAATCTTATCCAAGAAAATCTACTACATAGGAAAAGAGTTCCACCTATTAAGCACGGCAAAAACACGCACACCGACCAATTGTTAGTTTGTCAAGTGGTGATTGACGCTGAACTTGATAGGGAGAACCACGGTTCGATCCTCCGCAAACTACAATCGGGAGGGGACTAGAACCACTTGATGGCAGAACTGATCCCAAATCAGATTAGGCGGTCTAGAGGGCCGAATATTGGCAGTGAAAAACAAAAAAAGACATGCACACCGAACACAACATTGGAATCGACACATAGACACAGGTAATAATCCTAGAAAATGGAAATGATTAAATGTAACTAATGTGTCTATGTTAGACAACAACAACACATCACATGTTGTGTTGTGTCCTACAAGTACAATAGACAAGCCTTCGATGGCTTAATTATTCAAACTTATAAAATATTTTTTTCTTCATAGTTTTCTAAATTACATAAATGAACATATTTTATATTTAAGCATGCTTTCAAAATTCATCACTTTCCATGAAACTCAAAATCTAAACTAAACACACATAAATTTTTTATTTTTTATTTGGTTTTCACCCCAGTTTAATCTGGTTTGGGGGTCAATTCTAGCATCAAGTGGTTCCAGCCCCCTCCCAATCGTAGTTGTGGGGATCGAACCGTGGGCCTCCCTACCAAGTTCAGCGCCAATCACTAACGATTGGTATAATTTACTTATGGAAGAAAAAAAAACAACTGTTGCAAAAATAAGAAACTGTACCGAGAAGAAATTGTCACTGGCTTCTTTACCGAATGCAAAGCTCAAAAATGAGTTCCTTCTCTTTAAATTGAAACCATCGATGCTGTGCCGTTGCAAAGGAAGCACCTTTTTGCAGAAACTACTGAAAACCTTTCTGGGTTTTGAAGAACACTTGGTTTGGGGATGACCCATTTCGCCGGAAAAGGAGACCGGAACTCCGGGTCCGGCGAGTGATAGGAAAGTGGAAGACGGTGTCATTTAGTCGCGGCAAAAGAAAAGATATTTACGAAACTAAAAGATAGCGAAATGAAATGTGAAACAGGATTGCAATATTATTACTTTCACTTTTTAAAATTATATTTTTGTTAGGAATATTATTAGTGGATGTCCATGCCCTTTATGTTTACCTATGAATTGGAGCTATGTATCATTGTAATATAACCCTAATCCTAGTGGTGAATAATACATCTATTCTTTCTCTTCTTCTCTCTTGTTCATCCATATGATTACTCTTATTTATATCAGTTTATAACACGTTATCAGCACGAGAGTCTATCGATTATTATTGTTTTAAAGGTATGTACATAAAAGCTCTTTCATTTTATTTTCCTGCGTGCAGCCACTGTTTATGTTATTTCAATATATTCTATACTAGACTCGACCGCTTCTTATTGAAAAGGTATGTACCAAGAATCTCGTTTCATTTTATTTTGCTGCCCCCTTGTTGTTCTACTATAACATAATCATGGTTATTGGTTACCATTTCAATATATGATGCACAAAGGATACACGTGCACTTCAGTAATTTTTGTTTAGTTGATTTATTCCATATATATTTCGGAAGAATATATTCGTGCATCTCAGAAGGATTGCAAAGATATTGTTATTAGTTCTTGAAGAACTAAAAAATCTAATTTATGAATTATCGAAGAATTCAAGAAATTTAGTTCCTGAAGAAATAAGAAATCTAATTTATGAATTCCCGAAGAATTCATC
Source organism: Trifolium repens (assembly GCA_030408175.1). NCBI lineage: Eukaryota > Viridiplantae > Streptophyta > Magnoliopsida > Fabales > Fabaceae > Trifolium > Trifolium repens. Next base: position 41,105,443 of record CP125846.1, read on the forward strand.
AATAATTAAGTTCCTGAAGAACTTAGAAATTTAATCTATGAATTCCTGAAGAATTCAATAATATTAGTTCCCGAAAAACTCAGAAAACTAAATTTTTTTCCATCATGAATTCCGGAAGAATTCACTAATTTAGTTCTTGAAGAACTCAATGGATAAAGATTGAATATTGATTCACAATTTATGGTCCAGAAGTACCATAGTGAAATTTTTGAAATATGAATTTTGAAGATTCATAGGATACGATCCAGAAGCATCGTGAGGAAAATTTTGAATCCTGAAGATTCATAGCCACGTGTCTAAAAGTAACGTAGTAGATATTTTAAAATATGAATCATGAAGATTCATACGCCTACATTTTTAGAAATACCGTGGAATTTCTTTTAAAATATGAATCCCGAAGATTCATAGCTATAAATAAAATAAGTGTAATAAAAAAGTTATAAACCAGAAGTTTATACTACACTTATAAATATACTAGTGCAATTGAGACACAAAATATTGTAAACCAGAAGTTTACAAATCATATTAAATTTATCGTTGGCAATACCGGTTGGGTCATCCCGAATTATTATGATGCGAAAAAGAAATTTTATAGACATTGAAGGGCCCGAAGTTCCTTCATTCTAGTAATTTTTATGTATTACTAGTTCCCAAAAGAAGTTGATAAATTAAGTAAATGAGCATATTTTATTTTAGAATAATATAAAGGTGATATTTGTAAATCAATACATTATCATGATCATGTGGACTAATTAGACCTTTATAATTTTAATTGATGCATCAATTAAATGGTCACATGTACGTTTGTTTTCAACTCACAACCAGAAGTTTGTGAGGTATTGATTTGGTTAAGAGCTCATTTTTGTATAAAGCATTTGAGAAATATCGTATTTCAAATCAAAATTGATATTAAACATCTTGAAGTATATGTTCATAAAAAAAATGGACTTGAAGATCCATTCTTTAGACGTCTAAAGTTAATTACATTAACGATACTTATGAAATCAAAGCTTATAGTTTATATTTTGGGAACACTCAAACGTGTATGTTGAGATATTGTTTCGCATCAATGCCAATAAGTTATAATATGAAAGTCCTCCCCCTTAATTTACAATTAAATTTAGGTTTATAACCTAATATTTTTCATATAAGCATTTTTGGATGTGTTGGCATGTTCCAGTTGCTCCAATATAATGCATTAAGATGAATTATTAAAGAATATTGGGAAATTATATTTATAGTCCAGAAGGCTAATTACCAAGTGATGAACTAATTTTCCCAATATTATGGGGAGAAAATAAGCAGCTGAAACTATGAACCAGAAGTTCATATGAATCACTTGAAATAAATTATTATTATTATTATCTCATCTTGATCCTCTTATAAATCAATATGAACCAGAAGTTCATAAGATAAATCATTTGCAAAGTTTATGAAATAAACTATATGCTGCTAATGCTCCAATCAAAATAGATGTCCCTGTTGGACAATCTTATAATGCAAATGAGTCTTAACCACCCTAAAGCGTGGTAGGTCAATCGTTTCCAATGATAAAAATCCTCAAATAAGAAAAGGAGCTAAAAAGAAAGATGACCTAAGTCAGGATATGAAAATTTTGAAAAGAGTATTTGACATAATTGATTTTTCAGTTCTAGAAGAACTTATCAAGTACTTGAAAGTTATGAATATAAAGAAATCTCGACGAATTATGTCATGAATGGAAATTATGTCATGAATGAAATACGATTGAACCGAAAGGAAGTCAACGTTGTGTTAGCCCATATTTTTACTAAGTAAAAATGTGTTCTAAGTGCATAAATAAAATAATTATGTTTAATTATGTAATTATTTTTGATAATCATTAAATATGTTTGGTTTTCAGAACCAATGAATTTAATGATTAATCATGCATGAACGTATAAATAAATGTTCCATTATGGAACGTTGCATTTAAATGCATATTCTCTTTCTTTCAGGATCCTTTCGATTTGGTCGAAGTGTCAGTAGGGTCGAAACATCCAGTGGGCAAAAGTAATTTATGGACTTAGCGAAATATTCAAAAGAAAGCATGGTTACTTCGACTTCGATGGAAACAACGGTTAACTCAGAAGATAAGAAAAGATTCAAATTCAAAATACGTGTCAAGACACGCGTCCTATCTGTAGTTATTTAGGCGTTAGTAGCAGTTAGAAATTAGTGTCTATAAATAGCCTAGTTATGTGATCGAAAAAGGGGTCACAATCATTATACAAAATCCTCAGAAAAACTCTAAGTACCCATGTCAAAGCGAGAAACGAGTGTTCGAAGGAAAATGTATGTAATGTGAACCATTTTATTCTGTAATCATTTACATTTGAATGCAATTTACATTTTTTAATCTCTTTCCAATCCAATTATCTTTTACTTTCGACTCTTTCTTTCCTTCTGTTTATTCAATTGGATAAACATTCTTTCTTGCATTTCAAGTTATTAAAACATAAAAACAACACTTTATCAACATAAGAACAATAATGAACATCATTTACTTTGAAAATATAAACAAAAGCACTATGTCCCGAGATTTACTAGTTGGTCTCTCTTGTAATAATCAAACTAGCGTTGTTTACCAAATTTCACAGTAAACAAATTGGCACGCCCAGTGGGACTGTGTGCTTTACGTTTAAATTTCTTCAAAGTTTGTGTAGTTAATTTGTTCTGCATTTTTGTGTATTGTTTCCAAAGATTCTTGTGTAGTGTATGCTTTTGAGGAACGGGAAATTACTCCCTGAAATGGTTAGACCACCACCCAGAAGTAACCCAAGACAAAACATGGAAAATCCGAACGGAAACAATAATAATAACGGTTCGAATGTATCAACCGCTTCGAGCGTTTCTGAGGCCATAATATCTCCTGTAATCAGTGAGATTGTGCCCAATGCTAGTGGGGCGACAGTTTCCGCCCCAATATCTTCTGTGGTAAGTGCCACAATGACAATGCCAACATCTACAGTGGTATCTTCGACCACTACAGAACCTATCTTGTCCCTTTCCCATGCTATGGAGGGAAGTTTCTCTCCAAATAGGACAAATGTTAATTGGGGTGGCGCAAGTTCTTCTACTTTCTCATTACCCTTTTCCCAATATGTGGGTCAGGGCACAAGTAGGAACTACCCATATGGTATGCCTACCAGTATGATGCAAGGTTTGCAAACAAGTGCATCATTGTTCACAGAGTCAGCACCAGGCGTATTTGTGCCTAATAATCAGATAGTTTCTGGTTCTGCTACTCGAAATGGCAATCCCTCATTAACCAACAATGCCTTGAATGCTTTAAGGCAACAAATGGATGAGAGTAATCATGACATGGTAAATATGTTAACACAACAAATTGGTACAGTATTTAACCCATTAATTCAAAATACAAACCAAAGTTATCAATTGTTGGCAAATCAAATGGGAAGAATTGCTGATTTCTTTGGGACTCCTCAAGCCCATAATCAACAAGTTCCCCAAATTCAGAATGTGGTGCCTTTACAAATTGCACAAGCACCAAATAATGCCATTATGCTTGCCCCAAATAATGTTGGAAACCCCATAAACCAAGTCCAACAACCAATGCCAGTGGTAGAACCACAGGTGCAAATTCAGGCACAGCAACAGGCTTTGCCCCAGGTCGAACAAAATCCTGGAATGGTGTTGGTAAATAGGAACCAAAATGCTGATGATGTAGTTAGAAATGTCCAGAATAATAATTTTGCTGGGCAAAATAACATAGCCAATTTGGTCGAAACTATCCTAGCACAAAATGGTTTAAACATAGGCATGCATAGGCCTCATTTTGTTTCTGCCTTATCAGAATATGTGCTTCAAACAGAATTGCCAAGGGGTTGGAAAATCCCAAAATTTACTAAATTTGCCGGTGATACTAGCGAATCTACCGTTGAACACATAGCAAGATATCTAACTGAGGCAGGAGATCTGGCAAATAATGAGAATTTGAGGATGAAGTATTTTCCAAATTCTCTAACGAAAAATGCCTTTACATGGTTTACTACTCTCCCTCCACATTCAATTTTTAATTGGAATCAATTAGAGGGAGTCTTCCATGAGCAATTCTACATGGGACAGTCTAAGATAAGTCTCAAAGAATTAGCAAGTGTTAGGAGCAAAACTCCTGAGTCTACAGATGATTATTTGAATAGATTTCGTCTACTTAAGGCTAGGTGTTTTACTCAAGTGCCTGAACATGAATTGGTCGAAATGGCTGCCGGTGGCCTAGACTATTCGATCAGAAAGAAATTAAACACTCAGCATCTAAGAGATATGGCCCAATTAGCTGATAGGGTTCGACAGGTCGAACGCTTAAAAGCAGAAAAGGCTAGAAATTCAAATTATCATAAAAAAGAAAAGGTTGCTTATGTAGAAACACATGATAGCGACCAAGAATATGATGTCTCTTATGAAGATGTTGAACAAGGGGAAATAGACCTAGCAGAATTAAAACCTGGTCCCCCTTACACTTGCAAGCTTTTAAAACCTTCAAATGGAAAAAACCCTGTTGAACCAAAAAATGATAAATATATTTCAAAGACTTATACTTTTGATATAACAAAATGTGATGAAATCTTTGATTTGTTGGTTACTGATGGCCAAATAGTGGTTCCAAAAGGTGTTAAAATACCACCATTAGATATGAGAAAGAAAAGAGGTTATTATAAGTATCATAATTTTCTTGGACATAGAACCTCACAATGTGTGCTTTTCAGGGACTTGGTTCAAAAGGCTTTGAACGAAGGAAGACTTAAGTTTGGTGAAAAACCCAAAGCTGCAAAAACAGATCCAGAATCTTCACAGAATGCTGATACCCTCTATGCTGAACCACAAGCTATTATGATGGTCGAAGCCATGGAGGTTTCAGAGGTGCAAGTGGAAAAAATCCCTGAAAAGGAGTACTATGAAAAAATGAAAGTAGTATATCCTCGTGCTGAAGAGGATTTGATTGACTTTCTAAACAGATGCAAGTTAGAGAACAAAGGAGTGATGCTTTGTGCTCGTTGCAGTGCTGTTTGTGATAAGGAGGCTACTGCAGGCCTCATGAAGTTCCAACCAGTTGCAAATAGGCAGGGTGCAAACCCAAAGCCGTCTCGTGGTAAAGGAAAGGGCATTCTAACTCGACCAAATAATATGGTCCAAACAGATCGAAGGCCCACTTTCCTTCCTTCTGGTTCGATTCCTATAGAACGCTGGATGCACCAAGGAACCATAAAGTTCAACAAGGGTGCAATGGAAGTTGGTGGCGCAAGTGACACCAAATTAAGCTATTCAGAGGATGTCAACAAATACTCTTACAAAAACAATTACAAGGGTAAACATCCAATGACAAGGACTCAGTGGCGTAGGTTCCAACGCCAAAAGAAATTGGCTGCAACTAATCTTCAAACAGGCCAATATAAAGAAGTGGCTAGAAGGCCAGCAAAAGAAAGGATCCTTCCTCCTATAGAAGAAAGCAAGATGGAAGAAGATGATCTGCTGGACTCTGAGCCAGATTTCGACGTAATATGCGTTGTTTCCATATTACCTTCGGAATATGATGTGCAAACAGAGATAACTGAGCTCGAAACTGATTTCGACCAGTTAGAAATGGCTGACCCTTAGCCAATTTGCTACTATGTCATGAACAATGGCTGCATCGAGGAGCAACAGGCTACATTCGAAAGGCCAGACTTAGGCATGAAAAACCATCTTAAACCCCTCTTCATCAGAGCAAAGGTTGAAGGAGTTGGAGTTAACAAGGTGCTGATAGATGGAGGAGCTGCTGTTAACCTAATGCCTCTATCTATGTTACCCAAGATTGGCAAATATGACTGTGATTTGTCAGCCCATAACATTGTTTTGTCAAATTACGAAGGCAAAACAGGACATTCAAGGGGGGCAATTCAAGTGGATGTTGCTGTGGGCAGCATAGTTCGACCAACTTTATTCCTAGTGGTCGAATCCAAGGCAAACTTCAACTTACTATTGGGGCGAGAGTGGATTCATGGAGTAGGAGCTGTTCCTTCGACTCTTCACCAGAAGTTGATGCTTTGGAGGGAGGATGGCTGCGTAGAAAATATAGAAGCTGATCAGAGTTTCTATATGTCAGAGGTTGATACCATAAATCAACAAACCTTTGACAAAAATTTGGCGAACATAGCGCCATGTTATGATAGAGAGAATGCTTTCACACCTTCTGATAATGTGATACATTCTGTCAAACTCTACCAAACCCAGGGCTTCATATGGGAAAGAGAGGAAATAGATGCTGTGTCCTCAGAAGATGGAGTTATACCACCATCTGGGTGGAATGTTTACGAAGATTATGATGACTGAGTCCAGCGCATGGGCCAGGATTATGGCTTATATGGCCGAAACTAAGTTAAATACGGCTTTGGAGGCTGATGTTCATCAAAATATGGCTACAGAAGCCAAGGTCGAAAGCGATGGCATTTCTATGCCACAAGCACAAAGGCTCGACTGCATCTATGATGAGGAACCTTTAGGGTTCGAAAGGGATCCACTTAATGAAACTCCTAAGATGCAGGCTCAAGACCCTTTGGAGGAAATTGACATTGGAGATGGCTCAGCAAAAAGGCCAACTTACATTAGTGCCAATATTAGTCCTGACTTAAAAGGAAAATTGGTACTACTTCTCAAAGAATTTAGTGATTGTTTCGCTTGGGATTATAATGAAATGCCTGGACTCAGTAGAGAAATGGTCGAATTAAAACTACCAATCAAGGCAGGTAAGAAACCAGTGAAACAATTGCCAAGAAGGTTTGCACCAGATATCATGTCCAAAATCAAAGAAGAGATCGAGAGGCTGCTGAAGAGTAAATTCATCAGAGCTGCCAGGTATGTAGAATGGTTAGCAAATATAGTTCATGTTATTAAAAAGAATGGTACACTTAGGGTATGTATAGATTTTAGGGACTTAAATAATGCTACACCTAAAGATGAGTATGTCATGCCTGTGGCAGAAATGCTAATAGACTCAGCAGCAGGCTTCGAGTTTTTGAGCATGTTAGATGGTTATTCTGGTTATAACCAAATATTCATTGCTGAGGAAGATGTATCTAAAACAGCATTTAGATGCCCTGGTGCTTTAGGCACTTATGAGTGGGTTGTGATGCCTTTTGGCTTAAAAAATGCTGGTGCCACTTATCAAAGGGCAATGAATTCCATGTTTCATGATTTTATAGATACATTCATGCAAGTTTACATTGATGATATCATCATTAAATCCTCTTCTGAAGATAGCCATTTGGTATATCTTAGGCAATCTTTTAAAAGAATGAGGGAACATGGATTAAAAATGAATCCATTAAAATGTGCTTTCTGTGTGCATGCAGGAGATTTCCTTGGTTTTGTGGTGCATAAAAAAGGCATTGAAATAAACCAAAACAAGACAAAGGCTATCTTGGAGACCAAGCCTCCTTCGACCAAAAAACAACTTCAATCTCTGCTAGGAAAAATCAACTTCTTGAGAAGATTCATTTCGAATCTAAGTGGAAAGGCTCAAGCTTTCTCACCACTACTTCGACTCAAGAAAGATGATCCATTCAAATGGAACCAAGAGCATCAAAAGGCTTTTGATGACATCAAAGAATACTTAATAAAGCCTCCAGTTCTAATGCCTCCTAGTAGGAATAAAGCTATGAAGTTGTATATTGCTACGTCTGATAAGACGATAGGAAGCATGTTAGCTCAAGAGGACGATAATGGCATAGAAAATGCAGTTTATTACCTTAGTAGAGTTTTAAATGATGCAGAAACTAGATATACTGCCATAGAAAAGCTTTGTCTTTGTTTGTATTTCTCTTGTACAAAACTTAAGCATTATATAAAGCCTGTTGATGTTTATGTCTACTCCCACTTTGATGTTATTAAACATATGCTAACTAAACATATATTACATAGTAGAATTGGGAAATGGGCATTAGCATTAACTGAATATTCACTGACTTAAAACCTTTAAAGGCTGTCAAAGGCCAAATTGTGGCTGATTTTATAGTAGATCATTCGTTGGTCGAAATGCCACAGGATTATGTGGATATTCAACCATGGATTCTTTATTTTGATGGGTCCAAACATAAGTATGGAACAGGAATTGGAATTTTGATCATATCTCCGACTCAAGTTCCAACCAAGTTCAAGTACAAAATAAATGGACTTTGCTCTAATAATGAAGCTGAGTATGAAGCTTTAATTACAGGATTAGAAATATTAAAAGACTTGGGGGCAAAGAACATTAAAATAAGAGGTGATTCTGAATTAGTATTGAAACAATTAACACAAGAATATAAATGTGTGAAAGAGCATCTGGCGAAATACTTTTCTATAGCTAGTTCTTTGTTAGATTGTTTCGATCATGTAGACATTGAACATGTACCTCGATTAAAAAATCAAGAAGCAAATGACTTGGCTCAAATTGCTTCAGGATATAAAATGTCAAAAGAAAAGTTGACACAATTAATCGAAATAAAAGAAAAAATGGTTTTACAAGAACCAATATCTGCACAATTGTCAATACCAAAACTTGTGGGGGCAGAGACTATACCACAAATAAATGGTGAAATAAAAAATCCCCTAGAAAATTTTCAAATTTTTGCCATTGACAATTTGTCAGATAATGATTGGAGAAAACCTATAGTAGATTACCATAAGAATCCAACAGGAAATGTGGATCGAAAGGTAAAATATAGGGGTTTAAGCTATATAATTTTTGAAAATGATCTTTTCAAAAAGACTTCTGAAGGAATCTTGTTAAAATGCCTTAATGAAGCAGAAGCATATATAGCAATCTCTGATGTTCATAGTGGTACTTGTGGCTCTCATCAAGCAGGACATAAGATGAAATGGCTCTTGTTTCGACAAGGTTTGTATTGGCCCTCTATGTTGAAGGATTGTATAGAGTTTGCGAAAGGATGCCAAGAATGCCAAAGGCACTCAGGAATTCAACATGTGCCTGCAAGTGAACTACATTCAATAGTAAAACCATGGCCCTTTAGGGGTTGGGCTCTAGACCTTATTGGTGAGATTAAACCTGCTTCATCAAAAAATCAACGTTATATTTTAGTTGGAATAGATTATTTCACAAAATGGATTAGAAGCCATTCCTTTACCAAATGTTGATCAAGAGGCAGTAATTAATTTCATACAAAATTACATAATATATAGGTTTGGAATTCCTGAAACAATAAATACTGATCAAGGTTCAGTTTTCACTGGTCGAAAGATGCAGGAATTTGCCCAAGAAACTGGCTTTAGACTGTTAACTTCAACACCATATTATGCACAAGCAAATGGTCAAGTCGAAGCAGCAAATAAAATTATTATAAATCTGATAAAGAAACATATAGCCCAAAATCCAAGAAATTGGCACAAAACCTTAGACCAAGTATTATGGGCTTGTAGAAATTCTCCTAAAGAATCAACTAACACTACTCCATTTCGACTAACTTATGGTCATGATGCAGTATTACCAGTCGAAATACATTTGCAATCAGCAAGAGTACAAAGACAAATGGAAATACCTCTAGACCATTATTATCAGATGATGTCAGATGAGTTGATTGATTTAGATGAAGAAAGGCTTAGTGCTTTAGAAGTTTTAACAAAACAAAAAGAACGAGTTGCTAAAGCATATAACAAAAGGGTTAAGTTTAAGTCTTTTGATATAGGAGAATTAGTTTGGAAAGTTATATTGCCTATGGACAAAAAAGATAGGATCTTAGGCAAGTGGTCCCCAAATTGGGAAGGACCATTCAAAATTATTCAAGTTTATTCTAATGGCGCATATGAAATTGAGGAGTTAACTCCTGAAAAACGTACTTTGGGTATAAATGGAAAGTATTTGAAGAAATATAAGCCTACTTCACTCGAAGTAAAAATAAGCGCAGAATAATACTTGAACATGAAATCGAAATGGCAATAATTAAAACTTGCCAAAAATCAGGAATTGGTCAAAGGAAGCAAGCTTTAAAAAGAGAAATAGAAAGTAGGAACAACTTTATTTTTATTATTAATAAGAAAAGTTCTTTATTACATATGATAACATAATTCTACCCAGACTTAGGCTTAGATTTAGAAGTTTCTGATTCTATACTCTTCAGTTTCTCCTTGAAAAGAGATAGTGCTTCATTAGCAAGCTTCTGAACCTCAGCTGGATAATCTGCTAGATTGTCTTCATATGTCCATAAGAACTCTTCCAGATCAGAGCCCATTTCTTCCTCTTCTGATTCTGTTAAAATTAGTTCTTCCTTGTTTCTCTCATAGCGTAGCCTGTTTTCTTCGCAACGCCAGAGCTCTGCTCTCTTTTTGCTCTTTTCTTTTGAGCCTGAAGCATCCTTGGTAACCTGCCTTTCCATGGTATGATTTTCTTGTTGAGGTTACTTGATTACCCTGAATGAGTGAAATGAGAAAAAACCATCCTTTTTATAGTGCTATCAAGCCTTCTTATCAGTGTGGTCATCAATACAATTCATTTAATGAATTTGGCTGTCATCACCTTTTGACTTGACTGCCTTGATATGGTGCTTTGACTGCTTGTTTTTCTGTGTCTTTTTGACTGATGTCAAAAGGGGAACGTGTTTGTCTCCAGAAAATAAATCAAAAAGAAATTCAAAAAATTTCTCTTCAACTTCTGCGTATGCCACGTCATCCACTATGCTAAAACCTAGGAACAATGATGGATTGTGGGTATCAAGTTGACAGTTACTTCTGAGCGTGACATAAGCGCCGTCATTGGTAATAGTGTCAAGCACGTGGTTATAAAATGCCTTTTCCTTTTTCGTTCGACCACTCAATCGAAACAGGCATTTGGGGGCAATTTGTTAGCCCATATTTTTACTAAGTAAAAATATGTTCTAAGTGCATAAATAAAATAATTATGTTTAATTATGTAATTATTTTTGATAATCATTAAATATGTTTGGTTTTCAGAACCAATGAATTTAATGATTAATCATGCATGAACGTATAATAAATGTTCCATTATGGAACGTTGCATTTAAATGCATATTCTCTTTCTTTCAGGATCCTTTCGATTTGGTCGAAGTGTCAGTAGGGTCGAAACATCTAGTGGGCAAAAGTAATTTATGGACTTAGCGAAATATTCAAAAGAAAGCATGGTTACTTCGACTTCGATGGAAACAACGGTTAACTCAGAAGATAAGAAAGGATTCAAATTCAAAATACGTGTCAAGACACGCGTCCTATCTGTAGTTATTTAGGCGTTAGTAGCAGTTAGAAATTAGTGTCTATAAATAGCCTAGTTATGTGATCGAAAAAGGGGTCACAATCATTATACAAAATCCTCAGAAAAACTCTAAGTACCCATGTCAAAGCGAGAAACGAGTGTTCGAAGGAAAATGTATGTAATGTGAACCATTTTATTCTGTAATCATTTACATTTGAATGCAATTTACAGTTTTTAATCTCTTTCCAATCCAATTATCTTTTACTTTCGACTCTTTCTTTCCTTCTGTTTATTCAATTGGATAAACATTCTTTCTTGCATTTCAAGTTATTAAAACATAAAAACAACACTTTATCAACATAAGAACAATAATGAACATCATTTACTTTGAAAATATAAACAAAAGCACTATGTCCCGAGATTTACTAGTTGGTCTCTCTTGTAATAATCAAACTAGCGTTGTTTACCAAATTTCACAGTAAACACGTTGACAATATTTTTGCATATAATATAGCGCTATATATGATAAGAAATAATGAGGATCATGAATCAAAGTCTATTGAAAATTATAGACAAGACATTTATTGTCTAAATGAAATGATGCAATTGCTACGTAATTAAAGTCACTTTGCAAAGTGAAAGATTTTTGGACCAGTCATCCATACACCCTGAAGGTGTAGAAACGATGAGATACAAATCAATTTTCGTGTGAATAGAAAATGTTAAAATTTTGACTTGTTATTTTGAGCATATTGGTAAAAGTTTGACCAGAACTCCTGAAGAGTTTCTGAAATATGTTGATTAAAGAAATGTTTGAAATAAAATATTTTGGATGGTAAAAGTTTGTTTGAAATTGCAAACTTGGTATTTCAACAATTGTGCATCGAGAAACTTATATATCAAATGTACTAAATCAGTTTGATATGGACAAATATAATTTGTTGATTGCAATGCCACTTGATATGAACAAAGATCATTTCATGTCTCGATAAAATGATCAATTACTTGAATTGGTCTTGAAGTACCATATTTTAATTAGTTAAATTGAGGACACCATTGCATTTTGCAAAATTTGCACGTAGTGATATTTTTTCTTTGTCAATATCAATAAACTCAAGATATTGGAACAAAGTCAAGTATATAATTTGTATCTTGGAGATACAACAATATCCTCCCATTATGTGGAAGTTTTAACACTACATCAAGGACGTTCAAAATATGGTTTTATTGAGGTTTGTGATTCTACACATACAAGAAACTTAAAGAATATGGTATCGCATTCACGACTAATGCAAAGAAGAATACTTTAAAGGAGAAGAATTAGATCCCTCTACAAAGTCATCGTCAAGCAAAACATCTAATCAACTATATTGAAGATTAATTGAGCTTCTCCGTTTCATATATAATTGTCTTTATGAAGGGGAGATATAATTGTGTTCAGCACTCTTTTTCCCTTCACCATGGTTTTGTCCCACTGGGTTTTCCTGGTAAGGTTTTTAACGAGGCAGGTCAAACACACAGGATGTTGTACTCTTTTTCCTTCACTAGAATTTTTTCCCACTAGGTTTTTTTCTAGTAAAGGTTTTAATGAGGCATATCCTCGATGGACATCCAAGGGGGAGTGTTATGAATATTATTAGTGGATGTCCATATACGTCATCGGCCCATATAATTGGCCCATTATGTTTACCTATAAATAGGAGCTATGTATCATTGTAATGTAACCCTAATCCTAGTGGTGAATAATACATGCTATTCTTTCTCTTCTTCTCTCTTGTTCATCCATATGATTGCTCTTATTTACATCAGTTTATAACAATTTTGATATATATCCTCTTTTTTCTTTGTCTAAATTATCCATGCATTCATAAATTATTTTTTTACAGAAAAAGATAATTAACTTGTTTCAGTCATATATGCAGTAAAAATATAAGATGATACTTTTTTAATAAATGGATAATATTTGTTTGTCTTTAAATATAACTTGTTTTAAAGTTTGTTAATGAATTAATAATTTTTTTTAGGCCAAATGCATGTATAGGTCCTTTAAATTTTGCGTTTGTATCAGATAGGTCCTTTATATTTTTTTCTTTTAAATAGGTCCTTTAAATTTTTAAAATGTATCAAATAGGTCCTTCCGTCCAACTCTGTTAAAAAAAAAGATGATGTGTCTGTTAATGGTGTCAAAAAATTTTGTTTTCCTCATATAAACACCACCCAAATTGAAAACCATAACTCCATTAATTTTTCAATTTGAATACCCATAAACTGAAATCCCAAAATCAATGGCTTCTCTTCGCTCCAATGGGTCAAATTCGCGTTTCCAAATGTCTGGTTCATTCAGTTCAAGTCTCAAGCGCGATGGTGAAGTGATTCGAGATTGTCGGTGTGGATTCAAAGCTGTGATTCGTACAGTTACGAAAATGGGACCAAATAGAGGAAGAAAATTTTAGGGATGTCGATATTGGAATGTAAGTCATAAACTTAGTATTTATTGAATGAGAACATTTGTTATTGGTTGCTTGTTTTTCCTTTCTTAAATATAGGCTAATGATGATGAAAGTGGATGTGGATTTTTCAAGTGGGTTGGTGAAACTGAATCACAATCACATACTGTTGATACTATGGAGCTAAAGTGTGTTGAATGTGACAAGAAAGATGTCCAGATTTTGAAAATGCAAGCCGAAGAAAAATCGACAAAGTTCTTGTTGAAAATTGTTGTTGTAATTTGTTTGTTGTTCGCTATAGTTTGTATCATTGTGATAGTAAGTTTGATTATTAATAGTCTAAAGTGATATGTAATCTTTGTTGTATCATTGTAATGTTTGAAGACTAGTGTAATATGAGAGTTGCCTCTCTTTTGTTAAGCCAATTGTAACCTTAAGTATTTTATAAAGATCTGTTTTGAACCTGTGTGTTTGAAAACTCAAATTGTGAGAATTCAACTAATTCAAAAGAGATGCTTGAATTTAAAAAACATGTGTGCAATTTTGCATAGTTACACAAATTGAATGAGGCTTGTTACACAAATTGAATTATGCTAAGTTATACAAACTGAAGGCAATTTTGTAGAGTCACATAATCAATATTATGCAGAGTCACATAATATTACTGCATAATCAATATTATTTTCCAAGCACCTATATAAACACATACAAATAGGAAGTCGAAAATAGATACAAAACAAGGGACATAACCAGATAAAATTATAGCCAAAACACAACTCAATAACTAACCAGTTTGGAGGCTTCACATACTTAGATGCAGTACTAGTTTTAGTTGCAGTACCAGTTTGAGATGCATGACCAGTTCGAGATGCAGTAGCAACTTGAGATGCAATACCAGTTTGAGATACAGTACCAGTTTGAGATGCAGAACTAGTTTGAGATGCAGGACCAATTTGAACTGCAGTACCAGATGTTTGAGATGCAGGAGCAGTTTGAGATGCAGAAGGAGTTTGAGTTGCAGCACCATATTTTTTTACAAGTTGCTTTTTTATGTCCAGACTGTTTACAAATTCCACACCTATTTGATTTCCCTCTCCTACTCACAAGTGTTGAGTCTCTACACTTTTCATCAGCTTCTTTATTTCTTGATTTCTTTGGTCTCCCTGGCATTTTTCTGATTGGAGGAGGTAAAATATCAGGGTAATTTGTAGCTTCCCATTGGTTCTGACCATAAGTAGGGTATATAATTGGCTCATAGCATTGTACATATGCTTCTTTTCTATGAATGCTTGGAATATAAGATTCGGGATCCTCTATATCCTAGTCCTTATACTTGTCACAACATGACAACATGGGATGCCTGATAACATCCATCCCCTGCATGAGCAAACCATTGTATGCAAATTAACTGTGTACTTTTGCAGCCCACTCTCACTCTCTCTTTGTCATTTTTTATAAACTTTAAATCTACATTATTTGCCACAGAGAAATCTGATATAGCTTTTTTGAACTCTTCTCTAGTTGAAAATGTAGTTCCTTTCACCCACTTATAGCCAGTCATGTTCTTTGGCATGACAAATGGAGGATAATATTCCTTAGTGCCATCATCTGATTCATCATTTTCAGTATTAAGATCTGAACCGTCATGCTCCTCTGAGACAATTAATGTTCTCTTCCTTTTTTCCCAATAGAGTGACATATCATCACTTAATTCATGATCATTTTCCTCTATCTCGTTACTTGATCTGACAATCCCTTTGCCTTTTGGATTAGTAACATTCTTTTTCTTAGGCCTCCCGCCCTTGTTTTTACTTTTCTTCTTCGGTTCAGAATCAACTACCTCATCTATTAATATCTCACCATCCAAAATGTGTTCATCATCAGAATCTTCTAAACTAACAACACTTGCATCTCCTTCATCACTACCAAGTTCTTTATCATTCATTTGGGCCTCAAATGCGTTGACTTCAGGTTCAATTAAAGCGACAAAATCTGGTTGTGATACGGGATGTATTAAATACAAGTGTACCTTACCTCTGGCTTTGGCCCAATCTTTCATCTCAATAGCTCCTTTATCATCTACCAGCCCCTTAAATGACCCATCAATATCGTACCACACTACCACATTTCATTAACTTCTGAATAGTTCATCTTTTTTACAAGCTTCAAAACTTCAAAATAACCTCACATTTCAGAAACACACTTCCATTCGGCTACGTCTCCTCCAACGTATGTGCCTGTGTTATCGAAATATCCACCATGGTGGAAGTCGTCAACGAAAAAACAATTTTCCATACTACCTGCAAAATCAGAAAACATTCCAGACAAATTCAAATAACATGGGGACCACATAAAATTATTCTATAAATAAATAATGAATAAATAAGACAAAAAGGGACCACAAAAATATTCTAT
Organism: Trifolium repens; assembly: GCA_030408175.1. NCBI lineage: Eukaryota > Viridiplantae > Streptophyta > Magnoliopsida > Fabales > Fabaceae > Trifolium > Trifolium repens. The sequence continues at coordinate 41,121,520 of CP125846.1, forward strand.
TCCATTGATAAAATTGTGGGCCAAAAACATTAAATAAATAATGAGCATGAATAGAAAGCATATGTATACATAGAGAATAAACACATATTCTATTTCAAAAGGGTTTCTTTCTCTTTCCCCAAACCCCAAAAACAAGTTCTCTCTCGAGAGGGAGAGATATTAATCAGTAATAAAACAATCTGAACAATTTCAAGAGAGGGAGAGATTCTGAATGAATTGAACAAAAAGCATGTGTTTAACAACCAATATAATGAAGTTCAAGGAGTCAATTCGGGTCAACATAATCAACATAAACTAACCTTTGAAGAAGATTCGTGTTCTTCATAATCGATTCGCGTTCAAGGCATGAGTTTGTATCAGATTCGTGTTTTCCACAATTTGATTTAAGGTTTCTTCTCTTCCTATTTGAAGAACAAGATGTGAACAATGAAAAAAAAAAGTGTGATACGATCCTTGCTATGACCATGGAAGCAATTAGCCATGTCTCGTTCCACGTCAGCTTCATTAATGGACACATCATCTTTTTTTTTTAACAGAGTTGGACGGAAGGACCTATTTGATACATTTTAAAAACTTAAAGGACCTATTTGAAAGAAAAAAAAACTTAAAAGACCTATCTAATACAAACGCAAAACTTAAAGGACCTATATATGCATTTGCTTTTTTTTTTATACATATATGCTGTAAATTTTAATAGGTACTAATATGTTGTCACTTGCTTACAATCAAGTTTATTTAACTTTAAATATAAATTGTTGGCTAACTTGAGTTTTTTATCCCTAAATTTATTTATTGATTTTATTTTGGTCCATTAACTAATTATTATAACATTTTGATCCCTTAACTATGTTCTATTGGTGACATTTAGTATGAGACAATTATACTTTTCCCATCATGGGAAAGTTTAACTCTTAGCCATTTGATATAATTAATATAATAAACATTAAATATGGTTACCTATTGGTAACTTTTTGATCTTACACATGAAAAAAAAGAGACCCCACATTTTATATAATATATATTATTTATTTATTTTGTTTGAAAAGTGTAAGTGGGGTTCTATAGTCTAATTTAAGTAAGATACATCACACTTTTGTAAAAGGCCATAAGAATTTAGAATTGGGATTTTGTTAAGGCCATAAATCACATTTTATTACTAAGTTTGAATCGAAATGGAAACTTATGATTTTAATCATGACTTAGGATTAACTATTACTAAGCTTGTTAGGTATTAATGGACTTTATTGTAATTGAATATGTGATGTTGAGCATTGTTTTAACTTTTAAACCAGGGGTTCTCAAGTTTTAATGGACTTGAGATTTCATGTTGAGCATATATTAACTTAAATTAGGGTCGTTTTTGTTTTTTTTATAAGTTTAAATTAGGGTCATTGAGTCTTAGGTTCCTTTAGAATTAAATGAATTTTTTATGTTGAGCAATGGTTATAATAAGATAAACTTAAATGAAGGCTATTAGGTGAACTAAGATTATTTGAATCTTTGATAAGTGTTCTTAAATTTTAGGTGACTTGAGATTAACTTAAATTAGAGTTTAGGTGATTTTGGATTAACTAAATCTTTGATGGTGAGCATCGGTTGACTCAAGAATAAGTTAAATAAGGGTTCTTAAGTTTGAGATGACTTGAGATTAACTTAAACTAGGGTTCTTAAGTCGTAGGTGATTGGAGATTAACTGAATCTTCGATATTGAGCATCGATTGACTCGATTAACTTAGAGAAGGGTTCTTAAGTCTTAGGTGAATTGAGATTAACTAAATTTTTTATATTGAGTATGGATTGGCGTAACAATAATTGAGTAGGGAATCTTAAGAATATTTCTTAGGTGAATAATTTTTGAATTAGCGCTAATGCAAATTAAGTGACGTAACTATAATTGAGGAAAGAATCTTAAAAATATGAGCTAGGTAAGTAATATTTGAATTAGCGTTATTACGAATTAAGTGACATAACAATAATTGTGTAAGGAATCTTAAGAATATGTCTTAGGTAAGTAATATTTGAATTAGCATTAATGCGAATTAAGTTGCGTAACTATAATTGAGGAAGGAATCTTAAAAACATGAGCAAGGTAAGTAATATTTGAATTAGCGTTATTGCGAATTAAGTGACATAACAATAATTGAGTAAGGAATCTTAAGAATATAAGGTAGGTAAGTAATATTTGAATTAGCGTTATTGCGAATTAAGTGACGTAAAGTAAGCAATCTTAAGAATATGTCTTAGGTGAGTAATATTTGAATTAGCGTTAATGCGAATTAAGTGGCGTAACTATATTTGAGAAAGGAATATTAAGAATATGAGCTTGGTAAGTAATATTTGAATTAATGTTATTGCGAATTAAGTGACGTAACAATAATTGAGTACGGAATCTTAAGAATATGTCTTAGGTGAGTAATATTTGAATTAGCGTTAATGCGAATTAAGTGACGTAACTATAATTGAGGAAGGAATCTTAAGAATATGAGCTAGGTAAGTAATATTTGAATTAGCGTTATTGCGAATTAAGTGACGTAACAATAATTGAGTAAGGAATCTTAAGAATGTCTTAGGTGAATAATTTTTGAATTAGCGTTAATGCAAATTAAGTGACGTAACTATAATTGAGGAAGGAATCTTAAGAATATGAGCTAGGTAAGTAATATTTGAATTAGCGTTAATGTGAATTAAATGACGTAACAATAATTGAGTAAGGAATCTTAAGAATAGGTGAATAATTTTTGAATTAGCGTTAATGCAAATTAAATGACGTAACTATAATTGAGGAAAAAATCTTAAGAATATTAGATATGTAGTATTATTTGTCCTTAAAAAAGGGTTAGGAAGGTTACAAGGAATCTTACTAATTTCATTCCCCTCCTCTCAACATAACTTCCCACGTGTCCTCATCTTGCCAAAATCACTACTTATTTTCTCAATTTTCAATTTTCCCAATTAAAAACTTTTCTCAAATGAACTTCAGTCCTCAATAATCTATAACCATTACATACACTTTTTCTCTTCTCCACCTTTTTTCTCATCTTATGCGCACCACCCACCACCACGTGAGTTCAACAAGAGGTGAAGAAAAATGGCTGCCTCTAGCAATAGTGGTTCAAGAGGGAATTGGATCCGGTACGTAAACTTGAATTGCAAATGTAATCGTGTTTCAGAGATCAAGGTTTCATTGAGTCATCAAAATCCAAATCGACTGTTTTATTCTTGTAAGGATAATAAATGCAAATGGGTGGGCCGGTGTGAACCAATGCCAGATGATATTGAAATACAAAAAACAATAGAAACTAATGACCCTTTTGCAGAGGCAAGGATATTACTATGGTAGAAGAAGTGAACAACTTAAGGAAAAAATTGGACGGGTTGTCTGAAGGAATACAAGAGGAAGTGTGTACTATGAAATAGGAATTTGAGAAAGGTATGTCTACCATTAAAAAAGATGTCAATGATGAGTTATCTATGTTAAAAAAACATGTTGAGAATCAATTTGTTGCTGCAAAAAATGACTTTGATAATAAAGTGTTAACATTGAAGACAAAACTGAAAGAAATGGAGCAATGTAATGGAAAATTGAAGTTTTTAATATTTGGAGTGATGTTTGTCATTGTGCTCATTTTGATCTGCAACCATATATAAAGAACAAGAATTCAAAGACTATAAACAAACCTAGATGCAAGAAGTAGTTGTTATTAAAATTGTATTTTGTTTGAATTTTGTTAATTAATGTAGTATTAGTAATTTTTTAAAAAAGCAATTAGTATTTATTTTTAATCATATGTATTGTGTTTGAGACTAATTATGTTATTTTAATCATATTAATTTTTTGTTCAGACCTCTCTTGTGCATTAACCAACTTTTTCTAATTAATAAAACACTTTTTGCTTCTTAAAAAAAACATTGAGAATGCATTTGTCAAAAAAATAAAATGAATTGGCTTGTATTAATGTCACAGTATGGCGTGCCTGCAGCTCTGCATTGTGCAGTTACCAGCTGTAAATATGTTGTATACCAAAACTGGTTAGTTGGACAAGTCACTATCCATAGTACATTTTTTTGTCTATATGCATTGCTTTATCATGTTGACTACTGTCACCTACAATGTGTGGTATTTTAAAGTAAAAATTTATTTAATGAGTTTATGAATGGTAAGTAAAATAATTTTGCTTGGTAATAATGTTGGTAGTTGTATAATGCATTACTCTGCATTACTTCATTAAAGACGTACTACCAAACTAATTAATGTCATTTTGTATATAAAGTAGAACGAGGAAGATGAACAAATGATATAAGCTCTTTCATTTGTCTCTTGTAACAAAAAAAAAAACTCTTTCAATCAAATTTTATGGAGAAAAAAAGTTATGTTGTATACAATGGTTTTAAAACTGGAGTATATACCAGTTGAATAGATTGTTATGCACAAGCAAATATGTATAAAGATTGTGTTGTGAGGTTGTATGATACTATAAGAGATGGTGAGAATGCATGTAATCATTTTAGTTTGAATTGTAAATCATCTCTACAAACCAAGAGAAACATAGAGTCACAAATTGATGATGGAGCTAGATATTTGAACGACATACTTAGCAACATAATTAAGAAAAGAGGTTAGTATATTTAATTTTAGTTTATATTTATGTTTGAAAAAATTAATCAGGGAGATGATAAGGGATAATTAGTTTATAATTTTGCTTTAGATCATGAAAAAATTACTCCAGAGCAACCAACAATGTGCTAATGAAAAAAGATATTCAAGAATGACTTAAAAATGCATGTTTTAGATTTCATATTGAACAACCATTATATGTGCTTTATGACTACAATAATTATGTTGATGGAAAAAGATATTACAGATATTGAGCATCTTTAACGTGGAAGCATTTAGGTAAACCAAGAGTTTGTCTTGGTAATTTTGCAAGGACACAAGAAAAAGCATGCGACAATGTTGCTGCGTAGATTGCTATCATCAACTAACCACAAACTTGTTGATTATAATTATCACAATGTAATTTTGTTGGAAGACCAATTGGAAAGGATGCCCGATGAAAATTATCAACTACATCTGGATATTGCAACTTTGTCAGAGGAAATTATGTTTTTAAATTCTGTTAGAGCTAATGAAACAAAAAATGTTGAGTAATATTAAAATGGTCCTTATTTTTATGTTAATTATGAATATATTAATGTTCTAATATTGTTGTGTTAGCAAGAAATGATTCGGTTAATTAATGCATATATGTTTATTTACACCTGACTCTCTATCATGTTGTCCTTTTTTTCCAAAGCATGGGTTGCTTGTAACATGTTGAAAAGTCAACAAGACAGAAAATTAGCTTATCTAACAATTAATATTGATTATATTTGAAAATGAAAAAGTTGTTCTACCAAATATCCATATCACCGTGACAATAATTGACAGTAAGACAAAATGAACAATACTAGGCTCATTGTCTCTTGGCTCAATGTCTGACGTAAAATTACATTGTCAGTGAGGATTACCCGATCTGTTGATATACTGCTGACTTTGGTATTAGGAACATTTTGGTCATCCTTATAGTTGCACCACAATGGCATTATCACAAGGGTGATTTTTGCTTTAACTTCTGCATTCCTGCAATTTGCTGCTTCTAGTGTTATAGCCAATTTTTTAATTCATTATGAACAAATTATATGATATACAAAGCTTGCATAATCACACAATTGAAGCAAAATTTTTAGAGGTTTTTAATCTACGGAACAAACTATGTCTTCCTTCACAACTGAACCACAAAATGGAGATGATGGAAGGTTAGTTTTATACAAGTAATGTTTGATATCTTCCTATTCATTGCTAAGTTTAGAATATATATTTTTTAAAATGTTGCAGAAATGTTAACAATAACTTAGACTCTGTCATGGAAAAATTACTATCTTTGAAACAACTTGTACTTGAGATGATGAAAAACAAGAGACACTTGCATTGACACAAGAGGTACATAGTTATATCAAATGCTCTATTTCAAATTTCCTTTTCAAAACTGCATATAAGTTGTTTTCAAACATACAAAAATTTGCATCTTACACATAGATTGGTATACTAAAATATGTAGGGCACAATCAATGAGCTAGTTGATATGAGATCAACATGTCACTCAATTCAAGCTTCTGTCAAGATTTTGGAACAAATGGCATGAAAACGATTATTTGGTTGAGTCTTCTGAGTTTGTCAACAATCAAAGTCATGAAAATTTGGTCCCTGTCGTTTCGAAACATAAAGTTTTTACTCGTGTTGCTACAACTATGGTGAACAAACCGTCTTTGCCAGAACAATGGTTGAAGCCTAATGCTGCACCTAACCAGTGTGAAGACAAGCTTCTAGATTGAAGTGATTTTGATGAAGACAAATATGTGAAAAGAAGAAAAAGATTGATTATGCTCAAGTTCTCAAATGTTGGAGAAATCCAAATTATCACAAGATGTTGATCAAGTGTTAGCCCATATTTTTACCAAGTAAAAATATGTTCTAAATGCATAAATAAAATAATTATGCTTAATTATGTAATTATTTTTTATAATCATTAAATATGTTTGGTTTTCAGAACCAATGAATTTAATGATTAATCATGCATGAACGTATAATAAATGTTCCATTATGGAACGTTGCATTTAAATGCATATTCTCTTTCTTTCAGGATCCTTTCGATTTGGTCGAAGTGTCAGTAGGGTCGAAACATCCAGTGGGCAAAAGTAATTTATGGACTTAGCGAAATATTCAAAAGAAAGCATGGTTACTTTGACTTCGATGGAAACAACGGTTAATTCAGAAGATAAGAAAGGATTCAAATTCAAAATACGTGTCAAGACACGCGTCCTATCTGTAGTTATTTAGGCGTTAGTAGCAGTTAGAAATTAGTGTCTATAAATAGCCTAGTTATGTGATCGAAAAAGGGGTCACAATCATTATACAAAATCCTCAGAAAAACTCTAAGTACCCATGTCAAAGCGAGAAACGAGTGTTCGAAGGAAAATGTATGTAATGTGAACCATTTTATTCTGTAATCATTTACATTTGAATGCAATTTACAGTTTTTAATCTCTTTCCAATCCAATTATCTTTTACTTTCGACTCTTTCTTTCCTTCTGTTTATTCAATTGGATAAACATTCTTTCTTGCATTTCAAGTTATTAAAACATAAAAACAGCACTTTATCAACATAAGAACAATAATGAACATCATTTACTTTGAAAATATAAACAAAAGCACTATGTCCCGAGATTTACTAGTTGGTCTCTCTTGTAATAATCAAACTAGCGTTGTATCAACCGCTTCGAGCGTTTCTGAGGCCATAATCTCTCCTGTAATCAGTGAGATTGTGCCCAACGCTAGTGGGGCGACAATTTCCGCCTCAATATCTTCTGTGGTAAGTGCCACAATGACAATGCCAACATCTACAGTGGTATCTTCGACCACTACAGAACCTATTTTGTCCCTTTCCCATGCTATGGAGGGAAGTTTCTCTCCAAATAGGACAAATGTTAATGGGGGTGGCGCAAGTTCTTCTACTTTCTCATTACCCTTTTCCCAATATGTGGGTCAGGGCACAAGTAGGAACTACCCATATGGTATGCCTACCAGTATGATGCAAGGTTTGCAAACAAGTGCATCATTGTTCACAGAGTCAGCACCAGGCGTATTTGTGCCTAATAATCATATAGTTTCTGGTTCTGCTACTCGAAATGGCAATCCCTCATTAACCAACAATGCCTTGAATGCTTTAAGGCTACAAATGGATGAGAGTAATCATGACATGGTAAATATGTTAACACAACAAATTGGTACAGTATTTAACCCATTAATTCAAAATACAAACCAAAGTTATCAATTGTTAGCAAATCAAATGGGAAGAATTGCTGATTTCTTTGGGGCTCCTCAAGCCCATAATCAACAAGTTCCCCAAATTCAGAATGTGGTGCCTTTACAAATTGCACAAGCACCAAATAATGCCATTATGCTTGCCCCAAATAATGTTGGAAACCCCATAAACCAAGTCCAACAACCAGTGCCAGTGGTCGAACCACAGGTGCAAATTCAGGCACAGCAACAGGCTTTGCCCCAGGTCGAACAAAATCCTGGAATTGTGTTGGTAAATAGGAACCAAAATGCTGATGATGTAGTTAGGAATGTCCAGAATAATAATTTTGCTGGGCAAAATAACATAGCCAATTTGGTCGAAACTATCCTAGCACAAAATGGTTTAAATATAGGCATGCATAGGCCTCATTTTGTTTCTGCCTTATCAGAATATGTGCTTCAAACAGAATTGCCAAGGGGTTGGAAAATCCCAAAATTTACTAAATTTGCTGGTGATACTAGCGAATCTACTGTTGAACACATAGCAAGATATCTGACTGAGGCAGGAGATCTAGCAAATAATGAGAATTTGAGGATGAAGTATTTTCCAAATTCTCTAACGAAAAATGTCTTTACATGGTTTACTACTCTTCCTCCACATTCAATTTTTAATTGGAATCAATTAGAGAGAGTCTTCCATGAGCAATTCTACATGGGACAGTCTAAGATAAGTCTCAAAGAATTAGCAAGTGTTAGGCGCAAAACTCCTGAGTCTATAGATGATTATTTGAATAGATTTCGTCTACTTAAGGCTAGGTGTTTTACTCAAGTGCCTGAACATGAATTGGTCGAAATGGCTGCCGGTGGCCTAGACTATTCGATCAGAAAGAAATTAGACACTCAGCATCTAAGAGATATGGCCCAATTAGCTGATAGGGTTCGACAGGTCGAACGCTTGAAAGCAGAAAAGGCTAGAAATTCAAAGTATCATAAAAAAGAAAAGGTTGCTTATGTAGAAACACATGATAGCGACCAAGAATATGATGTCTCTTATGAAGATGTTGAACAAGGGGAAATAGACCTAGCAGAATTAAAACCTGGTCCCCCTTACACTTGCAAGCTTTTAAAACCTTCAAATGGAAAAAACCCTGTTGAACCAAAAAATGATAAATATGTTTCAAAGACTTATACTTTTGATATAACAAAATGTGATGAAATCTTTGATTTGTTGGTTACTGATGGCCAAATAGTGGTTCCAAAAGGTGTTAAAATACCACCATTAGATATGAGAAAGAAAAGAGGTTATTGTAAGTATCATAATTTTCTTGGACATAGAACCTCACAATGTGTGCTTTTCAGGGACTTGGTTCAAAAGGCTTTGAACGAAGGAAGACTTAAGTTTGGTGAAAAACCCAAAGCTGCAAAAGCAGATCCAGAATCTTCACAGAATGCTGATACCCTCTATGCTGAACCACAAGCTATTATGATGGTCGAAGCCATGGAGGTTTCAGAGGTGCAAGTGGAAAAAATCCCTGAAAAGGAGTACTATGAAAAAATGAAAGTAGTATATCCTCGTGCTGAAGAGGATTTGATTGACTTTCTAAACAGATGCAAGTTAGAGAACAAAGGAGTGATGCTTTGTGCTCGTTGCAGTGCTGTTTGTGATAAGGAGGCTACTGCAGGCCTCATGAAGTTCCAACCAGTTGCAAATAGGCAGGGTGCAAACCCAAAGCCGTCTCGTGGTAAAGGAAAGGGCATTCTAACTCGACCAAATAATATGGTCCAAACAGATCGAAGGCCCACTTTCCTTCCTTCTGGTTCGATTCCTATAGAACGCTGGATGCACCAAGGAACCATAAAGTTCAACAAGGGTGCAATGGAAGTTGGTGGCGCAAGTGGCACCAAATTAAGCTATTCAGAAGATGTCAACAAATACTCTTACAAAAACAATTACAAGGGTAAACATCCAATGACAAGGACTCAGTGGCGTAGGTTCCAACGCCAAAAGAAATTGGCTGCAACTAATCTTCAAACAGGCCAATATAAAGAAGTGGCTAGAAGGCCAGCAAAAGAAAGGATCCTTCCTCCTATAGAAGAAAGCAAGATGGAAGAAGATGATCTGCTGGACTCTGAGCCAGATTTCGACGTAATATGCGTGGTTTCCATATTACCATCGGAATATGATGTGCAAACAGAGATAACTGAGCTCGAAACTGATTTCGACCAGTTAGAAATGGCTGACCCTTAGCCAATTTGCTACTACGTCATGAACAATGGCTGCATCGAGGAGCAACAGGCTACATTCGAAAGGCCAGACTTAGGCATGAAAACCCATCTTAAACCCCTCTTCATCAGAGCAAAGGTTGAAGGAGTTGGAGTTAACAAGGTGCTGATAGATGGAGGAGCTGCTGTTAACCTAATGCCTCTATCTATGTTACCCAAGATTGGCAAATATGACTGTGATTTGTCAGCCCATAACATTGTTTTGTCAAATTACGAAGGCAAAACAGGACATTCAAGGGGGGTAATTCAAGTGGATGTTGCTGTGGGCAGCATAGTTCGACCAACTTTATTCCTAGTGGTCGAATCCAAGGCAAACTTCAACTTACTATTGGGGCGAGAGTGGATTCATGGAGTAGGAGCTGTTCCTTCGACTCTTCACCAGAAGTTGATGCTTTGGAGGGAGGATGGCTGCGTAGAAAATATAGAAGCTGATCAGAGTTTCTATATGTCAGAGGTTGATACCATAAATCAACAAACCTTTGACAAAAATTTGGCGAACATAGCGCCATGTTATGATAGAGAGAATGCTTTCACACCTTATGATAATGTGATACATTCTGTCAAACTCCACCCAACCCATGGCTTCATATGGGAAAGAGAGGAAATAAATGTTGTGTCCTCAGAAGATGGAGTTATACCACCATCTGGGTGGAATGTTTACGAAGATTATGATGTCTGAGTCTAGCGCATGGGCCAGGATTACGGCTTATATGGCCGAAACTAAGTTAAATACGGCTTTGGAGGCTGATGTTCATCAAAATATGGCTACAGAAGCCAAGGTCGAAAGCGATGGCATTTCTATGCCACAAGCACAAAGGCTCGACTGCATTTATGATGAGGAACCTTTAGGGTTCGAAAGGGATCCACTTAATGAAACTCCTAAGATGCAGGCTCAAGACCCTTTGGAGGAAATTGACATTGGAGATGGCTCAGCAAAAAGGCCAACTTACATTAGTGCCAATATTAGTCCTGACTTAAAAGGAAAATTGGTACTACTTCTCAAAGAATTTAGTGATTGTTTCGCTTGGGATTATAATGAAATGCCTGGACTCAGTAGAGAAATGGTCGAATTAAAACTACCAATCAAGGCAGGTAAGAAACCAGTGAAACAATTGCCAAGAAGGTTTGCACCAGATATCATGTCCAAAATCAAAGAAGAGATCGAGAGGCTGCTGAAGAGTAAATTCATCAGAGCTGCCAGGTATGTAGAATGGTTAGCAAATATAGTTCATGTTATTAAAAAGAATGGTACACTTAGGGTATGTATAGATTTTAGGGACTTAAATAATGCTACACCTAAAGATGAGTATGCCATGCCTGTGGCAGAAATGCTAATAGACTCAACAGCAGGCTTCGAGTTTTTGAGCATGTTAGATGGTTATTCTGGTTATAACCAAATTTTCATTGCTGAGGAAGATGTATCTAAAACAGCATTTAGATGCCCTGGTGCTTTAGGCACTTATGAGTGGGTTGTGATGCCTTTTGGCTTAAAAAATGCTGGTGCCACTTATCAAAGGGCAATGAATTCCATGTTTCATGATTTTATAGATACATTCATGCAAGTTTACATTGATGATATCATCATTAAATCCTCTTCTGAAGATAGCCATTTGGTATATCTTAGGCAATCTTTTAAAAGAATGAGGGAACATGGATTAAAAATGAATCCATTAAAATGTGCTTTCTGTGTGCATGCAGGAGATTTCCTTGGTTTTGTGGTGCATAAAAAAGGCATTGAAATAAACCAAAACAAGACAAAGGCTATCTTGGAGACCAAGCCTCCTTCGACCAAAAAACAACTTCAATCTCTGCTAGGAAAAATCAACTTCTTGAGAAGATTCATTTCGAATCTAAGTGGAAAGGCTCAAGCTTTCTCACCACTACTTCGACTCAAGAAAGATGATCGATTCAAATGGAACCAAGAGCATCAAAAGGCTTTTGATGACATCAAAGAATACTTAATAAAGCCTCCAGTTCTAATGCCTCCTAGTAGGAATAAAGCTATGAAGTTGTATATTGCTACGTCTGATAAGACGATAGGAAGCATGTTAGCTCAAGAGGACGATAATGGCATAGAAAATGCAATTTATTACCTTAGTAGAGTTTTAAATGATGCAGAAACTAGATATACTGCCATAGAAAAACTTTGTCTTTGTTTGTATTTCTCTTGTACAAAACTTAAGCATTATATAAAGCCTGTTGATGTTTATGTCTACTCCCACTTTGATGTTATTAAACATATGCTAACTAAACCTATATTACATAGTAGAATTGGGAAATGGGCATTAGCATTAACTGAATATTCACTGACTTATAAACCTTTAAAGGCTGTCAAAGGCCAAATCGTGGCTGATTTTATAGTAGATCATTCGTTGGTCGAAATGCCACAGGATTATGTGGATATTCAACCATGGACTCTTTATTTTGATGGGTCCAAACATAAGTATGGAACAGGAATTGGAATTTTTATCATATCTCCGACTCAAGTTCCAACCAAGTTCAAGTACAAAATAAATGGACTTTGCTCTAATAATGAAGCTGAGTATGAAGCTTTAATTACAGGATTAGAAATATTAAAAGACTTGGGGGCAAAGAACATTAAAATAAGAGGTGATTCTGAATTAGTATTGAAACAATTAACACAAGAATATAAATGTGTGAAAGAGCATCTGGCGAAATACTTTTCTATAGCTAGTTCTTTGTTAGATTGTTTCGATCATGTAGACATTGAACATGTACCTCGATTAAAAAATCAAGAAGCAAATGACTTGGCTCAAATTGCTTCAGGATATAAAATGTCAAAAGAAAAGTTGACACAATTAATCGAAATAAAAGAAAAAATGGTTTTACAAGAACCAACATCTGCACAATTGTCAATACCAAAACTTGTGGGGGCAGAGACTATACCACAAATAAATGGTGAAATAAAAAATCCCCTAGAAAATTTTCAAATTTTTGCCATTGACAATTTGTCAGATAATGATTGGAGAAAACCTGTAGTAGATTACCATAAGAATCCAACAGGAAATGTGGATCGAAAGGTAAAATATAGGGCTTTAAGCTATATAATTTTTGAAAATGATCTTTTCAAAAAGACTTATGAAGGAATCTTGTTAAAATGCCTTAATGAAGCAGAAGCATATATAGCAATCTCTGATGTTCATAGTGGTACTTGTGGCTCTCATCAAGCAGGACATAAGATGAAATGGCTCTTGTTTCGACAAGGTTTGTATTGGCCCTCTATGTTGAAGGATTGTATAGAGTTTGCGAAAGGATGCCAAGAATGCCAAAGGCACTCAGGAATTCAACATGTGCCTGCAAGTGAACTACATTCAATAGTAAAACCATGACCCTTTAGGGGTTGGGCTCTAGACCTTATTGGTGAGATTAAACCTGCTTCATCAAAAAATCAACGTTATATTTTAGTTGGAATAGATTATTTTACAAAATGGATAGAAGCCATTCCTTTACCAAATGTTGATCAAGAGGCAGTAATTAATTTCATACAAAATTACATAATATATAGGTTTGGAATTCCTGAAACAATAAATATTGATCAAGGTTCAGTTTTCACTGGTCGAAAGATGCAGGAATTTGCCTAAGAAACTGGCTTTAGACTGCTAACTTCAACACCATATTATGCACAAGCAAATGGTCAGGTCGAAGCAGCTAATAAAATTATTATAAATCTGATAAAGAAACATATAGCCCAAAAGCCAAGAAATTGGCACAAAACCTTAGACCAAGTATTATGGGCTTGTAGAAATTCTCCTAAAGAATCAACTAACACTACTCCATTTCGACTAACTTATGGTCATGATGCAGTATTACCAGTCGAAATACATTTGCAATCAGCAAGAGTACAAAGACAAATGGAAATACCTCTAGACCATTATTATCAGATGATGTCAGATGAGTTGATTGATTTAGATGAAGAAAGGCTTAGTGCTTTAGAAGTTTTAACAAAACAAAAAGAACGAGTTGCTAAAGCATATAACAAAAGAGTTAAGTTTAAGTCTTTTGATATAGGAGAATTAGTTTGGAAAGTTATATTGCCTATGGACAAAAAAGATAGGATCTTAGGCAAGTGGTCCCCAAATTGGGAAGGACCATTCAAAATTATTCAAGTTTATTCTAATGGCGCATATGAAATTGAGGAGTTAACTCCTGAAAAACGTACTTTGGGTATAAATGGAAAGTATTTGAAGAAATATAAGCCTACTTCACTCGAAGTAAAAATAAGCGCAGAATAATACTTGAACATGAAATCGAAATGGCAATAATTAAAACTTGCCACAAATCAGGAATTGGTCAAAGGAAGCAAGCTTTAAAAAGAGAAATAGGAAGTAGGAACAACTTTATTTTTATTATTAATAAGAAAAGTTCTTTATTACATATGATAACATAATTCTACCCAGACTTAGGCTTAGATTTAGAAGTTTCTGATTCTATACTCTTCAGTTTCTCCTTGAAAAGAGATAGTGCTTCATTAGCAAGCTTCTGAACCTCAGCTGGATAATCTGCTAGATTGTCTTCATATGTCCATAAGAACTCTTCCAGATCAGGGCCCATTTCTTCCTCTTCTGATTCTGTTAAAATTAGTTCTTCCTTGTTTCTCTCATAGCGTAGCCTGTTTTCTTCGCAACGCCAGGGCTCTGCTCCCTTTTTGCTCTTTTCTTTTGAGCCTGAAGCATCCTTGGTAACCTGCCTTTCCATGGTATGATTTTCTTGTTGAGGTTACTTGATTACCCTGAATGAGTGAAATGAGAAAAAATCATCCTTTTTATAGTGCCATCAAGCCTTCTTGTCAGTGTGGTCATCAATACAATTCATTTAATAAATGAATTTGGCTGTCATCACCTTTTGACTTGACTGCCTTGATATGGTGCTTTGACTGCTTGTTTTTCTGTGTTTTTTGACTGATGTCAAAAGGGGAACGTGTTTGTCTCCAGAAAATAAATCAAAAAGAAATTCAAAAAATTTCTCTTCAACTTCTGCGTATGCCACGTCATCCACTATGCTAAAACCTAGGAACAATGATGGATTGTGGGTATCAAGTTGACAGTTACTTCTGAGCGTGACATAAGCGCCGTCATTGGTAATAGTGTCAAGCACGTGGTTATAAAATGCCTTTTCCTTTTTCCATCGACCACTCAATCGAAACAGGCATTTGGGGGCAATTTGTTAGCCCATATTTTTACTAAGTAAAAATATGTTCTAAATGCATAAATAAAATAATTATGCTTAATTATGTAATTATTTTTTATAATCATTAAATATGTTTGATTTTCAGAACCAATGAATTTAATGATTAATCATGCATGAACGTATAATAAATGTTCCATTATGGAACGTTGCATTTAAATGCATATTCTCTTTCTTTCAGGATCCTTTCGATTTGGTCGAAGTGTCAGTAGGGTCGAAACATCCAGTGGGCAAAAGTAATTTATGGACTTAGCGAAATATTCAAAAGAAAGCATGGTTACTTCGACTTCGATGGAAACAACGGTTAATTCAGAAGATAAGAAAGGATTCAAATTCAAAATACGTGTCAAGACACGCGTCCTATCTGTAGTTATTTAGGCGTTAGTAGCAGTTAGAAATTAGTGTCTATAAATAGCCTAGTTATGTGATCGAAAAAGGGGTCACAATCATTATACAAAATCCTCAGAAAAACTCTAAGTACCCATGTCAAAGCGAGAAACGAGTGTTCGAAGGAAAATGTATGTAATGTGAACCATTTTATTCTGTAATCATTTACATTTGAATGCAATTTACAGTTTTTAATCTCTTTCCAATCCAATTATCTTTTACTTTCGACTCTTTCTTTCCTTCTGTTTATTCAATTGGATAAACATTCTTTCTTGCATTTCAAGTTATTAAAACATAAAAACAGCACTTTATCAACATAAGAACAATAATGAACATCATTTACTTTGAAAATATAAACAAAAGCACTATGTCCCGAGATTTACTAGTTGGTCTCTCTTGTAATAATCAAACTAGCGTTGTTTACCAAATTTCACAGTAAACATCAAGTTATGGGAATAATCATAGGTACAATATGCAATTCATTATTATAAGCTTTAGGTGCTCACAAACTTTAATCTAAACCTTTCTAAACTTACTATAATAATGTTGCATGATTCCCATCCAAAAAGTGTGTTAACTTAGACTTTTTTCAAAGATTTAAAGGTGTAAATCGATTTACCTAGGGAGGAAATTGATTTACACACACTCTGCCTTTTTAAGAAAAGCTGTTTTTCAAACTTGCTGTCAGAACATTTTACATCAGATGTTTCGTCCAACAGATGTAAAAGGTCTGGCAACGTTTGGAAATTTGAAACAGAACGTTTTACATCGCGTATCTGTAGCAACAGATGTAAAAAGTTCTGGGCAGAATTTTTTTAAAAAAGTCACTCCACTTTTTGAAACAATGTCTTGTTTCATTTGGTTCTTTTTGGAATATTTTATTATAATAACAATTGCATTGCTTTATGAACAATTCCAAAAAAGTCTCTATATATTCATAATTTTTCTAAGATCAAATTACCTTTTTCACTCAAATTTTCATAACAATTCTTTTGCCAAAATTGTCACAAACTCTTTGAAACTTTGTTACATATTTTTCATATCAAAGTTAAAGTTTCATGAGCACTTTGAGTTTTATAATTTTGAATTGTTATATTGAAAGAGAAGACAAAGTCTAGAACTTTGTATACCAAAATTTTATTGTATTCAAACTCTTGTACAAAATTCAGTTTATTGTGAATACCTTGTTGTCCAGGATTGTTGGAAGCAAGAGAGTGAAAAAGAGAGGATTGTTCTCTTGTTTCACTTTGTAGGGAATCACCTTGTTGTCAAGGATTGTTGGAAACAAGAGAGTGAAAAAGAGAGGATTGTTCTCTTGTTTCACTTTGTAAAGGTCATAGTGAAATCCTTAAGGAGTGAAGGGACTGGATGTACCCTTGGGTTAGAAGGGGAACCAGTATAAATCTTTTGTGTTCTTCTTCTCTTCCCTACACCTTTTATTTTTCTCCATATTGTTCATACATTCATCATAAACTTTTCGAAAAAATAATAATCATCATAACATCTCTAAAATAACCGAAAAAATTATAGAACTTAATTCACCCCCCTCTTAGGTTGCACTCTTAAACTTACAATTGGTATCAGAGCAAGTTATAGGTAACTTGTTCCTAAAAGATCCAGAATGGCTTCCGCAAATCCTACTTTTAGAGATGGTGGTAGTAGTAACAAGCCCCCATTGTTTAGTGGTGAATATTTTGATTTTTGGAAAATTCGTATGAAGGCACATTTAGAAGCACAAGGAGATGGTATATGAAAGGCCGTTGTAGAAGGACCATTTGTTCCTATGAGTGTTGTTAATGGAGTAGGTACACCCAAAATAGAAAGTTCATGGGATGAAGATGATAAGAAAAAAGTACTCAATGACAAAAAGGCCATCAATATACTTCATAGTGCGCTTAACATGGATGAATTTTTCCGTATTTCAACATGTGAAACGGCAAAAGAAATATGAGATACCTTGGTGGAAACTCATGAAGGAACCGTTGAAGTTAAAAGGTCTAGATTAAACACTTTGAGTCAAGAATACGAATTATTCAGAATGCAACCCGGAGAATCAATCCTCAACATGCAAAAAAGATTCGCGCACTTGACAAATCATCTAAAAGCCCTTGGTAAGACTCTTACTAACGATGAACTTAATCTTAAAGTGCTTAGATCGTTAACCAGGGAATGGCAACCAAAAGTGACGGCAATATCCGAGAAGAAAAGTCTATCCAAAATGTCTTCCGCAACGTTGTTTGGAAAACTTCAAGAATATGAAACAGAACTTGGAAGACTTGAAAAGCATGAAAATCAAGATAAGAAATTCAAAAGCATTGCATTAAAGGTTGATTCCAAAGAAAATGAAAAAGAAGATGATTCGGAAGAAGACAAGAACTTCATCCACCTTGTCAAAAGGTTATGTGAATTTTTTATTAATAATGATAATAATTCTAACCTTGTGAAAAAGATGAATTTTTTTGACAAGAATGATGCATCTACATCTACACAAAATGTCACTTGTTATGAATGTGGGAAACAAGGACACATAAAGACAGATTGTCCAAAACTTGCAAAGAAAAGAAGTTTCAAAAGAAGAAATGGGTCAAAGCCTAAAAAAGCATATATTGCATGGGATGATAATGAAGTAAGTTCATCATCCGACTCGGAAAGCGAAGGATATGCAAATTTTGCTTTAATGGCATCACACCATTCCGATGATGAAAATGAAGAGGTTAGTAGTAAATATTCTTCTTGTGATAATGATTATCAAAGTGCTATTTATGAATTACTCAATGAATGTAAAATTCTATATAAAACGGTGTCAACACAAAAGAAAAAAATTCAATCTCTTGAAGAAAAGATTGACACCATGGAAATGAATCTTGAAGTTGAAAAACAAAATTTCGAAGTTGAAAAACAAAGTTTTCTTGAAAAAGAAAAACAGAATTTTACATGCAAAAAGTGTGATTCACTTTCCTTCCAAATTGTCCAATTAAAAAGAGTTATTGAAAGATATGAAAAAGGACAAGTTGGATTGGACAATATCCTTAGTCAACAAAGATATTCTAATGATAAAAGTGGACTTGGTTATTCTAAATTTGACAAACCAAGTACAAGTAAAAAGGTTGTCAGAACCGGACCGGTCATCGAACCGGTGAGCTTATCGGTTCACGGTTCAATGGTCGGACCGGGGTCGGATCGGGGTCGGACCGTTTTTAATTAAATATATATTTTAATTAATATACAAATAAAGAAAAATGATGACTCAATATTCTCTATCTTATTCTCCTTGCATAATAAGTATTGATCTTTTTTATTCTATTTCTATTGATTTTCTATTCTACTTCCTATTCATTTCCTTAAGCATTTTCTCTTGAATTCTCGCTGCAAGTTCATCATTAAGCAGATAGCAGATTTGGAAGAAGTGTGAATGCTCCAAAAGTATGTTAAAACATTAAGCAGATGCCAAAACATTCTTAAAAAATTAGTCAACATCACATGCTAGTACATAATCACTCCTAGTATCCAAATTAGTCAACATATGTCATCCTACTCATAGTATCTGATCTTTACAAGAATCAGAGTCGACCAACGTCCGTTGTACGGTGCTCCGCCCCTAGTAACGGTGGAATGAGAGGGGGTTGTGTACCTGTTTACACTCCGACGCTCAAGTTAGTAAGTGTGGAATGTAGGTTTTCAGAGAGAGTAGAATGTACCTGAGCTCCTTCAAATGAGGAGTATATATAGCCCCCAGCGCTGGGCTAAGGCCAATGATGGCAATAAATGCCCATCAATTGGCTGCCGGAAAACGGCTGAAAAGCCATGATGAGCCTTAAATGCTCATCAATCCGGTGTCGGCCGTTACGATACGCTTGGTATCGCCGACTACGAGAATGCTCGAATACGTACTTGCTTTGCTCGGACTTATTGGGCTTTAGGCCCAGTCCAGAACAGGAGCCCCCCAAGTCGTTATGCTCGAATATAAGCGTAATGACTTAGAGTCGAGCAAATGTCGATCATAATTTTAGACTTTACCTATATTACTGAGATTTTGTCGTCGAGCGATGCGTCTTCGTCGCGTGTTCATTCGAGCAATGGCGCGTTCGTTGGCACCTCGTAATTCTTTCCGAAGGTTTCGAGGATCATAATCTCGTAGATTCGATTCGAAATCTTCGTATTCGATGTTGAAGGTCTTAAAGATCTGTTCATTATTGCGAGCATTGTCTACGAGCCTTTATTGCGTATCTTATCATTAATGCGAGGATCGCAATTGGCGGATCACAGTTGAGTTTTCCGAGAGATTTTCTCGATTTAACCGAGATTTTCGCGAGTAGAAGATGGGACGTTTGAAGGAACAAGCCGTTCCGTCTTCTGCGGCCACGTGTAAAGGCTATCAAGAATACTTGAGTGCCTATTTACACAGTTGGGTTTTCGAGGTTTGAATTCGTACCGTTGGATTTACGCGCCCTTTGGTTTACTCTGAGATTTGATCTGAGGCGTTAGATTCTTTTGAATCGTTACCTTTGGATCAAAACAACGGTCCAGATTAACGAGGCGTCGCGTTGTTCCGTATAGATGCAACTGTTGGGGATTTCTCTATATATAGGGAAAGGAGGGATTTTTGAAGTCTTTACTTCATTTGATCAAAGTTTCTTTAACCTCTCAACTCTCAAGCTTCCGTTTTTCCCTGCATTCCAACCATCGTTTCCTCAAGTTCCTCACTTTCCTTTCTTCAATCAAGTAAGTTTCTTGCTTTATTTCGTCTGTTTCAGTGCTTTTGCGTGTTTGCTTATACTTGATTCCATAGGTATAGTGATGATGATGCGTTGTTTTCATGATGATACGGTGGCAGAGGGTTTGTAAGTGGTGGTTAACACCCTTTACCCTCCCACAAACGGTAGTTTTAGGGGAAAAACTGTAGTTTTTAAGTTGATTTACCCTTTCTAAGTGGCGGTTGTTTGGCGGTTTTTGCCTTTACAACTGCCTATTCTAGTGGGTTTTTCACCAGAAACGTCGAGCGTTCATCTTAGACATTCGAGCATTTATGGGTTGATGAATGCTCGTTTCACAAGCATGTTTGATCCTTGATTCGTTAATCGTCCCATTGCGCGAGCGATTTTAGGGATTTGTTAACTTAGGAGCTGTCTGATTTGTTTTCATGGGGGTCTATTCCTCGCCCTTTCACTTGATCGGCGGTGGAAGGGTGGATTTGATGTTCGAATGTCGAATTCATGTTTCCTTCCTCGGCTTTTCAGGTGTAAATGGCGGAGGAGCATCAAGACGAGATTCCGAACGAAGTAGTCGAGGAACAGGAAGTGGCTAGCTCCTCGGATCCTGATCCTTATGTGTGGGTGGCGGATGAGCCGAGGACCACTCGCTCAAGATATGCTGGGTTGGCCGAGAGGCCTCCGCACTTATTTTCGGCGATCGAAGATCCTGGGCGCGACCACTGGGACATAATCATCCCCGGAAGGGGGGACAGAGTATGATGGCAATTCGAGAGGTGGGGAGCGTTCTCGATGTACCAGATAGCCTTCGAGGAGCTTGGCTATCGATTGCCTTTCAACGATTTCGAGATTGGCGTTTTCGACCATCTTAAGTTGGCGCCCTCGCAACTTCACCCAAACTCCTTGGCGTTTCTTCGCGCCTTCGAGGTGGTCGCCGCTTATCTCCAAATTGTCCCCACCCTCGATCTCTTCTTCCACCATTTCCGGATTCAACGCTCAAAGCCAAAGGGGGATGCGGAGAAGCATGGATGTGTTTCTTTCACCCAGAAGCGCAGGCTCTTCGAGATGTTCGAGGAATCTGTCCGGGGTTTCAAAGATAATTGGTATGGGGTTTTTCCGAAGGGAGAGGAGGGCCTTAGGACCATCGTTACGAGGATCCCGAAGGTTAATGCGAGCGGGGAGCCGGTATTGCGTCCCAATGGCGAGCCTGTCGTTGTCGAGCGTGGCCGTTTTCCTTTTAGATGGAAAAAGAACCACTATCTGCTTCCGGCCAACAGCTTTAGCCGCTCGGCGAAGGAAGTGGATTCCGCCACCCTCGAGGATTACAAGAGGATGTGTGATTTTGTGGACGGCTTTGTTCCTCTTGTTCGGACGGATAAAGACGGAAATCTGGTGACTGACGAACAAGGAAACGTCCTGACGGCCAGGCGTTTGATTGAAACCAAGGCATTGCTTGCATGCTCGACGCGTGCTGAGGCTGAAGCGTTGCTTAGTATGTTTAATTTATTTCTATTGTATTGCTCGTTTTCTTTGTCGTAGTTTTATCATAATGATTTTACTAAACAATTTGTTTCTGTCTGTTTTGCAGATACGATGAGCAACCAAGAGAAATTCAAGAAGATGCAGGAGGCCACCCGTGCTCGGAGGGCCAAGGAAGCGGGGAAGGCATTGGCTTCGAGTTCTTCAGCCCCCGTCAATTCTTCAACTCTTCCAGCGGCCCCCGGGGGCTCATCTGACGTGGTCACTCCAATTCCATCTACAACTAACTCAGCCGCTGCATCCCCTCGCCAAGAGGTCGTTGGCGAGAAGAGAGGGCCAAGTCCCTCGGGTGACAAATCGAGACCTGGGAAGAGTGCTAGGGTGGAGGATGCCCTTGCTCAGCCACAGGGTCTTCATCGCCAGATACCGGGCATCCCCGTGGGGAGATTCGTGATGCCCACTCTTTTCGCCCACGGGGGGGAAGTTTTCGACTCGAGCACAGAGGTCATCATCCCTGAAGCGGACCAAGTTATTATGACGGACATGGGCTCTGAGTCGCTGAAGGGTGTGATCGCGGAGTCCTCCATGCATTGCATGAAACTGATGGAGGTCGCGAACTTCCTCAATGCTCGGGAGAAGCAGTTTGTGGATGAAAGGTCGAAGATGGAGAAGAAGATGACGAGCATGGAGAGAAACTACAAGAAGATGGAGGCTGACTTAAAGAAAGTCCATTTGGAGTACCAAGAGCTGGGGGCTGCTTATGATGCTTACAAGGATAAGCATCAGCTTCAGATTGAGCTCGCCCAGACTCTACGGTCGAAGGAGGAAGAAGCCGAGCGCTTGGCTAAGGAGAAGGAAGACTTGGTGGCGAAGGTTTCTGAGCTCGAAGGGAAGCTTCAAAATTTGAGCATCCCTGACGAGGAGGAGAAAATAGAAGATCCCCAGGGGACATTTGCCAGTACTTCTCGCGGGTCTCTAATCAGGCAGCTCGTAGAAGCCCAGAACCTCGCGGTTGATATGGCTACCACCAGCTTTCACAATGCAGTCGCCCAGGTCCAGATCCTCAATGCGGGCGTCGAGCTCAAGCTAGATGGGCTTGATGATTGCAAAGAGGTCTGTGATGGAGTTATTCGGACCCCTCCTTCAGCCTCCGTTGAGAACCCCGAAGATCAGTGAACTTGTATTTTTCTATGATTAACTTGTATTTTGATGGCGCTGTGTTCGCCTTTTAATTTTTTGAAGTATTTTGGCGCTTTGTTCGCCAGGTTTTGTAATGACAATTTATACAGTCCTCGTGGCTGTTTTATAATATTGTACTTTGTTTTATAATTTGCGTTTTATCTTTTCGTCGTTTGAATGATTTTACGCTCGTGAATGTTGTCTTATACTTGCTCGAATGTTTAATACTTGTATGTTTAAGTATTTATTTTTCAAACCTCTAAGTACAACAATGAATGGTCGCTGCTCGGATAGCATGTATCCTTGAGCGCCGTGCTCGAAGAGTTTGTGGAACTTCAACGAGTGTTTGGAAATAGCATCCGAACTTTCCTGCGGTAGGAATAACCTTTTGATGATCATTTAACCGCGGCGACGACTTCCCATCGCGAGCTGGGATTCGTGGCCTAACGTGTACTAGGACGATGGTGTTCGCTTGGAGACATTCCTCGTCTAGACGAGGTACAAACCTCTTGTCTTTCTGGATGTTTTAGAATCATGCTCGTACCTAAGCATTCATCTTTAATTTACTTTAACTATAATATTGTTTAAGTTTCTCCGCGTTCCATGGTCTTGGGATCTCCTCCCCACGCAGAGTTTCGAGGAAGTAGGCTTCGGTCCCTGTCTTTGCTCGTACTCGATAGGGACCTTCCCAATTTGGGGCGAGTTTACCTTCGCTCGAATCTTTGAGGTTTCGTCGCAGCACCAGGCTTCCGACGTCAAACTCTCTTTTCACCACTCTTTTGTCGTGTCGAGCGGCTATTTTTTGTTTGAGGGATGCTTCGCGAATAGCGGCGGTTTCTCGAAGTTCTTCGACCAAGTCCAACTCTTCTCGAATTAAATCGTCGTTGAGGTCTTGGTCATTGGGGACTTCGGTTCGTCTTGTTGGTTCTCCAATTTCTACAGGAATAACCGCCTCCGTTCCGTATGTTAACCGAAAAGGGGTTTCTCCTGTAGTGGAGTGTGGAGTGGTTCTATAAGACCACAATACGTTGTGTAACTCCTCCACCCATTGCCCTTTTGCCTCGCCCAGTCTTCTTTTTAGGCCTCGCAGTATTACTCTGTTCGCAGCTTCTGCTTGTCCGTTAGTTTGCGGGTGTTCGACAGAAGTGAAATGTTGGGTTATTCCCAACGTGGCGAGGAATTCCCTGAATTTTCTATCAGTGAATTGAGTGCCATTGTCTGTCACCACTGAATGTGGAACACCGAATCTGGCGAGGATGTTTCTTTTGAAGAAACGGAGTATGTTGAAAGCTGTGATTTTTGCCAATGGTTCAGCCTCTATCCACTTAGTGAAGTAGTCCACTCCCACGATCAGGAACTTATTTTGTCCAGCTGCAACGGGGAATGGTCCTAGTAGATCCATCCCCCACCATGCAAAGGGCCATGGGGAGGACAGCGATTTTAGCTCGTTTGGGGGTGCGATGTGCATATCTTCATGTCTTTGGCATTTGTCACACTTTTTCACGTGTTCCTTAGCATCTGCCTGCATCGAGGGCCAATAATATCCTGCTCGAAGGGCCTTCCTTGCTAAGGAACGTCCGCCAATATGTTGACCATTGATTCCCTCATGGATCTCGGCCAAAACATACTCCACTTTATCTTCCTCGACGCATTTGAGCAGGGGAATGGCGAATCCTCGTCGATACAACTGATTGTCGAGCGCTACATAGGAACAGGATCGTCTTTTGACTTTCGCTGCTTCCTTTGTGTCGTTGGGAAGCTCCCCGCTTTCGAGGAAGCGTAATATCAGGAAAATCCAACTGCTCGTATTTATTTCGCAGATGAGCATGACGCTTTGGGTCTTATCGATGCTGGGTTTGGAGAGAGTTTCTTGGATTAAGGATTGGTTCCTTCCTTTCTTGCGCTTGGTGCTCGCCAGTTTCGAGAGAACATCAGCTCGTGTGTTATGCTCGCGAGGAACATGTTGCACTTCAGCTAGTTTAAACTGCGTTAGCGTTTCCTTTATTAAGATAAGGTATTCTGCTAGGCGCTCATCTTTTGCTTGATATTCCCCGGATATTTGTGAAGCCACCAATTGTGAATCTGTGAAGATTTTAACTTCCTCGGCCTCAATGTCCTTGGCGAGCCTTAATCCGGCCAAGAAGGCTTCGTATTCGGCTTGGTTATTTGTCGTTGGAAAGGATAATTCGAGCGAGACTTCGATTAGAGTTCCGTCCTCGCTTTCTAGTATAATGCCAGCCCCGCTTCTTTTCTAGTTGGACGATCCATCGACAAAAATGGTCCATTTGTTTTTGCTTTGAGTGGCCGTTGGGGTCATTTCGGCGACGAAGTCTGCTAAGACTTGGGCTTTCAGAGCTTGTCTGCTCTCGTAGCTTATGTCGAATTCCGATAATTCCAACGACCATTTGAGCATTCGTCCAGCCATATCTGGTCTTCCGAGAAGGTTTTTGACGGGTTGATCTGTCCGAACGACTATTGAGTGGGCGAGGAAATAATGTTGCTGTTTTCTCGCTGCAGTTACAATGGCGAGGGCCATTTTTTCTATCTGCAAGTATCTTAGTTCTGGTCCTTGGAGTGCTTTGCTCACAAAGTACACTGGTTTTTGTCCCTGCTCGGTTTCTCTTATGAGAACGGCGCTTACAGCCTCGTGGGCCACTGCTAAGTATAGGTATAGGATTTCACCTTGCACTGGTCGTGTGAGGACCGGAGGCTCGGATAATGCTCTTTTTAGATGCTGAAGTGCATTTTCGCATTCTTCCGTCCATTCGAAAGTTGATTCTTTCCTTAGAAGTTTGAAGAATGGAAGGGCATGTTGGGCAGACTTAGCAACGAATCTTGACAAGGAAGTTAACATTCCATTTAATGTCTGAATAGACTTTTTGGAGTCGGGCGTAGGGTATTCGAAGAATGCTCTACATTTGTCGGGGCTGGCTTCGATTCCTCATTCTGTTAAGTAGAATCCAAGGAATTTTCCTGCCTTTACGCCGAACGTACATTTTTCAGGATTAAATCTCATGTTATACTTTCTTGCTTGTTCGAAAACTTTTCTTAAGTGCATGGTATGATCGTTTTCCTCTTCGGATTTAACTATCATGTCGTCCATATACACCTCGAGCATATCACCAATTTGATTTCGGAAAACGTTGTTCATCATTCTTTGGTATGTGGCGCCCGCGTTTTTAAGCCCGAAAGGCATTACGTTATAGTAATAATTTCCTGATTCGGTCATAAAAGCTGTTTTCTTTTTATCGATTTCAGCCATTTTAATTTGATTATATCCTGAATAAGCATCCATAAACGATAGTAATTTAAATCCTGATGAATTATCTACTAGTTTATCTATGCTAGGTAAAGGATAAGAATCTTTAGGGCAAGCCCTATTAAGATCAGTATAATCAACACACATGCGCCACTTTCCATTAGATTTTTTGACAAGTACAACGTTGGACAACCAAGTAGTATACATGGCTTCCGAAATGAAATTTGCCTCTAGGAGGTCTTTTACAGCTTTTTCTGCAGCCTCCGCTTTTTCGGGAGACTGCTTCCTACGACGCTGTGCAACAGCTCTAGCCTTAGGATCTATAGTCAGCTGGTGACAAGCAACCTCTGGATCTATGCCGGGCATTTCAGCAGCGCTCCAAGCAAAGAGTTCGGCATTTTCCTTCAAGCAGGCTTCCAATTGCCTTTTCACTAAGTCGGGGAGATCAACTCCTATTTTGATTCCCTTCGAGGGATCTTCACCAAGGGGGATGATTTCGAACTCTCCATCAGGGATTGGACGAAATATTTCCTTTAGCTCCTTCTGCAGCTCTTTTTTCTCTTCTCTACGCTCCTTCTTTGAAGTTCGAGCGTCCAGCTCAACCAAACCTTGTCCCCCGACAGCGTTGATGGCGGGCATCTTGTGCTCAGTTTTCATTTTCTTTGGCGTGGCCAAAGTGTTCATGTTTTTCGCTGCAGCATCGAAACATCTTCGAGCAGCAGCGATATCTCCGTTCAATGTAGCAACCTTTCCATCGACAGTGTAATACTTCATTTTGAGATGGATGGTTGAAGAGACAGCGAACAAATCAGCGAGCGCCGTTCTTCCGATGATGCAGTTATACAGTGATGGACACTCGACAACCAGAAACTGAACATTGATGGACTTGGTAGCTTCTCCTTCGCCAAATGTGACGATCAGGTCTGTATATCCCCAAGGTTTTGTTGTAGCTCCATTGAACCCTTGAAGATCA
The DNA here is from genome assembly GCA_030408175.1 of Trifolium repens. Taxonomy (NCBI): domain Eukaryota; kingdom Viridiplantae; phylum Streptophyta; class Magnoliopsida; order Fabales; family Fabaceae; genus Trifolium; species Trifolium repens. Next base: position 41,148,834 of record CP125846.1, read on the forward strand.
GCGCCAACATACGGCTTCAGGTTTCTCTCGGTGAGCTGGAGAGTTTTGAACAATCCAGAGTACATTATGTCGCAGGAGCTTCCTTGGTCGACCAGGATTCTTCGAACGTCAAAGTTCGCCATCCTTGCTTGTACCAATAAGGGAATCTGGAAATTCGGGGATCCTCCAGGGATTTCTTCTTTGTAGAAAGCCAAGGGGACTGAACCTTCCTTAATCTCAGCAACTGCTACTGGATTCAGCGAGCACACACTTTCGAGCTCCTCGAACTTTCTTTTTATAGTTCCGAGGGTCTTGTCGCTGAATCCTCCTCCAGATATCACCAGCGTTCTGGGGAAGTTTTCCCAAGATCCGTTCAGGTGGGAGGTCAAGTGGTCGAGCACTTCCTCACCTTGAACGAAGTCCTCAGGTCTTGTAATAGCATAAGCGACGGGTAGGCTTGCCCGTGCCTCTTCCTCAGCAGGTGGATCCTCGGCCTCTTGCCTTCTATCGTTGTTTTCCCTGGGTCGATCTTTCCTGTATTGTTTGAGCAGATTTTGTTGAATAAGTATTTCGATTGCATCCTTCAGATGGACGCAATCCTCGGTCACGTGACCGTAACTTCTGTGGAATCGACAATATTTGCCTTTGTCCACACCTGGTTTTGCGGGGATTTGTTTAGGGAATCTTATCCCGTGCCTCTTGAACTCCGCTGCTGAAACTTCAGCTAAAATTCGCTCTCGAGGAGCATTCAGCGGAGTGTAGTTGGTGAACTTACTCGGTGGGGCTTTGGGTTCCCGCACCTTACTCGTTTCGAGGGTCCGGACTCATCTTGATGCCTGGGCTTCCTAGCATCCACAGCCATTTGCCTCTCCTCGTAAGCGATGTATTTCTGTGCCTTTTCGAGGAAGGCGTCCAAAGTCCGAATCTCCTCGATTCCAACAGCTTTGGCGAAATCACTGTTCGCACGCAACCCTCGATCCATAAGGTAAAGCTTCATCTTATCCTCGACTCTTACTTGCACTGCAATTTTGTTGAACCTGTCGATGTAGTCCCGCAGTGGCTCGTCATCCCTTTGAACTATCGCCTCTAGGGCGGATACTGTCAGCGGATGTTTCCTTGATGCAGTAAAGTGAGCTGTGAATTGACGGCACAGCTCAGTCCATGAGTCGATGGATTGAGGCGGGAGCCCCTTATACCATGTTAACGCTCCCTTCCTCAAAGTGGTTGAGAAGATCTTGCACTTAACAGCTCCTCGAACTCTCCTCCATTGGAGCACTGCTTCAATATTCTCCAAATGATCGTCTGGATCAGTGGAGCCATCATAAGTGTCCATTACCGGAAGCTTTTCCAAGCCTGGGGGTAATGGTACTCTCATGATCCTTTCGGACAAGGGACCGAGGTAGCGGTCCTCGTCGCTTTCCGGTGTTCGGTGGCGACGGTACCTTTCTGGTGATTTTGGAGGCGACTTGTGGCGTCGAGCCCTTGTGCCCTCGTTCCTTACGTGCACAGCAGTGTTTCTTCGAGGACTCGGAGATCTTCGGTTCCTCCGAGGGCTGGGACGCCTCGGGGACCTTGATCTAGATACTGAACGATCCCTTCTCCGTGGGTAGTGTTGCGGGGATCGCCTTGGGTGCGATGATCGCGTTGCACGCGATTCTTCGACCACTGCTAGCCTGCGATTCTGCTCGCGAATGATGGTGCCTTGCCTGTTGATGACGTTAATCAATGTTGCCATCATTTCCTCTATGGGGGTCCCTACAGCTAATGGTGGGACGTCTAAAGGCTCCCCTTGGGGTTGGACAGTAGGGCCAGCAGAGGCTTCAGTAGGGGTCACGGCGGTGAAACGCCCATCCTCCTGGTGGTTCTGACCCACGTTGTGGCTTGGGTGGTTTTCACCGGTGCTATCGTTACCGTTTCCGGCCATTGGTCGTGAGAAGTAGTGTTTTTTTTTGTAGTTTTGTTCTTTTTCTAGGTGAAAAGAAGGGGAAACTAAATAATTCCCACAGACGGCGCCACTAATCTTTACAAGAATCAGAGTCGACCAACGTCCGTTGTACGGTGTTCCGCCCCTAGTAATGGTGGAATGAGAGGGGGTTGTGTACCTGTTTACACTCCGACGCTCAAGTTAGTAAGTGTGGAATGTAGGTTTTCAGAGAGAGTAGAATGTACCTGAGCTCCTTCAAATGAGGAATATATATAGCCCCCAGCGCTGGGCTAAGGCCAATGATGGCAATAAATGCCCATCAATTGGCTGCCGGAAAACGGCTGAAAAGCCATGATGAGCCTTAAATGCTCATCAATCCGGTGTCGGCCGTTACGATACGCTTGGTATCGCCGACTACGAGAATGCTCGAATACGTACTTGCTTTGCTCGGACTTATTGGGCTTTAGGCCCAGTCCAGAACAGTATCCAAATCATTTATCAATATGAAAACCCCTTTTGCAGCAGCATCAAGTTGTTCATATATTTTTCACACTTACTTCCTTTCTTTATTCTAATTTTTATTCTATTGATGAACAAACCAACCACCAACAATAATTGGTGCAGCCTCCAACCCAACAACACTATGTATAAGAAAGTCTTGTTGAGTGAATTTTTGTATAAGAATGTTGGATACTGAGAATATATAATCATTATGTTTTCATACAAAGAAATGTAACCAAAATTAATGTGAGAAAAGCAATCTCACCCATAAAGAGTTAATAGTTAAGTACTGATTTTTTTTAGCATGATGAACTAGTTTATATGGTTTTAGTGCAAGAGAAAGCTATGTGGCCAAGGAATATACGTTTTTTTTTTTGTTTGAATAGGCAAGAGAAAGCTATGTTTGTGTTTTAGTGCTTTGTTCCAATATATAAAATGTAAAGAAAGAGAAGCTATATTTTCCTTTAGTCCTAAAGTCCCACATCGGACAAAACTTCAGAAACTATGATAACCATCCTATATATAAGTGTGCATATGTAGTGTGAGTCTCAATTAACTTTGAGTGCTTGTTTTTTATTCTGTAAAGAAAAAAAAAACTTGAGCCTCGTTCAGAAAAAAATACTACCATTATTTTAAAAAAAAAATTAAAAATTATAGTAGTAGTTGAACCGGTTTTAACTGAAGAACCGCCGGTTTTTATCCGGTTTTGTCCGGTTTACCGGTTTTATGTCCGGTTCATTTGCGGTGCGGTTTTGCTGGTAAACCGAGCCGCTTAGTTGTCCGGTTCCCGGCCGGACCGGTTGGACCGGCCGGTCCGGTCCGGTTTTGATTACCTTGAGTAAAACTATCTTTGTTAAGACAATTGACCAATCCAACAAAGAGAAAGTAAATAAAACACAAAAAGTTAATCATCATCTTAAGAAGAGATTATCTAAAAAGAAATCATATGTTCCTAGATATAGAAGTAATTTTGTTTCTACTTGTTTTTATTGTGGTATAAGTGGCCATACACCTAATGCTTGCTATGTAAGAAATTTTAGTGTACCAAGTGGGCATTATGTGTGGGTAAAGAAAGGAACTAATTATGAAGGACCCAAAGCAACTTGGGTACCAAACAAAACTTAATTTGTTTTGTAGGTTTGCTTGAAGACCACTACAAATCTATGGTATATATCTTGATAGTGGTTTCTCCAAGCATATGACGGAAAATATAAGCAAATTTTCAAATCTAGTGCTTAAAGCCAAGGGTTATGTCACTTATGGACACAACCTCAAAGGAAAAATTCTTGGCATAGGCAAAGTTGGAGCACCACCTTTCACATCCATTGAAGATGTTCTTTATGTTGAAGGACTAAAGTACAATCTTCTAAGTATAAGCCAACTTTGTCAACAAAGGCTTCATAATCAAATTCAACAAGGATGAATGCTTGATTGAAGATGAGGCCAATCATGAGGTAAAACTCATAGGTAAAAGAATTAATAATATTTTCATGATTTCCTTAGATGATTCATCTTTAAAAGTAAAATATCTTGTGGCAAACAACAATGATTCATGGCTTTGGCATAAAAGGGAAGCCCATATTCATATGGATCATTTAAATAAATTAGCCAAACATGATCTAGTCATTAGTTTTCCAAAAATAAATTTTGTCAAAGATAAATTATGTGATGCTTGTTAAAAGGGAATTAAATCAATTTGATAGAAATCATGTCAAAAGCATGTATCTTGCTTCTTTTATGTTCATAAAATTTCAAGATTTTCCCATCCTTTTTGTTAATAACAAAGGGGGAGAATATGATTTTGTATATGTTTTTCTCTAACAATTGCAGCAAGCAATATCTCAAAAATACTCTCATTCAAATATCAAGGGGGAGCATTGATCAAGAGGGAGTTAACATTGTTAGGAGAAGCAAAGCTTATAAAAGTTGTAATGGGTTGTCATCTCCAACTATTTATTTTGATGAAGATCAATCTTAAATATTTATTTATTTTTAATCTTACCCATCTTTCCCTTCTTTTTGATAATGTCAAAAGGGGGAGAAGGATGTATATATGTATGTGTGTTTTCCTTGTCTCCTTGATATTCAGGTACATCATGAATTTTCAAATAAATACAAGTCATGGATTAAGGGGGAGTTATGCATCCTAGGGGGAGTATTCCGGAAAACTCACAAACATCAAATATGTATTTGTCATCATCAAAAAGGGGGAGAATGTGAAGACAAGCTTCTAGATTGAAGTGATTTTGATGAAGACAAATATGTGAAAAGAAGAAAAAGATTGATTATGCTCAAGTTCTCAAATGTTGGAGAAATCCAAATTATCACAAGTTGTTGATCAAGTTATGGGAATAATCATAGGTACAATATGCAATTTATTATTATAAGCTTTAGGTGCTCACAAACTTTAATCTAAACCTTTCTAAAGTTACTATAATAATGTTGCATGATTCCCATCCAAAAAGTGTGTTAACTTAGACTTTTTTCAAAGATTTAAAGGTGTAAATCGATTTACCTAGGGAGGAAATCGATTTACACTGCCTTTTTAAGAAAAGCTGTTTTTCAAATTTGCTGTCAGAACATTTTACATCAGATGTTTCGTCCAACAGATGTAAAAGGTCTGGCAACACAACGTTTGGAAATTTGAAACAGAACTTTTTACATCGCGTATCTGTAGCAACAGATGTAAACAGTTCTGGGCAGAATTTTTTTTAAAAAGTCACGCCACTTTTTGAAACAATGTCTTGTTTCATTTGGTTCTGTTTGGAATATTTTATTATAATAACAATTGCATTGCTTCATGAACAATTCCAAAAAAGTCTCTATATATTCATAATTTTTCTAAGATCAAATTACCTCTTTCACTCAAATTTTCATAACAATTCTTTTGCCAAAATTATCACAAACTCTTTGAAACTTTGTTACATATTTTTCATATCATAGTTAAAGTTTCATGAGCACTTTGAGTTTTATAATTCTGAATTGTTATATTGAAAGAGAAGACAAAGTCTAGAACTTTGTATACCAAAATTCTATTGTATTCAAACTCTTGTACAAAATCCAGTTTATTGTGAATACCTTGCTGTTCAGGATTGTTGGAAGCAAGAGAGTGAAAAAAAGAGGATTGTTCTCTTGTTTCACTTTGTAGGGAATCACCTTGTTGTCCAAGATTGTTGGAAACAAGAGAGTGAAAAAGAGAGGATTGTTCTCTTGTTTCACTTTGTAAAGGTCGTAGTGAAATCCTTCAAGGAGTGAAGGGACTGGATGTACCCTTGGGTTAGAAGGGGAACCAGTATAAATCCTTTGTGTTCTTCTTCTCTTCCCTACGTATACACCTTTTATTTTTCTCCATATTGTTCATACATTCATCATAAACTTTTCGGAAAAATAATAATCATCATAACATCTCTAAAATAACACTACAAAAAAATTTGGAAATTGCAACAAATGGATAGCAACAGTTTTGTAGAACTGCCGGTAATTTTAAAACAAAATTAAAATAGCAACGGTTTTGGGGAACCGCTGGTAAAATTGGAAATTGCAACAAATGGATAGCAACAGTTTTGTAGAACTGCCGGTAATTTTAAAACAAAATTAAAATAGCAACGGTTTTGGGGAACCGCTGGTAATTTTTAAATGAACCGACGGTTTAATTTGGTTTACCAGCGGTTTTGTTGATAAATAGAAAAAAAAAACCGCGAACCACTTCTTTTTTTCTTTTTTTAATTTATTTCATTCGGAGCAAACGAAGCGCGCAAGAGAACACTGGGTTTGAAGCGTTCCTTCTCACTCAATCGCGAACCCTAACGCCACCGTCTCCTTCAGCCGCCGTTCTCCAATCGCCGGCCGTCGTTCTCCTTCCATAAGGTATGTTATTCACTCCCTGTTGCAAATTGTTATTGGTTCTTCTATTGATTTTCTGTTATTGCTTCTTCTATCCCAGCAAATTCGATCCTCAAAACATGATGACAGTTGAAATTGAACACTCATCATCATCACCATGTTATTGTTATTGCTTCTTCTATTGATTTTCTGTTTATTGCTTCATGTTCTAACTACATCGGCTACACAACACACACGTTCCGTAAATTGCTTCTTCTATTTGTTTTTGGATAATAATTTGGTTTTTTACATACACATTGATTTTTATCTTTATTTTTTGTTCTCAAAATATTATTAATTTATTTTTGTTCAGTAAAATAATTATTTTATTAGATGAAGAAGTAAAAAGTGAAATATTGTTTAGTATTTGGATTAATTTTGTTTAAGGAGCTAATTCTGCGTGCTTCAAATCCCTAACTCGTTCCATATCAGTCACTCCAAATTCAAAGCTTTTCTTTCTCTCGATCCCTAATCCCTAAATCTCCAATCGATCCCTAATCCCTAAATCTCCGACGAAGGTTCTCTTTCTCTTGTTGATGTTGTTTACATCTCAGGTTCGTGTTTTTATTTTGTTATCTATTATTTCTGCAAACATTTATACTACTTGATGTTATTTTACTTGTTTTCATTTCATTTGACACTATTGAAGGGGTTACTGGGAATCATAGCTTTGTTTTGGTTCCTGATACTGTTTTGGGATATCATCTGTTAAAAATATGGTACAACCATGCTCTAGAGGGAGGTTAGATATTTAGATTTAGAGACACATTTAGAAAATCTATATGTAAAACTTGACATTAAACATGGTTCACAATGGAAGCATTATAGGATTGTTTGATTCCTTTAGTTAACCGCACTTGTTTTAGAAGGATTTGGTTGTTGGTGTTGTTATGCGGTAGTTTTAGGGTCTATGTGGTAGTTTTAGCTTGTGGTATTCTTGATGCTATCCCTAGACTATTTTTCATCTAGAAATTGGAGTATACACTCAATTTCTTAATCAATTTTCTCAACTGAAATCAGGATCATTCCATGGACCCTTTGTTCTAAAAGATATATCTACATCTACATAATCTATAACAAAAAAGATAATAGAGAAAAATTAACTTTAGGATATCAGGATCATTCCATGGACCCTTTGTTCTAAAAGATATTATGCCAAAAACTCTGTAAATTAAATGTGGACAAGTTTCTCTCAATGCAATTAAATCATCAGCATTGTTATTATTGATAATGATGCAAGTTGAGCATTGAGAGTTAGTCTCGTTCATATATATATATATACTAAGAAAGTATAAGAGCTTCCAAGAGATGATTTATTTAATTATAATGCTATATGGTTACGAGAAATTCCACTGGCAGGACTTATAAATTGAGGTGAGCTTATTATCTAATGTGGATTGTTTTTAGTGTCTTTTGGGGGAAAATTGATTAGTCCATAGTGGAATAGATCTTTGAGTGTATTTCCTAGAAGAATTGTGTAATTTAAAAATACATATTGGCTTCATTAAGTTTGGTTCATTGGAAAATTCAGGTTATGTTCTCTTCTAAAAATTTTGAGCTGGTGAATATGTGAACATTTGACATCACTTAAGATAAATACATGTTTTGTGTTAGACTGGTTAAGTAATTTGTCTAATGTGTTGGGGCTGAGTTGAATCTAATGTTGTATTGGGGCATAATTGGTACACTGTATATGAATCATAAATGCATAATTGAGCATAATGAACTTGAGAATAATGTATATGGTAGTATCAGTTTGAGGGTCACTTTGTTTTTCACTGGTTGTTAGTAACATCTTTTGTGAATTAATATTTGGATAGAAACTTCTGGTGTAGGTACTTTGTGTATGTTATACTATGAATGTGCTATTTTAGACTATCACTTTATATTTCATGATTATATTACTATTTGTAGAAACTTACTAAGTCATGATTTGTCATTCATCAATATTTAAGTTTGAAAGCTAGTTAAACTTTTCTTTCTTTCTTCACAGTTTCTATGACTGCAGCAGGGCTTCATATGAACTTTGTAGGAAGTTGAACATTTCTATTAAGTATCAAGTAATAGTTAAATAATTTTAATTCAAATTTAGCTTTTGTGGTTGCTACTTTTCATCTTTTGCATGAGATTTGAGGGGCATCTATGTCTAAAATAGGGTATTTATATAGTCCTAATTCAATACTCTAAATATGATGTTATCTCCTTTTTTTAATGTTGCTACTGGATGGAGATAATTGAAATTTGAAACAACACTGAGCATGTGTAATTGAATTATGATGTTCTTTCAAAAAAAAATTCTATTGATATTTGATTTTCATGTTTCTCTATGTTCTGTTTATTGAGGTGAATGATTTATGGAAGTAAAGACTATCAATCGCGACTTCCTCTGCGATTTCTCCATAACAAAACCCAAAATTCTCCATAACAAAACCCAAAATTTGTTAGTTTCTCCATTCTTATGTACCTTATCGCTTTTTGTTTAATCTTTTGTTACTTCTCTATATTAATAATACTAACTCGTTGATTTCTTCACAATTGTAGTCTTAGGTACTGAATTGATTGACAATTAACTTCCTGGTATGAGATGTGTTAATGCAAATTGATAAACATGTCAAGAGAAAGCCACAAACAATAAATCATTAAAGCATCCCAATATTGTTAGATTCAAAAAGGTTAGTACACTCATTCCTAATCAGTAAATGACGTCTTCTTTACGTTTAGAAATATTTTTAGTGAAAGTTTCAAATGAATTAGTAAGACTTAGTTAAAGTGGTAATGACATATCATGTTGGTGTGTGATGTTAGGGTATGGTATGAAATCTGTGTGTAATTTGTATATTACAGTGGTAGTGACTTTTAGTTAAAGTGCTTGTGTATTAAACTTTTGTGTACTCTGATCCAAACAAATGCATTGTATTTTAGTGATTAATGTTGTATGATGGTGTGTGTGTGTGCGCCTCTGTATGGGGTACATATGTTAACTTGATCATTAATTCAACCTACGATATATTTTAAAAATGACTAGTCATTTATGGCTAAAAATGATGAAGGACTCAGATGATTCTTTCAGTGTACTTACTGGCTCTCCTCTATTTCCTCTTCTACTAGTCTATAGTAGTATATATTGCAAGTTTTATAGAGGAAATTTGTTTGTTTGAAATCTAACATGGAGATGTTCTGTTTCCCCTTTTTGATCTTTTTAGGCCAAGGTAGCACCTCTGCTTGCCAGATCCAACTTGCTAATTACAAGAGCTATCGAGTGGGTGAATCTTGTTTTGGGATTTGAACAGGTGATCCTCTTTATATTTTGATGATGGCTGGTTCCTTTGGTTATATCTGTCACAAAAGCAACTTATTTAATCGTCTAGTTCATTTATCATTGTCATTACATATGATGGACAATTTGTATACTGAGGCTGTAGGACATTGGTTCGGTATTTGGGATAACAATGGTGTTTAAATCCCTTTTATTGTGCCATATAATAAAAGTTTGGGAAAGAGGTGGAGGGAACGTCACTGCTTTCTATTCAAGAAGTATTATGATTGGGCTCTTACCGTTGAACAAAACATATAGCAATTTCCACCTGAAGTTATAAAAGATCATTGGGTCATGTATTTGAATTATAGATTGTCTCCGGATACTATGGTAATAACAATAATTTGAATTATTTTACACTTGTTCCTAATATATTGTATATTGATTGTTAAAATTGTTTTCTAATATAGGCGAAAGCAGACAAAAATGCTCTAAATCGCCAAAAGCAACGTATTCCCCATACGTTAGGCACAAGGTCACTAGTAAGAACAAAAGATATTATGGTACAATTAAATTATTTCATATAAGAATTATTACATAATTATTACAATGTATAATTATATAACTATTTTACTTCATTTTAGGAACAAAGAGATGGACAGTCTTACAGTAGAGGAGACATGTATGAAATCTCTCACAAGAGGAGGAACGGATCATATGTTAATGATGAGGCTCGACAAAAAAATGTAAGAAATTGTATTATATATGTTTACTGATTTTTGCTCTATAAGTGCTCAACCATAGGTTAGAAGATTTATAATATACTAGCCGAAAGTTTGTCACGAATTGGTGCTGCTGTGTGTGCTTGTTGGTCTCTTCAAACATGTATAGTTATTTCCAATTAAGTTATGAAAAGTTAGATTCTATGTATTTTGTATTCTATCCAGATCCTTGTGGTTGGACTCCAATTTTGATAAATAACACTGTATTTGTAGGAAGAGTTACAAAAAGAAAGGCAGACATAATTTGATAATGAGGCTTTTGTGACCGTGTTTGGGAAAGATCATCATGGTTATGTTCGAGGAATGGGAATTGGTCCAACACCATCTCAAATTAATGGTTCTAGTTATCGTCCTTCAGTAGCAACTTCTTCATTGACTGCTGATGCCAAAATAGCTAAGATGCAAAGCGAAATTGATGTGCTAACTAAAGAAGTTGCTGAAGTTAATGAGCTTAAAGCTAAAGTTGCTGAATTTGATGCAATGAAGGAACAATTTGCTGTTATTATGGCTAATATGCAAAACCATGTAAGACAATATTTGTGTGCCTTACATGTATATATATATAATGTGAAGATAATGACATTGACTTCTTGTTATTGTTATATTATAGTTTTTATAATAAGTTTTTTTTTTTTTTAAATTTATTTCATGTTGAAAGTCACATGATATTAATTTGAAGTGCGTTTTTTATGACTGATATATATAAATATGTTGCTACTACAATACTTTTGTTTTTAACTATACTTTAAATTTTGTTTTCAGGGGTCTAACATAGGATCATCGTTTGAAGTACTACGCTCTTCTGAGTCTAGTTATAATGTTGAGGGTGATCAAGCAACTCCAGACGATTAAACTTAGTTATATAATTTTTGTTTAGGCGTGTTGAACTTTTGATGTCACGCTTTTCTATTTGTTTTAATTTTGACGTACTAGGCGCATGTGTTGTGACCTTCGTTTTTATTTTTTGTTATGTACTATTTAGGTTGCATGTGTAAATGCAAACTTTGGATGTATTGCGCATGTATTGTGATCTTTAGTTCCATGTGTCGTTGCGAACACCTTATTTTTGAATCAAATGGATGATATTTTGTTTATGAATTTGTCTATATTGCATGAATTATTATAGTAGTTCAATATTTAAAAATACTACGTTTGAATATTAATCGATGAATAAAAAAAAACAGGGTAAAAAATTGTCCTACAAAAATGGACCTCAAAGAAACCAGAAAATAAATTAAAAAAAGTAATTTATATAGCGGCGGTTTCCAACCGCTGATAAAACTTAAAAACAAAAAAATTCAAAAAAAAATAGCCGCTGTTTCCAACCGTTGCTAAAACTTAAAAACAAAATTTTTTTAAAAAAAATAGCGGCGGTTTCAAACCGTTGCTAAAACTTAAATACTAAAAAATTATAAAAAAATATAGCGGCGGTTTCAAACCGCTGCAAAACTGGCTGAAAATTTTGTTTTTTCGTTTCATTTATTGCAACGGTTTCAAACCGCCGCAACGCATATTGTGGCCGTTTGTGTAACGGTTTTCCAAACCGCCGCTATTTGAGCTACCAACGCTCAAATCTGCAACGGTTTGGCAACCGCCGGTAAAGATGCTGCAACAGTTAAAAACCGTTGCTAAACCGTCCCATAACCGTTGCTAAATACCTTTTTTCTTGTAGTGTAACCGAAAATAATAATCATCATAACATCCCTACATCTCTTACAACCAGCTCCAACACTCTTAACTCTTTTTTTTTTTCACCACCAGTTGAATCTGTTTCGTAGGTCAGTTCTGGCATCAAGTGATTTCAGCCCCCTCCCAATCGCAGTTGCGGGGGATCGAACCGTGGTCCTCCCTACCAAGTTCAGCGCCAATCACCACTGAACCAACTAACGATTGGTTCCAACACTCTAACACTGTTGCACTGCAAACATCACCTGGCATGGATGTCGAATGTGTGACAAAAAGATTATTCAAAACCCCTTCACCAAAATCATCAAAAGGTAATACTTCAGAGTCTGATGAAAAATGACAACATTCAAACTCAAAGGGTAAAATGAAAATGGTGGAAAATATGCACAAGAAATACAAACAACCTATCATTCCAAAGGTATATATGTCTTGATTACTTTTTATTCCATAATCTCATAGATTACATAAATAACATAAATTCTGTTTTTGTTTTATAAATTAAAAGTGATTTATTTTTATAGGGTGAAAAGTTAAATTTCCGACCTACTTATGACATGCTGCTTGAGTCAAAAGAAATACAAGCTTGTGCTTATCTTTTCCAAAAGACAAATAATTCAAAATTCATGTAGGAGAAGCTTATAAAGGCGGATGGTGATTTAACTGCTACAAGGGCTGGCTTACAATGTCTTCTCCCAAACAAAGTGATATCTGACTTGGTATTCAAAACTTATTAATCATCTTATATGAAAGTTGCTTGTATAAAAAATAGACTAATGTTGTGTCCTAAAATCTGAAAGTTGCTCATATGAAAAATATACATGAAAAATACACTTGTGCATTTCAACTATACTCCCCAAATCACTGATTTAATTTTATGTTAATACTCTAGTATTGGTGCACTAGCACGGGGCTGCATTTAAATTATTTGGTATTCATGTGGTCATAGGTTCTTACACTAGCTGAAAAAACACGTTGGGTTCAATCAGATGCAAACACACAATTTGTTTGGTCTCTACCACCTTCATTTGAGGTTGTTCTACCCCTAATTTTAATAAATTAGTTTATCAAATTTAGTTATTAATAATTGTTAATAAATTTTGTATGTTCGATTTCACATGTAGGCTGATTTTTGTGCTGGTGTGAAACTAAAAGAGATGAAGGAAAAATATTCTTCACATTGGATGCCACCATTTTCAAACTTGAAGTTTGTAAGTACTCTTGTGGTTTTATTTTCTTACATGTGTAAAGATTTTCAAACTAATTTATAAATTTCAATCTAACATGTAACAGATTTATGTTCCCATTAAGACAACTGGGGGACATTGGTTCTTGATGATTGTGCATCTTGAACAAGGAATCATTTACCACTTGGATACTTATTGTCTTGTGGAGTGTGCTGAATTGAGAAAAATGTGAATTAAGAGAGCGGTATATAATTTTATTTATTTCAATATAGTTTTATGTTGTGATCTGAAAAAATTACTCTAATATGTAATTGATTTTTTTACCAATAGACTAATTTTCTCTACCACTTGGTTCTTGGTCCAAATTACGAAGAATCATTTCACATAATCGCTTTAATTTCATGAATTTTAACATACTTGAAGCAAGGGGAATCCCTATGACTGGAAGAAGGTAAAATAATCTATATGTGTTTGTTTTTCCTACTGTTTTATGGGGTGTATATACATCTAGACTATTTTGGTATAGACTGTTTTATTAGGTGGTCCTTATTTTATTTTATATATACATTTTTTAGCATTTTAAAATTCAATAATTAATAATTATATTGTTTTCCTAAATACATTATCACAGTGATAATTCTGGAGCTTGGGTGCTTGATTGGCTCGATATGGAACAATTCTTCGATCCAAACACCATCTATGGAACAGTTAGTTATAATAACTTTTATAGTTGTTGATTTTTCAAATTATATAGTTTTGAATATATATTAATTAAAAGTCTCATTTTAATGTAGCTAAAAGAGAACAAGGTTCGGATGAAAACTGCCGCCAGTTTGATGCTTCGACTCCATGATGAGTCGAAGAAGACAGTTGAAGAGAAAACTGAATCCTACATTGAAAACATTCAAAAAGTCCAACCAGCCAACTTGGACTAATAGTATCAAGTCTTATGGTCATACTCATGTTTTTTGTGTACTAGTTGACGAACCTTATGCTTTTTTGTAAAGATCTTTAAAACTCATTTATTTGGTGTATTGGTGTTGCTGAGGCTGGCTTATATGAGTTTTATTTTGTTCATTTTGCCTCCTATGTATTGTATTTGTGGCCCACAAATTATGAAGACCAACAAATTAATATTATGTTATTTTATGTTATTCTAAAACTTGTAACTTAGAGTATATTGTGGGGAGCTGACAACAGTGTCTCGCTTCAGGCCCAATGTATCTGCTGTTGTTCTGCTATTACTTTTCGGAGGTAGATTGCGTAATTTAGATTATGTATTGGTTGGATTTTTTCAGCTTAGATGGGTGATCAGCAGCATGTACTCCCTCTGTCCCAAAATAAATGACCTGTTTGACCACTGACACGTTTGCCCATGACACGACTATACAAATAACCTTCAAGTGCATACTTAGCATGGACAAAATCTGCAACCTTAGCATGAACAAATTCAGATTATGCATTGAAGTTGCGTCACATTCTTTAACCAAACACTACCCACATTATCTATTACTATGTATAAAAAGGATACAAATTTAAATTTTTGAGATGACTTTTTCATTATTCCTATTTTACCATTAAAAAAAACTACAAAAAAAAAAGTAACCACAGTTCCAAATTATTAGCACAATTTATGAATAAAATCACCAAATTAATAGAGATGATTTGTTATCTATTATCTATTACTATTATCTATACCAATATATCTATTACTATATATAAAAATGATACAAATTTTTGGGATGACTTTTTCATTATTCCTATTTTACCCTTTAAAAAAACTACAAAAAAAAAACTAATCATAGTTCCAAATTATTAGCACAATTGATGAATAAAATCACCAAATTAATAGAGATGATTTGTTATCTGTTATCTATTACTATTATCTATACCAATATATAAAGAGAATACCCCATTTCGCATGAACTTTTCTTATTGTCATTTTTGCCCTTCACTCTATTTAAATGTTTGTATATGTTGAAAAATAACTTCCACATAAAAATAGATTTTCAGTTTTTTTTAATAAATAAATTTTTTTTTCTTAATAACTAAGCACAACGTCCACATAAAAGTAGGTTTTCAGTTTTTTTATAGTAAATAAAAATATATATTTTTTCTTCTTAATAACTAGCCACAACAAAAAAGTAGGTTAAGTAGTTATCAATTAACTAAGTCCAATAAAAAAAGAGATTAAGTAGTTATTTATATTTGCACAATAGAGAATATTGATAAAAAAAATAAAGAATATCGATCACACAAATGGACACGTACCGTTAGTTAATTGAACCCTATAAACTGTCTCAATTTAGTATCATATGCATGCTAAATCAAATGACTATTTATAAAAACTTTACTAGACAAACACCAACTTCAAAATTTGCTACTTGAGTAGACAAAACAAAAACGCAGCACAATTTCAACAACATTGATTTAACCAAATCAAAAGAGTCAATTTAAGTATTCCCTCCGGCCTCTATTATAAGTTAAAATTCCATTTTATACACTTATTAAGGAGTTGTCTTTTTGTCTTGATTTTATGTGCAATTTCTATTACAATTTCTAAAATGACCTTTTAATATCATTGAGATTCTACAATCATGTAAAAAAGTTAAACAATTAATTAGGGGTACTTTTAAAATGATAGCATTTAATAAAGTTACTTTTGGTAATTATGCAAAAAAAAAGTTACTTTTGGTAACTTTTGCTTATATTTGAGGCCAAAAATTTTGGTTGACTTTTACTTATAAATAAAGCCGGAGGGAGTACATTACATAACCACGGAAACATCTAAGGCAATTAAGTTGTTCACATCATAGTTTAAACGGCATTGATTTAACAAAATGGTAATAGAGTCAATTAAATTACAACACATCATCAAAATAACACTTAAAAAACTCATATGATGTACGAAAGATGTACGAAAGATAATTATTAAAGCAACTAGGGGTAAACCCGTGCGTTGCACGGGCTCGATTAAAATATATAATTAAATGGTAGATATTATATTAAAATATG
Organism: Trifolium repens; assembly: GCA_030408175.1. Lineage (NCBI taxonomy): Eukaryota > Viridiplantae > Streptophyta > Magnoliopsida > Fabales > Fabaceae > Trifolium > Trifolium repens. The sequence continues at coordinate 41,165,043 of CP125846.1, forward strand.
ACTATATTTAATATTAATATATGAATAAAAATAAAATTAAAAATTGTTTAGAAGTATGTGATTTTTTATTGATTTATATCGTAGTTTTGTTCATATTTTAATGTAATAGATCTCTTATAATATTTCTTAAGTTTGAAAAGATGTATCTTATTTTATTTTAATAGTATAACCGTATAATATCTTCATTTTCTTTATAAGAGTTGTAATTTTATTGTCACGTGTTACTTTGCTTTTTATTTTTGATATATCCTTATTTTTTTCAATAAGAGTTGAAGGCATACATATTTATACTTGCGGACAATATTATTTATGCGAAATGTTAAAAAAAAACTTTGGGTATAGAATATGATTTATATATGGTGTGGCTTTAACTTTTTTTTATCACGTTATCTTTTTTTTTTTATATACTACATATCAAATAGTGTAACTGCTAACTACCTTCTATGCAATTTAATGTATCAAATAGCTTATCTACTTACTCACCTGTCGTTCTCTTGAAGTTTCTTCTCACTTATATTCACTTAGTGAAATTTTATCCCAACTTTATTAGTCCCGATATTTTTAATCTATTGTTTAGCTTGCATTTTTTTTGTTTGGTCCTTTTATTTTTGGTTTATTTTTCTTTTTCTAGGTAAGGTTTGTGTCTCTCAAATTTATTGTTAGTTTTTATCCCTTTTATTTAATAATATTTGCTTGAACATTTATTTTATTTTTGTTATTATATAAACTTGAATATTTGTTGTGCTCCATATATAAGTTTGGACGAAGATTTTATATATTTGAATTTAGGTTTAGTTATTTTACACAGATAAAGAAAGTTTATTATTACAGATGAATTTAACATTGAGCATGTGATCTTCTTATGTGCTTACAAAATTGTCATCTTATTTTTATAAATATCTCACTATTTTATTTTGAGCCGTAACGTAAACATTCTTTTAGAATATGTACTTATTTTATCCAAATAGTTACAATATTATTATCTAAATCTAATTAATAATTTTGGAATTTTTAGAAAATTTTAATTACGTGTAAATATGTTTAAATATACATGTGATTATATTTTATAAATATATGTAAATATGTTTTAATATCTACAATTTCAATAATTATTTGTAAAGTTTATTTTGACAAATGAGCATCAACAATTGATGATTTTGTCTTTTTATCCTTTCATCTTATTCTTGGAAAATTATACATTACATGATATAACTATTTACAATACTCCTCCATACAATTTAAGGACTCTCATATTTATAAAAAAAAAAAGACGATTCTTGTTCTAATAATAAATTGATTTATTTTGAAGTTTCTTGTCAAACATTTACTTGATAGAATTATATCCCATATTTTATTGGTCAAAATAGTTTTAGGCGGCGGTTTTATTTATCTTTATTTTTACTATGCTTAATTCATGTTCTCTTTAATTTTTAATTTTTCATTTTCCTCTTTTTTTATGAGGTTTTTCTCCCCTAATTTCTTGTCTTTTTTTATTTAATAATTTTTATCTGAGTTTTCAATATAGTTTAGTAGTGCTTATTAGGATGCGGTGCTCTTTTCTATAGATGAGTTTTTTTTATAATATCGAGGAGTACTCTTAAATTGTACTCTCGAAATCCTAAATATATGTTACAATCATATTTTTCGTTTATTATAATCAATTTTTAATTTAATTATATGACTATCTATTTTAACAAAATTAAATAGATAATAAGATTTTTAACTTAAAAACTGTCCTAGGTTATTTTAGCCTAGAAAATTATGCAGAAAAAATTATTTAAATTGTAGTCTTGTAATATCATATCGCTTATCTAAAAAAGATGCATGAAAATTATTAGAATTGATGTCTTGAAAGATTATGAGAAAATATAAAAAGATTATAATTTATAACAATATAAAAGACAAATGTATATACTAATTTTTTAATCACTTCTTTTTTATACATACATAGAAGTTGCATATAATATGCATTGTTCAATAGTTGATATTCTCAAGACTAAGGTATTTTCACACACCCAAATTCACTGTGAGGCTTTGTCGATTCAAAAGTCTAACTTCCAATTATACGTGATTCAACCATTTTATCAGATAGAATATATGTGATTCAAATCTAAAAACATAAAAAAAAATTAGAAAAATTATAATTGTTCAAATTATCTATGTGATATAATTAAAATGAGAAACGGAGAGAAAAACTTAAAAGAATATTATAAAATTACAGACCTTTCTATTCTTTCGATTTAAGTATGTAGAAAGCAAACTCAAGCAAATATATTACCAATTTCCACACACATCCTAGATTAATTTAACTTTTCTTTATTGAGTAACTTGGAAACATATAAAAGAAAAAGAAAACAAAAGTCAAAAAGTATAAACCAATTAGATATCATATAAAAGATAGTGAAAATAAAAATATAAACTTTACTATAATATAAACTTATTTCAAATTTAAATAATCTTTAAAAATAAAAAACTATTAAAATTTACCTATATCATTAAATAAAATAGCATCATACAAATTCACAAATTTTTAATTTAATTGATGCACATATAAGGGTTAATGACAAATACTTACATGAACTACCATTTTTCATAGGTTTTTCAAGTAGTAAAGATGCATTTAGAGTACAGACAAAAGTCTTCCTTACATGAGAATGAAAATATAAAGCTATACACACATCATGTTTGGTTGATAATTTTGATTGCACAAATTGAAAATGAAGACAAAATGTGAAAGATGTTAGGTTTGCTAATTTTATACGGTAGGTTATAGTGAGAGACATTCATAAATTGGTGAATTTGTTCTCTTTTTAATAGCATAATTAATAATTTAGTAACATCTAAAATGCATATGAATATGAACAACCAAAATGCATAAATAAAAAAGTAGCCTATTTATTTTCACAAAATGTTATAGGTTATTGTAACATATAGATAATTATTATGGAAGATAAATGGTCACATAAAATAAATTGTGAGATATTAATTTTTTAAATTGAGATATTTTTTGAAGAGATATAAGAAGCTCTCTAAAGCATGCCACATAGGCAAAATAGAGGCTTAGGAGCTAATGAGGAGCTTCCTTTTATAAGTAAAATAGCGAAAGGATAGTATGATTGATTGTTCCTATTATATGATTGATTGTTCCTTTTAGTCTCATACTATCATCTCCAACTAATTCATGTTTATTTTAGTAGTGCTTATTAGAGAATGCAATACTCTTATTTTATAAAATAAAAAAGAATGCAATGCTCTTTTTTATAGAGGACTACTACATTTTTTTTATAGTATAGAGGAGTACTCTAAAATTAACATATTAGTTTAGGTTTTCCTCCATATATATTGGAACAAAAAATTTATTAACAACATAAAGTATTCAAAAATATAATTGTCGAGTAAGATATCAAGCATAAAACAATTTAAAAATACAAACAATATCTCACAATGACTAAACAATAATATATAATTAAAAAAAGTAGATTTTAGGCTAAAATATTATGCACCAAAAATTATTAGAATTAGAATTGTAGTAGTCTTGTAAGATCATGATAGCAATCTAACAATTACAATTTACAAATCTAGTAACCTGAAAAGATGCATAAAAATTATTAGAGTTATGACTTGAAAGATTATGAGAACATATAAAAAGATTACAATTTATAAACAATATAAGACAAATATGTATACTAATTTTTTAATCATTGAGTAACATACCTCATATTCAAGAGATTGATTCATCAAACACAACGAAAACCAATGCTTGGAATGTAACCATTTACCTATATATACTAAAATTTTGAGGTACTCTCACAAATAAGGTATTCAATGCAAAAAGTTATTTCATTCTAATAGAATATGAAAAATTTGTAACCTTTGAATAATGAAATGGAATAGTAAAAGTCATTTCTAATATATAAAAACTAACTATGATGTGAAAGTAAGATATTAAGTAAGATAATAATGTAAGAAATGTATTTAGTCTTTTGAAATTATGGGCAGTTTCTTTCTTTATTCATGGGTTAATCATTAGACATTAAATTTAATTTGTGGAGGATAAATTTTATTTTAGATTAAATAATTAAGAGAAGTATATAGTTGGTAAAGTTACAATAGAGATGTGGAGTTTTCTTAGAGATGCCACATAAGCAAAATCCTTGCTTAGGAGCTATTTGGAGCTTCTTTTTATAAGTAAAATAAAATAAAATAAAATAAAAGATAATAATTAAAAGAATATTTTCCTCCATCTATATTAGAATGAAATTTGTATTCATATATTAGTTTTGATTTTCCTCCATCTATATCGGAAAGAAATTTTTATTGATATATTAGTTTAGGTGACACATGGATTTCAATTATAGACTTGATAATTGGGATTGACAACATAAAGTATTCAAAAATACAATTATCAGTAAGGTATCAAGCATAAAACAATTTGAAAATACAAATAATATTTCACAATGATTAAATACATATAACTATTGAACAAAGCAATAGATTTTAGCCTAAAAAATTAAGCACAAAAAATTATTAGAATTGTAGTATTCTTATAAGATCATTCTAAGAGAAGATAAATAATATATAACCTTTGAATAATGAATAAGAACAGTAAAATCCATTTTATTTTTATTTTTATAATAATGAGGGCCTAAGCCCGAAAAAGAAAAATTACACAGAGATCAATCTAGGGGTGGTAATCCCCAATTCATCGGCTACCAATGAGTCCCTAACCTGAGGTGGACAAAAATCATAAAAAATAATTTCACGATCCAAAGTACACCCAATATTTGCCAAGACATCCTGTAACATCCCAGAGTTTTATTTAATAAAAGAGAAATTAAATGAAATGCTTAAGGGAGTTACTCTCAAATTACCAAACCAAGTATATAATTATACTAGTTTACTACCATGGTTTATTATATTATATAAAGAAAGACAATCCCCTTGAACCCATGCCCTCTCTCACGCCCCCACCTTTTCTCTTTGTGCCCCCATCACTTGTATTTTCTTTATATAATAAACATGCAAGGCAAATGGAAAAGTCAGTAAACACTCTCTCTCTCTTTTGTTCTCTCACGCCAACAAACAACAACAACAAGCACCCAAGAATCAATTTCAACACACACCATAGTTCAATCAATAGTTGTTATGAAACTATGGAAGATCAAAGAGCTAATGATTCTTGCTTCTCCCTTCCTCACCCACGAACAGAGCAACATCACCTCCATCTAAACCCCAAACCTCTTTTCTTACAAATTCTGCATCCTAAACTCATGCATGTTCAAGGTGCTGCACTAATTGAAGGTTCTGAAGTGTGGATACTAAGGTAAGTGGAGTGAATTTTCATACTTTCCTTTCTTTTACCATCTAGGTCAAAAACCCCTCTTCTTACTTATCCTCTCAAATCCTAAACTATTCTTGTGATTCATGCATGTTCTTCCTTGTTGAGATGCGTTGGAGACTGTAAGACGGAACTCTATTGGCATGAGTAAGGTTTGTGAGAAGAAGGCAGCTGGAGCTGCAACGTTGCCATTGCTGAATCGTGTAGCTCGCTTGGCGAGCTAGTACTCGCTGTAGCGAGTCTATCAGTAAGCCAGGCTGATGTTTGGTGATGTTTCTTTCGAGACTGTGTTTCTTTTCAACCCTTGGTAAGCTATTCCTAACCTTTATTTTAACCTCCTCAGTCATGGTGATGATTGTTCCATTCCCTTAACCATTAGTAAGACCACAAAACATTGATAAAATTCATTCTTGTGTTGCATGAGAGTGTCTTGGATTTGGACTAAAGATATGGGAACCTAGAATTTCAGAAACTGCTCATCAACACTTCAACACAACAGGAAGCCATTTCCACCATTTTTCATACTTTTAGAGCAATTGGGGTTTTCAAGTGCATTGGCAAAGAAAAATCGTAGCTGTAGCTGAGCCTTGTTTCGGTGTTAAAGCTTCTGAGTTAATCTCAATACAGGTGGGTTCTTTAGGATAGTGTAGATAGTTTTCCCCAAATTGAATATTTGCATGTTAACATAGGATATTAGGGATTAATTGTGTGAGGAGATTTAACTCCCAATTTCTCTTCTATTCTGTTCTAATATTAATTATATTATGTTTCTGTACTTCTCAGAGGATGATTGTAGGTGTACCCTTTTAAATTAATGATTTTTCGTAAAACAGGGTGTATCTGCATGAACTCGCCATAGCGAGTTGCTGGCGAGCATTCATGGCGAGCTGGGCTCTGAGCTGATGAAACTCGCCATGGCGAGCTACTACTCGCCACAGCGAGTTAATTTAGGTCAGGACCTATAATCTCGCCATAGCGAGCTGGAGACTCGCCGTAGCGAGCTAAGTGCAGAATGACTCATATTTTAATTTCTAAAATATTCCTAAAGCACTCGTTTTATATCCTCATCTGAGACAGATAACTTACAGATATATAATGTATTTAATGTTAAACGGGAAGTCAAGCACAATTCTGAATATTAGGGGATAACTTAGAATTAGGTTTGTATGCTCCCCGGGTTTTGGGAAATTATGGTAGTAATAACTAAATTAGTTCAGTCACTTATGAGCGATTTTTTGATATCGCGCTATGGACTCCCAATGGGATAATCCATTAGGATAAGTTATTGTGAGCTGCATGCCGTGACCGAATCGGTTGACGGATATGGCAGGTCTCTGAGACATGCTCACCTCAGAGTGTCCTTGTGTTTAAAATGAATAAGAGTTTACTAATCTGTGATACACCTTTAAATTATGCTGTTTATGACATGTTAGTTATGTAGTATGTACGACTGTTTTAGGTGCCCCCGGTGTAGTCACCTCTAGGAGGGTAGTAGGACTCACTGAGGCTTAGTAGTCTCATCCCACTCCAAACCAATTTTTTTTAGGTAGACAGGTTAACTGGAGCAAGGACCAGGATGGAGCTGATGATTGGAGCTGAGCTTGGATCATCGCATTAGACGATTTAGTCTTCCCTTGTTTTCGTTTATCTGTATATCTAGGATTGTTATTCTATTGTCCGCTGTATTGTTTAAGTTCAGTAACTGTTGTAAGGGATTATTTCTGTTTACCTCGTTTAAATTATTGTACTCAGATCCATTTATTTATGTTTTAACTAAATATTTTAGATATTTTAGTTGGGGCGTTATAATTGGTATCAGAGCAGGTCGATCCAGTATCGGACCTTGCCATGAGTCATATCAATCTTTCCCAAGTAACACAGACCTTTGGATCTGGACTGTTTACGCTGAAACCATCACGTGCTGAGTCTGATCAGCTCAGTATTGTGTATGGTAGGCAGGGTATTATGGTTTAGAACTGAAGTGAACTCTGGAATTCCAGCGGTAAATCCGTAGTGAAGCTGCAATCGAGGAGCAATCGTGGAAGGAAGTTTGTATAAGAGAATATTGGGACAGTGGCAAATGGTACCACAGGAGTAAGTTGTGTATGCAAGCAAGGAATGCAAGTGTATCCATATACCGAATTGTGTAGAACACAACAGTATTCAACTGACACTGTGTGTCAGGCAAATTTCCTGGACCTGTAAGTAACCTTATCCTAGCGAGAGCCTAAATTCAGCTAAGTTTGCGAGCCAACCAACACCCAAGAACAATAGGCAGTAAACTAAAACTCATCCAAAATTCAAGACAGTATATAACCAGGAGTTATGGTGTTGTACAAAGTAGGAAATTGGACGAACCACATAATCCTTCCCTTTCACTCTGCTTCACTCGCTTAGCGAGTAAAAACACGCTGCAGCGAGCTTAGCAGGCTGCTGCTGTTGCTTGTTGCAGCCTGGTCCTCTGTTCAGTCATTTTTTTGACATGGTGAACAGTCTCAAGCCCTCTTTATTTATCTTATCATTTTACTTTTTGAGTTTTATTATAGACCATCCCAATCTACCTTGTGAGCATAAGAGTTGTTAAGGAGTCACGTTGGAGATGATATTAGAATTTGGAGACAATCAGAAATTGGACTGAGTGTACCCTTCTATTAGAAACCAATAAGTATAGTGGCACTATTAGGAGCTTAATCGTAACTGAAGCAACCATTAGAATCCTTGTAGTCCATATCCGTACTCGAGAAAACATATTAAGTTCAATCATTTATAGGATTCTGAATTAGCAACCCAACATAGTGAACCTGAAAGATATCACCGTAGTAGAGGTTCAAATCTCACCGTCCGTATTAGAGGAACCCGATTAGAACGGAAGCACATTCCATTATCTCCTCGAGTCACCTTATTAGGTTATCATTTAGAATGCCCTTAACTAAGTTACTCTTACCTTCCAACTCGTAAGAACATTTCTATCTTACCACTGAGAGTCAAGTTACAATTGGTAAAACAATTAGGGATTTTTCTTTCCAACCACACCAGTCTTTAATAGTACACCAGTAAACCTTAGAGACCCAGACCTAAACTAGGTTAACAATTAGGAGTCTTATAGTATCTTAGGAACTCTTCAGTCAAAATTCCTAGAACATCATCGCCAAACAGTTAGCAACCAAACCGATGATAGAACCTTGTCACACAAGTATAACCTTGACTCCCATCAAAGCTAAATTCTTCTTTAGCAATACCGTCATTTAAATAGGTTTATTAGAGACTGTTAAATTAAGCATCCATAAACTAGTAACCCAGCACTTCTGACCAGTTAATTATCTCGATAAAAATAGTGAAATCGTGGTATCTCTACCTTAACATTTCTCAATTTCAAACCTATTAAGTTAAAACTTGCGACAACTACTTTTAGATGCCAATAAAATAGGACAGTCTGTCACTTAAACTGGAAATTACACCGAACCATTATAGGTTAAGTTTTGATTAGTAATAACAATTGAGAGTTACCTTTAGTACGATCAGACGCCAGAGTCGAACCGTAGTTGCCTTGTCATTAAATAGTTTAGAGACCGGCGATTTAGTTCCATACTAGTTTGACTACACACTACACGGAATCAAGCACTAGGACCTGACAGCTATAAATTAGTAGAATCATTAACCGTACATTGAGAGTTGTCAATCCGATATCATTAGGCTATTACTACAGTATCGTAGACCAAGTAGACACCCAGTCTGAAGATTAGGATTAAACCGTCATATTTTAACACTATCCGGATGCCAACCAGCCTTATTGCAACTTAGGATATTAGTACTGGAAGCCGACGACATAGAAACAACATTAGTGCCAGACAGTGGGAGACATGACTCGATTAGATTAGCAAGTAGACGTCCTTATTAGAGACATCAGCCACCCATGACCAATCTTTTTAGTACACATGATTAGTTAACCAGACACAGACAAACAAGTTAGTTTCAACTCAGGTTAGCCAATTGATACCTCCATACATTCAGACCTTTCAGCTAATAGAATATTAGAATCAGTAGACGGTCTAGCGGTGAGAATTTATCAGCATGAATCATTGAGTGGAAACATAGTTGCCCTAACCTAAGAGAACTGACAGAAGAATTGGAATTGTAGAATATGAGTATTAACCATTGGAAGACAAATCTCCAAATGTCTATTTACCTCTAGAGATCCTAATTCAGCAGAGTCTTTGAACCGAACAATGCTCAATTCAATATTCGCAAGTCTTGGAACACCATGAACGTGTACATTCTCTAACCCGTCTAATCACGCCTCAGTTGGACAATTCTTCTCATGCCTTACCAACTTGACAACCATGTTCAGTACCTAAATTTAATTAGGGTGCAAATTTTCAAATTTCTCGGAGTCACGTAGTTACATCGAGGGTGATAATGTCACACTTAAGTAACTGCATTAAGTGTTTACCAATTTTCCAGCTGTGTTATTATTAACAAAATCTATCTGCGAAAATTAATTATTCTTGAGAAGGTCAGGAATACTTTTAGTTTCATTTCTTACTCGCTCGGTTGATCTATCAATCAACATACTTCAAACCACCCTAGTAAAACTTACCTAGCTCAGTATCAAAAAAATCAGTTAAACTTCGTGCACTTGGATCCAGTAGTCTATTCTACAATGAAGTTAGTCATCTATCTTTCGCAGCCTTATCAGTCGAATTCAGAATTAAGTTTGGACCAGTTCCAAGTTCAGTGGAATTAAGTTATACCAGTGAAAGCAGTGTTAAGGATTCAAACCTGCTAACTCCGCGCTCCTAACCATGTAAGATTAGTGTGATAACCTTGAGTGTCTCTGCCCGAACATACCAACTTTCAAAAATTCAATTCCTATAATCTCGTGAGATCAAGTACAGGAGCCTGAACGCCTGAATCAGAGCTTTCCAATCCCAAGCCTAGTTGCCAGTAATTAGTTAGTGTAAGCGCAAGAGTTAATTACTCGCTTGGAGTAATGTGCCATCCTCATTTGGAAACCCTTTTCTATCCTAGTTATCTGTTAAGACAATTCAGTCAACCACTCTAAGCCAAACCATTCAATCCAACCTTAGCATTACAAATTCAGACTTTATGTTTCCAGCTAGCCAAGTTCCATACTTGGGTTACCAACGAAGGATTTCAAACAAGTTTGATCTATAACCCTGAGAATGATCTGAACCTCAGTGCGTCCGCGCGTTAAATGTACAACTTGATCATCATGTCGTGTCGGGATAGATAGAGATTGTAGGTGGGATTTTATCGGATAACTATAAGTTCGTCTGCGGATGAGTTCCACTCGTTGGCAGAAGAACCAGTAGTGTCTAGACAATTTTCCACTCGTTTTATATTTCGATCAATTCTGGGGTAATTTCACAACACGTGATACAGAGGTACATATAACATGTCATGCCTAGTGGTGATCGGAAAGGAGAACGACAACATGATTGAGAGAATTTGGATATGACAATATCAATACCAGGCCAGATACCGACCCTCTAACTCAGTTAAAACTGGAATTAATTCCATTAGGAACGGAAGAAGTGTAGTGGTAGTAAGAAGTTGAATAAGAGTACGCAGCACTAGGACTCTTGAGAATGTGAGGATAACCTTCAGCCAGTAACCTTAAGAGAGGAAAGTTTTATTCCAAGGGATTGAAAGCTTTTAACTGGATAATAGACGAAGCATGGAACTGGATGCAGACATAAACGACCTACCCTATTGTAGGACGGAGGAGTCCTTGAATTTCGAGGACGAAATTCTTTAAGGGGGGTAGATTGTAACATCCCAGAGTTTTATTTAATAAAAGAGAAATTAAATGAAATGCTTAAGGGAGTTACTCTCAAATTACCAAACCAAGTATATAATTATACTAGTTTACTACCATGGTTTATTATATTATATAAAGAAAGACAATCCCCTTGAACCCATGCCCTCTCTCACGCCCCCACCTTTTCTCTTTGTGCCCCCATCACTTGTATTTTCTTTATATAATAAACATGCAAGGCAAATGGAAAAGTCAGTAAACACTCTCTCTCTCTTTTGTTCTCTCACGCCAACAAACAACAACAACAAGCACCCAAGAATCAATTTCAACACACACCATAGTTCAATCAATAGTTGTTATGAAACTATGGAAGATCAAAGAGCTAATGATTCTTGCTTCTCCCTTCCTCACCCACGAACAGAGCAACATCACCTCCATCTAAACCCCAAACCTCTTTTCTTACAAATTCTGCATCCTAAACTCATGCATGTTCAAGGTGCTGCACTAATTGAAGGTTCTGAAGTGTGGATACTAAGGTAAGTGGAGTGAATTTTCATACTTTCCTTTCTTTTACCATCTAGGTCAAAAACCCCTCTTCTTACTTATCCTCTCAAATCCTAAACTATTCTTGTGATTCATGCATGTTCTTCCTTGTTGAGATGCGTTGGAGACTGTAAGACGGAACTCTATTGGCATGAGTAAGGTTTGTGAGAAGAAGGCAGCTGGAGCTGCAACGTTGCCATTGCTGAATCGTGTAGCTCGCTTGGCGAGCTAGTACTCGCTGTAGCGAGTCTATCAGTAAGCCAGGCTGATGTTTGGTGATGTTTCTTTCGAGACTGTGTTTCTTTTCAACCCTTGGTAAGCTATTCCTAACCTTTATTTTAACCTCCTCAGTCATGGTGATGATTGTTCCATTCCCTTAACCATTAGTAAGACCACAAAACATTGATAAAATTCATTCTTGTGTTGCATGAGAGTGTCTTGGATTTGGACTAAAGAGATGGGAACCTAGAATTTCAGAAACTGCTCATCAACACTTCAACACAACAGGAAGCCATTTCCACCATTTTTCATACTTTTAGAGCAATTGGGGTTTTCAAGTGCATTGGCAAAGAAAAATCGTAGCTGTAGCTGAGCCTTGTTTCGGTGTTAAAGCTTCTGAGTTAATCTCAATACAGGTGGGTTCTTTAGGATAGTGTAGATAGTTTTCCCCAAATTGAATATTTGCATGTTAACATAGGATATTAGGGATTAATTGTGTGAGGAGATTTAACTCCCAATTTCTCTTCTATTCTGTTCTAATATTAATTATATTATGTTTCTGTACTTCTCAGAGGATGATTGTAGGTGTACCCTTTTAAATTAATGATTTTTCGTAAAACAGGGTGTATCTGCATGAACTCGCCATAGCGAGTTGCTGGCGAGCATTCATGGCGAGCTGGGCTCTGAGCTGATGAAACTCGCCATGGCGAGCTACTACTCGCCACAGCGAGTTAATTTAGGTCAGGACCTATAATCTCGCCATAGCGAGCTGGAGACTCGCCGTAGCGAGCTAAGTGCAGAATGACTCATATTTTAATTTCTAAAATATTCCTAAAGCACTCGTTTTATATCCTCATCTGAGACAGATAACTTACAGATATATAATGTATTTAATGTTAAACGGGAAGTCAAGCACAATTCTGAATATTAGGGGATAACTTAGAATTAGGTTTGTATGCTCCCCGGGTTTTGGGAAATTATGGTAGTAATAACTAAATTAGTTCAGTCACTTATGAGCGATTTTTTGATATCGCGCTATGGACTCCCAATGGGATAATCCATTAGGATAAGTTATTGTGAGCTGCATGCCGTGACCGAATCGGTTGACGGATATGGCAGGTCTCTGAGACATGCTCACCTCAGAGTGTCCTTGTGTTTAAAATGAATAAGAGTTTACTAATCTGTGATACACCTTTAAATTATGCTGTTTATGACATGTTAGTTATGTAGTATGTACGACTGTTTTAGGTGCCCCCGGTGTAGTCACCTCTAGGAGGGTAGTAGGACTCACTGAGGCTTAGTAGTCTCATCCCACTCCAAACCAATTTTTTTTAGGTAGACAGGTTAACTGGAGCAAGGACCAGGATGGAGCTGATGATTGGAGCTGAGCTTGGATCATCGCATTAGACGATTTAGTCTTCCCTTGTTTTCGTTTATCTGTATATCTAGGATTGTTATTCTATTGTCCGCTGTATTGTTTAAGTTCAGTAACTGTTGTAAGGGATTATTTCTGTTTACCTCGTTTAAATTATTGTACTCAGATCCATTTATTTATGTTTTAACTAAATATTTTAGATATTTTAGTTGGGGCGTTATACATCCGCACAATTATTTGATTCTCTATAAGCATGAACAATCATAACTTCCCAATCCAACTCTAAATACCGCCGAATTTGTTTCACTTACGGAAGTCCAATTGGGCTACTTAACTTTCCAGTCTTGATTACCTGGACTACTGTTACAGAATCTATGTTAAGCTCTACAGCCATAAATCTCAATCTCCTTGCATACTGTAACCCTTCAAGCATGTAAGACCCAAGTTTTCTTGTATAGTTGGTTTAAGGAATATTAGGGTTCGATGTGTTCGTGTGACGAAACATCGTGTAATTATTAGCTTTTGCTGTAATCGAGTCTGTTTCGTGCTCGTGCACTGTAATTGTACAGACTTTGGTTCTGTGATCCTGTTGCTTGAATAAGAAGTTACTTGTGGTTTCAGAATAATAAGTTGTGGATTATTCTTGTTTTTGGAAAAACGAGTAGGATTTTACCCGTCGTTGTAAAATCTTATTGCGTCTGTTTTGAGTGAGATTTCGGATGGAAGTTTTATTTATCTGCGCGAGTTAGGATATATTCTGAGATTAATTTTCTGAGGTATGGAAGAAAATCACAGTCGCGGAAAAAGATTCGGCGATAAGTTTTGGAAATGTGAAACGTTAGACGTTCTTTCCGTAGGTTTTCTGTTTTGGTGAGTTTCGTTCGTGCGGCGCGCGAGAGCTGAACGTGTGAGTGTTTCTATGATGTATTGAGTTTTATCTCAAGTGGATTTGGTTTGGTTTGATCCAATGGCTAGGGTTTTGTCTTGGCTTTTTGTTTTTGATCCAATGGCCATGAGGTAGCAAGAGGCTATGTATTAGTAAGGAGGTTTAGTGACTTGGTCACTTAGAAACATCACCAAACATCTCCATTCTTTCTCTCTTCCACGTGAAACTCCATTTCATTTTCCAACCTTCACTAAATTTTCCATTCTTCACCATTTCACTCCATTTCAAGCTTTGGAGCTTTGAGGAAAAGTGTAGAGAATCACTTTCTAAAGGTAACCCTCTCTTCTCATCTCTTAGGTTGGTAGACTTATAGAGTTTAAGAGTTTTTGGGTTTATGTTCTTAAGAGGGTTTGGTGAGAAATGTTGTTCTTGCTAGTTCTTGTTTCATGAAAGTTGTTCATGAGAGTTTAGTAAGCATGCTAGGCTTTGTTGTTGTTGTTTTCCATGAGTTGGTGAAAAATCTCATGAGAAAAGTTAGGGTTTTGGTTGGTTTATGTATTGATCAATTACATGAGGTTATGTTGTAAGGTTTTGAAAAGAAAAGTTGTCTTTGGACCTTTGAGCAAAAGGGAAATGCGTTGTATGGTTTTGTTTTAGAAAATCCGATGAAAAATATTTTGTGGTTTATGAAAATATTTTCTAAGAGTTTTTGGGTAGTATTTTGGGGTCAAAGTGGTTTAAAACTATTGTGACACGTGGTGTTACTTTTTACCTTGAAAACATGTTTGAAAATGATTACCGGACGGTTAAGGCCCGTAATAAAACTTGTGCTTGGGTTTGGTTTTGATTTTGGAAATGAAAATCAAATAACTTGCACTCGAAGCAACCAACATGCTTTCGGAAATGTGTTGCTTGCTTATGAAAATGGTTTGCTTTTATGCCTTGAAAAAGTGTTGGGAACTAATAGAATCAAACTAGGCTTGGGGTGGAAAAAGGTGGTGTGAGTTGCTGTCTTGTGCTGTCATGACAGGTGCAACTCGCTGAGCGAGTGGTTACTCGCCAGGGCGAGTGTCACAGGTCCTGACAACACGCCAGGGCGAGCTCCAGAGCGAGTAAGACCAGTACTCTCTGCCTTCACTCGCCACCAACTCGCCAGGGCGAGCTCTGGAAACTAAAATTTTGGATTCTGATTTCTAAACTTGGTTTTTAACTTTCTAATCCCTTTTTATTAATTTATGGAAGTGGTTGGGATTGGAAACGAGTTTTTCGGGTACTCGGAAAGTACGTAGCTTATAACGCAAGAAAACGGCCATTTTGCATTTCAAATTATTCAAGACTTGTGACTATTGTTTTGGGTCCTAAAAATAGTACATATAACTCATGAGTGTTGATCAATACGATAGTTTTTGGTATGGTATCCGAAAGAAGGATTTTTCCTTAGAAGACCTTTGGTTTTTGGGGTTTTAGAGTCCAAATCATTAAGGATTGATTGGATATGGTTTTGATTGAATACTTTGCTTGTTTTAGGAAGCAAGTAAGTGTTGTGCGATCGTGTGATAGTTGAGTGCTTGACGAGGTAAGGGCTCCACTTTATTTCCGTCTTTTAAAACGGTTACGACATGCTTGTTTTTGCTGTTTATGCATTTGCTGTGTGCTTGGCATGTTTGTACTTATGTATTCTCGTTGATGAGAACGTGGTTATAAATACATGTGCAATTTACATATGATTGAGAAAATGTATGTATGTTGTGATGCTTGTGCATAGGCTTTAGGCTATGTGAATGTTTGCATGAGCATATATGAATGCGTGCGTCAGATAGGACTGCGCGAGGATTTTGTCTTGTGTGACTATCCCGTATATGCCGAAGAGAATATATGCCATGCATTTCATAGTTGCGTGCCTAGGTGTATGTCTGTGTGACTTTGCCTACGTACCGGGCGTTTGACTGTGTGGCTTCGCCAAATCCCTCTGGATTTATATTGAGTTGGTGTATGTCTGTGTGACTTCGCCTGGTGTTTGTCTGTGTGACTTCACCTGCCTTGTGTGGCATTTTAGTGCGGGTACGTATATTTCTGTGTGGCTTTGCCTACCCCACGACTCTTCGAGGAGAGGTTAATTTTCCGGAAAATCATACATGTGGCAGCCAGTGATTGGTGTCACACTCATTGTAGAAGTCTGCATTAGGCTTAGTGTGCATTTATTTATATAAGCCCGTTGGTGGGAACTACTTTTGAGATTAAGAGCTTTCTCTTGTGTTTGTGGAAATATTTGTTATGTGTACAATTTTCGCACCGGATATATATATATATACTTGTATTTTGTGGTGACCCTTTCTTTCATTTGCGGGCTCATCCCACCCAGATGATGGGTTAGGTCGTGGGGACGACGGTGGCTGTTCCAGGCCCCAGTGAGCGGTTGGAGCTGTAGCCTAGGATAGTTAGACTATGCGCCGGTGTGTTTTGTGCACCGTGCTTTTTGGTTAGCATAGGATTTCTAACTTGTTTTGGTACTTAGACTTGGATTGTAATTATTCAGGAAATACACTTTGCTTGTCGAAGCACCTTTTTGGTAATGAGTTCTTTTGTATATTTGAATGCCGGTTCATTTAAAAACTATTTTGCGCACTTTGAGTGTTAGTTGAAAAAAAAAAAAAAAAAAAAATAATGCCCTTTTTGGCTTTTGAAAAACGGGGTGTTACAATTTGGTATCAGAGCACGGCTTTAAATCTTCAAAGGGAAAGTGTATACTTGAGTCGTTAGTCCAGAGTCGGTTAGAACATAGCTAGAGTAGTGTCAGTTCTAGTGGTTGTTCGGTGTCGGGTTATGTGTTAGTAACCGTTGTATGAGATTTCTGTTGAGACTCAGAAATGTGTGGATAAGGAATCTAATCAGAATTGGTATTGTGCAGAATAGAATGCCTCCAAGAAGGGCACCTACAGCACCTATGACGGATAATGTTGATATAAACCAGATGGCTTATGCCATGCATACGATGGCAGCGGCGGTGACTGCCCAGAGCCATGCTAAGGCACAAAGGGATCTGGAAAAGCGCGAAAGGGAAATACTTGCGGCTGGATCTAGACTTCTTTCAAATTTCAACCACCAGACTCCTCCAAAGTTTAACGGAGAGGGAGGTCCGGAAACTGCTGACCTATGGCTCCAATCTGTGGAAAGGATATTCGGGGCAATTCATTGTCCAGAAGGAGAGAAGGTGGTCTTAGCTACCTATCAATTGCTCGGGGGTTCTGAGTATTGGTGGAGGAACACCCGACTGATCATGGAGAATGTTCATGAAGAGTTGAGTTGGGAGAACTTCAAGAGGAGGTTCTTGGCCAAATACTTCCCTGAGACAGCTAGGGAAAGGTATGGTGAAGAGTTCCTGAGGCTGAGGCAAGCGGGCATGAATGTTGAGGCATATGCCAAGAAGTTCGAATCACTATCCCGTTTCTTCCGCTTCTTTAGGGATGGGATAGATGAGGTTTATATGTGCCGTAGATTCCAAGATGGGCTGAGGTACAAACTGCAGGATGCGGTTGTGCCGTTGGGTATTCGACAATTCCAGGTCTTGGTTGAAAAGTGCCAAGAGGTCGAAGACATGAAGAATAAGCGGGTGAACCGACAAGGGAATTCTAATGCCGGAGGACCAAGTCGCACCAATGATCGTGGTTCGACTCAGAATAGTGGGAGGCAAGGGGGTAAGCCTTATAACCGTCCTCAGCATAATAAAGGACCGGGCCGATCGGTGAATCAGGGGACCCGGGGAAAACCTGAGGGTAGTAAGGGGACTTGCTACAACTGTGGGGAAGCGGGGCATTTTTCTAATGAGTGCACGCAACCGAAGGTGGGAAACACCTGCTACAATTGCAAGAAGCCGGGACACTTTGCTAGAGATTGCAGAGCCCCGAAGACTGGGCCGTCGGCAAATGTGGCACAAGGTTCACAGGGTGCCAGACCTGCGGCAAAGGCACGTGCTTACTGTATGGGCACTGAACTGAGTGGGCAGGCTAGCAATGCTATCCACGAGAGCTGTCACATCGCAGGTAATTCTTTAACTGCTTTGATTGACACGGGGGCAACCCACTCATTCATATCTTTGGCATGTGCAAATCGTTTGAGTTTGAATGTTTCTGTGCTTCCGTTTGATTTGAATGTTTTGACTCCTGCTAAGGATTTGGTAGTGAATACTGCATGTTTGCATTGTTTGGTAGTAATCCAGAATAGGGATTTTCTGGTCAATTTGGTTTGTCTACCGCTTTTATCTCTCGAGATCATCCTCGGGATGGATTGGTTGTCTTATCATTATGTGATTCTAGACTGTGCTCGGAAATTGGTTTTCTTTCCCGAGCCAGGTGTGCGAAGGTACTTGTCTGCAAATCGGCTTTCTGTGGTTATGTGTAACGGAGAACCGGAGATAGTTTCACTTGCTAGCTTAGGAGTGACGTCGGAGATCCGAATTGAGGAAATTCGAGTGGTTCAGGATTTCCAAGATATGTTTCCATCGGAGATTCCAGCTTTTCCTCCGTGTAGAGAGGTGGAATTCTTTATTGATTTACAACCGGGTACGGGTCCGATTTCGGAATCAGCTTATCGGATGGCTCCAGCTGAGTTGGTAGAGTTGAAAAGTCAGATTGAAGACTTGTTAGAGAAAGGTTTCATAAGGCCTAGTGTGTCGCCTTGGGGAGCACCGGTCTTATTGGTTAAGAAGAAGGATGGTAAATCTCGTTTGTGTGTGGATTATCGGAAGCTTAATAAGGTGACTATCAAGAACCGATATCCATTGCCACGAATCGATGATTTGATGGATCAGTTGAGGGGAGCCTCAGTGTTTTCAAAGATCGACTTGAAATCTGGTTATCACCAGATAAGAGTACGAGATGAGGATATTCAGAAAACGGCGTTTAGGACGCGGTATGGGCATTATGAGTTTTTGGTGATGCCGTTTGGAGTGACGAATGCACCTGCTATCTTTATGGCTTACATGAATCGGATATTCAATTCATTTTTGGACAAGTTTGTGGTGGTGTTCATTGATGACATTTTGGTGTATTCGAAGAGTGAAGAGGAACATGGAGAGCATCTTCGCTTGGTATTGCAAGTTTTGCGGGAAAGTAAGTTGTATGCAAACCCGTCGAAGTGTGACTTTTGGTTGGAAGAGGTGAATTTCCTCGGTCATGTTATATCAAAAGAGGGAATAGCTGTGGATCCAGCCAAGATTGATACGGTACTTTCATGGAAGCAGCCTCAAACAGTGACTGATGTGAGAAGTTTTGTGGGTTTGGCCGGTTATTACCGAAGGTTCATTGAAGGTTTTGCTAAGATTGTGGCACCGATGACACAACTTACGCGGAAAGATCAACCGTTTGCGTGGACAGAGAAGTGTGAGTTGAGTTTTCAGTTGTTGAAGGAGCGTTTGACGACTTCACCAGTCTTGATGTTACCACAGTCGGAGGAACCGTATGAGGTTTATTGTGATGCTTCTCATCAAGGGTTGGGTTGTGTGTTGATGCAACACAAGAGGGCAGTGGCTTATGCGTCAAGGCAACTGAAAGTGCATGAAAAGAATTATCCTACGCACGATCTAGAGCTTGCGGCTGTTGTTTTCGCATTGAAGATTTGGAGACATCATCTTTATGGTTGCACTTTTGTCGTGTTTAGTGACCATAAAAGCCTTAAGTATCTGTTCGATCAGAAAGAGCTTAATATGAGGCAACGGAGGTGGATGGAAACTTTAAAAGATTTTGATTTCACGTTAGAATACCATCCTGGAAAGGCTAATGTGGTAGCCGATGCCTTGAGTAGGAAAAGTGTGTCTGTTTGTTCGGCACAGATGGCTAGTCAACAGGAGTTGTTGAGAGAGTTTCGCGACTTGCACCTAGAGGTAGAGTTTGCTTTAGGGAATATGAGACTGGGTATGATTACTATCTCAAGCGGGTTGTTGGAGGATATTGCTAGTTGTCAAGATGACAAGTTTCTCATGGAGAAAAGAGCTTTGATTGTTCGAGGAACCAACCGAGATTTCAAGGTGGGATCAGACAACATCTTGAGGTGTCAAGGTAGGGTGTGTGTACCCGACGCTATGAACTTGAGAAACATCATTCTAGGGGAGGCACACAAGAGTAAACTTAGTATACATCCCGGAGCAACAAAGATGTATCAAGACCTGAGGCATGATTTCTGGTGGCCGTGTATGAAAAAGGATGTGGCTGAGTATGTGGCGTCGTGTCTGACTTGTCAGAAGGCGAAGATTGAACATCAGAGACCGGCAGGGATGCTGCAGTCATTAGATATCCCCGAGTGGAAGTGGGATAGCATTTCTATGGATTTCATCACTGGTTTACCTAAGACCAGGAGGAAGCATGATTCCATTTGGGTGATAGTGGATCGTTTGACGAAGTCCGCTCATTTTCTACCGGTAAGGACTACGGATACAGCGGCAAGGTTGACCGATGTTTACATTGCTGAGATTGTGAGGTTACATGGGATTCCGTCGAGTATAGTGTCGGATCGAGACCCAAAGTTTACTTCACACTTTTGGAGGACTTTGCATGAGGCGTTGGGGACGAAACTGAGATTGAGTTCCGCCTATCATCCTCAGACAGATGGGCAGACTGAGAGAACAAATCAGTCACTAGAGGATTTGTTGAGAGCATGCGTGTTGGATGATCGTGGAAGTTGGGATGATGTATTACCTTTGATAGAATTCACATACAACAACAGTTTCCACGCGAGTATTGGAATGGCACCATACGAGGCTTTGTATGGGAGGAGATGTCAGACTCCTTTGTGTTGGTACCAAGATGGGGAAAGTATGATAGTAGGACCGGAAATGGTACAACAGACGACGGACAAGGTCCGAAAGATAAGGGCAATGATGAAGGTTGCTCAAGATCGACAGAAAAGTTATGCGGATAGGCGTCGGAGGCCTTTAGAGTTTGAGGAGGGAGATCACGTATTTCTCCGTGTTACTCCAACAACTGGTGTTGGAAGGGCTTTGAAAGCGAAGAAGTTGACTCCGAAGTTTATAGGGCCTTATCAGATTACGGAGCGGATTGGGAAGGTAGCATACCGGATCGCGTTGCCACCGGTACTATCTTTGATTCATGACGTGTTCCATGTGTCGCAATTGCGGAAGTATACACCGGATCCGTCACATGTGATCACACCAGATGATATCCAGTTGAGGGATAACTTGTCATTTGAAGTTCCGCCGATCAAGATTGCGGATAAGAAGGTGAAGCGTTTGAGAACGAAAGAGATACCTTTGGTGAAGGTGATATGGAACAAAGCTACAGGAGATACCACCTGGGAGCTCGAGAGTAAGATGAAAGAATTATACCCCAGTTTTTTTGACGACGTCTAAGTTTCGAGGACGAAACTTCTTTTAGGGGGGTAGTATTGTAAGACCCAAGTTTTCTTGTATAGTTGGTTTAAGGAATATTAGGGTTCGATGTGTTCGTGTGACGAAACATCGTGTAATTATTAGCTTTTGCTGTAATCGAGTCTGTTTCGTGCTCGTGCACTGTAATTGTACAGACTTTGGTTCTGTGATCCTGTTGCTTGAATAAGAAGTTACTTGTGGTTTCAGAATAATAAGTTGTGGATTATTCTTGTTTTTGGAAAAACGAGTAGGATTTTACCCGTCGTTGTAAAATCTTATTGCGTCTGTTTTGAGTGAGATTTCGGATGGAAGTTTTATTTATCTGCGCGAGTTAGGATATATTCTGAGATTAATTTTCTGAGGTATGGAAGAAAATCACAGTCGCGGAAAAAGATTCGGCGATAAGTTTTGGAAATGTGAAACGTTAGACGTTCTTTCCGTAGGTTTTCTGTTTTGGTGAGTTTCGTTCGTGCGGCGCGCGAGAGCTGAACGTGTGAGTGTTTCTATGATGTATTGAGTTTTATCTCAAGTGGATTTGGTTTGGTTTGATCCAATGGCTAGGGTTTTGTCTTGGCTTTTTGTTTTTGATCCAATGGCCATGAGGTAGCAAGAGGCTATGTATTAGTAAGGAGGTTTAGTGACTTGGTCACTTAGAAACATCACCAAACATCTCCATTCTTTCTCTCTTCCACGTGAAACTCCATTTCATTTTCCAACCTTCACTAAATTTTCCATTCTTCACCATTTCACTCCATTTCAAGCTTTGGAGCTTTGAGGAAAAGTGTAGAGAATCACTTTCTAAAGGTAACCCTCTCTTCTCATCTCTTAGGTTGGTAGACTTATAGAGTTTAAGAGTTTTTGGGTTTATGTTCTTAAGAGGGTTTGGTGAGAAATGTTGTTCTTGCTAGTTCTTGTTTCATGAAAGTTGTTCATGAGAGTTTAGTAAGCATGCTAGGCTTTGTTGTTGTTGTTTTCCATGAGTTGGTGAAAAATCTCATGAGAAAAGTTAGGGTTTTGGTTGGTTTATGTATTGATCAATTACATGAGGTTATGTTGTAAGGTTTTGAAAAGAAAAGTTGTCTTTGGACCTTTGAGCAAAAGGGAAATGCGTTGTATGGTTTTGTTTTAGAAAATCCGATGAAAAATATTTTGTGGTTTATGAAAATATTTTCTAAGAGTTTTTGGGTAGTATTTTGGGGTCAAAGTGGTTTAAAACTATTGTGACACGTGGTGTTACTTTTTACCTTGAAAACATGTTTGAAAATGATTACCGGACGGTTAAGGCCCGTAATAAAACTTGTGCTTGGGTTTGGTTTTGATTTTGGAAATGAAAATCAAATAACTTGCACTCGAAGCAACCAACATGCTTTCGGAAATGTGTTGCTTGCTTATGAAAATGGTTTGCTTTTATGCCTTGAAAAAGTGTTGGGAACTAATAGAATCAAACTAGGCTTGGGGTGGAAAAAGGTGGTGTGAGTTGCTGTCTTGTGCTGTCATGACAGGTGCAACTCGCTGAGCGAGTGGTTACTCGCCAGGGCGAGTGTCACAGGTCCTGACAACACGCCAGGGCGAGCTCCAGAGCGAGTAAGACCAGTACTCTCTGCCTTCACTCGCCACCAACTCGCCAGGGCGAGCTCTGGAAACTAAAATTTTGGATTCTGATTTCTAAACTTGGTTTTTAACTTTCTAATCCCTTTTTATTAATTTATGGAAGTGGTTGGGATTGGAAACGAGTTTTTCGGGTACTCGGAAAGTACGTAGCTTATAACGCAAGAAAACGGCCATTTTGCATTTCAAATTATTCAAGACTTGTGACTATTGTTTTGGGTCCTAAAAATAGTACATATAACTCATGAGTGTTGATCAATACGATAGTTTTTGGTATGGTATCCGAAAGAAGGATTTTTCCTTAGAAGACCTTTGGTTTTTGGGGTTTTAGAGTCCAAATCATTAAGGATTGATTGGATATGGTTTTGATTGAATACTTTGCTTGTTTTAGGAAGCAAGTAAGTGTTGTGCGATCGTGTGATAGTTGAGTGCTTGACGAGGTAAGGGCTCCACTTTATTTCCGTCTTTTAAAACGGTTACGACATGCTTGTTTTTGCTGTTTATGCATTTGCTGTGTGCTTGGCATGTTTGTACTTATGTATTCTCGTTGATGAGAACGTGGTTATAAATACATGTGCAATTTACATATGATTGAGAAAATGTATGTATGTTGTGATGCTTGTGCATAGGCTTTAGGCTATGTGAATGTTTGCATGAGCATATATGAATGCGTGCGTCAGATAGGACTGCGCGAGGATTTTGTCTTGTGTGACTATCCCGTATATGCCGAAGAGAATATATGCCATGCATTTCATAGTTGCGTGCCTAGGTGTATGTCTGTGTGACTTTGCCTACGTACCGGGCGTTTGACTGTGTGGCTTCGCCAAATCCCTCTGGATTTATATTGAGTTGGTGTATGTCTGTGTGACTTCGCCTGGTGTTTGTCTGTGTGACTTCACCTGCCTTGTGTGGCATTTTAGTGCGGGTACGTATATTTCTGTGTGGCTTTGCCTACCCCACGACTCTTCGAGGAGAGGTTAATTTTCCGGAAAATCATACATGTGGCAGCCAGTGATTGGTGTCACACTCATTGTAGAAGTCTGCATTAGGCTTAGTGTGCATTTATTTATATAAGCCCGTTGGTGGGAACTACTTTTGAGATTAAGAGCTTTCTCTTGTGTTTGTGGAAATATTTGTTATGTGTACAATTTTCGCACCGGATATATATATATATATACTTGTATTTTGTGGTGACCCTTTCTTTCATTTGCGGGCTCATCCCACCCAGATGATGGGTTAGGTCGTGGGGACGACGGTGGCTGTTCCAGGCCCCAGTGAGCGGTTGGAGCTGTAGCCTAGGATAGTTAGACTATGCGCCGGTGTGTTTTGTGCACCGTGCTTTTTGGTTAGCATAGGATTTCTAACTTGTTTTGGTACTTAGACTTGGATTGTAATTATTCAGGAAATACACTTTGCTTGTCGAAGCACCTTTTTGGTAATGAGTTCTTTTGTATATTTGAATGCCGGTTCATTTAAAAACTATTTTGCGCACTTTGAGTGTTAGTTGAAAAAAAAAAAAAAAAAAAAAAATAATGCCCTTTTTGGCTTTTGAAAAACGGGGTGTTACAATTTGGTATCAGAGCACGGCTTTAAATCTTCAAAGGGAAAGTGTATACTTGAGTCGTTAGTCCAGAGTCGGTTAGAACATAGCTAGAGTAGTGTCAGTTCTAGTGGTTGTTCGGTGTCGGGTTATGTGTTAGTAACCGTTGTATGAGATTTCTGTTGAGACTCAGAAATGTGTGGATAAGGAATCTAATCAGAATTGGTATTGTGCAGAATAGAATGCCTCCAAGAAGGGCACCTACAGCACCTATGACGGATAATGTTGATATAAACCAGATGGCTTATGCCATGCATACGATGGCAGCGGCGGTGACTGCCCAGAGCCATGCTAAGGCACAAAGGGATCTGGAAAAGCGCGAAAGGGAAATACTTGCGGCTGGATCTAGACTTCTTTCAAATTTCAACCACCAGACTCCTCCAAAGTTTAACGGAGAGGGAGGTCCGGAAACTGCTGACCTATGGCTCCAATCTGTGGAAAGGATATTCGGGGCAATTCATTGTCCAGAAGGAGAGAAGGTGGTCTTAGCTACCTATCAATTGCTCGGGGGTTCTGAGTATTGGTGGAGGAACACCCGACTGATCATGGAGAATGTTCATGAAGAGTTGAGTTGGGAGAACTTCAAGAGGAGGTTCTTGGCCAAATACTTCCCTGAGACAGCTAGGGAAAGGTATGGTGAAGAGTTCCTGAGGCTGAGGCAAGCGGGCATGAATGTTGAGGCATATGCCAAGAAGTTCGAATCACTATCCCGTTTCTTCCGCTTCTTTAGGGATGGGATAGATGAGGTTTATATGTGCCGTAGATTCCAAGATGGGCTGAGGTACAAACTGCAGGATGCGGTTGTGCCGTTGGGTATTCGACAATTCCAGGTCTTGGTTGAAAAGTGCCAAGAGGTCGAAGACATGAAGAATAAGCGGGTGAACCGACAAGGGAATTCTAATGCCGGAGGACCAAGTCGCACCAATGATCGTGGTTCGACTCAGAATAGTGGGAGGCAAGGGGGTAAGCCTTATAACCGTCCTCAGCATAATAAAGGACCGGGCCGATCGGTGAATCAGGGGACCCGGGGAAAACCTGAGGGTAGTAAGGGGACTTGCTACAACTGTGGGGAAGCGGGGCATTTTTCTAATGAGTGCACGCAACCGAAGGTGGGAAACACCTGCTACAATTGCAAGAAGCCGGGACACTTTGCTAGAGATTGCAGAGCCCCGAAGACTGGGCCGTCGGCAAATGTGGCACAAGGTTCACAGGGTGCCAGACCTGCGGCAAAGGCACGTGCTTACTGTATGGGCACTGAACTGAGTGGGCAGGCTAGCAATGCTATCCACGAGAGCTGTCACATCGCAGGTAATTCTTTAACTGCTTTGATTGACACGGGGGCAACCCACTCATTCATATCTTTGGCATGTGCAAATCGTTTGAGTTTGAATGTTTCTGTGCTTCCGTTTGATTTGAATGTTTTGACTCCTGCTAAGGATTTGGTAGTGAATACTGCATGTTTGCATTGTTTGGTAGTAATCCAGAATAGGGATTTTCTGGTCAATTTGGTTTGTCTACCGCTTTTATCTCTCGAGATCATCCTCGGGATGGATTGGTTGTCTTATCATTATGTGATTCTAGACTGTGCTCGGAAATTGGTTTTCTTTCCCGAGCCAGGTGTGCGAAGGTACTTGTCTGCAAATCGGCTTTCTGTGGTTATGTGTAACGGAGAACCGGAGATAGTTTCACTTGCTAGCTTAGGAGTGACGTCGGAGATCCGAATTGAGGAAATTCGAGTGGTTCAGGATTTCCAAGATATGTTTCCATCGGAGATTCCAGCTTTTCCTCCGTGTAGAGAGGTGGAATTCTTTATTGATTTACAACCGGGTACGGGTCCGATTTCGGAATCAGCTTATCGGATGGCTCCAGCTGAGTTGGTAGAGTTGAAAAGTCAGATTGAAGACTTGTTAGAGAAAGGTTTCATAAGGCCTAGTGTGTCGCCTTGGGGAGCACCGGTCTTATTGGTTAAGAAGAAGGATGGTAAATCTCGTTTGTGTGTGGATTATCGGAAGCTTAATAAGGTGACTATCAAGAACCGATATCCATTGCCACGAATCGATGATTTGATGGATCAGTTGAGGGGAGCCTCAGTGTTTTCAAAGATCGACTTGAAATCTGGTTATCACCAGATAAGAGTACGAGATGAGGATATTCAGAAAACGGCGTTTAGGACGCGGTATGGGCATTATGAGTTTTTGGTGATGCCGTTTGGAGTGACGAATGCACCTGCTATCTTTATGGCTTACATGAATCGGATATTCAATTCATTTTTGGACAAGTTTGTGGTGGTGTTCATTGATGACATTTTGGTGTATTCGAAGAGTGAAGAGGAACATGGAGAGCATCTTCGCTTGGTATTGCAAGTTTTGCGGGAAAGTAAGTTGTATGCAAACCCGTCGAAGTGTGACTTTTGGTTGGAAGAGGTGAATTTCCTCGGTCATGTTATATCAAAAGAGGGAATAGCTGTGGATCCAGCCAAGATTGATACGGTACTTTCATGGAAGCAGCCTCAAACAATGACTGATGTGAGAAGTTTTGTGGGTTTGGCCGGTTATTACCGAAGGTTCATTGAAGGTTTTGCTAAGATTGTGGCACCGATGACACAACTTACGCGGAAAGATCAACCGTTTGCGTGGACAGAGAAGTGTGAGTTGAGTTTTCAGTTGTTGAAGGAGCGTTTGACGACTTCACCAGTCTTGATGTTACCACAGTCGGAGGAACCGTATGAGGTTTATTGTGATGCTTCTCATCAAGGGTTGGGTTGTGTGTTGATGCAACACAAGAGGGCAGTGGCTTATGCGTCAAGGCAACTGAAAGTGCATGAAAAGAATTATCCTACGCACGATCTAGAGCTTGCGGCTGTTGTTTTCGCATTGAAGATTTGGAGACATCATCTTTATGGTTGCACTTTTGTCGTGTTTAGTGACCATAAAAGCCTTAAGTATCTGTTCGATCAGAAAGAGCTTAATATGAGGCAACGGAGGTGGATGGAAACTTTAAAAGATTTTGATTTCACGTTAGAATACCATCCTGGAAAGGCTAATGTGGTAGCCGATGCCTTGAGTAGGAAAAGTGTGTCTGTTTGTTCGGCACAGATGGCTAGTCAACAGGAGTTGTTGAGAGAGTTTCGCGACTTGCACCTAGAGGTAGAGTTTGCTTTAGGGAATATGAGACTGGGTATGATTACTATCTCAAGCGGGTTGTTGGAGGATATTGCTAGTTGTCAAGATGACAAGTTTCTCATGGAGAAAAGAGCTTTGATTGTTCGAGGAACCAACCGAGATTTCAAGGTGGGATCAGACAACATCTTGAGGTGTCAAGGTAGGGTGTGTGTACCCGACGCTATGAACTTGAGAAACATCATTCTAGGGGAGGCACACAAGAGTAAACTTAGTATACATCCCGGAGCAACAAAGATGTATCAAGACCTGAGGCATGATTTCTGGTGGCCGTGTATGAAAAAGGATGTGGCTGAGTATGTGGCGTCGTGTCTGACTTGTCAGAAGGCGAAGATTGAACATCAGAGACCGGCAGGGATGCTGCAGTCATTAGATATCCCCGAGTGGAAGTGGGATAGCATTTCTATGGATTTCATCACTGGTTTACCTAAGACCAGGAGGAAGCATGATTCCATTTGGGTGATAGTGGATCGTTTGACGAAGTCCGCTCATTTTCTACCGGTAAGGACTACGGATACAGCGGCAAGGTTGACCGATGTTTACATTGCTGAGATTGTGAGGTTACATGGGATTCCGTCGAGTATAGTGTCGGATCGAGACCCAAAGTTTACTTCACACTTTTGGAGGACTTTGCATGAGGCGTTGGGGACGAAACTGAGATTGAGTTCCGCCTATCATCCTCAGACAGATGGGCAGACTGAGAGAACAAATCAGTCACTAGAGGATTTGTTGAGAGCATGCGTGTTGGATGATCGTGGAAGTTGGGATGATGTATTACCTTTGATAGAATTCACATACAACAACAGTTTCCACGCGAGTATTGGAATGGCACCATACGAGGCTTTGTATGGGAGGAGATGTCAGACTCCTTTGTGTTGGTACCAAGATGGGGAAAGTATGATAGTAGGACCGGAAATGGTACAACAGACGACGGACAAGGTCCGAAAGATAAGGGCAATGATGAAGGTTGCTCAAGATCGACAGAAAAGTTATGCGGATAGGCGTCGGAGGCCTTTAGAGTTTGAGGAGGGAGATCACGTATTTCTCCGTATTACTCCAACAACTGGTGTTGGAAGGGCTTTGAAAGCGAAGAAGTTGACTCCGAAGTTTATAGGGCCTTATCAGATTACGGAGCGGATTGGGAAGGTAGCATACCGGATCGCGTTGCCACCGGTACTATCTTTGATTCATGACGTGTTCCATGTGTCGCAATTGCGGAAGTATACACCGGATCCGTCACATGTGATCACACCAGATGATATCCAGTTGAGGGATAACTTGTCATTTGAAGTTCCGCCGATCAAGATTGCGGATAAGAAGGTGAAGCGTTTGAGAACGAAAGAGATACCTTTGGTGAAGGTGATATGGAACAAAGCTACAGGAGATACCACCTGGGAGCTCGAGAGTAAGATGAAAGAATTATACCCCAGTTTTTTTGACGACGTCTAAGTTTCGAGGACGAAACTTCTTTTAGGGGGGTAGTATTGTAAGACCCAAGTTTTCTTGTATAGTTGGTTTAAGGAATATTAGGGTTCGATGTGTTCGTGTGACGAAACATCGTGTAATTATTAGCTTTTGCTGTAATCGAGTCTGTTTCGTGCTCGTGCACTGTAATTGTACAGACTTTGGTTCTGTGATCCTGTTGCTTGAATAAGAAGTTACTTGTGGTTTCAGAATAATAAGTTGTGGATTATTCTTGTTTTTGGAAAAACGAGTAGGATTTTACCCGTCGTTGTAAAATCTTATTGCGTCTGTTTTGAGTGAGATTTCGGATGGAAGTTTTATTTATCTGCGCGAGTTAGGATATATTCTGAGATTAATTTTCTGAGGTATGGAAGAAAATCACAGTCGCGGAAAAAGATTCGGCGATAAGTTTTGGAAATGTGAAACGTTAGACGTTCTTTCCGTAGGTTTTCTGTTTTGGTGAGTTTCGTTCGTGCGGCGCGCGAGAGCTGAACGTGTGAGTGTTTCTATGATGTATTGAGTTTTATCTCAAGTGGATTTGGTTTGGTTTGATCCAATGGCTAGGGTTTTGTCTTGGCTTTTTGTTTTTGATCCAATGGCCATGAGGTAGCAAGAGGCTATGTATTAGTAAGGAGGTTTAGTGACTTGGTCACTTAGAAACATCACCAAACATCTCCATTCTTTCTCTCTTCCACGTGAAACTCCATTTCATTTTCCAACCTTCACTAAATTTTCCATTCTTCACCATTTCACTCCATTTCAAGCTTTGGAGCTTTGAGGAAAAGTGTAGAGAATCACTTTCTAAAGGTAACCCTCTCTTCTCATCTCTTAGGTTGGTAGACTTATAGAGTTTAAGAGTTTTTGGGTTTATGTTCTTAAGAGGGTTTGGTGAGAAATGTTGTTCTTGCTAGTTCTTGTTTCATGAAAGTTGTTCATGAGAGTTTAGTAAGCATGCTAGGCTTTGTTGTTGTTGTTTTCCATGAGTTGGTGAAAAATCTCATGAGAAAAGTTAGGGTTTTGGTTGGTTTATGTATTGATCAATTACATGAGGTTATGTTGTAAGGTTTTGAAAAGAAAAGTTGTCTTTGGACCTTTGAGCAAAAGGGAAATGCGTTGTATGGTTTTGTTTTAGAAAATCCGATGAAAAATATTTTGTGGTTTATGAAAATATTTTCTAAGAGTTTTTGGGTAGTATTTTGGGGTCAAAGTGGTTTAAAACTATTGTGACACGTGGTGTTACTTTTTACCTTGAAAACATGTTTGAAAATGATTACCGGACGGTTAAGGCCCGTAATAAAACTTGTGCTTGGGTTTGGTTTTGATTTTGGAAATGAAAATCAAATAACTTGCACTCGAAGCAACCAACATGCTTTCGGAAATGTGTTGCTTGCTTATGAAAATGGTTTGCTTTTATGCCTTGAAAAAGTGTTGGGAACTAATAGAATCAAACTAGGCTTGGGGTGGAAAAAGGTGGTGTGAGTTGCTGTCTTGTGCTGTCATGACAGGTGCAACTCGCTGAGCGAGTGGTTACTCGCCAGGGCGAGTGTCACAGGTCCTGACAACACGCCAGGGCGAGCTCCAGAGCGAGTAAGACCAGTACTCTCTGCCTTCACTCGCCACCAACTCGCCAGGGCGAGCTCTGGAAACTAAAATTTTGGATTCTGATTTCTAAACTTGGTTTTTAACTTTCTAATCCCTTTTTATTAATTTATGGAAGTGGTTGGGATTGGAAACGAGTTTTTCGGGTACTCGGAAAGTACGTAGCTTATAACGCAAGAAAACGGCCATTTTGCATTTCAAATTATTTAAGACTTGTGACTATTGTTTTGGGTCCTAAAAATAGTACATATAACTCATGAGTGTTGATCAATACGATAGTTTTTGGTATGGTATCCGAAAGAAGGATTTTTCCTTAGAAGACCTTTGGTTTTTGGGGTTTTAGAGTCCAAATCATTAAGGATTGATTGGATATGGTTTTGATTGAATACTTTGCTTGTTTTAGGAAGCAAGTAAGTGTTGTGCGATCGTGTGATAGTTGAGTGCTTGACGAGGTAAGGGCTCCACTTTATTTCCGTCTTTTAAAACGGTTACGACATGCTTGTTTTTGCTGTTTATGCATTTGCTGTGTGCTTGGCATGTTTGTACTTATGTATTCTCGTTGATGAGAACGTGGTTATAAATACATGTGCAATTTACATATGATTGAGAAAATGTATGTATGTTGTGATGCTTGTGCATAGGCTTTAGGCTATGTGAATGTTTGCATGAGCATATATGAATGCGTGCGTCAGATAGGACTGCGCGAGGATTTTGTCTTGTGTGACTATCCCGTATATGCCGAAGAGAATATATGCCATGCATTTCATAGTTGCGTGCCTAGGTGTATGTCTGTGTGACTTTGCCTACGTACCGGGCGTTTGACTGTGTGGCTTCGCCAAATCCCTCTGGATTTATATTGAGTTGGTGTATGTCTGTGTGACTTCGCCTGGTGTTTGTCTGTGTGACTTCACCTGCCTTGTGTGGCATTTTAGTGCGGGTACGTATATTTCTGTGTGGCTTTGCCTACCCCACGACTCTTCGAGGAGAGGTTAATTTTCCGGAAAATCATACATGTGGCAGCCAGTGATTGGTGTCACACTCATTGTAGAAGTCTGCATTAGGCTTAGTGTGCATTTATTTATATAAGCCCGTTGGTGGGAACTACTTTTGAGATTAAGAGCTTTCTCTTGTGTTTGTGGAAATATTTGTTATGTGTACAATTTTCGCACCGGATATATATATATATATACTTGTATTTTGTGGTGACCCTTTCTTTCATTTGCGGGCTCATCCCACCCAGATGATGGGTTAGGTCGTGGGGACGACGGTGGCTGTTCCAGGCCCCAGTGAGCGGTTGGAGCTGTAGCCTAGGATAGTTAGACTATGCGCCGGTGTGTTTTGTGCACCGTGCTTTTTGGTTAGCATAGGATTTCTAACTTGTTTTGGTACTTAGACTTGGATTGTAATTATTCAGGAAATACACTTTGCTTGTCGAAGCACCTTTTTGGTAATGAGTTCTTTTGTATATTTGAATGCCGGTTCATTTAAAAACTATTTTGCGCACTTTGAGTGTTAGTTGAAAAAATAAATAAATAAAAAAATAAAAAAATAATGCCCTTTTTGGCTTTTGAAAAACGGGGTGTTACAAAGCACTCCCCACAATTCCGCCACAAAAGCACTACAAACTCCCACTCCTTTTGCAAAGCCACCCAACCACTCACCTTGATTGCCTCTAATGATACCTCCACATCCAGCTCTATTATTCTCTTTGCAAGCTCCGTCCGTGTTAAGTTTCACAAAGTGCCCACTTGGAGGTTGCCATCCTATATGCATAAGAACTCTCTCTGAATTTCTCATCATTTCATTCACTCTCATAGCTTGAGAATAATCCTCCACTACTTTGTAAACATGTTGTGCCATATGTAAGGGACGCACATAATTATTATTATGCGTTTCCTTGTTCCGCCACGTCCAAATACAATGACACGCCGTAACCCAAATATCACACCAAGCACCACCATTGCTTTGATATATAGAAACTAACAAATCAAAAAAATTATAAACGATGATATTTAATAATAATAATAATAATACTAAAAAAATTATATATACATATAATTTGATCCTTTTTTTCTTCATATTAGCACCCTTAGTTTACATAATTTGTTACTTACTATTAATTCTTTTTTCATATTAGCACCATTAATTTATGTTACTTGCCGTTTGCTATATATTGAACTTCCATATGAATATAAGGTATATATATTTAGATATAATTTACCTCAATTCTTTTTCTTTTCTTTTTTTTAAATATAACTAAAAAATTATATGTAACATAAATAGAATATATGGGGCTTTATATTGGCTTAACAGAATATTAAACAGAATAAAAGAAATAAATGTGCTTAACATGAAGTCATAAATTTTTACTCTAGATCCAACGTATGACTTCTCGTATCCAACATAAAGTTTGAATGAGCATTTTAGTTTTTATTGATCCATATGTAAGAAATGTATTTTGTTTTTTGGAATTATGTATTTTGTCTTTCTATATTTATGTATTAATTATTAAACATTAAATTTAATTTGTGGAGGATAAATTTTATTTTAGATTAGTATATTATAGAAATTGGTCTAGAGTTTTAATAAGGATCGATGCGGAGTTTTTTTAGAGGTGCTAACATCATCAAAATCTTGTTTTAGGAGCTACTTAAACTTCCTTTTCTGGTGCCGCAAAGAAAATGCATATATATGAAGAAGAAAAAACTAAAAGTTAGAGTTGAAAGTGAATTCTTTCAAATTAACATAAATAGATACAAAACATAAACCATCTTAACCGAAGCATCTTAAAAAATTTCATTGGTTATATATTTCTGTTAATAAAAAAACAACTAAGATTAATAAATAAATGCGAAAATAAGAACTATAGTTTATCTACAGCTATAGTTTATCTCCATATATTATATGTTTACATTAACTTGTGACAAAGTTAAACATAAATTTCACAAAAATAAGTACATACATAAAATAACTACATTGATCAATGACCAACAATCTACCTTTTATATAGTACTTCAATGTGATTCATACCTGAAAATATAAAAACTAAAAAATTTATAATTGTTCAAATTAC
The DNA here is from genome assembly GCA_030408175.1 of Trifolium repens. Taxonomy (NCBI): domain Eukaryota; kingdom Viridiplantae; phylum Streptophyta; class Magnoliopsida; order Fabales; family Fabaceae; genus Trifolium; species Trifolium repens. The sequence goes on from CP125846.1 coordinate 41,199,084, forward strand.
CTACATGATATAATTATGATATCATTAAAAAGGGCAATGGAAAAAAATCAGCATGGTCTTACAATATTGGTGTTTGAGAATTGAGATGCATGGATAAAGTTGCTATTTTTTAGAAGAGATTGAACTTGCAAATTTTTATAAGTAAAAGATAAAAGGAAGCTCCTACATAGCTCCTAAGCTTCCATTGTGCCTATGTGGCACCTCTAAGAAAACTCCACAAAAAAGCTTTACAATTTCTAAATAATTAATTAAACCTAAAAAAAACTATTAATATATTTTGGAGAGTTATATCATACACTATAAATAAAAAGAAAATGAATAGATTTTGTGCTCTTCATATTATCCTCCCAAAGTGTGTTAAATTATGACTTGGTAATAATACATTTATTAGGTTGTTATGAATGATTGAAATTCCATGACTCAAAGAATTCCAACTAATGGACATTCATTCACACAATTTAAGAAACTTTATCATGGAGATTTTCCTATTTATATTGAAACTTTTGTAAGAAGAATCATACATGTTAGTTGTTTATATAGTAGGTTTGGTTTTGTGTGTTTGACAATTGAAAATATATTATTTCAATTCACTTTTTCCCCTACTAAAAGGTATGTAATTTTTTGGAATTTTGAGTCTTTCTTTTTTAGTTCATCAATTTTATAAATAAATATTTATAAAAATTTGCAAGTTCAATCTCTTCTAAAAAATAGCAACTTTATCCATGCATCTCAATTCTCAAACACCAATATTGTAAGACCATGCTGATTTTTTTCCATTGCCCTTTTTAATGATATCATAATTATATCACATAGGCACAATGGAAGCTTAGGAGCTATGTAGGAGCTTCCTTTTATAAGTAAAAGATATGTTAAGAATAGAATTTCTATGTTTCAATGCTATTTTTTAAAAAGGGTTGAACGATTTTGCCCAATGTGATTTTGTAATTTTTGTTTTAATCTTTATCCATAGGTTAGTTTCGGGAACGAAACTATATTTTTTGGTGGGCAGAATATAAGACCCGGAAATTTTATATAATTAAATATTTAATTCTCTTTACAAGTTAGACTATTTTAAATTCAATTCTCTTTACATTTTACAATATATTCTTTTAGTATTTTTCTTAAATTATTTATTTGTATCGAACTATTTATTTTATATGTACCATTACATTTTGTTATTGTCTTTTTCTGGTTATTTATTTAGTAAATGATTTAGCTAGTTTTTTTTTCTTCAGTAATATTGTGTATTATATTGTAATCTTGTTTTCCTATTAGAGTAGTGTGGAATGATGGGTTATATGTTTATTCCCTAGTCCATTTTTATCTCTCTTCTACCATTTTTATTGACCTTTTTCCTTTTAATTATCTCTATTCCCTAGTCCACATGCTTCTATTCCTATATAGTCCAAGCGATGAAGACGAGAAAAAGAATCTCCCAATAGTGTAGGACAGGGGAAATAAAAGAATACTCTCCCTCTCTTTCTACTAATAACATCAATTATATTATGCAAAATCTATCTCAATTTTATCGTTCAATTTTAAGTCAAATTATTCAAATAATATTTCAAAATAAACACATAATTAATTTTTTTTTTTAAAAAAATCGGGGCACAATTTAACGCAATTAAGCCTACAAAAATAAAAAATTGAGCATCTCTCTATCAAAAAATAAATAAATTTGAGCACCTCTATTTAGGGTCCGTTTGGCCTGGTTTTTTTAGGTCTTAGAAGCTATCTGAAAGTTAAAAGTGAAAATAATAGCTTTTCAGAGAAAATATAAAGTTGTTTGGTAAATTGTTTTTTTTAACTTCAAAGTTATTTGGTAATATATATATATATATATATTTTAAAAATAATAACAAATTAAAGATTAATATGAAACTTAAGAAAAAATGATAACTAGATTAAATTAAATTTATTAAAGATAATAACATTAAAACTCATAATTTTTTCCTAAGAGTAGGTTTCAATCTCTTCTCTTAGAAGCTCTTTTGATTCAATTCTACACATTAAAGAAAAACTGCTTTTTATGACTAAGAGTTTTATTAAAATTGTGTTTGACTCAACTTTTCATTTTTAAGTGAAGAAAAAGCTAAAAGAAGCTAGACCAAACGGAGACTTACGATGAGTTATAATGTTTAATGGATCTATGACTGGCCCATAAAGAAATAACCCGAAACCCATAAAACCCAAGACCCACAAACCCATTTACTGCTGTTCCAGAACGCAACGCAACAAAAAAACCTAGCTAGCCACCCCCAAACCAAGAAACCTCAAAACCACAATAATCTTCTTCACTTCTCACCTTAAACACTCGTTTTCTCTCACTCCAGATTCCGTCACTGTAGCTTCTCTACTCATCCACTTTCAAATCCCACTAATTGGTAACCCTTAATTAATCTTTTTCGTTATTCATATTTCTCAAATTTTTATTTATTTTTTCTCAACCATTCAGAATTTTTATATTTCAGTTTCTTTCCCATCTAATCATGTTGGATTTGTGTTTTTTAAGCTCCTTATTAATATTTTTATTTTCATTTTATATAATTGTTGTAATTTTAATGAAATATTTCATATACTTACTATAGTTGTAGGGTTTTACTCAAAAATTGAAATTGAGAAATCAATCTATAAATCTCTGAAATCTGTAGGGGCTTATGTGCACATTTTTCTTGTATACAGAACAATAATTAATCTCCATTTTTGGTTATCCTGATTTTTTTTTTAATTGTATTGAAACTTGTAAGCATAGATATTTTACTTGATGATAGTTTGTGATACAATAGAACATAAAGAGAAATAGGTTTTGTCATGAAGCACAAACACAACCACAGGACACTACACAGACACTGACATGTCGACACTGATAATTATTTTAGAAAATGACATGATTCAATGTACTCGTAAGTGTTAGTGTAGTGTTGGACACTGACGTGTGTCTGACACCGTGACATGCCTAATCCGTGGAGTGTATGTGCGTCATAGGTTTTGTTTCATATATACAACAAAAATGTAGATTCTGATTGAGGTTTATTGTCTTGGTGTACGGTGTACATGTAGACTGGGTAATTTAATATCGAACATTGTCTCATAAATTAGTTTTGTTAATTAATTTAAGTTTCATTGGATGCAGAAGTGAAAATGGCGACGCGTAGGGGGTTGATGGAACAAGACCTGAGTAAGTTAGATGTGACAAAATTGCATCCGCTTTCTCCTGAAGTTATATCCCGTCAGGCTACTATTAATATTGGTAATTTATATTTCAATAATTTTACAGCAATCACATTAGAAATTCAATAAAAAATGTGTAGGCTTCTTTTACATTGATGATTGTTGATGCTGATGGGTAATGGAATTTATCGTGGCAGGCACCATAGGTCATGTGGCACATGGAAAGTCAACAGTTGTGAAAGCAATATCAGGTGTTCAGGTATGCCTTGTATTAAGTTTTTCTTTTTTTAAGGGGAGTTTGGCTATTAATGGAGGTGTTTAATTGTATATTGTAATCTGTATATGTGAAATTTCTGGTATGTGGTGTTCTGTAAATTCTTAATTACAGACCTATTTACACCAAAGTGAATTGTTTTATACAGAAATAAAGTATTTCGCATATACTCCTTTTGTAGTTTGTAAAGAACACTGCCAACCATTTATATTTTTCTCAATCCAAGTAGTAGCATTGCAAACAGTTTATATTTTTCTCAATCCAAGCATTAGGTGGTAGTGGTACATGAAATTTGTGAAATTGTATTTGACATAAAATTATGCAGTGAGGCTGTTTCTATATACAGTTTTTAGTTGTCATAGATACATTGTATAGTTATGTTCATTCGTAACTATCTGGTTTATGGAAGCACACTCCCCTCAGAAGCGGTTATCTTGTCCTTTTGGTTATATAGTTGTTTGATAATATTCAGACCAGTTTAATTTTCTACCCTTTTTTTTTCTTCTTCTGCATTTTCATTTTGATAACAGATTATAGACCATGCTATATGAGTATATGTATTTTAATACATTTTCCTTGAGCTTCGATGCTGAATAGATAAACTGTTGACTGTTGTTTTCCCATGAATGTTTTGCAGACTGTGCGTTTTAAAAATGAGTTGGAACGTAACATTACAATCAAGCTTGGTTATGCCAATGCAAAAATATACAAGTGTGAAGATGAACGGTGTCCAAGGCCTATTTCCTACAAGTGGGTATTATTTTAGATTTGCTATTTTAGTGTTTGGTCATTCATCTTTTGGTGACTTGATAATATTTTTCCCTTTCTGCAGGGCTTATGGAAGTGGCAAGGAAGATAATCCTAGTTGTGATGTACCAGGGTTTGAAAATTCCAAGATGAAATTGCTGAGACATGTTTCTTTTGTTGATTGTCCAGTAAGGTCCCGAACCATCATTTGTTGTTTAGGGTTGATTTTTATGCATAATTATTAAAATATATGTCTGGTGTTTTTCATATTTCTATGGGCATCGTTTTCGTAAGTTAGGTAGTTACAGGTCTCGAATATGTTATATTATTAAATATATGTTTATGTTTATCTTTCTTTTACATCTGTGTTATATACTTATATTTGTTTTACTTTTCCAATTTGTGTAGGGACATGATATTCTCATGGCTACTATGCTTAATGGAGCAGCAATTATGGATGGAGCTTTGCTACTCATTGCTGCTAATGAAAGCTGCCCGCAACCTCAAACCTCTGAGCATTTAGCTGCTGTGGAAATTATGCGTCTACAGCACATAATAATCCTCCAGAACAAGGTTGACTTGATTCAAGAAAATGTCGCAATCAACCAGCATGAAGCAATTCAGAAGTTTATACAAGTAAGTTTTCTATACGAAGTGGTTTATGTATACAAATGAAACCCTTTTCATATGTTACTCCTCCCTTTTTCATGGTGTTTTCCAGGGAACTGTTGCTGATAGTGCACCAGTAGTACCAATTTCAGCACAATTGAAGTATAATATTGATGTTGTGTGTGAGTACATCGTGAAAAAGATCCCAATCCCTGAACGGAACTTCATTTCTCCACCTAATATGATAGTAATTCGGTCATTTGATGTCAACAAACCTGGTTATGAGGTTGATGAAATTAAAGGAGGCGTAGCTGGTGGAAGTATTCTGAGGGTAAGCATTTCTTTGATCAATATTCCAAAAAACATGCTTAATTTGCACGGATTTGACTTAAAGATGTATGGTTCTGCTTAGTTTGATTAAATATTTTTCCATTTGCTGATATAATTTTAATTGTAGAAATTGTTTTCACTTTGTAACTTGTTTTCAGTAGTTTTCACTTTGAACCTTGTTTTGTGTACAAATATTTGAAAAATGACAAGAGTGAAAACAAGGGGCAGCTTTTGCAATTAAAATGAAAACTGGAAATGAACATATTTAATATTTTCTGAAACCGAGCAGGTTCTTAGTATTTCTAATTCTATTACTGTTTGGACAGATCTTTGCCTTTATAATGCCTTGATTTTAAAACATTTTAATTTATTCTAGACTTTCAAAGTGTTGTGCATGTAATGCCAAGAATGTGCAGTGATATATTTATGCTCAAGAGTAATGCTTAGGGTCACACCCACTAACACACTCTTTTTAACACATTACTTTCTATTGGTCCACATCATCAAATTTTTTAAAGTAATTACTTGTTACTGGTTTATGGAAAATGAGTGAGATTTTTTTGTTTTATTTTAATTGGTTACACCTATACCTTCCAGACTCATTCTCTCACACGGTAACTGTTCATCTTCTTTTACAACATCCACCCATTTTTTTCCTTCCATCTTCTTCCACACACTTGGTGGTGCAAAATTCCAATGTTAAAATATAGAAAGCAACTTTCCAATCCTATAGAAACTCTTGATGTTTGATCCTTTGGTACATGGTTTCATAGGCTAGATGCTTTGACATTGAAATTAAGCACTTCCTTTATGAAACAAAATCCACAACAATACTTCGACGAAAGTAAACATGTGAGGAAACAAAATCTACTGCAGAACAAAATACAATCCTACAACTAAAAACTCAACTCCAAAAACTTGAAGCCACAAAGGCGAGAAATTGAATCTACCATTTTCAGATGAACAGTGTTAACAAAGAGCATCACCAACAAATAGATAGCAAAAATTCTTCAATCAATTCAACATATGGATAATACCCATTGTAATACACATCTCAATTTGTCTAAAAGAAACAGAACCTAAAAAATTGATCAAGTTTGCATGCAATTTCGACAACGGCGACCGAAGGTTGCAACCAAACGATTTGGTAAAAAAAATTCTACAGAGAAAAGAGCCTGTGTGTAGATCCGGAGAAGTGGCAGAGGAGTGAATTGCAGAGAATAACATTGATTTCTCTCTCCACACCAGAACATTGATTTCTCTCTCTCTTCCTTGCAAGAACGTTGTTTTCTAACTTTCTCTCTCTACCGGTTGAACTGGTTATTAGGGTAAGTGCTTTAAAAAAATGATGATGTAGACCAATAGAAAGTAGTGTGTTAAAAAGAGTGTGTTAGTGTGACACTAGCATTACTCTTATGCTCAATAAGTGTGAAACAAGTGCTTTTTAATTTATTACATCCATTTTTCTTTATACGTGCAAATTTTAAAACAACTTGATAGAAGACTATGCCATTCCATTTTTAAACAAGAAAAGGAAATTAACTTGATGTTACGTTTTTTTTTGTCTAAACCAATTGAATATCTTATGATGAATTTACATATGGCTGTGACCCTGTACCCGTTGATGGGCCAAGTTTGGGATTAGATATTTGACACATTCTTTCAAACAATTTGTTATATGCAGGGTGTTTTAAAGGTCAACCAATTCATTGAAGTTCGACCTGGAATAGTTATTAAAGACGAGAGTGGAAATATCCGATGCACACCCATCTACTCCAGAATAGTTTCATTATTTGCTGAACAAAACGAGCTTCAATTTGCAGTTCCTGGAGGTCTAATTGGTGTTGGAACAACAATGGATCCCACTCTGACACGTGCTGACAGGTTGGTAGGGCAAGTTCTCGGAGAGGTTGGATCACTGCCTGATGTTTTTGTAGAGCTTGAGGTAAGTGGCTATGCCTATTGGTTTGGCTTGATTTATCAATTCACAATAAGTCAGGATAAAGATCAATACGTGCATTTATCGGAAATCTCTACATAAATTACACTTGGTACTAATTCGGTGTCAATAGGGTTGATCTTTATTCTGTTGTGACTTATGAAAGATGACATTTTGTTTCCTTGTTGTGCTGGAAAAGTTTTTTATTTAGAAATGAACTATTCACATGATCTTGCAGGTAAACTTTTTCTTGCTTCGACGGCTTCTTGGTGTCCGGACAAAAGGTTCCGAGAGACAAGGAAAGGTCTCAAAGCTGGTGAAAGCAGAAATGCTAATGTTGAACATAGGATCAATGTCAACAGGTGCCAGAGTGGTTGCTGTGAAGAATGACTTGGCAAAGTTACAACTTACTTCCCCTGTGTGCACCAGCAAGGGTGAGAAGATTGCTCTAAGTAGACGTGTTGAGAAGCATTGGCGTCTTATCGGTTGGGGACAAATCCAAGCTGGAATCACCCTTGAAGTCCCCCCTGCCCCCGTTTTCAGTTGAAAGAACAACAGACTAAGAGAAAGACTACAAGAAAAACACCATTTATAAAAAAACCTTGAGATGAATTTAGGTATGTGGGGAGGGAAAAAACTGCTGGGAGCCATTTTTGTGAGATGGATTAGATTGTTAATTTTTTGTTTTCACATTGTTGTTGGTTACCTATTGTTGAAATTGTATTTTATGCTGATTGAGTTTAGAATGCGAGCATACGACTCAGCCATCACTTGTTTTCATTCATTGGCAACCTTACCAATAATTAGTCCAGCAATCTTGCTATACAGTGAGGCATTTCATGATTCATACTGTAAACATATCCAAGCAACTGTTGAAAATTTTAAGACTGGTACACCTTGTCTGGTCCTTGTTACTAAGCTCCTCCAGTGCTGGAATGTGTTCACATGGTTGTGTGTGGACCTCTGGAGGTATAATTTTGGTAGGAAACAATTGCAAACTGAAAAATGCCTTGTTTTATACTCCATCCTTTACAATATATAAGTAAAAAATGCATTTTTTAGGCTCATTGGTAGGAAAGTGAATTTTTGTTTATATATTATAACGGAGGGAGTATATGCTTAGGTGAATGTCTTGTTTTTTAGGTATGTCACCCTAACGTGAATGTCTTGTTTTTTAGGTATGTCACCCTAACTTCGAATCATAATACTCTTTTTTTAATAGCTTGATTAGTCTGTAGTTCCCCTAAAGACTTTTTTTGTTTGACTTTGGTCCCTTAAAGAAAATAAGTTTCAAATTAGTTCTTATTGATATCTCCATCAATCAATATGGTCATTTTCGTCCATTTTTATCGAAAACCGTTAACTTCAGTACAGATGCCACGTAACAACCTATTTTGCCACCTATACAAAAGTTAACAGTTTTTGAGAAAAAATGTACGAAAAGGACCATATTGACTGCCATATATATCAATAAGGGACTAAAGTGAGACTTATTTTCTTTAAGGGACCAAAGTGAAACCAAAAATGTCTTTAAGGGACATGCAGACTAATTAAACATTTTTTAATAGTAACATCGTTGGTTTAAATATTGTAATGCACTTATATATTGTAAAAGTAGTAAATGTGATAGCAGATATGTCAACTCAAAAGATGGCAAAAACTAGCAATGCAGTCTCTTGTCGTTTGCTTTTCAGTTTTCACTATTACCATGCTGTTCCTTCTTCCTACCTAAAATTTTCTACCCCATTTCCCCATCGAAGTTGTCGGCAAGTAATGGTGTTGCTGGTGAGTGGTTTACTAGTGGTCATTTTTTTTTGGTGAATTGCAAAGGTTGAGTGACGACTCAAGAGATGGGCGTTGTACGAATGCAGTTGCTCTTTGGTGGTCTCGTAACATCTTTGGATGATATCATGTGATGGAGAGGCTTAGATCATCCACATCCATGCTATTCAATTTGGTTGCATAAATGGATCCCACTAATTTTTTTATATTATTTTACACTTTTCAACACTATAAACAACTCAACTATTTTTTTTAAATATCAATACTACCCATTAAAACATCTAAACTGGGTCCCATTAATCACAATATATCTAAATTTTACACTTCAAATACATATTGTTATTGTGTTGACCCCACTTTATAGCTAAAACCACCGTTTCCCTGCAATGCTACGGTGCTTTCTTAAACCATTACTTTAACCGACACATTTGTATTGTTTTGTGTGATACCACGGCATAAAGTAACCGATGTTTATGCTCTTAGGAGAGCACTCATCTCCATGGTCGTCTCAAAGTTTTTGGAGATCCTGTGCAAAATATAAAAGTGGCCCTTTAATAATAAAAAAAATAAAAATTAAATTATCGATTTAAATTGCATCTAATTTTTTTTTAAAATAATCATTCTTATTCTTGTAAACATATAACTTATCAATATTAAGAGCCCAAAAAAGATTATCAATATTAAACCAATTGCATTAAATCAAATAGGACAAAAAAAAATACCTCAAAAAAAAAGGACAAAAAATACAAAATAATTATCTTTGTATATAACGTCAAAAAGGAACATCTTACTCTAAGATTAAATTTTATACAAAGATTAAAATGGACTAGAACTATATTTACGAGTATAGATAACTAATCTATTGATATTCATTTGAAATTTTATGATCATTAACAATATATAACTATTATTTTAGGGCCTAAAAATTAATCAATTAATATACATCTGATATTTTATGGGTATAAATAATATATAAGTAATATTATATGACCTCAAAATTTTGAGTTGAGACCCTCAAAATTTAGAGGCCCGGTGTCGTCGCACATCCCGCACATGTGTGCGGGACGCCCCTGCTCATCTCTATGGGTTTACTACTTAGATGCTTTCGGTAGTTAGTCGCTCCACACTTGGATACTCAGCATTTAATGTTGACACGATAACTGGCACACTAGAAGTGTGTCCTTCATGTTTCTCTCGTATTAGGGAAAGGTCCTCTCAATGCTCTAAGACCCCTACTTTGGTAAACTTGTCTATAATTTGAATAAAATACAGTTTTAGACTTTTAGTTCATCTAATTTGAATTATAACTGGTCCTGATCGGAGTTACTCAAATTTGGTCCTACGATTATTCTTACCTAAAGTTAAACGATTTATATTGTACTAGCCGCGTTCCGTGTCCGTTTGTGTGATCGATATTCCTTTTTTTTGTTTGTTGTGATCAATATTTTCTATTGTGCAAATATAAATAACTACTTAATCTCATTTTTTATTGGACTTAGTTAATTGATAACTACTTGACCTCATTTTTTGTTGTGGCTAGTTATTAAGAAGAAAAATATATATTTTTTTTACTATAAAAAAACTGAAAACCTACTTTTACGTGGAAGTTGTGTTTAGTTTTTTTTTTAAGTTTTTTTTAAGGGTAAAATATGAATAATGAAAAAGCCATCCAAAAAATTTGTATCCCCTTTATATATTAGTATAGATAATATGGAGGTTTACAAAAGGTTCGATCAGTAATAATTATTGATATAAAAAATTATATTACGATAAAGTCTAAATCTATTACTATATATAAAAATAATACAAATTTTTGGATGACTTTTCCATTATTCCTATTTTACCCTTAAAAAAAATAATGTAACCACGTTTTCAAATTATTAGCACAATTGATCAATAAAATCACCAAATTAATAGAGATGATTTGTTATCTATTATTATTATTATTTATACCAATATATAAAAAGAATACCCCCTTTCGCATGGACTTTTTTTTTTGCCATTTTTGCCCTCCACTCAATTGAAATATTAGTATATTTATACCAATATATAAAGAGAATACCCCCTTTCGCATGAACTTTTTTTTTGCCATTTTTGCCCTTCATTCAATTTAAATATTTGTATATGTTAAAAAATAATTTACACAATAGAGAATATCGATCACACAAACGGATACGGTGGCGGCTAGTAAAACATAAAGTCACTATAAAGAAAAAGGTACATAATCTCTCAAGATGCATAATGTATCAAATACAAGTATAAACAAAAATACAACTGAAAACAAAATCCATCAATGGATAAATAACTACATAACTTCTCAACTCAAGATAAAAATCCTTATTTTTCTACAAACTACAAAGAATACAACAGGAAACAAAAAGGATAAAATATGTGGTAATTAACAATAAGCACAATCTATGCTATATAATAATTGATGAATCAGATCACTTAAAAGCAGATATCAATAGCACAACAACAACAAAGAGCAGCACAACATCCTTTCCAAAAACCATCACCCCTGCTAGTTGTTTGGTCTGGAATCCTTTGTTGAGGGTACCCTTCAGAGCCATCCTTAGAAGGGTAGCCCATAGGTGGTGGGGCAATTACATATTGAGCTGAAGAATATGCCTCACCTGCTGGTGGATATGATACTGCAACATCAAAATACATGTCAGACATTAAGCATGTATTAATATATTCAATTTATAGGACATCAAAATACATGTCAGACATTAAACAGTCAAATTCAGTAATTAATTGTTAATATCAGTAATTTTAAATTATCAAGTGTTTGTTCATGATAGAATATTTTAATGATGTTGCAAGATATTGGCAAACCAAAGAGTTAGCTATGGATCATATAACTAGCCACCTAAATTATGCTTTTGACTTTGAAGGGTATAAAAGGAAAGACATGTTAAATTAAATGTTGGTTAATTACCTAAAGAAAAAATTTTAGAAAATAATTTTCATTGTCAACTAATCACAAATAATTATTGGTATGTCTTAAAAAATGAGTGTAAAAATAGTATTGAGGATTCAAACATATATAGTCATTTTATTTAGGAAACCATAGTTTATTGTGCCATGTTGAAACATATTGCCACCTAGAGTACTGTTTTAAATATAAATAAAAATTGATTTTTTAGATTCATTAAAAAAGTTATGTATTTAGTTCATACAATAAATCACATACATAGTTTTTTTAATAAATTTAAAAATGTAACTTTTATTTATATATGAGACCGGATGAAATATTATCTTAAAGATAAGAATTAGAAAGATTACTCACCAGGGGCTTGTTGCTGATTGTTAAAGTTACTCATGTTGATGATGATGAAGTTACTAATTAATATTAAATATGAAAGAGTTGTTGAAAGATGAGATATAATATAAGATAATGGATTAGTAGAAGAAGTTATGTGATTGAAAGTATAGAGGATAGAATCTGTATATTTATAGGTTTCATTTGGGAGTTGGTTACTTAATGCACATACAAAATTGGAAAGAGATAAGCGCGTTATAGGTAGAAAAGGAAAGAGAAAGGAAAGTGAAAGACGATGTTTATGTAATTATGTTTGAACTTCAATACGCTATGTGCTTAGCAACGTGACACATTTTCTTTGTATTTATTATCCTTCCAAACAAATTTTATTTTTCCCACGCGTATGCTTCCAACATTCCGGCTTTTATATATTATATTTTTTCATCAACTCGTCGTATTAATGTATTGTTTGACTTGACTTTTTTATGTTTTAATAACTATTATGTAAAATTGAGAAGTTAAAATAAAAGTTTTTAGAAAAAAATTAAGGATTTGTTTGGATTAGTTTATTTTTTAGCTTATGGAACTAACTTATACAATTTTTATATATTATTATAAATTTGTCAAGGTAGTTTATGATAAAATAGCTTATAAAAATACAATTTTTATTAGCGTGAACTTGTAAAATAGCACAAAACCTAATTTATATTGCATAAACTGTTTGTATAAACTCAAACGGTACCTTTTATTGAGTAAAAAAGTCTAAAACAAGTTAGGCCAAACGGTACCTAAGTCGATTCCAAAATAACAGTACACTTAGACCATTGACAAAATGGATCTGTTAACCTGTCAAATTTTTATAGATTGCATCGAGGTTTCAGATTTGATACCCCATTTATCCCAAAATAAACGATCTGTTTGACTATTGCACATTTGTCAATGCACAATTTTAATCATTGGTATATTTTTAAAAATTGTATATTTTAAAAATAAAATAACATCTCATTTACTAATTTGACACTACTACATTTTTTATTTTTAGTAACACTTACATGCAACATTTGTAAAAAATGTTACTAATATGAACTATTTTGTAACATTTTTTAAAAAGTGTGACACTCACTTTTTTTAGTAACACTCACTTGAACATAAATAACTTTTTATACTCCTTAACTTTTTAATTTTTTACCATTTTTTTCTCCAAACTCCCTATTCTCATTATTCAGACTTCCACATAATAAATTTTTCACGATCTTCACCGTTATCAATCTTCACCGTCGCCGATTTCCATGGCGGATCTTCACCGTCGACGATCTTCACTCCAGGGATCTTCACATCTTCCAGAAACACTTTCACGAACCCTAATCCTCTCTATCGCGATTTCATCTCGTTCCGTTTCTTCGTAGCTTCGCACCTCCAGGGGTATCTATCACTGAACCTTCTGTTTCATGTATTGTTTCTGTGTTGATTCTTCTGATTTAAGATTCATCAATTTGTGATTCATCAACTTGCGATTCATCAATTTCTTCTTTCACGTTGAAAAAATGATTGAGTTGAAGTGATTTTTGTATTGTGTTGTTTTTTGGTTTGTTTTGATTTTGCTTTTGCCACGCTTCATTGTACAATGCTTGTTTTCTATTTGATAAAATGCTTCAACCAAAATTGGCGTGTACTCACAGTATGTTATCTTTTGGATATAATGTGTTGATCATAGAGTTGCCATTTTCTCTGTAGCACAAACACTTCTAATCGAAGGCATGTTCAGTGTCGGTGTGCGCCTGTGTGTCGACACTGATGTAAATTCTGATGGCTTCTGTAATTTGTTAACAACTGTTTGGCTGTTCTTATTACCTAGTTTCAATTATATAATTTGTTGTAGTTGAAGGCTTCTATTCCATGTGATAAATATGCAAATATATTTGCAAATAGTTGAAGGCTTCTGTAATTTGTTAGGATGATTATGGCTTCTGACTCGTCTTTTTAGGATGATTATGATTCATTGGTCAACCTTATAGACTCATTTACTGTTAGAGAGTGTTAAAAACTTTGAAAAATTCATTTATATAGGGTCACTCTTACCTGTCAAAAGATACCCAAATTCATTGCTATAGTTAGATAATTATTATCAATTTTTAGCATGCTTTTCAGAAATTGACTAGTAATAGTATTTTTATGTGGTTTATTGATTGAAATATAGGTTTATAAGTCCTCAACCCTGATGAATTGTCAAGCATTTTTTATATGAAAACTGAGATTTTGATACTCTAATGTAGCTCAAGGCATATTTTGTGGGTGTTTTGAAAAGACTATTTCAATGAGTTTATGAAATAATAATAGGAAAAAATGAAGTTGTTTTACTTTGCATAGTATATGTTTGTGAATTTTGTATCCATTAATAGTATTGAACCAGAATGAAATGATAGTCTAGTAATATAAACTAAAACAGCTTTGTAGGTCTTAATGCCCTATGTATTCCTTTGTTTTCCCTTCCTTTAGGCTTCCAACCCAAGTTATTCACCTTTTGGACCCTGTTTGCAGTATTGAGATAGTTGGGTTTGAAAGTATCTTTCTATTTCTGAGTTAGTCATTTCCGGTGTGGTGAAGCCGTTGGTTGAGCTTGTTGCTGAGCAAGGGAATGGGATGATTGAGAAAGTAATGGTGGTGTTGAATAGTTTAGCAGGAATTGAAGAAGGTAAGGAAGCTATTGTTGAAGAAGGTGGAATAGCTGCTCTTGTTGAAGCCATTGAAGATGGGTCTGTGAAAGGAAAGGAATTTGTGGTTTTAACTCTTCTTCAGCTTTGTGCTGAGAGTGTTACAAACAGAGGGTTACTTGTTAGAGAAGATGGAATTCCTCCTCTTGTAGCTCTTTCTCAGAATGGAACTCTTCGAGCTAAGCATAAGGTAGAAACTTAACTCACTACAAGTTTGAAATTTCAATCTCTGTACTTTGCTTCATACTATAGGAATCCAAAGATTTCTTCATATGGATATTTGTTTATTGATATTATGACAACCTATTTGCTTCAGATATCTTGACTTTGAGTATTTGACCCTTTATTCTAAGGTTGAAATGTATTGACTTGTTCTTTTTCTCTTATGGGTATATGTTGAAATATTTTGACTATGTTCTGTTTTTTCTCTTATGTGTGTATATATTACACATTGAAGAGATGTATTTATTAACCTTGGCAAGAAAATGGCTCTTTAGGTTCAACTCGTTAACTCAAATCACATGATTTTAAAGTCATTTTTTTGTCAAAATTTAATCTTTAACCTTTTAAACTATTTTTTTAAAAGAAAAGCAAATATGATAATTAAAGTAAAGAAGAGGAAAGGTAATGGAAAATGGAAAATGAAAAGTCTTTTAAGAAAAAGAGAGTTTGAAGGAGTAATTTTTTTTTTTGGTAAAGGCAGAGTGAATAATATTCATACACGCGGAACTCAAAAGCTCATTGATGTGTTAAGTTAAAAAGATTTAGAAAATTATATATATATATATATAACTTACCTAGTTCATGAGCCAAACGAGTTGAACTATATATAGTTTATGTTCAGCTCATTTATTTAACGAACTTAATTTTTGACTCAAGTTCAACTCATTTGGTTCATGAACCAAGCTCACGAGTCAATTATCAAATCGAATTTCGAGCTATTCACGAGTTGGCTTGGGTCATTGTCAGCCCTATTAACTAGTAATAATTTACAAGAAGCAATTTTGTTTGATATTAAATTACTAATGCAATACTACATACTTGATTTGAGAGTTGTTAATCTCTTGAGTTATTATGCGTTATTGAAAATTATTCATTGTTCCAATTTATTTTTTTGATAAATCATGTAGTAATATTTTCAAGAGTTAAAAGTTTTAAATTTTGTATTTAATTCATATCTTGTCATTTTATTTTCTTGCGAGTATCACTCAGTTGGTAAAAATATAATAGGTAAAGATATAGTTCGAACTGTGATACTCCCATTTATTTATCTTAAAAAATGAAATTATAACCACTAAATTACTTCACAAAAAAAATCGTAATAGAAAATAATTACATTAAAAAACTTGCTAAGATGTGAAAAAATGTTTTGGAGTTTAAGATACACCATAGTACATAACGAAGTTTTAAACACAAGGGAAACAAATAGCATCCATCAAATGGACAAATAAATACATAATGTCCAAAAAGATAAAAATCCTTATTTTTCTACAAACTACAAAGAATACAACAGGAAACAAAAAGGATAAAATATGTGGTAATTAACAATAAGCACCATCTATGCTATAATAATTTATAATTCAATTAGATCACTTAAAAGCAGATATCAAGAGCACAACAACAACATAGAGCAGCACAACATCCTTTCCAAAAACCATCACCCCTGCTAGTTGTTTGGTCTGGAATCCTTTGTTGAGGGTACCCTTCAGAGCCATCCTTTAAAGGGTAACCCATAGGTGGTGGGGCAGTTACATATTGAGCTGAAGAATAGGTTTCACCTGCTGGTGGATATGATACTGCAGCATATAATAGATTATGTCATTAATTTCGGTTGCAAAATTTCATATAGTATTATGTTAACCCTAAATTAAAAATATTTAGACACATTCACATCAAAGAATATTTTTTTAAAAAATAAATGATTAATTCACATTATTTATCATTAATTAATTTTTTTTATATTTAACTTTTTTAAAAATTATGTATGTGTCTAAATAATAAATGTTGAGTTTGTGCCAAAGTAAGAGTTTTTAGTTTGTTAAATAAAAGAAGACTTAAATATTATTTTAGTCCGGTATGTTTGCGAATTTCCTGTATAGGAAATAAATTCCTGAATATACAAAATTTGTTGTTTTATTTCGAAAAGTCAAAATCTGCAAAACTGCAAATTTTTTGTGCAGATTTTTTGAGGACTAAAACCAACAAATTTTATACATTTAAGAACTTATTTGCAAAAAAAATACATAAATTAAAACAAAAAATTTGCAATTATAAAGACCAAAGATATCATTTAAACCATAAAAGAATAAGAAAGAGTACTGACCTGCAGGGGCTTGTTGTTGATTGTTAAAGTGACTCATAATGATTGATGATGTAGTTGCTTGGTAGTAGTATATAATCAAATAGTTGTTGAAGGATGAAAGAGTATGAATGAATTAGTAGATGTTAAGTGATTATTGAAGAAGGAAAAATGTGTATATATAAGTTTCATTTGGAATGACGTGTTGGATAAACGCGTTACAAGAAAGAGTAAGAAAAGTGTAAGACGGCGTTTACATGATTTGAGGTTTAATACGCTATGTGGCTTAAACCCTGACACATAAAAAAATGTGTTTTCTTCCACGCGTATGCTTCCAAACATTCCGGCCTTTCTAGATTATTTATTGTGTCGTCAACTGCTCAATTCATTCATACTAGAAATAGTCGATCTTAGAAAAACCAAAAATGGTCAAAAGTACGTTGGATTTTCATTTTGGGGGGATTGGATTGGTTATATGAAAAAATTTAGGCTTTGTTTGCTAAAAAAAAAATAGATAGTTGATAAATTAGTTTATAGCGAATGAATTTGTACAAATTTATACGAATAATTTATAAGTTAGTTTTTACTCCATTTGTTCTAAATAAAGGTATGGAAAAAACACAAAAAAGGGGAGTTGAATTGTGTTTTTAAGAATTAAATTTTTTTCTCAAATAAAACTAAGTTGCAGCGGATTAAACACAAAACAAGTAAAGATCTGTTAGTCTGTATTTTCGACAGGCAGTAATGAGTTGGAGTGAGATGATGAAATCTCATTTAATGTATATTATTGCATTTTAATATTCTCTTGGGAATTGATCTCAGTAATAAATCAAAAGAAGATCAAGGCATTTGACATTAAAATACTTTAATGTTTGAAGTTGTTCGTCGAAGCCTAGGGAGCTGTCGAATTCGACAGAGAATTTGTTTACATACAAACATGTTCGAATTCGACGGAGGCATGTCTATCGAAATTTTTATATATATATATATATATATATATATATATATATATATATATATATATATATATATATATATATGTATTTGTTTGTTCGTCTAACGTATTGTGCAGTACGGAGAAAGCATATTCTGGACTTAGCAAAATATTCAAAAGTGGATAACGTTCAAAAGCCTCACCAGGTGTCAAAGGAATTCAACTTGTCAGAGACACGTGGAGTCTAGTTAGACGTTTTGTAGGTTTTAGCAGTTATTCTGTGTATCTATAAATATTAGTTTCTGATAGGAGAAACGGGTTCACAATTCACATGCAAATTCCTAAAAATATTCAGAGTACCCGTGTCAAAGAGCGAAATGAATGCAAACAGGAACATGTACGAATCTGTGTACCATCCTTTGTAAACATTTTTACAATTGTCAATGCAATTTACATTTTCAAGTATTGATTACTTGCTTTCCGTTTAAGCTTTCTGCATTTTAAGCCTTCTGCAATTTATTTCATTGCATGTTTTTACTTTTTCAAAGTTCTTCTTTAAACTTTATTTGCAATTCATTTACAAGTTTTCTGCAAATTTAACTTTGAAACAATTTACTTTAAACCAATCATTTGACTGTGTCGAATGCTTTTACCGTTTTATCAAATTATCCGATTTAACCCAGAAAATATGAACATGTTTTCGTCAATCTTCTGCACAATCCATATGTCCCAGGATTTACTAGTTGATCATTCTTGTAATAATTAAACTAGCGGTTGTTTACTAAAAATCGGGGTAAACAAATTGGCACGCCCAGTGGGACCATTGGATTGTGTATTTTATTTAGTGTGTTTTTGAAAAATTTTCTTACAAAAATTTGTTGTTTGGTGTTGTACTTTTGATTGTGTGTATATTTTTATATGCATTTGAGGAGTGATAAGTCTCTTCCAGATTTTTCTAGTATACCAACTCGTCCTCGTTCCAGAATGGTGAGACCACCAAACAATCCTAACAATAACAATAATAATAATAATAATGGGGCAGAAACAAATCCTGTTCCAAATGTGACAGGGCAACCTAATCAACCAGTATCTGGCAATCCTAGCGCCAATTCTACTGGTGGGCCAACAAGCCCTGCCTTGAACACAATAACTTCTGAAAGTATCCCAAGCAATAATGTTAATGGCGGGGGTTCGAACCCTGTAATAAGTTCTGGAACCGTTGGTGTGAGCGCCAGTGGATCAACAATGCCTGCCACCACTTCAAGTATGGCAGGAGGGTTTCCTCCTCCAAATCCAAATGGTGCAATGATGACACAAATGAATGTATCATCCATGCCAACGAACGTGTCACACTGTTAGCCCATATTTTTACTAAGTAAAAATATGTTCTAAATGCATAAATAAAATAATTATGCTTAATTATGTAATTATTTTTAATAGTCATTAAATATGTTTGGTTTTCAGAACCAATGAATTTAATGATCAATCATGCATGAACATATAATAAATGTTCTATTATTGAACATTACATTTAAAGGCACATTCTTCTTCTTTCAAGATCCTTTCGATTTGGTCGAAGTGTCAGTAGGGTCGAAGTACCCAGTGGGCAAAAGTAATTTATGGACTTAGCGAAATATTCAAAAGAAAGCATGGTTACTTCGACTTCGATGGAAACAACGGTTAACTCAGAAGATAAGAAAGGATTCAAATTCAAAATACGTGTCTAAGACACGCGTCCTCTCTGTAGTGTTTAAGCGTTATTAGCAGTTAGGAATTAGTGTCTATAAATAGCCTAGTTATGTGATCGAAAAAGGGGTCACAATCATTATATAAAATCCTCAGAAAAACTCTAAGTACCCATGTCAAAGCGAGAAACGAGTATTCGAAGGAAAATGTATGTAATGTGAACCACTCTATTCTGTAATCATTTACATTTGAATGCAATTTACAGTATCTACATCTTTATCTTGTTTAATCCTTATTTCGACTCTTTTCTCCCATTCTGTTTATTCAATTGAATAAATATTCTTTCTTGCATTACAAGTTATTAAAACATAAAAAAAAACACTTTATCAACATAAGAACAATAATGAATATTAGTTACTTTGAAAATATAAACAAAAGCACTATGTCCCGAGATTTACTAGTTGATCTCTCTTGTAATAATCAAACTAGCGTTGTTTACCAAATTTCACAGTAAACAAATTGGCACGCCCAGTGGGACCGTGTGCTTTACGTTTAAATTTCTTCAAAGTTTGTGTAGTTAATTTGTTCTGCATTTTGTGTATTGTTTCCAAAGGTTCGTGTGTAGTGTATGCTTTTGAGGAACGGGAAATTACTCCTTGAAATGGTTAGACCACCACCCAGAAGTAACCCAAGACAAAACATGGAAAATCCAAACGGAAACAATAATAATAACGGTTCGAATGTATCAACCGCTCCGAGCGTTTCTGAGGCCATAATCTCACCTGTAATCAGTGAGATTGTGCCCAACGCTAGTGGAGCGACAGTTTCCGCCCCAATATCTTCTGTGGTAAGTGCCACAATGACAATGCCAACGTCTACAGTGGTACCTTCGACCACTACTGAACCTATCTTGACTCTTTCCCATGCTATGGAGGGAAATTTCTCTCCAAATAGGACAAATGTTAATGGGGGTGGCGCTAGTTCCTCTACTTTCTCATTACCCTTTTCCCAATATGTGGGTCAGGGCACAAGTAGGAACTACCCATATGGCATGCCTACCAGTATGATGCAGGGTTTGCAAACAAGTGCATCATTGTTTACAGAGTCAGCACCAGGCGTATTTGTGCCTAATAATCAGATAGTTTCTGGTTCTGCTACTCGAAACGGCAATCCCTCATTAACCAACAATGCCTTGAATGCTTTAAGGCAACAAATGGATGAGAGTAATCATGACATGGTAAATATGTTAACACAACAAATTGGTACAGTATTTAACCCATTAATTCAAAATACAAACCAAAGTTATCAATTGTTGGCAAATCAAATGGGAAGAATTGCTGATTTCTTTGGGGCTCCTCAAGCCCATAATCAACAAGTTCCCCAAATTCAGAATGTGGTGCCTTTGCAAATTGCACAAGCACCAAATAATGCCATTATGCTTGCCCCAAATAATGTTGTAAACCCCATAAACCAAATCCAACAACCAGTGCCAGTGGCCGAACCACATGTGCAAATTCAGGCACAGCAACAGGCTTTGCCTCAGGTCGAACAAAATCCTGGAATTGTGTTGGTAAATAGGAACCAAAATGCAGATGATGTAGTTAGAAATGTCCAGAATAATAACTTTGCTGGGCAAAATAACATAGCCAATTTGGTCGAAACCATCCTGGCACAAAATGGTTTAAACATAGGCATGCATAGGCCTCATTTTGTTTCTGCCTTATCAGAATATGTGCTTCAAACAGAATTACCAAGGGGCTGGAAAATCCCAAAATTTACCAAATTTGCTGGTGATACTAGTGAATCTACTGTTGAACACATAGCAAGATATTTAACGGAGGCAGGAGACCTAGCAAATAATGAGAATTTGAGAATGAAGTATTTTCCAAATTCTCTAACAAAAAATGCTTTTACATGGTTTACTACTCTCCCTCCACATTCAATTTTTAATTGGAATCAATTAGAGAGAGTCTTCCATGAGCAATTCTACATGGGACAGTCTAAGATAAGTCTCAAAGAATTAGCAAGCGTTAGGCGCAAAACTCCTGAGTCTATTGATGATTATTTAACGGAGGCTAGGTGTTTTACTCAAGTGCCCGAACATGAATTGGTCGAAATGGCTGCTGGTGGCCTAGACTATTCGATCAGAAAGAAGTTAGATACTCAACATCTAAGGGACATGGCCCAATTGGATGATAGGGTTCGACAGGTCGAACGCTTGAGAGCAGAAAAGGCTAAAAATTCAAAGTATCATAAAAAAGAAAAAGTTGCTTATGTAGAAACACATGATAGCGACCAAGAATATGATGTCTCTTATGAAGATGTTGAACAAGGGGAAATAGACCTAGCAGAATTAAAACCTGGTCCCCCTTACACTTGCAAGCTTTTAAAACCTTCAAATGGAAAAAACCCTGTTGAACCAAAAAATGATAAATATGTTTCAAAGACTTATACTTTTGATATAACAAAATGTGATGAAATCTTTGATTTGTTGGTTACTGATGGCCAAATAGTGGTTCCAAAAGGTGTTAAAATACCACCATTAGATATGAGAAAGAAAAGAGGTTATTGTAAGTATCATAATTTTCTGGGACATAGAACCTCACAATGTGTGCTTTTTAGGGACTTGGTTCAAAAGGTTTTGAACGAAGGAAGACTTAAATTTGGTGAAAAACCCAAAGCTGCAAAAGCAGATCCAAAATCTTCACAGAATGCTGATACCCTCTATGCTGAACCACAAGCTATTATGATGGTCGAAGCCATGGAGGTTTCAGAGGTGCAAGTGGAAAAAATCCCTGAAGAGGAATACTTTGAAAAAATGAAAGTAATATATCCTCGTGCTGAAGAGGATTTGATTGACTTTCTGAACAGATGCAAGTTAGAGAACAAAGGAGTAATGCTTTGTGCTCGTTGTAGTGCTGTTTGCGATAAAGAGGCTACTGCAGGCCTCATGAAGTTCCAACCAGTGGCAAATAGGCAGGGGGCAAACCCAAAACCGCCTCGTGACAAAGGAAAGGGCATTCTAACTCGACCAAACAATGTGGTCCAGATAGATCGAAGGCCCACTTTCCTTCCTTCGGGTTCGATTCCTATAGAACGCTGGATGCACCAAGGAACCATAAAGTTCAACAAGGGTGCAATGGAAGTTGGTGGCTCGAGTGGCACCAAACTAAGCTACTCAGAGGATGCTAACAAATATTCTTACAAGAATAATTATAAGGGTAAACATCCAATGACAAGAACTCAATGGCGTAGACTCCAACGCCAAAAGAAATTGGCTGCAACTAATCTCCAAACAGGCCAATATAAAGAAGTGGCAAGAAGGCCAACAAAAGAAAGGATCCTTCCTCCTATAGATGAAAACAAGATGGAAGATGATGATCTGCTGGACTCTGAGCCAGATTTCGACATAATATGTGTGGTTTCCATATTACCATCAGAATATGATGTGCAAACGGAGATAACTGAGCTCGAAACTGATTTCGACCAGTTAGAAATGGCTGATCCTAAGCCAATATGCTATTATGTCATGAACAATGGCTGTATCGAAGAGCAACAGGCTACATTCGAAAGGCCAGACTTAGGCATGAAAAACCATCTTAAACCCCTCTTCATCATAGCAAAAGTTGAAGGAGTTGGAGTTAACAAGGTGCTGATAGATGGAGGAGCTGCTGTTAATCTAATGCCTCTATCTATGTTACCCAAGATTGGCAAATATGACTGTGATTTGTCAGCCCATAACATTGTTTTGTCAAATTATGAAGGCAAAACAGGACATTCAAGGGGGGCAATTCAAGTGGATGTTGCTGTGGGCAGCATAGTTCGACCAACTCTATTCCTAGTGGTTGAATCCAAGGCAAACTTCAACTTACTATTGGGGCGAGAGTGGATTCATGGAGTAGGAGCTGTTCCTTCGACCCTACACCAGAAGTTGATGCTTTGGAGGGAAGATGGCTGCGTGGAAAATATAGAAGCTGATCAGAGTTTCTATATGTCAGAGGTAGGCACCATAAATCAACAAACCATTGACAAAAATTTGGCGAACATCGCGCCATGTTATGATAGAGAGAATGCTTTCACACCTTCTGATAATGTGATACATTCTGTCAAACTCCACCCAACCCAGGGCTTCATATGGGAAAGAGAGGAAATATATGCTGTGTCCTCAGAAGATGGAGTTATACCACCATCTGGGTGGAATGTTTACGAAGATTATGATGACTGAGTCCAGCGCATGGGCCAGGATTATGGCTTATATGGCCGAAACTAAGTTAAATACGGCTTTGGAAGCTGATGTTCATCAAAATATGGCTACAGAAGCCAAGGTCGAAAGCGATGGCATTTCTATGCCACAAGCACAAAGGCTCGACTGCATCTATGATGAAGAACCTTTAGGGTTCGAAAGAGATCCACTTAATGAAACTCCTAAGATGCAGGCTCAAGACCCTTTGGAGGAAATTGACATTGGAGATGGCTCAGTAAAAAGGCCAACTTACATTAGTGCCAATATTAGTCCTGATTTAAAAAGAAAATTGGTACTACTTCTCAAGGAATTTAGTGATTGTTTTGCTTGGGATTATAATGAAATGCCTGGACTCAGTAGAGAAATGGTCGAGCTCAAGCTACCAATCAAGGCAGGTAAAAAACCAGTGAAACAATTGCCAAGAAGGTTTGCACCAGATATCATGTCCAAAATCAAAGATGAGTATGCCATGCCTGTGGCAGAAATGTTAGTAGACTCAGCAGCAGGCTTCGAGTTTTTGAGCATGTTAGATGGTTACTCTGGTTATAACCAAATATTCATTGCTGAGGAAGATGTATCTAAAACAACATTTAGATGCCCTGGTGCTTTAGGCACTTATGAGTGGGTTGTTATGCCTTTTGGCTTAAAAAATGCTGGTGCCACTTATCAAAGGGCAATTAATTCCATGTTTCATGATTTTATAGATACATTCATGCAAGTTTACATTGATGATATCATCATTAAATCCTCTTATGAAGATAGCCATTTGTTATATCTTAGGCAATCTTTTGAAAGGATGAGGAAACATGGATTAAAAATGAATCCATTAAAATGTGCTTTCTGTGTGCATGCAGGAGATTTCCTTGGTTTTGTGGTGCATAAAAAAGGCATTGAAATAAACCAAAACAAGACAAAAGCTATCTTAGAGACCAAGCCTCCTTCGACCAAAAAACAACTTCAATCTCTGCTGGGAAAAATCAACTTCTTGAGAAGATTCATTTCGAACCTAAGTGGAAAGGCTCAAGCTTTCTCACCACTACTTCGACTCAAGAAAGATGATCCATTCAAATGGAACGAAGAGCATCAAAAGGCTTTTGATGACATCAAAGAATACTTAATAAAGCCTCCAGTTCTAATGCCTCCTAGTAGGAATAACGCTATGAAGTTGTATATTGCTACGTCTGATAGGACGATAGGAAGCATGTTAGCTCAAGAGGATGAAAATGGCATAGAAAATGCAGTTTATTACCTTAGTAGAGTTTTAAATGATGCAGAAACTAGGTATACTGCCATAGAAAAACTTTGTCTTTGTTTGTATTTCTCTTGTATAAAACTTAAGCATTATATAAAGCCTGTTGATGTTTATGTCTATTCCCACTTTGATGTTATTAAACATATGCTAACTAAACCTATATTACATAGTAGAATTGGAAAGTGGGCATTAGCATTAACTGAATATTCACTGACTTATAAACCCTTAAAGGCTGTCAAGGGCCAAATTGTGGCTGATTTTATAGTAGATCATTCTTTGGTCGAAATGCCACAGGATTATGTGGATATTCAACCATGGATTCTTTATTTTGATGGGTCCAAACATAAATATGGAACAAGAATTGGAATATTGATTATATCTCCTACTCAAGTTCCAACTAAGTTCAAGTACAAAATAAATGGACTTTGCTCTAATAACGAAGCCGAGTATGAAGCTTTAATTACAGGATTAGAAATTTTAAAAGACTTGGGGGCAAAGAACATTAGAATAAGAGGTGATTCTGAATTAGTATTGAAACAATTAACACAAGAATATAAATGTGTGAAAGAGGACTTAACAAAATACTTTTCTATAGCTAGTTCTCTGTTAGATTGTTTCGATCATGTAGACATTGAACATGTACCTCGATTAGAAAATCAAGAAGCAAATGACTTAGCTCAAATTGCTTCAGGATATAAAATGTCAAAAGAAAAGTTGACACAATTAATCGAAATAAAAGAAAAAATGGTTTTACAAGAACCAATATCTGCACAATTGTCAATGCCAAAACTTGTGGGGGCAAATACTATACCACAAATAAATGGTGAAATGGGAAATCCCCTAGAAAATTTTCAAATTTTTGCCATTGACAACTTGTCAGATAATGATTGGAGAAAGCCTATAGTAGATTACCTTAAGAATCCAACAGAAAATATGGATCGAAAGGTAAAATATAGGGCTTTAAGTTATATAATTTTTGAGAATGATCTTTTCAAGAAGACTTCTGAAGGAATCTTGTTAAAATGCCTTAATGAAGCAGAAGCATATATAGCAATCTCTGATGTTCATAGTGGTACTTGTGGTTCTCATCAAGCAGGACATAAGATGAAATGGCTCTTGTTTCGACAAGGTTTGTATTGGCCCTCTATGTTGAAAGATTGTATAGAATTTGCTAAGGGTTGTCAAGAATGCCAAAGGCATTCAGGCATCCAGCATGTGCCTGCAAGTGAACTGCACTCGATAGTAAAACCATGGCCCTTTAGGGGTTGGGCTCTAGACCTTATTGGTGAAATTAAGCCCGCTTCATCTAAAAATCAACGTTATATCTTAGTTGGAATAGATTATTTCACAAAATGGATAGAGGCAATCCCTTTACCAAATGTTGATCAAGAGGCAGTAATTAATTTCATACAAAATTACATAATCTATAGGTTTGGAATTCCTGAAACAATCACTACTGATCAATGTTCAGTTTTTACTGGACGAAAGATGCAGGAATTTGCCCAAGAAAGTGGCTTTAGACTGCTAACTTCAACACCATATTATGCACAAGCAAATGGTCAGGTCGAAGCAGCTAATAAAATTATTATTAATTTGATAAAGAAACATATAGCCCAAAAGCCAAGAAATTGGCATAAAACCTTAGACCAAGTGTTATGGGCTTGCAGAAATTCTCCTAAAGAGTCAACTAACACTACTCCATTTCGACTAACTTATGGTCATGATGCAGTATTACCAGTCAAAATACATTTGCAATCAGCAAGGGTACAAAGACAAATGGAAATACCCCTAGACCATTATTACCAAATGATGTCAGATGAGTTAGTTGATTTAGATGAAGAAAGGCTTTGTGCTCTGGAAGTTTTAACAAAACAAAAAGAAAGAGTTGCTAAATCATATAACAAAAAGGTTAAGTCAAAGTCTTTTAACATAGGGGAATTAGTTTGGAAAGTTATTTTGCCTATGGATAAGAAAGATAGAATCTTAGGCAAATGGTCTCCAAATTGGGAAGGACCATTTAAAATTGTTCAAGTTTATTCTAATGGCGCATATGAAATTGAGGAGTTAACTCCTGAAAAACGTACTTTGGGCATTAATGGAAAGTATTTGAAAAAATATAAACCTACTTTGCTCGAAGTAAAAATAAGCGCAGAATAATACTTAAACATATGAGACAAAATGGTAATTGTAAATTGCCATAAAACATGGACTTTGTTCAAAGGTTACAAGATCCAACAAATTGCAAAAAAGGACAACAAATAAGAAAATAAGGGAACTATAAGCCCTTGGTACAATCAGCATAAATTCTCTTGAGAGTAGCTAGCTCTTTCTCAACCACAAGGTTCGAACTCTCCAAGGATTTGATCTCTTCACCAACAACCTCTGCTGAGCCAAAAGCCTGAAGCCCTTCTCTGCCATGTGCATCAATTTGCTCTTGGGTTGAAGCTTTGGCCTCTTTCTCAATTCGACCTCTCTTGGTTTCCTCCTCAATGATCTTGCGCCTGTAACTGACAATTTGCTCCTCTAAGAGTTTGATTTGATCTTTGTAATGGGCAATATTGTCATCACATTCTTTCAGCTCTGCATTTCCCTTGATCAGTTGAGAAGACAAATGCTCCACTTCAGCTTGAGCCTTCTGAGCCTTCTCAAAGAACATGGCTTGAGCCTGTTGTTGGGTAGCAAGTCTTGTATTATTGTCAAGCCTCTTCTGTACTGCCTTCGCATATTGATCCACAATCGAACTAAGTTGGATAACTTTGCCAAGGGTTTCCTCATCAGTCCTGGGGTTATGCAATTTCTTCAAGAAAGCCAAGTGGCTATAAGCACATGCTGGGTTTTCTTCGATCTGCTTTAATACATCCCTGTGGACAAAGGTGGTGGTGAGCCTCAGCAGCAGAGAGTCCTGACGCACCATTGAGTCGATTTCAGAATTTGAGGGCGCAGAGTCAGTAGTTGTGTGCTCACTCGAAGTGGCGCTTTGATGTTGTCTCTTGGAGAGCAGAAGTTTAAGGGTGCCAGCAGGATCAGACTTCTGCATATTGGTGAATTCCTCTCCCTGCACTCCAAGACTTGCAGAAAGCCTGGAGGTCGAAGAGACGGAAATAATCCCAGAACCACCAACTTCAGCTTCAGGCATGCTGTCAGAATCCTGGGTCGAGCTAGCTCGGCCTGAGTGTGTGGAAATGCTGGGCATTGAATACTTGACGCTTGAGGTGTTGGGCTGAACTTGGGTAACATCCTTTTCTACATTGGTTCCTGAGCCCCCTCCTACTTGTCCTTCTTCGAGTGACCCTGGCTCGACCTTATCATTCAAGGAATCCTGATTGTCATCATTTCCCTTGTTCTCTGTTGGCACCTCCTCAAGGATTGGTTGTTTATCTTCTTTAACAGGACTTTCCTTCGACTGATCCTGCAAACACAAAAGAAAAATTAGTAAAGATCAAATGTAACTATGAAAATCTAAGGTTGGATCTCCACCGCTTTCACTTGAGGTGCGGATTTTTAATGCCCTATGCACTTTAGGCTTCTTGATTGCTGACTTGACCTTCATAGCAATTTCTGCCTTTTTCTCTTCGTGCTTTTTCTTCTTTTTCTTCTCACCCCCTTGATCCTTTGTTGGGGTATGTTGAGTTTTGGGTTCTTCAACCTTCTTTTTCTTCCTGGCTTTAGCAACCTCATCTCCTTCGACCTCTTGTGCAGAGGGTCCCCCTTTGCTAGGTTGTGAGGTCGAGGTTAAAGGCTGTTTCCTCTTCCTAACAAAAGGAATTTCTTGCTCTTCTTCATCCTGAAAGATTAAAAGCAAATAATGTCAGAATTTGTCCAAAAATGTATTATTTTGACAAAAGTTAAAATACTTGGTGTAAAAAGTTTGATCCTTACCTCTGCTTCTAACACAATAGTGTCTTTGGTTTTCTTTGAGCTAGCAAATACCGTCTCAGTGCTGCTCTTACCTTTACCACTCTGAAAACACAAATGACCAAAGTTTAAAAATATATATTCAAAGGGAAAGGAGAAAACAAAATTTTAAGGCTAAGTTACCTTTGCTTTAGAGGTTTCGACCTCTGTTTTAATTTTCACCCCAGTGGGTTTCTTTACTTCAGTCGAAGCCTTTGATGACCCATCATCTTTCTTTATGCCTTTGCCTGAAATAAATCGTGTTAGTAAATATAAAAGATTTGAAATGATAAATCATGTGAGAATAGATAAAACATAAGAGATCAAGTTTTTACCTCGACCTGAGACACTGGTCTTCTTTCCAAGAGGTGGCACTATGAAGCCACTCTCCACCATCCCTAACAATTGCTCTGCATTGCCGATCGAATGCTTGGTGTAATGGCCACTCCACCGTTTGCTGAAGCCATCAGTACAGTAGAAGGAAGGCTTGTACTCGAAGGGTTTGAAGTTAAACTCATAGGTCTCCAGCATCCTCATGTATTTCCTGAAGGTTTTCTCAGTTACACCAGTGCCTAACACCATTTTGTCGAGGCTTTCAAAGAGGCTCTTGGGCCGGATTTGAGACATACCAAACTGTCTAGCCACACAATTGGGCAGGTATCCAACTAGCCCATATTGGTTCGCGTTCGACCCAATTCTACAAGAGAGCACAGTCTGCTCTAAATAAGCCCTCCAAACCTCATTAACTTCGTCTTCATTATCTGGGTTGAACGCAGGGAAATCTTCAACAAACCATGCTGCCCCATATTTGCGCTCAACAAAAGGAGCATGGCGTGGAAGAAACTTGTCGAAATTTAAAAACATCTTCATATGCTTCATGAAGAGTCTCCTTGTATCTTGATCCAGGGATCTAGGGGCCAACCTAACCAATCTCTGCCCTTCGATCTCCCTGTCATCTACTTCTTGTTGATAGTCAGAAGGCACTATCAATCCCAGTTCCGTCTCGAAAGTGGCGTTTAGCCAAAGCTGTAACAGCCACATGGGTCCAGCTATGGAAACCTTCGATCCATCCTTCAAGGCCTTGATAGAGTCACTGGAATTTCCCATGGCTTCATACAAGCATGCCAACAACAAACGCCCTAAGCTGAAGAGCCTCCCTTCGTTGATCTGTTGTGCTATAGGGATGTACATGCGCGCTACTTGAAGAGACTTCGAGCAGAATACAAAGTGGGATAGCCACAATGTTAAAAAGGCCACATGCTCCTCATGTGACACTTCCTCTCCCGCTTTTCCCATGTTCTCTGCTATATACTTAGAAAACGTGGCTTCCTTAAAATTGACTTCGATCTTATCGCCAGTCTTGGTTGGGTCGAAATGATCACCAATAGGCCTAAGGCCTGTGATAGCAGCTATATCTAAAAGGGTGGGAGTCAACATGCCACACTTAAACTGAAAGGTGTTTGTGGACTTTTCATAAAAATGAAGGGCTGCTACAAGGAGTTCTGGTTTGTACTTAGGACCAGTTCGACTAAACTGGATAAGTTCATAAATCCCATAACTTTTCCAGGAATCCTTAAAGTCTTTTTCGACCCTATCTAACCAAGGAATATAGTCCTTATGCGCAGTATAGGGAGCAGCTCTAAAAATCTAAAGGGCATTATTCAAATACCCGAAATTATAGGGACTAGAGTCGAAGATCCTAGGGCCACAAGTGACATGCAAAGGGAAAAGATCATTTACCTCATTTGCTAGAACTTCAGATCGTGTTGGATAAGGTCCACAGAAGGCATGATCTTCCTTCTTTATGGAGAATGGAATCATGAGTTGGGTATTCCTGATCTTCCTTTCCGCCTCAGTTCCAGAAGGCTCTGGAACCACTTCCTCTCCATCTTCAAGGATGCGAAGACCCTTCCATTTACCAGCAGTTGGTATTTCGAAATTTAGGTTGGAAGCCATTGATGAACAGGATACCAAAGGTTGAAGAACGAAAAGGGTTTTTGAGGAGATTTGTAGAAACTGAGTTGTTTTAGTTGAAACAAGGATGAATCGATGCGGAATTTAAAGTTAAATTACTTGTACGGTTTAGAATTACAAATGCGTTGAGAATCAAAGCTTGATTTACAGAAAGGAAGAAGATGAACAGTGTTGTTCGTAGAAAGCTCTGAACTTGAGAAGTTGGTAAAAAGTGTTCCCTTGTTCTTTTGTTTCTATTTATAGGGAAACGTGTTTGTCTCCAGAAAATAAATCAAAAAGAAATTCAAATAATTTCTCTTCAACTTCTACGTGTGCCACGTCTCCCACTATGCTAAAAACCAGGAGCAATGATGGATTGTGGGTATCAAGGTGACAGTTATTTCTAAACATGACATAAGCGCCGTCATTGGTAACAGTGTCAAGCACGTGGTTATAAAATGCCTTTTCCTTTCTCGTTCGAACACTCAATCGAAACAGGCATTTGGGGGCAATTTGTTAGCCCATATTTTTACTAAGTAAAAATATGTTCTAAATGCATAAATAAAATAATTATGCTTAATTATGTAATTATTTTTAATAGTCATTAAATATGTTTGGTTTTCAGAACCAATGAATTTAATGATCAATCATGCATGAACATATAATAAATGTTCTATTATTGAACATTACATTTAAAGACACATTCTTCTTCTTTCAAGATCCTTTCGATTTGGTCGAAGTGTCAGTAGGGTCGAAGTACCCAGTGGGCAAAAGTAATTTATGGACTTAGCGAAATATTCAAAAGAAAGCATGGTTACTTCGACTTCGATGGAAACAACGGTTAACTCAGAAGATAAGAAAGGATTCAAATTCAAAATACGTGTCT
Source organism: Trifolium repens (assembly GCA_030408175.1). Lineage (NCBI taxonomy): Eukaryota > Viridiplantae > Streptophyta > Magnoliopsida > Fabales > Fabaceae > Trifolium > Trifolium repens. Next base: position 41,231,059 of record CP125846.1, read on the forward strand.
AAGACACGCGTCCTCTCTGTAGTGTTTAGGCATTATTAGCAGTTAGGAATTAGTGTCTATAAATAGCCTAGTTATGTGATCGAAAAAGGGGTCACAATCATTATATAAAATCCTCAGAAAAACTCTAAGTACCCATGTCAAAGCGAGAAACGAGTATTCGAAGGAAAATGTATGTAATGTGAACCACTTTATTCTGTAATCATTTACATTTGAATGCAATTTACAGTATCTACATCTTTATCTTGTTTAATCCTTATTTCGACTCTTTTCTCCCATTCTGTTTATTCAATTGAATAAATATTCTTTCTTGCATTACAAGTTATTAAAACATAAAAAAAAACAACACTTTATCAACATAAGAACAATAATGAATATTAGTTACTTTGAAAATATAAACAAAAGCACTATGTCCCGAGATTTACTAGTTGATCTCTCTTGTAATAATCAAACTAGCGTTTGTTTACCAAAAATCAGTGTAAACACACACACACATGGATACACAGACGGTAGTCAAGTTGGAGGAACACCGTCAAGACCTCCATGGTTGCCTAGAAACCCACAATATGGAATGCCAACAACAACGATGGCAAGCCTGTATAATTGGCCTTCGATAGAAAATTCTCCCTCATCTTCTGCGATGGGAAATAGGGGAAATTCTTTGAATTTGACAAATAATTCCATGAATGCACTTAGGCAACAAATGGATGAAAGCAACCATGATATGGTGAACGCATTGACCCAACAGATTGGCACAGTCTTTAATCCTGTGTTACAGACAGCCAATGATAATTACTTATTATTAGCCAATCAAATGGGGAGGATGGCAGACTTTTTTGGTGCCCCTGATGCTCCAAACAACCAAAGGGTGCCTCGTGCAAACCCAGAGACTCAACCAGAAGTCCAAGTCCAACCAGTGCGCATTGAAAGAGAACAGCCAGAACAGGGAGTGGTTTTGGTTAATAGAAACCAGGATGCTGATAATGTTCTTAGGAATGTTCGACAAGATAATATTGCAGGGCATAATAACTTGGCCAATTTAGTAGAAAATATTTTGGCCCAAAATGGTTTGAATATAGGTTTGCATAGGCCAAATTTTGTGTCAGCTTTGTCTAAATATGTATTGCAGGCAGAATTGCCAAGGGGATGGAAAATTCCCAAATTCACAAAATTTGATGGTGATACTAATGAGTCTACTGTCGAACACATTGCCAGATATTTGGCGGAGGCAGGGAATTTGGCAAATAATGAAGATTTAAGAATGAAATTTTTTCCCAATTCCCTTACAAAAAATGCTTTTACGTGGTTTACCACGCTCCCACCTCATTCAATTCATAATTGGACTCAATTAGAAAGGCTATTTCATGAACAATTTTACATGGGACAATCTAGGATTAGCCTCAAAGAATTAGCCAGTATGAAGCGCAAAACCTCAGAAGCCATTGATGACTATCTGAACAGGTTTCGCCTCCTTAAGGCAAGGTGCTTTACCCAAGTACCTGAGCATAAATTGGTTGAAATGGCTGCTGGTGGCCTTGACTATTCCATTAGAAAAAAGTTAGATACTCAACACTTAAGAGATATGGCCCAATTAGCAGATCGTGTTCGACAGGTCGAACGCCTCAGGGCTGAAAAAGTCAGAAATTCTAAATTTCACAAAAAAGAAAAAGTGGCATATATAGAAACTTATGAAAGTGAAAATGAGTTCGACGATGGTCAGGATTACATGGAAAATAATGAAGTTAACATAGCTGAATTAAAACCAGGCCCTCCTTATACTTGTAAAATGTTAAAACCATCAAATGGGAATAATCCTGTCGAACCAAAGAATGATAGATTTGTTTCTAAGACATACACTTTTGACATTACTAAATGTGATGAAATTTTTGACTTACTGGTCGCTGATGGCCAAATAATTGTACCAAAGGGTTTAAAACTTCCACCTTTGGAACAACGTAAGAAAAGAGGTTTTTGTAAATACCATAATTTCTTGGGTCATAAAACCTCACAATGTGTTCTTTTCAGGGATCTGGTCCAGAAAGCCCTACAGGAGGGGAGACTCAAATTTGGCGAAAAGCCAAAATCCAAACAACAGGTGGATGAGGATCCATTGCAGATTGCTGATGCTGCATACACAGAGCCATTCGAGTGCCTGATGTTGGAGGCATTGAACCTCACTGAAGGGGGGCAATTAGTTTCCATTCCCGAGGAAGAATACGAAAACAAAGTGGAAGAGGTGTATCCACAGGCAGGGGAGACTTTATTGGATTTCCTTCAACGCTGTAAGGAAAATGATGGCGAAGCTACGTTATGTCCTCATTGTAGTGCCATGTTCGACAAAAAGGCTGCTGTAGGCCTTAACAAGTTTTTGCCTCATAGTCAAGGTAGAAACAATTGGCCAAATCAAAAGCCAACTTATTCTAATGTTCTGAATAGCCAACAGGCGCCTGTACATCAGAGGTTGGGACCACAAAAGTCATTTGTCCCCTCAAGCAGGACACCTGTCAATCAATGGGTTCATGGAAGAAACATGGACTATGGTCAAAGGAATATTGAGAAAGGAAACTCCAGTAACTTCAATCCCAAAAAAGATCATGAATCAAGGAAGTACGATTACAGGAATAATTACAAAGGGAAAAATCCCATGACAAGATCTCAATGGCGCAGATATCAACGCCAGAAGAAGGTGGCTGCTCAAAAATCCCAAATTACTGTTGACGGTAATGGAAAGAGGCCAATGAAAGAAAAGTTAGTTGACCCAAAGGTGGAGTCTTCAGTTGCTGATAATGTCGAAGACGAACACATGGAAGCAGATGATTTTCTGGATTCTGAACCTGATATCGACATAATAGTGAATGTTGTGTCAATTCTGCCAAGAGAGTTCGACGTCTGTTCTGAAATAACAGATGACGAAGAAGAATCTGGGATGCAAATGGCTCTTCACAGGCCAGTCTGTTACTATGTAATGAGTAATGGTGCTTTGGAAGACCAAATGGCTACATTTGAGAGACCAGACGAAGGCATGAAAAGTCACTTGAAGCCTCTCTTCATACAGGCTAAAGTGAATAATGTAGGGATCAACAAAGTACTAATTGATGGTGGTGCTGCTGTTAACCTCATGCCAGAATTTTTGCTGAGAAAGATTGGCAAATCTTTGGTGGATCTTCATCCTCACAACATAGTGCTCTCAAACTATGAGGGTGAAACTGGTTTTTCTTTAGGAGCAATCCAGTTGGATGTGGTTGTTGGAAGTACTGTAAGGCCAACCTTGTTCTTGGTTGTGGCATCTAAGGCAAATTACAATCTGCTCCTAGGACGAGAGAGGATTCATGGAGTGGGGGCAGTCCCATCTACCCTGCACCAGCGCCTTATTATCTGGCGAGATGATGGTATAGTGGAAAATGTTGAAGCAGATCAAAGTTATTTTAAAACTGAAGTCCATCATCTAACAAAGCACTCATTCGACAAGAAACTGACAACAATCTCACCATGTACTGAGAGAGACTTTGCACATCGTTCAGCAGAAAATGTTCACCATGCAATCAAACTGGACCCCACACATGATTTCTTGTGGGAGAGAGAGGATGGAAACAGTGAGGATGGCGAGTATGAAGGCCACAACTGCCCAACTGGGTGGGATATCAAAGATAACTACTATGTCTGAGTCCCAAACTTGGGCAAAGATTACGGCCTACATGGCTGAAAATAGAATCAAGATGGCTTTGGAAGCTAATTCGTTGTCAGAAAATATGGCTGATGCAGCCAATGACATAAAAGTTGGCAAACACAAGCCAGAATTGCAAAAGCTGGATTGCATTTATGATGACGAACCCCTAGGATTTGAAAAAGATCCAATCAGTCAAAGTCACAAGATGCAAGCACAGGATCCTTTGCAAGAAATTGACTTTGGAGATGGTCTGACAAAAAGACCAACGTATATTAGTGCAAACATTCCTCCAGATCTGAAGGCAAAAGTGGTGCAACTTCTGTTGGAATTCAAAGATTGTTTTGCTTGGGATTACAATGAAATGCCAGGTTTGAGCAGAAAATTGGTGGAGCATGAACTACCAGTTCGACCAGATAAAAAGCCGGTAAAACAATTACCTAGAAGGTTCGCACCAGAAATAATGTCAAAGATCAAAGAAGAAATTGAAAGGCTGCTGAGGAGCAAATTCATCAGAACTGCCAGGTATGTCGAATGGTTAGCAAATATAGTGCCTGTGATTAAGAAAAATGGTTCTCTTAGAGTATGTATAGACTTTAGAGACTTAAATAATGCTACACCAAAAGATGAATACCCTATGCCTGTGGCAGAAATGTTAATTGATTCAGCGGCTGGGTTTGAATATTTAAGTATGTTAGATGGTTATTCTGGCTATAACCAAATTTTCATTGCTGAAAATGATGTATCCAAAACTGCCTTTAGATGCCCAGGAGCATTAGGCACATATGAATGGGTAGTGATGCCTTTTGGCCTGAAAAATGCTGGGGCTACGTATCAAAGAGCAATGAATTTAATTTTTCATGAATACATAGACAATTTCATGCAAGTGTATATTGACGACATAGTTGTCAAATCCTCGTCAGATAATGATCATTTAGATCATTTGAAAAAATCCTTTGAAAAGATGAGGAAATATGGATTAAAAATGAATCCATTAAAGTGTGCTTTTTGTGTTAATGCAGGAGATTTCCTTGGGTTTGTTGTGCACAAAAAGGGTATTGAAATAAATCAAAACAAAACAAAGGTTATCATGGAGACAAAATCTCCAACTACAAAAAAGCAACTTCAGTCCTTACTTGGGAAGATCAATTTTTTGAGAAGGTTTATCTCAAATTTAAGTGGCAAAGCTCAACCGTTTTCGCCATTACTTCGTCTCAAGAAAGAAAGTACTTTCACTTGGGGGCAAGATCAACAACAAGCTTTTGACGAAATCAAGAGTTATTTGTCAAAGCCACCAATGTTAATGCCTCTAATAAGGAACAAGTTCATGAAGTTGTATATATCAGCATCAGATTCGACACTGGGTAGTATGCTTGCCCAGGAAGATGAAAATGGTGAAGAAAGAGCCATCTATTACTTAAGTAGAGTATTAAATGATGCTGAGACTAGATATAGTAGTATTGAAAAATTATGCTTATGTTTGTATTTTTCTTGTATGAAACTTAAGCATTATATAAAGTCTGTTGATGTTTTTGTTTATTCTCATTGTGATATCATTAAGCATATGTTATCTAAACCAATCTTGCATAGTCGAATTGGAAAATGGGCCTTAGCCTTAACAGAGTATTCATTAACTTATAAACCTTTAAAGGCAGTTAAAGGCCAAATTGTGGCTGATTTTATAGCAGATCATTCTGCATTAGAAACTCCACAAAATTATGTAGAATCAGAACCCTGGAAATTGTATTTTGATGGTTCTAAACATAAACATGGAGTTGGAATTGGGATTCTAATCATTTCTCCCTCCAAAATTCCCACTAAGTTCAAATATAAAATTAATGGGTTCTGCTCAAATAATGAAGCAGAATATGAGGCTTTGATAACAGGCTTTGAAATTTTATTGGACTTGGGGGCAAAAAATATTTTGATCAGAGGTGATTCAGAATTGGTTTTGAAACAGTTAACAAAAGAATACAAGTGCATAAAAGAGCACTTGATGAAATATTTTGTCATAGCAATTTCTTTGTTAAAACGTTTCGACCAAGTTACCATTGAACATGTGCCTCGTATAGAAAATCAAGAAGCCAATGATTTGGCTCAAATAGCTTCTGGTTATAAAATTTCCAATGAAAAACTAGAGGCGTTGATTGGAATTAAAGATAAACTCATTATAGATCAACCTCCTTCTATGGAATTGTCAATGCCAAAACTTGTGGGGGCAGATGTACCACAAGACAATGGTCAAGATACCATTTATGATAGTGACGAAAATTCAGAAATTTTTGCCATTGACAATTTATCTGATAATGATTGGAGAAAACAACTTGTCGAGTATTTGCGAGATCCAAATGGAACGACCAATAGAAAGATAAAGTATAGAGCCTTGAGTTATGTCATCATTGGGAATGAACTAATGAAGAAAACACCTGAAGGAGTTTTGCTAAAATGTTTAAGTGAACTGAAGCCTATTTGGCTATATCTGACGTGCACAGTGGCGCATGTGGATCTCATCAGGCAGGCCACAAAATGAAATGGTTATTATTTCGACAAGGTGTATATTGGCCAACAATTTTAAAGGACTGTATAGAGTTTGCCAAAGGTTGTCAAGAATGCCAAAGACATTCAGGTATACAACACGTACCTGCAAGCGAACTCCATTCAATAGTAAAACCTTGGCCTTTTAGAGGATGGGCTTTAGATTTAATTGGTGAAATTAAACCAAGTTCGTCTAAAAACCAACGTTATATTTTAGTTGGTATAGATTATTTTACCAAATGGATAGAAGCAATTCCACTACCAAATGTTGACCAAGAAGCAGTGATTAGTTTTATACAAAGTCACATTATTTATAGATTTGGTATACCTGAATCTATTACTACAGATCAAGGTTCAGTTTTTACTGGACGAAAGATGGTTGAATTTGCCCAACAAACTGGCTTTAAACTTTTAACTTCTACACCATATTATGCCCAAGCAAATGGTCAAGTAGAAGCTGCTAATAAGATCATCATTGGTCTGATTAAAAAGCATATTGCCCAGAAGCCTAGGAATTGGAACAAGACTTTAGATCAAGTCTTATGGGCATGCAGAAATTCTCCAAAAGAATCAACTAATACCACACCCTTTCGACTAACATATGGGCATGATGCAGTCTTGCCAGTCGAAATACACATGCAATCAGTTAGAATTCAAAGGCAGGTGGAAATCCCAAGGGACCATTATTGGGATATGATGTTAGATGAATTAGTTGATTTAGATGAGGAGAGAGTAAAAGCTTTAGAGATGTTAACTCGACAGAAAGAAAGAGTTGCTAAAGCTTATAATAAAAAGGTTAAGTCTAAAACCTTTAATGTTGGAAATTTGGTTTGGAAAGTTATTTTGCCAATGGATAAAAAAGACAGAGTCTTAGGCAAATGGTCTCCAAATTGGGAAGGCCCTTTTAAAGTTGTTCAAGTTTTTTCAAATGGTGCTTACGAAATTGAAGAATTAACAGAAGAACAACGTTCGTTGATTATAAATGGTAAATACTTGAAAAAGTATAAACCAGCGTTGCAAGAAATAAAAATTAACGAAGAATAAAGCTTAAGACATAGTAAATAATGGTGATCATAAAGTGGTTCGCCACAAAATGGGCATTGTCAAAAGTATAAACCAAAAACCTTAACAAATTGTTCAGAGAGTTGAAATAAAACTAAGAGCAATCATAAGTAAAACTATTACAAAACTAAAATTGTTTCTTTAAGTCTTCATATAGGCTTTGGAAAGAGGAAATTTCTTTGTCGAGAACCTTGTTCGACTCCACCAGATCTTGAATCTCTTCATCCACAGCTGCTGAAGCACTAAAGAACTTAATGCCTTCGTTAGCCTCTTTGTCAATCTTGGCTTTGACAGCATCGGAAAGGTTGGCTTTAGCTTCGTCACGCTTAACCTTCTCTGCATCAATTTTGACATTGAGACTTAGAATCTTCAAATTCAGTTCTGCAACTTCATTCTCCCAAGCAGTAATGTTGTCATTGCATTCAGTGATCTCAGCATTCGACTCTATCTCCTTTTCCAGGCGTTCGACATTGGCTTGAGCAGTCTTGGCCTTTTCGACCAATGCAGCGTGAGCATGGGTTTGAGCCTCCAGCTTCATAGCACTCATTTTCTTCCTTTGAATGACTTGGGTGAAACCATCAATAAGGTTTTCAAGTTGAATAACCTTGCTAAGGGTAGCACCATCAGTCATGGGGTTGTGAAGATTTTTCAGGAAGCCCAAGTGAGAAAATGCACTACTGGGGTTCGCCTCAATTAAGGCAAAGACATCTTGGTTGATGTAGTCTGTGTGCAGTTTGAGGAGCAAGGAGTCTTGCCTCACTGTCGAGCTGATTTCTGAATCAGAAGCTGTCGAACTGCTGTGATGGGAGGCACCTTTGCTTTGGTCCTTGTTACTTTTGCTGGAAAGGAGCATCTTGAGTGCTGCAGCAGGATCAGAGTCCTTCATGGCAATGAACTGCATCTCTGACAATCCAATATCAGCAGATAACTTGGAAGTTGAAGAAACTGGGAGTATTTCAGAACCTCCCTCAGTGGCCTCAGGCATGGCATCATCCTCGTTGTCGAATTCCATTTCGACATCAGTGCCTTCTGATGAGTGGGTAGATTCAGCAGGATGCACAGTGATAGTCTTTTCAAAATCAGGATTGTTGGTGGGAATTTCTTCAGTCTCTGGGCCTTTGTCATTTCCGGCTAAATTGACCTCGACGTTATTGGTTCCAACGTCTTGGGCCAAATTGTCTTCATCATTAACAAGTGTGTTGGCATTTTCTTCATTGCCATCCTAGTCAAAGATAAATAAAATAAAGTCTTAGGAATAATGATGAAAAATGTTCATTTGACAAAGTCTTAAGGACAAGGGAATTTTACCTGAGCACCAGGGTCTTGTGAACTTGAGCTTATTTTCTCTTGCATGGGGGCATGACCTTCAGTCGAAGGAGCTTCGACATTGATTGTTGGTTGATCTTCAACAAGAGAAGTGGAATGAGGGATTTCAGTGTCCTTTTCTGTTTCTGCAGAAGGTTTAGGATTGGCTTTGACCTTCTTTTTCTTCTTCTTCTCTTTGTCAACCTTCTTCTTTGGAATTGTTGGCATGCTTGCCTCACTAGTTTCGACACTGGCCTTTCCTGTGTCTCTTTGGCCTTCTCCACTAGGAGCAGCAGCAGTTGGGTCAATAGTACCAGCAGGCTGAAAAGAAAATAAAATTGTTAACACATAATTTTATTCGAAGCCAAAGCAAAACCCAAGAGAATTGGCGAAAGGCTTACTGGTGGTTCTTGAATAGTGAGAGCTTTTTGCTTCTTCTGTTTGGTGGGCTCTCCAGTCTCTTTCGACGCCGTCAGAGTTCTCTTACGAAGCTGCATTTGAAATCAAAAGGATCAAAGACATGTTTGTAAAAAATTCAAATTTAGAGACTAAGTTATTTTGAGATTTGATACTTTAGCCCCAGTATTTGGGAGTGTTTTCTTTGAAGTTGCAGCAGGAGCCGTCGAATCAGTGGAGGTGTTGACATCTTTGGTTTTAGACACACCTATTGTCAAGACACAGAGGAATTAAGCATCAACAAAAGATTCAAAAGAAATACAAACATTATGAGATTCATAGTGTTAAATTGCTTTAAATACCTTTGCCTTTGGGAGTCTTTGGCTGTAAGGCGTCGAATCCAGCCTCTATTGCACCCAAGAGTTCTTCATCACCCTTGGTCTTTCTTTCATAATATAAACTCCACCATGTGGCGAATTCGTAGGTGCAGAACTGAGAAGGCTCAAAAGCAATAGGTGTGAGCTTATAGGATTTCCCTTCAACAAGCTTCAAACGACGCTCAAAGTACTCGACAGACATTCCAGAATTGCCCAAGACAATGTCATCTTTGTTCTTGAACAAACTCTTTGGCCTGAACTGACTTAGGCCAAATTGGCGAGCAACAAGGTTAGGTTGGTACCCGACCAAGCCTAAATGCCTCCTTTCAATTCCTTGCCTTGAAGATAGGATTGTAGGGTTCAAAAACATGGACCAGATATTATTTGTATCCTCCACTTCATTTGGGTTGGTGGCAGGAAATGACCTTCTAAACCAAGCTGGCCCAATAGCTCTCTTGACGAATGGAGTGTTCTTGGGGGTAATCTCGTCGAACTCAAGGAGTGTTTTGAAGTAGAAGGTGAATAGCTGTCGAGTGGTTAAGTTTGTCTCCCTATGTCTCAACAGGGCTAACCTAGCGCCTTCTGATTGTCGAGAAGCAACAGAAGATTCCATATGAGTGGGGAGGAAGAGTTTGAAGTTTGGTTCAAAAGTGGCATTCAGCCAAAGTTGCAGAAGCCAGATAGGTCCAGAGAAAGCAAGCTGTGATCCTTTGTCAGTTTTCTTAAGCATGTCACTAGCTTGTCCTAAGGAATCATAGAGAGATGCTAAGATGAGTCTTCCTAAGGCAACATCTAAACCTTGGTGAAGCATGATGGCGAGAGGAACAAGTCTCTTCACCACTTGTAATGAACTAGTGCAGAGAACAAAGTGTGATAGCCAATAAGTCAGAAAAGCAATGTGTTCTTCGTGAGATACATCATCACTGCTAAAGTCATGAAAAGTTTTGAGGAATCCTGAAAAGGATAAGATTTTGAAGTCGAATTGGTGGTTGACAGTAGTGTATTTGGGGTCGAAGGTAGGTCCTGTGGGTCTTAAGCCAGTAATGGCAGCAACGTCGAAGAGAGTTGGGGTCATCATTCCTGCCTTCAGGTGGAAAGTGTTGGTAGAGTTTTCCCAAAAATGAAGGGCAGCTATTAGCATTTCTGCATTGTACTTAGGTCCCTCTCTCGACAGTTGAATCAAGTCGAAGATACCACTCTCTTTCCAAAAGGTAGCATAGTGCTTTTCGACCTTGTTAAGCCATTTCAAATAGCCCTCACTAACTACAGGGGCAGATCTAAAAGCCCTATAGCCTGGTTCAAAGAAACTCATGTCGAAGACAGAGTTGGCGAATATTTTTGGCTCACAAGTAACATGCAAAGGAAAAATGTTACTTACATCTTCACTGAAGTTGTCGGATGAAGGAAGAGGGCCTGCAAAGGCAAAAGTTCTACCTTCAAGTTTGTGGGGAATTATCAATTCTTCTCCCCATACATCATTTTCGACAGAAGTTATATCCGGCTCCGACACAAACTCAGAATCATCAACGATTACAGGTTTCTTGTCATCAACAGCGAAAGGAACCATGTTTCTGGAAGAAGAAGAAGACGCCATTGTTGTTCTTGGTGTTCTTGGTGTTCTTGAGGTTGATGATGAACAGGACAGTAGCAGCAAGGAAAAAGCCAAATCCTTCAAAGCAAACTCGTTTCTTGCTCAAATCCAAGAATGGAAACGGTGATGGTGAGCGCAAATGCAAGGCGATTACGTTTACTGGTTTAGATCTCGCAAAAACGCAAGAACAGAGCAAGATTAAGAGATGTGTTTGTTGGTTTTTTGCTCAAAGAATGCGTAAGGTTGGCTGTGAAGAGAAAGTGAAGAGTTTTCAAGTTTCAGAAAATGAAAGTGTTGGAGTACGTTTGTTATTTATATGCACTGCATTTTGTATGTATCTGGTAACTGAAACATCACCACTATCCCATCTCAATCGTCCTGATCTTGCCACGTGTCCCACCATTAAGCTAAAAAAGTGGAAATCATGGTTTGAGGGGATTGAGGTGACGGTTACAAGTTTGTCATGATTGACAATGACTTGATGTGACGTTTGCGCCGTCTTTGGTAAACGTGCAGAATTTAAAAGGGTGAGAATCTTCAAAACTACCATTTCTTCCTTTTGTATCTGACATGCAGTCGAAATTGGCATTTTTGAGGGGGCAATTTGTTAGCCTGTATTTTCGACAGGCAGTAATGAGTTGGAGTGAGATGATGAAATCTCATTTAATGTATATTATTGCATTTTAATATTCTCTTGGGAATTGATCTCAGTAATAAATCAAGAGAAGATCAAGGCATTTGACATTAAAATACTTTAATGTTTGAAGTTGTTCGTCGAAGCCTAGGGAGCTGTCGAATTCGACAGAGAATTTGTTTACATACAAACATGTTCGAATTCGACGGAGGCATGTCTGTCGAAATTTATATATATATATATATATATATATATATATATATATATATATATATATATATATATATATATATATATATATATGTATTTGTTTGTTCGTCTAACGTATTGTGCAGTACGGAGAAAGCATATTCTGGACTTAGCAAAATATTCAAAAGTGGATAACGTTCAAAAGCCTCACCAGGTGTCAAAGGAATTCAACTTGTCAGAGACACGTGGAGTCTAGTTAGACGTTTTGTAGGTTTTAGCAGTTATTCTGTGTATCTATAAATATTAGTTTCTGATAGGAGAAACGGGTTCACATTTCACATGCAAATTCCTAAAAATATTCAGAGTACCCGTGTCAAAGAGCGAAATGAATGCAAACAGGAACATGTACGAATCTGTGTACCATCCTTTGTAAACATTTTTACAATTGTCAATGCAATTTACATTTTCAAGTATTGATTACTTGCTTTCCGTTTAAGCTTTCTGCATTTTAAGCCTTCTGCAATTTATTTCATTGCATGTTTTTACTTTTTCAAAGTTCTTCTTTAAACTTTATTTGCAATTCATTTACAAGTTTTCTGCAAATTTAACTTTGAAACAATTTACTTTAAACCAATCATTTGACTGTGTCGAATGCTTTTACCGTTTTATCAAATTATCCGATTTAACCTAGAAAATATGAACATGTTTTCGTCAATCTTCTGCACAATCCATATGTCCCAGGATTTACTAGTTGATCCTTCTTGTAATAATTAAACTAGCGGTTGTTTACTAAAAATCGAGGTAAACAAGATCAGAGAGAGAAAAAGAGACACAAAGAATTTATACTGGTTCCTCTCACAAATTGTGAGTACGTCCAGTCCTCTTGCACTTCCAAGTGATTTTTACTATAATCTCATAAGATTACAATTGCTCAAGCTCACTAGCAAGAGACTTCTCAAATGCTCAAGTTACACTAACAAGAGACTCCTCAAACTTATAGTAAGAACGAAAGTTATCACACACTTGATATACTATCATAGATGTTTACAAAATACAACGCAAATTGCTTAAGACACGAGTAAGAAAAAAATTCATTGAGTTTAACAACAAGTTACAATTGTCCCATCTGTTCTTGAGTTGCCAAGTAATTGTCTTTGAAGATTTAAAAGCTGAAACTACTAACATGGAATCTGTTTCCGGCCAAAGGTTTCTTCCAAATGAGCAATTTCCATTGCATACATTGCACCAATGAGCCATCAGCTATAAGCTATCAGTCTTCAGCCATAAGTTATAAGCTAGCTTATAATCAGCTAACCGCTATTTTTACCAAACAGAGTTTTAGTATTTTTCGGTAATTAAGGAAAACGTTAATTTTTGTGTCCTCAAGGAACTAGTTACAATACTTAATATAGTAAAATTACATTGAAATTTGTATAATCAATATTTGTAAAATATAAAAAATGTTGTTTTTAATATAAAAATTGTTTTTTATTTTGTATACTTAACTAATACTCCACAGAGACTAGTTAACAAATTTTTTTATCTTAAATATACATTATCTAAGGGTCATGCTAACTAAAAATAGTAAATTTTGCCTTAAAAACAACTTTGTTTATATGTCAATTGTATTAACTACACAAATTGTGCTCAGGTGCACTGGTTTAGTTAGCATTTTTCATTATCTATTACTAGTATTATTTTAAAAGTGTGCCGAATAACGAGTTCAAACTTATGTTTAGTTTGACAAAATACTCAAGTCCGTTCCACAAGACAGTACGCTAGACCTACTCATATTGCTCGAGCCAATAATTTAACTATGCTAAGCGCGTGAGAGATTGAGCAGGAAAAGCACATAGAAGAGTAAACAACAATCCCCCATAAAAAAGCATGGGCAAGACACAAACCAAGAAAGAGACGAAAGAAAGACAATTCCAAAGAGGGGAATTAAATTCCTATGATCATATTTCACCAAAACACACATATCTTGGTCTTGATCCTTACCTTATTTATTAAGACATTATCCTTATTTTATTTTGTTGTATACTAATTTTTATTGAAGATTCTACTCTATATATGTTATGTCCAAGCTGAGATGAGAAGCTCAAGTTCATCTTCTATTCCCTTTCAGCCCTTTGAAAATGTGCTAAGTCCTTAATCTTCGTTGATGAAATCCCTCAATAGTTGCGTCCAACGAGACAAGACATGCAACAATCTAATAATGTGATTGTGCTTCTTCTTTTTCTTTTGATAATAAGAGAGCTAAATTAATGAACTAAAGGGAGGGTGAAAGCACTCTTACAATCCAACATCAAAAGAGTATGGAGGAATTACATTTGTAATTAACAATAACCGAAGAAAATTGAGCATCAAATTCGTTTTGAATGATAAATCTGCATAAGAGTTGGTCTCTCTAAAGCTAGCCGTGCAACTTCCTTGCCCAGGTAAAAGAAACATTCCGTTCCGCTCCATCTCATACCATCAATCCAAACATAGCCTTAAGTAATGTTATGTCATGTAGTTTTGTTGAATAAGTGGATATTAGAAGTTATAGAAAACATAATCCCTCCTTTATTGTTAGATTAATGAGTCTATGACAGGAGAAAAAAAATGTTCCGATGGTATTTAAACTTTTATCATGACAAAGAGAGTTGGCAACATTTTGAAATTTCCATTTTATACACTTTCATGCATGTTGTTTACTTAGTCATTTTAATATGAGGTTTGAATATAAAAAAGAATTTAAATTCCATCCTAATTAAAATTGAAGCATATTACCCTGCTTATATCTTCTTTTAAAGATGCAAAAAATTGATCTATATATTGCTCTTCCAATATCTAACTAATTTTTCTTCCTTTTTTTGCATTATAATGACCGGAAGATGATAGTTGCGAAGAAGCTCAATTCCACATATGAGAAAAAATTAGTATGGAGGATTTCTTATAGGGATTTCATTGCTACAATTAATGCAAGAATTTTGGTGCGTAAATCTTTGGCAGCATTAGTCTTAAGTTTCCAAATTTCAAGACGGCCGACAATTTGTGGTGTAGACTTAGGGTGAAGAGGGGAAATAAAGTGGGGAAGAACGATAACTGTTAGCGAAAGATTTTAGAAGAGAGAAGTCAAACAACGATGGTACTTGACGAGTTTCCACCGACCCTAATGTAGGTCTCTATCACAACACCCTTATGTTCATCATTGTTCTCTTTAGTGAAAAAAACCGTTTGTCTTTATTGGTCACTAATTTTTGTTATGTTTGATTTCTCTTGAGATTTATCATAGTCCACATTACTCATCGAGATAGTATTTAATTTGAAGATGTTGGAATTAATTTATTTTCAATCACATATAAACATGCTCAAACTAAATGATTAGAATCATAATCATACTTTATCTCGGAAGTATAACAAACAAACAAGCATACTTATAAGTTAGGATCTACGACATGTTGATTTATCAAGATGATTGGATTAGGAATACCTGTATAGATGAATCATTGTATGAACTAACCATTGATCGCAACTTTATTATTCCTGAAACACGATGAAGCAGAGACGAATGACGAACACTCGTTGGCTTGTGGTTCTTCCTCAACCGGTACCATGATAGCCTTGATACTCTTCAGATGAGGAGAAGAGAGTGATTTGCTTATAGTACGGTATATTGGGGATCATAGCCTATATATAGGGTGATGGCCCATTAGGGTTCCCATTATCCCGAAATGGGCCATCCTGACATCCACCCATTTGAGCCCATATCCAATTAATTAATTAATTTCTAAATAAAATCTAAATAGCCTTTTAACTTTATTTGATCACTTAATCAATTAAGGCTCATAATTGATAAATAGCTAATATAATTATATAAAGATATTTGCCCACATAATATTATTGGAATATCATAAAATATTCCAACAATCTCCCACTTGGGCTACATATCGTAATAATTATACCATTATTCTTTAGGCGTGCATCTGAATGCTATTTATCCTTAGATTTCAACTTTACAATCTGGTCCACCTCATACATCAATAATGGGACCACCGCGGCTGTCGTCACTGACGTATAACGTGACGGAACCCCGACGACCACCATATCAATGTACTTGACGACATAGATCGATATGGATGAGTGGCATGGAAATTTCATGCAATGTGATCTATGTATCATGTCTATTTCCAACTGGTCCAACTGAAGTCTTTAGTGAGATCAAACTGAAGTTTGCAAATCAATATTTGCACAAAAGATACATAACCGGTTATAACAATAATAACCTCAAACTTTATTTCTGCAGAAAACCTTAAAAAAATATGTATTTGTATCAATACCAAAGTAAGAACATAAGGAAAGAGAGACTCCCACTAATCCAAGACATCCTTAGTGACAAAAACCTGATGAAAGGCCTTAGGTGTCAAGTCTTCGATTAGTGAGTCAGCTAGCATAAGATTTATCTCTATATGTTATATCCTTCAACAACTTATAAATCGATAAACTTCATAAAGTAGTTGTTGAAACATTATATGACTAATTTATGTCACAAAATAACTTGAGTTGTCTTTCAAAAATCTTTTACTTTATGCAACCAAGTGACATAAATGCTTACAGTCATTTCTTGAGTTAGGATTTCCATTACATATGGACATCCAAAATGATCGGAGTCAAACATACTGATGATCTCCAAATTATTCAAAATCTCCGATATCTGAGCACAAATTATTTTGTTCTCTATATCAATCTTTATGGTTGCTTCAACGATTCAAATTTTGAATTGTTCAAGTATCTTCCAAATGATCTTATTATACACTATTTCCGGATGCATATAAGTAAGATCATACATAAGTTTCTCAAAGCTGAAGCATATAAGAAAATACTTTATTTTCTAAATTTCCATATTTTCCGTTGGGCAATTATTGAGACTTTTAAACGGTCTCCTTTATGATTAAAATAATCCCTTAGTTTATTAACTTTCATGTCGAATCTGCTTTCAACTTTATTGATATATCTCTTTTGTGATAACCGAATGATATATTGAGAATTCTAAGTATCAAAATGCCTAATACAAAAGAGGTGTGCCCAAGATCATTTGTCACTAAACTTTAGTTAGTGATTTCTTGGTTTGGCACAACAATCATATATCACTGTTGACTTAATAAAATAAAATCGACACATTAAACTAAAAAATATAAACATACTCCCACTGAACCTGTATAAACCACAACTCTCCATAATATACATCTCAAAATCAAATAAGACAATTATCTCGAAACCAAATGAGACAATTACCTGTTGAGACTGTTGTGGTATGATTAATGAGACAACTTCCTTAACTCATGTGTCATGACTGTCCAAATAAAATTTTTTAAATCAAACAAAATATAACTACTCTTTTCAATCAATCCTTTATGACACCTGATACTTTACTTCTTGAATGTATTGAGTTTAAACTTTATGAATTTCTTAACTTAATTGAGAGGAAGAACACTAATGTTCTTATGAGGATCCAAATTTACTATATAAATAGTAACTATACAAATTGATTTAGAACTAATTCTTCCTCACTCAATTTTGTTCTTTTACCATATCTCTCTCCCAAACTCAATAACTTCAATAGATTTTAGAGTTCATGTCTCAAAATGTTCACTAACTTGGGACCAAAATTTTTATTTTTCAAAATTTTCAATAATTCAAGATTGTCACAAGTCATAACTGAATTGACTATACTGATATTTAAATTTAAAAGACAAATTGAATCTCTTGTATTTAAAATAACAATAAATAATTTATGACATTAAACCAAAAATTAAATTCAAAAGTGATTCACCAAATTGTCTTTTAAACACAAATATTATTAGTAACAACAATCTAAATAGTTGAAATACCATCAATCTTCACCGACTTATTTCCCCCTAGATTGATGTGTCTTTCAACATCATTGTAATTTGTCAGTTTAGATCATATTTTGTTATTATTCTTTATTTGCCCGTATCCTTTGAGGTATTTACATAATGAGCACTATTTTGTTTTCTCCTGCTTCAATTATTTCTTTATTGCACACTTTATGAAATGATCCCATTAAAGAATCATTTCTAACTTTAATAGTTATAGAACTATTTGTGCAAATAGAATACTAAATGCTAAAGTTTTAACAGAGTTACTTTATTGTCAAAACTATAACGATTTAGCAAGATTAAATAGTTACATAATGTGCTCCTGATATTTTATTTGCTTAACAATCTTAATGAAATGTCAACTCTCCAACGAGAGTTTGTCTTTTACCGTATTGCTTTACAAGCACTTTAATTTAAGCAAAGAAAAACATGACAAAAATTATGTCAACTTAAATAACACCTCAAATAATTTTTATGGAATTCAAATATGTCATATGACCTATCACTACAAGAAAAATGCATTTTAGCTTCAACACAAAACGGATGCTAAAGGGCAAAAAATGGACGCTAAAAGCATTTTAGCGTCAATTTAGCGTCCAAAAATTTGAGGACAGTAAAAGCTTTGATGCTAAACATTAGCGTCCATGTTGACGCTAATTAGTGTTTACTGTTATGGACGCTAAAACTGAAGCTATAAGTTATGGACGCTAATTAGCATCAGTAGTTACTTATGCTAAAAAATGTGAAAATTTTGCCTATAAAATCGGTTTAAACTTCAACCGATTTAAAAGGTCAATTTTTTTATAAAAAAAAAAAGTTTCCGTTTTTCTACCTCACGTAACCAAATGTTGTACGTGGACCATAATTTCATACAAACTTAATAACCAAAGTTTTTGATGCTAATATAACTAATTAAACACTTAATAAACATTAATCATGTAAAAATTTATGTGCAAGTTATTTCTACGATTCAACAAAGAGTGAAGGTCAAAAATATTTTCTCAATAACCATCTACATGTTAATAAATATTCCAGTACATTCAACTAATATTCATTTAGATGCCAAAAAATTATAAAAGCTACTATTAACCATCTTTGTAGAATGTATTGTATAGAACAAATTATGAATTATCTTCATTTTGCTACTTTTACATGTTACATTTTTTTGGTCTAGCTATAAGAAATGCGTACATAATATTCAAAATCAAACCTTTGGACATAAGAAGACTTGCAAGTTGATCAATAGTTTTGTATTTGCTATCATAATCTTCTCAATAGTGAGGGTTATCATTTTTCTCAAAACAATGCAATTTACCTACAAGAAAGCAGTCAAAAAGATATTCAAATGCAAATTCACATAAAAGTAAAACCATGAATACATTTATAGATAATTTTAATATGCTCCTTTGCTTAATCTATAGTCTATATGTAACTCTCTCCAAATAAACATGATGTAATTCTCTAATAGAGTCATACTAAAGAAAATGTATGTCCCTAATTCACATAACAAAGGCCCTGCACATGCTTAAAACAGGCTAGGCAATAAGAAGAAAACTAGAACAGAAGACTCGTGAAACAAGCATCAGGTAGTGCAAACCATATCAGCGATTAGTTGAATATTGAGCACACCTTTTCAGGATCTCCACCATCTTTAAATAATGTATATGCTCCCCTCATGATTGGCCTTATGTCTCTTCCAACCTAAATTCATCAAGAAAGTGAACAATTAATTGAATATTGTCATGTTCTTTGTTTGTGACAACTTCCTAACTAGTAGTACTAGAATCAAAGACATGCCTTTATAAGGTATTGTTTCCTTGCTTTGCTTCATTGACTCCAAATAATGGTGTGCCGAAGAAGATATAATAGTGAACTTCCTCACAAAAAGAATGAAAAGGAAGCATACCTATAGTAAGGAGTAGAACTCTATCCATACTTCTACATCCTGACACAATATCCGAACAAGATCCATCAATCCGAAACAAAATTAACCATTTAAGCAAAGAGAAATATAAAACAGGATATATTTTCTAAGGCTGACATGTGAAGCATATCAGTATGCATCTAAGGCTCTCATTCTTGTTGAGCTAAACTCATTAGTATTACGATTTTGAATTCCTAGTCCTTATTATGGTTTTGAATTCCTAGTCCACATGCTTTCCAAGATTATGTGTCTACGTTTGTTTCACTCACTACTAAATTTCACTCTGAGAACTAATTCGGCAGCTAATTTCAACAAATTAATAACTAAATAATTGATTAAAACCTATAATTGAACAGATCCCTATTTGTTTCATTCAGATACTTAAAATCAAAACACAAGTACAATAGAAACAAGTAAAATGGCAAATATTCACAAACCAAAACCCGAAAAAATAAAGAAAAGAAAGATGCAGAAGAGAATGAAAAACACAGGAGTTGAGAGACAGAGAGAACAATGACAGAAACTCACCGAGGAGAGTGAGAACGAGAACAACGATGACCGAAACTCGCCAATGAGAGCAAAATCGAAACAACAATTTATGTAATCTATACAATGTTAGAAACAAATTGTTATCACCATGGATTGTCGATGTACGATTTGACCAAACCCGAAAATCAAAGTTGAATGGTTTATTAAATTGAAGAGAAGGGGGAAATTAGAGGTTATTGCAAACAAGAAGGAATTAAAGAAATGAAAACTCACTGATTGAAAACAGAGATCGAAGAAGCTTACTTGGACAAGAGAGAAAGCGCACATGAGAGACGTTGCCCAAATCAAAGATAACGATGATGGTGATGATGATGAAGCATTGATTAGTGAGGGAGAGAGCGCACTAGAATTTCATGTGACTACTCTGTCCGCTACCCTTGTCAAAATCATCATTTTATTGTCACATTCACACCCTAGGTAGTTCATTCAAGAGAAGAAAGAAGACAAAAATTGTACACTCACCTGGCCTTTGGTGTCAAAAGCTTGCCGCCATAGACCGTCTAAATTAATGCGTTTAATTCCAGCTGCAACTCTCTATGTCAACCACTGCATATTGTACAAGAAAGGCAAAGTTAATGCATTTAATTTCATATTTCTCTACATCAACCACTGCATATTTCAGACTTTCTTACTCCTTGCAACCCAACTCAAAACTTCAAATATAACAACAAATTCAGAGAGATAGTTAGAACAATGTCTCTAGTCACCAATACACTTTGTACCACACTTAAAGCAAAATCACAATGTTTAACAACTAGTGAATTTAATTTTCCTCAAATCCATGACATAGAAACACAATCCCTAGACACTTTAATAGGTATCAATTGTCTGTGTTGAAAGGATAGTTGTGTAACTAACACTCTTCTATGACAACTAGTATAAAACATCCAGATACCATGACATCACATATTGTTGACTGCCATTATATTATTATTAAATAATCCCATATGCTTCCAATGTGAAAGAAAAGAAAACAAAGTTCTATATGCAGCAGGTTCTAACACAAACAATTGATCTATAGATTATGGAATGCATAATCTAGCATAATCTATGGTCCATTGATACACACAGTTGATTAATATCTGGCTCTCATACCAAACAACACAGAGAACAAACTAACAAACTCAACCACTAAAACAGATTCAAACAACACTAACAAAACTAAAAAGCAACCACACCAGATCCAAACAATCTGAACCAGAAAAAGGATGAAACAAGCAACAAGGAACCGTACCAATCTAATAGATCAACGAAACATCAAACCAGGGCGAAAAAAAAATCAAACAAAATTCCCTTAAAAAAAAAAAGAAATCTACACAAACCACAAACCGTAAAATATAAAGATAAGAAATGGAAAACCCCAAAAAAGAAAGAATAAATCATAGCAGAAGAAAATAAAAACAAGGGACTTGAGAGAGAAACAGAAAACTACCGAGTGAATGTAGATGATAAGAAATACAAAGGAGCAGGGTGAACGACTTCAATAGTCCACGAACGGTGGAGCGAACTGCTAGTGAGACAAACCCAAACTTCTAAGCAACTCAATGGGAGAGAAAATGGCAAGGATGAGAGAACGAACACGTAATCAGCGAGGTTCAGAGAAGAAATTGATTAGGGTTTTTTTGTTCACCGAGGAGGGAAATGGGAAAGTCACAATAAGTGAGGGAAATGTGATAAAAAGAAGGGGGAATAAAAATTGTATAAAGGCATTTTAGTTTCATAAATAATGGACTATTTAAAAAAAATTAAAATTTAAAAATTTAGCGTCCAAAATTTGTAGATGCTATTTAAAAATTTAAATTAAAAATAATTAGCGTCAACAATAGCATCCGTTGGACTGACACAAAATTGTGAAAAATAAATGAATTACAAAAAAGTCATTTGTGTTAAATTTTATGGACGCTAAATAGACGCTATTAGCATCAGAAATCGTCTGACGCTAAAATTTTGGAAGCTAAATAGCAGTTTTCTTGTAGTGTATGTGATTTGGAGTATACTCTTTTTCTAAACTTGAGTCTCACTTTAAATTTACTAAAATGCTAGAGATTTGAGTTCCTCCATCCTTATCAAAGGTCTAGATCCAATAACGTAATATTCTTCTCATATTCCTGAGAGTTAGAATTTTAATTCTTAAAATTCGAACACAATTTTGCAGATACATAAACTATATTAGTTTATAGAGAACATAAGATTACTCATCAAAATACCTAGTGCACCACTGATGCCAAACCATTAGAAAATAACATCAATTGCTAGTGGTATTTTGTGACAATGATCAAACACTGATAATTGATATTGACAAACAATAAATTCTTATAATCGTCACATGTTTATCATTATAAGTGTGAATGTAATCTAATAAATACTGAATGGATTTACATTAACACAACTTTATTAGGCATGTCAACAAATTATCACAGGGACATGCACATCTTTATTTGTAAATTGTAAGACAGAACAAGATACCAAACGCACCATTAATCCACAATCTTTGATTGCAAAGAATTAACTGCAAGCGGTACTCTCAACGTAATGATCAAACGTTGGTAATAAGTCCTGTCAGATAATGTGCGTCTTTGACACCAACTATTACCCACATGGAAAAAACTTAATAATTACCACACATTTACCATCACAAGTATGTAATTATCCGGCCAAACTGTGTCTTCCTTTTGGCCGACTAACAGCTCGCATGAATAATTTCACACTACATCTTTTGTAATTTCAATTGAATCAAATATCCACGACAGAGGTTACTTTTGCAACATGTTGTTTCAACCAACTCGACTAAAATTACTAGACAATTTAATAAATTGAATATATATGAATGTAATTATTCGGCCAAACTGTATCTACCTTTTGGCAGATCAAAATAGTTTGCATGAACAATTTTATACATATTTTGTGATTCCAATTGAATCAAATCTACACAACAGAGGTTACTTTTGCAACATGTTGCTTCAACCAACTCAATCAAAATCACCTGACAATTCATTAAATTAAATGGGAAAAATCTTAAATTTACAAGGCACTACCCACAAAATGTAGGCCATATTCCTTTATGATGTCCCTTCATAATCATATGATTAAATGGCATCCCTTAATGTGAGAATAAATTCTCACTATCAAAATAAAATTGGCATGAAAAATATTCGAATATCATGATAAAAAAAAATATTATTGTAGAAACTTAATAACAATAAACTGAAACATTG
This sequence comes from Trifolium repens, assembly GCA_030408175.1. Lineage (NCBI taxonomy): Eukaryota > Viridiplantae > Streptophyta > Magnoliopsida > Fabales > Fabaceae > Trifolium > Trifolium repens. The sequence goes on from CP125846.1 coordinate 41,254,382, forward strand.
TAATCATGCTATAAACCAAATATTTAATTTTAAACCAAATAAAATTAAATCTTTATATATACAAAGGAATATTCATGCCATAATTGATTCACATATACTCAATGATTCTTTAAATAAAACAAATAATTTTAGAATCATATTTTCTAAAACAAAAGGAAACAAAACTTTATATTCTATAAACAAATAATTATAGAATCTATATTTTCCCAAAATTTAAAGAATCAAAACTTTAATTTTCGTACATACCAAAGTGGATCAAAATATTCTGAGAATCATTATTAATTGTTCCACAAAAGATATATAACAATCAAATATATATACCGGTACCAAATCATATCTTCATATGCCTTATTTCTCAAAATAAACTTTAAGTACGAAATTAAGGTGAATTAATTTTAATTTTAATTTCAAATCAAATCAAAAATAAAATTATCTTAGGCAATAAATTCTATTTATAACAACTTTATAAATTAGTCAAACCGAAGATTTGATTTGAAAACTTAATCACCAAAATCAAATCAAATTTCACAAATAAGTCAAATCCAAATCCTTATATACCTTATATTTGGATCAAACAATTGCGGTCCGCATGAGAGAATAACTTTTATCAATCCAAATAAAGATGAAAACAATGTACAAGTTAAACCAAAAATAAATCTTTGTACACGATGGGTAATCATGAATCCATCTCTTAAATTTCAATCTAAACTTAGGCTCCGTTTGGCCCGGCTTGTTTTTTACTTTTTATTTTAGCTTAAACGAAATAAAGAAGTATAAAATTATATTTGACACTATTTCTCCTTAAAAGTATTAGAGAAATAAAGTAAAGAAGTAAAAAATAAAAAAAAATAAAGTCAAATACAATTTTTTCCTTCTTTACTATTTTTAAGGAGAAGAAAAAAAGAGGAAAATAAGCCGGGCCAAACGGGACCTTAATATTACTCTAACCTTATTTGTTCAAGTTTCATAGTACCTATGTACTGAACCAAAAAACCGAAAGATATGATATGTTATTTGAAAACTAGCCAAAGAAAATTTATTTGATTTTACTCCTTTAATTTTTGAAGCAAATCCCTTAAACTCCTCATATTCAAATTAATTATCATATTAATGGACATATCATCAATGGATTAAACTCCTGACAGCCGTTAAAATTACAAAAGAACTGCAACAAGATTCATTCACTTCAAAAGCTCACTGTTGGATGTAAAATCAAGTATGGATCCAACAAAAAACACTTAAATCGACATATGCTTTGAAAAGCATCTGATATGGATTAACAAGTACATCACAATCGACTAAAGAAAGCCATTATATAAAGTCGTTTATTATCTCATAATTATGGATTAACACTTACGACCTGGATTTATCAAACCGATAAACATTATTATCCAAATTAAAAAGGTTTTACATGAAAGAAGGGATCGCAGGAGAAGGTAAACCCAAATATGAATATAACTAAATCAAAGTAGCAAAGAATCCTAATAAACCAAACATGAAGACCCGCTCTGATACCACTTGTTGGAATTAATTTATTTTCAATCACATATAAACATGCTCAAACTAAATGATTAGAATCATAATCATACTTTATCGCGGAAGTATAACAAACAAACAAGCATGCTTATAAGTTAGGATCTACGACATGTTGATTTATCAAGATGATTGGATTAGGAATACCTGTATAGATGAATCATTGTATGAACTAACCATTGATCGCAACTTTATTATTCCTGAAACACGATGAAGCAGAGACGAATGACGAACACTCGTTGGCTTGTGGTTCTTCCTCAACCGGTACCATGATAGCCTTGATACTCTTCAGATGGGGAGAAGAGAGTGATTTGCTTATAGTACGGTATATTGGGGACCATAACCTATATATAGGGTGATGGCCCATTAGGGTTCCCATTATCCCGAAATGGGCCATCCTGACATCCACTCATTTGAGCCCATATTCAATTAATTAATTAATTAATTAATTTCTAAATAAAATCTAAATAGCCTTTTAACTTTATTTGATCACTTAATCAATTAAAGCTCATAATTGATACATAACTAATATAATTATATAAAGATATTTGCCCACATAATATTATTAGAATATCATAAAATATTCCAACAGAAGATAATATCTCAAAAGTGATCAAAGAATGATCTTGTGTTCAGACGTGGATTGACTTTTTTATTGTACTCTTGGCATGAGCACGTATTAATAAGTGAACTAGTTACAAGACAAAATCACAATTTCACAGATATTATTTCATAGAAGGGCATGTAAGATCACAATTCATAAATATATAATAACTACAATAAATAAATAAATAAGGGCATGTGACATTCTTTGGTGACATCCAAAATTCCAATTATCTTGTAAACCGTCAATATGTTTCTATCTCTACAATAATAAATAACTAAATATAATATCAACTAAACAATAGTTACTGTTGTATTGAGTTTAAAAAAGAAAAGTAAATAAGTTCTTTTTCTTTTATACAGAAAGAGATATTTTTATAACATTAATTGTGCTTTTTAATTGCAACTAACACAAGTACAATGGAAAATAAATATCAACAACATACAAATTAAAATGAATTTTCTCATCGAACATAGCTAACTTGATCGAGAAAGTTTATTTTATTTATAAAATTATGGTTTAAATTTGAAATCTCTCATTCATTCAATTTGAGAAGTGAATTTCAACCCATCAAGATATATACTTGATTAGAAAAGATCCCATAGGATGCAAAATATCCTTATTATGAAGTACAAACTAAAGGAAATACACAAAATAAAAAAAACCACGAGAACAAACACAAATCTCTAAATTTAGTGATATGATATTCAACACACCCCGCAACAGGTAAGGCACATGTGGAGTGCATGGACAAGATGGAGACAGTGACAACACGCGTGTGCAACTGCAAAAGAAATAAGATCCAAAATCAAATAAAGATATTCACAGAGACGAATATATATTAATACCATAAAATTCCTCCCTTTTTTTTTTTGGAGTTACCATATTGTTACAATTTTTTCACTTCGAAAAATTTATAGGGTACTAGCCGCCGTTTCGTGCCCGTTTGTGTGATGATATTTTTTTTTTTTTATGATCGATATTCTCTATTGTGCAAATATAAATAACTACTTAATCTTCTCTTTTATTGAACTTAGTTAATTGATAACTACGTAATATTTTTTTTTATGGTTAGTTATTAAGAAGAAAAAAATATTTTTTTTTACTATAAAAAAACTGAAAACCTACTTTTATGTGGAAGTTGTGCTTAGTTGTTAAGAAGAAAAAAAAAAATATTATTTACTAAAAAAACTGAGAATCTATTTTTATGTGGAAGTTATTTTTTAAGGGTAAAATAGAAATAATAAAAAAGCTATCCAAGAATTTGTATCCCATTTATATATTAGTATAGATATAATGTCGGTTCGTCATCTAAAAGTGACCAAATTCATTTTTATTTAATTAATAAGAGCAATATTAGATATTTAGTTCATTAACTTACACTACAACAAACTTGAGATTTAGTATCATTTCAAAAATGTTACTAAATCAAGAAAAATGTTACTAATTCAATTTAGTAACATTTTATCAAGTGTTACATAAAGCCTATGTTACTAAAAGGCTTTAGTAACATTTAACAGTACTATTAGTAACATTTATTAAATGTTACTAATTATATCTTTTGTAACACTATAATTTATCTTTAGTAACATTAGAAAAATGTTACCGGCTTATGTTTATGTTACTAATTGGTATTTGTACATTGAAAAATGTTACTAATTTAAAAGTGTTACTAATGTTACCATCATTCATGTATTAATTTTTTTAGAGAAACACTGCTATTGAACTCATCTAATCATTGAATTTGAACTCAAAACAAGTATATTTTACATAATAATATTACATTTAGACCATAATTTTCTTACAACAAGACAAAGAAATAAAATTCCCTATCTAAATCTACAAATCAGACATTAGGGGTGTAAGGATCTATGCAGCTAATGAAAGCTAAGCAACTCTAAGAAAACTTCTTGGATGCACTTTTAAATTAATTGGCAAGCTTGCAACACCATCTTTGCGAGGTTCACTTGAAGCAATAGAAATTTCCTAGCTGCGAATATTTAAAAATTGAATCAAAATAACAAAAGCGGAGATGAAAATACACACAAAAATTAACTATAAAGACAAACTTCAAATATTCCCTAGGACACTGTACTTATTCAAGCAAGTTGCCAATGAACAGAACACAAATTATGCTACATATTAAAACAAACAAATGAGAACAAACACTTACCCCAAAAATGAGAGAGACAATGATACAGACAAACAAAAAGCACATATATTTCTCTATTCTTACAATGAGAGAGACTATGATACCGGCGAAAACAGACACCAACCATTGAATTTCTTTGCTTGGAGCAACAAAGTCATAAGCAGCAGCAACAATCAAGAAACCAAAAGAAAAAGGAATTCCCATCTAAACCCCCTTTTGTTGAAAATCACAAAATCAAAACAAACTGCATCAAAGACATAAACTTTATAACATTAGAGTCATAAAAGATACCAAAAAGTATATTTGAAGTATATGTAGTCTAATTGGCAAGCATTCTTCATCTCTCAATCCATTATTCTGTCACGAGTTATACAGAAACTTGGACAAACTAATTCACAAAAGCAGAAAGAAAGTGTTACTAGAACAAGCAAGCCAAAATTCAAGACTAGCAAGACACAAAAACAATCCAAGACCTTTTTGAGACAACCTATTCTTTCCATTACCTAAGTTAATCAATGTCCTTGTGCAATAGCAATTAAACATGGAGCCATAGCAACTAACTACATTATTTAGACAGCCTATTTTATGCATAATCAAACATAACTAAAAAATTTGTATAGCCATGACTTCATGAGACAAAAAAAGAGCTAAAACATGATTAAAACAGAACTAAATCATGATTAAAACAGAACAAAAATGCTTGGCTCAAGAATATTCACTGAAAAGAAATCTCCTACATCAAAGAGCTCTAAACTGGTCATAAAAAGTTATTTAACCCTCTCTAACATCAAAATAAGCACACAATAGTCCAAGATTTTTTAGGGAATATAATATTTTGGCCAGTTCATTAGATATCTGCTGGTGCATTGTCTTAAATTTATTGTCCATATCCTTATAGTTACTTTGAAATTCTGACAACACATCACACTGTCCAAACATACTAATTTTTGGCTGATCCTCACAAATCAAAGTAGAAGATAAACATAGTAATATTTTTTCAAGATCTGATATCTGATCCTCACAAACCAAAGTAGAAGAAACACTTAATTCATGACATAATGCAAAAATAATAATTTTTTATACTCACAATCTAGAAGAATGAATAACATTTTACAGAAAAAGGAGCTTCATCAGAACATAGGGCCCAAAGTATTAATTCTTCAAGTAAGAGAGAGCAATGATTAACACTACTTGAAAAGTCTTGGAATAGATATCATCATAATACTAAAGAAGAAAATTACTACTAGTTACCTTCCTCATCATTATCTTGAAACCTTAGCGGAACTAATCGCTTCCGAATCACCCCTCTGTGGTGTGGACGTGCCACCAGTTCTTGTCCTACAAGGATTAACCCATTAACTAGTTATATCCCCCATGAAGGCTAGATATCTGATCATTTTACTTGTCTCAGTTATACAAGCTCCAGTTTCTCAACTTGCCAAAATGAATTGACTTCCATTTTCCTTCATCATTGCCCTGATTCATTAAACTAGTTAGCTCTATAAAAAATTGATTATCAAGTTGAAACACAACAGTGAATTGATTGCAACTTATACATGTGAATAAGTACTAGTCATTAAGGTCATAGTTAGAAGCTAACATTTTAGGCCTGTCAATAAACACACAAAATGAAGCTGGCATTTTAAGGAAATATAACCTGTCATTCCCTTAAAAAATTATCAAGGTAAGCAATAATAATGATAAGGATAGAAAAATGCACTTTGTTCTTCTCTACGGTGGCTTGAGCAATAGCCAATAATTATGTGATGCTACCAAATAGTTAAAAGTAGGCAAAAGAAAAATATAAACACGAGATAATAATATATTAATAAAATTTTATTTCTCAAGTTTAGAAATTAGCAGTATCACGTCGCTAGGTCAATTCATGCTTGCACTCCCGCCTCGTGTTTTCGACAGAGTAAGTGTTGTGCCATACTTCGAGAATGACACGGTTCGGAGGAACTCTAACTCATTTGGTTTCTAAACACGAGATGAAGTATGAGAGTATGATCCGTTGCTCTAAGTTTCCCTTCAGGAAGGGTTATAATAAACTCTAAAATAATACAGTATAATATTTTTGGGTGAGTTAAATCTAGCTTTCCTCGTGGTTTTTAGTTTGTGTTAGGGGCTATGCCCCTTTTGCCCACAAAAAAAAAAATAATATATTGTTTTTTACAATCGGCTTATATTTTTAAAATAAAGTTTTCTATTTTTTTTTTTGGTATTGTGTATAAGTTTATTGTGTATAAGTTTATTTTTAAAATCGGCTTATAGTATATACGCACCTTGAGCGCTTCATCTTGTATGATCAAAAGGGATCCACATGTCCAGGTACTTGTAGTTTCAATTACAAGTTGATCAAACAATTGAACAAAGGAGGACAAAGAATGAGCTGAGAACAAACTGAAGAGATGGCTACGAATGAGTTTGTGATGCTGCTCAGCTGCACACAACAAGCTATCGGGACCCAAGATCTCCGAGATTGACTTCATGTACTTCTTTGAGAATTTCCCTCCTTCATTTCGCAGAATCACTTTTGCTGATTCCTTGCTCGAAATAAAAACGTGAGTTTCCCCGAATAACTTGGTCTTGAAGCAATTTCCATATCTGCATTGGAGACACACACACCTAAGTTCCATGGACAAAACCAACATGACAATTTGAGACAAAATTAAATTAAAAAGAAACGGTGGATTTGGTTACTGGAGACGGCGAACTCGGACAAATTCATAGACTCCTTTGGTACTGTTGATGGCAGCCATGAAATGCAGTGTCTCTCCTATGAAGGGTAATCCTCTATTTCCCGGAGGAATGCCAACACTACTGCACTTGTTCTTTTTGCACCAAAGTGTCCACACCTTTAAACATGATAAAAACACCAATAAAAGACCAACAAAGTAACACATATAAGAATGTTCCTTTACCAATTGGGAAATCATTTTGATTCCTCTTCTTTTATGAGCTAATACCATGCTTAATTAGTGCTATATATATACAACATAAAAATAGTTTTGCATCCTCTCAATATTCACGTGAGAGAATATATATAGAATTGAATATATCATATGGTTTAGAAAGTCATGATATGAGGTCTCGTTGAACTCTATTGCGTCGGTGTTAACTGTTTGGAGGCGGTCTACAAGCTGAGACTCATCTACCTAGGTTCTCGTTCTACCGGTGCTCATCAACTTTTGACACAAGAGTTGTTTTTTGGATTCTGATGGGCCGATCACTTTTGATTCGAGATCGGATGTTGGTGTCTAGTGGCTTCTCTATGGGTTAGGTTGTTGTCTCCGGTGGTCTGAAAGCTAGAGTGTCCTTTTTTAAGAATGAGATTAGAAAAGGACCTCTATTAGGTGGTGTTTGTTTTAGTATTTTTATTGGTGTTCCGCTTATATACGACACCTTTGATTGTAGCCCCTTTCTTATGGGTCTTTGTTCGTCTTGTGCAGAGACTTAATTACTTATAATAATATATTTGCCGTTAAAAAAAAAAAGAAAAAAAGTCATGATATGGCCGACAAAGCACTAGATTGAAATTTGAAACATTGTGTTCCACTTTGAAATAAAAGTGGGAAAATGCGTAAGCTTTGTGAAGATTACCGTGAGATATTTGAGAACTTGTCCAATCATGGTTGATAATCATACATTGTTAACGATGAAGTTAACATTAGGTAGTCATGGTCATTACTAGTGACGCCATGCCATTGTTGGCAACTTGGTCTAGAATGGTGGATACCATCACTTTATTTATTAGTTTATATAAGTTAACAGTGTTGGTTTATGATATAAGCCGATTGTAAAAAACAATATATTATTTTTTTTTTTGTGGGCAAAAGGGGCATAGCCCCTAACACAAACTAAAAACCACGAGGAAAGCTAGATTTAACTCACCCAAAAATATTATACTGTATTATTTTAGAGTTTATTATAACCCTTCCTGAAGGGAAACTTAGAGCAACGGATCATACTCTCATACTTCATCTCGTGTTTAGAAACCAAATGAGTTAGAGTTCCTCCGAACCGTGTCATTCTCGAAGTATGGCACAACACTTACTCTGTCGAAAACACGAGGCGGGAGTGCAAGCATGAATTGACCTAGCGACGTGATACTGCTAATTTCTAAACTTGAGAAATAAAATTTTATTAATATATTATTATCTCGTGTTTATATTTTTCTTTTGCCTACTTTTAACTATTTGGTAGCATCACATAATTATTGGCTATTGCTCAAGCCACCGTAGAGAAGAACAAAGTGCATTTTTCTATCCTTATCATTATTATTGCTTACCTTGATAATTTTTTAAGGGAATGACAGGTTATATTTCCTTAAAATGCCAGCTTCATTTTGTGTGTTTATTGACAGGCCTAAAATGTTAGCTTCTAACTATGACCTTAATGACTAGTACTTATTCACATGTATAAGTTGCAATCAATTCACTGTTGTGTTTCAACTTGATAATCAATTTTTTATAGAGCTAACTAGTTTAATGAATCAGGGCAATGATGAAGGAAAATGGAAGTCAATTCATTTTGGCAAGTTGAGAAACTGGAGCTTGTATAACTGAGACAAGTAAAATGATCAGATATCTAGCCTTCATGGGGGATATAACTAGTTAATGGGTTAATCCTTGTAGGACAAGAACTGGTGGCACGTCCACACCACAGAGGGGTGATTCGGAAGCGATTAGTTCCGCTAAGGTTTCAAGATAATGATGAGGAAGGTAACTAGTAGTAATTTTCTTCTTTAGTATTATGATGATATCTATTCCAAGACTTTTCAAGTAGTGTTAATCATTGCTCTCTCTTACTTGAAGAATTAATACTTTGGGCCCTATGTTCTGATGAAGCTCCTTTTTCTGTAAAATGTTATTCATTCTTCTAGATTGTGAGTATAAAAAATTATTATTTTTGCATTATGTCATGAATTAAGTGTTTCTTCTACTTTGGTTTGTGAGGATCAGATATCAGATCTTGAAAAAATATTACTATGTTTATCTTCTACTTTGATTTGTGAGGATCAGCCAAAAATTAGTATGTTTGGACAGTGTGATGTGTTGTCAGAATTTCAAAGTAACTATAAGGATATGGACAATAAATTTAAGACAATGCACCAGCAGATATCTAATGAACTGGCCAAAATATTATATTCCCTAAAAAATCTTGGACTATTGTGTGCTTATTTTGATGTTAGAGAGGGTTAAATAACTTTTTATGACCAGTTTAGAGCTCTTTGATGTAGGAGATTTCTTTTCAGTGAATATTCTTGAGCCAAGCATTTTTGTTCTGTTTTAATCATGATTTAGTTCTGTTTTAATCATGTTTTAGCTCTTTTTTTGTCTCATGAAGTCATGGCTATACAAATTTTTTAGTTATGTTTGATTATGCATAAAATAGGCTGTCTAAATAATGTAGTTAGTTGCTATGGCTCCATGTTTAATTGCTATTGCACAAGGACATTGATTAACTTAGGTAATGGAAAGAATAGGTTGTCTCAAAAAGGTCTTGGATTGTTTTTGTGTCTTGCTAGTCTTGAATTTTGGCTTGCTTGTTCTAGTAACACTTTCTTTCTGCTTTTGTGAATTAGTTTGTCCAAGTTTCTGTATAACTCGTGACAGAATAATGGATTGAGAGATGAAGAATGCTTGCCAATTAGACTACATATACTTCAAATATACTTTTTGGTATCTTTTATGACTCTAATGTTATAAAGTTTATGTCTTTGATGCAGTTTGTTTTGATTTTGTGATTTTCAACAAAAGGGGGTTTAGATGGGAATTCCTTTTTCTTTTGGTTTCTTGATTGTTGCTGCTGCTTATGACTTTGTTGCTCCAAGCAAAGAAATTCAATGGTTGGTGTCTGTTTTCGCCGGTATCATAGTCTCTCTCATTGTAAGAATAGAGAAATATATGTGCTTTTTGTTTGTCTGTATCATTGTCTCTCTCATTTTTGGGGTAAGTGTTTGTTCTCATTTGTTTGTTTTAATATGTAGCATAATTTGTGTTCTGTTCATTGGCAACTTGCTTGAATAAGTACAGTGTCCTAGGGAATATTTGAAGTTTGTCTTTATAGTTAATTTTTGTGTGTATTTTCATCTCCGCTTTTGTTATTTTGATTCAATTTTTAAATATTCGCAGCTAGGAAATTTCTATTGCTTCAAGTGAACCTCGCAAAGATGGTGTTGCAAGCTTGCCAATTAATTTAAAAGTGCATCCAAGAAGTTTTCTTAGAGTTGCTTAGCTTTCATTAGCTGCATAGATCCTTACACCCCTAATGTCTGATTTGTAGATTTAGATAGGGAATTTTATTTCTTTGTCTTGTTGTAAGAAAATTATGGTCTAAATGTAATATTATTATGTAAAATATACTTGTTTTGAGTTCAAATTCAATGATTAGATGAGTTCAATAGCAGTGTTTCTCTAAAAAAATTAATACATGAATGATGGTAACATTAGTAACACTTTTAAATTAGTAACATTTTTCAATGTACAAATACCAATTAGTAACATAAACATAAGCCGGTAACATTTTTCTAATGTTACTAAAGATAAATTATAGTGTTACAAAAGATATAATTAGTAACATTTAATAAATGTTACTAATAGTACTGTTAAATGTTACTAAAGCCTTTTAGTAACATAGGCTTTATGTAACACTTGATAAAATGTTACTAAATTGAATTAGTAACATTTTTCTTGATTTAGTAACATTTTTGAAATGATACTAAATCTCAAGTTTGTTGTAGTGTAAGTTAATGAACTAAATATCTAATATTGCTCTTATTAATTAAATAAAAATGAATTTGGTCACTTTTAGATGACGAACCGACATTATATCTATACTAATATATAAATGGGATACAAATTCTTGGATAGCTTTTTTATTATTTCTATTTTACCCTTAAAAAATAACTTCCACATAAAAATAGATTCTCAGTTTTTTTAGTAAATAATATTTTTTTTTCTTCTTAACAACTAAGCACAACTTCCACATAAAAGTAGTTTTTCAATTTTTTTATAGTAAAAAGAAATTTTTTTTTCTTCTTAATAACTAACCATAAAAAAAAAAGATTACGTAGTTATCAATTAACTAAGTCCAATAAAAAAAAAGATTAAGTAGTTATTTATATTTGCACAGTAAAGAATATCGATCATAAAAAAAAAAAATATATTATCATACAAACGGGCATGAAAAGGTGGCTAGTACCTTATAAATTTTTAAAAGTGAAAAAATTGTAACAATATGGTAACTCAAAAAAAAAAGGGAGGAATTTTATGGTATTAATATATTCGTCTCTGTGAATATCTTTATTTGATTTTGGATCTTATTTCTTTTGCAGTTGCACACGCGTGCTGTCACTGTCTCCATCTTGCCCATACACTCCACATGTGCCTTACCTGTTGCGGGGTGTGTTGAATATCATATCACTAAATTTAGAGATTTGTGTTTGTTCTTGTGGTTTTTTTTATTTTGTGTATTTCCTTTAGTTTGTACTTCATAATAAGGATATTTTGCATTTTATGGGATCTTTTCTAATCAAGTATATATCTTGATGGGTTGAAATTCACTTCTCGAAGTGAATAAATGAGAGATTTCGAATTTAAACCACAATCTTATATATAAAATGAAATTTCTCGATCAACTTAGCTATGTTCAATGAGAAAATTCATTTTAATTTGTATGTTGTTGATATTTAATTTCCATTGTACTTGTGTTAGTTGCAATTAAAAAGCACAATTGATGTTATAAAAATATCTCTTTCTGTATAAAAGAAAAAGAACTTGTTTACTTTTCTTTTTTAAACTCAATACAACAGTAACTATTGTTTAGTTGATATTATATTTATTTATTTATTTATTATTGTAGAGATAGAAACATATTGACGGGTTACAAGATAATGGATGTCATCAAAGAATGTCACATGCCCCTATTTATTTTTTTATTGTAGTTATTATATATTTATGAATTATGATCTTACATGCCCTTCTATGAAATAATATCCGTGAAATTGTGATTTTGTCTTGTAAATAGTTCACACTTATCAATACGTGCTTATGCCAAAAGTACAATCAAAAAGTCAATCCACGTCTGAACTAAAAGAACATTCTTTGATCATTTTTGAGATATTATCTTCAAATTAAATACTATCTCGATGAATAATGTGGACTATGATAAGAGAAATCAAACATAACAAAAATCAGTGACCAATAAGAAGAAAAAAAAGACAAACGGTTTTTTTCACTAAAGAGAATAATGATGAACATAAGGGTGTTGTGATAGAGACCTACATTAGGGTTGGTGGAAACTCGTCAAGTACCATGGTTGTTTGACTTCTCTCTTCTAAAATTCTTCGCTAAAAGTTATCGTTCTTCCCCACTTTATCTCCCCTCTTCACCCTAAGTCTACACCACAGATTGTCGGCCGCCTTGAAATTTGGAAACTTAAGAGTAATGCTGCCAAAGATTTACGCACCAAAATTCTTGCATTAATTGTAGCAATGAAATCCCTATAAGAAATCCTCCATACTAATTTTTTCTCATATGTGGAATTGAGCTTCTTCGCAACTATCATCTTCCGGTCATTCTATAATGCAAAAAAAGGAAGAAAAATTAGTTAGATATTGGAAGAGCAATATATAGATCAATTTTTTGCATCTTTAAAAGAAGATATAAGCAAAGTAATATGCTTCAATTTTAATTAGGATGGAATTTAAATTCTTTTTTATATTCAAACCTCATATTAAAATGACTAAGTAAGCAACATGAAAGTGTATAAAATGGAAATTTCAAAATGTTGTCAACTCTCTTTGTCATGATAAAAGTTTAAATACCATCCGAACATTTTTTTTCTCCTGTCATAGACTCATAAATCTAACAATAAAGGAGGGATTATGTTTTCTATAACTTTTAATTTCCACTTATTCAACAAAACTACATGACATAATATTACTTAACGCTGTCTTTGGATTGATGGTATGAGATGGAACGGAACGGAAAGTTTCTTTTACCTGGGCAGAAGTTGCACGGCTAGCTTTAGAGAGACCAACTCTTATGCAAATTTATCATTCAAAACGAATTTGATGCTCAATTTTCTTCGGTTATTGTTAATTGCAAATGTAATTCCTCCATACTCTTTTGATGTTGGATTGTAAGAGTGCTTTCACCCTCCCTTTAGTTCATTAATTTAGCTCTCTTATTATCAAAAGAAAAAGAAGAAGCACAATCACAATATTAGATTGTTGCATGTCTTGTCTCGTTGGACGCAACTATTGAGGGATTTCATCAACGAAGATTAAGGACTTAGCACATTTTCAAAGGGCTGAAAGGGAATAGAAGATGAACTTGAGCTTCTCATCTCAGCTTGGACATAACATATATAGAGTAGAATCTTCAATAAAAATTAGTATACAACAAAATAAAATAAGGATAGTGTCTTAATAAATAATGTAAGGATCAAGACCAAGATATGTGTGTTTTGGTGAAATATGATCATAGGAATTTAATTCCCCTCTTTGGAATTGTCTTTCTTTGGTCTCTTTCTTGGTTTGTGTCCTGCCCATGCTTTTTTATGGGGGATTGTTGTTTACTCTTCTATGTGCTTTTCCTGTCTAGCGTAGGGTTGTCAAAATTATCCGTTAATTCGTTATCCATCCAATCCATTCAAAAATTTATCCATCTAATCCATCTACTAACAAAAAAATTAGTTAATGGATTGGATTCATCCGCCTAATTTTAAAATCCAATGCATTATTGTTTATTATCTTTTGAAAATCCAACAGACTATAGTTTATTATTTTTAAAAATTCTAAGAATAGTCACTTTTGTTATTAAAAAAATAATTCTTTAAATAAATGTATTTCTTTGCAAAAATGTATTATTAAAAAACCATAAAATAAAAAAAAACTGTTTTTTTAAGGAAAATAATTAAAATACTGTTTTTTTAGTTTAAGAAAAAATAATGTTTCTTCCTTAAAAAAAAAGTGTCTTTTAATGTTCCTTAAAAAACTGAATTTATTTTAATGTCTTTTAATGTTTCTTTAATGTATTATTAAATTTTCCTTTCAATATCTAATAAAAATTTAATATTATATTTATTATTAATTTTATAATTGTGGTGGTTGGTGGTTGCGGCCACCGGAACAGGGCCGGAACACCACTGAATGGCCGCTGAACCGCCACCGACCGCCGCCATCTCACCGGGAAATATGGGTCCCTCCGCCGGCCGGACGTTGACCGGCCACCCACCACCACCTACTTTTATTCATTATTAAAATATTACACTATTTTAATTCTATTATTAAAAAAATAAATTTTAATGTAGAAGGAACGTTTTGGGCTTAGTATGCTTGGGTTGGGCTTAGTGAAAAAATAAATTTGGGATTACACATCAATCCATTAAAAATAATAAATAATCTGTTTTAATAATCAATATATATCAAATAGCCTAGGCTAGAATTTCATTTAATAAATATAATTTTTAAGAATTATTAATCAATTAAAAAAATGTTTTTTAAAAAATAAAAATTAATATAATTTAATAAATGGATCGGATGGATATCCATTCATTAAAAATATCTTTTTGGATGGATTGGATTAAAATGTCTAATGAATGAATTGAATTGGATATTTACCAAAACAATTTAGTAGATTCTAATGGATTAATGGATCATTTTGATCCATCCATTAGCAATCCAATCCAAATCCATCCAACCATCCATTTTGACACCCTAATCTAGAGTATTGTCTTGTGGAACGGACTTGAGTATTTTGTCAAACTAAACATAAGTTTGAACTCGTTATTCGGCACACTTTTAAAATAATACTTGTAATAGATCATGGAAAATGCTAACCAAACCCGGGGCACTAGTTAAAAATACTAATTATAGTATAATAACCTAGGAATTTGTGTAGGCAATACATTTGAAATAAACAAAGTTGTTTTCAAGGCAAAATTTATTACTTTTAGTTTCTTAACTAGTTCCCCGAGGGCACTAGTTAGCAAGACCCTTAGATAATATATATTTAAGATAAAAAAAATTGTTAACTAGTCTCTCTGGGGTATTAGTTAAGTATACAACATAAAAATAGTTTTTATATTAAAAACAACATTTTTTGTATTTTACAAATATTGATTATACAAATTTCAATGTAGTTTTACTATATTAAGTATTTTAACTAGTTCCTTGAGGACACAAAAATTAACATTTTCTTTAATTGCCGAAAAATACTAAAACTCTGTTTGGTAAAAATAGCGGTTAGCTGATTATAAGCTAGCTGCTAGCTTATAACTTATGACTGATGACTGATAGCTTATAGCTGATGGCTGATAAGCTAATTTAAGTGTTTGGTAAAATTAACGGTTCAACTGACTGATAAATGTAAGATACTTAGGACTTATTGATCTAATTTAATTTAAGATACTTAGGACTTATTGATCTAATTTAATTTTTTAAATTTATTAATTTAATAAATATATCTTTCATATATTATTATTAAATTAAATTTTATATGCTGATTTTTAAAAAAAAGTTATTTTCATTGAATATTTTATAAAGAAATAAAAATAAGAATAAATATATTTACAATATATAGCATAATTAAAGTATGTTATAATTAACTACATATAACTTAGGTATTTCAAACTCTCTGTGCTAAGCTCATTAGTACAATGTATGCGGTGGAAATTGTTCATCAAAAAGGTTGGAAGAACCTTTGGCTAGACCATTCTTTGGCAACTCAAGAATAGATGGGACAACTGTATTTTATTGTTAAACTCAATGAATTTTTTTGTTACTGATATCTTTAAGGAAGGGAACACTTGTGCAGACAAACTTGCTAATTTTGGTCTCTTTATTCTTACTATTAATTGGTGAAGTCTGCCTTTCTTTCATATTAGGGAAGATTTTGGTTAGCTTTTGGAGGGTTTTGGTGTTGTCCCCCCTCTTTTTGTAATATATCTCTTTTTCTTTCAATGACAATGTTTTAGCTTTCTTGGGACTTGCTTTCTTGGCAAGCTTCCTTTGTTTAAAAAAAAAACACCTATAAATTTATTAAAAAAATAATTATAAGATGCCTATTCACTAGATTAATTTGACAGTATATACTATTCATATAAGTCATTCTGATCATATTTTTTTACTAATGTATAAAGATAAATATTAACATTTGAGATTTTGTTAGATTTTCAATTAGTACTATTAAAATATCAATTTTTTATAATTTTTAATAATATACAACTAAAGATATTATGATTAAAATTGTGCATCAACAAATATATGCAGTAGTCAAATGTAACAATTATTTTAGAACGAATAGAGTAAAAACTAACTTATAAATTATTCGTATAAATTCGTATAAATTCATCCACTATAAACTAATTTATCAACTAACTATTAGTTATCTTTTTTAGCAAACAAAGCCTAAATATTTTCATATAACCAATCCAATCCCCCCAAAATGAAAATCCAACGTACTTTTGACCATATTTTGTTTTATTAAGACCGACTATTTCTTTTAGTATGAATGAATGAATTGAGCAGTTGACGACACAATAAATAATCTAGAAAGGCCGCGGAATGTTTGGAAGCATACGCGTGTAAGAAAACACATTTTTATATGTGTCAGGTAGGGGTGTGCATGGTCGGTTATTTTGCCAAACCAAATTATATCCAAACCAAAACCAGATATATGGATTTGGATACATGACCATAACCATTATTTTTTATAAACCGGTTATATAACCAGTTATAAATGTGGTTACGGATACATAACCAGATATTTTTATAAAAATGGTTTAAAAACGGTTAATTTTTAAATCCAGTTTTAAACTGGTTATTTTTAAAACTGGATTAAAAAACGGTTAATTTGGTCTGTTTTTTTTTCTACGCATACGGAAAACATATTAAAAATCGTAAAAAAATGCACTTTTCTTTTTTTATTCTTTCCAGCAAATTGCTTTTGATATGTGTTTGAAAGAGATGGAAAAAAAACATGTGAAGAAGATCATTCACATTCCTTCTTCTAGATTTCTTTTTTTCAATTCCAACGAGATAAGGGTATACAAATTATTAGTGTAAAGATAAGGGGATGTTTATTTTCTAAAAATATTTTATGTTTTTTTTATCTAGAAGCAATTGGAGAGAATGAGTGTGGTTCGATTGGAAGAGAATATCATCGATTAACGTTCAATTGGAGAGATTATTGTAGATTTGAGGTTCATCACAAATCACAATTGCAGATATCACACGCACATGGTGAACCGATGATGGTGTGTGCGTGAATTAATTTTAATAAAAGGATTTTTTTTTTTTGTAAAAAAAATAAAGATATTTGTTTGTTTTGTAAAAAAAACGGATATTTGTTAATTTTGTAAAAAAAAAAAAAGGACATTGTTTGCTTTTTTTATTGTTGACAAAAACAAATTTGAAAAGGATATAATAACCAATTTAAACCAAATCCGAAAATTTAATTTGGATGGATAACCGACTAGATGAAAATGGTTTGGTTAATAACCATATACCAAAATCCGGATTTTCTAAAACGGATTTGGATCTGGTTATGAGTTTGGGTCTTCTAACCGGATATTTTGCACACCCCTAGTGTCAGGGTTTAAGCCACATAGCGTATTAAACCTCAAATCATGTAAACGCCGTCTTACACTTTTCTTACTCTTTTTTGTAACGCGTTTATCCAACACGTCATTCCAAATGAAACTTATATATACACATTTTTTCTGTTTCAAGTTTTTGTTTTGTTGGTTGATGCATTGATGATACAAATCTAGATCTGAGATGGTTGTATTGTATATTTTTTGGTACTAAGAATCAAATTTTTTTCTTCTTGATTTGAAAATTTCTTTCGTTGGTTGTTTGTGTTCTTACCCGCATAAACCGAGTCATTTAACCCGCGAACCGAGTTACCCGAACCCGTTTAACCCGTATGAAAATTTGGGTCGGTGTGGACCTTTATATACAAACCAAGGTTTGGGCCGGTTTGAGGTTTTGGGTCCATACCGACCCAAACCGGCCCGTTGTCCACCCCTGTATATACTCCTTCGAAGCAGCCTTTGATGGCCTACACAAGTCAACTTCTTCGAAGCAGACTTAACTTATTGCAACGTGTCGTGAAAATTATGAGGCACAATGTTTTCATGAAATGACATCTACATATCCTAGAATGAAAAATCAAATACTGTGGAGTACTAAGGACTGTCTTGACTTTGAATAATCTAAAATATATACTTAGTTCTGTCTTGACTTTAAATAATCTAAAATATAAATAAAAATTCTTTCATGGTTGATTTTTTTTTTTTAACGAAAATGAAAATTGTATTAAAATAAGTCCACGAGGACAATATGAACTTCATGGTTGATTTTTAAGTTGTTGAGAATAATGTCTAAATATTTTTTTTTATATATTTTAGTTTTAAATTTAAAATAAGATAATATTAGAATTTAAAATTTATATTTTAGTTTATAATTCTATTATATATTGTTGAGTCTTTGGTATTGGCTGCATTTTTGGTAAAATAAACCTTGTAGCAGAATGTGTGATATGATGCCTCAACATCGTATCATCTCACGAGAAGTGTTCGCGACATGTTCTATTTATGGAATGTTTGGCTTCTCTCTCATGAATCTTGCATGGCGCATTTAATCAGGCTAATTATGAAGATCATTATTTAATGCTTCGGATCCTTGTCAAGAATGTTTTTGTAGAAGATCTTCTTGAAGAATATTTTTGTAGAGAATCTCTTGTAATTAATACGGGACAAACAAATCAAGCACATGTTAATTCTGGACCAAGGAAGTTTTATCTGAAGTATTTAAGCAAGAAACTAAACCTAATTCATTAGTTGTTCACGCCGTTTTGTTTTTGTGTCTAAGAACTTAGGTTTTGCGCGTGTTTGTTTGTGAGTCTTTCTTGTGTCTCCTTGATGCAAGTTTAGGACGTTGTTATATTGAGTTGTAATTTCTTTTGATCCTCTCCTAAGCTTTGAAGTACAGAGTAAGGACTTTTGGTGGTTGTAACACTCTAAGCCTTTAGGTACGAGTGCGTAGTTTTTAGGAGTGTGTCTCCAAAACTTATTTGTATTGTGTTGATTGAAATTCTTGCTGTCTGTAAGGTTGTAGGGAAGTGAGATGAGGATCTCTGATCTAGGAGTTCCTAGGTTGAAGCTTCATTGGTAATGCCTAGGTTGTAAGTTGTAACCGGGGTGTTTGCTGGTAACTTAGAACTAGGACTATTATAGTGAAATTCCTCCCTGGATTGGTATCCCCAGACGTAGGTTGCTGTTTGCACCAAACTGGGTTATAACAAATATCTTGTCTTGTTTATTTGTTTTGCTTTTTATCATTTTCATTGTATCACGTGTCAGATCTTGTAAGGTGCTTAGAGCATCGTATCACACATCTTATACAGCGTGCCAGGAATTTCATATATATATATATATATATATATATATATTACGAGATTCCCACAAAGTTTCCTCGTGCATTCTTAAGAAAACAGTCCTATGTGTCATTATTATATAGCTTCTATGCGGAGCTTTTAGAACGAGTTATGTGGTTCGAATCTCATTGACAACAATAATTCTATTTTTATAATATTATATCGAATTTTACCTCTTTTTTTTTGTTTTTAGAGAAAACTACCTTATTATTAGTATAAAGTCTGTTGTTCGAATATCATTGACAACAATACTCTAATTTTTATAATATTTTAATTTAATGGAAAGCTACTATCTATTTTTGTAGAATTTTTTTTATAATAAAAACACTTTATTATTACTTCAATCAAAAATCAAAAGTTTATATTTTTATCAACCAAAAGAGTTTTTTTTTGTAACTTTTTTTTAAGAATCACTCAATTAGACCTTCTTTAATATTATACAGTATAATTTTTTGTAGAAGCTCTAATCTTTATTATATACATTACGAGATTCCTACGAACGTTCATTCTCATTATAAATTGCTTATAGGTGGCAAACTAGAGGTATTCTCCGCGCGCAACTGGAGAGACTATAATCCTCTCGAGGTAACTGAGATCCATTTAAATGGATGACCTTTCACAAGAAATGTTTATCGATCCATACGCACTGGTCAGTGATCGAACTCATGACCAAATGATTAAGGGGCTCATTAGTGGGAGTTATACAAAAGGGAAGATATAGGATGTACATCCACTCAAGAAATTGAAGTTCCAAAATAACATCATAGTACTGATAAAAATATTAATCAAAAATAACATTACAACACCATTACATTAAAAAAAAAAAAAAGAACAACCTGAAGTTCCATTAAATTGGAGGGATGACTTGATAATTGGGCTATGTATATTGGAATATAATAGAATTTAATACGATTTTGGCGGTTTTTGTGGTTTGTGGTTTTTGCGATTTGCAGTTTAGTAAAAAGTCAATCAAATACATCCAAACCAAATGTGATTTTTACAGTTTATGATTTGTATTGATTTGATTTGCGGTTTTAGATTATATAAGTTTTATCTTTAAAAATATTTGTGATTTAGTTACACCAAGTGACGTCTACATGTCCTACGGTGAAAAATCAAATACTAAAAACTGTCTTGACTTTGAATATTCTAAAATCTAAATTCATTTTCACTTTTGGCTTCTAAGTTTTATGATAGTTTGATTTTACTCTTAATTTTTTTTCTTTTCACAAATTTTACTCTCAAATTTTAATCGCTCAATTATGATATTTTAATTTTGGTTCTTCAAATTTTAATTGTTTGATTTTAATTCTCAAATTTAGTTCATTTTATATTTCTCTAATTATCTTTTAACATTTTGAGGAAAAATTATATATGTAATTTTAAAATTAAAAAAAGTTGTTAAAATAAATAAAATTTGTGTTGAAAATAAAGAAAAAAATATTTGTATCTTTTTAAATAAATGTTTATTTAATAATAATATTTATTTTAAAAAATAAACATATGAAACTATAAAAAAAAACTATTCTTCTTGAAAAAATAATTTTTCAAATAATAATTTTCAAAAAAAATTATAAATGTAACTATTTTTGTTTTAAAAAAGAACTTTTAAAATTTTAAAACATCTTTTCAATTTTAAAAACATTTCTTTATTTATTTCTAATTTTTTTTTTAAATTTCAAGATGTCACATAGACAATTTTTAGTAAAAAAAATCAACGGGGGTCTAGCAAATCATTGAAGTAAACTTAGAGTCGAACCATTGTAAAACTTAGGAGATTAAAATTGAGCAATTGAAATTTGAAGGGCTATAATCAAACAACCGTAAAATTTGATGGTCAAATCTAAATTTAAGTCTGTTGAAGCAAAATCTCTAATTATTTTTTAAAAAATAACATACATTTTTAATTATATTTTTATTATTCTCATCCTGAGTGAATTAAAAAAATCATGAATAAAAGATTTATCATAGTCCACATTACTCATCGAGATAGTCTTTGAAGATAATATCTCAAAAATGATGAAAGAATGTTCTTATGTTCAGACGTGGATTGATTTTTTGATTGTACTAGCTCTTGGCATGAGATGACATCTACATGTCCTAGAATGAAAAATCAAATACTGTGGAGTACTAGACTGTATTGACTAGTTGACTTTGAATAATCTAAAATATATACTTAGTTTTGTCTTGAGTCTCTTGACTTTGAATAATCTAAAATATAAATAAAAATTCTTTCATGATTGGTTTTTAAGTTGTTGAGAATAATGTCTAAATATTTTTTATATATTTTAGTTTTAAATTTAAAATAAGATAATATTAGAATTTAAAATTTATATTTTAGTTTATAATAGTTTAGATTTATTTTGAATTTATAGAATTAGTTTGTTATTTAAAAATATTGTTTGTTTTTATGTAGCTCTATATATAAAGCCATATATTAATTACGAAAAACTCACCATTGTTCATCCTTACCCTTGCTAGTTGTTACCCCTGGAACGTTTTGTTAGGGAGCACTCTTGGTTGGATAACCCATTGGTGGTGGTGGAGTAACTAGGGTATTGTTCTTATCCACCACTGAATATGCAATCACTGATTGGAAATACACAATATTAGTTACATTAAATTAAATTCATTTAGTATTTTTGTTGTAGAAATGAAAAATTTTAGTTACCGTTAGAAATAAACTATGAATGCTAGAGAATAAAGAGATAGAAGGTAAAAACATTGTATTATATTTTTTATATATGTGTGTGTTTACACTCTAATATTAGTCCTATTTATAGAATACTAGAGGCGTGCCCGTTTGTGTGATTCTTGTTTTTTATTTTAACAAGATATATAAATTGTAAATCGTGGTTTATTATAAATTTGATTTTTATTTAAATTAATGTGTGTATCTTTAGTTTTCCTATTTTTTAAGTCCTTCATATGAGAGTTCAACTAATAATTCAAATCATAATTTAATTTAGCAAACGTATGATAAGTAAATTTTTTTGTTTTGTTTAATTTACTTCTATTAGCAAACTTACATAATTCATGTTGTTATCATAGAATCGTTCTTTTGACCTAAACTAATTCATGTTGCTATCATTCATAATTCCAATTTGGGTTTTTATATTTTATTAATATTCAACTTAAAATGTTATGTATAATAGAAGATTATTAATGTATACATAATAGTATTATGGTATAGAAATGTATTAAAAGTTCCATGATTTAATTTGTGGTTACTTTTTAAAATAAGAGTAAACCATAATTGGTGGCTACTTTTTTTGTTGGTAGTTTTTTTTAAGAGTAAAATAAGAATAATAAAAAAATCATCCCAAAAATTTGTTATAGATAAATAAGGAAGTGAGTGGACAAATGAAATTATGGTTCACTCATTAGTGGAAGTTATAGGAAAGGGAATAGATAGAATGAACATCCACTAAAGAACTTGAAGCTCCAAAATTATCATAGTAGTGATAAAAGTATTAATCTAAAATAACATTACAAACCATTACAGTAAAAAAAAAAAAAAAAGAACAACATGAAGTTCCATTAATTTGGAGGGATGACTTGATTTAGGCTATGTATATTGGAATATAATAGAAATTTAATATAATTTTTATTATTTTCGCGGTTTTTGTGGTTTGCGGTTTTTGCAATTTGCGATTCTGTAAAAAAGTCATTCAAAATACATTCAAACCAAATGTAATTTTTATGGTTTGTGATTTGGATTGATTTGGTTTGCGATTTTACATAATGTAAGTTTTATCTTTAAAAATTTTTGTGATTTAGTTACACCAAGTGAAAATCAAATACTAAAAACTGTCTTGACTTTGAATATTCTAATTCATTTTCACTTTTGGCTTCTAAGTTTTATGATAGTTTGATTTTACTCTTAATTTTTTCTTTTGACAAATTTTAATCGCTCAATTATGATTTTTTAATTTTGGTTCTTCAAATTTTAATTGTTTGATTTTAATTCTCAAATTTAGTTCATTTTATATTTCTCTAATTCTTTGTTAACTTTTTGAGGAACAATTATATATGTAATTTTAAAATTAAAAAAAGTTGTGTTGAAAATAAAGAATGTAACACCCAAACCCATAATTATATAAATTATGCTTTTATAAAATATTACTCGAGAATACGCAACGGAAATGAAATTTGATTTACAAAAGGTTTGGTTCGAGTATTACAACGTACACATAAAAGCTTACTAATAACTTGATTAGTAAAACTATTATTGTACAAAATGAGTTTATAAGAAAATACATACTTAAATACATTGGAAATAAAAGTAAGACTCTAAATATACATTATAGAAATGATTCCATCCCCGTGTCATGATCAGAGCAGAGCTTCACCAACGACTGGAACACAAACTTAACCTGAGGATCTGGATCCCAAATCCAGCACATACACAAAACAGAGGGTTAGATAATATAACCATAAAAGAAACTAAGTGCAAGAACATACTTAACACTTAGGACATAACATGCTCATGTCTAACAACTCAATCCATAAAACATACATTATTCTCATGTTATTCATATCTCATTATCATAAGAGTACAACACATTACAATAATCATACCTACTTAATCAATAGACAAGTATGTTGACTATTTTATGTTGGCTGCATTTTGGTAAAACTATGTTAAGCAGGATGTGGTATGAAATGTTACAACATCATGACCTGACGTGAGCGCGCCAGCTGGCGGCAGCATTTAATGCGCGCGGGTTTTTATTTTTAGAGAAGATCTTTTCTCTTTTATATCAGTTCTTTGCTTGTGCATCAAGAAAGTTTTATTTCTTAAACAGATCTTTGCTCAGAGATTGTTTATGGAATTATTTGTGAAGACTTATTTTATAAACGTATCAAATCTTTAAAGATATGGTTTTATTTTATATTTGTGAGCTGGATCTTTCTCGTGGACAGAGCTTCTGAAGCCCATTTAACCAGCTATAAATTAAAGGACGAAAACCTAATGAAGGCAATTGTTCAAGCGTTATTGTTGAGTCTAGCCGTATTAGGATTCGTGTGTGTGCTTGTGTTTTGTGAGCCTTTCTTGTATCTCTTTGATGCAAGCTTAGGACTGTGTGTTCTATTGAGTTGTAATAACAATTATCTCTGAAGCTTTTAAGCAAGGAGATCGTTGTTGTGTGTGTGTCCTCTCCAAAGCTTTTAAGCAAGGAGTTTGGATATTAGTGCGTTGTGTATCACTTGAAGTCTTTAGGTAAAAGTGATCTAGTGTCTAGGAGAGTGTCTCCATCACAGTGTTTGACTTTACAATAGTGCTGTCTGTACTGTGAAGACAAGCTTCTAGATTGAAGTGATTTTGATGAAGACAAATATGTGAAAAGAAGAAAAAGATTGATTATGCTCAAGTTCTCAATGTTGAAGAATTTCTATTATATCTCATGAAGATGTGATCAAGTTATGGGGAATAATCATAGGTATAATATTTCAATTCATTGTTATAAGCTTTAAGTGCTCACAACTTTATTTTTAACAAGTTAAAAGTTTCTATAACAATGATATAAGTTTCAAAATTATAAGTATTTTAACTTAGAATTTTTTTCAAATATTTGAGTAGGTAAATCGATTTACCTAAAGGAGTAAATCGATTTACATTGCTCCTGCCATTTTGGGAAAACGATTTTTTAAGAGGGTAAATCGATTTACCCCTTAGGGAAATCGATTTACTTAGTTCATTTTGGCAAATTTTTTAACGTTATTTCATAAGGGAAATCGATTGACCAAAAAGGTAAATCGATTTACCTGTTATAAATATGGAAAATTCTGATACGTTAATTACACCTTTTCATTATTAAACCTTTTCCAAAACATTGTCATTTGGGTCTCAAAAGGGTATCTTTTCTTTCTATAAATATCTATCAGAATTTTCTCAAAAAAACTTAATCACTTTCATAAACTTTCTAATAACAATTCTCTGCATAATCTTTCATAAAAACTCTTAGAAACTTTCCTCCATAATTTCATATCAAACAAAAGTTTCTTGAGCACTTAGAGTTTATTATTCTGAATTGTTATATTGAAAGTGAAAACAAATTGTTAGAATTTTGTTTATCAAAATTCTCTTGTATTCAAACTTATCATCAATTATCTGTAACTCTGTATTATTTCACTCTTAAACTTACATTTGGTATCAGAGCAGGTTCAAGTAACTTGTTCTTGAAGATCTAGAATGGCTTCCGCACAACATATTTTTAGAGATGGTGGTAGTAACAACAAACCCCCATGCTTTGTTGGTGAATACTATGATTTTTGGAAAATACGCATGAAAGCCTATTTAGAAGCACAAGGAGAAGAAATATGGAATGCCGTTGAGAATGGTCCATTTATTCCTACAACAGTCACTAACAATGTTGAAGAAATAAAAGTGAAAGGATCATGGACCGATGATGACAAGAAAAAAGTACTCTTTGACAAGAAGGCAATCAACATTCTTCAATCAGCCTTAGGAATGGATGAATTCTTTCGTATATCCCATTGTAAAACAGCAAAAGAAATTTGGGATACTTTGGAAGTGACTCATGAAGGCACCGTTGAAGTGAAAAGATCAAAACTAAACACTTTATCACAAGAATATGAAATGTTTAGAATGCAGCCCGGAGAAAAAATACTTGATTTACAAAAAAGATTCTCACATTTAACAAACCACTTGATGGCCCTTGGAAAAACATTCTCTAATGATGAATTAAATCTCAAAATTCTTAGATCATTGACAAGGGAATGGCAACCGAAAGTAACTGCTATATCAGAAAAGAAAAGTCTCTCTAAGATGACTTCTGCAGCATTATTTGGTAAACTCCAAGAACATGAAATTGAACTTGGAAGATTAGAAAAGCATGAAGTGCAAGAGAAGAAAAACAAAAGTCTTGCCTTAAAAACTAAAGCAAGAGATTATGATAGTGATGATGAAGAGTCTCAATTGGAAAGTGAAGATGATGTAGAAGCACTTTTCAAGAAATTTAAGGAATTCTTGAAAAGAGACAAATTAAAGAAAGTTGATCAAGGAAAGAAATTTAATGGTGAATCCACTTCAAGACAAATAGTCACTTGCTTTGAATGTGGAAATCAAGGGCATATTAAAAATGAGTGTCCTTCTCTCCAAAAGAAGAATGGTTTCAAAAGCAAGAAATTCAAAAAATCCAAAAGAGCCTATATTGCATGGGATGATAATGAAGTAGGTTCATCATCTGACTCGGAGAGCGAAGAATATGCAAATCTTGCTTTGATGGCATCACACCATTCCGATGATGAAGATGAAGAGGTTAGTAGTAGATCTTCTTCTTATGATAATGATTATCAAAGTGCTATTAATGAATTACTCAATGAATGTAAAATTCTATACAAAAAGGTGTCAACACAAAAGAAAACAATTCAATCTCTTGAAGAAAAAATTGACACCATGGAAACAAATTTTGAAATTGAAAAACAAAGTTTTCTTGAAAAAGAAAAACAAAATTTTGAAGTTGAAAAACAAAATCTTCTTGAAAAAGAAAAACAGAATTTTACATGCAAAGAGTGTGATTCACTTTCCTTCCAAATTGTCCAATTGAAAAGAGTTCTTGAAAGATATGAAAAAGGACAAGTTGGATTGGACAATATCCTTAGTCAACAAAGACGTTCTAATAATAAAAGTGGACTTGGTTATTCTAAATTTGACAAACCAAGTACAAGTAAAACTATCTTTGTTAAGGCAATTGATCAATCCAACAAAGAGAAAGTGAATAAAGCACAAAACGTTAATCATCATCCTAAGAAGAGATTACCTAAAAAGAAATCCTATGTTCCTAGATATAGAAGTAATTTTGTTCATACTTGTTTTTATTGTGGCATAAGTGGCCATACACCTAATACTTGCTATGTAAGAAATTTTAGTGTACCAAGTGGGCATTATGTGTGGGTAAAGAAAGGAACTAATTATGAAGGACCCAAAGCAACTTGGGTACCAAACAAAACTTAATTTGTTTTGTAGGTTTGCTTGAAGACCACTACATATCTATGGTATATATCTTGATAGTGGTTTCTCCAAGCATATGACGGAAGATATAAGCAAATTTTCAAATCTAGTGCTTAAAGTCAAGGGTTATGTCACTTATGGAGACAACCTCAAAGGAAAAATTCTTGGCATAGGCAAAGTTGGAGCACCATCTTTCACATCCATTGAAGATATTCTTTATGTTGAAAAACTAAAGTACAATCTTCTAAGTGTAAACCAACTTTGTCACAAAGGTTTCATAATCAATTCAACAAGGATGAATGCTTGATTGAAGATGAGGCCAATCATGAGGTAAAACTCATAGGTAAAATAATTAATAATATTTTCATGATTTCCTTAGTTGATTCATCTTTAAAAGTAAAATGTCTTATGGCAAACAACAATGATTCTTGGCTTTGGCATAAAAGGGCAACCCATATTCATATGGATCATTTATATAAATTAGCCAAACATGATCTAGTAATTGGTTTTTCAAAAATAAATTTTGTCAAAGATAAATTATGTAATGCTTGTCAAAAGGGAATTAAATCAATTTGATAGAAATCATGTCAAAAACATGTATCTTACTTCTTTTATGTTCATAAAATTTCAAGTATTTTCCCATCCTTTTTGTTAATAACAAAGGGGGAGAATATGCTTTTGTATATGTTTTTCTCTAACAATTGCAGCAAACAATATCTCAAAAATACTCTCATTCAAATATCAAGGGGGAGCATTGATCAAGGGGGAGTTAACATTGTTAGGAGAAGCAAAGCTTATCAAAGTTTTAATGGGTTGTCATCTCCAACTATTTATTTTGATGAAGATCAATCTTAAATATTTTTTTAATTTTTATTTTACCCATCTTTCCCTTCTTTTTGATAATGTCAAAAGGGGGAGAAGGATGTATATATGTCTGTGTGTTATCCTTGTCTCCTTGATATTCAGGAAGATCATGAATTTTCAAATAAATACAAGTCATGGATTAAGGGGGAGATATGCATCATAGGAGGAGTATTTCGGAAAACTCACAAACATCAAATATGTATTTGTCATCATCAAAAAGGGGGAGAATGTGAAGACAAACTTCTAGATTGAAGTGATTTTGATGAAGACAAATATGTGAAAAGAAGAAAAAGATTGATTATGCTCAAGTTCTCAATGTTGAAGAATTTCTATTATATCTCATGAAGATGTGATCAAGTTATGGGGAATAATCATAGGTACAATATGCAATTC
Source organism: Trifolium repens (assembly GCA_030408175.1). NCBI lineage: Eukaryota > Viridiplantae > Streptophyta > Magnoliopsida > Fabales > Fabaceae > Trifolium > Trifolium repens. The sequence continues at coordinate 41,283,355 of CP125846.1, forward strand.
ATTATTATAAGCTTTAGGTGCTCACAAACTTTAATCTAAACCTTTATAAAGTTACTATAATAATGTTGCATGATTCTCATCCAAAAAGTGCGTTAACTTAGACATTTTTCAAATATTTAAAGGTGTAAATCGATTTACCAAGGGAGGAAATCGATTTACACACTCCCTGCCTTTTTTAAGAAAAACTGTCAGCACATTTTACATCAGTCGTGCTGTGCAGCAGATGTAAAAAGTACTGGGCTGATTGAAACAGTGCAACGTTTGAAATTTATAAACCAGGACTTTTTACATCGCACAGATGTAGCAACAGAAGTAAAATGTTCTAGGCAGAATTTGAATTTCACGCCATTTCATGAAACAATGCTATTTTTCATTTGTTTCTTTTTGGCATTTTTTATTATAATAATAATTGCATTGCTTCATGAACAATTCTAAAAGTCTCTATATATTCATAATTTTTCTAAGATCAAATCATCTCTTTCAATTAAATTTTCATTCACTTTTCTCATAACAATTATCTATACAATTTTCGCAAAACTCTTTGAAACTTTTATACACACTTTCATATCAATAAAAGTTTCTGAGCACTTAGAGTTTATTCATTCTGAATTGTTATATTGAGAAAAACACATTGTTATATCCAATATCTCTTGTACTCAAACTTGTAATCAAATTCAATAACTTTGTATTGTTGCTTGTTTTCCTAGTTTGTGAAAACAAGTGGTTTTGAGAGAAAGTGAGGTGCTTTCTCTTTGTGTTGTATAAGAATTTCACCATAGGGTTTGGTGAAGATTCTTGTTGTTAAAGATAGTGGGGTTGCTATCTTGTGTTGTATTAGGATTTTGTTAGGGAAACCTTGGGGTAAGGTTGTCTTGTAACAAGTATTCTAATAGTGGAAAATCCTTCAAGTAGTGAAGGGACTGGATGTACCCTTAGGTTAGAAGGGGAACCAGTATAAATCTTTTGTGTTCTTTCTTCTCTTCCCTGCACTCTTTATTTTTTCAACACTTTATTCATATATTCATCACAATCTTTCAAGAAAAATAAGAGACACATTAGCATCTCTAAAATAACCGAAAAAATCTAAGAACCTAATTCAAAATCCTCTTAGATTGCACTTTTAAACTTACATGTACTATTGCTCTTAAGGAGTGAGTTGAGAACTCATACCTAGGAGTTCCTAGGTAGAAAGACATAAGGATAGTTGCTAGGTGATAAGTTGTAAACGAGGAGTTTGCTGTAAGACTTTGAACTAGGGCTATTAGTGGATTTCCTCCTGGATTGGTATCCCCCAGATGTAGGTTGCGTTTTGCTCCGAACTGGGTTAACAAATCACTGTGTGTTTGTTTATTTCTGCACTATTTAATTTTTGAATTATCTGTTCACTAAAGCGGTTAACAGTGTTGTAACATCGTGTACAACATCGTGTACTGGTGTGCCAGTTTTTCAAAGTATACATAACATCATCATTTATCAATCATTCATCACACACCTCATAATACATTTAATCATTCAAGTTAAGGATCACCAATCAATGTCAATTACCAAGTATCACATTTAGTCACATATTCCTAATGCAACTAATGTCACAAATCTCATGTCATGTCACCCTAGACATAACTATATGCATGCGGTACCATTCACCTCATATTAGGATAAACATATATCCCGTTCACCTCATTTTCAGTTTCAAGTCATGAAGGACTCACCACAAATATTTTCAGTTTCAAGTCATGAAGGACTCACCACAAATAGACTCATGAATGCATGAATGTACATATACCACATATGATGACACTACAAATAATCACCTCACAAAATATAGTACCACACAGCCTATATTCACCTCAATTCGCCTCATATTATCATCATTATGGACATACATTCAAGCACATATCATACATCAACCATTAAGTCATTGCAATTCATTATCATCATTAACTCATCAACACATCATCGTTAACATAACTAATCATATTTAATCAACATGTATGATATCACAACTCAATTCAAGTACATATAGTAAGTTAATAATTCAATTAACAAACTATAACAATCCTACACTAAAACAGAATAATCCAAGCATGATTTTTAAAAACTAACATCAAAAATGGATTCTACGCGAAAAATCATTGAAAATGGGTTCCGGGTGCATAAGTCAACAAAAAGTCAAAAAGTCAACCAAAGTCAAAGTCAACCCTGTTGACTGGCAATTTTCGCGCAAGCGAGCTAATTTTCGCGCAGGCGAAGAGCTAATTTCGCGCAGGCGACCTAATTTTCGCGCAGGCAAAATTGGCAAATTCTTCCTGCAGAATTTTGCAGGTTTATCTGTTTCACCAAAATGGTCATAACTTGGGCTACGTTGGTCCAAATGCGATGTGTGAACATGCGTTGGAAAGCTAAGAACGAGACCTACAACTTTCATGTTTAACAAAAATTCCAATTCGAAGTCTAAATGGGTCAAAAACGACGATCTTTCTTCAGGTATTCTAGAAAACAGTTTTTCTTACACAATTCCTTGATTTTCCAAAATACAAGTTGAAACTCAATAACTCAAATGTTCTTAAATCATTATTCAATGCATAGAAACACATAAAGGAAGCAAATTTAATCATGTATAATCATAATAGGCATAGAAATACAATATATAACATCATCAAACATCATTTCATAAAAAAGTAATGATTTTCATATATTTATTCAAAACTTCATAATAACATAAAATCCTTCACAAACATCTACAAATTCCCATTTCAAAACCCCAAGATTCATAATTTCATATTGTAATAAGCTCAACAATCATTAAATCATGCAAAGGTATCATTTTTATTCAATGAAAACACCCACACAAAAAAAAGAGTGTAGAGAGTTTGGGAATGGAGAAATAGACATTCTCCCCTCTCTATGCTCACTCTAATTATATTATCTAACCTCATACCTTAATAAAGTTGGAATCTCTAATCCACCACTTGATTTCCTTTAATCTACAATGACTTATTCTTTATTTGATCTTCTCCTTCATCTCTTTCTCTTTCTCTACTCTCTCAACTCTCTCTTTCTCTTAACTTATCTTTCTCTCATTTTTATGATAAATAACAAGAACACTACATATCATAAAAATCCCTCCTTTATATATATCCATCTTCTAGGTTATAGTCAAATCCCCATACTACCCTTAATTCCACTACTAATTCCACTCATAATTTCCCACTTTACTTTTACCACAAATTCTTGTATTATTTACACCATTGTCACTACTTTATCCCCAAGACACTCTATCCTTTTTAAGATAATAACAAAAGTGCCACTATTATCTCTACACAATCCACTAACTCACTAGATTACCATATTACCCTCAATCCTACCATAAACTCTTATTCTTCCTAATTAGGCCCAATTACTCATAAAAGCCCATCATCAACCAATATAAATGCAATAATTAATTAATACATATAAAACATATCAATTAACATATACAATTAATTAAATAACATCAATTAATCAAATATAATAAAATATAAGATTTGGAGTGTTACAAAGAAAAAAAAATTTCTATCTTTTTAGAAAACTGTTTATTAAATAATAATATTAATTTTAAAAAATAAACATATGAATTTTTTTTAAAATAACTATTTTTTTTGAAATTTTTTTTTTTCAAATAATAATTTTCATAATTTTTTATAAATGTAACTATTTTTGTTTCAAAAAACAACTTTTAAAATTTTAAAACATCTTTTCAATTTTAAAAACATTTCTTTATTTATTTCTAATTTTTATTTAAATTTCAAGATGTCACATAAACAATTTTTAGTAAAAAAAAATCAACGGGGGTCTGGAAAATCATTGAAGTAAACTTAGAGTCGAATAATTGTAAAACTTATGAGGTTAAAATTGAGCAATTGAAATTTAAAGGGCTATAATCAAACAACTGTAAAATTTGAGGATCAAAATTAAACAACATTTAAGCTCGTTGAAGCAAAATCCCTAATTGTTTTTTTAAAAAATAACACACATTTTTAATTATATTTTTATTATTCTCATCATGAGTGAATTTAAAAAAATCATGAATAAAAGATTTATCATAGTCCACATTACTCATCGAGATAGTATTTTATTTGAAGATAATATCTCAAAAATGATATAAGAATGTTCTTGTGTTCAGACGTGGATTGACTTTTTTATTGTAGTACTCCTAGCATAAGCACGTATTGATAGGTTAACTAGTTACAAGACAAAATCACAATTTCACGGATATTATTTCATAGAAGGGCATGTAAGATCCAAAATATATAATAACTACAATAACAAATAAGGGCATGTAACATTCTTTGGTGACATCCAAAATTCCAATTATCTTGTAAATCGTCAATATGTTTCTATCTCTACATTAATAAATAACTAAATATAATATCAACTAAGCAATAGTTAGTGTTGTGTTGAGTTTAAAAAAGACAAGTAAATAAATTCTTTTTCTTTTATAGAGAAAGAGATATTTTTATTACAACAATTGTGCTTTTTAATTGCAACGAACACAAGTACAATGGAAATTAAATATCAACAACATACAAATTTAAATGAATTTTCTCATCGAACATAACTAAGTTGATCGAGAAATTTCATTTTATATATAAGATTGTGGTTTAAATTCGAAATCTCTCATTTATTAATTTCGAGAAGTGAATTTTAACCCATCAAGATATATACTTGATTAGAAAAGATCCCATAGGATGCAAAATATCCTTTATTATGAAGTACAAACTAAGGAAATACACAAAATAAAGAACAAGCACAAATCTACAAATTTAGTGATATGATATTCACTTAAGGCATTCCCCGAGGAACAGCATACAGTGACAACACGCGTGTGCAACTGCAATAGAAATAAGATTGAAAATCAAATAGAGAGATTCATAACACTACAAGAAAAACGCCCTATACCCACCGACCTTTTCCAAAGGTGAGCAGAGTTTTACCTACGGACGCCCAATAACTGTCACTAAAGTTGAGTTTTACTTTTTTTTATTTTATTTAATTTATTATTTATTATTAGTTTAACGAGTTCATTCGCAAAAAAACACAGAAGCACGCGTTCACACTTCTCTCACACTCGTCGCTCTCTCTCTCTCTCTCTCAACTCTAAACCCTAAATCTGCGTTTGTTCTTCATATTTACAGAAACTCGATCGAATCAAATCACTCCAATCGTTCAAATCCTGAAAATCGCACTCCTCAATCGGTCCTGAAAATCTGCGTTTGCAATCGATCGAATCGCTCCAATAGTTCAAATCCTGAAAATTGATTTCAATCACTCCTCAATCGTTTGGAACTGCTTTGAATCGTTCGAAATCTCTTTCCAATTTGTGTTAATTCGAATTATATCTATCATATTGTGTGCGTGATTGTATTTTTATTGAAGAATTTATAAGGTACATAATGTCGGTTTGTTATCTAGAAGTGACTAAATATATGTTTATTTAATTAATAATAGCTATATTAGATATTTAGTTCATTAACTTATTTATTACTTTTATTTTGACCTCTTAACTATATTTCTGTTTGCCAAAAAATTATTTCGTTAAATTTCACAAGAAAATTTACATTCATCTTTTATGCATGGACCACCAAACCCAAAAATTTCTTTAGCCCTTCATCATCTCCATCATAAAATAAAAGAAAACTCGACAAACCCAAATATAGAATTAACTCGTTACAAAATCAACTTTTAAAATAAATAATAGTACTCCTGTTTATAAATTTATTTTATGCCTTATCTTTATATTAGGTACCATTTGACTTAGTTTATTTTAGATTTTTTTACTAAATAAAACGAGAATGTAGGTCAAACAGATTTTCAAAAAACTCTTGATAGAAAAAAAATGTTGTTTAATTGTTGTGAGTAAAATACATAGGTAACAGGCCCAAAAAATACAACAATTATCAATTCATTTTAGTTTTTTTTTTCTTTCTAAAAGCTCTTATTTTTACTTTTAACTTTTATATAGCTTTTAAGATCTAAAAAAGCCGAACAAAACAAACCCTTAGATGAAACTTGAAAAAAAAATCTAATACAGACTTAACTTGTATATGTATTTTTTTCTAAATCAATAAATAGAAAAACAATTAACTATGATAAACTCACCCTCGCAGCCACCCTTGTTAGTTGTTACCACTGGGACTTCTTGTTGGGGAGCATTCTTGGTTGGATACCCCATTGGTGGTGGTGGAGTAATTACGGTATTGTCCTTATCCACCACTGGATATGCAATCACTAGATAAGCAATACACAACACTAGTTAGCTTAACTTATAAAATTCATTTAGTATTTAAATGAAAAAATATAGCTACCAAAATATAATAGTATTTAAATCTTAAAAAGTAAAAGCCTTACCGGGGTGTTGTTGTTCATTGATATTGTTACTCATTGTGTTATGATAAAGTTGCTCTAAATTTTTATTTTGAATTTCTTTACGTTAAAGTAAAAATTAAATGTGTGTGATTGAATCAATATGAGCAATAATGAATAGTATATATACTCATTTGAAGCAACCTCTAATGACCCACACAAGTGAACTTCTTCTAAGCAGACTTAACTTATTGCAACGTGACGTGAAAATTATGAGTCACAATATTTTGATGAGATGACATCAACATTTCCTAGAAATGAAAAATGAAAAATCAAATACTCGCTCTAATTCTTAATATAAGAAGAAATTAACTTTTTAATTATATTAAAAAATAAATGTATATAATTTATAATATAGTTTAAATACATCAACTTTTTAATTATTTAAAAAGTGAACTTCTTTTTATATTAAGGATCGGAGTGAGTATTAAAAATCTATGATGCACAGATACTCTATTTGAAGGAGAAATTCAGTACTAGGTACTAGGAAAATTCTAACATGGACCACTTCTTCAAGTGGTCCATGATGGACCATTCACGAAAAGTCTTATAACGAATACGAATTTTACAAAATCCACCGTTGGATTAAAAGTTTATATCATATAGATCATCTATAGAAAATTTTAGAAAAATTGAAAATCATTTGATATGTTATTGAGATCCATCAAAATTAACGGTTTATTAAATACTGTAAATTTGATAAATCCCAATAAAATATCAAAGGATTTTCAATTTTTTTAAAAATTTTTATGGATGCTCTATATAATATAAACTTTCAATCTACCAATAAATTTTGTAAAATTTGTATTCGATTAGCTCACTTTCCATGGTGGACCACTTGTGAAGGTGGTCCACCGTAGCATTGGCCCTAGGTACTATCCACATCAGTGATAGATATTTGTACCATAATTTATATCATTCTCTTGGTTGGATAACCCATTGGTGGTGGTGGAGTAACTAGAGTATTGTTCTTATCCACCACTAGAGTCACTGATAAATTGTCAGATTTTAAATAAAATTCATTTAGTATTTTTCTTGTAATTGAAAAATTTTAGCCATAAAAAATATAATATGTAATTGATAAATTATACAATTTAGTTTAAATAATAAAAATTAAAAGCTTGCCAAAGGGTATTGTTGTTCATTGATATTGGAACTCATTGTGTTATGTTTTAAAATTGCTCTCAATTTTTTTTTTGAATTTCTTTAAGTTCGATAGACATTATATATACGAGTGAGCTTCTTCGAAACAGAATTGACTTGTTGCAACTTGAATATTTTGCATATAAACAAACTTAAATTAATTGATTTAACAATGATATATTGCTTAATAAAACGATTTTTAAAATTTAAAATGCTGATATTAAAAAAATATTTTATATTTTGATAAATTTATAGATAATTATTTTATATTTTGATTTTTATTAAAATATAATACGTGAATATAAAAAATACACGTTATTTAGTTACATCAACATGATGACATCTTGAGATAATAAAATGATGAGTCACAATGTTTTGATGAGATGACATCTGCATGTCCTACAAAGAAGAAACAAATACTAACAAAGTGTCTTGACTTAGTTTGAGTAATCTAAAATCTAAATAACTATTGCTCGGTACTATTTTTTTTTTAATATTACTTAAGTGTTTGTTTTAGAATATTAATTGAAAAATTTAGCTTAAAATTTACGATGAAATTGAGAATTTTTTTGCATGATAGTAAATGTTTAAGATGTTATAAAGTAAAGCGAGACAAGGAATATTTATTCGTTTCTCATTCTACATTATTAAAAGTTTTTTTTTTCATCTTCATTCCTGCGAATATATAAGAACCCTATAAATATAAAATGATTATATGTCAATCCAAAAAGGGTTAGTCGCACGAGTTGTTGTCCGTTTATATTTCATTCAAACATAGAGTACTATTCGATCATGTGGATAAGTAGTTTCAAATATATTTGAATACGTGAGAACATGCTATTGACTATTTTAGGAATGAAAAAAATCCGTACCCATGAATATTTGCAAATAAAATCTGTCGTAGGCGTGAATAGTATTAAACATGCATCCGTATCAATTAACTACTGCTAATTGAAATATTCACTTATTTTGTTCGCGAATATCATACCCGCTAAATAATTAATAAAATTATTTAAATGTCCTTACTTAAATATAAATTTTAGTATTTTTCTATATTAAAAAAATTATATTTTATGTTTTTTTTACATAAAAGAAAACTTTTAATATTTCCTTTTTTTTAGGGAAGATTTTTCAGCTTCTTACATACCCTCTTCTTTTTAATAAAACTTCCTTTTGCAGTTAAAAAATAAAAAGACAGAGCAAAATGTATGAACCTTTTTTATAAAAAAAATCATTCATAGATATCTGATAATACCTATGGATACCTCAATATTGGTGACTACCTGCATAGTAAATATTCACACGGATATGGAACAAACATAAATATCATATTTGTCCAACAAAATCGACACCAATATTACATTATCCGCATCGGTGGATATTCGTTGTCATCTCTAAACTAGTTGTTCAAATTGTTGTATGTTGATAAGTGGTTTCAAAAAAGTCTTTTTAGCGGTTTGCTGCGTTTAGTAAATGATCATGTCCAAACCTATGCAAAATTATTTACTTCTGCTTCATATTCCAAACTTTAATTTTAATTAAAAATTAAAATAAAAAACTTCAATCTTGTGAGTTTATGATTCTTATCTTTAAAATATTTTCAAGGATAGGTCATAATAAAAAAAATTCAAGGATAGGTGTATCTTATTTTTTTCTTTTATAATATAGAATAGGCTTGCCATTTGGTGGTTAGTAATTTGCTCAAATTTTTGTAAAATGTGTTTGATTGACAGTTTTTTTTTTTAATTTCAAAAGAGTGTCTAATCTCTTATATATAATTTACTTAACTTAAAATAAATAAATACATAAAGCATGAAGGTATATACAATTTAATAAAACATACATCATCAGAGAAGTGATTATACATATAGCAGCGGATATTAAATAACTCATAACTTAAACATAAGTATCATGCTTCAAGTTCTAACAAAATAGAGATTAACTTATCCATACAACTACACATGCACAACCACATACTTCCCTCTTTCTTCTTTACCAACAAGACAGACGCTCCCAAGGTGACACACTAGGCCGAATGAACTTCTTCTCAAGCAATTCTTCTAGTTGTTTCTTTAACTCATTCAACTCCGATGCCGACATCCGATATGGTGCCATACTATCAAGTTCTGATACTCTAAAAATGGTGAAGTATCGTGTATGATACGTACTCGATACTGATACTCGTCTGATACGTCCGACACCCGTATCGGAAAAGTATCGGTTAAATATTTATTTTTAAATAAAAAAGTAATATCTCATACGTTCCGATACTCGTATCGGAAAAGTATCGGTTAATTTTTTTAAAAAAAATAAAAAAATAATATTCGATACAATCTGTGTTTCATAATGAATATCAAACTATTATGTTGTTACACGGATAACTAACTATTTTTTCAATAATATTGGTGATGTTTTTTGGAATAGTACTAATGATGTCCTTTTTGTATAATATTTAACTTAAGATGTATAACTTAAAATGTTTCGGTGATCATTATTTTATGCGACAACATTAATGAAGTCCAATTACTTTTTTTTTTTTTTTTATGAAGTCCAATTACTTAACTTAGTATTAATGATGTTAACCTATTATTATTAGTATACACGGATAACTAACTATTTTTTCAATAATATTGGTGATGTTTTTTGGAATAGTACTAATGATGTCCTTTTTGTATAATATTTAACTTAAGATGTATAACTTAAAATGTACTGGTGATCATTATTTTATGCGACAACATTAATGAAGTCCAATTACTTAACTTAGTATTAATGATGTTAACTTATTATTATTAGTATTTTTTCTTTGCCACTATTCTGAAGTTACTATGATGTCCTACTATATAACAGATTGTTCAGCATTTGGACTTTTTCCAAAATTCTGGTATAAGAATGAATGCTTTATGATTTTAATTGGTCAGCTGCAGAAGCTATATAATTGTCTGCTATTGCTACAATATGAGCTTGTTGAAGAGATTTGATGTCATGACTATTATGTGTTTTTTGAGCTATTATGTCTCTTTAGTTAGGACCGAGGAGCCCTTGTATGTTGAGCCTCAAACTATTTTGCTCTTGTCCAAACTTATTGCCTTGTTTGTACTCATTGTACATTAGCGTTTATAATAATAATAATAATCTATACTAATATATAAAGGGGATACAAATTTTTGGGATGACTTTTTTATTATTCCAATTTTATCCTTAAAAAAACTACCGAAAAAAAAACAAAAAATTAAACACAACTTCCAAATAAAAGTAGGTTTTTATTTTTTTTATTGTAAAAAAAAATATATATCTTTTTCTTCTTAATAACTAGCCACAACAAAAAAGAAGGTTAAGTAGTGATCAATTAACTAAGTCAAATAAAAAGGAAATTAAGTAGTTATTTATATTTGCACAATAGAGAATATCGATCACAACAAACAAAAAAAAAATATCGATCACACAAACGGGCATGTTTGGCGGCTAGTAATAATAATAATAATAATAATAATAATAATTTTTTTTCTTTCAAAAAAAAATTCATTATTAATATTATTGATTTTATTCCTGTTTATATATTATGCATTTATAAATTTAATATTTAAATTTAATTTTTAAATAACGTATCGCGACAATATCATAAATGAATTTTTAAAAATTTGTCCGTATCGGCGTATCAGTATCGTGTCATGTATCGGGGCTTCGTAGGTGCCATAGATATAGGACTTGTACTGGGCACCAAATCAATAGTAAAATCTACCTCTCTTTCCGGAGGCACGTCACTCACATGATTAAGGATGTCAATTTCATCCGTAAATGGGGATCTCCACGGAGATTGCCCCGTTTCGAGAACCGGAGTTGGAGAATTTTCCCCGTGGGGATGGAGGAGAAATTTTCACAGAATATGTTTATACATTTGTTTATATATGATACTTATAACTATCACAAAACTCACAATAAGATTTTAATATTTTTATTTGTTTTATAACTAAACTACAATAATTTTTTACAACTAATTTGAATGAAAATAATAGAAATTTGATACTTTTTTTTTAAAGTTGATGGATATTCGCGGGAACTATGGCGATCCGCGGGGATGAAGATGGAGAAAGAATACTCCCCGAAGCAGGGAATGGGGACAGGGATGGGGAATATTTTAGATGGTGGGGCAAAGAGTGGTAAAGTATCCCCCAGTCAATCTCCGCCTCGTTGACATCACTAGGTCACATCTTCCGGAAATACATCAGAAAATTCTTGTACAACCAGTAACTCACTTATTTCAACTCCACTTTCAAGTTTCAAAGATGCAAACATTGCAAACATCTCTCAAAGATTCCTTTACCTCCTTCCCACTCATCAATAGTGAATCTATTCCAATTTTGGAAACATAACAGTTTTCTCACAACAGTCAATGTGGACACGATTAAATATCAACTAGTTCATGCCAAAGATTACATCTATATTACTAAGTTGAATGTGTCGCGGTAATTTTCGGACCTCAAGCTATTGGTTAGCTTTGGTTCGCAAAATAATAATTCACCATCCAACTTTAATTTATCCAAGGGAAGGGGAAAAGATCGAATAAACCCTCAAATAAATTAAGAGATTAAAAGGTTCGGGGGTTAGTTATACAAAGGATCTTTTAGGAGAAAAGACGAGTTGTCATCTTAAGTTTTAAACTCCTTTTAATCCGCCACGAACATACTAAAAAGGATCTTTGCTTCACAATAGCGAAGGGCTCTCACTCTGATAAACATGGACGAGTATGCCACTAGCTTTCTTAAGTGGAAAAGAATCAACTTTTTTTCTTGTCTTATGTTATGGGGAATATTAGAATTCTCAACCATAGAGATGACACACGTCTAAACTCTTTGAAAAAGGTTTTAAAGTTAAAAATCAAGTGGCAAAAGATTTGAATTGTTTTTGTATTTTTTAGTCTTTTTGAAAATGTTTAAATATGCTTAAGTGTGTTAAACATTTATTTGGAAAAAAGTTTGAAAAAACTCTCGACGAAAGTCGAGATTTATTGGAAAATGATTTCTTTTTGAAAAGTTTTTTTTTTGATATTTGAATGTTTTTGGTTTTTGTTTTTTATAAGAACATTATGGTTCGGAGAATGACGATTATCCGGACTGCAAGCAATACAACAAGAAATCCAAAATAACCGATGAGGGAAAGTTATACGGCAAACCACTGCTCTTTACTCTTTTTATTTAAATAAAACAATGATTTTTATTTCAAAGTCAAAAAAACAACGAAGTAGTGAATATGCAAAAATTAAAGACATTGCCTATTTTTTTGTATTTTTTAGACATAACATATAACATATAAATAACATGCAATAAATGGCATTAAATAAAATATAACAAATAAATAATTAAAGATATAAATAAATAAAACTTGGGGTGCAGACAGCAAGCCCAGAGGGTGGAAACAGCAAACCTGGGCCTAAAGCCCAAGAGATCCACACAAAACAAAAAAAGAAAATAAAACAAAGAAAAGAAAAGAAAAAAAAAATGGTGGAAACATCACCACCACGGGGACTCGAACCCATATCCCTCCCTCTCATGGGGAGTGGTTATGGTGCATAAGCTTTTTTCTTATGCACCGTGCATAAATACCCAAAATTGCTTAATGCACCACAGATTGCTTAGCACACCCCCGGATTGCATTGCGCACCCCCGAATTTTCTTATGCAACATGCATAAAGTCAACAGGGGCTTCTGACACTATCAGTCAACCGAGATTAGATCCAAGAGTTTGTGATGGATAGGATCTAGAATGTTGGATCTTGATCAAGGGACAGGGAATGCGCTGGTGCATGGTAATGTGGTAGGGTTGCGCACACATGATCAGGCGGAGTATAAATACTCCACCTTCACTGATGCTTTCATTTTTTTCCTTTATTTTTTCTTTCTTGGTCCTCTCTCTCTGGTTTCTCTCATCTCTCTCTGCTAGGGTTCCAGTGGAGCCCAAACAACGGCGCGGTGGTCGCCGGAGCTAGACGGCGGTGCCACCGCGCCGGAAACCTAAATCAACCCAAAATCAATTCTTTTTTGCATAAACATCCTCTTTGAACCTTTCTAAACCCGTTTTTAGGATCCAAAGTTTAAACATTTCTAATACATCATAAGATTATCACTTAGCATAGTCAATGCATACACCATCTAGCATATAATAATTCAATGCGCAATTAATAATGTCATTTACCAAGTAATTCACATAGATAATCAATTTCATCTTCTAATGCAACTAATGCATGTGGGACCATATTAGATTCATTGGAAAACTTATTCCAATTATATTTTAGTCAACCGCATTTACTAAAATATCTGCTATACTTTAAGGTTCATCTAAAGTATCTGCTCATCATACACAATAAATGCATGTATGTAAAATTTACCAAACATATATATGGTATAATCATCTCATCCTAAAATGATATCACAATTCATGTACTTCAATATTAATCTTCTCCATTAATTAAGTCACATTAATTAATCTTCTCAAAATCATTATACATGTACAAAGTACCATTATCATATCAATCATAATCATCATCTAAGAACTCATAAAACAGTTACGCATGATTTTACACAACCATAAGATCATAATACAATCATAGTATAAGCATATATCTCATATTTTCAAGAAAAATATATTTTTCTGCACTGATAAGCTCGCTAAGCGAGCTCGGAGCGAGCAAATCCATAATATCCAGACCCAACTCACCCTGCGCGTTCAGCAGCACAGCAAAACCCTGTTTTCGGGTTTTTGATGAAAATCCCTCAAATCTCGAAATTTCATTAAATCAAACATAACTGTGATAACTTTAGACATGGAAGTACAATTTATAGCAAGTATTAACATCATTTCATGTTAGAAATCACCAATTTCATCAAGTTTCATAAAAACTCATAAAACTTTAAACATCTACAAATTCCCACAAATTAAACCCCAAAATTCGTGATTCCATCTATCATTTCATATATTCAATCTATCTATATCATAAATTCATCATTTTTAGAAACAAAAACCCTAACCCAAAGAGAAAAGAGTGAGAGATGATTGGCTTGGAGAGAAATAGATTTTCTCCTCCTCTCTTGATCACTCTAGAACACACATACTACTCTCATACATTAAGTTTCTGAATTCTTTGGTCCTTCATTCAATCTCTAAGTTCTCCGTTTGCTCTACTCTCTTCAAAAATGAGTTTCTTGCTCTACTCTCTTTCTACCTCCGTTTTTCTTCACAAAATTGTGACTTCTATTTCTCTATCTTTCTTATCTTAAACTAATTGTAATTAAATTACCCCTTATACCCTTCTTATCTCGTACTCACTATTGGGCTTAGCTCGTTCACCCAATAAGTCCATATAACTCTACTTCAATTAATGTTTCTAACCAATATTTCATTAGCTCCCATAATTAGTTAATTAACTCATTCTAACTTAATTAAGGGTTCTCAACTAGATTAATAATTCTAATGAATTACTAAAATACCCTTTACTTAGGCAAAACATAATTATTCATAAAATCATGAAATCACATATATTCAAATAAGTAAACAAACAAATAATTAATCACACAAAATCCTATTTATTCTAATACGGTTGTTACAAGTGTTGTCTTGAGATGATATTTTCAATGAGAGATGTTTCTATTTGCTTCAGTTCAACAATGTTTCGCTCTAATTTTGGGTTGTAGTTGGAGTTGGAGTAGTACAATAGTGTAGGAAAATTTTAACATGGACCACCACTTCAAATGGTTCATGGTGGACCATTTATGAAAAACCATATAACGAATATGAATTTTACAAAATCTACCGTTGAATTGAAAGTTTATATCATATAGATCATCTATAGAAAATTTTAGAAAAATTGAAAATCATTTTATATGTTATTGAGACCCATCAAGATTAACGGTTTATTAAATATCAAATGATTTTCAATTTTTCTAAAAAAATTTATGGATGATCTATATGATATAAACTTTCAATCTACCAATAAATTTTGTAAAATTCATATTCGATAGATCACTTGTCCACGGTGGACCACTTGTGAAGGTGGTCCACCGTAGCATTAGCCCAATAGTGTATCCTTGTAAAATTTTAAAGGCTTAAATAATGTTTTAGCCCCTGTAATTATCCCTCATTTTGAAAAGAGCCTCTGTTAAAAAAAAATTGATTTTAGTCCCTGCAAAATTTGAAAGTTTTAAAAAGAGCCCCTGAATAGGAATCATTGATGCCATGTCACCATTTTATTGACGTGACAGTTGCAGACTGTGTTGAGTAGTACACGTGGCTTGTCTGGTAAAGTCCCTGGAGCATCAACTTTAGGTTGTGCTCCAAAATAGCAAGTCATACCACTCGTTCTTAGCTTGTTGAAATCATACTTCTTTACTTTTTTTTTTTGTTTACATCAAAATAGCAAGTCATACCACCCGTTCTTAACCTGTGATGTTGCAGACTTAAGATGTTGACTAGATTTTGTCAATAAAATGGTGTCATGACTTCAAGGATTTCTGCTCAGGGGCTATTTTCAAAACTTTCAAATTTTGCAGGAACTAAAATAAATAAAAAATATTCACAAGGGCTCTTTTCAAAATGAGAGACAATTGCAGGACCTAAAATACTATTTAAGCCAAATTTAAATGATATTTTATTTGGTGTTGTTGTTCTACTACATTTTATTTGCAGCTATGTACTTTTTAGGGTTAATAGGTCTTTACCCCCCTGCTAAGTGGACGTGTTTTGCGTTACCCCCCTGCTAAAAATTTCTTGAAGATTGCCCCCTTACAAAGTTTTTTTTTTTGGTTTCCCCCCTTTTCCTCTCTTGGATGCAAGAAATTTTAACTTTTTAAATCGGTTGAACAAAAAAACCGATTTAAAAAACATAACTTTTTAAATCGGTTGAACAAAATAACCGATGTAAAAAGTGCACTCAAGGAGGGAAACCAGCAAAAAAAACTTTGCAAGGGGGCAATCTTCAAGAAATTTTTAGCAGGGGGTAACGCAAAACACGCCCACTTAGCAGGGGGGTAAAGACCTATTAACCCTACTTTTTATTTTCTGCCATTTATATATTTTATATCTATGGTTGAATATTATAATATATTTTTAAGCATTGTTATTTAGTAAGAAATTTTTACACAAAAAATGCAAGAATTAACACGTGGCAAAATCTTATAGGATAGTGTCATTTATTCTTCTTCTTTTGTGGAAATTATGGATGGTGGTGGATGTAAATAATGACGGAGATTTATTCTTACAATTCTTTTCCTTAAATTTTCTTGCCAAAAAGTTTTCCGTATATTTATTGCATGGTTGATTATTATAATATATTTATAGATTAAAAAATACAAATTAAACGAACAGGCTTATCTTATCCAAATATTAATTAATATTAAAATCCATTCTTATCCAAAACATAGAGCTAATGGTCAAGAGCGTTAGCTAATAGCAATGCCATTATTTTGGTTGTTGAAAATGGTAGTTGATCAGAACTATCAACCAGATTATATATATTGAGTCAAAAATAAAATATCAAAACTATATTTTTTTAAGTGGTTATAAAAATTTACATCTTGATGAGTAAATGAAATATTTTGAGAATGAATTTCGCTCTCATATAAGAAATTAACAATATAACTATGTTTATGTTTATAGGACAAAATCCAAACTTTATTATTCATTTATTTAGTATTTTTATTTTGACAACATTTACTTAGAATTGGAGCTGAAATATTCTTATGATGAGTGAACTAACTAACACACATTAACTCACTCAACAAAGAACCCATAAAATGTTTATAGTTCTAAATTGCAACGACACAAAAACAAAGGAAATCAAAGATTCACAAGTTACAAATATTGTAACGAGTTTTTGCTGTACCATAGGATACAAAGATTATTACACAAGTAACAAAAATAAAAACATTAAGATAAAGAAAAAAAAACACTATCACAAGCACAAATCTATATATAAATCCAGTTGTATTGTATGATATTCAATTCAATCAGAGGCAACAATCCAGAGCACAACAACAACATAATCCAGCACAACTGCAAAAATAAAATAAAAAATTAGAAAACATATATATATCATATATATAAAAAATAAAATTAAAAATAGTTCGAACATTAAATCATAAAATTCGTCTCTAATTTTATCAGTGTTAGAGAATTCAAAAGTAAAGATCAATTTCAGAAGTTTGCTTCTAATTTTTATACTACGAACTAATTAAATACATATTAGTGACGTCAAAATTATAGATCAAATTCATTTTTCACAATAATTCATTTAGCATATGTTTAATATCACGGTGAATACGTCAGAATCATATTAATTCACTATGATTTTGCAAAAACTACAGAGTGTAGCTTTTAAAAAGTCACGGTAAATCACCGCGATTCTGACTTAGACATGATGATAGTAAACATACACTTAGTCGATTACTGATCTATATTTGAAATATTATTTAAGAAATAGAGTTATTGAAATACAATACAATAAAATAAGATAAACATATATGTTGTTAATCAGCTATGATCAAATTAAACTCACCATCCTTTCCAGAAACCATCGCCCCTACTAGTTGTTTTGATAGGAACACTTTGTTGAGGATCATCCTTAGTAGGATAACCCATAGGTGGTGGTGGAGCTGCTTGATTGTTCTGACCAATTGATGGATATGCCATCACTGATTGAAATTAATTAACAACACAAGTTAGATTAATTATATAAAAATTCTTTGTATCAAAAATTAAATGTTCTAGCTTAGAATATAAAACAATAAGTATGATTTTTGATTAATTATTTAAGTTTATTAAATTGAAATAATTAAAAAATTTATAAAACAAAAATGACTTACCAGGAGATTGTTGTTGATTGATATTGTGATTCATTGTGTTAAGATAAAGTTGTTCTTGATATATTCTTTTTTATCTTTTTTATAATGGAAAGTCAAAAGTGTGTGTGATTAATTTGGGATGATGAGAAGAACGGATAGAATATATGTATAAATAGGTATTTGTGGAGTGGCGATGGAATAAAAAAAAGCGCGTTTTAGGTGAGCTAAAACAATTGAACTTCTTGGAAGCAGCCTTAAAATAAGTACTTAACTCATGCGGGTCTCATCTCCATTTGGAATGCAAGCTACTTTTTCTTTTGCCTATGTAATGAAAGTTACTTAATTCTTGCAACTTGATTTGCTAGTTAAGTATTTGGTGTAGTATATGAATATTTTGTATAAAATTTTATAGCTCAATTTGCAATTTAGTATGAGACCATTTTAAATAGTTAAATTAAAATAAATTTGAGTAAATTACACAATTCTTCGCCTAAGAACTGAGATGTTTTGGTGTAAGGGTCTGTTTGGTTTGCCTTTTTTAAGTTTTAAAATAAGGGCTTTTAGAAAAAAGTTAAAGCTGATTGGTAATTGTTGTATTTTTTTAGCTTAAAAGGTCTTTTATCCATGTATTTTACTCATAAAAATTAAGCAACCTTTTTTTATTAAAAGCTTCTTGAAAACTTATTTGGTCTAGCTTATCATTTTATTGAGTAAAAAAAATTTAAAATAAGTTAGGTCAAACAGGTAAGAATATCACATTGGTTGAAAAATTGGATATTGAGCAATATTTTAAAATTTTGTTTTAAAACATGTTGTTTATCTCACTTGTCTGATTGATTCAATGTAACTATCATTGGGATCCTCTCATGGAGTGACAATTATATCATAACCATGGTTCAATCGAATCTATATGTATCAAAAAAAATTCTGACAAGTTATAAACAATTAGATTCACTATTGATCTACGATGAGAAGGAAACTTATCTGCTAAATTTGCGTGCTTCATAAGCAAGAAACCTGATCCCATCGTGCCACGATGGAAGGCATCCTACCACAATGCATTTCTATGAGACATCATATCATGATGGATCTTATCGTGCCACGATGCAGAAAGCTTAAATCCACTAAAAAAACCTATAAATAGAGCTCCTCTCAACCACAATTATTCATTCAGAAATTTAGAGAAATACAAGTCTTTAAGGAGCAAAGGAGGAGCAAGGGAGGAGCTTTCAAGGAGAGGCACTCTTTCCCACCATAGGGAGAGGTTACTTCCTCTGCAAGGCATCGAGGTTACTTTTATGTGTAATTTTTTAAGTCTTGTTATTTTAATTATGCCTTTTAGTAGCTAAACCTCTTTAGGTTTGGTCAATTAAATGAACTCCTCTATCACTTAAGAATATATAATTCGTCATGAGAAAGGTTATATGACTTGCAACCACTATATTTTCTCTATTTACTTTCTTGTTCTTTTTACAATTTATAAGTAGATGTATTTATTAAGTAAATCTTAGGCATTATGAATTATCTTTTTAAAGATACTTAATACTCGACAATGGAGTAATTAGGCTAACGTGTACGGAAGCTATGTACTTTCGGGTTAAAAGCTAAAAAGGATTAACTCGCATACTTAATTAAATTCTGCATGACTTAAGTTATACTACTTTTAGGAGTAACATGCCTAGGTATTAAAATGTGACATCATGAGTTCTTCTATCGGTTAGGCTTAGCTTATACATTTGCAAGAGAATGTTATTTGATGCAGATCTGCACAATGCATCAATATTGTTAATTTGCTAAGAGAATAGAATTATGATTGCAAGTGGAATATAGTGTCAATTACCAAGCATCAATATTGTAAAAGGTGCATTTGGACAGTAGTAAAAAGTGTTTTCTGCACTAGTGTGAGTATGGGAGGGATTCGAAAGCACTTAACCTATATTTCTCATTTTATCTTTTAAACTTTTATTTCCTGTTCTAAATCAAAACTCTTTTCAAAACTAAAAGCAAAAACAACGATCCTTGTGAATACGAACTCATTCAATTGAAAATTTATTACTCGATGACTGACTAATTCACTTGTCAAACCATAGTCACGCAGAAAATAAAATCAAAATTCTTATAATTTATTTGTCACTTATTATTTTCTCTTAGTGCACAAATAATTATATTAAGAATTTTGATATAATGATATTTGATATAGTTAATAATTAATGAGTTAATAAAGTAAATACTAGTAATTATAAAATTTCCCCTTACACCACCAAAATTTTAGAAACGGCGCTAATTATCACAAAAATTCACTTCTACATGTATTCGTCAATGCAACTTGCAACCAGTAGCATGGAAAATACTTGTATATGCACAACTACAAATAAATAGTGTTAGGCACACTCACAATAAGTAGATAAAATTAAAGATAAATAAATTAAAGTGATATAGATTGATGTGACAATTTTATTTTTCTTTTAATTTTTTAAATTTTTGTAAATGTGCCTGAATTTTGTGCTTAAATGATTGTGTCTAAGTAAGACTTGCTCCCGGTAGCACACATTGATCATGATTTAGAAAATTGAATTTTATAATATAAGATATTTAGTTCATTTGACCCATTTTGGACTATAACTATTAACTAACATCTACACTAATTTGTTCAAAACGTTCAATTCAAAAGCCGTCAGTCTATTTTGTACGAAAAAAAGGGAATATAGTTTTGGTTTTAGCCTCTCCTAGTAATGGCTAATGAATGACATAACTTCAACAAGACCACACAGACTTATCATCCCACTGTTAGATTATTTTAATAAGAGAAGTGAAAGAAACATTTCTTTTCAGCAATTTCTCTATTTTATATTTTTTTAATTAGTTGAAATCAATGTTATATACTACTATCATTTAGAAAATAGTTTCATATAAATAGTGAGATCCACACAAGTTTTATCTAATTAATTAAAGAGTTAGAGTTAGAAAAATGTTTAAAATAATGTTACATGTAATTAAATATATTGGTTTTCAATAAAAGATAATTTAATGTAATAGTTTTAAAACTTTTTGTCAAAAAAAAAATGTAATTGTTTTAAAATTTAAAATATAGGTCATTCTTCAGCAGACACGCGGTCAGAGCCCCGACTCCTCCCACACTGCTTGGAACCTTACGCTTTCATATGCTATTTGACTTCCTGTTAGAATTTCTTTTCACACTTCCCTCACGGTACTACTTCACTATCGATCACCCAAGAGTATATTTAGCCTTTGCACGGAGGTCCTTGTTGATTCACGGGATTCTCATATGTTCCGCCCCATACTACTCTCGGGTTAGAGCATACAACGGATTTGTGATGCTTTCGGCTACTGAACTTTCACCATCTAGGGTGCAACATTCAATTGCTTCGCCTAGTAACACTGCCACTTGGATCGCTTGTCGGCGCTGCTTCTACGGAAATCACATTTGCTTTCTTTTCTTCTGGCTACTAAGATGTTTCAGTTCGTCAGGTTGTCTCTTGCCTGCTTGTGGCAACAGTTCGAAAAATTGACCTAGCAAATTTGATCAATGTGAGTCTTATATATTTTAAAATTAATGCGGTCTAATCTCTAATTTGTTTTTAAAATCAATGTTAGGCTTATATATTTTAAAATTTAAAATAAATAGTATCTCTCAACTCTATGTAACATCCAAACATCTATGCCCAATATAATTATTTTACTATTTCTATTGTTATCAGAAATATTATTTTGAATATAAGTAGACTGGTATCAGCAGTAACATCATCCTCTTCTGTTGAAGAACCCATACTCACAATTCAATCCTTTCACCAATGTTCAAGCCTTGTTTCTATCAAGCTATCCACTTCTAATTTCCTTCTTTGGAAATCTCAGATGTTACCCTTGATTAGAAGCTTGGGTCTTGAACATCATATTACTACCAACACATCCAAACCAGATGATGAGATTACTGATTCATCTGGAAACAAAACAACAAATCCACAAGCAGTGCAGTGGAAATTGAATGATGGATTGCTCACCTCATGGCTCCTTGGAAACATGAAAGAAGAAACTCTTAGTATGATCCTTGGAGGGGATACAGCTTACTATATTTGGAGTTCAATACATGAACAGCTGTTGCCCAACACTGAAGATGGTGAAGCCCAACTTAAAAATAGCCTTTATGGTTTATCAAAGGGAGATTTATCACTGGAAGAGTACATCAGAAAATTCAGAGAATTATGTGATAAACTCTCAGCCATTGGAAAACCAGTTTCAGATGTTGACAAAGTCTTTCAAATTTCAAAAGGACTTGGGAACAAATACAAAGAGTTTCGAATTGCGGTTTTATCAAAACCTCCATATCCTACCTTTAATCAATTTATTATGTCATTACAGAATTTTGAGCAGGTTTATCTTACTGAAGAAAAGTCTCATGTTGATCACAACCAAGCCTTTTTTGGCCAACGAGGACGAGGAAGAAACTTGCGTGGAGGAAGAGGAAATTTTAGAGGTCGCGGCTCGCATTCATCTATACAAAATCGTTCAATCAACAACAATCAAGCCTCAAATTCCACATCTGTTCCAAGGTATAACAATAATTGGAGAGGACCACCAAGACAACAAAGCAAAGAATCTTGTCAAATATGTGGAAGAACAAATCATTTTGCCCCAAAATGCTATTACAGGTATGAATATAACACTGAAATTGAAAATAATCAAGAAGCATTGGCGGCATTAACAATTAATGAAGAAGGTGATCCAAACTTCTATGCCGATTCAGGAGCAACAACTCACATGACAAATGAAGGAGGTAACTTAAGTTTAAAACCTTATTTTGGCACCGACACAGTTTTCGTGGGAAATGGGCAAGCTTTACCTATTACCCACACAGGTAAAGCATTGCTCAAAACCAATCATGGTAAGCTTCACTTGAACAATATATTAGTAGTGCCTAAACTTAAAAAGAATTTGTTGTCTGTGAGTCAACTTATCAATGACTCATGCACTTTTGAATTTAACAATGATGGTTTTGTTATTAAGGATCAAACACACAAAATCTTGGTCAAAGGACGTAAAAAAGGGAGCTTGTATGCACTTGATGGTGGAAAAATTGAAGCTCTTACTACAGTCAAAGAAGCGTCTTCTGAAGTTTGGCATGCTCGTTTAGGACATCCTAATGTCAAATTTTTGCAAATTCTAGAAAATAAGAAAGTCATCAATGTTTCCGACTGGTTAATTAAAAATGCATTATGTAATAGTTGTCAGCTTGGAAAACGTTGCAAACTTTCCTTTAATAAATCTGATTCTATTTCAAGTTTTCCTCTAGAAAAAATTCATAGTGACTTATGGGGGCCAGCGCCCACACTTTCCTCTCAAAAATTTCAATACTATGTTATTTTTGTTGATGATTTTACACGTTACACATGGTTATATCCTTTAAAAAATAAATCTGATTTTTATACATGCTTTCTTAAATTTCAAGCTCTTGTTGAGAATCATTTTGACAGGAAAATCAAGATTTTTCAAAGTGACGGTGGCGGCGAATTCACTTCAAAGGAATTCTCTAATCACCTTGCTCATTGCGGTATCTCTCAACAATTGTCATGCCCTTACACACCAGAACAAAATGGTCTTGCCGAGCGCAAACATCGGCATATTGTTGAAACAGGATTAACCTTAATTTTTCATGCTAATGTTCCTTTAAAATTTTGGGTTGATGCTTTTTTAACAGCAGTTTACCTTATAAATCGATTGCCTCTCTCATCCATTGGTAAGGAAACTCCCTACTCTAAACTTTTCGGTAAGAATCCTGATTATTCTGGCATACACATTTTTGGTTCTCAATGTTTTCCCTATTTAAAAACACCAGCATTACATAAATTTTCAAAAAAAACAACTCCATGTGTTTTTATAGGATATAGTCCTCTTCATAAAGGTTACCGATGCCTTGATCCGCACACCCTTCGTGTATATATTTCACGGCATGTTGTTTTCAATGAAAACTATTTTCCTTACACATCTCAAAAGAACTCAATGACCATGTCCTCTCATGACTCTTCTATCACTACATTTCCTAAGTTGATGAATGGTTTTCTAAAAATGCAAATAATGTCCCAATCCAAGAAGACCATTTGGATGACCCTCCCAAATTTCTAGACTTAGACTTCCTAGACACACCTCCGCCGACTTTCCCTTCCACCCCATCTTCCTCATCTTCTACACCGATACAAAATCCAAACTCTGGAAATGATTCCTCATCACCAACTGAACCCACAAATTTACCCATCATACAAAATCCAAACTCAAGGCATAATTCCTCATCACCTATTGAACCTACCAACCTACCCATCCCGCCACCTACTCGACCTAGTCGAGATAAACACCCTCCAGGATACCTAAAAGATTATCACTGTCCCACTATTTCTAACATGCCACCATCCAATAATGCCCTTATTGTCTCTGTTGAAGAACCAAAAACCTATAAAACTGCTCTTAAATACTCAAATTGGCATGAAGCAATGCAAGAAGAAATTGATGCCCTCCACTCTAATAACACTTGGACCCTTGTTCCGCGCCCTCTTGATGCAAATGTTATAGGATCAAAATGGGTTTTCCGAACCAAACTTAAAGAAGATGGAAACATTGATCGATTCAAAGCTCGCCTAGTAGCTAAAGGCTACACTCAAATCCATGGTCTTGATTTTGGAGAAACATTTAGCCCAGTTGTCAAAGCTCCCACAATACGCGTCATTCTTTCCTTAGCTGTACACTTCAAATGGCCTCTTAAACAATTAGACGTCAAAAATGCATTCTTGCATGGAACACTAAATGAACGTGTTTACATGGAACAACCACCAGGTTTTGAACATCCACACCTCAAAAATCATGTTTGCCAACTTCACAAATCTCTTTATGGTCTTAAACAAGCTCCGCGTGCTTGGTTTGAAAAGTTATCTACTTGTCTCTTTTCTCTTGGCTTAATTTGTAGCAAAGCTGATCCATCCCTATTTATTCTTCGCCGTGACACAAACTTCACTCTTTTACTTGTTTATGTAGATGACATAATCCTCACCGGCAACACTCCTTCCTTCATTTCTCACCTTATCAGACAACTTCATGAAAAATTTGCTCTAAAAGATTTAGGGCAACTTCATTACTTCCTCGGCATTGAAATCAAGTATTTTTGTGGTGGCATCACCATTTCCCAAACTAAATATGCACATGACCTTCTAAAAAGAGCAAATATGCTTGATGCCTCAAAAATCAACACTCCTATTGCTTCAAAACCAAATCAACTTCCAGATGATAACAAGCTAGTTGACGCTACGGAATATCGTCGGTTATGCGGATCTCTTCAATATCTCACCTTCACTCGACCTGACTTAACTCATGCTGTCAATCTTGTGTGCCAACATTTTCAAAATCCAACACAAAAAGACCTTCGAGCCGTCAAACGCATTTTACGTTACATAAAAGGAACATTAACACACGGTCTTCGTTACTTACATCAAAGTTCCCTTAATCTTACTGCTTTTTGTGATGCAGATTGGGCAGGTTGTCCAACAACTAGAAGAAGCACCACAGGATTTTGCATCTATCTTGGATCACATTGTATATCATGGGCTTCAAAGAAACAACCTACGGTATCTCGTTCAAGTGCTGAAGCTGAATATAGAGCATTAGCAACAACAGCAGCTGAACTTACATGGCTTCAATATTTACTACACGACCTCAACATACCGCTTGAAAATCTCCCACTCATTTTTTGTGACAACCAAAGTGCAATTCACATGTCTCACAATCCGGTCTTCCATGCCCGCACCAAACACATTGCCATTGATTACCATTTTATCAGAGAAAAAGTTACCGCTGGAGATCTCCGACTGCGATATCTACCTACAGCTCAACAAATTGCAGATGTGTTCACAAAACCATTGCCTAAGGATTCCTTTTCTTCCTTTCGTCACAAGCTTGGCGTTCATTCTCTATCACTGCCGAGCTTGAAGGGGGGTGTAAAGAACCAAAACATGACTACCTCAAGTCATGCCTCAGATGTAGCAATTGACCAAAACAAAGAGAGTAAGAAATCATGGAATAATATTAAACCGTTGGAAGATAATCTCAATAAGTGCACAGCATTAATTCATGGAATAAAATCAAACCAATCATGTACAACCTTGATTCATTTAGATCCATAATTATGCTAATGTTTATTACTTTCCTAATACTCCAAATAGAACCGTTGGAACTATGTATGTATATATACATATTGTAACTTTTGTACTAAAACACACAAGAAATATATCATTAATAAAATAGCATCCATCCATTTTCATTAGAATTTGGTTTGTTTATCATATTTGCAAATTTATACATGTTAAAAAAATTTAAAATAATAAATTTGTATTGAAGTTTGTACATTTTAAATTAAATATATAAATTTTTAATAAATAATTGTTATTTTTCAATAAAAAAAATAAAAAACAAATTATTACTCTTAATTGCTTTAAAATACGCAATATTATTACACATGTTAAACAAACTCGTTTGATTTTTATAGATTCTATTTTAGATATATAAAAAAAGTAGTGTTGCATATCAATATATATTAAGCATGTGTGTGTACTTTTAGACTTTAAATTATAACAATAATTTTATAAGAACTTTTTTAAATTATAACTAAAATACTATTGTCCAGTACTTAGGCAACAAATGGAATTCACTATGTAAGTAGCGGATACCAAAAAAAAAAAATCAATTTCATCAACGTTTTGAGATTCCACGCCCCTAGAGACCTCCCTGGGAAAATTTTCAATTTTTTAATCATCCGCTACTTAGGCGACGAATTGGTTGTGTATGGTTGGATCAGTTTGTTACTTAAGTAGCAAACTGACTAGTGGTGTACCGTTGGACCTGGTCGTGAATAGTTCGAAACTCGATTCGATAATTGACTTGTGAATTTGGTTCATGAACCAAATGAGCTGAACTGGAGTTAAACATTAAGTTTGTTAAATAAAAGAGTTGGACGTATAAATTATATATAGTTTGACTCGTTTGCCTCATGAAGTAGCTTATATATCTATATGTTACCTCAAGCTAACCCATTATGCAAAAACACTGTTTGGAAAATGCATTAAGTTGGCCTAATATATATATATATATATATATATATATGAGGATGTATCACATGAGAATGATATGTTTATATGAGAATATGAGAATGATTTTTAGCCTTTGAATTAAAATCAATGGTTTAGATTAAAATGTTCCACAAAAATTTAATGTGTGTTATACACACATAGTCCAATCTTGTTTCAACTTCTCATCTTCTCCAATTGCTCAACATCGTTATTACTGTGTAGCCACCAATTTCTCACCATCTCCAGTATACACAAAACAAATTGCAAACTATAATAATCTCAATCGAGCTCATGCTGAAATGAGAAGAAGGTTATAGAGCTTGAGACAAACGTTGATGGTGCAAAGGTTGAAGATTACAATTTTATGGAAGAAATGTATCGGATCTAGAAGCAAATTAAATTAGTTAAAAATTTTATATCATTAGATCAACCACCTTTTTATGTAAAATTGTATATCATTAAAGTAAAAGTATGATGGATGACCTATTGGAAAGTCATTGTGTTGCACCTCTTTTACTATTAAAAAAAAGAAGATTAACCACGATCTTTTTATGTAAAATGGTTAGAGTACAAAATATATATGATTACTTAGATTAATATATATAAAAAATGGGCTAATGCTACGGTGGACCACCTTCACAAGTGGTCCACCGTGGAAAGTGAGTTAATCGAATACAAATTTTATAAAATTTATTGGTAGAATGAAAATTTATATCATATAGAGCATCCATAAAAAAAATTTAAAAAATTGAAAATCATTTGATATTTTATTGGGATTTATCAAAATTTACAGTATTTAATAAACCGTTAATTTTGATAGATCTCAATAACATATCAAATGATTTTCAATTTTTCTAAAATTTTCTATAGATGATCTATATGATATAAACTTTCAATCCAACAGTGAATTTTGTAAAATTCGTATTCGTTATAGGACTTTTCATGAATGGTCTACCATGGACTACTTGAAGAAGTGGTCTATGTTAGAATTTTCCATAAAAAATGATATTTAATTTGATATTATCTATTTAATTATATCATTTTTTTATATTTGTTATCCCTCTGCAGAAGAGACGATTTTGATTGCACTGGTGTGGGTAGAGTTCACATGTCAACTAGCGAACCAATCTGTTACATAAAAATCCGAAAAAATAATGGGAAAGATATTTCTTAATTTGAATAGAAATATATTTATTGATTTGTCCTTACAATTGAAATTAGTTTATTACAACATAAAACAAACTAACATATTATATTACACATACCAGGTACACCAAAAGTAATAAAACAATAGCGGCCTTTAGGAATGCAAAATGATGGAGGTCAGGCTGCCACTTTTAGGGGATGCAAAATTCAATAACTTCCCTGAGAAATCTGGAGTACAAGATGATGTATCCTTCTCGGTTAGTCCTAACGATTTTAATAGGTCCCAAAAAGTCCTTTGTTGATTAGCATAATGATCTCGATCATCATTAACAAAGAACATAGAAAATAAGATCATTATGACTATCCGACGATAAACTATGCGGCTGGAAACAGACTGTGTTGAAATGTGCCTTGAAATTTTAGAATAAATCTTTTACTGATTTTGTGAAAAAATTAGTTTCTCGAAAGATATCTGACTTGGATTCAATTTGTTTTTAAATTGGATATATTTTGTTTTAAATATTAGGCATATGTTTTTCTATATGAATAAGAAGTGCTTTATTCATAAAACAAAAAAACAAAAAGAGGAGAGCAAAAAGATGTAGGGAATTGAAGTTTGCCGCCACAGAAGATTAGGGTTTTAGAGAGAAACAAAGGGGTTGTCTCTTGGAATAATCATTGGGGTTTGGGAAAATTGTTCTTGGGGTCATTTTGTGTGATCACTTTGGGTAGAGTATACCAAATTGAGCTTCAATATGGACTGCTCATCAAAAACAACATCTCTACTAAGGACCATCTTCTTTGAAACCCGATCCCATAACTTAAACCCTTTCACACCTTTAGAGTAACCGACGAAGACACACTTATTCGACTTAGGATCAAGTTTGGATCGATCTTAACTGGATATATGCATAAAACTTGGACACCCAAAAATCCTTAAATTATCAAGATCAATGGGTTTACCTGTTCATACCTCCTCTGCAACTTTCCCCTCCAAAGAAGCTCGTGGATACCTGTTAATAAGATAGCATGCCATATTAATTTCCTCTACCCAGAAACCTTTTGAGAGACCTGCATTTAACCGGAGACATCTTGCCCTTTGACTACATCATGGCAAGTGCACCAGTCTGTTGTCGAGTAATAATTCACACTCTACTTAGTAGAATGATTTCGTATCCACAGGGATCGTGCCGAAGCTTCGCTAGCGTTATTTAAGTTTGTATATTTTGCATTCGCTTTGGGTTTCGGAAAAAGGTTTTTATAAAAAGAAGCGTAATGCTTGCATAAAAAAATAAATATATTCATAAACATAGAGAATATGTATGGTGGTTGGACTCTCTCCCTTCTTCATATTTGGCATGAACAGTGTATAACATAGTTACTCAGATTATTGTTCGGCGGTGACTTTTCCTTGTTGTAGTAATACCTTTACTATTACATTATGTATATTAAAGTTTCCCTACGTTAATAACTAAGGTACCTACGAGAGCCTAACCTCGATGTGTCACATACCCTAATTACTAAGTGAGTTGTTTATTACACATGCTTTATTACCTTCACCCATCCAATGCCTCTAGATCCTAGTATCGGGCTATTCATCTTCTAAGTGTTCAGTTCACACCTAGTGCATTATTCCTCCTCTTACCGCTCAGTTCACGACTAGTTCAGGATGTTACCATCTCTATACACCTAGCATTATTTACTACTAGTTCCGGACCATATTAAGTAAATACCTAATATCAATTCTATGAGCGCTCCCGCTTATCTGGCCAGATTACGAGATACGTTGTTAAAGTGCAAGAAAATAAATAACAAACATAATACTGAATAACAATTTATTATAACTTTGACTCAATCAAAGACTCCAAATATTCATAGGGGAGTTCATCTTCTCTACCACAACATAAGACATCTATTACAAAAGACTACATATTTAAATTACAATAAAAGAATTATAACCTAAACATAAAAGCCTAAAGAAAACATACTTTGCTAAGTTAGTTTCCCCGTAAGGGGAGAAAACTATGCCCAATAGAGCTCCTCTGAACCTCTCCTTATAGTAGAGAATGTTCTACTATTTCTGAATGATTTAAACAATGACAGGAGGGCTCTATTTATAGTTTTCGTAATGGGCCCCAGCAAGGCATCGTACTGCGATAGATCCATTGCAGTACGATGTAAAGATTCAGTTCAATTTTATAAATGATCTTGTGTATTTCATCAGCTTGGTCACCAAGTAAAGTCATCGTGCTGCGATGGCACTCATCGTGCTGCGATGAACATATATTTTGTATATTTATTTCTTATGTTTTCTTGGCCAGCAAGCAGCTTCCATCGTGGCACGATGGAAGCCATCGTGCTTCGATGAAATGCTCATTTTCATCACTTTTTGGGCTTTTTCTTGTCTTTTGCATCTTTCGACTTGGTCTTGATGCTTTTCTTTGCTTTTGTAGATTTTCCTTCGTATTTGGGTTTGTCTTGGTCATTTTACTACTAATAATAATACTAAAAATACCATAGAAATTCATGTCATCATCCTTTCAGTTAGAGACTTGTTCACTCTTTCTGCAACACCATTTTTATGCGGTGTCTTACGAACTGAGAAATGCCTCTGAATGTCTGCTTGGACAATCCCTCCTCCAATGCCCAATCTGTTTGCAACCGTAACACAGTGTTGTTTTTCTCCTTCATCTCTGCCCAATCTGTGTCGTCCATGTCTGGTGGCTCCGTTTCGCGCAACGCCTACTGTAAACTCTGTTGAGCCAACCGATCCTTAACCCTTCTCTTCCATAAATTGAAATTGCTTGTTCTGTCGAACCTTGCCACTTGAAATTTCGCCGGGTTAATTGTCATCTGATGCCAATTGTTGAGTACAACTAGTAACAAAAGGTAATAATAACGGAAAGCAAACAATAAGAACACAAGAAAGTTAGGTACGTCTCCAACTGTAGAATTCGCCACAACTCGTTTGGATTAGATGAATGAATGAATTAGGATTTCAGTGTTACAAGAAGTATTTATAATAATAATACGCACATAAATACCCCGAACCATACCGGGGAGGCTATCGCCCGCGCACCCCCTAGCGCCCCCATATATTCAACAGATTGTAAGTCTTCCATACATTTGATCAACAGTCTCAGCTTCTCTCATTTCAAATAGTTCAAATTACTTACACCAATGTCAATCCTTGTTTCTTTGACACGCTATTGGATCCTTCATGGTGATTTTGAAGAGTTTCTCACATTTCTTTAGCAGTTTTGCATTCCATGATTCTATCATGTTCTTTCCTCCTTAAGGCACACTTTATTAACAATTTTACTCTAGTGTTTAGGAGTACCTTATCGAATTGTTGTGTAGTCCATTACTCTGAAGGTTTTGGTCCTATAGGATCTTTAGTTGTTAAAGGCACATATTCTCCAGTTTCAATAACCGACCACATGTTGTTGTCTTGTAATCTAAGGAACAGCTGCATTTTATCCTTCCAATAATAATAATCTTCTCCTTCAAAACTGAACTTTGCACACTTTGTCATTAATTTCTTCTTGAATCTTTTCCTCTAGCACTTGTTAGATGTTTAACCTTAGAGTCATAACTCTGATGCCAATTGAAGTAGAAAAGTTTCTCACAAGAAATGGGGTTTAAATTGTGAGCCTTTAAAAAATTTCCTTTATAAAAATTTCACTTCAAACACAAACGTTAGAATGATCTCAGATTGATCTGGTTAGTATAAACAGTTTAATAAAAATGTGTGTTTGTGTATAGTGTATGTACTAAATAAAAGATAGGGAAAGAGAGAAATCAACACACATATAATTATACTGGTTCACCCCAATCTTGGGTTACGTACAGTCCCCACGCTCTATGTGTTTGTCCACTATGATCTTTGAGATATGAATAATCTCAAATATAAACCTCCTTGATCTAGACCAAAATCAATAACCTTTAAGCCCTACAAGCATAAAATCTACCTCAGCCGTACATATTAGT
Organism: Trifolium repens; assembly: GCA_030408175.1. Taxonomy (NCBI): domain Eukaryota; kingdom Viridiplantae; phylum Streptophyta; class Magnoliopsida; order Fabales; family Fabaceae; genus Trifolium; species Trifolium repens. The sequence goes on from CP125846.1 coordinate 41,315,987, forward strand.
AAGGGTGTCACTCAATCAATAGTTACGTATTGACTTGAGCCAATCTTTCCATTTACAAAGGGATGTGGATCACAAAAAGCTTACAAATAAACTCAACCAAGTTAAGAAGTTTGGGCAAGATTGATTATGACATTCATTTCAAAGGAACACTAGTGCAGAAAATACTCTTTATGTAACATCCCAAATCTTATGTTTTATTATATTTGATTAAATGATGTTATTTAATTAATTGTGTATGTTAATTGATATGTTTTATATGTATTAATTAACTGTTGCATTTATGTTTATTGATGATGGACTTTTATGAGTATTGGGCTTAATTAGAATGAATAAGAGTTTATGGTAGGATTAAGGGTAATATGGTAATCTAGTGAGTTAGTGGATTGTGTAGAGATAAGAGTGGCATTTTGGTTATTATCTTAAAGGGATAGAGTGTTTTGGAGATAAAGTAGTGGCAATGGTGTAAATAGTACAAGAATTTGTGGTAATAGTAAAGTGGGGAATTACGAGTGGAATTAGTAGTGGAATTAAGGGTAGTATGGGGATTTGACTATAACCTAGGAGAGGGATATATATAAAGGAAGGATTTTTATGATATGTAGTGTTGTTGTTATTTATCATAGAATTTGAGAGGTAGAGAGATAAAAGAGAAAAGATAGAAGAGAAAAAGGGTAAGAGAAGGAGATGAAGGAGAAGATCAAATAAAGAATAAGTCATGGTAGATTAAAGGAAATCAAGTGGTGGAGTAGAGATTCCAACTTTATTAAGGTAAGAGGTTTAGATAATATAATTTTGAGTGAATCAAAGAGAGGGGAGTTTGTCTAAGACTCCAAACCCAAACTCTCTTCACTCATTTTGGTTTTGGGTAAAAATGGGTTTTGGGAACTTGTTTATGTTGAAGCTTTGATGATGAGTTATATGTTAATATGTTTCTACTTGTGATTGTTGTATGAAATGTATGAGAAATATGATTACTTGAGCTTTGATTTTAATTGAATATGTTGAAAATAGGTTTTTAAGAAAATAGTAGAAAATCATGAATTAAAGTGTTGATTTTGGTGAATTTTTAGTAGATTATGAGTTTTGTAAAAATGGGTCATAAATCAATGAAATAAATGATTATGTTTTGATGATTTAAGTTGTTTTAAGCATGTCATAGGTGTGATAATTGTTGGTGAAATGATACTTGAGTGTTATGGTTCAAAATGGGTTATTTGGAATATTTGAGAATTGAGAATCATAATTAAAAATGTAGAAATACTATTTTTTTATAGGCTCTGAAGCAAAACGAGTGATTTTGACCCTTTTGTGCTTTGAATTGGTTTTAGCCATCAACATAAAAGTTGTAGATATTTTCCTTAGCTTTCCAACGCATATTTACGCGTTTCATTTGGATCAATCTAGCCCGAGTTATGACCCTCGCAATGAGTAGAACAAAACCTGCAAAATTCTGCATATTGGCATAGTTGACTTTAGTTGACTTTCGATGACTTTGACTTTTTGATGGTTTATGCACCCGAAACCTATTTTGTCCAGTTTTTCGCATAGATTCCGATTCCAAGATTATTTTTGTAGGATTATGCTTGGAATATGCTATAAATGTGAAAAATGTTGATGCTTGATTATGTTGAATTTGACTTGTATGATTTAATTATAAGTCTATGGTCTTGTATGGAATAATTTGATGAATGAAGAGTTTAATACTCATTAAATGATGTATATGATGATGATATATAATGGTTTTATATGATGATGGTTTATGATGACTTAATTGTTGATGTATTATGATGATGATTTAGATTATGATATACATATGTTGTGTGTTGATCCTTGAGATGATGATCTAGGATGGTTGTTCTATGAGTTGGTGATCTAGAACACTTGAGTTATGTTATCTATTCTAAAGATGATGATTTAGAATATTTTGGATTGTATCCATAAATGATGATGTATAATTGAGATTAACCATATGTTTGGTATATACACATTCATGCATTCATGCTTGTATGTTAGTCCCTATGAGAGGTGATCTAGGGGTATCAATTCTAGATGGTGCTGGCCTAGAATGTTCTATGAGTTGATGATCTAGAACACTTGGATTAAGATTATCCATGTTGATATTGTGTCATGGTACCACATGCATTTAGTTATGTCTAGGGTGACATGACATGAGATTTGTGACATTAGTTTGCATTAGGGTAATTGTGCACTCTAATTGGTATTTGATAATTGTCATTGTTTTCATTATGTTTTGTGAATGATTGAATAATGTGATACTTGTGATTGAACATATTATGAGATGTGTAATATTAATTGATAATTGATGATGATGTGTATGATTATCAATTGATTGAGAATGTGGTATTATTATGATGCATTATATTTTATGATTATGAAATATGAATGATATGAGATTGGTATTTATTTATGGAATAAGTTGTTAGACATGATCATGTTATGTCCTAAGTATTAAGTGTGTGCTTGTACTTAGTTCCTTTTTATGGTTATATTATCTAACCCTCTGTTTTGTGTATGTGCTGGATTTGGGTTCCAGATCTTCAGGTTATGTTTGTGATCGAGTTGTCAGTGAAGATCCGCTCTGATGTGACACGGGGATGGGATTATTTCTATAATGTATTATTTAGAGTCTTGCTTTTATTTCCAATGTATTTAATTATGTATTTTCTTATAAAGTTATTTGTACAATAATCGTTTACTAATTAAGCTATTGGTAAGCTTTTATGTGTACGTTGTAATACTCGAACCAAACCTTTTGTAAATCAAGTTTTATTTCCGTTGCGTATTCTCGAGTAATATTTTATAAAAGCATAATTTATATAATTATGGGTTTGGGTGTTACACTTTACATCTAGCCAAAAGCAACTTTTACATCTGGCTCCTGTCAGTTATAAGCCTACGAGTTATAGTAAGTTGGACACTTTTACAACTGGCTCCGTCATCAGATGTCAAAATTGCATGTTTTACATCTGTTTCGTACTTCTGCCAAATGCGAAAACCATTTTCTCAATTATTATTTTTTACTTAAATTGGACTTTTTACATCTGGAAAAACTTTCCACGGATGTAAAATCGTCAATTTTCACATATGTCCAAACCAAGATTGTTAGAACCGGACCAGTCATCGAACCAGAGAGTTTACCGGTTCAATGGTCGGACCGGGGTCGGACCATTTTTTATTAAAAAAATTAAAATATATTAAAATAATATATATAATAACAATAAACAAAAAATAACACAATATTATAATTTATACTATTAGAAATATAAAAATATCATAAATCAACTTATTATAAACTTAAAACATTAGACAGAAAATTGAATTCAATTCAAATTACCTTTCATAGTTAAATTATTTGTTGTTTTTTTGGTAGATGAGATCTATAGTATTTTTTTTTGGTATTTAGAATTAATTGAATGTTGTGTAGTTACCAATAAAATGTTAATAATTCCTACTCACAATGCATAGTACATTACTCCCAAGAAAATGCTAGTTGTAAAAAAAATTATTCTCGCTTATAGGAAGCAAAAGTCACACGGTAAACCACTTTCCTTTATCTCTTTACCTTATCATCTCTCTCTTTCATTGAATTTCTCACCACCACTTCTTCTTTCTCCCATTAAACCTCTCATATATCTTCTCTCACCACCACTTCTTCTTCTTTCTTCCATTTAATCTCTCATATATCTTCTCTCACCACCACTTCTTTCTTTACATACCACCATTGTTGTCTTTTTTTTTCTTCTTTTTTTGTCAAAAAAATTACCAAAACGTGGTCAAATCCATAGAAACGATGTTTTATTTATCATCTTCTCCTTCTGAAATGACGTTGTATTACTAAATTGAAAAGAGAAAGAAAAAAAAACCAAACTGCAAAGCACTCAGACCAGCCGGGTTATCGATTTTTACCAGTTCACACGTTCTTTGTCCGGTTCGCTTGCGCGGCGGTTTTAAGCACTAACCGGACCGGAAACAACTTCGGTTCACGATTCGACCGACCAGTCCGGTCCGGTTTTGACAATCTTGGTCCAAACTCTTTCACTGATGTGAAATCTTCATTTTTTTTAATTTAAAAATCCTACTTTTTAAAAAAAAATCTAACACACATGCCAGAAAGACATATATATATATATATATATATATATAAACATAACTTCACAACAAACATCATCCAAACTTAAAAATCAAGAACATGACAACATATACTACAAATTCCATACCATTCAACATTCGAATTAAGGCAAATATTAATGTCATTAATTAATACAACCATTCAACATCCAAAATTAATATCAAAACAATTCACATAATAACTTTGAACACTATCATCAAATTAATACAAATACACAGTAACTTCACACAAACCTAGCTCCCTTCCTCAGCACTAACACTATCGTCAGAATCAATCTCAGGGTTGTATAGGTCATCAAATCATTGAACACCTACAGTGTGTAAATAATTTAACTCAGCCACTTATAGTACACATAGTACTTTTAACAACCAAAAATATTAATAAAAAGTGTCTGATACTATCTTTTTGATACAAAAGAGACACACTTCACAAGAATTTGTTCCTATATGTCGAATACAATATCAACTGCGTATTTAATAAAAATAATTTAATACAATACAATATTTGATCTGGTTAGTAAAAACAGTTTAATAAAATTGTGTGTTTGTGTATAGTGTATGCATTAAATAAAAAATAGGGAAAATAGAGAAATCAACACCAAACAATTATACTGGTTCACCGTAATCTTGGGTTACGTCTAGTGCCCACGCTCCATGATTTTGTCCACTATGATCTTCGAGATATGAATAATCTCAAATATAAACCTCCTTGATCTAGACCAAAATCAATAACCTTTAAGCCCTACAAGCTTAAAATCTACCTCAGCCGTACATACTAGTAAGGGTGTCACTCAATCAATAGTTACGTATTGACTGGAGCCAATCTTTCTATTTACAAAGGGATGTGGATCACAAAAAACTTACAAATAAACTCAACGAAGTTAAGAAGTTTGGGCAAGATTGATTATGACATTCATTTCAAAGAAAAAAATTATTTACAGTTCAACTAATTAAATGAAATACAATATTCATTTCCTAGACAATACACTTAAATAATTCAAACTATAATTTTCTAGACGATTGGCACTCGACCAATTAAATGTAGCACGACATTCAAGATTGATTATCACATTAATTCCAAAGGAAAATATAGTTATTAAATGTAGCACAACATTCAAAATCAATTACTACAATTCCCTAGATAATGCACATAAATACTCTGAAATAAAACATTGCGATCATCTTTAAATTTAATTAGAGTGAAAAAAATTTAAAACATCAACCGAAATGAAATTAAGTGCCTCTTTTATAAATTATTTTCTTAATAAAATATTCAAGAATAAAACTCAAATATATGTCTAAAGGAACTGTGTTTCGGTCTTTATTATAAATAAATAAACAGAGTTTATCACAATAGATATTACAAAGAAAAACAATAAGGGAAAGTTTAAAAGACTCTAAACAAAGGCGATAAACTCATATTTCCCCCTTCATTTTCGAGCTCACCTATCTTTCTTCTTATTTCTCCTCGAATACACCTTCAAAGCGTTTGGAGCACCATGTGAGTGACTTGACACAACGTCACCTCCATAATTCTCCTCTCTACCTCTAGAGCATATCCCTCTCTTCTTATATTTTCTCCTCGAATACACCTTCAAAGCCATAGGTGCAGAATGTGACTGACTAGATGCACCGTTACCTCCATAATTCCACTCTTCCTGATTAAGAGGTACAATAGTATTGTTATCAAGAGCAACATGCATGCCCTCACTACTTACATGCGATTTTCCCAATTCAAGTTTCGAGGATTGTTTCTGTTGTAAATTTTGATTATATTTCAAAAGTTTATATTATATTGTGTCTAATAATTTTTAAATGAGAAAAATAAAAACATATTTTTGTTAATAATCATTTATTTAGAGTTATTTCAACTTAATATTATTTATCACATGTTAAATGAGAAAGAATAATTTTATGGTTACTATTTACTCTCCTCATCCTTAATTTCTATTAACTCTTATTATTAGTATTAATTAAGAGGATTGATTGTTTTTAATGAGAAAATTGCTTTTACATGGTGAGCATATTGGTGGATATATACACGCATAAGTTTTGATAAACAAAGGAAGAAAAAGCAAGTACTAAGTGTATAAATGGAAAAACTCATTGTGCTCCTCTTTAGTTTTGAAAACAAATTATTTTACTAAGTGCCTGAGTTAACCGACCTTGTTGATATTCTCGTGACTTGATAGCCTCGGTATGTTTATCACCGAGAAGAACCGGTTGTACTCTGGGGGAGTTGCGCAATGATATTGCGGATAATTCCTTAGTTCAGTATAACATACGCCTCCGGTTATTTTATGGTTCACTATATTTGGAAGTTATTCATAGTTGGTGGTGTTGACGACATGAATCACTACAAAATTAAGATAAGCTTACTACTGGCTCTCTATTCTATTTTATTCTCATATTAATTTGATGATTATATTTATAATTGTTTATTATTCTGAATTGATTTCAGGTCCAATATTACAACAATCTAAGGAATTATCCATAATATTGTAATATTGGAATTATGGCTGAAGCGATGATTTTGACAATGAGCCAATAAAGTTTGTGGTTCTATTCTTCCGCAGTTGCCGACACTCCGACGGTGTTGTGGTTATTTTTTCCTCTAAATTCTATGATGCAAAAATGTGGGGGTTTGCCTTCTGTTTGCTAAAAGAACTGGAGCATGGTGTGATAGACTTTCTATGTAAGTGTAATATATTTCTCTCCTTGAAATCATCAACAAGGGGTCAGGTACAAATTCTATAACCTTTAAATCTCGTAAGTTTTAAATTTTTATGGTGAATTTGTGACCGAGTTGAATCTGTCTAAAAATATAGTGTAGTTGAAAAAGATAATTTTGATTTGTCCCTTTCGAATGATGATATTGTACTCAATCTCACCCTTGACCCTTGTGATTTAATTTTTGTCAAATTATTGTTTTCTCTCTTAAGTACTCAGAGTGATTGAATCTATAAGATGTTTTTTAAATATTAGAATTTATATTTTATAACTTCGTTGGATTTGGTATATATGCAATTTACAAAATCAAGCTGATGTGTGAATATGTATGAGAATATACCATGGTTATACTTGTGATTAAAATCTTTGATTGAGACATGTTATTCTGTGTTCTTTTGAGAAATATCATTGTTTGTTGATAAAGTGTGCTGGTTGTTGTTATAATTATATTTGCCTTTATCTATGGTAGCCTTGCTTGATTCATTTGATTCTCACTGTAAATATGTTAAATTTATTTAAAATTTTGTTCTAATGAGCATATGATTGTTAAGTAATAAAGAAGAGCGTGATAATGAGTTTATCACACTATAGTGTAAAATTATAAATCCACTTCGGAGTAAAATTGTTGAGTACCCGTTGTGATGCTTTGAGTATATGTTCTTATGTTAAGAGATTTTATAAAGCTTTGATTTATTGAAGTTTTATTTATATTGGTTCTCATGAGTTTATGAAATTCATTGTTAGAGAATTCTTTTTAATGATTTTAATTTGATGAGAACTATAATTCGAAGTGATGTGAATAACTTGACAATGAGAAACAAGAAGAATAAATTTATTTATTTTTGAGTTTTCTTTTTGTGTTTTGTTAGTTCTAGTTCTAGACGTAATCTGCAAATATGCAGAGTTACTGTACCATTTTTTGCGGACTCTTACTCGCCCTGTACATGAATTAAGGGGCATGATTAAATTTGTTTGTTATGAGTGGTAGTATAATACTATCTTTAAAATGTGATAGTTTGGAGAAATTAAATTTATTTATTTTGAGCCGAGTGGTTGAATATCCTTTGTTATGCTTGCATTTGTTTAAAGGAAAAGAAGCATAAGAAAATCAAGTGTGATTTATGGTTTAGATCATAAGGATGTTGATATTATATTTTTAACAGTAAGTGTGTTAAGAAGCATCTTAGAAAGGTTATGTATTTTGAAATTAAAGTATTGAGTGTATCCCTTATGATTCTAATGCTACTTGAGTAAAGATATTTGAGACATACAATAAAAATTTATATGGTATATAGTGTGGATTAACCATTGTATTAGAATAATACAATGATGTATTATGAGATTTGTTTGCGTAATTAAAAATATATATTTGAGATTTCTCTATTGTGAGAGTGTTATCACTTGAAAAGTATTCAAGTAAGCTTGTGTGATAAATCCACAAATGAAGTCACATTTATCTAATGTGGGGGTGTCGCTTATAAAGTAAGTAGACTTGTATATCAAATTTATAATTGGAGGACTAGTGTATTATCCAATTAATCAATTTATTGTAGAAATAGTTTGTGACGTTTGAACTCACGAAATATTTGAAGATATGATATCATTTGTATTGTGATATTATTTTTAGAGGATAAGCCATTGTATGTTTTTGATAATACAATGATGATGTTAATTGGATATTAACCAATGAGATAAATCTATAAGTAGATTTATTTTATTGATGAATAAGTTGTCGCTTAGTAGCCATCTAAGCAGACTAGTATAAACTTATTGTGAAAACCGAGTTTATTTTATAAACTTGAAGTAACATGAGATTAATTGACTTTGAGACGTCTTAGTCAATATTTGTGAATTTAGCGGATCCGTATACTAAACCCCTGGGAAGAAAATTGATAGGAATGGACTATGCCACTGAAAAACGACAACTAATGGAAACCCAACCTTTGTAATTGGAGACCCCATGAAGAAGGTTTAATGGGAAAAACAAGTTACTTGTTAGTTATGTTAGCACTGAAATTTTGTCCATTTCCTATGTGTTATGATAATGGCTATGAGAAGTGCTAAATTAAAATAAATTTGACGGGTAAGTCTTAAAGACTTTTAATGATTACCATAAGCCCTTATGGGTGGTGTATGGTTGCAGCATACACTAGATGGAATCACCTATATGAGTGTCGAGTGGGGCCGCTTGCATGAGACCGTGGCGGGTCTCTAGAGCACTCATGAATACCAGACATGCGCACGGCCTAAATGCGCCACACCGCGTAACACGAGAATTGTGGGGGTGTAATGTGATTGGTAGGCCGCTAACATACATCAAGTGTCTTGGGTTACATTGCTTGCAAAACCAATTCACTGTGTGTTAAGTCTATCAGTCTAGGGACAGGTTCCATAGCTTGCTACACTGTTCTGATGCATTACATCGTCATCTACGATGTTTACTCAGGCAATGTTTTAAAAACAATTTTATTTATTCATTGATTTAAACTTTTGAAATATGTGGGGGATTGTTGTAAATTTTGATTATATTTCAAAAGTTTATATTATATTGTGTCTAATAATTTTTAAATGAGAAAAATAAAAACATATTTTTGTTAATAATCATTTATTTAGAGTTATTTCAACTTAATATTATTTATCACATGTTAAATGAGAAAGAATAATTTTATGGTTACTATTTACTCTCCTCATCCTTAATTTCTATTAACTCTTATTATTAATATTAATTAAGAGGATTGATTGTTTTTAATGAGAAAATTGCTTTTACATGGTGAGCATATTGGTGGATATATACACGCATAAGTTTTGATAAACAAAGGAAGAAAAAGCAAGTACTAAGTGTATAAATGGAAAAACTCATTGTGCTCCTCTTTAGTTTTGAAAACAAATTATTTTACTAAGTGCCTGAGTTAACTGACCTTGTTGATATTCTCGTGACTTGATAGCCTCGGTATGTTTATCACCGAGAAGAACCGGTTGTACTCTGGGGAGTTGCGCAATGATATTGCGGATAATTCCTTAGTTCAGTATAACATACGCCTCCGGTTATTTTATGGTTCACTATATTTGGAAGATATTCATAGTTGGTGGTGTTGACGACATGAATCACTACAAAATTAAGATAAGCTTACTACTGGCTCTATTCTATTTTATTCTCATATTAATTTGATGATTATATTTATAATTGTTTATTATTCTGAATTGATTTCAGGTCTAATATTACAATAGTTTCTCTATCAGCTTTGAATCATGCAAACTATTTGAGAATATTTCTCTACAAAGAACATATATTAATGTAAATATCCATCAATATATTATGGAAAGAGATGCAAACAAAAACATAAAATCAAAATGCGAAATAATTTGAGAAATTCTACATTATATTTATTAGACTACTTCAAATTATGAGGTCATAATTCATTATTAATATTATAAAGTCAATCAAAATTTGGCATCAGAAAAAAAAAGGGAAGTTGAATTATACCAACCTTGAAACCCATTCTGATATTATTTCACAATAAGGAACCATGTGGAAGTACTTGACTTGTGGGGTTACCTTCCAACTGTTAGAACTTTTTTCGAGCAAAGGACCTCGTACACTACGCAAATAAAAATATGAAATGTTATAGAGAAACACACACAGAGTTTGTTAACAATGAGATATAGGGTGTGTTTGTTTTAGCTTTAAAAAAATATATTTTTTATTTGTATTTTTTAAAATGGATTTTGTAAAACCGTTTTTCAAAATATTATAAGTTTTTCTATATTCATTTTTTCTAAATTGAAACACTAATTTTGACATCATATAATATAAACATACATTATTGAAGAACAAAACATAGTCAAAATCACAATTTTTTGAAAAAGTTGTATTTGAAAAATGATTTTTATGAAAATCTATTTGAAATAGCTTCAAATTAAATGATTTTTTCGAAATTTTGATATTCAAAAAAAAATTCAATAAAATTATGAAATGCCTAAAATCACATTTTAAGAATAACTATTCAAACCAAATTTTCATTTGAAGCTTTCATAAAAAGTTTATTTGTAAATTGTTTTTACACAAAATTATGTAACACTACAAAATCTATTTTCAAAAAAAACCAAAACAAACGCACCCATTAAATGATTATCAAAATCAAATTTTATAACGAACCTTTGAATCAAATCTTTGATATGAAGTAGAATTAAACCCTCATCGATCAATTTTGAGCACTTCATCAAATAAAATTGTGAAGTTGTCCTATCTTTGGTATGAGAATACACATTGTAACTTTCCAAAAGAATAGTATCAGTAGCATTGACACCTGCTCATAAGGAAAATGAGAAATATTAATACAATAATTATATTTGAATTTTATGATCCAAAGAACACTTGATAAAACTTAAATTAAGAAGTATTGAAACATTAACTTAAAATGCAATATGCTACCAGAAAAATTCAATAGAGAAAAAAATCCACTATACAAAAAATAAGGAAGAACAAAGCATGTCCTAACTACAACATTTATTGTCTCTGGCAACACTTTTTTAAGAAACATATGAAAAATGTTGCCTAAAACTGATATAGGCGACATTTTATGATTGTTACCGGGTATTTTCTTGCAACAAATGTTGTAGTGTAATATTAACATGTAAATATAGAGTAAGCATTAAAAAAAGTGTAACATGATTAATTCTAGGTATGAATAAATTAAAACTAAAGTATTATTGCAATCTTTCAGTAAAAGAAGGATTATTACCCGCAACTTCCTTAACAGCAGAATATCCAACTTGCAAAATTTGATCTTCATTTAATCCGTCTTTAGAGCGCTTCTTAATAACTTTTCTTTTTTCGTATTGAAATAAAATTTTACTTTTAACTTCAGAAATTTGATTTTTAGTATCCACTTGTTTTTCAATCAATGACCATACTCCATCAGTGATGGAACTAAAACACAGGAAGCAATTTTCCTTCTTACTATCAACTAAAAGAATTGCAACTTTTGAAATAGGCCATCCCTTTATATTAGGAACCGTTTTTGATGCATCTAAATCTGTACATATATGATAGGAATTCATGATCTCATTTTCTGTTAATGACAGTTGCTGCTCCACATCAATAAGTTCAGCATCATAATCAGGCTTCAACGTAAATTTCATATATGGCACCAAAATTGGTCTTAGATCCACAATCATCTTGCAAAATTCTCTATATCTCATAAATTCTAAACCTGGATTCTCTTTTCTGTAGTAATAGTTGTACAATAATACAACAGATTGCACCTACACCATAACAATGTAATAAAATATTGAGGTTCTTGAATTCTAAAATCACATATAACTTGAACGGGTGCGTTTGTTTTGGATTTTTTTAATATAAAATATTATTTTTTAAAAAAAACTATTTTATACTTTTGATAGTGTTTGTTATAAATTTTTTAAATATTAAGAAAATCATTTTTAATCCCAAAATGAAAAGCTATTTCTGGGACCCGTTTGTTTTGGCTTTTTTTAAAATGGATTTTACAGTTTTACATAATTTTGTGTAAAATAAAATCACAACGAAACTTTTTATAAAAGCTCTAAATGAAAATTTGGTTTGAATAGTTATTCTTAAATTATTTTATTTTTTTGACACAAGTTATTCTTAAATTGTCATTTCATTATTTTATTGAAAAAAAATAAATTATCAAAATATCAAAAAAATACTTAATTTGAAGATATTTCGAATAGATTTTCATAAAAATCATTTTTGAAATACAACTTTTTGAAAAAAGTGTGAATTTGACTATGTTTTAATCTTCAATAATGTATGTTTATGTTATATGATGTCAAAATTAGTGTTTCAATTTAGAAAAATGAATATAAAAAAACTTGTAATATTTTGAAAAACGGTTTTACAAAATCTATTTTCAAAAATACAAAGAAAAAATATATTTTTTTAAAACTGAAACAAACGCACCCGTGATAGCTTTTCAAGAATCTATTTTTTTTAAAACTAATAAACCTAAATGTAAGAACTTCTTATTTATAAAAAAATGATTTTTTTATAGTATACAAACGGAAAATAGCTTTAATTTTTTTTTTGATTATTTCTAAAAAAAAGCTATAAATTTTTTTAAAATAAAATCAATTTTTTTTAAAACTTAAACAAACGCACCCGTTAATTAATCTTTTAATTTTCATCTAATAGGAACTTCCATTATATGTAAAAATCAAATAGGGACTTCAGTAAATTAGATATTAAAATCAAATTGAATTTCTGTGAGGTGTTCATTAATCTTTGAATTCTATTTTTTTTATTTATAAAAAAGTCAGTTCCAAAAGGTTAATTAACAAAAATTAGATGTTAATTAACCTTTGGATGGGCATAACAAAAGGTTTAAGGTGACAGAAAAAACCTGTTTTGCAACTTTTTCCTGAAGTGACAGTGGAGGATCATCAGAAACATAATGCTCTTCTTGCAACAATGGATCAACTAAGTATTCGAGGAATGCATTGATTGCATCAACAACAGGACACGCTTCAGATGCAGCCATGTTTGAATATGATTTTCACAGCTTCAAAAAAATTTATAGTTTCATCAGCTATCACATACAAACAAGAAGAAAAAATTAAGAGTAAAAAATAAATTTTAAATTGAATAAAAACATCATGGTCTTAGACAATAGTACATGGCATGTTCTATATAGTCCCAAAAAACCAAGCACATTGTTCTCACAACGAGTTATGTTTTATTTTAGATTTGTGGAATTAACCTTGGGGAATTTGGAGTAGGAAAAGAAAAATGGTGAGAAGAGAGTTACCTCACTCTTTGTTCTCGTTGGTAGTGAGCTCAATATTCGGTGAAATTATTTCATATGTTCAATTTTGCTACCTAGTGTGTGAGGTAGTATTTATAATAAGTAGTGTGTTATAATGCACATATGAGTTATATTACAATTAAATGAGTATATGTTTGCAATAAATTTATAAAAGTTTGTGAATTTAATAAAAGTTTTCATAAAAGTTTGTGTATTTAATAAAAGTTTTTACAAAGTTTTGCAATAAATAATTTCTTAATATATTATCCTTAAGATTGTCAAGGGAAAATACACTTATTCTCATGATACATGGTTCAATTTCTATGGAAGGCAAAAATTCCACTAGTGAGGGGTGGAGAAGATCGAGGGGTCGCAGTGTTGGGATCATCTAAGATGGTGGAGCCCAGATTGTTACAGTATTTGTATGTAAAAACTAGGAAGGCATTAAAATAAAATGAAGCATGGAATGTAAATGATAAAAAGAAATAATTCGGTCCTTAATATAAGATAAATTTTACTTTTTAGATTCATTGAAAATCTAATGTATCTAGTTAATAATATTGACTAGATACATTAGATTCTCAATGAATCTAAAAAGTAAAATTTATCTTATATTCACTACTAGAAAAAGTTGAAATACCGACGGAATTTAGAGACGGAATATATTTCTTCTCTAATAGAGATGAAATTAGAGACAGAAAAAGCAGTTAGAGACAGATATATTTATTTTAGAGACAGATATTTTCATTTTAGAGATAGATTTTGTCCGTCTCTAATAGTTCAGAGACGATGAAATTACCGACGACATCAAATCTGTCTCTAGCATGCTTAGTGACAGAATATTTGCATTTTAGAGACAGATTTTGTCCATCGGTATTTAAAATTTTTCTAGTAGTGATTAAAGATTGGGGGAGTTTTTTTTTTGTTAAAAATAAAAAATAAAAAAAAAACATATTTAACTAAAAAAGTTACTTAATTAACATTTATATAACAAGGTTGATGAAATTCTTTAATATATTAATAAAACAAAATGTTCTTTTTGACCAAAAAAAAAACAAAAGGTCCTTACCAAAAAAAATATAAAACAAAAGTTCATGAACTAACCCTTATTCTTTTTTTTTAAGAAACACTAGCCCTTATTCTTTTCCCGGCAAATAACTTACCTTTAATCAAGGCTTAATTGTACATTTGGTCCCTTATGTTTATTTTTAGTTTTAAGTTGGTCCCTTTATGTCATTTTATTTTAATTTGGTCCGTTATATTTTAAAAGTTTCAAGTTGATCACCCAAGTTTTTAAAAGTGGCAAGTTGGTCCTTTAAATTTCTAAAATTTGAATTAGTTATAGTCCTATAAAGATGATTAGATAAGGACTAACTAATTCAAATTTTTGAAACTTGAGGGACAACATGAAACATTGAAAACATAAGGGACCAATTTGAAACCTAAAATAAATATAAGGGACCAACTTGAACTCTAAAATAAATATAAAGGACCAAATGTGCAATTAAGCATTTATTCAACATCCTAAAATAATTGTTATAGAACAATTTACCAAATCAGTACGACACAGAACGTTTTTGTCAATTCTAAATCTGATTTTTAAATTATAGGCTAAATTGCACTTTTAGCCCCCTAAGTTTCAGAAACTTGCAATTTTGGTCCCCTATATTTCAAAATAGGACTTTCACCTAGGGATGGCAGCCAAACCCAAACCCGCAGGGCCCACCCGCACCCGAATCCGAGTCAACGGGTAAAATCCGAGTTAACTGGGTTTAGGTTCGGGTTCGGGTGACACCCGATATTTCGGGTGCAGGTTTGGGATTACTCAAACCCGCACCCGAAACCACACCCGCTTATACATGAAATTACATAAGTACCCCTAAGCATATACAAGTGTAAAATTACAAAAGTTACCATGTTGCTTTTGGAAAGTTGTAATTTAATTGTACTATTGTAGAACTTAATTTTAATTCTAATGTTACCATGTTGAAGACCTTAATTTTAATTGTAATGCTACCAAACTTGATGAAAAGTTGTAATTTAATTTCTTTGAGAACCTTGCTGGAATGCTTGTGAAAATTTGTATTTCAATATTAATTAATGTTGTTGAATTTTGTGTATTCATGCTTTGGGTGAAAAAACCCGAACCCAACGAGCGTGGGTCTGAGTGTTAATTATGTTGAATTTTGTGTTTTTGTTGCGGGTTCGGGTTTGGGTGGAAAAACCTGAACCCAACGGGTGTAGGCGTGGGTGCCAATTTGCCACCCAAATAGACTTTGGGTTCGGGTTCCACCCGATATTTCGGGTGTGGGTTTGGGTTGTGTCAAACCTGCACCCGTGGGCACCCGTTGACATCCCTACTTTCACCCCTCTATCTTTACCCGTTTTTGCAAAAGGTAAATTTTGGCCAAGTGCTATTTTGAAATATAGGGGGTCAAAATTGCAACTTCCTGAAACTTAAAAGGGCAAACGTGCAATTAAGCCTAAGTTATAATAATATATAGTGTTGTAATAAATGTCATTATTATTTTGCCAAAAACAAATAGCAGAAAAAGGCAAATCTATTTCTAATATAATAAAATTGATACTATTAAATTTACTAATTTATACTTATCAATTTTAATAATATTTCAAATTTTGTAATATCATTGTAATTTCACGAAAAAAATTACAAGTTACAGAAAAAATAGTGAGAGAGGAAAAAAGAGAATAATTTTGATAGAATTTTGACAACTCACATATATTAATAAAGACAAATACAATTTAATTTTTTTAAGTTTTTAAACATTAAAATGTTCATATTATTAAATAATTTTATTATATTTACATACTTTATGCTATATATGGTCATTGGTTAACATGACCTTAATTAGAGCATCTCCAATAAGAGAATTAGAGAGAATTTTATATGCTAATGATCCGTATCTTAATTTTTTTTTCATTAGAGTCATGACGTGACATATAGTGTATAAAAAAATTGATTAGCGTACCTTATTTAAGGTATCATATTATCAATTTAATTAATATTACCTTTTTACTATAAATATATTAACAAATTCAAATTATGTGCAAATTTGTACATATTAAGAAGTTCAAAATAGTAAATTTGTATTGGAAATTGTGCAATTTATATTAAAGTTATCATTTTTTAATAAATAGTTGTTGTTTTCAATAAAAAAAATTAGAACATTTGGTTGCTTTAACATGTACAAAATTACACATCTTAGACAAACCCTATATATATATATATATATATATATATATATATATATATATATATTGGAACTTCAAAATAGTAAATTTATATTGGAACTTGTGCAATTTATATTAAAATTATAATTTTTTAATAAATAATTGTTGTTTTCAATAAAAAAAATTTAAGACATTTGATTTGGTTGCTTTAACATGTAAAAAATTACACATGTTGGACAAACCTTATATAAATAGTGCACCCGGTGCACTACTTAACCACATATATATAATGGAATTTGGTCTTGAAACTCGTACATTCAATACGTTGAAGTATAAAAAGTTATCTTATTAACATTGACTTTATGTTTTATTTAACAAGAGCATCTGGTGCACTGTTTAACATGACCCATATATATATGAGAGGGATCAAATTACACCGGTGTAACATTTGTTCTTGTTATCTCACTCTTTGTTCTTGTTGGTAGTGATTCAATAATCTATGAAAATATTTCATATGTTCAATTTTGCTACCTAGTGTGTGAGGTAGTATTTATAAAAAGTAGTGTGTTATAATGCCCATATAAGTTATATTACAATTAAATGAGTATATGTTTGCAATAAATTTATAAAAGTTTGTGAATTTCATAAAAGTTTTCATAAAAGTTTGTGTATTTAATAAAAGTTTTTACAAAGTTTTGCAATAAATAATTTCTTAATATATTATCCTTAAGAGTGTCAAGGGAAAATACACTTATTCTCATGATACATGGTTCAATTTCTATGGAAGGCAAAAATTCCACTAGTGAGGGGTGGAGAAGATCGAGGGGTCGCAGTGCTTGAATCACCTAAGATTGTGGGGCCCAAATTGTTACAGTATTTGTATGTAAAAACTAGGAAGGCATTAAAATGAAATGAAGCATGGAATGTGTTGAGTCTTTGGTATTGGCTGCATTTTTGGAAATAAACTTTGTGCAAGATGTGCGATCCGATGCTCTGGCATTGTGTAGAGCATTGTAAATGTCTCAGGAGGAGCGCTCATGACAAATTCTATTTATGGAATGTTTTGTTTCTCTTTCATGAATCTTGTATGGCGCGTTTTATAAGGTTTTATATAAGGAAGGTTATTTAATGCTTCAGATCCTTCTCAAGAATGTTTTTTTGTAGAAGATCTTCTTGAAGAATATTTTTGTAGAGAATCTCCTTGATGAGTATTTTTGTAGAGAATCTATTTTAATTAATGTGGAGTTATTGCTTGGGTCAAACAAATCAAGCCCATGCTAACTCGTCGTCTATTTAAAGGAAGGAGCTAAACCTAGTTTCTTCACCGAAACCAATATATTAAAATGTAGACTTTTAGGGTTTCGTGTCTTTGTAAGCCTTGTGCTTTAGTTTTGTGTGCCTTTCTTGTGTCTCATTGATGCAAGCTTAGGACATAGGTTATTGTAATCTGCTTCCAAACCTTTAGGTAAGAAGCTAGAGTAGTTTTCACTCCAAAACCTTTAGGTACGGAGTATAGTTGTCTAGGAGTGTGACTCCATATTTGTGTTTTGAAATCCTTGCTGTTTGTAAGGTTGTAAGGAAGTGAGATCAGGTATATCTCAGATCTAGGCTAGGACCCTAGGTTATAGACAATAGGGGAGTTGCTAGATGGAAAGGGCATAACTTGCGGGTTGTTGTCATCAGTCTAGGGCTATTGCTTATTGGACATCTTCCTGGATTGGTATCCCCCAGATTAGGGCTTGTTTAAGCGCCGAACTGGGTTAACAAATATCCCGTGTTCTTTTACTTGCTTTCAGATATTTATTTGCTTGCTTGTTTTAATTTCATTGCGTGCGAGGCCGGATAGATTGCTAGAGCATCGAGTAGAGCATCGTGCATAGCGTACCAGGAATTTCAATTGGCATCAGAGCAGGCACCCTAACTATACTTGGGTGAGCTCCAGGGAGTATTTTCTGGTAATATGGACAAGGATGATGAAGATGAGGATACAGAAGGCAGTGCTGACATCTGATGTACCATGTTTATGTTGTTTATGCCTAATCTATCATTGAGGGGGAGAAACATGTGATAGGCGTTGTTTGTGCATGATCTCTGTGCTGGTAAGTAGTCTCTTTCATAGCAATATGGTGACTGTTTACTTAGAATCACTTTCATAGAAATATGGTGATTGGGTCTCTTTCATAGCAATATGGTGACCTAGGTAGCTACATTCATAGCAATATGGGTAGCTTTTTGATTGCACAAATGCTGCTGTATGCTCAAGTTGAGGGGGAGCATATGTTTTGATGTTGAGGGGGAGTGCCTCTATGTTGTGATGTTATGCAGAATGTTGAAGCATCCAGTTTGTTTATGTTGAGAAAAAGAAATGTAGTTGATGTATCTGTTTAAGTATGTATCTGTATGGTCGTAATTTGTTTCAGCCAAAAATTTGCCAAAGGGGGAGTTTGTTGAGTCTTTGGTATTGGCTGCATTTTTGGAAATAAACTTTGTGCAAGATGTGCGATCCGATGCTCTGGCATTGTGTAGAGCATTGTAAATGTCTCAGGAGGAGCGCTCATGACAAATTCTATTTATGGAATGTTTTGTTTCTCTTTCATGAATCTTGTATGGCGCGTTTTATAAGGTTTTATATAAGGAAGGTTATTTAATGCTTCAGATCCTTCTCAAGAATGTTTTTTTGTAGAAGATCTTCTTGAAGAATATTTTTGTAGAGAATCTCCTTGATGAGTATTTTTGTAGAGAATCTATTTTAATTAATGTGGAGTTATTGCTTGGGTCAAACAAATCAAGCCCATGCTAACTCGTCGTCTATTTAAAGGAAGGAGCTAAACCTA
The DNA here is from genome assembly GCA_030408175.1 of Trifolium repens. Taxonomy (NCBI): domain Eukaryota; kingdom Viridiplantae; phylum Streptophyta; class Magnoliopsida; order Fabales; family Fabaceae; genus Trifolium; species Trifolium repens. The sequence continues at coordinate 41,335,677 of CP125846.1, forward strand.
GTTTCTTCACCGAAACCAATATATTAAAATGTAGACTTTTAGGGTTTCGTGTCTTTGTAAGCCTTGTGCTTTAGTTTTGTGTGCCTTTCTTGTGTCTCATTGATGCAAGCTTAGGACATAGGTTATTGTAATCTGCTTCCAAACCTTTAGGTAAGAAGCTAGAGTAGTTTTCACTCCAAAACCTTTAGGTACGGAGTATAGTTGTCTAGGAGTGTGACTCCATATTTGTGTTTTGAAATCCTTGCTGTTTGTAAGGTTGTAAGGAAGTGAGATCAGGTATATCTCAGATCTAGGCTAGGACCCTAGGTTATAGACAATAGGGGAGTTGCTAGATGGAAAGGGCATAACTTGCGGGTTGTTGTCATCAGTCTAGGGCTATTGCTTATTGGACATCTTCCTGGATTGGTATCCCCCAGATTAGGGCTTGTTTAAGCGCCGAACTGGGTTAACAAATATCCCGTGTTCTTTTACTTGCTTTCAGATATTTATTTGCTTGCTTGTTTTAATTTCATTGCGTGCGAGGCCGGATAGATTGCTAGAGCATCGAGTAGAGCATCGTGCATAGCGTACTAGGAATTTCAGAATGTAAATGATAAAAAGAAATAATTCGGTCCTTAATATAAGATAAATTTTACTTTTTAGATTCATTGAGAATCTAATGTATCTAGTCAATATTATTGACTAAATACATTAGATTATCAATGAATCTAAAAAGTAAAATTTATCTTATATTAAAGATTGAGGGAGTTTTTTTTTTGTTAAAAATAAAAAAAAAAACTTATTTAATTAAAAAAGTTACTTAATTAACATCTATATAACAAGGTTGATGAACTTCTTTAATATATTAATAAAACAAAATGTTCTTTTTGACCAAAAAAACAAACAAAAGGTCCTTACTAAAAAAAATATAAAACAAAAGTTCATGAACTAACCCTTTTTTTTTTTTTAAGAAACGCTAGCCCTTATTCTTTTCCCGACAAATAACTTATCTTTAATCAAGGTTTAATTGCACATTTTGTCTCTTATGTTTATTTTGAGTTTCAAGTTGGTCCTCAGGGACGGACCTAAGAAGGAAGGTTTGTGGGCTCATGCCCCCACTTTGCTTTGGAATTTTTTTTAGTACTACTACTAATATACCTATATCATATTATATTATATATAAAATAAATTATTAGATAAGTTTAATCCACACTTACTCAATCCAAACTTACTAGTGGTTATTGGCCCACAAATCCATTACACATATTCACTTTTTCCTTTTAAGTTAATTATTAAACAAATAAGGCATTGATCCTTTTAAGTTTCTAGTTTACATCATTTTCGAGTTCAATTATTCTATGAAGTGATTGATCAACAAATTCAAGAGTTGAATAATCGTTTTACAGAAGCAAATACTGAGTTATTTCTTTGTGTAGCTTGTTTAAGTCCGAGACATTCATTTTCTGCATTTGATAAGGGGAGATTGATTCGTTTAGCGCAGTTTTATCCTTCAGAGTTTTCCCCAGTTGAACTATTGGCATTGGATTGTCAGCTTGAAAATTACTCCCTCCGGCCACAAATATAAGCAAAAGTGCACTTTTTAGATTCATTGAATAAAAGATGTATCTGATCTGTATTCTAGTCCAGATACATCAATTATTCAACGAATCTAAAAAGTGCACTTTTGCTTATATTTGTGGCCGGAGGGAGTATTTCTTAGATGTATGCTCTGACAGTGAATTTTCATAATTAGGGGGGATAAGCGACCTCTCTATAAAGCTAGTGGAGACCAGAAAACATGTTGTGTATCCGTTGGTATATTTACTTTTGGAATTATCTCTGTTATTACCGGTGGCAACTGCAACAGCTGAAAGAACATTCTCTGCAATGAATATTATTAAGAATCGGATGCGGAATCGCATGGGAGATGATTGGTTAAATAATTGTTTAGTTACTTATATTGAGAGAGATGTTTTTGTTAATGTTGAAAAAGAGAAAATCATTCAATATTTCCAGAATATGAAAGATCGCAGAGAACAATTATAATGTATTTTTTTTTTGGGTGAAGAATTATGATGTATTTTTATGCTTTTGAAAATGAAATATTATATCGATTTAATTATGCAATTTTATAGTGACCCCACTATTCAAAACTTCTGGGTCCGTCCCTGTTGGTCCTTTAAGTTATTTTGTTTCAATTTGGTCCGTTATATTTAAAAAGTTTCAAGTTGATCACTCAAGTTTTTAAAAGTGGCAAGTTGGTCCCTCAAATTTCTAAAATTTGAATTAGTTATAGTCCTATAAAGATGATTAGATAGGGACTAACTAATTCAAATTTTTGAAACTTGAGGGACCAACTTGAAACATTGAAAACATAAGGGACCAACTTGAAACCTAAAATAAACATAACGGACCAACTTGAAATTTAAAATAAACATAAAGGACCAAATGTGCAATTAAGCATTTATTCAACATCCTAAAATAATTGTTATAGAACAATTTACCAAATCAGTACGACACATAATGTTTTTGTCAATTCTAAATCGTATTTTTAAATTATAGGCTAAATTGCACTTTTAGCCCCCTAAGTTTCAGAAACTTGCAATTTTGGTCCCCTATATTTCAAAATAAGACTTTCACCCCTCTATCTTTACCCCTTTTTGCAAAAGGTAAATTTTGGCCAAGTGCTATTTTGAAATATAGGGGGCCAAAATTGCAAATTCCTGAAACTTAGAAGGGCAAACGTGCAATTAAGCTTAAGTTATAATAATAGATAGTATTGTAATAAATGTCATTATTATTTTGCAAAAACAAATAGCACTGGTCTGTTTGTCGCGAGAAGAGATTCGGGTGTTGGATAGAATTAGGTGATAAAATTGGTTGTGTGATTGGTAAAAGCCATATATGTAACAGCCTTTGAAGTGGCAAATCAAAATTGATCACCGTCGAAGACCATTGAATGTTACCAAAGACTAGCGATTCTGACTACCTGCCGAGAAAGACCGGGGCTGCAAAAAGAAATTGGCTGATGTATGCCTTATATAGACTCGGTTACTCATTACAACACAAAGAGTGTTAACTAGGCATGGCAACGGGGCGGGGACGGGTTTTGCTCTCCCCAAACCCAAACCCATATAGTTCGGATTTTCCCAAACCCATCTCAATTCCAAGCGGGGATAAAAAGTATAACCTCAAACCCAAACCCAACGGGGATCGGGTATCCCAATGGGGTTCGAGTATCCCCGTTACGTCTTTTCCTACATGAATTTGGATTGCATTTTAGTATTTTTTTATTAAATAAAAGAAGTTAAAAGTCCAAAATTATTTTGTTTCAAAGATATTTTTTAAATAAAGAAAAGAAATAGAGAAAATAGTTTGTTTAATACTCAAATAAAAGATAAAAAATAAATATATAAATGTAATTTAAGAAATTGTTTAAGGATTTCTAATTTAAAAGAGGTAAAATCTAATTTTAATATATGCGGGGCGGGTTCGGGGACGGGTTCGGGGTGGGTATCAATGTCCTCATTACCCGCCCCAACTCCATCTTTTGAAATCAGGGAAAATCCAAACTTGAACTCAAACCCAATCAACTCGGATTTTCCCCGTCAAAACGGATATGGTTTAGGCGGGTACCCGCGGATATGAATTTTATTTCCATGTCTAGTGTTAACCCCAACTTTGTTACACAAATTTACAAAATGAATCAAAACAACTCCTAACACATTATCTAAAATACACTATTATCTAAAACACATTATCTAAAACACACTATTACGTTTCATTTTCACTCTTTATTATCTGCTTAATATCAATGAATATGTGACGCTTAGAATAACTCATTTCATGAGGTTTTATATTTTCAGGTACTTATTTCACTTAGGGTCTGTTTGGCAAGGATAAAAAACTGATTTATAGCTTATAAGCTAAAAGACATGTTTGGTAACAGTTTTCTAGGAAGAGCATATAGTTTATTTTACTAACTTATAGCTTATTTTTCATAAGCTATTTCAAGTAGCTTATGAACTTATAGCTTATAGCTTATCATTTTTCTTCCATTTTTACCCTTATTGTCTTAACTAAAATCCACTTTTACCTTTTATAATTTATTTTAATTTAAAATAAAATAATTATGGACTTATAATAATACAAATCATCTCCATCTATATTTCTTTTATAAAAAAAGCGATGTTTCATATATATGTAGGATATATACGGTATTAATGTATATATACAGTACATATGATTTTGTTATCCATATCCGAAGTATCATATATGTATGTAAGTTATTTATGCCTTTTTGTAGGATGTTGTTTAAAAAAAAATCATTTTTGTGTTAGATATTTTTTTTATTATGTTTAATTTTAGGTATTTTAAATATTAATTTAATATGTGTAAAAAAAATACTAATTTGATATAAAGAAAATATTCTTAATTATAAATGGGCTATGTACGTAAGATATTCAAAAGAAAAATTTATGTTAAAAAAATATTATAAATTAATAATTTTTTTTAATATTATTGTACTTGTGCAATTTTAAGAGGAGCCCCTATTATGCACACTTTTATTTGTACACACCCCCGTAATTGACTCATTATAACGGTTTGGACCATGTGGGATCCACAAAATTTAATATTTTAAAATGGCGGTAGTTGATTACATTTTTGCCCCTTTAACTAGTCATATATCTACAACTTCATCATCTTCTTCTTTAAAGAACATCTCTCTTCTCTCATCATCTTCATCAACTTCATTTAAAACCCATAAATTCAAATTCATTGGCTATGAGAATCAGGTAGTATCGGGATAACATGAATATTCAATCAATTATGTGTTTTTTATTTTTGAAATAGTTAATAAACTCATCCCTCCCGTCCATCCACTCCATCTCCGCCGCGAGATCTGAATCTGAAATTTCCACTGAATAATCTTTTCTTCACCGCAAATCTGAAGTCAATGAAATTGGAATTCAATTGTGAATTTTGGTATGTTTATCACAACAACTTCACTTTCCTCAATAATTGTTAAGCAATACAATTTTTTTTTTTTGACAAAGTTAAGCAATACAGATTGAGAGGTGAAATTAGGAGCATCAATTTAATGGAGAATGGGTTGGACTAGTGGCGTGACTTTCCTCAATGTTGTTTTGAACAGTAGACGGTTCAATCTTTGTACCTCTAAAGTATTTTGATTCCTAGAGGTTGAGTATTATGATGAATAGTCAGCAATGCATCATTAGGTGTTTGGAAAAGACATTCAGTTATATTTTATACTAAGTATTGATACTCTGGTGTTTTCTTTGTTTAATCTCAATCATTTTGTTGTCTTGAGAGCAAGACGAGTACTATACTATTTTTAATGCAATTTTTATATTATCTATTTATATTTAGATATATCATTTTCTTTGAAGTTTGATCCTGTAGTTACTACTTATTAATGAAGTTAAACCTTATAATCATGTAGCTATTGTTTTATTTAGTTCACCTATAACAGAGGCATATTTTTCTACCATCTAATGGGTTCTGCTTTCATCAAATGAGATTAGTAACTTGAGGTTTGGAATTCAATTTTCCATAATCTACTACTTGAGATTCTTAATCTTGGTGTGAAAGTTTTCTTTGTTTACTTGATTCACAAAATTATATAAACTGATATTGAAGAGGAAATAATATTATTGATTGAACAAGGAACCATGACAGAAGAATAGCTCCTGTAATCCCTTTCATAATCTAACTACCTTCACATCATACAATTCTTCTCTATTCAGCTTATTTGTTGAGCTTAAACAGAACAAACATTGTTCTTTTAAATTACTTTTGCATTTAAGAGCATCAAACTAGTATCATTTTTGTTAGCATTTGAATCATGAAGACTATAAGAAATAACAGTTTTTTATCTTTTGTAAACTAAAACTCTAATTGAACATGATATATGTAATTTAACAAAATAAAGCCATCGCGCGAGTCTAACTTAACAAGTAATTAAATGAAAAGCAGTAAAGGTATGTGAAGTGTGCTTTGGAAAAGGGATACTAATATACAGTATACAAATACAACACATTCAGATTCATAAGTTTGTTAACTAGCTAGGAGGATGGACTGCTGCTGTTGCGGAAGTTGTTTGGTAGATTGAGAGGTGAAGCTTGAAATAGTGACAGTCTAATGGTACGTGTGAGAAGATGTGTGCAAGTCTTTACATTCTTCAAGATCAGCATCACATGATAATACAACCCACGTTTTCCTTCATCATCCAAATACTTTAGAACCAAGTTGTTCATATCATTTAGGTTGAAACGTCTTGCAATTTCAAGCTGCAAATCTCTGAAAACAAGTTTAGAATGTGTTATAAGTTGTTTCGGTAAGCTCTCCAAAGCAGTCGCACAAGTGTTTATATTAGTAGATAAGCTCAAATAAGCTAATCCAAACATGTCCAAAATGAAGAATCACGAGTGCATAGACAAACAGAATCCAATAGTTCTTGGTGAGAGCCGACGCGTACCTGGACCGAATGACGGATGTTGTTGGATATGCTTATCAGAATACAATAGTAAAGAGACAGTAAGATGCATTCCTAAATGCAAACATTGTTTTCATGCCGATTGCATTGATGAGTGGCTTCGTATGAATATTACATGCCCAGTTTGTCGTAATTCTCCTGCTCCTTCTCCTCTAAATGTTGCTTCTAGTGATGTTTGAGTGATCTTGGACAATGCAAATCATATTTTTTAATACTAGTGTTAGTAATTGTGTGTATATATTTACAAATCATTCTTGACACTTGAATGAGATAACATAGACCTTTTCCCATTTAATCAAAATTTCGAGTAGAAATTCAAGCCGGAAATGCAATAACTTTAAAAGATAGAGTTCACCACCCATTTGTGTCCGACATGATGATACTATTAGTTTCCACAGTTACACAAAAAATATATCCAATTCATATGTACCATTTTACCATGTTTACATGAAAACATAATTCAGACTTAGATGGATCAATATTTTCTTTATATTACAATCCAACTTCCAAACATCCTCTGTACATGTGGAACCATTTACCATTTGGTATAAGGACTAGAAAATAACATTAACAAAGAAAAGAGAGTCAAAATAAAAATTTAACTATTTTCTGTAACAAAATTCTTGGCTTATAATAATCTCATATTGTATGGCTGGCAAAAAAGAAACTCTCCATTTTAAGCTACAATGGTGTTGATTAGTTAGTAGATCATTATCTAGAAGCACGACTGATAATAGGGCGTACTGCGGCTTTGAAGTCATCACAAAACCGCTGCTCAGAAAACCTGCTTGCTCGTCTTCTTGCAGCAGCAGCCATCTTTAGCCTTTCTGTTTCTGACATCTTAATGACATTAAAGATGGCATCTGCATATTCTTCAACAGTGCAGGCGAGAAACCCTGTTTGTTGTCCATCTTCGTCCAATACAATGTCCATTTTTGGGCCGGCTGAATTATGAGCTGAAAGGCAGGCAAACAATGCACAAATAACCAATGTATGTAAGCACATGATCACAGGATATAAAGAAAATAAAGTATATTTATGAAGAGGTTTAACTTATATCACACGTACCAATTGGGATGGCACCAGAAGCCATATATTCTACAACACTAATGCCAAAATGCTCATCGGTCATTGAATGGATGCCGGAAACAGCGCCGCCTAAAAGTCCCACCAAATCTCTGTAGGTCAATGGTGATGATCAAATATTATAGCAAGAATGCATTTAAAACTAATCTTCTAGAAGTGTATAAATAAAACCAGAACAGTCGATAGACAACTTCAATACTGAACTTGTGTTTTAAGAAATGCAATCTACTAATTTTCACGAGACTTATAAGCTATTCACCAAAAAAAATTAGTTAGTTCCAATTTGGATGAGGGAATTAGATCTTTAAGGATAAGTCTCTAATACACTAGTTTAAATTTTATGGTTTTTACAATTGGGAAATAAAGAATCCATAAAAATTTGGAAGTAGTTTATTACAGACTTATCCACACATTACTTCAAGCTGAGTTTAACTTTTTCAGAAGTTAGAAATATTGATCACATCTTCTCCCACGGATAAACAGCGACAGAACAATGTCAATCTTAAAATGGACAAACTATATATTTTGAATTTTGATATACCAGCAGGAAGCATAAGTAGTGCTGTTTGTTAAAGAGATAAAGTAGCGATGAACATAGATGCATAAACTAGTCATCAATGGTAGTTAGACCTGTAGCACTAATACTTCAGATTGAATGTGTGTCTGGTGTCTGATACGCATCATTGTCCGACACCGACACATTTTACATTCAATTTACTTTCATTTTCTCAAATCATTATCAATGTGATGTGGATATGTCAGTGTCGTGTTTGTGTCAGTGTTTCATACCCCCGATGTACATAAACTTGGGAACTAAGCAATCGACTACCACTTAAGGTATGCGTTCTACCTAGTAGTTATTTGTTAACATTATGTTTTGCAGAGGAAGTGGTTAGGATCATTAAAAGAAAAAAGGAAAAAAAAAACCACTGCTACTAACCTGTATGTTACATTCTTGTGGAATTCCACTTGTTCATTCACATTCAGCTCAATTGCTTTCTCTTTTAACCTTTGCAGTCTTTCGTCGTCTGATTTATTTCTACAGCTACCAACAAACTGGAGCTTAGGTTTCGGAAAGGCAGACTCCAATCTCTTAATGGCAAGTGAAAAGGCCTCGAGTTGGAGACTGTGAGCCTACAATAAATAGAATCGTGTAAACTTGATGTAATCAACATAAGCCCAAATAAGCCATCAAAATGGTTTTACCTTCCATTCACAAGGTTGATAGGAGTATGCCTACCTTCTCTGGTCGAAATTGTGCAACCAATATTATTACAGGAATTTCAGCTGATCTTTCCAAAGGAAGCACCTGCCCATATTGCTAACCTGTTAGAATCCATCGGTAATTACCACAAAAGGTAATGCACAAGTGTACTTATATGTACGTATATGGATTATTTAACTAGAAAAGAGAGATATAGGTATCACCCTTCAGTGTTTACTAAATTGGCCAAGTAACAATTGTCTAGGATCTTAATAATAAGTAGCATACCAAAAGTGCCGACTTTTATTTATAGGCAAATGTTAGCGGTTAATTTGTTAGGGAGAGTAGAAATTTTTTCGCAGCAAAAAATCGAAACCTAGACCTACTTCTTTAGTCTTTCAGCGTCCCAACTCAGACTACTGGGCTAGAACTTCAGGGACGCTGAGTGCTGACATTAATTTTGAGTTCTAAACTAATGTTACATCAATTCATGATATTTGTAACTAACTTCCCAAAGTGATATGGATGTGAGGATCTTGACAATATACCACCAACAATTTCAGGACAATAAATAGTATATTTCAAACCTGAAGTCCTGAAGTATCACAAGGAGGATAAACTCGCTTAATCCGATCTGGAACTCCCCAAAGCTTTTCAATATGGGCTTTGGTCCAAGATGAATTGACCATAGCTAGGTGTGTACAAGATCCAACAATCCCATACAACCAGCTGAAGAATGTGTAATAGATTATTTTGCACCGAGAAAGCCAAACACTGCCACAATTTGGATTGAAGGAAAAAAAAGATGAATACCATCATCGAACACACACATATGAATTGAATTAGATGAGGGAAAAAAATATGAAAATCCAAGGATTGAAAATCAAACCTTTTGGCAACCAAGGAATCATTATTATACATCAAGCTGCGTTGACGAACGCGAGATAGCATGTCTGAACTGATAGTAGGATAATGTGTATAGCAAATAACTTTGCATCCAAACAACCTAGCAAGTGGATATGTAAAAGCATAACCACTTGTATCAAAATAATAAAAAGGGGTGAACTTGCACAAAGCTTCCCATCCAAGATACATAGAGCCTAGACTTTGACCAATCATAGTAAAGTGTGGATAAGTCGTTTCTTCAATCCACTTCCTCTTGTACAAATGCACCACCTGTGAATTGTGTGGATAACAAAAAGACACTGGTTATTATCACAACAGGTTCCAAAATAAGTGATGCTTACCATTGCAACAATATCCATTTACTTCATCATATACATGCTAAATATGCCAATAAATCCAATTAACAAATTCCATTCCTCATATCAATCCTCTGATCATCACTATAATATGGAAGTTACAGAAGAACAATCTTTCCATTCAGGTAAATGCCGATAAATCCATAATCACAATGACAAGTATACCCCAACTCTGTCAGGAAAATTGGCTTGATGCCTTTCTCTATTGTATTTCATACTATATATAATAGTATTAGTAGTTACAGATAATTACAAAGAATAATAACAAATATTTTATTCCCTAATTTATCTAACCAATTATAGGAAAGAAAGTTATTTACAATAAAGGATAAGACCAATTCCTAATTAACATCCCCCCTCAAATTGATGCGGCTGGTCAATAAGCATCAATTTGCTAACAAGAAACTGATGGCGTGGCCGCGGAACAGCTTTGGTAAGAATATCTGCAACTTGACATGAGGAAGTGTTATTAGTTGATCATCATAGGCATCACGGATTGAATGACAATCGACTTCGATGTGTTTGGTGCGTTCATGAAAGACGGGATTTGCAACAATTTGGATGGCACTTGTATTGTCGGCATTAAGTGGTGTAGGCTCAGTTTGAGGAAATCCAAGTTCAGCCAAAAGACCATGTAACCAAATAATTTCTGAGCAAGCAGCAGACATGGCGCGATACTCAGATTCAGTAGAGGATTTGGAGACTCTTGCTTGCTTCTTACTTTTCCACGAGATCAATGAAGAACCAAGAAACATGCACCAACCAATGACAGATCGACGAGTGTTCGGACACCCTGCCCAATCGGCATCACTATAAGCACTCAATTTAGGAACTATTCCGGTGGGAAAGAATAGACCACGATGAGAGGTGCCTTTTAAATATCGAATTATACGACGAACTGCTGCTAAATGAAGATGTCGAGGAGAATGCATGAACTGGCTCACTTGCTGAACAACAAAAGATATATCAGGACGAGTAATTGTCAAGTAATTAAGACTACCCACAATTTGTCGATACAATAAAGGATCAGGCAAAAGATCACTATCATCACGATGATATTTAACATTAACCTCAAGAGGGGTATCCACCGGATTAGCTGATTCGAGACCAGCCATAGAAATCAAATATGTGGCATACTTATGTTGATGAAGAAAAATTCCCTTGGACGTAGAATGAACCTCAAGACCAAGAAAATAATGTAGAGTACCAAGATCTTTCATTTGAAATGCGGATTGTAACTGTTGCTTAAGTCGCTGAATGGAAGCAACATCAGAACCAGTAATAATCATATCATCAACATACAAAAGAAGAAGAACAATACCCGTAGATGTGCTATGAATAAATAAAGAGGAATCATATTGACTTTGAATAAAGGAGAACCCAAGGAGAGTGGAGCGGAATTTCTCATACCATGCTCTAGGCGCCTGTTTCAAACCATATAAGGAACGTTTGAGCTTGCACACACCTTTAGATGAAGAGAATAGGCCTTGAGGCGGAGTCATATAAATATCTTCTGTCAAGTCACCATGAAGAAAAGCATTCTTCACATCCATTTGGTGAAGAGACCACTCACTAGAAGCAGCTATAGAGATTACTGTGCGAACTGTTGTCATTTTGGCAACCGGTGTAAATGTCTCATCATAATCAATTCCATATTCCTGCTTGTTTCCTAAAGCAACCAAACGAGCCTTGTAACGGTTGAGAGACCCATCAGAATTCAATTTCACAGAATACACCCATTTGCAACCTATGGGTTTGACATCAGGAGGACAAGAGACAATATCCCATGTGAAATTCTCTTGAAGAGCTTGAAGTTCTTCATTCATTGCTTTTATCCAACGCACATCTTTAACCGCCTGTGAGTAACAAGTAGGAACAGATACACTAGAGAGTGAGGCAGTCAAAGAAGTATGTGAAGAATCATACCTGTCTGGGGAATATCGATCTGGTGGTCGGGATATTCGACCAGAACGTCGTGGTTCAACTGTTACAGGATCAGGTGGTGGATCTGGAAGGGGCGTGGGAACCTGCAGTCTGGATTTTCTGACATATACATATCCTGGTTTATAACGTTCGATAGATTGAGGCATAATGGAAAATTTAGGAAGAGTAACAACATCATCCATGGCTGGAGAAACACGATGAAACATAAATTGATCCTCAAAAAATGTCACATTGCGAGAAATGCGAAAGCGACGATTAGATACATCGTAACAAACAAAACCCTTATGACAATGACTATACCCCAAAAATGCACATTGAACAGACTGTGCTCCAAGCTTATGTCTTTCAAACGTAGGTAAGTGAACAAAACACACACCCGAAAGTATGTAAATCATTATAATCAGGCTGAGTTTTAAAAAGACAGAAAAAAGGAGAATCAAGATCAATAACCGTAGAGGGAAGTCGGTTGATCAAGAAGACAGCTGTGGAAAGAGCCTCCACCCAAAATTGAGATGGCACTGAAGCTTGAAGAAGTAACGTGCGTGTTACATCAAGCAAATGACGATTCTTGCGTTCTGCCATCCCATTTTGTTGCGGGGTATTAGGACAAGAGCGTTGAGACAAAATGCCTTTTTGTTGAAGGAACTCCTGAAACTCATTAGACATGTACTCACCACCAGAGTCAGATCGAAAAATTTGAATATTTGCATGAAATTGAGTTTCAACATATGTTAGAAATTTCTTAAACATAGAGAACACTTCAGATTTAGCGCGAAGAAAATATATCCAAGTAAAACGACTATAATCATCAATAAAGGTGACAAAATACTTATAGCGAGCATGAGAAACTACCGGAGACATACCCCATACATCACTATGAATCATCTCAAAACAAGTGGAAGCACGATAAGCACCAGACGGAAAATGTAGTGTTTTACTTTTAGCCAATTTGCAAACAGAACATGAAAGAGGGGCATTAGAAACAACACTTTTATTTCCCAACAAACCATTTTTAAATAAATGAGATAAAACAACAGAGTTTGGATGACCCAATTTCCTATGCCAATCCTCATAAGAATTCAAAACATTATTACAAGCAAAAGATAAATGACTAGAAATAAACTGGATTGGAAACAGTCTTCCTACTTTAGGCCCCTTCGCGATCACCTTCCCCGACACCTGTTCCTGCACAAGACAACCATCACGAGAAAAATTAACATTACAATTGTCATCCACCAATTGACCAACAGATAATAAATTAGAAGCAAGTCCAGGTGATACGAGCACATCTCGAAAATCAGAGTTGAGATCACCAACATCAGTGATAGACAAGGTATTGCCATCAGCAATTTGAATATTTTGATTACCATGATAAGAATGTAAATTGCTCAAGTATTCAGAAGATCCTGTCATGTGATTGGATGCACCAGAATCAAGAAACCATGGGCGAGAAACATTAGAAGACTTACCCTGAATTCCCAAGGCTGAAAGAGCAGAAAGTACCATTTGTTGGATTATTTCAAGCTGTAAAGCACCATCATTAGATGTGGAAGGACCAATTGCAGAGCTTGTAGAGGCATGCAAAGCTTGCACCGGACGTGGTGTTCGCCGTGGAGGACGAATGGGGCAATCAGAGATAATATGGTCCCGCTTTTTGCAATAATTACAAAACTTCTTACCATCGCAACTATGAGCATAATGTCCAAATTGTTTGCAAGAGAAGCATTGAATTTGTCGAACATCACTACCTTTACCTCTACTCTGAGCAGCATATGCAACCGTAACAGGCTCAACATCATGAGACATGGTTCCCTGAGTAGCAAGACGTTGTTCCTCTCGGAGAAGTTCACCAACACATGTATCTAAAGAAGGAACAGGATTCCTATTCAGCAAAGCACCTCTAACAACCTCAAAATCTGGACGGAGCTTCATTAGAAATTGATCTCGCCTACTAGTATTGTAAACCTCTTGGACAACCGCAAGAGAACTCTTGGGAACATTAGCATGTATAATTGCAGAGTGTTCTGTCCACAAATTCAGAAAACCAGAATAATATTCTTGAACAGACAGATTACCTTGTTTGTAATTGGCTATCTCTACCTCCAACTGAAAACGCTTGGCCGCATTATCTAGGTCATAGATACGTTTCAATTAGTTCCACATTTTTTGAGCCGTGGAAAAAGATCGCAAATTATTAATCATATGAGGTTCAACAGTACCGAGAATCCAAGTAATAATTTTAGCATCTTTTTGTTCCCATTCATCTAAATTAGTGGTCTCTAATGGTGCCATAGAGACACCATCCAAGTGACTCCATAAACCCTTCCCTTTAACATACATCCTAAACTGAAATTCCCAAGCAGGATAATTTTTGCCGGTAAAACGGACACAAGAAATTCCTTTTTCCGAAGCCATGGAAACAGAGGCACTGTAGCAAAACGGCACTGTAGCAAACGGGCACTGTAGCAACGCGCACTGTAGCAAACGGGTACTGTAGCAGCAGCAACAAACACAACAATGAGCGTACGATTATAGTGCACGGTGCACGGACAAGAATCTCAAATCAAATCTGAGAAACTGTGAACAAAACGAATCACACAAGGATGAGAGTCTACGACGACGGCGGAGAACAAGAGTGGCAACAGAGATTACCACCGACCAAGAACACAACGAGAATACGATCACGAACGGCGATCAAGAACAGAGATCAAGAAACAATTTTCTAGAGCGACCCAGTGGGGTGTCGCTGAGCAAAGCCAAGAACAGTTAGATTCTCACAGGTGTGATCGAACCTACTGATACCATGTCAGGAAAATTGGCTTGATGCCTTTCTCTATTGTATTTCATACTATATATAATAGTATTAGTAGTTACAGATAATTACAAAGAATAATAACAAATATTTTATTCCCTAATTTATCTAACCAATTATAGGAAAGAAAGTTATTTACAATAAAGGATAAGACCAATTCCTAATTAACAAACTCAACGCCACAAAACCAGTTTTTAAGTTAAGAGTCGTCTTCCTTTTATAACAACTATCCATACCGTAACCGTAATATAAAAGTTTTAAAGGTTCTGCAACAGGATCACAAACGTAATTGTAGCTGCATTAGCCCATAATTTACCATAATAGGTTCGTAGTGCAACTGCGCAACCACAATTTAGATTATAGAAAAATCTTAGAACTGGAAAGTTTCATCAAATTAGAAGAATGTAAGAAGTTCATAGATTGGTAGATACTTAACCCCAGAAAGCTCCCTCAAACGCAAGTCTTCAATTTTGAATGTAAACAAACTCGGCATTGGCTCTACGATTGAATGACAAAGCTGAGATGCAAGTTGATAACCCTATGATAGAATGAAACTGATTTAAAAACTCATATCTAATTCATGAATCTAAATTCAAAATCAAATAAATCAATTATTGATTACAACCTGTCGGTTACTGCCAGTAGAAATCAATAAATAATCAACTTCAACGTGTACGGCAGAACCAGAAGGTAGTTGCTTAATCTCAGGAAGGAATTTCCCATCAGATAAAACAGACACCGCAGTTACATTGTTTTTGGTCTGCGTAGAAACTAATTGAGAGCAAACAGTTCATCATTGTAAATTCTGATATGAAATGGATGTAAAACTGCAATAAAAAAGGAAAATCGTGAACATTTATATTGATGGGGAATATGCAGTTTAACATTTCCAATTCGGAACATATATCTTTCTTTTTACAATAAATATAAATTTCATTCATATAAACGGATATCATTACATAAAAATTGATCAGAGAATAATTTGAATGACAATAAAAAAAAGATAAAATAAAGTCAAACTATTTTCATATTAGCTACGGATATAAGAACGTGTCATAAGCTGCTTCTGTAACTCTCCCAAATAATCTCACAAATATTTATGTAAGTTGATAAGTTCAAATAAGCCAATTAAAATAGGCCACAAGTCAACATACCTCCTAATTTATTTACTTCAGACATGAGACAATCAATTACTGAAGAAGAGCTATTGCTGACAGGAAATGCTCTACCATCATCCTCAATCTATACGGAGTTGATCATAAATCAGAAACATACACTAGAAGCAGAAACAAGTAACGAGAGGCTTTTCAATGAACAACCTTCAGTTCCACTCCATGAGTATTGTCTCAGCGAAGTATTGTCTCAGAACTGGCAAGCTAATAGTCTTTTCCGCCTTGGTTCTTCGCTTGTAGCCTGACTTTCTCCCACTGGAAGAAGAAGATGACCGGTGACCAAAAAGGGTGTCTAAAGTACTAGTTTTCATTTAATTCTACAAAGAAATAGCCATAGATGCATCTAATCCTTAAAAAGATGACTGACGGAACAATGTAAAATCATGAAAACCAAAACACTTTAAAAAAACAACCAATCTCAAATCAACATTTTACTTACCTAAATCTTTTTCAAGATTCTCCTGAATGTCACTTAATAACTTCAACATTTGTTCCATGGTTGGAAATATCCTGCAAAAGAGAGAAAAATCAAAACCTAACTAAAAAAAACATAAAAAAATATGAGCTTTTTCGAGTAAAAGAATAGAGATTTGGGGGTTTTTACAGTGCATTTTGAACTTGAAATATTCAGAACATAAGAATAAAAATTGGGGGGGGGGGGGGGGGGGGGGGGGGGGTTTACAATAGCTATTGAACAAAATAGAATCCTAACTCTGGCAAAACTAATGCAATGGAAGATAGGAACGGCGGGTTTGTGAAAACAGAACCTGTGAGCTTGTTTCATCAAAATTAACAAGTTTGGTATTCTCATGTCTAATCCTATTAATTAACCCTTTAGCATATGAAAAGCAGATTCCGTAACTTACAATAACAGAGTACTAATGCACATTTAACAAGCTGAGTCGCCAAAATTAAGCCAAATACTACAGCTACTGATAAAAAAAAAAAGTAACTTTAACATCTCGAATCAGCATAATCAACATAGACAAAAGGTTTTACCTGATATTCACTCAACCTTACTGATATCTTGAAGGTATACATTTTTAAGGAATGGAAAATGGAAAGTAACTATAAACTAAGATGCAACGTTGTAGTGTGAAAGGAGAGGTGCAAGGTTGAGAAACTGAGATTCAACAGTGTGCAGCAATGGGATTAGAAAGAGAAGAGTTTTTTAGAATGTTAGGGTTTGAGATTTGGGTTCTTTGTTTTGTAATTGGCGCCATTTTGGTCAAATGAAAAGTGAAATGAGATGGAAAAAAATGGGGGGAACAACCCCGCACTACCAATTTTTCCCACTACGGAATGTGAAATTTTTACATGTAGCTATTGTTGGAACAAAAGAGGTTCTGACATGACCTAATTAAGTTTTGATGATAACAAGAGTATTAATATACAATAGGGTATACTGATTATTTGATCCAAGTGTGCAGATAGGGTTGGAAATAGGCCAGGCGGCCTCCATGGGCCTTCGGCATGGCATGTCTTAGGCATGGCATGACATGGCATGTTTAGTAAAAATGGCAGGCTAAGGCTTTGAAAAAAGCCTATTTAGATAAATAGGCCAGGCTTAGGCTTTTAAAAAAGCCTATTAAGCCTATTAGGCCGGCCTATGTATATTTAATTTAATAAATATTTTTTATATAATTTTTTTTTAATGTTAGGCTAAAGATTTGATGTTAGGCTAAGGATTTTAGATGTGTTTTCCTTACACTTGAAGAGTCTGGATTTGAAGATCTAGTGTTTTGCTAACTTATGGTGTATATTTTGGTTGTTGCCGACTACACCGATTAACATTAGTGCTTAAGAAACAATTTGTATTATGGCATACTTAATAGACTTTGTCGTAATCGTATTTCTATTTTATTAGCTATTAACTATTGTGCTAACAGTTTTATAAGCTTTTTCTTAACATTGTAGAAATTATAAAAATTTAAATGTGAAATAGGCTTCAAGGCGTATTTAATTAGCCTATTTAAAAAGATTACATGGAGGCCTTTATGTAATGCAGGCTTTTAAACAGGCTACAAGGCCAGGCCAGGCTTTAACAAGGCCCAGGCCAGGCAAAAAAAATAGCATTTGATAGGCCGTAGGCCAGACTTAGGCTTGAAGAAAAATCATAGGCCAGGCTCAGGCCTGTCAAAGCATGGCATGGCATGGCATATTCCCAACCCTATGTGCAGATATACAAGTTAATTTTTATATTCCCCAGAAGCACATTAAAAGTTCTGATGTGTCAAGCAAATTCTGACCATGTCGTAATTCATCAGAAGATGCAATATCTATTCACATCATAAGCTAGAGATCAGACTCTGAAGATTGGAAATATCAGACTCTGATAAGAGCAGTGAGAGCCGTTTTGTCAGAAGAACATTCTCTGCAACAATGATTGAATATCATCATCATACTCTGACATTCCAAAAGCTGATAGAATCAATCTTATCCACAGGATAGTGACGTTAGTACTATTGTACGAACTCATTACCGGATTTGGCTAAAACGTTATCCTCAAGATTGATCGTATTCAAGGTTACCTGATTTGGTTAAAGAATGGTACTATCTACAGCTGGAAAAATCTCACCGCATCAAATTCAAATCATATGCGCTCCACCTTCATCTATAAATAGGAGCAGCTTTGAAGCTTTAGGATACGACACTTTGAACAATTTGAAAGAGCTGTTATTCAGTCAAAATCATCCTAGAGCACTAAGAACTTCAAATACAACTTGAACTCATATTCAAATCCAAGACTCCAGTTTCAGCTTCTGTTAATTCATTAGTTGAACCTTAGAATTCTTATATTAAGATTCTAAGTTAAGTCTTGTATCAAAAGTTGTATTTCTTTGTAACTGAACATTGATTTGCATATCATTTGTTCAGACTCTGTTTTTCTTATATTTGTTTTGGAAGTCTCTTGCCTACGTACTTGAGCATTAGGAAGTCTCTTGTTTGTATACTTGAGCATTGGAAGTCTCTTGCAAGTGTGCTTGAGCATTTGTAATCTGTTGAGATTATAGTGAACTCTCTTGGTAGTACAAGAGGACTGGACGTACTCTCGGTTTGTGAGAGGAACCAGTATAAAATCTATGTCTCTATCTTTCTCTCTACCGTCAAAGTTCTGTTTAATTGTGTTTTGATTTCTAAACCGCTGCAAACTCTGATAAGTTTCTATAACTTAGAAGAAATTTTCAAACTACCTAAAACACAATTCAAACCCCCCCTTCTTGTGTTTTTCACACCTTCAATTGGTATCAGAGCCTGGTTCTATTTTTGATCACCTAACAGTGAGACAGTTTCCTGTTGAAAAATACTATGACTGAAACTCCAAGTGGTAGCATGAAAGCAGTTCCTCATGATTATGAAGTTGAAGATAAGACAAACAACAAAGCACCAAAGTTCAATGGAGATGGTGCTACCTTTTCCTGGTAGAAAGATAGAATCTACAGTCATCTTATTGGTTTAGATCATGAGCTTTGGGACTTAGTTGAAGAAGGGGTAACTTTTAAAGGACTTGATGAAAAGGGAAAGCTTTCTGTTGAAGAAAGAAAGAAGTTCACTCCTACAGACAAGAAGTTATACAAGAAACACCACAAAGTCAAGGATCTTCTTATTGGTTGTATAACTCATGATGAATATCTCAAGATCACAGACAAATCCACTGCCAAAAGTATTTATGACTCCTTATGCTCCACATATGAAGGGAACAAACAGGTTCAAGAGGCAAAGGCCACTCTTTTGATCCAACAGTATGAACTCTTTAGAATGAAGGATGATGAGAATATTGAATCTATGTACTCTAGGTTCAAAATTCCAGTGGCTGGTCTCCAAGTTCTAAAGAGAAGCTATACAACTTCTGATCATGTAAGAAAGATTCTGAGAAGCTTACCTTCAAGGTGGAGGCCTAAGGTAACAGCTATTCATGAAGCTAAAGATTTGGACACACTTGGCTTGGAGGAATTGATAAGTTCACTCGTGAGTCATGAGATTGAACTATCTTCTGATGAGCCTCAGAAGAAACTAAAATCTGTGGCTTTGCCATCTATTTCAGTTTCATCTAAGGCTCTGAAAGCCAAGGTTGTAGAATCTGAAGCAGAGGAATCTTTCATAGATGACCAAGAAGATGGATCAGATGATGACGTCTTTGCACTCCTGTCCAAGAAGTTTCAAAAGTGGACAGTAAGGAAGGGCAAAAAATTTCCAAGCAGAGGATCTGGATCAAGAAACAACACCAGCAGAGAGAAGAAGGATGATACAAAAAATTGTTTCAATTGTCACAAGCCTAGACACTTTATGGCTGATTGTCCTGAACTCAACTCCAAAGATAAAGGAAGAAAAAGTACAATCAAGAACAAAGCCAAGAAAAGTCTGATGGCAACATGGGAGGATATTAATGAACTATCTGAGGATGAAGACTCTGAAGAAGCAAACATAGCGCTTATGGCCACTGGTGAATCAGACAATGAAAGTGATTCAGAGTCTGACACAGAAGATGTTGATGAGGTAATCTCTAAAATGACTAGTACTCAGATGGCTAAAACTTTGAAAGATGTTATGGTGAAGTACATGGAAAAGTTAAGTGAGCTAGATTTTTGTAAACAAAAATTGAAACTACTTAATGAAAATCTCACCCAGACTCAAGCAAATCTTCAAAAATCTCTTAAAACAATTAAAGTGCTTGAGATTGGATGCAGAACATGTCACAAACCCTATGATGAGTATGAAGTTTCTCTTCAAGAGTTTGTACACCATAACATTGACAAAACTAGGGTAACTTCCATGATTCATGGTGGGCTTAGCAATTATTATAAAAGACAAGGACTTGGTTCCCACACATCTTCTGATGTGGGGAAATCAAACAACCTTGTCTTGTTAAGCAAGTCACCATCAGAATCTTATTCAAACTTTACTAAGGGTACATCAGAACCTCTGACTGTGTCTGGTACTCTTGTGAGCTTGGAACCACAAGATAAGGTATCAGAAGATAACTCATCCTCTGAACCTAAGTCTTCTAAAACCCAGGTTCCCCTCACATCAGTACCCATGTCTACTCAAGTTAAAGCTGTCAGAGTACCAAAGCCTGTTGATAAGCGGGGCACTAGTACTTCTAAAGCAAACTTGGTAACTGGTTCTCTGACACACTCAAGAGGAAAGTCTCAGAGACAACATAAGCCTAAACCTTTTTCTAAAGGCTCTGTTGACTCCAGATCTTCTGAATACTCTAACAAGAAGAATAAGATTCTCAAAACTAACCAAAAAGGACTCATCAGAGTATGGGTACCAAAATCTGAAATAGTGTATGCTGCAGGTATGCACCCAAAGAAGAAAAGAAAGCTCATGGTATCTGGACTCTGGTTGCTCACGTCACATGACAGGAGACAAGCTCTTGTTCCACACCCTGAATCAGCAAGAGGGAGGAACAGTAGGGTTTGGTGGCAACCAGAAGGGAAAGATCATTGGTATAGGTACAGTTGGTAATTCTTCTTTGTCAATTTCTGATGTTTGGTTAGTAGATGGACTACATCATAAAAATAATTTAGAGAGAAAGAATAGGTCTTTGCAAGAAATGGCACGCACCATGATGCATGAAAATAATTTAGCAAAATTCTTTTGGACAGAAGTTGTTAACACTGCTTGTTATATTCAGAATAGAATCTATATAAGACCTATTTTGAACAAAACAACATATGGACTCTTTAAGGGAAGAAAACCCAATATTTCTTATTTTCATCAATTTGGCTGTAGATGTTACATTCTGAATAACAAAGTCCATCTTAAGAAATTTGACTCTAAAATCTGTAAGGGTATCTTCATTGGATACTCTGAACGCTCTAAGTCATACAGAGTGTATAATTCTGAAACCAATACAGTGGAAGAATCAATGCACGTAAAGTTTGATGATAAGGAGCCTGATGATAAAAAGTCAGAGCTTGTTAAAGATTTGTCAGGTTCTGATGAATCAAAAGATGAAGCTCAAGAGTATGACAACTACATAGAACCTGTAGAAGACTCTGAAACTCAAGAAGCTACACCTTCTGATGCTGCTCAAGAACATCAAACAACTGAAGACAACTCTGAAGCAACAGAGATTCCAAGAAATACATTCAAGTACAAATCATCACATCCTGAAGAGCTTATCCTTGGAAACAAGAACAGTCCAAGAAAAACAAGGTCAAACTTCAGAGATGAATAATCATTGTTTGGATTAGTATCTTTGATTGAACCAAAGACAACGAATGAAGCTCTCTCAGATGATGCTTGGATAGTTGCTATGGAAGAGGAGTTAAATCAATTCAAGAGAAATGATGTATGGGATCTGGTACCCAAACCTAAGCACAAGAACATTATTGGAACAAAATGGGTATACGGAAACAAATTGAATGAGCAAGGTGAAGTTACAAGAAATAAAGCAAGACTTGTTGCACAAGGATATAGTCAACAAGAAGGAATTGACTTCACTGAAACCTATGCTCCAGTAGCAAGACTGGAAGCAATTAGGTTACTTTTATCTTATGCAGTTAACAATGATATCACTCTTTATCAAATGGATGTTAAAAGTGCATTTCTTAATGGTGTTATTTCTGAAGAAGTATATGTCAAACAACCTCCTGGATTTGAGGATTTAGCAAATCCAGATCATGTGTTTAGACTAAAGAAATCACTTTATGGACTCAAACAAGCTCCCAGAGCTTGGTATGAGAGACTGAGTACTTTCTTAGTCAACAATGGTTTTGAAAAAGGACAAGTTGACAATACATTATTTAGAAAAACACTAAAGAAAGACATTTTGATCATTCAAATTTATGTTGATCAACTAATGCCACTCTGTGCAAGAATTTTTCTAAGCTTATGCAGGATGAATTCGAGATGAGCATGATGGGAGAATTGAAGTTCTTTCTTGGAATCCAGATAAATCAAACAAAGAAAGGAACATTCATTCATCAATCAAAATATATAAAAGATCTTCTGAAGAAATTCAATTTGGAAGATTGCAAACCCATGAACACTCCAATGCATCCTACATCAAGCTTAAGTAAAGAAGAATCTGAAGGCAAAGTTGATCAGAAGCTCTATCGAGGTATGATTGGATCTCTTCTTTATCTAACTGCATCAAGACCTGATATTTTATTCAGCGTATACTTGTGTGCAAGATTTCAATCAGATCCTAGAGAATCTCATTTCACAGCAGTGAAAAGGATCTTTAGGTATTTGAAAGCAACTTGTAACATTAGATTACTGTATCAGAAATCCAATGACTACAAGCTGATTAGATTCTGTGATGCTGACTATGCTGGTGATAGAATTGATAGAAAATCCACCAGTGGCAACTGTCAGTTCATTGGTGGGAATTTAATTTCATGGGCTAGTAAAAGGCAAACCACCATAGCTATGTCAACAGCAGAAGCTGAATACATATCAGCAGCTAAATGTTGTACACAACTACTTTGGATGAAATATCAATTGGGAGATTATCAAATAAGCAGTAACAATATTCCTTTGTATTGTGATAACACTACAGCTATTCACCTCTCTAAAAACCCTATTTTACATTCAAGAGCTAAGCATATTGAGATTAAACATCATTTTATCAGAGACTATGTTCAAAAAGGAGTTATTGATCTCAAGTTCATTGAAACTGAAAATCAATGGGCTGATATCTTTACAAAACCTTTAGCTGTTGAACGCTTTGATTTTATCAAAAAGAATCTGAACATGATGGAGATCTCTGATTAACTTAGTCTCAAATGAAAAATTTGTGTTTATAAGAATCTAATAGTAGTCAGAAGCTGAAGTCATCAGAACCTTCTGTATCAGAAGTTATGATGAGAACATCTTCTGATAAACTATCAGAATCTGTTAGAAGGAAAATAGTTCTGGCGCGTAACGAAAAATCTTTTATAAAAACCTTTTCGTTTTCCCTCACTTACGTGTCAGTTATTTGAATAATCTTTTGATACACGTGTCTTGTTGCAAGAGGATAAAGAAGTTGGTTAATGATGATTAGCATTTCTAATCCCCATTTGAGGTAAAATACTCTACTACCCCTACGTGTATGTACTTGTTTTTGCGCGAAACTTTCTATTTAAACACACAAACGTTTCACATTCACACTTTTGCACTCTCACAACCTACACTTTCATCTTCTAAAACTCAGAGCAATTTCTTTCTCCCTTATTAGAAACCCTAAATTCCCAAACTTCATCCCTGGCTTCTTCATCTAATCCAAGCGTTGATGCATGCATGATCCTGCCTAAGGAATCCAACCCTACTGTGTTTGCTAAGGATCAACGCCCTTACAAGTATGATGACCTAAATGTTGCGATTGAAAACCCTGTTGATCTTGAAGGGTTAAGAGTAAACGGTTTCTCCGAAGTTGTTGACCTGTTCAAGAGACAAGGAATGGAATACTACTTTGACGTGATGAATGGACCAACATATACGGAACTTGTCAAGGAATTTTGGATGAAAGCGTCCGTTATCACCAAAGAGAAGTACAATCAGAAGATTGAAGAGATGATTGAGGAAAATCCTGAACTAAAAGGTAAAACCCCTAAGGAAATGGGATTGAGACCTTTCGTAGGAACAGAAATTGAATCATTTGTGTCTGGATTCAGAATTTCTATCAGAGTATGTCATATCTATGAGGCTCTGAAAATAGATCGTGGTGGTCTTATTATCAGAAATTCTGATGAGGTTGGTTCTGATGTTGAGGAATTTATATTCAAACCTAAGGCTGACCCCAAGGACAAGTTTGAATGGACCAACAACTGCAAAGTCATCTACAAGATTTTGATTGACAGCATTTTGTCCAAGTTGGGAGGCACTGATCAAATTTCAAACCTTCAGAAGTTGTTCGCTTTTCATGTTGGTAAAGGAAATTTTCTGGATATTGGTAAGCTTATCTTTGATCATCTTGTTGTTTCTATACTCTCCAAAATATCTATTGTTAGACATTCAAGGCTACTCAGTCATATGTTTGCACAGTGTGGTTTGTTGGACACTATCACACCGTTTCTCCCAGGATATGGTACCTTTTTGCTGGGTTCTAAAATAGTTAATAGCACTACTCTAAGGTACATGAAACTGGTGAAAAACAACCAGATTGTTCATCCAACACGCCCACTGCTGATCAGAGATTCTGAGGATAACATGGCTGAATGTAGGCTTGTACATGTCAGTGATAGTGATGCTAAGAGAGTAATAGAAGCACATGCTGATTACTTGAAAAAGCTAGGTGCTGAGGTAGGTACTGGAGAACCTACAGGATTAACTATCAGACAATCAAGGATTCTGGAACAACCAACCAGAATCTATCCTGCCAAAAGAAAAGCTGTTAAGAGTCCTGCTGGGAAGAAGGTAACTAAGACCCAGAAGACTACAGCTCCTAGATCATCAAAGAAACTAAAGGCTAGGAAGATTGTTATGGAGGATCTTACAGAAGAAGAGAAGGAAAATGTTGTGTTACAGGCAGCTTTGGAAAAGGTTAATGAATTCAATAAGAAGCAAGAGGCTCTAAAGGATGGTTATGACTGTGGAATTGATCCTGAAGTGTTTAAGGACATGTACTCCAAACTTCCTCCAAGAGCTTCTGATGATGTGTTGGCTCAACAGACTATGTATGGAATGGCTGATGGTAAGTTTTCTAATTTTATTGGAGGCAGCTCAGCTTTTAGAGATTATTTCAGAAGACTTCAATATCCTTCTGAAATCATAGTTAAACATGCTTTTGATAAGATTTTTAAATGAGTTAATTCTAAGAAAGATCTCACTCTTTCTAAGAATCAACCATCATCAGAGAAGTTTAACCCTATTCAAACTAACCCTTCAGAATCTCAAGCTAATAATATATGTAATGATGCAGCACAAGCTTCAACAAGTACTGCACCAGTCATTCATTCTTTGGATGAAGATTCTGAACGCACACCTTCACCACCTCCTCAAAAATCCCCCACAAACCATGATATCCAAATTCTGGAACCAACACCAAACTCTGAGAATGTTCAACCAGAGACAATTCTAGAAAAACCACCAACACCTCACCCAGAAAATGAACCACAACCACAAACACCCCCACCAGAACATACTCACTCAGAACATGAAAACCAAAAATCACCAGAACCTACAGTTGCTGAAGTGGTTGATGAACCTAATTCTGAAGTACATGTTGTTGAGCAATCCCCACATCATGTGGCTATGGACAACTCATGTACTTTACCAACACCACTCAAGAAACACTTCCAACAAATTGATGAATCTCTGAATCTGGAAGTTAATCAGAAAACCCCTCCTCACCAAACCAATCACCTCAAGAATCTAATGCATGATCTGTCCCTTGACTGCATTTATGTTCCTCCTCACCTACCTTCCAGAATTATCAATGAACCCTTAGAACAAACCCAGGATGATATCTCTAGTTTGCTGCAAGCTGTTGACAAAAATATTAGAAGAATGTCCAGTGCTATTCCTAACAGGTCCATTGAAACATCACATATCAACAAAGAGTGTGGCATTATGGAAGAAAATCTGGTGCTCATGATAAGATCAGTCAAGCAGGCCTATACTAAGGATTTGGACTTCAGGAATGAATTGGCTAGGAAGGAAGAAGAAGAGAGATTGTTAAGAGAAAGGTTGGAAGCTGAGGAAAGGGAAAGAAAAAGGTTGGAAGATGAGCGTATTGAAAAGGAGAGGCAAGAAGCTCAAGCTAGAGAGGAAGTTAGGCTAGCAGAAGAGGCTAGAATAGCTGCTGAACAAGCAAGACTTGAGAATATTGCTAGGAATGCACCAGAGTATGCTCATATCATCAGAGAAAATCAAGAGAATATGCAGATAAAGATTGATGAGCATTCAAATGTGTTGGCAAGCATTCTTACTACTCTCCAGAGCATCCATGAAAGATTACCACCAGCTCCTCAACCTTAAACCTAGGATTCTATGCACTTTGTTTTTAATTTCTCTATTATCTTCTGATATTTTACTGTGTAACTTTAATTGAATCCTTGTTTATTTAAGTACTTTGTTGATTGTTGGTTAATCTTTTGAATGTGTTTATATTCTTTTTATTTTATGTTCTTTATAGTATGCTTTCATAAATTTTTTTTTGAGACAAATATCAACACATAGACTTCAAAACTAAATAAAGAGTTTTTATTCAATTGATAATTGTTGATTACATAAGTTCTAATCTATCTTCCTACTTAGATTCTACATCAGACACAGCTAGTTTTAAATCTAGCTTATTAGAATCAGAGGGAGAAGAAGGGTATTCTTCCCTATGAGGAACATATGTACTCAAGAATTCCTTCCAGTCAGAATCCCATTCAGATTCTGACTCGGATAAGGACTCTTGTTGTTTGGTCTTGGATCTTGTTTGGTAATTGGCTCTGACAGGAGCAGAAGTTGATGCTCTCATCTTCTGAGGCTTCTTCTTAGACTCTGAGTCTTGTTGAATCTTCGCCTTCTTCTTCTCCTGTGCTTTCTTACTTTTGATCACTCTTCTATCCTTATCCATTGTTGTGTTTCACAATGAACTGGAAGTGTTGAGTGAAATGACAAAGTTATGGTCCTTATATAGTGGATTCAAAATAGACAAGTTCATGGTTTTACGACAAACCATTTAATTGGTGTAGTTATAACCACCTTGACTGCAGTGAAACTCTACTCTTGACCATTTTTTTCAAACTTGTCATTTAATTTTTGTCAGTTTTATCTTTTTGTTTAATGACAAAAGGGGGAGTAAGAGTCGTAATTAATTTATGAAATGCTAAACTGAAACCAAATTCCATTTTTTGGTTTATTAAAATTATGTCTTCGTATGATATGATTTTGAGGAAAATATTAGTTGAAATTTGAACTTCTGATACATGGTACGCATAAAAGAAAAGTGCAACTTTCTTTCATGGGTATCAGACTTAGGGGGAGAGCTTGCAAACCTAGCCTCTGAGAGTCCAGTGTATTAGTTTAGTTCAAAATTCAAATAATTATTTTTAAACTGATTTAATTAATCATTGCTGAACTTAGGGGGAACTTGCAAAACTCATCAACCTAAGAGATGCTTGATAAATTTTATCAACAACCATTGTAAATTAATACTTAGTTTGTCATCAATCAAAAAGTGGGAGATTGTTGGAACAAAAGAGGTTCTGACATGACCTAATTAAGTTTTGATGATAACAAGAGTATTAATATACAATAGGGTATACTGATTATTTGATCCAAGTGTGCAGATATACAAGTTAATTTTTATATTCCCCAGAAGCACATTGGAAGTTCTGATGTGTCAAGCAAATTCTGACCATGTCGTAATTCATCAGAAGATGCAATATCTATTCACATCAGAAGCTAGAGATCAGACTCTGAAGATTGGAAATATCAGACTCTGATAAGAGCAGTGAGAGCCATTTTGTCAGAAGAACATTCTCTGCAATAATGATTGAATATCATCATCATACTCTGACATTCCAAAAGCTGATAGAATCAATCTTATCCACAGGATAGTGACGTTAGTACTATTGTACGAACTCGTTACCGGATTTGGCTAAAACGTTATCCTCAAGATTGATCGTATTCAAGGTTACCTGATTTGGTTAAAGAATGGTACTATCTACAGCTGGCAAAATCTCACCGCATCAAATTCAAATCATATGCGCTCCACCTTCATCTATAAATAGGAGCAGATTTGAAGCTTTAGGATACGACACTTTGAACAATTTGAAAGAGCTGTTATTCTGTCAAAATCATCCTAGAGCACTAAGAACTTCAAATACAACTTGAACTCATATTCAAATCCAAGACTCCAGTTTCAGCTTCTGTTAATTCATTAGTTGAACCTTAGAATTCTTATATTAAGATTCTAAGTTAAGTCTTGTATCAAAAGTTGTATTTCTTTGTAACTGAACATTGATTTGCATATCATTTGTTCAGACTCTGTTTTTCTTATATTTGTTTTGGAAGTCTCTTGCCTGCGTGCTTGAGCATTAGGAAGTCTCTTGTTTGTATACTTGAGCATTGGAAGTCTCTTGCAAGTGTGCTTGAGCATTTGTAATCTGTTGAGATTATAGTGAACTCTCTTGGTAGTACAAGAGGACTGGACGTACTCTCGGTTTGTGAGAGGAACCAGTATAAAATCTTTGTCTCTATCTTTCTCTCTTTCTCTCTACCGTCAAAGTTCTGTTTAATTGTGTTTTGATTTCTAAACCGCTGCAAACTCTGATAAGTTTCTATAACTTAGAAGAAATTTTCAAACTACTTAAAACACAATTCAACCCCCCTTCTTGTGTTTTTCACACCTTCAGCTATATGTCAATTTTCTTTGAACTCAAAGATAAATTTTATCAATTCAACGATTTAATATCACCTAAATGAAGTGATAAATAAATGAGAATAAAATTTTGATAATTGGTAGTTTTAATAAAACATTCTAACCCTGTCATTAAAATTAAGTTTCTGATGAGATTATACATACGAAATTTGATGAACAAAATTTTAATTCTTATTCGTTTGTTAGTCCAATTACGTGATATTGACTTATTGGATTGATAAAATTTTGAAATCTTCAGTAAAGATTTGTAGTTTTAATATCACTTCTAATTCAAAAAGTCGTGATTTGGATCCTGAAAGACAAAATAGAAGTTGACTACGACTAATCTAATTCTACAATTCGTAATTTAAACTATTGAATGCAAATTAAATTATGGTTGTGATTAACCTCATTGATACAGTCAAATTATATATTTACTATGACCAATCTCAGAATTTTTACGATCGGACTCCGGATGTATAGGTCGATCGTAATAATTGTATCGTTGGTAAACTAGTTTATATGAAAGTGTCTCTTACTTTGACCAAAACTATCAAATTTGACTGGGGAATTCAAATTTTATCAATCAGACCGTTCAATATAATCTAATTGGACTGACAAACGATTAGGAATCAGAATTTTTACGATCGGACTCCGGATGTATAGGTCGATCGTAATAATTGTATCGTTGGTAAACTAGTTTATATGAAAGTGTCTCTTACTTTGACCAAAATTATCAAATTTGACTGGGGAATTCAAATTTTATCAATCAGACCGTTCAATATCACCTAATTGGACTGACAAACGATTAGGAATCAGAATTTTTACGACCGGACTCCGGATGTATAGGTCGATCGTAATAATTTTATCGTTGGTAAACTAGTTTATATGAAAATGTCTCTTACTTTGACCAAAATTATCAAATTTGACTGGGGAATTCAAATTTTTTGAATCAGACCGTTCAATATCACCTAATTGGACTGACAAACGTTTAGGAATAAGAATTTTTACGATCGGACTCCGGATGTATAGGTCGATCGTAATAATTGTATCGTTGGTAAACTAGTTTATATGAAAGTGTCTCTTACTTTGACCAAAATTATCAAATTTGACTGGGGAATTCAAATTTATCAATCAGACCGTTCAATGTCACCTAATTGGACTAACAAACGATTAGGAATCAGAATTTTTACGACCGGACTCCGGATGTATAGGTCGATTGTAATAATTGTATCGTTGGTAAACTAGTTTATATGAAAGTGTCTCTTACATTGACCAAAATTATCAAATTTGACTGGGGAATTCAAATTTTTTCAATCAGACCGTTCAATATCACCTAATTGGACTGACAAACGATTAGGAATCAGAATTTTTACGATCGGACTCCGGATGTATAGGTCGATCGTAATAATTGTATCGTTGGTAAACTAGTTTATATGAAAGTGTCTCTTGCTTTGACCAAAATTATCAAATTTGACTGGGGAAATTCAAATTTTATCAATCAGACCGTTCAATATCACCTAATTGGACTGACAAATGATTAGGAATCAAAATCTTTACGATCGGACTCCGGATGTATAGGTCGATCGTAATAATTGTATCGTTGGTAAACTAGTTTATATGAAAGTGTCTCTTACTTTGACCAGAATTATCAAATTTGACTGGGAAAATTCAAATTTTATCAATCAGACCGTTCAATATCACCTATTTTGACTGACAAACGATTAGGAATCAGAATTTTTACGATCGGACCCTGGATGTATAAGTCGATTGTAATAATTGTATCATTGGTAAACTAGTTTTTATGAAAGTGTCTCTTACATTGACAAAAATTATCAAATTTGACTGAGGAATTCAAATTTTATCAATCAGACCGTTCAATATAACCTAATTGGACTGACAAACGATTAGGAATCAGAATTTTTACGATCGGACTCCGGATGTATAGGTCGATCGTAATAATTGTATCGTTGGTAAACTAGTTTATATGAAAGTGTCTCTTACTTTGACCAAAATTATCAAATTTGACTGGGGAAATTCAAATTTTATCAATCAGACCGTTCAATATCACCTAATTTGACTGACAAATGATTAGGAATCAGAATCTTTACGATCGGACTCCGGATGTATAGGTCGATCGTAATAATTGTATCGGTTGTAAACTAGTTTATATGAAAGTGTCTTTTTCTTTGACCAAAATTATCAAATTTGACTGGGGAATTCAAATTTTATCAATCAGACCGTTCAATATCACCTAATTGGACTGACAAACGATTAGGAATCAGAATTTTTACGATCGGACTCCGGATGTATAGGTCGATCGTAATAATTGTATCGTTGGTAAACTAGTTTATATGAAAGTGTCTCTTACTTTGACCAAAATTATCAAATTTGACTGGGGAAATTCAAATTTTATCAATCAGACCGTTCAATATCACCTATTTAGACTGACAAACGATTATGAATCAGAATTTTTAGGATCGGACAAAAATTATCGATCCGTGCTCATATTCCATATAAGCAAATCCACTATAATATGTCAACTAAATTGATGTCACAACAACAATTTCAAGCAGTTGTTGTCTATTTCTATTTGCTTTATATGTGTTATTTAATAATAATCGAAACAATTGGAAACATGATCAGTAACTTGATTAGATCTTGATGTGTCCAAAATATATCTCTCAAAAATATCTGAGTCATTATCTCTTCTAATTGGCATATTTTGCATCATATAACAACTTCAACAATAGTTGCATATGTTCTAGGACATTTTTTCTCTGTTCTAGGGCCTTTTGAAATGAAAAGTGAAAAAAATAGTGTAAAAAATTAAATAGGCAAATAAGTAAAATAGAAATGTTGATTGGTTTGTAGGGGTAAAGGATTAAATATAGGGATGGGAGGAAAAAAAATTGCAATTATAAAACCCATCTTTTGGTTTGACCATGGGCTGATGGTTACACAGTAAGTTGTAGCCCAATTAAGATTATTTAAGAGAACACATTTTTTATTTTTTAATAAAAATCACTATTTTATTTAGGGTTGAATAAGTTTTTGATCCCTATAAATATATTTAATTTTATTTTTAGTGCTTATAAAAAATTTCAGCAACTTTTGTACCCGTAAATATTTTATATCACAATTTTTGGTCCATATTTTTAATCAAACTCTTGTGTACTTTAATATTTTTAAATAATTTTTTATATTAATGCTTATATTATTATAAGAACATCTCCCATAAAAATTTAGAATTTGTTATGTAACATGAATTAATTATGAATTTTATGCGCAAAAGTCTAAAAAATTCTTATTAAATTCATTTGTTGTAAAAAAAATTAAACTTTTGCAAGAGATATTCTTACAATATACTAAACATCATCGCGAAAAAAAAATATTAAAATTTTGAATAATATACACGAGTTGACTGAAAAGTGGAGACAAAAAATCATGATAGAAAATATTTGAATGACCAAAAATTACTAAAAAAAAAATTATAAAGACTAAAATTATGTTTAACAATTTAATTAAATATATGCAAAGGAGTGGTGAATCAAATATAACTAGCATTGTCCTTAACTGTAAGGCCAAGCAATGTGGACATAAAAAACAAAAAGACTAAGCAATGGTTTGAGTCATTAATTGAGTACTTTCACTGCTTTAAGTTAACATTAAAAATAAAATAAAAATCAATCACTTAAAGCAGTGAAATTGTTGTTTCACTTTCACATATGCTTCAATTGCCCGAAACATTAAATATTGAGAATGCATAATACAAAAGTTAACATTTTATATACTACTATTTTACTTTTGTAGTTTTTTGTCAATAACAAAGCAACACACATGAACCGCAAATTCAAAAAGATTTGCTAATTTAAACCAAAAGTTACATGATTTGATTAACATATTTGGCTTCTTGTGTGTAGTGCTTATTGGTGATATATTCAAGATGTCACGTTAGTGCAATGTATAGCTTTTGGCTTTTGCTTTATCTAGGGGAAATTTCACTTACTATAGATTTATAGTTACTCTATCAAATTACAACATGAACTTATTATATGACTTGGATTTAATACCTTTTTAATTAGTTCACATTCTAATCAACTCACCTACTCTACTAAACATCAATAAGTTAGTTGAAACTTTTATTTCTTCTCACATGGTTGCACAATTTTTCATCTAATGACCCATCTTGATCAATTTTTTGTTTTATATGTAAGGATCAGTGTTAGTATTAAAGAGTTGGTGTTCCCAATGGTACCCCCAAAAAGTAAATTATAAATGCAATGGGTCAAGAAATAGTATAGACAAAACTATCTTCCCTTTATTTGCCACACTGCAAACTCATCATCATTAATGGCTTATGTGGTTCCTCTAGAATAAGCATATTTTCTTGTGAATACAACGTGTGATGAGAATTAAATGTGAGATGACATGTCATTTTGTGAGAAGGAGAAACTGTTGGAACAAAGTGGGTCTGACATGAACCTCTAATGTTTTAAGTGGTTTTGATGATAACAAAGTATTAAAATTACAATTGGAATTACTAATGATTATTCTAGTGTGCAGAACTACAAGTTAAAATTCATTCAGAAGCACTATGAATAATAGCAGAGAAGCCAGTCAAAACAAGCTCTGAAAGCACATCACTGTTCATCAGAAGCTTAAGTTTTGTATGTTAAAGAAAGTGCCTCTGAGGACAAAAACAAGGCTCTGACGGACTCAAAAGCAAAAAGGGTCTCAAGAAGCATTGATAACAGCATCTGAAGCAAAAGGAATTTACGTCACTCAAGAGCTGACATATTCAGAACCAATGATTGAAGAACAATCTACTTCAAAGATCTGTCACATCCACAGGAAGGAATATTCGTTGGTACAACGTTAACCTTATCCATATGTGGAGCGCAATTGAGAAACGTACTATTGTACTATTATTACTCAAAATGGATGAGTGATAATTCAAATAGCAAGGTAGTGGAATTGGATATCTTTACCAAAGAAGGTAACTACAGCTATCACAATTGTACGAATAAATTCCAGCTGGCACCTCTCTCTCTGCAACGGTCATCATCTTCCTCCAAGTATAAATAGAAGACTCAAATGGAAGAAATGACAACTGTTCGAACAAACATTCTACCAACACTGTTCAAAGACTAAGAAGCATTCTGACATCATAATTTAAATCTGTCATTCTAAGTCTTAGAACAATTTGAGTTGTATTTTGTAAACACCTCTGATAGTATATCAAGTGTTCCTTAACATTCATTCTTATTCTTAAGTTTGTTTGAGAAGTCTCTTGTTAAGTTTAACTTGAGCATTTGAGAAGTCTCTTGTTTAGTGAAACTTGAGCACCTGAGAAGTCTCTTGCAAGTGTGCTTGAGCAATTTGTAATCTTTAGTAGATTATAGTGAAAATCTCTTGTTAGTAACAAGGGGACTGGAGTACTCTCGATTTGTGAGGGGAACCAGGATAAATACTGTGTCTTTCTTTCTCTCTCTCAGCACCCTCTTTTTATTTTGTGATTTTATCCGCTACGAACTTAGTATTATTTCGAAAAGATTTTAATTCTAAAAACACAATTCAACCCCCCCCCCCCCTTCTTGTGTTTTTCCACCTTCAATTGGTATCAGGAGCTGGGCTGTTGCCTAACTCTCACCTATCAGTGAAACAGTTAAGATTCAGGGAGGAAAAACATGTCTGCTGAGAAGAATCTCAATGAAGTTCCGTTTGACTATGATTCTAATTCTAAAGACATAAGGTCTTCTGACAAAATTCCCTTTTTCAATGGAACTGAGACTGGTTATCCATTCTGGAAAACCAAGATGTACAGTCACATCATGGCGATTGATTGTGATCTGTGGGACTTGGTAGAAGATGGAGTGAATTTTGAAAATATGGACTTAGAAGGCGTTGTTAGCTCTAAAGACAGAAAGGCTTTTACACCTACTCAAAAGCTGGAATATAAGAAGCATCACAGTGTAAAAGGGATGATGACAAATGCCATCTCTCATGATGAGTACTTGAAAATTGGAGATAAGAGAACGGCTAAGTCTATCTGGGATTCTCTTAAATCCAAGTATGAAGGAAATAAACAAGTTAAGGAGGCTAAGGCCAACTTGTTAGTACATCAGTATGAATTATTTAAAATGAAGGACGGAGAGGACATTGAGACAATGTTCTCTAGGTTTCAAATTCTTGTTTCGGGACTTCAAGTTTTAGATAAGAGCTATACTGAGGCTGATCATGTAAGGAAAGTACTCAGAAGCTTGCCGCCAAAGTGGAGACCAAAAGTGACAGCGTTTCAGGAATCTAAGGATTTAGATACTGTGTCTCTTGAAAGCTTGGTTAGTTCTCTAAAGAGTCATGAGATGGAACTCATGACTGATGAAACGACTAAGAAGCTAAAAGGGATAGCCCTGAGCACCAAAAGTTCCTCTAAGGCTCTGAAGGCAAAGGTTATAGTATCTGATGAAGAAGCTTCCGAAGAAGGTCACGAGATGGACTCTGATGAAGAAGAAGAAATGGTTCTGATGGCTGCAAGAGTATCGCAATGGGCTAAGAGAAGCAAGAAGTATGCTGGTAAGTTTGGAGGTTCTTCCAAGAAGGTTGGTACTTCTAAGGATAAAAAGGAAGAACAAAACAAATGCTTTAAGTGCAACAAACCAGGACACTTCATTGCTGACTGCCCAGAGAACCTGAGTAAAACATCCAAGAGAACCTCTAACAAAGAAAGATACAAAAGTAAGCTCAAGAAGGGGTTCCTTGCCACTTGGGATGATTTGGATCAGGAATCAGATTCTGATGGGGAAGAAGAAGCAAACCTAGCCTTGATGGCAACCGCTTCTGACCAAGAGAACTCTGAGCACGAAGCTGACTCAGATTCAGAAGATGAAGATGAGGTACTTGCTAAACTTTCTCGTTCTGAATTAATAGATTCCTTAAAAGATGCCTTAAAACTTTTAACCAAAAAGGCGGGTGAGTGTAAGGTTCTTAAAAAGGCCTATAACAACCTGACCGAAAAGGCAAATGAAATAATTGAACAAAATGAGTCTCTAAAATCAAGAAATGAATTTATGGAAACTCATTATGTTCTTGATGATAAGGTTCCTCCAGAACATGAATTTGCTCTTCAGGAATTCCTTATCAATGGAATGAAAAGAAGTAAAATAGCCTCTTTGATTTATCATGTAAGTAGAAATAGAGGAGAAGGTCTTGGATTCTCACGTTTTAAAGATAATCCATTATCTTCAAAGTCCTCTAATATAGATAAATCAAAACCTAAGGTTGTCTTTGTAAAGAGTCAATCAGAAGTTCTAAATGAGTCAGTCTCTAATAGAACATCAAAGCCAGAGGCTCAAAAGTCAAAGGCTCAGAAGGATAAAACCTCAGAACCTAAGATTTTTAAGCCTCAAACTAATTTTAAATCTAAAGAAGCTCTGACACATTCAAGAACAAAGCTCAAGAGCTATACTAAACCCAAAAACTTTTCAACAAGGGTGGTTAACTCTAGAGGCTCTGATAGGTCTTTCAAACAAAGACCACCTAGACCTGTAAAGACTAACACAAAAGGACCCATAAAGATATGGGTACCAAAATCTCAAATAATATTTGCTTCAGGTTTGCACACTAAGAAGGCCAAAGCAGCAATGCTGGTACCTGGACAGTGGCTGCTCACGACATATGACGGGAGAAAGGCATATGTTCCAAACCCTGACTCTGAAAGAGGGAGGTACTGTGGGGTTTGGAGGAAACCAAAAAGGGAAGATCATTGGTACAGGTATAGTTGGTAACTCTTCTCTTTCAATTAAAAATGTTTGGTTAGTTGATGGCCTCAAACATAATCTGCTTAGCATTAGTCAATTTTGTGATAGCGGATTTATTGTTAAATTTGATAAAGAGGCATGTACAGTAATCAATGATTCTGACAAGTCCATATTGTTTAGAGGATTAAGAAGAGGTAATGTTTATAAGGTGAATCTTTCAGAACTCACTGAGCAGAAGATAGTTTGTCTTCTATCTCTGAATGATGAAAAGTGGGTCTGGCACCAACGCTTAGGTCATGCTAACTGGAGATTAATCTCTAAGCTTAGCAAACTAAAGTTGGTTAAAGGCCTGCCAAATCTTAAATATCATTCAGATGCTCTGTGTGGTCCTTGTCAGATTGGCAAAATTTCAAAAACTTCTTTTAAACCTAAAAACATTGTCTCTACCTCAAGACCCTTAGAACTACTTCACATTGATTTGTTTGGTCCAGTAAGTACTGCCTCAATCAATGGGAAGAAATATGGATTAGTCATTGTTGATGATTACAGTAGATGGACTTGGGTAAAGTTTCTAAGAGTGAAAGATGATGCATATGATGTGTTCAGCATCTTCTGCACTCAAGTGCAAAATGAGAAAGGTCTCAAAATCTTAAAGGTTAGAAGTGATCATGGTGGTGAATTTGAAAACGAACCATTTGCAACTTTTTGTGAAGATCATGGCATTGTCCATGAGTTCTCTGCTCCTAGAACACCACAACAAAATGGTGTTGTAGAGAGAAAGAACAGGTCTTTACAAGAAATGGCAAGAACCATGATGCATGAGACAAAACTTGCTAAGCACTTCTGGGCAGAAGCTGTAAACACAGCTTGTTATATTCAAAATAGGATCTATATAAGACCTCTATTGAATCTAACAACATATGAACTCTTCAAAGGAAGAAAGCCCAACATCTCTTACTTTCATCAGTTTGGATGTACATGTTACATTCTAAACAACAAGGCCTACAAAAGGAAATTTGATGCCAAAGCTTGTAAGGGAATCTTTATAGGTTACTCTGAACGCTCAAAGGCATACATAGTGTATAATTCTGAAACTAACAAAGTGGAAGAATCTATACATGTTAGATTTGATGATAAAGAGCCTGACAGTAAAATGTCAGAGCAAGATAATAGTTATGCAGGTGTTCCATACCAATACATCGATTCAGAACCTGAAAAAGCATCAGAAGCTGTTGAAGCTTCAGAAGCTGTATTGGAAGAAGATGCTGAAGAAGCATCTCAATTAGAAGCATCACAAGAACATGATGACACTTCAGAAGAAGACACTCAACCAAGTGCTGATGTTGATGAAGCTCCAAGAAGGAAGTTCAAATATAGATCATCACATCCAGAAAATTTAATTCTTGGAAACAAAGAAAGTCCAAGAAAGACAAGATCAGACTATCAACAACTTGATTCACTTCTGGGACTAATCTCAATGATAGAACCAAAGAATGTTGATGAAGCACTTACTGACGATGGATGGATTGTAGCTATGCAAGATGAGCTCAATCAGTTTCAAAGAAATGA
This sequence comes from Trifolium repens, assembly GCA_030408175.1. Taxonomy (NCBI): domain Eukaryota; kingdom Viridiplantae; phylum Streptophyta; class Magnoliopsida; order Fabales; family Fabaceae; genus Trifolium; species Trifolium repens. The sequence continues at coordinate 41,374,273 of CP125846.1, forward strand.
TGTATGGGATTTAGTGCCAAGACCAGCACATAAGAACATCATTGGAACTAAGTGGGTATTTAGAAACAAGATGAATGAACAAGGTGAAGTGGTAAGAAATAAAGCTAGACTGGTAGCACAAGGCTACAGTCAGCAAGAAGGTATAGACTTCACTGAAACATTTGCTCCAGTAGCAAGACTGGAAGCAATCAGGTTACTTCTTTCATATGCTGTTAACAATGGAATCACATTGTACCAAATGGATGTTAAGAGCGCCTTTCTTAATGGTGTTATTTCTGAAGAAGTATATGTCAAACAACCCCCAGGTTTTGAGGATTTGAAAAATCCTAATTATGTTTATAAACTTAAGAAATCACTCTATGGTCTCAAACAAGCTCCAAGAGCTTGGTATGAAAGACTGAGTAATTTCCTTTTAGAAAATGGTTTTCAAAAAGGTCAAATTGACAATACATTATTCAGAAAGACATCTAAGAAAGATATCTTAATCATTCAAATATACGTTGATGATATTATATTTGGTTCTACTAATGCTTCCTTGTGCAAGAGTTTTTCAAAGCTGATGCAGGATGAATTCGAGATGAGTATGATGGGTGAATTGAAGTTCTTCCTTGGAATCCAAATTAATCAAGGAAAAGATGGCACTTACATTCATCAAAGCAAGTATACAAAAGAGCTTCTGAAGAAGTTCAACCTTGATGACTGCAAGATAATGTCTACACCCATGCATCCTACCAGCAGCTTAAGCAAGGAAAAGATAGGAAGCAAAGTAGATCAGAAGCTGTATCGAGGTATGATTGGTTCTTTACTCTACCTTACAGCATCTAGACCTGATATTTTATATAGTGTATGCTTGTGTGCAAGATTCCAGTCAGATCCTAGAGAACCTCACTTAACTGCTGTTAAGAGGATCTTTAGATATCTGAAAGGAACTACTAATCTAGGACTTCTTTATAAAAAATCCCTAGATAGTAAGCTAGTTGGATTCTGTGATGCTGACTATGCTGGTGATAAGATTGAGAGGAAATCCACTAGTGGAAATTGCCAATTCATTGGTGAGAATCTCATATCTTTGGCCAGTAAGAGACAAACAACTATTGCTTTGTCTACAGCAGAAGCAGAATACATCTCAGCTGCTAAATGCTGCACACAGCTTCTCTGGATGAAATATCAGTTGGAAGATTATAACATAGCTGAAAGTAGTATTCCACTATATTGTGACAATACTGCTGCTATTCATTTGTCTAAGAACCCTATTCTACACTCTAGAGCTAAACATATTGAAATAAAACACCATTTTATAAGGGATCATGTTCAGAAAGGTACAATAGATATTCAATTCATTGATACTGAACATCAATGGGCTGACATATTTACTAAACCTTTAGCTATTGAAAGATTTGATTTTATCAAAAAGAATTTGAACATGCACTATATCTCTGAAGAAAATTAGCTCTGAGAAGTAGAATAGAATTAGCATCTGAAGCTCTGAACCTTTTGGAAATGAAACGTTCAGTACGATTAAGTGTACAACAGTTGTCTATACACGCGTCAGCTATGATTAAACTTTTACAACACGTGTCTAGATCCTGACGGGCAGAGAACAGTTAATGATGATTATGGCAGTTAAGTATATTATTTAATTTTTAAAACTGCTCGCGCTCCCTCCCAATGTTTATTTTCTCTGTGTATGTGTGCTAGTTACTATTCATAAGTCACTTCACTCACTTGCACAACTTTTTACACAAAATCACTACCTACACAACCCTAGACCTTACAGAAATTCCCAATCTTCATCTTCTTAATTCTCTGCAACTATGGCTGCTCGTTCATCAAACGAAATCATTCAAGAACCCTTTAACCCTACGTTACCACCCATCATCGATCTTAATTCAAAAGATAATCTAGTTTACGAACATCATCAAACCGACGCTGGACCAGACTCTTATGATTTCTTCACTGAGAAGTTCGTGGATTTTGAAAGTTTGAAAGCGAATGGGATTGACATTCAATACTTGTTCTACAACCAACAATGGCAGAATTATTTTGAGATGCTTAATGGCTTCGTATACTACGACATAGTGAAGTATTTCTGGCAGAAGGCTAAAGTGTACGATAGAGCAAGTGCTGATAAAGAATACAAGGATATGGTTGAGAAGAACAAGGAATTACGAGGGAAAACAAGAAAGGAACTTGGTCTTAAACCTTATAGAGAAAGGGAAATTAGGTCAAATATTTTGGGAATCAATGTTGTGATAACTCAGGCACACATTGCTAAGATTCTGGGTTTAGACAACAAAGGAGAAGATATAGAAGTGTATGATAAGAAAAGCAAGCATTTGGATTCAATTCATCAGGACCTCTTTAAATCTGGATGCACACAAAAGGATTTTGGAAAAGTAATGCACATGAAGCACACATTTGAATTTGCTTTCAGAATGTGTTTGTCTACCATCTTCACCAGAAAAGGTGGATTGGATACCATCTCCATTCCACACAAACATCTCATCTGGTTCTTATACAAGAGGGTGAAAGTTAATTTGGCTAAGATTCTTTTTGATCACATGTGCTTTACCATCAATGAGGGTAGAACTAAAATACCATCAGTCATTCATCACCCAAGGTTAATTTCAGAACTGATAAGGCAAACCAAACTCACAGATATTGTGAGTGCCAAAGAAAAACTTAGAGTTTTCCAAACTGCTAAGTATGATGCATCAGTTCTGGTCAACATGAAGAGAAAAACCAAGGAAGAAATCATTCAAGTGAAAACACCTCTACAGCAAGTGTACGAAAAGTACTTCTGGTGTGATGGGTTTCCCACCATATCAGAACATGATAATGATGAGGTCATCAAGAACTTTCTTGAGTCAGTAAGAAGAGATACTGGGGTTAGTGTGCCCAGGAAAATGGTTGTAAGTGTTCCCAATTGGGATATCTTCAAGGGACCAAGAGATATTACAAGGAACAGAAGAAAGCCAAGAACTACTGAGCAAGAAATGATTGATGAAGGCTCTAATGATCAAGGACATGCTAGTGCTGATGAGATTGAGGAAGGTGCTGGAAATATGATGACTGAAGCTGTTCAGAAGGAAAAGCGGACAAAGAAAAGGCATGATAGGCCTTCAGCTTCTGAGGAAGATCAGAACCCTGCTAAACCTGCAAAGAGATTAAAGACCAGAGCTTCTAAACCAAAAGGTAAGACCTCTGAATCTAATACTTCTAGCATTCCTGTAGCTCAGGATATTGGTTCTGAACCCCAACCCTCCATTGATAACCCTTCTACTTCTCAACCTCCATCATCTACCAATCAATCTCAACCCATAGACTTCACCGTACCTATTAGTGTAAGTCTTACCTGATCATAAAGCTATATCATCATCATCATCTGATACTAGCACTGACTCTGAGGAATTCGTTGCTAAGATAATCAGAGAAGGACCAAAGAAAACAAATCTTAAAAAGACTACCAAGAGACCTATTAAGAAACCAATCCAACTCTCTTCTGATGAAGAAACCCCCATCATCATTAACACCTCCATTCCTGAACAACCAACCACTACTGAATCTGTTCTTGAACATCTCCAACAACATCTATCTGGAGATGCCTTTACACATTCCAATCCCAACTCACCTCGTTTTCATGTTGTCAAACCCACTACTGATCAAACCATCCAAGAACCACCTGTTGTTCAATCCATTCAAACACCCCCTCCTTCACTTGATCACATCTCACAAGTGAATCCACCTACATTCACACCTGCTCAGGATGAGTCAATTGCTCATTCTGAAGAACAACAAAAATCACCTCATCCATCACCTATCAATGACATTGAAACTGAACAATCTCCATTACCTCCACCAGAAATATACTCCACTGAATCATCTCCTTCACCTTCACCACAACCTGTCTCTGACCCACTCAACAAACCTCTAGTTTTAGAAGAGGTTCTTGAGCTTTACCAACACCTAACTAAAGCTGAACGTCAAATATTCAAGGATTCCATCAATCTTGATGATGATATCATACCTCCAAATCTCAGTAAAATCAAAATCATTGAACTCAAAAGAAAGAAACCTGAACCAACCATTCCCTTTGACCCATCCTTACCCTTTTTCAAATCTGACTCTGAACCAAACCTTGAGTTGCTAAATAATGCTATAGGTATTAGACTTAAGAGGTTCAAACAAAGAGAGGAAGAAGCTCTTATCTTCCCTTCTGATATAGATGCTGATGTCAGGGAATTAGAGTACTTATTTGGTAAATCTTTAAGGATTCTCAGTACTCATCTGAAGGATAAGATTAAGGGTAGAGGAGCAAACACTGTACGGGAACTGTTTGAGATTGTTGAGAAGCTAAACGCTCCAAGGCTCACATCTTACAACCATGTTAAGGAGCAGGCTAGGATAGCTGCTGAAGAAGAAGAGAAGAGGCAAGCTGAAATTGAGCACAAAAGGCTAGCTGAACAAGAAGCATTGAAATTATTGGTAGATAGGGCTGTGCATATTGCTACATTTGAAACCAATAAGATCAATGAGAATCAAGCTACTGAACAAGATGTTGCCATGCTTGATCAGAATCTGATAAGAGAAGATACGGATATCAATGAAGATTCTGACAAGGGTAAGAAGCCCATTTTTGTTCCAACTCCTTCTCACTCTCCTATGAAGATTGACATAGCCTCAACCTCATCTGCAATACCTCCTGCGGTTCAAGATGCTTTGGATAATCTCAGAACTGACATGGCTAATGAAATTGATGAACTAAGAGTGGATGTGCGCACTGATGTGAATGCTGCTGTGGAATCAGTTCACAAAAGGATGGATGACATGATGTTAACCCTTCTGAAAGCCATAGCAGATGTTAAGAAACCTTAGTCATTGTTTGAGCACTTGTTTTGTTGTTAGTTCTTGTGTAATTTTTGGATAATTTTTTTTTTAATTCATATCTATATTATCCATATTTGTGTGTTTGTTATTTGCTTAAATGTTTGTTTTATATTTGTTTTTCAAAATTTAACTTTTCTATATACCATGATATTGTCTGGTACTCTTGAGATTTCTGACTCTAGTGAAAGATGCTGAAGAGCATCTTAGTTTTTAAACTAATAAGCCTAGGATTTTCAAAACCTAAGAGTCTCTCTCATCAGTACTCCTGTTTACTCATGAAATAGCTTCTTAGTATTAAAGCCTGTTTAACAACGGGGCACCAATACCGAATGAGGCGTGTCTGGTAACTGGTTTTCTGACAATAGGAATGAGGTATATATACATAAGAAACTTGCTTAAAACAAAGGGAATTAATAGCATAAACTCCTTTATTAATATTATTGAAGAATTTCTATTACATAGAATGATAAGACTCTACTTAGAGCTAGGCTTAACTTCAGAAGACTCTGCATCTAGCTTCTTATGTTTCTCCTTAATGTAAGCAAGCAAGTTGGCAGTGGCCTTTTGCACTAGTTCTTCAGTGTTCTTCTGAACAGCAGCCTCGTACTCTTCGTATGGAGTATCATCATTGTATGTCCATAAAAATTCTTCCAGATCAGAGCCCATTTCCTCCTCCTCTGACTCTGTCAAAATCAATTCTTGCTTGTTCCTTTCGTAGCGAAGCTTGTTTTCTTCGCAGCGCCAGGGCTCTGCTCCCTTCTTGCTCTTTTCTTTTGAGCCTGAAGCATCCTTGGTAACCTGCTTTTCCATTATATGTTTGTTTTTGGAAATGACTTGATTACTCTGAATGAGTAAAATGAGAGGAATCATCCTTTATTTATAGTACCTTCAAGATATCTTGTCAGTAGGATAATCAATGCCATTCATTGAATGCGTTTGGTTGTCACTTCCTTTTGACTTGACTACCTTGTTTGGTGCTTTGACTGCTTGGTTTTCTGTGTCTTTTTTACTGATGCCAAAAGGGGGAGTAAGAGTAGCGTTAAAATTAATGTTGATTCATTCATATACTGCTCAATCTGAAACTGTAATGTTAAATGCATCATGTATCAATATTTATCCCTTATGATTCTTTCTCATTCTGAACGATTATTGAAAGGGGAGAAAATTTAAGAACCTAAAATAAAATTCATAGACAATATCAGAAGAGCTTGCAAACCGCTTCTGAGCATTATCAAACTCTAAGAAGCAAAGCTTACAAAACTATGCTTCTGAGAGTTAAATATGAAAATTTATTTTAAGTTAATAAATCGACTCTTAAACTGTTTTAATTAATTATGGATAAAACTTAGGGGGAGCTTACAAACCTACCCTTATGGATTATCAGACTCAGGGGGAGATTGCAAACCTTTGAAACCTGAAGTCATCATAATTAAATTAAATCAACAACAATTGAATTTTAATGCTTTGGTTTGTCATCATCAAAAAGGGTGAGATTGTTGGAACAAAGTGGGTCTGACATGAACCTCTAATGTTTTAAGTGGTTTTGATGATAACAAAGCATTAAAATTACAATTGGAATTACTAATGATTATTCTAGTGTGCAGAACTACAAGTTAAAATTCATTCAGAAGCACTATGAATAATAGCAGAGAAGCCAGTCAAAACAAGCTCTGAAAGCACATCACTGTTCATCAGAAGCTTAAGTTTTGTATGTTAAAGAAAGTGCCTCTGAGGACAAAAACAAGGCTCTGACGGACTCAAAAGCAAAAAGGGCCTCAAGAAGCATTGATAACAGCATCTGAAGCAAAAGGAATTTACGTCACTCAAGAGCTGACATATTCAGAACCAATGATTGAAGAACAATCTACTTCAAAGATCTGTCACATCCACAGGAAGGAATATTCGTTGGTACAACGTTAACCTTATCCATATGTGGAGCGCAATTGAGAAACGTACTATTGTACTATTATTACTCAAAATGGATGAGTGATAATTCAAATAGCAAGGTAGTGGAATTGGATATCTTTACCAAAGAAGGTAACTACAGCTATCACAATTGTACAAATAAATTCCAGCTGGCACCTCTCTCTCTGCAACGGTCATCATCTTCCTCCAAGTATAAATAGAAGACTCAAATGGAAGAAATGACAACTGTTCGAACAAACATTCTACCAACACTGTTCAAAGACTAAGAAGCATTCTGACATCATAATTTAAATCTGTCATTCTAAGTCTTAGAACAATTTGAGTTGTATTTTGTAAACACCTCTGATAGTATATCAAGTGTTCCTTAACATTCATTCTTATTCTTAAGTTTGTTTGAGAAGTCTCTTGTTAAGTTTAACTTGAGCATTTGAGAAGTCTCTTGTTTAGTGAAACTTGAGCACCTGAGAAGTCTCTTGCAAGTGTGCTTGAGCAATTTGTAATCTTTAGTAGATTATAGTGAAAATCTCTTGTTAGTAACAAGGGGACTGGAGTACTCTCGATTTGTGAGGGGAACCAGGATAAATTCTGTGTCTTTCTTTCTCTCTCTCAACACCCTCTTTTTATTTTGTGATTTTATCCGCTACGAACTTAGTATTATTTCGAAAAGATTTTAATTCTAAAAACACAATTCAACCCCCCCCTTCTTGTGTTTTTCCACCTTCAGAAACATCAAACATTAATATACACATGGAATTATGAAGCTTAAAAAAAATGTCACCGCTTAGTTATCAAGATTTTAGATTCGAGTTTAGCTAACTAATATCTTTTGAAAATACTATGTAAATGTAATTTTTTTGTAACTATTTTTTAAATCTTAAGAGTATATCTGTCTTTTATTATTATATCACTCTTTTACTCTAAATTTTTTATTAAAAAAAGTTAACAATATATCTTTTTTATAATAAATAATTAATAATTCATTGAATAATTAATTAATTTGATCCATATTATAATCTAAATACATTAATTATTTAACAAGTTTAAAAAGTTCATACAAAGAATCGAAGAAAGTCTTTTTCTAAATTAAGATCAACCATTATTTTCAATGTAACTAATTAATTTTCTCAAATTTTATATCCCTTCTAATTAATATAATTTATGTAATTTATTCTACTTCAAATTCATAAGTGCATAGACTATTTGTGTCATATGTTATTGATTACGGAGTATTTTTTTTCTAATCTACTGTATGTGAAGTTATCAACCAGACAAATATTGCGGGAAAAATGCAGTATATTTATTTCCATTGACCACATACATCTAGTTCCACTTCCCAAAATTTCACACTTTTCATCTCATTGACACGTCCCAATTCAATTTTTGGTAGTTTTCCATTTCATGGGAATTGAATTCTGATAGTGAAGTTACGTGCTGCCATGAATAGGGAAGTACTATAAAGATAATCATAGAGAGTAAAATTCGCTTATAAACATTAGAACTTTGTTTGTACCACAAAAACACAACATAAATGGTGAGATAAATTTATAGAGTGATATTTGATCCATCGATTATATATTGGATTTTTTTTAATTGGATATCCTCTCCTCTACACACAATTGTATAGACTAAATAAATGATAAATTTTACTAATGTATGCAAGGATGAAGGATGTACCGAGTCACTAATTCAACTTAGGGGAGACCAAGTTTAAAATGCACAACATTAACAAAAAAAATTAAAAAGAGGAAAATTGCAACTAAACCGAAAATTTCAGTTTCGGGAGCAGTATTTACAAGAAGAACACACAACATTAACAATTATATTCAAAATTTGAGAATACAATTGCGTAAATTAAGTATTCTCTGCGTGCAACTAATGAGACTAATCTCTCAAGTCTTGTGGGATCCAAATAATGACAAACTCACCCAAAAAATTATAACATTGTTGCATGTCCAAGTTAATGTGTGACGTGAGTAGTGATGATACTCGATAGATTATATATTAAAAGACTCTAACATCATATTAAATGCAATATAAAATCTTTTTTTTTTACTTTGTATTATTAAGAAATTAATTTTTATACTACCTTCATTTCTTTTTAAGTGTCATTTCAACAAAAATGTTCTCCAACCAAAATAGTGGATTGTGATATTCTTTTTCCAAATCTACATTAAAAAATGGCATCATGTAGTAATTTGATTAAATATATGTATATATATTTTAGAGTGTTGATGGATACAAACTAACTATCCTTGTACTAATATTCGATACATCAATATCTTTTAATATAAAATATAAGAAAATATTAAGAACTTCTATATCCTTTTTATAATCTCTAAAATACATAATTTTTATAAGGCAATATTGATTAAATATGATCAATTTTCATTTTTAATTGTCTATTTTGATTAATTTTTACTTATAATTTAGTTTGCATAAATTATTAATGGAGTTAAACTCACAAATATTTTATCTATTTTTCATTTATAATTTTTCTTTAATTAATAAATTATATGAAATAATCTATACAAATGAAACTACTAAGTGCATGCTCCATAACTTTATTGAAAACAGAGGGACCACAGAGTCCCCACAAATAGTGCATGCAAATCTCTGAAATTAATCCCTTCCAAACCTAACGGTCAAATTTTTGTTGGCCATAGATAGATATAAAGCTACCCTCTTTACAAGTATCCTCATCACAAGTTAGGCATGTTTCCAATATAAGATAGGATGATGGCCCAACACACAGACCCATTTCAGCTAAATCCACTCCTTAAGTTTTTGTCATGGCATAGTCAAACATATTAAATAATTAAAAAAATCTAAAATAAAAATTAAAAAATCTATAATCGGTGCGAAATAATTTCTAATAACACCGATGATTACTTTACAATTGTTTCGAATAAAATTTGAACTTTTGACTCTTAAAATTACACAAGTAAAACTTATTTAGGTTGATCTGCGTCTCAGATTCGATTTATCCCTGGTGCCAATTTGAATAAGTTTATTTAAATTTTTCAAAAAAAGTTACTTAATGGACAAGATAGTTAATTAACAAAGTTAAAAAAGACTTTGAAAATATAAGACCAAAAGGAAAATAAATTGTTCTTTGAGTTTCACACTGTCATGCAGAAGATCCTCTATCGTTAATTATCAACCTTTGTTTTTTTTCTCAACCTCTCTCTCTCACACACACTTATCTGACAGAGAGAAAGAGAGAGATTGTGGCTTGACATGTTCAAAGATTGGTTTTATATGCTTGTATTGTGGAGGTGATAAATGAGATTCCCAAAGAAAAGAAAACAAAGCCTTAGAGAGATAGAGAAAGTATAAGAGATTCTCATAATGTGATAATTAAAAGGGGTGGAGATCACATGTAGAATAACAATAACTTTATGTTGAATTAAAAAAAGTATATAGTAATAATAATATTATTAAAGAAACTATTTTGAGAAGTCAAGATGCAAACGATTTTTCCCTTAAAAGAGAGGCAAGCACAAACACACATGATCAATGTCCATACTCCACATTAAATTGAATTTAATTATTTTATGTTGTGACCCTTCTTTTTAATTTACTAGCGTGCTACCCGTGCGTTGCACGGGTTTGATGGGCCGGCATATGTATGCCAATCATGGTTGTTGCCAATCATGGTTGCTGCCAATCATAGAAGTTTATATCAAACTACAATTCTCAAGATGGTAGATATTGATACAAAATGAAAGGGTCTTAACCTATATGTTTTAACAAAATTATTGATAGTAGGATAGGACAATACAATAGTGAACCAACAATTTGATAATTAACAATAATTGAAAACAATATATTAGACACAATGAAATTTGATACAATTTCCATCAACAACCCGCTCTTTGTCTACAACAATTCTACCACATATTTGAAAGCTTATTTAAGAAAGAAGTAAAATATTCCATCAACATAAAGGAAGACGATTTGATAATTAACAATATTTGAAAAACAATATATTAGACACAATGAAATTTGATACAATTTACATGAACAACCCGCTCTTTTTCTACATCAATTCTACCACACAATTGAAAGCTTATTTAAGAAAGAAGTAAAACATTCCATCAACATAAAGGAAGACAATTTGATAATTAACAATAATTGAAAACAATATATTAGACACAATGAAATTTGATACAATTTCCATCAACAACCCGCTCTTTTACCACGTCAATTCTACCACACAATTGAAAGCTTATTTAAGAAAGAAGTAAAATATTAAATATATGTATGCCGCTTCATGTAAATTAGATTTATATAGCTACCGAGTAATTTTTAATCATTACTTTTATACATCAATTCTATCACATCATTGAAAGTTTATTTAAGCCATTAACCAAAAGGAAATAAATACATTAATGCCACTTCATTCGTAGTTCATCAATGAGATCCCTTCAAGAACCATGTCTTTAACCCGCACTCATGATGTGCTCAAATTTTTGTCTAAAAGCACACTTAATTTAATTTTCTCATATTTAGATGTACATCTCAAATAATATAAACTAAGTTGATCAAATTTTCGCATGAGTAGTACATTAAGATGATAAAATTAAAATTCATTCGTACAATACAATCATTGATAATAGAATCAAAAAGTACATTGTATAATCATTACAAAAGTGAACCTCCTTATTGCTAAAACATTCCACTCAAACTTGGTATGATGTTTTAATAATGCAGCAATGGAATTATTTTTTAATAATGCAGCAATGCACAGGAAGAAGATCACACCAAGTACCAGAAGTCCCACCTCTAAGTAAAAATCACGGCTGTTTATTCCATTAATTTGGTTGATAACTTCAAATTCTAGGTCCCTCTTTAGGCAATCTTGTCTCATATAGATCCAAGGCCATACCATATTGATACTCTTCTCTCATATCCAACAATCTATAGTTCTCTGCATAAAATTTAGGAATTTATCATATCTGATACAAAGAACAATCTTGCAAATAATCTACTCCACTACAGTATAGACTATGTCATCCATCCCCAAAACAACATGTATCTTAAATTCCTTTTGATTTTGATTATGACCTGTGAGAATAAAGAAGATAAAAAGATTGTTAGTTTTTTAAGCACATGATCTCATACCATTTAGATCAATTGTTGGATCTCCTAACAACATGCGTCTCAAAGTACTTTTGATTATGATCTATTAGAATAAAGAAGATAAGAAACTTGTTATTATACTTGAAAGACTTAGAAATAGTCATGGATAGTATAAAAATAAAAGAATATAAAACAAAATTGAGATATGTAAATGGGAAAAAATAATTTTAGCCAAAATTCAAAGCCAAAACTCAACACTAAATTATAGGTGAAAGTTCATAGAAGTATTATATCAAAAGGTGGATGAGGCAAAAATAAGAAGAAAAATTGATTTACAATGTTCCTTCGTGTAACTTTTATGCATGCAGTTGACAAAGTTAATGTAGTATATATATAATATGATTAGTATATGTCAAATACTTGAACTGCTAATAGCCCAATAATAACTCAGTTTTATATAGACATAAATTTCAATGGTGTAGGATAGGGAACTACTATCCTCTTCATGCATACTATGAAATATGATCTTTTGGCAATTTGCAAGAGTGGGAATATAAGACATGGAAAAGAATCAGTGTAGAAAAGTATAATGAGCAATCACAAAAACCAAGAACATAAGTTCTAATTCTCTTTATATTAATAATTTACATTAAAAGTTAAACAAATTAGCCCAAATTTGATCTAACTATAATGCAGTTTGGTACAGAATGAGCAACATAACAGCTTATTTATATATTAAATTATTTTGTTGAAGTTGTGATTCAATAGGGAGCATGCATGCATTGATGAGAATAGAACACTTGCACAAGAGCTTCATATGCTGAAAAAACATATAAATTTAGTATGAGACCATGATTATAACTTTATCGGCCGATGAATATAGCACACAACTCTTACCCTATTCAGAATTCAGTTTAAAGGTGTGGTGTAAAAAAATGAAACAGCTGCCCAGAAAATTGATATGATCATACCATGAAAAAGAGCTTGAGCAGTCTCGACGACAACTGTCGCCATTAAAATAGTCCTTCTCAGTATGACGATGAAGCTTCCACCAGAAAGAGGAGCACATGTTCCCTAAGCTGCCCATTGTTGACTCTGCCTCTTTGATCTGTAGCCCAAGAAATGTAATAATTGCTTCCATCTGCATAACTTCAAAGACGAAGCAACAATGGATTGGATCTAGAGCACAATAATTTAGTATTTACTCAACATTTTTCGCATCTAATCATAGTGTGTTCCGGTTATTTTTATTTGTCAAATTCTATTTCGAGCTACGCAGATGGAAAACAGCTATTGGATTTCTTAGGCCAACCACAAACGGGCGACGCAACAATGGATGGCTTATAGGAATATTTGCTCTTCTGTCACCGAAACTAACACCAACTACTTAGCTCTAGCAAAAGTAATCTAAGCTCATTCTCATCTGAAACAAAGGCTGTATAATAGGTATTTGCAAATTCTATTGAACTCTAGCCAGAAGAATATGTGTTGGAAGCAAAACGACCAAAATCCAAATAAAAACCAACAATTCACATTAATGAAAATATAATGATTAAGAAAATTCAAAAGATACTTACTATGCAGAATGATTTGTGAGTTTCCATTGTTTTCTAGGCAGTAACTAAAGTTGATCAATGAGACTACTATGTATAACCTGAAGTTCTTGGATTCATTATAAAACTATAAAAGAAAATATATATTGTTTTTGAAGCAAATTAATAGTCCATTACTGCTACAGCAGTTCTATCAGCAAGGCTGGTTCCAATAGCAACATTGGTAGAAGGAAAAGCGCCAATAGTAGGTTCCTGAATTAACATGGAGGATTTAAAAGATGCACTCGCAGTAGATTAACTGTAAGCTATATTCGAATATATTTACCTTCACGACAGCTGTAGAAGCATACGATTCTCCACAGTCCGGAGCAGTCCAATACATTCTGGCATTTGCTAAAAAAATTAACTCCATTGTCGATGTGAAAGTCGTTTCACTTTATTCATTCTTATCTGCAATATTAGAGAAATCTAGAGAAGGAAAATCAAATAAGCCTGAACCTGCATAGTGAGATTGACATATCAACCATACTTTAAAATTATATTCATACTTTGAATGCATTATAAAGGATTAGACCCAATTTTTCAATACTCAACATAAAGTTAAAGGAGACATGAAAATTCAAACAAAACAAAATCAGAACTTTAGCAGCCACATGCCAAGTTATCTTCAAACAAAGTACTCCAAAATGCCAAACTTGAGCATGTCGAGAAACAGTGACTTGATCTATGATTCATTAATATGTAGTACCTGAGTTTATCTTTGTATTTTGTATGATCAGACCTATAGTCTTGATCTTTTTGAACTTAATGTCTTAATATCGAATGAACAATCTGAAGAACCTATATATCTATATTGTATCACAACTCTTTTGCTATCATCAGCTAACTGAACAATTCTATGTACGCTGTAATGACTTATTAATTCAAATGCCTATTACTATATCTCTTACCCCTTACAAATTTAGTATATTCGATCACACGTTGGCAGGATCAAATCAATGATTAATTATAAAAGTCTGGAGAATCTACCTAATTCGTTTTGCAGTGTATGGAATCGCCGAATGGTATACAATGAATTAAGCATATCTGGTGGGTGTACCATAAGTTCCTGCAACCTAAAATACCAATCAAATCAACAACCATCGGTAACTTAAAAACAACATAGAAATCAAATTCATCAAATCAAACATACAAAAAGCAATCAATATATCAGAAAATTAAACCTCTAATAACATTTACAAATTACAGAATTAAACCTCTAATAGCACTTACAAACTACAACAACAGTGTAAAGTACATCACTTACAAAATTTAAACTCGTTATATAATGCATTAACAATTAAGAATCAACAATGAAGAATGAAATTACCTGAGTGATATCACAACATTCTTCTCCAAGTGTTGTGCGAAGATATAGTAAAGCATCTGCCCTAAAAGTTTCGTCGGCAAAAGCAATTAACACTAAATCACGAAGAAACTTGATTAAAATCAAGTAATGAAGAATATAAACAAAATAAAAGTGATTAATTAGTAATTACCTCGTTTTGATAAGCCACCGCAAGTTTTTTAAGCTAGTAGTAACATCCTCTTGTTGCTGCTGAAGAATGGTCTTCAGATCTTGAAATTCCTAGTTTTGAGTTATGAGATAACATACTACAACTGCATTAGGAATCAACAATTCATGCTTACGAACTGCTCTTGATTTCAAAACCTGGTTCACCTTTGCATCAGATCTGACAACAAAATTGATTCCTAAGAAGAAAATCAATAAAAATACAACACAAAATAGAAAATTTAGAAATACAAAATTATAAAAAAAATAGCAACTTTAAGGCAAGCAAATAAGAAACAACAAACCCCATGATGTTAATGTTGATGATAATCCATGTGAGCATTTTATCAAACACATGAGCTGCATGTATGAAACTGAAAAAGAACATAAAAGAAACAAATATAAAATAAATTTGAATCTTTGATTATAAATTTATATAGTGATTATGCATACTATAAAAGCAATTATTTCAAATCTTCAAATTCAAACTTTGAAACAAAAATCAAATATCTCATGATTTTTATTTCAAAGCAAAAAAATAGGGACTAAAATCAAGCAAAATTTATGCAGCACTAAACTTCAAAATCATAACTTTATAAGAACCAAAAACAAATTCAACCCTAAATAAAAATTCAAACCTCAAAAAGAAACTCATCTCTATCTGAATCACCACCAACCATCCTCAGAGCAGCAAACTCCGACAATAGAACAAAATTAACATGTACAAATTACAGGAAAAAAAGAAATCACAGTTCATTCAATCCGACAACAAATCAAAATCAAATTATATAACAAAAAAATGTCGGCCTCTTACCTCACAACTTCACACTTGCATTGTCCATAGTGCATGCATCAGGATTCTCTCCCATGGACTCAAAGCTGCAAAACCATCAAACAAAACATATAATAATTCAGAAGAATACAACAAACTCAGATTCAAGCACAATCTTCATACCCCCAGAAGCTTGATTTTCAAAGAAAAACCAAAACTCATGAATATTAATAAAAGGGATTAAAAAATAGGGTTCATGCTCTCCTTTTAGTATTGTATATAGATAGAATAATTGTACCTGAAATCACCATGTCATTGCTCCTATATCCTGTTTCACAAACAGAAACATTAGAAATATAAAAAATCAGGCTATGAATTCGAAATTTACAATGAAAACTCAATGTTCAAGAAGCTTAAATACATCCGAATCTGACAATAACAAAGTTAAATATAAATAGAATAACTGCACCTGAAATCACCACGCCATTGCTCCCATATCCTGTTTCCCAAACACAAACATTAGAAATATAAAAACCATGCTATGAATTTGAAATTTACAATGAAAACTCAATGTTCAAAACATGCATGAGCACAAATCTAGAGACACAGATTTGATTTCGTCAAAATCAAATAAAAACTCAATGATCAAATCATGCATGCAAACAATCCAGACCTTAAATCACTATGAATCAGTAATAAATGAAAACTTCAAACTGCAAATATTGTAAACAAAAGACTGATTTCGTCGAAACAAAATAAACAATGATGATCAAAACATGCATGCAAGAAGTAGCTCTCAAAACGACCACAAATATGAGAAAATCACAAATTTAGATATAAATACAATACCTCTGCTTGAGATCATCACAAAACTAAAATACAATTCATAACATCCAACCAAAATAAATACAAAAATTAGAAACGTATTAGTCATGAAACAGATATAAAACTCACATGCATGTCAATAAAGATGCACGAATAAGTCAAAACCTTTTTTGATCAACAAAAAAAAATTACAGGAACAAATACATACAGTAGATAACAACAAAGAAAATTCCAAACAAAACCTGTTTATCACAATGAATGCATGTGAACTAAGAAACAAAATTAAAATCTAGGAAAAAAACAACAAATCAATTTTTTTTTAGATGCAGGGATTTAAAATAAGAACTGACCATCAATAGGCTAATTGAACCTCATACTTGAAAGAAGGATAGAGAGTCAGTGAGAGAGACATACACCAGCACAAATTTATACATGCACATCAATGAGTCCACTAAAAAATAACATCCAACCAAAATAAATACAAAAATTAGAAACATATTAGTCATGAAACAGATATAAAACTCACATGCATGTCAATAAAGATGCACGAATAAGTCAAAACCTTTTTTGATCAACAAAAAAAAAATTTACAGGAACAAATACATACAGTAGATAACAACAAAGAAAATTCCAAACAAAATCCAACCTCAAATTATAACAGTGCAGAAATTGCAAACAAATTCCAATCTCAAATTTCAAAAACCCTTTTTATCAATTAAGGAAAAAATAGTCAGAGATAACAGTGAACAAATTCTAAGCAAAAACTAACCTCAAATTCCAAAACCCTTTTTATCGATTAAGGAAAAAACATCTACAGATCCACAAATGTTGATTGGAGGAAAATCTACTTACATGCATGTTTTGCAGTGGTGGATGTGTCGCTGGATTCACAATCTATTCACCTAATAAATAAAAAAACAACCCATTTTCAGATACCAGTTAAAAAGTGCTTCAATTCCAAAAAATATCAATCCTTTTATTGAAAAAACAGAACACAGATCAGATTGATATAAACGAAAAAATGGAAGAAATTGAGAAAAGAAAAGCACTACCAGGTGTCTTGAGAAGTCAAACACACATGCAACCATTAATTTGGGGTTAAGTCAGTCAGAAACTACTTAATCTGGAAATGGCAGAGAGAGAGAGAAGAAGTCAGAAATTAGAGAAGCATGTAACGGCGAGGAAGAGAAAAAAGCAAGGATAGGGAGATGGAACACGAGAGGAAGAGAAAGTTACCGATTATGTGACGATGGCTTTGAACGGAGAGAGCGGCGGCGGAGAGAACGGCGGCGGAGAGAGCGGCGGTGGAGAACGAAAGTGGATACTCAGTTTCTTCTTCTGCCTGCACGAGAGAAAGAGAGAAAGAGAAAGAGAAAGCGAAGCAGAGAAAGGGAGTGAGAGAAAGTGAGTGAGTGAGTGAGTGAGTGAGTGAGGAAATGAGAGATGCTGCAAAGCATGAGAGAGAGGACAGAGAGTGAGAGCACGAGGGAGAAAGAGAAACGGAGGAAAAAATGAGAGTGAGAGAAGTGCAGGAGAGAAAGAGAGATTTAATAACCATTGAGAGGTCCAATTGGATCTCATGAGAGAGGGAGTCAATACACGTGTCAAAAAGTAGTGGAGGAATTGTGGCATGCAACTATTGATTGGATGCAATGGATGAGATCTGCATGACATCACCCATGATGTCATGCAGTAGGGTTTTAGGAGAGAACCATACCTTCCTTTTAGTATAATAGATAGATTAAAATTCTCTCCTAATCTTCTTTTTTTATTTTTACTTTTCTCGTATTCTTTTTTGTTCCTTCTTTTTCATATTCATTTCTTGGTGGTTAAAATAAAGTAGGGTCAATATGGTTGAGAGTATATATGAGCAATAATGGACCTAAAGTGAAAGAGAAAGATATGCATGAAGATAGTTTGAAGAGGAGAATCAATCCTTGCATCTACTTCTCATCTACTCATCATCTTGCTAAGGACTTCTTTTCTCTTTATAATTAATTTCACTTTTTCTAGAAACTTGTTATTGATGATAAATTGTTTATGAGCAATTTTAACTTATGTCCTAATCACACATATTAATCAATTTAAAAGTAAGAAAATTATTGTATTTAAAAAATTAAATTTTAAAAAATTAAATATACGTACAAATTTTGAGATGATATTTTGGTATTGAATTTTTTAACATGTTAGTATTTCTCATTGTTTAAACAAATCAAATTCTTTGGATAATTAATTGAATTAATTTGTTTGATGTCCTATTTTGTTTTGGTCTTTATATTTATTGGCTAGGGCCATGCATATATAGTACATACTTCAAAAAAGGGGTGTATTTATTAAATCATGGAAAAAGATACCCCTCCATATGCAATAATTAAATAATTTCCTTTTCTCTGCCAAGATGTGATAATTCATGTTACTAGCTTCATGATCACGTCCCATTCATTTCTATTATTCATAATAATACAACCAAAGTATTGTCCCCTTACTCTTTTATAAGGCCAAATTTTAAGTCACTTTAAGCAATAGGGAATATCGAGAACAATAAATAAATAAAAAATAACAAACAAATTTTCCATGCATGAATAATTATGCCTTGGTTTCTATGTTTGTATTGCCTGCCCTCACGAATATAAATATATACTTTGTCATAAATTTAATTTATATAGTAATTAAAATAATAGTATTAATCCAACCTTACTTTGTGACTTTATGCTAATCATATTATAAGGTCAAGTAACCTCAATTGATCCGTGTAGTGTATTAAAACGTAGGAAATACAGGTGAAACTAATTAACAAACGCAACTTAATTGGAATCCTTAGTTGGCATTGCTATATCAGATTGAATTTTATTGTTTCTTATGGAATTTTAGATGAATTGCAACTAATTTTCTAGAGAAATCTTCAAGAGGTTACACACTACACATCGTCCTAAATTATAAATAAAAAATTGATCAAACTTTCTTTAATCCATTTTGCTGATAATTTAAGACGGAGTAATGTAATTATTAAAAAAATAATGGAAATTAAATTGATTAGTGTAGATATAATTGCACTTTATCCTAATCCACCAATAATGAAAACTTGAACAACAAGGTAAACAAAACAGAGGTGATGATTTATTGGAAACCACCAATAGAAGATTGGGTCAAGTTCTATACGGACGGGGCATATAAGGAAGGGAGGGTAGTCGGTTGTGGTGGTGTAATTCGTGATAGCAATGGTGAAAAGGCGGATTTGCTAAGAATTTGGGCATTTTTAGTGCCTATGTGGCGGAATTACGAGGAGTTCTAGAGGCTTGAAATATGTTAGAAGTATGGGATTTAATAGATTTGAGTTGGAGGTGGACTCAAGTGTCATTAAGCAAATGCTTCTTCAACCTGGTTGTGGGAGGCCTCTTGGTGGATCTTTAGTCATGCGTATTTGTCGGTTGTTGGAGTTAGATTGGGAAATTGTAATTAAGCACTTGTATCGGGAAGCAAATAAGCGTGCCAATGTCCTTGTGAATATCGGGTGCATTCTTGAGTCTCATAAGATGTATTATGCAACTTTGTCCTAGAGAGTGCTATGATATGATGTTAGCTGATGTAATGGGGATAGTGACTCCTCGTGTCATCTATGCGTATTTCTTTTTTTCGGGCTTAAACCCTCATTGATATAAAAAAAAATTGAACAACATAGCAATAATGAATTGATTAGGGATCTTGGCCAACATCGGTGAAAATTTCTTACTAATATAATGGTAAAAAATATTGAACAACATCGTATGATCTTTTTTATTGTCTATATATAGTGAATTGAATACTCATTTTTATGATTGAAGTCTCGCATTGACCATGTTCTACCAATAATACCATAAATATAAATCAAAATAAAAGGCATGACCAGATCAACTTTATTTAGGAAAACTACTCCATACATGCTTCGTTGTGATGATGTTGTCCAAGTAATGAGAAAAAATTCTATACAATATGTACCAACATATGTGAGCTTAATTAATGATATTGCACGTCTAGAATTTAAAGCAAGATCTGCATGTTCTAAGTGTGTCTTTAAATCTTATCCCTATATAAGAACTCAAAAAAAAAATAGTGTACTACCCTATAGTGAAATATACAACAAAAAATATTAATCTTATCATATCTTTAAAAAAATAAAAATAAAACTAGCATTAATATTTCATAGAATAATGTTACAAGTCCATTCTTGATCGATATCTTTCATTTTTCACATGCATTATTCTTCAAAGAAAGGTTTGAATTTTGGCTTTAAAACCTTAATTAGCCGTTAAGTTTGCTTAAATATTGTGAACCACAACCACCTAATAATAATATATGTCAATTCTAGTTCAACTTACTTTGGCTTGTTTTATTTTAATGTGGGAATGGGTTACAAATTATTTTCAATATTAATTTGATAAATTCATTATAAATGGTTGATTTGTTTATTTTTGATATTCCATATTAATTATGCATTATATTCCAAATGCACAATACCTTGAAAGAAACACATGCTTGGTACCAAAACTATTAGCCTATGTAGAGAAATACACAATAAATACGACAATAAACTTTTTATAGTGAAGTGATAACATGATACACGTAACCATATAGATGGAAGCATATATACTAAAAACAATAATGAATTCAAAACATCCATATCTATCCATAACTTTGAATATTTTATGAATAGGTGGATATGGACAAAATAAAATCAAAGCTTGGTGATCTCAAATTTAATTAGGTCTTACTAGAAATTTCAGATTTGGAAGAGAAATTCAATTAAAGAAAGACTTACACATTTAGAAAGGAAAAATAGATAAAGTCATGAGCACATGACAATTTTGATATCTTCACAAAAGTTCAACATTCATTATTAGAAGTTAATGCATACCCCTTTCCCTCTTTTTCTTTTCCTAGTATGAAAAGCTGTATATCTCACTTTTAATATAATTTTCTGTCCATAATATTTGGGTCCGTGTCCATTCATAAGTCCATCTAATGATCTAACTATTCCATGTGTGTTTTGCATAATATACATTTGATCTCTATCCTTGAATATTATAACTCATATATTAACAAGATATTAATCTTTATAAGCAGCTAACCATAGGTTCGTGTAGGTTGGCAATTTCCAATTTAACACATATTAAAAAAAAATTGTTAGAGACTATTTTAATAGTACTGATTAAAAATTACATCAACAAAATTTGTCTTAGGAATAGGAGTTACCATTTTTGTCAAAAAAAAAAAAGTACAACACTTTTAATAGAAACACTTGCATCTTTTAATACTTTAACAAATTAAATTATCCCAAGACCTAAGAGCACTCGTTAAAGGTGGTAAAAAAAAGTTTACAAATAAAAAAGAGATAAAAAAATTACTATATTACCCTTCCATAAGAATTTTTACTAATAAGAAGTAGTATATTTTAGCTAGTTTGACAGGCCGGCCTATATTTTGTTAAGAAAAAGTCAAAATATATTATATAAAAACATAGAGATACAGAGGTTGGGAGACATTAGGCCTAACCCAGCTACAACCAAACTGGAATACATTGTGATTAAGTATACTAGGTGTAACAACCTCAATCAATTCTAATAAAATTTAGCACTCATCGTGAGCGCAATCCAGCAAACCCGCATACAGGCGCGTAACCAATGCTGGAGTGGAGGTAGACCTGACGGCTGACGCCTTGAGACCTGCAAATCTCAACATACCTATATAAACTTACCGAACTTGCCTATATAGACTATCTCATTTTAACAGTTCTACTCAAGACCATTAGTTAACATTTTTTACTTTAATTTTGTCTTCTTAACTTTACTTTCTTCGTCCTAAATTAAATATTTTTTCGTACTAAAATATAAGTTGTTTTAAGGAAAAAAAGTTGTACCAAAATTATATGAAATGTTATTAGATTTGTCTTAATGAATTTTTTTTTTTTTTGACAAACTCTTAATAAATATTTTTAAAATATCAAATTTTTATAATTTGTAATATTATATAATTAAATATATTATTGGTTAAAGTCATATATTAGCATGTGTAAGTAAAATAATTAAAATAGACAATTATTTAGGACGGATGGGTTAGTATCAATTACAATCACGTTAAAAGCATTCAAGAAAGCATAGACATGATGAAGTATCTAAACAAAGCCGAATCAAAGTGGTTTGAAATTTCCAATGGCTACGGTTTTCCAAAACAAACGTAATGGAGAGAGTATGGACCAAACCACAACCAAAAAAAAAAATCAATTCAAAACAACAACAACAACTCATAAAACAAAACGACACGTGGCATAGACTGGTCCAACAAAAACAAAGCAACAACGTTTCCCATTCCATCATGCCACCACCATGACTCAACCAAACAACAACATTTTCATTTACTACTCCCTCCGGCCTTATTTATAAACAAAAGTCAACAAAAACTTTTAACCTTAAATATAAGCAAAAGTTACCAAAATCAAGTTTATTTAATGCTATTCTTCTAAAAGTACCCTCATCATTTGTTCTACTTTTTAAAATGGTTGTATAGTTCTAATGCAAATTTAAAGTCATTTTATGAATTGTAATAGACATTTTACATGAAAGTAAGACAAAAAAGTAACTTCTTAATAAGTGTGCAAATTAACATATTTGCTTAAAAAAGAGGTCGGATGGAGTATTATTTTTTGGATCCCCGGTGCACTAGTTAAGAATACCAAAACAAGAAACTTTGCATTAGAAACAATGTTATTTATATTTTTAAAAGGTCAATTACACAAATTTCATAATTATTTTATCATATTTGGTTCCTTAACTAGTGTCCCAGAACATTAGTTAGCATTTTCCTTATTTTTTAACGTAATAAAAAAGAAAGAAAAACTAAAGAAACTGCCAAAAAGTCCTTTCTCTCTCTCTCTCTCACCGGGTACACCGTACTCTTTCACCGGGTCCCACTCCTAATTCCACGCTGGCACTTCACACGTGTCCCACTATTTTCATCTTCCACTGTTCCCCCATAACCCTGCCACACACGTGTTTCCTTTTACTCTCGTGGGTCCTACTATTATCACGTTGTTCTTCCTTGGACGACCAGAAAAAATATAAGAAAACAACAACCGATGAAAGTGTTGTTGGATTTTTGTGTGATTCCTACGTGGCGTTATCTAGTTGGCACAATTACGTGGCGCTGTTAACTTCTTTTTACTTAATTAACCGTTGGTTAAAAGAGAAAGTGAAATAATTAATGTCCTTGCTTAGCCAATAGTTACGATATAAACGGATCTTTTTACTGAAATATCCCTAGAAATTGGCAATAACTTTGGCTTGACTTGTCCCATTTTTATGCTTTGCTGGCTGCTCAAAATTTTGCTTTTTTAAGCAAAGAAAAAATATCTAAAAAAAAGTCTCTCACACACTGTACTGTTTTACACCATCTTTATCTTTTTTTTTCGTTTACTTTTTTCTAAATTTTATTATTATTATTATTATTATTATTATTATTATTATTTTATCATTAGAAAAAAATAAAAAGAGAGGTATACTTCTATGCAGAACAAAAATCATACCTACTCTTCCATAAGAATTTTTACTAACAATTACAAGTATTACAAAGAATTATTGAAATAATAAATTTAACTAATTATTGTATAGCATGAGCTAATTTTATCTAAATCGTTTAATAGTAAATGTATAGAGTATTCTCTAGTGTATGTTTGTTTTACATTTTGAATGAATTAAAAATGAATTTAGATGGATAAAATTAGTTTTGACATATTTAATTGTTTTCAAATAGAATTAATTTTTACTATAGAATCATAATTTTTTATTCTATAATCAATTTTTATATTCATATTTATTAATGAACTCGTTTTATTTAAATATACTAAACATAAATTATTTATCTAAAACTCAATTTTAATTAGAATTTATTTTACATAATCAATTAACTCAAAATCATTTTTTTTTTTGTGAAATAACCTAATGGTTAAGAATTCCACTCGTTCACAGCGTCAGTTGGTTGAGTGATGAATGACATTGAACTTGATATAAAAGACCACGGTTCGATTTCCCGCAACTGTGGTCGGGAGGCTAGAATCGCTTAATGACATAACAAACCTCGAATTAAATTCAATCGGTGATGAAAGAAAAAAAATCCAGCCATAAGTCAAATTAGTAAAATGTCTAAAGTTCAAATCCTAATTCATAAATATATAATGTGATATTCCAACTAACTGAATTAAGATCATAGAAACATTCATAATCAATTATATAATTTAAGGATCATGCTAACTAGTTAAGGATAATAAAAAGAGCAAATTTTGCATTGACAATAGTTTCTTTATATTAAACAAGTGAAATACACAAGTTCCACAATATTTTTTACTATTTGTATTTCTTTAACTAGTGCTACTAGTTATCATTTTTCATAATTTAATGTGGAAAATGCTAATTAATGCCCCCGAAGCACTAGTTAGTGGAATTTGTGTAATCAATCTTTAGAAAATGTAAAAAGTGTGATTTTCTATGCATAATTTTCTTCTTTTAATATTCTTAACTAATACTCCGCGGACACTAGTTAACATGACCCATTTAATATTCATCATTTTATTATTGGCTTAATTAGTCTGCAGGTCCCTTAAAGACTTTTTCGGTTTCACTTTGGTCCCTTAAATAAAATAAGTTCCACTTTAGTCCCTTATTGATATCTCCGGCAGTCAATATGGTCCTTTTCGTCCATTTTTTCTCAGAAACTGTTAACTTCTGTACATGTGGTAAAATAGGTTGTTACGTGGCACATGTACTGAAGTTAACGGTTTTTGAAAAAAATGGACGGAAATGACCATATTGACTGATGGAGATATCAATAAGGACCAAAATAAAACTTATTTTCTTTAAGGGACCAAAGTAAAATCAAAAAAGTCTTTAAGGGACTTAGAGACTAATTAAGTCTTTATTATTGGAAAGGGATTTACTAAAATTTAGGAGTAATGAATAATGTGTGGACCATACCAAGGGAAACTTTGAAAAACCCCACCATATAGAGTTGTCAGCAAGCCATTTATTTTCTCCTTCGGTTTTCATTTCATCTCATTCACTACTTGTATCTTCCTTCCCCCTCATTCATTTGTCCTCTCACACCAAAGCACAATATCCCAAACCCACCACACCAGCTAATACTCCAAATAAAACCCACGCCAATATCGCATATACATATACATACACATACACATACACATTAACTAAACAACACTACATATATCATTCATTCTCCAACAATAACATTTTCATTTCCTTCTCTTCTCCTCCAACTTCTCTCTATCTATCTCTTTTTCCATCCATCCATCATGGCCGTTGAATCTCGCCATCTTCATCTCTTTTCCCCTCAACTCATAACCAACCGGTACATATAACATATTCATAACTTCTTAACTTCTTATGTTATTTCATTTATTTATCAAATTTTAATTTTCTAAATTTTTTATTATTATTTTTTGCAGAGAAATGATGAACCCTATTGAAACAAATATCTACAACAACATATCACAAATGGGTTACTCATCAATTCCACCATCTTCCATCAAAACAAACGCAACGGAGACACTAATCCTACCACCTTACAACTCCATAACAACCGATTCCTTACCTCAAAAAACAGCTATGAACTCCGACAGCGGTTTAACTTATAATGTTCCTTTAAGAAAACGTTCTAGAGATTCTAGAGACTATTCAAATTCAATCAATTTTCCTTTCCCAAATTCTTATCTTTCTCCTACAACTCAACAAAACAACAACAACAAAAGTTGTGCCTCTTCATCTTTCTCTTTTCTTGGTGAAGATATTTCTCTTCAGATCCAAAGACAACAACTTGATATTGATCAACTCATTGCACAACAAGTAAGTTCAAATTTCATATGGGTCATTCAAAATTTTGTTTTTGTTTGGAAAAAATCTATTTTTTTTTAATGGGTCATTTTAAAATTACTTTAAAATGACCCATTTGTGTTATCATCATTAATCATGAATATAAATTTTTTTCTATGGAAAAATTCTAATTTTTTTTTTGGGTATGTTTTTGTTTAGATGGAGAAAGTGAAATATGAGATTGAGGAAAAAAGGAAGAGACAAGCGATGAGATTGATTCAAGCTATTGATATGAGTGTGACAAAGAGATTGAAAGCAAAAGAAGAAGAAATTGAGAAAATTGAAAAAATGAATTGGGCTTTAGAAGAAAGAGTTAAGTCACTTTGCATGGAGAATCAAATATGGCGTGATTTAGCACAAAGTAATGAAGCAACAGCAAATGCTTTAAGGTCCAATCTAGAACAACTTCTTGCACAACGCGGCGACGGAGACGAAAACGGAGAAATTTCTCCGGCGGGTATGCCGGGTGGTGCTTTAATGGATGATGCAGAGTCATGTTGTGATAGTAATGAGAGTATTAATGATGATGGAAATGCTGTGGATCAGTGGAGAAAATTAGGGGATAATAATAATGGTAAGAAAAAAATTGAAGTGATGAAGGTGAATGGAAACAACAACTCATGTGGTGGTGAAAGTGGAAGCAATTTTGTGAATAGCATGAAACTGTGCAGTAACTGTGGAAAAGATGAATCTTGTGTGTTGATTTTACCTTGTAGACATCTTTGTTTATGTGGTGTTTGTGGGTCTTCTCTTCACATTTGTCCTATTTGTAAATCTTTCAAAACTGCTAGTATCCATGTTAACATGTCTTGAATGAAACATGGATGGATAAAATTACATTAGCTAGTTTCTTAGTGAAAGGAAAAAGAAGAAACAATTTTTCACTTATGGAATGGTAAAAAAAAAAAGTCATTTTGATCTCAAATCTCTTCTTCAATCTTCCATCTATATGTTTCCATTACTTTAAGCATTATCATTACATCAAGTACAGTATATGGTGAATTAGTGAAACATATTTTGCATCATATACAATTTTGTTCTATCTATCTTAAAAAAAAAAAAGAAATTTTGCATCATATTTTGCATCTAAATGAAATTTGTTGTGATTTATTATTCAATTTAAAAAAATACTTATTCACATGAAAAGATGAATATGATTGTATCTATAGATTTGATCCTCTTAGAGAATTTTTTTTTCCTTTTTTTATAAGATTTTTTAACCAAATTATTTCTTTACAAACATTTTTATTTTTTTTTTTATTTTTTTTTTTCGTACAAACATTTTAATTTTTTTTTACAATGAATATAAATTTGTACATATTAGAAAAACTCTAAATATTACTATGAAAGTAACAAAAATAATCTCTTTTCTTATAACGCAACAAATCTATAGATACAATTATTCAGAATATAAATTTGTACATATTAGAAAAACTCTAAATAAAATTATTCACTTATTCAGAATTAATAAACTTATTATTGTTATAAACTTTTTTAATTCTCATAATTTAGTTAATAAAATTTCATATTTAAAGGAATTTCCTATATTCTTGAATATAAATAATTATATTTTTTTCAAATTATTGAATATTTAATGTATTTATATCTACTCCTCCAATTTTATATATTAGCAAAAATTTGACTTCTAAATTTATAAAAAAGTTGGAGTAGTAATTCATATTATAGATTTTTTTTTGTTTTGACATACTTCCTCCGATTTTATATATAAGAAAAAGTTGACTTTTTAGATTCATCGTAAAATTAATGTATGTAGACAATAATATAGTCTAAATACATCAAATTTGCAATGAATCTAAAAAGTAAAATGTTTCTTATATATAGAACCGGAGGGAGTATATAGAATCTTATAATTGACCCACAGTTAGATCGTTACATATCACTGGAATTTTGCTTTGTGCATTTTTGGAGAGTGTGATTTGGTGTGTCATCGCTATACAGTTTATTTTGGCGTATTAGAGGGGAGGGTAATAACTCAATAAAAAGAAAAAGATGGTAGGGTAGAGTAAAAAGTGAAAATTAAAAAAAATCTATTTAATGTGGGCCCCACAGCACATTGATCTATCTACCTGACAGTTCCCCCCAATAGAGAAACGAGGTAAACCTCGAAAAGATAGATAGATTAGATTAATAAAAGAAAATATATGGCACTAGCGCGTGGGAATAGGGCGCGTGGAGTCAACGAGATAGGGACGAGTGTGCGGCAAAAGCTGACACGTAGGACGCGCGCAAATGTCGCTGTTTTTGTTGATGTTTGTTTAGGAGCATAGTGTGTCTGCAACGGCCATTTCTTATTGTTATTAATAACTCACTCTTTTAACCAAAAGACATTTCATAATAATTGACAATTCCACACGTTCTTTCTCCACCCGTGCTTCCCAACACATACTGCATTATTAATTATAAAAAACAAAATTACTTTTTAATCTTATCTTAATGACTAAATCAACATATTTTGGGTGAATAAAAGTCTTATGTTGATTGAGAAGACGGTGGCGTTTTAATTTGTGATTGATTAGATTTGGAGTAAGTTAATAAATGATGAGTACAAAAGATGGCGGTGTAGTGGATGGATACTATAGATCATTTTGGGGAGTGAAAAAATCAGTGATGGTGGTTGAATGAAGCGTGTCCTACACAACTTACTGTGTGACCTTATTTCACTATCTTATCACTGTTAAATAGGGACTAGAGCAAACCCCCACAATCAACCCCAATTATATTCTCCCTTTATGTCTACCTCATATTGAAACACATTTCTCAAACAAATTAATTATAGTCTTATATTAAAATTTGGGTCATGTTAACTTGTGCACCAAAGGCACATGATAAGCTACCTAAAAGTAGAAAATTAGTATTTAATGGTGTAAAATATTTAATGTTTTGAAAGTTAAATACACAAATTTTAAGAAAATATTTCTATTTTAACATTCTTAGCATGTGCCCTTGATGCACAAGTTAACATTTTCCTTAAAATTTTACTACTTATAAGATTAACTAACTCAGCTAATAGTGATATTATACATACTATCTATAAAGCACTATATTAACACGACATAGATATTAGCACGTTGATACTAGTAATAATTTAATAAAAAATACAATTTTATATAATTATTAGTTTTGGTATCGTGTTGGTATCTGACACGAATATGTATTTGATACCGAGGCACACTTAATTCGAAAAATATGTACTTCATAACATAATACTAATATGTGATGGTAAATTAATTGTTTGTTTCATTTACTTTATCAGGTTTCATTTAGCTTAATGTGAATTTTACTTTTCGATTCCATCTTACAAATATACAGGTGTTAAACTTCATACGTAGCTTTAATTAATTTTAAAAAATTAATTTCTATAATTAAGCGTAAAATGTTAACAAGTTTATGGTTTTTCTATTACAGTTAATAATGATTAATCTTTTTCAGAAAATCAGTAGGGCACACAAGATGAATACTTTCTTTTCTACCAAATTTGCTCTATACGTATAATTGAATCCCTAACTACATATTTAAAGAGACCATATCATTTATTATTTGGATCATTTCATTATCGGTCGATTTATGGTATCTTTATGTTAGTTGTTTGTTTAAGTAGGGTAGGGTAGGGTACGGTTGTCCTATGAAGATAATAATTGTGTATGTACACAAAAAAGATAGTGGTGCAGTGGAGAGATTTTACGGCATGCGGTTAAAAATGGGAAACAATGTTATGATTACTCGATTTTTTGTTTTTGTTGTTGTGCTCTGTTCGTTCTGCACTGCTGTACGTACTTTACTGTTTTTGTTTCAGTTATTTTTTTTGGTTCTGATTCTGATTCCTACCCACCCACCCACGACTGAATAATGAAATGGCTTTTATTTTTCCCTAAAGAACGGTACTATTTTCAGTGTTTTGCGTATTTTCATACCCTGGGAAATAGGGAACAGAAGAAAGTGAAAATATGGGATTGATTAAAATGTTAGTAGTTGATTACCATGTGAGTTGCACGTGACTGGTCAATTCTTTTTATTTAAGTCAATCATCACCTAAAGATGTGGAGATCTTGGGGCATGCGTTTGCTTATTACTACTCTCTTTTTTTCTAATGGATAAACTAATTAGTTTTTTTTTTTTGACTAAGGATAAACTAATTAGTTGAAAACTTCAAAAAAATAATTTTGTATTAAAAGTATTTTTTTTAAATTAAATTATACAAATTTTAGTAGTACTTTTTTTTTATGTAATTCTCTTTTTTTTTCAATTTTTTTATGTAATTCTTTAACTAGTGCTAAATTTGTAGTATTTTCCTTTTTTAAATTAGTTAATATTTTCCTTATCAGAATTTTTGATGTAGCAAATATTGCTCCTCTTCAATGAGGTGGTACTAAAGGAGGGTTGTACACTAGAACATGTAGATATGCGTGTAATTGAACCGGTTTAAATCGGTTTTTGATAAATTTAATGTTTGAACTAATTAACTTTTAATTGGTTCAATTTTTGGTATTTTTCAAAATTTAAATCGAACTAAATTAATCAGTTTAATTCGGTTTGATTTAAATACTTTAATCAATTTTTTTCCGATGTATTTTAGATTTTTTTTATATCACTTATTTATCTGAATAGATATGTGAATGCAAGATTGTTATCACTTCCATTACCAACATTACACAACAATTTTTTTTAATCCCCATTCTTTCAAGAATGTCTTTAAATTCTTACCAATTGTTTCCCATTGAGATCGGAAATCAGATTTAAGTTCAATATTTTTTTATTCAACACCCACCCCTCGTCAATTTAATGACAAGTTACAACCATGTAATTCATATTTTGTATCGATGTTCAACAATCGATGGTAAGAGAAACCATTTGTTTATTTGTCGATAATATGTTTTTTAGCTTCTCTTTCTCATCATTATTCTTATACGGGAAAAAATTTCAAACACTACTCAAACATGCTTGAGGCTCTGAGGTGAGAGAGTTTACCTGAAAGCATGTTTCTAAATTAAGGTTTGCAGCATGATTATATTTTTTATGAGTTGTTCAAGTTGAGCCAGTTTTAATTTTTTAATGTGGGCGGATCTATAAAAAAATTATTAACCTAACAATATATATATCTATTGGTTTGGTTTGATTTTCATCGGTTCTTGAAAACTCAATGCAGACACTCTGATATTCAAGTGAGCATTTGTGTGAAGGTGTACACTTGACAATATTATTGATATCTGTCGTCAGATATTAGTTGTTAATAACAATTAACAACTTGAAGATTAGTCATACCAGAAGTCATCGAGTTGTCAATGAGTTAGCTCAGCTAACCCGCTTTACATATAGTACTCAATTTTATAATTATTTCCCACTTTTTTCCTTTCAACATCAGTCGAATCTGGTTCGGAAGTCGGTTCTGACATCAAGTGGTTTCATCACCCTCCCGATCGCAGTTGTGAGGGATCGAACTGTGGTCTTCCTACCAAATTTAGCGTCAATCACTACTGAACCAACTAACGATTAGTTATTTCCCACCTTATATTGAACTTACAATGAAATGATGAATTAAAAACAGTTGCGTAAAAAAAATCAATTTTCTTCCAAAATCAATATAAATTAAAAAATTTCAATTTAACCTAGAAAGTGATTTTTTGTTAAATTCAAATAGAAAATGTTAAATAGTGTCCCGTGGTACTCTTTAAGCACCTAAAATAGTAATTTTTTGTTAAATTTTTATGGAAATGTGTTAAATCAATGCATTGAGAATTAGAATATTTTACTTTTTGAATAACTGTTTCTTTTAATTGAATGTTTAAAGAGTGTCTCGGTGACACTCGTCAGCAAGACAATTAATAAAAATAATTGATATACTACAAGTTAGTTTACGAGTGATGATTGATAACTAATAAACTAATTAAGTGTTTGATAAAATTAACAGTTCAAATAATGAATGAATCTATAATTATATAATTAAAATGACATTCTTACTTAAAAATAAATTTTATAATTTATATTTAAGCTAATAATAATTTAAATTGGGTCAAGCTCCGGTGTTGTGCCTATGATAAAATTGTACATACTATAATAAAAGACGTAGAGACTAGAGAGTAGTGGTAGTGTAATCTTATTTTTATGTACGTAATAATAATTAAATTTTATAATAGAAAAAGAGCAACGACTCGACGAGTTAAGTGGTGAATAAGAAAATGTAACTCTTTGTAAATTAATTTAAGAATTTGTAATTATATTTCACCCAAAAAATAGTAGTTATTTTTATCAAAAAAAATATTAGGTGAATTGTATTTTGGAGTATTAAAGAGATTTTCACGCATAGTATGAACCAACCTCTTACTCTTTTCATTGGAAAAATAAAAAATAAAAAGCAACTCTTTGTACAAAAGAAATTATTCTTAAAAAAATAGCGTAAGTCTTTAGTGAGAAAAAATAAAAATTTATTTTTGTGAGAAACAACATTTACACCAGGATTTAATTTGTATGCACTGACAATATAAAATAATTTTACACTGTCAACCAATAACAACCATGTATTCCGCCACATCACTCCACTTCACCCCACTATCTTTATATGACATGAAAATTTAAACCACTTTTATTGATTGCACGTATAAAATAACTTTATACTAACAGTGCATAACAATTAAACTCTTTACACCATGCAATATTATTAAATTGTAAATGTAATTAATAGATCTGTCATCAATTATTTGTCATACAAATTATTCTTCTATATTTGCGTTTTGTATTTCTAATATTTTTTTAACAAAATTGCATCTATATTTCAACAACGAGAGAGCCAATTTTTTTTTATATGTTTATAATTAAGCAAGAGCCATAAAAGTTATACGGGGGTAAACTAACAAAGGGAATTATAGGTGAATTCTAGGGTGAGGGCTCTATTAAGTCCCTCACCGGTGTACCACTTAAATTCACCGTTAGATTTAATAAGTCTACATGATCTCATAATTCATAGCCACACTAGATCCAATTTTTTTTTTCTCTCTCTCTTGGTAGATCTCAGTTTCTCTATCGCCTGCACTTTTGCTTTCTCTGGTATTTCATTCTCCACCACCAGCACAAAATTGGTACTCTTAAATTGTTCTTTTTCGATGATGGGAAGTTGGCATATTTAGTGTCTCTCTTGCTGCAATTGCTTTGATTGGCGGTTTACATTTTTCATAAAACTTTAATGATCTTTAATTGGATGTATATGTCATCCATTATTGTTCCATGAATTTAATTGTAGGTTTGTGGTTGATGTCTTTTTTTGTTATCAATTTTTATTGTTTGAAGTTAATTTGCCCCCTTTTTTTTTGTAATTCTTTAATTTTCAAACAATCATCTTCAAATTTACTCTAAAAAAAAGAAGAAGAAAGTATTTTGCCATGTTTATCAGGTTGGAAGGATGTTGGGGCAGTAAAAATGATGCATATGTTCTCATTTATTTCTGCTAAATCTGACCAAGAGAGAGGAAGAAATTGGATCTAGTGTGGTCACAAATTATTAAATCATGTAGACTTATTAAATCTAACGGTGAATTTAAGTGGTACACCGGTGAGGGACTTAATAGAGCCCTCACTCTAGAATTCACCGAATTATAGATAAGTTTTTAAAAAAATATTAACATTGTTGAAACTTCAACTATATGACATAGATATTGGAACAACTTCTAAATATATATTATTATGAATTAATATTGATGATAATGTTTTCCATTGATTGTGTACATGGTAATGGCCGGAAATGTTCGGCTCCATAATAAAATACGACACTGAATTTTCAATTGATTTTTATATTATGAAAAACACGATTGAAGCTTTTTTTTTGAGTTTGTTTAACATGGGCAACATTGCACATGTTAAAATAAATAAAAGTAATAACTTTTTATTGAAAATCAACAATTATTTATCAAAAAATTATACATTTAATATAAAATGCACAAACTCTAATGCATACTTACTATTTTAAACTTTTTAACATGTGCAAATTTACACTAGAATTTTTTTTTTTTTGGTAGATAACGATTCAAGCATTTTAGATGATGAAATAGAGTCGTGAGGATTTAGGTGGCAAGAACAAGTCAATAGTAGCAAATGAGTCGCTATTATATAACATCAAATTTAATTTGACTAATATAAGAAAGATACAAAATATAACTAACACTATTACACTAATATGTGCAAAACGTGGATGTCATTTTTTGATAAAACCATTTGTTAAAAACAACTAGCTTTGTTTTAGTATTTTATAGTTTTGTTTTAGTGTTTTATAGTTATAAATATTATATAGTAATGAAAATTGATCAACAAATAAAAGGAAAAAATAAAACATATGGAAGCTTATATTATTTTCAATGAGCATTTTTTTGTTGTTGTTAAAATCCCGATAGACGTTTGTAACAAAAAAAAAATCAGCATAGGATATTGTTGTTTGACCTGTTTTTTTATCTCAAAAGTTATCTGAAAGTTAAAAGTGAAAATAATAGTATTCTGAAAAAAATTAAAAGTGTTTGGTAATTGTTGTTTTTTTAGCTTCAAAAGTCTTTTATCTATGTATTGTGCTCATAAAAATTAAGCAATTTTTGCTATCAAAAACTTTTTCAAAATCTATTTGGCATAACTTCTTCTTTTATTAAATAGAAAAATTTGAAATAAATTAAGTCAAACAATACCTATATACTTTAGTGCACAACTTATATTTTGAGTAAAAAAGAAAAGGTTATATTTGAGAAGATGAAATCTTGTGTGCACATTTTATTTGGTCAGAATACCGTTTAAGATCAAATTTTCACATGTTATAATTTATAAAGTTTAATATAATAACTATGTATTAGAACTAGTGTATTTTATATTAAATGTAAATATTTTTTAATAAATAATTATTATTTTTCATTACTTTAATAATATGTATTGTATAATAGTCTTTCCGATCTCATATATAAGCAAATTTACAAAAAATCTATTCATTTAAGAAAAGTGTCTAAATGCATTTAAGTCATACATTTTTTTAATTTTACCCTATTTTTTGACTTGGAAACCGTTAAAAATATGAGAATGTGAAGAAAAAAATGGATATATTTGAAAAAATAACATTTATTATAATAATTAGAGTTTTTTTTTTATATTTGAAACTTTAAATTTTTTTATTTTATTATTTATATATGAAACCGAAGAGAGTATGAGACACCTCACACAAATCCTTTTAATTGTAAGTCAGTATTTAACGAGTAATGTAACCTCCTCCAGTCCTCCCTCCACTCTGGTGTACTATTGGAAAAGCAAGTAGCTAGCACTAGTACTAGTACTAGTACTAGTACTAGTAGTGACCTTGTTCCACGTTGAATGTGAAAAGCAAAATTTCCAAATCAATCGAGAAGTCACTATACTATAGTCCCACTAAATTAAAACACCGTGCTAAGATAGTCCAAATTTGATTTATGTACGCATACAGAAAAATATGATGTTTGTTGATTTGATGCAGTTTGGGGACACAAGAAACCACGACCTCTTATAGTGGACCCCACTTAGGTCAGGTACAAATGCCAAAGGTAGCATTTAGTGAGGAGTCCCAAACAAGGACAACACAAAAATAATGTCAATGATATTTTTTTTTTGGTAGGATGGGATCTTTTTAGACCTTTGTGGGCCCTACTCGATTAGGACCATCTGTCCCTTTGTGACCGGCAGCTCTACAAAACACGTGAATCTGATTCCCACTCATCACTATTTAATACTCTTTGCACAATGTTAATTAATTGGAGTACTTTATTTTTTTTTTCTTCGAGTAGTACAGTAATTAGAAATTCTATTTATAAAAAGAATAAGTGGAATAATCGAAATTTAAACTCTAACTTATTACATATACTCCGTATAATATAATGTCTTATTAACAAAGTTAAACTCACATGACTTTTATTTTCTCCTTTTGTTAGTTTCTTAATACACTTTGATAATTATCTCAACATTTTTTTTAATATAAGACACCTTTAAAATATTACAAAAATTTAAAAATCGATTGTTGTATTAAATTTGTTGATAATCAATGAGATTTTATCTTTTAAGAGAGCGGACAAGTTAAAACTATTTTAGATATTTATTGCAAATGATAGAAAAAGATATACTATAATTAGAAATAAGTTGATAATTTAAAAAATATATTAAAAAAAATTAAGAAAAATTTTAAACGAGAAAGTAACTTTTATTTACTTGACTTTAAAAATTATTAATGACTTATTTGATAGTTGTCTAATTGACATATTGAAATTTTTTTAAACAAATGTATGTTTTAAAAAGTATTAATGACTTATTTTTGCTCCTCCTCCTCCTCTCTAACCCTAGCCATCGCCCACTTTTTCTTTTCTTCTTGATATATTAGAGAGGGGTGATTTAGGGTCAATTTAGGCCTAAAATCACCCCTCCAAATCGTTTTATTTCTATTTTAATTAAATAAGTGTGATTTTCACATATATTTAGTATTTCTTTCGTTTGTTTTTTTGATTTCATCCTTTGTTTTGATAGTATTGTTGTCCCGTCTTAGTGCGGAGTATTGTTGTCCCGTCTTGGTGCGGTGTTCATTTGTTTCAGTTTGAAAGATTACGGTTGATCCAGTGCAGATCGAATCAGTGACTTTTGTGCCATCAACGCTACAGATCCGGAGGCATGGATACTCCGGAAACTTCAATATAGTCAAATATGTAGGCTTATGCAATGTGCCGTTTTATGCTATTAACACGGATGCTGTGAGTTTGTTCGCAGATTCATCCTTTTTGTTTTTAGCGATTTTGAATTTGTATTGCATCGATGTACTCTTATCAATTTGAATGAATGAATATCTTTTATTTAGTCAAAAAAAAAGTATTAATGACTTATATTTTCAATATTTAAAAGTTGAATTGGTCAAATATTTTGGAACAAATACTTATTAATTGAATAATCTATTTTAAAATGGGCTCTGAGATTTTTTGGAAAAAAAATGCACATGATAAATATTGAAAATTTAAAATTTATAAATTTAAATGTATGTTTCAACACATCAAAGATTCAATATATATATATATATATATATATATATATATATATATATATATATATATATATATATATATTGCTTGCTTATAAAAAAAAATGTATATATAGCTTATTATATGAATTGTATTTACTAGAATTTTAAATAACATATTTTATCTCCTCTGTTTTTTTAGGTCAAGTATTTTATCTCCTTTATAAAAAAATTCCAATTTTGATAATGAAAGAACTTGTATTGAGTACTTCCTATTATATTGTTTTTGTTATTTTTTTTATCATATCTTAAAAATATCTATAATATTTTTAATAAACTTTTGACATTGATCATATATGATTAAGTAATATTGAAATTTTATTTTATTGTTTGATCAAAATAATCTCTACAAAAAGTCAATCGATTGCTTTGATTTCATTCTCAAAGACTTTGACTATTAATATGAACATATAAACACTTTGACTATTAATATGACATATAAATCGTGTACTATTTTGATTATTATTCAATTACATTGAATATCAAATGAGTTTAAAAGTAAGAAAACTTATATACATGTGCTACATT
This sequence comes from Trifolium repens, assembly GCA_030408175.1. Classification (NCBI taxonomy): domain Eukaryota; kingdom Viridiplantae; phylum Streptophyta; class Magnoliopsida; order Fabales; family Fabaceae; genus Trifolium; species Trifolium repens. Next base: position 41,412,373 of record CP125846.1, read on the forward strand.
TGATCCGTAAAAAAACAAAAGACTGATCAAGATAACTTCAATGTACTGTTTTTATTTTATAATAATTGTTTATGGGACTCAACAAACTGGGGATCAATAGTGGTTGAAAGCCTTTAATGTAAATCTTGATTTAAACTTTCACATGTGGTGGTCGAACTCTCTTGTTTGCATTGATATCGATTAATCTTATTGTTTTCGGAATAATTGTTGTTATGTGGACAGTAAACTTTTGAGGTTCTCTCTGGCGCATCTTGCGTTAGTTAAGACTAGCTATTGATATATTAATATATTTCACTTTTGCTTGTTAATTTTTTTTTTAAATTATAATTTTGAATTATTATTAATTGTTATGCTTACATTGAAAATAATGAATTTTGCGACATCATCATTTTTATGCCAAATCATTAAAAAATGTGACACATCATTGTTTTTGGCATCAAAATGAGAGATGAATAAAAAATCAATAAATAATAAATAAGTCTTTTAAGTTTGTAATATGTAATAAATAAATCATTTAAGTTTATAATTTGTAACATACAGGTCATACATTTTTTAAGGACATATATGTTACTATAAACTTAAAAGTTTTATTTGTAACAAACGTAAAATTTAAAGTACTTATTTGTTACTTGAAAAACATAAAAGACCTATTTGTTGCAAACGTAAAACTTAAAGGATCTATTTATAACTTAAACAATTTAAAGGATCAATTTGTTATAAATGAAAATTTAAAGAACCTATAATACATTTTGCTGTAAAAATATATTGTCTAAATTCACTAGTAATAAACTCCCCAAAATACCATACAAATTATAATTGTAACGGGCGAGAGAATCTTGGCCCAAGTAGAGATAGGCCCAATCCGCCTAAGAGGTCGGGTCACGCCCAGTTGAGTCCATAACCCGACAAAATCCATTCTAAGGATCCACGCGTCCACGACTCCTCCCACTCAAGGCACCTGGAACACGTGTCTAAATGGGCAAAGCCATTCCCAGTTAGTGGAGTTCGTAACCGCCCCCTAGCGAGAAATGCTAAGAAAGCTAGGATCATGCATCATGGGAGAGAGAGGCAGGAAGAAAACTGACTCTCACCACCCTATATATGAGAAACAGAGGGATGAAGGAAAGGGGGGAGAATAATCTAACCTTAACTCTAAAATCAACCATCCACCAAAGTTCTACACAAGAACATCTGGCGCCCACCGTGGGGCCTCGGTAAAACTACCTCAGGCCTCAAGAAAAAAGACGCGTAGCCACAGCCATATCCATGGCCGGCGACACCCCCAATGACAACCAATCGTCAACCCTACAGCAAGCAATGGGCGAGATACGTCGCCTACAGTCCAAAGTCGCCGAAATACAGAAAGAGCGAGAGGAAGAGAAAGAAGCAGAGGCAAACCAAGACTCCGAAGAAGAAGTAGAAGATTCTCAACCCCTGGTCCAAGCGTTATGGGACGCGCAAGTACCCGCGAATTTCAAAATCCCTCAGTTGCCAGACTTTGATGGCAAAACTGACCCTTTAGAACACCTGATGGCGGTAGGGACGCAAACCTCTATTATATGGGTAGAAGAACACTTGAAGTGTAAACTCCTCTACAGCACATTCAAAGACGCGGCCTTGCGATGATATATGAACCTGCCTAACAACTCCATCGCCAGCTACGCAGACTTCCACCGCAAATTCATTCATCAGTTCGCCGGCAGCAAACATGTACAAGTCATGACAACTAACATGTTCAGCCTTCGCCAGGGGAACTCCGAGACGCTCGAAGAGTATCTCGCCCGCTTTAGTGAGGCAACAATCAAAGTATCAAACCCCAATCAAGAAATGTTTGTAGCGGCATTCCATAACGGACTTAAGGCATGCCATTTCAACGAGTCCTTGGTGCAGAAGCCAGCAGAAACAATGCAAGAAGTGATGAAGCGAGCAGAGTATTACATCAAAGGAGAAGAGAGCAACGCAGAAAAAAGGTCAAGGGACTCTAAAGAGAGAGCAACAGATTATCATAGCAGCATAACGCAACAACGGAACCAAAGCCGCTGGTCTACCCGTGACCCCAAATGGAGCATTCGACAGGAGAGGTCACAGTACCCACCAAGGCGCAACGACAGACCCTCCCGTTGTTACGAGGAGTATTCGCCACTCAACGACACCCGGGTGCACATACTTGACGAAATCTTACACACCAACCTTGCAACCATACCTCAAGAGCCCGAACGCCATATAACACTAGGACCTAATGTCAACGAATGGTGCCGCTACCACATATGCAAGGGGCATGATACATAGAGATGTTACAAGTTGCGTGACCTGATCGAAGAACTGATCCGCAGCGGCCACCTCCGGAAGTTCATCGAAAAGGCAGCACAGAGAAACGAAGAGAGATCGGACACAACAAAGACACCACGAAGTCCGGACATAGAAGAAGATAAGGGAAAGGACGCAGTAATAATTGCGGCGACCACTATAGCCGGAGGATTCGCTGAAGGAGGTGAGTCCAGCTCGGCAAGGAGACGATACCTCCATAGGACGGGCAGGGAAGCACACTTGATCAACCATGTAGCTTTCCCACCCGCACTAGACCTATCATTCTCACCAGATGATGCTAACGGAGTAATACCACACAATGACGACCCCCTCGTCATTCAGATACAAATATTAAACTGCGATGTGAAGAGAGTGCTGGTAGATTCGGGAAGCTCAGCCAACATCATGTACTGGGACGCCTTCATGACCATGCAACTCGTCGGCGAGTAGTTGCAACCGTACCATGGAACATTGGTTGGATTCGCGGGAGAACAGGCAGAAGTAATGGGACACATCACGCTGTTGACAACCTTCAGCAGCAAAGAGAACACCAAAACAATCAAGCCATGTCAACACTATATCTGGCGATCAAATACCCATTAGACAACGGAGGAGTAGGAATAGTCAGAGGAGACCAGATTCTGGCCCGCCAATGTTATGAATCCAGCCTCAAAGTCAGGAAGCAACAAACTCCTATCATCCCCGCCCAGATCAAACACACCACTAACATGACGGAGGCGGTGAACTTGGATTCGAGAGAAGGCAGATACGGCGCCATGGACGAGCTGGAAGAAATCCGAGAGAAAGCACACATCAGAGAGTTCGCCATGAAGTAGAGCATATCTCGCAAGTACAACACTGAAGTAACCCCAAGGAGCTTTAAAGGAGGAGATCTGGTCTTCAAAAGACCAACATGAGAAGATAAGGGAGTAGAACGGGCCCCCAACTAGGAAGGGCCATTCAGGGTACGAGAAGCTTATGGAAACAAAACATACAGTCTGGAAACTCTCCAGGGCGAGACACTCCCAAGGACATAGGGCGCGGTGCATCTCAAATTCTACTACAGTTAAGCGGCGAGGACCTCAGCCCCTCAGAGCCTTTGTCGCATTTTCTTTTATTTTTTATCTTCTTGTCGTTTCAGTATTTGATTATGTAAGACTTCAAACCGTTTCTATGATTAACGTAAAAGGTGATGGGACACTCTTTTCTCCTGCAAAGGTAGGAGTTTTTATCGAGGTCCATCACTCAGTTTTAATTCATCACGAGTCTCCCAAGTTAGTCATGGTCAACGAAATGCAATAGCTTCATAAAATCTCGCTGGCATAAAGCGATCATCAAAGCGTAACGCTTTCAGGAATTACGACGCCCCAGAGGCACAACTAGAAGGTGTAATGCTTTAAGTAAAATTACCACGCTCGTGGCGCAACTACGAAAGCGTAATGCTTTAAAATAAACCGCCGCGCCCATGACGCAACTATGAAAGCGTAATGCTTTAAAGGAGTCGCCACGCCCCGGACATATCAAATAAAATACACACAATGATGCATGCAACCGCAAAGTAAAATAAGAAAGAAGACATCCAAAGCCAAACAACAGTTTATTAATAAGAAGTCGCGATACAAATTCAAAGAAAACTACAATAAAATCCTATAACTATAGTAGATTCCATAGTCCCGGGCTTTATATTCCCACTATTATCTAACCTAACTGCTGGATACTGGTGATCCACCATCTTCGCCGGGGAAGGGAACAGATCGCTTGAAGGTTTTCACCTTCAAAGATTTTGGCGTCTTCACCTTAGATTCCACAATAATATGGGATCCTTCCTCTTCTCCGGAAGGAGGGTTACAAGGATAAGACTCATGGGGATCATAAGTCTTCAAGAACTCAGCATAGTCCGCATCAATTTCATCAGAACCAGAAGAGTACGACTCATCACCATTATAAGTCTTCAAGAATTCAACGTAATCCTCATCGGCGCTGTAAGACTCCGAGGAATCAGACGGAACAAGGACGTCCCTCATCTTATTCTTCCTAGGCCGAACAACACGTTTAGATCCTGAAACGGAGGTTTCCAACTTCTTTCCCCCTCGTTGGGATTTCGACCTAGTAACGGCGCTTGCATCCATATTTTTTCTATCCATTAGGATTCGTAAGATAAGTGTGAAAAAGAAGGAAGGCACACCAGTATTTATAAGAGGATAAACAGAGCATTAAATTATTAATAGGCAGTTAAAACTACCCGGGTTTGACTGTCTTGGGAATAGTATTATGTCTCAAATATTATATCAATTTTTATCAAGTTAAACCAATAGAGTACGGAGCGCAAGAAGCAGTTACGCAATCCTCCAATAAACACATATTATTATTCTACACAACAGCATGGGGAAACTTAGAGAAAAACATCAGGTTCATATTCATCATTAATTAGGAAAACCCATCACATTACATCAATGCACCTTAGACAGTTTATAAAAAGAAATTCAAAGCAGTTACAAAGTATGCATCGCCCAAAAGAAAAACCAAACTCAAGGGAAAAGACAACGCCCTCATCATGACTCGGATCCTAGCGGCTCATCCATGGTCGCCTTGTCCGGAACCTTCTCCGGATGAAGGAGGCGAGACACCAGTTTCCCGTCCTCTACAAATTTTAAAAGGTCAACTTCAGAAATGGCCGCTTCGTCCAAATCAAGGAACTAAACCTTAACCTGATCCAAAGCTGCTGCAAAACCCTCCGCATACTTCTCGCCCAAAGAGTCCTTAAGGGCACCATTACTTTCCTCCAGCTCCACAACCTCATCCTCAAATCCTGCAGCATCATCTTCAGCCATCGCCAGGGCAACTATCAAAGCATTACGTCTCTTGACTAAATTCCTACCATCCTTCTCCGAAGCGCGCAGTCTGTCCTCCAAGGCGACACGGTCTTTGGCGTACACCTCCTTCAACGCCGCAATCTGGCTTTTACAGCCAGCCTTAACCTTCTCAAGAGCCCCACGATTGCTATCGAGCAGCTCTTAGACGAAAACGGCATGGGATCGCTCCATACTCGCCCTCGCCTCAGCCAACTTCTCCTCGAATCTTTTGTTCGCCGCTTCAGCCTCCCTTTTCTGGCGAGCAGACACGAAGTAATTCAGCATCACCCCTTTAATCTCAAACCCCAGGGTCACCCTCCTCATCTCCGACACATCCATGGCCTCAAAACGATCCAAGTTCCCCACAAGCATAAAATTCGTCCTAATGTACTCTTCGGGATCAAAGGTATCGCCAAAGGGGGATGGCTCCGTCACCCTCCCTCCTTGAACAGTCTCACTAGCCGCCTTCGCAGCAGGGGGAAGTGGCAGGTCTACAGAATGAACCCCGCCCGAGGCGGCCTGGACTACATCTGCAGCTTCGCCCTGCTTAACTGGCGAGATAGCATGGACAGGCCCCGCCTTCAGAACCTTAGCAGGCTTGGTAATCCCCATTTTCCTGCGCCTCTTGACTCCTTTGGGGGAGGTAGTATCCTGGACGACAAGGACGATGGTAGGATCAGCACAAGCCTCTTGTGTCTTCTTTTGCTTGGCTTTAGCCAAGATGGAAGCCCATTCCTCCGGAGAAAACGTCCTCATTCGTTCTGCAAAAGTACAAACTACATGTCAGACACATGAATGGAATGCTGCTAATATGGGCGATCAAATTTCATGAGCTTAATGGAAAACACTTACGCAAAGAAAGTACAAGGCTCAGATGATCAGTTTCTAAAGGCAAAAGTTCCTTTATTTTCAAATAATTGAAAAGTGTCAAGAAAGAAAACATAGGGGGTTAGTAAGATCCCATCAACCCCCTTTATCAGGCGGGGATTCTGAGTCCAGTAGAAAGGAAATAAACGCTTCCCCTCAGAATCGAACATCAATCCGGGAAGACGCGAGCCACTCCGTATACGAAGGAATGTATCTTTGTAGTTCTTAAAGTTAGAAGCATAAAGGGTGAACAAGCCCATGTTTGGTTGACTACTAATTGATACTGGCCCACCAAAGGATAAACTCTTGACATGGTAAAAGTGAAAGAACACGCCCAGCCTAGGTTCCAGGTCTAGCCCTAGACATACAAGTTCAAAGGCCCTCACAAAGGCCCAGCCGTTTGGGTGAAGTTGTGTGGGGGAGACATTCAAAGCGTTTAAGATAGCAAGCTCAAAATCTGTAAAAAGGAGACTAAGATTAAGGGCCTCCATCACTTTAGTGTACATACAAAAATAGTGAGGGGGCTGAGTGTTGACCCTCGTAACCAACTCGTTGTCGCCCACGGGGTCGGTTACAGTGTCCTCCTATCTATCGGAATCGGACAGCGTCACATCGTTTCTAAACTCTTGGACCGACTCCACCGAGGTATATGTTGAAAAGATTTCCATACCCGTCGTTCCTAAACTCCTGGACGCTACGATTACACCCGTTGTCTTTTTCTTGTGGAAAAGGAACAGAGTAGTTATAACCCAAACAGAGGGGACGCGAGCTTACCTAAAGGCCAAAGGGGTGGCCGACACCGTGTAACTAGCCGTGATAAAAGCCACCCCTAGAACTATCGCGATGATCAAACAAAACTTTTTTAAAAAAATAGGAAGGGAAAAGGAAAGAACGTACCTTGTGAAACGCGAAAGCAACTGAAGCATGAAGGGAGACGATATGAGTAAAATCGCCAACAAGGACAAGTTGAGAAAATGTCGGAAATGAACAAAGGGGCGTCGATATATATCGCAAAACAAAGGAATACGAAATATCCAACGGACAAAAATGGAAACTGAAACGTTTCTTAACCAGCGGACAAAACACGTGTCCACCAAGTCGGGGAAATCATGACGTGTGTCCGGAAAGCGAGATACCCACGGGCGACGTAACATGTAACCGAGTGTACCTCGCCCATGGTACCGCCCCTCAATCATAGTATCGTCATATCAAGGACGTACAACAGAAGCAAAAGAAAAAGGCCCTCATACATGCTAGCAAATAAAGTCTATTATTTAAAGGAAAAATTCAGATTACAACATCAAAACGAAACAAAGAACATTCTCAAAGTAAACAAAGAAAGCATGATCCTAGGGCTATCAAGCAAGATCCCCCATCTCTCTCACTTTTTTCCATCTCGCCTCCAAAGTATCCTTGCAATCCATCACCACCTCCAACTCCGCGGAAGTACGGTCATGAGCTCTCATCAGCAATCTTTAATCCTCTTTAAGTCTCAGAAGGGCCCGACGCTTCTTTAGCAAGTTGGCGATGTCCTGCCTGATATCTTCCTGCAGCCGTCTTTTCTTGTCCTTCAATTCATCTACCTCCGCCTGCAACTTATCAACAGCGCGATTATACTCATCTTCCTTGTCAAAAGAAGCGCTCAGAGTACCTTCATACATCCGCATAGCCTCCTTCACGTCCCAGGATTTGTCCAGAATGACGGACAACTCGCCTTGACGGTGAGCCTCAGCGCATTCCACCGAGGCTATAACGGGAGCATCCCTCACCAGCTTATCCCGAAAGGGAACGAGATAATCTAAGAACCGATGCTCAGAAGGCGTCAACTCGGCCGCCTCATCCTGCAGGTCGCTCACCAAAGTATAGAAGCTCTCGGTGTTATCTATGAGGTCGTTTATTCCCCTACGAAGCACATTCTTTATCTCCATAACAAGGGGATTGGTGGTGGGAGACATAGCAAAAAGGAAGGTTCAATATTATGATGAGATAGGGATGGGGCGCGATCCAAGTAGGGTTCGACGCCTCTTCTTATATAGTAACACCTCGACAACCCTCGATGCCGTTAGGGGAATCCTATCTTGAAAAAAGCAGAACAAACAGGAAATCGGTTGCGGTGTATCGAGAAAAAAGGACATGCGGAAAAAGAATATAATTGTTAGTAGTATAAGGAGGTTGCTATATGGCCGCTTCAGCATCTCGTCTCTGGCAGAGCCTCGTGCTTGAGGGGCTGTGTAACGGGCGAAAGAATCTTGGCCTAAGTAGAGATAGGCCCAATCCGCCTAAGAGGTCGGGTCACGCCCAGTTGAGTCCATAACCCGTCAAAACCCATTCTAAGGATCCACGCGTCCACGATTCCTCCCACTCAAGGCACCTAGAACACGTGTCTAAATGGGCAAAGCCACTCCTAGTTAGTGGAGTTCGTAACCGCCCTCTGGCGGGAAATGCTAAGAAAGCTAGGATCATGCATCATGGGAGAGAGAGAGAGAGCAGGAAGAAAACTGACTCTCACCACCCTATATATGAGAAACGGAGGGATGAAGGAAAGGGGGGAGAATAATCTAACCTTAACTCTAAAATCAACCATCCACCAAAGTTCTACACAACAACAATAATTAATTTGTACTTGCAAAAAGAAATTGATTTTTCTTTTTGAAATAAATCAAAATTAGTAATTAGTTGTTAATAATAATAATATTTTCTTTTGAACAGGTAAAAATGGAATATATATATATATATGAGTCAGGATCCGTTGACACCAATTAGTTTAACACCAAATGTTACACCTCTCAATAACGTTTTAACCGATATAAATTTTATAAAATCCACCGTTGGACTGAAAGTTTATATCATATAGATCATTTATGTAAAGTTTCAGAAAAATTCCAAATCATTTGATATGTTATTTAGATACATCAAAATTAACGGTTTGCTTGTTTTTTTAAATGCCGTTAATCTTTATGTGTCTCAATAACATACCAAATGATTTTCGAATTTTCTGAAACTTTACATAAATGATCTATATGATATAAACTTTCAATCCAACGGTGGATTTTATAAAATTTATATCGGTTAAAACGTTATTGAGAGGTGTAACATTTGGTGTCAAACTAATTGGTGTCAACGGATCCTGACTCTATATATATATATATAAATGGAATTTTTTTCAACTTCCCCTAAAGTAACTATATCCTGAGAGGTCAGAATCTGGTAAGCATCTCGAACAAAATAACCTTGAACATGATCCGGCCGCCACTCCCATCTGTCGAGAGACTCAACCTGCAATGTCACGGGAATAAGTAAAGTTTGTCATTCCCTCAACATGTCTTCCTCCCACACCCACAACTGTCTCCTCCACAACCATGCCTCTCTCCTCACACGCCACCCTGAAGCATACATCTCTGCTACCGTGCCCCACTTGGTCTCCGCCAAATCAAATAGGCGCCCAAATCTCTCGCACAAAGGAATCCCGCCCAACCAGGGGTCGGACCAGAAAAAAGTGTCAGTCCCATCCCCCACCTTCCTCGTCACACACTCTCCAAACCAACCATCCATAAACCCTCATACTTCATCCCCGATCCTCACTATCTCCATCCACCACGCTGACCCCAACCTCCCTCCTTCCCTCAACCTGCCCTGCTCCATTCCATTGCGGGCCGCCAACACTTAGAACCACAAGACAATCTAGACAATCTATTCCTAATACGTGCTAGCACCGGTTCCCAGAAACCTAGTTGTCTCGAATCACCTCCAATAGAAGACTTTCCCCACTTTACAACGCAAAACAGACACGCCTGCAACCAAGAGTCGGATATATTCACCCCTACCAACATGCTCTTATGAAAATCAACTTTCAGGCCAGACATTAAGTCGAACAACATAAGCACCGCACGTAAGGCCCGAACGTTCGCCCAACTTTTGACCCCCAACAACAACGTATCATAAGCAAACTGCAGGCGCGACACCGTGACAGCTTCCTGCCCACCCACACTATACCCCGTAAACATATTCCCCTCAACCATGGCCCGCATCATCAAATTCAAACCCTCGGCAGCGAGCATGAAAAGAAAAGGTGATATGGGATCCCCTTGTCGCAAACCCCTCTCAAGGGAAAACTCATCGGTAGGGCTACCGTTACCCTAAAATAAAATACCTTTGAATTATAAGCGATTTTCTAGGAACCTAGGAAAAAGATAGTTAATAATTTATAACTCAGAAAAGAAAAAAAAGATATTTATTTTTTATGATTTGATTATACTACGTAGTTGCAGTGTCATTAAATCACTTGCTAACCATTACGTTTACTTTTTTTTTTTTGGGTCCATAACCATTACGTTTACTTAATCACAAGAAATCATATACTTTGGGGATGCTTTTAGCTATAAATAATGTAATTGTTTATCTTAAAATATACATATTGAATTAATTACAGGCTTTACAATTGAGACACTAGTGGACACAATCTATGATGCTGAAAGATTGTCCATAATTTCTCTTCTGCAATTTATGGGCCTGCATTTGATCACAACCAAAATCATTGAATCATTTTAATAATTTTCAAAATAAGTGTTTTTATATACTTTCTATTTTATAATTCATTGACAACTCACATGATGGTTGAGAATATCATTTGTTTTCTTGACAAAAAAAAAATTATATCATTTTTTTTCTTCCTTTCTCTTTGAAATTGTCTATACCACCCACCTTTATATGGATCGTATTCATTAAATTGACTATTTTCTTTTTGAATAATAAATTATAGAATCATTCAATTGGGTCACTTCATCACCCTATATGCTTAGACAACAATTTTTTGGACAAATAATTCATATATTTGGCAATGGATATAGTGACCCATCAAATGAATGATGGATGAATTTTCTATTTTCAATCAATTTGCCGTGTTGAATTTGATTGCCCATTAAGAATCTTGTTATGTTATTGTTAGATATCATATTCTTGGCGGTCGTTTTATTTTTTCTTCTCAATTTTTTTTTTATTGAGATTTTCAACTATTGTACTTTGAAATTTAGAGGTCCTTATCTTCCTATGTCACATTAGGGCTGTCAATTTAGGGGGCCAATCAAAATTAGGCCCAGCCCCAATATAAAGGGGGCCTAAATATGTAAACATAAATAGGCCCCCTATTATATAGGCCCCAAATATACCAAGCCCCCTAAATAAAACATAGGCCCCCAAGGCCCCAAAGCCCCAATTTTGTTGGAAACGAGAGTTTTAAGATAAATTTTTTTAGAATTCACACATAAGTTACTAAAAATAAAAGAAACAATTCGAGAATTCTCGGAATCTAGAATTCCAAAAAATTCAAAAATGAGAGTTTTTTGATAAAAATACCTAGAATTCACACATAAGTTATTAAAAACAAAAGAAACAATCTGAGAATTCTCGGAATATTTTCGAAGAAAAATACTCGACATGTTTTCGAGAAAAAAGTTCCGAAAAAAGTTTCGGAGAAATTCTTTTTGAAAAGTTCTCGAGAAAAAATACTCGAAAAGTTTCGAGATAAAATACTCGAATGGTTTTCGAGAAAAAAGTTCCGGAAAAGTTTCCGAGAAAAAATTCTCGAGAAAAAAATACTTGAAAAGTTTACGAGAAAAATACTCGAAATGTTTTCGAGAAAAAAGTTCCGAAAAATTTCAGAAAAGTTTCGGAGAAAAAATTCTCGAGAAAAAATACTCGAAAAGTTTTCGAGAAAAAATACTTGAATGGTTTTCGAGAAAAAAGTTCCGGAAAAGTTTCCGAGAAAAAATTCTGAAAAATTTCTCGAGAAAAAAATACTCGAAATTTTTGAGAAAAAATACTCGAAATGTTTTCGGGAAAAAAGTTCTGAAAAAGTTTCGGAGAAAAAATTCTCGAGAAAAAAATACTCGAAAAGTTTTCGAGAAAAAATACTCGAAAAGTTTTCTAGAAAAATATACTCGAAATGTTTTCGAGAAAAAAGTTCCGAAAAAGTTTCGGAGAAAAAATTCTCGAGAAAAAAATACTCGAAAAGTGTTCGAGAAAATTACTCGAAATGTTTTCGAGAAAAAAATTCCGAAAAAGTTTCCGAGAAAAAATTCTCGAAAAGTTCTCGAAAAAAAATACTCGAAAAGTTTTTCAGAAAATTACTCCAAAAGTTTACGAGAAATTTTTTTTGAAATTTATTTAATATTTTTTGTGGGCCAATATTAGGCCCCATAGAAGGGCCAAGAGTAAAATTTAAGAATAGGGGGCTGGGCCTAAAAACAAACAAAAATAAATCTACTCAAGTGGGGCTTAGTATTTTGAGGCCTAACATGGGGCCCAAAAATAGGGCCTTCCAATATGGGGCTTTTTTGACATCTCTATGTCACATGCTTGTCTTCTAATTGCTTAGAAAGAGATTTTAAACTATTGTGCTAATTCAATCAAAAAAGGAGTGCTAAAATGTTACAACTAATATTAGCTACAATTTTCTCTAGTTCATTCCTTTTGGAGTTATATGTTACAACATTTCCTTCAATTTTCCATTTTTTATTTTTAGACGTGTTATTTCCACACTACACCACATAATTGATGATATTTCTTTTTTGACTAAATAATTGATAAAATTTGAAAGGTTATTCTTGATTTATTTGTTTTCAACAATTTGTACTATTATTTAGCTGGCAAATTTTAATATGAATCACTTCATCAAATGGTCTATGGTGGATCAGTCGTGAATAACATAATAACGGATACGAATTTTAGAAAATTTACCGTTTGATTGAAAGTTATGTCATGTCGATCATCCATAAAAAAATTTAAAAAATTTGAAAAACATTTAGTATATTTTTGAGACTCATCCATAAACCGTTAATCTTTATGGGTTTCAATAACATATCAAATGATTTTCAATTTTTCTAAATTTTTTTTATGGATAATCTATATAATATGAATTTTCAATCCAATAGTGAATCTTGTAAAGTTCGTATTCGACATAGTAATATTGATTACTTGTCCACGATGAACCACTTGTGAAGATAATCCACGTTAGGATTGACCTTATTTAGCCGTCTCTTTATAGTAGCTTGAGCTATCATGATTTCATGAACCGCCAAATTCCGCCAAATTGATACAATGAACATTGTTTTTCATTATTATAAAATCCATTTTTTTGTTCATTTTAAAATTGTTGACATAGATTACTCATTTAAGAAAACTAAGCATGATTTGACCCTAAGCGTGATTGAACATTTGGCTCAAGTTCAATATTTAAAATAATCATACAGTCTAAACATAAATAAACAAGACAAATAGAAATATAATAATGAATACTTATACTATATATTGTTGATTGTTGTAACTTGCAATGGAAAGGGACGGTTGTTTTAAATCAATTAAGCCGCATATTTTTTTAGTGCATCCACATTGACCTCTTTGCTAATTAAAAAAAAAAAATGGTAATTGTATTTAAATTGGTGTCGTTGTTAAGATAATTGGGATTTGTCAAACGGTACATCTTATGAAGGTGTTTTAGTTGAGTTGGTGTATTGCACATTGGAATCTCCCAAACTTTTTTAAGCTTTAAAATGCTTTTACGCAAAACATAATTAAGTTAAAGAAGTTAATCTTATCTTATAAGATTATGTTAACATATGTCTTAGGAATACATATTAAATTATCTTAATATAAAAAATATGTATTTACTAATATAAAATATCTAATACTTAAAAATTAAAATGTACAAATTTTTAAAAATAATTTTTAAATTTACTTCCTTAACATTCTTCTATCTTCTATGGTCAAAAATCAAATGTATAGTACTTTTTTATTTTGTTTGTGAAACACAAATGCATAGCTCTTAGAGACATATACAAAAACGAGACCCTTTTTCTAAGTAATAAATAAATTGATTTTATTTTTAGTTTATGTTCATGTTTATTATTTTGTATGTGTCTCTAAATACTATTGTGACATGTAAAACTAACTCTTTAAAGACACTATGTAATATTTCTTTTGTCGCAAAATATAAGTAATTTAATAATTTAATAAATATTATGGTTAGTACTTATGAATAAGTCAAAAAATTTAATAATTTAATAATTTATGATTATTTGGTAGTGTAAAAGATTTTTAATTGATAATACATACAATGAATTAATTAAAGGACAAATCTTACATGCATTGCTATAGGTGCATTTCTTACTTTTCCTCTCACAAAGAAGTAGTTTTTAAATTGAAAAATAGTTTTTTTTTTTAAATAAAAAAAATTAAAAAACAAAAAAAACCACCTCTTTGTGAGTGGAAAAGTAAGAAATGCACCTATAGCAATGCATGTAAGTTTTCTCCTTAATTAAATCTATATAACAATATTTATCTAAAGAAAAGGCAAGCCAACAAATACTATACCCTTGTGCACCATGTCCCCTTTTAAGACAAAGACGTGTGAATAAACTAACCCACTTTCATTACTTTTGTTCCCTTTTCTACATAGAATCACACATCTATTTCATGTGGGGTCAAAACTAAAAACCCACCTTCTCCATATTCTTCACCTCCCAATTCATTTTTATGATTAAATTTCTTATTAATTAAACATATTTATCTATCCACTCATAAAATTGCAATTGGTAGTACTTAATTAACTATTGAGGAATTGAAATTAATTAATTATCCAGGTTCACGTACACACTACGCACCTATCCTCCAATTAGGAAAACGATACTTAAACCAATGTTACATCACATATATTCATATAAATTTTCTTGAGAAGCTAATGTGATAGGAGACCTTTCTATTAATCTAGGCCCGTGCCATGTTGCTTTCTTTTATTTATCTTGTTCAAGAATATGTAGACGTGTTAGACTTTGTGCAAAAGGGTTAGAAATGTGTGTCATATAAGTTGTCTATATCGGTGAAAAAACATTTATTTATTTATTTATATAATAATTCAATTTTAAATATATGAGAAAATTAAATTAATAAAAGTTAGTTTATTGGAGTAAAAAAATGTTGGTGTCTTAAATTCAAATTAATATATTTTATTTAAATTAAATATCAATTCTATTGATTTAATTTTATTTTATATTTAAAACCAAAGAAAAATATTATAAATATTTTTTGTATATTCCAAAATTTCAGTTGGGGGATGGATGGACCTACTCCAAATATTGGGACAGTACAAAGCATATAATATGGATGTAATTAAAGAAGGCATATATTGAGGGGTCCATGATGTGGAACCTAACTTAATTTCTTCCCTTGTGAAAGAGGGCATGCTCATGTACTAGTCCTAGGTCCATCATCATAGAATTGATTTTGTTGTTTCCTTTTGTTCTATCCTAACACATGTTTTCTTCTTTAAAAAGGAGGACCCCACTAATTCTCTCCCATATCACAAGTCACTTAAAAATAATTTTTTTTCTTTATATATGATGATAAAATCTATGGTGAACTATTAATTGAAATGAAGCTGGCTCCCAAATTAAAGTAGCATGTCCAATTATGTCTCCATAACAATTGTGAATCTCTAAGTCTAAAGGTTCTATAGTGAAAAGCATATATTGAAAAGTCCAAAGAATGGAATTCTTGGTTTTCAATCATATTCAATGACATATTGATATTTGAGGTCGGCCTAATTTTATACACAAATGTTATTTATTTTTTAAATTTAATTTATCTTGATTGACTCATAGGCATTATCTAAAGTTCTTTAATTTTAAGCCAATGTGAGTGAGGCTTCTACATATAAATATATTCCTTTCTCAATAAAAATGTCTACAAAAAGAATCTAATTGGTTATTATGTGTAACATTGTTAGTTGATATCCTCTATTTATATTTTTATAATTCATCCTTTTTTTTCCCTAATAAAATATATTGTTTTGGGGATGCAATTCTATATTGGGAAATGCCTTGTTGGCATCTTAAATTTCATCTTTTACAACTTTCTCACATTCTATGATATGATTCTCAATTTACTTTGTAAGGATAATGGGGTGATAATATTTATATATTGTCAACAAAAGGCATGGTGGGTCATGATATATATATATAAACAACTAAGAATCAACTAGCTCATAAAAAGAAAAGTGGCACAATAAATCATTCACCTAGAAATCATATCTCACATAATGAGCATTTCTTTATTGGGGAATTTTGAATGACCTTCCATGAGTTTACTTTACATGAATGGATTTGGTGCAATAGGTGGAGTAATGCTAAAGAATAGGACATGATTATTTATTTTATTTTTGAAAGCATAAGCCTCCTCTCTATCCCACTATGGATGAAACATTGAAAAGAGAAAAATAAAAGAAACATGAGAATAAAAAAGAGTAACAAACATTGTTAACTATTGTTTTTCCCTTGCCTTTAGACATGTTGGTGGTATGTGCAAATTCTTTCTTCATTTTTTTTTTTTGAACTGGATTTATTTACAATTTTGTTTCTTGATTCAAGAAAATCGAGAAGAAAATCAACAAAACGTTGTCCATGGTTTTTCCTTCCCCGCGAGTATAGCATGATGAGCCCAAGTTACGGCTGCTCCGGATGAAAGGAGAATAGGGGTATTAAGAAATGGGATTTCCCAAGGATCTAAAACCCCAATCCCTTTGGGGGGCCAAATACCCCCGATCTCTACCGTAGGTGCCAAAGAAGAATGAGAAGAAGCCCGAAAAAAAGCAAAAAGGAACATAACCTCCGATACGATGAACGGAATAGAACCATATCGAGGTCCTAATTGTACGACTTTGGTATGATGTCCTTCCAACGTGGATTCACGTAGAACATCGCGCCACCATACAAACATGGTATATAGGATAAATATTAGGCCCAAACTGAGAAGTGTTGCACCCCCTTGAAATGAGTGCATGTACATCACACCTCCTACGGTGGTTGCCAAAGCTCCGAGTGAACCCGAAATAGGCCATGGACTTGGATCTACCAAATGATAAGAATGCCTCTGAGATTCAATCATAAACCACTTTGCCTCGGTTGTATGTAAACCCCCCCTTCACCCCCACCCCCTAAAGTGGTAAAGAAGGGCTCTTTTGGGTCTTCTTATATTTCTATCTGACAGGACAAAGAAATAGGAAGGGATGGTTCTTTCATTGCATTGATAGAAGTCTAACTAGAAAAACTCTATCTATAACTTTTAGAAGAGAATCGTTGGTTTGACCGACGAACTACGTGGGAAAATGGACCTTCTTTCCTGTGGTTGTTGGTTTGTTGCGGTAACTCCTTCCCTCCGGCGGTCCAAGCTTCCTCACGTTTTCCCAACCTCTCACCGTCGTCCTCTGGTTCGCCGTCGATTGCAGGTCTGCAAGGGTCGTGTGGTGGTGCTGCATCCAGTCCTCTGGGTGGTTGGTGGCGGTTTTGGGTCTTGCCGGATTCTGGCCGTCTTCCTCCGCGTCGGAGTGTTGGAGTTTTTGATAGTTGGGGTTTTTCTCTCCGGAATCAATTTTGTTGGTTCTTGTTTCTAAACCCGGGTTCCATACCTTGTTGCTGAGCTGGTTCGGTTGTGGTTCTGCAATATTGGTTTCTTTGGCTTGAAAGAGCCTTTTGGGTCTGCTGTGTTTTTGCAGGGGACGGTTGCAGGAGCTTTGTCTCTGTGTTCCTTTACCTCTGATTGGGTTGTTCTATTGTTGTGGCTTTTTTCCTATTTTCTAGTAATGTTTGTTTGCTCTTTTGGATTTTGGTTGCCTGGTTTGTTTTTCAGATCTGTTGAGATTTGCAGGGATCAATTTTTTCAATTTTGCATCCACGGAGCTAGAGAAGTTGGGAAGGCTGACAGCTCTGGCTAGAAATGGCCTTGTACTCGTTGCTGCTGTAGCGAGTTGTCGGTTGTTGTCTCTGTTTCCGTGTTGACGGTCAGATTCACTCACCGTACTCTAAGAGATAGATTAATTTTTAGTCTGTCTTTACTTGTAATGGTTGAATCGTTTACACATCTCTTTTTTGCAATTTAGTTTCGGGTCCCGCGTTGGACTTGCTGAATTGTGTTTGATGTGTCTTCGATTGCTTCACATTTGGATCTTTCACTGGATTTAGTCCGGTTGGATTTGCTTTACCCTTTTTGGGTTGTATATATGTTTTTTGTGTGGTTGCTGGGTTAGGTTTTGCCCCCCCAGTTTTCTTTGTACTTTTTTATTTTAATATATTGGTGTTTGCTTAAAAAAAAAAAAAAAAAAAAAAAAAAAAAAAAAAAGTGTAACAATCAGCTTTCCCCACTAACATAATTTCCATGTGCTAAGGTCCACCTAGGCTTACTCATCCCATTAATATGTACTATTGGACTTTGTGGTCACAAACCCAACTCCCCCCATCTTGGGTAAAATGATTATGCCTTTGCCATTCTTCCTCTTTTTTATCCCCTTTTCTTGTCAGTGGGGACTTTGTCTAAAAGTGTTTTAGTAGTTCCTTCTTGTCTACATTAAGCACACTTCCAAAAGCTAAATTGTAAACACCATAATTTACTAGTGACATATAAATAGAATTTTCTATATGTTTCAATTGTCTGATTAAGATTAAATAATTTATATTTCAATTCGACAAATTATATTTAAATTCCATATTAAAATTATAAGTCTGTTTGAAATGTAAGATTGTTATGAATTTAGAATTTTTAACATGAAATCTAAATTGTGGTGATGGATGGTGGTTATGAAATAAGTTCTGCACTAGATGATGAGTCCGGTTCATGCAAAAAAAAAATTCTTTAATTGGCACTCGACTATTCAATTAAGTCGAAAGCCTACAAACACATAAAGGTTTTGAGGTGTGTTGTGAGATAATTAAGTAATTTTGTTTAGCTACGATGTGGTGCATTTGGCGATCGTGCAATAACATTTTATTTAGAGGAGATTTTGTGAATGTATCTTCCTTAGTCGACCAAATTATTTATATCTCGTGATTTTGGTTCATTAATCATATAGGAAACAATGCTAATTTAGCTTTTTTTGATTGGTGTATTGATCCTCTAAACTACATCCAAAGTATATAGTTGGATTCTTTTTGGATTGTAAGAATTGAGTACACCTAATACTTTTTATAATTAAATTTTTGCTTAAAAGAAACACAGTACTTTTGTTAATGAATGATAGCAAGGCCAACATAAACATGTACTTACTATGCAGTAACTTTTTTCCACTTAAAATAATTATATACCATATCATATCACAAGATGAAAATATTTTATTTTTGTTCCCTATCTCCTTTCTTCCTTTTTCAAAATCTCAAATTGAGTCATGAGAGAATTAAGAAGGAAAAATATTTGGTTTTATCATCAATATGGACGAGTGCATCACATTGTGTTGTCCACAATTCTTTTGATGAATGAGTAAAATCAGGCCCACATTGATAATGGACCATAAATTTTTTTGTTTGTTGGAATTGACACACCAACACCAATTTCATAACTTTGGTATAGATTCCTATTAAGGATTTTCCACAATGACCTTAGCTTCTATTATTTTTCTTTTCAATTTTTGGAATAACAAATTATCAAGATATAAAATCATAATTAAGACATGGAAATAGTTACATTATTTTAGGTACACCATCACTTCAATCCTTTTCCCTCATGCTTTTAAAATGGGGTTACAGTGTTTTCACACTAAAGTAATGTCTCCTCATCAATGTTGTTTCCACTAATAACATGTCAAATCAATTCACAGTGCAGTAATTTAGTGGAGGATCAATGAAAAGATAAAAAAAAATTACATCAAAATGCAACATCATATCATAGTTATTCATTTCACTTAGACTTAGATATTAGGCATACTATATTTAGTGCATGTGGACAAAAATGGTAACATGTTTCTTTTCCAATTCTATCTTAACAACATTATGGAAGTAGACCCTTAATTTTGATCTTGGTAATATATGTTTCTTTCGTTTGAGTTGGCCCTAGTGGAGTCAAGGATACCCTACCATACAATAAATAGATAATAATATTTCACCATTACGTTATAGCAACTTAAATGCTAGTACACCCCCATCTTGGAATTGAATTGTCATTTAGCTAAACTTTTTTGAATTTTTCAAATATTTTTTTTTAAAAAAAAATCCCAAATACCCTACTTTTTAAATATCCCTTTTGAAAAACAGGTCATTTTTTTTTATAAAAATTATATATATAATTATTTTAAATTTCCATACATCATATTTACTTATCCATAATTTTTTTGAAGAAATTAAATTAATTCTTCCAAATTAATATCAGAGAGAATCGAACCTGAAACCTCCCAAATTTCAAACCAATATCATCAGACATGGATTTTTACTTATCCATAATTGAGGTCTATTGAGTGTATCAACTACCCGCTTGCCACTTGAAGCTTCTTAATTATGTGATATTACACTAGTACCTAAAATGTTAATTAATTGTACTTATGTAAAAACAAAAAGGGCCATATTGAACAAAAGTATGATCGGTGTGTGATTAAATGTGTTGGGCCTCATTGTACACTAGGATCCACTTGAATAGCAATTAACAAATCTGACCTATTTGATCAAACAATGTCTCATTTTTAATAATATCTGACTTTTTTTAGCCTTATAATAGAATAAGAGATAGTGACTACACATGCTATAAATTGCCCCCACTTTATATTGTCATCACAGAATGTGTTGTATGAGGTTAACACTCTCCATGTGCTTATGATTCATTCATGTCATAAGGGTTATAATATGCCAGCAATTAATAATGACATATAACACATTATTATAAAATTAAATGAATGTGCAGATACTTGTTGGCATCTTCCTTCAATAGTCTTTAGTTAGTTTGTTGTCATAAATTGACAACAAGTGTGATAAAAGAAGGCTAGCTATCTAGATATTTTTTTTTTAATTTGTACTACCTTCTTTTATTTATTATTGAGAAAAATAGGTGTATAACTTAATTGAGAAGATTATAAATGTGATGGAAATAATTGAAAATTTGCACCCCACTAATTCTATAATTTAAGATGATCACACAATCTTGAAAATGAGTGCTAATATGATGTTACAATTTTTGTACATATCTCAACTAAATTTTATAAAGATAAGCACAAAACAAAATAATTGCATAGCTTAAAATGATGAGTGATCATAGCTTAAAATGATGAGTGATGAGAAAAAAATATATAGTAAAATACAAAGTCGGTGTTTAATTAGTGATGCTACAATGAAAAAAACAAGTGATGATGAAATAGACTTACTTTGTTTTTTTGCTACTAACTAAAAAATGAAAACATGGATATGCATGTGAAGTAAATAAATAGACATAAATGCACACGTCAATTAATACAAACAGACACGAAATAACATCGAAATGAGTGTCTTTTAGTTACAGATCCTAGTGGTTTAAACTTGAAAATGACATGTATGAATGAGACTAATAGATAATAATTAATGTATTTTTTCATGTAGGCATAAAAAAAGTTAATTTTAAGGGTATATGGTCCAAGCACACCGTTCAATATTGAATATATTAACCCAAAATGAAAAAGCTAGTGGGGTTGGGTGAGAGATTTTTCTTTTTAAGAATCCAACTTTGATATTTTTGAGTTTACAACATTACACTATATTAAAATTTTTATGTATTTTTTCAGAAAAATTTATGCATGGTATAAAATATTTTTAAAAATAGATTAAATGTGATAGAAACATTATATAATTATTTTTTATATTATTTTAAATATCAATTATATATTGAAATATACATTTAGACCACTAAACTCTCCAAATACAACTCAAACAAAATCTAAATGAACTAGTCACTATAGTTTTGATTGTTTATCATTTTGTATTGCTGATATTATTTCTAATGAGTATATATAAAATTCTTTTCATATGAGATTGGATTGTCTTCCGTGGAACTTTTACTGGAGGGGGAATAATTGCAATCCACACCCTTAAATTTTATTTTAATGATCAATTTGCAGTAAAAAGATACAAATAAGTGGTCCAGAATTAATTGGACTCTCATCTTACGGGAGAGAATCCGATCTCCTTTTCATATATATATATATAAGGTTTAATAGACTTTTACCCCCTGCAAAGTAGACGAGTTTTGCGTTACCCCCTATAATTTTTTTTTTTAAAAAAATTACCTCCTGCATTTTTTTTATTTACCCCCTTTTGCTGATGTAGCAGGTAAAAAAAACAGAATAATCGATTTAAAAAACAACATTTTTTAAATCGGTTGAACAAAATAATCGATTTAAAAAGTTTATCCAAAGGAGTAAATAAAAATAAATAAATTTTGCAGGGATAATCTCAAAAAAAATAATTACAGAGAAGTAAAACAAAATTCACTTACTTTGCAGAAGATAAAGACCTATTAACCCTAAAAAAACATTGGTACCTTAAGTTGACAAATCATGCAGATCTAAAAATATATACCAAAGTTAAATAAAAATTGATAGTAGGAAGGAATAAAGAAGCTCCATTATTATTTTTTTTGGTACATTGAAGCTCCTTTATTCTATTAAGTATCATATGATATTCATATGAAGACACACAGTAGAACAATTTGAATGACCACACAATTCCACCAATGTAGATAACATGCAATGCAAGAGTCCCTAACTTTTCATATAGAAAATTCACATAATTGGATTCGGTTCCTATAGTGGCTTCTCAATCAATGTACACTAAAAATAATTCTCCAAATGGAACCTCATTTAGTCTATATTCTGATATCTATTAAGTTGATTTTGCACCTTTAAGCACTATAGATTTTTTTTCCTAATCAGGGCCAGCCCAAGGATAAAGCGGCTCAAGCTAGGGCTTTAGGTCCACTAAAAATATTTTTGTTTTATAAAGAATTTAGGCCCCAAAAACATTCTTTAAATTTTATATAGATATATTTAGGCCCTGCTTTAGTTATAGTAACACGCGTAGTTCAGTTGGACGTGCTACATAACTGGTTCATGGAGGAGGCCGGTTTGAAACCAACCAAGCTCCTTTTTGCATTTTTTGCTTGTTTTTTTCACTTATTTTTCAAAATCTAGAATACAAAAGGGAGTATTTTTTATTTCCATCGCTTTTCCAGGATTGGGATCCTGAAACACATTTCCATGGTTGAACCATTAACTACCATGAAAAAGACAAACACCAATCCAAATCAATACCACAAATTTTAGTTGGATTTTCATTTTTGAATAATTTGTGCTTAACAATATTTTTTAAAAAATTTACATAACATCAAAATATTAAAGCTGGAATTTAAATAACTTTAAATAGATAAAAATTATTAAAAAGAAACAAATAAATTAAAGATTTAATTGCAGTTTTGGTTTCCATATTTTTACTATTTTGTGTAATTTTGCTCACTTTTTTTTTTAATTTAAATTTAACAGTTTTGATCCTCTATTATACTTTTTTAACTATAAATTGATGATATAATATATTTTAAACGACGTGATATATAATCGGATGATGAGAAAATATCAATATTAACGAAATTCAAAAAAAAAATTATAGAATAAAAATCATTTTTTTATTTGTTCATATTATAGAAGTTTTTCCTAATCACCAAAAATAAAAGTTAAGTGTTTTATAATAGTATATTTTATTTTCTACAAGTAATAAATTTTATTACAAATATAATTAATACATTTTACCAATTTTTTTTAACTGTATTTAAATATAAATTTTATGTTTTTTTGTGGCACTATATTTTACTAAAAATATATTTCTTACTACTGTAAAAAAAAATTTTATAATATGATAAACTTTATATTAGGCCTCATATTAAAATCTGTTTTAGGCCCCACTTTATGTTGGGCCGGCCCTGTTCCTAATTCATGCAAAGCAAAAAGAAAAGTATCACAAAAAGAAAAGAAAAAAAAATCAAAGTTCTTCATTTGATTTGAACTAGTCACGTGGTAATGGAATTGTTTCTCATTGATGATGTAACACAAAGAGTTTCTCATGTAGTGATTACTTTTTTATGTTATGGTATAGGATTCCTTTAAGAAAACTTTTTGTTTGACCTCATAATTTCAAGTTGCTTCCTCTATCATGTTTTAGAAAGCTCTAGTTGAATAAATGATCTTCAATCAAACTTTGATGTTTCAAATATTATGTAAATTTATTTTAGTTAACATGATAGTTGAGTTTACATAAACATGAATTGAGTTTGTGTAAATATATGCAAAATTTGAGTTAATATATTTGAAACTTAGATATTATAAATGAGAGAGATTGATTTAAAAGTTAAATGACTTTAGTCTTAATCCACATAAGTTGTCCCGATGATGAAGGCTTACTGCTTTAGGGTTTTTGAAATTTGTTCCTCTCAAAGTCGGAAGGTCTTAGGTTTAAATCCTTCACGTGTCAATTTTTGTGTCATCTAGATACCACTTCACGTGTTTGATTAGAAGTGAGATTAGTGTATCTTGGATTAGTTGATCCTTGCGCTGAATACGAGTCTTAAAATAAATGACCACTTTGTTAATTAAAGAGTGTCATGGGGTTGTAACTAGGATGTCAAGGGGGTATAAATAGCAGTTTTCCAGCTCAAACATTTTACTCTTTCCATCCTTAAACATAAGCATCTATTACATATTTCACTCATATTAAAAAAATTGGTAGTGTAGTAAAACATAATAAAAAAAATTTAGCACGATAATCAAAAGTTCTAGAATAGAGATCTTAGTAAATTTAACTATAATGGCAATTTTTTTTTCCTTCATATAACCAACAACTATGAAGCATAAACACAGATACATACACCGGACATGATATAGACATGTCGACATCGATAACAATTTGAGAAAATGACATAATTAAATGTAATAATAAGTGTCGATATCGTATTGGTATCCGACATACACGACTAATTTAAGAAGTGTTTGTGCTTCATAGACCAATAGTTTTCTACCATAAACTCTTAGCATTTAGGCTTGACAGAGTTCAATAATTTTCCTACAATGCAAACTAGATAAAAGTTTATGTATAAACTATTTCTACAATGGAATAGAGAATGGCGATAAACAATGCAAAGATTGTAAACAACTAATTAAAATAGACTATTTGGAAAAACTTAAAATAAGCTGAAAACAATTTATAAATATGTCAAACTATTTTCATAAGAATTTCAAAATATTCATACAAGCAATGTAGTCAGGGTCGCGTGCTGGAGCGTAGGAACGCACGACCTTACGTCTTCCGGCCGGCCAACCGTGCTACGATCAAGCTTTGGGTCGTTTTTTTGCAGATTCGTGGTCAGGGTCGCGTTTTCCAGGCAGGGTCGTAGTGCTGGAGAGATTTAGGGCTTCAAATGGGCTGGGTGGTGCGAAACGGGTCGGGTTATTTCATAACCCGAAATACCCTTTTACCCCAAATTCACAAAATCGCGTTTTTCACTTTCACTTCCTCTTCCTTTCACCGAACAAGTAAAAACCCTAGCCATGGTAACTTAATCGCCGTCGTCGTCTGTCCGTTGTTCTGTCGCCGTCGCCGTCTGTCCCTTGTTCCGTCGCCGTCGCCGTCTGTCCCTTGTTCCGTCGCCGTCGCCGTCTGTCCCTTGTCCATCGCCGTCACACTCTGTTTCTGTCCCTTGTTACTCTGTTTCGTTCGTCATCGTCTTCGTCACACACCAATACCATGTTTTCACTTTCACTCTGTTTCTGTTGTTTTGTTTCTGTTGTTGTTTCGTTCGTTTGTCCCTCAGCTCAGTAACTCACTCTTCATTATTTTCAACTTGTGTTCTATACTTCTAAGTTCTATTATTTTCAACCTCTAGTAGCTTATTTTCAACCTCTAGTTCAAAACTCAGTAGCTTATTTTCTGACTGTGATGGCTTCAAATGTTGGAGCTTCTTCTAACCCTACCATTAATGAAGGTTCACCTTCTAACCCTACCATTATGAAATATTAATTAACTAAGTTTATGAAAGTTCATGTATTATATTTTTTTTGTGTTTGTATATATATATATATATGTGAAGTTACAAGTTTGCCCTTGAGTAGGGTCTTACGATCCGTGCTACGACCCTCGTGCTTACGACCCGTCACCAGCCGAACGACCCTACGCAAAAACTCGACCCTGACTACATTGCATACAAGTATTACTGCTTGTGTCACTACAACAAAACCTAAAAAGATATTCAAAAGAGTTCTCTAATATCATTTCTCAAGTCACACAATTTGAACCAATTAAAACATACTAAATTAATCATGATGCTTTTTACAATGTCCATCCACAAAATACATCATCAAAATCTTATCTTTCCTACCTTCAAATCACACCAAAAAGTAAGCAACTTTTCATTTGGGAAGAGTTCAATGCAAGCCCTCTAGTGCTTGTAAAAAGTTCTTTTAGTATTCCACATATTGAGAATATGCTTTCAAACCACTAGCCCCCAATAATGACCATTGCATGTGTAAACAAAGGTGTAGTGAGATAATAATGAGGTGTGCCTGTGTGATCAAAAGTAGCTTCAGAATATGGAGAAACAGTTGATATTTAGGTACAATAGTAGTATCCACACATTTTAAAATTTAAAGCATAATATAAATGAGTAAGTTGAAAAATCTTGTTTTGTTTACATGGACTGTTCAAAAGGTGACATATTCTTGTCAAAGTGGCACTAATGGCTGGCCCATGAAAAAAAAATCATATGAGGGGTTGGCTATGATGATTAAAGAGTTTAGAGACATGGTGTATTTGTAAGGTGAGAAATGCGTCTCAGTATAAACTCTTTTTAGACCTTATCTACTTTCATCGTGGAACTTGGGTTTTTCCAAAAACACCCTTTCACACCTAACACTACTGGGATGTGCGTGAATAACTTAGTGAGCCGTCCAAATGGACAGGCTCTAATACCATATTGAGTTTTTATACTAGGACTAACTCGTCCTTACAAATCTGACTTGTAAGGTGAAAGTTGCATCTCTGATGGTGTATTTCATGTTTTGACTATCTAGGTTTACGAATATGAACCACTGATCGAGCAAAAAGAAAATCACCTCCTAACTGTAACTAATTATATTATTATTGTTTAATCTCCTTTATAATCTTTTTGCTTCCATTTAAAATATGTACATGCAGCTCTTAAGCTACCAAGTTTCACAATGGAACTATTGATTGGTTAGTGGAAGCAGTGTTGTGAAATAGCGGCTATAGTGACGCTATAACCTAGTAGCATTTGAACAAACCGCTTTTGCTTCGTGATACATTATTTGCTAGAATGTTTTGTTAAATATTGGCTATTGCAGCGCTATGGAGAGTTTGAACAAACCATTATTTTCCATTATCCGCGATTTGACAACATTGAGTAGAAGTCACTAGCAATATTTAGTAAAAGTTTGCTGATTATCCAATGAATAAAAAACACAATGATATGAAAAACATTGTCATCTTACTTGGAAGTTCCCTTCTCAAAGCAATGATTCTGATGAACATGGATGCTCCAAGTACAATTGCAAACAAAGAGGTTCACTACTCATTGACTTGATAGGGGTTATAAGTGGAGGCTGTTGCCACTGCTTTGTGTCGGTTGGGATCCACAAGTCTGCTTCCTTGCTTGTACCTGCCTCAGGAATGGATCGAAAGTAAGCAGTTATCTCCCATCTGCAATCTGTTTAGAATCGAAACGATAGTTTAGACCTAGGTTTCAGTCTATAGTATATACCACAAAATGAAATTATTCAGCACATGATTTCCATATTCATCAATGACAAAAAATTGCAAACCACTTCCACTTGATTCTAAAGTAGCAATCTATATGAACTATAATTGATGACGAGATACGGGAATGTTAAAAGTGAATGAGATGGTTGTAAATTTACACCAAGAAAAGCATGAGAAGATGTCACAAAAGATAAGCTAAATTGCATTTTAGGTCCCTCAATTGTTCGAAGCTGATCCTCAGCTGTAGTTGAAAATTATATCTTTGTATTTTTGTTGTGCAGTTTACTCACTCTTAAAATTGGGCGTTGGGCCTAACTCAACCCTACAAAACTGGCTTGTAAGGTGAGGATTACCTCTACTTTATAAACACATATTGAGGTCATCTCACAATCGATGTGGGACTTCTTCACACTCACAAATATTTATGACCTGGGGAACGATTTATATACATAGCATGACACTTTACTGAGTTGGGATCTCAATGGACCTATAAGTGACTTTTTGTGACTTGCGTACCATAATCGTCTCAAGCTTATTTCTCCTGGATGCTTAGTTTTCTCTTTTTTAGTTGAATCGGTACAAGTTAGTAGGCCATTAGGCTCAGATACAGTGTTGGGTTTTTAGCATAGGTTCAATTGGAGGAGTGTTTTTAGATTGGGCTTTAGTGATCAAAGCTTGTGATGGCTTTTTAGCATAGGCCTAATAGAGAAGTATATTAAAATTCTTCAGATCACAGTTTTTCCCGAATGACCGTACCGGGGAATTCTACCGTACTCCGTGTAGCTATTGTTGTTGATCCTGCAGTTGTGATCTTGCATAGATGGGAACTAAGAGAATTTATTGGAACTGAATGCTGAATTTTCAGCTGAAATTGATTGAAATGATTTCAGTTGAAGTTACAATAGAGGTTAATCTATTTATAGATTACTTTAGAAGGTTTGAGTCAGTTAAAGTTTCGTGAGCTTGAGTTAAGTTAAGTTAAGTTGGGACGTCTATGCAAGGTTGTTACTTGCGAGTCTATGTAGAGTTGTTGAAGGGTCCGTAGAGTCAACTGGTAAGAGTCTATGGAAAATAATAAATTACTTTAAAAAACCCTTAAAATGACACAATGCTATTTTGGAGAATGGACAGAGCACACACAAAAAAAAAAGCATAAAAATAGCAACAAAATGAAGATTCTATTCGAGTTTGACAGAGACTGAGTGCGAGTCACAACTCATTTTGGCCTCCTAGACTCGTAAACTCTTCCAAGTCTATGAGTTGACTCGCGAGTTGTTGACAACTATGCGTTTATAAACTTTATAGTCTAAAAACCAATTAGACTTCACCCTACGTTGCTTATAAACACTTTATCTTTCTCTATTTTACCCAATGTGGATTGTTTTTCTCAACAGAACCTTAATCATTTTAAACCGTACTAGCAGATATATTAAAAGTAGAATTAAGCCAAAGTAGAACAGAGAAACATAATTCTTTGCAGCATGGGAATAGGCCTATATGTTTAAGATTAAAATAAAAGTGGTTATAAGATATAATAATTTAGAGATTTTTATGTGAAGCACAGGCCGATTTGTGATTTTTATAATGGTGAAAATCCGGTTGTTCTCTAAAGTTTCTAAAACCAACTTCTCATTTTAATTATAGAAGTTCTTTTTTCAGATTCCAATTAATTTAAAAAGCATAAACAGACAACATCAACACCACTAAAAAAGATTTTTCACTTAAAAAAGTGTGTATTTTTCTCTCAAATAATTTGTAACGAATGAGCTTTATACTTTGTACTACTTACCAGGAGGAAGCTTCTTAGTAAGAGATTCTGAGATTGACAACTTGCTCATAAATGATCTGAGAGAGAACTGAAGATCAACCTCTTCCACAGCTGAATCATAGGAGAGGTTCATTGCAAGTTTGAAAACAAACTTCTCCAGCGGAACATTATCGGCATTGAAGAAAATAACAGCTACTCTTTCAACCATGCCCTAGTAAATGGAAGATAATGGAGAAAAATCAGCAAGACAAAATATCGCAGTTGCAAGGGGAGTTGGATGTGAAATGGAAGTGTGTTTTTGTACGTGACCGTCTAGCTTCGGTCAGCTCTTGAATTATTTAAATCTTTTACAACATATCTATGAATCAAAGGAGTGATTTTTTATTTTCATTATAAAGTGTGTGAGTGAAATTGTTTGCATAAGCTCAACGCTATATCTCCTTTTTATACCTTGACTGTATCAATCGACAGAGCAACAATATGACACCAACAACTGCTAATAGCCTAACCAATAGCTAATCAACAATATGACAGCAAAAACTGCTAATAATTTAAACATAAATGCTTATATCGTACAATTACTAAGTATTCAATACGCGGAGGGTTTACAGAGTTCATATATTTGGGTTCATAATAGTTGCAGTACACTAATATTATTAATATATATTTTGATCTAATTAAAAACTATATATTCGATGCTGTAAAATATCATAAATAAAAATAATTGGAACCATTGTAGTTTTCATCTGTATGAAATAAAATAAATTAAAAAGAAATCACAAAGGGGATGTATTTAATTCAGTTTTTCGAAGCCTTAAATTCTAATGTATTTAATTTTCCAAGTTTACAGTACTGCTTATCTTCCTAAGGTTATAGCTTTACTCTACACCTTAAAGTAATCTCTCACCCTACCTCGGTATTTTCTCTCCTTCATCTTCTTTAAGTTTCCTATTCATAAACTGCCCTATTTTGAAAACTGTTCATCTCTCACACAAACCAGTGTGCGGTATCTATTCGCGATCCTAGGAGGGATGAGCGAATTATGTAACTATAGCCTGAGGTAAGACACTGTAATTGACATAGTGATCCCTCTAAGTTGAAATTTATGTAGGTAGGCATGTCAGGGTGAGAGCTCTAAGACCGAATCTTCGAATTAATCGCAAGCTATAATAACTAATAAGTCTTAGACTCTTAGCATGTGTTTGTTTTCTAAGCGAAAAAAACGTGAACACATGTCAATCTTAAAGCTACAGTTTGTACACAAAAATATCATATCAATATATACATATAATTCCGCCTCGCCTAACTTCAATCTTAATGGAGATGCATTGACGGTATAAAATATTTTCAAATCCACTTCCAGTTAGAACTCATGATAATGCCACATAAGCCCACTTTGTAACCACAATATAAAATATAACCGCAAAATAGTTTATTCTTATTGAACGTTAGCGGTAAAACTAGTTTACATGAACAGTATATATGCCCTTTTTGGATTGCCATCAACAACAATGAAACAATATCAAATTTCCATTCAGAAAATAACATGCACACGATAGCCGTTCAACAAAAAATGCACACGATATGATATAGCTGAATTCTACATGACATTTGAAGTAACCTTTATTTTATCATTCAATTCCTAAACAAACAATCAACAACACCTCACATAGCAGGATAAAGTGAAAAACAAAATCAAACCTTTTGTATAAAGGGAAGAAGTCCTGAAACAGTGGCATGTATGTAATATCTAAGCTGAGGATGACAAGCCCTTTGAACCACAACATTCATATACCTTCTCCTCTCAAAAGCACCTTTTCTCCACAACCAACATAACAAAAATTTATCCCAATCAATTATTCTGTTCGTTATCATCAATAAGCTAAAAGGAATATCTACAATAAAACTGTATTGTGCAGCCATAAATAATTGTTTTTTTT
This sequence comes from Trifolium repens, assembly GCA_030408175.1. Lineage (NCBI taxonomy): Eukaryota > Viridiplantae > Streptophyta > Magnoliopsida > Fabales > Fabaceae > Trifolium > Trifolium repens. The sequence goes on from CP125846.1 coordinate 41,443,694, forward strand.
ACTTTTACAAGCAACCAAACAAACAAAAAAGACAAACCCTTCAATTTGGTCCCTAATTTACCACTCTCTCCTGTTTGGTCCTTAAACTTAAAAATATAATACAGCTTATAAATTATTCTCAATCTATCAAATTAGTCGCAGCGTTGCTTTCAAAATAGGAGAGAGGGTAAATGATTCAAAATGTTTCGTTCCACTTTTGGACGAGTCAAAATTGTTTCTAGAGGTATATAATTGGTTTTGAGATGTTCGGATGCTCTCAAGTTGAATTGATTTTGCCTTCTAGAATTTATTCTAACTTGAAGCTACAAACACTACAAATTGTTTATAGCTTCTGCATCTATAATTGATTTTTGGCTTGAATCTAAGGTCCAACCCACTTTTACACGAATCTAGTCACAAAAATCACTTTACATTCAATTCAACTAGACAGAGTCGGTTTAAAAAAAATCAATTCATTCATAATCAATTTTCGCCACTACATAACCAAACACACTAACTTGAAAAATTGCAAATAGCTGCAAAACTATTTATTATATTTCTATAATGCATTAACTTATTTAAGCTTATTTACTAACATAAGTTCTGTGAAACTATTTGTGAGAACTTATGAAAATTTTAATTGTCAAAAAAAAAAAAAAGGCTAAATTGTACTTTAAGTCCCTCAACTTATTTGTTGGTTTCATTTTAGTCCCTTAACTAATTATTGTTTCATTTTAGTCCCTTAACTATACTTCCGTTTGCCAAATAAGTCCTTTCCGTTAAATTTTGTGAAAAATGTTAACATTCATCACCATCTTCATACCAAACCCAGAAATAAAATATAAATATTCATCCTAACATCTCTTCATCAACAAACCCACAAAAATAAAAACTCAACAATTCAATCAAAACTTCAATTTTCAATTTATCCCCAAATTCAGAACTTTAAATCCAAAATTTAAGTTTGTCAAGAAAAAAAAATTCCAAAATTTAAGGTGAAAGTCACGATTCTTGGTTGCCATTAGCAGAATAAATCTCAAATTTTGTCACCTAACATTTGCTATTGTTAAAGATTGCGCTATTGCAATTAAAATTTTATGAATAAGGTTAACTCCAAAATGAAGCAAGCCTTGTTAAAGCTCTGAAATTAGTAGAAGTCATAATTTGTGATGTTTCAGCTAATCATATAGCAATAAACACTTCTCATCCGGGTTATCAAACAACTTGGTTCAATAAGGTCATCCATAGTATAAACATATTGCAGAAATTATGTTTTTTTTCCTTCAATGTTGTTGAATCATGCATAAAACTCCTCCAAGTTCTTATGGTAATTTTTAATCTTCTCTTGAAATGCTTACTTTTAAACATGAATTTAATAGCAACAATTTAACACTAAATTTTAAATTGGATTATTTTGAGTTTGATTTTTTTAGGTTTGGTGATGAAGGTGATAAAGGGATGATGAATGCTATGAATTTTTTTTGGATTTCTGGGTTGGTGATGAAGATTGTAATGAAGGTTAACAGTTTTTCACAAAATTTGACGGAAAGGATTTATTTGGCAAACGGAAGTATAGTTAAGGGACCAAAATGAAACAATAATTAGTTAAGGGACTAAAATGAAACCAACAAATAAGTTAAGGGACTTAAAGTGCAATTTAACCAAAAAAAAATTATGAAAATTTAAAAAATTCTTTTCGGCTTATTTTCATAACTTCTCCAATATAATTTAGGAAAACAACTTGTAGCATATATAAAAACAATTTATCTTTTGCCATAAAAATAAAAATAGCTTATACAAGTACTTATCATGATAAGCACTTGTGCTAGCTATAAGCTGCAAATAAGTTGTTTATCCAAACAAGCCCTAAGTTGAAGAGATGAAAGAACAAACCAGAAGGATAAATCCCTTTGAGAAAAACAACAGAAGTAATAGCAACTTCCAAAAATTCAACCAAAACACCAGCTATTTTTCCTGCAAATTTTCACACACACACAATCATTGTTAGTAACAAAAACACAATAATCAAAATCAAAACTTTGATTGCTAAAAATTTCAAACCTTGTGGAGTTTGATTCTCTCTTCGCTCCATTCCATAAAATTCCCATATTCAATTTTCAATTCTAATAATAATAATTTTCTCCAACTCTCAATAAACCAAAAAAAAAAAAACCTTTCCAAAAAGGGCATAAAATTCATAAAAAATACAACTTTACCACAAGATCCGACCCGTATTCAATTGGGTCATACCCATATATTGTTTTAACCCGAATTTGATTTTCTTCTTCTTCTTTCTTCTATATGCTACTTGACTCTCTCTGTCACTATTCACACAGCGAAAATGGCAGGTGAGATTCTTATTTATTTTTCTTTTGTTTTGAATTTTGATTAATTTGGATTGAAAAAGATTGGATTTTGATGAATGGTTTAATTGAATTTTGAGTTTTGAAATTGGAATTGTAAAATTAAAGGAAAAAGCAAAGAAAAGATGGAAGGAGGAAGAAGAGGGAGGGCTTGTGTTGTTGTTTTGGGTGATATTGGACGTAGCCCTAGAATGCAATACCATGCTCTTTCACTTGCCAATCAGGTTTATTCAAATTCTTCTTAATTTCCAAAAAAGTTTTATAATTTGATGTTAATTTTATATTATATTTAATTTGTTATGAAATTTAATTTGTATGCACCGCCAGTGTATTCAATAATCACGTCTCACTGTATAGATATTTGTGTAAAACAGTTTTACACTTTCGGTGCATAGAAATTAATCTGTTTGTATTGACTAGATTTGATTTTGCATATGTTGTTTCATTTGTCATTATGTGTACTTTTGATTGATCTAATGGCTTTTCTATGTCATTTCAGGCTTCCCTAGAGGTTGACATTGTTGCATATGGAGGTAATTTTTCGGGTTGAGATCCTCTCTTATACTGGACACTTTCGGTTCGAGAGATACACAGAGAAGAGATTGACGCGTTAACTTTTTTTTTTTTTTTTTTTTATCATTTAGAATTTGTGTTTATCTCTTAAGAGTTGTCAACCTCGGAAAATAGCTGTTTGTTCAAATTTTGCTATGTTATATTGTTATAGTGTCACTATAGTCACTCAATAGCTTATGCGAAACAATAGCGATTTGTTCAAATCAACTATACTACAACGCTGTTATTTGACAGCATTGGTCTCTCTACTACCAGAAGTGTGTCTAGTCCCAGAGATGATCTCAATTCTACTATTTCTGTATTTGAATTGTTTAAAATTAACCATTGGAATTAAATTTTTATTATTAGAATATGTTTTGGAATTAATTACTACTTTTCAACTACACTGAATAAATTTATGTTGAATGATTTGTATCAGGTTCAGAGCCTCATACATCACTTTTGGCAAACCCATCTATTCATATTTACCAAATGGTATGTGTTTTGACTAATGTTTTGAGGATAAATTTTACAAAAAAAGTTGATGTAGTTTTTTTTTTGGAACATCCTCAAATTTACAGAAACAATGGCCAACAGCCCGTCAGGGATTACCGAAGATACTTCAACCTTTCATGCTTTTGTTGAAGCCCTTGTTTCAATTTTTCATGCTTCTTTGGTACCTTTTTGTCAAGATACCTTCTCCTGATATTTTTATTGTCCAGGTTGGTTACCTTTTTACGTGTTCTTCCTCTTATTGATGGATTCAATGCTACTTGTTCTTGCATATCCCAGAATCTAAATAAATATTAAAAACCATATCTTCTTTAGTAGTTTGTTGTAGATTAGTTTAAGGTTTAGGTTACAACAGAGATTCTATATTGCCCAACTTTGCTATCTTGCATAGATGATGTTAAGCACTCTATGTGTTTAAGGAAATTTATCCTGATACTCCCTCCAGTTCTTTTTATAAGAAACAATTCACTTTTTTAGGTTCATTGAATAATCGATGAACCTAAAAAAGTGAATTGTTTCTTATAAAAAGGACCGGAGGAAGTATTTGGTTAGATTAAAAGTTACATGATTGATAGCCAATAGCTTTGAAGGCTAAGTGAACAAGCCATCTCTTCATAGATTTCTGCTTTTGAGGTATGATCAATTCTACCAAGCAGATAAAAGATTCCCATTGCTTTCTTTGCGGCGAATCCGTTACAAGTAGTTGTCTTTTCCCTTGAATCTATTTGAGGGCTAGCACTGGATTGAAACTACAAATATCTATTCATTTTAGTATACGCTTAAATCAGTTAAACGTTTATATCTATATATTATTGTCAAAAAGTAAGAGAAATACATAAAACATGTTTGGAGTGTGAAACTCTTACCTTGGCAAGGTATAATCGTATGGCTGCCACTCCCAATGCGGGTAGTCTTCTGAGTCAAAATGAAACCTGTCATCAATCCATGTTGCATTTAGAATCTCCTCGACAACTTTTTTGTCATCTGCTAGGAAAATCAGAATATGAGAGACACCATTGCATAAAAATCTTAGAATCAACTGTAAAATGATTCATTTTCAAATGAAGCAAGACAACCGGAGGTGGCAACAAGTATAATTCTGTAGTTTTGTACTTCACTTTTCTCATTCCTTTGTTTGTGCAGAATCCTCCTTCCGTTCCAACTCTGGTGGCAGTAAAATGGGCTAGCTGGTTTAGGAATTCATCATTTGTCATAGATTGGCATAATTTCGGATATACTCTACTTGGACTGTCCCTGGGAAGGAATAGCTGTTTTGTCTCTTTATACAAATGGTATTAGTTCAGCATGTTTAACATTTCAATTTTGCTAATATCAGTATTGTCAACTGCGGATTGCAAAAAATAGCATTTTCTTCAAATTCTACTAAGGTACAGTTCTATAGCGCGGCCATAGCCTCTACTAGTATTTGATAACACTTCGTACTAAGTATTGCATCGCATAAGAATAGTGATTTGTTCAAATTTGACTATGCTATAGCACCGCTATTTAACAACAATGGCTGATATGGGTTTTTCTTTTGGGTTTTTCATGAATTTGCTGTCTTAAACTTGATTTTAATGTGATTATTTTTTAACACTCCATATAGGTTTGAGAAGCATTATGGGAAAATGGCAGACGCTTCTCTATGTGTTACAAAGGCAATGCAGCATGAATTGGCTCAAAACTGGGGAATTAAGTAAGAGAGTCCGCTAAATGTTAAAAGGGGCAAATATGTCTTTAGTCCCTATAAAATTTTTCTTTAACTTTTAGTCTCCATAATCTTTTCTGTCCACACTTTTGGTCCTAGCTATTAAATCCCAACCTATGCATGTGGCTTACGGAAGTCTACGTGGCACTTGCCACAAGAACTTTTTTAATGACGTAGAATGTTTGATTTACTCACACATGTTTTTATTAATTTACTTACTATTTATTATTTTTAATTGAGATAATATTTAATATTGGGATTTTAGGTTTTTAAGATAAAAAATCCTCAATTTCCCCAAATAAATCACATGAACATAGTCGCAAGGAGAACACTTAACAAACCCATGGCCTTAAAAATTGTATATGATGGTCTTGGGAGTGATGCAACCAATGTGCGGTGGAATTTGGGGACCAAAAGTGTTGACGAATAATATTTTGGAGACTTAAAGTTGACGAAAATTTTATAGGGACTAAAAACGAAAAATGATAATTCTATAGGGACTAAATATATTTAACTCAAGTTCAAATATGTTGTTTCTTTAACATACTACTGTTGCTATGAACTGTGAAGCAATCTGATTCAGTGTTCATTCCTTGACTTCATAGTGCTACGGTATTGTACGACCAGCCCCCCGACTTCTTTCATCCAACTTCACTGGAGGAAAGGCATAAGGTGATATAGTTGTTCAGTTGTCTAGTGCTGTGAATGATATTACACATTAAGCATTTTTCAAAGTTTCCTAATACAATATAGATAGCTTATAGTTGTTTTGCAGATTGAATGAACACTTTTATGATCCTCTTGGTGTTAGAGATTGTGTTAGTAATGGTAAGATAGGTTTTACAATCCCAAGTTATATTGATCTTAGTTGTTGGCGCATTATTTTGTTAACGTAATTGCATTCTGCAGGATCTTCACTGATGAGTAGCCAAATCCAAAATGAAACGCTGTTTACAACTGAGGTTGGTTCAAACATATGTTTGAAGCCAAACAGGCCTGCACTTGTTGTAAGCAGCACGAGCTGGTAAGTGTATCCTACAATGAATTCCATGCATTGGTAGAATTAAAATTGTCGGTATATACGCTTTATTTACATTTAATAACCCGATACAGGACTCCCGATGAAGATTTTGGCATTCTCTTAGAAGCTGCTTTAATGTATGACAGACGTGTTGCTGCTATATTAAATGAAGATGATTCATTAGATGAGGAGATCGTTTGGAAAGAAATATCTGATGGAAAACAATGTTTATATCCCAGATTGTTATTCGTTATCACTGGTATAATTTTTTGTTTTTTCACTTTCTGAAGCATTGAGAATCATAAGGAACTATTTAATGAAGAATCTTCCTTGATAAAGGTAAAGGTCCTGAAAAAGCAAAGTATGAGGCTAAAATAAAGACATTGAAACTTAAACGTGTGGCATTCCGTACTATGTGGCTGTCTGCTGATGATTATCCATTACTGCTAGGTACGTTTTGTGTTCTTTGATTTATTTTTTTAAAATCCTTGCAGTTTTGTAAATGATTTGATATTAACATCTTTGAGTAATTTCAGGATCAGCTGATCTGGGTGTTTGCCTGCATACTTCTTCATCAGGATTAGACCTTCCGATGAAGGTACCCTTTATTATATATCATTGGATAAACAAAGACGTATTGTGATATGTACCCGCTATTTTTCATGTCATAAATTTTGCGTCGGTGTGTGGAAGTAGTTTTTTTCCATGATGAACTCAGCTTTATATTTCGAGTATGATATAAAATTGACATATTATTCCAAAACAACTATTTCATTGAATCATATTCGTTCAATATATTTCTAAATTTTCTTCTTTATCGGTACCAGGTCGTTGATATGTTTGGCTGTGGACTGCCTGTTTGTGCTGTTTCGTACTCTTGGTAAGCTATGTATTTCCTTTGAAAGTTGATGTTTGTATATTTTGAAGTTCAGACGTTATGTTTGTGTCGATTATTGATCAAATCTTTTACTTTCTTGAAGCATTAAAGAGCTAGTTAGCGTTGACAAAAATGGTCTTCTCTTCTCTTCGTCTTCAGAGCTAGCTGACGAACTTTTGGTAAGTTTGTTAATGATTGCATGTATGGTATTTGTGGCATTCAGTGTTTGCATCCTTGTGATATATAAAAATATTAGATGCAACTTACATCTTCAACTCCCTTATCTTTAAATTCTTGATCCATAACGCGGACAATGTTTTTGTCTAATCTCCAGCATACTAATTTGTTTTCTTGCTGCATCTACATAGACGCTCTTCAAGGGATTCCCGGACAAGTGTGCTTCTTTGAAGGTTCTCAAATCAGGTGCACTAGATACTGGTTCTTCATCAAGGTGGGTTACTGAATGGGAAGAACATGCAAAACCACTGATAACTGAGGCAAGTTCATACTGTTTTGTTTTATTTCTTTTCATAATCGTTCATCTAATCTTTCGACAGTTAACGATGCATGTTTGTTTCGTAGTTAATCCTATTTTCACTCATTTTATATGCTGCTTTGGTTTAAAGGGGTATTCCTGTTAACCTCAAATTAAAAGCATTTGAATTTGCAGGTTATAACAAGATCTTGATTTTCTTCGTGTTCTTAGAAGACATGTTTGACTGCTTACAGCAAAATTTGGTAGATCTGTTGATTTGTTGTAAATAGAAGTCTGAAAATTTTGCTTTATTTAAATTAGGATTTCATTTTCTTTTAATATGTCCTGATTCTGCGATTCATAATATATATTTTAGTAAAAGCGAGGTTATTTATACTAAAGCTTACAGATTAGTTATATATTTCCTGTTGAACTTGTGTCCACTTTTGACATAGTACATGTGATACAAGTGTCGAAGAACTCACTCCCAAAAGTTAATTAACAATGGAAAAGATAAGATATGAAATTAAAAGATGAAATTGTATTAATATTAAAAAACAAATTGGAGATATATAAACTATTGGTAGTATCTAGGAAAGTACTATTGAAATAACAGCAAAATGAAGGGCTACCCCCTTATAGACAAAATATGAAAAGCAGGAAACAAAAATGAAATTGTAGTAAAATAGTTTCTAAGAAGTGAACTTCAAAGCCTGTCCTCATAGTCGGTGAGAGGCGCCATTTGTTCCTTCAAACCTTTCTTTTTTCTTATCTCGCTAACAAGTGCAGCAGCCGGAGTCCCAGGTTGCAGTGGATCAGATGGCACCATAGCCCAATGGTCAAATACCAACTGAGGGAAAGCCTGTCCTCCTGTTTGAGCCCTCAGTGCTTCATTGAATTTAAATGACTCAATAACAGGTAAATGTGCCTTGACATTGTAAAGTGGAGTGTTAGGCCTCTGGATTGCCTCAAAAACATGCCCTCTTTTCTGATTAAGAACATTGTATATACCTCCAAGAGCATGTTCAGGTGCTTGTATTTCCACCAGATACACTGGCTCTAGAAGTCTCGGCTTTGCTGTAAGCATGGCTGCATAGCACACCCTTTTAGCTGTTTGGATGATCTGACCACCTCCTCTATGAATGGCATCGGTATGAAGAACAACGTCGCAAATCTCGAAACAAACCCCCCGCATGCTCTCATCAGCCATTGGACCTTGTTTTGATGCCGACTGGAATCCAGTAACAACAGAGTCCTTGATTTCATTCAGATATTGTACGCCTTTACATGTATCTACCACCATGTTGGGACCTGTTGTCTCGGGGCCGAAACACCATATTTTCCTGGTGAGATCCTTGTCCCAACCAAACTCTTCAGACAGTATTTTAGAACGATTTTTGGGGTCATCTCTCAATCCAATCTTTCCATCGTCGATGGCCTCTGCAAGCCCTTCCTCCATCGGCCTTGCTTCCATATATAAACGGTTGTGTCTGTTTGGTGACTTGCTCATCACAATATGGCTAGATTTCTCGAGCACAGTCTCACGGAAAGAGACAATAGGGTCGGATACTGAAATCTCGGCTCCGTTCATGAAATCATCCTGCAAATCCTTCAAGCAGATTTCAAGGTGCAGCTCACCAGCAGCAGCTACGATATATTCTCCAGTGTCTGAAATTGTGCACACCACCATGGGATCTGACTTCGCTAACCGTTTAAGGCCATCAACAAGCTTGGGAACTTCTGATGGTACCTTGCATGTAACTGCCACACTTACCACAGGTGACACTGAAAATTTCATAGCTCGAATAGGGTGTGCGTCGATTTCTTTCTCATTTGTTAAAGTAGCATTCTTGGTAATGAATTGATCCAAACCCACCATGGCAACTGTATTACCACAAGGGACATCCTCTACGGTTTCTTGCTTCTTTCCCATCCAAATAACCGTTCTCTGGACACTTTTCACATACAGATCTTTCTTCTCCCCGGGGATGTAATTTGGTCCCATAATCCTGACCTTCATACCAGTTGAAACCTTACCTGAAAACACACGACCAAAAGCATAAAACCTACCCTTATCAGAGGAAGGAATCATCTTTGAGACGTAAAGCATTAAAGGTCCTTCAGGATCACAATTTCGGATTGCAGTAGCATACGGATCATCAAGGGGACCCTCATACAAATTATCGACACGGTATTTTTGAGCCTTGGAAGGAGAAGGAAGATGGAAAATCATCATCTCTAAAAGGGCACTACTAGCTGGGAGCCAGCTTTGCATAACACGCTTCATCAAAGCCTTTCCTGTTAATTCTTTCTCCTCCGACTTCAAATTCACCTTGAGCTTCTCCAGCATCGGCCACAGCTTATCCTTCTGATTGGTCATACAAAGTTCAATAATCTGCTTGATTGGTTCATAACAGAACTGAACAAAGCCACGCTTGCAAGTAGCTGAACCAGTATTCTTGGTGGTCCATTTCTTTGTGGCAGTATCAAAGAAATTTTCACCCCAAAGCCTATTCATCATCTTCTCTTCATCAATTCCAAACTTTGAAGCATACATCTTCGCAAAGTTGGTGAGAGTAAAAGACCATCCATGCAAACCAGCAGAAAAAGCAACTGTTCCCTTTTCCGGATAAACCTGTACATCGCCGAGTAAAGCATCTTCATAGGTTGCCATGATGACATTGGCACTCTCAATGACTCTTTGAATCGTCAAGTAGGCCTCTTCTGGATCAAGTTGGAGCTCAAGAAAACACCTATCCATTTTGTTAACAGTTAAAACAGGTTTAATCCTTTCGCCGAGTGCTTGTCTCAACACCGTTTCAGTTTGTACACAAACCCCTTCAACACAATCCACCACCACAAGTGCTCCATCGGTGATGCGAAGAGCAGCTGTGACCTCAGATGAGAAATCGACATGCCCAGGAGAGTCGATGAGGTTTATAAGGTACTTGTTCCCTTCACGTTCGCCTTTGAAATTATTCAAATCACCATCACTCATCTCATAGTAGAGAGATATACCGGTTGACTTGATAGTGATACCACGCTCAGCTTCATCAGCACGGGTATCTGTCATCCGAACATCTCCAGCAACCTCTTGTGCTATAATGCCAGCAGCAGCCACCAGGGAATCAGTTAGAGTTGATTTTCCTGCATTCAAGAAACTAAAATAAAATACCGAAATATCTACAAAAAATAATCCTAATAATTGAAACAGAATATGAAAATATTTTCCTTTTAAATTTCTAAACAAAGAAGATACAAATGCTAAATAATTTTATTTTTTTTAAAAAAAACTATTTTTCAGTTACACTGTCAAGTGGTAATTATCAAGAAACAAAATAATCACCACATTACAGAATTGCTTCACATCAAACAACAAAAGCGTGCAAGTATTGTCCCCTTCGCTTTCGCTACTACACCTATATTTTTCGAAAGCTTATTCTCGCACGGCAATGTTGTCTGAAAGCTTATTTTTGAACGGCTGAATACCGAAAGTTACACACAAATAAATCTTCGAACGATTTAGGTGTAGTACTAGTACTAAAAACTTAGCAGTTAATACCAGCTCCAAGGTTAGAGTAGCATACCATGATCAACATGAGCGATAACCGACATATTCCGAATGTTGTGTTTGAGGTCCATGATCTGCCGAAGTTCATCAACTGTGAACTTCACCATCTTTGACAAATTTTATTCCTGCAAATAAGAGCTTTACTCTAAAAGGAAGAAAAACAAAAATTAAAAGAAACATAAATTTAGTTACATAGTTTTAATCATTGAATGACATTGAAAAATTGATCAAAATAAAGTAAAGTTCATCCATATGAAGCATAAGTTCATCTATACAATAACAATAAATAATTTTGTTATAAAATAGAAAATAAAAACAATTCACAATCCATGGTTAAAATCAGAAAATCAGAAAATCAGAACACTAAATAAATATCATAGTTTAATAGTATTGAAATTCATCCAAATAAATTATACTAATACTATATAAATAGTTATTCAAAGTTCCTAAGTTCTGAAAATTAACATAGCATAAAGGGTGTGATTACTCACCTCTTAATTTGACTTGCTTAAAACTGACCGGTTCTCTACTACTTCTTGTTTTTGTTCTGCTTGCACTTATACTCTACTCTATTGCCTAATTGTGTATTGGTATATATAGTAATCATCACCAAATACCTTGGAGGCAAAGAAACAGTGATACTCGGTTAAAAAAAAAACAAACTATATCTGATAAATTTGATGCACTTCTAATTCCGATTAAATCTTAATGAGAAAAAGAAATATTAATGAAATCTTATTTAAAGTTTGTTTGTATAATTTACCAAAAAAAAAGTTTGTATAAAAATCAATACAAATCTTGAAATATTCTAAACAAAAAATATAAATAATAAATCACAACAATATCTTATTTTAAATCTATTACTATATATAAAAAGGATACAAATTTTTGAGATGGCTTTTTCATTATTCCTGTTTTACCCTTAAAAAAAACTACAAAAAAAAAGTAACCACAATTCCAAATTAATAGAGATGATTTGTTATCTATTATCTATTACTATTAACTATACCAATATATAAAGAGAATACCCCCTTTCGCATGAACTTTTCTTATTGTCATTTTTGCCCTTCACTCTATTTAAATATTTGTATATGTTAAAAAATAACTTGCACAATAGAAAATATTGATCATACAAACGGGCCTAACTTCTACAAAAGATATTCGGATATAATTATTCTTAACAAAAATCACATTATATGGAGTTTCTACGAATATACCGATACTAATATACAAGTGGTCATGTTACAACATATAATAAGTGAGAATTATTGACTTGGGCAGCTATAGTTTATTTTGGTTGAGTGATCCATCCAATGAAGTTTCTTGGAGTGCTATGCAAGAAAACTGACTAGTTCCATTTTCTAAAAAATAGTAAGAACTAGGGCTGATCAAATCACCCGTGACCCATAAAAATCCGCTCAAACCGAATGTTGTTTAGGTGAACGGGTCGGATTTAAACGGATAGCGGGTCTAGTTTTTGGAAAAAATGAGTATAGCTGGGTATTTGTGGTCGGGCTCGGTTCTAGAAAAGTTAACCCAATGAAACCCAAGCCCGACCGAAAAATCATTTTGAATGAAGTATGTGTACTATTTATGCTACATGTGTCAGTCAAAATCTTTTTTTTTATTGCCTGCCACCTGTTTTTTCTAGAGACACACAACAAAAATACAGTATGTATTACTAGTAGTTTAGTACTATTTATTTTCTCTAGACTACATACTCTGACTTACATCTATATCTATGATTTCTTTTCCTTACACGTTTTCACTTTATGTCAAGTAAGTACTGTAGCACAACCATTTTGTGTTTCTTTATTTATTTTTGGCAAATTTACACCGATGGTCCTTTATCTTATTTATTTGTAACACTTTGGTCCTTTATCTTTTATTTGTAACATATAGGTCCTTTACCTTATTTATTTATAACACTTCAATCCTTTATCTTTTATTTGTAACATATAGGTCCTTTATCTTTTATATTTTAATCATATAAACCCTTGTCTCGTTTTTTTTAATTAAAAAAATGCTGAATTTTATTTTTTATTTTTTAAAAATATTTATTTTATTAAAAATTTAAAAATCCTAGAAAATGAAGAACACATTCATCTTGTTCATCATTTCTCATGAATCTTCATCATCTTCTTTCAATCAAAAAAATGTTTACTCAAATTTACCTCCAAATATCATAAATCTATGCTATGTTTATATCAATCTTCTTATAAACACAAAAATTAAAATCCCCAAATCCTCAATAAACCCTAAATAAAAGGAAATTTTTTAAATTGGAAGAACTTCAATCATCAATTTCTCCCAGATTAATCAATTTCTCAAAGGACATGGCTACTCAAGAAAGAACAAACAAGGAACATTGCAAATTTGCAAGGAAACTACACCCACCACTGTCACAATAGCTTAAGAAAGAAAAACCCAACAAACACCAAAAACACAACACTAAAACATAGCTCAAAAGCTACTACTGTCAAACAAGTAGAAACTGAAACACCACAACTCAAAAAACCGACCCAAAATAGAAATAATACTTTGGACTTGAAGTTCTTCCAATCTAGAGAATTTTTCTTTTATTTAGAGTTTATTGAGGATTTGGGGATTTTAATTTTTGTGTTTATAAGAAGATTGATATAAACATAGCATATATTTATGATATTTTGAGGTAAATTTGAGTAAACATTTTTTTGATTGAAAGAAGATGATGAAGATTCATGAAAATGATGAACAAGATGAAGGTGTTCTTCATTTTTCAGGATTTTTAAATTTTTAATAAAATAAAATATTTTTAAAAAATAAAATTAGCATTTTTTTAATTAAAAAAAACGAGACAAGGGTTTATATGATTAAAATATAAAAGATAAAGGACCTATATGTTACAAATAAAAGATAAACGATTGAAGTGTTACAAATAAATAAGGTAAATGACCTATATGTTACAAATAAAAGATAAAGGACCAAAGTGTTACAAATAAATAAGATAAAGGACCATTGGTGTAATTTTGCTTTTAATTTTTGAGTAAAATGTTTTCATCACAATTTTTTCTAGATCTAAAAAATACTATTCATCTTTCAAGTTCTTCTTCCTGCATACTTTTATTTCACAAGCTATTTGCTCTCTCCTTCCTATCCATGGTCGAAGATACCCACCGTGACAGAGCAAGCAGTGGCAAAACTCAACAGGTAGAAAGATGACTTTCTCTGTTCTCACCCGAAATAAACCACCCGCCATAACCGCCGCCCGCCATACCCGTAACCCGCCATACCCGTAACCCGCCATACCCAATCTCCTAGACGGTCGGAAGTGGTTCTATTTCTAGGCTAATCGGTTTGCTTCATACCATGACTTTTGGGCCCGAAACCGACCCTACCCGCCCGATGATCAGCCCTAGTAAGAACTCGAACCCGCATTTCAGTATATCAAATGTTTTTATAGTTTTTTATTATTTAAGTTGAATTTACAAGTCAAAATAATAATGTTTTATTAAGTAGTGTTGTTTTAACTCAATATATTGAATATTTAGTCTTTTCTAAATTTAAAATAAAGTAACTACTTAAGATTAAGATTAAACTACACGTTTCTACAGCCTCCACATGTGAATGCATCTTGCTTCTGATTAGATGTTTTGCTCACTTGGAAGTGAATTCCTTAGGTTTGCAATACCGCACAAGGTATTCGAAATATGAATTGTAGAACCAAAATCAATCCACGATGTGTTATAAATAACATCAATCATATTGACATGGGTCCCTTCTTTTTACAAAAGAAACACTTGGATTCTTTCTTAAGTCCACCTTGAGGTGATATTTTTCGTTTCTCATGTTGCTTTGTTTGGTTCTTTTTTTTTCTCAGTTGCTACAAAATCATTCACCTTTTTCCAATGTCAACCTTCCTTCCTCTTGAACACACATGATCAATAGTTCATTGTTTGACCATTTATCTTTTTATGTGTTATAGGAAATCTTAAAAGATCCATTGGAAGAAAGTTCATAATATAGTGTACACAAGGAAATAATTAGACAAGTCAACCTCAAGAGTCTTTAGTTGTGCTGCTAAGTCCTTCATTTGCATGATGTGGTCACACACGTCTTTCATAGTAATAAGCTTCATGGATGAAAAACTTCATACTTAAGATTAAGGTGCTAGCAAAGTGCCTTATTTGATGTTTTAAACTATTCATCAACGGCCTTAAATTCAAAGTAATTTCTAAAAACATAAGGTATATGAAAGATTCTAAGTTAAATTTGGTTAAAAAACCAAAGCGTACTGAAGAAAAAAAGAGCAAACCCTAAAGTTTCAAAGATAAAACATAATGGAACTGTTATTTTCCTACCTACTTTCAGAGCCAAAGTTTCGATCAATCTCCTCCCATAACAAGATATCTTTTTTGACAAAAAAACAAATACTATATCCATAAGTTATTCTTTCAACTAAATTAGATAAATGAATTTGAAACATCAAATGTTACAAAACCTATACTCTTTCAACCCAAACGTACACAAATGAAATGCAAAATGCAGTTTTGAATCCACAGTGGGATTGATGGAACCACTATGAGAAGCTGACTCGCGTAACTTACGTTGCTGCGCAATATCACTGTGAAAACACCTACTCCTAACACATGCTAAGTAGGATGCTGCAAACACAAGGCCTTATGGGTTTAACCGTTTTCGAAGTTCCTCTACAAAATTTTCTCTAGGGATGTTTATGTTTACATCACTACCAGCCTCAAGGTGTTTCAATTGCACTGTGCCTTCTTTTATTTCCTGCTCACCAACAAGTATCATCCAAGGGATCCTTGATTCTTTTGCATAGTCAAAGTGCTTCGGTCTTCTTTTGTTGACCAAGAACTCTGCTTTCACCCCAGCATCCCAGAGTTCACCAGCTAGCTCTCCGGCTAGTGTTACGTCATTCCCTAATATGCTCACTAGGACTTCTGTCTTGGTTGGTCGAGCCATCTAACAAAAACACCAAATATTAATACGAAAAACAGTGGGTTGTCTATCTAGGGGATAATTTTAACTCGAACATTCATTCACAACTTGATAAGGACACAATATTCTGTGAAAATTATAATCAAAATGAAACACAACTAAGATCAGTATTATCATTTATTTCCACATCAAAACAGCAAAAGAAAGAAGAGGAAAGGAAATATGCAAGAGTCAGCTGCAAACATCCCTATTGAATAGATGGATGACTCGGATGATGGAATCAGGCCGGTCTTCAACCAGACAGCATACGGAACAGTGGCAGTATCTGTCTGATGTCAGCTATGGTTTTGGAAATAATAAGCGACATAATTATGTAATGACAATTAGCATTAGAAAATAACTTGTGCTCAAATTTTATTAAAAAAATACCTTGTGTTCAAATGGGATTTTATGCCTAAAATAATCAAGGAATGTTTAATTTGTTTTGACATAAACAACTAAAAAAGTTCATGATCAAGTATTATGATCACCTGATTCTGATCCTTCAGTTGTTGCTCCATTATGACAAATACTCTTTCGATTCCCAGACTAACACCAACTGCTGGAACTTGCTTTGAACCAAACATCCCTATGAGGTTATCATATCGGCCACCAGCAGCAATTGAACCAACCTGTGTATAAACGATAAAATCCATCGCTAAATATAAGCAGAAGTTATCAATAAAAACTCTGTAAATGAAACACAGACAGAAAGGGTCTATGCAAAATTATGACTATCATAAGCCTACACAGAGAAGCCACTCTCAGAATTAAGGATTTCAATTTACTTATTTACAGGTCATCTATATGCTTTCTGAATAATAATAATTGCAGAAAATGATGACAAAATCATGTTGAGACCATTTTCAACCAATGATTTCAAATTAGATTTGGTGCTTATCACTGAACTTTTTCTAAAATATAGAAGAAACGGAACTGCAATGCCACTGCTAAAAGACTTCCTGAAATTATTTGTCATTTTCGCATTCTTTATTTTAAATGTGGCTGCTTATTTAATTTGGACCTCTTTTTTGGATAACCAGGTTATCAAAGTTTGACTAGCAATCCCATCTACGTGACAAGTCGAGCTATCAAAGTGTAAAGATTTAGTAAAAAAACAAATTCACAGGAATATTGACCTTTCATCTCAAACCATTAACAATATTTCAACCCACAATCTTTCATTCATACAAAAAATTTCGCCATTAAAATTTACTTTTCTATCTAAAATATCTAAAGCATTCTATTGTCTGATATGACTTAGATTTTATTTATTTACTCATAATAGGATTTCAACCCTTTTATGAGTGTGAAAGCTCCTTTTGTTTAACCCACCAAAAAAAGGAACTGATAATCCTCCAGTACATCTTGTGTTTTGATTTATGAAAATGGATTTAGCTTGTTGCATCTAGACTCTAGAGTTGTACAAGACAGTGAACATCCACAATATCTGGGCTGACATAATGCATTATTCTCCTCAAATGATGAAAGGACTAAAGAAGAAACATATCAGAATGTGGAGAGAAGACAAAAGACATGAGAATTACCTGAGCACCCCCTTTAAAAACAGCTTCGAATATAACTCCAGTATAATAATCAAGACCTCTAGCAAGGCTCAAGTCAAAAACCACCTTATCAAGGCGTTTTGATTTATCCAGAGCATTAAATAAAATTTCCAGGTCATTCAATGCATCAACAGATCCAACATTTTCTAAGAAAGCACTGCCTTCTTGTTTAAGTTTAGATAATAATGTTAAAGGATGTCCTTTTTCTTTAACAAAAGTTCCAATTCTGTCAGCTGTCTCAGCAGTTAATCCTTTCTCTTCCACCTACAGCATGGAAGTCAGTACAAACCACATTACTAAACATAGGAAGTCATGGCATTACAAAAAAATAGCTTCCTGATATTAACAGTTTAAAGCAAATATTAATGTTGCAAAGAATTGTGACCAGACATATTCTAAAGGGCAACAACTATTGAATGTCTCAAAATCCTAAGCCAGTGTAATGCAAATATACTTCCATAGTTCTACTGACATTTAAATTGTGAATGCAACTCCTTTTTTATTTATGGAAAAAAAATGTGAACAATATCTAAAATCACATTACTGGGACAATATTTGTACAACTCAGTCCAGCACGTACATATCAGATTGATGAAATGTATGTGATCCTCCAAGTAAAATTAAAAAGAGTGTTATCATATATTTCAATAAAAGAAAAAACAATAATACCGGTTATGAAAAATAAACACACAGTCTAATGTATTCAATGAACCTTTTTATCTAATCAAGTCCAACAGTTGAAATCATAAATGTTACCAGTAACAGCAGAATAAAAAATGGATGCAAACATTGCTCCTAAATGAAGAAATAACAATAGAAAAGCCTAACTATTTCCCATTGATAAAGCATCCAAAACAATATTTATCAAAAGAATCCATCAATAAATCATGCAAAACAATATTTACCAAAGGAATGCAATGGTACCAACTTAAATTACATCCATAAACCAAACTATTTCCCATTGATAAAGCATAACTATAAAACATTTAGAAATTGAATATAAAGTAAAAGCCTACGTCTTTCAAAATGTGCAACACGAGAAACAGTTTAAGCACAACAAAATTGGTACACTCAATCATAATAAAAATAATTATAAAGGAAATATAAACAACCAATATATGTCCTCACCATTTCTTTTCTTATCTGGTCAAATGGTTGTTTGTCCAACTTGTCAATACTTGAACATATAGTCCTAAACTTTTCAGGAGGTACTCCACATATTTGCATCATGCCATCCAGTAATTTTCTATGATTCAACTTTACCTGTGAAACAAAAAGAAGATTACAACAGAAAGGTCATAAGGAAACACACATGATATAATTAGAAGACATCATTGAATATGAAATTTAACCTCTAAATTGGAAAACCACAGTCAATCACCAAAAACATTCAAATGAATGATATTATAAGGTTTAAATATTATCCAATAAGCTGGGATGAGTAAACTAGTCCCATTTAACAAGATCATGGGTGCCCTGAAACTCAATCAGCGGGCACATCCAAATGAATGATATTATAAGGTTAAATTAAAGCAAAGCTGGGATGAGTAGTCACACTTAACAAGATCATTGCAAAGATGACATCAGTCAACAGGAAATCTAATAATCTAGGTAATCAGAACTAGACCGGCCATCGAACCGGCGTGCTTACTGGTTCAAGGTTCAACTGGTAGGATCGGGATTCAACTGGGTCGGATCGTTTTTAATTAATTATATATTTTTATAATATATAAAATAATAGTATTAAACAAAAAACTACATAATATTAATAGTTTTATACAATTAAAATCATATTAGTTTCACATTACTAAATATTTTATACTTTTTAGTATGTTGTTTGGTATTTGTATTTTTAATACTTGTATAATAATACATATTATAATATTATTTATAATAACCAAGTTACTAATAATCGTAACAAAAATAAGCACTAGTTAGTTTTAGTAGTAGATTTTATTTTGGCCAATGAAAAAAAGAATTATTGTAACCCAATCCCACTTGTATATCCATTAACCCTAAAATTGCTAAATGACTAAATGAAAGGAAAGCAGGAAGGATAGCCGTGATCAGTTTATTTTGTTCTCTCTAACTCAAACTACCACAGTACCACATTATATTTTCTTCCTCTTTCTATTATTCTCTTATTTCTTTCAATTTATTTTCTTTTCTAAATCGGGTGTTTTAATGGTTCCTTAATTTATGAATCTTTATTTGTCTCTTCTTCTCTTCTGATAGTCTACTTTTAAATATGGGTTTCTTACTATGCCTGCAAAGAAACAGAGAGGAGGGAAAGCAATAAACCATTTTTTTTTAAATAAAATTACCCAAAACACGGTTCGACCTATTTGAACTGCCGGTTTTGCCAATTTTCACAGGCTTTCAACCGGTTTACCAGTTTATTCGCCAGTTTTTTGACATAACGGTTTTTAAGCTTGACCGGACCAGATGCAGGTCCGGTTCACGGTTAAACCGGTTGAACTGGCCAGTCCAGTACGTTATTTATTACCTTGCTAATAATTGATATAACAAAGACTTGATAACAAGGTTAAACTACAGCACATGGGTTGGATTGATTAAAATTATTCAGATTTAGCATGGCATTGCAAAAACTCATCAACCAACAAGTAGTCTGATAGCAACACATGTCTAAGACCTAATGCCAACAAAGATGGCATTAAAAGTTGTACTTCAAAATGTACAATGAAACTTATAAGCCCAGCACATATACTAGTACATGTTCTGATAGTGTGCTGTAACAATAACCTGTCACCAAAATATGTATAGACAGACCATGAAATGTAATGGTTCTAGAAATATCAAATCACAAGCTCAGTAAACAGTGTAAATAGTTCTACAAATTCAGCAACCAATATTTTTTTGTAGCAGGGATGTTATAAAAATTTACCTCAAAATCTCCAATGTTCAGCTCCTCAAGCAATTCAGTCAAAATTCTAACAACCTCAAAATCTGGAGCCATTTTTTCAGATGGACCAGCAATATCAAAATCACATTGATAAAATTCACGGTATCTTCCTTTAGATGGGTTGTCTCTTCTGTAGACCTTAGCTATTTGGTACCTTTTCAAAGATGTCAGACCATTCATAGCAACAAACCTAGCAAATGGAACTGTCAAGTCATACCTCAATGAACAGAGCTCCCCACCCTGTCAAATATGTTGATATCCAGTTATTAGCATGAAATGAAATTCAACTTTATCAATCAATGGATTTGGCGGGAACCAATCTATATGAGAACCTTAATGACAGTCTGGCTTAAAAAGCACAAGTCTAGATGCATGAAAACGATCAGAAATATCAGAAGGAAAATTTTTACAGTAAAAAATATAAATAAAATAAATAAAAACACTACTTTGATGGTTGTAAGTTTTTTTCCTAACAATATTTTTATCGGGAGAAAAGAAAAAGGTTTTGTCATGAAACCAACTCAACTAGTCATGAAGTGAACAAGCAATAAACATATGTACCTGATCAGCAAGATCATAAATCAACTTTGAGTCTTCTCCATATTTTCCCATGAGAGTTTCTCGTAATTCAAAGACAGGTGTATCCAAGGCTGTGGCACCATGCCTCTCAAAAACTTCTTCTATTACTGAAAATGCTTTCTTTCTAATTGTCATTTGGTCTTTAGCAAAATCACGAGTCCCCTGATGTCACATTGTGATACTCAAATGTAAGACTACCAACAATATCATCCCCGTCAGGTACAGAAGTAAGAAAAAAAACAATTTCATTATCATTATAGGCAAGGCAACACCATTAAATTAAATGCCTTCAAAATAAAAGTTCAAAAGGAACACCAGTTCCACATTACATGAGGTAAGAATTGGATTACATATGATTAAAAGTAACACCTCATACAAGATTCCTTGAAATATAATTTAACAATGAAAACTATCACTCTCGTGTTTCTATCAGATCAGATTACAACTCAACCAAGATTGCCAAACTCGAAAGTCTACGTAAACTTGATGGAGCTTCCGTAGACTCGACTTGTAAGAGTCTACATCCTAATACACAATTATATTTTAAAAAAAAATCCTTTCATAACATTCAAATACAATACATATACCATGAAGGTGATAGATTTTCTACCTTCTGACTTCATAATTAAGCAAACCATATTAATAAAGTATGATGATACAATGCTTAAGCTTATATCAATCAAACTTAAATATTTCATAGATCAGTGTAAGGATGCAACTATTCAACAACAGTGCCTAAAGGTTGTTTTAATGCTTACAGCAGTGCCTAAATGCATTTAATAGACATAACAACAATTAAAATGTTCAAACAAAGATTTAATTATTTTTTTTAAACAGAGAACAAAGCAATCTAAAGAAAATCAAACAAAGTTTCAATTTGTCAACAAAAAAGTGATAGAGTTAAGAGAACTATAACATGCATATCAAACCTAAGTAACACAGTTAATCTTATCCATAAAAGAGTCCAATAAAATTACCTTAGGAATCTTCGGCAATCTTCTGCTTTCATTGCTTTCTACAACATCATTTACTTTCAATAAAAATTCATTGAACTCAGGTTTTGCCAAATCCAAAAACGATAGAAAATCAGCCACCCAAGTCTCCAATGTCTGTGAATTCTCTGCATCACTCTTTTTTTCACTCTGCAACCTATCCTTAATCAGAGCCAAAATCGAACTAGTTCCTTTCCCCAAAATAGCTTTCTTCTTCTTCTTTTCAACTTTGGAATTCTCTCCATTTTCCCCAACATTTCCGATCTTTGCATTCAACTCAGCAGCCTCGAGTACAGCATAGGCAGTCACAAGTTCCCACGCCACAGTTTTCCAAACAAGGCCAAACAACACATTGATTTCATGTGCAAACTTATCATACACTCTTCCAGAATATAAATGGAAAGATTCATTAAAACTACTAATCAAACTAGCATCAGTAGGACATTGCTTCCCAAAGATTTGGCTGATACTTGATTTCAAATCATTGCTACCAATAGCCGATAAATTACTTTGCGCACGAGCAAAACTAAACTCACCCAATTCCATCAATGCCATTGCCAAAGGCAATAAAACATTACAAACAGTGTGCTCACTACCAAGCTCAATTTCCCCTAATTTATGACCAGAATTCAACTCAACCCGCATCCTAGAATGCACCGATTTCACTCTCTCCCTAATAATCCCATGAACTTTCGGAATTTTGACAATGGAAGGAACCTTTTCATTTCCCACAAACTTAGATCCATTAAGCAAAATTCTCATATCACCAGCAACACCAACTTCCTCCTTAGAACTATGTCCATCACCAGAATCCATCAAGTTGAAAACAGTCACATCAGCCTTCAACGCCTCACAAGAAAACGCAGCAGCAACATCAACAAACGTCGCGAGCGCCGCCGATTGATAATCAAGAACAGCAGAAACACCAAGCAACACCGAACACTCATTTTCATCAACAATGAGTATTCGTCTTTGGTGACAAGGAGTTCCTCTTCGAATTGAAAACTCTTCCGATTCGAATTGAGTGATTCTAATATCCATAATGGAAACTGTTTTGATGAGTTACAGAGAAGGAGTTTGTTGAGAAGAACGATTAAGAAAGCTCTTGTTTCTTCTAGGGTTAGAAATTCGGGAATGGTGATTTTTTGGTTCAACGACGGAATTGAGGATAGCCTATCGAGTGCAGATGAATCGATTCGGATTTGAGCTTGGGAAGTGGCGGTGGCGTAGACGGAGGAGGAAGAGAGAGATGAACCCTTGCCGCCGAGTGTAACGGCGGAAACCTCGTTGTGACTCATTGCTCTCAAACAAACAAGGGTTTAGATTTCTGATTCAGTTCATAGAAGTCAAAATCGATGCGGCGGAATGAATGAGTGAGTGAGTGAGAGAGTAGTTTGTTTGAAATGAAACCAAATGCGTCTCTTTCTTCTCCCTATTCTCTTGTAATAAAACCGATTTTTATTATTTTCTCAAAATTAAATGCATTCAATATAAGTCAAAGGTTATATAATGTCTTTTTAAAAAGAAAAATAAAATCAAAAAATATGATAAAATAATTGTTTTTTTATAGAGAAAATAATTGTTTATTAAACATTACGAAAAAAGTATATGAATCAATGTTTTAAAAATCGGACCGGAAGTTGAACCGCTGTGACCACTGGTTCATGGTTCAATCGGTTTGATCGGTTAGACCGTTATTGAACCGGATATTAAGATAATAACATATTTAGTACTTTTTTTATAAAAAATTTATTTAAAATTATAAATTTATAAAGTAAAGATGCAACATTTATATCAAATAAACAAAAATACTATGAAAAGTATATTAAATTCATAACAAATACTATCAAAGAACAATTGTAATTGAATTCAAAAAAAAAGAAGGAAAAATATTGATAGTAAAAGGAAATTAGCACTGTTTTGATAAAATTTTAGTAGTATTACTTTGGTTGGGCCCAAACCCATTTATAACTTACAACCCTAATATTAAAGTTAAAATTCATCCCTCCTATATGCACATATTAGCACACAATATGTGCATCCGCCTCCTCTATTCTCTCTCTCTCTCTTACATTCTTCTTTTTTACATACACATATTTCCCTCATCTCCATTTGAAGTTAGTTTGATTTTCATTCAACATTTAAGAAAACAAAGAGTCTTACCAAGAGAAAGAACTCTATAGATTGGAAAACAATATTTTTTCTCCTTTATCTAAATTTACATTCACTAATTGAGAACTTTTATTCAAACTTTACATTCATGAGTCTGATTCTTTTATTCAAAATTTACATTCATGAGATGTTTGTTCAAAAACAAGAGAGAAAGAGAATACTAGTTACTGAAAGTCTGAAAACTAGAAAAAATAAAATGGAAGAAGGTGAACAAAAAATAAAAATCTGTGAACCGAACGGTTTTCTAAAACCAGGGCCGGTTCAGCGGTCCTACCGGTTTTGACCGGTTCAATCCGGTTTTTCCGGTTTTTTGACCGGTTCTTATGACTTCCGGTTTTCTATGCCTGTCCGGACCGGTATCACCTCCGGTTCACGGTTCAACCGGTTGAACCGGCCGGTCCGGTCCGATTTTCATAACATTGATATGAATATAAAATATAAAATATACAATAAATTTGTGGTTAATAAGTTAATAATTTCAATTATTAATAATTTTAATTAATAGAAATATTTAACTAAAATTTAATTTTAAATTCTTCAATGCTAAAATATTCTTTTATGACCATCAATTTTGCATTTTTTTATAAAAAAATATAACCCCAAAATACTTTTTTATGTCGCTTTTTTATTAACATATTTGCTTTTTTATTTTCAATATCATATTTTTATCACATTTTTTATATTAAAACATTCATCTTTATATTTCCATATTTCTTAATTTGAAAGTATTTTAATGTGTTTAATGTAGTATAATTTTTACGGTATTCTCCTTTTCATTTAGGGATGGCAATGGGTAGGGTATGGGTAGGGTACTATAGTCTCCATCCCCATACCCGCAGTTTGAAAAAATACCCGTACCCATCCCCATACCCGCGTGGGTGACAATCTTTGTCCCCGTGCCCATACCCAATGGGTACCTAAGTACCCATACCCGTACCCATTACCCGCATTTTTGCTAAAAATAAATTGATCAATTATAAAATATCATATCATTTTAATAGAATTAAAAAAAATTTAACGTTGATTCATGAAAATTATAAACAAAATTATTAGTAATGTCAAGTTAAAGTTCATTTCTCTTTGACATATTTGCATTATATATGTTATAAATAATTTTTTTTATTAAAAATGTATAATAGTATAATAATATTGTATTTTTTAAAATTGATTTATATATATTATTATATAATTATTATATAATAATATAATTAAAATAAATAAAAATATATTATGTGGGTAAATGGGGTGG
Source organism: Trifolium repens (assembly GCA_030408175.1). Lineage (NCBI taxonomy): Eukaryota > Viridiplantae > Streptophyta > Magnoliopsida > Fabales > Fabaceae > Trifolium > Trifolium repens. Next base: position 41,469,213 of record CP125846.1, read on the forward strand.
GTACTAAGGTACCCGTACCCGCACCCATACCCGCTCAATTTTATGGGTAATTACCCATACCCACGCCCATACCCAAAATGCGGGTTTTTACCCTACCCATTGCGGGTATTTTTTGTGGGTACCCATTGGGTATGGGTAAATTGCCATCCCTATTTTCATTTTCATTTTTTTTTAATCCAAATTCAAAACTTACATATATATATGAATGAATTTATCATCATAAAATAACTTTTTAATATTTTTTAATTATATACCACTCTTTTAATGTGTGACACATATCAAATATATAAGTCACTTTTTATTAAAATTAGTTTAATTTCATTTTTAATTCCAAATATACAATTCAATTCCAAATATTCCAAATTAAATTAATTTTGATAAAAAAAAATTACTGTCAAAATTAGATCTTCACTTTTGCTAAGGGTCATTCATTTATTCATTAATTAACAAATTCACAAAACACAAATTTGAAACTGAGATAATTAGTCTAGCCAACACTGAGAAGATAATCATCAACATAACTCTTAAAGGGAACTTATGATAGCTCATATGCAAGTATTATGCCTACATGACACTTTAAGAAAGCTTCAACCAATTTATAAAAGGTTTGAAACATTTCATTAAAACCATAAATGGTGATGAACATTTATGTTTTTCAATCTTCATCCTCATCATCGTTATATTCACCATCTTTTTCATTGATTTATAACTAAGTACACTTAATATACCTCAAAATTATATGATTTATATCTTTTTCAATGACTTTAAAATCAAAATCTTCAATTTCCATAGCAATCGCATCTTCTTGTTTGGCTTTGTCTATATGTTTTTTGGGTTAATAAATGTTTACCGCAGCATATTATTGGCGAGTTTTGGTTTATTCCCCGTAATATATATTTGATAACCCTATAATGTAAAAATTTTGTCATTTACCTCTATGGAATATATTATCTATTTACTATACTAAAAGTAAGACATAGTTTTCAAAATCCTAACCTAGTTCCAACCCTAAAACGCCCCCAACCCTAAGTCCAACCCTAAAACTATAGTTGCTTCCTAATTCCAACCCTAATTCCAACCCTAATTCCTTCCAACCCTAAAATACTCCAACCCTAATTCGTTGTCCAATGGTTTGTTGCCATGTAGTCTCACTTTAAATTAAATTAAAAAAAAACATAATAAATAAATAGATTATATGATGATCATGTGCTACGTTTACTATTTATCATCATTACTTGGTTACACATCATGCCCCCTTTCATCATTACTTGGTTACACATCATGTCATTTCATCATTACTAACATGTTATTTTTTTTACAAATAAATGATAAAAGAAAATAAAAGAAGGCAAAGACAAGTGTCTTTATGCATGTATATCAATGATATGTTATGAAAGGCAAGAGACAAGTGTATTTGGAAAGAAAGACATAAATGTCATCATGTATGTATCTCTATAAACAAGTGTCTTCCATAAATCATTCTACTAATTCTATATAAATCAACTCCTCCTAAAACTACACCACTTACACAATTCATTTTCACTTTCTTTCCTTCAACTCACGGCCCCCTCTTTTTCTTTTCTCCTTTTTCTTTTAAAAAATTCTAATTCTAATTTTATTTTCACTTTCAACAATCTATTTTTTACATTGCATGTGTTTATTCTCCTCTCTCTCACCTGCGCACACACACATCAATTTTTTTTCTCCTCAATTTATTTTTATTTCACATTGTAATATAATATTACTAACAAATATATATATATTTTTTTGCAGTTGAGGATGACTGAAGAAAAAAAGAAGAAAAATTAGATTTGGAGTTATTACTATTTGGTTTGATTTTCTTTTTTGCCTCAGGTTTCATTTGTATAAAAAAAAATGTATAGAATAATATATCTAGATAGAAGAAAAATTAGATCTGAAACATTGCTATTTAGTCTTTTTTTTTTTTTTTGCTTAGGCCTCATTTGTATAAAAAAAATGTATAAAAATCAGAAGACTTTTATTTTTAACATAAAAAATTTATTGAAAAACTCAACCAAACATAAGGCATGTATGGAGAGTAATATTGGTACAAAAGAAACCTTAAAAGAAGGCAACAAAATAGCAACAAACATAGTCCCACATTTGCTAGCGAGACAAAGGCCACTAGAACAAAAGTAAACAAAAACAAACCCCTGCCACTACAAATTTAAGGTTTGCTACAAGAAAATACTTATATTTTATTAATTTTCTTCTTAGTTTATGAGTTTGTTTTTTTTTTTGCAGCAAAAAAATTTAGAGAATGAAAACCTCTCATATTTGGAACAAAAAAGCTTGGAAATATGTGGGAGTTTTTTTGTTAACAAATAATGATCGGTGAGATTGAAAGGACTTATTCAAATTTTGCTACAATTCAAGTTTTAGTCTCTAAATTCAAGGTTTGCTACAATAAAATACTTATATTTTATTAATTTTCTTCTTAGTTTATGAGTTTTTTTTTTTTTTTGCAGCAAAAAAATTTAGAGAATGAAAACGTCTCATATTTGGAACAAAAAAGCTTGGAAATATGTGGGAGTTTTTTGTTAACAAATAATGATCGGTGAGATTGAAAGGACTTATTCAAATTTTGCTACAATTCAAGTTTTAGTCTCTAAATTCAAGGTTTACTACAATAAAATACTTATATTTTATTAATTTTCTTCTTAGTTTATGAGTTTTTTTTTTTTTTTGCAGCAAAAAAATTTAGAGAATGAAAACCTCTCATATTTGGAACAAAAAAGCTTGGAAATATGTGGGAGTTTTTTGTTAACAAATAATGTTATTTATATTTGTATTTTGTCTCCTTTCTTGAATTATGTAGCATCCACTTGATCTATAGTATTTTGTTTCAACGATTAATGTGGTTATGTATTGTTGACTCAATGCATTTTAATTATAATATGTTTTGTTATCAAAATTATGTATTGTCTTGCTTTATTATGGCGTTCACAAGCATCGTTTTATTTCAATGATTAAAGTAATCATATTTTATTGAACAAAATAAATATTATTTTTCATTGTTATACAATTTATATCTAGATAATTCTATGATTTATTTTACAGCGCAAAATAATTATAACTTTTATCAAACTTAGCAATTAATTATATCAATTCTTGCCCAATTTCTCTTTCACACTAACCAACCATCTCTCTATTTACTTTACTATACTAAAAGTAGAACATATTAGCTACTATTCCAACCCTAAAACCCTAATTGCTTATGTAATGGATGATGTAATAAACTTATGTGGACCAATGACATGAAAACACCTTTCATGTTAGGGCACACATGAAATCCAACTTGGCCCTAATTTTGCTTTGGCTAATGGATGACTTGCATATGGAATCCACATGTGTCCTATTTTTCCTTTGACCAATAATTGAGTAACGTGTTATTTTTACTAGAAATAAAAGAAAATAAAAGAATAAAAAGATTGGAATTCACCCATGTGTTACATCTACTATTCTATCTGATGCAATTTCATTCTCTTCTTTCCTACTAACTATTTATATCATGATTACCTCTACTACTAGCTATCCTTATTATCATTGCATATTACATCACGCATGACATCATGGTGTTGGGGTTTTCAAAGGGGAATTAGGGTAATTTGCTTAAAGAATTTTATCTATTTAAGGTACACATATTAACTTTTGCTGTATTTTTTTACTGATTCTCTCAAATGACATATAAGGGTAAAATTTTTTTTAGCCACAAAAAAAAGATGAATTAAAATATGGAAATTGAAATAATTGAGGAAATTTAAAAAAAAAATAGAAAGAATTCATTCTCATCCATTAGAGTGTGCTCATCTTATCAGGCACAAGTGGCAATTATCCAAAAAGATACAATGATGTCCAATCAAAACACATGCAACTTACTAAAGACATCAACACTAATAAAATAACAAACAAAAAAACGTGGCATGGTTGAAATTGATAATCTTAATGCATAAATTTGCTAATCCGTCCTCTAAATTTTAGAAAATCTTAATTATTTTTCCTTAAAGTTTTATATCTCTTTTATAAATACTGCCTTAATTTAAACAACAATGATCACTATACAGAAAATAATAAATACATGAAAATGATACAACTTGAATATTACAAAATCTAGATCCACAAAAAAAAATATCTTATGGTTTGATTTATATGGCTTGGCGATCCGTTAAACCGTGCGTAGCACGGGTAGCCCACTAGTTAACTTAAGATTCGATCATTTTGTCCCTTATAATATTGTGAATTTTATTTTACTCTCCTCTCATTGGTCATATTACGTCGTCACTTATGGTTTTGGCTTCAAGAGAATGTAAATTAACAAGAATATACCATAAGGTTCTATATATTTATTTTTTTTATATCCATCGATAATATAAGGTTCTATATATAAGTTCCGGCGGCATAAATATTATTATATGGAAAAATTGAATATATTTAATATGAACTTTTTAAAAAATGAACTAAGAGTGGAACTTTTATAATACTTAGTTAAGTAAAAATGAATTTTATAAAAAAAAATTAAAAATGAATACAGTATTTTATTAAAATTTAACAATAGAAAAATTACTGAAGACTTCTGTACGGATAATCGAACAACATGCTTTATTTGTAAGTTTATTTTTTAGGAGAATTTAAGGGATGGCTTATTTTTATTTTTCAAATAAAGAACATTATGAAACAAATTTAAAATAAAAAAATTGTGATTGAAATATTCAATAATCATCATCACACTCTTTTTAATTATTTTAATAAATAATTTTAATTTATAGGAAAATGCTAACTAGTGTTCCTGAGGCACTAGTTAAAGAACTAAATAAGGTATAAAAAAGATAAACTCCCGTAACATATCGTCTCCATAAAATAAATCACAAAGTTAAAATTATGAGCATAGAAAAGTGTTGAGTAGGCCCTCTTCATGTACAAAAAAAATAAAAGTGACGAGTAGTATATTATAGCAAACTTTATAGATAACATTTGTTGGTATGATGTTATTAAGAATGTGATGTTGATTGTGACATATAACTTTCCCAATCAACTTTAAAAAAAGGCATGAACACATATTATCAGAAATCAAAGGTTTTATTTTGTTTATTTAATAAAAAACGGACCAAGACCTCAAGAAGTTTGTGTCACTAATGCACCGGATCCCATCAGAACTCCGTAGTTAAGCGTGCTTGGGCGAGAGTAGTACTAGGATGGGTGACCTCCTGGGAAGTCCTTGTGTTGCACCTCTTTTTTCGATTTCTTTTGTTATTACTTCTATTTTTTTATTTCATTTATTTTTCACCGTGTTATAAATTTTTTCATTCAATTTTTAGCGAGCTTAACAAAAAATATCGATTTCTAGTTCACTTTCTCGGATTTCTCCGAAATTTGGTCGAAAAATCGCTAATCTCTATGAAAGATGGAAGACATATATACAATTAAATCGTATTACATATCAGGTGCGATCATACCAGCACTAATGCACCGGATCCCATCAGAACTCCGCAGTTAAGCGTGCTTGGGCGAGAGTAGTACTAGGATGGGTGACCTCCTGGGAAATCCTTGTGTTGCACCTCTTTTTTCGATTTCTTTTGTTATTACTTCTATTTTTTTATTTCATTTATTTTTCACCGTGTTATAAATTTTTTCATTCAATTTTTAGCGAGCTTAACAAAAAATATCGATTTCTAGTTCACTTTCTCGGATTTCTCCGAAATTTGGTCGAAAAATCGCTAATCTCTATGAAAGATGGAAGACATATATACAATTAAATCGTATTACATATCAGGTGCGATCATACCAGCACTAATGCACCGGATCCCATCAGAACTCCGCAGTTAAGCGTGCTTGGGCGAGAGTAGTACTAGGATGGGTGACCTCCTGGGAAGTCCTTGTGTTGCACCTCTTTTTTCGATTTCTTTTGTTATTACTTCTATTTTTTTATTTCATTTATTTTTCACCGTGTTATAAATTTTTTCATTCAATTTTTAGCGAGCTTAACAAAAAATATCGATTTCTAGTTCACTTTCTCGGATTTCTCCGAAATTTGGTCGAAAAATCGCTAATCTCTATGAAAGATGGAAGACATATATACAATTAAATCGTATTACATATCAGGTGTGATCATACCAGCACTAATGCTTCGGATCCCATCAGAACTCCGCAGTTAAGCGTGCTTTGGCGAGAGTAGTACTAGGATGGGTGACCTCCTGGGAAGTCCTTGTATTGCACCTCTTTTTTCGATTTCTTTTGTTATAACTTCTATTTTTTATTTCAATTATTTTTCACCGTGTTATAAATTTTTTCATTCAATTTTTAGCGAGCTTAACAAAAAATATCGATTTCTAGTTCACTTTCTCGATTTCTCCGAAATTTGGTCGAAAAATCGCTAATCTCTATGAAAGATGGAAGACACATATACAATTAAATCGTATTACATATCAGGTGCGATCATACCAGCACTAATGCACCGGATCCCATCAGAACTCCGCAGTTAAGCGTGCTTGGGCGAGAGCAGTACTAGGATGGGTGACCTCCTGGGAAGTCCTTGTGTTGCACCTCTTTTTTCGATTTCTTTTGTTATTACTTCTATTTTTTTATTTCATTTATTTTTCGCCGTGTTATAAATTTTTTCATTCAATTTTTAGCGAGCTTAACAAAAAATATCGATTTCTAGTTCACTTTCTCGGATTTCTCCGAAATTTGGTCGAAAAATCGCTAATCTCTATGAAAGATGGAAGACATATATACAATTAAATCGTATTACATATTAGGTGCGATCATACCAGCACTAATGCACCGGATCCCATCAGAACTCCGCAGTTAAGCGTGCTTGGGCGAGAGTAGTACTAGGATGGGTGACCTCCTGGGAAGTCCTTGTGTTGCCCCTCTTTTTTCGATTTCTTTTGTTATAACTTCTATTTTTTATTTCATTTATTTTTCACCGTGTTATAAATTTTTTCATTCAATTTTTAGCGAGCTTAACAAAAAATATCGATTTCTAGTTCACTTTCTCGGATTTCTCCGAAATTTGGTCGAAAAATCGCTAATCTCTATGAAAGATGGCAGACACATATACAATTAAATTGTATTACATATCAGGTGCGATCATACCAGCACTAATGCACCGGATCCCATCAGAACTCCGCAGTTAAGCGTGCTTGGGCGAGAGTAGTACTAGGATGGGTGACCTCCTGGGAAGTCCTTGTGTTGCACCTCTTTTTTCGATTTCTTTTGTTATTACTTCTATTTTTTTATTTCATTTATTTTTCACCGTGTTATAAATTTTTTCATTCAATTTTTAGCGAGCTTAACAAAAAATATCGATTTCTAGTTCACTTTCTCGGATTTCTCCGAAATTTGGTCGAAAAATCGCTAATCTCTATGAAAGATGGCAGACACATATACAATTAAATTGTATTACATATCAGGTGCGATCATACCAGCACTAATGCACCGGATCCCATCAGAACTCCGCAGTTAAGCGTGCTTGGGTGAGAGTAGTACTAGGATGGGTGACCTCCTGGGAAGTCCTTGTGTTGCACCTCTTTTTTCGATTTCTTTTGTTATTACTTCTATTTTTTTATTTCATTTATTTTTCACCGTGTTATAAATTTTTTCATTCAATTTTTAGCGAGCTTAACAAAAAATATCGATTTCTAGTTCACTTTCTCGGATTTCTCCGAAATTTGGTCGAAAAATCGCTAATCTCTATGAAAGATGGAAGACATATATACAATTAAATCGTATTACATATCAGGTGCGATCATACCAGCACTAATGCACCGGATCCCATCAGAACTCCGCAGTTAAGCGTGCTTGGGCGAGAGTAGTACTCGGATGGGTGACCTCCTGGGAAGTCCTTGTGTTGCACCTCTTTTTTCGATTTCTTTTGTTATTACTTCTATTTTTTTATTTCATTTATTTTTCACCGTGTTATAAATTTTTTCATTCAATTTTTAGCGAGCTTAACAAAAAATATCGATTTCTAGTTCACTTTCTCGGATTTCTCCGAAATTTGGTCGAAAAATCGCTAATCTCTATGAAAGATGGAAGACACATATACAATTAAATCGTATTACATATCAGGTGCGATCATACCAGCACTAATGCACCGGATCCCATCAGAACTCCGCAGTTAAGCGTGCTTGGGCGAGAGCAGTACTAGGATGGGTGACCTCCTGGGAAGTCCTTGTGTTGCACCTCTTTTTTCGATTTCTTTTGTTATAACTTCTATTTTTTATTTCATTTATTTTTCACCGTGTTATAAATTTTTTCATTCAATTTTTAGCGAGCATAACAAAAAATATCGATTTCTAGTTCACTTTCACGGATTTCTCCGAAATTTGGTCGAAAAATCGCTAATCTCTATGAAAGATGGAAGACACATATACAATTAAATTGTATTACATATCAGGTGCGATCATATCAGCACTAATGCACCGGATCCCATCAGAACTCCGCAGTTAAGCGTGCTTGGGCGAGAGTAGTACTAGGATGGGTGACCTCCTGGGAAGTCCTTGTGTTGCACCTCTTTTTTCGATTTCTTTTGATATTACTTCTATTTTTTTAATTTATTTATTTTTCACCGTGTTATAAATTTTTTCATTCAATTTTTAGCGAGCTTAACAAAAAATATCGATTTCTAGTTCACTTTCTCGGATTTCTCCGAAATTTGGTCGAAAAATCGCTAATCTCTATGAAAGATGGAAGACATATATACAATTAAATCGTATTACATATCAGGTGCGATCATACCAGCACTAATGCACCGGATCCCATCAGAACTCCGCAGTTAAGCGTGCTTGGGCGAGAGTAGTACTAGGATGGGTGACCTCCTGGGAAATCCTTGTGTTGCACCTCTTTTTTCGATTTCTTTTGTTATTACTTCTATTTTTTTATTTCATTTATTTTTCACCGTGTTATAAATTTTTTCATTCAATTTTTAGCGAGCTTAACAAAAAATATCGATTTCTAGTTCACTTTCTCGGATTTCTCCGAAATTTGGTCGAAAAATCGCTAATCTCTATGAAAGATGGAAGACATATATACAATTAAATCGTATTACATATCAGGTGCGATCATACCAGCACTAATGCACCGGATCCCATCAGAACTCCGCAGTTAAGCGTGCTTGGGCGAGAGTAGTACTAGGATGGGTGACCTCCTGGGAAGTCCTTGTGTTGCACCTCTTTTTTCGATTTCTTTTGTTATTACTTCTATTTTTTTATTTCATTTATTTTTCACCGTGTTATAAATTTTTTCATTCAATTTTTAGCGAGCTTAACAAAAAATATCGATTTCTAGTTCACTTTCTCGGATTTCTCCGAAATTTGGTCGAAAAATCGCTAATCTCTATGAAAGATGGAAGACATATATACAATTAAATCGTATTACATATCAGGTGTGATCATACCAGCACTAATGCTTCGGATCCCATCAGAACTCCGCAGTTAAGCGTGCTTTGGCGAGAGTAGTACTAGGATGGGTGACCTCCTGGGAAGTCCTTGTATTGCACCTCTTTTTTCGATTTCTTTTGTTATAACTTCTATTTTTTATTTCAATTATTTTTCACCGTGTTATAAATTTTTTCATTCAATTTTTAGCGAGCTTAACAAAAAATATCGATTTCTAGTTCACTTTCTCGATTTCTCCGAAATTTGGTCGAAAAATCGCTAATCTCTATGAAAGATGGAAGACACATATACAATTAAATCGTATTACATATCAGGTGCGATCATACCAGCACTAATGCACCGGATCCCATCAGAACTCCGCAGTTAAGCGTGCTTGGGCGAGAGCAGTACTAGGATGGGTGACCTCCTGGGAAGTCCTTGTGTTGCACCTCTTTTTTCGATTTCTTTTGTTATTACTTCTATTTTTTTATTTCATTTATTTTTCGCCGTGTTATAAATTTTTTCATTCAATTTTTAGCGAGCTTAACAAAAAATATCGATTTCTAGTTCACTTTCTCGGATTTCTCCGAAATTTGGTCGAAAAATCGCTAATCTCTATGAAAGATGGAAGACATATATACAATTAAATCGTATTACATATTAGGTGCGATCATACCAGCACTAATGCACCGGATCCCATCAGAACTCCGCAGTTAAGCGTGCTTGGGCGAGAGTAGTACTAGGATGGGTGACCTCCTGGGAAGTCCTTGTGTTGCCCCTCTTTTTTCGATTTCTTTTGTTATAACTTCTATTTTTTATTTCATTTATTTTTCACCGTGTTATAAATTTTTTCATTCAATTTTTAGCGAGCTTAACAAAAAATATCGATTTCTAGTTCACTTTCTCGGATTTCTCCGAAATTTGGTCGAAAAATCGCTAATCTCTATGAAAGATGGCAGACACATATACAATTAAATTGTATTACATATCAGGTGCGATCATACCAGCACTAATGCACCGGATCCCATCAGAACTCCGCAGTTAAGCGTGCTTGGGCGAGAGTAGTACTAGGATGGGTGACCTCCTGGGAAGTCCTTGTGTTGCACCTCTTTTTTCGATTTCTTTTGTTATTACTTCTATTTTTTTATTTCATTTATTTTTCACCGTGTTATAAATTTTTTCATTCAATTTTTAGCGAGCTTAACAAAAAATATCGATTTCTAGTTCACTTTCTCGGATTTCTCCGAAATTTGGTCGAAAAATCGCTAATCTCTATGAAAGATGGCAGACACATATACAATTAAATTGTATTACATATCAGGTGCGATCATACCAGCACTAATGCACCGGATCCCATCAGAACTCCGCAGTTAAGCGTGCTTGGGTGAGAGTAGTACTAGGATGGGTGACCTCCTGGGAAGTCCTTGTGTTGCACCTCTTTTTTCGATTTCTTTTGTTATTACTTCTATTTTTTTATTTCATTTATTTTTCACCGTGTTATAAATTTTTTCATTCAATTTTTAGCGAGCTTAACAAAAAATATCGATTTCTAGTTCACTTTCTCGGATTTCTCCGAAATTTGGTCGAAAAATCGCTAATCTCTATGAAAGATGGAAGACATATATACAATTAAATCGTATTACATATCAGGTGCGATCATACCAGCACTAATGCACCGGATCCCATCAGAACTCCGCAGTTAAGCGTGCTTGGGCGAGAGTAGTACTCGGATGGGTGACCTCCTGGGAAGTCCTTGTGTTGCACCTCTTTTTTCGATTTCTTTTGTTATTACTTCTATTTTTTTATTTCATTTATTTTTCACCGTGTTATAAATTTTTTCATTCAATTTTTAGCGAGCTTAACAAAAAATATCGATTTCTAGTTCACTTTCTCGGATTTCTCCGAAATTTGGTCGAAAAATCGCTAATCTCTATGAAAGATGGAAGACACATATACAATTAAATCGTATTACATATCAGGTGCGATCATACCAGCACTAATGCACCGGATCCCATCAGAACTCCGCAGTTAAGCGTGCTTGGGCGAGAGCAGTACTAGGATGGGTGACCTCCTGGGAAGTCCTTGTGTTGCACCTCTTTTTTCGATTTCTTTTGTTATAACTTCTATTTTTTATTTCATTTATTTTTCACCGTGTTATAAATTTTTTCATTCAATTTTTAGCGAGCATAACAAAAAATATCGATTTCTAGTTCACTTTCACGGATTTCTCCGAAATTTGGTCGAAAAATCGCTAATCTCTATGAAAGATGGAAGACACATATACAATTAAATTGTATTACATATCAGGTGCGATCATATCAGCACTAATGCACCGGATCCCATCAGAACTCCGCAGTTAAGCGTGCTTGGGCGAGAGTAGTACTAGGATGGGTGACCTCCTGGGAAGTCCTTGTGTTGCACCTCTTTTTTCGATTTCTTTTGATATTACTTCTATTTTTTTAATTTATTTATTTTTCACCGTGTTATAAATTTTTTCATTCAATTTTTAGCGAGCTTAACAAAAAATATCGATTTCTAGTTCACTTTCTCGGATTTCTCCGAAATTTGGTCGAAAAATCGCTAATCTCTATGAAAGATGGAAGACATATATACAATTAAATCGTATTACATATCAGGTGCGATCATACCAGCACTAATGCACCGGATCCCATCAGAACTCCGCAGTTAAGCGTGCTTGGGCGAGAGTAGTACTAGGATGGGTGACCTCCTGGGAAGTCCTTGTGTTGCACCTCTTTTTTCGATTTCTTTTGTTATAACTTCTATTTTTTATTTCAATTATTTTTCACCGTGTTATAAATTTTTTCATTCAATTTTTAGCGAGCTTAACAAAAAATATCGATTTCTAGTTCACTTTCTCGGATTTCTCCGAAATTTGGTCGAAAAATCGCTAATCTCTATGAAAGATGGAAGACACATATACAATTAAATCGTATTACATATCAGGTGCGATCATACCAGCACTAATGCACCGGATCCCATCAGAACTCCGCAGTTAAGCGTGCTTGGGCGAGAGCAGTACTAGGATGGGTGACCTCCTGGGAAGTCCTTGTGTTGCACCTCTTTTTTCGATTTCTTTTGTTATAACTTCTATTTTTTATTTCATTTATTTTTCACCGTGTTATAAATTTTTTCATTCAATTTTTAGCGAGCATAACAAAAAATATCGATTTCTAGTTCACTTTCTCGGATTTCTCCGAAATTTGGTCGAAAAATCGCTAATCTCTATGAAAGATGGATGACACATATACAATTAAATTGTATTACATATCAGGTGCGATCATACCAGCACTAATGCACCGGATCCCATCAGAACTCCGCAGTTAAGCGTGCTTGGGCGAGAGTAGTACTAGGATGGGTGACCTCCTGGGAAGTCCTTGTGTTGCACCTCTTTTTTCGATTTCTTTTGTTATAACTTCTATTTTTTATTTCAATTATTTTTCACCGTGTTATAAATTTTTTCATTCAATTTTTAGCGAGCTTAACAAAAAATATCGATTTCTAGTTCACTTTCTCGGATTTCTCCGAAATTTGGTCGAAAAATCGCTAATCTCTATGAAAGATGGAAGACACATATACAATTAAATCGTATTACATATCAGGTGCGATCATACCAGCACTAATGCACCGGATCCCATCAGAACTCCGCAGTTAAGCGTGCTTGGGCGAGAGCAGTACTAGAATGGGTGACCTCCTGGGAAGTCCTTGTGTTGCACCTCTTTTTTCGATTTCTTTTGTTATAACTTCTATTTTTTATTTCATTTATTTTTCACCGTGTTATAAATTTTTTCATTCAATTTTTAGCGAGCATAACAAAAAATATCGATTTCTAGTTCACTTTCTCGGATTTCTCCGAAATTTGGTCGAAAAATCGCTAATCTCTATGAAAGATGGAAGACACATATACAATTAAATTGTATTACATATCAGGTGCGATCATACCAGCACTAATGCACCGGATCCCATCAGAACTTCGCAGTTAAGCGTGCTTGGGCGAGAGTAGTACTAGGATGGGTGACCTCCTGGGAAGTCCTTGTGTTGCACCTCTTTTTTCGATTTCTTTTGTTATTACTTCTATTTTTTTATTTCATTTATTTTTCGCCGTGTTATAAATTTTTTCATTCAATTTTTAGCGAGCTTAACAAAAAATATCGATTTCTAGTTCACTTTCTCGGATTTCTCCGAAATTTGGTCGAAAAATCGCTAATCTCTATGAAAGATGGAAGACACATATACAATTAAATCGTATTACATATCAGGTGCGATCATACCAGCACTAATGCACCGGATCCCATCAGAACTCCGCAGTTAAGCGTGCTTGGGCGAGAGTAGTACTAGGATGGGTGACCTCCTGGGAAGTCCTTGTGTTGCACCTCTTTTTTCGATTTCTTTTGTTATTACTTCTATTTTTTTATTTCATTTATTTTTCACCGTGTTATAAATTTTTTCATTCAATTTTTAGCGAGCATAACAAAAAATATCGATTTCTAGTTCACTTTCTCGGATTTCTCCGAAATTTGGTCGAAAAATCGCTAATCTCTATGAAAGATGGATGACACATATACAATTAAATTGTATTACATATCAGGTGCGATCATACCAGCACTAATGCACCGGATCCCATCAGAACTCCGCAGTTAAGCGTGCTTGGGCGAGAGTAGTACTAGGATGGGTGACCTCCTGGGAAGTCCTTGTGTTGCACCTCTTTTTTCGATTTCTTTTGTTATAACTTCTATTTTTTATTTCAATTATTTTTCACCGTGTTATAAATTTTTTCATTCAATTTTTAGCGAGCTTAACAAAAAATATCGATTTCTAGTTCTCTTTCTCGGTTTTCTCCGAAATTTGGTCGAAAAATCGCTAATCTCTATGAAAGATGGAAGACATATATACAATTAAATCGTATTACATATCCGGTGCGTTCATACCAGCACTAATGCACCGGATCCCATCAGAACTCCGCAGTTAAGCGTGCTTGGGCGAGAGTAGTACTAGGATGGGTGACCTCCTGGGAAGTCCTTGGGTTGCACCTCTTTTTTCGATTTCTTTTGTTATAACTTCTATTTTTTATTTCATTTATTTTTCACCGTGTTATAAATTTTTTCATTCAATTTTTAGCGAGCTTAACAAAAAATATCGATTTCTAGTTCACTTTCTCGGATTTCTCCGAAATTTGGTCGAAAAATCGCTAATCTCTATGAAAGATGGCAGACACATATACAATTAAATTGTATTACATATCAGGTGCGATCATACCAGCACTAATGCACCGGATCCCATTAGAACTCCGCAGTTAAGCGTGCTTGGGCGAGAGTAGTACTAGGATGGGTGACCTCCTGGGAAGTCCTTGTGTTGCACCTCTTTTTTCGATTTCTTTTGTTATTACTTCTATTTTTTTATTTCATTTATTTTTCACCGTGTTATAAATTTTTTCATTCAATTTTTAGCGAGCTTAACAAAAAATATCGATTTCTAGTTCACTTTCTCGGATTTCTCCGAAATTTGGTCGAAAAATCGCTAATCTCTATGAAAGATGGCAGACACATATACAATTAAATTGTATTACATATCAGGTGCGATCATACCAGCACTAATGCACCGGATCCCATCAGAACTCCGCAGTTAAGCGTGCTTGGGTGAGAGTAGTACTAGGATGGGTGACCTCCTGGGAAGTCCTTGTGTTGCACCTCTTTTTTCGATTTCTTTTGTTATTACTTCTATTTTTTTATTTCATTTATTTTTCACCGTGTTATAAATTTTTTCATTCAATTTTTAGCGAGCTTAACAAAAAATATCGATTTCTAGTTCACTTTCTCGGATTTCTCCGAAATTTGGTCGAAAAATCGCTAATCTCTATGAAAGATGGAAGACATATATACAATTAAATCGTATTACATATCAGATGCGATCATACCAGCACTAATGCACCGGATCCCATCAGAACTCCGCAGTTAAGCGTGCTTGGGCGAGAGTAGTACTCGGATGGGTGACCTCCTGGGAAGTCCTTGTGTTGCACCTCTTTTTTCGATTTCTTTTGTTATTACTTCGATTTTTTTATTTCATTTATTTTTCACCATGTTATAAATTTTTTCATTCAATTTTTAGCGAGCATAACAAAAAATATCGATTTCTAGTTCACTTTCTCGGATTTCTCCGAAATTTGGTCGAAAAATCGCTAATCTCTATGAAAGATGGAAGACACATATACAATTAAATTGTATTACATATCAGGTGCGATCATACCAGCACTAATGCACCGGATCCCATCAGAACTTCGCAGTTAAGCGTGCTTGGGCGAGAGTAGTACTAGGATGGGTGACCTCCTGGGAAGTCCTTGTGTTGCACCTCTTTTTTCGATTTCTTTTGTTATTACTTCTATTTTTTTATTTCATTTATTTTTCGCCGTGTTATAAATTTTTTCATTCAATTTTTAGCGAGCTTAACAAAAAATATCGATTTCTAGTTCACTTTCTCGGATTTCTCCGAAATTTGGTCGAAAAATCGCTAATCTCTATGAAAGATGGAAGACACATATACAATTAAATCGTATTACATATCAGGTGCGATCATACCAGCACTAATGCACCGGATCCCATCAGAACTCCGCAGTTAAGCGTGCTTGGGCGAGAGTAGTACTAGGATGGGTGACCTCCTGGGAAGTCCTTGTGTTGCACCTCTTTTTTCGATTTCTTTTGTTATTACTTCTATTTTTTTATTTCATTTATTTTTCACCGTGTTATAAATTTTTTCATTCAATTTTTAGCGAGCTTAACAAAAAATATCGATTTCTAGTTCACTTTCTCGGATTTCTCCGAAATTTGGTCGAAAAATCGCTAATCTCTATGAAAGATGGAAGATATGTATACAATTAAATCGTATTACATATCAGGTGCGATCATACCAGCACTAATGCACCGGATCCCATCAGAACTCCGCAGTTAAGCGTGCTTGGGCGAGAGTAGTACTAGGATGGGTGACCTCCTGGGAAGTCCTTGTGTTGCACCTCTTTTTTCGATTTCTTTTGTTATTACTTCTATTTTTTTATTTCATTTATTTTTTACCGTGTTATAAATTTTTTCATTCAATTTTTAGCGAGCTTAACAAAAAATATCGATTTCTAGTTCACTTTCTCGGTTTTCTCCGAAATTTGGTCGAAAAATCGCTAATCTCTATGAAAGATGGAAGACATATATACAATTAAATCGTATTACATATCCGGTGCGATCATACCAGCACTAATGCACCGGATCCCATCAGAACTCCGCAGTTAAGCGTGCTTGGGCGAGAGTAGTACTAGGATGGGTGACCTCCTGGGAAGTCCTTGTGTTGCACCTCTTTTTTCGATTTCTTTTGTTATAACTTCTATTTTTTATTTCATTTATTTTTCACCGTGTTATAAATTTTTTCATTCAATTTTTAGCGAGCTTAACAAAAAATATCGATTTCTAGTTCACTTTCTCGGATTTCTCCGAAATTTGGTCGAAAAATCGCTAATCTCTATGAAAGATGGCAGACACATATACAATTAAATTGTATTACATATCAGGTGCGATCATACCAGCACTAATGCACCGGATCCCATCAGAACTCCGCAGTTAAGCGTGCTTGGGCGAGAGTAGTACTAGGATGGGCGACCTCCTGGGAAGTCCTTGTGTTGCACGTCTTTTTTCGATTTCTTTTGTTATTACTTCTATTTTTTTATTTCATTTATTTTTCACCGTGTTATAAATTTTTTCATTCAATTTTTAGCGAGCTAAACAAAAAATATCGATTTCTAGTTCACTTTCTCGGATTTCTCCGAAATTTGGGCGAAAAATCGCTAATCTCTATGAAAGATGGAAGACATATATACAATTAAATCGTATTACATATCAGGTGCGATCATACCAGCACTAATGCACCAGATCCCATCAGAACTCTGCAGTTAAGCGTGCTTGGGCGAGAGTAGTACTAGGATGGGTGACCTCCTGGGAAGTCCTTGTGTTGCACCTCTTTTTTCGATTTCTTTTGTTATTACTTCTATTTTTTTATTTCATTTATTTTTCACCGTGTTATAAATTTTTTCATTCAATTTTTAGCGAGCATAACAAAAAATATCGATTTCTAGTTCACTTTCTCGGATTTCTCCGAAATTTGGTCGAAAAATCGCTAATCTCTATGAAAGATGGAAAACACATATACAATTAAATCGTATTACATATCAGGTGCGATCATACCAGCACTAATGCACCGGATCCCATCAGAACTCCGCAGTTAAGCGTGCTTGGGCGAGAGTAGTACTAGGATGGGTGACCTCCTGGGAAGTCCTTGTGTTGCACCTCTTTTTTCGATTTCTTTTGTTATTACTTCTATTTTTTTATTTCATTTATTTTTCACCGTGTTATAAATTTTTTCATTCAATTTTTAGCGAGCTTAACAAAAAATATCGATTTCTAGTTCACTTTCTCGGATTTCTCCGAAATTTGGTCGAAAAATCGCTAATCTCTATGAAAGATGGAAGATATGTATACAATTAAATCGTATTACATATCAGGTGCGATCATACCAGCACTAATGCACCGGATCCCATCAGAACTCCGCAGTTATGCGTGCTTGGGCGAGAGTAGTACTAGGATGGGTGACCTCCTGGGAAGTCCTTGTGTTGCACCTCTTTTTTCGATTTCTTTTGTTATTACTTCTATTTTTTTATTTCATTTATTTTTCGCCGTGTTATAAATTTTTTCATTCAATTTTTAGCGAGCTTAACAAAAAATATCGATTTCTAGTTCACTTTCTCGGATTTCTCCGAAATTTGGTCGAAAAATCGCTAATCTCTATGAAAGATGGAAGACACATATACAATTAAATCGTATTACATATCAGGTGCGATCATACCAGCACTAATGCACCGGATCCCATCAGAACTCCGCAGTTAAGCGTGCTTGGGCGAGAGTAGTACTAGGATGGGTGACCTCCTGGGAAGTCCTTGTGTTGCACCTCTTTTTTCGATTTCTTTTGTTATTACTTCTATTTTTTTATTTCATTTATTTTTCACCGTGTTATAAATTTTTTCATTCAATTTTTAGCGAGCATAACAAAAAATATCGATTTCTAGTTCACTTTCTCGGATTTCTCCGAAATTTGGTCGAAAAATCGCTAATCTCTATGAAAGATGGAAGACACATATACAATTAAATTGTATTACATATCAGGTGCGATCATACCAGCACTAATGCACCGGATCCCATCAGAACTTCGCAGTTAAGCGTGCTTGGGCGAGAGTAGTACTAGGATGGGTGACCTCCTGGGAAGTCCTTGTGTTGCACCTCTTTTTTCGATTTCTTTTGTTACTACTTCTATTTTTTTATTTCATTTATTTTTCGCCGTGTTATAAATTTTTTCATTCAATTTTAAGCGAGCTTAACAAAAAATATCGATTTCTAGTTCACTTTCTCGGATTTCTCCGAAATTTGGTCGAAAAATCGCTAATCTCTATGAAAGATGGAAGACACATATACAATTAAATCGTATTACATATCAGGTGCGATCATACCAGCACTAATGCACCGGATCCCATCAGAACTCCGCAGTTAAGCGTGCTTGGGCGAGAGTAGTACTAGGATGGGTGACCTCCTGGGAAGTCCTTGTGTTGCACCTCTTTTTTCGATTTCTTTTGTTATTACTTCTATTTTTTTATTTCATTTATTTTCTCACCGTGTTATAAATTTTTTCATTCAATTTTTAGCGAGCTTAACAAAAAATATCGATTTCTAGTTCACTTTCTCGGATTTCTCCGAAATTTGGTCGAAAAATCGCTAATCTCTATGAAAGATGGAAGATATGTATACAATTAAATCGTATTACATATCAGGTGCGATCATACCAGCACTAATGCACCGGATCCCATCAGAACTCCGCATTTAAGCGTGCTTGGGCGAGAGTAGTACTAGGATGGGTGACCTCCTGGGAAGTCCTTGTGTTGCACCTCTTTTTTCGATTTCTTTTGTTATTACTTCTATTTTTTTATTTCATTTATTTTTCACCGTGTTATAAATTTTTTCATTCAATTTTTAGCGAGCTTAACAAAAAATATCGATTTCTAGTTCACTTTCTCGGATTTCTCCGAAATTTGGTCGAAAAATCGCTAATCTCTATGAAAGATGGAAGATATGTATACAATTAAATCGTATTACATATCAGGTGCGATCATACCAGCACTAATGCACCGGATCCCATCAGAACTCCGCAGTTATGCGTGCTTGGGCGAGAGTAGTACTAGGATGGGTGACCTCCTGGGAAGTCCTTGTGTTGCACCTCTTTTTTCGATTTCTTTTGTTATTACTTCTATTTTTTTATTTCATTTATTTTTCGCCGTGTTATAAATTTTTTCATTCAATTTTTAGCGAGCTTAACAAAAAATATCGATTTCTAGTTCACTTTCTCGGATTTCTCCGAAATTTGGTCGAAAAATCGCTAATCTCTATGAAAGATGGAAGACACATATACAATTAAATCGTATTACATATCAGGTGCGATCATACCAGCACTAATGCACCGGATCCCATCAGAACTCCGCAGTTAAGCGTGCTTGGGCGAGAGTAGTACTAGGATGGGTGACCTCCTGGGAAGTCCTTGTGTTGCACCTCTTTTTTCGATTTCTTTTGTTATTACTTCTATTTTTTTATTTCATTTATTTTTCACCGTGTTATAAATTTTTTCATTCAATTTTTAGCGAGCTTAACAAAAAATATCGATTTCTAGTTCACTTTCTCGGATTTCTCCGAAATTTGGTCGAAAAATCGCTAATCTCTATGAAAGATGGAAGATATGTATACAATTAAATCGTATTACATATCAGGTGCGATCATACCAGCACTAATGCACCGGATCCCATCAGAACTCCGCAGTTAAGCGTGCTTGGGCGAGAGTAGTACTAGGATGGGTGACCTCCTGGGAAGTCCTTGTGTTGCACCTCTTTTTTCGATTTCTTTTGTTATTACTTCTATTTTTTTATTTCATTTATTTTCTCACCGTGTTATAAATTTTTTCATTCAATTTTTAGCGAGCTTAACAAAAAATATCGATTTCTAGTTCACTTTCTCGGATTTCTCCGAAATTTGGTCGAAAAATCGCTAATCTCTATGAAAGATGGAAGATATGTATACAATTAAATCGTATTACATATCAGGTGCGATCATACCAGCACTAATGCACCGGATCCCATCAGAACTCCGCATTTAAGCGTGCTTGGGCGAGAGTAGTACTAGGATGGGTGACCTCCTGGGAAGTCCTTGTGTTGCACCTCTTTTTTCGATTTCTTTTGTTATTACTTCTATTTTTTTATTTCATTTATTTTTTACCGTGTTATAAATTTTTTCATTCAATTTTTAGCGAGCTTAACAAAAAATATCGATTTCTAGTTCACTTTCTCGGTTTTCTCCGAAATTTGGTCGAAAAATCGCTAATCTCTATGAAAGATGGAAGACATATATACAATTAAATCGTATTACATATCCGGTGCGATCATACCAGCACTAATGCACCGGATCCCATCAGAACTCCGCAGTTAAGCGTGCTTGGGCGAGAGTAGTACTAGGATGGGTGACCTCCTGGGAAGTCCTTGTGTTGCACCTCTTTTTTCGATTTCTTTTGTTATTACTTCTATTTTTTTATTTCATTTATTTTTCACCGTGTTATAAATTTTTTCATTCAATTTTTAGCGAGCATAACAAAAAATATCGATTTCTAGTTCACTTTCTCGGATTTCTCCGAAATTTGGTCGAAAAATCGCTAATCTCTATGAAAGATGGAAGACACATATACAATTAAATTGTATTACATATCAGGTGCGATCATACCAGCACTAATGCACCGGATCCCATCAGAACTTCGCAGTTAAGCGTGCTTGGGCGAGAGTAGTACTAGGATGGGTGACCTCCTGGGAAGTCCTTGTGTTGCACCTCTTTTTTCGATTTCTTTTGTTATTACTTCTATTTTTTTATTTCATTTATTTTTCACCGTGTTATAAATTTTTTCATTCAATTTTTAGCGAGCTTAACAAAAAATATCGATTTCTAGTTCACTTTCTCGGATTTCTCCGAAATTTGGTCGAAAAATCGCTAATCTCTATGAAAGATGGAAGATATGTATACAATTAAATCGTATTACATATCAGGTGCGATCATACCAGCACTAATGCACCGGATCCCATCAGAACTCCGCATTTAAGCGTGCTTGGGCGAGAGTAGTACTAGGATGGGTGACCTCCTGGGAAGTCCTTGTGTTGCACCTCTTTTTTCGATTTCTTTTGTTATTACTTCTATTTTTTTATTTCATTTATTTTTTACCGTGTTATAAATTTTTTCATTCAATTTTTAGCGAGCTTAACAAAAAATATCGATTTCTAGTTCACTTTCTCGGTTTTCTCCGAAATTTGGTCGAAAAATCGCTAATCTCTATGAAAGATGGAAGACATATATACAATTAAATCGTATTACATATCCGGTGCGATCATACCAGCACTAATGCACCGGATCCCATCAGAACTCCGCAGTTAAGCGTGCTTGGGCGAGAGTAGTACTAGGATGGGTGACCTCCTGAGAAGTCCTTGTGTTGCACCTCTTTTTTCGATTTCTTTTGTTATTACTTCTATTTTTTTATTTCATTTATTTTTCACCGTGTTATAAATTTTTTCATTCAATTTTTAGCGAGCATAACAAAAAATATCGATTTCTAGTTCACTTTCTCGGATTTCTCCGAAATTTGGTCGAAAAATCGCTAATCTCTATGAAAGATGGAAGACACATATACAATTAAATTGTATTACATATCAGGTGCGATCATACCAGCACTAATGCACCGGATCCCATCAGAACTTCGCAGTTAAGCGTGCTTGGGCGAGAGTAGTACTAGGATGGGTGACCTCCTGGGAAGTCCTTGTGTTGCACCTCTTTTTTCGATTTCTTTTGTTATTACTTCTATTTTTTTATTTCATTTATTTTTCGCCGTGTTATAAATTTTTTCATTCAATTTTTAGCGAGCTTAACAAAAAATATCGATTTCTAGTTCACTTTCTCGGATTTCTCCGAAATTTGGTCGAAAAATCGCTAATCTCTATGAAAGATCGAAGACACATATACAATTAAATCGTATTACATATCAGGTGCGATCATACCAGCACTAATGCACCGGATCCCATCAGAACTCCGCAGTTAAGCGTGCTTGGGCGAGAGTAGTACTAGGATGGGTGACCTCCTGGGAAGTCCTTGTGTTGCACCTCTTTTTTCGATTTCTTTTGTTATTACTTCTATTTTTTTATTTCATTTATTTTTCACCGTGTTATAAATTTTTTCATTCAATTTTTAGCGAGCTTAACAAAAAATATCGATTTCTAGTTCACTTTCTCGGATTTCTCCGAAATTTGGTCGAAAAATCGCTAATCTCTATGAAAGATGGAAGATATGTATACAATTAAATCGTAATACATATCAGGTGCGATCATACCAGCACTAATGCACCGGATCCAATCAGAACTCCGCAGTTAAGCGTGCTTGGGCGAGAGTAGTACTAGGATGGGTGACCTCCTGGGAAGTCCTTGTGTTGCACCTCTTTTTTCGATTTCTTTTGTTATTACTTCTATTTTTTTATTTCATTTATTTTTTACCGTGTTATAAATTTTTTCATTCAATTTTTAGCGAGCTTAACAAAAAATATCGATTTCTAGTTCACTTTCTCGGTTTTCTCCGAAATTTGGTCGAAAAATCGCTAATCTCTATGAAAGATGGAAGACATATATACAATTAAATCGTATTACATATCCGGTGCGATCATACCAGCACTAATGCACCGGATCCCATCAGAACTCCGCAGTTAAGCGTGCTTGGGCGAGAGTAGTACTAGAATGGGTGACCTCCTGGGAAGTCCTTGTGTTGCACCTCTTTTTTCGATTTCTTTTGTTATTACTTCTATTTTTTTATTTCATTTATTTTTCACCGTGTTATAAATTTTTTCATTCAATTTTTACCGAGCTTAACAAAAAATATCGATTTCTAGTTCACTTTCTCGGATTTCTCCAAAATTTGGTCGAAAAATCGCTAATCTCTATGAAAGATGGAAGACATATATACAATTAAATCGTATTACATATCAGGTGCGATCATACCAGCACTAATGCACCAGATCCCATCAGAACTCCGCAGTTAATCGTGCTTGGGCGAGAGTAGTACTAGGATGGGTGACCTCCTGGGAAGTCCTTGTGTTGCACCTCTTTTTTCGATTTCTTTTGTTATTACTTCTATTTTTTTATTTCATTTATTTTTCACCGTGTTATAAATTTTTTCATTCAATTTTTAGCGAGCTTAACAAAAAATATCGATTTCGAGTTCACTTTCTCGGATTTCTCCGAAATTTGGGCGAAAAATCGCTAATCTCTATGAAAGATGGAAGACATATATACAATTAAATCGTATTACATATCAGGTGCGATCATACCAGCACTAATGCACCGGATCCCATCAGAATTCCGCAGTTAAGCGTGTTTGGGCTAGAGTAGTACTAGGATGGGTGACCTCCTGGGAAGTCCTTGTGTTGCACCTCTTTTTTCGATTTCTTTTGTTATTGCTTCTATTTTTTTATTTCATTTATTTTTCACCGTGTTATAAATTTTTTCATTCAATTTTTAGCGAGCTTAACTAAAAATATCGATTTCTAGTTCACTTTCTCGGATTTCTCCGAAATTTGGTCGAAAAATCGCTAATCTCTATGAAAGATGGAGACACATATACAATTAAATCGTATTACATATCAGGTGCGATCATACCAGCACTAATGCACCGGATCCCATCAGAACTCCGCAGTTAACCGTGCTTGGGCGAGAGTAGTACTAGGATGGGTGACCTCCTGGGAAGTCCTTGTGTTGCACCTCTTTTTTCGATTTCTTTTGTTATTACTTCTATTATTTTATTTCATTTATTTTTCACCGTGTTATAAATTTTTTCATTCAATTTTTAGCGAGCTTAACAAAAAATATCGATTTCTAGTTCACTTTCTCGGATTTCTCCGAAATTTGGTCGAAAAATCGCTAATCTCTATGAAAGATGGAAGACACATATACAATTAAATCGTATTACATATCAGGTGCGATCATACCAGCACTAATGCACCGGATCCCATCAGAACTCCGCAGTTAAGCATGCTTGGGCGAGAGTAGTACTAGGATGGGTGACCTCCTGGGAAGTCCTTGTGTTGCACCTCTTTTTTCGATTTCTTTTGTTATTACTTCTATTTTTTTATTTCATTTATTTTTCGCCGTGTTATAAATTTTTTCATTCAATTTTTAGCGAGCTTAACAAAAAATATCGATTTCTAGTTCACTTTCTCGGATTTCTCCGAAATTTGGTCGAAAAATCGCTAATCTCTATGAAAGATGGAAGACACATATACAATTAAATCGTATTACATATCAGGTGCGATCATACCAGCACTAATGCACCGGATCCCATCAGAACTCCGCAGTTAAGCGTGCTTGGGCGAGAGTAGTACTAGGATGGGTGACCTCCTGGGAAGTCCTTGTGTTGCACCTCTTTTTTCGATTTCTTTTGTTATTACTTCTATTTTTTTATTTCATTTATTTTTCACCGTGTTATAAATTTTTTCATTCAATTTTTAGCGAGCTTAACAAAAAATATCGATTTCTAGTTCACTTTCTCGGATTTCTCCGAAATTTGGTCGAAAAATCGCTAATCTCTATGAAAGATGGAAGATATGTATACAATTAAATCGTAATACATATCAGGTGCGATCATACCAGCACTAATGCACCGGATCCAATCAGAACTCCGCAGTTAAGCGTGCTTGGGCGAGAGTAGTACTAGGATGGGTGACCTCCTGGGAAGTCCTTGTGTTGCACCTCTTTTTTCGATTTCTTTTGTTATTACTTCTATTTTTTTATTTCATTTATTTTTTACCGTGTTATAAATTTTTTCATTCAATTTTTAGCGAGCTTAACAAAAAATATCGATTTCTAGTTCACTTTCTCGGTTTTCTCCGAAATTTGGTCGAAAAATCGCTAATCTCTATGAAAGATGGAAGACATATATACAATTAAATCGTATTACATATCCGGTGCGATCATACCAGCACTAATGCACCGGATCCCATCAGAACTCCGCAGTTAAGCGTGCTTGGGCGAGAGTAGTACTAGAATGGGTGACCTCCTGGGAAGTCCTTGTGTTGCACCTCTTTTTTCGATTTCTTTTGTTATTACTTCTATTTTTTTATTTCATTTATTTTTCACCGTGTTATAAATTTTTTCATTCAATTTTTACCGAGCTTAACAAAAAATATCGATTTCTAGTTCACTTTCTCGGATTTCTCCAAAATTTGGTCGAAAAATCGCTAATCTCTATGAAAGATGGAAGACATATATACAATTAAATCGTATTACATATCAGGTGCGATCATACCAGCACTAATGCACCAGATCCCATCAGAACTCCGCAGTTAATCGTGCTTGGGCGAGAGTAGTACTAGGATGGGTGACCTCCTGGGAAGTCCTTGTGTTGCACCTCTTTTTTCGATTTCTTTTGTTATTACTTCTATTTTTTTATTTCATTTATTTTTCACCGTGTTATAAATTTTTTCATTCAATTTTTAGCGAGCTTAACAAAAAATATCGATTTCGAGTTCACTTTCTCGGATTTCTCCGAAATTTGGGCGAAAAATCGCTAATCTCTATGAAAGATGGAAGACATATATACAATTAAATCGTATTACATATCAGGTGCGATCATACCAGCACTAATGCACCGGATCCCATCAGAATTCCGCAGTTAAGCGTGTTTGGGCTAGAGTAGTACTAGGATGGGTGACCTCCTGGGAAGTCCTTGTGTTGCACCTCTTTTTTCGATTTCTTTTGTTATTGCTTCTATTTTTTTATTTCATTTATTTTTCACCGTGTTATAAATTTTTTCATTCAATTTTTAGCGAGCTTAACTAAAAATATCGATTTCTAGTTCACTTTCTCGGATTTCTCCGAAATTTGGTCGAAAAATCGCTAATCTCTATGAAAGATGGAGACACATATACAATTAAATCGTATTACATATCAGGTGCGATCATACCAGCACTAATGCACCGGATCCCATCAGAACTCCGCAGTTAACCGTGCTTGGGCGAGAGTAGTACTAGGATGGGTGACCTCCTGGGAAGTCCTTGTGTTGCACCTCTTTTTTCGATTTCTTTTGTTATTACTTCTATTTTTTTATTTCATTTATTTTTCACCGTGTTATAAATTTTTTCATTCAATTTTTAGCGAGCTTAACAAAAAATATCGATTTCTAGTTCACTTTCTCGGATTTCTCCGAAATTTGGTCGAAAAATCGCTAATCTCTATGAAAGATGGAAGACACATATACAATTAAATCGTATTACATATCAGGTGCGATCATACCAGCACTAATGCACCGGATCCCATCAGAACTCCGCAGTTAAGCATGCTTGGGCGAGAGTAGTACTAGGATGGGTGACCTCCTGGGAAGTCCTTGTGTTGCACCTCTTTTTTCGATTTCTTTTGTTATTACTTCTATTTTTTTATTTCATTTATTTTTCACCGTGTTATAAATTTTTTCATTCAATTTTTAGCGAGCTTAACAAAAAATATCGATTTCTAGTTCACTTTCTGGGATTTCTCCGAAATTTGGTCGAAAAATCGCTAATCTCTATGAAAGATGGAAGACACATATACAATTAAATCGTATTACATATCAGGTGTGATCATACCAGCACTAATGCTGCGGATCCCATCAGAACTCCGCAGTTAATCGTGCTTGGGCGAGAGTAGTACTAGGATGGGTGACCTCCTGGGAAGTCCTTGTGTTGCACCTCTTTTTTCGATTTCTTTTGTTATTACTTCTATTTTTTTATTTCATTTATTTTCCACCGTGTTATAAATTTTTTCATTCAATTTTTAGCGAGCATAACAAAAAATATCGATTTCTAGTTCACTTTCTCGGATTTCTCCGAAATTTGGTCGAAAAATCGCCAATCTCTATGAAAGATGGAAGACACATATACAATTAAATCGTATTACATATCAGGTGCGATCATACCAGCACTAATGCACCGGATCCCATCAGAACTCCGCAGTTAAGCGTGCTTGGGCGAGAGTAGTACTAGGATGGGTGACCTCCTGGGAAGTCCTTGTGTTGCACCTCTTTTTTCAATTTCTTTTGTTATTACTTCTATTTTTTTATTTCATTTATTTTTCACCGTGTTATAAATTTTTTCATTCAATTTTTAGCGAGCTTTACAAAAAATATCGATTTCTAGTTCACTTTCTCGGATTTCTCCGAAATTTGGTCGAAAAATCGCTAATCTCTATGAAAGATGGAAGATATGTATACAATTAAATCGTATTACATATCAGGTGCGATCATACCAGCACTAATGCACCGGATCCCATCAGAACTCCGCAGTTAAGCGTGCTTGGGCGAGAGTAGTACTAGGATGGGTGACCTCCTGGGAAGTCCTTGTGTTGCACCTCTTTTTTCGATTTCTTTTGTTATTACTTCTATTTTTTTATTTCATTTATTTTTTACCGTGTTATAAATTTTTTCATTCAATTTTTAGCGAGCTTAACAAAAAATATCGATTTCTAGTTCACTTTCTCGGTTTTCTCCGAAATTTGGTCGAAAAATCGCTAATCTCTATGAAAGATGGAAGACATATATACAATTAAATCGTATTACATATCCGGTGCGATCATACCAGCACTAATGCACCGGATCCCATCAGAACTCCGCAGTTAAGCGTGCTTGGGCGAGAGTAGTACTAGGATGGGTGACCTCCTGGGAAGTCCTTGTGTTGCACCTCTTTTTTCGATTTCTTTTGTTATTACTTCTATTTTTTTATTTCATTTATTTTTCGCCGTGTTATAAATTTTTTCATTCAATTTTTAGCGAGCTTAACAAAAAATATCGATTTCTAGTTCACTTTCTCGGATTTCTCCGAAATTTGGTCGAAAAATCGCTAATCTCTATGAAAGATGGAAGACACATATACAACTAAATCGTATTACATATCAGGTGCGATCATACCAGCACTAATGCACCGGATCCCATCAGAACTCCGCAGTTAAGCGTGCTTGGGCGAGAGTAGTACTAGGATGGGTGACCTACTGGGAAGTCCTTGTGTTGCACCTCTTTTTTCGATTTCTTTTGTTATTACTTCTATTTTTTTATTTCATTTATTTTTCACCGTGTTATAAATTTTTTCATTCAATTTTTAGCGAGCTTAACAAAAAATATCGATTTCTAGTTCACTTTCTCGGATTTCTCCGAAATTTGGTCGAAAAATCGCTAATCTCTATGAAAGATGGAAGACATATATACAATTAAATCGTATTACATATCCGGTGCGATCATACCAGCACTAATGCACCGGATCCCATCAGAACTCCGCAGTTAAGCGTGCTTGGGCGAGAGTAGTACTAGGATGGGTGACCTCCTGGGAAGTCCTTGTGTTGCACCTCTTTTTTCGATTTCTTTTGTTATTACTTCTATTTTTTTATTTCATTTATTTTTCGCCGTGTTATAAATTTTTTCATTCAATTTTTAGCGAGCTTAACAAAAAATATCGATTTCTAGTTCACTTTCTCGGATTTCTCCGAAATTTGGTCGAAAAATCGCTAATCTCTATGAAAGATGGAAGACACATATACAATTAAATCGTATTACATATCAGGTGCGATCATACCAGCACTAATGCACCGGATCCCATCAGAACTCCGCAGTTAAGCGTGCTTGGGCGAGAGTAGTACTAGGATGGGTGACCTACTGGGAAGTCCTTGTGTTGCACCTCTTTTTTCGATTTCTTTTGTTATTACTTCTATTTTTTTATTTCATTTATTTTTCACCGTGTTATAAATTTTTTCATTCAATTTTTAGCGAGCTTAACAAAAAATATCGATTTCTAGTTCACTTTCTCGGATTTCTCCGAAATTTGGTCGAAAAATCGCTAATCTCTATGAAAGATGGAAGATATGTATACAATTAAATCGTATTACATATCAGGTGCGATCATACCAGCACTAATGCACCGGATCCCATCAGAACTCCGCAGTTAAGCGTGCTTGGGCGAGAGTAGTACTAGGATGGGTGACCTCCTGGGAAGTCCTTGTGTTGCACCTCTTTTTTCGATTTCTTTTGTTATTACTTCTATTTTTTTATTTCATTTATTTTTTACCGTGTTATAAATTTTTTCATTCAATTTTTAGCGAGCTTAACAAAAAATATCGATTTCTAGTTCACTTTCTCGGTTTTCTCCGAAATTTGGTCGAAAAATCGCTAATCTCTATGAAAGATGGAAGACATATATACAATTAAATCGTATTACATATCCGGTGCGATCATACCAGCACTAATGCACCGGATCCCATCAGAACTCCGCAGTTAAGCGTGCTTGGGCGAGAGTAGTACTAGGATGGGTGACCTCCTGGGAAGTCCTTGTGTTGCACCTCTTTTTTCGATTTCTTTTGTTATTACTTCTATTTTTTTATTTCATTTATTTTTCACCGTGTTATAAATTTTTTCATTCAATTTTTACCGAGCTTAACAAAAAATATCGATTTCTAGTTCACTTTCTCGGATTTCTCCAAAATTTGGTCGAAAAATCGCTAATCTCTATGAAAGATGGAAGACATATATACAATTAAATCGTATTACATATCAGGTGCGATCATACCAGCACTAATGCACCGGATCCCATCAGAACTCCGCAGTTAATCGTGCTTGGGCGAGAGTAGTACTAGGATGGGTGACCTCCTGGGAAGTCCTTGTGTTGCACCTCTTTTTTCGATTTCTTTTGTTATTACTTCTATTTTTTTATTTCATTTATTTTTCACCGTGTTATAAATTTTTTCATTCAATTTTTAGCGAGCTTAACAAAAAATATCGATTTCGAGTTCACTTTCTCGGATTTCTCCGAAATTTGGGCGAAAAATCGCTAATCTCTATGAAAGATGGAAGACATATATACAATTAAATCGTATTACATATCAGGTGCGATCATACCAGCACTAATGCACCGGATCCCATCAGAACTCCGCAGTTAACCGTGCTTGGGCGAGAGTAGTACTAGGATGGGTGACCTCCTGGGAAGTCCTTGTGTTGCACCTCTTTTTTCGATTTCTTTTGTTATTACTTCTATTTTTTTATTTCATTTATTTTTCACCGTGTTATAAATTTTTTCATTCAATTTTTAGCGAGCTTAACAAAAAATATCGATTTCTAGTTCACTTTCTCGGATTTCTCCGAAATTTGGTCGAAAAATCGCTAATCTCTATGAAAGATGGAAGACACATATACAATTAAATCGTATTACATATCAGGTGCGATCATACCAGCACTAATGCACCGGATCCCATCAGAACTCCGCAGTTAAGCGTGCTTGGGCGAGAGTAGTACTAGGATGGGTGACCTCCTGGGAAGTCCTTGTGTTGCACCTCTTTTTTCGATTTCTTTTGTTATTACTTCTATTTTTTTATTTCATTTATTTTTCACCGTGTTATAAATTTTTTCATTCAATTTTTAGCGAGCTTAACAAAAAATATCGATTTCTAGTTCACTTTCTGGGATTTCTCCGAAATTTGGTCGAAAAATCGCTAATCTCTATGAAAGATGGAAGACACATATACAATTAAATCGTATTACATATCAGGTGTGATCATACCAGCACTAATGCAGCGGATCCCATCAGAACTCCGCAGTTAATCGTGCTTGGGCGAGAGTAGTACTAGGATGGGTGACCTCCTGGGAAGTCCTTGTGTTGCACCTCTTTTTTCGATTTCTTTTGTTATTACTTCTATTTTTTTTATTTCATTTATTTTTCACCGTGTTATAAATTTTTTCATTCAATTTTTAGCGAGCATAACAAAAAATATCGATTTCTAGTTCACTTTCTCGGATTTCTCCGAAATTTGGTCGAAAAATCGCTAATCTCTATGAAAGATGGAAGACACATATACAATTAAATCGTATTACATATCAGGTGCGATCATACCAGCACTAATGCACCGGATCCCATCAGAACTCCGCAGTTAAGCGTGCTTGGGCGAGAATAGTACTAGGATGGGTGACCTCCTGGGAAGTCCTTGTGTTGCACCTCTTTTTTCGATTTCTTTTGTTATTACTTCTATTTTTTTATTTCATTTATTTTTCACCGTGTTATAAATTTTTTCATTCAATTTTTAGCGAGCTTTACAAAAAATATCGATTTCTAGTTCACTTTCTCGGATTTCTCCGAAATTTGGTCGAAAAATCGCTAATCTCTATGAAAGATGGAAGACATATATACAATTAAATCGTATTACATATCCGGTGCGATCATACCAGCACTAATGCACCGGATCCCATCAGAACTCCGCAGTTAAGCGTGCTTGGGCGAGAGTAGTACTAGGATGGGTGACCTCCTGGGAAGTCCTTGTGTTGCACCTCTTTTTTCGATTTCTTTTGTTATTCCTTCTATTTTTTTATTTCATTTATTTTTCACCGTGTTATAAATTTTTTCATTCAATTTTTAGCGAGCTTAACAAAAAATATCGATTTCTAGTTCACTTTCTCGGATTTCTCCGAAATTTGGTCGAAAAATCGCTAATCTCTATGAAAGATGGAAGACATATATACAATTAAATCGTATTACATATCAGGTGCGATCATACCAGCACTAATGCACCGGATCCCATCAGAACTCCGCAGTTAAGCGTGCTTGGGCGAGAGTAGTACTAGGATGGGTGACCTCCTGGGAAGTCCTTGTGTTGCACCTCTTTTTTCGATTTCTTTTGTTATTACTTCTATTTTTTTATTTCATTTATTTTTCACCGTGTTATAAATTTTTTCATTCAATTTTTAGCGAGCTTAACAAAAAATATCGATTTCTAGTTCACTTTCTCGGATTTCTCCGAAATTTGGTCGAAAAATCGCTAATCTCTATGAAAGATGGAAGACATATATACAATTAAATCGTATTACATATCAGGTGCGATCATACCAGCACTAATGCAGCGGATCCCATCAGAACTCCGCAGTTAAGCGTGCTTGGGCGAGAGTAGTACTAGGATGGGTGACCTCCTGGGAAGTCCTTGTGTTGCACCTCTTTTTTCGATTTCTTTTGTTATTCCTTCTATTTTTTTATTTCATTTATTTTTCACCGTGTTATAAATTTTTTCATTCAATTTTTAGCGAGCTTAACAAAAAATATCGATTTCTAGTTCACTTTCTCGGATTTCTCCGAAATTTGGTCGAAAAATCGCTAATCTCTATGAAAGATGGAAGACATATATACAATTAAATCGTATTACATATCAGGTGCGATCATACCAGCACTAATGCACCGGATCCCATCAGAACTCCGCAGTTAAGCGTGCTTGGGCGAGAGTAGTACTAGGATGGGTGACCTCCTGGGAAGTCCTTGTGTTGCACGTCTTTTTTCGATTTCTTTTGTTATTACTTCTATTTTTTTATTTCATTTATTTTTCACCGTGTTATAAATTTTTTCATTCAATTTTTAGCGAGCTTAACAAAAAATATCGATTTCTAGTTCACTTTCTCGGATTTCTCCGAAATTTGGGCGAAAAATCGCTAATCTCTATGAAAGATGGAAGACATATATACAATTAAATCGTATTACATATCAGGTGCGATCATACCAGCACTAATGCACCAGATCCCATCAGAACTCTGCAGTTAAGCGTGCTTGGGCGAGAGTAGTACTAGGATGGGTGACCTCCTGGGAAGTCCTTGTGTTGCACCTCTTTTTTCGATTTCTTTTGTTATTACTTCTATTTTTTTATTTCATTTATTTTTCACCGTGTTATAAATTTTTTCATTCAATTTTTAGCGAGCATAACAAAAAATATCGATTTCTAGTTCACTTTCTCGGATTTCTCCGAAATTTGGTCGAAAAATCGCTAATCTCTATGAAAGATGGAAGACACATATACAATTAAATCGTATTACATATCAGGTGCGATCATACCAGCACTAATGCACCGGATCCCATCAGAACTCCGCAGTTAAGCGTGCTTGGGCGAGAGTAGTACTAGGATGGGTGACCTCCTGGGAAGTCCTTGTGTTGCACCTCTTTTTTCGATTTCTTTTGTTATTACTTCTATTTTTTTATTTCATTTATTTTTCACCGTGTTATAAATTTTTTCATTCAATTTTTAGCGAGCTTAACAAAAAATATCGATTTCTAGTTCACTTTCTCGGATTTCTCCGAAATTTGGTCGAAAAATCGCTAATCTCTATGAAAGATGGAAGATATGTATACAATTAAATCGTATTACATATCAGGTGCGATCATACCAGCACTAATGCACCGGATCCCATCAGAACTCCGCAGTTAAGCGTGCTTGGGCGAGAGTAGTACTAGGATGGGTGACCTCCTGGGAAGTCCTTGTGTTGCACCTCTTTTTTCGATTTCTTTTGTTATTACTTCTATTTTTTTATTTCATTTATTTTTTACCGTGTTATAAATTTTTTCATTCAATTTTTAGCGAGCTTAACAAAAAATATCGATTTCTAGTTCACTTTCTCGGATTTCTCCGAAATTTGGTCGAAAAATCGCTAATCTCTATGAAAGATGGAAGACATATATACAATTAAATCGTATTACATATCCGGTGCGATCATACCAGCACTAATGCACCGGATCCCATCAGAACTCCGCAGTTAAGCGTGCTTGGGCGAGAGTAGTACTAGGATGGGTGACCTCCTGGGAAGTCCTTGTGTTGCACCTCTTTTTTCGATTTCTTTTGTTATTACTTCTATTTTTTTATTTCATTTGTTTTTCACCGTGTTATAAATTTTTTCATTCAATTTTTAGCGAGCTTAACAAAAAATATCGATTTCTAGTTCACTTTCTCGGATTTCTCCGAAATTTGGTCGAAAAATCGCTAATCTCTATGAAAGATGGAAGACATATATACAATTAAATCGTATTACATATCAGGTGCGATCATACCAGCACTAATGCACCGGATCCCATCAGAACTCCGCAGTTAAGCGTGCTTGGGCGAGAGTAGTACTAGGATGGGTGACCTCCTGGGAAGTCCTTGTGTTGCACCTCTTTTTTCGATTTCTTTTGTTATTACTTCTATTTTTTTATTTCATTTATTTTTCACCGTGTTATAAATTTTTTCATTCAATTTTTAGCGAGCTTAACAAAAAATATCGATTTCTAGTTCACTTTCTCGGATTTCTCCGAAATTTGGTCGAAAAATCGCTAATCTCTATGAAAGATGGAAGACATATATACAATTAAATCGTATTACATATCAGGTGCGATCATACCAGTACTAATGCACCGGATCCCATCTGAACTCCGCAGTTAAGCGTGCTTGGGCGAGAGTAGTGCTAGGATGGGTGACCTCCTGGGAAGTCCTTGTGTTGCACCTCTTTTTTCGATTTTTTTTGTTATTACTTCTATTTTTTTATTTCATTTATTTTTCACCGTGTTATAAATTTTTTCTTTCAATTTTTAGCGAGCTTAACAAAAAATATCGATTTCTAGTTCACTTTCTCGGATTTCTCCGAAATTTGGTCGAAAAATCGCTAATCTCTATGAAAGATGGAAGATATGTATACAATTAAATCGTATTACATATCAGGTGCGATCATACCAGCACTAATGCACCGGATCCCATCAGAACTCCGCAGTTAAGCGTGCT
Organism: Trifolium repens; assembly: GCA_030408175.1. Taxonomy (NCBI): domain Eukaryota; kingdom Viridiplantae; phylum Streptophyta; class Magnoliopsida; order Fabales; family Fabaceae; genus Trifolium; species Trifolium repens. The sequence continues at coordinate 41,504,331 of CP125846.1, forward strand.
TGGGCGAGAGTAGTACTAGGATGGGTGACCTCCTGGGAAGTCCTTGTGTTGCACCTCTTTTTTCGATTTCTTTTGTTATTACTTCTATTTTTTTATTTCATTTATTTTTTACCGTGTTATAAATTTTTTCATTCAATTTATAACACCCCACGAAAGAATATCTAGAATACTTCGCGAATTATTATAAAATGGCACAGTAGTCATTAATTTATTACAACAACATTGAAAAATTATTGACTGCACACACAGGTGCTCAATACATAGTACAGATACAAGCACGAAACTGAAAAAGAGATACATAGACTGATAACGAATACATCAAGATTGAAACACAAGATGGAAAGCATGGCATCCACAAGACTGAATTAGAACAACAAGATAGAGAATTGAAAGCGAGAAGCAGCATAATCATATAAATCTCCTGATGTAGGCCTAGGCAAAATCCATAGCTTACCTGTAATAACCCAACTCTAATTAATAGAAGATTATTAATTAAAGGTAATATTTCTATTAGATGGAAAATATTTCTATTTAATAGAAATAAGAAATTCTGATTAAGTGGGTGAATGGTAAACTAGTAATAAAATGGGCAAACCATGTGGTAATATCATGGTATTTGGTTGGAAGGAACCACACTAAAATAAACCATGAGAGAGATATAAGGAAATGTGACAAATTTCTCTTCATTCTCCTAACCCTCCCACGTGAGACAACAACAACCAAATGTTATAAAGGGGCCCACTTATTGTAAAGGAGACCAAACCATTCTCATTCTTTCAATTTCACTTTCTGCAAAAAGAAACAGAAGCTAAAACACTCCAAGTTCTCTCCTTCCCTCACGCCTTTCTCTACCACCACACTACTTTCTTCAAACTCATCTAAGCAAACCCATGGTTATTTCCCACATGCAACTTGTCAATTGGATTCAATAACTCATTCTAAACAAGGTAAGAACTTCAATTTCTCTCCTCCCTCAACCCAAACCTCGCCACCCCCCTCTCTTTGAAGCAATTGGGAAGTTGAGTTTTTGGTAAACATAAAGTGGAATATGTAACTACACAAGAGCAGAATCTGGAACTTCAAGGAGTTGGAAGATTTTCAAGTAATTCCAATTCTTATAAACTATTGGGCATCTTGAAAGAGACCCAAATTCCATATCCCCACTTTGTTGTTCGTGCCTTTCTACAGAAATAGAGTGCTGCATGTGTTGTGGAAAGATTAGTTAAGGAATCATCTACCCAATTTCTTATGATTAAGGTAATGTGTTAGTTCTCAATTTCCTTTTCTAGATTTAACTCAAACCCTATGCCTAAACTCTTAATTCTACACCTTCTGGTACTGCATGTACGTTTAAACACTCAATTCATGGCTGGAGAATGGTTAGGAAGATGGATTAAAGGCCGGAATTGATGCAGAAATCGCAGAACTGTGTTTCAGTACTGTGACAACTCGCCCTGGCGCAGGGTAGCTCGCCCCAGCGAGCTTGTCAGCAAACCTGCATTTTCTGCTACTGTGTTAACTCGCCCCAGCGAGCTGCTACTCGCCCCAGCGAGTTCAGCAGGTGCAACAACAATTGTTCTTGCTTCTATAATCCACTTCCAGCCTTGGTAAGTTGTCTTAAACCCTCTTTACTCCTTTCTCAAGTTGTGTGGAGATTGTTCCATGATCCTAACCTTAGCAAGCTTCCAAACATTCATTAATCCATTTCCTTCCATTTTTGTTCAAGAATACAAGTTTGGGGTTCAAGTGAGTTCTGGACCAGAAGATTGGAGACTGTAGCAGAGCTAGTAGTCATTGTGTTAAAGCTTATACCAGGTGGGTTCTTTAGGCTAGTTTAGCTAGTTTCCCCTAAATTAAATAAATTGCATGTTAATCTAGGATTTTAGGAAATGTTGTGTGAGAGGGATTAAATCCCAAATTCCTCTCCATTCTATTCTATATTATGTTAATATATGTTGATGCACTGTCTAAAATGAGGGTTGTAGGTGTTAGTTGAAAAATCATAAATTCTGTAAAAACAGGGCAGTTCTGCATGAACTCGCTCCAGCGAGTAGTTGGCGAGCATTCATGGCGAGCTGGGTTCTGGGCTGATGAAACTCGCCATGGCGAGCTACTGCTCGCCACAGCGAGTTGATTTAGGTCAGGACCTATAATCTCGCCATAGCAAGCTAGTGACTCGCCAGAGCGAGCTTGAACAGAAAGGCCTATAATTTCATAATTATTTTTGAAACTTTACACACTCGTTTTATACCCTCATCAGAGTCAGATAACTTGCATTGATGTGATTGACATAGTGTCGGATAGCATGTTAAGCACAGATAATCTGTAGGGCATAACCTAGAAATTAATTAGGATTGTATGCTCCCCGGGATTTTGGGAATTATGGTAGTAAGAACAGAATTTAGTGTCAGTCACTTATGAGCGATCTATTATTATGGACTCCCAATGGGAATATCCATCAGGTTATGTATTGTGAGCTATATGCCGTGATCGATCCGATCGACGGACAAGGCAGGCCTCCGAGATATGCTCACCTCGGAGAATCCTTGCGGTTAAAATGAATAAGAGTTTGTTTATCTGTGTTACACTTTTAAATTCTGTTATTATGATATCATGTTTCGTATGTTAGTAATAAAACGACTGATTTAGGTGCCCCCGGTGTAGTCACCTCTAGGAGGGTAGTAGGACTCACTGAGGCTTAGTAGTCTCACCCCATTCCAAACAATTTTTTTTAGGTAAACAGGATATTCGGAGCAAGGACCAGGTAGGAGGCTGACAGTTGGAGCTGAGCTTGGATTGTCCGCCTTGAAGATTTTATTTCTTCGTCTTGCTATTTGTTTATTATCTTGTTTACTCATAATACTAGCATTTACCGCTGTATTTTTGTTGTCATCCCTTTTGTACTTGAAGCAATTTGTACCTTGCTAATTTAATTAGTAAATTTTATTTGTACTCAGATCCATATTATGTAAGTCTTGACTAAATATTCTAGGTATTTTAGTTGGGGCGTTATAATTGGTATCAGAGCAGGTCGATCCAGTATCGGACCTTGCCATGAGTCATTCCAATCCTTCCTAATAATACAGACCCTTTGGATCTGGACTGTTTACGCTGAAACCATCGCATGCTGAGCCTGATCAACTCAGTATTGTATATGGTAGGCAGGGTATTATGGTTTAGAACTGAAGTGAACTCTGGAATTCCGGCGGTAAATCTGTGGCGAAGCTGCAATCGAGGAACAATCGTTGTAGGAGATTCTTATAAGAGAGTATTGGAACAATGGCAAATGGTGCCAAAGGAGTAAGTTGTCTATGCAAGCAAGAAATGCAAGTGTATCCATATACTGAATTGTGTAATACACAGCAGTATTCAACTGACACTGAGTGTCAGGTAAACTCTCTGAACCTATAAGTACCCTTATCCTAGCGAGAGCCTAAATTCAGCCAAGTTCGTGAGCCAATCAACACCCTAGAACAGTAGGCAGTAAATCAAAGCTCACCCTAAATTCAAAGATTAGTATATGACTGGGAGTTAGAGTGTTGTGCAAGGTAGAGAATTGGACGAACCACAGAATTATTCTTTTTACACTCTGTCTAACTTGCTTAGCGAGCAAGCACACGCTGCAGCGAGCTTAGCAGGCTGCTGCTACTGCGTGTTGCAACATGGTTTTCTGTTCAGTCATTTTTAGCCATGGTGAACAGTCTCAAGCCCTCCTTATGTATCCTATAATTCCACTTTTTGAAGTTTTGGTGTAAGCAATCCCAAGCTACATTGTGAGCATGAGAGTTGTTGAGGAGTTGCGTTTGAGATGATATTAGGATTTGGAGACAATAAGAAATTGGACTGAGTGTACCCTTTGTACTAGAAACCAAATTAGGACATAAGCACATTTCAAATACCCCCTTCCCATTATCTTATGAGACTAACCACTAGTATGCCTTAACTAAGTTACTTCGACCCCTCAACTCGAAACGACATTCCTACACCACTACTAAGAGTCAAACTTAAAATTAGTAAAACCATTTGAGGTTACCTCATTACTACACCCGTCATTAACAGTAAACTAGAAAAATTTGTAGGGACCCAAACTCATCCACAGATAGGAATCCTTACTAGCATTATCAGAACTCTTAAGTCAGAAATTACTAAGACATCACCATAGGATAGTTTAGTAACCAAACCAGTAATCAGACTCAAGCAGCTCAGTAATTAGTACCCGATACTAATACCTTATCCCAAGAATCTAGAATTGCTAGTATGCCACTTAGAAAAATTCCATTACTACACCCGACCCCTAGACAAACATAATAGCATCATCACCGAATAGTTAGAAACCAAACCGAAGAAAGAATCTTGTCACGAAGGTATAACCTTGACTCACATCAAAGTTGAATTCTTCCCTAGCAATACCGTCATCTAAATAGGATTGTTAAAGACCGTTAGGTTAGGTATCCATAAACTAGTAACCCAGCACTTCTGACCCGTTGATTACCCCGGTAGGAATAGAGAAATCTTAGCACTTATACCTTAATAATTTCTTATCGCAAAACCGGCTGATGTAAACCCTTAAGATAACCACCTCTAGATGTCAACAATAGGACCAGTCTGTCGCCCTACACCAGAAATTACATCGAACCATCATAGACTAAGTTTTGATTAGTAATAACAATTGAGAGCTACCTTTAGCACGAACAGTCGCCAAAGTCGAACTGTAGTACCTTGTCATTAGATAGTTTAGAGACCGACAATTTAGTTCCATACTAGTTTGACTACACACTACACGGATTCAAACACTAGGACCTGACAGCTATAAACTAGTAGAATCATTAACCGTACATTGAGAGTTGTCAGTCAGATATCATTAGGCTATTACTACAGTATCGTAGACCAAGTAGACACCCAGTCTGAAGATTAGGATTAAACCGTCATATTTTAACACTATCCGGATGCCAACCAACCTTATTACCGCTTAGGATATTAATACTAGAAGCCGAAGACACAAAAACAACATTAGTGCCAGGTAGTAGGAGACATGACTCGATTAGATTAGCAAGTAGAAGTCCCTATTAGAAACATCAGCCACCCAGACCAATCTTTTAGTACACATGAATAGTTATCCAGACACAGGCAAACAAGCTAGTTTCAACCCAGGTTAGCCAGCCGATACCTCCATATATCCAGACCTTTCAACTAAGAGAATGTTCGAACTAGTTTAATCCACCGGTGAGAACGAGAATGAAAACCTAGTTACCCTAACCTGAGAGAACTGATTGAAGAAGTAGAACTGTAGAATTTGAGTATAAACCAATAGGAGACAAATCTTCAATTTTCTATTTATCTGTAGAGATCCTAATTCAGCAGAGTCATTGAACCGAACAATGCTCATTTCAATACATGCAAGTCTTGGAACACCATGAACATGTGTATTCTCTAACCCGTCTAATCATGACCTCAGTTGGACAAATTATTCTCGTGCCTTAAAGGGCTTGGCGACCACGTGTTGTACCCAAAATTCAATTAGGGTGCAAACTTTTCAAATTTCTCGAAGCCAATTGGTTACATCAAGGATGATGAAGTCACACTCGAGCAACCGCGTTAAGTGTTTTCAGTTTTTCAGTTAAGTTGTTATTAACAGAAATCTATCTGCGGACGATAAATATTCTTGAGAAGGTCAAGAATATTTTCAGTTTCATTTCCTACTCGCTCGGTTGATCTGCCAATCAACATACTTCAAGCCACCCCGGTAAAACTCATCCAGCCCAGTATTAGCAAATCAGTTAAACTTCGTGCATTTGAATCCACCAATTTGTTCTTCAATAGAGTTAGTTATCTACCTTCGTAGCCTTATTAGTCGAATTCAGAATTAAGTTGAATCAGTTTCAAATTCAATGGAAATGAGTTATACCTGTGAAAACAGTGTTGAGGATCCAAACCTGCCAACTTCGTGCTCCTGACCATGTAAGATCTGCGTGTTAACCTTGAGTGTCTCTGCCCGAACATCTCAACCTTCCAAATTCAATTCCTGTAATCTCGTGAGATCAAGCGCTGAAACTTGAACGCCTGAACCAGAATATTCCAATTCCAAGTCGAGTTGCCAGTAATTAGTAGAGTAAGTGTAAGAGTTAATTACTCGCTTGGAATAATGTACCTTTCTCATTGGAAACTCTTCCTATCCCTAGTGATCTGTTAGGATAATTCAGTCAACTGTTCTGAGCTAAACCGTTCAATCCAGCCTTAGCGTTACAAATGCAGACCTTATGCTTCCAGCTAGCCAAGTTTCAAATATTAGTTACCAGCAAAGGACTTCAAACAAGTTTGACCTGTAACCCTGAGAAAAGATCTACACCTAAGTGCGTCCGCGTGTTGAATGTACAACTTAATCAGCGTGTCGTGCCGGGATAGATGGAGATTGTAGGTGGGATTTTATCGGATAACTATAAGTTCGTCTACGGATGAGTCCAACTCATCGGTGGAAGAACCCGTAGTGTCTAGACGATTTTCCACTCGTTTTATATTTCGATCGATTCCGGAGAAATTACGCAACACGTGATACAGAGGTACATATAACATGCCAAGCATGTTGGTGTCCAGAAAGGAGAACGACAATGTGATTGGGAGAATTTGGATATGACAATATCGATACCAAGCCAGATACCGACCCTCTAAACCAGTTGGAGCTGGAACTAATTCCATTGAAAATGGAATAAGTGTAAGTACTAGTATAAAGTTGGATCAGAGTGCGCAACACTGGATCTTTTAAGAATGTGGGAATAACCTTTAGCTTACAACCTTAAGAGAGGAAAGTTTTACTCCAAGGGTTTAAATATTATTGACTGGAACACAGACGAAGTGTAGAATTGGATACAGACACAAACAACCTACCCTGATGCGGATTGGAGAAGTTAAATTTCGAGGACGAAATTCTTTAAGGGGGGTATATTGTAATAACCCAACTCTAATTAATAGAAGATTATTAATTAAAGGTAATATTTCTATTAGATGGAAAATATTTCTATTTAATAGAAATAAGAAATTCTGATTAAGTGGGTGAATGGTAAACTAGTAATAAAATGGGCAAACCATGTGGTAATATCATGGTATTTGGTTGGAAGGAACCACACTAAAATAAACCATGAGAGAGATATAAGGAAATGTGACAAATTTCTCTTCATTCTCCTAACCCTCCCACGTGAGACAACAACAACCAAATGTTATAAAGGGGCCCACTTATTGTAAAGGAGACCAAACCATTCTCATTCTTTCAATTTCACTTTCTGCAAAAAGAAACAGAAGCTAAAACACTCCAAGTTCTCTCCTTCCCTCACGCCTTTCTCTACCACCACACTACTTTCTTCAAACTCATCTAAGCAAACCCATGGTTATTTCCCACATGCAACTTGTCAATTGGATTCAATAACTCATTCTAAACAAGGTAAGAACTTCAATTTCTCTCCTCCCTCAACCCAAACCTCGCCACCCCCCTCTCTTTGAAGCAATTGGGAAGTTGAGTTTTTGGTAAACATAAAGTGGAATATGTAACTACACAAGAGCAGAATCTGGAACTTCAAGGAGTTGGAAGATTTTCAAGTAATTCCAATTCTTATAAACTATTGGGCATCTTGAAAGAGACCCAAATTCCATATCCCCACTTTGTTGTTCGTGCCTTTCTACAGAAATAGAGTGCTGCATGTGTTGTGGAAAGATTAGTTAAGGAATCATCTACCCAATTTCTTATGATTAAGGTAATGTGTTAGTTCTCAATTTCCTTTTCTAGATTTAACTCAAACCCTATGCCTAAACTCTTAATTCTACACCTTCTGGTACTGCATGTACGTTTAAACACTCAATTCATGGCTGGAGAATGGTTAGGAAGATGGATTAAAGGCCGGAATTGATGCAGAAATCGCAGAACTGCGTTTCAGTACTGTGACAACTCGCCCTGGCGCAGGGTAGCTCGCCCCAGCGAGCTTGTCAGCAAACCTGCATTTTCTGCTACTGTGTTAACTCGCCCCAGCGAGCTGCTACTCGCCCCAGCGAGTTCAGCAGGTGCAACAACAATTGTTCTTGCTTCTATAATCCACTTCCAGCCTTGGTAAGTTGTCTTAAACCCTCTTTACTCCTTTCTCAAGTTGTGTGGAGATTGTTCCATGATCCTAACCTTAGCAAGCTTCCAAACATTCATTAATCCATTTCCTTCCATTTTTGTTCAAGAATACAAGTTTGGGGTTCAAGTGAGTTCTGGACCAGAAGATTGGAGACTGTAGCAGAGCTAGTAGTCATTGTGTTAAAGCTTATACCAGGTGGGTTCTTTAGGCTAGTTTAGCTAGTTTCCCCTAAATTAAATAAATTGCATGTTAATCTAGGATTTTAGGAAATGTTGTGTGAGAGGGATTAAATCCCAAATTCCTCTCCATTCTATTCTATATTATGTTAATATATGTTGATGCACTGTCTAAAATGAGGGTTGTAGGTGTTAGTTGAAAAATCATAAATTCTGTAAAAACAGGGCAGTTCTGCATGAACTCGCTCCAGCGAGTAGTTGGCGAGCATTCATGGCGAGCTGGGTTCTGGGCTGATGAAACTCGCCATGGCGAGCTACTGCTCGCCACAGCGAGTTGATTTAGGTCAGGACCTATAATCTCGCCATAGCAAGCTAGTGACTCGCCAGAGCGAGCTTGAACAGAAAGGCCTATAATTTCATAATTATTTTTGAAACTTTACACACTCGTTTTATACCCTCATCAGAGTCAGATAACTTGCATTGATGTGATTGACATAGTGTCGGATAGCATGTTAAGCACAGATAATCTGTAGGGCATAACCTAGAAATTAATTAGGATTGTATGCTCCCCGGGATTTTGGGAATTATGGTAGTAAGAACAGAATTTAGTGTCAGTCACTTATGAGCGATCTATTATTATGGACTCCCAATGGGAATATCCATCAGGTTATGTATTGTGAGCTGTATGCCGTGATCGATCCGATCGACGGACAAGGCAGGCCTCCGAGATATGCTCACCTCGGAGAATCCTTGCGGTTAAAATGAATAAGAGTTTGTTTATCTGTGTTACACTTTTAAATTCTGTTATTATGATATCATGTTTCGTATGTTAGTAATAAAACGACTGATTTAGGTGCCCCCGGTGTAGTCACCTCTAGGAGGGTAGTAGGACTCACTGAGGCTTAGTAGTCTCACCCCATTCCAAACAATTTTTTTTAGGTAAACAGGATATTCGGAGCAAGGACCAGGTAGGAGGCTGACAGTTGGAGCTGAGCTTGGATTGTCCGCCTTGAAGATTTTATTTCTTCGTCTTGCTATTTGTTTATTATCTTGTTTACTCATAATACTAGCATTTACCGCTGTATTTTTGTTGTCATCCCTTTTGTACTTGAAGCAATTTGTACCTTGCTAATTTAATTAGTAAATTTTATTTGTACTCAGATCCATATTATGTAAGTCTTGACTAAATATTCTAGGTATTTTAGTTGGGGCGTTATATTACCCTGCAACCTGCTTATCTGGAAAAAAAATTGAAGGAGTGGGGTGAGACTACTAAGCCTCAGTGAGTCCTACTACCCGCCTAAAGGTGACTACACCGGGGAACTAGAGTGTGTAATAATACTAAGTTATCTGATCTCACATTCTAATTAATAATAACATAAAATAATGGTGTGTCACGGAAATTTATTATCTTGATCAATTACTCTTCAAAGGTCACCGAGGCAAGCCGGTCTCGGTGCCTGACTCTGCGTAATACCGAATATTGAGGTTCAGATTCCGCCTGTGGCTCACAATAATAATACAGAATACAGAGGCATTCTATTAACCTTGGCATAATGCCATTAGTCTCTAAGTTTTATAATTTCTACCAATATATTCCCCCCCAAAGGTTCCTAATCATGTTACTAATACATAAGTATAAACATGTTATTCTTTGACTATATAATCCATTTTACAATATTAAATATGTTCATGAAATTCCCAGTTGCATTCGGACATAAAACGAGTGTTTGATACTTTTAAAAATGTAAAATATGCAGGTTCTGTCCCTGCTAAACTCGCTACGGCGAGCTCCTACTCGCTACGGCGAGTTATATGAGCTGACAGACCTGTAACACTCGCCCTGGTGAGTCAGAAACTCGCCTGGCGAGTTATACAGACAGCATCACGTGCCACGGCGAGTTGTAACTCGCCACGGCGAGTTTGACAGCACAGACCCCTGTTTTTGCAGAAAATGTGATTTTTTCATAGTTTTCACCTACAATCTCCATGCAACCAGTTATAAACACATTTAATCATATAAAACAAGTTATATAGGAGTGGGAATTGGGATCGATTCATGCTCTTTCATAAATTGAACCTAAAACCTATGTTTGCATGCATTTTCACATATTTGGGGAAAACTAAGTTTCTAAATAATAAACTATGGTAAGGACCTAAAGAACCCACCTCTGAGAAGTTTTAAACTCTATTGCTAAGCACTGCTACAGCCCAGAACCTTAGCTTCAACTTCTGACTCAAAACCCCAAGAACACAAGAACACGAAAATGAAGAAGAGAATGGATTTGTGAGTTGTTTGATGATCTGGTAGTGAAGCAACAAGGTGTATTTATAGTGGATTAGAGGCTGGATGGAACAGAAATGAATTTGCCCTTGATTCCCTTGCATGTTGTTTGATTGGGTAGTGTTTTTGGGAAGTGAAAAGGTGAAAGCTCCTAGATAAGTTGCAGGCATGCAATGGTTGGTTTCCAATGGAAAAATGCAGAGTTTCTGATCACTCTTAACTAGTTACAGCTGCATGTGAGGGGTGGGTATCACATGTTTTGAAGGTTTTGCAAGTTTAAGGCATGTGGGATGCTTGGAATTGGAGTTTTGCTGCCTAGCCTTTGTTGTGGCTCTAAGGCGTGAGAGAAGAGAAGAGTTGGAAAGAATGAAATCAGAAATTCTGATATGTAAGGATTGCATGTGATCCTAGTGGTGTAGAAAATTAGTGGGGAGGTGGAAGAGAAAGTAATGGGGGTGTGAGAGAAAAATTGAGTGGGTGGAGGGAATACACTTGTTCCAATTCCATTAGCTTAGTCTTGGTAGAATACTAATGCATCTTAGTAATTTACTAATTGGAAAAATGATCTCACTTAAATCATAACATTACCACTTAACCAATTTGATAAAATTTATAATTAATTGTGGGATGTTACACAATTTTTAGCGAGCTTAACAAAAAATATCGATTTCTAGTTCACTTTCTCGGATTTCTCCGAAATTTGGTCGAAAAATCGCTAATCTCTATGAAAGATGGAAGACATATATACAATTAAATCGTATTACATATCCGGTGCGATCATACCAGCACTAATGCACCGGATCCCATCAGAACTCCGCAGTTAAGCGTGCTTGGGCGAGAGTAGTACTAGGATGGGTGACCTCCTGGGAAGTCCTTGTGTTGCACCTCTTTTTTCGATTTCTTTTGTTATTACTTCTATTTTTTTATTTCATTTATTTTTCACCGTGTTATAAATTTTTTCATTCAATTTTTAGCGAGCTTAACAAAAAATATCGATTTCTAGTTCACTTTCTCGGATTTCTCCGAAATTTGGTCGAAAAATTGCTAATCTCTATGAAAGATGGAAGACATATATACAATTAAATCGTATTACATATCAGGTGCGATCATACCAGTACTAATGAACCGGATCCCATCTGAACTCCGCAGTTAAGCGTGCTTGGGCGAGAGTAGTGCTAGGATGGGTGACCTCCTGGGAAGTCCTTGTGTTGCACCTCCTTTTTCGATTTCTTTTGTTATTACTTCTATTTTTTTATTTCATTTATTTTTCACCGTGTTATAAATTTTTTCATTCAATTTTTAGCGAGCTTAACAAAAAATATCGATTTCTAGTTCACTTTCTCAGATTTCTCCGAAATTTGGGCGAAAAATCGCTAATCTCTATGAAAGATGGAAGACATATATACAATTAAATCGTATTACATATCAGGTGCGATCATACCAGCACTAATGCACCGGATCCCATCAGAATTCCGCAGTTAAGCGTGTTTGGGCTAGAGTAGTACTAGGATGGGTGACCTCCTGGGAAGTCCTTGTGTTGCACCTCTTTTTTCGATTTCTTTTGTTATTGCTTCTATTTTTTTATTTCATTTATTTTTCACCGTGTTATAAATTTTTTCATTCAATTTTTAGCGAGCTTAACAAAAAATATCGATTTCTAGTTCACTTTCTCGGATTTCTCCAAAATTTGGTCGAAAAATCGCTAATCTCTATGAAAGATGGAAGACACATATACAATTAAATCGTATTACATATCAGGTGCGATCATACCAGCACTAATGCACCGGATCCCATCAGAACTCTGCAGTTAAGCGTGCTTGGGCGAGAGTAGTACTAGGATGGGTGACCTCCTGGGAAGTCCTTGTGTTGCACCTCTTTTTTCGATTTCTTTTGTTATTACTTCTATTTTTTTATTTCATTTATTTTTCACCGTGTTATAAATTTTTTCATTCAATTTTTAGCGAGCTTAACAAAAAATATCGATTTCTAGTTCACTTTCTCGGATTTCTCCGAAATTTGGTCGAAAAATTGCTAATCTCTATGAAAGATGGAAGACATATATACAATTAAATCGTATTACATATCAGGTGCGATCATACCAGTACTAATGAACCGGATCCCATCTGAACTCCGCAGTTAAGCGTGCTTGGGCGAGAGTAGTGCTAGGATGGGTGACCTCCTGGGAAGTCCTTGTGTTGCACCTCCTTTTTCGATTTCTTTTGTTATTACTTCTATTTTTTTATTTCATTTATTTTTCACCGTGTTATAAATTTTTTCATTCAATTTTTAGCGAGCTTAACAAAAAATATCGATTTCTAGTTCACTTTCTCAGATTTCTCCGAAATTTGGGCGAAAAATCGCTAATCTCTATGAAAGATGGAAGACATATATACAATTAAATCGTATTACATATCAGGTGCGATCATACCAGCACTAATGCACCGGATCCCATCAGAATTCCGCAGTTAAGCGTGTTTGGGCTAGAGTAGTACTAGGATGGGTGACCTCCTGGGAAGTCCTTGTGTTGCACCTCTTTTTTCGATTTCTTTTGTTATTGCTTCTATTTTTTTATTTCATTTATTTTTCACCGTGTTATAAATTTTTTCATTCAATTTTTAGCGAGCTTAACAAAAAATATCGATTTCTAGTTCACTTTCTCGGATTTCTCCAAAATTTGGTCGAAAAATCGCTAATCTCTATGAAAGATGGAAGACACATATACAATTAAATCGTATTACATATCAGGTGCTATCATACCAGCACTAATGCACCGGATCCCATCAGAACTCTGCAGTTAAGCGTGCTTGGGCGAGAGTAGTACTAGGATGGGTGACCTCCTGGGAAGTCCTTGTGTTGCACCTCTTTTTTCGATTTCTTTTGTTATTACTTCTATTTTTTTATTTCATTTATTTTTCACCGTGTTATAAATTTTTTCATTCAATTTTTAGCGAGCTTAACAAAAAATATCGATTTCTAGTTCACTTTCTCGGATTTCTCCGAAATTTGGTCGAAAAATCGCTAATCTCTATGAAAGATGGAAGACATATATACAATTAAATCGTATTACATATCAGGTGCGATCATACCAGTACTAATGCACCGGATCCCATCTGAACTCCGCAGTTAAGCGTGCTTGGGCGAGAGTAGTGCTAGGATGGGTGACCTCCTGGGAAGTCCTTGTGTTGCACCTCTTTTTTCGATTTCTTTTGTTATTACTTCTATTTTTTTATTTCATTTATTTTTCACCGTGTTATAAATTTTTTCATTCAATTTTTAGCGAGCTTAACAAAAAATATCGATTTCTAGTTCACTTTCTCGGATTTCTCCGAAATTTGGGCGAAAAATCGCTAATCTCTATGAAAGATGGAAGACATATATACAATTAAATCGTATTACATATCAGGTGCGATCATACCAGCACTAATGCACCAGATCCCATCAGAATTCCGCAGTTAAGAGTGTTTGGGCTAGAGTAGTACTAGGATGGGTGACCTCCTGGGAAGTCCTTGTGTTGCACCTCTTTTTTCGATTTCTTTTGTTATTGCTTCTATTTTTTTATTTCATTTATTTTTCACCGTGTTATAAATTTTTTCATTCAATTTTTAGCGAGCTTAACAAAAAATATCGATTTCTAGTTCACTTTCTCGGATTTCTCCGAAATTTGGTCGAAAAATTGCTAATCTCTATGAAAGATGGAAGACATATATACAATTAAATCGTATTACATATCAGGTGCGATCATACCAGCACTAATGCACCGGATCCCATCAGAATTCCGCAGTTAAGCGTGTTTGGGCTAGAGTAGTACTAGGATGGGTGACCTCCTGGGAAGTCCTTGTGTTGCACCTCTTTTTTCGATTTCTTTTGTTATTGCTTCTATTTTTTTATTTCATTTATTTTTCACCGTGTTATAAATTTTTTCATTCAATTTTTAGCGAGCTTAACAAAAAATATCGATTTCTAGTTCACTTTCTCGGATTTCTCCGAAATTTGGTCGAAAAATTGCTAATCTCTATGAAAGATGGAAGACATATATACAATTAAATCGTATTACATATCAGGTGCGATCATACCAGCACTAATGCACCGGATCCCATCAGAATTCCGCAGTTAAGCGTGTTTGGGCTAGAGTAGTACTAGGATGGGTGACCTCCTGGGAAGTCCTTGTGTTGCACCTCTTTTTTCGATTTCTTTTGTTATTGCTTCTATTTTTTTATTTTATTTATTTTTCACCGTGTTATAAATTTTTTCATTCAATTTTTAGCGAGCTTAACAAAAAATATCGATTTCTAGTTCACTTTCTCAGATTTCTCCGAAATTTGGGCGAAAAATCGCTAATCTCTATGAAAGATGGAAGACATATATACAATTAAATCGTATTACATATCAGGTGCGATCATACCAGCACTAATGCACCGGATCCCATCAGAATTCCGCAGTTAAGCGTGTTTGGGCTAGAGTAGTACTAGGATGGGTGACCTCCTGGGAAGTCCTTGTGTTGCACCTCTTTTTTCGATTTCTTTTGTTATTGCTTCTATTTTTTTATTTCATTTATTTTTCACCGTGTTATAAATTTTTTCATTCAATTTTTAGCGAGCTTAACAAAAAATATCGATTTCTAGTTCACTTTCTCGGATTTCTCCGAAATTTGGTCGAAAAATCCAAAAAATCGCTAATCTCTATGAAAGATGGAAGACATATATACAATTAAATCGTATTACATATCAGGTGCGATCATACTAGTACTAATGCACCGGATCCCATCTGAACTCCGCAGTTAAGCGTGCTTGGGCGAGAGTAGTGCTAGGATGGGTGACCTCCTGGGAAGTCCTTGTGTTGCACCTCTTTTTTCTATTTCTTTTGTTATTACTTCTATTTTTTTATTTCATTTATTTTTCACCGTGTTATAAATTTTTTCATTCAATTTTTGCGAGCTTAACAAAAAATATCGATTTCTAGTTCACTTTCTCGGATTTCTCCGAAATTTGGTCGAAAAATCCAAAAAATCGCTAATCTCTATGAAAGATGGAAGACATATATACAATTAAATCGTATTACATATCAGGTGCGATCATACCAGTACTAATGCACCGGATCCCATCTGAACTCCGCAGTTAAGCGTGCTTGGGCGAGAGTAGTGCTAGGATGGGTGACCTCCTGGGAAGTCCTTGTGTTGCACCTCTTTTTTCTATTTCTTTTGTTATTACTTCTATTTTTTTATTTCATTTATTTTTCACCGTGTTATAAATTTTTTCATTCAATTTTTAGCGAGCTTAACAAAAAATATCGATTTCTAGTTCACTTTCTCGGATTTCTCCGAAATTTGGTCGAAAAATCGCTAATCTCTATGAAAGATGGAAGACATATATACAATTAAATCGTATTACATATCAGGTGCGATCATACCAGCACTAATGCACCGGATCCCATCAGAACTCCGCAGTTAAGCGTGCTTGGGTGAGAGTAGTACTAGGATGGGTGACCTCCTGGGAAGTTCTTGTGTTGCACCTCTTTTTTCGATTTCTTTTGTTATTACTTCTATTTTTTTATTTCATTTATTTTTCACCGTGTTATAAATTTTTTCATTCAATTTTTAGCGAGCTTAACAAAAAATATCGATTTCTAGTTCACTTTCTCGGATTTCTCCGAAATTTGGTCGAAAAATCGCTAATCTCTATGAAAGATGGAAGACATATATACAATTAAATCGTATTACATATCAGGTGCGATCATACCAGTACTAATGCACCGGATCCCATCTGAACTCCGCAGTTAAGCGTGCTTGGGCGAGAGTAGTGCTAGGATGGGTGACCTCCTGGGAAGTCCTTGTGTTGCACCTCTTTTTTCTATTTCTTTTGTTATTACTTCTATTTTTTTATTTCATTTATTTTTCACCGTGTTATAAATTTTTTCATTCAATTTTTAGCGAGCTTAACAAAAAATATCGATTTCTAGTTCACTTTCTCGGATTTCTCCGAAATTTGGTCGAAAAATCGCTAATCTCTATGAAAGATGGAAGACATATATACAATTAAATCGTATTACATATCAGGTGCGATCATACCAGTACTAATGCACCGGATCCCATCTGAACTCCGCAGTTAAGCGTGCTTGGGCTAGAGTAGTACTAGGATGGGTGACCTCCTGGGAAGTCCTTGTGTTGCACCTCTTTTTTCTATTTCTTTTGTTATTGCTTCTATTTTTTTATTTCATTTATTTTTCACCGTGTTATAAATTTTTTCATTCAATTTTTAGCGAGCTTAACAAAAAATATCGATTTCTAGTTCACTTTCTCGGATTTCTCCAAAATTTGGTCGAAAAATCGCTAATCTCTATGAAAGATGGAAGACACATATACAATTAAATCGTATTACATATCAGGTGCGATCATACCAGCACTAATGCACCGGATCCCATCAGAACTCTGCAGTTAAGCGTGCTTGGGCGAGAGTAGTACTAGGATGGGTGACCTCCTGGGAAGTCCTTGTGTTGCACCTCTTTTTTCGATTTCTTTTGTTATTACTTCTATTTTTTTATTTCATTTATTTTTCACCGTGTTATAAATTTTTTCATTCAATTTTTAGCGAGCTTAACAAAAAATATCGATTTCTAGTTCACTTTCTCGGATTTCTCCGAAATTTGGTCGAAAAATCGCTAATCTCTATGAAAGATGGAAGACATATATACAATTAAATCGTATTACATATCAGGTGCGATCATACCAGCACTAATGCACCAGATCCCATCAGAATTCCGCAGTTAAGCGTGTTTGGGCTAGAGTAGTACTAGGATGGGTGACCTCCTGGGAAGTCCTTGTGTTGCACCTCTTTTTTCGATTTCTTTTGTTATTGCTTCTATTTTTTTATTTCATTTATTTTTCACCGTGTTATAAATTTTTTCATTCAATTTTTAGCGAGCTTAACAAAAAATATCGATTTCTAGTTCACTTTCTCGGATTTCTCCGAAATTTGGTCGAAAAATTGCTAATCTCTATGAAAGATGGAAGACATATATACAATTAAATCGTATTACATATCAGGTGCGATCATACCAGTACTAATGCACCGGATCCCATCTGAACTCCGCAGTTAAGCGTGCTTGGGCGGGAGTAGTGCTAGGATGGGTGACCTCCTGGAAAGTCCTTGTGTTGCACCTCTTTTTTCGATTTCTTTTGTTATTACTTCTATTTTTTTATTTCATTTATTTTTCACCGTGTTATAAATTTTTTCATTCAATTTTTAGCGAGCTTAACAAAAAATATCGATTTCTAGTTCACTTTCTCAGATTTCTCCGAATTTTGGGCGAAAAATCGCTAATCTCTATGAAAGATGGAAGACATATATACAATTAAATCGTATTACATATCAGGTGCGATCATACCAGCACTAATGCACCGGATCCCATCAGAATTCCGCAGTTAAGCGTGTTTGGGCTAGAGTAGTACTAGGATGGGTGACCTCCTGGGAAGTCCTTGTGTTGCACCTCTTTTTTCGATTTCTTTTGTTATTGCTTCTATTTTTTTTATTTCATTTATTTTTCACCGTGTTATAAATTTTTTCATTCAATTTTTAGCGAGCTTAACAAAAAATATCGATTTCTAGTTCACTTTCTCGGATTTCTCCGAAATTTGGTCGAAAAATCCAAAAAATCGCTAATCTCTATGAAAGATGGAAGACATATATACAATTAAATCGTATTACATATCAGGTGCGATCATACCAGTACTAATGCACCGGATCCCATCTGAACTCCGCAGTTAAGCGTGCTTGGGCGAGAGTAGTGCTAGGATGGGTGACCTCCTGGGAAGTCCTTGTGTTGCACCTCTTTTTTCTATTTCTTTTGTTATTACTTCTATTTTTTTATTTCATTTATTTTTCACCGTGTTATAAATTTTTTCATTCAATTTTTAGCGAGCTTAACAAAAAATATCGATTTCTAGTTCACTTTCTCGGATTTCTCCGAAATTTGGTCGAAAAATCCAAAAAATCGCTAATCTCTATGAAAGATGGAAGACATATATACAATTAAATCGTATTACATATCAGGTGCGATCATACCAGTACTAATGCACCGGATCCCATCTGAACTCCGCAGTTAAGCGTGCTTGGGCGAGAGTAGTGCTAGGATGGGTGACCTCCTGGGAAGTCCTTGTGTTGCACCTCTTTTTTCTATTTCTTTTGTTATTACTTCTATTTTTTTATTTCATTTATTTTTCACCGTGTTATAAATTTTTTCATTCAATTTTTAGCGAGCTTAACAAAAAATATCGATTTCTAGTTCACTTTCTCGGATTTCTCCGAAATTTGGTTGAAAAATCGCTAATCTCTATGAAAGATGGAAGACATATATACAATTAAATCGTATTACATATCAGGTGCGATCATACCAGTACTAATGCACCGGATCCCATCTGAACTCCGCAGTTAAGCGTGCTTGGGCGAGAGTAGTGCTAGGATGGGTGACCTCCTGGGAAGTCCTTGTGTTGCACCTCTTTTTTCTATTTCTTTTGTTATTACTTCTATTTTTTTATTTCATTTATTTTTCACCGTGTTATAAATTTTTTCATTCAATTATTAGCGAGCTTAACAAAAAATATCGATTTCTAGTTCACTTTCTCGGATTTCTCCGAAATTTGGTCGAAAAATCGCTAATCTCTATGAAAGATGGAAGACATATATACAATTAAATCGTATTACATATCAGGTGCGATCATACCAGTACTAATGCACCGGATCTCATCTGAACTCCGCAGTTAAGCGTGCTTGGGCGAGAGTAGTGCTAGGATGGGTGACCTCCTGGGAAGTCCTTGTGTTGCACCTCTTTTTTCTATTTCTTTTGTTATGACTTCTATTTTTTTATTTCATTTATTTGTCACCGTGTTATAAATTTTTTCATTCAATTTTTAGCGAGCTTAACAAAAAATATCGATTTCTAGTTCACTTTCTCGGATTTCTCCGAAATTTGGTCGAAAAATCGCTAATCTCTATGAAAGATGGAAGACATATATACAATTAAATCGTATTACATATCAGGTGCGATCATACCAGCACTAATGCACCGGATCCCATCAGAACTCCGCAGTTAAGCGTGCTTGGGCGAGAGTAGTACTAGGATGGGTGACCTCCTGGGAAGTTCTTGTGTTGCACCTCTTTTTTCGATTTCTTTTGTTATTACTTCTATTTTTTTATTTCATTTATTTTTCACCGTGTTATAAATTTTTTCATTCAATTTTTAGCGAGCTTAACAAAAAATATCGATTTCTAGTTCACTTTCTCGGATTTCTCCGAAATTTGGTCGAAAAATCCAAAAAATCGCTAATCTCTATGAAAGATGGAAGACATATATACAATTAAATCGTATTACATATCAGGTGCGATCATACCAGTACTAATGCACCGGATCCCATCTGAACTCTGCAGTTAAGCGTGCTTGGGCGAGAGTAGTGCTAGGATGGGTGACCTCCTGGGAAGTCCTTGTGTTGCACCTCTTTTTTCTATTTCTTTTGTTATTACTTCTATTTTTTTATTTCATTTATTTTTCACCGTGTTATAAATTTTTTCATTCAATTTTTAGCGAGCTTAACAAAAAATATCGATTTCTAGTTCACTTTCTCGGATTTCTCCGAAATTTGGTCGAAAAATCGCTAATCTCTATGAAAGATGGAAGACATATATACAATTAAATCGTATTACATATCAGGTGCGATCATACCAGCACTAATGCACCGGATCCCATCAGAACTCCGCAGTTAAGCGTGCTTGGGTGAGAGTAGTACTAGGATGGGTGACCTCCTGGGAAGTTCTTGTGTTGCACCTCTTTTTTCGATTTCTTTTGTTATTACTTCTATTTTTTTATTTCATTTATTTTTCACCGTGTTATAAATTTTTTCATTCAATTTTTAGCGAGCTTAACAAAAAATATCGATTTCTAGTTCACTTTCTCGGATTTCTCCGAAATTTGGTCGAAAAATCCAAAAAATCGCTAATCTCTATGAAAGATGGAAGACATATATACAAGTAAATCGTATTACATATCAGGTGCGATCATACCAGTACTAATGCACCGGATCCCATCTGAACTCCGCAGTTAAGCGTGCTTGGGCGAGAGTAGTGCTAGGATGGGTGACCTCCTGGGAAGTCCTTGTGTTGCACCTCTTTTTTCTATTTCTTTTGTTATTACTTCTATTTTTTTATTTCATTTATTTTTCACCGTGTTATAAATTTTTTCATTCAATTTTTAGCGAGCTTAACAAAAAATATCGATTTCTAGTTCACTTTCTCGGATTTCTCCGAAATTTGGTCGAAAAATCGCTAATCTCTATGAAAGATGGAAGACATATATACAATTAAATCGTATTATATATCAGGTGCGATCATACCAGCACTAATGCACCGGATCCCATCAGAACTCCGCAGTTAAGCGTGCTTGGGCGAGAGTAGTACTAGGATGGGTGACCTCCTGGGAAGTCCTTGTGTTGCACCTCTTTTTTCGATTTCTTTTGTTATTACTTCTATTTTTTTATTTCATTTATTTTTCATCGTGTTATAAATTTTTTCATTCAATTTTTAGCGAGCTTAACAAAAAATATCGATTTCTAGTTCACTTTCTCGGATTTCTCCGAAATTTGGTCGAAAAATCCAAAAAATCGCTAATCTCTATGAAAGATGGAAGACATATATACAATTAAATCGTATTACATATCAGGTGCGATCATACCAGTACTAATGCACCGGATCCCATCTGAACTCCGCAGTTAAGCGTGCTTGGGCGAGAGTAGTGCTAGGATGGGTGACCTCCTGGGAAGTCCTTGTGTTGCACCTCTTTTTTCTATTTCTTTTGTTATTACTTCTATTTTTTTATTTCATTTATTTTTCACCGTGTTATAAATTTTTTCATTCAATTTTTAGCGAGCTTAACAAAAAATATCGATTTCTAGTTCACTTTCTCGGATTTCTCCGAAATTTGGTCGAAAAATCGCTAATCTCTATGAAAGATGGAAGACATATATAAAATTAAATCGTATTACATATCAAGTGTGATCATACCAGCACTAATGCACCGGATCCCATCAGAATTCCGCAGTTAAGCGTGTTTGGGCTAGAGTAGTACTAGGATGGGTGACCTCCTGGGAAGTCCTTGTGTTGCACCTCTTTTTTTGATTTCTTTTGTAATTGCTTCTATTTTTTTATTTCATTTATTTTTCACCGTGTTATAAATTTTTTCATTCAATTTTTAGCGAGCTTAACAAAAAATATCGATTTCTAGTTCACTTTCTCGGATTTCTCCAAAATTTGGTCGAAAAATCGCTAATGTCTATGAAAGATGGAAGACACATATACAATTAAATCGTATTACATATCAGTTGCGATCATACCAGCACTAATGCACCGGATCCCATCAGAACTCCACAGTTAAGCGTGCTTGGGCGAGAGTAGTACCAGGATGGGTGACCTCCTGGGAAGTTCTTGTGTTGCACCTCTTTTTTCGATTTCTTTTGTTATTACTTCTATTTTTTTATTTCATTTATTTTTCACCGTGTTATAAATTTTTTCATTCAATTTTTAGCGAGCTTAACAAAAAATATCGATTTCTAGTTCACTTTCTCGGATTTCTCCGAAATTTGGTAGAAAAATCCAAAAAATCGCTAATCTCTATGAAAGATGGAAGACATATATACAATTAAATCGTATTACATATCAGGTGCGATCATACCAGTACTAATGCACCGGATCCCATCTGAACTCCGCAGTTAAGCGTGCTTGGGCGAGAGTAGTGCTAGGATGGGTGACCTCCTGGGAAGTCCTTGTGTTGCACCTCTTTTTTCTATTTCTTTTGTTATTACTTCTATTTTTTTATTTCATTTATTTTTCACCGTGTTATAAATTTTTTCATTCAATTTTTAGCGAGCTTAACAAAAAATATCGATTTCTAGTTCACTTTCTCGGATTTCTCCGAAATTTGGTCGAAAAATCGCTAATCTCTATGAAAGATGGAAGACATATATACAATTAAATCGTATTACATATCAGGTGTGATCATACCAGCACTAATGCACCGGATCCCATCAGAATTCCGCAGTTAAGCGTGTTTGGGCTAGAGTAGTACTAGGATGGGTGACCTCCTGGGAAGTCCTTGTGTTGCACCTCTTTTTTCGATTTCTTTTGTTATTGCTTCTATTTTTTTATTTCATTTATTTTTCACCGTGTTATAAATTTTTTCATTCAATTTTTAGCGAGCTTAACAAAAAATATCGATTTCTAGTTCACTTTCTCGGATTTCTCCAAAATTTGGTCGAAAAATCGCTAATGTCTATGAAAGATGGAAGACACATATACAATTAAATCGTATTACATATCAGTTGCGATCATACCAGCACTAATGCACCGGATCCCATCAGAACTCCACAGTTAAGCGTGCTTGGGCGAGAGTAGTACCAGGATGGGTGACCTCCTGGGAAGTTCTTGTGTTGCACCTCTTTTTTCGATTTCTTTTGTTATTACTTCTATTTTTTTATTTCATTTATTTTTCACCGTGTTATAAATTTTTTCATTCAATTTTTAGCGAGCTTAACAAAAAATATCGATTTCTAGTTCACTTTCTCGGATTTCTCCGAAATTTGGTAGAAAAATCCAAAAAATCGCTAATCTCTATGAAAGATGGAAGACATATATACAATTAAATCGTATTACATATCAGGTGCGATCATACCAGTACTAATGCACCGGATCCCATCTGAACTCCGCAGTTAAGCGTGCTTGGGCGAGAGTAGTGCTAGGATGGGTGACCTCCTGGGAAGTCCTTGTGTTGCACCTCTTTTTTCTATTTCTTTTGTTATTACTTCTATTTTTTTATTTCATTTATTTTTCACCGTGTTATAAATTTTTTCATTCAATTTTTAGCGAGCTTAACAAAAAATATCGATTTCTAGTTCACTTTCTCGGATTTCTCCGAAATTTGGTCGAAAAATCGCTAATCTCTATGAAAGATGGAAGACATATATACAATTAAATCGTATTACATATCAGGTGTGATCATACCAGCACTAATGCACCGGATCCCATCAGAATTCCGCAGTTAAGCGTGTTTGGGCTAGAGTAGTACTAGGATGGGTGACCTCCTGGGAAGTCCTTGTGTTGCACCTCTTTTTTCGATTTCTTTTGTTATTGCTTCTATTTTTTTATTTCATTTATTTTTCACCGTGTTATAAATTTTTTCATTCAATTTTTAGCGAGCTTAACAAAAAATATCGATTTCTAGTTCACTTTCTCGGATTTCTCCAAAATTTGGTCGAAAAATCGCTAATGTCTATGAAAGATGGAAGACACATATACAATTAAATCGTATTACATATCAGGTGCGATCATACCAGCACTAATGCGCCGGATCCCATCAGAACTCCACAGTTAAGCGTGCTTGGGCGAGAGTAGTACTAGGATGGGTGACCTCCTGGGAAGTCCTTGTGTTGCACCTCTTTTTTCGATTTCTTTTGTTATTACTTCTATTTTTTTATTTCATTTATTTTTCACCGTGTTATAAGTTTTTTCATTCAATTTTTAGCGAGCTTAACAAAAAATATCGATTTCTAGTTCACTTTCTCGGATTTCTCCGAAATTTGGTCGAAAAATCGCTAATCTCTATGAAAGATGGAAGACACATATACAATTAAATCGTATTACATATCAGGTGCGATCATACCAGCACTAATGCACCGGATCCCATCAGAACTCCGCAGTTAAGCGTGCTTGGGCGAGAGTAGTACTAGGATGGGTGACCTCCTGGGAAGTCCTTGTGTTGCACCTCTTTTTTCAATTTTTTTTGTTATTACTTCTATTTTTTTATTTCATTTATTTTTCACCGTGTTATAAATTTTTTCATTCAATTTTTAGCGAGCTTAACAAAAAATATCGATTTCTAGTTCACTTTCTCGGATTTCTCCGAAATTTGGTCGAAAAATCGCTAATCTCTATGAAAGATGGAAGACATATATACAATTAAATCGTATTACATATCCGGTGCGATCATACCAGCACTAATGCACCGGATCCCATCAGAACTCCGCAGTTAAGCGTGCTTGGGCGAGAGTAGTACTAGGATGGGTGACCTCCTGGGAAGTCCTTGTGTTGCACCTCTTTTTTCGATTTCTTTTGTTATTACTTCTATTTTTTTATTTCATTTATTTTTCACCGTGTTATAAATTTTTTCATTCAATTTTTAGCGAGCTTAACAAAAAATATCGATTTCTAGTTCACTTTCTCGGATTTCTCCGAAATTTGGTCGAAAAATCGCTAATCTCTATGAAAGATGGAAGACATATAGACAATTAAATCGTATTACATATCCGGTGCGATCATACCAGCACTAATGCACCGGATCCCATCAGAACTCCGCAGTTAAGCGTGCTTGGGCGAGAGTAGTACTAGGATGGGTGACCTCCTGGGAAGTCCTTGTGTTGCACCTCTTTTTTCGATTTCTTTTGTTATTACTTCTATTTTTTTATTTCATTTATTTTTCACCGTGTTATAAATTTTTTCATTCAATTTTTAGCGAGCTTAACAAAAAATATCGATTTCTAGTTCACTTTCTCGGATTTCTCCTAAATTTGGTCGAAAAATCGCTAATCTCTATGAAAGATGGAAGACACATATACAATTAAATCGTATTACATATCAGGTGCGATCATACCAGCACTACCGGATCCCATCAGAACTCCGCAGTTAAGCGTGCTTGGGCGAGAGTAGTACTAGGATGGGTGACCTCCTGGGAAGTCCTTGTGTTGCACCTCTTTTTTCGATTTCTTTTGTTATTACTTCTATTTTTTTATTTCATTTATTTTTCACCGTGTTATAAATTTTTTCATTCAATTTTTAGCGAGCTTAACAAAAAATATCGATTTCTAGTTCACGTTCTCGGATTTCTCCGAAATTTGGTCGAAAAATCGCTAATCTCTATGAAAGATGGAAGACACATATACAATTAAATCGTATTGCATATCAGGTGCGATCATACCAGCACTAATGCACCGGATCCCATCAGAACTCCGCAGTTAAGCGTGCTTGGGCGAGAGTAGTACTAGGATGGGTGACCTCCTGGGAAGTCCTTGTGTTGCACCTCTTTTTTCGATTTCTTTTGTTATTACTTCTATTTTTTTATTTCATTTATTTTTCACCGTGTTATAAATTTTTTCATTCAATTTTTAGCGAGCTTAACAAAAAATATCGATTTCTAGTTCACTTTCTCGGATTTCTCCGAAATTTGGTCGAAAAATCGCTAATCTCTATGAAAGATGGAAGATATGTATACAATTAAATCGTATTACATATCAGGTGCGATCATACCATCACTAATGCACCGGATCCCATCAGAACTCCGCAGTTAAGCGTGCTTGGGCGAGAGTAGTACTAGGATGGGTGACCTCCTGGGAAGTCCTTGTGTTGCACCTCTTTTTTCGATTTCTTTTGTTATTACTTCTATTTTTTTATTTCATTTATTTTTCACCGTGTTATAAATTTTTTCATTCAATTTTTAGCGAGCTTAACAAAAAATATCGATTTCTAGTTCACTTTCTCGGATTTCTCCGAAATTTGGTCGAAAAATCGCTAATCTCTATGAAAGATGGAAGACATATATACAATTAAATCGTATTACATATCCGGTGCGATCATACCAGCACTAATGCACCGGATCCCATCAGAACTCCGCAGTTAAGCGTGCTTGGGCGAGAGTAGTACTAGGATGGGTGACCTCCTGGGAAGTCCTTGTGTTGCACCTCTTTTTTCTATTTCTTTTGTTATTACTTCTATTTTTTTATTTCATTTATTTTTCACCGTGTTATAAATTTTTTCATTCAATTTTTAGCGAGCTTAACAAAAAATATCGATTTCTAGTTCACTTTCTCGGATTTCTCCGAAATTTGGTCGAAAAATCGCTAATCTCTATGAAAGATGGAAGACATATACACAATTAAATCGTATTACATATCCGGTGCGATCATACCAGCACTAATGCACCGGATCCCATCAGAACTCCGCAGTTAAGCGTGCTTGGGCGAGAGTAGTACTAGGATGGGTGACCTCCTGGGAAGTCCTTGTGTTGCACCTCTTTTTTCGATTTCTTTTGTTATTACTTCTATTTTTTTATTTCATTTATTTTTCACCGTGTTATAAATTTTTTCATTCAATTTTTAGCGAGCTTAACAAAAAATATCGATTTCTAGTTCACTTTCTCGGATTTCTCCTAAATTTGGTCGAAAAATCGCTAATCTCTATGAAAGATGGAAGACACATATACAATTAAATCGTATTACATATCAGGTGCGATCATACCAGCACTACCGGATCCCATCAGAACTCCGCAGTTAAGCGTGCTTGGGCGAGAGTAGTACTAGGATGGGTGACCTCCTGGGAAGTCCTTGTGTTGCACCTCTTTTTTCGATTTCTTTTGTTATTACTTCTATTTTTTTATTTCATTTATTTTTCACCGTGTTATAAATTTTTTCATTCAATTTTTAGCGAGCTTAACAAAAAATATCGATTTCTAGTTCACGTTCTCGGATTTCTCCGAAATTTGGTCGAAAAATCGCTAATCTCTATGAGAGATGGAAGACACATATACAATTAAATCGTATTACATATCAGGTGCGATCATACCAGCACTAATGCACCGGATCCCATCAGAACTCCGCAGTTAAGCGTGCTTGGGCGAGAGTAGTACTAGGATGGGTGACCTCCTGGGAAGTCCTTGTGTTGCACCTCTTTTTTCGATTTCTTTTGTTATTACTTCTATTTTTTTATTTCATTTATTTTTCACCGTGTTATAAATTTTTTCATTCAATTTTTAGCGAGCTTAACAAAAAATATCGATTTCTAGTTCACTTTTTCGGATTTCTCCGAAATTTGGTCGAAAAATCGCTAATCTCTATGAAAGATGGAAGATATGTATACAATTAAATCGTATTACATATCAGGTGCGATCATACCAGCACTAATGCACCGGATCCAATCAGAACTCCGCAGTAAAGCGTGCTTGGGCGAGAGTAGTACTAGGATGGGTGACCTCCTGGGAAGTCCTTGTGTTGCACCTCTTTTTTCGATTTCTTTTGTTATTACTTCTATTTTTTTATTTCATTTATTTTTTACCGTGTTATAAATTTTTTCATTCAATTTTTAGCGAGCTTAACAAAAAATATCGATTTCTAGTTCACTTTCTCGGATTTCTCCGAAATTTGGTCGAAAAATCGCTAATCTCTATGAAAGATGGAAGACATATATACAATTAAATCGTATTACATATCCGGTGCGATCATACCAGCACTAATGCACCGGATCCCATCAGAACTCCGCAGTGAAGCGTGCTTGGGCGAGAGTAGTACTAGGATGGGTGACCTCCTGGGAAGTCCTTGTGTTGCACCTCTTTTTTCGATTTCTTTTGTTATTACTTCTATTTTTTTATTTCATTTATTTTTCACCGTGTTATAAATTTTTTCATTCAATTTTTAGCGAGCTTAACAAAAAATATCGATTTCTAGTTCACTTTCTCGGATTTCTCCGAAATTTGGTCGAAAAATCGCTAATCTCTATGAAAGATGGAAGACACATATACAATTAAATCGTATTACATATCAGGTGCGATCATACCAGCACTAATGCACCGGATCCCATCAGAACTCCGCAGTTAAGCGTGCTTGGGCGAGAGTAGTACTAGGATGGGTGACCTCCTGGGAAGTCCTTGTGTTGCACCTCTTTTTTCAATTTCTTTTGTTATTACTTCTATTTTTTTATTTCATTTATTTTTCACCGTGTTATAAATTTTTTCATTCAATTTTTAGCGAGCTTAACAAAAAATATCGATTTCTAGTTCACTTTCTCGGATTTCTCCGAAATTTGGTCGAAAAATCGCTAATCTCTATGAAAGATGGAAGACACATATACAATTAAATCGTATTACATATCAGGTGTGATCATACCAGCACTAATGCAGCGGATCCCATCAGAACTCCGCAGTTAAGCGTGCTTGGGCGAGAGTAGTACTAGGATGGGTGACCTCCTGGGAAGTCCTTGTGTTGCACCTCTTTTTTCGATTTCTTTTGTTATTACTTCTATTTTTTTATTTCATTTATTTTTCACCGTGTTATAAATTTTTTCATTCAATTTTTAGCGAGCATAACAAAAAATATCGATTTCTAGTTCACGTTCTCGGATTTCTCCGAAATTTGGTCGAAAAATCGAAAATCTCTATGAAAGATGGAAGACACATATACAATTAAATCGTATTACATATCAGGTGCGATCATACCAGCACTAATGCACCGGATCCCATCAGAACTCCGCAGTTAAGCGTGCTTGGGCGATAGTAGTACTAGGATGGGAGACCTCCTGGGAAGTCCTTGTGTTGCACCTCTTTTTTCGATTTCTTTTGTTATTACTTCTATTTTTTTATTTCATTTATTTTTCACCGTGTTATAAATTTTTTCATTCAATTTTTAGCGAGCATAACAAAAAATATCGATTTCTAGTTCACGTTCTCGGATTTCTCCGAAATTTGGTCGAAAAATCGAAAATCTCTATGAAAGATGGAAGACACATATACAATTAAATCGTATTACATATCAGGTGCGATCATACCAGCACTAATGCACCGGATCCCATCAGAACTCCGCTGTTAAGCGTGCTTGGGCGAGAGTAGTACTAGGATGGGTGACCTTCTGGGAAGTCCTTGTGCTGCACCTCTTTTTTCGATTTCTTTTGTTATTACTTCTATTTTTTTATTTCATTTATTTTTCACCGTGTTATAAATTTTTTCATTCAATTTTTAGCGAGCTTAACAAAAAATATCGATTTCTAGTTCACTTTCTCGGATTTCTCCGAAATTTGGTCGAAAAATCGCTAATCTCTATGAAAGATGGAAGATATGTATACAATTAAATCGTATTACATATCAGGTGCGATCATACCAGCACTAATGCACCGGATCCCATCAGAACTCCGCAGTTAAGCGTGCTTGGGCGAGAGTAGTACTAGGATGGGTGACCTCCTGGGAAGTCCTTGTGTTGCACCTCTTTTTTCGATTTCTTTTGTTATTACTTCTATTTTTTTATTTCATTTATTTTTCACCGTGTTATAAATTTTTTCATTCAATTTTTAGCGAGCTTAACAAAAAATATCGATTTCTAGTTCACTTTCTCGGATTTCTCCGAAATTTGGTCGAAAAATCGCTAATCTCTATGAAAGATGGAAGACATATATACAATTAAATCGTATTACATATCCGGTGCGATCATACCAGCACTAATGCACCGGATCCCATCAGAACTCCGCAGTTAAGCGTGCTTGGGCGAGAGTAGTACTAGGATGGGTGACCTCCTGGGAAGTCCTTGTGTTGTACCTCTTTTTTCAATTTCTTTTGTTATTACTTCTATTTTTTTATTTCATTTATTTTTCACCGTGTTATAAATTTTTTCATTCAATTTTTAGCGAGCTTAACAAAAAATATCGATTTCTAGTTCACTTTCTCGGATTTCTCCGAAATTTGGTCGAAAAATCGCTAATCTCTATGAAAGATGGAAGACACATATACAATTAAATCGTATTACATATCAGGTGTGATCATACCAGCACTAATGCAGCGGATCCCATCAGAACTCCGCAGTTAAGCGTGCTTGGGCGAGAGTAGTACTAGGATGGGTGACCTCCTGGGAAGTCCTTGTGTTGCACCTCTTTTTTCGATTTCTTTTGTTATTACTTCTATTTTTTTATTTCATTTATTTTTCACCGTGTTATAAATTTTTTCATTCAATTTTTAGCGAGCTTAACAAAAAATATCGATTTCTAGTTCACTTTCTCGGATTTCTCCGAAATTTGGTCGAAAAATCGCTAATCTCTATGAAAGATGGAAGACATATATACAATTAAATCGTATTACATATCCGGTGCGATCATACCAGCACTAATGCACCGGATCCCATCAGAACTCCGCAGTTAAGCGTGCTTGGGCGAGAGTAGTACTAGGATGGGTGACCTCCTGGGAAGTCCTTGTGTTGTACCTCTTTTTTCAATTTCTTTTGTTATTACTTCTATTTTTTTATTTCATTTATTTTTCACCGTGTTATAAATTTTTTCATTCAATTTTTAGCGAGCTTAACAAAAAATATCGATTTCTAGTTCACTTTCTCGGATTTCTCCGAAATTTGGTCGAAAAATCGCTAATCTCTATGAAAGATGGAAGACATATACACAATTAAATCGTATTACATATCCGGTGCGATCATACCAGCACTAATGCACCGGATCCCATCAGAACTCCGCAGTTAAGCGTGCTTGGGCGAGAGTAGTACTAGGATGGGTGACCTCCTGGGAAGTCCTTGTGTTGCACCTCTTTTTTCGATTTCTTTTGTTATTACTTCTATTTTTTTATTTCATTTATTTTTCACCGTGTTATAAATTTTTTCATTCAATTTTTAGCGAGCTTAACAAAAAATATCGATTTCTAGTTCACTTTCTCGGATTTCTCCTAAATTTGGTCGAAAAATCGCTAATCTCTATGAAAGATGGAAGACACATATACAATTAAATCGTATTACATATCAGGTGCGATCATACCAGCACTACCGGATCCCATCAGAACTCCGCAGTTAAGCGTGCTTGGGCGAGAGTAGTACTAGGATGGGTGACCTCCTGGGAAGTCCTTGTGTTGCACCTCTTTTTTCGATTTCTTTTGTTATTACTTCTATTTTTTTATTTCATTTATTTTTCACCGTGTTATAAATTTTTTCATTCAATTTTTAGCGAGCTTAACAAAAAATATCGATTTCTAGTTCACGTTCTCGGATTTCTCCGAAATTTGGTCGAAAAATCGCTAATCTCTATGAGAGATGGAAGACACATATACAATTAAATCGTATTACATATCAGGTGCGATCATACCAGCACTAATGCACCGGATCCCATCAGAACTCCGCAGTTAAGCGTGCTTGGGCGAGAGTAGTACTAGGATGGGTGACCTCCTGGGAAGTCCTTGTGTTGCACCTCTTTTTTCGATTTCTTTTGTTATTACTTCTATTTTTTTATTTCATTTATTTTTCACCGTGTTATAAATTTTTTCATTCAATTTTTAGCGAGCTTAACAAAAAATATCGATTTCTAGTTCACTTTTTCGGATTTCTCCGAAATTTGGTCGAAAAATCGCTAATCTCTATGAAAGATGGAAGATATGTATACAATTAAATCGTATTACATATCAGGTGCGATCATATCAGCACTAATGCACCGGATCCCATCAGAACTCCGCAGTAAAGCGTGCTTGGGCGAGAGTAGTACTAGGATGGGTGACCTCCTGGGAAGTCCTTGTGTTGCACCTCTTTTTTCGATTTCTTTTGTTATTACTTCTATTTTTTTATTTCATTTATTTTTTACCGTGTTATAAATTTTTTCATTCAATTTTTAGCGAGCTTAACAAAAAATATCGATTTCTAGTTCACTTTCTCGGATTTCTCCGAAATTTGGTCGAAAAATCGCTAATCTCTATGAAAGATGGAAGACATATATACAATTAAATCGTATTACATATCCGGTGCGATCATACCAGCACTAATGCACCGGATCCCATCAGAACTCCGCAGTGAAGCGTGCTTGGGCGAGAGTAGTACTAGGATGGGTGACCTCCTGGGAAGTCCTTGTGTTGCACCTCTTTTTTCGATTTCTTTTGTTATTACTTCTATTTTTTTATTTCATTTATTTTTCACCGTGTTATAAATTTTTTCATTCAATTTTTAGCGAGCTTAACAAAAAATATCGATTTCTAGTTCACTTTCTCGGATTTCTCCGAAATTTGGTCGAAAAATCGCTAATCTCTATGAAAGATGGAAGACACATATACAATTAAATCGTATTACATATCAGGTGCGATCATACCAGCACTAATGCACCGGATCCCATCAGAACTCCGCAGTTAAGCGTGCTTGGGCGAGAGTAGTACTAGGATGGGTGACCTCCTGGGAAGTCCTTGTGTTGCACCTCTTTTTTCAATTTCTTTTGTTATTACTTCTATTTTTTTATTTCATTTATTTTTCACCGTGTTATAAATTTTTTCATTCAATTTTTAGCGAGCTTAACAAAAAATATCGATTTCTAGTTCACTTTCTCGGATTTCTCCGAAATTTGGTCGAAAAATCGCTAATCTCTATGAAAGATGGAAGACACATATACAATTAAATCGTATTACATATCAGGTGTGATCATACCAGCACTAATGCAGCGGATCCCATCAGAACTCCGCAGTTAAGCGTGCTTGGGCGAGAGTAGTACTAGGATGGGTGACCTCCTGGGAAGTCCTTGTGTTGCACCTCTTTTTTCGATTTCTTTTGTTATTACTTCTATTTTTTTATTTCATTTATTTTTCACCGTGTTATAAATTTTTTCATTCAATTTTTAGCGAGCATAACAAAAAATATCGATTTCTAGTTCACGTTCTCGGATTTCTCCGAAATTTGGTCGAAAAATCGAAAATCTCTATGAAAGATGGAAGACACATATACAATTAAATCGTATTACATATCAGGTGCGATCATACCAGCACTAATGCACCGGATCCCATCAGAACTCCGCAGTTAAGCGTGCTTGGGCGATAGTAGTACTAGGATGGGAGACCTCCTGGGAAGTCCTTGTGTTGCACCTCTTTTTTCGATTTCTTTTGTTATTACTTCTATTTTTTTATTTCATTTATTTTTCACCGTGTTATAAATTTTTTCATTCAATTTTTAGCGAGCATAACAAAAAATATCGATTTCTAGTTCACGTTCTCGGATTTCTCCGAAATTTGGTCGAAAAATCGAAAATCTCTATGAAAGATGGAAGACACATATACAATTAAATCGTATTACATATCAGGTGCGATCATACCAGCACTAATGCACCGGATCCCATCAGAACTCCGCTGTTAAGCGTGCTTGGGCGAGAGTAGTACTAGGATGGGTGACCTTCTGGGAAGTCCTTGTGCTGCACCTCTTTTTTCGATTTCTTTTGTTATTACTTCTATTTTTTTATTTCATTTATTTTTCACCGTGTTATAAATTTTTTCATTCAATTTTTAGCGAGCTTAACAAAAAATATCGATTTCTAGTTCACTTTCTCGGATTTCTCCGAAATTTGGTCGAAAAATCGCTAATCTCTATGAAAGATGGAAGATATGTATACAATTAAATCGTATTACATATCAGGTGCGATCATACCAGCACTAATGCACCGGATCCCATCAGAACTCCGCAGTTAAGCGTGCTTGGGCGAGAGTAGTACTAGGATGGGTGACCTCCTGGGAAGTCCTTGTGTTGCACCTCTTTTTTCGATTTCTTTTGTTATTACTTCTATTTTTTTATTTCATTTATTTTTCACCGTGTTATAAATTTTTTCATTCAATTTTTAGCGAGCTTAACAAAAAATATCGATTTCTAGTTCACTTTCTCGGATTTCTCCGAAATTTGGTCGAAAAATCGCTAATCTCTATGAAAGATGGAAGACATATATACAATTAAATCGTATTACATATCCGGTGCGATCATACCAGCACTAATGCACCGGATCCCATCAGAACTCCGCAGTTAAGCGTGCTTGGGCGAGAGTAGTACTAGGATGGGTGACCTCCTGGGAAGTCCTTGTGTTGTACCTCTTTTTTCAATTTCTTTTGTTATTACTTCTATTTTTTTATTTCATTTATTTTTCACCGTGTTATAAATTTTTTCATTCAATTTTTAGCGAGCTTAACAAAAAATATCGATTTCTAGTTCACTTTCTCGGATTTCTCCGAAATTTGGTCGAAAAATCGCTAATCTCTATGAAAGATGGAAGACACATATACAATTAAATCGTATTACATATCAGGTGTGATCATACCAGCACTAATGCAGCGGATCCCATCAGAACTCCGCAGTTAAGCGTGCTTGGGCGAGAGTAGTACTAGGATGGGTGACCTCCTGGGAAGTCCTTGTGTTGCACCTCTTTTTTCGATTTCTTTTGTTATTACTTCTATTTTTTTATTTCATTTATTTTTCACCGTGTTATAAATTTTTTCATTCAATTTTTAGCGAGCATAACAAAAAATATCGATTTCTAGTTCACGTTCTCGGATTTCTCCGAAATTTGGTCGAAAAATCGAAAATCTCTATGAAAGATGGAAGACACATATACAATTAAATCGTATTACATATCAGGTGCGATCATACCAGCACTAATGCACCGGATCCCATCAGAACTCCGCAGTTAAGCGTGCTTGGGCGATAGTAGTACTAGGATGGGAGACCTCCTGGGAAGTCCTTGTGTTGCACCTCTTTTTTCGATTTCTTTTGTTATTACTTCTATTTTTTTATTTCATTTATTTTTCACCGTGTTATAAATTTTTTCATTCAATTTTTAGCGAGCATAACAAAAAATATCGATTTCTAGTTCACGTTCTCGGATTTCTCCAAAATTTGGTCGAAAAATCGAAAATCTCTATGAAAGATGGAAGACACATATACAATTAAATCGTATTACATATCAGGTGCGATCATACCAGAACTAATGCACCGGATCCCATCAGAACTCCGCTGTTAAGCGTGCTTGGGCGAGAGTAGTACTAGGATGGGTGACCTTCTGGGAAGTCCTTGTGTTGCACCTCTTTTTTCGATTTCTTTTGTTATTACTTCTATTTTTTTATTTCATTTATTTTTCACCGTGTTATAAATTTTTTCATTCAATTTTTAGCGAGCTTAACAAAAAATATCGATTTCTAGTTCACTTTCTCGGATTTCTCCGAAATTTGGTCGAAAAATCGCTAATCTCTATGAAAGATGGAAGATATGTATACAATTAAATCGTATTACATATCAGGTGCGATCATACCAGCACTAATGCACCGGATCCCATCAGAACTCCGCAGTTAAGCGTGCTTGGGCGAGAGTAGTACTAGGATGGGTGACCTCCTGGGAAGTCCTTGTGTTGCACCTCTTTTTTCGATTTCTTTTGTTATTACTTCTATTTTTTTATTTCATTTATTTTTCACCGTGTTATAAATTTTTTCATTCAATTTTTAGCGAGCTTAACAAAAAATATCGATTTCTAGTTCACTTTCTCGGATTTCTCCGAAATTTGGTCGAAAAATCGCTAATCTCTATGAAAGATGGAAGACATATATACAATTAAATCGTATTACATATCCGGTGCGATCATACCAGCACTAATGCACCGGATCCCATCAGAACTCCGCAGTTAAGCGTGCTTGGGCGAGAGTAGTACTAGGATGGGTGACCTCCTGGGAAGTCCTTGTGTTGCACCTCTTTTTTCGATTTCTTTTGTTATTACTTCTATTTTTTTATTTCATTTATTTTTCACCGTGTTATAAATTTTTTCATTCAATTTTTAGCGAGCTTAACAAAAAATATCGATTTCTAGTTCACTTTCTCGGATTTCTCCGAAATTTGGTCGAAAAATCGCTAATCTCTATGAAAGATGGAAGACATATACACAATTAAATCGTATTACATATCCGGTGCGATCATACCAGCACTAATGCACCGGATCCCATCAGAACTCCGCAGTTAAGCGTGCTTGGGCGAGAGTAGTACTAGGATGGGTGACCTCCTGGGAAGTCCTTGTGTTGCACCTCTTTTTTCGATTTCTTTTGTTATTACTTCTATTTTTTTATTTCATTTATTTTTCACCGTGTTATAAATTTTTTCATTCAATTTTTAGCGAGCTTAATAAAAAATATCGATTTCTAGTTCACTTTCTCGGATTTCTCCTAAATTTGGTCGAAAAATCGCTAATCTCTATGAAAGATGGAAGACACATATACAATTAAATCGTATTACATATCAGGTGCGATCATACCAGCACTAATGCACCGGATCCCATCAGAACTCCGCAGTTAAGCGTGCTTGGGCGAGAGTAGTACTAGGATGGGTGACCTCCTGGGAAGTCCTTGTGTTGCACCTCTTTTTTCGATTTCTTTTGTTATTACTTCTATTTTTTTATTTCATTTATTTTTCACCGTGTTATAAATTTTTTCATTCAATTTTTAGCGAGCTTAACAAAAAATATCGATTTCTAGTTCACTTTCTCGGATTTCTCCGAAATTTGGTCGAAAAATCGCTAATCTCTATGAAAGATGGAAGATATGTATACAATTAAATCGTATTACATATCAGGTGCGATCATACCAGCACTAATGCACCGGATCCCATCAGAACTCCGCAGTAAAGCGTGCTTGGGCGAGAGTAGTACTAGGATGGGTGACCTCCTGGGAAGTCCTTGTGTTGCACCTCTTTTTTCGATTTCTTTTGTTATTACTTCTATTTTTTTATTTCATTTATTTTTTACCGTGTTATAAATTTTTTCATTCAATTTTTAGCGAGCTTAACAAAAAATATCGATTTCTAGTTCACTTTCTCGGATTTCTCCGAAATTTGGTCGAAAAATCGCTAATCTCTATGAAAGATGGAAGACATATATACAATTAAATCGTATTACATATCCGGTGCGATCATACCAGCACTAATGCACCGGATCCCATCATAACTCCGCAGTGAAGCGTGCTTGGGCGAGAGTAGTACTAGGATGGGTGACCTCCTGGGAAGTCCTTGTGTTGCACCTCTTTTTTCGATTTCTTTTGTTATTACTTCTATTTTTTTATTTCATTTATTTTTCACCGTGTTATAAATTTTTTCATTCAATTTTTAGCGAGCTTAACAAAAAATATCGATTTCTAGTTCACTTTCTCGGATTTCTCCGAAATTTGGTCGAAAAATCGCTAATCTCTATGAAAGATGGAAGACACATATACAATTAAATCGTATTACATATCAGGTGCGATCATACCAGCACTAATGCACCGGATCCCATCAGAACTCCGCAGTTAAGCGTGCTTGGGCGAGAGTAGTACTAGGATGGGTGACCTCCTGGGAAGTCCTTGTGTTGCACCTCTTTTTTCAATTTCTTTTGTTATTACTTCTATTTTTTTATTTCATTTATTTTTCACCGTGTTATAAATTTTTTCATTCAATTTTTAGCGAGCTTAACAAAAAATATCGATTTCTAGTTCACTTTCTCGGATTTCTCCGAAATTTGGTCGAAAAATCGCTAATCTCTATGAAAGATGGAAGACACATATACAATTAAATCGTATTACATATCAGGTGTGATCATACCAGCACTAATGCAGCGGATCCCATCAGAACTCCGCAGTTAAGCGTGCTTGGGCGAGAGTAGTACTAGGATGGGTGACCTCCTGGGAAGTCCTTGTGTTGCACCTCTTTTTTCGATTTCTTTTGTTATTACTTCTATTTTTTTATTTCATTTATTTTTCACCGTGTTATAAATTTTTTCATTCAATTTTTAGCGAGCATAACAAAAAATATCGATTTCTAGTTCACGTTCTCGGATTTCTCCGAAATTTGGTCGAAAAATCGAAAATCTCTATGAAAGATGGAAGACACATATACAATTAAATCGTATTACATATCAGGTGCGATCATACCAGCACTAATGCACCGGATCCCATCAGAACTCCGCAGTTAAGCGTGCTTGGGCGATAGTAGTACTAGGATGGGAGACCTCCTGGGAAGTCCTTGTGTTGCACCTCTTTTTTCGATTTCTTTTGTTATTACTTCTATTTTTTTATTTCATTTATTTTTCACCGTGTTATAAATTTTTTCATTCAATTTTTAGCGAGCATAACAAAAAATATCGATTTCTAGTTCACGTTCTCGGATTTCTCCGAAATTTGGTCGAAAAATCGAAAATCTCTATGAAAGATGGAAGACACATATACAATTAAATCGTATTACATATCAGGTGCGATCATACCAGCACTAATGCACCGGATCCCATCAGAACTCCGCAGTTAAGCGTGCTTGGGCGAGAGTAGTACTAGGATGGGTGACCTTCTGGGAAGTCCTTGTGTTGCACCTCTTTTTTCGATTTCTTTTGTTATTACTTCTATTTTTTTATTTCATTTATTTTTCACCGTGTTATAAATTTTTTCATTCAATTTTTAGCGAGCTTAACAAAAAATATCGATTTCTAGTTCACTTTCTCGGATTTCTCCGAAATTTGGTCGAAAAATCGCTAATCTCTATGAAAGATGGAAGATATGTATACAATTAAATCGTATTACATATCAGGTGCGATCATACCAGCACTAATGCACCGGATCCCATCAGAACTCCGCAGTTAAGCGTGCTTGGGCGAGAGTAGTACTAGGATGGGTGACCTCCTGGGAAGTCCTTGTGTTGCACCTCTTTTTTCGATTTCTTTTGTTATTACTTCTATTTTTTTATTTCATTTATTTTTTACCGTGTTATAAATTTTTTCATTCAATTTTTAGCGAGCTTAACAAAAAATATCGATTTCTAGTTCACTTTCTCGGATTTCTCCAAAATTTGGTCGAAAAATCGCTAATGTCTATGAAAGATGGAAGACACATATACAATTAAATCGTATTACATATCAGGTGCGATCATACCAGCACTAATGCGCTGGATCCCATCAGAACTCCACAGTTAAGCGTGCTTGGGCGAGAGTAGTACTAGGATGGGTGACCTCCTGGGAAGTCCTTGTGTTGCACCTCTTTTTTCGATTTCTTTTGTTATTACTTCTATTTTTTTATTTCATTTATTTTTCACCGTGTTATAAGTTTTTTCATTCAATTTTTAGCGAGCTTAACAAAAAATATCGATTTCTAGTTCACTTTCTCGGATTTCTCCGAAATTTGGTCGAAAAATCGCTAATCTCTATGAAAGATGGAAGACACATATACAATTAAATCGTATTACATATCAGGTGCGATCATACCAGCACTAATGCATCGGATCCCATCAGAACTCCGCAGTTAAGTGTGCTTGGGCGAGAGTAGTACTAGGATGGGTGACCTCCTGGGAAGTCCTTGTGTTGCACCTCTTTTTTCAATTTCTTTTGTTATTACTTCTATTTTTTTATTTCATTTATTTTTCACCGTGTTATAAATTTTTTCATTCAATTTTTAGCGAGCTTAACAAAAAATATCGATTTCTAGTTCACTTTCTCGGATTTCTCCGAAATTTGGTCGAAAAATCGCTAATCTCTATGAAAGATGGAAGACACATATACAATTAAATCGTATTACATATCAGGTGTGATCATACCAGCACTAATGCAGCGGATCCCATCAGAACTCCGCAGTTAAGCGTGCTTGGGCGAGAGTAGTACTAGGATGGGTGACCTCCTGGGAAGTCCTTGTGTTGCACCTCTTTTTTCGATTTCTTTTGTTATTACTTCTATTTTTTTATTTCATTTATTTTTCACCGTGTTATAAATTTTTTCATTCAATTTTTAGCGAGCATAACAAAAAATATCGATTTCTAGTTCACGTTCTCGGATTTCTCCGAAATTTGGTCGAAAAATCGAAAATCTCTATGAAAGATGGAAGACACATATACAATTAAATCGTATTACATATCAGGTGCGATCATACCAGCACTAATGCACCGGATCCCATCAGAACTCCGCAGTTATGCGTGCTTGGGCGAGAGTAGTACTAGGATGGGTGACCTCCTGGGAAGTCCTTGTGTTGCACCTCTTTTTTCGATTTCTTTTGTTATTACTTCTATTTTTTTATTTCATTTATTTTTCACCGTGTTATAAATTTTTTCATTCAATTTTTAGCGAGCTTAACAAAAAATATCGATTTCTAGTTCACTTTCTCGGATTTCTCCGAAATTTGGTCGAAAAATCGCTAATCTCTATGAAAGATGGAAGACACATATACAATTAAATCGTATTACATATCAGGTGCGATCATACCAGCACTAATGCGCTGGATCCCATCAGAACTCCACAGTTAAGCGTGCTTGGGCGAGAGTAGTACTAGGATGGGTGACCTCCTGGGAAGTCCTTGTGTTGCACCTCTTTTTTCGATTTCTTTTGTTATTACTTCTATTTTTTTATTTCATTTATTTTTCACCGTGTTATAAGTTTTTTCATTCAATTTTTAGCGAGCTTAACAAAAAATATCGATTTCTAGTTCACTTTCTCGGATTTCTCCGAAATTTGGTCGAAAAATCGCTAATCTCTATGAAAGATGGAAGACACATATACAATTAAATCGTATTACATATCAGGTGCGATCATACCAGCACTAATGCATCGGATCCCATCAGAACTCCGCAGTTAAGCGTGCTTGGGCGAGAGTAGTACTAGGATGGGTGACCTCCTGGGAAGTCCTTGTGTTGCACCTCTTTTTTCAATTTCTTTTGTTATTACTTCTATTTTTTTATTTCATTTATTTTTCACCGTGTTATAAATTTTTTCATTCAATTTTTAGCGAGCTTAACAAAAAATATCGATTTCTAGTTCACTTTCTCGGATTTCTCCGAAATTTGGTCGAAAAATCGCTAATCTCTATGAAAGATGGAAGACACATATACAATTAAATCGTATTACATATCAGGTGTGATCATACCAGCACTAATGCAGCGGATCCCATCAGAACTCCGCAGTTAAGCGTGCTTGGGCGAGAGTAGTACTAGGATGGGTGACCTCCTGGGAAGTCCTTGTGTTGCACCTCTTTTTTCGATTTCTTTTGTTATTACTTCTATTTTTTTATTTCATTTATTTTTCACAGTGTTATAAATTTTTTCATTCAATTTTTAGCGAGCATAACAAAAAATATCGATTTCTAGTTCACGTTCTCGGATTTCTCCGAAATTTGGTCGAAAAATCGAAAATCTCTATGAAAGATGGAAGACACATATACAATTAAATCGTATTACATATCAGGTGCGATCATACCAGCACTAATGCACCGGATCCCATCAGAACTCCGCAGTTATGCGTGCTTGGGCGAGAGTAGTACTAGGATGGGTGACCTCCTGGGAAGTCCTTGTGTTGCACCTCTTTTTTCGATTTCTTTTGTTATTACTTCTATTTTTTTATTTCATTTATTTTTCACCGTGTTATAAATTTTTTCATTCAATTTTTAGCGAGCTTAACAAAAAATATCGATTTCTAGTTCACTTTCTCGGATTTCTCCGAAATTTGGTCGAAAAATCGCTAATCTCTATGAAAGATGGAAGACACATATACAATTAAATCGTATTACATATCAGGTGCGATCATACCAGCACTAATGCGCTGGATCCCATCAGAACTCCACAGTTAAGCGTGCTTGGGCGAGAGTAGTACTAGGATGGGTGACCTCCTGGGAAGTCCTTGTGTTGCACCTCTTTTTTCGATTTCTTTTGTTATTACTTCTATTTTTTTATTTCATTTATTTTTCACCGTGTTATAAGTTTTTTCATTCAATTTTTAGCGAGCTTAACAAAAAATATCGATTTCTAGTTCACTTTCTCGGATTTCTCCGAAATTTGGTCGAAAAATCGCTAATCTCTATGAAAGATGGAAGACACATATACAATTAAATCGTATTACATATCAGGTGCGATCATACCAGCACTAATGCATCGGATCCCATCAGAACTCCGCAGTTAAGCGTGCTTGGGCGAGAGTAGTACTAGGATGGGTGACCTCCTGGGAAGTCCTTGTGTTGCACCTCTTTTTTCAATTTCTTTTGTTATTACTTCTATTTTTTTATTTCATTTATTTTTCACCGTGTTATAAATTTTTTCATTCAATTTTTAGCGAGCTTAACAAAAAATATCGATTTCTAGTTCACTTTCTCGGATTTCTCCGAAATTTGGTCGAAAAATCGCTAATCTCTATGAAAGATGGAAGACACATATACAATTAAATCGTATTACATATCAGGTGTGATCATACCAGCACTAATGCAGCGGATCCCATCAGAACTCCGCAGTTAAGCGTGCTTGGGCGAGAGTAGTACTAGGATGGGTGACCTCCTGGGAAGTCCTTGTGTTGCACCTCTTTTTTCGATTTCTTTTGTTATTACTTCTATTTTTTTATTTCATTTATTTTTCACAGTGTTATAAATTTTTTCATTCAATTTTTAGCGAGCATAACAAAAAATATCGATTTCTAGTTCACGTTCTCGGATTTCTCCGAAATTTGGTCGAAAAATCGAAAATCTCTATGAAAGATGGAAGACACATATACAATTAAATCGTATTACATATCAGGTGCGATCATACCAGCACTAATGCACCGGATCCCATCAGAACTCCGCAGTTATGCGTGCTTGGGCGAGAGTAGTACTAGGATGGGTGACCTCCTGGGAAGTCCTTGTGTTGCACCTCTTTTTTCGATTTCTTTTGTTATTACTTCTATTTTTTTATTTCATTTATTTTTCACCGTGTTATAAATTTTTTCATTCAATTTTTAGCGAGCTTAACAAAAAATATCGATTTCTAGATCACTTTCTCGGATTTCTCCGAAATTTGGTCGAAAAATCGCTAATCTCTATGAAAGATGGAAGATATGTATACAATTAAATCGTATTACATATCAGGTGCGATCATACCAGCACTAATGCACCGGATCCCATCAGAACTCCGCAGTTAAGCGTGCTTGGGCGAGAGTAGTACTAGGATGGGTGACCTCCTGGGAAGTCCTTGTGTTGCACCTCTTTTTTCGATTTCTTTTGTTATTACTTCTATTTTTTTATTTCATTTATTTTTCACCGTGTTATAAATTTTTTCATTCAATTTTTAGCGAGCTTAACAAAAAATATCGATTTCTAGTTCACTTTCTCGGATTTCTCCGAAATTTGGTCGAAAAATCGCTAATCTCTATGAAAGATGGAAGACATATATACAATTAAATCGTATTACATATCCGGTGCGATCATACCAGCACTAATGCACCGGATCCCATCAGAACTCCGCAGTTAAGCGTGCTTGGGCGAGAGTAGTACTAGGATCGGTGACCTCCTGGGAAGTCCTTGTGTTGCACCTCTTTTTTCGATTTCTTTTGTTATTACTTCTATTTTTTTATTTCATTTATTTTTCACCGTGTTATAAATTTTTTCATTCAATTTTTAGCGAGCTTAACAAAAAATATCGATTTCTAGTTCACTTTCTCGGATTTCTCCGAAATTTGGTCGAAAAATCGCTAATCTCTATGAAAGATGGAAGACATATACACAATTAAATCGTATTACATATCCGGTGCGATCATACCAGCACTAATGCACCGGATCCCATCAGAACTCCGCAGTTAAGCGTGCTTGGGCGAGAGTAGTACTAGGATGGGTGACCTCCTGGGAAGTCCTTGTGTTGCACCTCTTTTTTCGATTTCTTTTGTTATTACTTCTATTTTTTTATTTCATTTATTTTTCACCGTGTTATAAATTTTTTCATTCAATTTTTAGCGAGCTTAACAAAAAATATCGATTTCTAGTTCACTTTCTCGGATTTCTCCTAAATTTGGTCGAAAAATCGCTAATCTCTATGAAAGATGGAAGACACATATACAATTAAATCGTATTACATATCAGGTGCGATCATACCAGCACTACCGGATCCCATCAGATCTCCGCAGTTAAGCGTGCTTGGGCGAGAGTAGTACTAGGATGGGTGACCTCCTGGGAAGTCCTTGTGTTGCACCTCTTTTTTCGATTTCTTTTGTTATTACTTCTATTTTTTTATTTCATTTATTTTTCACCGTGTTATAAATTTTTTCATTCAATTTTTAGCGAGCTTAACAAAAAATATCGATTTCTAGTTCACGTTCTCGGATTTCTCCGAAATTTGGTCGAAAAATCGCTAATCTCTATGAAAGATGGAAGACACATATACAATTAAATCGTATTACATATCAGGTGCGATCATACCAGCACTAATGCACCGGATCCCATCAGAACTCCGCAGTTAAGCGTGCTTGGGCGAGAGTAGTACTAGGATGGGTGACCTCCTGGGAAGTCCTTGTGTTGCACCTCTTTTTTCGATTTCTTTTGTTATTACTTCTATTTTTTTATTTCATTTATTTTTCACCGTGTTATAAATTTTTTCATTCAATTTTTAGCGAGCTTAACAAAAAATATCGATTTCTAGTTCACTTTCTCGGATTTCTCCGAAATTTGGTCGAAAAATCGCTAATCTCTATGAAAGATGGAAGATATGTATACAATTAAATCGTATTACATATCAGGTGCGATCATACCAGCACTAATGCACCGGATCCCATCAGAACTCCGCAGTAAAGCGTGCTTGGGCGAGAGTAGTACTAGGATGGGTGACCTCCTGGGAAGTCCTTGTGTTGCACCTCTTTTTTCGATTTCTTTTGTTATTACTTCTATTTTTTTATTTCATTTATTTTTTACCGTGTTATAAATTTTTTCATTCAATTTTTAGCGAGCTTAACAAAAAATATCGATTTCTAGTTCACTTTCTCGGATTTCTCCGAAATTTGGTCGAAAAATCGCTAATCTCTATGA
The DNA here is from genome assembly GCA_030408175.1 of Trifolium repens. Lineage (NCBI taxonomy): Eukaryota > Viridiplantae > Streptophyta > Magnoliopsida > Fabales > Fabaceae > Trifolium > Trifolium repens. Next base: position 41,549,243 of record CP125846.1, read on the forward strand.
AAGATGGAAGACATATATACAATTAAATCGTATTACATATCAGGTGTGATCATACCAGCACTAATGCAGCGGATCCCATCAGAACTCCGCAGTTAAGCGTGCTTGGGCGAGAGTAGTACTAGGATGGGTGACCTCCTGGGAAGTCCTTGTGTTGCACCTCTTTTTTCGATTTCTTTTGTTATTACTTCTATTTTTTTATTTCATTTATTTTTCACAGTGTTATAAATTTTTTCATTCAATTTTTAGCGAGCATAACAAAAAATATCGATTTCTAGTTCACGTTCTCGGATTTCTCCGAAATTTGGTCGAAAAATCGAAAATCTCTATGAAAGATGGAAGACACATATACAATTAAATCGTATTACATATCAGGTGCGATCATACCAGCACTAATGCACCGGATCCCATCAGAACTCCGCAGTTATGCGTGCTTGGGCGAGAGTAGTACTAGGATGGGTGACCTCCTGGGAAGTCCTTGTGTTGCACCTCTTTTTTCGATTTCTTTTGTTATTACTTCTATTTTTTTATTTCATTTATTTTTCACCGTGTTATAAATTTTTTCATTCAATTTTTAGCGAGCTTAACAAAAAATATCGATTTCTAGATCACTTTCTCGGATTTCTCCGAAATTTGGTCGAAAAATCGCTAATCTCTATGAAAGATGGAAGATATGTATACAATTAAATCGTATTACATATCAGGTGCGATCATACCAGCACTAATGCACCGGATCCCATCAGAACTCCGCAGTTAAGCGTGCTTGGGCGAGAGTAGTACTAGGATGGGTGACCTCCTGGGAAGTCCTTGTGTTGCACCTCTTTTTTCGATTTCTTTTGTTATTACTTCTATTTTTTTATTTCATTTATTTTTCACCGTGTTATAAATTTTTTCATTCAATTTTTAGCGAGCTTAACAAAAAATATCGATTTCTAGTTCACTTTCTCGGATTTCTCCGAAATTTGGTCGAAAAATCGCTAATCTCTATGAAAGATGGAAGACATATATACAATTAAATCGTATTACATATCCGGTGCGATCATACCAGCACTAATGCACCGGATCCCATCAGAACTCCGCAGTTAAGCGTGCTTGGGCGAGAGTAGTACTAGGATGGGTGACCTCCTGGGAAGTCCTTGTGTTGCACCTCTTTTTTCGATTTCTTTTGTTATTACTTCTATTTTTTTATTTCATTTATTTTTCACCGTGTTATAAATTTTTTCATTCAATTTTTAGCGAGCTTAACAAAAAATATCGATTTCTAGTTCACTTTCTCGGATTTCTCCGAAATTTGGTCGAAAAATCGCTAATCTCTATGAAAGATGGAAGACATATACACAATTAAATCGTATTACATATCCGGTGCGATCATACCAGCACTAATGCACCGGATCCCATCAGAACTCCGCAGTTAAGCGTGCTTGGGCGAGAGTAGTACTAGGATGGGTGACCTCCTGGGAAGTCCTTGTGTTGCACCTCTTTTTTCGATTTCTTTTGTTATTACTTCTATTTTTTTATTTCATTTATTTTTCACCGTGTTATAAATTTTTTCATTCAATTTTTAGCGAGCTTAACAAAAAATATCGATTTCTAGTTCACTTTCTCGGATTTCTCCTAAATTTGGTCGAAAAATCGCTAATCTCTATGAAAGATGGAAGACACATATACAATTAAATCGTATTACATATCAGGTGCGATCATACCAGCACTACCGGATCCCATCAGATCTCCGCAGTTAAGCGTGCTTGGGCGAGAGTAGTACTAGGATGGGTGACCTCCTGGGAAGTCCTTGTGTTGCACCTCTTTTTTCGATTTCTTTTGTTATTACTTCTATTTTTTTATTTCATTTATTTTTCACCGTGTTATAAATTTTTTCATTCAATTTTTAGCGAGCTTAACAAAAAATATCGATTTCTAGTTCACGTTCTCGGATTTCTCCGAAATTTGGTCGAAAAATCGCTAATCTCTATGAAAGATGGAAGACACATATACAATTAAATCGTATTACATATCAGGTGCGATCATACCAGCACTAATGCACCGGATCCCATCAGAACTCCGCAGTTAAGCGTGCTTGGGCAAGAGTAGTACTAGGATGGGTGACCTCCTGGGAAGTCCTTGTGTTGCACCTCTTTTTTCGATTTCTTTTGTTATTACTTCTATTTTTTTATTTCATTTATTTTTCCCCGTGTTATAAATTTTTTCATTCAATTTTTAGCGAGCTTAACAAAAAATATCGATTTCTAGTTCACTTTCTCGGATTTCTCCGAAATTTGGTCGAAAAATCGCTAATCTCTATGAAAGATGGAAGATATGTATACAATTAAATCGTATTACATATCAGGTGCGATCATACCAGCACTAATGCACCGGATCCCATCAGAACTCCGCAGTAAAGCGTGCTTGGGCGAGAGTAGTACTAGGATGGGTGACCTCCTGGGAAGTCCTTGTGTTGCACCTCTTTTTTCGATTTCTTTTGTTATTACTTCTATTTTTTTATTTCATTTATTTTTTACCGTGTTATAAATTTTTTCATTCAATTTTTAGCGAGCTTAACAAAAAATATCGATTTCTAGTTCACTTTCTCGGATTTCTCCGAAATTTGGTCGAAAAATCGCTAATCTCTATGAAAGATGGAAGACATATATACAATTAAATCGTATTACATATCCGGTGCGATCATACCAGCACTAATGCACCGGATCCCATCAGAACTCCGCAGTGAAGCGTGCTTGGGCGAGAGTAGTACTAGGATGGGTGACCTCCTGGGAAGTCCTTGTGTTGCACCTCTTTTTTCGATTTCTTTTGTTATTACTTCTATTTTTTTATTTCATTTATTTTTCACCGTGTTATAAATTTTTTCATTCAATTTTTAGCGAGCTTAACAAAAAATATCGATTTCTAGTTCACTTTCTCGGATTTCTCCGAAATTTGGTCGAAAAATCGCTAATCTCTATGAAAGATGGAAGACACATATACAATTAAATCGTATTACATATCAGGTGCGATCATACCAGCACTAATGCACCGGATCCCATCAGAACTCCGCAGTTAAGCGTGCTTGGGCGAGAGTAGTACTAGGATGGGTGACCTCCTGGGAAGTTCTTGTGTTGCACCTCTTTTTTCAATTTCTTTTGTTATTACTTCTATTTTTTTATTTCATTTATTTTTCACCGTGTTATAAATTTTTTCATTCAATTTTTAGCGAGCTTAACAAAAAATATCGATTTCTAGTTCACTTTCTCGGATTTCTCCGAAATTTGGTCGAAAAATCGCTAATCTCTATGAAAGATGGAAGACACATATACAATTAAATCGTATTACATATCAGGTGTGATCATACCAGCACTAATGCAGCGGATCCCATCAGAACTCCGCAGTTAAGCGTGCTTGGGCGAGAGTAGTACTAGAATGGGTGACCTCCTGGGAAGTCCTTGTGTTGCACCTCTTTTTTCGATTTCTTTTGTTATTACTTCTATTTTTTTATTTCATTTATTTTTCACCGTGTTATAAATTTTTTCATTCAATTTTTAGCGAGCATAACAAAAAATATCGATTTCTAGTTCACGTTCTCGGATTTCTCCGAAATTTGGTCGAAAAATCGAAAATCTCTATGAAAGATGGAAGACACATATACAATTAAATCGTATTACATATCAGGTGCGATCATACCAGCACTAATGCACCGGATCCCATCAGAACTCCGCAGTTAAGCGTGCTTGGGCGATAGTAGTACTAGGATGGGAGACCTCCTGGGAAGTCCTTGTGTTGCACCTCTTTTTTCGATTTCTTTTGTTATTACTTCTATTTTTTTATTTCATTTATTTTTCACCGTGTTATAAATTTTTTCATTCAATTTTTAGCGAGCATAACAAAAAATATCGATTTCTAGTTCACGTTCTCGGATTTCTCCGAAATTTGGTCGAAAAATCGAAAATCTCTATGAAAGATGGAAGACACATATACAATTAAATCGTATTACATATCAGGTGCGATCATACCAGCACTAATGCATCGGATCCCATCAGAACTCCGCAGTTAAGCGTGCTTGGGCGAGAGTAGTACTAGGATGGGTGACCTCCTGGGAAGTCCTTGTGTTGCACCTCTTTTTTCGATTTCTTTTGTTATTACTTCTATTTTTTTATTTCATTTATTTTTCACCGTGTTATAAATTTTTTCATTCAATTTTTAGCGAGCTTAACAAAAAATATCGATTTCTAGTTCACTTTCTCGGATTTCTCCGAAATTTGGTCGAAAAATCGCTAATCTCTATGAAAGATGGAAGATATGTATACAATTAAATCGTATTACATATCAGGTGCGATCATACCAGCACTAATGCACCGGATCCCATCAGAACTCCGCAGTTAAGCGTGCTTGGGCGAGAGTAGTACTAGGATGGGTGACCTCCTGGGAAGTCCTTGTGTTGCACCTCTTTTTTCGATTTCTTTTGTTATTACTTCTATTTTTTTATTTCATTTATTTTTTACCGTGTTATAAATTTTTTCATTCAATTTTTAGCGAGCTTAACAAAAAATATCGATTTCTAGTTCACTTTCTCGGATTTCTCCGAAATTTGGTCGAAAAATCGCTAATCTCTATGAAAGATGGAAGACATATATACAATTAAATCGTATTACATATCCGGTGCGATCATACCAGCACTAATGCACCGGATCCCATCAGAACTCCGCAGTTAAGCGTGCTTGGGCGAGAGTAGTACTAGGATGGGTGACCTCCTGGGAAGTCCTTGTGTTGCACCTCTTTTTTCGATTTCTTTTGTTATTACTTCTATTTTTTTATTTCATTTATTTTTCACCGTGTTATAAATTTTTTCATTCAATTTTTAGCGAGCTTAACAAAAAATATCGATTTCTAGTTCACTTTCTCGGATTTCTCCGAAATTTGGTCGAAAAATCGCTAATCTCTATGAAAGATGGAAGACATATACACAATTAAATCGTATTACATATCCGGTGCGATCATACCAGCACTAATGCACCGGATCCCATCAGAACTCCACAGTTAAGCGTGCTTGGGCGAGAGTAGTACTAGGATGGGTGACCTTCCTGGGAAGTCCTTGTGTTGCACCTCTTTTTTCGATTTCTTTTGTTATTACTTCTATTTTTTTATTTCATTTATTTTTCACCGTGTTATAAATTTTTTCAATCAATTTTTAGCGAGCTTAACAAAAAATATCGATTTCTAGTTCACTTTCTCGGATTTCTCCGAAATTTGGTCGAAAAATCGCTAATCTCTATGAAAGATGGAAGACACATATACAATTAAATCGTATTACATATCAGGTGCGATCATACCAGCACTACCGGATCCCATCAGAACTCCGCAGTTAAGCGTGCTTGGGCGAGAGTAGTACTAGGATGGGTGACCTCCTGGGAAGTCCTTGTGTTGCACCTCTTTTTTCAATTTCTTTTGTTATTACTTCTATTTTTTTATTTCATTTATTTTTCACCGTGTTATAAATTTTTTCATTCAATTTAAAGCGAGCTTAACAAAAAATATCGATTTCTAGTTCACTTTCTCGGATTTCTCCGAAATTTGGTCGAAAAATCGCTAATCTCTATGAAAGAAGGAAGACACATATACAATTAAATCGTATTACATATCAGGTGTGATCATACCAGCACTAATGCAGCGGATCCCATCAGAACTCCGCAGTTAAGCGTGCTTGGGCGAGAGTAGTACTAGGATGGGTGACCTCCTGGGAAGTCCTTGTGTTGCACCTCTTTTTTCGATTTCTTTTGTTATTACTTCTATTTTTTCATTTCATTTATTTTTCACCGTGTTATAAATTTTTTCATTCAATTTTTAGCGAGCATAACAAAAAATATCGATTTCTAGTTCACGTTCTCGGATTTCTCCGAAATTTGGTCGAAAAATCGCTAATCTCTATGAAAGATGGAAGACACATATACAATTAAATCGTATTACATATCAGGTGCGATCATACCAGCACTAATGCACCGGATCCCATCAGAACTCCGCAGTTAAGCGTGCTTGGGCGAGAGTAGTACTAGGATGGGTGACCTCCTGGGAAGTCCTTGTGTTGCACCTCTTTTTTCGATTTCTTTTGTTATTACTTCTATTTTTTTATTTCATTTATTTTTCACCGTCTTATAAATTTTTTCATTCAATTTTTAGCGAGCTTAACAAAAAATATCGATTTCTAGTTCACTTTCTCGGATTTCTCCGAAATTTGGTCGAAAAATCGCTAATCTCTATGAAAGATGGAAGATATGTATACAATTAAATCGTATTACATATCAGGTGCGATCATACCAGCACTAATGCACCGGATCCCATCAGAACTCCGCAGTAAAGCGTGCTTGGGCGAGAGTAGTACTAGGATGGGTGACCTCCTGGGAAGTCCTTGTGTTGCACCTCTTTTTTCGATTTCTTTTGTTATTACTTCTATTTTTTTATTTCATTTATTTTTTACCGTGTTATAAATTTTTTCATTCAATTTTTAGCGAGCTTAACAAAAAATATCGATTTCTAGTTCACTTTCTCGGATTTCTCCGAAATTTGGTCGAAAAATCGCTAATCTCTATGAAAGATGGAAGACATATATACAATTAAATCGTATTACATATCCGGTGCGATCATACCAGCACTAATGCACCGGATCCCATCAGAACTCCGCAGTGAAGCGTGCTTGGGCGAGAGTAGTACTAGGATGGGTGACCTCCTGGGAAGTCCTTGTGTTGCACCTCTTTTTTCGATTTCTTTTGTTATTACTTCTATTTTTTTATTTCATTTATTTTTCACCGTGTTATAAATTTTTTCATTCAATTTTTAGCGAGCTTAACAAAAAATATCGATTTCTAGTTCACTTTCTCGGATTTCTCCGAAATTTGGTCGAAAAATCGCTAATCTCTATGAAAGATGGAAGACACATATACAATTAAATCGTATTACATATCAGGTGCGATCATACCAGCACTAATGCACCGGATCGCATCAGAACTCCGCAGTTAAGCGTGCTTGGGCGAGAGTAGTACTAGGATGGGTGACCTCCTGGGAAGTTCTTGTGTTGCACCTCTTTTTTCAATTTCTTTTGTTATTACTTCTATTTTTTTATTTCATTTATTTTTCACCGTGTTATAAATTTTTTCATTCAATTTTTAGCGAGCTTAACAAAAAATATCGATTTCTAGTTCACTTTCTCGGATTTCTCCGAAATTTGGTCGAAAAATCGCTAATCTCTATGAAAGATGGAAGACACATATACAATTAAATCGTATTACATATCAGGTGTGATCATACCAGCACTAATGCAGCGGATCCCATCAGAACTCCGCAGTTAAGCGTGCTTGGGCGAGAGTAGTACTAGAATGGGTGACCTCCTGGGAAGTCCTTGTGTTGCACCTCTTTTTTCGATTTCTTTTGTTATTACTTCTATTTTTTTATTTCATTTATTTTTCACCGTGTTATAAATTTTTTCATTCAATTTTTAGCGAGCATAACAAAAAATATCGATTTCTAGTTCACGTTCTCGGATTTCTCCGAAATTTGGTCGAAAAATCGAAAATCTCTATGAAAGATGGAAGACACATATACAATTAAATCGTATTACATATCAGGTGCGATCATACCAGCACTAATGCACCGGATCCCATCAGAACTCCGCAGTTAAGCGTGCTTGGGCGATAGTAGTACTAGGATGGGAGACCTCCTGGGAAGTCCTTGTGTTGCACCTCTTTTTTCGATTTCTTTTGTTATTACTTCTATTTTTTTATTTCATTTATTTTTCACCGTGTTATTAATTTTTTCATTCAATTTTTAGCGAGCATAACAAAAAATATCGATTTCTAGTTCACGTTCTCGGATTTCTCCGAAATTTGGTCGAAAAATCGAAAATCTCTATGAAAGATGGAAGACACATATACAATTAAATCGTATTACATATCAGGTGCGATCATACCAGCACTAATGCATCGGATCCCATCAGAACTCCGCAGTTAAGCGTGCTTGGGCGAGAGTAGTACTAGGATGGGTGACCTCCTGGGAAGTCCTTGTGTTGCACCTCTTTTTTCGATTTCTTTTGTTATTACTTCTATTTTTTTATTTCATTTATTTTTCACCGTGTTATAAATTTTTTCATTCAATTTTTAGCGAGCTTAACAAAAAATATCGATTTCTAGTTCACTTTCTCGGATTTCTCCGAAATTTGGTCGAAAAATCGCTAATCTCTATGAAAGATGGAAGATATGTATACAATTAAATCGTATTACATATCAGGTGCGATCATACCAGCACTAATGCACCGGATCCCATCAGAACTCCGCAGTTAAGCGTGCTTGGGCGAGAGTAGTACTAGGATGGGTGACCTCCTGGGAAGTCCTTGTGTTGCACCTCTTTTTTCGATTTCTTTTGTTATTACTTCTATTTTTTTATTTCATTTATTTTTTACCGTGTTATAAATTTTTTCATTCAATTTTTAGCGAGCTTAACAAAAAATATCGATTTCTAGTTCACTTTCTCGGATTTCTCCGAAATTTGGTCGAAAAATCGCTAATCTCTATGAAAGATGGAAGACATATATACAATTAAATCGTATTACATATCCGGTGCGATCATACCAGCACTAATGCACCGGATCCCATCAGAACTCCGCAGTTAAGCGTGCTTGGGCGAGAGTAGTACTAGGATGGGTGACCTCCTGGGAAGTCCTTGTGTTGCACCTCTTTTTTCGATTTCTTTTGTTATTACTTCTATTTTTTTATTTCATTTATTTTTCACCGTGTTATAAATTTTTTCATTCAATTTTTAGCGAGCTTAACAAAAAATATCGATTTCTAGTTCACTTTCTCGGATTTCTCCGAAATTTGGTCGAAAAATCGCTAATCTCTATGAAAGATGGAAGACATATACACAATTAAATCGTATTACATATCCGGTGCGATCATACCAGCACTAATGCACCGGATCCCATCAGAACTCCACAGTTAAGCGTGCTTGGGCGAGAGTAGTACTAGGATGGGTGACCTCCTGGGAAGTCCTTGTGTTGCACCTCTTTTTTCGATTTCTTTTGTTATTACTTCTATTTTTTTATTTCATTTATTTTTCACCGTGTTATAAATTTTTTCAATCAATTTTTAGCGAGCTTAACAAAAAATATCGATTTCTAGTTCACTTTCTCGGATTTCTCCGAAATTTGGTCGAAAAATCGCTAATCTCTATGAAAGATGGAAGACACATATACAATTAAATCGTATTACATATCAGGTGCGATCATACCAGCACTACCGGATCCCATCAGAACTCCGCAGTTAAGCGTGCTTGGGCGAGAGTAGTACTAGGATGGGTGACCTCCTGGGAAGTCCTTGTGTTGCACCTCTTTTTTCGATTTCTTTTGTTATTACTTCTATTTTTTCATTTCATTTATTTTTCACCGTGTTATAAATTTTTTCATTCAATTTTTAGCGAGCATAACAAAAAATATCGATTTCTAGTTCACGTTCTCGGATTTCTCCGAAATTTGGTCGAAAAATCGCTAATCTCTATGAAAGATGGAAGACACATATACAATTAAATCGTATTACATATCAGGTGCGATCATACCAGCACTAATGCACCGGATCCCATCAGAACTCCGCAGTTAAGCGTGCTTGGGCGAGAGTAGTACTAGGATGGGTGACCTCCTGGGAAGTCCTTGTGTTGCACCTCTTTTTTCGATTTCTTTTGTTATTACTTCTATTTTTTTATTTCATTTATTTTTCACCGTGTTATAAATTTTTTCATTCAATTTTTAGCGAGCTTAACAAAAAATATTGATTTCTAGTTCACTTTCTCGGATTTCTCCGAAATTTGGTCGAAAAATCGCTAATCTCTATGAAAGATGGAAGATATGTATACAATTAAATCATATTACATATCAGGTGCGATCATACCAGCACTAATGCACCGGATCCCATCAGAACTCCGCAGTTAAGCGTGCTTGGGCGAGAGTAGTACTAGGATGGGTGACCTCCTGGGAAGTCCTTGTGTTGCACCTCTTTTTTCGATTTCTTTTGTTATTACTTCTATTTTTTTATTTCATTTATTTTTTACCGTGTTATAAATTTTTTCATTCAATTTTTAGCGAGCTTAACAAAAAATATCGATTTCTAGTTCACTTTCTCGGATTTCTCCGAAATTTGGTCGAAAAATCGCTAATCTCTATGAAAGATGGAAGACATATATACAATTAAATCGTATTACATATCCGGTGCGATCATACCAGCACTAATGCACCGGATCCCATCAGAACTCCGCAGTTAAGCGTGCTTGGACGAGAGTAGTACTAGGATGGGTGACCTCCTGGGAAGTCCTTGTGTTGCACCTCTTTTTTCGATTTCTTTTGTCATTACTTCTATTTTTTTATTTCATTTATTTTTCACCGTGTTATAAATTTTTTCATTCAATTTTTAGCGAGCTTAACAAAAAATATCGATTTCTAGTTCACTTTCTCGGATTTCTCCGAAATTTGGTCGAAAAATCGCTAATCTCTATGAAAGATGGAAGACATATACACAATTAAATCGTATTACATATCCGGTGCGATCATACCAGCACTAATGCACCGGATCCCATCAGAACTCCGCAGTTAAGCGTGCTTGGGCGAGAGTAGTACTTGGATGGGTGACCTCCTGGGAAGTCCTTGTGTTGCACCTCTTTTTTCGATTTCTTTTGTTATTACTTCTATTTTTTTATTTCATTTATTTTTCACCGTGTTATAAATTTTTTCATTCAATTTTTAGCGAGCTTAACAAAAAATATCGATTTCTAGTTCACTTTCTCGGATTTCTCCGAAATTTGGTCGAAAAATCGCTAATCTCTATGAAAGATGGAAGACACATATACAATTAAATCGTATTACATATTAGGTGTGATCATACCAGCACTAATGCAGCGGATCCCATCAGAACTCCGTAGTTAAGCGTGCTTGGGCGAGAGTAGTACTATGATGGGTGATCTCCTGGGAAGTCCTTGTGTTGCACCTCTTTTTTCGATTTCTTTTGTTATTACTTCTATTTTTTTATTTCATTTATTTTTCACCGTGTTATAAATTTTTTCATTCAATTTTTAGCGAGCATAACAAAAAATATCGATTTCTAGTTCACTTTCTCGGATTTCTCCGAAATTTGGTCCAAAAATCGCTAATCTCTATGAAAGATGGAAGACACATATACAATTAAATCGTATTACATATCAGGTGCGATCATACCAGCACTAATGCACCGGATCCCATCAGAACTTCGCAGTTAAGCGTGCTTGGGCGAGAGTCGTACTAGGATGGGTGACCTCCTGGGAAGTCCTTGTGTTGCACCTCTTTTTTCGATTTCTTTTGTTATTACTTCTATTTTTTTATTTCATTTATTTTTCACCGTGTTATAAATTTTTTCATTCAATTTTTAGCGAGCATAACAAAAAATATCGATTTCTAGTTCACGTTCTCGGATTTCTCCGAAATTTGGTCGAAAAATCGAAAATCTCTATGAAAGATGGAAGACACATATACAATTAAATCGTATTACATATCAGGTGCGATCATACCAGCACTAATGCACCGGATCCCATCAGAACTCCGCAGTTAAGCGTGCTTGGGCGAGAGTAGTACTAGGATGGGTGACCTCCTGGGAAGTCCTTGTGTTGCACCTCTTTTTTCGATTTCTTTTGTTATTACTTCTATTTTTTTATTTCATTTATTTTTCACCGTGTTATAAATTTTTTCATTCAATTTTTAGCGAGCTTAACAAAAAATATCGATTTCTAGTTCACTTTCTCGGATTTCTCCGAAATTTGGTCGAAAAATCGCTAATCTCTATGAAAGATGGAAGATATGTATACAATTAAATCGTATTACATATCAGGTGCGATCATACCAGCACTAATGCACCGGATCCCATCAGAACTCCGCAGTTAAGCGTGCTTGGGCGAGAGTAGTACTAGGATGGGTGACCTCCTGGGAAGTCCTTGTGTTGCACCTCTTTTTTCGATTTCTTTTGTTATTACTTCTATTTTTTTATTTCATTTATTTTTTACCGTGTTTTAAATTTTTTCATTCAATTTTTAGCGAGCTTAACAAAAAATATCGATTTCTAGTTCACTTTCTCGGATTTCTCCGAAATTTGGTCGAAAAATCGCTAATCTCTATGAAAGATGGAAGACACATATACAATTAAATCGTATTACATATCAGGTGCGATCATACCAGCACTAATGCACCGGATCCCATCAGAACTCCGCAGTTAAGCGTGCTTGGGCGAGAGTAGTACTAGGATGGGTGACCTCCTGGGAAGTCCTTGTGTTGCACCTCTTTTTTCGATTTCTTTTGTTATTACTTCTATTTTTTTATTTCATTTATTTTTCACCGTGTTATAAATTTTTCATTCAATTTTTAGCGAGCTTAACAAAAAATATCGATTTCTAGTTCACTTTTTCGGATTTCTCCGAAATTTGGTCGAAAAATCGCTAATCTCTATGAAAGATGGAAGACATATATACAATTAAATCGTATTACATATCAGGTGCGATCATACCAGCACTAATGCACCGGATCCCATCAGAACTCCGCAGTTAAGCGTGCTTGGGCGAGAGTAGTACTAGGATGGGTGACCTCCTGGGAAGTCCCTGTGTTGCACCTCTTTTTTCGATTTCTTTTGTTATTACTTCTATTTTTTTATTTCATTTATTTTTCACCGTGTTATAAATTTTTTCATTCAATTTTTAGCGAGCATAACAAAAAATATCGATTTCTAGTTCACTTTCTCGGATTTCTCCGAAATTTGGTCAAAAAATCGCTAATCTCTATGAAAGATGGAAGACATATATACAATTAAATCGTATTACATATCAGGTGCGATCATACCAGCACTAATGCACCGGATCCCATCAGAATTCCGCAGTTAAGCGTGTTTGGGCTAGAGTAGTACTAGGATGGGTGACCTCCTGGGAAGTCCTTGTGTTGCACCTCTTTTTTCGATTTCTTTTGTTATTGCTTCTATTTTTTTATTTCATTTATTTTTCACCGTGTTATAAATTTTTTCATTCAATTTTTAGCGAGCTTAACAAAAAATATCGATTTCTAGTTCACTTTCTCGGATTTCTCCGAAATTTGGTCGAAAAATCGCTAATCCCTATGAAAGATGGAAGATATGTATACAATTAAATCGTATTACATATCAGGTGCGATCATACCAGCACTAATGCACCGGATCCCATCAGAACTCCGCAGTTAAGCGTGCTTGGGCGAGAGTAGTACTAGGATGGGTGACCTCCTGGGAAGTCCTTGTGTTGCACCTCTTTTTTCGATTTCTTTTGTTATTACTTCTATTTTTTTTATTTCATTTATTTTTCACCGTGTTATAAATTTTTTCATTCAATTTTTAGCGAGCTTAACAAAAAATATCGATTTGTAGTTCACTTTCTCGGATTTCTCCGAAATTTGGTCGAAAAATCGCTAATCTCTATGAAAGATGGAAGACATATATACAATTAAATCGTATTACATATCAGGTGTGATCATACCAGCACTAATGCACCGGATCCCATCAGAATTCCGCAGTTAAGCGTGCTTGGGCGAGAGTAGTACTAGGATGGGTGACCTCCTGGGAAGTCCCTGTGTTGCACCTCTTTTTTCGATTTCTTTTGTTATTACTTCTATTTTTTTATTTCATTTATTTTTCACCGTGTTATAAATTTTTTCATTCAATTTTTAGCGAGCATAACAAAAAATATCGATTTCTAGTTCACTTTCTCGGATTTCTCCGAAATTTGGTCGAAAAATCGCTAATCTCTATGAAAGATGGAAGACACATATACAATTAAATCGTATTACATATCAGGTGCGATCATACCAGCACTAATGCACCGGATCCCATCAGAACTCCGCAGTTAAGCGTGCTTGGGCGAGAGTAGTACTAGGATGGGTGACCTCCTGGGAAGTCCTTGTGTTGCACCTCTTTTTTCGATTTCTTATGTTATTACTTCTATTTTTTTATTTCATTTATTTTTTACCGTGTTATAAATTTTTTTATTCAATTTTTAGCGAGCTTAACAAAAAATATCGATTTCTAGTTTACTTTCTCGGATTTCTCCGAAATTTGGTCGAAAAATCGCTAATCTCTATGAAAGATGGAAGACATATATACAATTAAATCGTATTACATATCAGGTGCGATCATACCAGCACTAATGCACCGGATCCCATCAGAACTCCGCAGTTAAGCGTGCTTGGGCGAGAGTAGTACTAGGATGGGTGACCTCCTGGGAAGTCCTTGTGTTGCACCTCTTTTTTCGATTTCTTTTGTTATTACTTCTATTTTTTTATTTCATTTATTTTTCACCGTGTTATAAATTTTTTCATTCAATTTTTAGCGAGCTTAACAAAAAATATCGATTTCTAGTTCACTTTCTCGGATTTCTCCGAAATTTGGTCGAAAAATCGCTAATCCCTATGAAAGATGGAAGATATGTATACAATTAAATCGTATTACATATCAGGTGCGATCATACCAGCACTAATGCACCGGATCCCATCAGAACTCCGCAGTTAAGCGTGCTTGGGCGAGAGTAGTACTAGGATGGGTGACCTCCTGGGAAGTCCTTGTGTTGCACCTCTTTTTTCGATTTCTTTTGTTATTACTTCTATTTTTTTTATTTCATTTATTTTTCACCGTGTTATAAATTTTTTCATTCAATTTTTAGCGAGCTTAACAAAAAATATCGATTTCTAGTTCACTTTCTCGGATTTCTCCGAAATTTGGTCGAAAAATCGCTAATCTCAATGAAAGATGGAAGACATATATACAATTAAATCGTATTACATATCCGGTGCGATCATACCAGCACTAATGCACCGGATCCCATCAGAACTCCGCAGTTAAGCGTGCTTGGGCGAGAGTAGTACTAGGATGGGTGACCTCCTGGGAAGTCCTTGTGTTGCACCTCTTTTTTCGATTTCTTTTGTTATTACTTCTATTTTTTTATTTCATTTATTTTTTACCGTGTTATAAATTTTTTTATTCAATTTTTAGCGAGCTTAACAAAAAATATCGATTTCTAGTTTACTTTCTCGGATTTCTCCGAAATTTGGTCGAAAAATCGCTAATCTCTATGAAAGATGGAAGACATATATACAATTAAATCGTATTACATATCAGGTGCGATCATACCAGCACTAATGCACCGGATCCCATCAGAACTCCGCAGTTAAGCGTGCTTGGGCGAGAGTAGTACTTGGATGGGTGACCTCCTGGGAAGTCCTTGTGTTGCACCACTTTTTTCGATTTCTTTTGTTATTACTTCTATTTTTTTATTTCATTTATTTTTCACCGTGTTATAAATTTTTTCATTCAATTTTTAGCGAGCTTAACAAAAAATATCGATTTCTAGTTCACTTTCTCGGATTTCTCCGAAATTTGGTCGAAAAATCGCTAATCTCTATGAAAGATGGAAGACACATATACAATTAAATCGTATTACATATCAGGTGTGATCATACCAGCACTAATGCAGCGGATCCCATCAGAACTCCGCAGTTAAGCGTGCTTGGGCGAGAGTAGTACTATGATGGGTGATCTCCTGGGAAGTCCTTGTGTTGCACCTCTTTTTTCGATTTCTTTTGTTATTACTTCTATTTTTTTATTTCATTTATTTTTCACCGTGTTATAAATTTTTTCATTCAATTTTTAGCGAGCATAACAAAAAATATCGATTTCTAGTTCACTTTCTCGGATTTCTCCGAAATTTGGTCCAAAAATCGCTAATCTCTATGAAAGATGGAAGACACATACACAATTAAATCGTATTACATATCAGGTGCGATCATACCAGCACTAATGCACCGGATCCCATCAGAACTTCGCAGTTAAGCGTGCTTGGGCGAGAGTAGTACTAGGATGGGTGACCTCCTGGGAAGTCCTTGTGTTGCACCTCTTTTTTCGATTTCTTTTGTTATTACTTCTATTTTTTTATTTCATTTATTTTTCACCGTGTTATAAATTTTTTCATTCAATTTTTAGCGAGCATAACAAAAAATATCGATTTCTAGTTCACGTTCTCGGATTTCTCCGAAATTTGGTCGAAAAATCGAAAATCTCTATGAAAGATGGAAGACACATATACAATTAAATCGTATTACATATCAGGTGCGATCATACCAGCACTAATGCACCGGATCCCATCAGAACTCCGCAGTTAAGCGTGCTTGGGCGAGAGTAGTACTAGGATGGGTGACCTCCTGGGAAGTCCTTGTGTTGCACCTCTTTTTTCGATTTCTTTTGTTATTACTTCTATTTTTTTATTTCATTTATTTTTCACCGTGTTATAAATTTTTTCATTCAATTTTTAGCGAGCTTAACAAAAAATATCGATTTCTAGTTCACTTTCTCGGATTTCTCCGAAATTTGGTCGAAAAATCGCTAATCTCTATGAAAGATGGAAGATATGTATACAATTAAATCGTATTACATATCAGGTGCGATCATACCAGCACTAATGCACCGGATCCCATCAGAACTCCGCAGTTAAGCGTGCTTGGGGGAGAGTAGTACTAGGATGGGTGACCTCCTGGGAAGTCCTTGTGTTGCACCTCTTTTTTCGATTTCTTTTGTTATTACTTCTATTTTTTTATTTCATTTATTTTTTACCGTGTTTTAAATTTTTTCATTCAATTTTTAGCGAGCTTAACAAAAAATATCGATTTCTAGTTCACTTTCTCGGATTTCTCCGAAATTTGGTCGAAAAATCGCTAATCTCTATGAAAGATGGAAGACATATATACAATTAAATCGTATTACATATCTGGTGCGATCATACCAGCACTAATGCACCGGATCCCATCAGAACTCCGCAGTTAAGCGTGCTTGGGCGAGAGTAGTACTAGGATGGGTGACCTCCTGGGAAGTCCTTGTGTTGCACCTCTTTTTTCGATTTCTTTTGTTATTACTTCTATTTTTTTATTTCATTTATTTTTCACCGTGTTATAAATTTTTTCATTCAATTTTTAGCGAGCTTAACAAAAAATATCGATTTCTAGTTCACTTTCTCGGATTTCTCCGAAATTTGGTCGAAAAATCGCTAATCTCTATGAAAGATGGAAGACATATACACAATTAAATCGTATTACATATCCGGTGCGATCATACCAGCACTAATGCACCGGATCCCATCAGAACTCCGCAGTTAAGCGTGCTTGGGCGAGAGTAGTACTAGGATGGGTGACCTCCTGGGAAGTCCTTGTGTTGCACCTCTTTTTTCGATTTCTTTTGTTATTACTTCTATTTTTTTATTTCATTTATTTTTTACCGTGTTATAAATTTTTTTATTCAATTTTTAGCGAGCTTAACAAAAAATATCGATTTCTAGTTTACTTTCTCGGATTTCTCCGAAATTTGGTCGAAAAATCGCTAATCTCTATGAAAGATGGAAGACATATATACAATTAAATCGTATTACATATCAGGTGCGATCATACCAGCACTAATGCACCGGATCCCATCAGAACTCCGCAGTTAAGCGTGCTTGGGCGAGAGTAGTACTAGGATGGGTGACCTCCTGGGAAGTCCTTGTGTTGCACCTCTTTTTTCGATTTCTTTTGTTATTACTTCTATTTTTTTATTTCATTTATTTTTCACCGTGTTATAAATTTTTTCATTCAATTTTTAGCGAGCTTAACAAAAAATATCGATTTCTAGTTCACTTTCTCGGATTTCTCCGAAATTTGGTCGAAAAATCGCTAATCCCTATGAAAGATGGAAGATATGTATACAATTAAATCGTATTACATATCAGGTGCGATCATACCAGCACTAATGCACCGGATCCCATCAGAACTCCGCAGTTAAGCGTGCTTGGGCGAGAGTAGTACTAGGATGGGTGACCTCCTGGGAAGTCCTTGTGTTGCACCTCTTTTTTCGATTTCTTTTGTTATTACTTCTATTTTTTTTATTTCATTTATTTTTCACCGTGTTATAAATTTTTTCATTCAATTTTTAGCGAGCTTAACAAAAAATATCGATTTCTAGTTCACTTTCTCGGATTTCTCCGAAATTTGGTCGAAAAATCGCTAATCTCTATGAAAGATGGAAGACATATATACAATTAAATCGTATTACATATCCGGTGCGATCATACCAGCACTAATGCACCGGATCCCATCAGAACTCCGCAGTTAAGCGTGCTTGGGCGAGAGTAGTACTAGGATGGGTGACCTCCTGGGAAGTCCTTGTGTTGCACCTCTTTTTTCGATTTCTTTTGTTATTACTTCTATTTTTTTATTTCATTTATTTTTTACCGTGTTATAAATTTTTTTATTCAATTTTTAGCGAGCTTAACAAAAAATATCGATTTCTAGTTTACTTTCTCGGATTTCTCCGAAATTTGGTCGAAAAATCGCTAATCTCTATGAAAGATGGAAGACATATATACAATTAAATCGTATTACATATCAGGTGCGATCATACCAGCACTAATGCACCGGATCCCATCAGAACTCCGCAGTTAAGCGTGCTTGGGCGAGAGTAGTACTTGGATGGGTGACCTCCTGGGAAGTCCTTGTGTTGCACCACTTTTTTCGATTTCTTTTGTTATTACTTCTATTTTTTTATTTCATTTATTTTTCACCGTGTTATAAATTTTTTCATTCAATTTTTAGCGAGCTTAACAAAAAATATCGATTTCTAGTTCACTTTCTCGGATTTCTCCGAAATTTGGTCGAAAAATCGCTAATCTCTATGAAAGATGGAAGACACATATACAATTAAATCGTATTACATATCAGGTGTGATCATACCAGCACTAATGCAGCGGATCCCATCAGAACTCCGCAGTTAAGCGTGCTTGGGCGAGAGTAGTACTATGATGGGTGATCTCCTGGGAAGTCCTTGTGTTGCACCTCTTTTTTCGATTTCTTTTGTTATTACTTCTATTTTTTTATTTCATTTATTTTTCACCGTGTTATAAATTTTTTCATTCAATTTTTAGCGAGCATAACAAAAAATATCGATTTCTAGTTCACTTTCTCGGATTTCTCCGAAATTTGGTCCAAAAATCGCTAATCTCTATGAAAGATGGAAGACACATACACAATTAAATCGTATTACATATCAGGTGCGATCATACCAGCACTAATGCACCGGATCCCATCAGAACTTCGCAGTTAAGCGTGCTTGGGCGAGAGTAGTACTAGGATGGGTGACCTCCTGGGAAGTCCTTGTGTTGCACCTCTTTTTTCGATTTCTTTTGTTATTACTTCTATTTTTTTATTTCATTTATTTTTCACCGTGTTATAAATTTTTTCATTCAATTTTTAGCGAGCATAACAAAAAATATCGATTTCTAGTTCACGTTCTCGGATTTCTCCGAAATTTGGTCGAAAAATCGAAAATCGCTATGAAAGATGGAAGACACATATACAATTAAATCGTATTACATATCAGGTGCGATCATACCAGCACTAATGCACCGGATCCCATCAGAACTCCGCAGTTAAGCGTGCTTGGGCGAGAGTAGTACTAGGATGGGTGACCTCCTGGGAAGTCCTTGTGTTGCACCTCTTTTTTCGATTTCTTTTGTTATTACTTCTATTTTTTTATTTCATTTATTTTTCACCGTGTTATAAATTTTTTCATTCAATTTTTAGCGAGCTTAACAAAAAATATCGATTTCTAGTTCACTTTCTCGGATTTCTCCGAAATTTGGTCGAAAAATCGCTAATCTCTATGAAAGATGGAAGATATGTATACAATTAAATCGTATTACATATCAGGTGCGATCATACCAGCACTAATGCACCGGATCCCATCAGAACTCCGCAGTTAAGCGTGCTTGGGCGAGAGTAGTACTAGGATGGGTGACCTCCTGGGAAGTCCTTGTGTTGCACCTCTTTTTTCGATTTCTTTTGTTATTACTTCTATTTTTTTATTTCATTTATTTTTTACCGTGTTTTAAATTTTTTCATTCAATTTTTAGCGAGCTTAACAAAAAATATCGATTTCTAGTTCACTTTCTCGGATTTCTCCGAAATTTGTTCGAAAAATCGCTAATCTCTATGAAAGATGGAAGACATATATACAATTAAATCGTATTACATATCTGGTGCGATCATACCAGCACTAATGCACCGGATCCCATCAGAACTCCGCAGTTAAGCGTGCTTGGGCGAGAGTAGTACTAGGATGGGTGACCTCCTGGGAAGTCCTTGTGTTGCACCTCTTTTTTCGATTTCTTTTGTTATTACTTCTATTTTTTTATTTCATTTATTTTTCACCGTGTTATAAATTTTTTCATTCAATTTTTAGCGAGCTTAACAAAAAATATCGATTTCTAGTTCACTTTCTCGGATTTCTCCGAAATTTGGTCGAAAAATCGCTAATCTCTATGAAAGATGGAAGACATATACACAATTAAATCGTATTACATATCCGGTGCGATCATACCAGCACTAATGCACCGGATCCCATCAGAACTCCGCAGTTAAGCGTGCTTGGGCGAGAGTAGTACTAGGATGGGTGACCTCCTGGGAAGTCCTTGTGTTGCACCTCTTTTTTCGATTTCTTTTGTTATTACTTCTATTTTTTTATTTCATTTATTTTTCACCGTGTTATAAATTTTTTCAATCAATTTTTAGCGAGCTTAACAAAAAATATCGATTTCTAGTTCACTTTCTCGGATTTCTCCGAAATTTGGTCGAAAAATCGCTAATCTCTATGAAAGATGGAAGACACATATACAATTAAATCGTATTACATATCAGGTTCGATCATACCAGCACTACCGGATCCCATCAGAACTCCGCAGTTAAGCGTGCTTGGGCGAGAGTAGTACTAGGATGGGTGACCTCCTGGGAAGTCCTTGTGTTGCACCTCTTTTTTCAATTTCTTTTGTTATTACTTCTATTTTTTTAATTTCATTTATTTTTCACCGTGTTATAAATTTTTTCATTCAATTTTTAGCGAGCTTAACAAAAAATATCGATTTCTAGTTCACTTTCTCGGATTTCTCCGAAATTTGGTCGAAAAATCGCTAATCTCTATGAAAGATGGAAGACATATATACAATTAAATCGTATTACATATCAGGTGCGATCATACCAGCACTAATGCACCGGATCCCATCAGAACTCCGCAGTTAAGCGTGCTTGGGCGAGAGTAGTACTAGGATGGGTGACCTCCTGGGAAGTCCCTGTGTTGCACCTCTTTTTTCGATTTCTTTTGTTATTACTTCTATTTTTTTATTTCATTTATTATTCACCGTGTTATAAATTTTTTCATTCAATTTTTAGCGAGCTTAACAAAAAATATCGATTTCTAGTTCACTTTCTCGGATTTCTCCGAAATTTGGTCCAAAAATCGCTAATCTCTATGAAAGATGGAAGACACATACACAATTAAATCGTATTACATATCAGGTGCGATCATACCAGCACTAATGCACCGGATCCCATCAGAACTTCGCAGTTAAGCGTGCTTGGGCGAGAGTAGTACTAGGATGGGTGACCTCCTGGGAAGTCCTTGTGTTGCACCTCTTTTTTCGATTTCTTTTGTTATTACTTCTATTTTTTTATTTCATTTATTTTTCACCGTGTTATAAATTTTTTCATTCAATTTTTAGCGAGCATAACAAAAAATATCGATTTCTAGTTCACGTTCTCGGATTTCTCCGAAATTTGGTCGAAAAATCGAAAATCGCTATGAAAGATGGAAGACACATATACAATTAAATCGTATTACATATCAGGTGCGATCATACCAGCACTAATGCACCGGATCCCATCAGAACTCCGCAGTTAAGCGTGCTTGGGCGAGAGTAGTACTAGGATGGGTGACCTCCTGGGAAGTCCTTGTGTTGCACCTCTTTTTTCGATTTCTTTTGTTATTACTTCTATTTTTTTATTTCATTTATTTTTCACCGTGTTATAAATTTTTTCATTCAATTTTTAGCGAGCTTAACAAAAAATATCGATTTCTAGTTCACTTTCTCGGATTTCTCCGAAATTTGGTCGAAAAATCGCTAATCTCTATGAAAGATGGAAGATATGTATACAATTAAATCGTATTACATATCAGGTGCGATCATACCAGCACTAATGCACCGGATCCCATCAGAACTCCGCAGTTAAGCGTGCTTGGGCGAGAGTAGTACTAGGATGGGTGACCTCCTGGGAAGTCCTTGTGTTGCACCTCTTTTTTCGATTTCTTTTGTTATTACTTCTATTTTTTTATTTCATTTATTTTTTACCGTGTTTTAAATTTTTTCATTCAATTTTTAGCGAGCTTAACAAAAAATATCGATTTCTAGTTCACTTTCTCGGATTTCTCCGAAATTTGTTCGAAAAATCGCTAATCTCTATGAAAGATGGAAGACATATATACAATTAAATCGTATTACATATCTGGTGCGATCATACCAGCACTAATGCACCGGATCCCATCAGAACTCCGCAGTTAAGCGTGCTTGGGCGAGAGTAGTACTAGGATGGGTGACCTCCTGGGAAGTCCTTGTGTTGCACCTCTTTTTTCGATTTCTTTTGTTATTACTTCTATTTTTTTATTTCATTTATTTTTCACCGTGTTATAAATTTTTTCATTCAATTTTTAGCGAGCTTAACAAAAAATATCGATTTCTAGTTCACTTTCTCGG
Source organism: Trifolium repens (assembly GCA_030408175.1). Taxonomy (NCBI): domain Eukaryota; kingdom Viridiplantae; phylum Streptophyta; class Magnoliopsida; order Fabales; family Fabaceae; genus Trifolium; species Trifolium repens. The sequence continues at coordinate 41,571,887 of CP125846.1, forward strand.
ATTTCTCCGAAATTTGGTCGAAAAATCGCTAATCTCTATGAAAGATGGAAGACATATACACAATTAAATCGTATTACATATCCGGTGCGATCATACCAGCACTAATGCACCGGATCCCATCAGAACTCCGCAGTTAAGCGTGCTTGGGCGAGAGTAGTACTAGGATGGGTGACCTCCTGGGAAGTCCTTGTGTTGCACCTCTTTTTTCGATTTCTTTTGTTATTACTTCTATTTTTTTATTTCATTTATTTTTCACCGTGTTATAAATTTTTTCAATCAATTTTTAGCGAGCTTAACAAAAAATATCGATTTCTAGTTCACTTTCTCGGATTTCTCCGAAATTTGGTCGAAAAATCGCTAATCTCTATGAAAGATGGAAGACACATATACAATTAAATCGTATTACATATCAGGTTCGATCATACCAGCACTACCGGATCCCATCAGAACTCCGCAGTTAAGCGTGCTTGGGCGAGAGTAGTACTAGGATGGGTGACCTCCTGGGAAGTCCTTGTGTTGCACCTCTTTTTTCAATTTCTTTTGTTATTACTTCTATTTTTTTTATTTCATTTATTTTTCACCGTGTTATAAATTTTTTCATTCAATTTTTAGCGAGCTTAACAAAAAATATCGATTTCTAGTTCACTTTCTCGGATTTCTCCGAAATTTGGTCGAAAAATCGCTAATCTCTATGAAAGATGGAAGACATATATACAATTAAATCGTATTACATATCAGGTGCGATCATACCAGCACTAATGCACCGGATCCCATCAGAACTCCGCAGTTAAGCGTGCTTGGGCGAGAGTAGTACTAGGATGGGTGACCTCCTGGGAAGTCCCTGTGTTGCACCTCTTTTTTCGATTTCTTTTGTTATTACTTCTATTTTTTTATTTCATTTATTATTCACCGTGTTATAAATTTTTTCATTCAATTTTTAGCGAGCTTAACAAAAAATATCGATTTCTAGTTCACTTTCTCGGATTTCTCCGAAATTTGGTCGAAAAATCGCTAATCCCTATGAAAGATGGAAGATATGTATACAATTAAATCGTATTACATATCAGGTGCGATCATACAAGCACTAATGCACCGGATCCCATCAGAACTCCGCAGTTAAGCGTGCTTGGGCGAGAGTAGTACTAGGATGGGTGACCTCCTGGGAAGTCCTTGTGTTGCACCTCTTTTTTCGATTTCTTTTGTTATTACTTCTATTTTTTTTATTTCATTTATTTTTCACCGTGTTATAAATTTTTTCATTCAATTTTTAGCGAGCTTAACAAAAAATATCGATTTGTAATTCACTTTCTCGGATTTCTCCGAAATTTGGTCGAAAAATCGCTAATCTCTATGAAAGATGGAAGACATATATACAATTAAATCGTATTACATATCAGGTGTGATCATACCAGCACTAATGCACCGGATCCCATCAGAATTCCGCAGTTAAGCGTGCTTGGGCGAGAGTAGTACTAGGATGGGTGACCTCCTGGGAAGTCCCTGTGTTGCACCTCTTTTTTCGATTTCTTTTGTTATTACTTCTATTTTTTTATTTCATTTATTTTTCACCGTGTTATAAATTTTTTCATTCAATTTTTAGCGAGCATAACAAAAAATATCGATTTCTAGTTCACTTTCTCGGATTTCTCCGAAATTTGGTCGAAAAATCGCTAATCTCTATGAAAGATGGAAGACACATATACAATTAAATCGTATTACATATCAGGTGCGATCATACCAGCACTAATGCACCGGATCCCATCAGAACTCCGCAGTTAAGCGTGCTTGGGCGAGAGTAGTACTAGGATGGGTGACCTCCTGGGAAGTCCTTGTGTTGCACCTCTTTTTTCGATTTCTTTTGTTATTACTTCTATTTTTTTATTTCATTTATTTTTTACCGTGTTATAAATTTTTTTATTCAATTTTTAGCGAGCTTAACAAAAAATATCGATTTCTAGTTTACTTTCTCGGATTTCTCCGAAATTTGGTCGAAAAATCGCTAATCTCTATGAAAGATGGAAGACATATATACAATTAAATCGTATTACATATCAGGTGCGATCATACCAGCACTAATGCACCGGATCCCATCAGAACTCCGCAGTTAAGCGTGCTTGGGCGAGAGTAGTACTAGGATGGGTGACCTCCTGGGAAGTCCTTGTGTTGCACCTCTTTTTTCGATTTCTTTTGTTATTACTTCTATTTTTTTATTTCATTTATTTTTCACCGTGTTATAAATTTTTTCATTCAATTTTTAGCGAGCTTAACAAAAAATATCGATTTCTAGTTCACTTTTTCGGATTTCTCCGAAATTTGGTCGAAAAATCGCTAATCTCTATGAAAGATGGAAGACATATATACAATTAAATCGTATTACATATCAGGTGCGATCATACCAGCACTAATGCACCGGATCCCATCAGAACTCCGCAGTTAAGCGTGCTTGGGCGAGAGTAGTACTAGGATGGGTGACCTCCTGGGAAGTCCTTGTGTTGCACATCTTTTTTCGATTTCTTTTGTTATTACTTCTATTTTTTTATTTCATTTATTTTTCACCGTGTTATAAATTTTTTCATTCAATTTTTAGCGAGCTTAACAAAAAATATCGATTTCTAGTTCACTTTCTCGGATTTCTCCGAAATTTGGTCGAAAAATCGCTAATCTCTATGAAAGATGGAAGACATATATACAATTAAATCGTATTACATATCCGGTGCGATCATACCAGCACTAATGCACCGGATCCCATCAGAACTCCGCAGTTAAGCGTGCTTGGGCGAGAGTAGTACTAGGATGGGTGACCTCCTGGGAAGTCCTTGTGTTGCACCTCTTTTTTCGATTTCTTTTGTTATTACTTCTATTTTTTTTATTTCATTTATTTTTCACCGTGTTATAAATTTTTTCATTCAATTTTTAGCGAGCTTAACAAAAAATATCGATTTCTAGTTCACTTTCTCGGATTTCTCCGAAATTTGGTCGAAAAATCGCTAATCTCTATGAAAGATGGAAGACACATATACAATTAAATCGTATTACATATCAGGTGTGATCATACCAGCACTAATGCAGCGGATCCCATCAGAACTCCGCATTTAAGCGTGCTTGGGCGAGAGTAGTACTAGGATGGGTGACCTTCTGGGAAGTCCTTGTGTTGCACCTCTTTTTTCGATTTCTTTTGTTATTACTTCTATTTTTTTATTTCATTTATTTTTCACCGTGTTATAAATTTTTTCATTCAATTTTTAGCGAGCATAACAAAAAATATCGATTTCTAGTTCACTTTCTCGGATTTCTCCGAAATTTGGTCGAAAAATCGCTAATCTCTATGAAAGATGGAAGACACATATACAATTAAATCGTATTACATATCAGGTGCGATCATACCAGCACTAATGCACCGGATCCCATCAGAACTCCGCAGTTAAGCGTGCTTGGGCGAGAGTAGTACTAGGATGGGTGACCTCCTGGGAAGTCCTTGTGTTGCACCTCTTTTTTCGATTTCTTTTGTTATTACTTCTATTTTTTTATTTCATTTATTTTTCACCGTGTTATAAATTTTTTCATTCAATTTTTAGCGAGCTTAACAAAAAATATCGATTTCTAGTTCACTTTCTCGGATTTCTCCGAAATTTGGTCGAAAAATCGCTAATCTCTATGAAAGATGGAAGACACATATACAATTAAATCGTATTACATATCAGGTGCGATCATACCAGCACTAATGCACCGGATCCCATCAGAACTCCGCAGTTAAGCGTGCCTGGGCGAGAGTAGTACTAGCATGGGTGACCTCCTGGGAAGTCCTTGTGTTGCACCTCTTTTTTCGATTTCTTTTGTTATTACTTCTATTTTTTTATTTCATTTATTTTTCACCGTGTTATAAATTTTTTCATTCAATTTTTAGCGAGCTTAACAAAAAATATCGATTTCTAGTTCACTTTCTCGGATTTCTCCGAAATTTGGTCGAAAAATCGCTAATCTCTATGAAAGATGGAAGACATATATACAATTAAATCGTATTACATATCCGGTGCGATCATACCAGCACTAATGCACCGGATCCCATCAGAACTCCGCAGTTAAGCGTGCTTGGGCGAGAGTAGTACTAGGATGGGTGACCTCCTGGGAAGTCCTTGTGTTGCACCTCTTTTTTCGATTTCTTTTGTTATTACTTCTATTTTTTTATCTCATTTATTTTTCACCGTGTTATAAATTTTTTCATTCAATTTTTAGCGAGCTTAACAAAAAATATCGATTTCTAGTTCACTTTCTCGGATCTCTCCGAAATTTGGTCGAAAAATCGCTAATCTCTATGAAAGATGGAAGACATATATACAATTAAATCGTATTACATATCAGGTGCGATCATACCAGCACTAATGCACCGGATCCCATCAGAACTCCGCAGTTAAGCGTGCTTGGGCGAGAGTAGTACTAGGATGGGTGACCTCCTGGGATGTCCTTGTGTTGCACCTCTTTTTTCGATTTCTTTTGTTATTACTTCTATTTTTTTATTTCATTTATTTTTCACCGTGTTATAAATTTTTTCATTCAATTTTTAGCGAGCTTAACAAAAAATATCGATTTCTAGTTCACTTTCTCGGATTTCTCCGAAATTTGGTCGAAAAATCGCTAATCTCTATGAAAGATGGAAGACACATATACAATTAAATCGTATTACATATCAGGTGTGATCATACCAGCACTAATGCAGCGGATCCCATCAGAACTCCGCAGTTAAGCGTGCTTAGGCGAGAGTAGTACTAGGATGGGTGACCTTCTGGGAAGTCCTTGTGTTGCACCTCTTTTTTCGATTTCTTTTGTTATTACTTCTATTTTTTTATTTCATTTATTTTTCACCGTGTTATAAATTTTTTCATTCAATTTTTAGCGAGCATAACAAAAAATATCGATTTCTAGTTCACTTTCTCGGATTTCTCCAAAATTTGGTCGAAAAATCGCTAATCTCTATGAAAGATGGAAGACACATATACAATTATATAACGCCCCAACTAAAATATCTAGAATATTTAGTCAAGACATAAATAAATGGATCTGAGTACATAAAATTAATGAGTTTAAACAACTGAATTACAAGAATTTCTTACATCATTAGATGCATCTAAAGAATACAGCGGAAACAAATAAGATTCTAAGATAAACAGAATAATACTAAAACAAAGAGGAAGACTAAAGTCTTCTAGTCCGATGATCCAAGCTCAGCTCCAATCATCAGCTCCCTCCTGGTCCTTGCTCCAGTTAACCTGTCTACCTAAAAAAAAAAATTGTTTTGGAGTGGGGTGAGACTACTAAGCCTCAGTGAGTCCTACTACCCTCCTAATGGTGACTACACCAGGGGCTCCTAAAATCAGTCGTAACATAGCTAATCATATCATAACATAAATAGCATAATATAAAGGTGTATCACAGATTAGCAAACTCTTATTCATTTTAAACACAAGGACACTCTGAGGTGAGCAGGTCTCAGAGGCCTGCCATATCCGTCAACCGATTCGGTCACGGCATGCAGCTCACAATAACATATCCTAATGGATTATCCCATTGGGAGTCCATAGCGCGACATCACAAATCGCTCATAATGACTGACACTAAATTAGTTCTTACTACCATAATTTCCCAAAACCCGGGGAGCATACAAACCTAATTAAATGCTAAGTTATGCCCTAACGATAATCTGTGATTAACATTCTGTTCGACATTATATTAATTATATTACTGCAAACTATCTGACTCTGATGAGGGTATAAAACGAGTGTGTGAGACTTAGTTAGAAAATGGAAAATATAGGCCAGTTCTGTACAAACTCGCTATGGCGAGTCACCAGTTCGCCATGGCGAAATTATAGGTCCTGACCTAAATCAACTCGCTGTGGCGAGCAGAAGCTCGCCATGGCGAGTATCATCAGCCCAGAGCCCAGCTCGCCATGAATGCTCGCCAGCTACACGCTATGGCGAGTTCATGCAGAAAACACCCTATTTTTGTAAAAATCATAATTTTGTAAAATTAACACCTACAATCCTCATTTAAACCAGTGCAATAATGTAAAACACATAATATAAAACAGAATGGAGGGAAACTTGGGAGTTAATTCCCCTCACACAACTTTTCCTAATTTTTCCTATGTTAACATGCAAATTCATAATTTCGGGAAATCTATCTACACTATCCTAAAGAACCCACCTGGATGAGATTAATCTCAGAAGCTTTACACCGATACTAAGCTCAGCTACAGCCACGAACTTTCTTCACCAAACTCACTTGAAAACCCCAAAACTTGTGCTCATGAGAAAAGGAATGGATTTCATGAGTTTTTAACAATTGCTAAGGTTAAGGAAAATGAATTAGCCATTACCATTCTGAGAAGGGTAAAAGAAATGTTAGGAATAACTTACCAAGGTTTGGAACTAAACACGAACAGGAAGAAGTACATGCAGCAACTACTGCTGCACTCGCTGTGGCGAGTGAATCTGCTCGCCGGGCGAGCGTGACAGAAAGAAGAAAATCAAGGTTCTGTTGATCTTCCAATCCTCCACTTTAGCAAGTCTGAGACATACATATATGGCCTAGTTTCATTTCTTTCACGCACCCAACTTGCTGGCCATCCAAACACTACACATTTTTGATTTCTTAGGTAACACCCACTTCAAGTAAACAACTCCATAAGCATCAAAGTACCAAATCCAATTGTATTCCACGTTTCCATCATAAAATCACGCCTATTGGGGAGAACAAAACAACATAACAGTGTTATCACCCATTTGATGAGGATAAGGATCAGCAAATTATCTAATTGTCACCCATTGATCTTCACACCAATTGGTTATAGAGGAACCTATTTATGAGAAATTGAGAAAATTGCTATCTTAACCAATTGGGTTTTAGGGTTCAATTGAACAAAGAGAAGAGACAAGGAAGAATTGAAAAACTCACTTACTTTAAATTTGAATCATCCATAAGCTTACAATTGAGTGAATCAACACATGCAAAGCTTCAATCTAAGAAAACAATAACTTGTCCATGTTTGTTGCATTTCCGTCCATGGAAGGAAAATAGAAGGTTTCAAAGATTTGAACTTGTTTCCCATGATGTTAAACAATGTTTTTTTGGCAAGCATCAATGTACATGCATGGTGTGAGTGTTGGTATTTGGAAGATAGATATGAGGTTGGAATTTTGGAAATGGGTAGTATTGTTGCTCTGTTCACGCAAGCAACAGAGAAAGAAGTGAATGAGAAAACATGTCTTCTCTCACTTTGGTACTAATATATACACATGTGCACTTGATACTAGTATTCCATTTACTAAAATGCCACTCACTAATTACTTCTCCAATTCACTCATAAAATCAGGTTTTTATCTTTCAATTCAAGTCTCTAATTAACACTGTATTATTAATTAGAGTTGGGTTATTACAAATTAAATCGTATTACATATCAGGTGCGATCATACCAGCACTAATGCACCGGATCCCATCAGAACTCCGCAGTTAAGCGTGCTTGGGCGAGAGTAGTACTAGGATGGGTGACCTCCTGGGAAGTCCTTGTGTTGCACCTCTTTTTTCGATTTCTTTTGTTATTACTTCTATTTTTTTATTTCATTTATTTTTCACCGTGTTATAAATTTTTTCATTCAATTTTTAGCGAGCTTAACAAAAAATATCGATTTCTAGTTCACTTTTTCGGATTTCTCCGAAATTTGGTCGAAAAATCGCTAATCTCTATGAAAGATGGAAGACATATATACAATTAAATCGTATTACATATCAGGTGCGATCATACCAGCACTAATGCACCGGATCCCATCAGAACTCCGCAGTTAAGCGTGCTTGGGCGAGAGTAGTACTAGGATGGGTGACCTCCTGGGAAGTCCTTGTGTTGCACCTCTTTTTTCGATTTCTTTTGTTATTACTTCTATTTTTTTATTTCATTTATTTTTCACCGTGTTATAAATTTTTTCATTCAATTTTTAGCGAGCTTAACAAAAAATATCGATTTCTAGTTCACTTTCTCGGATTTCTCCGAAATTTGGTCGAAAAATCGCTAATCTCTATGAAAGATGGAAGACATATATACAATTAAATCGTATTACATATCCGGTGCGATCATACCAGCACTAATGCACCGGATCCCATCAGAACTCCGCAGTTAAGCGTGCTTGGGCGAGAGTAGTACTAGAATGGGTGACCTCCTGGGAAGTCCTTGTGTTGCACCTCTTTTTTCGATTTCTTTTGTTATTACTTCTATTTTTTTATTTCATTTATTTTTCACCGTGTTATAAATTTTTTCATTCAATTTTTAGCGAGCTTAACAAAAAATATCGATTTCTAGTTCACTTTCTCGGATTTCTCCGAAATTTGGTCGAAAAATCGCTAATCTCTATGAAAGATGGAAGACACATATACAATTAAATCGTATTACATATCAGGTGTGATCATACCAGCACTAATGCAGCGGATCCCATCAGAACTCCGCATTTAAGCGTGCTTGGGCGAGAGTAGTACTAGGATGGGTGACCTTCTGGGAAGTCCTTGTGTTGCACCTCTTTTTTCGATTTCTTTTGTTATTACTTCTATTTTTTTATTTCATTTATTTTTCACCGTGTTATAAATTTTTTCATTCAATTTTTAGCGAGCATAACAAAAAATATCGATTTCTAGTTCACTTTCTCGGATTTCTCCGAAATTTGGTCGAAAAATCGCTAATCTCTATGAAAGATGGAAGACACATATACAATTAAATCGTATTACATATCAGGTGCGATCATACCAGCACTAATGCACCGGATCCCATCAGAACTCCGCAGTTAAGCGTGCTTGGGCGAGAGTAGTACTAGGATGGGTGACCTCCTGGGAAGTCCTTGTGTTGCACCTCTTTTTTCGATTTCTTTTGTTATTACTTCTATTTTTTTATTTCATTTATTTTTCACCGTGTTATAAATTTTTTCATTCAATTTTTAGCGAGCTTAACAAAAAATATCGATTTCTAGTTCACTTTCTCGGATTTCTCCGAAATTTGGTCGAAAAATCGCTAATCTCTATGAAAGATGGAAGACATATATACAATTAAATCGTATTACATATCAGGTGCGATCATACCAGTACTAATGCACTGGATCCCATCTGAACTCCGCAGTTAAGCGTGCTTGGGCGAGAGTAGTGCTAGGATGGGTGACCTCCTGGGAAGTCCTTGTGTTGCACCTCTTTTTTCGATTTCTTTTGTTATTACTTCTATTTTTTTATTTCATTTATTTTTCACCGTGTTATAAATTTTTTCATTCAATTTTTAGCGAGCTTAACAAAAAATATCGATTTCTAGTTCACTTTCTCGGATTTCTCCGAAATTTGGGCGAAAAATCGCTAATCTCTATGAAAGATGGAAGACATATATACAATTAAATCGTATTACATATCAGGTGCGATCATACCAGCACTAATGCACCAGATCCCATCAGAATTCCGCAGTTAAGCGTGTTTGGGCTAGAGTAGTACTAGGATGGGTGACCTCCTGGGAAGTCCTTGTGTTGCACCTCTTTTTTCGATTTCTTTTGTTATTGCTTCTATTTTTTTATTTCATTTATTTTTCACCGTGTTATAAATTTTTTCATTCAATTTTTAGCGAGCTTAACAAAAAATATCGATTTCTAATTCACTTTCTCGGATTTCTCCGAAATTTGGTCGAAAAATCGCTAATCTCTATGAAAGATGGAAGATATGTATACAATTAAATCGTATTACATATCAGGTGCGATCATACCAGCACTAATGCACCGGATCCCATCAGAACTCCGCAGTTAAGCGTGCTTGGGCGAGAATAGTCCTAGGATGGGTGACCTCCTGGGAAGTCCTTGTGTTGCACCTCTTTTTTCGATTTCTTTTGTTATTACTTCTATTTTTTTTATTTCATTTATTTTTCACCGTGTTATAAATTTTTTCATTCAATTTTTAGCGAGCTTAACAAAAAATATCGATTTCTAGTTCACTTTCTCGGATTTCTCCGAAATTTGGTCGAAAAATCGCTAATCTCTATGAAAGATGGAAGACATATATACAATTAAATCGTATTACATATCAGGTGCGATCATACCAGCACTAATGCACCGGATCCCATCAGAACTCCGCAGTTAAGCGTGCTTGGGCGAGAGTAGTACTAGGATGGGTGACCTCCTGGGAAGTCCTTGTGTTGCACCTCTTTTTTCGATTTCTTTTGTTATTACTTCTATTTTTTTATTTCATTTATTTTTCACCGTGTTATAAATTTTTTCATTCAATTTTTAGCGAGCATAACAAAAAATATCGATTTCTAGTTCACTTTCTCGGATTTCTCCGAAATTTGGTCGAAAAATCGCTAATCTCTATGAAAGATGGAAGACACATATACAATTAAATCGTATTACATATCAGGTGCGATCATACCAGCACTAATGCACCGGATCCCATCAGAACTTCGCAGTTAAGCGCGCTTGGGCGAGAGTAGTACTAGGATGGGTGACCTCCTGGGAAGTCCTTGTGTTGCACCTCTTTTTTCGATTTCTTTTGTTATTACTTCTATTTTTTTATTTCATTTATTTTTCACCGTGTTATAAATTTTTTCATTCAATTTTTAGCGAGTTTAACAAAAAATATCGATTTCTAGTTCACTTTCTCGGATTTCTCCGAAATTTGGTCGAAAAATCGCTAATCTCTATGAAAGATGGAAGACATATATACAATTAAATCGTATTACATATCAGGTGCGATCATACCAGTACTAATGCACCGGATCCCATCTGAACTCCGCAGTTAAGCGTGCTTGGGCGAGAGTAGTGCTAGGATGGGTGACCTCCTGGGAAGTCCTTGTGTTGCAGCTCTTTTTTCGATTTCTTTTGTTATTACTTCTATTTTTTTATTTCATTTATTTTTCACCGTGTTATAAATTTTTTCATTCAATTTTTAGCGAGCTTAACAAAAAATATCGATTTCTAGTTCACTTTCTCGGATTTCTCCGAAATTTGGGCGAAAAATCGCTAATCTCTATGAAAGATGGAAGACATATATACAATTAAATCGTATTACATATAAGGTGCGATCATACCAGCACTAATGCACCGGATCCCATCAGAATTCCGCAGTTAAGCGTGTTTGGGCTAGAGTAGTACTAGGATGGGTGACCTCCTGGGAAGTCCTTGTGTTGCACCTCTTTTTTCGATTTCTTTTGTTATTGCTTCTATTTTTTTATTTCATTTATTTTTCACCGTGTTATAAATTTTTTCATTCAATTTTTAGCGAGCTTAACAAAAAATATCGATTTCTAGTTCACTTTCTCGGATTTCTCCGAAATTTGGTCGAAAAATCGCTAATCCCTATGAAAGATGGAAGATATGTATACAATTAAATCGTATTACATATCAGGTGCGATCATACCAGCACTAATGCACCGGATCCCATCAGAACTCCGCAGTTAAGCGTGCTTGGGCGAGAATAGTCCTAGGATGGGTGACCTCCTGGGAAGTCCTTGTGTTGCACCTCTTTTTTCGATTTCTTTTGTTATTACTTCTATTTTTTTTATTTCATTTATTTTTCACCGTGTTATAAATTTTTTCATTCAATTTTTAGCGAGCTTAACAAAAAATATCGATTTCTAGTTCACTTTCTCGGATTTCTCCGAAATTTGGTCGAAAAATCGCTAATCTCTATGAAAGATGGAAGACATATATACAATTAAATCGTATTACATATCAGGTGCGATCATACCAGCACTAATGCACCGGATCCCATCAGAACTCCGCAGTTAAGCGTGCTTGGGCGAGAGTAGTACTAGGATGGGTGACCTCCTGGGAAGTCCCTGTGTTGCACCTCTTTTTTCGATTTTTTTTGTTATTACTTCTATTTTTTTATTTCATTTATTTTTCACCGTGTTATAAATTTTTTCATTCAATTTTTAGCGAGCATAACAAAAAATATCGATTTCTAGTTCACTTTCTCGGATTTCTCCGAAATTTGGTCGAAAAATCGCTAATCTCTATGAAAGATGGAAGACACATATACAATTAAATCGTATTACATATCAGGTGCGATCATACCAGCACTAATGCACCGGATCCCATCAGAACTTCGCAGTTAAGCGCGCTTGGGCGAGAGTAGTACTAGGATGGGTGACCTCCTGGGAAGTCCTTGTGTTGCACCTCTTTTTTCGATTTCTTTTGTTATTACTTCTATTTTTTTATTTCATTTATTTTTCACCGTGTTATAAATTTTTTCATTCAATTTTTAGCGAGCATAACAAAAAATATCGATTTCTAGTTCACTTTCTCGGATTTCTCCGAAATTTGGTCGAAAAATCGCTAATCTCTATGAAAGATGGAAGACACATATACAATTAAATCGTATTACATATCAGGTGCGATCATACCAGCACTAATGCACCGGATCCCATCAGAACTTCGCAGTTAAGCGCGCTTGGGCGAGAGTAGTACTAGGATGGGTGACCTCCTGGGAAGTCCTTGTGTTGCACCTCTTTTTTCGATTTCTTTTGTTATTACTTCTATTTTTTTATTTCATTTATTTTTCACCGTGTTATAAATTTTTTCATTCAATTTTTAGCGAGTTTAACAAAAAATATCGATTTCTAGTTCACTTTCTCGGATTTCTCCGAAATTTGGTCGAAAAATCGCTAATCTCTATGAAAGATGGAAGACATATATACAATTAAATCGTATTACATATCAGGTGCGATCATACCAGTACTAATGCACCGGATCCCATCTGAACTCCGCAGTTAAGCGTGCTTGGGCGAGAGTAGTGCTAGGATGGGTGACCTCCTGGGAAGTCCTTGTGTTGCAGCTCTTTTTTCGATTTCTTTTGTTATTACTTCTATTTTTTTATTTCATTTATTTTTCACCGTGTTATAAATTTTTTCATTCAATTTTTAGCGAGCTTAACAAAAAATATCGATTTCTAGTTCACTTTCTCGGATTTCTCCGAAATTTGGGCGAAAAATCGCTAATCTCTATGAAAGATGGAAGACATATATACAATTAAATCGTATTACATATAAGGTGCGATCATACCAGCACTAATGCACCGGATCCCATCAGAATTCCGCAGTTAAGCGTGTTTGGGCTAGAGTAGTACTAGGATGGGTGACCTCCTGGGAAGTCCTTGTGTTGCACCTCTTTTTTCGATTTCTTTTGTTATTGCTTCTATTTTTTTATTTCATTTATTTTTCACCGTGTTATAAATTTTTTCATTCAATTTTTAGCGAGCTTAACAAAAAATATCGATTTCTAGTTCACTTTCTCGGATTTCTCCGAAATTTGGTCGAAAAATCGCTAATCCCTATGAAAGATGGAAGATATGTATACAATTAAATCGTATTACATATCAGGTGCGATCATACCAGCACTAATGCACCGGATCCCATCAGAACTCCGCAGTTAAGCGTGCTTGGGCGAGAATAGTCCTAGGATGGGTGACCTCCTGGGAAGTCCTTGTGTTGCACCTCTTTTTTCGATTTCTTTTGTTATTACTTCTATTTTTTTTATTTCATTTATTTTTCACCGTGTTATAAATTTTTTCATTCAATTTTTAGCGAGCTTAACAAAAAATATCGATTTCTAGTTCACTTTCTCGGATTTCTCCGAAATTTGGTCGAAAAATCGCTAATCTCTATGAAAGATGGAAGACATATATACAATTAAATCGTATTACATATCAGGTGCGATCATACCAGCACTAATGCACCGGATCCCATCAGAACTCCGCAGTTAAGCGTGCTTGGGCGAGAGTAGTACTAGGATGGGTGACCTCCTGGGAAGTCCCTGTGTTGCACCTCTTTTTTCGATTTTTTTTGTTATTACTTCTATTTTTTTATTTCATTTATTTTTCACCGTGTTATAAATTTTTTCATTCAATTTTTAGCGAGCATAACAAAAAATATCGATTTCTAGTTCACTTTCTCGGATTTCTCCGAAATTTGGTCGAAAAATCGCTAATCTCTATGAAAGATGGAAGACACATATACAATTAAATCGTATTACATATCAGGTGCGATCATACCAGCACTAATGCACCGGATCCCATCAGAACTTCGCAGTTAAGCGCGCTTGGGCGAGAGTAGTACTAGGATGGGTGACCTCCTGGGAAGTCCTTGTGTTGCACCTCTTTTTTCGATTTCTTTTGTTATTACTTCTATTTTTTTATTTCATTTATTTTTCACCGTGTTATAAATTTTTTCATTCAATTTTTAGCGAGCATAACAAAAAATATCGATTTCTAGTTCACTTTCTCGGATTTCTCCGAAATTTGGTCGAAAAATCGCTAATCTCTATGAAAGATGGAAGACACATATACAATTAAATCGTATTACATATCAGGTGCGATCATACCAGCACTAATGCACCGGATCCCATCAGAACTTCGCAGTTAAGCGCGCTTGGGCGAGAGTAGTACTAGGATGGGTGACCTCCTGGGAAGTCCTTGTGTTGCACCTCTTTTTTCGATTTCTTTTGTTATTACTTCTATTTTTTTATTTCATTTATTTTTCACCGTGTTATAAATTTTTTCATTCAATTTTTAGCGAGTTTAACAAAAAATATCGATTTCTAGTTCACTTTCTCGGATTTCTCCGAAATTTGGTCGAAAAATCGCTAATCTCTATGAAAGATGGAAGACATATATACAATTAAATCGTATTACATATCAGGTGCGATCATACCAGTACTAATGCACCGGATCCCATCTGAACTCCGCAGTTAAGCGTGCTTGGGCGAGAGTAGTGCTAGGATGGGTGACCTCCTGGGAAGTCCTTGTGTTGCAGCTCTTTTTTCGATTTCTTTTGTTATTACTTCTATTTTTTTATTTCATTTATTTTTCACCGTGTTATAAATTTTTTCATTCAATTTTTAGCGAGCTTAACAAAAAATATCGATTTCTAGTTCACTTTCTCGGATTTCTCCGAAATTTGGGCGAAAAATCGCTAATCTCTATGAAAGATGGAAGACATATATACAATTAAATCGTATTACATATAAGGTGCGATCATACCAGCACTAATGCACCGGATCCCATCAGAATTCCGCAGTTAAGCGTGTTTGGGCTAGAGTAGTACTAGGATGGGTGACCTCCTGGGAAGTCCTTGTGTTGCACCTCTTTTTTCGATTTCTTTTGTTATTGCTTCTATTTTTTTATTTCATTTATTTTTCACCGTGTTATAAATTTTTTCATTCAATTTTTAGCGAGCTTAACAAAAAATATCGATTTCTAGTTCACTTTCTCGGATTTCTCCGAAATTTGGTCGAAAAATCGCTAATCCCTATGAAAGATGGAAGATATGTAAACAATTAAATCGTATTACATATCAGGTGCGATCATACCAGCACTAATGCACCGGATCCCATCAGAACTCCGCAGTTAAGCGTGCTTGGGCGAGAATAGTCCTAGGATGGGTGACCTCCTGGGAAGTCCTTGTGTTGCACCTCTTTTTTCGATTTCTTTTGTTATTACTTCTATTTTTTTATTTCATTTATTTTTCACCGTGTTATAAATTTTTTCATTCAATTTTTAGCGAGTTTAACAAAAAATATCGATTTCTAGTTCACTTTCTCGGATTTCTCCGAAATTTGGTCGAAAAATCGCTAATCTCTATGAAAGATGGAAGATATGTATACAATTAAATCGTATTACATATCAGGTGCGATCATACCAGCACCAATGCACCGGATCCCATCAGAACTCCGCAGTTAAGCGTGCTTGGGCGAGAATAGTCCTAGGATGGGTGACCTCCTGGGAAGTCCTTGTGTTGCACCTCTTTTTTCGATTTCTTTTGTTATTACTTCTATTTTTTTTATTTCATTTATTTTTCACCGTGTTATAAATTTTTTCATTCAATTTTTAGCGAGCTTAACAAAAAATATCGATTTCTAGTTCACTTTCTCGGATTTCTCCGAAATTTGGTCGAAAAATCGCTAATCTCTATGAAAGATGGAAGACATATATACAATTAAATCGTATTACATATCAGGTGCGATCATACCAGCACTAATGCACCGGATCCCATCAGAACTCCGCAGTTAAGCGTGCTTGGGCGAGAGTAGTACTAGGATGGGTGACCTCCTGGGAAGTCCTTGTGTTGCACCTCTTTTTTCGATTTCTTTTGTTATTACTTCTATTTTTTTATTTCATTTATTTTTCACCGTGTTATAAATTTTTTCATTCAATTTTTAGCGAGCATAACAAAAAATATCGATTTCTAGTTCACTTTCTCGGATTTCTCCGAAATTTGGTCGAAAAATCGCTAATCTCTATGAAAGATGGAAGACACATATACAATTAAATCGTATTACATATCAGGTGCGATCATACCAGCACTAATGCACCGGATCCCATCAGAACTTCGCAGTTAAGCGCGCTTGGGCGAGAGTAGTACTAGGATGGGTGACCTCCTGGGAAGTCCTTGTGTTGCACCTCTTTTTTCGATTTCTTTTGTTATTACTTCTATTTTTTTATTTCATTTATTTTTCACCGTGTTATAAATTTTTTCATTCAATTTTTAGCGAGTTTAACAAAAAATATCGATTTCTAGTTCACTTTCTCGGATTTCTCCGAAATTTGGTCGAAAAATCGCTAATCTCTATGAAAGATGGAAGACATATATACAATTAAATCGTATTACATATCAGGTGCGATCATACCAGTACTAATGCACCGGATCCCATCTGAACTCCGCAGTTAAGCGTGCTTGGGCGAGAGTAGTGCTAGGATGGGTGACCTCCTGGGAAGTCCTTGTGTTGCAGCTCTTTTTTCGATTTCTTTTGTTATTACTTCTATTTTTTTATTTCATTTATTTTTCACCGTGTTATAAATTTTTTCATTCAATTTTTAGCGAGCTTAACAAAAAATATCGATTTCTAGTTCACTTTCTCGGATTTCTCCGAAATTTGGGCGAAAAATCGCTAATCTCTATGAAAGATGGAAGACATATATACAATTAAATCGTATTACATATAAGGTGCGATCATACCAGCACTAATGCACCGGATCCCATCAGAATTCCGCAGTTAAGCGTGTTTGGGCTAGAGTAGTACTAGGATGGGTGACCTCCTGGGAAGTCCTTGTGTTGCACCTCTTTTTTCGATTTCTTTTGTTATTGCTTCTATTTTTTTATTTCATTTATTTTTCACCGTGTTATAAATTTTTTCATTCAATTTTTAGCGAGCTTAACAAAAAATATCGATTTCTAGTTCACTTTCTCGGATTTCTCCGAAATTTGGTCGAAAAATCGCTAATCCCTATGAAAGATGGAAGATATGTATACAATTAAATCGTATTACATATCAGGTGCGATCATACCAGCACTAATGCACCGGATCCCATCAGAACTCCGCAGTTAAGCGTGCTTGGGCGAGAATAGTCCTAGGATGGGTGACCTCCTGGGAAGTCCTTGTGTTGCACCTCTTTTTTCGATTTCTTTTGTTATTACTTCTATTTTTTTTATTTCATTTATTTTTCACCGTGTTATAAATTTTTTCATTCAATTTTTAGCGAGCTTAACAAAAAATATCGATTTCTAGTTCACTTTCTCGGATTTCTCCGAAATTTGGTCGAAAAATCGCTAATCTCTATGAAAGATGGAAGACATATATACAATTAAATCGTATTACATATCAGGTGCGATCATACCAGCACTAATGCACCGGATCCCATCAGAACTCCGCAGTTAAGCGTGCTTGGGCGAGAGTAGTACTAGGATGGGTGACCTCCTGGGAAGTCCCTGTGTTGCACCTCTTTTTTCGATTTCTTTTGTTATTACTTCTATTTTTTTATTTCATTTATTTTTCACCGTGTTATAAATTTTTTCATTCAATTTTTAGCGAGCATAACAAAAAATATCGATTTCTAGTTCACTTTCTCGGATTTCTCCGAAATTTGGTCGAAAAATCGCTAATCTCTATGAAAGATGGAAGACACATATACAATTAAATCGTATTACATATCAGGTGCGATCATACCAGCACTAATGCACCGGATCCCATCAGAACTTCGCAGTTAAGCGCGCTTGGGCGAGAGTAGTACTAGGATGGGTGACCTCCTGGGAAGTCCTTGTGTTGCACCTCTTTTTTCGATTTCTTTTGTTATTACTTCTATTTTTTTATTTCATTTATTTTTCACCGTGTTATAAATTTTTTCATTCAATTTTTAGCGAGTTTAACAAAAAATATCGATTTCTAGTTCACTTTCTCGGATTTCTCCGAAATTTGGTCGAAAAATCGCTAATCTCTATGAAAGATGGAAGACATATATACAATTAAATCGTATTACATATCAGGTGCGATCATACCAGTACTAATGCACCGGATCCCATCTGAACTCCGCAGTTAAGCGTGCTTGGGCGAGAGTAGTGCTAGGATGGGTGACCTCCTGGGAAGTCCTTGTGTTGCAGCTCTTTTTTCGATTTCTTTTGTTATTACTTCTATTTTTTTATTTCATTTATTTTTCACCGTGTTATAAATTTTTTCATTCAATTTTTAGCGAGCTTAACAAAAAATATCGATTTCTAGTTCACTTTCTCGGATTTCTCCGAAATTTGGGCGAAAAATCGCTAATCTCTATGAAAGATGGAAGACATATATACAATTAAATCGTATTACATATAAGGTGCGATCATACCAGCACTAATGCACCGGATCCCATCAGAATTCCGCAGTTAAGCGTGTTTGGGCTAGAGTAGTACTAGGATGGGTGACCTCCTGGGAAGTCCTTGTGTTGCACCTCTTTTTTCGATTTCTTTTGTTATTGCTTCTATTTTTTTATTTCATTTATTTTTCACCGTGTTATAAATTTTTTCATTCAATTTTTAGCGAGCTTAACAAAAAATATCGATTTCTAGTTCACTTTCTCGGATTTCTCCGAAATTTGGTCGAAAAATCGCTAATCCCTATGAAAGATGGAAGATATGTATACAATTAAATCGTATTACATATCAGGTGCGATCATACCAGCACTAATGCACCGGATCCCATCAGAACTCCGCAGTTAAGCGTGCTTGGGCGAGAATAGTCCTAGGATGGGTGACCTCCTGGGAAGTCCTTGTGTTGCACCTCTTTTTTCGATTTCTTTTGTTATTACTTCTATTTTTTTTATTTCATTTATTTTTCACCGTGTTATAAATTTTTTCATTCAATTTTTAGCGAGCTTAACAAAAAATATCGATTTCTAGTTCACTTTCTCGGATTTCTCCGAAATTTGGTCGAAAAATCGCTAATCTCTATGAAAGATGGAAGACATATATACAATTAAATCGTATTACATATCAGGTGCGATCATACCAGCACTAATGCACCGGATCCCATCAGAACTCCGCAGTTAAGCGTGCTTGGGCGAGAGTAGTACTAGGATGGGTGACCTCCTGGGAAGTCCCTGTGTTGCACCTCTTTTTTCGATTTCTTTTGTTATTACTTCTATTTTTTTATTTCATTTATTTTTCACCGTGTTATAAATTTTTTCATTCAATTTTTAGCGAGCATAACAAAAAATATCGATTTCTAGTTCACTTTCTCGGATTTCTCCGAAATTTGGTCGAAAAATCGCTAATCTCTATGAAAGATGGAAGACACATATACAATTAAATCGTATTACATATCAGGTGCGATCATACCAGCACTAATGCACCGGATCCCATCAGAACTTCGCAGTTAAGCGCGCTTGGGCGAGAGTAGTACTAGGATGGGTGACCTCCTGGGAAGTCCTTGTGTTGCACCTCTTTTTTCGATTTCTTTTGTTATTACTTCTATTTTTTTATTTCATTTATTTTTCACCGTGTTATAAATTTTTTCATTCAATTTTTAGCGAGCATAACAAAAAATATCGATTTCTAGTTCACTTTCTCGGATTTCTCCGAAATTTGGTCGAAAAATCGCTAATCTCTATGAAAGATGGAAGACACATATACAATTAAATCGTATTACATATCAGGTGCGATCATACCAGCACTAATGCACCGGATCCCATCAGAACTTCGCAGTTAAGCGCGCTTGGGCGAGAGTAGTACTAGGATGGGTGACCTCCTGGGAAGTCCTTGTGTTGCACCTCTTTTTTCGATTTCTTTTGTTATTACTTCTATTTTTTTATTTCATTTATTTTTCACCGTGTTATAAATTTTTTCATTCAATTTTTAGCGAGTTTAACAAAAAATATCGATTTCTAGTTCACTTTCTCGGATTTCTCCGAAATTTGGTCGAAAAATCGCTAATCTCTATGAAAGATGGAAGACATATATACAATTAAATCGTATTACATATCAGGTGCGATCATACCAGTACTAATGCACCGGATCCCATCTGAACTCCGCAGTTAAGCGTGCTTGGGCGAGAGTAATGCTAGGATGGGTGACCTCCTGGGAAGTCCTTGTGTTGCAGCTCTTTTTTCGATTTCTTTTGTTATTACTTCTATTTTTTTATTTCATTTATTTTTCACCGTGTTATAAATTTTTTCATTCAATTTTTAGCGAGCTTAACAAAAAATATCGATTTCTAGTTCACTTTCTCGGATTTCTCCGAAATTTGGGCGAAAAATCGCTAATCTCTATGAAAGATGGAAGACATATATACAATTAAATCGTATTACATATAAGGTGCGATCATACCAGCACTAATGCACCGGATCCCATCAGAATTCCGCAGTTAAGCGTGTTTGGGCTAGAGTAGTACTAGGATGGGTGACCTCCTGGGAAGTCCTTGTGTTGCACCTCTTTTTTCGATTTCTTTTGTTATTGCTTCTATTTTTTTATTTCATTTATTTTTCACCGTGTTATAAATTTTTTCATTCAATTTTTAGCGAGCTTAACAAAAAATATCGATTTCTAGTTCACTTTCTCGGATTTCTCCGAAATTTGGTCGAAAAATCGCTAATCCCTATGAAAGATGGAAGATATGTAAACAATTAAATCGTATTACATATCATGTGCGATCATACCAGCACTAATGCACCGGATCCCATCAGAACTCCGCAGTTAAGCGTGCTTGGGCGAGAATAGTCCTAGGATGGGTGACCTCCTGGGAAGTCCTTGTGTTGCACCTCTTTTTTCGATTTCTTTTGTTATTACTTCTATTTTTTTTATTTCATTTATTTTTCACCGTGTTATAAATTTTTTCATTCAATTTTTAGCGAGCTTAACAAAAAATATCAATTTCTAGTTCACTTTCTCGGATTTCTCCGAAATTTGGTCGAAAAATCGCTAATCTCTATGAAAGATGGAAGACATATATACAATTAAATCGTATTACATATCAGGTGCGATCATACCAGCACTAATGCACCGGATCCCATCAGAACTCCGCAGTTAAGCGTGCTTGGGCGAGAGTAGTACTAGGATGGGTGACCTCCTGGGATGTCCCTGTGTTGCACCTCTTTTTTCGATTTCTTTTGTTATTACTTCTATTTTTTTATTTCATTTATTTTTCACCGTGTTATAAATTTTTTCATTCAATTTTTAGCGAGCATAACAAAAAATATCAATTTCTAGTTCACTTTCTCGGATTTCTCCGAAATTTGGTCGAAAAATCGCTAATCTCTATGAAAGATGGAAGACACATATACAATTAAATCGTATTACATATCAGGTGCGATCATACCAGCACTAATGCACCGGATCCCATCAGAACTTCGCAGTTAAGCGCGCTTGGGCGAGAGTAGTACTAGGATGGGTGACCTCCTGGGAAGTCCTTGTGTTGCACCTCTTTTTTCGATTTCTTTTGTTATTACTTCTATTTTTTTATTTCATTTATTTTTCACCGTGTTATAAATTTTTTCATTCAATTTTTAGCGAGCATAACAAAAAATATCGATTTCTAGTTCACTTTCTCGGATTTCTCCGAAATTTGGTCGAAAAATCGCTAATCTCTATGAAAGATGGAAGACACATATACAATTAAATCGTATTACATATCAGGTGCGATCATACCAGCACTAATGCACCGGATCCCATCAGAACTTCGCAGTTAAGCGCGCTTGGGCGAGAGTAGTACTAGGATGGGTGACCTCCTGGGAAGTCCTTGTGTTGCACCTCTTTTTTCGATTTCTTTTGTTATTACTTCTATTTTTTTATTTCATTTATTTCTCACCGTGTTATAAATTTTTTCATTCAATTTTTAGCGAGTTTAACAAAAAATATCGATTTCTAGTTCACTTTCTCGGATTTCTCCGAAATTTGGTCGAAAAATCGCTAATCTCTATGAAAGATGGAAGACATATATACAATTAAATCGTATTACATATCAGGTGCGATCATACCAGTACTAATGCACCGGATCCCATCTGAACTCCGCAGTTAAGCGTGCTTGAGCGAGAGTAGTGCTAGGATGGGTGACCTCCTGGGAAGTCCTTGTGTTGCAGCTCTTTTTTCGATTTCTTTTGTTATTACTTCTATTTTTTTATTTCATTTATTTTTCACCGTGTTATAAATTTTTCATTCAATTTTTAGCGAGCTTAACAAAAAATATCGATTTCTAGTTCACTTTCTCGGATTTCTCCGAAATTTGGGCGAAAAATCGCTAATCTCTATGAAAGATGGAAGACATATATACAATTAAATCGTATTACATATAAGGTGCGATCATACCAGCACTAATGCACCGGATCCCATCAGAATTCCGCAGTTAAGCGTGTTTGGGCTAGAGTAGTACTAGGATGGGTGACCTCCTGGGAAGTCCTTGTGTTGCACCTCTTTTTTCGATTTCTTTTGTTATTGCTTCTATTTTTTTATTTCATTTATTTTTCACCGTGTTATAAATTTTTTCATTCAATTTTTAGCGAGCTTAACAAAAAATATCGATTTCTAGTTCACTTTCTCGGATTTCTCCGAAATTTGGTCGAAAAATCGCTAATCCCTATGAAAGATGGAAGATATGTATACAATTAAATCGTATTACATATCAGGTGCGATCATACCAGCACTAATGCACCGGATCCCATCAGAACTCCGCAGTTAAGCGTGCTTGGGCGAGAATAGTCCTAGGATGGGTGACCTCCTGGGAAGTCCTTGTGTTGCACCTCTTTTTTCGATTTCTTTTGTTATTACTTCTATTTTTTTTATTTCATTTATTTTTCACCGTGTTATAAATTTTTTCATTCAATTTTTAGCGAGCTTAACAAAAAATATCGATTTCTAGTTCACTTTCTCGGATTTCTCCGAAATTTGGTCGAAAAATCGCTAATCTCTATGAAAGATGGAAGACATATATACAATTAAATCGTATTACATATCAGGTGCGATCATACCAGCACTAATGCACCGGATCCCATCAGAACTCCGCAGTTAAGCGTGCTTGGGCGAGAGTAGTACTAGGATGGGTGACCTCCTGGGAAGTCCCTGTGTTGCACCTCTTTTTTCGATTTCTTTTGTTATTACTTCTATTTTTTATTTCATTTATTTTTCACCGTGTTATAAATTTTTTCATTCAATTTTTAGCGAGCATAACAAAAAATATCGATTTCTAGTTCACTTTCTCGGATTTCTCCGAAATTTGGTCGAAAAATCGCTAATCTCTATGAAAGATGGAAGACATATATACAATTAAATCGTATTACATATCAGGTGCGATCATACCAGCACAAATGCACCGGATCCCATCAGAATTCCGCAGTTAAGCGTGTTTGGGCTAGAGTAGTACTAGGATGGGTGACCTCCTGGGAAGTCCTTGTGTTGCACCTTTTTTTTCGATTTCTTTTGTTATTGCTTCTATTTTTTTATTTCATTTATTTTTCACCGTGTTATAAATTTTTTCATTCAATTTTTAGCGAGCTTAACAAAAAATATCGATTTCTAGTTCACTTTCTCGGATTTCTCCGAAATTTGGTCGAAAAATCGCTAATCCCTATGAAAGATGGAAGATATGTATACAATTAAATCGTATTACATATCAGGTGCGATCATACCAGCACTAATGCACCGGATCCCATCAGAACTCCGCAGTTAAGCGTGCTTGGGCGAGAGTAGTACTAGGATGGGTGACCTCCTGGGAAGTCCTTGTGTTCCACCTCTTTTTTCGATTTCTTTTGTTATTACTTCTATTTTTTTTATTTCATTTATTTTTCACCGTGTTATAAATTTTTTCATTCAATTTTTAGCGAGCTTAACAAAAAATATCGATTTCTAGTTCACTTTCTCGGATTTCTCCGAAATTTGGTCGAAAAATCGCTAATCTCTATGAAAGATGGAAGACATATATACAATTAAATCGTATTACATATCAGGTGCGATCATACCAGCACTAATGCACCGGATCCCATCAGAACTCCGCAGTTAAGCGTGCTTGGGCGAGAGTAGTACTAGGATGGGTGACCTCCTGGGAAGTCCCTGTGTTGCACCTCTTTTTTCGATTTCTTTTGTTATTACTTCTATTTTTTTATTTCATTTATTTTTCACCGTGTTATAAATTTTTTCATTCAATTTTTAGCGAGCATAACAAAAAATATCGATTTCTAGTTCACTTTCTCGGATTTCTCCGAAATTTGGTCGAAAAATCGCTAATCTCTATGAAAGATGGAAGACACATATACAATTAAATCGTATTACATATCAGGTGCGATCATACCAGCACTAATGCACCGGATCCCATCAGAACTCCGCAGTTAAGCGTGCTTGGGCGAGAGTAGTACTAGGATGGGTGACCTCCTGGGAAGTCCTTGTGTTGCACCTCTTTTTTCGATTTCTTTTGTTATTACTTCTATTTTTTTATTTCATTTATTTTTTACCGTGTTATAAATTTTTTTATTCAATTTTTAGCGAGCTTAACAAAAAATATCGATTTCTAGTTTACTTTCACGGATTTCTCCGAAATTTGGTCGAAAAATCGCTAATCTCTATGAAAGATGGAAGACATATATACAATTAAATCGTATTACATATCCGGTGCGATCATACCAGCACTAATGCACCGGATCCCATCAGAACTCCGCAGTTAAGCGTGCTTGGGCGAGAGTAGTACTAGGATGGGTGACCTCCTGGGAAGTCCTTGTGTTGCACCTCTTTTTTCGATTTCTTTTGTTATTACTTCTATTTTTTTATTTCATTTATTTTTCACCGTGTTATAAATTTTTTCATTCAATTTTTAGCGAGCTTAACAAA
Organism: Trifolium repens; assembly: GCA_030408175.1. Lineage (NCBI taxonomy): Eukaryota > Viridiplantae > Streptophyta > Magnoliopsida > Fabales > Fabaceae > Trifolium > Trifolium repens. Next base: position 41,597,004 of record CP125846.1, read on the forward strand.
AAATATCGATTTCTAGTTATAACGCCCCAACTAAAATATCTAGAATATTTAGCCAAGACATAAATAAATGGATCTGAGTACATAAAATTAACTAGTTTAAACAACTGAATTACAAGAAGTTCTCACATCTCTTAATGAATTAAAAGAAGACAGCGGGAACAATAAGATTCTAAGATAAACAGAATAAAACTATAACAAAGAGGAAGACTAAAGTCTTCAAGTCTGATGGATCGAGCTCAGCTCCAATCATCAGCTCCGTCCTGGTCCTTGCTCCAGTTAACCTGTCTACCTAAAAAAAATTGTTTTGGAGTGGGGTGAGACTACTAAGCCTCAGTGAGTCCTACTACCCTCCTAGAGGTGACTACACCGGGGGATCCTAAAATCAGTCGTAACATATTAACTTAACTAACATAACATAATAGCATAATATAAAGGTGTATCACAGATTACTAAACTCTTATTCATTTTAGACACAAGGACACTCTGAGGTGAGCATGTCTCAGAGGCCTGCCATATCCGTCAACCGATTCGGTTACGGCATGCAGCTCACAATAACTTATCCTAATGGATTATCCCATTGGGAGTCCATAGCGCGATATCACAAAATCGCTCATAAGTGACTGAACTAATTTAGTTATTACTACCATAATTTCCCAAGACCCGGGGAGCATACAAACCTAATTCTAAGTTATCCCCTAATATTCAGAATTGTGCTTGACTTCCCGTTTAACATTAAATACATTATATATATCTGTAAGTTATCTGTCTCAGATGAGGATATAAAACGAGTGCTTTAGGAATATTTTAGGAATTAAAATATGAGTCATTCTGCACTTAGCTCGCTACGGCGAGTCTCCAGCTCGCTATGGCGAGATTATAGGTCCTGACCTAAATCAGCTCGCTGTGGCGAGCAGTAGCTCGCCATGGCGAGTTTCATCAGCTCAGAGCCCAGCTCGCCATGAATGCTCGCCAGCAACTCGCTATGGTGAGTTCATGCAGATACACCCTGTTTTACGAAAAATCATTAATTTAAAAGGGTACACCTACAATCATCCTCTGAGAAGTACAGATACATAATATAATTAATATTAGAACAGAATAGAGGAGAAATTGGGAGTTAAATCTCCTCACACAAATAATCCCTAATATCCTATGTTAACATGCAAATATTCAATTTGGGGAAAAACTATCTACACTATCCTAAGGAACCCACCTGATAGGAGCTTTAACACTTGAGCAAGAGCTCTGCTACAGCCAATGAATCCCCTACTTCCAGAACTGGTTTGAATCTCCAATTTGTGTTCTTGGTCAACAATAGAAAGGAATGAAATTATGGGCAATCCAAGGCTTGATAAGATTATGAGAATGAAACTTCCTAGAGGCACCAGAACAAGGAATTAGAAGGGTTAAGGATCACTTACCAAGGTTGAAATGGCTGAACAGAGTAACAGAGAAATCATGCAGCAAAACCTGTTGTGCTCGCCGTGGCGAGGGATTCACTCGCTAGGCGAGTTCCTCGAAAATCAGAGAAATGGCTCTGATTTGCTTACTGCAGCAACACCCAACTTCAACCATGAACTTCAAGTGTTCTTACAGTCACCCACGAAGGTTTAGATTGGACATGCAGCACCAACACAGATAAGAGTAAGAATTTGGATTTTGGGTTGGAAAGTAAGTAAAAGGGGTTTTTTAATCAAAGTAGATATGGAAGGAAAAGGATTGATTAAATTCTTACATTACCTTGTTTTCCATCACCCACAAGCAGAACCCAAGAACTAAAATCAACCATGCATGAACTTGGATTGGAGACTTTGAGGAAAAATGGAGTTTGGGGTTTATGGTATATTGCGTGAGAGAGAGAAACAAGGATAGGGATTTGATTTTTCTAGCCTTGCTTCTGTCCAGCTACTGATTTCATGTTGATTTTGGGAGTGATTCTAGGTTGGTAGTTGAGGGTGTGGTTTGTGTTGTTGTAGGCGTGAAGAAGAAGATGAGAGTGGGAGGGTGGTTTTGTTTCTACTGATAACTTACCACAAGTGAATGAATAATGAATAAAAGGGATGAGTACTTAGTCAAGAGTTGGTTTTATAGTCTAAAGATGCTTCATTACCAATTTACCCTTTTTAATTTCCATCAATTGACACTTAATTTCCCAATTAGGTCCCAACTTGATTTCTAACCAATATTCTTTTTTATTGATTAAAATTAAGGTTGTTACAGTCTACCCCCCTTAAAGAATTTCGTCCTCGAAATTCAGGATCACTTCATTCTACTACGGCGTAGCTCAAAAACGTCCACGACCAAAGGTTAAATTCGCCTACCCTCCAGTCATGTATATAATCCCTTGGAATAAAACTTTCCTCTCTTGGGGTTAGGGGCTAAAGGTTATTCTCACGTTCTCAGAGTACTGGTGCTGCGCACTCTGATTCAACTTCTTACCACCATTACACTCCTTCCATTTCCAATGGAATTAGTTCCAGTTTCAACTGAGTTAGAGGGTCGGTATCTGGCCTGGTATTGATATTGTCATATCCAAATTCTCTCAGTTACATTGTCGTTCTCCTTGCTGAATACCACCATGCTCGACATGTTATATGTACTTCTGTATCGCGTGTTGTGTAATTACTCCAGAATCGATCGAAATATAAAACAAGTGGAAAATCGTCTAGACACTACTAGTTCTTCTACCAACGAGGTGAACTCATCCGTAGACGAACTTATAGTTATCCGATAAAATCCCACCTACAATCTCTATCCATCCCGACACGACACGATGATCGAGTTGTACATTTAACACGCGACGCATTTAGATTCAGCTCCTTTCTCAGGGTTACAAGTCAATCTTGTTTGAAATCCTTTGCTAGTAGTTAATGTATGGAATTTGGCTAGCTGAACGCATAAGGTCAGAGTTTGTAACGCTAAGGCTGAATCGAATGGTTTGGCTTAGAACGGTTGACTGAGTTATCTTAACAGATCGCTAAGGATAGGAAAAGGTTTCTAAATGAGGATGGTATTTTCCCAGGCGAGTAATTAACACTTATACAAGTTAGTTACTGGCAACTAGACTTGGAATTGGAATATTCTGGTCCAGGCGTTCAAGCTCCAGCGCTTGATGTCACGAGATTACAAGAATTGAGTTTTGGAAGATTGAAACGTTCGGGTAGAGACACTCAGGTTAACACACTGGTCTTACATGGTTAGAAGTACGAAGTTAACAGGTTTAGATTCTCAGCTCTGCTTTCGCTGATATAACTTAATTCCACTGAATTTGGAATTGGTCCAACTTAATTCTGAATTCGGCTGATAAAGCTACGAAAGATAGATAACTAACTTTATTGAAGAATAGAGTACAGGATTCGAGTGCACGAAGTTTAACTAATTGGTCGATACTGGGCTGGATAAGTTTTACCGGGGTGGCTTGAAGTATGTTGATTGGCAGATCAACCGAGCGAGTAGGAAATGAAACTGAAAATATTCTTGACCTTCTCAAGAATATTTATCTTCCGCGGATAGATTTCTGTTAATAACAACTTGACTGAAAAACTGAAAACACTTAATGCGGTTGCTCGAGTGTGACTTCATCACCCTTGATGTAACCAATTGGCTTCGAGAAATTTGAAAAGTTTGCACCCTAACTGAATTTAGGTACAGCACGTGGTTGCCAAGCCATTATGGCACGAGAATAATTTGTCCAACTGAGGTCATGATTAGACGGGTTAGAGAATACACATGTTCACGGTGTTCCAAGACTTGTATGTATTGAAATGGGCATTGTTCGGTTCAATGACTCTGCTGAATCAGGACCTCTACAGATAAATAGAAAATTGATGATTTGTCTCCTATTGGTTTATACTCAAATTCAACAGTTCTACTTCTTCTATCAGTTCTCTCAGGTTAGGGTATCTAGGTTTTCATTCTCGTTCTCACCGGTGGATTAAACTAGTTCGAACATTCTCTTAGCTGAAAGGTCTGGATGTATGGAGGTATCGGCTGGCTAACCTGGGTTGAAACTAGCTTGTTTGCCTGTGTCTGGATAACTATTCATGTGTACTAAAGGATTGGTCTGGGTGGCTGATGTTTCTAAAGTCTGCTACTAATATTGGTTTCGCACTGAAATGGTGTCTCTGCATCACCTATATCTAGTATTAACATCCTAAATGATATTCTAATTGGCTAGTTAACTAATCTTACCGGTCTCTTATATCAAAGGTTCTAATATAGGAACTTGCTTGGTGACTAGTCGAACTAATGTTGAATTGGATTTATCAAGTTGTGTTCCTTATTATTTGGTACTATGCTAGTGGTAAAATATGGCTGGCCAAAACTAAACCTCATCCGGCTAACTAATTGGTCTGTGATGTGGAATTACTAACCTAGGGACAATCGATGGGCAACTCCCGAGGCACGGTTACTAATCCTGCTCACTACTTAGCTGGGTGGTCATAGGTGTGAGTTTCGATTAGTTAAAGTCAAATCGGTATTAATCTGAATCGTCGGTCTCTAAGCTATCTAATGGCCAGACAACTACGGACTAGCTTTGATGACCGATTGTGCTAAAGGTACTCTCATTTGCTATTACTAATCAAAACTTAACCTGTAATGGTTCGGTGGAATTTCTGGTATAGGCGACAGGCTGGTCCTATTGATGACATCTAGAGGCGGTTATCTTAAGGGTTTACTTAGCCGGTTTTGCGAAAAGAAATTATCAAGGTATAAGTGCTAAGATTTCTCTATTCCTACCGGGGTAATCAACGGGTCAGAAGTGCTGGGTTACTAGTTTATGGATACTTAATCTAACGGTCTGTGACAATCCTATTTAGATGACGGTATTGCTAGGGGAGATTTCAACTTTGATGTGAGTCAAGGTTATACCTTCGGTTTGGTTTCTAACTATTCGGTGACGATGCTATTATGTTTGTCTAAGGGTCGGGTGTAGTAATGGAATCTTCTAAGTGGCATACTAGCAATTCTAGATTCTTGGGATAAGGTATTAGTATCGGGTACTAATTACTGAGCTGCTTGAGTCTTATCACTGGTTTGGTTACTAAACTATCCTATGATGATGTTCTAGTAATTTCTGACTTAAGAGTTCTGATAGTGCTAGTAAGGATTCCTAACTGTGGATGAGTTTGGGTCCCTAAGAATTTTCTGGTTTACTGTTAATGACGGGTGTAGTAAGGAGGTAACCTCAAATGGTTTTACTAATTTAAGTTTGACTCTTATTAGTGGTGTAGGAATGTCGTTTCGAGTTGAGGGGTCGAAGTAACTTAGTTAAGGCATACTAGTGGTTAGTCTCATAAGATAATGGGAATGGGGTATTGAAATGTGCCTATGTCCTAATTTGGTTTCTTCAAGTTCGGACAGTTCGGTTTGAACTTCTATAACGGTGATGTCTACCAGTTTTTTCTGCGCTAGGTTGCTAATTCAGGTTCCCATACATGTTTGAACTTAGTTATGCCCCCTCGGGTACGGATACGAATTACAAGGATTTTAACCGTTACACCAGTCATGATTAAGCTCCTAATAGTTTTACTATACTTATTGGTTTCTAGTACAAAGGGTACACTCAGTCCAATTTCTTATTGTCTCCTAATCCTAATATCATCTCCAGACGTAGTTCCTCAACAACTCTTATACTCACAAGGTAGCTGGGGATTGATTATTCCGAATTCAACCAAGGTAGAATGATAAGATACACAAGGGGAGCTTGAGACTGTTCACCATGGCTAAGAATGACTGAACAGAGAACTAGGTTGCAACAAGCAGTAGCAGCCTGCTAAGCTCGCTGCAGCGCGCGTTTACTCGCTAAGCGAGTTTGACAGAGTGTAGAAGGATAATTCTGTGGTTCGCCCAATTCTCTACCTTGCACAATACTCATAACTCTCAGTCGTATACTAACTTGAATTTAGGATGAGTTTTGGTTTACTGCCTGCTGTTCTAGGGTGTTGATTGGTTCACGAGCTGGGTTGAATTCAGGCTCCCACTAGGATGAGGTTACTTACAGGTTCAGGGAGTTTACCTGACACACTTTGTCAGTTGAATACTGTTGTGTACTACACCATTCAGCATATGGATACACTTGCATTCCTTGTTTGCGTACACAACTTACTCCTGTGGCACCATCTTCCACTGTTCCATTATTCTCTTATAAGAGTTTCCTTCAACGACTGCTCCGCGATTGGATCTTCTCTACGATCTTAACGCTGAGATCCCAGAGTTCACCTCAGTTCTAAACCATAATACCCTGCCTACCATACACAATACTGAGTTGATCAGGCTCAGCACGCGATGGTTTCAGCGTAAACAGTCCAGATCCAAAGGGTCTGTATTACTTAGGGAAGATTGAAATGACTCATGGCAAGGTCCGATACTAGATCGACCTGCTCTGATACCAATTATAACGCCCCAACTAAAATATCTAGAATATTTAGCCAAGACATAAATAAATGGATCTGAGTACATAAAATTAACTAGTTTAAACAACTGAATTACAAGAAGTTCTCACATCTCTTAATGAATTAAAAGAAGACAGCGGGAACAATAAGATTCTAAGATAAACAGAATAAAACTATAACAAAGAGGAAGACTAAAGTCTTCAAGTCTGATGGATCGAGCTCAGCTCCAATCATCAGCTCCGTCCTGGTCCTTGCTCCAGTTAACCTGTCTACCTAAAAAAAATTGTTTTGGAGTGGGGTGAGACTACTAAGCCTCAGTGAGTCCTACTACCCTCCTAGAGGTGACTACACCGGGGGATCCTAAAATCAGTCGTAACATATTAACTTAACTAACATAACATAATAGCATAATATAAAGGTGTATCACAGATTACTAAACTCTTATTCATTTTAGACACAAGGACACTCTGAGGTGAGCATGTCTCAGAGGCCTGCCATATCCGTCAACCGATTCGGTTACGGCATGCAGCTCACAATAACTTATCCTAATGGATTATCCCATTGGGAGTCCATAGCGCGATATCACAAAATCGCTCATAAGTGACTGAACTAATTTAGTTATTACTACCATAATTTCCCAAGACCCGGGGAGCATACAAACCTAATTCTAAGTTATCCCCTAATATTCAGAATTGTGATTGACTTCCCGTTTAACATTAAATACATTATATATATCTGTAAGTTATCTGTCTCAGATGAGGATATAAAACGAGTGCTTTAGGAATATTTTAGGAATTAAAATATGAGTCATTCTGCACTTAGCTCGCTACGGCGAGTCTCCAGCTCGCTATGGCGAGATTATAGGTCCTGACCTAAATCAGCTCGCTGTGGCGAGCAGTAGCTCGCCATGGCGAGTTTCATCAGCTCAGAGCCCAGCTCGCCATGAATGCTCGCCAGCAACTCGCTATGGCGAGTTCATGCAGATACACCCTGTTTTACGAAAAATCATTAATTTAAAAGGGTACACCTACAATCATCCTCTGAGAAGTACAGATACATAATATAATTAATATTAGAACAGAATAGAGGAGAAATTGGGAGTTAAATCTCCTCACACAAATAATCCCTAATATCCTATGTTAACATGCAAATATTCAATTTGGGGAAAAACTATCTACACTATCCTAAGGAACCCACCTGATAGGAGCTTTAACACTTGAGCAAGAGCTCTGCTACAGCCAATGAATCCCCTACTTCCAGAACTGGTTTGAATCTCCAATTTGTGTTCTTGGTCAACAATAGAAAGGAATGAAATTATGGGCAATCCAAGGCTTGATAAGATTATGAGAATGAAACTTCCTAGAGGCACCAGAACAAGGAATTAGAAGGGTTAAGGATCACTTACCAAGGTTGAAATGGCTGAACAGAGTAACAGAGAAATCATGCAGCAAAACCTGCTGTGCTCGCCGTGGCGAGGGATTCACTCGCTAGGCGAGTTCCTCGAAAATCAGAGAAATGGCTCTGATTTGCTTACTGCAGCAACACCCAACTTCAACCATGAACTTCAAGTGTTCTTACAGTCACCCACGAAGGTTTAGATTGGACATGCAGCACCAACACAGATAAGAGTAAGAATTTGGATTTTGGGTTGGAAAGTAAGTAAAAGGGGTTTTTTAATCAAAGTAGATATGGAAGGAAAAGGATTGATTAAATTCTTACATTACCTTGTTTTCCATCACCCACAAGCAGAACCCAAGAACTAAAATCAACCATGCATGAACTTGGATTGGAGACTTTGAGGAAAAATGGAGTTTGGGGTTTATGGTATATTGCGTGAGAGAGAGAAACAAGGATAGGGATTTGATTTTTCTAGCCTTGCTTCTGTCCAGCTACTGATTTCATGTTGATTTTGGGAGTGATTCTAGGTTGGTAGTTGAGGGTGTGGTTTGTGTTGTTGTAGGCGTGAAGAAGAAGATGAGAGTGGGAGGGTGGTTTTGTTTCTACTGATAACTTACCACAAGTGAATGAATAATGAATAAAAGGGATGAGTACTTAGTCAAGAGTTGGTTTTATAGTCTAAAGATGCTTCATTACCAATTTACCCTTTTTAATTTCCATCAATTGACACTTAATTTCCCAATTAGGTCCCAACTTGATTTCTAACCAATATTCTTTTTTATTGATTAAAATTAAGGTTGTTACACTAGTTCACTTTCTCGGATTTCTCCGAAATTTGGTCGAAAAATCGCTAATCTCTATGAAAGATGGAAGACACATATACAATTAAATCGTATTACATATCAGGTGTGATCATACCAGCACTAATGCAGCGGATCCCATCAGAACTCCGCAGTTAAGCGTGCTTGGGCGAGAGTAGTACTAGGATGGGTGACCTTCTGGGAAGTCCTTGTGTTGCACCTCTTTTTTCGATTTCTTTTGTTATTAATTCTATTTTTTTATTTCATTTATTTTTCACCGTGTTATAAATTTTTTCATTCAATTTTTAGCGAGCATAACAAAAAATATCGATTTCTAGTTCACTTTCTCGGATTTCTCCGAAATTTGGTCGAAAAATCGCTAATCTCTATGAAAGATGGAAGACACATATACAATTAAATCGTATTACATATCAGGTGCGATCATACCAGCACTAATGCATCAGATCCCATCAGAACTCCGCAGTTAAGCGTGCTTGGGCGAGAGTAGTACTAGGATGGGTGACCTCCAGGGAAGTCCTTGTGTTGCACCTCTTTTTTCGATTTCTTTTGTTATTACTTCTATTTTTTTATTTCATTTATTTTTCACCGTGTTATAAATTTTTTCATTCAATTTTTAGCGAGCTTAACAAAAAATATCGATTTCTAGTTCACTTTTTCGGATTTCTCCGAAATTTGGTCGAAAAATCGCTAATCTCTATGAAAGATGGAAGACATATATACAATTAAATCGTATTACATATCAGGTGCGATCATACCAGCACTAATGCACCGGATCCCATCAGAACTCCGCAGTTAAGCGTGCTTGGGCGAGAGTAGTACTAGGATGGGTGACCTCCTGGGAAGTCCTTGTGTTGCACCTCTTTTTTCGATTTCTTTTGTTATTACTTCTATTTTTTTATTTCATTTATTTTTCACCGTGTTCTAAATTTTTTCATTCAATTTTTAGCGAGCTTAACAAAAAATATCGATTTCTAGTTCACTTTCTCGGATTTCTCCGAAATTTGGTCGAAAAATCGCTAATCTCTATGAAAGATGGAAGACATATATACAATTAAATCGTATTACATATCCGGTGCGATCATACCAGCACTAATGCACCGGATCCCATCAGAACTCCGCAGTTAAGCGTGCTTGGGCGAGAGTAGTACTAGGATGGGTGACCTCCTGGGAAGTCCTTGTGTTGAACCTCTTTTTTCGATTTCTTTTGTTATTACTTCTATTTTTTTATTTCATTTATTTTTCACCGTGTTATAAATTTTTTCATTCAATTTTTAGCGAGCTTAACAAAAAATATCGATTTCTAGTTCACTTTCTCGGATTTCTCCGAAATTTGGTCGAAAAATCGCTAATCTCTATGAAAGATGGAAGACACATATACAATTAAATCGTATTACATATCAGGTGTGATCATACCAGCACTAATGCAGCGGATCCCATCAGAACTCCGCATTTAAGCGTGCTTGGGCGAGAGTAGTACTAGGATGGGTGACCTTCTGGGAAGTCCTTGTGTTGCACCTCTTTTTTCGATTTCTTTTGTTATTACTTCTATTTTTTTATTTCATTTATTTTTCACCGTGTTATAAATTTTTTCATTCAATTTTTAGCGAGCATAACAAAAAATATCGATTTCTAGTTCACTTTCTCGGATTTCTCCGAAATTTGGTCGAAAAATCGCTAATCTCTATGAAAGATGGAAGACACATATACAATTAAATCGTATTACATATCAGGAGCGATCATACCAGCACTAATGCACCGGATTCCATCAGAACTCCGCAGTTAAGCGTGCTTGGGCGAGAGTAGTACTAGGATGGGTGACCTCCTCGGAAGTCCTTGTGTTGCACCTCTTTTTTCGATTTCTTTTGTTATTACTTCTATTTTTTTATTTCATTTATTTTTCACCGTGTTATAAATTTTTTCATTCAATTTTTAGCGAGCTTAACAAAAAATATCGATTTCTAGTTCACTTTTTCGGATTTCTCCGAAATTTGGTCGAAAAATCGCTAATCTCTATGAAAGATGGAAGACATATATACAATTAAATCGTATTACATATCAGGTGCGATCATGGGAATTCCGCAGTTAAGCGTGTTTGGGCTAGAGTAGTACTAGGATGGGTGACCTCCTGGGAAGTCCTTGTGTTGCACCTCTTTTTTCGATTTCTTTTGTTATTGCTTCTATTTTTTTATTTCATTTATTTTTCACCGTGTTATAAATTTTTTCATTCAATTTTTAGCGAGCTTAACAAAAAATATCGATTTCTAGTTCACTTTCTCGGATTTCTCCAAAATTTGGTCGAAAAATCGCTAATCTCTATGAAAGATGGAAGACACATATACAATTAAATAGTATTACATATCAGGTGCGATCATACCAGCACTAATGCACCGGATCCCATCAGAACTCCGCAGTTAAGCGTGCTTGGGCGAGAGTAGTACTAGGATGGGTGACCTCCTGGGAAGTCCTTGTGTTGCACCTCTTTTTTCGATTTCTTTTGTTATTACTTCTATTTTTTAATTTCATTTATTTTTCACCGTGTTATAAATTTTTTCATTCAATTTTTAGCGAGCTTAACAAAAAATATCGATTTCTAGTTCACTTTCTCGGATTTCTCCGAAATTTGGTCGAAAAATCGCTAATCTCTATGAAAGATGGAAGACACATATACAATTAAATCGTATTACATATCAGGTGCGATCATACCAGCACTAATGCACCGGATCCCATCAGAACTCCGCAGTTAAGCGTGCTTGGGCGAGAGTAGTACTAGGATGGGTGACCTCCTGGGAAGTCCTTGTGTTGCACCTCTTTTTTCGATTTCTTTTGTTATTACTTCTATTTTTTTATTTCATTTATTTTTCACCGTGTTATAAATTTTTTCATTCAATTTTTAGCGAGCTTAACAAAAAATATCGATTTCTAGTTCACTTTCTCGGATTTCTCCGAAATTTGGTCGAAAAATCGCTAATCTCTATGAAAGATGGAAGACACATATACAATTAAATCGTATTACATATCAGGTGCGATCATACCAGCACTAATGCACCGGATTCCATCAGAACTCCGCAGTTAAGCGTGCTTGGGCGAGAGTAGTACTAGGATGGGTGACCTCCTGGGAAGTCCTTGTGTTGCACCTCTTTTTTCGATTTCTTTTGTTATTACTTCTATTTTTTTATTTCATTTATTTTTCACCGTCTTATAAATTTTTTCATTCAATTTTTAGCGAGCTTAACAAAAAATATCGATTTCTAGTTCACTTTCTCGGATTTCTCCGAAATTTGGTCGAAAAATCGCTAATCTCTATGAAAGATGGAAGACACATATACAATTAAATCGTATTACATATCAGGTGTGATCATACCAGCACTAATGCAGCGGATCCCATCAGAACTCCGCATTTAAGCGTGCTTGGGCGAGAGTAGTACTAGGATGGGTGACCTTCTGGGAAGTCCTTGTGTTGCACCTCTTTTTTCGATTTCTTTTGTTATTACTTCTATTTTTTTATTTCATTTATTTTTCACCGTGTTATAAATTTTTTCATTCAATTTTTAGCGAGCATAACAAAAAATATCGATTTCTAGTTCACTTTCTCGGATTTCTCCAAAATTTGGTCGAAAAATCGCTAATCTCTATGAAAGATGGAAGACACATATACAATTAAATCGTATTACATATCAGGTGCGATCATACCAGCACTAATGCACCGGATTCCATCAGAACTCCGCAGTTAAGCGTGCTTGGGCGAGAGTAGTACTAGGATGGGTGACCTCCTGGGAAGTCCTTGTGTTGCACCTCTTTTTTCGATTTCTTTTGTTATTACTTCTATTTTTTTATTTCATTTATTTTTCACTGTGTTATAAATTTTTTCATTCAATTTTTAGCGAGCTTAACAAAAAATATCGATTTCTAGTTCACTTTTTCGGATTTCTCCGAAATTTGGTCGAAAAATCGCTAATCTCTATGAAAGATGGAAGACATATATACAATTAAATCGTATTACATATCAGGTGCGATCATGGGAATTCCGCAGTTAAGCGTGTTTGGGCTAGAGTAGTACTAGGATGGGTGACCTCCTGGGAAGTCCTTGTGTTGCACCTCTTTTTTCGATTTCTTTTGTTATTGCTTCTATTTTTTTATTTCATTTATTTTTCACCGTGTTATAAATTTTTTCATTCAATTTTTAGCGAGCTTAACAAAAAATATCGATTTCTAGTTCACTTTCTCGGATTTCTCCAAAATTTGGTCGAAAAATCGCTAATCTCTATGAAAGATGGAAGACACATATACAATTAAATCGTATTACATATCAGGTGCGATCATACCAGCACTAATGCACCGGATCCCATCAGAACTCCGCAGTTAAGCGTGCTTGGGCGAGAGTAGTACTAGGATGGGTGACCTCCTGGGAAGTCCTTGTGTTGCACCTCTTTTTTCGATTTCTTTTGTTATTACTTCTATTTTTTTATTTCATTTATTTTTCACCGTGTTATAAATTTTTTCATTCAATTTTTAGCGAGCATAACAAAAAATATCGATTTCTAGTTCACTTTCTCGGATTTCTCCGAAATTTGGTCGAAAAATCGCTAATCTCTATGAAAGATGGAAGACACATATACAATTAAATCGTATTACATATCAGGTGTGATCATACCAGCACTAATGCAGCGGATCCCATCAGAACTCTGCAGTTAAGCGTGCTTGGGCGAGAGTAGTACTAGGATGGGTGACCTCCTGGGAAATCCTTGTGTTGCACCTCTTTTTTCGATTTCTTTTGTTATTACTTCTATTTTTTTATTTCATTTATTTTTCACCGTGTTATAAATTTTTTCATTCAATTTTTAGCGAGCTTAACAAAAAATATCGATTTCTAGTTCACTTTCTCGGATTTCTCCGAAATTTGGTCGAAAAATCGCTAATCTCTATGAAAGATGGAAGACACATATACAATTAAATCGTATTACATATCAGGTGTGATCATACCAGCACTAATGCAGCGGATCCCATCAGAACTCTGCAGTTAAGCGTGCTTGGGCGAGAGTAGTACTAGGATGGGTGACCTCCTGGGAAGTCCTTGTGTTGCACCTCTTTTTTCGATTTCTTTTGTTATTACTTCTATTTTTTTATTTCATTTATTTTTCACCGTGTTATAAATTTTTTCATTAAATTTTTAGCGAGCTTAACAAAAAATATCGATTTCTAGTTCACTTTCTCGGATTTCTCCGAAATTTGGTCGAAAAATCGCTAATCTCTATGAAAGATGGAAGACACATATACAATTAAATCGTATTACATATCAGGTGCGATCATACCAGCACTAATGCACCGGATCCCATCAGAACTCCGCAGTTAAACGTGCTTGGGCGAGAGTAGTACTAGGATGGGTGACCTCCTGGGAAGTCCTTGTGTTGCACCTCTTTTTTCGATTTCTTTTGTTATTACTTCTATTTTTTTATTTCATTTATTTTTCACCGTGTTATAAATTTTTTCATTCAATTTTTAGCGAGCTTAACAAAAAATATCGATTTCTAGTTCACTTTCTCGGATTTCTCCGAAATTTGGTCGAAAAATCGCTAATCTCTATGAAAGATGGAAGACACATATACAATTAAATCGTATTACATATCAGGTGTGATCATACCAGCACTAATGCAGCGGATCCCATCAGAACTCTGCAGTTAAGCGTGCTTGGGCGAGAGTAGTACTAGGATGGGTGACCTCCTGGGAAGTCCTTGTGTTGCACCTCTTTTTTCGATTTCTTTTGTTATTACTTCTATTTTTTTATTTCATTTATTTTTCACCGTGTTATAAATTTTTTCATTCAATTTTTAGCGAGCATAACAAAAAATATCGATTTCTAGTTCACTTTCTCGGATTTCTCCGAAATTTGGTCGAAAAATCGCTAATCTCTATGAAAGATGGAAGACACATATACAATTAAATCGTATTACATATCAGGTGCGATCATACCAGCACTAATGCACCGGATTCCATCAGAACTCCGCAGTTAAGCGTGCTTGGGCGAGAGTAGTACTAGGATGGGTGACCTCCTGGGAAGTCCTTGTGTTGCACCTCTTTTTTCGATTTCTTTTGTTATTACTTCTATTTTTTTATTTCATTTATTTTTCACCGTGTTATAAATTTTTTCATTCAATTTTTAGCGAGCTTAACAAAAAATATCGATTTCTAGTTCACTTTCTCGGATTTCTCCGAAATTTGGTCGAAAAATCGCTAATCTCTATGAAAGATGGAAGACACATATACAATTAAATCGTATTACATATCAGGTGCGATCATACCAGCACTAATGCACCGGATCCCATCAGAACTCCGCAGTTAAACGTGCTTGGGCGAGAGTAGTACTAGGATGGGTGACCTCCTGGGAAGTCCTTGTGTTGCACCTCTTTTTTCGATTTCTTTTGTTATTACTTCTATTTTTTTATTTCATTTATTTTTCACCGTGTTATAAATTTTTTCATTCAATTTTTAGCGAGCTTAACAAAAAATATCGATTTCTAGTTCACTTTCTCGGATTTCTCCGAAATTTGGTCGAAAAATCGCTAATCTCTATGAAAGATGGAAGACACATATACAATTAAATCGTATTACATATCAGGTGTGATCATACTAGCACTAATGCAGCGGATCCCATCAGAACTCTGCAGTTAAGCGTGCTTGGGCGAGAGTAGTACTAGGATGGGTGACCTCCTGGGAAGTCCTTGTGTTGCACCTCTTTTTTCGATTTCTTTTGTTATTACTTCTATTTTTTTATTTCATTTATTTTTCACCGTGTTATAAATTTTTTCATTCAATTTTTAGCGAGCATAACAAAAAATATCGATTTCTAGTTCACTTTCTCGGATTTCTCCGAAATTTGGTCGAAAAATCGCTAATCTCTATGAAAGATGGAAGACACATATACAATTAAATCGTATTACATATCAGGTGCGATCATACCAGCACTAATGCACCGGATTCCATCAGAACTCCGCAGTTAAGCGTGCTTGGGCGAGAGTAGTACTAGGATGGGTGACCTCCTGGGAAGTCCTTGTGTTGCACCTCTTTTTTCGATTTCTTTTGTTATTACTTCTATTTTTTTATTTCATTTATTTTTCACCGTGTTATAAATTTTTTCATTCAATTTTTAGCGAGCTTAACAAAAAATATCGATTTCTAGTTCACTTTCTCGGATTTCTCCGAAATTTGGTCGAAAAATCGCTAATCTCTATGAAAGATGGAAGACACATATACAATTAAATCGTATTACATATCAGGTGTGATCATACCAGCACTAATGCAGCGGATCCCATCAGAACTCCGCATTTAAGCGTGCTTGGGCGAGAGTAGTACTAGGATGGGTGACCTTCTGGGAAGTCCTTGTGTTGCACCTCTTTTTTCGATTTCTTTTGTTATTACTTCTATTTTTTTATTTCATTTATTTTTCACCGTGTTATAAAATTTTTCATTCAATTTTTAGCGAGCATAACAAAAAATATCGATTTCTAGTTCACTTTCTCGGATTTCTCCGAAATTTGGTCGAAAAATCGCTAATCTCTATGAAAGATGGAAGACACATATACAATTAAATCGTATTACATATCAGGTGCGATCATACCAGCACTAATGCACCGGATTCCATCAGAACTCCGCAGTTAAGCGTGCTTGGGCGAGAGTAGTACTAAGATGGGTGACCTCCTGGGAAGTCCTTGTGTTGCACCTCTTTTTTCGATTTCTTTTGTTATTACTTCTATTTTTTTATTTCATTTATTTTTCACCGTGTTATAAATTTTTTCATTCAATTTTTAGCGAGCTTAACAAAAAATATCGATTTCTAGTTCACTTTTTCGGATTTCTCCGAAATTTGGTCGAAAAATCGCTAATCTCTATGAAAGATGGAAGACATATATACAATTAAATCGTATTACATATCAGGTGCGATCATACCAGCACTAATGCACCGGATCCCATCAGAATTCCGCAGTTAAGCGTGTTTGGGCTAGAGTAGTACTAGGATGGGTGACCTCCTGGGAAGTCCTTGTGTTGCACCTCTTTTTTCGATTTCTTTTGTTATGGCTTCTATTTTTTTATTTCATTTATTTTTCACCGTGTTATAAATTTTTTCATTCAATTTTTACCGAGCTTAACAAAAAATATCGATTTCTAGTTCACTTTCTCGGATTTCTCCAAAATTTGGTCGAAAAATCGCTAATCTCTATGAAAGATGGAAGACACATATACAATTAAATCGTATTACATATCAGGTGCGATCATACCAGCACTAATGCACCGAATCCCATCAGAACTCCGCAGTTAAGCGTGCTTGGGCGAGAGTAGTACTAGGATGGGTGACCTCCTGGGAAGTCCTTGTGTTGCACCTCTTTTTTCGATTTCTTTTGTTATTACTTCTATTTTTTTATTTCATTTATTTTTCACCGTGTTATAAATTTTTTCATTCAATTTTTAGCGAGCTTAACAAAAAATATCGATTTCTAGTTCACTTTCTCGGATTTCTCCGAAATTTGGTCGAAAAATCGCTAATCTCTATGAAAGATGGAAGACACATATACAATTAAATCGTATTACATATCAGGTGCGATCATACCAGCACTAATGCACCGGATCCCATCAGAACTCCGCAGTTAAGCGTGCTTGGGCGAGAGTAGTACTAGGATGGGTGACCTCCTGGGAAGTTCTTGTGTTGCACCTCTTTTTTCGATTTCTTTTGTTATTACTTCTATTTTTTTATTTCATTTATTTTTCACCGTGTTATAAATTTTTTCATTCAATTTTTAGCGAGCTTAACAAAAAATATCGATTTCTAGTTCACTTTCTCGGATTTCTCCGAAATTTGGTCGAAAAATCGCTAATCTCTATGAAAGATGGAAGACACATATACAATTAAATCGTATTACATATCAGGTGTGATCATACCAGCACTAATGCAGCGCATCCCATCAGAACTCTGCAGTTAAGCGTGCTTGGGCGAGAGTAGTACTAGGATGGGTGACCTCCTGGGAAGTCCTTGTGTTGCACCTCTTTTTTCGATTTCTTTTGTTATTACTTCTATTTTTTTATTTCATTTATTTTTCACCGTGTTATAAATTTTTTCATTCAATTTTTAGCGAGCATAACAAAAAATATCGATTTCTAGTTCACTTTCTCGGATTTCTCCGAAATTTGGTCGAAAAATCGCTAATCTCTATGAAAGATGGAAGACACATATACAATTAAATCGTATTACATATCAGGTGCGATCATACCAGCACTAATGCACCGGATCCCATCAGAACTCCGCAGTTAAGCGTGCTTGGACGAGAGTAGTACTAGGATGGGTGACCTCCTGGGAAGTCCTTGTGTTGCACCTCTTTTTTCGATTTCTTTTGTTATTACTTCTATTTTTTTATTTCATTTATTTTTCACCGTGTTATAAATTTTTTCATTCAATTTTTAGCGAGCTTAACAAAAAATATCGATTTCTAGTTCACTTTCTCGGATTTCTCCGAAATTTGGTCGAAAAATCGCTAATCTCTATGAAAGATGGAAGATATGTATACAATTAAATCGTATTACATATCAGGTGCGATCATACCAGCACTAATGCACCGGATCCCATCAGAACTCCGCAGTTAAGCGTGCTTGGGCAAGAGTAGTACTAGGATGGGTGACCTCCTGGGAAGTCCTTGTGTTGCACCTCTTTTTTCGATTTCTTTTGTTATTACTTCTATTTTTTTATTTCATTTATTTTTTACCGTGTTATAAATTTTTTCATTCAATTTTTAGCGAGCTTAACAAAAAATATCGATTTCTAGTTCACTTTCTCGGATTTCTCCGAAATTTGGTCGAAAAATCGCTAATCTCTATGAAAGATGGAAGACATATATACAATTAAATCGTATTACATATCCGGTGCGATCATACCAGCACTAATGCACCGGATCCCATCAGAACTCCGTAGTTAAGCGTGCTTGGGCGAGAGTAGTACTAGGATGGGTGACCTCCTGGGAAGTCCTTGTGTTGCACCTCTTTTTTCGATTTCTTTTGTTATTACTTCTATTTTTTTATTTCATTTATTTTTCACCGTGTTATAAATTTTTTCATTCAATTTTTAGCGAGCTTAACAAAGAATATCGATTTCTAGTTCACTTTCTCGGATTTCTCCGAAATTTGGTCGAAAAATCGCTAATCTCTATGAAAGATGGAAGACATATATACAATTAAATCGTATTACATATCCGGCGCGATCATACCAGCACTAATGCACCGGATCCCATCATAACTCCGCAGTTAAGCGTGCTTGGGCGGGAGTAGTGCTAGGATGGGTGACCTCCTGGAAAGTCCTTGTGTTGCACCTCTTTTTTCGATTTCTTTTGTTATTACTTCTATTTTTTTATTTCATTTATTTTTCACCGTGTTATAAATTTTTTCATTCAATTTTTAGCGAGCTTAACAAAAAATATCGATTTCTAGTTCACTTTCTCGGATTTCTCCGAAATTTGGTCGAAAAATCGCTAATCTCTATGAAAGATGGAAGATATGTATACAATTAAATCGTATTACATATCAGGTGCGATCATACCAGCACTAATGCACCGGATCCCATCAGAACTCCGCAGTTAAGCGTGCTTGGGCAAGAGTAGTACTAGGATGGGTGACCTCCTGGGAAGTCCTTGTGTTGCACCTCTTTTTTCGATTTCTTTTGTTATTACTTCTATTTTTTTATTTCATTTATTTTTTACCGTGTTATAAATTTTTTCATTCAATTTTTAGCGAGCTTAACAAAAAATATCGATTTCTAGTTCACTTTCTCGGATTTCTCCGAAATTTGGTCGAAAAATCGCTAATCTCTATGAAAGATGGAAGACATATATACAATTAAATCGTATTACATATCCGGTGCGATCATACCAGCACTAATGCACCGGATCCCATCAGAACTCCGTAGTTAAGCGTGCTTGGGCGAGAGTAGTACTAGGATGGGTGACCTCCTGGGAAGTCCTTGTGTTGCACCTCTTTTTTCGATTTCTTTTGTTATTACTTCTATTTTTTTATTTCATTTATTTTTCACCGTGTTATAAATTTTTTCATTCAATTTTTAGCGAGCTTAACAAAAAATATCGATTTCTAGTTCACTTTCTCGGATTTCTCCGAAATTTGGTCGAAAAATCGCTAATCTCTATGAAAGATGGAAGACATATATACAATTAAATCGTATTACATATCCGGCGCGATCATACCAGCACTAATGCACCGGATCCCATCATAACTCCGCAGTTAAGCGTGCTTGGGCGAGAGTAGTACTAGGATGGGTGACCTCCTGGGAAGTCCTTGTGTTGCACCTCTTTTTTCGATTTCTTTTGTTATTACTTCTATTTTTTTATTTCATTTATTTTTCACCGTGTTATAAATTTTTTCATTCAATTTTTAGCGAGCTTAACAAAAAATATCGATTTCTAGTTCACTTTCTCGGATTTCTCCGAAATTTGGTCGAAAAATCGCTAATCTCTATGAAAGATGGAAGACACATATACAATTAAATCGTATTACATATCAGGTGCGATCATACCAGCACTACCGGATCCCATCAGAACTCCGCAGTTAAGCGTGCTTGGGCGAGAGTAGTACTAGGATGGGTGACCTCCTGGGAAGTCCTTGTGTTGCACCTCTTTTTTCAATTTCTTTTGTTATTACTTCTATTTTTTTATTTCATTTATTTTTCACCGTGTTATAAATTTTTTCATTCAATTTTTAGCGAGCTTAACAAAAAATATCGATTTCTAGTTCACTTTCTCGGATTTCTCCGAAATTTGGTCGAAAAATCGCTAATCTCTATGAAAGATGGAAGACACATATACAATTAAATCGTATTACATATCAGGTGTGATCATACCAGCACTAATGCAGCGGATCCCATCAGAACTCCGCAGTTAAGCGTGCTTGGGCGAGAGTAGTACTAGGATGGGTGACCTCCTGGGAAGTCCTTGTGTTGCACCTCTTTTTTCGATTTCTTTTGTTATTACTTCTATTTTTTTATTTCATTTATTTTTTACCGTGTTATAAATTTTTTTATTCAATTTTTAGCGAGCTTAACAAAAAATATCGATTTCTAGTTCACTTTCTCGGATTTCTCCGAAATTTGGTCGAAAAATCGCTAATCTCTATGAAAGATGGAAGACATATATACAATTAAATCGTATTACATATCCGGTGCGATCATACCAGCACTAATGCACCGGATCCCATCAGAACTCCGTAGTTAAGCGTGCTTGGGCGAGAGTAGTACTAGGATGGGTGACCTCCTGGGAAGTCCTTGTGTTGCACCTCTTTTTTCGATTTCTTTTGTTATTACTTCTATTTTTTTATTTCATTTATTTTTCACCGTGTTATAAATTTTTTCATTCAATTTTTAGCGAGCTTAACAAAAAATATCGATTTCTAGTTCACTTTCTCGGATTTCTCCGAAATTTGGTCGAAAAATCGCTAATCTCTATGAAAGATGGAAGACATATATACAATTAAATCGTATTACATATCCGGCGCGATCATACCAGCACTAATGCACCGGATCCCATCATAACTCCGCAGTTAAGCGTGCTTGGGCGAGAGTAGTACTAGGATGGGTGACCTCCTGGGAAGTCCTTGTGTTGCACCTCTTTTTTCGATTTCTTTTGTTATTACTTCTATTTTTTTATTTCATTTATTTTTCACCGTGTTATAAATTTTTTCATTCAATTTTTAGCGAGCTTAACAAAAAATATCGATTTCTAGTTCACTTTCTCGGATTTCTCCGAAATTTGGTCGAAAAATCGCTAATCTCTATGAAAGATGGAAGACACATATACAATTAAATCGTATTACATATCAGGTGCGATCATACCAGCACTACCGGATCCCATCAGAACTCCGCAGTTAAGCGTGCTTGGGCGAGAGTAGTACTAGGATGGGTGACCTCCTGGGAAGTCCTTGTGTTGCACCTCTTTTTTCAATTTCTTTTGTTATTACTTCTATTTTTTTATTTCATTTATTTTTCACCGTGTTATAAATTTTTTCATTCAATTTTTAGCGAGCTTAACAAAAAATATCGATTTCTAGTTCACTTTCTCGGATTTCTCCGAAATTTGGTCGAAAAATCGCTAATCTCTATGAAAGATGGAAGACACATATACAATTAAATCGTATTACATATCAGGTGTGATCATACCAGCACTAATGCAGCGGATCCCATCAGAACTCCGCAGTTAAGCGTGCTTGGGCGAGAGTAGTACTAGGATGGGTGACCTCCTGGGAAGTCCTTGTGTTGCACCTCTTTTTTCGATTTCTTTTGTTATTACTTCTATTTTTTTATTTCATTTATTTTTTACCGTGTTATAAATTTTTTTATTCAATTTTTAGCGAGCTTAACAAAAAATATCGATTTCTAGTTCACTTTCTCGGATTTCTCCGAAATTTGGTCGAAAAATCGCTAATCTCTATGAAAGATGGAAGACATATATACAACTAAATCGTATTACATATCAGGTGCGATCATACCAGCACTAATGCACCGGATCCCATCAGAACTCCGCAGTTAAGCGTGCTTGGGCGAGAGTAGTACTAGGATGGGTGACCTCCTGGGAAGTCCTTGTGTTGCACCTCTTTTTTCGATTTCTTTTGTTATTACTTCTATTTTTTTATTTCATTTATTTTTTACCGTGTTATAAATTTTTTTATTCAATTTTTAGCGAGCTTAACAAAAAATATCGATTTCTAGTTCACTTTCTCGGATTTCTCCGAAATTTGGTCGAAAAATCGCTAATCTCTATGAAAGATGGAAGACATATATACAACTAAATCGTATTACATATCAGGTGCGATCATACCAGCACTAATGCACCGGATCCCATCAGAACTCCGCAGTTAAGCGTGCTTGGGCGAGAGTAGTACTAGGATGGGTGACCTCCTGGGAAGTCCTTGTGTTGCACCTCTTTTTTCGATTTCTTTTGTTATTACTTCTATTTTTTTATTTCATTTATTTTTCACCGTGTTATAAATTTTTTCATTAAATTTTTAGCGAGCTTAACAAAAAATATCGATTTCTAGTTCACTTTCTCGGATTTCTCCGAAATTTGGTCGAAAAATCGCTAATCTCTATGAAAGATGGAAGACATATATACAATTAAATCGTATTACATATCCGGCGCGATCATACCAGCACTAATGCACCGGATCCCATCATAACTCCGCAGTTAAGCGTGCTTGGGCGAGAGTAGTACTAGGATGGGTGACCTCCTGGGAAGTCCTTGTGTTGCACCTCTTTTTTCGATTTCTTTTGTTATTACTTCTATTTTTTTATTTCATTTATTTTTCACCGTGTTATAAATTTTTTCATTCAATTTTTAGCGAGCTTAACAAAAAATATCGATTTCTAGTTCACTTTCTCGGATTTCTCCGAAATTTGGTCGAAAAATCGCTATTCTCTATGAAAGATGGAAGACACATATACAATTAAATCGTATTACATATCAGGTGCGATCATACCAGCACTACCGGATCCCATCAGAACTCCGCAGTTAAGCGTGCTTGGGCGAGAGTAGTACTAGGATGGGTGACCTCCTGGGAAGTCCTTGTGTTGCACCTCTTTTTTCAATTTCTTTTGTTATTACTTCTATTTTTTTATTTCATTTATTTTTCACCGTGTTATAAATTTTTTCATTCAATTTTTAGCGAGCTTAACAAAAAATATCGATTTCTAGTTCACTTTCTCGGATTTCTCCGAAATTTGGTCGAAAAATCGCTAATCTCTATGAAAGATGGAAGACACATATACAATTAAATCGTATTACATATCAGGTGTGATCATACCAGCACTAATGCAGCGGATCCCATCAGAACTCCGCAGTTAAGCGTGCTTGGGCGAGAGTAGTACTAGGATGGGTGACCTCCTGGGAAGTCCTTGTGTTGCACCTCTTTTTTCGATTTCTTTTGTTATTACTTCTATTTTTTTATTTCATTTATTTTTTACCGTGTTATAAATTTTTTTATTCAATTTTTAGCGAGCTTAACAAAAAATATCGATTTCTAGTTCACTTTCTCGGATTTCTCCGAAATTTGGTCGAAAAATCGCTAATCTCTATGAAAGATGGAAGACATATATACAACTAAATCGTATTACATATCAGGTGCGATCATACCAGCACTAATGCACCGGATCCCATCAGAACTCCGCAGTTAAGCGTGCTTGGGCGAGAGTAGTACTAGGATGGGTGACCTCCTGGGAAGTCCTTGTGCTGCACCTCTTTTTTCGATTTCTTTTGTTATTACTTCTATTTTTTTATTTCATTTATTTTTCACCGTGTTATAAATTTTTTCATTAAATTTTTAGCGAGCTTAACAAAAAATATCGATTTCTAGTTCACTTTCTCGGATTTCTCCGAAATTTGGTCGAAAAATCGCTAATCTCTATGAAAGATGGAAGACATATATACAATTAAATCGTATTACATATCCGGCGCGATCATACCAGCACTAATGCACCGGATCCCATCATAACTCCGCAGTTAAGCGTGCTTGGGCGAGAGTAGTACTAGGATGGGTGACCTCCTGGGAAGTCCTTGTGTTGCACCTCTTTTTTCGATTTCTTTTGTTATTACTTCTATTTTTTTATTTCATTTATTTTTCACCGTGTTATAAATTTTTTCATTCAATTTTTAGCGAGCTTAACAAAAAATATCGATTTCTAGTTCACTTTCTCGGATTTCTCCGAAATTTGGTCGAAAAATCGCTATTCTCTATGAAAGATGGAAGACACATATACAATTAAATCGTATTACATATCAGGTGCGATCATACCAGCACTACCGGATCCCATCAGAACTCCGCAGTTAAGCGTGCTTGGGCGAGAGTAGTACTAGGATGGGTGACCTCCTGGGAAGTCCTTGTGTTGCACCTCTTTTTTCAATTTCTTTTGTTATTACTTCTATTTTTTTATTTCATTTATTTTTCACCGTGTTATAAATTTTTTCATTCAATTTTTAGCGAGCTTAACAAAAAATATCGATTTCTAGTTCACTTTCTCGGATTTCTCCGAAATTTGGTCGAAAAATCGCTAATCTCTATGAAAGATGGAAGACACATATACAATTAAATCGTATTACATATCAGGTGTGATCATACCAGCACTAATGCAGCGGATCCCATCAGAACTCCGCAGTTAAGCGTGCTTGGGCGAGAGTAGTACTAGGATGGGTGACCTCCTGGGAAGTCCTTGTGTTGCACCTCTTTTTTCGATTTCTTTTGTTATTACTTCTATTTTTTTATTTCATTTATTTTTTACCGTGTTATAAATTTTTTTATTCAATTTTTAGCGAGCTTAACAAAAAATATCGATTTCTAGTTCACTTTCTCGGATTTCTCCGAAATTTGGTCGAAAAATCGCTAATCTCTATGAAAGATGGAAGACATATATACAACTAAATCGTATTACATATCAGGTGCGATCATACCAGCACTAATGCACCGGATCCCATCAGAACTCCGCAGTTAAGCGTGCTTGGGCGAGAGTAGTACTAGGATGGGTGACCTCCTGGGAAGTCCTTGTGTTGCACCTCTTTTTTCGATTTCTTTTGTTATTACTTCTATTTTTTTATTTCATTTATTTTTCACCGTGTTATAAATTTTTTCATTAAATTTTTAGCGAGCTTAACAAAAAATATCGATTTCTAGTTCACTTTCTCGGATTTCTCCGAAATTTGGTCGAAAAATCGCTAATCTCTATGAAAGATGGAAGACATATATACAATTAAATCGTATTACATATCCGGCGCGATCATACCAGCACTAATGCACCGGATCCCATCATAACTCCGCAGTTAAGCGTGCTTGGGCGAGAGTAGTACTAGGATGGGTGACCTCCTGGGAAGTCCTTGTGTTGCACCTCTTTTTTCGATTTCTTTTGTTATTACTTCTATTTTTTTATTTCATTTATTTTTCACCGTGTTATAAATTTTTTCATTCAATTTTTAGCGAGCTTAACAAAAAATATCGATTTCTAGTTCACTTTCTCGGATTTCTCCGAAATTTGGTCGAAAAATCGCTAATCTCTATGAAAGATGGAAGACACATATACAATTAAATCGTATTACATATCAGGTGCGATCATACCAGCACTACCGGATCCCATCAGAACTCCGCAGTTAAGCGTGCTTGGGCGAGAGTAGTACTAGGATGGGTGACCTCCTGGGAAGTCCTTGTGTTGCACCTCTTTTTTCAATTTCTTTTGTTATTACTTCTATTTTTTTATTTCATTTATTTTTCACCGTGTTATAAATTTTTTCATTCAATTTTTAGCGAGCTTAACAAAAAATATCGATTTCTAGTTCACTTTCTCGGATTTCTCCGAAATTTGGTCGAAAAATCGCTAATCTCTATGAAAGATGGAAGACACATATACAATTAAATCGTATTACATATCAGGTGTGATCATACCAGCACTAATGCAGCGGATCCCATCAGAACTCCGCAGTTAAGCGTGCTTGGGCGAGAGTAGTACTAGGATGGGTGACCTCCTGGGAAGTCCTTGTGTTGCACCTCTTTTTTCGATTTCTTTTGTTATTACTTCTATTTTTTTATTTCATTTATTTTTTACCGTGTTATAAATTTTTTTATTCAATTTTTAGCGAGCTTAACAAAAAATATCGATTTCTAGTTCACTTTCTCGAATTTCTCCGAAATTTGGTCGAAAAATCGCTAATCTCTATGAAAGATGGAAGACATATATACAACTAAATCGTATTACATATCAGGTGCGATCATACCAGCACTAATGCACCGGATCCCATCAGAACTCCGCAGTTAAGCGTGCTTGGGCGAGAGTAGTACTAGGATGGGTGACCTCCTGGGAAGTCCTTGTGTTGCACCTCTTTTTTCGATTTCTTTTGTTATTACTTCTATTTTTTTATTTCATTTATTTTTCACCGTGTTATAAATTTTTTCATTAAATTTTTAGCGAGCTTAACAAAAAATATCGATTTCTAGTTCACTTTCTCGGATTTCTCCGAAATTTGGTCGAAAAATCGCTAATCTCTATGAAAGATGGAAGACACATATACAATTAAATTGTATTACATATCAGGTGTGATCATACCAGCACTAATGCAGCGGATCCCATCAGAACTCTGCAGTTAAGTGTGCTTGGGCGAGAGTAGTACTAGGATGGGTGACCTCCTGGGAAGTCCTTGTGTTGCACCTCTTTTTCGATTTCTTTTGTTATTACTTCTATTTTTTTATTTCATTTATTTTTCACCGTGTTATAAATTTTTTCATTCAATTTTTAGCGAGCTTAACAAAAAATATCGATTTCTAGTTCACTTTCTCGGATTTCTCCGAAATTTGGTCGAAAAATCGCTAATCTCTATGAAAGATGGAAGACATATATACAATTAAATCGTATTACATATCCGGCGCGATCATACCAGCACTAATGCACCGGATCCCATCATAACTCCGCAGTTAAGCGTGCTTGGGCGAGAGTAGTACTAGGATGGGTGACCTCCTGGGAAGTCCTTGTGTTGCACCTCTTTTTTCGATTTCTTTTGTTATTACTTCTATTTTTTTATTTCATTTATTTTTCACCGTGTTATAAATTTTTTCATTCAATTTTTAGCGAGCTTAACAAAAAATATCGATTTCTAGTTCACTTTCTCGGATTTCTCCGAAATTTGGTCGAAAAATCGCTAATCTCTATGAAAGATGGAAGACACATATACAATTAAATCGTATTACATATCAGGTGCGATCATACCAGCACTACCGGATCCCATCAGAACTCCGCAGTTAAGCGTGCTTGGGCGAGAGTAGTACTAGGATGGGTGACCTCCTGGGAAGTCCTTGTGTTGCACCTCTTTTTTCAATTTCTTTTGTTATTACTTCTATTTTTTTATTTCATTTATTTTTCACCGTGTTATAAATTTTTTCATTAAATTTTTAGCGAGCTTAACAAAAAATATCGATTTCTAGTTCACTTTCTCGGATTTCTCCGAAATTTGGTCGAAAAATCGCTAATCTCTATGAAAGATGGAAGACATATATACAATTAAATCGTATTACATATCCGGCGCGATCATACCAGCACTAATGCACCGGATCCCATCATAACTCCGCAGTTAAGCGTGCTTGGGCGAGAGTAGTACTAGGATGGGTGACCTCCTGGGAAGTCCTTGTGTTGCACCTCTTTTTTCGATTTCTTTTGTTATTACTTCTATTTTTTTATTTCATTTATTTTTCACCGTGTTATAAATTTTTTCATTCAATTTTTAGCGAGCTTAACAAAAAATATCGATTTCTAGTTCACTTTCTCGGATTTCTCCGAAATTTGGTCGAAAAATCGCTATTCTCTATGAAAGATGGAAGACACATATACAATTAAATCGTATTACATATCAGGTGCGATCATACCAGCACTACCGGATCCCATCAGAACTCCGCAGTTAAGCGTGCTTGGGCGAGAGTAGTACTAGGATGGGTGACCTCCTGGGAAGTCCTTGTGTTGCACCTCTTTTTTCAATTTCTTTTGTTATTACTTCTATTTTTTTATTTCATTTATTTTTCACCGTGTTATAAATTTTTTCATTCAATTTTTAGCGAGCTTAACAAAAAATATCGATTTCTAGTTCACTTTCTCGGATTTCTCCGAAATTTGGTCGAAAAATCGCTAATCTCTATGAAAGATGGAAGACACATATACAATTAAATCGTATTACATATCAGGTGTGATCATACCAGCACTAATGCAGCGGATCCCATCAGAACTCCGCAGTTAAGCGTGCTTGGGCGAGAGTAGTACTAGGATGGGTGACCTCCTGGGAAGTCCTTGTGTTGCACCTCTTTTTTCGATTTCTTTTGTTATTACTTCTATTTTTTTATTTCATTTATTTTTTACCGTGTTATAAATTTTTTTATTCAATTTTTAGCGAGCTTAACAAAAAATATCGATTTCTAGTTCACTTTCTCGGATTTCTCCGAAATTTGGTCGAAAAATCGCTAATCTCTATGAAAGATGGAAGACATATATACAACTAAATCGTATTACATATCAGGTGCGATCATACCAGCACTAATGCACCGGATCCCATCAGAACTCCGCAGTTAAGCGTGCTTGGGCGAGAGTAGTACTAGGATGGGTGACCTCCTGGGAAGTCCTTGTGTTGCACCTCTTTTTTCGATTTCTTTTGTTATTACTTCTATTTTTTTATTTCATTTATTTTTCACCGTGTTATAAATTTTTTCATTAAATTTTTAGCGAGCTTAACAAAAAATATCGATTTCTAGTTCACTTTCTCGGATTTCTCCGAAATTTGGTCGAAAAATCGCTAATCTCTATGAAAGATGGAAGACATATATACAATTAAATCGTATTACATATCCGGCGCGATCATACCAGCACTAATGCACCGGATCCCATCATAACTCCGCAGTTAAGCGTGCTTGGGCGAGAGTAGTACTAGGATGGGTGACCTCCTGGGAAGTCCTTGTGTTGCACCTCTTTTTTCGATTTCTTTTGTTATTACTTCTATTTTTTTATTTCATTTATTTTTCACCGTGTTATAAATTTTTTCATTCAATTTTTAGCGAGCTTAACAAAAAATATCGATTTCTAGTTCACTTTCTCGGATTTCTCCGAAATTTGGTCGAAAAATCGCTAATCTCTATGAAAGATGGAAGACACATATACAATTAAATCGTATTACATATCAGGTGCGATCATACCAGCACTACCGGATCCCATCAGAACTCCGCAGTTAAGCGTGCTTGGGCGAGAGTAGTACTAGGATGGGTGACCTCCTGGGAAGTCCTTGTGTTGCACCTCTTTTTTCAATTTCTTTTGTTATTACTTCTATTTTTTTATTTCATTTATTTTTCACCGTGTTATAAATTTTTTCATTCAATTTTTAGCGAGCTTAACAAAAAATATCGATTTCTAGTTCACTTTCTCGGATTTCTCCGAAATTTGGTCGAAAAATCGCTAATCTCTATGAAAGATGGAAGACACATATACAATTAAATCGTATTACATATCAGGTGTGATCATACCAGCACTAATGCAGCGGATCCCATCAGAACTCCGCAGTTAAGCGTGCTTGGGCGAGAGTAGTACTAGGATGGGTGACCTCCTGGGAAGTCCTTGTGTTGCACCTCTTTTTTCGATTTCTTTTGTTATTACTTCTATTTTTTTATTTCATTTATTTTTTACCGTGTTATAAATTTTTTTATTCAATTTTTAGCGAGCTTAACAAAAAATATCGATTTCTAGTTCACTTTCTCGAATTTCTCCGAAATTTGGTCGAAAAATCGCTAATCTCTATGAAAGATGGAAGACATATATACAACTAAATCGTATTACATATCAGGTGCGATCATACCAGCACTAATGCACCGGATCCCATCAGAACTCCGCAGTTAAGCGTGCTTGGGCGAGAGTAGTACTAGGATGGGTGACCTCCTGGGAAGTCCTTGTGTTGCACCTCTTTTTTCGATTTCTTTTGTTATTACTTCTATTTTTTTATTTCATTTATTTTTCACCGTGTTATAAATTTTTTCATTAAATTTTTAGCGAGCTTAACAAAAAATATCGATTTCTAGTTCACTTTCTCGGATTTCTCCGAAATTTGGTCGAAAAATCGCTAATCTCTATGAAAGATGGAAGACACATATACAATTAAATTGTATTACATATCAGGTGTGATCATACCAGCACTAATGCAGCGGATCCCATCAGAACTCTGCAGTTAAGTGTGCTTGGGCGAGAGTAGTACTAGGATGGGTGACCTCCTGGGAAGTCCTTGTGTTGCACCTCTTTTTTCGATTTCTTTTGTTATTACTTCTATTTTTTTATTTCATTTATTTTTCACCGTGTTATAAATTTTTTCATTCAATTTTTAGCGAGCATAACAAAAAATATCGATTTCTAGTTCACTTTCTCGGATTTCTCCGAAATTTGGTCGAAAAATCGCTAATCTCTATGAAAGATGGAAGACACATATACAATTAAATCGTATTACATATCAGGTGCGATCATACCAGCACTAATGCACCGGATCCCATCAGAATTCCGCAGTTAAGCGTGTTTGGGCTAGAGTAGTACTAGGATGGGTGACCTCCTGGGAAGTCCTTGTGTTGCACCTCTTTTTTCGATTTCTTTTGTTATTGCTTCTATTTTTTTATTTCATTTATTTTTCACCGTGTTATAAATTTTTTCATTCAATTTTTAGCGAGCTTAACAAAAAATATCGATTTCTAGTTCACTTTCTCGGATTTCTCCAAAATTTGGTCGAAAAATCGCTAATCTCTATGAAAGATGGAAGACACATATACAATTAAATCGTATTACATATCAGGTGCGATCATACCAGCAATAATGCACCGGATCCCATCAGAACTCCGCAGTTAAGCGTGCTTGGGCGAGAGTAGTACTAGGATGGGTGACCTCCTGGGAAGTCCTTGTGTTGCACCTCTTTTTTCGATTTCTTTTGTTATTACTTCTATTTTTTTATTTCATTTATTTTTCACCGTGTTATAAATTTTTTCATTCAATTTTTAGCGAGCTTAACAAAAAATATCGATTTCTAGTTCACTTTCTCGGATTTCTCCGAAATTTGGTCGAAAAATCGCTAATCTCTATGAAAGATGGAAGACACATATACAATTAAATCGTATTACATATCCGGTGCGATCATACCAGCACTAATGCACCGGATCCCATCAGAACTCCGCAGTTAAGCGTGCTTGGGCGAGAGTAGTACTAGGATGGGTGACCTCCTGGGAAGTCCTTGTGTTGCACCTCTTTTTTCGATTTCTTTTGTTATTACTTCTATTTTTTTATTTCATTTATTTTTCACCGTGTTATAAATTTTTTCATTAAATTTTTAGCGAGCTTAACAAAAAATATCGATTTCTAGTTCACTTTCTCGGATTTCTCCGAAATTTGGTCGAAAAATCGCTAATCTCTATGAAAGATGGAAGACACATATACAATTAAATTGTATTACATATCAGGTGTGATCATACCAGCACTAATGCAGCGGATCCCATCAGAACTCTGCAGTTAAGTGTGCTTGGGCGAGAGTAGTACTAGGATGGGTGACCTCCTGGGAAGTCCTTGTGTTGCACCTCTTTTTTCGATTTCTTTTGTTATTACTTCTATTTTTTTATTTCATTTATTTTTCACCGTGTTATAAATTTTTTCATTCAATTTTTAGCGAGCATAACAAAAAATATCGATTTCTAGTTCACTTTCTCGGATTTCTCCGAAATTTGGTCGAAAAATCTCTAATCTCTATGAAAGATGGAAGACACATATACAATTAAATCGTATTACATATCAGGTGCGATCATACCAGCACTAATGCACCGGATCCCATCAGAACTCCGCAGTTAAGCGTGCTTGGGCGAGAGTAGTACTAGGATGGGTGACCTCCTGGGAAGTCCTTGTGTTGCACCTCTTTTTTCGATTTCTTTTGTTATTACTTCTATTTTTTTATTTCATTTATTTTTCACCGTGTTATAAATTTTTTCATTCAATTTTTAGCGAGGTTAACAAAAAATATCGATTTCTAGTTCACTTTCTCGGATTTCTCCGAAATTTGGTCGAAAAATCGCTAATCTCTATGAAAGATGGAAGACATATATACAATTAAATCGTATTGCATATCAGGTGCGATCATACCAGCACTAATGCACCGGATCCCATCAGAATTCCGCAGTTAAGCGTGTTTGGGCTAGAGTAGTACTAGGATGGGTGACCTCCTGGGAAGTCCTTGTGTTGCACCTCTTTTTTCGATTTCTTTTGTTATTGCTTCTATTTTTTTATTTCATTTATTTTTCACCGTGTTATAAATTTTTTCATTCAATTTTTAGCGAGCTTAACAAAAAATATCGATTTCTAGTTCACTTTCTCGGATTTCTCCAAAATTTGGTCGAAAAATCGCTAATCTCTATGAAAGATGGAAGACACATATACAATTAAATCGTATTACATATCAGGTGCGATCATACCAGCAATAATGCACCGGATCCCATCAGAACTCCGCAGTTAAGCGTGCTTGGGCGAGAGTAGTACTAGGATGGGTGACCTCCTGGGAAGTCCTTGTGTTGCACCTCTTTTTTCGATTTCTTTTGTTATTACTTCTATTTTTTTATTTCATTTATTTTTCACCGTGTTATAAATTTTTTCATTCAATTTTTAGCGAGCTTAACAAAAAATATCGATTTCTAGTTCACTTTCTCGGATTTCTCCGAAATTTGGTTGAAAAATCGCTAATCTCTATGAAAGATGGAAGACACATATACAATTAAATCGTATTACATATCAGGTGCGATCATACCAGCACTAATGCACCGGATCCCATCAGAACTCCACAGTTAAGCGTGCTTGGGCGAGAGTATTACTAGGATGGGTGGCCTCCTGGGAAGTCCTTGTGTTGCACCTCTTTTTTCGATTTCTTTTGTTATTACTTCTATTTTTTTATTTCATTTATTTTTCACCGTGTTATAAATTTTTTCATTCAATTTTTAGCGAGCTTAACAAAAAATATCGATTTCTAGTTCACTTTCTCGGATTTCTCCGAAATTTGGTCGAAAAATCGCTAATCTCTATGAAAGATGGATGACACATATACAATTAAATCGTATTACATATCAGGTGTGATCATACCAGCACTAATGCAGCGGATCCCATCAGAACTCCGCAGTTAAGCGTGCTTGGGTGAGAGTAGTACTAGGATGGGTGACCTCCTGGGAAGTCCTTGTGTTGCACCTCTTTTTTCGATTTCTTTTGTTATTACTTCTATTTTTTTATTTCATTTATTTTTCACCGTGTTATAAATTTTTTCATTCAATTTTTAGCGAGCATAACAAAAAATATCGATTTCTAGTTCACTTTCTCGGATTTCTCCGAAATTTGGTCGAAAAATCGCTAATCTCTATGAAAGATGGAAGACACATATACAATTAAATCGTATTACATATCAGGTGCGATCATACCAGCACTAATGCACCGGATCCCATCAGAACTCCGCAGTTAAGCGTGCTTGGGCGAGAGTAGTACTAGGATGGGTGACCTCCTGGGAAGTCCTTGTGTTGCACCTCTTTTTTCGATTTCTTTTGTTATTACTTCTATTTTTTTATTTCATTTATTTTTCACCGTGTTATAAATTTTTTCATTCAATTTTTAGCGAGCTTAACAAAAAATATCGATTTCTAGTTCACTTTCTCGGATTTCTCCGAAATTTGGTCGAAAAATCGCTAATCTCTATGAAAGATGGAAGATATGTATACAATTAAATCGTATTACATATCAGGTGCGATCATACCAGCAATAATGCACCGGATCCCATCAGAACTCCGCAGTTAAGCGTGCTTGGGCAAGAGTAGTACTAGGATGGGTGACCTCCTGGGAAGTCCTTGTGTTGCACCTCTTTTTTCGATTTCTTTTGTTATTACTTCTATTTTTTTATTTCATTTATTTTTCACCGTGTTATAAATTTTTTAATTCAATTTTTCGCGAGCTTAACAAAAAATATCGATTTCTAGTTCACTTTCTCGGATTTCTCCAAAATTTGGTCGAAAAATCGCTAATCTCTATGAAAGATGGAAGACACATATACAATTAAATCGTATTACATATCGGGTGCGATCATACCAGCAATAATGCACCGGATCCCATCAGAACTCCGCAGTTAAGCGTGCTTGGGCGAGAGTAGTACTAGGATGGGTGACCTCCTGGGAAGTCCTTGTGTTGCACCTCTTTTTTCGATTTCTTTTGTTATTACTTCTATTTTTTTATTTCATTTATTTTTCACCGTGTTATAAATTTTTTCATTCAATTTTTAGCGAGCTTAACAAAAAATATCGATTTCTAGTTCACTTTCTCGGATTTCTCCGAAATTTGGTCGAAAAATCGCTAATCTCTATGAAAGATGGAAGACACATATACAATTAAATCGTATTACATATCAGGTGCGATCATACCAGCACTAATGCACCGGATCCCATCAGAACTCCACAGTTAAGCGTGCTTGGGCGAGAGTATTACTAGGATGGGTGACCTCCTGGGAAGTCCTTGTGTTGCACCTCTTTTTTCGATTTCTTTTGTTATTACTTCTATTTTTTTATTTCATTTATTTTTCACCGTGTTATAAATTTTTTCATTCAATTTTTAGCGAGCTTAACAAAAAATATCGATTTCTAGTTCACTTTCTCGGATTTCTCCGAAATTTGGTCGAAAAATCGCTAATCTCTATGAAAGATGGAAGACACATATACAATTAAATCGTATTACATATCAGGTGCGATCATACCAGCAATAATGCACCGGATCCCATCAGAACTCCGCAGTTAAGCGTGCTTGGGCGAGAGTAGTACTAGGATGGGTGACCTCCTGGGAAGTCCTTGTGTTGCACCTCTTTTTTCGATTTCTTTTGTTATTACTTCTATTTTTTTATTTCATTTATTTTTCACCGTGTTATAAATTTTTTCATTCAATTTTTAGCGAGCTTAACAAAAAATATCGATTTCTAGTTCACTTTCTCGGATTTCTCCGAAATTTGGTCGAAAAATCGCTAATCTCTATGAAAGATGGAAGACACATATACAATTAAATCGTATTACATATCAGGTGCGATCATACCAGCACTAATGCACCGGATCCCATCAGAACTCCGTAGTTAAGCATGCTTGGGCGAGAGTATTACTAGGATGGGTGACCTCCTGGGAAGTCCTTGTGTTGCACCTCTTTTTTCGATTTCTTTTGTTATTACTTCTATTTTTTTATTTCATTTATTTTTCACCGTGTTATAAATTTTTTCATTCAATTTTTAGCGAGCTTAACAAAAAATATCGATTTCTAGTTCACTTTCTCGGATTTCTCCGAAATTTGGTCGAAAAATCGCTAATTTCTATGAAAGATGGAAGACACATATACAATTAAATCGTATTACATATCAGGTGTGATCATACCAGCACTAATGCAGCGGATCCCATCAGAACTCCGCAGTTAAGCGTGCTTGGGCGAGAGTAGTACTAGGATGGGTGACCTCCTGGGAAGTCCTTGTGTTGCACCTCTTTTTTCGATTTCTTTTGTTATTACTTCTATTTTTTTATTTCATTTATTTTTCACCGTGTTATAAATTTTTTCATTCAATTTTTAGCGAGCATAACAAAAAATATCGATTTCTAGTTCACTTTCTCGGATTTCTCCGAAATTTGGTCGAAAAATCGCTAATCTCTATGAAAGATGGAAGACACATATACAATTAAATCGTATTACATATCAGGTGCGATCATACCAGCACTAATGCACCGGATCCCATCAGAACTCCGCAGTTAAGCGTGCTTGGGCGAGAGTAGTACTAGGATGGGTGACCTCCTGGGAAGTCCTTGTGTTGCACCTCTTTTTTCGATTTCTTTTGTTATTACTTCTATTTTTTTATTTCATTTATTTTTCACCGTGTTATAAATTTTTTCATTCAATTTTTAGCGAGCTTATCAAAAAATATCGATTTCTAGTTCACTTTCTCGGATTTCTCCGAAATTTGGTCGAAAAATCGCTAATCTCTATGAAAGATGGAAGATATGTATACAATTAAATCGTATTACATATCAGGTGCGATCATACCAGCACTAATGCACCGGATCCCATCAGAACTCCGCAGTTAAGCGTGCTTGGGCGAGAGTAGTACTAGGATGGGTGACCTCCTGGGAAGTCCTTGTGTTGCACCTCTTTTTTCGATTTCTTTTGTTATTACTTCTATTTTTTTATTTCATTTATTTTTTATCGTGTTATAAATTTTTTCATTCAATTTTTAGCGAGCTTAACAAAAAATATCGATTTCTAGTTCACTTTCTCGGATTTCTCCGAAATTTGGTCGAAAAATCGCTAATCTCTATGAAAGATGGAAGACATATATACAATTAAATCGTATTACATATCAGGTGCGATCATACCTGCACTAATGCACCAGATCCCATCAGAACTCCGCAGTTAAGCGTGCTTGGGCGAGAGTAGTACTAGGATGGGTAACCTCCTGGGAAGTCCTTGTATTGCACCTCTTTTTTCGATTTCTTTTGTTATTACTTCTATTTTTTTATTTCATATATTTTTCACCGTGTTATAAATTTTTTCATTCAATTTTTAGCGAGCTTAACAAAAAATATCGATTTCTAGTTCACTTTCTCGGATTTCTCCGAAATTTGGTCGAAAAATCCAAAAAATCGCTAATCTCTATGAAAGATGGAAGACATATATACAATTAAATCGTATTACATATCAGGTGCGATCATACCAGTACTAATGCACCGGATCCCATCTGAACTCCGCAGTTAAGCGTGCTTGGGCGAGAGTAGTGCTAGGATGGGTGACCTCCTGGGAAGTCCTTGTGTTGCACCTCTTTTTTCTATTTCTTTTGTTATTACTTCTATTTTTTTATTTCATTTATTTTTCACCGTGTTATAAATTTTTTCATTCAATTTTTAGCGAGCTTAACAAAAAATATCGATTTCTAGTTCACTTTCTCGGATTTCTCCGAAATTTGGTCGAAAAATCGCTAATCTCTATGAAAGATGGAAGACATATATACAATTAAATCGTATTACATATCAGGTGCGATCATACCAGCACTAATGCACCGGATCCCATCAGAACTCCGCAGTTAAGCGTGCTTGGGCGAGAGTAGTACTAGGATGGGTGACCTCCTGGGAAGTCCTTGTGTTGCACCTCTTTTTTCGATTTCTTTTGTTATTACTTCTATTTTTTTATTTCATTTATTTTTCACCGTGTTATAAATTTTTTCATTCAATTTTTAGCGAGCTTAACAAAAAATATCGATTTCTAGTTCACTTTCTCGGATTTCTCCGAAATTTGGTCGAAAAATCCAAAAAATCGCTAATCTCTATGAAAGATGGAAGACATATATACAATTAAATCGTATTACATATCAGGTGCGATCATACCAGTACTAATGCACCGGATCCCATCTGAACTCCGCTGTTAAGCGTGCTTGGGCGAGAGTAGTGCTAGGATGGGTGACCTCCTGGGAAGTCCTTGTGTTGCACCTCTTTTTTCTATTTCTTTTGTTATTACTTCTATTTTTTTATTTCATTTATTTTTCACCGTGTTATAAATTTTTTCATTCAATTTTTAGCGAGCTTAACAAAAAATATCGATTTCTAGTTCACTTTCTCGGATTTCTCCGAAATTTGGTCGAAAAATCGCTAATCTATATGAAAGATGGAAGACATATATACAATTAAATCGTATTACATATCAGGTGTGATCATACCAGCACTAATGCACCGGATCCCATCAGAACTCCGTAGTTAAGCGTGCTTGGGCGATAGTAGTACTAGGATGGGTGACCTCCTGGGAAGTCCTTGTGTTGCACCTCTTTTTTCGATTTCTTTTGTTATTACTTCTATTTTTTTATTTCATTTATTTTTCACCGTGTTATAAATTTTTTCATTCAATTTTTAGCGAGCTTAACAAAAAATATCGATTTCTAGTTCACTTTCTCGGATTTCTCCGAAATTTGGTCGAAAAATCGCTAATCTCTATGAAAGATGGAAGACATATATACAATTAAATCGTATTACATATCAGGTGCGATCATACCAGTACTAATGCACCGGATCCCATCTGAACTCCGCAGTTAAGCGTGCTTGGGCGAGAGTAGTGCTAGGATGGGTGACCTCCTGGGAAGTCCTTGTGTTGCACCTCTTTTTTCGATTTCTTTTGTTATTACTTCTATTTTTTTATTTCATTTATTTTTCACCGTGTTATAAATTTTTTCATTCAATTTTTAGCGAGCTTAACAAAAAATATCGATTTCTAGTTCACTTTCTCGGATTTCTCCGAAATTTGGTCGAAAAATCGCTAATCTCTATGAAAGATGGAAGACATATATACAATTAAATCGTATTACATATCAGGTGCGATCATACCAGTACTAATGCACCGGATCCCATCTGAACTCCGCAGTTAAGCGTGCTTGGGCGAGAGTAGTGCTAGGATGGGTGACCTCCTGGGAAGTCCTTGTGTTGCACCTCTTTTTTCGATTTCTTTTGTTATTACTTCTATTTTTTTATTTCATTTATTTTTCACCGTGTTATAAATTTTTTCATTCAATTTTTAGCGAGCTTAACAAAAAATATCGATTTCTAGTTCACTTTCTCGGATTTCTCCGAAATTTGGTCGAAAAATCGCTAATCTCTATGAAAGATGGAAGACATATATACAATTAAATCGTATTACATATCAGGTGCGATCATACCAGTACTAATGCACCGGATCCCATCTGAACTCCGCAGTTAAGCGTGCTTGGGCGAGAGTAGTGCTAGGATGGGTGACCTCCTGGGAAGTCCTTGTGTTGCACCTCTTTTTTCGATTTCTTTTGTTATTACTTCTATTTTTTTATTTCATTTATTTTTCACCGTGTTATAAATTTTTTCATTCAATTTTTAGCGAGGTTAACAAAAAATATCGATTTCTAGTTCACTTTCTCGGATTTCTCCGAAATTTGGTCGAAAAATCGCTAATATCTATGAAAGATGGAAGACATATATACAATTAAATCGTATTACATATCAGGTGCGATCATACCAGCACTAATGCACCGGATCCCATCAGAATTCCGCAGTTAAGCGTGTTTGGGCTAGAGTAGTACAAGGATGGGTGACCTCCTGGGAAGTCCTTGTGTTGCACCTCTTTTTTCGATTTCTTTTGTTATTGCTTCTATTTTTTTATTTCATTTATTTTTCACCGAGTTATAAATTTTTTCATTCAATTTTTAGCGAGCTTAACAAAAAATATCGATTTCTAGTTCACTTTCTCGGATTTCTCCAAAATTTGGTCGAAAAATCGCTAATCTCTATGAAAGATTAAAGACACATATACAATTAAATCGTATTACATATCAGGTGCGATCATACCAGCAATAATGCACCGGATCCCATCAGAACTCCGCAGTTAAGCGTGCTTGGGCGAGAGTAGTACTAGGATGGGTGACCTCCTGGGAAGTCCTTGTGTTGCACCTCTTTTTTCGATTTCTTTTGTTATTACTTCTATTTTTTTATTTCATTTATTTTTCACCGTGTTATAAATTTTTTCATTCAATTTTTAGCGAGCTTAACAAAAAATATCGATTTCTAGTTCACTTTCTCGGATTTCTCCGAAATTTGGTCGAAAAATCGCTAATCTCTATGAAAGATGGAAGACACATATACAATTAAATCGTATTACATATCAGGTGCGATCATACCAGCACTAATGCACCGGATCCCATCAGAACTCCACAGTTAAGCGTGCTTGGGCGAGAGTATTACTAGGATGGGTGACCTCCTGGGAAGTCCTTGTGTTGCACCTCTTTTTTCGATTTCTTTTGTTATTACTTCTATTTTTTTATTTCATTTATTTTTCACCGTGTTATAAATTTTTTCATTCAATTTTTAGCGAGCTTAACAAAAAATATCGATTTCTAGTTCACTTTCTCGGATTTCTCCGAAATTTGGTCGAAAAATCGCTAATCTCTATGAAAGATGGAAGACACATATACAATTAAATCGTATTACATATCAGGTGTGATCATACCAGCACTAATGCAGCGGATCCCATCAGAACTCCGCAGTTAAGCGTGCTTGGGCGAGAGTAGTACTAGGATGGGTGACCTCCTGGGAAGTCCTTGTGTTGCACCTCTTTTTTCGATTTCTTTTGTTATTACTTCTATTTTTTTATTTCATTTATTTTTCACCGGGTTATAAATTTTTTCATTCAATTTTTAGCGAGCATAACAAAAAATATCGATTTCTAGTTCACTTTCTCGGATTTCTCCGAAATTTGGTCGAAAAATCGCTAATCTCTATGAAAGATGGAAGACACATATACAATTAAATCGTATTACATATCAGGTGCGATCATACCAGCACTAATGCACCGGATCCCATCAGAACTCCGCAGTTAAGCGTGCTTGGGCGAGAGTAGTACTAGGATGGGTGACCTCCTGGGAAGTCCTTGTGTTGCACCTCTTTTTTCGATTTCTTTTGTTATTACTTCTATTTTTTTATTTCATTTATTTTTCACCGTGTTATAAATTTTTTCATTCAATTTTTAGCGAGCTTAACAAAAAATATCGATTTCTAGTTCACTTTCTCGGATTTCTCCGAAATTTGGTCGAAAAATCGCTAATCTCTATGAAAGATGGAAGATATGTATACAATTAAATCGTATTACATATCAGGTGCGATCATACCAGCACTAATGCACCGGATCCCATCAGAACTCCGCAGTTAAGCGTGCTTGGGCGAGAGTAGTACTAGGATGGGTGACCTCCTGGGAAGTCCTTGTGTTGCACCTCTTTTTTCGATTTCTTTTGTTATTACTTCTATTTTTTTATTTCATTTATTTTTTATCGTGTTATAAATTTTTTCATTCAATTTTTAGCGAGCTTAACAAAAAATATCGATTTCTAGTTCACTTTCTCGGATTTCTCCGAAATTTGGTCGAAAAATCGCTAATCTCTATGAAAGATGGAAGACATATATACAATTAAATCGTATTACATATCAGGTGCGATCATACCAGCACTAATGCACCAGATCCCATCAGAACTCCGCAGTTAAGCGTGCTTGGGCGAGAGTAGTACTAGGATGGGTGACCTCCTGGGAAGTCCTTGTATTGCACCTCTTTTTTCGATTTCTTTTGTTATTACTTCTATTTTTTTATTTCATATATTTTTCACCGTGTTATAAATTTTTTCATTCAATTTTTAGCGAGCTTAACAAAAAATATCGATTTCTAGTTCACTTTCTCGGATTTCTCCGAAATTTGGTCGAAAAATCCAAAAAATCGCTAATCTCTATGAAAGATGGAAGACATATATACAATTAAATCGTATTACATATCAGGTGCGATCATACCAGTACTAATGCACCGGATCCCATCTGAACTCCGCAGTTAAGCGTGCTTGGGCGAGAGTAGTGCTAGGATGGGTGACCTCCTGGGAAGTACTTGTGTTGCACCTCTTTTTTCTATTTCTTTTGTTATTACTTCTATTTTTTTATTTCATTTATTTTTCACCGTGTTATAAATTTTTTCATTCAATTTTTAGCGAGCTTAACAAAAAATATCGATTTCTAGTTCACTTTCTCGGATTTCTCCGAAATTTGGTCGAAAAATCGCGAATCTCTATGAAAGATGGAAGACATATATACAATTAAATCGTATTACATATCAGGTGCGATCATACCAGCACTAATGCACCGGATCCCATCAGAACTCCGCAGTTAAGCGTGCTTAGGCGGGAGTAGTACTAGGATGGGTGACCTCCTGGGAAGTCCTTGTGTTGCACCTCTTTTTTCGATTTCTTTTGTTATTACTTCTATTTTTTTATTTCATTTATTTTTCACCGTGTTATAAATTTTTTCATTCAATTTTTAGCGAGCTTAACAAAAAATATCGATTTCTAGTTCACTTTCTCGGATTTCTCCGAAATTTGGTCGAAAAATCGCTAATCTCTATGAAAGATGGAAGACACATATACAATTAAATCGTATTACATATCAGGTGTGATCATACCAGCACTAATGCAGCGGATCCCATCAGAACTCCGCAGTTAAGCGTGCTTGGGCGAGAGTAGTACTAGGATGGGTGACCTCCTGGGAAGTCCTTGTGTTGCACCTCTTTTTTCGATTTCTTTTGTTATTACTTCTATTTTTTTATTTCA
Source organism: Trifolium repens (assembly GCA_030408175.1). Lineage (NCBI taxonomy): Eukaryota > Viridiplantae > Streptophyta > Magnoliopsida > Fabales > Fabaceae > Trifolium > Trifolium repens. Next base: position 41,639,355 of record CP125846.1, read on the forward strand.
TTTATTTTTCACCGGGTTATAAATTTTTTCATTCAATTTTTAGCGAGCATAACAAAAAATATCGATTTCTAGTTCACTTTCTCGGATTTCTCCGAAATTTGGTCGAAAAATCGCTAATCTCTATGAAAGATGGAAGACACATATACAATTAAATCGTATTACATATCAGGTGCGATCATACCAGCACTAATGCACCGGATCCCATCAGAACTCCGCAGTTAAGCGTGCTTGGGCGAGAGTAGTACTAGGATGGGTGACCTCCTGGGAAGTCCTTGTGTTGCACCTCTTTTTTCGATTTCTTTTGTTATTACTTCTATTTTTTTATTTCATTTATTTTTCACCGTGTTATAAATTTTTTCATTCAATTTTTAGCGAGCTTAACAAAAAATATCGATTTCTAGTTCACTTTCTCGGATTTCTCCGAAATTTGGTCGAAAAATCGCTAATCTCTATGAAAGATGGAAGATATGTATACAATTAAATCGTATTACATATCAGGTGCGATCATACCAGCACTAATGCACCGGATCCCATCAGAACTCCGCAGTTAAGCGTGCTTGGGCGAGAGTAGTACTAGGATGGGTGACCTCCTGGGAAGTCCTTGTGTTGCACCTCTTTTTTCGATTTCTTTTGTTATTACTTCTATTTTTTTATTTCATTTATTTTTTATCGTGTTATAAATTTTTTCATTCAATTTTTAGCGAGCTTAACAAAAAATATCGATTTCTAGTTCACTTTCTCGGATTTCTCCGAAATTTGGTCGAAAAATCGCTAATCTCTATGAAAGATGGAAGACATATATACAATTAAATCGTATTACATATCAGGTGCGATCATACCAGCACTAATGCACCAGATCCCATCAGAACTCCGCAGTTAAGCGTGCTTGGGCGAGAGTAGTACTAGGATGGGTGACCTCCTGGGAAGTCCTTGTATTGCACCTCTTTTTTCGATTTCTTTTGTTATTACTTCTATTTTTTTATTTCATATATTTTTCACCGTGTTATAAATTTTTTCATTCAATTTTTAGCGAGCTTAACAAAAAATATCGATTTCTAGTTCACTTTCTCGGATTTCTCCGAAATTTGGTCGAAAAATCCAAAAAATCGCTAATCTCTATGAAAGATGGAAGACATATATACAATTAAATCGTATTACATATCAGGTGCGATCATACCAGTACTAATGCACCGGATCCCATCTGAACTCCGCAGTTAAGCGTGCTTGGGCGAGAGTAGTGCTAGGATGGGTGACCTCCTGGGAAGTACTTGTGTTGCACCTCTTTTTTCTATTTCTTTTGTTATTACTTCTATTTTTTTATTTCATTTATTTTTCACCGTGTTATAAATTTTTTCATTCAATTTTTAGCGAGCTTAACAAAAAATATCGATTTCTAGTTCACTTTCTCGGATTTCTCCGAAATTTGGTCGAAAAATCGCGAATCTCTATGAAAGATGGAAGACATATATACAATTAAATCGTATTACATATCAGGTGCGATCATACCAGCACTAATGCACCGGATCCCATCAGAACTCCGCAGTTAAGCGTGCTTAGGCGGGAGTAGTACTAGGATGGGTGACCTCCTGGGAAGTCCTTGTGTTGCACCTCTTTTTTCGATTTCTTTTGTTATTACTTCTATTTTTTTATTTCATTTATTTTTCACCGTGTTATAAATTTTTTCATTCAATTTTTAGCGAGCTTAACAAAAAATATCGATTTCTAGTTCACTTTCTCGGATTTCTCCGAAATTTGGTCGAAAAATCGCTAATCTCTATGAAAGATGGAAGACATATATACAATTAAATCGTATTACATATCAGGTGCGATCATACCAGCACTAATGCACCGGATCCCATCAGAACTCCGCAGTTAAGCGTGCTTGGGCGAGAGTAGTACTAGGATGGGTGACCTCCTGGGAAGTCCTTGTGTTGCACCTCTTTTTTCGATTTCTTTTGTTATTACTTCTATTTTTTTATTTCATTTATTTTTCACCGTGTTATAAATTTTTTCATTCAATTTTTAGCGAGCTTAACAAAAAATATCGATTTCTAGTTCACTTTCTCGGATTTCTCCGAAATTTGGTCGAAAAATCCAAAAAATCGCTAATCTCTATGAAAGATGGAAGACATATATACAATTAAATCGTATTACATATCAGGTGCGATCATACCAGTACTAATGCACCGGATCCCATCTGAACTCCGCAGTTAAGCGTGCTTGGGCGAGAGTAGTGCTAGGATGGGTGACCTCCTGGGAAGTCCTTGTGTTGCACCTCTTTTTTCTATTTCTTTTGTTATTACTTCTATTTTTTTATTTCATTTATTTTTCACCGTGTTATAAATTTTTTCATTCAATTTTTAGCGAGCTTAACAAAAAATATCGATTTCTAGTTCACTTTCTCGGATTTCTCCGAAATTTGGTCGAAAAATCGCTAATCTCTATGAAAGATGGAAGACATATATACAATTAAATCGTATTACATATCAGGTGTGATCATACCAGCACTAATGCACCGGATCCCATCAGAACTCCGTAGTTAAGCGTGCTTGGGCGATAGTAGTACTAGGATGGGTGACCTCCTGGGAAGTCCTTGTGTTGCACCTCTTTTTTCGATTTCTTTTGTTATTACTTCTATTTTTTTATTTCATTTATTTTTCACCGTGTTATAAATTTTTTCATTCAATTTTTAGCGAGCTTAACAAAAAATATCGATTTCTAGTTCACTTTCTCGGATTTCTCCGAAATTTGGTCGAAAAATCGCTAATCTCTATGAAAGATGGAAGACATATATACAATTAAATCGTATTACATATCAGGTGCGATCATACCAGTACTAATGCACCGGATCCCATCTGAACTCCGCAGTTAAGCGTGCTTGGGCGAGAGTAGTGCTAGGATGGGTGACCTCCTGGGAAGTCCTTGTGTTGCACCTCTTTTTTCTATTTCTTTTGTTATTACTTCTATTTTTTTATTTCATTTATTTTTCACCGTGTTATAAATTTTTTCATTCAATTTTTAGCGAGCTTAACAAAAAATATCGATTTCTAGTTCACTTTCTCGGATTTCTCCGAAATTTGGTCGAAAAATCGCTAATCTCTATGAAAGATGGAAGACATATATACAATTAAATCGTATTACATATCAGGTGTGATCATACCAGCACTAATGCACCGGATCCCATCAGAACTCCGTAGTTAAGCGTGCTTGGGCGATAGTAGTACTAGGATGGGTGACCTCCTGGGAAGTCCTTGTGTTGCACCTCTTTTTTCGATTTCTTTTGTTATTACTTCTATTTTTTTATTTCATTTATTTTTCACCGTGTTATAAATTTTTTCATTCAATTTTTAGCGAGCTTAACAAAAAATATCGATTTCTAGTTCACTTTCTCGGATTTCTCCGAAATTTGGTCGAAAAATCGCTAATCTCTATGAAAGATGGAAGACATATATACAATTAAATCGTATTACATATCAGGTGCGATCATACCAGTACTAATGCACCGGATCCCATCTGAACTCCGCAGTTAAGCGTGCTTGGGCGAGAGTAGTGCTAGGATGGGTGACCTCCTGGGAAGTCCTTGTGTTGCACCTCTTTTTTCGATTTCTTTTGTTATTACTTCTATTTTTTTATTTCATTTATTTTTCACCGTGTTATAAATTTTTTCATTCAATTTTTAGCGAGCTTAACAAAAAATATCGATTTCTAGTTCACTTTCTCGGATTTCTCCGAAATTTGGTCGAAAAATCGCTAATCTCTATGAAAGATGGAAGACATATATACAATTAAATCGTATTACATATCAGGTGCGATCATACCAGTACTAATGCACCGGATCCCATCTGAACTCCGCAGTTAAGCGTGCTTGGGCGAGAGTAGTGCTAGGATGGGTGACCTCCTGGGAAGTCCTTGTGTTGCACCTCTTTTTTCGATTTCTTTTGTTATTACTTCTATTTTTTTATTTCATTTATTTTTCACCGTGTTATAAATTTTTTCATTCAATTTTTAGCGAGCTTAACAAAAAATATCGATTTCTAGTTCACTTTCTCGGATTTCTCCGAAATTTGGTCGAAAAATCGCTAATCTCTATGAAAGATGGAAGATATGTATACAATTAAATCGTATTACATATCAGGTGCGATCATACCAGCACTAATGCACCGGATCCCATCAGAATTCCGCAGTTAAGCGTGCTTGGGCGAGAGTAGTACTAGGATGGGTGACCTCCTGGGAAGTCCTTGTGTTGCACCTCTTTTTTCGATTTCTTTTGTTATTACTTCTATTTTTTTATTTCATTTATTTTTCACCGTGTTATAAATTTTTTCATTCAATTTTTAGCGAGCTTAACAAAAAATATCGATTTCTAGTTCACTTTCTCGGATTTCTCCGAAATTTGGTCGAAAAATCGCTAATCTCTATGAAAGATGGAAGACATATATACAATTAAATCGTATTACATATCAGGTGCGATCATACCAGTACTAATGCACCGGATCCCATCTGAACTCCGCAGTTAAGCGTGCTTGGGCGAGAGTAGTGCTAGGATGGGTGACCTCCTGGGAAGTCCTTGTGTTGCACCTCTTTTTTCGATTTCTTTTGTTATTACTTCTATTTTTTTATTTCATTTATTTTTCACCGTGTTATAAATTTTTTCATTCAATTTTTAGCGAGCTTAACAAAAAATATCGATTTCTAGTTCACTTTCTCGGATTTCTCCGAAATTTGGTCGAAAAATCCAAAAAATCGCTAATCTCTATGAAAGATGGAAGACATATATACAATTAAATCGTATTACATATCAGGTGCGATCATACCAGTACTAATGCACCGGATCCCATCTAAACTCCGCAGTTAAGCGTGCTTGGGCGAGAGTAGTGCTAGGATGGGTGACCTCCTGGGAAGTCCTTGTGTTGCACCTCTTTTTTCTATTTCTTTTGTTATTACTTCTATTTTTTTATTTCATTTATTTTTCACCGTGTTATAAATTTTTTCATTCAATTTTTAGCGAGCTTAACAAAAAATATCGATTTCTAGTTCACTTTCTCGGATTTCTCCGAAATTTGGTCGAAAAATCGCTAATCTCTATGAAAGATGGAAGACATATATACAATTAAATCGTATTACATATCAGGTGTGATCATACCAGCACTAATGCACCGGATCCCATCAGAACTCCGTAGTTAAGCGTGCTTGGGCGATAGTAGTACTAGGATGGGTGACCTCCTGGGAAGTCCTTGTGTTGCACCTCTTTTTTCGATTTCTTTTGTTATTACTTCTATTTTTTTATTTCATTTATTTTTCACCGTGTTATAAATTTTTTCATTCAATTTTTAGCGAGCTTAACAAAAAATATCGATTTCTAGTTCACTTTCTCGGATTTCTCCGAAATTTGGTCGAAAAATCGCTAATCTCTATGAAAGATGGAAGACATATATACAATTAAATCGTATTACATATCAGGTGCGATCATACCAGTACTAATGCACCGGATCCCATCTGAACTCCGCAGTTAAGCGTGCTTGGGCGAGAGTAGTGCTAGGATGGGTGACCTCCTGGGAAGTCCTTGTGTTGCACCTCTTTTTTCTATTTCTTTTGTTATTACTTCTATTTTTTTATTTCATTTATTTTTCACCGTGTTATAAATTTTTTCATTCAATTTTTAGCGAGCTTAACAAAAAATATCGATTTCTAGTTCACTTTCTCGGATTTCTCCGAAATTTGGTCGAAAAATCGCTAATCTCTATGAAAGATGGAAGACATATATACAATTAAATCGTATTACATATCAGGTGTGATCATACCAGCACTAATGCACCGGATCCCATCAGAACTCCGTAGTTAAGCGTGCTTGGGCGATAGTAGTACTAGGATGGGTGACCTCCTGGGAAGTCCTTGTGTTGCACCTCTTTTTTCGATTTCTTTTGTTATTACTTCTATTTTTTTATTTCATTTATTTTTCACCGTGTTATAAATTTTTTCATTCAATTTTTAGCGAGCTTAACAAAAAATATCGATTTCTAGTTCACTTTCTCGGATTTCTCCGAAATTTGGTCGAAAAATCGCTAATCTCTATGAAAGATGGAAGACATATATACAATTAAATCGTATTACATATCAGGTGCGATCATACCAGTACTAATGCACCGGATCCCATCTGAACTCCGCAGTTAAGCGTGCTTGGGCGAGAGTAGTGCTAGGATGGGTGACCTCATGGGTAGTCCTTGTGTTGCACCTCTTTTTTCGATTTCTTTTGTTATTACTTCTATTTTTTTATTTCATTTATTTTTCACCGTGTTATAAATTTTTTCATTCAATTTTTAGCGAGCTTAACAAAAAATATCGATTTCTAGTTCACTTTCTCGGATTTCTCCGAAATTTGGTCGAAAAATCGCTAATCTCTATGAAAGATGGAAGACATATATACAATTAAATCGTATTACATATCAGGTGCGATCATACCAGTACTAATGCACCGGATCCCATCTGAACTCCGCAGTTAAGCGTGCTTGGGCGAGAGTAGTGCTAGGATGGGTGACCTCCTGGGAAGTCCTTGTGTTGCACCTCTTTTTTCGATTTCTTTTGTTATTACTTCTATTTTTTTATTTCATTTATTTTTCACCGTGTTATAAATTTTTTCATTCAATTTTTAGCGAGCTTAACAAAAAATATCGATTTCTAGTTCACTTTCTCGGATTTCTCCGAAATTTGGTCGAAAAATCGCTAATCTCTATGAAAGATGGAAGATATGTATACAATTAAATCGTATTACATATCAGGTGCGATCATACCAGCACTAATGCACCGGATCCCATCAGAATTCCGCAGTTAAGCGTGCTTGGGCGAGAGTAGTACTAGGATGGGTGACCTCCTGGGAAGTCCTTGTGTTGCACCTCTTTTTTCGATTTCTTTTGTTATTACTTCTATTTTTTTATTTCATTTATTTTTCACCGTGTTATAAATTTTTTCATTCAATTTTTAGCGAGCTTAACAAAAAATATCGATTTCTAGTTCACTTTCTCGGATTTCTCCGAAATTTGGTCGAAAAATCGCTAATCTCTATGAAAGATGGAAGACATATATACAATTAAATCGTATTACATATCAGGTGCGATCATACCAGTACTAATGCACCGGATCCCATCTGAACTCCGCAGTTAAGCGTGCTTGGGCGAGAGTAGTGCTAGGATGGGTGACCTCCTGGGAAGTCCTTGTGTTGCACCTCTTTTTTCGATTTCTTTTGTTATTACTTCTATTTTTTTATTTCATTTATTTTTCACCGTGTTATAAATTTTTTCATTCAATTTTTAGCGAGCTTAACAAAAAATATCGATTTCTAGTTCACTTTCTCGGATTTCTCCGAAATTTGGTCGAAAAATCCAAAAAATCGCTAATCTCTATGAAAGATGGAAGACATATATACAATTAAATCGTATTACATATCAGGTGCGATCATACCAGTACTAATGCACCGGATCCCATCTGAACTCCGCAGTTAAGCGTGCTTGGGCGAGAGTAGTGCTAGGATGGGTGACCTCCTGGGAAGTCCTTGTGTTGCACCTCTTTTTTCTATTTCTTTTGTTATTACTTCTATTTTTTTATTTCATTTATTTTTCACCGTGTTATAAATTTTTTCATTCAATTTTTAGCGAGCTTAACAAAAAATATCGATTTCTAGTTCACTTTCTCGGATTTCTCCGAAATTTGGTCGAAAAATCGCTAATCTCTATGAAAGATGGAAGACACATATACAATTAAATCGTATTACATATCAGGTGCGATCATACCAGCACTAATGCACCGGATCCCATCAGAACTCCGCAGTTAAGCGTGCTTGGGCGAGAGTAGTACTAGGATGGGTGACCTCCTGGGAAGTCCTTGTGTTGCACCTCTTTTTTCGATTTCTTTTGTTATTACTTCTATTTTTTTATTTCATTTATTTTTCACCGTGTTATAAATTTTTTCATTCAATTTTTAGCGAGCTTAACAAAAAATATCGATTTCTAGTTCACTTTCTCGGATTTCTCCGAAATTTGGTCGAAAAATCCAAAAAATCGCTAATCTCTATGAAAGATGGAAGACATATATACAATTAAATCGTATTACATATCAGGTGCGATCATACCAGTACTAATGCACCGGATCCCATCTGAACTCCGCTGTTAAGCGTGCTTGGGCGAGAGTAGTGCTAGGATGGGTGACCTCCTGGGAAGTCCTTGTGTTGCACCTCTTTTTTCTATTTCTTTTGTTATTACTTCTATTTTTTTATTTCATTTATTTTTCACCGTGTTATAAATTTTTTCATTCAATTTTTAGCGAGCTTAACAAAAAATATCGATTTCTAGTTCACTTTCTCGGATTTCTCCGAAATTTGGTCGAAAAATCGCTAATCTATATGAAAGATGGAAGACATATATACAATTAAATCGTATTACATATCAGGTGTGATCATACCAGCACTAATGCACCGGATCCCATCAGAACTCCGTAGTTAAGCGTGCTTGGGCGATAGTAGTACTAGGATGGGTGACCTCCTGGGAAGTCCTTGTGTTGCACCTCTTTTTTCGATTTCTTTTGTTATTACTTCTATTTTTTTATTTCATTTATTTTTCACCGTGTTATAAATTTTTTCATTCAATTTTTAGCGAGCTTAACAAAAAATATCGATTTCTAGTTCACTTTCTCGGATTTCTCCGAAATTTGGTCGAAAAATCGCTAATCTCTATGAAAGATGGAAGACATATATACAATTAAATCGTATTACATATCAGGTGCGATCATACCAGTACTAATGCACCGGATCCCATCTGAACTCCGCAGTTAAGCGTGCTTGGGCGAGAGTAGTGCTAGGATGGGTGACCTCCTGGGAAGTCCTTGTGTTGCACCTCTTTTTTCGATTTCTTTTGTTATTACTTCTATTTTTTTATTTCATTTATTTTTCACCGTGTTATAAATTTTTTCATTCAATTTTTAGCGAGCTTAACAAAAAATATCGATTTCTAGTTCACTTTCTCGGATTTCTCCGAAATTTGGTCGAAAAATCGCTAATCTCTATGAAAGATGGAAGATATGTATACAATTAAATCGTATTACATATCAGGTGCGATCATACCAGCACTAATGCACCGGATCCCATCAGAATTCCGCAGTTAAGCGTGCTTGGGCGAGAGTAGTACTAGGATGGGTGACCTCCTGGGAAGTCCTTGTGTTGCACCTCTTTTTTCGATTTCTTTTGTTATTACTTCTATTTTTTTATTTCATTTATTTTTCACCGTGTTATAAATTTTTTCATTCAATTTTTAGCGAGCTTAACAAAAAATATCGATTTCTAGTTCACTTTCTCGGATTTCTCCGAAATTTGGTCGAAAAATCGCTAATCTCTATGAAAGATGGAAGACATATATACAATTAAATCGTATTACATATCAGGTGCGATCATACCAGTACTAATGCACCGGATCCCATCTGAACTCCGCAGTTAAGCGTGCTTGGGCGAGAGTAGTGCTAGGATGGGTGACCTCCTGGGAAGTCCTTGTGTTGCACCTCTTTTTTCGATTTCTTTTGTTATTACTTCTATTTTTTTATTTCATTTATTTTTCACCGTGTTATAAATTTTTTCATTCAATTTTTAGCGAGCTTAACAAAAAATATCGATTTCTAGTTCACTTTCTCGGATTTCTCCGAAATTTGGTCGAAAAATCGAAAAAATCGCTAATCTCTATGAAAGATGGAAGACATATATACAATTAAATCGTATTACATATCAGGTGCGATCATACCAGTACTAATGCACCGGATCCCATCTGAACTCCGCAGTTAAGCGTGCTTGGGCGAGAGTAGTGCTAGGATGGGTGACCTCCTGGGAAGTCCTTGTGTTGCACCTCTTTTTTCTATTTCTTTTGTTATTACTTCTATTTTTTTATTTCATTTATTTTTCACCGTGTTATAAATTTTTTCATTCAATTTTTAGCGAGCTTAACAAAAAATATCGATTTCTAGTTCACTTTCTCGGATTTCTCCGAAATTTGGTCGAAAAATCGCTAATCTCTATGAAAGATGGAAGACACATATACAATTAAATCGTATTACATATCAGGTGCGATCATACCAGCACTAATGCACCGGATCCCATCAGAACTCCGCAGTTAAGCGTGCTTGGGCGAGAGTAGTACTAGGATGGGTGACCTCCTGGGAAGTCCTTGTGTTGCACCTCTTTTTTCGATTTCTTTTGTTATTACTTCTATTTTTTTATTTCATTTATTTTTCACCGTGTTATAAATTTTTTCATTCAATTTTTAGCGAGCTTAACAAAAAATATCGATTTCTAGTTCACTTTCTCGGATTTCTCCGAAATTTGGTCGAAAAATCCAAAAAATCGCTAATCTCTATGAAAGATGGAAGACATATATACAATTAAATCGTATTACATATCAGGTGCGATCATACCAGTACTAATGCACCGGATCCCATCTGAACTCCGCTGTTAAGCGTGCTTGGGCGAGAGTAGTGCTAGGATGGGTGACCTCCTGGGAAGTCCTTGTGTTGCACCTCTTTTTTCTATTTCTTTTGTTATTACTTCTATTTTTTTATTTCATTTATTTTTCACCGTGTTATAAATTTTTTCATTCAATTTTTAGCGAGCTTAACAAAAAATATCGATTTCTAGTTCACTTTCTCGGATTTCTCCGAAATTTGGTCGAAAAATCGCTAATCTATATGAAAGATGGAAGACATATATACAATTAAATCGTATTACATATCAGGTGTGATCATACCAGCACTAATGCACCGGATCCCATCAGAACTCCGTAGTTAAGCGTGCTTGGGCGATAGTAGTACTAGGATGGGTGACCTCCTGGGAAGTCCTTGTGTTGCACCTCTTTTTTCGATTTCTTTTGTTATTACTTCTATTTTTTTATTTCATTTATTTTTCACCGTGTTATAAATTTTTTCATTCAATTTTTAGCGAGCTTAACAAAAAATATCGATTTCTAGTTCACTTTCTCGGATTTCTCCGAAATTTGGTCGAAAAATCGCTAATCTCTATGAAAGATGGAAGACATATATACAATTAAATCGTATTACATATCAGGTGCGATCATACCAGTACTAATGCACCGGATCCCATCTGAACTCCGCAGTTAAGCGTGCTTGGGCGAGAGTAGTGCTAGGATGGGTGACCTCCTGGGAAGTCCTTGTGTTGCACCTCTTTTTTCGATTTCTTTTGTTATTACTTCTATTTTTTTATTTCATTTATTTTTCACCGTGTTATAAATTTTTTCATTCAATTTTTAGCGAGCTTAACAAAAAATATCGATTTCTAGTTCACTTTCTCGGATTTCTCCGAAATTTGGTCGAAAAATCGCTAATATCTATGAAAGATGGAAGACATATATACAATTAAATCGTATTACATATCAGGTGCGATCATACCAGCACTAATGCACCGGATCCCATCAGAATTCCGCAGTTAAGCGTGTTTGGGCTAGAGTAGTACAAGGATGGGTGACCTCCTGGGAAGTCCTTGTGTTGCACCTCTTTTTTCGATTTCTTTTGTTATTGCTTCTATTTTTTTATTTCATTTATTTTTCACCGAGTTATAAATTTTTTCATTCAATTTTTAGCGAGCTTAACAAAAAATATCGATTTCTAGTTCACTTTCTCGGATTTCTCCAAAATTTGGTCGAAAAATCGCTAATCTCTATGAAAGATGGAAGACACATATACAATTAAATCGTATTACATATCAGGTGCGATCATACCAGCAATAATGCACCGGATCCCATCAGAACTCCGCAGTTAAGCGTGCTTGGGCGAGAGTAGTACTAGGATGGGTGACCTCCTGGGAAGTCCTTGTGTTGCACCTCTTTTTTCGATTTCTTTTGTTATTACTTCTATTTTTTTATTTCATTTATTTTTCACCGTGTTATAAATTTTTTCATTCAATTTTTAGCGAGCTTAACAAAAAATATCGATTTCTAGTTCACTTTCTCGGATTTCTCCGAAATTTGGTCGAAAAATCGCTAATCTCTATGAAAGATGGAAGACACATATACAATTAAATCGTATTACATATCAGGTGCGATCATACCAGCACTAATGCACCGGATCCCATCAGAACTCCACAGTTAAGCGTGCTTGGGCGAGAGTATTACTAGGATGGGTGACCTCCTGGGAAGTCCTTGTGTTGCACCTCTTTTTTCGATTTCTTTTGTTATTACTTCTATTTTTTTATTTCATTTATTTTTCACCGTGTTATAAATTTTTTCATTCAATTTTTAGCGAGCTTAACAAAAAATATCGATTTCTAGTTCACTTTCTCGGATTTCTCCGAAATTTGGTCGAAAAATCGCTAATCTCTATGAAAGATGGAAGACACATATACAATTAAATCGTATTACATATCAGGTGTGATCATACCAGCACTAATGCAGCGGATCCCATCAGAACTCCGCAGTTAAGCGTGCTTGGGCGAGAGTAGTACTAGGATGGGTGACCTCCTGGGAAGTCCTTGTGTTGCACCTCTTTTTTCGATTTCTTTTGTTATTACTTCTATTTTTTTATTTCATTTATTTTTCACCGGGTTATAAATTTTTTCATTCAATTTTTAGCGAGCATAACAAAAAATATCGATTTCTAGTTCACTTTCTCGGATTTCTCCGAAATTTGGTCGAAAAATCGCTAATCTCTATGAAAGATGGAAGACACATATACAATTAAATCGTATTACATATCAGGTGCGATCATACCAGCACTAATGCACCGGATCCCATCAGAACTCCGCAGTTAAGCGTGCTTGGGCGAGAGTAGTACTAGGATGGGTGACCTCCTGGGAAGTCCTTGTGTTGCACCTCTTTTTTCGATTTCTTTTGTTATTACTTCTATTTTTTTATTTCATTTATTTTTCACCGTGTTATAAATTTTTTCATTCAATTTTTAGCGAGCTTAACAAAAAATATCGATTTCTAGTTCACTTTCTCGGATTTCTCCGAAATTTGGTCGAAAAATCGCTAATCTCTATGAAAGATGGAAGATATGTATACAATTAAATCGTATTACATATCAGGTGTGATCATACCAGCACTAATGCAGCGGATCCCATCAGAACTCCGCAGTTAAGCGTGCTTGGGCGAGAGTAGTACTAGGATGGGTGACCTCCTGGGAAGTCCTTGTGTTGCACCTCTTTTTTCGATTTCTTTTGTTATTACTTCTATTTTTTTATTTCATTTATTTTTCACCGGGTTATAAATTTTTTCATTCAATTTTTAGCGAGCATAACAAAAAATATCGATTTCTAGTTCACTTTCTCGGATTTCTCCGAAATTTGGTCGAAAAATCGCTAATCTCTATGAAAGATGGAAGACACATATACAATTAAATCGTATTACATATCAGGTGCGATCATACCAGCACTAATGCACCGGATCCCATCAGAACTCCGCAGTTAAGCGTGCTTGGGCGAGAGTAGTACTAGGATGGGTGACCTCCTGGGAAGTCCTTGTGTTGCACCTCTTTTTTCGATTTCTTTTGTTATTACTTCTATTTTTTTATTTCATTTATTTTTCACCGTGTTATAAATTTTTTCATTCAATTTTTAGCGAGCTTAACAAAAAATATCGATTTCTAGTTCACTTTCTCGGATTTCTCCGAAATTTGGTCGAAAAATCGCTAATCTCTATGAAAGATGGAAGATATGTATACAATTAAATCGTATTACATATCAGGTGCGATCATACCAGCACTAATGCACCGGATCCCATCAGAACTCCGCAGTTAAGCGTGCTTGGGCGAGAGTAGTACTAGGATGGGTGACCTCCTGGGAAGTCCTTGTGTTGCACCTCTTTTTTCGATTTCTTTTGTTATTACTTCTATTTTTTTATTTCATTTATTTTTTATCGTGTTATAAATTTTTTCATTCAATTTTTAGCGAGCTTAACAAAAAATATCGATTTCTAGTTCACTTTCTCGGATTTCTCCGAAATTTGGTCGAAAAATCGCTAATCTCTATGAAAGATGGAAGACATATATACAATTAAATCGTATTACATATCAGGTGCGATCATACCAGTACTAATGCACCGGATCCCATCTGAACTCCGCAGTTAAGCGTGCTTGGGCGAGAGTAGTGCTAGGATGGGTGACCTCCTGGGAAGTCCTTGTGTTGCACCTCTTTTTTCGATTTCTTTTGTTATTACTTCTATTTTTTTATTTCATTTATTTTTCACCGTGTTATAAATTTTTTCATTCAATTTTTAGCGAGCTTAACAAAAAATATCGATTTCTAGTTCACTTTCTCGGATTTCTCCGAAATTTGGTCGAAAAATCGCTAATATCTATGAAAGATGGAAGACATATATACAATTAAATCGTATTACATATCAGGTGCGATCATACCAGCACTAATGCACCGGATCCCATCAGAATTCCGCAGTTAAGCGTGTTTGGGCTAGAGTAGTACAAGGATGGGTGACCTCCTGGGAAGTCCTTGTGTTGCACCTCTTTTTTCGATTTCTTTTGTTATTGCTTCTATTTTTTTATTTCATTTATTTTTCACCGAGTTATAAATTTTTTCATTCAATTTTTAGCGAGCTTAACAAAAAATATCGATTTCTAGTTCACTTTCTCGGATTTCTCCAAAATTTGGTCGAAAAATCGCTAATCTCTATGAAAGATGGAAGACACATATACAATTAAATCGTATTACATATCAGGTGCGATCATACCAGCAATAATGCACCGGATCCCATCAGAACTCCGCAGTTAAGCGTGCTTGGGCGAGAGTAGTACTAGGATGGGTGACCTCCTGGGAAGTCCTTGTGTTGCACCTCTTTTTTCGATTTCTTTTGTTATTACTTCTATTTTTTTATTTCATTTATTTTTCACCGTGTTATAAATTTTTTCATTCAATTTTTAGCGAGCTTAACAAAAAATATCGATTTCTAGTTCACTTTCTCGGATTTCTCCGAAATTTGGTCGAAAAATCGCTAATCTCTATGAAAGATGGAAGACACATATACAATTAAATCGTATTACATATCAGGTGCGATCATACCAGCACTAATGCACCGGATCCCATCAGAACTCCACAGTTAAGCGTGCTTGGGCGAGAGTATTACTAGGATGGGTGACCTCCTGGGAAGTCCTTGTGTTGCACCTCTTTTTTCGATTTCTTTTGTTATTACTTCTATTTTTTTATTTCATTTATTTTTCACCGTGTTATAAATTTTTTCATTCAATTTTTAGCGAGCTTAACAAAAAATATCGATTTCTAGTTCACTTTCTCGGATTTCTCCGAAATTTGGTCGAAAAATCGCTAATCTCTATGAAAGATGGAAGACACATATACAATTAAATCGTATTACATATCAGGTGTGATCATACCAGCACTAATGCAGCGGATCCCATCAGAACTCCGCAGTTAAGCGTGCTTGGGCGAGAGTAGTACTAGGATGGGTGACCTCCTGGGAAGTCCTTGTGTTGCACCTCTTTTTTCGATTTCTTTTGTTATTACTTCTATTTTTTTATTTCATTTATTTTTCACCGGGTTATAAATTTTTTCATTCAATTTTTAGCGAGCATAACAAAAAATATCGATTTCTAGTTCACTTTCTCGGATTTCTCCGAAATTTGGTCGAAAAATCGCTAATCTCTATGAAAGATGGAAGACACATATACAATTAAATCGTATTACATATCAGGTGCGATCATACCAGCACTAATGCACCGGATCCCATCAGAACTCCGCAGTTAAGCGTGCTTGGGCGAGAGTAGTACTAGGATGGGTGACCTCCTGGGAAGTCCTTGTGTTGCACCTCTTTTTTCGATTTCTTTTGTTATTACTTCTATTTTTTTATTTCATTTATTTTTCACCGTGTTATAAATTTTTTCATTCAATTTTTAGCGAGCTTAACAAAAAATATCGATTTCTAGTTCACTTTCTCGGATTTCTCCGAAATTTGGTCGAAAAATCGCTAATCTCTATGAAAGATGGAAGATATGTATACAATTAAATCGTATTACATATCAGGTGTGATCATACCAGCACTAATGCAGCGGATCCCATCAGAACTCCGCAGTTAAGCGTGCTTGGGCGAGAGTAGTACTAGGATGGGTGACCTCCTGGGAAGTCCTTGTGTTGCACCTCTTTTTTCGATTTCTTTTGTTATTACTTCTATTTTTTTATTTCATTTATTTTTCACCGGGTTATAAATTTTTTCATTCAATTTTTAGCGAGCATAACAAAAAATATCGATTTCTAGTTCACTTTCTCGGATTTCTCCGAAATTTGGTCGAAAAATCGCTAATCTCTATGAAAGATGGAAGACACATATACAATTAAATCGTATTACATATCAGGTGCGATCATACCAGCACTAATGCACCGGATCCCATCAGAACTCCGCAGTTAAGCGTGCTTGGGCGAGAGTAGTACTAGGATGGGTGACCTCCTGGGAAGTCCTTGTGTTGCACCTCTTTTTTCGATTTCTTTTGTTATTACTTCTATTTTTTTATTTCATTTATTTTTCACCGTGTTATAAATTTTTTCATTCAATTTTTAGCGAGCTTAACAAAAAATATCGATTTCTAGTTCACTTTCTCGGATTTCTCCGAAATTTGGTCGAAAAATCGCTAATCTCTATGAAAGATGGAAGATATGTATACAATTAAATCGTATTACATATCAGGTGCGATCATACCAGCACTAATGCACCGGATCCCATCAGAACTCCGCAGTTAAGCGTGCTTGGGCGAGAGTAGTACTAGGATGGGTGACCTCCTGGGAAGTCCTTGTGTTGCACCTCTTTTTTCGATTTCTTTTGTTATTACTTCTATTTTTTTATTTCATTTATTTTTTATCGTGTTATAAATTTTTTCATTCAATTTTTAGCGAGCTTAACAAAAAATATCGATTTCTAGTTCACTTTCTCGGATTTCTCCGAAATTTGGTCGAAAAATCGCTAATCTCTATGAAAGATGGAAGACATATATACAATTAAATCGTATTACATATCAGGTGCGATCATACCAGCACTAATGCACCAGATCCCATCAGAACTCCGCAGTTAAGCGTGCTTGGGCGAGAGTAGTACTAGGATGGGTGACCTCCTGGGAAGTCCTTGTATTGCACCTCTTTTTTCGATTTCTTTTGTTATTACTTCTATTTTTTTATTTCATATATTTTTCACCGTGTTATAAATTTTTTCATTCAATTTTTAGCGAGCTTAACAAAAAATATCGATTTCTAGTTCACTTTCTCGGATTTCTCCGAAATTTGGTCGAAAAATCCAAAAAATCGCTAATCTCTATGAAAGATGGAAGACATATATACAATTAAATCGTATTACATATCAGGTGCGATCATACCAGTACTAATGCACCGGATCCCATCTGAACTCCGCAGTTAAGCGTGCTTGGGCGAGAGTAGTGCTAGGATGGGTGACCTCCTGGGAAGTCCTTGTGTTGCACCTCTTTTTTCTATTTCTTTTGTTATTACTTCTATTTTTTTATTTCATTTATTTTTCACCGTGTTATAAATTTTTTCATTCAATTTTTAGCGAGCTTAACAAAAAATATCGATTTCTAGTTCACTTTCTCGGATTTCTCCGAAATTTGGTCGAAAAATCGCGAATCTCTATGAAAAATGGAAGACATATATACAATTAAATCGTATTACATATCAGGTGCGATCATACCAGCACTAATGCACCGGATCCCATCAGAACTCCGCAGTTAAGCGTGCTTGGGCGAGAGTAGTACTAGGATGGGTGACCTCCTGGGAAGTCCTTGTGTTGCACCTCTTTTTTCGATTTCTTTTGTTATTACTTCTATTTTTTTATTTCATTTATTTTTCACCGTGTTATAAATTTTTTCATTCAATTTTTAGCGAGCTTAACAAAAAATATCGATTTCTAGTTCACTTTCTCGGATTTCTCCGAAATTTGGTCGAAAAATCGCTAATCTCTATGAAAGATGGAAGACATATATACAATTAAATCGTATTACATATCAGGTGTGATCATACCAGCACTAATGCACCGGATCCCATCAGAACTCCGCAGTTAAGCGTGCTTGGGCGAGAGTAGTACTAGGATGGGTGACCTCCTGGGAAGTCCTTGTGTTGCACCTCTTTTTTCGATTTCTTTTGTTATTACTTCTATTTTTTTATTTCATTTATTTTTCACCGTGTTATAAATTTTTTCATTCAATTTTTAGCGAGCTTAACAAAAAATATCGATTTCTAGTTCACTTTCTCGGATTTCTCCGAAATTTGGTCGAAAAATCGCTAATCTCTATGAAAGATGGAAGATATGTATACAATTAAATCGTATTACATATCAGGTGCGATCATACCAGCACTAATGCACCGGATCCCATCAGAACTCCGCAGTTAAGCGTGCTTGGGCGAGAGTAGTACTAGGATGGGTGACCTCCTGGGAAGTCCTTGTGTTGCACCTCTTTTTTCGATTTCTTTTGTTATTACTTCTATTTTTTTATTTCATTTATTTTTTATCGTGTTATAAATTTTTTCATTCAATTTTTAGCGAGCTTAACAAAAAATATCGATTTCTAGTTCACTTTCTCGGATTTCTCCGAAATTTGGTCGAAAAATCGCTAATCTCTATGAAAGATGGAAGACATATATACAATTAAATCGTATTACATATCAGGTGCGATCATACCAGCACTAATGCACCAGATCCCATCAGAACTCCGCAGTTAAGCGTGCTTGGGCGAGAGTAGTACTAGGATGGGTGACCTCCTGGGAAGTCCTTGTATTGCACCTCTTTTTTCGATTTCTTTTGTTATTACTTCTATTTTTTTATTTCATATATTTTTCACCGTGTTATAAATTTTTTCATTCAATTTTTAGCGAGCTTAACAAAAAATATCGATTTCTAGTTCACTTTCTCGGATTTCTCCGAAATTTGGTCGAAAAATCCAAAAAATCGCTAATCTCTATGAAAGATGGAAGACATATATACAATTAAATCGTATTACATATCAGGTGCGATCATACCAGTACTAATGCACCGGATCCCATCTGAACTCCGCAGTTAAGCGTGCTTGGGCGAGAGTAGTGCTAGGATGGGTGACCTCCTGGGAAGTCCTTGTGTTGCACCTCTTTTTTCTATTTCTTTTGTTATTACTTCTATTTTTTTATTTCATTTATTTTTCACCGTGTTATAAATTTTTTCATTCAATTTTTAGCGAGCTTAACAAAAAATATCGATTTCTAGTTCACTTTCTCGGATTTCTCCGAAATTTGGTCGAAAAATCGCGAATCTCTATGAAAAATGGAAGACATATATACAATTAAATCGTATTACATATCAGGTGCGATCATACCAGCACTAATGCACCGGATCCCATCAGAACTCCGCAGTTAAGCGTGCTTGGGCGAGAGTAGTACTAGGATGGGTGACCTCCTGGGAAGTCCTTGTGTTGCACCTCTTTTTTCGATTTCTTTTGTTATTACTTCTATTTTTTTATTTCATTTATTTTTCACCGTGTTATAAATTTTTTCATTCAATTTTTAGCGAGCTTAACAAAAAATATCGATTTCTAGTTCACTTTCTCGGATTTCTCCGAAATTTGGTCGAAAAATCGCTAATCTCTATGAAAGATGGAAGACATATATACAATTAAATCGTATTACATATCAGGTGTGATCATACCAGCACTAATGCACCGGATCCCATCAGAACTCCGCAGTTAAGCGTGCTTGGGCGAGAGTAGTACTAGGATGGGTGACCTCCTGGGAAGTCCTTGTGTTGCACCTCTTTTTTCGATTTCTTTTGTTATTACTTCTATTTTTTTATTTCATTTATTTTTCACCGTGTTATAAATTTTTTCATTCAATTTTTAGCGAGCTTAACAAAAAATATCGATTTCTAGTTCACTTTCTCGGATTTCTCCGAAATTTGGTCGAAAAATCCAAAAAATCGCTAATCTCTATGAAAGATGGAAGACATATATACAATTAAATCGTATTACATATCAGGTGCGATCATACCAGTACTAATGCACCGGATCCCATCTGAACTCCGCAGTTAAGCGTGCTTGGGCGAGAGTAGTGCTAGGATGGGTGACCTCCTGGGAAGTCCTTGTGTTGCACCTCTTTTTTCTATTTCTTTTGTTATTACTTCTATTTTTTTATTTCATTTATTTTTCACCGTGTTATAAATTTTTTCATTCAATTTTTAGCGAGCTTAACAAAAAATATCGATTTCTAGTTCACTTTCTCGGATTTCTCCGAAATTTGGTCGAAAAATCGCTAATCTCTATGAAAGATGGAAGACATATATACAATTAAATCGTATTACATATCAGGTGTGATCATACCAGCACTAATGCACCGGATCCCATCAGAACTCCGTAGTTAAGCGTGCTTGGGCGATAGTAGTACTAGGATGGGTGACCTCCTGGGAAGTCCTTGTGTTGCACCTCTTTTTTCGATTTCTTTTGTTATTACTTCTATTTTTTTATTTCATTTATTTTTCACCGTGTTATAAATTTTTTCATTCAATTTTTAGCGAGCTTAACAAAAAATATCGATTTCTAGTTCACTTTCTCGGATTTCTCCGAAATTTGGTCGAAAAATCGCTAATCTCTATGAAAGATGGAAGACATATATACAATTAAATCGTATTACATATCAGGTGCGATCATACCAGTACTAATGCACCGGATCCCATCTGAACTCCGCAGTTAAGCGTGCTTGGGCGAGAGTAGTGCTAGGATGGGTGACCTCCTGGGAAGTCCTTGTGTTGCACCTCTTTTTTCTATTTCTTTTGTTATTACTTCTATTTTTTTATTTCATTTATTTTTCACCGTGTTATAAATTTTTTCATTCAATTTTTAGCGAGCTTAACAAAAAATATCGATTTCTAGTTCACTTTCTCGGATTTCTCCGAAATTTGGTCGAAAAATCGCTAATCTCTATGAAAGATGGAAGACATATATACAATTAAATCGTATTACATATCAGGTGTGATCATACCAGCACTAATGCACCGGATCCCATCAGAACTCCGTAGTTAAGCGTGCTTGGGCGATAGTAGTACTAGGATGGGTGACCTCCTGGGAAGTCCTTGTGTTGCACCTCTTTTTTCGATTTCTTTTGTTATTACTTCTATTTTTTTATTTCATTTATTTTTCACCGTGTTATAAATTTTTTCATTCAATTTTTAGCGAGCTTAACAAAAAATATCGATTTCTAGTTCACTTTCTCGGATTTCTCCGAAATTTGGTCGAAAAATCGCTAATCTCTATGAAAGATGGAAGACATATATACAATTAAATCGTATTACATATCAGGTGCGATCATACCAGTACTAATGCACCGGATCCCTTCTGAACTCCGCAGTTAAGCGTGCTTGGGCGAGAGTAGTGCTAGGATGGGTGACCTCCTGGGAAGTCCTTGTGTTGCACCTCTTTTTTCGATTTCTTTTGTTATTACTTCTATTTTTTTATTTCATTTATTTTTCACCGTGTTATAAATTTTTTCATTCAATTTTTAGCGAGCTTAACAAAAAATATCGATTTCTAGTTCACTTTCTCGGATTTCTCCGAAATTTGGTCGAAAAATCGCTAATCTCTATGAAAGATGGAAGACATATATACAATTAAATCGTATTACATATCAGGTGCGATCATACCAGTACTAATGCACCGGATCCCATCTGAACTCCGCAGTTAAGCGTGCTTGGGCGAGAGTAGTGCTAGGATGGGTGACCTCCTGGGAAGTCCTTGTGTTGCACCTCTTTTTTCGATTTCTTTTGTTATTACTTCTATTTTTTTATTTCATTTATTTTTCACCGTGTTATAAATTTTTTCATTCAATTTTTAGCGAGCTTAACAAAAAATATCGATTTCTAGTTCACTTTCTCGGATTTCTCCGAAATTTGGTCGAAAAATCGCTAATCTCTATGAAAGATGGAAGATATGTATACAATTAAATCGTATTACATATCAGGTGCGATCATACCAGCACTAATGCACCGGATCCCATCAGAATTCCGCAGTTAAGCGTGCTTGGGCGAGAGTAGTACTAGGATGGGTGACCTCCTGGGAAGTCCTTGTGTTGCACCTCTTTTTTCGATTTCTTTTGTTATTACTTCTATTTTTTTATTTCATTTATTTTTCACCGTGTTATAAATTTTTTCATTCAATTTTTAGCGAGCTTAACAAAAAATATCGATTTCTAGTTCACTTTCTCGGATTTCTCCGAAATTTGGTCGAAAAATCGCTAATCTCTATGAAAGATGGAAGACATATATACAATTAAATCGTATTACATATCAGGTGCGATCATACCAGTACTAATGCACCGGATCCCATCTGAACTCCGCAGTTAAGCGTGCTTGGGCGAGAGTAGTGCTAGGATGGGTGACCTCCTGGGAAGTCCTTGTGTTGCACCTCTTTTTTCGATTTCTTTTGTTATTACTTCTATTTTTTTATTTCATTTATTTTTCACCGTGTTATAAATTTTTTCATTCAATTTTTAGCGAGCTTAACAAAAAATATCGATTTCTAGTTCACTTTCTCGGATTTCTCCGAAATTTGGTCGAAAAATCGCTAATCTCTATGAAAGATGGAAGATATGTATACAATTAAATCGTATTACATATCAGGTGCGATCATACCAGCACTAATGCACCGGATCCCATCAGAACTCCGCAGTTAAGCGTGCTTGGGCGAGAGTAGTACTAGGATGGGTGACCTCCTGGGAAGTCCTTGTGTTGCACCTCTTTTTTCGATTTCTTTTGTTATTACTTCTATTTTTTTATTTCATTTATTTTTCACCGTGTTATAAATTTTTTCATTCAATTTTTAGCGAGCTTAACAAAAAATATCGATTTCTAGTTCACTTTCTCGGATTTCTCCGAAATTTGGTCGAAAAATCGCTAATCTCTATGAAAGATGGAAGATATGTATACAATTAAATCGTATTACATATCAGGTGCGATCATACCAGCACTAATGCACCGGATCTGTAACACCCCAAACCTCAATTAATAAAAGAATATTAATTGGGAGAAAATTGTTGGGGAATTACTTGAAATTAAAAGGGATTTTGAGGAATAAGAGTTAAGTGGTAGTAAGTGAAGGGGTATGATGGGAATTACCCATAGAAAAGGTTTATAAAAGAAACAAAACATCCCTTAGTTCATTTCACTAATTCCTGAAACACAAAGTCAGGAAGCTCTCATCTCCCTCACGCCAACAGCTGCAACCACACCACAATCTTCCATCAAGCTTCACTCCAAATCAACATGCAATCATCGATTCATGTTCCTTAGGTTCTAGGCTTCACATTAAGGTAAGAATCATTCCTATCCTCATTTCTCTACTAAATTTGTGCCTCTCTCAGCCATCTAAACTTCAATTTCTGATGTTTTCCATCTTGCACAAGAGTATTACGGGTCAAAGGAACTAGGATTTGAACATTGGAGCAATTTGGAAAGAAGTTCATGAAACCCGTATTTGGAAATAGCCCTTCACTAAAACAGTAAGTTTTCACTCCTCACAACTCCGATTCGAATGATTCTTTTTGGAATAGAAAGCTAACTTGAATACGCTCATTTTGACGCTAGTTTCATGAATTTTCATTGAGAATTGAGTTCTGTACGAATTTTTGAAGTACAGTGTTCAACACAGGATTTTCCAGAAATCGTGTTTGGATAGGGCTGTATTTAAACGGTAATTACTATCTCCTCGTAACTCCGTTTGAAACGATTCCTTTTTCTATGGATAGCTGACAAAATTCCCTTCGTTTTGAGTACAAACTTCGTAGGTTTTGCCTTAAAATTGAAGTCTGTAGAGCATTTTGAAGTTGGAGATCTGATGCTGAGTTGTGCTGAAATTTCTGGTGTACTCGCTGTAGCGAGTAAGAACTCGCCCGGCGAGTTTCTCAGGGCAGAAATGCTCCATAAGTGTGGAAATTTGATGCTAGGGTGTTGGAGGCACTATTGGGGACTCCTTGAAGCAACCAGGATTGATCTCAAAGTCGTAGGGAACACGCAGAGACAAAATTAAGCTCCTTTTACAGGTGGGTTCTTAGGTTCTAAATCTTAGAAAGTTATTTAGAAAGCTTAGTCCCCCAAAGATATGTTTTGTATGCAAACATAGGCATTTAGGATCAGTTTAATAAAAGAGCAAGAACAAATCCCAATTCTTGCTCCTATATAACATATTTTATATTATTGAACTTGTTTATAACTGGTTGCATGGAGATTGTAGGTGGTTTTTCTTTAAAAATCGTATTCTGCAAAACAGGGGCTCTCACTGACAAGCTCGCCCCAGCGAGCACTCACACGCTGCAGCGAGTGGTTGATGCCTGTATGGCTCGCCAGGCGAGTTTCTGACTCGCCAGGGCGAGTGTTACAGGTTTGTCAGCACATAAGCTCCCCGTAGCGAGTTTAGCAGGGACAGAACCTGCATATTTTACTATTTTAAAATTATTAAACACTCGTTTTATGTCCGAATGCAACTGGGATTTCATGAACATGTTTAAAAGTGTAAAATAGTTTATATAGTTAGAGATTAATATGTATATTTAATTTTATCAGTAATGTAACATGTTTAGGTTACCCTGGGTGGGATATATTGGTTAGAATTGCTTAACTCATTAAAGGAAATTAAATTGCAACTTTATGCCGTGATTAAAGAATTCCTCTGAATTCTAATCATTTTATTATGCGAGCCAACGGCGGAATCCGAACCTCAATATTCGGTATTACGCAGAGTCAGGCACCTGAGACAGGCTTGCCTCGGGTGACCTTTGAAGAGTAACTTGACAAGATAATAATTTTGTGTTACACTTTATTTATTAATGTTTAGTACATGAATATGTAAAACAGTTGAACTTAGATTATTACACTATCTAGGTTCCCCCGGCGTAGTCGCCTATAGGAGGGTAGTAGGACTCACTGAGGCTTAGTAGTCTCACCCCACTCCAAATCAATTTTTTTTAGGTAAACAGGTTATCCGGAGCAAGGACCAGGAAGGAGACTGACAGTCGGAGCTGAGCTTGGGATGTCAGCCTAGAAGATTTATTCTTCTCCTTGTTATTAGTTATCTTGTTTACTCAGAAATTCTTGTATCTTTCTGCTATACTTTAGTAATTTATCATATTGGATTTAATCTTTGTATTCGTTCAAGTTGTTAATTTATAAATTATTCAGTAATTTATTTGTACTCAGATCCAGTTATTTATGTCTTGACTAAATATTCTAGATATTTTAGTTGGGGCGTTATAGGATCCCATCAGAACTCCGCAGTTAAGCGTGCTTGGGCGAGAGTAGTACTAGGATGGGTGACCTCCTGGGAAGTCCTTGTGTTGCACCTCTTTTTTCGATTTCTTTTGTTATTACTTCTATTTTTTTATTTCATTTATTTTTCACCGTGTTATAAATTTTTTCATTCAATTTTTAGCGAGCTTAACAAAAAATATCGATTTCTAGTTCACTTTCTCGGATTTCTCCGAAATTTGGTCGAAAAATCGCTAATCTCTATGAAAGATGGAAGACATATATACAATTAAATCGTATTACATATCAGGTGTGATCATACCAGCACTAATGTACCGGATCCCATCAGAACTCCGCAGTTAAGCGTGCTTGGGCGATAGTAGTACTAGGATGGGTGACCTCCTGGGAAGTCCTTGTGTTGCACCTCTTTTTTCGATTTCTTTTGTTATTACTTCTATTTTTTTATTTCATTTATTTTTCACCGTGTTATAAATTTTTTCATTCAATTTTTAGCGAGCTTAACAAAAAATATCGATTTCTAGTTCACTTTCTCGGATTTCTCCGAAATTTGGTCGAAAAATCCAAAAAATCGCTAATCTCTATGAAAGATGGAAGACATATATACAATTAAATTGTATTACATATCAGGTGCAATCATACCAGTACTAATGCACCGGATCCCATCTGAACTCCGCAGTTAAGCGTGCTTGGGCGAGAGTAGTGCTAGGATGGGTGACCTCCTGGGAAGTCCTTGTGTTGCACCTCTTTTTTCTATTTCTTTTGTTATTACTTCTATTTTTTTATTTCATTTATTTTTCACCGTGTTATAAATTTTTTCATTCAATTTTTAGCGAGCTTAACAAAAAATATCGATTTCTAGTTCACTTTCTCGGATTTCTCCGAAATTTGGTCGAAAAATCGCTAATCTCTATGAAAGATGGAAGACATATATACAATTAAATCGTATTACATATCAGGTGTGATCATACCAGCACTAATGCACCGGATCCCATCAGAACTCCGCAGTTAAGCGTGCTTGGGCGATAGTAGTACTAGGATGGGTGACCTCCTGGGAAGTCCTTGTGTTGCACCTCTTTTTTCGATTTCTTTTGTTATTACTTCTATTTTTTTATTTCATTTATTTTTCACCGTGTTATAAATTTTTTCATTCAATTTTTAGCGAGCTTAACAAAAAATATCGATTTCTAGTTCACTTTCTCGGATTTCTCCGAAATTTGGTCGAAAAATCGCTAATCTCTATGAAAGATGGAAGACATATATACAATTAAATCGTATTACATATCAGGTGCGATCATACCAGTACTAATGCACCGGATCCCATCTGAACTCCGCAGTTAAGCGTGCTTGGGCGAGAGTAGTGCTAGGATGGGTGACCTCCTGGGAAGTCCATGTGTTGCACCTCTTTTTTCGATTTCTTTTGTTATTACTTCTATTTTTTTATTTCATTTATTTTTCACCGTGTTATAAATTTTTTCATTCAATTTTTAGCGAGCTTAACAAAAAATATCGATTTCTAGTTCACTTTCTCGGATTTCTCCGAAATTTGGTCGAAAAATCGCTAATCTCTATGAAAGATGGAAGACATATATACAATTAAATCGTATTACATATCAGGTGTGATCATACCAGCACTAATGTACCGGATCCCATCAGAACTCCGCAGTTAAGCGTGCTTGGGCGATAGTAGTACTAGGATGGGTGACCTCCTGGGAAGTCCTTGTGTTGCACCTCTTTTTTCGATTTCTTTTGTTATTACTTCTATTTTTTTATTTCATTTATTTTTCACCGTGTTATAAATTTTTTCATTCAATTTTTAGCGAGCTTAACAAAAAATATCGATTTCTA
The DNA here is from genome assembly GCA_030408175.1 of Trifolium repens. Taxonomy (NCBI): domain Eukaryota; kingdom Viridiplantae; phylum Streptophyta; class Magnoliopsida; order Fabales; family Fabaceae; genus Trifolium; species Trifolium repens. The sequence continues at coordinate 41,666,471 of CP125846.1, forward strand.
GTTCACTTTCTCGGATTTCTCCGAAATTTGGTCGAAAAATCCAAAAAATCGCTAATCTCTATGAAAGATGGAAGACATATATACAATTAAATCGTATTACATATCAGGTGCGATCATACCAGTACTAATGCACCGGATCCCATCTGAACTCCGCAGTTAAGCGTGCTTGGGCGATAGTAGTGCTAGGATGGGTGACCTCCTGGGAAGTCCTTGTGTTGCACCTCTTTTTTCTATTTCTTTTGTTATTACTTCTATTTTTTTATTTCATTTATTTTTCACCGTGTTATAAATTTTTTCATTCAATTTTTAGCGAGCTTAACAAAAAATATCGATTTCTAGTTCACTTTCTCGGATTTCTCCGAAATTTGGTCAAAAAATTGCTAATCTCTATGAAAGATGGAAGACATATATACAATTAAATCGTATTACATATCAGGTGTGATCATACCAGCACTAATGCACCGGATCCCATCAGAACTCCGCAGTTAAGCGTGCTTGGGCGATAGTAGTACTAGGATGGGTGACCTCCTGGGAAGTCCTTGTGTTGCACCTCTTTTTTCGATTTCTTTTGTTATTACTTCTATTTTTTTATTTCATTTATTTTTCACCGTGTTATAAATTTTTTCATTCAATTTTTAGCGAGCTTAACAAAAAATATCGATTTCTAGTTCACTTTCTCGGATTTCTCCGAAATTTGGTCGAAAAATCGCTAATCTCTATGAAAGATGGAAGACATATATACAATTAAATCGTATTACATATCAGGTGCGATCATACCAGTACTAATGCACCGGATCCCATCTGAACTCCGCAGTTAAGCGTGCTTGGGCGAGAGTAGTGCTAGGATGGGTGACCTCCTGGGAAGTCCTTGTGTTGCACCTCTTTTTTCGATTTCTTTTGTTATTACTTCTATTTTTTTATTTCATTTATTTTTCACCGTGTTATAAATTTTTTCATTCAATTTTTAGCGAGCTTAACAAAAAATATCGATTTCTAGTTCACTTTCTCGGATTTCTCCGAAATTTGGTCGAAAAATCCAAAAAATCGCTAATCTCTATGAAAGATGGAAGACATATATACAATTAAATTGTATTACATATCAGGTGCAATCATACCAGTACTAATGCACCGGATCCCATCTGAACTCCGCAGTTAAGCGTGCTTGGGCGAGAGTAGTGCTAGGATGGGTGACCTCCTGGGAAGTCCTTGTGTTGCACCTCTTTTTTCTATTTCTTTTGTTATTACTTCTATTTTTTTATTTCATTTATTTTTCACCGTGTTATAAATTTTTTCATTCAATTTTTAGCGAGCTTAACAAAAAATATCGATTTCTAGTTCACTTTCTCGGATTTCTCCGAAATTTGGTCGAAAAATCGCTAATCTCTATGAAAGATGGAAGACATATATACAATTAAATCGTATTACATATCAGGTGTGATCATATCAGCACTAATGCACCGGATCCCATCAGAACTCCGCAGTTAAGCGTGCTTGGGCGATAGTAGTACTAGGATGGGTGACCTCCTGGGAAGTCCTTGTGTTGCACCTCTTTTTTCGATTTCTTTTGTTATTACTTCTATTTTTTTATTTCATTTATTTTTCACCGTGTTATAAATTTTTTCATTCAATTTTTAGCGAGCTTAACAAAAAATATCGATTTCTAGTTCACTTTCTCGGATTTCTCCGAAATTTGGTCGAAAAATCGCTAATCTCTATGAAAGATGGAAGACATATATACAATTAAATCGTATTACATATCAGGTGCGATCATACCAGTACTAATGCACCGGATCCCATCTGAACTCCGCAGTTAAGCGTGCTTGGGCGAGAGTAGTGCTAGGATGGGTGACCTCCTGGGAAGTCCATGTGTTGCACCTCTTTTTTCGATTTCTTTTGTTATTACTTCTATTTTTTTATTTCATTTATTTTTCACCGTGTTATAAATTTTTTCATTCAATTTTTAGCGAGCTTAACAAAAAATATCGATTTCTAGTTCACTTTCTCGGATTTCTCCGAAATTTGGTCGAAAAATCGCTAATCTCTATGAAAGATGGAAGACATATATACAATTAAATCGTATTACATATCAGGTGTGATCATACCAGCACTAATGTACCGGATCCCATCAGAACTCCGCAGTTAAGCGTGCTTGGGCGATAGTAGTACTAGGATGGGTGACCTCCTGGGAAGTCCTTGTGTTGCACCTCTTTTTTCGATTTCTTTTGTTATTACTTCTATTTTTTTATTTCATTTATTTTTCACCGTGTTATAAATTTTTTCATTCAATTTTTAGCGAGCTTAACAAAAAATATCGATTTCTAGTTCACTTTCTCGGATTTCTCCGAAATTTGGTCGAAAAATCCAAAAAATCGCTAATCTCTATGAAAGATGGAAGACATATATACAATTAAATCGTATTACATATCAGGTGCGATCATACCAGTACTAATGCACCGGATCCCATCTGAACTCCGCAGTTAAGCGTGCTTGGGCGAGAGTAGTGCTAGGATGGGTGACCTCCTGGGAAGTCCTTGTGTTGCACCTCTTTTTTCTATTTCTTTTGTTATTACTTCTATTTTTTTATTTCATTTATTTTTCACCGTGTTATAAATTTTTTCATTCAATTTTTAGCGAGCTTAACAAAAAATATCGATTTCTAGTTCACTTTCTCGGATTTCTCCGAAATTTGGTCAAAAAATTGCTAATCTCTATGAAAGATGGAAGACATATATACAATTAAATCGTATTACATATCAGGTGTGATCATACCAGCACTAATGCACCGGATCCCATCAGAACTCCGCAGTTAAGCGTGCTTGGGCGATAGTAGTACTAGGATGGGTGACCTCCTGGGAAGTCCTTGTGTTGCACCTCTTTTTTCGATTTCTTTTGTTATTACTTCTATTTTTTTATTTCATTTATTTTTCACCGTGTTATAAATTTTTTCATTCAATTTTTAGCGAGCTTAACAAAAAATATCGATTTCTAGTTCACTTTCTCGGATTTCTCCGAAATTTGGTCGAAAAATCGCTAATCTCTATGAAAGATGGAAGACATATATACAATTAAATCGTATTACATATCAGGTGCGATCATACCAGTACTAATGCACCGGATCCCATCTGAACTCCGCAGTTAAGCGTGCTTGGGCGAGAGTAGTGCTAGGATGGGTGACCTCCTGGGAAGTCCTTGTGTTGCACCTCTTTTTTCGATTTCTTTTGTTATTACTTCTATTTTTTTATTTCATTTATTTTTCACCGTGTTATAAATTTTTTCATTCAATTTTTAGCGAGCTTAACAAAAAATATCGATTTCTAGTTCACTTTCTCGGATTTCTCCGAAATTTGGTCGAAAAATCGCTAATCTCTATGAAAGATGGAAGATATGTATACAATTAAATCATATTACATATCAGGTGCGATCATACCAGCACTAATGCACCGGATCCCATCAGAATTCCGCAGTTAAGCGTGCTTGGGCGAGAGTAGTACTAGGATGGGTGACCTCCTGGGAAGTCCTTGTGTTGCACCTCTTTTTTCGATTTCTTTTGTTATTACTTCTATTTTTTTATTTCATTTATTTTTCACCGTGTTATAAATTTTTTCATTCAATTTTTAGCGAGCTTAACAAAAAATATCGATTTCTAGTTCACTTTCTCGGATTTCTCCGAAATTTGGTCGAAAAATCGCTAATCTCTATGAAAGATGGAAGATATGTATACAATTAAATCGTATTACATATCAGGTGCGATCATACCAGCACTAATGCACCGGATCCCATCAGAACTCCGCAGTTAAGCGTGCTTGGGCGAGAGTAGTACTAGGATGGGTGACCTCCTGGGAAGTCCTTGTGTTGCACCTCTTTTTTCGATTTCTTTTGTTATTACTTCTATTTTTTTATTTCATTTATTTTTCACCGTGTTATAAATTTTTTCATTCAATTTTTAGCGAGCTTAACAAAAAATATCGATTTCTAGTTCACTTTCTCGGATTTCTCCGAAATTTGGTCGAAAAATCGCTAATCTCTATGAAAGATGGAAGACATATATACAATTAAATCGTATTACATATCAGGTGCGATCATACCAGAACTAATGCACCGGATCCCATCAGAACTCCGCAGTTAAGCGTGCTTGGGCGAGAGTAGTACTAGGATGTGTGACCTCCTGGGAAGTCCTTGTGTTGCACCTCTTTTTTCGATTTCTTTTGTTATTACTTCTATTTTTTTATTTCATTTATTTTTCACCGTGTTATAAATTTTTTCATTCAATTTTTAGCGAGCTTAATAAAAAATATCGATTTCTAGTTCACTTTCTCGGATTTCTCCGAAATTTGGTCGAAAAATCGCTAATCTCTATGAAAGATGGAAGATATGTATACAATTAAATCGTATTACATATCAGGTGCGATCATACCAGCACTAATGCACCGGATCCCATCAGAACTCCGCAGTTAAGCGTGCTTGGGCGAGAGTAGTACTAGGATAGGTGACCTGCTGGGAAGTCCTTGTGTTGCACCTCTTTTTTCGATTTCTTTTGTTATTACTTCTATTTTTTTATTTCATTTATTTTTCACCGTGTTATAAATTTTTTCATTCAATTTTTAGCGAGCTTAACAAAAAATATCGATTTCTAGTTCACTTTCTCGGATTTCTCCGAAATTTGGTCGAAAAATCGCTAATCTCTATGAAAGATGGAAGACATATATACAATTAAATCGTATTACATATCAGGTGCGATCATACCAGCACTAATGCACCGGATCCCATCAGAACTCCGCAGTTAAGCGTGCTTGGGCGAGAGTAGTACTAGGATGGGTGACCTCCTGGGAAGTCCTTGTGTTGCACCTCTTTTTTCGATTTCTTTTGTTATTACTTCTATTTTTTTATTTCATTTATTTTTCACCGTGTTATAAATTTTTTCATTCAATTTTTAGCGAGCTTAATAAAAAATATCGATTTCTAGTTCACTTTCTCGGATTTCTCCGAAATTTGGTCGAAAAATCGCTAATCTCTATGAAAGATGGAAGATATGTATACAATTAAATCGTATTACATATCAGGTGCGATCATACCAGCACTAATGCACCGGATCCCATCAGAACTCCGCAGTTAAGCGTGCTTGGGCGAGAGTAGTACTAGGATGGGTGACCTGCTGGGAAGTCCTTGTGTTGCACCTCTTTTTTCGATTTCTTTTGTTATTACATCTATTTTTTTATTTCATTTATTTTTCACCGTGTTATAAATTTTTTCATTCAATTTTTAGCGAGCTTAACAAAAAATATCGATTTCTAGTTCACTTTCTCGGATTTCTCCGAAATTTGGTCGAAAAATCGCTAATCTCTATGAAAGATGGAAGACATATATACAATTAAATCGTATTACATATCAGGTGCGATCATACCAGCACTAATGCACCGGATCCCATCAGAACTCCGCAGTTAAGCGTGCTTGGGCGAGAGTAGTACTAGGATGTGTGACCTCCTGGGAAGTCCTTGTGTTGCACCTCTTTTTTCGATTTCTTTTGTTATTACTTCTATTTTTTTATTTCATTTATTTTTGACCGTGTTATGAATTTTTTCATTCCATTTTTAGCGAGCTTAACAAAAAATATCGATTTCTAGTTCACTTTCTCGGATTTCTCCGAAATTTGGTCGAAAAATCCAAAAAATCGCTAATCTCTATGAAAGATGGAAGACATATATACAATTAAATCGTATTACATATCAGGTGCGATCATACCAGTACTAATGCACCGGATCCCATCTGAACTCCGCAGTTAAGCGTGCTTGGGCGAGAGTAGTGCTAGGATGGGTGACCTCCTGGGAAGTCCTTGTGTTGCACCTCTTTTTTCGATTTCTTTTGTTATTACTTCTATTTTTTTATTTCATTTATTTTTCACCGTGTTATAAATTTTTTCATTCAATTTTTAGCGAGCTTAACAAAAAATATCGATTTCTAGTTCACTTTCTCGGATTTCTCCGAAATTTGGTCGAAAAATCGCTAATCTCTATGAAAGATGGAAGACATATATACAATGAAATCGTATTACATATCAGGTGCGATCATACCAGCACTAATGCACCGGATCCCATCAGAATTCCGCAGTTAAGCGTGTTTGGGCTAGAGTAGTACTGGGATGGGTGACCTCCTGGGAAGTCCTTGTGTTGCACCTCTTTTTTCGATTTCTTTTGTTATTACTTCTATTTTTTTATTTCATTTATTTTTCACCGTGTTATAAATTTTTTCATTCAATTTTTAGCGAGCTTAACAAAAAATATCGATTTCTAGTTCACTTTCTCGGATTTCTCCGAAATTTGGTCGAAAAATCGCTAATCTCTATGAAAGATGGAAGATATGTATACAATTAAATCGTATTACATATCAGGTGCGATCATACCAGCACTAATGCACCGGATCCCATCAGAACTCCGCAGTTAAGCGTGCTTGGGCGAGAGTAGTACTAGGATGGGTGACCTCCTGGGAAGTCCCTTGTATGGGTTGAAAATTTTGGGATATCAGTTACCTGTTCTCTTGTGATGTGTTGTTATGGCTTATTTTCCATTTCTGATTTGAATTTTGAATTTATTCCACCGCATTTGTTGGCATTAAATTCAATTCCCTGAGATTCTCTGCACAATAAGAATAAGAATATTCCTAACAGTTCAATACGCTCTTTGTTTATCGCCTATAAATAACCATCGATCGTTTACATTGTCCATCGCATTTCAGACCCTTTTTGATCGTTTAATTACAACCGTCTCTTCATCTTCTTTGGTTTTGTAACTTCAAATGGAAACCCATTTTTATATGTTGTCTGATGTTCTTCCTGGGCGTGAATCCTGAAAATTAAAAGTTCGTGTTCTTCGTTTGTGGTCGATTGATTCATTTATGAAGCCCGGTGAGACCAATTCTATGGAAATGGTTCTCATTGATGAAAAGGTTTTGCCATTTATGTGTTTGTTTTGAAGTTATTTGTGTTTTCCATTTTGCAGAGGAACAATAGATGTGAAGAAAGCACTCCGAAATAAAAAAGATGAAATTGTTTATTTCATTTTTGTTTCTCTATTTGATTTTCACCAACTCTAATGTGGATTATGAGACTGACACTTCAACCTCAAGTGAAGGTATTTCTTATTCGCTTACTCTTCTAGCTCTCAATTATTCACTTTTTTTTTATTTGATTTTGATTTCAAGTACTATTTTCTTTGTGAAATTGGAGAATGTTTAATGGATTTTGCTTTTTATGGACATTATTAGTTGATAATCATTGTCTTGGCAACTCAAATATCATAGGTATTCATTAAAATGATGCATTTATTTTCATTGATTTTAATATTTTTTTGGTGGTGTTTTTAGTCTGAGTACTTACAAGCTTTAAAGAAGCTCTATGAAGATCCAAATCTAGCTTTATCAAGTTGGAATATAGTTGAACCAGATCTTTGTAACTGGTCTGGTGTTTCATTTCATGCACTTTGGCTAGAGATCATGTCATCAAGCTGTAACACGGAATTCGTTCTTCTCTATGATGCTTAGGTGCGGGTACGGTATCGGTATCCGATACCGGTACTGGTACGTGGTACGACAATTTTAGAAAAATTAAGGTACGTATGTATAATTTTTTTTTAATATAATTATATAAATAAAATAATAGAACTATATTGTTAAAATTAATAATTAAACAAGTAAAAAGCAATTAGCTAAAAAAAGTCAAATTGTTTCCCTCTCCATAATCATTAAAAAAGTGGCGTCTAACTCAGGTTCTTCGCGAGAAAGACTTGCAACTTCAAGAATACCATCTACATATTAATATCGCATGTTTTTGTTGTTCCTCCATTATAAGTATTATTATTTCTCTCTCGAGAGAGAGAGCAAATGAAGATTTGTTTGAATAAAATTAGATTGAGCCTAGTTCTTTTCAATGAATAAGTGGACAAACTCAGCTACTAATATGTTATTGCTTTAGTATAGCTACTACTTTTATATGATAAACAAATAAAAAACATAAATCTTCCTATAAATAAAAAAAACGAATAAAAGAAAAAGGAAAAAAAATTGCATTTTTTCGGATTTGTGTACCCGGGCGTACCATAGGAGTACCACACGTGTACCCGTTGCAAAAAAATAAAAAATAAAATAGGTACGTCATCGGTGCATACCCAAGGAGTACTATAGAAGTATCGGGTACGGGTACGTACCCGGTACCGGTACTCTCCCTAAAATGGAGTACCCGTGCTTCATAGGTTCTTCTTTATGGTGCTTTATTCTTTTTTGCTGCTATACTATATGATGAAATGCCTTATATCTTAACAAAGCAAAATCTTTCTAAGAGGACTATAGATGTACCAGAATGAGTGATTACTCAACCCTCCTTCTATGTTGCAATCAACAGATTCGTTTCCTTTCCAAATCAGTTTCGATTTTCAAATATTTGCAAACTAAGAGCACTCCTCATCCCCAAAACGAGAGATTTTCCAATCCACCGTCCAATTTTGTTCATCTTTGCAATTGAAATTGGGTAAGATTCAGTTTTTATTCATTTTATATTATGTTTTGTCAGTTTAGGAATAATTGAATAGTACTCAACTTTGTTCAATTTCTCAACTAATATATATATTTATGATGATAATGATATGTATCTTTTTTTAGTACTCAGCTAATGCCACAAGGTATGTTTTATAACATGAGTTACTTAGATTGTGATATATACAATATAACAACATGCATTGGACATAGTATCGAACATGTTTCTTTGTGGCATTCATAATATGCATCATTATTATGTGTACGAAGTTTTTGCAAATATAGCCTTCTAAACTATATGTAAGGGGGAAAAAACATGCATTTTTCTTTGGGTGCTTGCATCTCTAACAAGTAAAGGATTGAGTTTGAAGGTGGAGGTGGCCATGTAAGTGTTGTATATTTTTGTATGTGTGTATTTTAAAATTTGTTTGTTTTGTTGATGTAGATATTAGGAATGGTATAAAAGAAGGCAATATAATGGTGGATAAATGCTACATTGACAAGGAATGAAGAAATTGGGGGTGACGTGTATAAGTTTGTTTGTATTAAGAGTTGAAAAGAGAAGTACAACTTATGATATGAGATTGGGGAGTTTGTGAGAATCCTATATATTAACAAAGCAAAACTCTTCATGGAAAACTGTAGATGTTCTGCAGTTTGGCTTCCACGTCGCCCTCGAAGGAATCTTTCATCTTCCAAACCAGATTCATTTGTCAAATTAGTTTTCTCAATCCCTCTTCTCTGGTGCCAATTAATTTATTTTCAAAATTCCTCTGCGTACGTCGACAACAGATTTGATTCTGATTCGATTCCTCTGCACATGTCGACGACAAATTCGATAGTGTAAGATAAGGGTTATGCGAAAATAGAGGGAAAATTTAAGGTATAGCAGCAATATCAACAGCATAAGAACCAATCTCAGTTTCGTCCTCAAATGTTGTCTCTAAATCAGTTTTTTAGTGACCATGACATGAAGTCTAAGCAAGCTGCACAATCTACACCAGATCCATATGGTTTTCTTGGTCTGTATGTGCAATCAGGATGAATGATCTTGACCTGGCATCTCTTGCTCTTGGAATTTATCTTACCACACTTGGCTTAAATTTGAATTCATCAGAAAATCTTCACAAGTCTTTTAAATCTCCATGGGCAGAAGAACCAGCTAAGGGGCATCCAGAATTTGATGTGCCACAATGTTATTATACTGAACAACCACCTGCTATAAATGTGAGTATTTACATTACTGTGTTTTATAATTTCATTTCCCTACCCTGAAACCTTTCTTTAGGCTAATTGTCTGTTTCATGTTGCAGCATCTTTATTTTTTGAAGTTTTCGGTGGAAACATTGTTTTACATATTCTACGGGTGCTTCTCAAATCTGAAGCTTGCTTTTATATTGACATATTTGGTATTATAATTTAATATAAATTGTCTTTTTTTGCAAGACAAAGCACAATTATATGCTGCAAACGAGTTGTATGCCATTTTTTAAAACAATAGGATGAGAGTAATTCTTCCTTATCACAGCAATCTGAACTTCATATAAAATTTAAGGTTATGCAAATGACTATGGTGATTTCAAATAGTATGTGAATTCTCTGCAATCTCAGTTAGTTTGAGCTTGTGTATGCTGGTGTTAGCATCGTCTGTACTAACTTGATATGATGTTTTATGAATCTATGCAGGGATGGTTAGAGCAGTATCCAAAGAAGGCTTCTATTCTAAAATCTGCTGGTGCAAGAAACTAATTTCATCAATTTTGAGTCACTGCCTTAATCAGGATTTCTCCATTCCCTTACATGGTCTACAACTATTGTGATGTGGCAACAAATGTTAAGTACGGGCCTTACATAATTGGATCATTTGTTGGAATAGTGCCACAAATATTTTATGCAATGTCTATGTATGTTCTCTCTCTCTCAACATTTTTTGTTATGCAATGAATTTGTGTTTTACCTGGTTATTTATATGCTTATGTGGATTATTTCTTGAATATCTAATTTTGCATTTGAAACTTCTTATGTATACGTAATGCTGCAGTGGCCACTGTTTGCTTTCTTTTTTATTTCTATGCTGACCTGTGAATATAGGTTATGTAATTGGCTTGAGTTTGTTTTGAAGAATATGGTTATTTCTAGAAAATACAATTGTTTACTCTATGCCTTCATATATGGTAAAATTAAGTTGCTTCGGTTAGATTTCTTTTATGGTTTTAGATTTTACATAACTGATGTAATTGAGATTCCTGTAGACTCTTCATCCTCTTTACCATGTTTTCACGTTTCCCTCTTTTGCAATATTTGTTTTCATCATTATTGATCATGCACAAGATCTTGAAATGATTTGTTGAATTGACGAATCTTCAATATATTGATGAAAGTGAACTATTCCTTCATAATCATATATAAGTTTATTGAAGATCTGAATATCAATCTTCTCCAAATCCAAAATTTGTAATTTCATGGGATTCTAATTTCTAGGCCATAGCTTTCTTTACCTTCATCTACATTTTGTTTATTGGTTTTGTTCCTCATCATTTTATTATTTTCTCCTATCAATCTTTTACTCCCTCAAGTTATGCATTTGGAGTCTCTTTCACTCTTTCTCATCTTTATTCTTCTCACTTTCTACAACTTGCGATTCTACTCATAAGAAATTGTGAATATAAGTATTTCTCTGCTATTTGTGTTTGTAGAAGATTGAGAAAGATTGTATAAAATATAGACTCATGGTGATACAAGTTGTGGTTCATAGAGATATTAAAGCAAGTAATGTTTTATTAGATTCTGAATTAAATGGTAGCTTAGGTATTTTGGTCTTTCAAGATTATATGATCATGGAACTGATCCTCAAACAACACATGTTGTTGGAACACTTGGTTATTTAGCACAAGAACATACAAGAACAGGTAAAGCTACAACAAGTTCTGATGTTTATTCTCTTGGTGCTTTTTTACTTGAAGTTGTTTGTGGTAAAAGGCCTATTGAACAAATAAGAGAATGTGAGAGTGGAATTTTAGTTGATCATGTTTATGATCATTGGAAAAGAGGTGAAATTGTTGAGGCTAAAGATGTAAATTTAGGTTAGGATTATGTTGTTGAAGAAGTTGAATTAGCTGTGTAACTTGGTTTGTTGTGTTCACATTGTGAGGCATTGGCAAGATCAAGTACGACACAAGTTTTGAGGTATTTGGAGAGAGATTTGCCACTTCCTGATCTAAGTTTTCATAGTTTGAGTTCAATGATATTAACTTCTGGACAGTCTGAGAATTTTCAGGGTTTTGGTATGTCTTATCCTTCTTCTTCTATGGATAGACCATTCTCTCATACTTCTTTAATTGTTGTATTTCTTCTCTCTGGTGGTAAATGAGTTTTTAGAAGAGATGTGAATAGAAAATATTCTCATAGGACTATTTGATTGTAGTTGAATTTTATTTTGTATCCTTAATTTGTACTTTAATTAGTTATTTTGTATTGTATTATAATATAATTTGAAATAGATTTTAAAAACCAAAAAGGTTGTACTATCTCTATAGTACATTGTTATTTATTATTATCCTAAATTTGTAATTTACTTTTTTCTGCAAAAAATGCAAAGTCCTGTTGTTTCAAATAGAAATTCTATAAGAAATTTGGGCTTTGTTTGCGAGTTTGTTTTTAGAGGGAGAATGAGAGGAGATTTATTTTTTTTATTTAAATTAAAAATACTATAATTTTAAAAAATAAATTGAAAGAAGAACATGATAAAATACTACATAATTCTTCAATCACACTTTGCTCATTTAAAAAATATTTTATAGTATTCTGGATTTAAATAATAAAAATAAATAGAAATTATCTTCTCACTTCTCTTTCAAAAACCAGCTGACAAAGCCTTAGAAAATCCATACACATTTAACAGGGTTGAGTTATTATACATAAGGAATATCGTTATGTATGGTGCATAAATAAATCTCCACCATGCATGTTTTAGTGCATTTGATTGATCAAAAAATCTAATTGATCAAAAAAGCATTGGATGGTGGAGATTTGTTTATGCACCATGCATAAGGATATTCCTTATGCATAATAACTCTAACCCATTTAACACTTCTCACAATAAATGTCATTTTAGCAAAACAAATTTGTTTTAAAAAAAGTGTGGTTTTGTTTTTTCAATTTCAAATTAATATTAATTCTAATTTTATCCCCTTAACATTACTGTGTACACCACTTTATATTCCACTATGCATTTTTTAAGAACATAGTTAATAGCCAATACTTAATGGGGATAATTTTTAAAATTATTACAATTCTTTATTTAATTATTATTTTTCTTAACCGATCTATATAAAAAATCTTTTTTTTTTTTACAAAAAAAGTCTTAAATAACTGTTAATTCCTAAGCGATGGAGTAATATTTATGCATGCACATAACACATGCTTTCATCATGATAAATCTTGAAAAACAAATTCATCATATATCTCTCACATAATTTTTTTTTTTGAGGCAATCTCTCACATAAATATCATTCCTAAAATTTTCTTGGTCTTTATATTTATTTTATTTTCTTATGAATAAAACAAGCTTAATTAAAAAATTCAATAAAAAATAAAGTCATATTTGTTTAGAAAAGTCAATAATTTTACATTAAATGATAATTCTTAAATAGTTGGTGTACCGGACAAAATATTGTGGGCCCAATAACATAATGATCCAATAATTGGCCCAAACGATTCAAATAAAAACTCGGCGGGAAAGACATGGCGCGACGAGATCACCAAAGCTAGGGGTGACGCCCTCAATATGTAAACACGTCGCCCAACTGTTGATAACCGCCGATCATTGCCACAGGAACGCGGAGGAAGGAAGTAACCACCCATAACCACCCTTAAGACACGGTGGATACGGTGGAAAACCACCCACGACCTCCCTAAGAGAGGAGTGGGGTGGTTTTAGATATTTTCTGGTCATATTTTCCTCTATAAATAGAGAAGAAACAGTCATTGTAAAGGGTTCACATTTTTGATAAATAAAGATCTCAAGTATCATAATTCTTCATCAATATACTTGGACCACCCCCATACTATTTTTACCAGAACATTTTGGCGCCCACCGTGGGGCTGCGGTAAAACGATTCCCAGCCTACCACTAAAATCAGACGAAGTTTGAAGTCTTCCCCAGAAAGAATGGCAGGAGGACAACAAACCCCTGAAAATCAAAACAACCAAAACAACCAACACAATTTAACTTTGACGGATGCGGTGGCACAACTACGTCGCCTGCAAGCCGAAGTTCGAAAGATCGACCAAGAAAAGGCAAACAGAGTTGATAAGACAGAAGAAACTAACGTCACCAACTCACAACCACTTGCACAAAATCTCTGGGATGCGAGAGTACCAGATAATTTCAGAACTCCTCATCTCCCAGAATTTGATGGAAAAACTGATCCCACAGAACACCTAATAGCGGTAGGAACTAAAACCGCCATCATCGGCGCTGCGGATCACTTGAAATGCAAGCTTCTCTCAGGCACACTGAAAGAAGAAGCATTAAGATGGTATATGAACCTACCCAAGAATTCCATTCAGAGTTGGGTAGATTTTCAACAAAAATTCACACAACAGTTTGCTGGCTCCAAACACATCAAGGTAACGGCAACTAGTTTGTTCGCGTTAAGGCAAAACTACAATGAATCTCTAAGAGAATACCTGGCGAGATTCTGTGAGTCTACAAGCAAAGTAAGCAACCCAAATCAATAAATGTTCGTCTCATCCTTCCATCACGGTCTCAAGGCTGGACATTTTTAATGAATCCTTGGCACAAAAACCGGCAACATCCATGCAGGAAGTCACAAGAAGAGCGGAAGGATACATAAAAGGCGAAGAGAGCAACGCCGAAAAGAGAATGAGAGACGCCAGGGAAAGAGGCCCGATAAACAAAAACAACGGGCAAAGCGAATTCTATCATCATCACAGGCGCCCCATCCCTAACCATCACGGAATGGATCGCCATAGAAAACCGTATCAACCTGTTTACCCCGATTTTTAGTAAACAACCGCTAGTTTAATTATTACAAGAGAGATCAACTAGTAAATCTCGGGACATATGGATTGTGTGGAAGATGATGAAAACATATTCATATCTTTGGGTTAAATCGGACAATTTGAATAAAAGTAAAAGCATTTGACGCAGTCAAATGGTTTGTTTAAAGTAAAATGCTTCAAAGTTAAATTTGCAGAAAACTTGTAAACGAATTGCAAATAAAGTTTAAAGAAAAACTTTGAAATGTAAAGGCAATGCAATGAAAATAAATTGCAGAATGATAAAGTTGCAGAAAGCTTTAAATTGCATAAAACTTAAATGACAAACAAGCAATCAAGACTTGCAGAATGTAAATTGCATTTAACAAATGTAAAATGTTTACAAAGGATGGTACACAGATTCGTACATGTTCCTGTCATTCATTTCGCTCGTTGACATGGGTACTCTGAATATTTTAGGAATTTGCATGTGTATTGAATTGTGGACCCGTTTCTTCTATCAGAAACTTGTATTTATAGACAAACTAACATAACTGCTATAAACCTATAATACGTCTAACTATGCTCCACGTGTCTTGATAATTTGAATTCCCTTTGACACCTGGCGAACCCTTCAACGTTATTCACTTTTGAATATTTTGCTAAGTCCAGAGTACGCTTCTTTCGTTCTGCATAGTACGTTAGACAACCAAACAAATACATATATTCACACATATATATATAATATTTTCGACAATTAGAGTAATGTCGAACCAGCATGTTTATTTAGATAAACATGGTTCTGTCGAACTCGACAAGCTTATTCAGACAACAATCGTTCTGTCGAATTCGACAGAACTCTAGGCTTTGACAATTAACTTTGCACATTAAAAGTCTTTGATGTCAAATGCCTTGATTTTCTCTTGATTTATTGCTAGAATCATTTTCCAAGAAAATATTAAAAGGCAATAATACTCATTAAATGAGATTTCAACATCTTATTCCAATTCATTAATGCCTGTCGAAAATACAGGCTAACAAATTGCCCCCTCAAAAATGCCAGTTTCGACTGCATGTCGAATACGAAAGGGAGAAATGGCAGTTTTGAAGATTGTCACCTTTTCCAATTCTGCACGTGGTATCTTGACCATTGTCTTGTGGTACATCTGCCCCCACAAGTTTTGGCATTGACAATTCCATAGGAGTAGGTTGATCAATAATGAGTTTATCTTTAATTTCAATCACCTCCACCAATTTCTCATTGGAAATTTTGTAACCAGAAGCTATTTGAGCCAAATCATTGGCTTCTTGATTTTCTATACGAGGCACATGTTCAATGGTGACTTGGTCGAAACGTTTTAACAAAGAAATTGCTATGACAAAATATTTCATCAAGTGTTCTTTTATGCACTTGTATTCTTTTGTTAATTGTTTCAAAACCAATTCTGAATCACCTCTAATCAAAATATTTTTTGCCCCCAAGTCCAATAAAATTCCTAAGCCTGTTATCAAAGCCTCATATTCTGCTTCGTTATTTGAGCAGAGCCCATCAATTTTATATTTGAACTTAGTGGGTATTTTGGAAGGAGAAATGATTAGAATTCCAACTCCATGTTTATGTTTAGAACCATCAAAATACAATTTCCAGGGTTGTGATTCTACATAATTTTGTGGAGTTTCTATTGCAGAATGATCTGCTATAAAATCAGCCACAATTTGGCCTTTGACTGCCTTCAAAGGTTTATAAGTTAATGAATATTCTGTTAAGGCTAAGGCCCATTTTCCAATTCGACTATGCAAAATTGGTTTGGATAACATATGTTTGATGATATCACAATGAGAATAAACAAAAACATCAACAGGCTTTATATAATGCTTGAGTTTTATACAAGAGAAATACAAACATAAGCATAGTTTTTCAATACTACTATATCTAGTTTCAGCATCATTTAATACCCTACTTAAGTAATAGATGGCTTTTTCTTCACCATTTTCATCTTCCTGGGCAAGCATACTACCCAGTGTCGAATCTGATGCTGATATATACAACTTCATGAACTTGTTCCTTATTGGAGGCATCAACATTGGTGGCTTCGACAAATAACTCTTGATTTCGTCAAAAGCTCGTTGTTGATCTTGCCCCCAAGTGAAAATATCTTCTTTCTTGAGACGAAGTAGTGGCGAGAAAGGCTGAGCTTTACCACTTAAATTTGAGATGAATCTCCTCAAGAAATTGATCTTCCCAAGTAGGGACTGAAGTTGCTTTTTAGTAGTTGGAGATTTTGTCTCCATGATAGCCTTCGTTTTGTTTTGATTTATTTCAATGCCCTTTTTGTGCACAACAAACCCAAGGAAATCTCCTTGCTGTTCTGATGAATTTGCTCCTCAGCAGCCTCTCAATTTCTTCCTTGATCTTTGACATAATTTCTGGTGCAAACCTTCTAGGCAATTGTTTTACTGGTTTTTTGTCTGGTCGAACTGGAAGTTCATGTTCCACCAATTTTCTGCTCAAACCTGGCATTTCATTGTAATCCCAAGCAAAACAATCTTTGTATTCCACTAGAAGTTGCACCACTTTCGCCTTCAGATCTGGAGGAATGTTTGCACTAATATATGTTGGTCTTTTCATCAGACCATCTCCAAGGTCAATTTCTTGCAAAGGATCCTGTGCTTGCATCTTATGACTTTGACTAATTGGATCTTTTTCAAATCCTAAGGGTTCGTCGTCATAGATGCAGTCCAGTTTTTGCAATTCTGGCTCTTGTTTGCCAATCTTTTCACCATTGGCTATATCAGCCATATTTTCTGAAAATGAATTGGCTTCCAAAGCCATCTTGATTCTGTTTTCAGCCATGTAGGCCGTAATCCTTGCCCAAGTTTGGGACTCAGACATAGTAGTTTTCTTTGACATCCCAACCAGTTGGGCATTTGTGGCTTTCATACTCGCCATCCTCGCTGTTTCCATCCTCTCTCTCCCACAAGAAACCATGTGTGGGATCCAGTTTGACTGCACGGTGACCATTTCTTGCTAGACGATATGCAAAGTCCTTCTCAGTGCATGGTGAAATTGTTGCCAATTTCTTGTCGAAGGAGTGCTTTGTCAAATGATGGACTTCAGTTTTGAAGTAGCTTTGATCTGCTTCAATATTTTCCACTATTCCATCCTCTCGCCAGATAATGAGGCGTTGGTGCAGGGTAGAAGGAACTGCCCCTACTCCATGAATCCACTCTCGACCTAGAAGTAGATTGTAATTTGCCTTAGAGGCCACAACCAAGAACAAGGTTGGCCTTACAGTGCTTCCAACAACCACTTCTAACTGGATTGCTCCCAAAGAGAAACCAGTTTCACCCTCATAGTTTGAAAGAACTATGTTGTGAGGATGAAGATCCACCAAAGATTTGCCAATCTTTCTGAGCAAAAATTCTGGCATGAGATTAACAGCAGCACCACCATCAATTAGCACTTTGTTGATCCCCACATTGTTCACTTTAGCCTGTATGAAGAGAGGCTTCAAGTGACTCTTCATGCCTTCATCTGGCCTTTCAAATGTAGCCATTTGATCTTCTAGAGCACCATTGCTCGTCACATAGTAACATACTGGCCTATGAAGGGCCATTTGCATTCCAGATTCCTCTTCGTCATCTGTCACTTCAGAGCAAACGTCGAATTCCCTTGGTAAGATTGACACAACATTGACGATTATGTCGAGATCAGGCTCAGAATCCAAAAAGTCATCTGCTTCCATGTGGTCATCTTCGACATTATCAGCAACTGAAGACTCTATTTTCGATTCGCCTAACCTTTCTTTCATTGGCTTCTTTGCCAATTCCAAAGGCCTTCTTCCATTACCATCAGTAGTTAATGGGGATTGTTGAGCAGCCACTTTTTTCTGGCGTTGATATCTACGCCATTGGGACCTTGTCATGGGATTTTTCCCTTTGTAATTATTCCTGTAATCATATTTCCTTGACTCAGGATCCTTTTTGGGATTGTTGTTACTGGAGTTCCCTCTCTCCATATTCCTTTGACCATAGTCCATGCTTCTTCCATGAACCCATTGGTTGACAGGTGTCCTGTTTGAGGGGACAAATGATTTTTGTGGTCCCAACCTCTGGTGTACAGGTGCCTGCTGGCTATTCAGAATATTGGAATAAGTTGGCTTTTGATTTGGCCAATTGTTTCTGTTTTGACTATGAGGCAGAAACTTGTTGAGGCCTGCAGCAGCCTTCTTGTCGAACATGGCACTACAATGAGGACATAATGTAGCTTCGCCATCATTTTCTTTGCAGCGTTGAAGGAAATCCAATAAAGTCTCCCCTGCTTGTGGATACACCTCTTCCACTTTGTTTTCGTACTCCTCCTCAGGAATGGAAATTAATTGCCCCCCTTCAGTGAGGTTCAACGCTTCCAACATCAGGCACTCGAATGGCTCCGTGTATGCAGCATCAGCAATCTGCAATGGATCTTCATCCACCTGTTGTTTGGATTTTGGCTTTTCGCCAAATTTGAGTCTTCCCTCCTGTAGGGCTTTCTGGACCAGATCCCTGAAAAGAACACATTGTGAGGTTCTATGACCCAAGAAATTATGGTATTTACAAAAACCTCTTTTCTTACGTTGTTCCAAAGGTGGAACTTTTAAACCTTTTGGCACAATTATTTGGCCATCAGCGACCAATAAGTCAAAAATTTCATCACATTTAGTAATGTCGAAAGTGTATGTCTTAGAAACAAATCTATCATTTTTTGGTTCGACAGGATTATTCCCATTTGATGGTTTCAACATTTTACAAGTATAAGGAGGGCCTGGTTTTAACTCAGCCACGTTAACCTCATTATTTTCTATGTAATCCTGACCATCGTCGAACTCATTTTCACTTTCATAAGTTTCTATGTATGCCACTTTTTCTTTTTTGTGAAACTTAGAATTTCTGACTTTTTCAGCCCTGAGGCGTTCAACCTGTCGAACACGATCTGCTAATTGGGCCATGTCTCTTAAATGTTGAGTATCTAACTTTTTCCTAATGGAATAGTCAAGGCCACCAGCAGCCATCTCAACCAATTCATGTTCAGGCACTTGAGTAAAGCACCTTGCCTTAAGGAGGCGAAACCTGTTTAGATAGTCATCAATGGCTTCTGAGGTTTTGCGCTTCATACTGGCTAATTCTTTGAGACTAATCCTAGATTGTCCCATGTAAAATTGTTCATGAAATAGCCTTTCTAATTGAGTCCAGGTATGAATTGAATGAGGGGGGAGTGTGGTAAACCACGTAAAGGCATTTTTAGTGAGGGAATTGGGAAAAAACTTCATTTTTAAATCTTCATTATTTGCCAAATTCCCTGCCTCTGCCAAATATCTGGCAATGTGTTCGACAGTAGACTCATTAGTATCACCAGCAAACTTTGTGAATTTGGGAATTTTCCATCCCCTTGGCAATTCTGCCTGCAATACATATTCAGACAAGGCTGACACAAAATTTGGCCTATGCAATCCTATATTCAAACCATTCTGGGCCAAGATATTTTCCACCAAATTGGCCAAGTTATTTTGCCCTGCAACATTTTCTTGTCGAACATGCCTAAGAACATCATCAGCATTTTGGTTTCTATTAACCAGAATTACTTCTGGTTCTGGCTGTTCTCTCTCAATGCGCACGGGTTGGGCTTGGACTTCTGTTTGAGTCTCCGGGTTTGCACGAGGAACTCTTTGGTTATTTGGAGCATCAGGAGCACCAAAAAAGTCTGCCATCCTTCCCATTTGATTGGCTAACAACAAATAATTGTCATTGGCTGTTTGTAACACAGGATTAAAAATTGTGCCAATCTGTTGGGTCAACGCGTTCACCATGTCATGGTTACTTTCGTCCATTTGTTGCCTAAGTACATTCATAGAATTATTTGTCAAGTTCAGAGAATTTCCCCTATTTCCCATCGCAGAAGATGAGGGAGAATTTTCTATCGAAGGCCAATTATACAGGCTTGCCATCGTCGTTGTTGGCATTCCAAATTGTGGGTTTCTGGGCAACCATGGGGGTCTTGACGGTGTTCCACCAACTTGACTACCGTCTGTGTACCCATGCATGTGTGATACATTCGTTGGCATGGATGATACATTCATTTGTGTCATCATTGCACCATTCGTATTTGTAGGAACAAACCCTCCTGCCATACTTGAAGTAATGACAGACATTGTTGATCCACTGGCGCTTGCACCAACGGTTCCGGAATTCATTATAGGGTTTGTACCCCCACCATTAGGATTACTGCTTGGGATACTTTCAGAAGTTGTAAAATTCAGGGCAGGGCTTGTTGGCCCACCAGTAGGATTGGCGCCAGGATTGCCAGATACTGGTTGATTTGGTTGCCCTGTCGAATTTGGAACAGGATTTGTTTCTGCCCCATTATTGTTATTATTATTATTATTGTTGGGGTTAGGATTGTTTGGTGGTCTCACCATTCTGGAACGAGGACGCTTTGGTATATTTGAAAAAACTGGAAGGGACTTACCACTCCTCAAATGCATATACAAATATACACACAATCAAAGTACAAACACCAAACAACAAATTTTGTATGAAAAATTTTCAAAAATTCACTAAGTAAAAATTACACAATCCAGAGGTCCCACTGGGCGTGCCAATTTGTTTACCCCGATTTTTAGTAAACAACCGCTAGTTTAATTATTACAAGAGAGATCAACTAGTAAATCTCGGGACATATGGATTGTGTGGAAGATGATGAAAACATATTCATATCTTTGGGTTAAATCGGACAATTTGAATAAAAGTAAAAGCATTTGACGCAGTCAAATGGTTTGTTTAAAGTAAAATGCTTCAAAGTTAAATTTGCAGAAAACTTGTAAACGAATTGCAAATAAAGTTTAAAGAAAAACTTTGAAATGTAAAGGCAATGCAATGAAAATAAATTGCAGAATGATAAAGTTGCAGAAAGCTTTAAATTGCATAAAACTTAAATGACAAACAAGCAATCAAGACTTGCAGAATGTAAATTGCATTTAACAAATGTAAAATGTTTACAAAGGATGGTACACAGATTCGTACATGTTCCTGTCATTCATTTCGCTCGTTGACATGGGTACTCTGAATATTTTAGGAATTTGCATGTGTATTGAATTGTGGACCCGTTTCTTCTATCAGAAACTTGTATTTATAGACAAACTAACATAACTGCTATAAACCTATAATACGTCTAACTATGCTCCACGTGTCTTGATAATTTGAATTCCCTTTGACACCTGGCGAACCCTTCAACGTTATTCACTTTTGAATATTTTGCTAAGTCCAGAGTACGCTTCTTTCGTTCTGCATAGTACGTTAGACAACCAAACAAATACATATATTCACACATATATATATAATATTTTCGACAATTAGAGTAATGTCGAACCAGCATGTTTATTTAGATAAACATGGTTCTGTCGAACTCGACAAGCTTATTCAGACAACAATCGTTCTGTCGAATTCGACAGAACTCTAGGCTTTGACAATTAACTTTGCACATTAAAAGTCTTTGATGTCAAATGCCTTGATTTTCTCTTGATTTATTGCTAGAATCATTTTCCAAGAAAATATTAAAAGGCAATAATACTCATTAAATGAGATTTCAACATCTTATTCCAATTCATTAATGCCTGTCGAAAATACAGGCTAACACAACCACAAAGACATTTTCAAGAAGAAAGGAAAGAATACACACCACTAAACCGTGCGCGAGTCTACATCATGGAAGAAATCCTACAAGCGAGGTTAGGGAGATTACCCCCACCACGAAACAAGGAACACACTATAGGATTAAACCCCGACGCCTGGTGCGCTTATCATAGGTGTAGGGGTCACGACACCGAAAAATGTTTCAGGCTACGAGATCTAATTGAGGAACTGGTAAAGAGCGGACATCTACGGAAATTCATAGAGGACGCCGCGGCAGGAAAGGTCGTTGTCCCGAAAGTACAGCATAATCAGGCAAAGGATCGTTCTGAAGGAGAAGAGACGGCAAAAGGCAAGAGAATTTCCGTCAACACCATCGCAGGAGGATTTTCAGGAGGAGGAGAGTCCTCAAGTGCAAGGAGGCGTTATGTTAGAAGAATGGAACAAAATGAGAAATTCATAGGTCATACAGAAGTAACGCCCGTTCCTGATCTGTCGTTCACCAAAGAGGACAAAAGGGAAATCTTGCCACATGATGATGACCCTATGGTGATACAAGTATAGATTCTAAATTGTGACGTCAAAAGAGTGTTAATCGACTCAGGAAGTTCGGCAGATATAATTTACTGGGAAGCCTTCAAGGCGATGCAGTTATCAGATGAATACCTATTGCCTTACAACGGCACTTTGGTAGGCTTCGCCGGCGAGCAAGTGGAAGTTATGGGCTATACAACTCTCCTCACCACGTTTGGAGACGAGGAGAACGCCAAGACTATCAAAGTAAGATATCTGGTAGTCAAAACCCCATTCACTTCGTACAACATCATCATTGGAAAACCAGCTTTCAACACACTTGAGGCGACATTATCAACACTCTATTTGTCAATCAAATATCCTCTGGACAACGGAAAAGTAGGAACCGTCAGAGGAGATCAGAAACTGGCAAGAAGATGCTACGAATCTAGCCTAAAGATAAAACACAGACAAACACTCAAGGCAAAGTCAGTGACATCACCCCAGAAAGGAGGCGGGGTCAACATGATCTCGCCCCTAGACCTTGACCCAAGAGAGGATTTCACAGAAAGGAAAATGAGCCCCATTGAAGAATTATAACAAGTTCAAATTGGCGATATGCCACATCAAGTAACAAACATCGGAACCACCTTGAAACAAGAAGAAAGAGAAAAGGTCATAGCAATGTTAAAGAAGAACATAGACCTATTTGCATGGAAGCCATCCGACATGCCCGGAATAGACGAAAGCGTGATAACACACAAATTATCCATCGCGCCCCAAGTAAAATCGGTCTCACAAAGAAAAAGAAAGATTGGAGAAGAAAGAAGAGCAGCAGTAAACGAGGAAGTGGATAAACTGAAAGCAGCAGGCTTCATCGAAGAGATAAAATATCCGTCATGGTTGGCAAATGTGGTAATGGTGAAAAAGGCAAATGGCAAGTGGAGGATGTGCGTGGATTTCACCGATTTGAACAAAGCTTGTCCGAAAGATCCCTATCCCTTGCCTAATATAGACAGGCTTATTGACGGAGCCTCTGGATACAAAATGCTGAGTTTTATGGATGCATATTCAGGATACAACCAGATAAAGATGAATCCTGCAGATGCGCCACACACAGCTTTCATGACTAACACCTGCAATTATTTTTACAACGTCATGCCGTTTGGCCTAAAAAACGCAGGCGCCACATACCAAAGATTAATGGACAGAGTGTTCTCAGAACAAATAGGCAAGAACGTAGAAGTATACATTGACGACATGGTAGTAAAGACAACGGAAGACAGAGAACACGACAAGGATCTAGGCGACATCCTCGCCTCGGTGAGAAAGTATAACATGAGATTGAACCCAGCGAAGTGCTCTTTTGGGGTTCAATCAGGAAAATTTTTGGGCTTCATGCTCACAAACAGAGGAATTGAGGCCAACCCAGATAAATGCCAAGCCATAATCGACATGAGGAGTCCAACCACCGTAAAGGAGGTCCAACAACTGGCGGGAAGAATTGCAGCCCTATCAAGATTTTTATCTTGCTCTGGAGAGAAAGCCTTTCACTTTTTCTCGACTCTAAGAAAGAGCGAAAGATTCATATGGACCCCTCAGTGTGAAGAAGCTTTTCTAAAACTTAAAAGCTTTTTAGCATCACCACCAATATTAACTCGCCCTCAACAAGGTAACACCTTATACTTATACTTGGCAGTTTCAGACAACGCCCTTAGTTCCGCGTTGGTACAAGAAGTCAAAGGCGAGGAGAAGCCAATATATTTTGTGAGTAGAACATTCAAAGGTGCTGAAGCAAAGTATCAAAAGATTGAAAAACTATCCTTGGCCGTCGTCATCACCGCGAGGAAGTTAAGACAATACTTTCAGAGTCACAAGGTAGTGGTTAAGACGGACTATCCGATAAAGAAAGTCCTAAGGAAGCCGGATCTAGCAGGGAGAATGGTTGCATGGGCAGTAGAGTTGTCAGAGTTTGACATAACTTTTTCCCCTAGAGGCGCAATAAAATCGCAAATTCTGGCGGATTTTATATTGGAATTGTCAAACCCGCCCAAAGAAAACAGCGAGGAACCTTGGACACTTTCAGTAGATGGTGCGTCTAACCTAAAAGGAAGTGGGGCAGGAGTGGTTCTTGAAGGACCAGATGGAGTACTCATAGAGCAATCTTTAAGGTTCGATTTTAAAGCAAGCAACAACCAAGCTGAATATGAAGCCCTTTTGGCAGGAATGAAGCTAGCAAAAGAAATGGAGGTCACGGACATCAGAGTAAAGAGTGACTCACAATTGGTAACCAACCAAGTATCGGGTGAATTCCAAACAAAAGACCCCCAATTAATCAAATATCTAGAAAAGGTAACCAAATTAGCGAAATGTTTCAACTCATTTCAGTTGATCTACGTGCCTAGAGAGCAGAACGCCAGGGCAGATTTACTATCCAAACTCGCCAGCACCAAGAAACCTGGAAGCAATAGAACCTTCATCCAAGAAACAATCACAAACCCCAGCATCAATGAAGAAGAAGTCCATATGGTCATAGAAGAAGAAGATTGGCGAACTCATATCATTAGATACTTACAAAGAGACGAACTTCCAAAACCCAGAGAAGAAGCATACAAAATCAGAATAATGGCGTCATGGTACACCATGATGGGAGATAAGTTATACAAAAGGGGATTTTCAACCCCCTTATTGTTATGCGTAGGCAATGAAGAAGCTAAGGGAATTTTAGAAGAGGTTCATGAAGGCTCGTGTGGGAGTCATATCGGAGCAAGATCACTAGCAGGCAAAATCTTAAGAGCAGGATTCTTCTGGCCAGAACTGCACAACGACGCTGGAAGGTACGTGAGAACATGTGACAAATGTCAAAGATTCTCAAACCTACATTACGCCCCAGGCGAACCCCTGAAATCGGTCCTTTCGCCTTGGCCTTTCTTCATGTGGGGAGTGGACATATTGGGTCCTTTCCCTGTTTCGTGGAAACAAACCAGATGGATAATAGTCGCTGTGGATTACTTCACTAAGTGGGTTGAGGCGCAACCTTTATCAAACATCTTGGCGGAACAGGTCAAAAAGTTTTACTGGAGAAACATCATATGCAGATTTGGTCTCCCCAAATACATTGTGTCAGATAACGGCACACAATTCGCAAGTGAAAAGGTAGTCTCATTCTGCAAAGAAAAAGGGATTCAAAACACATTCATATCGATTGAGCACCCTCAAGCCAATGGTCAGGCCGAGTCAGCCAACAAAGTCATATTGAAAGCTTTGAAAAGAAGATTATCAAGTAAGGGAGAGGCTTGGG
This sequence comes from Trifolium repens, assembly GCA_030408175.1. NCBI lineage: Eukaryota > Viridiplantae > Streptophyta > Magnoliopsida > Fabales > Fabaceae > Trifolium > Trifolium repens. The sequence goes on from CP125846.1 coordinate 41,692,473, forward strand.
TAGCTCAACTTACTGCCATACTATGGTCATATCACACAACTCCACAGTCATCAACAGGAGAAGCTCCTTTCACCATGGTCTATGGAGCAGATGCCATGATCCCTGCAGAAATAAATTCTCCAAGCTGGCGACGAGAAACATCTACAACTCAAGAGAACAACGAAGCAATGCAGGAAAACCTTGACTTGATACAAGAAGTAAGAGATAGAGGACATCTCAGAGAATTCGCAACCAAACAAAGAGTAGGGAGGAAATACAATACAAGAGTAATCCCAAGGAGATTCAAAGAAGGCGACTTAGTCCTAAAAAGACCAATGGGAAAAGATAAAGGCGGAAAACTGGCAGCGAATTGGGAAGGACCATTCAGAATCAATGAAGTCTTTGAAGGAGGAGCGTACAGATTGGAAACCATGGATGGCGAAGTTCTTCATAGAACATGGAACATCTCAAACCTCAGATTTTACTACAGTTAGGCCAACAACGCCTAGGGGCGAGATGCACACCAAAGAACATCACTAAAGCCTCGCCACGCCAACTCAAAGATATTTCTTGTTTCTACTTTCGTCTTTTGTTTTTATTTTTATTTTTTTTCAAAAAGAAAATGCATATGGGTGTATCAAGAAGAATGATGAGAAACTCTTTTCTCCGGCGAAAGCAAGAGTTTTTAATGAGACTCATCAGCAAAAATTCAAAAAATATTTCTTTAGCCAAAAAATCCTTGTCCTAATATCTGCAGATGTTTAAAATTATACGAATCTTACACAAGAAGACAACAAAGAATAAAAGTGTTGAAACACCATGACGTTATTCAAAAATAGAAACGGCGTTACCCCCAAAGGCCCTAAGTGCCGGGTACGACGAAAAGGCGTTGAAACACCATGACATGATTTGTAAATCTTACGAGTTGAACATGTCTAAAATAGAAACGGCGTTACCTACCACGGCCCTAAGTGCCAGGCCATAAGTGCCAGGTACGACGGAAAGGCGTTGAAACACCATGACATGATTTGTAAATCTTACGAGTTGAACATGTCTAAAATAGAAACGGCGTTACCTACCACGACCCTAAGTGCCAGGCCCTAAGTGCCAGGTACGACGGAAAGGCGTTGAAACACCATGACATGATTTGTAAATCTTACGAGTTGAACATGTCTAAAATAGAAACGGCGTTACCTACCACGGCCCTAAGTGCCAGGTACGACGGAAAGGCGTTGAAACACCATGACATGATTTGTAAATCTTACGAGTTGAACATGTCTAAAATAGAAACGGCGTTACCTACCACGGCCCTAAGTGTCAGGCCCTAAGTGCCAGGTACGACGGAAAGGCGTTGAAACACCATGACATGATTTGTAATCTTACGAGTTGAACATGTCTAAAATAGAAACGGCGTTACCTACCACGGCCCTAAGTGTCAGGCCCTAAGTGCCAGGTACGACGGAAAGGCGTTGAAACACCATGGCATGATTTGTAAATCTTACGAGTTGAACATATCTAAAATAGAAACGGCGTTACCTACCACGGCCCTAAGTGTCAGGCCCTAAGTGCCAGGTACGACGGAAAAGCGTTGAAATACCATGTTATGATCCGTAAATCTTACGAGTAGGACATACCAAAAATAGAAATGGCGTTATCTGTAAATCTTACGAGTTGGATACGACAATGAAATTAAAGGCGCAAGGCGTTATCAACATCAGAAACAGTAATAAAGGCGAAATCCAAGAACGCCAAAAGAAATCAGAGAGGTATAATGCATATTGTTATTTTATTCCTTATAATATTATATAACATAACAGTGCAGAAAAAGAGATAATACGAGAAATATTCATTTTCCATTGATAAGAAAGATTACAATGAAATCAAGATACAAAGGAAAAGAATATTACAATGGAATCAAGGTACAAAAATAAAGAGAATTACAATGAAAACAAGATGCAAGTGATCCATGAAAGGATCCTAAATCTAACAAAGGATCCAGCTCATTCAAGGAAGAGAAAGAAAAACTGGAGCAGTCTCAATAGTCCCTCCTATCCACAAGATATCAGCTCCCCGCTAAACATGGAAGAAATCGATGAGAAATCTTCCGAGTCTTTAATGGTAGAGGGAAAACCCGTAGGTTTGACCCCACCACCTCGCCAAGATGCTGCCATCAGGAGAAGGAACAACTCAACAGAGCAGAATTACCCTGGAGTTTTCCCCGAGGCCGTATGTAATATGCTCCGTGGCTTTTCCTCAGCCCCCGTGATGATCTGGGATCCTTCTTCTCTACCAGAAGATTCAATATTAGGGGAAAATTCCCACGGCATGGAGGTCCAAAGGTATTCAATAAAACCTTCACCAGCAGAGCAGGAAGAATCTGACGAAATGACAAGATTTTTCATTTTGACGTTAGAAGATGGCTTATCTCGCCTAAAATTAGAAACTGAAATTGCTATCCTACGTTTCTTTTTCTTAGATTTTGGTTTAGAAGCAACACGCTTCTTTTTGGGTTTATTTTTGTGATCCATGGAAGGATCAATGAAAACAAAAAATGATGAACGAGAAAGCAAAAGAAAAGAGAAAAGAGATTCAGTGAAATGGAGAACAAGAGAAAAGTGAAGTGCAGAAAAATGAAGGTAAGAGAGGGTATTTATAAGAAATTTATGGACGGTGAAGCATTAAATGTAGTCAAACGGTTGCAACTTCCCACGTTTGACTGCATAAAAAGCGGTGAAAGAACAAAATAGTTACGCTGACGACATTGATATCCGCAAAAAATTCTCGGGAAACGGTTACCAGATGGCGCCACAGTTTGGCGTTAATCACGCCCAATTATTTATCTCGCCTCGAACACATCGGCGAGAAGGTTATACTAGTTATTCAAAGACTACGGAGTTACATACAAACAAATATTGTCAAGACCAAGCAAGATAATAAAAAGAAGATGCAAGCATATTAATAGAAGGACATTATATTAAGGGCCACAAGGGCGAGAAATATTGTCAACACTGCCACAGAAGGGCGTACAAAAGATATCATGAAAAAGCCACAAGGGCGTACAAAATCATCAAAAGCCACAAGGGCGAGAAACATTGTTAATAAAGCCATGAAAGGTATACAAGATTATAAAGCCACAAAGGGCGAGAAACCAAAAGACTGAGAAGACTTCACGGAGCAGGACCTTCGGGAGGAGTGTAAGGGACCAGTTGTCCATCCTTGATAACCATCAACACGCTAGCCTCACCCAGACGAACGGCATCTATGTCAGGAAATAAGATTTTAATTTACTCCACAGCCAGGTTAAAACCGTCTTCAAATTGGACCCCAATGCTTTCCTCCAAGCCCGCCTTCTCCTCAGACCAGCTCGCCTTCTCCTTAAGCAGAACGTCCCTATCTTCAGATAGCCATTTGATTTGCTCATCTCTATCAGCAGACGAGTCTTTCAACGTTTTGATCTCGGCAGCGTGCTCATCCTTCAACTTCTTCAAGGCAGCTTCATGATCTTTCTTCAAGTCCTCCAAAGCCTTCTTATTCTTTGCCTCGGCAGCCTCCTTGTCAGCGGCAAACTTGGCTTGAGCGGCTTTAAATTTCCCTTCCATATCATCTAACTCCTTGCGGATAATCTTCACTTTTTCCTCAGAAGAGGAAACAACAAGTTTTTGGCGGGACGCCAAGGCATGATTAAGCAAAATTCTCTTTAACTCATGGCCCAAGGAAAGTCGGGCCAATTCTTCAGTCGAGATAGAATCAAAGCAAACTCCCCCGCCGGATAAATCCACAGCTTTTTCAATAAAAATCTCAGGATTTAGAAGAGGGTCCCAAGATGGTGGCGCGATATTGTTTGAAGGAGCGGGAGAAGCAGGTCAAGTAATATCGACAACAGCGGTGGGGCGTGGCGAAGGAGTCCTCTCAGGATCACTTCCTTGCGGGGAAACGCCTTCAGCATTTGAAGCAGCCCCAAAACCAGACGGCTTCATCTTTTTGGAGCCAGGCTCCTCATCTTTTGAACTCCCACCTAGCTCAAGACTCTTGGGGGGAATTGGAATCGAGATCCTCCCTTCATTTTTCCTTTTATTCTTTCCCTTGGCGGCATTAGTATCTGCCACCACCAATTGGGTCAACGGATCGACCTCAGCAACGGTCTCCCCAGCAGCAACAAGGGCGGCATCCCTCTCCTTCTTAGCCCTGGCTTTCAAAACGAACGCCATCCTCTGTTCTTGCGTCACAGACCTTATCCTGCCTGCAAAGATCAGAAAAGAAAAGATTAGCATATGGAAACGAAAAAAGGAACAAAAGCAAAACAAAAACAATAAAGAAACTCACCCATATAATCCTTCAACTTCTTTATATTACCATCAGCCTCAAGGAGGTCACTCACATTCATTATACACAACCTCTCAATATAGGTGATGGTATCTCTCTCAAACTCAGTCAAAGACTCGTAACGGGTTCCCTTGATGACACGAGGGTTCTGGGTCCAATAGAAGGGAAACAAAGGCTCCTGATCCTTGTCAAACATCACGTCGGGGAAAGATTCCCTACCACGGACGCGAAGAAAGGTGTTTTTAAAATTTTTGAAGTTAGAAGTGTACAGATGGAAACGCTTTCTATTCGGTTGGCTTGAAATAAAGACTTGAGAATCAGGCGAGATATTTTTGATGGTATAGAAAGATAAGAAAATGTCAACAGAGGGTTTCTCAATCTCAAGACCTAGACAGGCTAACTGAAAAGCTTTCATATAGCCCCAGCTGTTAGAACTCAATTGACAAGGAGCAACATTCATGGTTTTAAAAATTTGAATTTCAAAGGCAGTAAAGGGAAACCAAATATGGAAGGAATCAATGATAGAAGTGTGCATATAAAAATAGTGAGGTGGTTGAGTGTTAGTATCAGTGACAATCTCATCCTCACTCACAGGCTCAAGGACGATATCGTTCTCATCGTCAGTACCGGACAAGTCCGTTTTCTGCCTATACGCCACCACAGACTCCCAGTCCGTATATTTTGAAGCCGCATCCATAGTCTCAGGAAAAGTTGGGGCGAAGAAGATTGCAAGAGTTGTATCCATTCGTTTTCCTGTGAAAGACGAAGGCGAGATTATCACACAATCACTATCACTGCTCTCAGCGTCGCTAGAACTAATGTCGACGTTCATCAAAGATTTGAAGTAACCATAATAATCAAGGGAACCATCGGCCCTTGTATGATGGTTACGAATTTGAGTTTCTAAAGCGGAACCGCGAGGAGGAATTTTGGTAAAACCCCCCTCTTCGTCATCACTCAAACTACGCAGGATAACCATTTTTTCCTAACCCTAGAATTCAAAATGGAATACGAAAAGGGAAAAGACAGTTATGAAAAAGGAATGGAAGTTACCTTAAATAACTGAAGTAGAATCGTGGTGAGGATCGTGCAAGGAGAAGTTGCTGACAACTAAAACCGCGAAAAATGGGTTTGAAATTTGGGGAAAATACTGAGAATCGGAATGAACGAAAGGGAATTGGTGAAAACAATTTGAAGTCCCTGTTTTATAGAAAATTTGGAGGGTAAACGAAACGTCCTAATATCCAACGGGTAAAAGAAGGCACCATTACGCGTGTCAGCATTACGCATACACCATGGACACGTGTTCCGAGGCAGGCGAGAAGGTCAAGCGTTCAGAATTCAACGACCTCGCCAATAGGCGAGAACAAATACATAATAAAAAATAATCAGAAATATATGGCGGATAAGAAATTCATAAATTAAAGGAAAAGATACACCATTTCATTGAGGAGAATTCAACAGTTACAAAGGAAGGCAGACTATACTCAACGCCATTTAGAGGAATTACAAAATAACAAGCAACAAAAGGAAATACAGAAAAACTACTTGAAGGCTTTGTAAGCAGCCTCAACAGCACGAGCATGACAATCTTCCATCAAACTCCTCAATTTCTTAACCGCATCAAAATCTTGGCCAGTCTTCCTTATATCGTCATTGAGGGCGTCATCTTTCTCTTGAAGGCAAGACAGGTGCGAGCGAGTCCGAATCAACTTGGCGACATCATATTGAATATCCATCTGCAGATTCCTCTTCCTCTTTACGAGGGGTTTGAGTTGGCTCTCCAATTCATCAATGCGGTTGTCAATGGCCTCCTCGGCTGACAAGGAAAGCGCCATCACTTTCTCTTGAGACGTTATGTGCTCTTTCACCATCTCTATCCTTCGCTCTAAAGCATCGGAAAGTTCTTTTTGGCAATGATCGACCGTCTCAGTAGTTTCGATGAAATCGCCATCATCCAGAAAACGCTTGTTTAGTTCCTGCACCACGGCCAGGAACTCTTTCTGACTATCCATCAACCTCCATGAATAGTCCTGCAATTTCTTTACCATCTCAGCAAAATCGTCCTTTTGGTCAAGCAAATCATCAGTGTCATAGCACAGCATGTTCCTCAATTGGAACAATACGGGCATGGCAGGAGATTCCGGAACAACAGCAACGGGAGAAGGCATTGTCGCAAAAAGCAAAGTATGTAAAGAAGGAAAAATGAATTAAATGGGGTATTGCGGACTCATATTTATAGTCGAGCGGCAGAGAACGTGATCACAAGGAGTGGGTAGTTATCGTACCACGACCGACCGTTATCAGCACTTCGCCTCTCTGAGCCTCGCGCTTGGGGGGCTATGTACCGGACAAAATATTGTGGGCCCAATAACATAATGATCCAATAATTGGCCCAAACGATTCAAATAAAAACTCGGCGGGAAAGACATGGCGCGGCGAGATCACCAAAGCTAGGGGTGACGCCCTCAATATGTAAACACGTCGCCCAACTGTTGATAACCGCCGATCATTGCCACAGGAACGCGGAGGAAGGGAGTAACCACCCATAACCACCCTTAAGACACGGTGGATACGGTGGAAAACCACCCACGACCTCCCTAAGAGAGGAGTGGGGTGGTTTTAGATATTTTCTGATCATATTTTCCTCTATAAATAGAGAAGAAACAGTCATTGTAAAGGGTTCACATTTTTGGTAAATAAAGATCTCAAGTATCATAATTCTTCATCAATATACTTGGACCACCCCCATACTATTTTTACTAGAACAAAAATATTACCTCCCCTTCCCTCCCCTCCCCTCCAAAATCCCCCAACCAAACAGACCCTGTGTATATTCGATTTTGTGATTGTTGTGTTTGTGGTTGATTGTGAACTTGAGTATTTTGTTGTTTTTGATAAAATGAAGAATACTTAAATATAAAAGTGTAGAGAGGGTTAGTTGTGTCGCTGGTCGTGTTGGCTCATATAAGAAAATGAATCTTGACATGCATCATATAGCATTGCCTTTGTGGCAGGTGTCTTTGTGGCAAGTTCGATATTTTTGTCTTTGTGGCAGGTGCATTTGTGACAGGTTTTATTTTTGTCTTTGTGGCAGGTGCCTTTGTGTAGGGATGGCAGGAAAACCCAAACCCGATAGACCCACCCGAATCCAAACTTAAGTCAACGGGCGAAACCCAAGTTGACTGGGTTTGGGTTCGGGTGACACCCGAATATATGGGTGTGGGTTTTGGTAGTATCAAACCCACACCCGAAACCACACCCGTTTATATATCAAATTACCTAATTGTCCTTAAGTATATATAAGTGTAGTTTAATTTCTTAAAAGTTTTGAAGACCATGTTATGATATTGTTGTTGGAATTTGTAATGTTACCATGTTTCAATGTTATTAGAATACTTTTGTTTCAATTGTAGACCTAAATTTTAACTTAATTGAGAGACTTTGATGAAATTTCAATGTTGTTATATTTTTTTTCTTGGCTTTAATGCAGTTTTGGTCCCCCTATTTTGAAAAACTTAAACTTTTGATCCCCCTATTTTAAAAGCCAACTTTTTGATCCCCTATTTTAGTTTTTTATGACTTTTGGTCCCCTAACTCAATTTGGTCAAATTTTTATTGATGTGGCAAAATGTGACAAATGATATGGTGACACATGTCTACATATTGGCATATATTTTTAAAACAATTAAACTAATATGATAGCCCGTGCCGTGCACGGGATAATTTTCTTTTTTAATATTATTTATGTATTTGTTTTGAAATATTATTTGAGTAATTTGGTTTAAAATTCTATGATAAAATTTAGTTAGTTTTTAAATTATATAGGTTTAAGAATGTTACACCAAAGAGCGAGATGAAGACTATTTATTCACTTCCCGTTCTACACTATTAGGAGGATTTTTTCTTTCATCTTCATCCCTGGGACTATATAGGGACTCTATAAATATAAAATAATTATAAATTTCATGGTCTTAAGACTTTTTGGCAGCATAGTTTTTTATAAAATTAAAATATACCAAGATTCTTTGATTGCGATAAATTCCTTCAAGAATCGTTGTGTGCTAAATCATCTACAATCGACTCTTTTTTTCTTTTAAATGTTGTCTATGTCCTTTTTTCATTTTATATTATTTAAAAGGTTGTATATATTTTTTTGCAAATGTCCATGAGATTAATTTTATTTACTTTATTTGGGTATGAAAATACAATGTATGTTTCAGAATGTTAGATGAGCATAGTGGGATGTGAAGTACTCCCTCGTTCCCCGTTGACAATGTTGATAGATTCTCTCTACATCTCCCAAAACTCTGTAGGGACTCCATCAACATAAAATAATTGTAAATTATATATTATTTTTCAAATCAATATTAACATACTTTGACCTTTATCTTATTCTTACAATTTTCTTGTCACCGTAACACAAAGAAACAATCTTCAAGCGTGAGCGTCAAATATATTAAATTATAAAAAAATTCCAACATTAATTTTCATTTTGTAGTAATATTTATTTGCTTATGTTTCTTTTTCTTTTGAAGGTTGTCTATGTCATTATATTATTTTGAATGTTGTCTATATTTTTCTTTCAATTGTTAATGAAATTGATTTTATTTAATTTACTTTAGTATGAAAATATGATATATGTTTAAGGATGTTACAGGAAGTACGCCCCCATTCCCTGTTTCTCGTTTAAAAACACTAAGAGATTATCTCTCTCTCTCTCTCCCCGTCTCCCAAGACTCTGTAGCGACTCTATCAATAAAAAATAATTGTAAATTCTATACTATTTTTCAAATGAATATTAACAAACTTTGAACGAAAGTTTATAGAAAGTTTAAAGCTTAAATTATTCAAAAATTCCATAGATTAAAATAAAAAGTTATAGTAATTTATTTTAGGGTTTCCATAGATTTCATCAATTGGAGGTAATTACAATAATGAAAGCATAATGAAGTGATGAACACAAAATATGACTACTTTCAGTGTCAAAATTCAAATTTTAATTAGTCAAAATATATTTCATATTATCAATTTAAGATTTCATATTATCAATTTATATGAAATTAGAGAAGTGTTTTCTGTCTTCCGTTTCTACACCATTGAAAGATTTCATATTATCAATTTATATAATATCAGAGTTTCTAAAAAAAATAATATAATATTAAAGAAACTCTAATTGAGTGCTTCTTCAAAAAAAAAATTACATAAAAAAAAACTCTTTAGGTTGATAAAAATAGTATAAACTTTTTGATTGTTGATTGAAGTAATAATAAAGTAGTTTTATTATTAAAAAATACGGTTGTTTTTTCTAAAAAAAGGACAGTAGCTTTATATAAAATTAAAATACTATAAAAATTATATTATTGTTGTCAATGAGATTCGAACAACAGACCTTATACAAATAATAAGCTAATTTTCTCAACAAAAAAAAGGTAGAATTTCATATAATATTATAAAAATTGAATTTTTGTTGTCAATGAGATTTGAACCAAAGACCTTGTGCTAAAAGCTCCGCATAAGTATAAGCTCTATAATAATGACACGTAGAATTATTTTCTTGAGAATGCACGAGAGAGCTCCGTAGAAATCTCGTAATGTATATAATAGAGATTTCAAATCTTATACCCTTAACAATAATAAACATAAAAATAGAAACGAAATCTAATAACATCAATTAAGTTTTTCTATATATAAAAATTAAAAAAAAAAAAATCAAAGAAGATTATGCTATTTTTTATTTTTTTGACATTAGGAACCCCAAATTGGATCCTCAACAGCTGCACCCTCTGCTGCATTATTCCCACCCCTTTGATTAATTTGATGGTTGAGATAAAAAGTGTAAAAGACCCTTAGAGTATGTTTGGATAAGGGAATGTTTTGAGGTAATGTAATTTTTTGAGGGAATTCAAATGTTTTGATCCAAATTTCTTGTTTGGATAATTAATTTGTAAAATTTTAAAAATGAAGGGAATTTGTGGAGTAGTTTGGATAATTACTTACATTGTTTTTCTTGCTTTCCCTATTGTTCATCTCAACTTTCAAATTTTCTTCTCATTGTCGTTAGTTTAAACAATCAAACTGATTTCTCAGTTGGTATAGCAACAACACAAGACATCTACATATTTTACAAAATACCAATTCTTGCTTCAAGTTAACGATGGTTCAATATTTTCAATTTGGGTAAATACGCAATGAAGGTAGGAACAACAACATGGTAGATCTATATACCATTGCTTCGTCGACACATATTTCTAGAAATAGGAGCGAACAACATATATCAAAATCAAATCTCAATAATTATCAGAATAATCTACAAATTGTAAGAAAAACGATCCGGATCCTCGGCAGCCAAATCTTCTGCAGCTATCTTTATTGCACCGGTGGTGATTGTTTTGATTTTGAGGCTTATGGCCATGCTTCAATTCTCCCTTCTTCATATTTTGAGTTTGATTGAGATTATCATAATAGGATATAATATTTGAGAGAGATTTCACAAAAAAAAAAATGAGAGTTAAAAAAAAAAATTGAAAAAGTTTCTACAAAAAGAAAACAAAAAAATATAATATTTGAAAGAGTTTTTATAAAAAAATATTATAAAAATTCAATTATTGTTATCCATGGGATTCGAACAACATACCTTTGTTAGTAATTATCTGGTAGTAATTTTCTCTAAAAAAAAAAGGTAGTTTTCCTTAAAATATTATAAAATTCAATTATTGTTGCCAGTGGGATTCGAACAACATACCTTAATCTAAAAACTCTGAATGACACCTAAGCAAGAGAAGCTCTAATTGAATGCCACCTAAGCAATTACTATTGAGAATGCACGAGAAAGCTCCGTTGGAATCTCGTAATGTATATAATAGAGATAACAATAAAAATGAATTAAAAACAATTAAAAAAACAAAAAAATAAATATCATCTCCTCCGTTTAGTTCCCAGAGCCAGAGCATCTGTTTCCAACCTTCTTCCTCAACCACCCAACAAACCTCTACTTCCTCCAACAAAAATCCATAAATCAAAGAGAAAAATAAAAGAGGAACAACCAACGACGACACATGAAGAAGTTTAAGGAAGAAGGTTGACACATGTCTACATATTGGCATATATTTTGTGATTCTCTGTTAAATCGCAAAACCCGAACTTAACGTCTACAATCTTGAACCAAGAGATTTCCACTGATTCAACCCCAATTTTCTCTGAATCAATGTTGCTCGGTGACAACGACACGAAGAACTCATAGTGATTTTCAGCAAACTCAGAATCACAAATCAACGATTTCACCCCAACACCAACGCACAACGTTGTTGAGCATATTGCGGTTCCAGTCTCAAGGGGCGTTGATCAACTAGTTGAGACCACACCCAATCCACTTGAAGACCCTAATTATTTCATCCAACTGTTTGATCAAATGTCAAAGTACCTTGTGGTTGTTTGAGATTCCATAAATCCAAATATCATCTTGATGCACGGGAACCAAGATGGAGGATGGTGGGGAGGTTCTTGGTGGATTATAGGTCTGTGAGTTTTGATCAAGGAGAAGCAATTGAGATTTAGAAATGTTATTCTTGGAGATGATTTTTTTAATCTTTTTACGTTCTTTTTTTTTAATTGATTTTAATTCATTTTTATTATTATTTATTTGTTTTAATAATATATGCCAATGTGTAGACACATGTCACCATATTATTTGTCACATTTTGCCACATCAACAAAAATTTGATCAAATTGAGTTGGGGGACCAAAAGTCATAAAAAACTAAAATAGGGGGATCAAAAAGTTGGCTTTTAAAATAGGAGGATCAAAAGTTCAAGTTTTTCAAAATAGGGGGACCAAAACTGCATTAAAGTTTTTTTGCTAAGGGTTTCGGGTTTGGGTGGAAAAACCCGAACCCAATGGGTGTGGGCGTGGGTGTTAATTTTCCACCCAAATAGACTTTGGGTTTAGGTGACACCCGATATTTCGGGTGTGGGTTTGGGTAGTGCGAAACCCGCACTCGTGGGCACCCGTTGTCATCTCTACCTTTGTGGCAGGTTTCTCATTGGTATGAGATTTATTATCCGGATCATGGTCTAGTTGCATTTCATGCATTATTAATTTGTATAAGTTGTTATTAAAAAGAGATTCTTGCATCAATTTTATTATATTACTTTTTATGGCCGAGTATTTTATTATTATTTTATAACATTTACCTTCTGTTCGGCAAGAAATTGACCCTTATATTAAATATGGTTGTAGGTACCAAAGGTGAATAATGAAATCAATGTGTTGCTTGTACGTGCACGGGGATAAACAAATCTGGGTTTTATTAATATGTAATTTGAATGAAACATTTTATCATTGTATGATCATTATTTATAAGCTTAAATAATTATTATTCTTTAGAGAAAAAAAAATTATAATCAAGCTTTTTAAAAAATTAAAGTTTTTTTTTAAGCAATTTTCTTATTAAAAATCAGGGATGTTACAGATAACTTAGTACATAGTGCAAGTGTGCAACATTGGTTCAATGGGGTGGACAAGTGTTTAGTTATAAAGTCAAAAGTACCCCTCTACACATTGGAACACGGATGGGTAGTGGAGAAGAAGCAAGTGGTAAATTTGGATTTTTATGTTACATGACCGATGTTAGAATTAAGGATTATTCAAAAAGCCTCAAATACCCTGCATATGTAACTACATTTGCTGCAGAACCATATTGTTATAGGGCACTCAATGATGTTCATTATGGAAAATATCCTCTATTCGAGAAAGACTTACATAGGCACAATGATGTTCATTATGGAAAATATCCTCTATTCGAGAAAGACTTACATAGGCACAAACCCAAATAATATATATTTGGGCACACACATAAATCCAAAAGTTTAAAACAAAAATAATATAGTCACATCAATCAATATCATTTTATTTCTTTTCTCTTTAATTTTTTTTGTGTTGTGTGAGTGTGCCCAACACTTATTATTTGTGTTTGTGCCTAAGTTAGAATTTTCCCCTCTATTCTATTTTGGTGGGGGTGGACGAAGTCGTTATTGTAAATAAACTTTATAGATTTGTTGATCGGACAACTTAAATATAAAGAAGATTTATTTAAATTGTATGATTGTTTTATGATCGAACCGTCCGATATTAATCAGACATTCATATTTTTCATGACTGCATGACTATATACAATTTAAATTCAAACTTTATATATAAATTCATACAGCTGATGAATAAACAATTACACTTTTTCTATGTCAATCAATAGAGTATAATGAATACTCTAAAATAAACGAAATCAACAAATTTTGCAAAATTACATTGAAAGTCTAAAAAATATTACAAATGTCTCTATATATTAAGATTTTATTAGTGCGAGGCGATTTCAACTCTCGGAGTCTCATCTCTTTTTAATTGCGATGTATCGAGGCAAAGTTGGAATAATGTTTTTCGGTGGATGGGAGTCCAATCCATTCCCTTTGTAGATGTTTATAATCACTTTTCACATTTCGGTGAATTCCTAAAAGGTAGTAAAAATAAGAAGTTCCGTCACATCATATGGTTAGCCACGACTTGGACTATGGAGAAAGCGGAACAATATTATATTTCGGGGAGATTTTGTTGATGTTTCCGTTATTTTAGACCAAATTATATATATTGTTTGGTTTTGGTATATAGGCCGGGAAGGGCTTAAGGCTCATGTCACCTTCCCGGAATGGTGTAATAATCCTTTGAAGTGTCTCCATGACTCTTAGGGTGTATTTCCAATGATTTATAAAGGTTGAGTACCACTTGTACTCCTTATAAATCAATTTTGCTTATATAAAAAAAAAGCTCAAAAAAATTATAACTTGGTTTGAAAAATAATAGTTGCATTAAGCATGGAATCACTAAATAACCCATCAATGAGTGGTGAAAAAAAATAAAAAACCAACACCAACATGCAGTTCTATTTTTTAAGGGGGTGAAAACATTTGATGTCAGAACTGACTTTCGAACTAGATAAGGCGGTCTAGTAGACCAGATACTGGTGGTAAAAATAAATAAAAATAGACAATAAAAGACATGACAAAAAATATAGGGGTGAATGGTTAATTGTAGGGTTGAAACTTGAGAGAAATATTTTCCAAAAATAATCGTTTCTAAAAATAACTATAAGACACTAGCTGCCAAACGCCGTGCCCGTTTGTGTGATCGATATTCTCTTCTTTATTTTTTGTGATCGATATTCTCTACTGTGCAAATATAAATAACTATTTAATCTCCTTTTTTATTTGACTTAGTTAATTGATAACTACGTAACCTCTTTTTTTTTTTGTTAGTTATTAAGAAGAAAAAAATATATTTTTTTACTATAAAAAAACTGAAAACCTACTTTTATGTGGAAGTTGTGCTTAGTTGTTAAGAAAAAAAAAATTATTTACTAAAAACAACTGAAAATCTATTTTTATGTGGAAGTTATTTTTTAAGGGTAAAATAGGAATAATAAAAAAGCCATCCCAAAAATTTGTATCCCTTTATATATTAGTATAGATGTTATACATAAAGGCCCAAAATGGGATAATTGATCCCAAATTGGTGCAAGGGCACCCGGTAAAAAAAAAACTACTATAACTGCTCTTATTTACAATTACGATACAAAGTACACTAATACAATCTAATCAAACTCGAAACCCTGATTTTCTGCGAGTTCGCCTCTCTCTCCCTAACCCAAACAAATCTGCCGCTTCTTGGATCCCAATTCCCAACCCTCGTAGGCCTCTCCCACTCTCTGCACTCGTCTCTGGTTTCTCTTTCTCTTGCCATGAAAGAGTATGACGATCCGGACTGCTACCAAAAGAATATTCCTGTCCCCCAAAAGTGAGAATTGTAACTTAACTCTTGTATGCTTCTGCAAATTCATCTGAATTGAACAGGGGATAATTTGTCTATAGATAATTCATCTGGATTTGATTTAGTTCTCCTTTCTCTGGGATAATTAAGTTTGGTTGTTTACTTTTCGCGTTGGTTTGTTTGTTCCAAACAAATTTTTCAATTTTTTATCCTGAGTATTTCTCTGCAGATTATTTCAATTTTTATTGTGTATATTTTTCAGCAAATTAACATATTCACCTGTTGAAGGGATAATAATATCTTTGTGCTTTTGATATGTTCAGGCGGGGCTTAGTCAATGGAGAGTATTGGAAATAGGCCCTGTTTGTTTCAAATCTATTTTTTAACAGGGCCATAAGAAAATAAACTTCAAATTCTTCGGTGGATGTGACTGGTATGCTGTCTAAAATTTCTATTCATCTTTTTCATAGATAGATTGTTATGCTTGATTTTCAACATTGTACATGTTATCCTTACGTTATCTTTGTTAGGTTCATTGCGACTGATAATGGATCAAGTCAAAGTGTTATGTTGTGACTTTAGGTAACTCCTCTCTTTTCTTTTTCTCGTTTGTCTTTTATCTATGTTAATCTCTTAATGATTATTAGCCACAATATAACACAATTAGCCGCAACATAACACAAGAATATATGCAGTACACCCAGGGTGTGGCTGGGGATTCCCAAGCGAGTCTCCAACCTTCTAAAACACCTCAAAGCTCAACCTCATATGCAGCACACCCAGGGGCGGATCTATTCAAGGCATGGTGTGGCTATAACCACACCAACCCAGCCCAATAAATATATATTTTACGAATGATTTCAAGTTATTCTGTATACGTATTCGTGCAAATCATCATAGAATATAATCAAACAAGAAAAATGCTAACGCGTGCATCCGGATACTTTTAAGCATATTAAATAGTAAGTTTTTGCAGAGTAGTCAATCGCGTGGGATCCCGGCAGGATCCCGGTGTCTCGGCGCGGCGCGGAGGCCTACCGCTACAGGAAGGGTGGGAGCGGAGCACCTAGGGTTTGTGGCCGCTCCAGCCGGGTTCTCGGTTGATTGGTGCGGCACGGGTCGCGGATCCCCTTACCGGGTCAGGACCACGTTTCTCTTTTCATGGGTTTTAAGGGTATTTTCAAAATTTTATTGATTTTAGTAAGGGCATATTTGGTTTTTTAACTTTCCTTTGTTGTTAACAAATAACCCTAGCCGCACAAACCATTCTCACCATCTTATTCTCTCACGGTCTCACCGATCCAAAGTTTCACTTCATCGTATTCTCCCTTGCTTCATCATTTGTGTTTCTGTTTCTTCTCAAAGCTTCACCTCTGTTTCTTCTTTGATTCTCCAAGCTTCACGTGATTCTCCAAGCTCTGTTTCTGTTCTGTCTTTTTTTTTTTTTTGTCTAGAATCAAATTATTTTTTTACTCTAGTTTAGAATATGTGAAACTTTAGTTTTTAGTTACCATCATCAAACTCGGAATTAAGTTTTAATTTTTAGTTACTTTATTAATTTAAGTGTTGAAGACTCGACTTTTGCTTATTTATTTTGCCGGACTTTTGTTAGTAATTTGGATGCAATGTTTAAGACTTGAAATTTGTGTTTTGAATTTTTTTTATTTATGAATGTTTCATGGATTTTGAGATATTTGTTTGATTTTACATTAATTATATGATTATACTTTATAGTATTTTATACTTTATAGTATTATTTATGTAATTAAAAAAAATAAATAATAGCGGCATCCCGCTCTCTGAGATGCCGCTATCCCAGTTTTGGGGGCTTGCCGCTCCGGGATCCGGGATTAACTACTATGAGTTTTTGTGAAAAATTTATGGAAATGCGTGAAGTCAAAGCATTGGAAATTGAAATGTTTTATTTTTTGCATATATTATTTTCCTTAAGTGGAGTGCTTAAAATTTCCCCGAGGGCACTCGTAAGGAAGACGCATAAAA
This sequence comes from Trifolium repens, assembly GCA_030408175.1. Lineage (NCBI taxonomy): Eukaryota > Viridiplantae > Streptophyta > Magnoliopsida > Fabales > Fabaceae > Trifolium > Trifolium repens. The sequence continues at coordinate 41,709,591 of CP125846.1, forward strand.
TAAAATAAAAGAGTTCTTTGGCAAGTCTTGACATTTGTGCTTACTATTTTAAAAGTTGCTATTAATTGTAATATTTCCTTAATTAATAATAGTATGGTTAAATATGTTTTTAGTCGTATAAATATCTTAACTTTCGTTTTTAGTCCCTATTAAAAAACATTGGTCTCTCAAATATTTTTTGTCATGCTTTTTGGACTTTGCTTTTCAGTCATCTTGTATATATCATTCGGGTGGGATGTGTAGCTCAACTGGTTAAACTAGTTGACCTAAGGGTTAAAGGAGTTGGAGGTCCAAGTTCAAGTCATGGCAAAGAGAAAAACTAACATATTGTAATATACTAACAACTAACAATTTGTCATTAAAAAAAAAAAAGATCGTATATATCATTGAAAATTAAAAAGTAAAATTCAACGATGATGTTTAATTCATTATATGAATCTCTCTTGCAAAAGCTTACCTTTTTTTTTTTTTAACAAAGGATGAATTAAATATGAATTGTTTAGTTTTTTGCGCTTAAAAATTCATAAAAAAATTCATCTTGTGTTAAAAAATTCTATTTTTTATGTTTGCAAAGGTTCTTATAATATTATAAACATGAATACAAAGAACCATTCCAAAATGTGAAAGTATACAAGAGTTGATTTAAAAGTAGGACCAAAAGTTGTAATACAAAATATTTGAAGGACAAAAAATTGCTGAAATTTCTTATATGGACTAAAAACAAAATTTGAGATATTTATAGGGACGAAAATTTATTTAACTCTTATTTGTAATATGTTTTTAATTATAAAATTAAAATGGTACTTTTCTTAATTTTTTGTTTTGGTGGAAACTTTTTCTTAATTATTATTGGTAGTTTTACCTATGTTTATTGAAGCGTGCATTTACATTCTCCAAGCACTCTTGTGTGTTCCATACCGAGGTAGAGACAATACAGAGTTCATCATGGTGCGTTCATAGTACTATTTCTTTATCCATTGTCAACCATTTCCAAATTCAAATTCACTATTGAAAGAAATCTATTCATCTTTTTTCCTTTGCACATATTAAGCTAACAATACAAATAGAAATCGAAGGAGAGAGGTGTCGGTGCTGTTAAGTTCTTCGTTTTTGCGGTTTTATCTACAATGACATTATTGACATAGTGCAAGAGACTTGTTGGGAATGATAAATTTTCCAATTGGCATGCTTCAGATTTTGCCGATGGTGAAACCAAGGATGATCTCTTTCTACATTCATTTTCCTTCTATTGAAAGTCAGTGTGTTCTTCATTGCTTCTATTGAATGTTTTCTGACAGTAGGATCAATTTAGTTGAAGTGTAAGAATGTTAGTAAAGCACCTTTTATTGCAGATACGTAACAATAAGGAAATGATAATCATAGCTTATTTTTTTTTTAGTGTATGTTTTAATTATACAGGCATTATAAATCTGATTGAAATATATATTAGTTGTTAAATTTACTTTTTTGTTTTGTTTTGATAATTTAAATTTACTTCTTTTAGTTTGGTTGCAGGGTAAGTACAATAATGATTTTTACAGCATCACTGCATTTGAAGGTCTCACTGCATTTGAATTCCTAAAAGGTAATTTTAGCTGTTCACTTTATCATGTAAGATGCCTTTTATACAGGATCATTGTAATATGATTAAATATCCTTAATTCACATTTCATTAATACATATTGGTTGAGTTGCTCTTTTTTATCACAATATTATTTGGTTTTAGTAATTTTTGAGATAGTTAATAGATCAGCCAATCCAAACAATCAGGATATTTGGAAGATTGTTTTGTAGGATAGTTTTTTTGAACAAGTGTTTTGTAGGATAGTTAACATGTGCCCCAGTACAATTTTACGTAGCTGTTTAGAATATGAATGTATATTAGGTTTACTAATTAGGTTTAGTACGGGGAACAACGCTTGGTCAGTGCGCATGCCTCTACGCACGAGCTGGATTAGTCGCCCACCTTTAGTGGGTCGAAAGCGGTGTGAAAACAAAAATAATAATAATTAGGTTTACTAATATGATGATAAAATTGATATTTACTACCAAGTTTACTAATGTGTCGTTTTAATGATATTCCTACTTTTGTATGTTTCATTTGGAATTTTACACTATTAATATGCATAAAAATAGGAACAACATAAAAATGTATAAATCTATACATAAAAAATAGGAAAAAATAAATAAAAAGATGATAAAAAGTTAAGCAAAATAATTATTAAAAAAATAAACAATAATAAGATTATATATGAATCTATACATAAAAATAGGAAAAAAATAATAAAAAATTATAGAATATAGAAAGAATAAAATAAATATGCAAAAAATAGAACATATAAATACATAAACAATAAGAACTGACCGATTGAACCGGTTGAATTGGGAACCGGACCAACGTTCGGTCTATTAATACTTAAAAACCACTTGGTTAGGAAACTGGGAAATGAACTGAAAACTAGTAGAAAACCGCTTAAATCGGAAAAAACTGATGGTTCATGCGATCGATGCCTCAGGTTGAACCGCATTTGGCTTTTTTCTTCCAAATAAAGCATCAATCCAAATTTTTTAATTGCAAACAGATTGCTAAATGTACGACTGTACGAGGAATGCAGTGGCTGGCGGCTGTTGATTTTATTCATCGAAAATTTGAATTATTTTTTTCTGCAGTAATATTTAGTACATTATCGTAATCTCTCTTGCAAAATTTATAGATGAATAAAATCATGGCATCTATTATCTATTATTTTTAACAAATGGGTTGGACTTGGGCTTGAGAACAAACAACTAAAAACTTGACTTTTTTTTATTGACTACTAAAGGTGCGTTTGGCCAGACTTATTCATGGTCTAAAAGCTGGTTTTAAAATAATGTTAAAAGTAAGAGCTTTAAAAATAAAGTTAAAGTTGTTTCATAATTTTATTTTGTATCTTAAAGCTATTTTTAAGTTAAAAGTTGTTCGATAAAATATTCTTATAAAACAATATCCACTATCAATAAATTTAGGGTTAAATAAGTTTTTTGTCCCTATAAATATATCAAATTTTGTTTTTAGTTTCTATAAATTTTTTAACAACTTTTGGTCCCTGCTTTTCAGTCAATACAATTCTTGTGTACTTTCAAATTTTTTAATGGTTTTTTATATTTATGTTTATAATAAGATAAGAACATCGCCTATAAAAATTTAGAATTTTTTAACATAAGATGAATTATTTATGAATTTTTAGCGCAAAAAACTTAAAAATTCATATTTAATTCATCCCTTATTAAAAAAAATTACATTTTTGCAACAGAGATTACGATAATGTACTAAACATTACGGCGGAAAAAAATCCAAAATTTTGAATGATATATACGAGTTGAATAAAAAGTAGGTACAAAAAATTATGATAGAGAATATTTGAGTAAACAAAAATTGCTAAAAAAATTTATAGGATCTAAAAATGAAATTTAAAATATTTATAGGAATCAAAAATATATTTAACCCATAAATTTATTACTATAGATAATATTCTTAATTTCTATAATTTAATCAACAAAGTCCTAGAGACAGACATAGTATTTTATTTTAATCTTGAGAGATACCAAAGAGTATATCATGATAAAAAGGAGAATTAAAAGATAAAAAAAGTAGTCTAAATCATTTAAGGACTACCACTACAAATTTACAAATTTAATTTAGGCTTAAATGCAGTTTTGATCCCTCTATTTTCAATTTTTTAAAGTTTTGATCCTCCTATTTTAAAAATCAACATTTTGGTCTTCCTATTTCAATTTTTCTTGAGTTTTGGTCCCCCATTCAATTTTAGAGTCAATTTTGATGATATGTCAATGTATATAGGGTCTGTTTAGCAACACCACCAAACTGACTTATAGCTTATATCTTATAGCTTATAAGCTAAAAGACCTGTTTGGTAACAATCTTTTCAACACTGACTTATAGCTTATTTTACTGACTTATAACTTATTTTCCATAAGCTATTTCAATTAGCTTATGAGCTTATAGCTTATAGCTTATCATCTTTTCTTCGATTTTTACCCTTATCATTTTACCTAAAATCCATTTTTACCCTTTTTAATTTATTATAATATAAAATAAAAACGTCATTCCTTTGCTTTCAATATTTTTTTTTTTACATTTAGCTTCCAATGCTTATGAAATAAAACAAATACTCTTTTTATTTTTCAATTTGTATAGTTTACGCTATGTTCGACGACGTCGTCAGTTTTTAATATACTAGGATGGAAGAAAATGCATTACATAACATTCACTAATAAAAATATAAATTTATTTATTATATTAGTTTATTTATATATAATGAAAATAAATATCCTACATAAAAATAATGAAGATAAATGTTGATTTAATCAGAAATAAATAAAAATTAAAATATATAAATGTTTAAAATGTTGTTGTACATAAAGGCCGAAAAAAAATTGTTTTACGTAACAATATTTTATGGCGCATTTGTACATAACTATATTATCACCCCTTCATTTTAATACTTTTGATTTATTCATCATGTATTTATTACTATAAAAGATGTTGTACGTATATTGTCACCATTTTTTTAGTACATTTGATTTATCTTTTATGTATTTGTTATAAAAACCTAAAAAATGTAATTTTAATATTTTATAAAAAGTGTAATAAAGAAAATAAATTTAAAATAAAATTCAAAGAATAAAATTTAATTCTATATAAAAAATTAATAATATATAAAGAAATACGGAGTGTTAAATTAATAAATTTGAATAACTAAATTTGAAGTATCTTAAATATTAATTAGATATAAGTTTAATAATAATTTTTTATAAGAGATTTTATATGTCCTTTTTTGTCATTTTACACTTACCAGTCAGTTGAACCGCTAATTTTACCAAACACTTCCATCAGCTTATCAGCAATCAGTCATCTGCCATCAGCCATGAGCTATCAGCCATCAGCCATAAGTTAGCTTATCAGCCATAAGCTATTTTTGCCAAACAGAGCCATAATGATATGGCACCACACAATTGCCCAAAATATTATCTATGTCATTAAATTTTTTTTCTTTTCAATAATATTTATTTTAAACTAAATTAATTATTAAAATAATATATTAAATAATAATTAATCTAAAATTGAAAATTTATGTCCTCTTTCTTTCATCCCTATTCTTCATCATCATCAACAGCCCACCATCTCATAAAAAAAAAAGTACAATCTCACCATCAGAAACGGAACTTATATTTTGAGACTATCATTCATCAAAGTTTCAAACTCAATCAAATTTATCTCTTTTCTTATATTTTGAGACTCAATGATTCCAGGAAAAAAAAGTAAGATTCATCTTTTTCTTCTTTGCAATTGTATCAAGTTTCAGATTCTCTTTCCACATGCTTTCACAAGAGTAATTTTCTCTTAATCAATTTGTAAGCCTCTAGTTGATTTTGGGTGTAAAACAATCTCAGATCTGAATTAATCCTACAATCTCCATGTTACTAACAACACCCTCGACGATTGGTCTTTGTTCCACCGGTCTCTCTTGCGCTTAATGATACTGAGTGGTCCTGGTGGTGATTGAAGATGAGATGGAGCTAACGGAGCAAGCAAGCATGACTAAATCGTTTTTCAGCCTAGGGGAAATTGTTTTTCAATAATGGTTGAGTTCCTAAATTGGGGGAATATGGATTTAGTTCCCAATTTCAGATTATATAAAATTTAATAATTATTATTTTAATTTGATATATTATTTTAATAAGTAAAATATTATTTAAAACAATTATTATTGAAATAGAAAAAAAGTTTAATGACATGGATAATGTTTTGGCCAAGTGTACTGTACCACGTCATTAATATTTTTGACACATCATTAAAGTTGACTCTAAAATTAAATGGGGGACCAAAACTCAAGAAAAATTGAAATAGGAGTATTGGCTTTTAAAATAGGGGATTAAAATTTCAAAAAATTGAAAATAGGAGGACCAAAACTGCATTTAATCCTTTAATTTATAAAGTGACGAAAACAAAAAATAAATGATAAAGTGATGTATGGTAGAATAAATGACTTCTACTTAAAAGTATAGAAAAATAATCCGGCCAAACGGTACATAGTACTGAAAACATGAATTGGCACGTGGAAAAGACTAAACTTCATGAACAATGACAATTTTCACTTGCACACAACTTGGTTAAACTTTTTTTTTAAGTCCCTTGAGCCTTATATTTGTTAAAGAAACATATAATTTTTTGACATTTTGTTTTTTTTAATAGTGTAAAATTATCAATATTGTGTAATTTTTATTTATTAATTTATTAATATTATTTAATTTTTATTAAGATAATTAAAACAGTTCGACCTCGGTTGAACTCCAGTCTAACCTTTGAACCTTGAACCAATTCGACGATCGGTTCGGTTCTGATGACCTTAATTTTATGACTTTTTCTTGTTTTATTAACAAATAACATCTCTCCCAATAGGTAGGGGTGTAGCGGATCAGAAAAATCCAATTAAACTGATGATCCAATTCAATACAAATCAGAAAAAACCGATTTTTATGGTTCGGATCAAAAACCGAACCGAACCAATTGAAAACCGATGCGGTTTGGTTCGGTTCTCGGTTCCAGTTTTCAGATCCAATGGACAAACCGAACCAAACCAATATATAGAATTTATGTTAATATTTTTTTTAGACAGCCCACATCTATCAAAAACTACATCTAGCTCAAGCCCAACTACTTCTAAAAAAAAATTTACCTTACTTAAAAGTTAGAAACCCTAACTTAGAAACTCAAACTTAGAAACATACCTATGTTGTTTCCTTTCATTATCTCCAAACATCTTTGTAGTTTCTTTTTTAAGATAGAAAGCATTATTAGTGATTATAGACATAGTAAAATGAAAGCATTGTTACTACTTGTTTTTGCTTCTGTCCGTCGTAGATTTAAGCTTATTAGTGATTATAGATTTATAGGTCAATAAGATATACTTCCTCTGTCCTAAAATATAAGTAAAATATTATCAACAAAATTTAATGTATTTGGTGTAAAATTTAGTTCAAATACATTAAGTTTTGTTGACCCATTTTTGCTTATATTTTGGGACGGAGGGAGTATATTGATTTACGATACATATCGGTTTTGAGTGAATCCAATGTCCGAACCAATGGACTCTCGATTGATTTGGTTTGGTTCGGTTTTTAGTGTTTTTCAAAAATGAATCCGAACCAAACTTGTCGGTTTGGTTCAGATACTTTAATCGGTTTTACATCGCATTTTTTTCCGATATATTCTTTTTCCATAAGTTCATCAAATACATAATACAATTCATCAAATACAAAATACAATTCTTTTCCCACAAGTTCATCAAATACAAAATACAACCATATTGAAATCTAATACAAAATACAATTCTTTTCTCATAAGTTCATCAAATGAATTCACCAAATACATAATACAACCATATTAAAATTAAGTTCATAAGTTAATCAAATACAAAATACAACCATATTGAAATTAAGTTCATAAGTTCTTCAAATAATAAAATAGTTGGGCTGCATAAAATAAATAAATAAATACTATATATTGGTTTGGTTCGGTTTGTCCATTGGTTCTGAAAACTGGAACCGAGAACCAAACCACATCGGTTTTTAATTGCTTCGGTTCAGTTTTTGATCCGAACCATAAAAGGAACCGAGAACCAAACCACACTTGTTAAGCATACCAAAAAAGGAAATAAAAAATAAAATTATTATTGAAAAGACAACTTTTTATACTTTTGAGGTATTAAATGCACGCAGTTCGAGATAAAATTTTTATTTTAACATGCTTAATCATTGCCCCGGAGGCACTGTTTAGCATTTTCCTAAAAAGAATATCAATTTATTTAAAAAAAATAAGAAATACTGTAATTGATGAGATGGAATTAAAGGTTAGACTTAATTGCAATTCTAGTCCTCTTATTTTATGAAATCATGAATTTTGGTCCCCGTATTTTAAAATCAATAATTTTGGTCCCCTATTTTCACAAATTTTGAAATTAACTCAATCCTTTGTTTATTAAGCTTATGTGGTATATTTCAGTATGATATGGCATTTTTCTATTTATAAAATCACTGCCATGTCAAATAAAAAATATTTTTTCAGAAAATTAATAGTTGTTATAATATATTATTTGCAATGTCAATATTTTGAATTAGTATAAGTTAATCAATTAATATAAAAGAGCTATGTTAACTTGTGTTCTAAGGGCACATATTAAGATATCTAAAAATAGAAATATAACAATTAATGATACAAAAAATTTTAATGTTTAGAGAATTAATACACTACAAGTTCAATAATTTTTTTCCACATTTATCTTCTTAAGACGTGCCCTTAGGACACATGTCAACATTCTCCAATATAAAATATGGATTACTTACAAAAATAAAAAGAAAGAAAAACTCAGAATCAAAGAAGAAAGGAAGAAAAAGGGTAACGCGAGAAGGGGGAAAATGCAAGAACCCTAATGCTTCTTTGATTCATCGTCTCATTCACAAATCAACAAAAGTAATTAACAACTCACTTCGATTCATTCTTCTTCGTTTATCATCCACTGACTTTGATTTCTTCTTAGTTAACAACATCCGTTCTTTCTTCTTAGTACCCACTAACTTTCATTTCCATACTTGACAAAAACATGGCGGCCAAATCTTGTCGCATAGGTCAAACACTTTCAAGGTAGGTTGATTTCATTCTCACTATTGCGAATTAGTTTTAATTTTGTTTTTATTGATTTTTTTTTTGAATTTCTGATCAGATACATTAAAGAAGCTACTAGAGGATGTGCTTTTAATGTTGTTACTAAGGTGAGCTATGCTTTAATGCTTTATGGACTTACTATACTTGAATTTTTGGGTGAGATAGTTGGAGGAAGAGAAAAATTGAGTATTTGAGTTGAGTAATTTGTAATTTAGTGCAAGCCTTATCTAGAATGAAGCTTTTGTTCCTTTAAGAAACAAGTCCTTTGATGACACACTATGATGGCATGCTCTGTTTCTGTTTTACATGACCAGAGAATATTCAACAGATAATCTATAACATACAAATGATATGCTTGGAAACTAGTCACTGCTGCATCAAATTTTATGTTTGGAAAAGTTTGTTGTTCCTTATGTCAGGTTCCATCAAATTAAGTTATATTATATTTCGTGTTTGATATTTATAGGGTTCTTTGGATGCCTTGGAAAAAAAGAGCACGGCTTTGGAGCTTGAGCTTGTGAATGCTCAAAAAGACCATAGTGAAACCATTCAGAAAATGAAGGAGTTTGAACAGAAGAGTTCTCAACTTGCACATAATTTGAAAAGGTGCATTTTTCAGCTCAGTTCTATTTGATAAATTGATTTAGTTTCTCAGTGTCAGTAGTGGTTGTCTCTTTCAATTGTAGGTCATCTTCTTGAACTGTTATAAACTTTGATTTTCTTAAATAGCCAGCGTTTTTGTTTGTTATCACTCACTTTCTACGGGTATTTGAATGTAGTCCTGAAGAAAAACTGTTGAGTTTGGAGAAGGAAAATCACGTCCTTTGTCAGAAAGTCTTAAGTGTATCTCCGAAGAGTAATCGTTCAGATTTTGCAAAGTCGTCATTAGAAGTACGTTTCCTCTTGCATATTGACATTCTCTTATAAAAACTTTATTTTAATATACTTAATAAAAAAATAGGGAAGTGCGGTGTTTGCAATATATAAAAACAATTTTTAAAACTGAGGGGTGAAATAGATCAGGGCATGATCTCACTGCAACATGGCCCATGGGTTTGCCACTAGATGAGGGCAAATACACACAAGAGCTTAATAGATAGCATACTATTATAAAACGTTTCCCTCGTTATTAGTAAACCCCAGGTGTTGGCCAGAGAAACTGTTGCAGTTAAAGACATTGTTTTTTAAGTGGCAGTAGATAAAGGGAATGTAGAAACAAACTGGAAAGAGCTTCGGCTAAACCTATAATTTGACATATATCGGGAAAAAACTTGAGGTTGAATATGCTAGAAGGGGAGAGTAACAATCTGTGTGGCCTGAGAAAGACAAATTTATTTACTAAAAATGTCACAAACCTAACAATGACTACTGTTTGTAAAATGATCTCCTACAATGCTATGTACAAATATGCTCTCTATATCCTAATTTCCTTCTCAATACTGGTTGGTATTACAATATGGATTCTGTGCTGAAAGTTGGTCTAGTGAAGATCAAGTTGTATGTTTGTACTATTGTATGATCTCCAGAGGTTAAAGACCAATAATGATTTCAACTTTGTTGACACATTCGATTTTGAAATTATACTATTAAAATAGTTTTGCAAGGTTTCCCTATTAACAAGTTTTCGCAAATTTCCAATTACTATTGCTGCGAAGAGAAAGCTCAATCATCAATCATTTGAGACAATATATGAATAACAACACCTTTTGGATTATTTGAATATTTAATTATGTGTACTCATTATAGGGTTTTTTGGATGCCTTGGAAAAGAAGAGCACGGCTTTGGAGCTTGAGATTGTGAATGCTCAAAAAGACCATAGTGAAACCATTCAGAAAATGAAGGAGTTTGAACAGAAGAGTTCTCAACTTGCACATAATTTGAAAAGGTGCATTTTTCAGCTCAGTTCTATTTGATAAATTGATTTAGTTTCTTAGTGTGAGTAGTGGTTGTCTCTTTCAATTGTAGGTCATCTTCTTGAACTGTTATAAACTTTGATTTTGATTTTCTTAAATAGCTAGCGTTTTTGTTTGTTATCACTCACTTTCTACGGGTATTTGAATGTAGTCCTGAAGAAAAACTGTTGAGTTTGGAGAAGGAAAATCACGTCCTTTGTCAGAAAGTCTTAAGTGTATCTCCGAAGAGTAATCGTTCAGATTTTGCAAAGTCGTCATTAGAAGTACGTTTCCTCTTGCATATTGACATTCTCTTATAAAAACTTTATTTTAATATACTTAATAAAAAAATAGGGAAGTGCGGTGTTTGCAATATATAAAAACAATTTTTAAAACTGAGGGGTGAAATAGATCAGGGCATGATCTCACTGCAACATGGCCCATGGGTTTGCCACTAGATGAGGGCAAATACACACAAGAGCTTAATAGATAGCATACTATTATAAAACGTTTCCCTCGTTATTAGTAAACCCCAGGTGTTGGCCAGAGAAACTGTTGCAGTTAAAGACATTGTTTTTTAAGTGGCAGTAGATAAAGGGAATGTAGAAACAAACTGGAAAGAGCTTCGGCTAAACCTATAATTTGACATATATCGGGAAAAAACTTGAGGTTGAATATGCTAGAAGGGGAGAGTAACAATCTGTGTGGCCTGAGAAAGACAAATTTATTTACTAAAAATGTCACAAACCTAACAATGACTACTGTTTGTAAAATGATCTCCTACAATGCTATGTACAAATATGCTCTCTATATCCTAATTTCCTTCTCAATACTGGTTGGTATTACAATATGGATTCTGTGCTGAAAGTTGGTCTAGTGAAGATCAAGTTGTATGTTTGTACTATTGTATGATCTCCAGAGGTTAAAGACCAATAATGATTTCAACTTTGTTGACACATTCGATTTTGAAATTATACTATTAAAATAGTTTTGCAAGGTTTCCCTATTAACAAGTTTTCGCAAATTTCCAATTACTATTGCTGCGAAGAGAAAGCTCAATCGTCAATCATTTGAGACAATATATGAATAACAACACCTTTTGGATTATTTGAATATTTAATTATGTGTACTCATTATAGGGTTTTTTGGATGCCTTGGAAAAGAAGAGCACGGCTTTGGAGCTTGAGATTGTGAATGCTCAAAAAGACCATAGTGAAACCATTCAGAAAATGAAGGAGTTTGAACAGAAGAGTTCTCAACTTGCACATAATTTGAAAAGGTGCATTTTTCAGCTCAGTTCTATTTGATAAATTGATTTAGTTTCTTAGTGTGAGTAGTGGTTGTCTCTTTCAATTGTAGGTCATCTTCTTGAACTGTTATAAACTTTGATTTTGATTTTCTTAAATAGCTAGCGTTTTTGTTTGTTATCACTCACTTTCTACGGGTATTTGAATGTAGTCCTGAAGAAAAACTGTTGAGTTTGGAGAAGGAAAATCACGTCCTTTGTCAGAAAGTCTTAAGTGTATCTTCGAAGAGTAATCGTTCAGATTTTGCAAAGTCGTCATTAGAAGTACGTTTCCTCTTGCATATTGACATTCTCTTATAAAAACTTTATTTTAATATACTTAATAAAAAAATAGGGAAGTGCGGTGTTTGCAATATATAAAAACAATTTTTAAAACTGAGGGGTGAAATAGATCAGGGCATGATCTCACTGCAACATGGCCCATGGGTTTGCCACTAGATGAGGGCAAATACACACAAGAGCTTAATAGATAGCATACTATTATAAAACGTTTCCCTCGTTATTAGTAAACCCCAGGTGTTGGCCAGAGAAACTGTTGCAGTTAAAGACATTGTTTTTTAAGTGGCAGTAGATAAAGGGAATGTAGAAACAAACTGGAAAGAGCTTCGGCTAAACCTATAATTTGACATATATCGGGAAAAAACTTGAGGTTGAATATGCTAGAAGGGGAGAGTAACAATCTGTGTGGCCTGAGAAAGACAAATTTATTTACTAAAAATGTCACAAACCTAACAATGACTACTGTTTGTAAAATGATCTCCTACAATGCTATGTACAAATATGCTCTCTATATCCTAATTTCCTTCTCAATACTGGTTGGTATTACAATATGGATTCTGTGCTGAAAGTTGGTCTAGTGAAGATCAAGTTGTATGTTTGTACTATTGTATGATCTCCAGAGGTTAAAGACCAATAATGATTTCAACTTTGTTGACACATTCGATTTTGAAATTATACTATTAAAATAGTTTTGCAAGGTTTCCCTATTAACAAGTTTTCGCAAATTTCCAATTACTATTGCTGCGAAGAGAAAGCTCAATCATCAATCATTTGAGAGAATATATGAATAACAACACCTTTTGGATTATTTGAATATTTAATTATGTGTACTCATTATAGGGTTTTTTGGATGCCTTGGAAAAGAAGAGCACGGCTTTGGAGCTTGAGATTGTGAATGCTCAAAAAGACCATAGTGAAACCATTCAGAAAATGAAGGAGTTTGAACAGAAGAGTTCTCAACTTGCACATAATTTGAAAAGGTGCATTTTTCAGCTCAGTTCTATTTGATAAATTGATTTAGTTTCTTAGTGTGAGTAGTGGTTGTCTCTTTCAATTGTAGGTCATCTTCTTGAACTGTTATAAACTTTGATTTTGATTTTCTTAAATAGCTAGCGTTTTTGTTTGTTATCACTCACTTTCTACGGGTATTTGAATGTAGTCCTGAAGAAAAACTGTTCAGTTTGGAGAAGGAAAATCACGTCCTTTGTCAGAAAGTCTTAAGTGTATCTCCGAAGAGTAATCGTTCAGATTTTGCAAAGTCGTCATTAGAAGTACGTTTCCTCTTGCATATTGACATTCTCTTATAAAAACTTTATTTTAATATACTTAATAAAAAAATAGGGAAGTGCGGTGTTTGCAATATATAAAAACAATTTTTAAAACTGAGGGGTGAAATAGATCAGGGCATGATCTCACTGCAACATGGCCCATGGGTTTGCCACTAGATGAGGGAAAATACACACAAGAGCTTAATAGATAGCATACTATTATAAAACGTTTCCCTCGTTGTTAGTAAATCCCAGGTGTTGGCCAGAGAAACTGTTGCAGTTAAAGACATTGTTTTTTAAGTGGCAGTAGATAAAGGGAATGTAGAAACAAACTGGAAAGAGCTTCGGCTAAACCTATAATTTGACATATATCGGGAAAAAACTTGAGGTTGAATATGCTAGAAGGGGAGAGTAACAATCTGTGTGGCCTGAGAAAGACAAATTTATTTACTACAAAATGTTCACAAGCCTAACAATGACTACTGTTTGTAAAATGATCTCCTACAATGCTATGTACAAAGATGCTCTTTATATCCTAATTTCCTTCTCAATACTGGTTGGTATTACAATATGGATTCTGTGCTGAAAGTTGGTCTAGTGAAGATCAAGTTGTATGTTTGTACTATTGTATGATCTCCAGAGGTTAAAGACCAATAATGATTTCAACTTTTTTGACACATTTGATTTTGAAATTACACTATTAAAATAGTTTTGCGCAATGGTTTCCCTATTAACAAGTTTTCGCAAATTTCCAATTACTATTGCTGCGAAGAGAAAGCTCAATCATCAATCATTTGAGACAATATATGAGTAACAACACCTTTTGGATTATTTTAATATTTAATATTTTAATATTATAATATAACATAAAATTGAAGTATTTGAGTTGAGTAATTTGTAATTTAGTGCAAGCCTTATCTAGAATGAAGCTTCTGTTCCTTTAAGAAAGAAGTCCTTTGATGACACTATGATGGCATGCTCTGTTTCTGTTTTACATGACCAGAGAATATTCAACAGATAATCTATAACATACAAATGATATGCTTGGAAACTAGTCACTGCTGCATCAAATTTTATGTTTGGAAAAGTTTGTTGTTCCTTATGTCAGGTTCCATCAAATTAAGTTATATTATATTTCGTGTTTGATATTTATAGGGTTTTTTGGATGCCTTGGAAAAGAAGAGCACGGCTTTGGAGCTTGAGCTTGTGAATGCTCAAAAAGACCATAGTGAAACCATTCAGAAAATGAAGGAGTTTGAACAGAAGAGTTCTCAACTTGCACATAATTTGAAAAGGTGCATTTTTCAGCTCAGTTCTATTTGATAAATTGATTTAGTTTCTCAGTGTCAGTAGTGGTTGTCTCTTTCAATTGTAGGTCATCTTCTTGAACTGTTATAAACTTTGATTTTGATTTTCTTAAATAGCTAGCGTTTTTGTTTGTTATCACTCACTTTCTACGGGTATTTGAATGTAGTCCTGAAGAAAAACTCTTGAGTTTGGAGAAGGAAAATCACGTCCTTTGTCAGAAAGTCTTAAGTGTATCTCCGAAGAGTAATCGTCCAGATTTTGCAAAGTCGTCATTAGAAGTACGTTTCCTCTTGCATATTGACATTCTCTTATAAAAACTTTATTTTAATATACTTAATAAAAAAATAGGGAAGTGCGGTGTTTGCAATATATAAAAACAATTTTTAAAACTGAGGGGTGAAATAGATCAGGGCATGATCTCACTGCAACATGGCCCATGGGTTTGCCACTAGATGAGGGCAAATACACACAAGAGCTTAATAGATAGCATACTATTATAAAACGTTTCCCTCGTTATTAGTAAACCCCAGGTGTTGGCCAGAGAAACTGTTGCAGTTAAAGACATTGTTTTTTAAGTGGCAGTAGATAAAGGGAATGTAGAAACAAACTGGAAAGAGCTTCGGCTAAACCTATAATTTGACATATATCGGGAAAAAACTTGAGGTTGAATATGCTAGAAGGGGAGAGTAACAATCTGTGTGGCCTGAGAAAGACAAATTTATTTACTAAAAATGTCACAAACCTAACAATGACTACTGTTTGTAAAATGATCTCCTACAATGCTATGTACAAATATGCTCTCTATATCCTAATTTCCTTCTCAATACTGGTTGGTATTACAATATGGATTATGTGCTGAAAGTTGGTCTAGTGAAGATCAAGTTGTATGTTTGTACTATTGTTAGGAACCAGAAATAGTAACAACAAAATAAGAACAAACAGACACAAATGAAAATAGAGATGAGCTTTATTAATATTGAAATTGAAGGATTTACAGAATTCAGGGGAATAGGAACCCTAGATCTGCCTGAGAGCTAAGCTCACTAGTAAGAAGCTATTGCTTCCTACACATTCTAGAAGAATAATTACTATCTGAGGTACCCTTTCCTGCTCTTCGTACACTCCTTATATTCAGGAAATAACGGTTAGAAGCTCATCAGTGATAAACACCCGTAAATGCTTTTCAGGACATTGGTGTTTTGGATGGAAGGGGGCTCTACACTTGAAACAAAGCCCCTTTTGCTTCAGCTCCAATATCTCATTGTATGTCAAATGAGAATATCCACGGTCACGCAACCCAGGCCTTCTTACTTCACTTTGGGCCTGTCTTTCATTTCTAGGCCCATTACTACCTCCTATATTAGATCCATTTACCCCCTGTTCCTTTCCTCCCTTCACCATGACCCAATCTGAGTTATTGGGTTTACCCGACCCGGATCTGCTAGTACCATAACCTGCTTTGGAATGACGGGTATAGCCCAGCCCACTATCTCCTCTTATCTCCCTTTCTACTACTCGTGCCACCTGTAAGAGTTTGGATATGCTCAGCTCTCCCACCATCATCAAACTTCTCACCTTTCCTCTTACCTCCGATTTTTATCCATGGATGAAATACCCCTGAAACTGTTTATCAGGTAAACGGGGTATTTGAGCTTTCAAGTACTCAAAATCAGCTATGTAATCTTCAATCGTTCCTGTTTGCTGGAGTCCCGCCAGTTGCTCGTAAACATCACCATCTCCCTGTCCTCCGTACCTTTCTAGAAGAGCCGTTTTCACCCTTTCCCACGTCGGAACCTCTTCTTCATCGAGCAAGGAATTGAAGAAGTGGATTGTCGGTCCCTCCATACACAGCTGTGCTAGATTTACTTTTATCTCCGGCGTAGTGTTCTGCACTCGGAACTATACCTCAGCCCTCGAAATCCAGCCGGCAGGATCATCGCCATTAAACATAGGCAACTCCACCTTCTTTGCGGAGTGACGAAACTCCAACAACGCGTCACCCTTCAAAGAAAAGGTTCCTGAGTTCCCAGGTTTCTTCGCCGACCCTACATCGTCCTTCTTCACCGAACCTTCTTGATCACCCACGCTTTCGTCGCCGGTCATAATGGATTTTCCGATACTCTTCTCCATCACACGGATGAGAATGGCTTGATTCTTCTCCATCGCAGCGAGCGTAGTTCTCACTCCTGCGACATCTTCCTTCACACTGACCATATCTTCTTCTAACGCTGCAACCTTGGTGTCCATTCTACGAATCAAGGTTACCTGATTTTGTTTTGGTGGCATTCACCGGTCCTGTCACGTATCCGGTAGGTCGGACCAGTTTGTTAGGAACCAGAAATAGTAACAACAGAATAAGAACAAACATACACAAATGAAAATAGAGATGAACTTTATTAATATTGAAATTGGAGGATTTACAGAATTCAGGGGAATAGGAACCCTAGATCTGCCTGAGAGCTAAGCTCACTAGTAAGAAGCTATTGCTTCCTACACATTCTAGAAGAATAATCACTCTCTGAGGTACCCTTTCCTCCTATTCGTACACTCCTTATATTCAGGAAATAACGGTTAGAAGCTCATCTTCTCTCACACCACGTCATAACATCCAGCTACCCTTTTGTGACTCTTTTGCTCCTTCTAGAATATACCAACCATTCCCTGGGTCCCACAGGCCCATGATGAGCTAATGAATCTTCCTCTGCATTTGAATTAGCCACGTCCCTAACAACTATTGTATGATCTCCAGAGGTTAAAGACCAATAATGATTTCAACTTTGTTGACACATTTGATTTTGAAATTATACTATTAAAATAGTTTTGCAAGGTTTCTCTATTAACAAGTTTTCGCAAATTTCCAATTACTATTGCTGCGAAGAGAAAGCTCAATCATCAATCATTTGAGACAATATATGAATAACAACACCTTTTGGATTATTTGAATATTTAATTATGTTTACTCATTAGTTTTCTAGGTTTTGGTGCCTTGGGTTTTAATTTTTTTTGTTTGTTTGAGTAACTTTAGAAAAATGTTTCTAAACAATATATTAAATTGTGTAAAGAGTAGTTAAACTAATATGCTTATATAGACTATGCTATAGCTAACAGGCTTGATTAATGGGCTGAATACAACGATAACGCAATTACAAAATATATGCCCAATAACTACCGATACGACCTTGTGTTCACAATATTAATGATACTAAGTCATAAATGTTTTACACTAAAGCGTAATTGAAGAAAAACTTACTAATCAAGGCACATAGATAGAGAGAGAACAATTAAAACAATAATAAAAGCACAATATATTGATGGCAAAAATCGTTTTAATTTGTGTCCTTTATTTAGTTTTGTAATAAACTGTAATTTTGTTATTATTATTGCAGAATTTACATGTTGTACCATGTGCTGATCTTCCTGCGTCAGTAGACTGGACGTGTAGTGGGGTTCTGTCGCCCGTAAGATCTCAAGGCAAAGTAAGTTCATGTTGGGCTTTTGTTACTGCTGAGATGATAGAAACAGGTCTGAAAATATTTAGGGGAGAAACCGTCGCGGTATCAACACAGTTTGTCCTAATAAGAGAGAACGCGGTGGTAAACATATCTACGAGTTGAAGTATGTCGCACTTCACGGCATTTGTTTGGAAAAAGACTATCCCTATGAGGGAGTCTATTCCAGCCGAGAGAGAACACAAAAAATGGTTAGTTTTTTGTCATTTTCTCACTTAATTTGAATATTATTATCTAACTTTCTGATTTTTTGTTTCATTGTTATTAGCAGGTCGATAAACTCATAATAGGTCACCGAGTGAGGATTAAATCGTGTATTAAAGTGGACAAAGATGAGATTTCCTTGATGTACGCGGTTGCACAACAACCTGTAGGTGTGGGTATTTGTGTGGGGAATCAACTCATGCGTTACAAAAAAGGAAACATATATGACGGGATGTGTCAGAAGCTTTATAAATCTCCAACACTGAAAAATGGTTGGACGATGTGGAAGTTGCATGAAAAGCCAAATCATTCAGTCCTGATAGTAGGATATGGAACTACAAATGATGGCAGAAAGTATTGGTTCGTTAAGAATTCTTGGGGTGGTATGTGGGGGGATGGAGGCTTTTTTAAGCTCAAAAGGAAATCTCACAAACCAATGGGCCAATGTTTTATCTTACACTTTCCTTCTATTCCGGTGATAGATTGATTAGACACGGTTTGATAGTTTTGAGGATAGTTATGTTTTCATTTTCACCCTTGTGGTTAGGCAGTAAGAGAAGTTGGTTTGTCTGCTGAAGAGCTTGACTCTGGTTTTGTATTCCGTTTTCCATTTTCCATACATTCCATAAAAAACCAGAGTATGAAAAATGGAAAACGGAATACAAAACCAGAGTCAAGCTCTTCAGTAGACAAACCAACTTCTCTTACTGCCTAACCACAAGGGTGAAAATGAAAACATAACTATCCTCAAAACTATCAAACCGTGTCTAATCAATCTATCACCGGAATAGAAGGAGAGTATAAGATAAAACATTGGCCCATTGGCTTGTGAGATTTCCTTTTGAGCTTAAAAAAGCCTTCATCCCCCCACATACCACCCCAAGAATTCTTAACTAACCAATACTTTCTGCCATCATTTGTAGTTCCATATCCTACTATTAGGACTGAATGATTTGGCTTTTCATGCAACTTCCACATCGTCCAACCATTTTTCAGTGTTGGAGATTTATAAAGCTTCTGACACATCCCGTCATATATGTTTCCTTTTTTGCAACGCATGAGTTGATTCCCCACACAAATACCCACACCTACAGGTTGTTGTGCAACCGCGTACATCAAGGAAATCTCATCTTTGTCCACTTTAATACACGATTTAATCCTCACTCGGTGACCTCTTATGAGTTTATCGACCTGTTAATAACAATGAAACAAAAAATCAGAAAGCTAGATAATAATATTCAAATTAAGTGAGAAAATGACAACAAACTAACCATTTTTTGTCTTCTCTCTCGGCTGGAATAGACTCCCTCATAGGGATAGTCTTTTTCCAAACAAATGCCGTGAAGTGCGACATACTTCAACCCGTAGATACGTTTACCACCGCGTTCTCTCTTATTAGGACAAAAATCCAAAAGCTCCTGTGTTGATACCGCGACGGTTTCTCCCCTAAATATTTTCAGGCCTGTTTCTATCATCTCAGCAGTAACAAAAGCCCAACATGAACTTACTTTGCCTTGAGATCTTACGGGCGACAGAACCCCACTACACGTCCAGTCTACTGACGCAGGAAGATTAGCATGTGGTACAACATGTAAATTCTGCAATAATAATAACAAAATTACAGTTTATTACAAAAATAAATAAAGGACACAAATTAAAACGATTTTTGCCATCAATATATTGTGCTTTTATTATTGTTTTAACTGTTCTCTCTCTATCTATGTGCCTTGATTAGTAAGTCTTTCTTCAATTACGCTTTAGTGTAAAACATTTATGACTTAGTATCATTAATATTGTGAACACAAGGTCGTATCGGTAGTTATTGGGCATATATTTTGTAATTGCGTTATCGTTGTATTCAGCCCATTAATCAAGCCCGTTAGCTATAGCATAGTCTATATAAGCAAATTAGTTTAAGTACTCTTTACACAATTTAATATATTATTTAGAAATATTTTTCTAAAGTTACTCAAACAAACAAAAAAAATTAAAACCCAAGGCACCAAAACCTAGAAAACTAATGAGTACACATAATTAAATATTCAAATAATCCAAAAGGTGTTGTTATTCATATATTGTCTCAAATGATTGATGATTGAGCTTTCTCTTCGCAGCAATAGTAATTGGAAATTTGCGAAAACTTGTTAATAGAGAAACCTTGCAAAACTATTTTAATAGTATAATTTCAAAATCAAATGTGTCAACAAAGTTGAAATCATTATTGGTCTTTAACCTCTGGAGATTATACAATAGTTGTTAGGGACATGGCTAATTCAAATGCAGAGGAAGATTCATTAGCTCATCATGGGCCTGTGGGACCCAGGGAATGGTTGGTATATTCTAGAAGGGGCAAAAGAGTCACAAAAGGGTAGCTGGATGTTATGACGTGGTGTGAGAGAAGATGAGCTTCTAACCGTTATTTCCTGAATATAAGGAGTGTACGAATAGGAGGAAAGGGTACCTCAGAGAGTGATTATTCTTCTAGAATGTGTAGGAAGCAATAACTTCTTACTAGTGAGCTTAGCTCTCAGGCAGATCTAGGGTTCCTATTCCCCTGAATTCTGTAAATCCTCCAATTTCAATATTAATAAAGTTCATCTCTATTTTCATTTGTGTATGTTTGTTCTTATTCTGTTGTTACTATTTCTGGTTCCTAACAAACTGGTCCGACCTACCGGATACGTGACAGGACCAGTGAATGCCAACAAAACAAAATCAGGTAACCTTGATTCGTAGAATGGACACCAAGGTTGCAGCGTTAGAAGAAGATATGGTCAGTGTGAAGGAAGATGTCGCAGGAGTGAGAACTACGCTCGCTGCGATGGAGAAGAATGAAGAAATACTTTTTTAAGTTACAAATTGGTTTTTGGTTTATTTTTTTTCATATTTGGATTGGACTTTTTAAACTGGTTCAATTTGGATACTAATTCAGTTTGTAGTATCCAATTTATTTGCACACCCCTACAAATAGTGGCTAACTATGTCTTTTGTTGACTGCACTATTTTTTAATTTGGAACAGAAATCCGCACTAACTTTGCCTTTTATTTTTTTATTTTTTTTGGTCAAGATTTTGCCTCTTTATTTTATTTCAACTAACCTATTTTTACTCCAATTATTATCTCAATTAACTAGTTATAGTGGCTAGTGCGGTATGAACAAACAGTTACTAATACCTAACCCATCTGATCTAATATAATTTGATGTGGCTGCACTACTTTTTTGCAATTGGTTTGCAAAACAACTTTTTAAAACAAAAAATTGTATCAAGAAGCTGGAAATATTTTTAGTTATTAAATATAAAACAAGCTTTATATTCCGCATAAATTTTGTGATAGACTTTATTTTAGTTAGAAAAATGTATGTATATTGGTGAACTTTTATTAAATTGAAAGTGAAATGTATGGATATTATTTTTTATTTTTTATTTTTACCTTTTTTAAGAGATTTTTTTTTTACCTTTTTTAAGAGAACTTAGGTAATTAAAATATATACTTTTTTAAAAAAGTTATCATCCATGAATATATGTTAATATCCATGGGTACCTCAAAACCCGCGGATTGCCCTCTAACGGATACCCACACGAATATGGAGCAGATACAAATATCATATTTATCCAACGGAACGAACGCAAATATCATACTATGCGCCCCATGGATATCCGTTTACACTATGAAGCACAAACACCTCTATCATTAGACGTGTCGCGTTATCAGACACTCGTACGACATGTGTCGGATAGCTCAAATCGGTGTCCAAAAAAATTCAATTTTTCCTGTACTTTGACACTCCTTTGATTGGTGTCCGACACCTGTAAGACGCTCGTTCGACACATGTCGGACAAATGTCCCAAAAAATGATTTTCCTTTGTTTATACTCTCCTTAGACAGATATCAGACATATCTACAAGAGTTAAAGATATGTCGAAACAACATTATTGATCAAAGAGGGATTGACAATATTATATTTTGATTATAATATTTTTAGCTCTTTCAATAGTAGATGAATAAATAAAGGTAAAATACTATCATATCGTGTTTTAAATTTTTTTTTTAAAAAAATAACTTCCTCAATTTATATTTACATGTATATATTTTGATTCTCAATTTATATCTTTTATAATATGTAGCAGTGTCGGTGTCCTATATTTTTTACATTAGCGGTGTCGCGGTGTCCGTGTCAGAGCATGTGCTTCATTACATCCCTATTCAACATCTCATAACGTTGTAGTTTTTACAAAATGAAAATTAAATACCGGAAACAGGTTTAGTTTAATGTTTTAAATTGCAACTGCGATCGGGAGGGAGCTGAATCACTTGATGTCAGAACTGACTCCCGAACCAAATTAAACTGAGAGTGAAAGAAAAAAAAGTTGTTTTTATAAAAAATAATAATTCCAAGGTCAGTTTGGGTTAAACTTACTTGAAACTATTTTTCGCCTAAATCATTAGTTAAGACTTTCTATTTAAACCCTACTTATCGATGATCTTTACTTCTTAAGCCCTCATATGGACTACAATACAAGAGTTTTGCTTCTCGCACCCTGTTTCACATGCGCTCCCCTTGATATTTCCAATTTACTCCTCTCACTACTTATAAAGAGAGTCTGTAAAACTGTAAAACCGAAAACCACAGTTTGCATGCTACATAGCGAGCAGCAACATTCGTCTTCTACATAGTGAACATGTCAGTAGTAAAAAAAAGACTTCCATGTAGTCAAAACTGATTGCCACGTGGCCAAATATGATTGAGACCATGTGGGAGGCAATGACATAAGCTCAACCAATCATATTGCATGGTGAATTCTATAAATTGAGAGCATTTCTTGTGAATATTTTTCACACCACACTTCTTTCTCTCTCCCCCCCCCCCCTCATTGTGTTTTTTACTTCTTCCTTTTTTGTTTTACCATTTATTGTTTAATTTAATTGTAATTAGTTTCGTATAAATGGCCGCATAGTCCGTTGTCGGTTACTCATACCATTCCTACGGTAAATGACGATGGATTTTTGTGTCCAAATTATGAATGATATGAGTAACCGAAATAGAGGTTGGTAGAGTAGCTGAGGCCCATAGGACCGCCAATCAGTGGAACAATCCTCATCCTTTTGGTTGTTAATTTTAAAAAAAGACACTGCGTCTCTTTTAGTCTTTATTATTTATATTATAATTCTAATATAATTTTTTTGCCTAACGAAAATTATTCGGATGTAATTTTTTTTTTCTAATGGTTTATGATGTAATTTTCACTGTTTTAATGTAATAAAATTGTTATTTGTTAAATTTCTTGCGATTCCTCTGCCATTTGAGTTGTAATATGTTACTGATACGATTCGCTTCGTAGGACGCGAAATGCTTCATACTTTGCATTCTAGCAAGCGAAAGGCTTAGTATTTCGCTTTCTGGATGGCGAAATATCAAAGAACATGATTTTGAATTCCAAACATGGACTTTTGCATAATAACAACAATAACAACAAAGTACATTAATAAATAAAAAACAGTAAATAAAACATGAATTAAACTAAGGATCCGATAAATTAACTGCATCAACT
Organism: Trifolium repens; assembly: GCA_030408175.1. Classification (NCBI taxonomy): domain Eukaryota; kingdom Viridiplantae; phylum Streptophyta; class Magnoliopsida; order Fabales; family Fabaceae; genus Trifolium; species Trifolium repens. The sequence continues at coordinate 41,733,635 of CP125846.1, forward strand.
TCACCCTCACGGGGTTCAACCATGCAAGCCGTGATTTCTTCGTAAGTTCTCAGACGGATCATGTTTGAACATATATCTTCGACAAATATAACCAACTTAGCGTCTAGCTCTCGATCAGTCCATTCGTCATGTACCAAGAGAAAATAGAGAACATTGTTCTTACATCGTCGTTGTTCTGAAGCTTCATGTTGGTGAACAACACGGTTTCGTCTGAGCACACCGACGGACGTCGATACTCGACTTCGGTCACCCTTCTTTGATCCTGGAAGTGGAAACGACTGTTGAGCTGGGTCAGCTGATGATTCAGATCACCCAGTGTAACATCAACGTGGATTCTAAAAAGATTTGATTCTCCACGGTTGTAGTAGACTGCAGGTAGGTGGGTGTTCGTTTGAAATTTTAAATTCTCCATTTTGATATGTAGAGTTGGTACCGAACCAAACACATATTTATACAAGTCTTGAAAATTTTTGCACCACACAAATGTCTGGTACATTAGTGGCCACACATTTTCTAAGTAATGGACAAGTTCACATTGTAGAAAGCGAACTGGGTGGTGTTCACTGCCTAGACAGCGAGATTTTCCATTTGGTCGCTTCCTAGAAAGCGAGAGCATGAATTGTTCGCTTTCTGGCCAAGAAAACAGAAGAATTAATTTTGAAGAAAATCTGTTCATCGTGCCACGATGACGTTACTTGGTGCACAAGCTGATGAAACGCACGGGATCAGTTATAATTTTGAAATGAATCCTTCCATCGCAGCACGATGGACCTATCGTGGCCCGATGGCTTGCTGAGGCCCGTTGGGAAAACTATAAATAGAGTTCAATTTCCTCATTATTATTCATTCAGAAATAGTAGAACATTCTCTAGTACTCCTAGAGTTGTTCAGAGGAGCTCTACGGGCATAGCTTTCTCCCTTTACGGGAAAGTTAACTCAGCAAGGTATGTTTTCTTTAGGCTTTTATATTTAGATTCTTGTAATTTAATTATGTAAGTCTTTTGTAATAGATCTTTAGGTTGTGGTGGAAAAGTTGAACTCCCCAATGAATAATTGGAGTCTGTGGTTGAGTCATAAGTTATAATAAATGTCTATTCAGTACTATATTTATTATTTACTTTCTCGCATTAACAACGCATTCTCGTAATCTGTCCGGATAAGCAGGAGCGCCCATAGAATAAATATCAGTGTTTGCTTTAATATCAACATTAGGGTTTACTTTAATATTTGTCCGGAACTAGTAGTAAATATGTTAGATGAATAGAGACGGTAACATCCTGAACTTGTTGTGAACTGAGCAATTAGAGTAGGAATCAGGAACTAGTTGTGAACTGAGCAATTAGAAGCTGAACAGCCCGATACTAGGATCTAGAGGCATTGGATGGTCAATGGACATAATGCATATATGATGAATAACTCTCATAGTAATTAGGGTATGTGATAACTCGAGGTTAGACTCTTGAGGGTATCTTAGTTATTATTGTAGGGAAACCTCACATATATTAGGGTAGTAGTAAGGTACTACCACAACAAGGATAGATTGACGCCGAATGTTAGACTGAGTACTATATTATACACCAATCATGCCAAATATTAGTAGGGGAGGAAGTCCAACCACCATACCTATCCTCTATATATCTGAATCATTTATCTTTACTTTTCTGCAACACATATCCCTATTTTTATAAAAACCTTTTCAAAAACCAAAGCGAATGCAAACCAACGAACTTAAATAACGCTAGTAGTGCCTTGACACGATCCATGTGGATACGAACTCATTTTAGACACCTAGAGTGTGAATTATTACTCGACGACAGACTGGTGCACTTGCCAGACCGTAGTCAAGTTTTTGGCGCCGTTGTCGGGGATTGTGTTTACATAGCGCAACTAGATTTATTTATGTTTGTCAAAAAATTTCAAAAAATACAAAAAAAATTAAAAAAATGAAAAAAATCTTGTTGATGATTGTGGATTTTGATCTGTGAAAGTTCTGGCTAAGGCAAAGTCTTGGTATTTAAGTGATCCTTTTGATCCACCTCACTTACCTGAGAATTTTCATAGTGACATTGATACACGAGACAAACCAAAAAAATATTACTATCTTTTCTAGTGCTACTGAAGGTATTTGTTGAGTGCATGTAGACAGGTACCCAAAGGCAATAAGGATTAGAAAGGTTGGCAACAGCCAACTAAAGACAACACTATCACAGGAAACTCCCAAGGAAGATGTCGTGAGATGGAGCAAATTGTAAAAGAGAAGGCTGCAAAGAACAGTCAATGGTCAGGAGGATCATTGGACTGAAACTTCTGGAAGAACATCAATCAAAGAATATAACAGGAAGTGAATGAGAAAGGGATGTAGAGCAGTAATGGTTTCAGAACTATGGAAGCCATAAACGAAGATGATATGAGAAGGAAGGACGAGAAAAGAAGAGCCATCAGGAATGAATTGTTTACAATCAGGAGAAATGGTCCACTAAGTCATCTCAAAAGAACAAATTCTTCCTTGTGAAGAAAACGTATCAAAGAATAGTCATGCACCAATATAAGTTTGGGGTGAAGAAACCACTCTCTATGAAACTACACCGAAAAATAAGTCGTCAACAGGGATAGTTGAGGGTGTGGTGGAAACAGACCTGGTCCTGTCCAGATTGTGAGAAATATTAATTGAAGATGGTGAGTGCTTCAAGCCGGAACAATGGAGCACAGAAGAGAAGAAACATGCGAACCTATTCTCTGTAATGGAGGAAATGCGTCAAGCTAATGAGACGCTAAACAAGCGCTGCTTGGGAGGCAACCCAAGGATAAGTTTTTTATTTCAGCATTTTTAATTTAGTAATTTCAATTCAATAAATTGTACTTAAGAATTCCATCTATGTCATCTTCATCTATAAACAACCCTTATAAACTATTAAAAAAATTAAATAACTGTTTGTTGTTTAATTATTATCTTGTGCATGAGAAACTGTTATAGGTAAGATTGCAGCGAAGAAAGTTATGAATCTTGATGATCTGAATTTCACGCCTTCATACAAATATCAAAGGTGAATGCTCCGAAGTTCAGAAGTTCGGGAGACAATGAGACGAGTGATGAAGTTGGTTGACTACGGTCTGTCAAGTGTACAGGTCTGTCGTCTAGTAATAATCCTCACCCTAGTTAGGATGGGTTCGTATCCACAGGGACAACGCCTAGGTTATTAAGCTTATCTTAGGAATGTTGAGATTGCCTCCTCTTTGATTTTAGGTTTGAGTTTATTTATTTAGAAATTATTAGGAAAGTAAAGTGATTGAGTTCAGATGAGAAAAGGTAGGTTAAGTGTCTCGAATCCCTCCCTAATTCCTGCTGGGTAGTTGGTGCTATATCATTGCCTATTCCTTTTTATTATTGCTGAACTAATATAAGTAGTAATAACCGCGTATGATAATTACCCTAATTACGAGTATAAAGAACCTTAATTAATAGAACAGGGAACCCGTGTTAGACACGTTGTCACGTCCCTACGCTAGTGATTAGACTCTAAATATGTAGTCAATTAAGTTTGGTTTCAGAAGTTCATTAACCCTTAACCACAAGTGTGACTAAGCTATTGTCTATTGGTCGGGGTTAGTGACTACGGTCTGGCAAGTGTATCAGTCTATCGTCGAGTAATAATTCACACTCTAGGTGTCTAGAATGAGTTCGTATCCACAGGGATCGTGCCAAAGTGCTGCTAGCGTTATTTAAGTTCGTGGTTTTGCATTCGCTTTGGTTTTTATAAAGGTTTTTATGAAATATAAGCGATATGCTTGCTGAAATATAAAGATAAGTGATTCAAGAAATATAGAGGATGAGTATGGTGGTTGAACTCACTCCCTTCTTCCTATTTGGCATGATCGGTGTATAACATAGTTATTCAGATTATTATTCGGCGATGATCTATTCTTGTTATGGTAATACCTTATTATTACCCTATGAAAAAGAGGTTTCCCTACGTTAATAACCAAGGTACCTACGAGAGCCTAACCTCGTTGTGTCACACACCCTAATTACTAGGTGAGTTATTCATTATACATGCATTATGCTCATCATCCATCCACTGCCTCTAGTTCCTAGTATCGGGCTATTCAGCTTCTAAGTGCCCAGTTCACACCTAGTTCCCGATTCCTCCTCTAATTGCTCAGTTCACAACTAGTTCAGGATGTTACCGTCTCTATTCACCTAGCATTATTTACTACTAGTTTCGGACAAATATTAAAGTTACCCTAATCTTGATATTAAAGTGAACCCTAATATTTATTCTATGGGCGCTCCCGCTTATCCGGCCAGATTACGAGAATACGTTATTAAAGTGCAAGAAAGTAAATAACAAATAAATTACTGAATAACGATTTATTATAACTTATGACTCAATCACAGACTCCAAATATTCATAGGGGAGTTCATCTTCTCCACCACAACCCTAGGAATCTCTTACAAAAGACTACATAATTAAATTACAAGAAGCTATGCCCGTAGAGCTCCTCTGTACACCTCTATAATAGTAGAGAATGCTCTACTATTTCTGAATGAATAATAATGAGGAATTGGAGCTCTATTTATAGTTTTCTAAACGGGCCTCAGCAAGCCATCGTGCTGCGATGGGTCCATCGTAGCACGATGGGAAGATTTAGTTCAGAATTATAACTAATCATGTGCGTTTCATCAGGTTGGTCGCCAAGTAAGGTCATCGTACCACGATGAGCACCATCGTAGCATGATGAACAGATTTTCTTTAGATTTATTTCTTCTGCTTTCTTGGCCAGCAAGCAGCTCCCATCGTGGCACGATGGGAGCCATAGTATTACGATGAAAGCGTGAAATTTTCACTTTTTGGGATTTTTCTTGTATTTCTTGGATCCTTGGTCTTTATTTATGCTTTTCTTCGATTCGTTGGGTTTTCTTTTGTATTTGGGCCTGTCTTGGTTATTTTATTACTAATACTATAACTAATAATACATCAGAAATTCCTTTCATCATAACCCCAAACTTAAACTGTTGCTTGTCCTCAAGTTACATGCTGTCAGACAAGATCGTCAGCGAGTTAAGAGATAAACAAAGATGATAGGAATTTCACAACCTTGCATGTATTCAGCAATGGTACCACTGATTCTTACCGCAGCGATCATGCTCAGTCCTGCTTGGTTCATGAGACGTTGATAGTAGAGAGTCAGACAAATGCCTGCAAGAGTCCGTGTTCAACCTTTTCTCTCTTCTCACATTTTCACTCATAATTGAAAGGGTACTCTCAATCATCGTGCAACCTGCCATTTTACCATAGGCTTGCAAGAATTCTAAGCGATCGGTTAACCTTTAAGAAACATGCATTTTTAGAGGTCTTTTCAGGGTTATAACATTGCTTAGGTTAAGGTAGGACATTTTGGGGATAGTAGGCTAAACATTGGAGTTAAGTTCTACTTGGTTTCGTTTTTGTGTACGCAACCTTATTCCTTAGGGTGCCTTTTTGCTTTGGTATCAGAGATTAAGAACCGGATGTGTCTTTGTGTGGTTCTTTTCTATCACTATGTTTGCCCTTTGGTTCTTTTCTTTTTATTTCATTTTTTTAGGGAATTTTTGATGTTTTCCCGTTTCTTTTTCATTTTTTTTTTCTTTTGTAAGTGATAGTTCTCTGTATACCCACCCCAAACTTAGAATGTTGCTAGTTCCATGAGCAACCCCAAACTTTGTTGTTACCAAGACTAGAGAACTATTACCTAACTCCAATAGAGGGTAATGTTTTTGTTTTTATGGTCTATAGGCCTGTAACGTGGTTTGTCACCGAAACAAAAGGGATATATTATTTTACGGCTCAAATTTGGCTAGCAAAGGATATAATAATAACAAGGGTGGCTTGAAAAGGCTTAGGGTTATAACAAACAATTGCCTCAATGCACATTAATTAAAGTAACCAGTCAACAGAGAATTAAAACAAGTTCTAGAAAATAAACAAGTGCACAGTACTCTCATAGTAGATCGAAAGAAATTGGTGATACCGTGGAAATATTTGGCTCAAATTCTCACATGGATTAGGTATCTAGAAGGTATGAACACTTATCTCGCAGACACCAGCTTCATCACTCGTCTCATTGTCTCCCGAACTTCCGCACTTCTGAGTATTCACCTTTGGTACTTGTGTTAAGGCGTGAAATTCGGATCATCAAAATTCATAACTTACTTCGCTGCAATCTTACCTATAACAGTTTCTCATGCACAAGATAATAAAAAGCAAACAATTATTCAATTTTTTATAAGTTTTAAAAGGGAAAGATGAAACATGATATAAATAGGAATTCTGAAAGTATATCAAGTTAAAACCGATCAATAGATAATAGCTTGGTCACACTTTTGGTTAAGGGCTAAAGAACTTCTGAAATCAGACTTAATTGACTACATATTTAGAGTCTAATCACTAGCGTGGGGACGTGACAACGTGTCTAACACGGGTTCCCTGTTCTCAGGGGCGGACCTGGACTTAAATAATCAGTGGGGCTAACATTTTTTGCTCAAAAAATTAAATTATATTAAATTTAATAAAAAGTTATACTAAAAATATACGTAACAACTAAATTTACAAAGAAAATGCCCTATCTTCCATTTGTTGAAAATGAGCTAAAAGTACATCGTTACTAACTGGTCTAAGAACATCTCTTTCTATGTAAGCTACAAGACGATCATGTAACCATTGATCAGCCATCTTGTTACACAATTGACTCTTCACATATTTCATAGCTGAGAAAACACGTTCAACACTTGCAGTTGCCACAGGCAAAACCAGAGCTAGCTTCATAAGCTTGTACACCACATCAAAGGTAGTGCACTTCACAAGCATTGCACAAAGGTCTGAAAGTCCTTTCAACTTTGCAAAATTGGGATCAACTCGAACATTTCTAACATAAGTCCGAAGCTGATGGCGCACCACCACTTCCGGCACGTCCTTAAAATCATTTGGATAAAGCTCAACCATTCTCAATAATTTGTCTACATCAAATGCTGCAAATGATGATGCTGCAAGTCATTAAATTATTTAAAGGAGCACTATTCAATACATTAGCTACATCTTCATTAATTTCCTTAAAAACGTCTATCAACTCAAGAAATGGTCCCTTATATAAAGCGTCGCTAGACTCTTTACTTCCTCTAAATGGAAATCCACATCGCAAAAGATACTTAACACCTACAAGGGATGTGGTCACACAAACTCGATAGTTGACATTTGTTGTCTTGTTTTGCTTTGCAAATGCAACCCCAATACTTTGTTTTGGGTTCATGAGATTATGACCCATTTGCACACAATCAGTATGAGAACTAAAAGGATCAGTAACATGTGATAACAATCTTTGAGGGTTTTTCCAATCATTAAAACCTTCCCCCACAAAGTGATTACCACCACATTTAGAAACATTTTTAAATAAAAAACATGGCAAACAATATCCTTTGTCTGATGATTCACTATACTCAAGCCAATTATATAAATCAAACCAATGCTTACCAAATCGACGTCTTTGTCTACCAAAAGTTGTCCAAGGAAATCCAAAATTAACAGGCTGATGGGATGTCGGGATGGTAGCTTGAAATTGGAGGTCTACGAAAAGGATCCGTTTCCAATATTTCAAAATCAATGACTTTGTTACTCTCACCACTACTAGCTTTGTCTTTAGGCAATACCGGAAAAAATTTCTTCATCCTGGTTCAGTTAAACAACAAACTTAAATTTTTGAGATTATAAAACAAAAGCCAATATTATTTCCATGTTTAAGTTCAATATTCATTTTCTAGTTCTACTGCTACACCTTCTTTATCTTTTCTCTATGTATCATTCATGGCTATTTCAATTGTTCAATGTTCAACACCCCAAATTATGGTTTCTATTCAATTATTCCCCAATTGTGAAAACTGAAAACCCTAACTCAAATTCAACACCCACTTTCCTTCCATATCAAATCCCTAACATTATTTAAATTCAAATTTGATTCCTTTTGTTGGATTTATAATTATATTGTGAATATTGTTCTTATTTTTTCTCATATGATAAACTTTATGAATTCTTACCGAATCTGTTTCTGATGGTGGTCAATCGTCGGGGGTTCGTCGGCGGCGCGGTTCGTCGGTGGTGGTGACGTCGGTGTGGTCCGTCGGTGGTGGTATGCTATGGTGTTGTTTCGTTTGTGCGTGCTGTGGTGTTTTTCTCGTTCGTTCGTGCAAAAAGCCAAGAAGAAAGAAGTTGGGTGATGACTTTGACTGAGGGCATTAGAGTAATTTCCTTATATAATTTTTTTTATTGGGTTGGGCTGGTGTGGCTATAGCCACACCAAGCCTAAGGCAGGTCCGCCCCTGCCTGTTCTATTAATTAAGGTTCTTCGTACTCGTAATTAGGGTAATTCTCGTACGCGGTTATTACTACTTATATTAGTTCGTCAATAACAAAAAGGAATAGTCAACGATATAGCACCACTTACCCAGCAGGAATAAGGGAGGGATTCCAACTACTTAACCTATCCTCTTAAATTGTCTTTCTTTCTAGTTTATATTCTCTATTTCTTGAATCTAAAAACTATCCCAACTATCTAAAGCGGAGGCAACCCATAGTTCCTGAAGTAAATTAGTTGCTTTGACACAGTCTCTGTGGATACGAACTCATTCTACTCAGTAGAGTGTGAATTATTACTCGACGACAAACTGGTGCACTTGCCAGACCGTAGTCAAGTTTTTGGCGCCGTTGCCGGGGATTGTGTAGACAAAGCAGTTAAGGTACCTTAGGAATTTGTATATAGAAAAAATATAATTAAAAAAAAATTCAAAATTTGTTCTTGCAATATTGAACTTACAGACGATTCTGGCTAGGTAAGGCTTGGTATTTAAGCGATCCTTGTGATCCACCTCCCTTACATGGGAATCCCCGTGGTGATAAACTTGCAAAAACAACAAAAAATAAAACTTTTTGTAAATCTTGTCTTGATCTCCAATTATTATCCTTATTATTGTGCTTTACTACTAATAAATTTCTTTGAGTTTAAGTCATGACAATAGAATGGAATCAAGATGAATGTTCAAAGATTCTAGAAGTTTGTATCAAAGCTAGCAAAGCTCTCAATGCACCGATAGAGTGTGCTTTTCAACTATACCATGAATTCATCCCAAGACCTAGAAGACACTCATCTATTGAGGAAGCCTTGAGCGAATTCATAGAAGAAGTTGCTAGCGAGGCCGAGGACTTTGAAGAACAAGAGGGCGAGTCAACTGAATTAGTTACAACCCCAATGAAGCTAGAATCTAAAGGCAATAATTGTGAAGACTTCAAGGCTGATAAAGTAGTAGAAACCATTGAAACCCCAAGGAGTGAGGAAGACGTACATAAGGAAGATGAAAAATCCTCACTACCTAAGGAGTTGAATACAAGAGATTTAGGGACATTTATGGAAACAGAAGAGAAGCTACAAGTAGACTCACCTAAAGAGGAGCAACCACAAAAGAAACCTCAACAACAGCGGGACGACCCAAGAAGTCTCCCAATACCTTGTTCTATTGGGGAGGTGAATTTTAAGGGAGCACCCCATGATCTTGATTCTAACACAAATCCAATGTCTTTGTATTTTGTAGACAGGTTGAAAGAAGCACATGACAAAGAAGAAGATCAAGAGAAACAATTGGTTGAAAAAGAAACGGACCAACGCAACGCGTCAAGTGTTCGGGATGAAGATTTCTACAAGGGAGCTGAATCCCAACCAATGAAGTTTCAAGAGCAAGATATCCAACAAAAAGAACAACCTAGCAACAAAGCCGAGGAAAAGTCAGAAATAGATAAAGTCATTGATATGATTTGTGCTTTGTTTGCTACGGTCAAGCTGAAGAGGGTATGGAAGCAATATCCTCTATTTCTCAAATTTTTTGGATTCCTAACAAAGAAGAGGAAGAAGACGGATGATATATTTCATCTGTCATATAAGACGCCCTAACAGTCTTCTGACGTCTAGGTAATGACTTTAAAGAAGCGCTTCCGGGGAGGCAACCCAAGGTATTTTTATTGCTTTCATTTATTTTTCTTGCATTTTAAAGTTTTTCAAATATTAGGTAATTTTCAAAACTACAAGATATATTTTCAAAAGGGAAGGAATGCAAAATTTTATGTCCAAAAAGAATTTTTAAAGAACTGTTCCAAAGCCCATCGTGCAACAAATTTCCTATGGTGCCACGATGAAAATTAAATTTTTGAAAAACATGGCATTGGAACAGCCATCGTGCAATGAAACTGCTCATGACACGATGAAAGTTTGGAAGTTACAAAAAGAAACACCGGTTGCAACACCTACACCATCCAACCCATTAACCCTACACTTCTAAGCCTTCAAAGTCACTATCATTATCATCTCTTTTCTATTCATTCATCCATCACCACAAAAATCAAACCTCAACATTTTCCTACCCCTCCATACCCAAAACTTCTATACAGCCATTAGACCACAAAATTCATCACCATTGCACCAAAGAAAAATAAAAATAACCTCCATATTTTTATCCAGTCAAGATGGAAGGATGAATGAACGTCTCAAGTCCCAAGTAAAGGAGAGACGATCTCTTGGGACAGAGACACAAACATTCTTAACCGAGCAAAAAGGATTACCACCAAATTGAGCAACAGAAGACAAAGTCAACTATCAAACCTGATCAGTCACGGTGCACAGTGGGTGAAAAGGTGAAGTAGCTATGACAACGTTACAAAAGTTCAAAGTTTGGGGTGACAAACCCACAACAGCAGTCTGCATATCGGACTCAGAGCAAGCACGAGCAGGCCAATACTCAGATATCATGGACTTGTTGAATAGGGAGCTGAACCCTATATTCTTTACACCTGGTGCATCATCACTCCAGGGCGGGCAGTAAGTTATGGAGCATTCCCGCTGTTCCCTTCTATCTTTGTATCTTAGTAGTTTAGCATCTATGTAATGAATGTCATTTGCTGACAGCCCCCTATGCTTACTAAAAAATGCAATAACTGTTTGCTTGTTTATTATCTAGTGCATGTTAAAAGTTATAGGCAAAGTTCCAGTGACGTAACGATTAGATTTGGATGATCTGAATTTCACGCCTTAATACAAAGAACACCAAAGGTGATTGCTCATGAAAGCGCGGAAGTTCGAGAGACAACGAGACGAGTGACGAAGGTAATGTTCGCAAGACAAATGTTCAACATTCAGATACCTAAGCCAAGTGAGGATTTGAGCCACATATTTCCAAACGGTATTACCACTTTCTTTCGATCTACTATAAGAGTACCGTGTTCTTGTTTATTTTCTAGAACTTGCTTGCATTCTCTGCTGACTGATTGGTTTGACTTATACACATGAGGCAATTGTTTGTTATAACCCAGAGCCTTTTTCAAGCCACCCTTATGTTTATTATTATCCTTTGCTAGCCAACTTTGAGCCGTAAAAAAATATATCCCTTTTCTTTCGGTGACAAACCACGTTACAAGCCTATAGACCAAAAAAACAAAGTTTTAACCTCTCTTGGAGTTAGGTAGAAATAGTTCTCTAGTCTTGGCAACAACCTAAGTTTGGGGTTGCTCATGGAACTAGCAACATCTTAAGTTTGGGGTGGGTATACAGAGAACTATCACTAAACAAAAGAAAAAAAATGAAAATGAGACGGGAAACCATAAAAAAATTCCCTAAAAAAGAGTCTCTACAAAAAAAAAAAGAAAGAGCAAAAGAGCAAAAGAAAGAGCCAAAGGGCAAAACTAGTGATAGAAAAAAGAACCATACAAAGACACATCCGGTTCTAATTCTCTGATACCAAAGCAAAAAGGCACCCTAAGGTAAAAGGTTGCATACATAAAAATGAAGAGTAGCCGTACTTAACTCCAATATTTTAACCTACTTATCCAAAAATGTCCTACCTTTACCTAAGCCACGTTATAACCCTTAAAGACCTCCAAAATGTGTATTTGTTTAAACTTTGACCGGTCGCTTAGAGTTCTTGCAAGCCTATGGTAAAATGGCAAGTTACACGATGATTGAGAGATAACCCTTTCAAATTTCGAGCGAAAATGTGAGAGAGAGAAAAGGTTGTACATGGACTCTTCGTGAACATTTTTCTGACTTGCTACTATTAACGTCTCTTGAGCCAAGTGTTGACTGAGCATGATCGCTGAGGTGAAGTTCAGTGGTTCCATTGTTGACAAATACATAAGGTTGTGAAATTCCTGTCATCTATATCTGCTTGTTGTTTCACTGACGATTTTGCTTGGCAGGCATGTTACTTGAGGACAAGCAACTGTTTAAGTTTGGGGTTGTGATGACAGTAATTTCAATGATGTATTTAGTATTATTTATTATTAGTTTAATATTAGTTTTAGGCCAATTACAAGGAAGAAACCTAAAGAAGTGAAGCTACTTATCCAAGAAGTCAAGAATTGAAGAAAATGCATAAAGAGAACAAATAATGAAGAAAATGCGCAGCTGTCAGTCTGCGGACCATAACTAGAGCTACGAGTATCTGATTGAGGCGCGGTCAGTTGCGTTGGAAAGCTAAGACAGAGAGCTACAACTTTCATGTTGAAGAAAAAATCTAATTTTTCCATGGTAGGACGATGGCACCCATCGTAGTACGATGGCAAGAAAACTCCGCGCACAAGAAAAGAACAGAATTTGCTGTTATATTTTTGAAGAAAATCAACACATCGTAGTACGATGGTGCCATAGTACTACGATGTAACTTGCAGCCCAAGTCCGAAAAACTATAAATAGAGCCCCTTTTCTCATTATTATTCATTCAGAAAAAGTGAGAAACACTTAGAAACTTAGAGAAACACTTTTCTCTAAGAGCAAAGGAGGAGGAGCTCAAGGGAAGGAACTTTCCCCTTCAACGGGAAAGGTAACTTCCTCCGCAAGGTAGCTAGGTTATTGGTATGCATTTATTTAATTCTTGTAATTTAATTATGTCTATTAGTAGCTAAACTCCTTTAGGTTAGGTGGAGAAGATGAACTCCCTTATGAATGCTGGAATCATGTAATTTGGTACTAAGTTTATATAATTTTCTATTCAGTTTTATTTATTCTATTGTTTATGCTTTAATTACGTAACCTGATTGGTGGCCACAATTAGGGAACGCTTCTAGGGTTGGTGATATCTAGTATTGCGCCTTAGGGCCAGGATTTATCACTTGCTGGCAGCTAACCTGAATAGGGTTAGTGATATCTAATATTGTGCCTCAAGGCTAGGATTTATCCAAGGGTCGGCAACTAACTTATAGGGTTAGTGATCTAGTATTGTGCCTCAAAACCGGCGGCTAACCCCGATCAATAGATAATAGCTTGGTCACACTTGTGGTTAAGGGCTAAAGAACTTCTGCAAGCAAACTTAGTTGACTACAGATTTAGAGTCTAATCACTAGCGTGGGGACGTGACAACGTGTCTAACACGGGTTCCCTTTTCTATTAATTAAGGTTCTTCATACTCGTAATTAGGGTAATTCTCGTACGCGGTTATTACTACTTATATTAGTTCGTAAATAACAAAAAGGAGTAGTCAATGATATAACACCACTTACCCAGCAGGAATAAGGGAGGGATTCCAACTACTTAACCTATCCTCTTAAATTGTCTTTGTTTCTAGTTTATATTCTCTATTTCTTGAATCTAAAAACTATCCCAACTATATAAAGCGGAGGCAACTCATAGTTCCTGAAGTAAATTAGTTGCTTTGGCACAGTCTATGTGGATACGAACTCATTCTACTCAGTAAAGTGTGAATTATTACTCGACGACAGACTGATGCACTTGCCAGACCGTAGTCGGTAGCCAAAACATTTTGTGGATCCATGTTATCCTGACCATGTCTACAAATTAAAGAAAGCTTTGTATGGTCTCAAACAAGTTCCTAGAGCTTGGTATGAGAGGCTAACTGTGTTCCTGGTTAATCATGGCTACAAAAAGGAGGCAATGACAAGACTCTGTTTGTAAGGGAAGATAAAGGAAGACGAATAATTGCTCAAGTCTATGTTGATGACATTGTCTTTGGAGGGATTTCTGACCAGATGGTGCAACATTTCGTACACCAGATGCAGTCAAAATTTGAAATGAGCTTAGTTGGTGAACTAACATTTTTTCTTGGTTTACAGGTGAAACAAATGAGTGACACCATTTTTATTTCTCAGAGTAAGTATGCAAAGAACATTGTCAAGAAGTTTGGAATGGATAATGCCACCCACAAAAGAACACCTGCTGCTACTCATCTCAAGCTAACAAAGGATGAGAAAGGTGTTGATGTGGATCAAAGCTTGTATAGAAGCATGATTGGGAGTTTGTTGTATCTCATAACCAGCAGGCCAGATATAACTTTTGTTGTAGGAGTGTGTGCTAGGTACCAAGCTCAACCAAAGATGAGTCATCTTACACAAGTCAAGAGAATTCTCAAGTATGTGAATGGTACTAGTGACTATGGACTGTTGTATTCTCATGGAGAGAATTGTATGCTATTTGGGTATTGTGATGCTGACTGGGCAGGTAGTGCTGATGATAGCAAGAGCACTTTGGGGTGCATGTTTCTTCTTTAGTGGTTCAGCAAGAAACATAATAGTGTGGCCTTGTCCACAACTGAAGCTGAATATATTGCTGCTGGAAGTAGTTGCTCTCAACTGTTATGGACGAAGCAAATGTTGAGCAAGATGTGCTAACATTATACTGTGACAACTTAAGTGCAATAAATATCTCCAAGAATCATATTCAACATAGCAGGACCAAACATATTGATATCAGGCACCACTTCATTAGAGATCTTGTGGAAGACAAGGTGGTGACTCTTGAACATGTGAACACTGAGAAGCAGATAGCAGATATCTTCACTAAAGCTCTGGATGCAAATCGTTTTGAGGAGTTAAGGAGCAAATTAGGCATCTGCCTATTTGAAGAGTTGTAGCTGCTACATCATGTGTGATGTGCAACTGACCTAATTCTCTCTACTTATTATAGGTTGCACAATATATATTTTCTACTCCATGGTTATTTGTCAAATTGCTTGGCTAAAAAGGGGGAGTAGTATTTGCTGTATTTACCGTTATTTGTTTTGGTGTTGTTTGTTGCTATGCTTCAGGTGCTAAACTAGAGCAACATGTGTGCTGTAGTAATGGTTATTGCTGCATGTAATAGATACAGGTGTAACACATGTGTCAACATATGGTATCTTTTGTGTGTTGTGATTTCTGAATCATAACATATAGTTTGTATGAGGTACTGTGTATTCTCAAACATCTCTTAGTTACACAGGTACTGTATTGAGGGGGAGTAAGGTGTGTAATGCAGGTTAATTTAGGATTGACTGATGCAGGTAGTAAGGGTGAGTTCTCAATACTCTCTTTGTGTGAGAATTTATTTTTCTCAGTTTATACTCTCCATGTCTGGGAAAATTCTTTTCTCAGTATGCATGTCTCTAGGGGGAGTTTTGTGTAGCTAGTTCTCTCTATCTAGCTCAGTATGCATGTCTCAGTATGCATGTCTACAGGTGTGTGCTCAAACTTGAGCTTGTATTTGTCTTGAAGACTGAAGACAGGTGTGGTGACAAATGTAGTCACATCTGGTGTTGCATGTGCTCTCTGCACATTTGCTGATCTATTGCTCGTCCTCTCTGCACTTGCTATGTTGTTGCTTGTGCTCTCTGCACTAGCTTATTTGACTGGGAATTTATTTTTTTTCTCAGGTTGTCAGAAATTTATTTTTCCTGTGCCACTTCTTTGTGGTATTTTATTGTGTGGGAATTCTTATTCCATTTCATCTTGTGTACGGAGTTTAATTCTCCATATGTGAATCCACTATGAGAGACTAGGTTTCTCTAAGTGTTTTTCTGTATGAGGCTAGTAGTGTTTATTTTCGCTGCCTCTGATGTCTTGTACGTTACTTAAGGTAACTATGCAAAATGTATTTTCCTTCTCTATCAAGTGACTTCGTCAAGTTGAAGGAAATTGTTGAAGATATCTCTCCAGAAGATGTTCAAGGTTGTTTTGGCCAAAAATTTGCCAAAGGGATAGATTGTTGGGTTTTTATATGTTGGCTTCATTTTGCAAAAACAAGATGTTAGCTTGATGTGGTGTCAGATGTGGTACACATCTGGGAACAACACTGCTAGCTGATGCCAGCTGGATGTGAAACCCTATTCGCACCCTACAGCGCTGCCTGCGGTCTGGCAAGTGCACCAGTCTGTCGTCGAGTAATAATTCACACTCTAGGTGTCTAGAATGAGTTCGTATCCAGAGGGATCGTGCCAAAGTTCTGCTAGCGTTATTTAAGTTTGTAGTTTTGCATTCGCTTTGGTTTTTGGAAAAAGGTTTTTATAAAATAAGCGGAATGCTTGCAGAAAAGTAAAGATAGTTGATTCAGAAACATAGAGGATAGGTATGATGGTTGAACTTACTCCTTTTTCATATTTGGCATAATCGGTGTATAACATAGTTATTCAGATTATTATTCGGCGCTGACTTTTCCTTGTTGTGGTAATACCTTACTATTACCCTATGTATAAGAAGTTTCCCTACGTTAATAACTAAGGTACCTACGAGAGCCTAACCTCGATGTGTCACTTACCCTAATTATTAGGTGAGTTATTCATTACACATGCATTATTACCTTCACCCATCCAATGCCTCTAGGTCCTAGTATCGGGCTGTTCAGCTTCTAAGTGCTCAGTTCACACCTAGTTCATGATTCCTCCTCTAATTGCTCAGTTCGCAACTAGTTCAGGATGTTACCGTCTCTATTCACCTAGCATATTTACTACTAGTTCCGGACAAATATCAAGTCTCCCTAATATTTATTCTATTGGCGCTCCCGCTTATCCGGCCAGATTACGAGAATGCGTTGTTAAAGTGCAAGAAAGTAAATAACAAACATAATACTGAATATCATTTATTATAACTTTGACTCAATTAAAACTCCAAATATTCATAGGGGAGTTCATCTTCTCCACCACAACCTAAGGCATCTATTACTAAAGACTAAACATTTAAATTACAAGAATCTAAACAAAAAGCCTAAAGAAAACATATCTTGCTGAGTATAACTTTCCCGTAAGGGGAGAAAGCTATGCCCTTAGAGCTCCTCTGAACACCTCTTTTATAGTAGAGAATGTTCTACTATTTCTGAATGAATAATAATGAGGAATTTGAGCTCTATTTATAGTTTTCTAAATGGACCTCAGCAAGCCATCATGCTGCGATGGGTCCATCGTAGCACGATGGGAAGATTTAGTTCAGAATTATAACTAATCCTGTGCGTTTCATCAGCTTGGTCGCCAAGTAAGTCCATCGTACCATGATGAGCACCATCGTAGCACGATATGTAGATTTGCTTGAAAAATATTCTGATTTCTTCCTTGGCCAGCAAGCACTCCCATCGTGGCACGATGAGAACCATCGTGCTACGATGGAATGCACAATTTCTTCAATTTCTTGGCTTTTCTTGTCTTTTCTATATTTTGACTTTGTCTTGATGCTTTTCTTCGATTCTGTAGGTTATTCTTCGTATTTGGGTCTGTCTTGGTCATTTTATTACTAATAATACTACCTAAAATACTGCAGAAATTCCTGTCATCAAGCGCACCGTTTCTTTAAACCCTTGTTTCCTATCTCGCCTTCAGGTCTTGCTTGCGCACCAAGACAATAGAACACTTCATTGGAAAATTTGTTTTAAAAATATACGGTGATATATTTTGAAATCAAATCTTTTGGTTCAAGAAATATTTTTTGTAAGAGATCTTTCACACCTTCTCCAGCAAGGAATTTGAAGCCCTATTATTTCTTATAGCCCAAGCAAGTCAAGGCTATATATATGTGAAGACCAAGACCTAGTTTCTTAAGAGAGTCTAGCCGTATTTGGTTATTAGGGTTTTAGTATGTTAATTTAGTCTCTTTGTGAGCCTTCCTTGCATTGTCTTAATGCAAGTTTGGGACTGTGTTTTATTGAGTTGTATGTGTAATCTTCTCCAAAGCTTTTAAGCAAGGAGGAAGGTTTGTTTGTGTAACACTTGAAGCCTTTAGGTAAAAGTGTGTAGTTTCTAGGAGAGTGTCTCCAACCTTTTGTGTGTTTTTACCCATAGTTTAGAGAACGGTGTGGTGTTGCATCGTTATTAAGGAAGTGACCTAGGATGTTCATATATAGGTTAGGCCTAGGTAGAATTTGCACATATAGGGATTGAGTGAGGAGTGTTGGCAGGTGGTTGGCCTCCGAATCAGTACTATTATAGTGGATTCATTCCTGGATTGGTATCCCCCAGAGTAGGAGCAGTTGCGTACGAACTGGGTTAACAAACTGTAAGACCAGTAGAATTACTGTAGCAGAAATTATATTTTTGATATATTAATTAGCTTATGCTATTTGTTTTTATCGGTTTTCTGTTTGATTGTCTGTTTTGACAGAATTTTTGCTAAGATTGTGCTTGCGCGTAGTTTAACGTTTGAAAAATTGGCACAATGATATTATAAGATTTAAATGAGTTTAGAAACATTATTGTCTCGTCGAAATGTTGAAATATTTTTCTAGTGGTTTTTGAGTAAACGGACAAGATATACCCGCTGTTTGAAAATTTTACGGTTTCTGATTTCCGTCAAAATTTAAACGGAGACTTTATATATCGAATGTGATGAGAATTTGATCTCATTATATTTTTCCGAGCTTAGGAGCGAAAATTTATTCGGAATAATATTTGTTCGAAAATTTGTGAATTGTTTTAATTAAAAGGTCTACGGTAAAATTTTGTGTTTCCGTAAAGTTTATCGGTATGTGAGATACGACTCGTTTGAGAGAGAATGTGGGGACTGAAAGAGATGATCAGGCGTAGAATGAAAAATATCTAGATATTTTGTTAGAATATTGAAATTCTGTTCTCAGGCAGGACAAATGTCTTACACAATGTCTAGGACAACTTGTGTGACAGTCCAGATGTCCTAGACAACTGGTTATTAGGATCACACTTTATTGCAATGCTGAAGTAAATAAAAGCATTAAAGAACACACAATATTGTTAACCCAGTTCGGCGCTAAACAACCCTACTCTGGGGGATACCAATCCAGGAAGTGAATACTACTACTCTGAATTATTACTTAGTCTTACAACCACACCAAACACCTTTTGGCATGTATGCCTTTTCTTTATCCTAGTAGTCTTCTACTCAAGGGCTAACTCCTCCTGAATATGAGAACCTACCCAACTCCCTCTAATCACTAATCCCAAGTGACGAAACTTAAACTTTGCAGTTTAATAAACGTTGAACAACAATGTTCAACAACTCCAAGCAACTAAGTATCAAACAACAATACTTAGAGCCACTTTGTGTTTTGCACAGTGGGTACAAAACTTTGGACTCACAATCTTCAGCTATTGTGGGTTAAATTATTCTTCATGCGTTGAGTCCTTTATATAGATGTGCAAGTCTTCAGATAATCTTCATCTTTCAGATGCACAACAATAGGAATTTAAGTTTTAAAACAAACTTGTTTTAAAACAAACTCCATAAGATAAAAGATTTGATTTTAATCTTTATCCAGTAGTTAGTTACAATTCCAATCGTATCTAACACTTAGGATTAATAACAAACTTTATTATTAATCCTAATCACAGCTGGTACTTGAAGATTCGCGCCTTATGCATATTTGAAAGGATACGCGCGCTAATGGATAAGTATTATCTTCAAGGCTGTAACTGGGTCAAGATGTCCTACCCACATGTCTTAGGACATCTTGTTCCAACATGTTGCTTTAACATGTTCTGAACCCAGTGACAAGATGTCTTAGACATCTTGTTCAACATGTTGCATCTGTACATCTTCAACATGCACAAGTGGTTTAGACTTGATTACTTTAGCATTGGTGCTTTAGTTAAGTCACTATGACCAAGTTGTTTTATCCTTATGATGCAGCCAATCTCAGAAGAACTACAATCTCCCCCTTTGGCAAATTATGGCTAAAACAACCACTTAACCACTTTGTTGAATGTGCATTCTTCAGTCTTCAATCTTCAAATTGATCTCTGTTGATGCAATCTTCTGTTGTGAGATCTTCAGGTCTTCAAGGTCTTTGATCTTCAGAATCCTTGTGTGTCTTCAATGTTCAAGACTTCTTCAATCTTGATTGTTGTGATGGACTTTTTCTAGTATGAGACAGTCTTAGTCTTGTCTTCATATGATCCATTACAGAAAAATTTCTAAGTCCTAGAACTAGACAACCTAACCTAGTGACTTAGTGAACCATAGTCTTGAGTTGCAGCGGAAAGTACTTAATCAGAGTGATCAAGACTCATTAGACTTTACAGTGGTTCAATTTTTTTAAGCATTTGAATATGCTCTAGACACACTAATCTTAGCATTGCTTTTAGTTTTTTTTTTTTTGAAAGCATGCTATTTTTCATCCATAAAGCAAGAGAAAATTAATTTTTCTTGCCAAAGAGCTTGTCCAATCATCAATTATTTCTCCCTCTTTTTACCATAATTTGACAAAGGTAGAAAAACTTAAATTCATTGATAATAGGGACAGCTTACAAAAGTGCACACTTCAGGTGCTGGATGTCAAAGCCTCCAATGTCTAGGACATTTGGTAGGCCACAAAGCAATACAAAAGAGAGATGAAGAGAAAAGGAAAAATACACAAAGTACTTATTTTCCTATATTACCCAGGGTCTGTTCTTCAAGCTTCTTCTGCCTCTTCACCATCTCCACCCTCTTCATTAATTTCTCCTTCAGCAGCAGCATCTTGTATGGACTTGATCAGATTGTCCACATGTTGTTTTCTTGCTGTGCTGGTCTTGATGGTTTCTCCCAAGGTCTTGGATATCTCCATCAGTTCAGCAAGGACATCATCTTTGTTTGCTCTTGGCAGAGAGCCAGATGCTTCACCTGCTTCCTTCCCCTTTGAAAACACGATGTCTGGGACATGTGATCCAACAAAGAGCTTGTAGTCATAGCTCATGACAGTGGGCTTCTTGTTTGGAGAGTCTTCAGGGTATAAGATGTTTGGAAATTGCCTAAGTATCATTCCAGAGATTAGGCAAGGGAAGGCTATTGGCAGTTTTGTTGCTAAAGTGTCAGCATGCTTCATGGTTTGGTTGAAAACATGTTCACCAAAGTTAATCTTCTTCTTCGTTCCTATGAGGTATATCATTTTAGCCAGCATAGGAGTGATCCCAGAACCATGATTTGTAGGAGTCCAGTTTGCTGCACCAATCCTGTTTAGGATAGCATACTTGACACTAAGAGTGCCTGTTGACAGTAAGCCCCTCTTAGGCCACTCCTTCACTTGACCTCCAGTAATTTCCTTAGTCACCTCCTTAACTAACTCAGCTTCATCAGTTTCCATAGTTGGATCCCTACCAATGTATTCATTGATGGTTGTTGGAGAGAACTTCACATCTTTACCTCTAACTCGAACCTTTCTAAACTCTTCACTCCCTTCACTGCAGTCAGTGGTGATATTTACTATAAACTCTTTTACCAGTTTTTCGTAGCAATTGCCCAGGTCTTTCACAATCTTCATTAGCTCAGCCTTTTCTAAGAGCTCTATGATCTCCTTGCATTCAAGAGCTTCTTGATTGAGTTCCCTTTCTTGAGCAACTCTTCTCTGGTAAACAAACCTCCACTTTTGAGCGCTTTCTTCAGAGTGGAATGAGACTTTGTCCATTGGGGCTGGAGGGATGTTTGCTGGAATTCTTCTTCCCCAACTCTTTTCTTCCCAGATGTCATGATGTCTAGGACATCTGCTTCGACATCTGTGTCAGAGTCACTGGTAGCAATGACCTGCTTTTTCTTAGAGCTTTTCTCTCCAGAGGCTTTCTTTTCAGCCTTTCTCTTTCATCTCTTTGCAATGACAGGAGTTTCTACTTGCTTAGACCTGTACGTTTTAGCTTTGTTTTTAACTGGTATGCTAAATCGTACCCCTTCGTCTTCACCAGAATCTTCCTCTTCAGTATCTTGTTGATGTTGACTCCCTTTCTTCATGTCATGAAGAATCTTGGCCAGAGGAACTTCATCTTCATCTTCTTGACCTTCTTCCCCTATGTCTTGAACTTTCTCTTGTTCAGGAGTTGGTTCAGATGTTGTAACATGTGGTTCGACATCTTTGGCAGGGGCTCCTTCTGAGAGCAGAGTTTGAGTTGGATCAACTCATTCTTCTTGAGGTCCTGTTGGAATGTTCATGGTGGTTTCTGGCGGAGGAATTATGTTGGTAGGTGGATCAACTGACGTCAAGTTCTCGTTTTGAGGTTCATCAGGTGATGCTTGTGTGGATGCTTCCTCAGATGGTTTGTCATGTGGTTCAGGATCTTTAAAGGGTATAGTCTCAGAATCTTTGACTCTTTGATCAGAGTTTCTTGGTTCATCTTGATTGATTTCTTTGTTTGGCTTTGAAGACTTGTCGGAAGAACTACCCTTCTTTGTGCTTTTTATTTTCTTTGAGGTTGTTCTTTTGGTCTTCTTCTTATTTGTTGAACCTTCTCTGGGAGGAATCATGTTGAGTGGTACAACATTGACCACAATCCCTTCTTGATCGATTTCAATTTCAGAAACCTTAGGATTTTGGGGAGAAGCATCTTCTGCATGTGTCTCTGCAGCATTGTTGTCTTCAGTGTTGATGATCTTTGGTGATTCTTGAGACATTGTGGCAGAAATTTTTGGAAGAGATGGATTTCAGAGATTTTGGTTGTGATGTCTGACAAGATGTTGTGACGTTTGGTAGTGTTACTTATGAGATGTTGTAGCCTTTTATAGATGATTTTGAATTCTTGAGGCTACGTTGTTTTTCGTGCAGATATAATGATGGTTAATTGTAAATTTAATCCGCACGTTACCTCTTCAGTGCGTTTTACACGCTTTTGGGCGTGTGAATGCCCAAGGTCACTCTAACGCTCCCAAACATAATCACTTCAGTTTCTTGTTTGTTGGACAGATGTTGAAAGATCTTGTGGGACATCTTGCCATCTTCTTCCTTGGCTGACAAGCAAGCTATTTCTGGACCATTGTTTGGAGGTGTCCAAGTATAGCATTTATCACTTGACTTTATCCCTTTCATTACTACCTCTTGATCGTTAGCAATGGTGCATTCATGGTTGTTGAAGTGCACTTTTAGTCCTTGTTCACATAGTTGACTAATGCTAATCAAGTTTGCAGTGAGACCTTCTACCAGTAGAACATTATCTAGACATGGAGTGTTTGGACCAGATAGTTTTGCAATGCCTATGACTCTACCTTTAACTCCATCACCAAAAGTAACACTTCCTTTTGAATGAGACCTTAATTCTCTAAGGTATCTCTCATCTTCAGCCATGTGTTTAGAACATCCACTATCAAAATACCAATTTTTATGTGGAGATATTCTTAGAGGAGTATGAGCCTTTTGAGGTGGTGTTGGCTTACATACTTTATTCAGAACTTCCTTGTGTTTCACCCTTGGAGGTAGGATCTTCTTTTTGTTCTGACTTGGTGACTTAGGCTTCTGAGGGTAGCCATGGAGGTAGAAACATTATGAGATTAGATGCCTAGTTTTTCCACAATGTTTACATCTTTTCAGTGGTCCCTTGTACAATTTGTATTGAGGGGACACATGTTGAGCATGATGTTGGGACATGTGGTCGGGCATATACTTCCTCTGTTGAGCTGGAAGCTGAGACTTTTGTTCAAACCTTTTCTGCTTATGTTGAGTCAGATGATGTGTCTTTGTCACCTGTTTCTTTTGTTGAGGTTTGGATCCTGTGTTCTTATGCTTGTGTTGAGAAGAATGTTGCGACTTGTGGTTTGACATCTGGTCCTGAGAACTATTCTTTGGGGAAATATTCTTCTCAGGAGCCTTGCTGTAGTTGTCATATCCTAACCCCTTTTTGTTACTTGGGTTTCTACCAAGTTCAAGAACTTCTTAAAGCATGTCAGTTCCCTTGTTTAACATTCTCACAGATTTTGTCATATCAGTGAGTTTTGAGTTTGACAAGGTAACTTGTTCTTTCAAAGTAGCTGTTGATGCTTCTAGTGCCTCCTTTTCTTGAGCAAGTAATGTGACTTGTTCTCCCAAGCTAGTTGTAGAGACCTCTAGTGCTTCCTTCTCTTGAGCTAGTTTCTCCATCTCCTCATCTTGTTTTCTTATGAGTTCACAAGATTGTTCCCATTTAATGGTGAGATTGTTGTATTTCTCATCCAATTCTTCTTGTAGGAGATCTTCATTGCTCGTGTTGCTGCTGGTATCAAATGTTCCAGTGAAGACTTTATTTGTTATTTCCTCTTCTTTCTCTCCCTCAGAATCAGATAAGGTAGCTGCCATTCCATTTTTCTGTTTCCTGAGAAAGTTAGGGCATTCAGGTCTAATGTGCCTAAATCCTTCGCATTCAAAACACCTTACCTCTTTGCTTTCCTCGGAAGTGTTTTCTTCCTTGGTCTTGTTCTGTGACTTGATGTTGGACCTCTTGTCTGGGACATTTGTCCTATACCTGACTTGTAGCTTATTCAAAGATCTGTTAAAATTCTTTGTAAGATAAGCTAATGCCTCTGATAACTCATCATCATCTTGGTTATCCTCAGATTTAAAGGCTAGGTTCTTCATCTTCTTTTCTGGTTTATCATCCAGAGACATCTCAAAAGTTTGTAATGAGCCAATAAGTTCATCAACTTTCATTGAGCTCAAGTCTTGAGATTCTTCAATTGCAGTCACCTTCATGTTAAATCTCTTAGGTAGTGATCTAAGAATTTTTCTGGCTAACTTCTCTTCAGGTATTTTCTCACCTAGGGCAAAAGATGAGTTTGCTATATCACGTACTCTAGTGTTGAATTCAGATATAGTTTCTTCATCCTCCATTCTTAAGTTCTCAAATTTTGTGGTGAGAAGTTGTAGTTTTGACATATGAACCTTAGAAGTTCCTTCATGTGCAGTTTGGAGAATTTCTCAGGCTTGTTTGGCTTCAGTACATGTGTTGATTAATTTGAAGATATTTTGATCAACACCATTGAATATAACATTAAGTGCTTTAGAATTGCCATTAGCCATTATTTCTTCTTCAGTACTCCAATCTGCTACTCCTTTTAGGCTTGTAGAGCCATCTTTTGCTGTAACTATTGGATGAGTCCATCCTATGACAATTGCCCTCCATGCTTTGTAGTCCATGGCTTTGAGAAAGGCAATCATCCTTGCTGGATCCTCAAAAAGTAAAGGTCGGTTATTTTCTCTTGATGGTGCTAAAGTTAAGTCTAATAATTCTTTAATCATGGATGTTTGTAAGTTAGGACAATCTGAAGTCTTAGTCTTGTTTGACAGTGGAGCCACTAACTCTTTCATAGCCGGTGACTGTGTTGAATGGTTAGGCTTAACCTCTGTACCTTTAATTCCTCAAATGACAGTGGCTGTGGCTACTGGTGGTAAAATCACTTCCAAGCGTGTTTGCCAGAGTTGTCCTATCCTAGTTGGCAGTAAGGTCTACTTCATAGATCTGATCTGTTTACCTTTGAAGGATTTTGATGTCGTCCTGGGCATGGATTGGCTCTCAGCTAATACCGTGTACATCGGTTGTGCGGAAAAGAATTTGTAAATTCCTTCAGAAACCTCTGCAGAAAGTAGAGCCTTATCTGCTTTGCTGCAAAATACTCACCAGATGATTCAATACTTAGGTGCCAGCAGCAAGTGTTTTAGTGTTCTGTTTACTGTTGATCACGAGTCTAGTTTGAGTCCTAGTGACATCCCTATAGTTTGTGAGTATCTAGACGTTTTCCTGGTGATATTATGAGTCTCCCACCTGAGCGAGAGATAGAGTTTTCCATAGATCTTGTTCCGGGTTCACAACCCATCTCTGTTGCTCCTTATAGAATGTCTCCATTAGAACTCCATGAGCTTAAGACTCAACTAGAAGAACTACTCCAGAAACATATCATTCGTCCTAGTGTCTCTCCTTGGGGAGCACCTGTGTTACTTGTTAAGAAGAAAGACGGTACCATGCATTTATGCATTGACTATCGTCAGCTCAACAAGGTTACCATAAAAAACAAGTATCCGTTACCTCGGATTGATGATCTTTTGGATCAACTCAGAGGTGCCACTGTTTTCTCGAAGATTGACCTCCGTTCCGGTTACCATCAAATCAGAATCAAATCTTCAGATGTGTCCAAGACGGCGTTCAGAACACGTTATGGGCATTATGAATTTCTAGTTATGCCTTTTGGTTTGACTAATGCTCCTGCTGTATTCATGGATTATATGAATAGAATCTTCCAGCCTTACCTCGACAAATTTGTTGTCATCTTCATAGATGATATCTTAATCTACTCTCGTAATCAAGAGGAGCATGCTGAACATCTGAGAATTGTTTTGGAAGTTCTTAGAGAGAAGAAGTTATACGCCAAGTTCAGTAAGTGTGAATTCTGGCTCTCAGAAATTAAATTTCTGGGACATGTTATTTCCCAAGGCGGTGTATCAGTTGATCCGTCCAAAGTTGAAGCAGTTCTCAATTGGGAAAGACCCAGCAATGTGTCGGAGGTTAGAAGTTTCTTGGGCTTAGCAGGTTATTATCGGAGATTCATTCTTGGATTTTTGGAAATTGCTCTACCTTTGACTCGTCTGACCCGGAAGGGTGCTGTTTTTATTTGGAATACTGAATGTGAAGTAAGTTTCAGAACTTTGAAAGAAAAGTTCACCAGTGCTCCAGTGTTGGTCATCCCTGATCCACACCGAAAGTATGTGGTGTATTGTGATGCATCGCATAGGGGACTGGGATGTGTTTTGATGCAAGACGGAGCTGTGGTAGCATATGCCTCTCGGCAATTGAAACCCCACGAACAAAACTATCCAACCCATGATCTGGAATTAGCCGCTATTATCTTCGCTTCAAAGATTTGGAGGCATCATTTGTATGGTGTCCAGTTTGATCTTTTCAGCGATCATAAGAGCTTGAAGTATCTGTTTGATCAGAAAGATTTGAATATGAGACAACGTAGATGGATGGAATACTTGAAGGATTTTGATTTCAATCTCAATTACCATCCTGGCAAGGCGAATGTAGTAGCAGACGCTTTGAGCAGGAAGGCCTTGTACGTCTCTGAACTACTGATGCAACAATGTGATTTGTATGAGAAGTTCAAATATCTGAACCTGAATGTGGTATACAGAAAGGGTGGAGTTAGAATCAACCGAATGGAGTTGTCCTGTGATCTGCGCTCAAGAGTAGCACAGGCACAACGAAGCGATATGGATTTACAGAGAAGACTGAATAACCCAGAGTATTCAATTGCATCAGATGGTGCCATGTTGTATGAAGGAAGACTGTGCGTACCAAATGATGATGAATTGAAAAGACTGATTCTGGACGAGGCGCACAAAAGTAGGTTCTCAATTCATCCAGGATCTACCAAAATGTACCACGACTTGAAGCAGTATTACTGGTGGCCAAACATGAAGGCAGAAATCGCAGATTTTGTGTCTAGATGTTTGGTATGTCAACAGGTGAAGATCGAACATCAGAAACCTAGAGGTCCATTACAACCCTTAGAAGTTCCGGAGTGGAAATGGGAGCATATTACTATGGATTTTGTTGGAGGATTACCCCGTAATCAGAAAGGTCAAGATTCCATATAGGTGATTGTGGATAGACTAACAAAGTCAGCTCACTTCATTCCTGTGAAGTCCACCTATAAGGCTACACAGTATGCAACTATTTTTATAGAACATATTGTGAAGCTACATGGTTTACCGCTCAGTATCGTTTCAGATCGTGATCCTATCTTCACTTCGAGGTTTTGGAAAGCCTTTCAGAGTGCAATGGGTACTCGTTTGAAGATGAGTACATCACATCATCCTCAAACAGATGGTCAGTCTGAAAGGACCATTCAAACTCTTGAAGATATGCTTCGTGCCTATGTGTTGGAAGATGGTGGTAGTTGGAGCAACTATCTGCATTTGATCGAATTCTCTTACAATAACAGTTACCATTCCAGCATCGGGATGGCACCGTTTGAAGCTCTGTATGGGACAAAGTGTAGGACTCCTTTGTGTTGGACATAAGTTGGAGATCGTGGACTTTTGGGACCGGATATAGTCCAAGAGACCACGCTAAAGATCAAGTCTATTCAAGACAAGTTGAAAATTGCTCAGAGTCGGCAGAAGAGTTACGCCGATCTCAAGAGAAGACCTGTGGAGTTTGAGGAAGGAGATCATGTGTTTTTGAAGGTCACACCTAAGTTGGGTTTGCGTGGAGCCTTCAAAACCAAGAAACTCTGTCCACGGTACATCGGACCTTACCAGATCCTTCAACGCATCGGTTCAGTAGCTTATCAGTTAGCGTTACCTCCATCCATGTCAGGGCTACACGATGTGTTTCATGTTTCTCAGCTGCGGAAGTATATTCCTGATCCCTTCCATCCTGTTGCTATCGAACAGATTGATCTTCAGCCGGACCTAACTTATCAACCTGATCCTGTTCGAATTGTTGATCGTGATGTCAAAACCCTTCGGAATAAGAGAATTCCTATAGTGAAAGTTGAATGGGCTCAATCCCCAGATGGAGAGTTCACTTAGGAACTGGAATCAGATATGCGAAAGAATTACCTGTATCTATTCTGAGGTAAATTTTCTTAATTTCGAGGACGAAATTCTTTAAGGGGGGTAGATTGTAACATCTCAATTCTAAAATTACCTAATTAATTCTAATTAGAGTTTTGTCTAATTATTTCAAAAACTAATTAGAGGTGGTTATTTAAATTAAAATTGAGACTAGATGAATTATGTGTAAAAATTAGGAATTTCAATCACACCTAAATTACACTAATACATTTAACTCATATTTGAAGTTAATTGAACACAAGAAATTGAATTTCTCCCTCTATCTTTCCCTCCCTCTCTCGTGTCTCTCCCTCACCCACACTCATGTGACTCATTGATTCCACTCACACCACACAAGGACACCTCACACTTGCATGTAAACAAAACTCCAAAGCCTTGTGACTCACACACACTCTTATTACATTCAGAAAAATCAGCAAGCCAAACCTCTCAATTCTCTCTTTCTCCCATGTGAACAACAACTACTTACCTCCAAATTCTTCAATCTCTCATAACATGAGAGTTGGTCAATTTCTTCCCCATTAACACACTAGCTTACACTGTGAATCAGAAATATCTCACATGCAAGCATCAGAAAACATGAATCAAAACAGAGCCATCTCTTCATTTCCTTTCCAAAGCTCCACTTTGAACAAAACAACAACAACCCCAATTTCACCCTTCTCCCTACCAATGGCTTTGCATGCAATTTACTCACAGAACAGAACCAACACTGTTTCATCACATAAATACTTCCTATAAATACCTTAGAAGCTCAGCTTAATTCTTCATCAAACCACATTCAAACCTTTAGAGCTTCCATTATTCAAAGTCTTCAAATCTGGTCTTGTGTTCGTGGGGCTTTTAGGAGGGTATCAGTAGCTGTGTAGAGCCCAGAAGCAAGGTTTTAAAGCTTCATTATCAGGTGGGTTCTTAGGTTAGATATTTAGATTTCCCCTAATTTATGAAATTGCATGTTCACTTAGGAATTTAGGATTTTGTTGTGTGAGGGGAATTAACTCCCAAATTCCCTTCCATTCTGTTTTATATTATACATATTATGATTCTGCACTGGCTCATGAAAAGATTGTAGGTGTTTGCTTTTAAAATTGATGATTTTCGCAAAACAGGGGCTTTTCTGCATGCACTCGCCATAGCGACTTGCTAGCGAGCACTCATGGCGAGCTGAAGGTTCTGGGCTGATGATACTCGCCATGGCGAGCTCCTGCTCGCCTCGCGAGTAGCTTTAGGTCAGGACCTGTAATCTCGCCATGGCGAGCTGGTAACTCGCCGTAGCGAGTTAAGGCGGAATAGACCTGTATTTTCCATTTTCAAAAACTATCAAACACTCGTTTTATATCCTATCTTGAGTCAGATAACTTGCAGTATCAGGATTAATATAATGTGGAATAGGATGTTAATCACAGATTATTTTAGGGAATAACCTAGATAAATTAAGTTGTATGCTCCCCGGGTAATTTGGGATAATTATGGTAGTATAATGTAATTTTTAGAATCAGTCACTTATGTGTGCGGTTATAACTGCACTTGTGGGATTCGTTCAGATACCCCACCAGAACAATTTTGTGAGTTGTATGCCGGAACGCTTTCTGTTCGCGGACAAGACGGGCCTCTGAGACAAGCTCGCCTCAGAGTGCTTGCGGTTTAAAATGAATAAGAATAATTTTGTGTTACACTTTTATTTATGTTATTTATGATATTATGATGTAAAATGATTTATGATACGACTGATTAGGTGCCCCGGCTTAGTAGCCTTAGGAGGGTAGTAGGACTCACTGAGGCTTAGTAGTCTCACCCCACGACTTCAATTCTTTTCAGGCAAACATGTTGAATAGGTAAGCTTGTTTCGGAGTTGCTGCTGCTGCTGGAGGATTGCATTCTTAGTTTTCTTTGCTTTTCTCACGTTCTTATCTTGTTGTACTTGTTTTTCCGCTGTGTTTTCTAATAATTCGTTTGTATTCCAGCGCCTGCGCGTGCTTATTGAATAATGTAATTGTAATGAACTCATTACTATTTATAATATCTCGCATTATATTCTAGATAATAATGTGGGGTGTTACATAATCACAGCTGGTACTTGAAGATTCGCGCCTTATGCATATTTGAAAGGATACGCGCGCTAATGGATAAGTATTATCTTCAAGGCTGTAACTGGGTCAAGATGTCCTACCCACATGTCTTAGGACATCTTGTTCCAACATGTTGCTTTAACATGTTCTGAACCCAGTGACAAGATGTCTTAGACATCTTGTTCAACATGTTGCATCTGTACATCTTCAACATGCACAAGTGGTTTAGACTTGATTACTTTAGCATTGGTGCTTTAGTTAAGTCACTATGACCAAGTTGTTTTAGCCTTGTGATGCAGCCAATCTCAGAAGAACTACAAATATTATTATTTTACTTGTGTGAGTAGTAAGGATGTAGGGCTTGGATTGAAACCACACGAAACTTGCTTTTTGATCCATTGGCTAGGATTAGCTTAGAAAGTCTACTTAAGGATAGACATAGAGAAAATTTAATTTCCTCCCATTACTCTCTGGAACCCGAATCCCTCATTTCCCTCATTCCTTCATACCTTCATAAAAAAAATTAATAAGTGTAGAAAACATAGAAGATGGTTAGTTAAGCTTGGACCATTTGAAGAGAAGTAGATTCAAGTACTTGTTGATCAATTAGAGGTACCTTTAAGTGGTTAAGAAGATTAGCTGAATATGGGACTTCGTCAAGAGAGACGGATATTGCTCGCGTAGCGTAAGTTGAATATGTTGGAAGCTAGCCGAGGTAAGGGCACTTTCTAACGATTTCATATACCTCAAAATATCGAGTGCTTTTTATGCATGTGTAATTGTTGCTTGAATATGTGTATTTGCTTGATGTGATGCAATATGAATTATGAGCATGGTTGTTTTGTGATATCTTCTCGTGACGAGAACTTGTTTGAGAACATGCTATATTCTACACATGTTTGAGTGGTTTTTGTAAATTTCATATGATTGAATAATATGAAATGTTGATACATGTACTTGATTCAATATCTTGTTGTACATGATGTTTAGTTGTCTTACATATGATTTTGCGAAATATATGTATTGACATGTGGTTGTGATTACATATGCTTATATGATATGTTAATTATTGCATGAGCATATATGGAACATGTATGTCAAATGGAGACTAAACAGGTGTTAGAGTCTGTGTGGCTTCACCTAATCCTGCGGGTGTTAGAGTCTGTGTGGCTTCACCTATATATGCTGAAATAGAAAATATGCTCATGCATTTCATAGTTGCGTGTACGGGTGTTAGAGTCTGTGTGGCTTCACTTAAGCACCGGGTGTTAGAGTCTGTGTGGCTTCACCTAATCCTGCGAGATTTTTATTGAGTTGGTGTTATAGTCTGTGTGGCTTCACCTGCCCTGCGGGGTTTAGTAGGGGTTGGACCTACGACTCTCCGCGGAGAGGTTAAATTCTGGAATTCATGCATGGGAAACAGTCCCGGGTAGGGTGATCACAATCATGTAGAGTCTGCATTGATAGGTTGATTGTGCATTTGAATACCGTTGTGTGTGATTGATAGACTACCCGTGCACTTAAATTCTATGATGTGTGATTCATATGATAAATGAGTATATGCTGCCATGTATTGTATATCTTATGTTGCGTATTTTTGGTTATGTTATTTTTAGATCGTGACCCTCTACGAGCATTTTTAGGGATTTATTTGTACCGCGTGGAGAAGCGGCGAGGCTTGAAGCTGCCTATGGGTCTTTGTCACCCAGTCATTTTCAGTTAGAGTTAAAGATCAGCTTAGTGGTAATAGTCTAAGAGTTGTGTTTACTCTTCTTTACCGCTTCCGTATTTTGTAATGCAAATTGTTGTATGATACATTTTTTTGGAATAAATGGTGCTGCTATGTATGTCTAGACATAGTGTTTGGTTTATATTCGTAAACTTTTATTCGTGAAAACAATTTATAAATGAGGCATTACATTCCGATCATTATTTTGAAAATGGTTTACTCTGATTTAATTTAAGTGTGATCGTGAATGTTTTATTTCAAAGTTTGTGTTGTTTTGAAAAACAAAGTGCCTACCTTTTGGGCTTTGAAAATCGGGGTGTTACACAAACACTGTCTGCAAGTTATTTTTACTGCTTTTACTTGCTTTATTAATTGTTCTGTTATCGTTCGTGGAGACAAGTGTTGAAACATCTGTCTCGCTATCCAACGTTATCTGGACAGGTGTTGGAACATCCGTCAACACATCTGTCTAATTTTAGTGCCAGAATTTCACTAAGTATATAAGAAATTACAGAGAGAAACTCACATTTGTGAAAGAAATAGAAAAGAGGTAGAAAGAGAAGTAGAGAAAAGAAGAAGAGAAGAAGAAAGTAGAACAAGAGAGAAGACTAGAGATTGAAGGGAGGACTAGAGAATTCAGATTTTGACAAGGTAAGCGAGTAGTTATGATTTCATGTGAGGTGGTTCAAAAGAGGTGATTTCATTTGGGATTGAGATTTTTGGGAATGTGTTTATTTGTCAAATTGATGTTGATGGATGATTGCTTATGCCTATTTATGACTATTGAATAAATTTGCATGATCAAAAGCCATGTCTTTATGCTTTAATTGGTGTGTTGTTGTTGGAAATGGGTTTTTGATGAAAATGGGTATGAATCTTTATTTAAGTTGTTTATGAGTCAAAATAAGTGTTTTTATCCATGAATATGCTTGGGAACTGTTTTATAAGAGTTATTAAGTTCAAATAAGTGCTTTTAATGTTGGAAATGTGATTTTTGAGTCTTACGTGTAGAAAAGATACTGCATGATAGAAGGGGTCTCACATGTAAAAGGGGTACTGCATGATAGAAGGGGTCTTACATGTAGAAGGGGTATTATATGATAGAAGGGGTCTTAACGACAGAAGGGGTCTTAATGGTTGACCATTGACTTTTGCGTTGACTTTTGACGGTTTATGCACCCGGAACCTATCTTTCATGATTTTTTGTGTAGAACCCATATTTTATGTTAGTTTTTTTAAAGATCATGCTTGAATTATGTTGCTTTGGTATATAATTGCAATACTTTGTTAATTGGATTAAGAACTTAGTATAAGTAATTGAGTTGGAATTAATGAATTGATGAGTAATTATTATTGAAGTATGAATTGATATCCATTTTGGATGATTATGATGTGATATGTTTGTATTTATATGAGTTTATGATGTTGATGTTTTGTGATAATGAATTAAGTTGATGAATTGATGATGATGATGATGATGATGATTTATGATGACTTAATTGTTGATATATGATATGTGATTGAATGTTTGACCATGATAAACTATGATGATGATTTAATATGAGAAGTATGAGGAAGAATATGGTAACGGAGGAGTTCATCATATGTTTGGTTTTATGTGCATTCATGCATGCATATTAAATGGTAACAGAGAATAGGATATATGTTTATCCAAATGGTAACGGAGAATTGGATATAAGTTTATCCATATGGTAACGGAGAATATGACATATATTTATCCAAATGGTAACGGAGAATTGGATATAAGTTTATCCATATGGTAGAATTGGATATAAGTTTATCCATATGGTAACAGAGAAATGGTACCACATGCATTAGTTATGTCTAGGGTAACATAACATTGATGTTTGACATTAGTTGCATTAGGAAGTTGTGCATTCCTAATTGCAACTTGGTAATTGACGTTTTGTGCAATCGTGACTAATTGAAATTGTTCAAGTGTGATACATGATTGAGTGTTTACTTATGTGGCGACGAGTATAGTTATAAATTTATTATGCTTATAGAGATGTATGCAACTAGACATGATATTTGTTTAGTTAAGACATGATTATGTATATAATGTAAGTATACCTTATTCTTGCATTATGATTAGGAATTTATAACGAACTCTCTATTTTGTGTATTTGAATGGTTTGGGACCAGATTCTCAAGTTTGTGTGTTTCGGTGAAGCTCCGCTCTGATCATGACACGGGGAAAGGGTTCATATAATGTATATATGTAAATAAAGTCTTTATTTATTATTTTAATTTATTTTAAGATGAAACCTTTTAGAAATATTTTTTGTAAGAAATGATATTTTTGCTAATTAAGTTATTAGTAATTACATTTGATAAAGAATGTAATACTCGAACCATTACTTTTATAATTCAATTCTATTTACGCTACGTATTATGAGAAATATTTTATAAAGGTAGTATTTTATTAAATAAAGGGTTTGGGTGTTACACAAGTAAATTCATTTCTCTGGGGTTTTTTCCTTGTAATTGGACTAAAGTGCTGTAAATTATTCCTAAAATTATACTAAGAATGTAGTATGAATTCCTGTCATCACAACCCTAAACTTAAATCGTTACTTATCCTCAAGTAACATGCTGCAAAACAAGATCGTTAGCAATTAAATAACAAAATTATGACAAGAATTTTCACAACCTTTTATTTTGTCAGCAATGGTGCCGCTGATCTTTTACCTCTGCGATCATGCTCAGTCAGTACTTTGGTTCAAGAGATGTCAATTGTAACACCCGTTTTTAAGTTAATTAGAATTATTACCTTTTATAGTATTTTGTGTTAGTTAATTATTTTAATTGTGAGTGGTTGTCCAAAATAGAAAAGAATAGAGAAATTGATTAAGTAGTTAAATGAGTAGTGTTGTGACATAGAAATTTAGTGGGCTTGGCTTAATGGGCTAAGTTAGAGAAGTGAGGGTATTAGGTTTTATGTTAAATTGAGAGAGGGAGTTAGTCACAAAACTCATAAACACAAACCCTAGAAAAGAGAGAAAAGAAGAGAAGAGAAGAGAAAAGAAGAAGGAGGAGTAGAAGGTGAAGAGAAGGAGTAGAGATTTCTTCATCTAAAGGTGAGAGTAGTTATCTTTTCAATTTGAGATGATCCATAGAGAGGGGAGAAGTATTCTTCTCCAATCCCAAACTCTCTCATCTCTTGGGTTAGGGTTTTGGTTTGATGGGAATGTGTTAGATGTTTTGATTGATGTTCATAGATGAATCCTCATGCTTAAATATGTTTGTTGTATGATTTCTTCATGATTAAATTCAATGTTTTTATGCATAAATCATGAATTGTAAAAATGGGTTTTTGATGAAAATGGATTGTTGTTCAAAAAATGGGTTTATGTGATTATCATGAGCTTTGGTGAATGAACCTTGTATGATTAATGTTGAAATATTGTTGATAAGATGTTTGTTAAAGTTCAAATAGCATGGATAATGATTTAAGAACCTTTGAGTTAATGGGTTTCCATTTGTATTTTGGAAAATCAAAGATTTGTGTAGGAAAATCTGTCTTTTAGAAAATCTGAAGAAAGATCGTCATTTTTGACCCCTTTTCACTTCGAATTGGAATTTCTGTTAAACATGAAAGTTGTAGGTCTCGTTCTTAGCTTTCCAACGCATATTCACCCATCTCATTTGGATCAACGTAGCCCAAGTTATGACCGTTTTGGTGAAACAGGATTTTCCTGTGCTGTCGAACTCGCCCTGGCGAGTGCAGAGCGAGCGGGGAGCGAGTGAGCCCAGTAGCTACTGACTTCACTCGCTGTGAGCTCGCCCTGAGCTCGCTCTGAGCTCGCCCGGCAAGCTTGACAGGCCTGAAACTTGACTTTTCTTTGGAAAAATGATGTATATGCTTATGCTATGTTTGGATTATGATTCTATGAGTATTGAATGGTATATGTGAGTTTAAATTGAGCCTCAATTGATGTATTAAGTTAAGATGTTACTTATGATTGATTACCATGATGGTTATGTGAATTAAGATGAAGTTATAAGATAGAATAATGTGACTATTGTTAAAATGACATGTATGCTTGTGTGTATGACTATAATGATGATGTAATGAGTTGTGTTGATGAGAACTTGAGGAGGAATACTAGGTTGAGATATCCTATTATTCATGAGTAAATGTGAAGAGTATCATTATAAGTCGTATATGTACATACATGCATTCATTAGTCAATGTCCCCCATGACTTAAAACTGACGAGCGAGGTCCCCCATGACTTAAAACTGACGAGAAGTGAATGGATATAATTCTATCCTAATTTGAGCGGGTACCACATGCATTTAGTTGTGTCTAGGGTGACATAACATTGATAATGGCATTAGTTGCATTAGGAAATTGAGCATTCTAATTGATAATTGTTAAATGGTGTGAAGTGCAATATCGATTATTGAGGTTACTTGTCTAAATGCTTGATTGAATGTTTACTCTTGAATATGTTTTAATATTCATTATGCTTTGAGATGCATGCAACTAGACGATAATACCGTTTAGTTATGTTATGATGTTTATATAATGTGATTATATTTTATTCTTGCATTATGTCATTGAATTGTAACTAACTCTCATTTATGTGTATTTGAATGGTTTGGGACCAGATTCTCAGCTAGGGGACTCGGCTCAGGAGTAGGAGTTGCTCGTTGCTTAGCACTAATTATAGCTTTTGGTAAGGAGCTAGTAGAAGACCTTTAGGACCTTGTCTAGTTTTGTAATAGATTGCTCTGATACAATGTAACATCGGGTTTTGGGTCGTATTTGTTGAACCTCGTTTGTGTGATTTATTTCTTTAGACCTTGCTATTATCATTTTCTCAATATCGTTGACGTTGTGGAGTAGGTTTGACCTACAAGACATACTTAATTTGTAATTTGATTATGTCATGCATGTTTTGCCTTAAGCTTGTTGAGTAGCTAATTGGTATTAAAATGCTTCCGTTGTGATGTGGATTAAAATGCATGCATATGAATGAAATTTTTGACGTAGCACCTTGACATGCTTGTATGTTTTTAATTTTAATTCAATTATAGCGTATAAGTGGGTTAGGGTGTTACATCAATAGTAGCAACTCATACAAATGTGCACGAGGAGTCCATGTTCAACCTTTCTCTCTCTCACATTTTCGCTCAGAATTGAAAGGGTTAACTCTGAATCATCGTGTAACTTGCCATTTTACCATAGGCTTGCAAGAACTCTAAGCAACCGGTCACAGTTTAAACAAATACACATTTTAGCGGTCTTTTCAGGGTTATAACGTGGTTTAGGTCAATGTATGACATTTTTGGGAATAGTAGGCTAAACTTGGAGTTAAGATCTACTTGGTTTCCTTTTTGTGTACGCAACATTATTCCTTAGGGTGCCTTTTTTCTTTGGTATCAGAGATTAAGAACCGGGTGTATCTTTTGGCTCTTTCTATCACTACTTTGGCTCTTTCTTTTTCATTTTTTTTTTGTAAGGGACTATTTTTTTAGGGAATTTTTTATGTTTTCCCGTCTCTTTATATTTTTTTTCTTTTGTGTAGTGATAGTTCACTATATACCCACCCCAAACTTAAGATGTTGTTAGTTCCATGAGCAACCCCAAGTGCTACCGTGGAAATATTTGGCTCAAATCCTCACTTGGCTTAGGTATCTAAAGGATGAACATTTTGTTGGAACCAAAGTGGTTATGACATAGCCCATTGTGTGTTTTAATGATAACAATAGTATTAATATACAATAGGGTACACTGATAATTTACTCTAAGTGTGCAGGTATACATGTTAAAATTTTATAAGCACTTTGAGTTTTTGAGACATTCTGAAACGCATCAGAAGATGACTAGCAAGGTTCTGAAGCATAGTGTCATACCCTAATTTTGCCCCATGCATTTTTTTCTTTTCCACTTTTACCCTTTTTAGAAAAAGTCAACAAAAGTCAACATTTGACACAAAAACAAAAAAAAATCAATAAATTTAAATTGCATTTTTTCATGATTCGTCATGTTTCGTTTCTTTCACAATTTTCTTTTTTTACTCGTCTTTTAAACCAGTTCTTTTTCTTCGTCTTTTCTAGCGAAATTTTGGCAGAGAGG
Source organism: Trifolium repens (assembly GCA_030408175.1). Taxonomy (NCBI): domain Eukaryota; kingdom Viridiplantae; phylum Streptophyta; class Magnoliopsida; order Fabales; family Fabaceae; genus Trifolium; species Trifolium repens. The sequence continues at coordinate 41,772,113 of CP125846.1, forward strand.
TATTTTAAAATACCTCATTTTGTTAGTTTCAAGTTTTATTCGTTTTAATTCTTTCTATTATTTTGTTTTTATCAACTTATTTTTATTTGTGTTTTTTTTCTTTTAATAATCTTAATTACTTTTATGTTTTATTTTATTTTATGTATTTATTTTTAGTCCTTTTATTTTTTGTCTAAATGTCGATTTTGTCCACATTTTTTGTCCAAGTCTCTAAGGGGCAATTTTGACCAAATTTGTCACCAACCCTAATTTGTTAGTATAAATTCTGACACAAATTCCAATGCCAAAGGGGGGAAGGATGCAGAGTAACCAAATCAAAAATTTCTTCTCTGAATAGTGACTCAAAACCTGCAGCGGCACCAAAAAAATAAAAACAAAATAGTTTCTCTCTTCTTCCTCACAATCTCAGTCGCTATAATCATGATTTTTCATCAGTAAACCTTCATCAATCAGAACCATAAACCATTTTCCAGAACCATTCATCATCCACAACCATCACTCACAGAAAGCGAATCATTACCATCAAATCCGAACTGAAAAAAAAAAAACAAGACAATCACCACATACCACAAACCCGAATCGAGAGAAACTCAATCCAAACTCAAGCAGAAGCAAACGAAATCAACATCACCAAACAACAAACCGAAACCAAATCGGACCCGAATCAAGAAGAAGAAGATGGATCGGTGACAACCCAAGCCAAACGAACTCAGGAAAAAGAAAAGAAGAGGAAGACGAAATCAGAAGCAAAACAATCCGCTCATCTTTTTCTAAATTCCGATCCAAGCTTTTGGTAAAGGATTTGGGATTTTTATGCTTCGATTTGAGTTTAGAAGGGTCTAAAATGTGAATTATGTGCTTATGTTTTAGCTTATGTTTTACCTGCTGCACCCCCTCTGTTTTAGCTTATGTTTAATTCGTTTTTAGCTTATTAAAAAGTGGATTTTCATTTCAATGACTTATTTAAGTCATTTGAGCTTTCCTAAACCACTGAAATTTATCTTTGTATTTTTGCTAATTTTATTTGATTTATTTTAGCTTTTAAGTTAATTTTAGCTTATTTAGAAAAAGTGAGTATCGAATCTACAACTTATTTAAGTTGTTTGGGTCAATTTAATTCACTAAAATTTTTATGACATCAGTTCTGGATTTGTTTGTTAATTAGATCATTTTCATAAGTCATTTTAGCTTGTATTTGTAATTTAACTTGTTAATTAAGCACTTAATTCATTTAGTCTAGCTTATTTAAGTTTTTCTTTTAACTTAACTTTTCATAAAAAAAAATCTAAAAAATATATAGAGTCATTTTACTTTCACTTAATTACTTTTTCAAAGTCCTTTTTTAATTAGGTACTTTAATTAGTTTATTCTAATATTTTTATTCATTGTTCGCTACTAACTTTCTACAATCTTATTTAATTATGTTATTATTCATGCATTTGCATTCATTATTAATGTTTCATGCATTTTGTCATTATCATTTAATTGCCCATTGTGATAACTCTGCTCTTTCCTATTCCTCTCTATTCTTTTATCTGATGCTTGGTCTGGCTGGTTTTCTTTTCATAATCAAACCTAATTAACTTTTTTGCAATAAACAAAGAGTGAAAAGGGGGGAATCTGACGTCTGCTTCTTTCCACCCCAGATTAACTTGGTCGCCGGTCGTTTGACTAGTGTTCATGAGTTAGTCTTCATTCTAAAAAATGCTAAAATCAACTTAACACTCTTAGACTTTTTCTCCTTTGTACATTATTTTCTTTAATTAAATTAATAAAGATTTTTATAAAAACGAAAGAGTGAAAAAGGAGGAATCTGGCGTCTGCTTCTTTCTACCCCGGATTAACTTGGTAGCCGGTCATCTGACTAGTGTTCATGAGTTAGTCCTCATTCTAAAAATGCTAAAATCTACTTAACACACTTAGAATTTTCCTTTTGGACTATTTTCTTTAATCAAATTAAACCCTTTTTCAAATAAACATGGATGTACACTTTATCCATTCCTCTGACACATATACGCTTAAGCTCCTGATTAGGACATACAAGCATTGTTGTATCCGCGGAATACGAAATAAATGTTTTCTGTCAAAAACAAACAAACACACAAACTTTTTTACCATAACTACGTGAGTTTTGAGTTTCCCATTGCACCTGGGTATACGTAGGAGCGGGCTCCTACAACCGTCAAACTCGTTAATAATAAAAAAACCTTTTTGGTTAATTAATAATTGGAGTAAAATTAAGCGGATAATCAGTTTATTAGAGCAGTTAAAATAAAACCTGAAAGCAATCGATCTTAAACCCCTGAATGGTTCCCATCGAGTACGATGGGTGCGAGAGGTGCTAATATCTTCCTCTCGCACAACCAACTCCCGAACCCGCCATGGTTCTTTAACCATGTGAACCCAAGGTTTTAGTGATATTTTCCTTTCCCTCTTTTGGGATAAATAAAAGTCAATGGCGACTTCATTGCAACATTAGAATTTTCCAGCCGCTACTTTTCTATCACTACTTTTGCCCTTTGGCTCTTTCTTTTTCATTATTTTTTTTGGTAAGGGACTATTTTTTTAGGGAATTTTTTATGTTTTCCCGTCTCTTTTCATTTTTTTTTTCTTTTGTGTAGTGATAGTTCTCTGTATACCCACCCCAAACTTAAGATGTTGTTAGTTCCATGAGCAACCCCAAGTGCTACCGTGGAAATATTTGGCTCAAATCCTCACTTGGCTTAGGTATCTGAAGGATGAACATTTTGTTGGAACCAAAGTGGTTCTGACATAGCCCATTGTGTGTTTTAATGATAACAATAGTATTAATATACAATAGGGTACACTGATAATTTACTCTAAGTGTGCAGATATACATGTTAAAATTTTATAAGCACTATTGAGTTTTTGAGACATTCTGAAACGCATCAGAAGATGACTAGCAAGGTTCTGAAGCATAGCACAAGAAGATGAAATCGTCAGAAGCTACAAAGTCTCAAGTGTATCAGAAGCTCAATCATCAGAAGTTGTGTTAGAACACAAGGTTCTGATATATGCAGTCGTAGCCGTTTTGTCAGAAAACATTCTCTGTCTCCTATGATTGGAATTCATCATGCTCTGGCAAATTCAAATGGAGAATTTTCATAGTACATCATCCTTATCTTTATGATAATGACGTTAGTACTATTGTACTATTTCTTTACCTGATTTGGGCGAATCTTTCCTTACAAAATCAACAATGACAAGTGCTACCTGATTTGGTAATAATAACATGTGAAGAAATTGTACGAGCTCCAGCTGGCTATTCATCACTGCAACGGTTATCAATTCATACGCTCCACCACTGGCTATAGAAGGAGGATGAATTGAAGTTTTCGTAACAACACTTGAAGCATATTTACAAGAGTTGTTACTCTGTCAAATTCAAGCACGAAAACACTTTGAAAAATACAACTTGAACTCATTTGATTATTCAAGACTTTACTCAGCTTCTAAGAGTTTTAGTTGCTGTAACTTAGTATTCTTTTTAAGGATTCTAAGGCTAGTCTTGTTATAAGTTGTATTTACATCTTTTCAGAACATTGATTTTATATCAATTGTTCAAACACTCTGTTTGTTTGTATTTTTGAGTTGTAAGAAGTCTCTTGTTGTGTGCTTGAGCATTAGAAGTCTCTCGTATTTCGTTACTTGAGCATTTGAGGTCTTTTGCTATGTGCTTGAGCATTAGAAGTCTCTCATATTTTGTTACTTGAGCATTGGAAGTCTCTTGTTGTGTGTTTGAGCAAATTGTAATCTTGTGTGATTATAGTGAACTCCCTTGGAAGTGCAAGGGGACTGGAGTACTCTCGTTTTGTGAGGGGAACTATTATAAATATTATGTGTCTTGCTTTCTCTCTCTCTCACTCTTTTTACTTGGTTTGTTGATTGTGTTATTTTATTCGCTGCATATTATGATAAGTTCTCAAAAGTTAGAAGAAGATTTTAAAATCTCAAAACACAATTCAACCCTCCTTCTTGTGTTTTTCACGTGTATTCTTACACCTTCACATTTCGTCCTGTGAACATCACCTTCGCCACTCCTCTCGTTGTCTCTCGAACTTCCGCTCTTTCCGAGCAATCACCTTCGGTGTCTTTGTATAAAGGCATGAAATTCAAATCATAACTCGTTATTCCCTTGCTGCAATCTGCTTATAACAGTTAGTCATGCACGAGATAATAAACAAGAACAATTATTTTTATTTTTGTAATTGAGGTTGTCAGCAAATGACACGGCAGGAATTCATTTATTGAAATAAAATACTAATAGTGCAAACTGGAGAAGGCCAGCAGCCTGAACAGAAGTATTGGTAATCCTTGTGATGTGTTGAAGGTACTGCTTGTTGGTGGGGTACTCTGCCTGCGGCTGACGTATTCCCTCCATTCATCGTGGAAGCATGAGATGCCATCCTGTTATGATGTTGAGCTGTTTCACCTTCTTTGTCTTTGAGTTCTTCTTCCTCGGCTTCCTGCTTAATCCTTAACCCGAAAATGAAAATAAAATAATATATTTTTTTTTGTTAGTTTTATAATGATGGGTTGCCTCCCATTAAGCGCGTGTTTAACGTCCCGAGCCTGACGGTTGATGCTTACGCATCCATGACATAGAGAACTTCCTCTAAGATATGCTTTCGTATATCTTCAACCTGTGCCCGTTCACCTGGAAGATTGTTGCTGTCTTTTTGTCAAACAACTCGACAGCTCCGTAGGGAGATGTGTTGGATATGCCTTAAAATCTCGGTAACAAGAAGTCAGAAAATCCTGGAAAAATCTGTGGATATTTTTGTGGAAAATATATTTTCTTGGAGGATATTCTGTCTTGGATTTGTTTTGTTTTAAAATAGATTGTGTTTGTTTTTAAATAGGATATATTTAAAAATAATAGGAGATTTAGTTTTATTTTAAAAGATTGCTTTTAAAATAATAGGCATATATTTTTCTATAAATAGAGGTTGTTTTATTCATAGAAAAATTGGGAGAGCAAAGAGAGCAAACATGTAAGGGGTTTGTAATACACCTTAGGTAGACTAGGTCAAATTGAGTCTCTTGGCCACGGGAAGAGATTCGGGACTAGGGTAGAATTAGGATTAATTCTTGTAACCCTTTTTTGGGAATTTCTTGTGTAAAGTTTCTCTTTGATCATAGTGGAACGGAGAGTTGCTCTCTCCCCCAGACGTAGGTTAATTAACACCAAACTGGGTAAACAAATTGATCGTGTTCTTTATCTTCCGCCGTTATTGCTTTGGATTATTGCATCATCGTTTCTATCCCGTTCATTAATTTGGTTGCTTGTTTCGCTTGCCCCACACATCAGTTTATTATTGGTGTGATTTTAATGTCGAATTCACAACAATTGGCGCCCACTGTGGGGCAAGGGGATCAGTCGATTCAAGTACCATGGGTTTGAAGGGGGATATTGAGAAGTTCACCGGGAGTAACGACTACGGGTTGTGGAAGGTGAAGATGAGGGCGGTGTTAATTCAAAACAAGCGTTGAGGCGTTGATGGGAGAAGCACGATTGGAGAGGTCTTGCTTATCACAAGGGGGTGGTTGGTGTACTTTGGTGGAAACTCAGTTTGAGGTGGAGTCTTCTAAGAGTGGGAGGCTGTCAACATTGACTCTCGGGTATCTAATCGGAGATAGGGATGAGAGTGGTTGTGTTGAACCAAAGGGGTGTAACCATGGAGACCTTGTGGGAAACGTTTCAATTGTGGCTGAAGAAGTGCAAGACCTTGAGAGGATCTTCAGGGAGGCAATTGAAAGCAACAGTGATCAGACTTGGTAACTTGTGAGACTGCTGGAGGTAGTTGGATATAAGGAGAGTTTGATGTTGCAGCTTGTGGAACCACCTAAAATTCCAAGGTTGGTTTGGAGCCAAGCAAAACTTCGAGAGTACGGAAGGCATTCCGGGGGTCGAAGGGTGGTGAGGCTTGTACGGCTATCCTAAAAATCCGTGGATAGTCGGAGGCAAGCAATTCTTCAGGAGGACGGAAAAGGCACAATCCGGGGGCTGAAGAGGGTACGGTGGAGCTTGTAGGGTTGTCCTCAAATTCCATGGACAATTGGAGGCAAGCGTTTCTTCGAGAGGACGGAATTGATCACTCCGGGGGTCGAAGAGGGGGTGGTGAAGCTTGTTAGCTATCTAAAATCCGATGATAGTGGGGAGCAAGCGTTTCTTCAGGGGGGTACGGACTTGACCAGTCCGGAGTTTGAAGAGGGTACGGTGAATCTTGTGGGTGCTACAAAAAATCCTTTGGTAGTGGGAGGCAAGATCTTCATGAGGGCAGAAGGCATTCCGAGGGATGAAGAGGAGGTAATACTTGTGGTTCTAGCAAGGGTTGTTGGAAGCAAGTGGAGGCTAACGCCTAGGTCATGGACTTGGTCGGGGATCTTGAAGAAGATTCAAGATGGAGAGCAACACGGTGGTTGATTAGATCACCATCGATTTGAAGACAAGGCGGAGAATTGTTGGATATGCCTTAAAATCTCGGTAACAAGAAGTCAGAAAATCCTGGAAAAATCTGTGGAGATTTTTGTGGAAAATATATTTTCTTGGAGGATATTCTGACTTGGATTTGTTTTGTTTTAAAATAGATTGTGTTTGTTTTTAAATAGGATATATTTAAAAATAATAGGAGATTTAGTTTTATTTTAAAAGATTGCTTTTAAAATAATAGGCATATATTTTTCTATAAATAGAGGTTGTTTTATTCATAGAAAAATTGGGAGAGCAAAGAGAGCAAACATGTAAGGGGTTTGTAATACACCTTAGGTAGACTAGGTCAAATTGAGTCTCTTGGCCACGGGAAGAGATTCGGGACTAGGGTAGAATTAGGATTAATTCTTGTAACCCTTTTTTGGGAATTTCTTGTGTAAAGTTTCTCTTTGATCATAGTGGAACGGAGAGTTGCTCTCTCCCCCAGACGTAGGTTAATTAACACCAAACTGGGTAAACAAATTGATCGTGTTCTTTATCTTCCGCCGTTATTGCTTTGGATTATTGCATCATCGTTTCTATCCCGTTCATTAATTTGGTTGCTTGTTTCGCTTGCCCCACACATCAGTTTATTATTGGTGTGATTTTAATGTCGAATTCACAACAATTGGCGCCCACTGTGGGGCAAGGGGATCAGTCGATTCAAGTACCATGGGTTTGAAGGGGGATATTGAGAAGTTCACCGGGAGTAACGACTACGGGTTGTGGAAGGTGAAGATGAGGGCGGTGTTAATTCAAAACAAGCGTTGAGGCGTTGATGGGAGAAGCACGATTGGAGAGGTCTTGCTTATCACAAGGGGGTGGTTGGTGTACTTTGGTGGAAACTCAGTTTGAGGTGGAGTCTTCTAAGAGTGGGAGGCTGTCAACATTGACTCTCGGGTATCTAATCGGAGATAGGGATGAGAGTGGTTGTGTTGAACCAAAGGGGTGTAACCATGGAGACCTTGTGGGAAACGTTTCAATTGTGGCTGAAGAAGTGCAAGACCTTGAGAGGATCTTCAGGGAGGCAATTGAAAGCAACAGTGATCAGACTTGGTAACTTGTGAGACTGCTGGAGGTAGTTGGATATAAGGAGAGTTTGATGTTGCAGCTTGTGGAACCACCTAAATTCCAAGGTTGGTTTGGAGCCAAGCAAAACTTCGAGAGTACGGAAGGCATTCCGGGGGTCGAAGGGTGGTGAGGCTTGTACGGCTATCCTAAAAATCCGTGGATAGTCGGAGGCAAGCAATTCTTCAGGAGGACGGAAAAGGCACAATCCGGGGGCTGAAGAGGGTACGGTGGAGCTTGTAGGGTTGTCCTCAAATTCCATGGACAATTGGAGGCAAGCGTTTCTTCGAGAGGACGGAATTGATCACTCCGGGGGTCGAAGAGGGGGTGGTGAAGCTTGTTAGCTATCTAAAATCCGATGATAGTGGGGAGCAAGCGTTTCTTCAGGGGGGTACGGACTTGACCAGTCCGGAGTTTGAAGAGGGTACGGTGAATCTTGTGGGTGCTACAAAAAATCCTTTGGTAGTGGGAGGCAAGATCTTCATGAGGGCAGAAGGCATTCCGAGGGATGAAGAGGAGGTAATACTTGTGGTTCTAGCAAGGGTTGTTGGAAGCAAGTGGAGGCTAACGCCTAGGTCATGGACTTGGTCGGGGATCTTGAAGAAGATTCAAGATGGAGAGCAACACGGTGGTTGATTAGATCACCATCGATTTGAAGACAAGGCGGAGAATTGTTGGATATGCCTTAAAATCTCGGTAACAAGAAGTCAGAAAATCCTGGAAAAATCTGTGGAGATTTTTGTGGAAAATATATTTTCTTGGAGGATATTCTGACTTGGATTTGTTTTGTTTTAAAATAGATTGTGTTTGTTTTTAAATAGGATATATTTAAAAATAATAGGAGATTTGGTTTTATTTTAAAAGATTGCTTTTAAAATAATAGGCATATATTTTTCTATAAATAGAGGTTGTTTTATTCATAGAAAAATTGGGAGAGCAAAGAGAGCAAACATGTAAGGGGTTTGTAATACACCTTAGGTAGACTAGGTCAAATTGAGTCTCTTGGCCACGGGAAGAGATTCGGGACTAGGGTAGAATTAGGATTAATTCTTGTAACCCTTTTTTGGGAATTTCTTGTGTAAAGTTTCTCTTTGATCATAGTGGAACGGAGAGTTGCTCTCTCCCCCAGACGTAAGTTAATTAACACCAAACTGGGTAAACAAATTGATTGTGTTCTTTTCTTCTTGTCGTGTTTATTGTTTGAATTATTGCATCATCGTCTCTATCCCGTTCATTATTTGGTTGCTTGTTTCGCTTGCCCCACACATTAGTTTATTATTGGTGTGAGTTATTAGACGAATTCACAACAAGATGCTCTGGTCACCTCGTAAGGTCCTGTCCATTTGGACTTCAGCTTTCCTGCGGTGAATTTGAACCTTGATTGAAAGACCAGAACTTTTTGCCCTGGTTTAAACTCTCTATGCTTGAGCTTCTTGTCATGAATTCGCTTTGCTTTCTCTTTGTAAATTTCCGCGTTTTCATATGCTCGGAGACGAATTTCTTCCAACTCATGCAGCCTTGCCAGTCGTGCTCGTCCCGCAATCTCTTTATCGAAGTTCAGTTCTCTTGTTGCCCACAGTGCCTTGTGTTCCAGCTCTAATGGGAGATGGCAAACTTTGCCATAAACTAGATGATACGGTGTTAGCCCTAGATGAGTTTTAAAGGCCATACGATATGCCCAAAGAGCATCGTCCAACTTTCTCGCCCAATCTTTTATGGAAGCCATCACTGTTTTCTCCAAAATGCTTTTAATTTGCCGATTTGAAACTTCCACCTGTCCGCAAGTTTGGGGATGGTATGGAGTTGACACTTTGTGCTTAACCCCATATTTCTCCAAAACTTTCTCCAAGTATTTGTTCAGGAAATGCGTCCCTCCATCACTAATCAAAACTCTGGGGGTTCCGAACCTGCAAAAGATATTACTTTGCAAAAATTGAATTACAGTTTTAGCATCGTTAGAATGACAGGCTAAAGCTTCAACCCATTTAGTCACATAATCCACGCAAACAAAAAATATATATTTTATTATCAGAATCTGGAAATGGCCCCATGAAATCGATTCCCCAACAGTCAAAAGGTTCTATTTCGAGAATCCCTTTCTGAGGCATCTCATTTCTTTTTGAGATGTTACCTGTTCTTTGGCATCTATCACATTGCCTTACAAACCTTACGCAGTCGTTGAACAAGGTTGGCCACCAGAATCCACACTGTAGGATCTTAGCTTTTGTTCTTCCGGCATCATGGTGTCCTCTATATCCGGAGCTATGGCAGTGCCACATGATTCGTCGTGCTTCATCATGTGCTATACAACGTCGCAGAATTCCATCTATACCTTCTTTGTAGAGGTAGGGATCATCCCACCAATAAGCTTTCGCTTCATGATACAGCTTTTTCTTCTGCTGCCAATTGTACCCTCTTGGTACTACACCGCTTGCTTTGAAGTTTGCTATATCAGCGAACCACGGTCTCTCTGAAATTGCGAACAACTTTTCATAGGGGAATTCTTCCTCAATACTTTTCTCCTTTGAGGTTACTTCTGAGTTTTCGAGTCTTGACAAGTGGTCGGCAACAACGTTTTCAACTCATTTCTTGTCTCGAATCTCCAAATCGAATTCCTGCAACAACAAAATCCAACGCAAAAGTCGAGGCTTTGATTCCTCTTTAGTTAGCAAATACTTTAAAGCAGCATGATCTGTGTAGACTACTACCTTAGAACCAACTAGATATGATCTAAATTTTTCTAGCAAAGACTACTGCTAGTAATTCTTTTTCTGTTGTTGCATAATTTAACTGATGTTCATTCATTACCTTACTAGCATATTATATGGCATGAAAGAACTTCGCATGCCTCTGCCCTAAGACTGCTCCTACTGCATAGTCGCTTGTGTCACACGTTAATTCGAAGTGTAAGTTCCAATCCGGAGCTACTATTACTGGTGCTTTCACTAGTTTCTCTTTCAAGGTGTTGAAGGATTTAAGGCAATCTTCAGTGAAGGTGTTGTCTTTTAACAGAAGATTACATAATGGTTTTGATATTTTTGAAAAATCTTTGATAAATATTCTATAAAAGCCTGCATGCCCAAGGAAACTCCTTACTCCTTTCACATTTTTACTGGGGGCGGCAGTTTAGAAATTACTTCGATTTTTGCTTGATCAACTTCTATGCCTTTTTTTGAAATCTTATGACCAAGGACAATCCCTTCAGTCACCATGAAATTGCATTTTTCCCAATTTAGAACTAAATTGGTTTCCATGCATCTTTTGAGAGCGGCGTCGAGGTTATTCAGGCAATCGTCGAAGTTTTTTCCAAACACAGAGAAATCATCCATGAATACCTCAATGGACTTCCCTATTATATCGAAGAAAATTGCAAACATGCATCTTTGAAAAGTTACGGGTGCATTGCACAAGCGGAAAGACATCCTTCTGTAGGCATATACTCCGTATGGACAAGTGAATGTTGTTTTCTCTTGATCTGCTGGGTCAACTGTAATTTGGTTATATCTTGAGTATCCGTCAAGAAAGCAATAGTATGCTTAACCTGCTAATCTTTCCAATATTTGGTCCATAAAGGGTAGGGGAAAGTGATCTTTCCTAGTGGCTTGGTTGAGTCTTCAGTAGTCGATACACATCCGCCATCCCGTCACATTTCTAGTAGGAATCAAGTCATTCTTTTCATTCTTCATGACGGTGATGCCTCACTTCTTTGATACCATGTGTACTGGACTTACCCATGGGCTATTTGATATGGGGTATATCATTCATGCTGCTAGAAGCTTTTGTAGTTCCTTTTTCACCACTTCACTCATTGCTGGATTCAGTCTCCGCTGTGGTTGCACCACCGGTTTGTACTCCTCTTCCATCTTGATCTTGTGCATGCAGTAGGCTGGACTAATTCCTTTTAAGTCGTCGATACTCCACCCTATTGCTTCCTTATTTCTTTTAAGTACGACAATGAGTTTTTCTTCATTCTCTGGGGTCAAGGTGTTGCTTATAATTGCAGGTTTAGTTTCTCCTTCTCCCAGGAAAACATACTTGAGGTGCCTTGGCAATTCCTTTAGTTCCAAGGGTTTAGGTTTTTCTTCTATACTTACCCCTAGTGGTTCATATTTCTGGAGAAATCTTAGTTCTTTGCTCGTCCCCAGCCATCGTACATTGCGGTTTGTTTCTTCATCCAAATCTTCCCCTTCTTCTTCCACGGGTCGGGTGATTACTCGTTCGATTCCGGTTGCTGTTTTCTCTACCTCTTCTTCCACTAGAGTTTCCACCATGTCAACCTGGTAACATTCAATTTTTTCTTTTTTCCGAGTCATCATAATATTGACATTGAATGTTACCTCGTTATCATCTACCCGGAAAGTTACGTCACCTGTACCCACATCAATTATTGCTTTTCCCGTTGTGAGGAAGGGTCTTCCTAGCAGAATGAGTGCATCAGGATCGGCTTCTATGTCCATGATGACGAAATTAGCTGGAAAGAGTGTATTGTCGACTGTTACTAATACATCCTCCAAGATTTTGTAAGGGTGAACCTTTGTTCTATCCGCCAGAATGAGGGTCATTCGGGTGGGTTTTACTTCTCCACGGTTTAGCTTCTTCCATATTGAAAGTGGCATGAGATTGACGCTCGCTCCTAAATCTAGGAGTGCTCTGCCAATCTCCACTCCACCAATAGTATAGGGTATGGTGAAGCTCCCTGGATCTTTACATTTGTTTGATAGGTTTTTCTAAAAGATAGCACTACATTCGGCTGTCAGCATGACGGCCTCTTCGTCTTTTAGTTTGACCTTACCAGCTACAAGATTCTTTACATACTTATGGAATGAAGGTGATATCTGAATCATATCATTGAATGGCACATGGATCTCCATTTGTGTGATTAGCTGCCCCAACTTCTTGAGTTGCTCTTTCTGCTTCTCTTTCTTATTATCCTTGTTGGGGTATGGTATGTAAGTCTCTTGATTCTTAGGCTCAGGGGGTGTTTTGTTGCTTCCGAACACTGTCTTTTGTTTTTCTGGAATTGGGTTGGTGGTTGTTGGCACATCAATTGTGTTTCTTCCTCTAATCTCTTCTTCAATTTCCAGATCCACAATATCTTGGCTATTAGGTTCAGTGCCGGGAGGTTGAGTGTCAGGCATTTGAGAATCGGGCAACTGAGAGTTGGATACTTCTTGGCTTTTTTTCCTGATGCTCTCTTACTCCTTTTTGTTGGTTCTACTGGCTCCACTTGTCGATTTCGTAGATTTATCGCTTGTAGTTCTCCAATGTCTTCCACCTTTTTAGCCCAAGTTTGCATTTGAACTCCAAGCTTTTCGTTGGACTCCTTTATCTGGTTTCCAAAGTTCTGCATGAATTCCTTTAGTGTTTTGTTCTCTTCTTGCAGCTTATCTACTTCTGACTGAGAAGCTTCTAATTGTCCCATTAGAACTTCTTCGTTGTCTTTGTCTTCTTCTTTGTTATACTCATTTCGACACATCGTCTCAATCAATTGTTCCACCTCTGTTGGTGTTTTGTTCTCGATTGGGCCTCCCGCTGATGCATCGAGTATCATTCTCTGCTTAGTTTTCATACTATTGACAAAGATGTGCATTAATTCTGCTGCACAGATGAGATGATTTAGGCATCTTCTCTTATAGAGCTTGAATCTTTCCAAACTCTGATGTAGAGATTCCTTTTTTTCCTGTTGGAATTCGGTGATAGCCCTTTGCCGTTCCTTATGCTGTTCTTCTGTGAAAAAGTGATCTAGGAACTTGTCTTCTAATTCCCTCCAAGTTTCAATTGCCCCACTTGGTAAACAGATCAGCCAATCTTTTGTAGTTTTCCCAAGTGAAAATTTGAACAATTGCAGCTTAACTTGGTCCTCAGTGACTCCTTCTGGGATTGGCTGGGATTCACACGCCTCATAGAATTGTTGAAGATGTTCCAAAGGATCCTCATCTCTCCTTCCATTGAATGCGTTCTCTTTGAGTTCCCTTTGTACACTGGATTTTGGGTTTATCTGTATCGGATTTGCTGGCACAAATCCTTGGATGATACCCTCCCGGTCGCTTGCCCAAAAATATTCACACATTTTCATTTCTCCTGCCATGAATGCATGTTTATTTTTGTTGTTTTTATAGTCGTTTAGCTACAGCAATTCCCAGGTAAGTGAGGTGGATCACTAGGATCACTTAAATACAAATCCTTGCCTTGCCAGAATGTTGTAGGGCACAACAGTAAAAACAGGTTTTTATAAGTTTTATAACAGAAAATAAAAATTCCTAAAATTAGCCTAAGGACTTCGTCTACACCGTCCCCGGCAACGGCTGCAAAAATTTGACTACGGTCTGACAAGTGTACCAGTCTGTCGTCTAGTAATAATCCTCACCCTAGTTAGGATGGGTTCGTATCCACAGGGACAGCGCCTAGGTTACTAAGCTTATCTTAGGAATGTTGAGATTGTCTCCGCTTTGATTATAGGTTTGAGTTTATTGATTTAGAAATTATTAAGAAAGTAAAGTGATTGAGTTCAGATGAGAAAAGGTAGGTTAAGTGTCTCGAATCCCTCCATAATTCCTGTTGGGTAGTTGGTGCTATATCTTTGCCAATTCCTTTTTATTATTGGTGAACTAATATAAGTAGTAATAAGTAGTAATAACCGCATACGATAATTACCCTAATTACGAGTATAAAGAACCTTAATTAATAGAACAGGGAACCTGTGTTAGACACGTTGTCACGTCCCTACGCTAGTGATTAGACTCTAAATATGTAGTCAATTAAGTTTGGTTTCAGAAGTTCATTAACCCTTAACCACAAGTGCGACTAAGCTATTGTCTATTGATCGGGGTTAGCTGCCGGCTTTGAGGCACAATACTAGGTATCACTAACCATAAGAGCGTTCCCCTAATTGTAGTTATCAATCGGGTTACGTAATTAAAACATAGGCAATAGAATAAATAAAACTGAATAGACAATTATATAAGCTAGAGTATCAAATTACATGATTCCAGCATTCATAAGGGAGTTCATCTCCTCACCTAACCCAGAGGGGGGTTTAGCTACTAATTTACATAATTAAATTACAAGAATAAAATAATGCATAAAAGAAAATCTAACCTTAGAACTCCTCCTCCTTTTCCTTTAGAGAGCAGTAGTTCTCTCTATTTCTGAATGAATATAATGAGGAAAAGGGAGCTCTATTTATAGTTTTCGTAACGGGCATCAGCAAGCCATCGTGCTGCGATGGGTCTATCGTACTGCGATGGGAAGATTCGGTTCAAAATTATAATTGATCCTGTGCGTTTTATCAGCTTGGTCTCCAAGTAAGGTCATCGTATCACGATGAGCACCATCGTAGCACGATGAACAGATTTCCTTGAAAAATAAGTCTTCTGATGCCTTGGCCAGGAAGCACTTTCATCGTGCACGATGAGAGCCATCGTGCTACGATGAACGCGCCCCTATTATCCATTTTTAGGTCCTTTTTTTTGAATTTCGTGACTTCTTGAGCAAGTAACTTCATTTCTCTGGGGTTTTGCCTTGTAATTGGTCTAAAGTGCTATAAATTATTACTAAAATTATACTAAGAATACTGTATGAATTCCTGTCATCACTGGTGTCTGCGAGATAAGTGTTCAAAACCTTCAAATACCTAAGCCAAGTGAGAATTTGAGCCAAATATTTCCACGGTATCACCAACTTCTTTCAATATACTATGAGAGTACCGTGCACTTAACTTGCTTTAATTTTCTGCTGACTGGTTAATTTAATTAATATGCATTGAGGCAATTTTTTGTTATAACCCAGAGCATTTTTCAAGCCACCCTTTTGATTATTATATATCCTTTGCTAGCCAATTTTGAGCCGTAAAAAATAATATCCCTTTTCTTTCGGTGACAAACCACGTTACAAGCCTATAAGACCAGAAAAACAATATTTTAACCTCTTTGGAGTTAGGTAGATAATAGTTCTCTAGTCTTGGCAACAACCTAAGTTTGGGGTTGCTCATGGAACTAGCAACATCTTAAGTTTAGGGTGGGTATACAGAGAACTATCAATAAACAAAAGGAAAAAAATGAAAAAGAGACAGGAAAACATCAAAAATTCCCTAAAAAAATAGTCTCTTAAAAAAAATGAAAAAGAAAGAGCAAAAGAGCAAAAAAAGAGCCAAAGGGCAAGAATAGTGATAGAAAAGAACCACACAAAGACATATCCGGTTCTTAATCTCCGATACCAAAGAAAAAAGGTACCCTAAGGAATAAGGTTGCGTACACAAAAAGGAAACCAAGTAGAACTTAACTCCAATGTTCAGCCTACTTATTCCAAAAATTTCCTACCTTGACCTAAGCCACGTTATAACCCTGAAAAGACCTCTAAAAATGCGTGTTTATTAAATTCTGACCGGTCGCTTAGAATTCTTGCAAGCCTATGGTAAAATGGCAGTTTGTACGATGATTGAGAGTAACCCTTTCAATTTCGAGCGAAAATGTGTGAGAGAGAGAAAAGGTTGAACACGGACTCTTGCAGGCATTTGTCTGACTCGCTAATATCAACGTCTCCTGAACCAAGAAAGATTGAGCATGATCACTGCGGTAAGAATCAGCGGTACCATTGCTGAAATAACACGCAAGGTTGTGAAATTCCTATCATCTTTATTTATCTCTTAACTCGCTAACGATCTTGTCTGACAACATGTTACTTTAGGACGAGCAACAGTTTAAGTTTGGGGTTGTGATGACAGGAATTTCTGCAGTATTTATAGTAGTAGTATTAGTAATAAAATGACCAAGACAGACCCAAATACGAAGGAAAACTTGAAGAATCAAAGAAAGGAACAAGAATACAAGAAAGACAAGAAAAAGACAAAAAATGAAGAAAAGGCGCTTTCATCGTAGCACGATGGCTCCCATCGTGCCACGATGGCAGCTGCTTGCTGGCCAAGAAAAAAGAAGATTTAATTTTGAAGAAAATCTGTTCATCGTGCCACGATGACCAGTATCGTGGTACGATGACCTTACTTGGTGCACAAGCTGATGAAACGCACAAGATCATTTATAATTTTGAACTGAATCATTCCATCGCAGCACGATGGACCCATCGTGGCACAATTGGTTGTTGAGGCCCGTTAGGAAAACTATAAATAGAGCTCAATTTCCTCATTATTATAAATTCTGAAATAGTAGAACATGCTCTAGTACTCCTAGAGTTGTTCAGAGGAGCTCTACGGGCATAGCTTTCTCCCCTTACGGGAAAGTTATACTCAGCAAGGTATGTTTTCTTTAGGCTTTTATATTTAGATTCTTGTAATTTAATTATGTAAGTCTGTTGTAATAGATCTTTAGGTTGTGGTGGAGAAGATGAACTCCCCAATGAATATTTGGAGTCTGTGGTTGAGTCATAAGTTATAATAAATGTATATTCTGTACTATATTTGTTATTTACTTTCTCGCATTAACAACGCATTCTCATAATCTGGCCGGATAAGCGGGAGCGTCCATAGAATAAATATTTGGGTTTGCTTTAACATCAACATTAGGGTTTACTTTAATATTTGTCCGGAACTAGTAGTAAATATGCTAGATGAATAGAGACGGTAACATCCTGAACTAGTTGTGAACTGAGCAATTAGAGGAGGAATCAGGAACTAGTTGTGAACTGAGCAATTAGAAGCTGAACAGCCCGATACTAGGATCTAGAGGCATTGGATGGTCAATGGACATAATGCATATATAATGAATAACTCGCATAGTAATTAGCTAGGGTATGTGATAACTCGAGGTTAGGCTCTTGAGGGTATCTTAGTTATTATTGTAGGGAAACCTCACATATATTAGGGTAGTAGTAAGGTACTACCACAACAAGGATAGATTGACGCCGAATGTTAGACTGAGTACTATGTTATACACCGATCATGCCAAATATTAGTAGGGGAGGAAGTCCAACCACCATACATATCCTCTATATATCTGAATCATTTATCTTTACTTTTCTGCAACGCATATCGCAATTTTTATAAAAACCTTTTAAAAAACCAAAGCGAATGCAAACCAACGAACTTAAATAACGCTAGTAATGCCTTGACACGATCCATGTGGATACGAACTCATTCTAGTCCCTAAAGTCAAAATCCGCAGGAAAATCTGAACAAAATAGAACAAAAATTGCATATAAAATAAACGACTGAGGCTTAATTGCTTTCTATTTAGTCCAATTAATATTATTAAATTTAGACCACAAATCAGCCAATGAATGCTTATTATCATGTGAATATTCT
Source organism: Trifolium repens (assembly GCA_030408175.1). Classification (NCBI taxonomy): domain Eukaryota; kingdom Viridiplantae; phylum Streptophyta; class Magnoliopsida; order Fabales; family Fabaceae; genus Trifolium; species Trifolium repens. The sequence continues at coordinate 41,789,929 of CP125846.1, forward strand.
CATCCAGTTTATGTCTTCAAGTTTGCCTCAAAAAATCTTCATCCAATTGATCTTTATGATAAGCTTCTTTCCACATCTTTAGTGAACTCATGATCTGAACCGTAAGCTACCAAAATAATGTCAAACCGATAAAATAAAATGAACAAAATTTTCATTTTTGGTGCATTTTCTTTAAGCCTCCTATCACAGGCTTAGTAAACTCATAATCTCATCGTTTTGTTTTAGCAATAGGACAATTTAACTCGAGCACAATGACAATTAATTTTTTTGGTAATATTGTGACTTTGGAATGAAGATTAAATCTTTGTTTAACATATATATTGGTTTTTGCTACGCATCATTTTAATAATGTTGTAATTTTAATTTGTAATATATTTAGAGGGATTACAAATATATTCAACTCTCTAAAATACTACTTACACATGCATGACAAAGTTGTTTTGAAAGGTCTTTGAATATTTAGTGTAATTTATTTAGTTCGATTATAAAAAGCCTCTTTGATATAGGAAATTTTTACATTTAGAAGAATAAGCAATTAATTAACATGTCCTCTTATTTTTATAAAGCTCAAAACAAGTATCTTCCATTTTTTCATATAAAATAATAATAAAGAGATTGGACTATAATTAAGATAAAGATAGAGGTTGAGAATTGAGAATTGAGAGATACTTAAAATGATAGATGTACATAATATATTAAAATAATCCACTATTTTTTTTTCCATAAAAACTAAAAATATATTAATAAAACCAATTTTTAATATAATACGTTATTCCGCTGCACTTCTATTAGTTTCTATATACTATGAATGATAATTTTAAAAAATAGCTTTTAAGGTAGCTTCTAATGATTTCTATACACCTAATTGATTTCTATTGCAATTCTATTGATTTCATATGCTATTCAGGTAGCTTTTAAGTCTCAAAAAATTAAGGTTAAACACAACTTTAAACTACATTTCAAGATTTAAGAACCAAAAAATAATTATTTATCAATATACATATTAAATTTTAAAAAATTGAATATCATATTATTTCCTTGAATAAGCAAATTATAAAATAAAAAATTTAATCAAGCTCATGCAACACACGGATTTAATACCTAGTTAAACGCGAATTGGAAGTAGTGGTGGTAACACACAATAAGTACAATAGAGTTTTTTTATGATGCAATTATTTTTTGTTTAAATGATAAGTACAATAGAGTTTGGAATGGTGAATAGGTAATGAGCTGTAATTCTATGCTCTCCTTCTTTAGTAATGCAATGTTGTGTGTCATTGCCACAATACATTTTTTGTTTTGTTTTGGTCATATAATATTTTTATTCTATTATTTGACTATTTTGTGAGCTAATCACAATGTTTATAAAGCTTGCCATAGCTTAACATATAGAATTTTTTGCTGTATTACTTTGTAGAAACTATATGTGATCATTTTTATTTGTAGATATTTATCTTCATTGTGGGAGATGTATGCATCAGAACACGGGTCTTGAGCTATACCTTATCACCATTTTGCACATTATTTTTGCAAATTTTGATGTTCTCATGCATTAGACTCTATGGCATATTTTTACCTTTCACATCTCATTGGACTCTGTTGCTTATTTTACTTTTCACGTCTACTTTTACAAATTATTGAAGTGGTTAAAAACTTCACAATCCACAAATTGACGCATGAGGCTCACCATTTTCTTGGAAATGAAGAGGGGAATAAGCAACAACTAGGAATGTGGTCTGTTATCAAACACAAGTTCGACAATTGAAGGCCGACGACAGCAAAAAAACAAAATGTGTGTTTGTTTCAAGCGTATTTGTTGAAAGAAAACTGTCACGATCGTGGATTGTCACTAAGTGACATTTGCTTAGTTTATTTCACCTGTAAATAAGAGTTCTTAATAGAAAACAAAAAAATATCAGATAATTTTCGAAAGTCTACTGTTAAACCAGAAACGGATTCAAGCTTTTCATAACATTAAATATGTTTTCAATATCTTTAAAATTCCTTTAACATTGTGTAATTTTTACTATTCAAGGCTAGCAACTTATTTTTGTTGACATTTTAATTCAAGCATTCACTTATATTCATTTACTTTAACTCGCAATTTTACTTTTACATAGTTTTTTTACAACTTAATTGTCTTATTCAGGCACTTTTTAAAACTTAACTGTCTTATTCACATTCAAGTTATTTGTTTAAGGATAATACTTCTTGTCGCGAATACTTTTATTGCGAATGACGTGTGCACCTACTTTTTTTTTTGCCACCGTTTTGCATTGTTTGCCTTGTTCTTCTTCCAAGATTGACTCTCAATTTCTTCTGTTCTCATTCATCAACCTCCAAATCCTTGCGCCCGAAAATCCCTGTTGCAAAAAATTGACTTTGTTGCGTCGAGTTGAAAAGAGTTGAGTCATCAACTAGGTAGAAATCACAACAATCTGTGGTTGAGATCACAGATATTTCAACTAGGTAGAAATCACAAAAATTGACTCTCAATTTCTACTTTTTTTTCAAAGTTGTTTAAACCACTAATATTTCAAGGCATGAAATCGAAAGTGGTTGAGATCACAAATATTCGAAATATTAAATTATGTTCTTAAGTAATGTAGGTGACAATGTGTCACATCACACAAAATTTCTAATAGTAACCGGTATCATATCCAGTCCTAAATATAAGGAAATGTTTAGATATATTAAAAGTTTGATGTATCTATAATAAATGCATTAAACTTTCAATATATTTAAAAAGCAAACATATTCATATATTTAGGATTAGAGGGTGTAATATTTTGAATTTTTATATATGTTGGACTTCTGGCATGGGAACCTTAAAACCAATTTGCACATATTTTTTACTAGAAGTATTATTTTTACTAACCTACCTCTAACTATGTTACATATTTTTTATGATATATAAAAAATTTATTTTGAAAAAATAATATTATATTTTCCTAATTGTTAAACAAAAACACAAATTGTCAATATTAATTTTGTGTGTTAACTGTCTAATTCTTAGGAGAAGAATTTTTTATTTTTTATAATTCGGACATAAGACAACTTTCTTAATTTCTAGAATTTATAGTCAACAAAACCTTATATTTTATAGACAAACATAGTATTATGTTTTATTCAAATATAGTATTATGTTTTAAAAAATAATAAAAAAATAATAATTTGTTTTTTATAAATCACTTAGGTGAACATTAATTTGCCAATTCAAACACTAGCTTATAAATAGCTTTCCATACAATATCATCATCACAAATCATAGTATGGCTTCTAAACCAGGCATCCTTACAAACTGGCCATGGAAACCTCTTGGGAGCTTCAAGGTTCTTTTACTACTTTACTCTCATTTACATACATATATCTCCCTCTATTTCTCAGTCTCGCTCAATCTCACACTATATTGCTCACCATAAACAAATAAAATATTGTATTTTCTTATTCTTCCTTACCCTTCACCCTTTTGTCATCACCTTTTTTATTTTTTAATTAAATAGAAAAACTTACATACCGCTAGTACCAATGTATCATAGATGTTGTAGGCGTTATTTCTTACTACAAATGACATAATAAGATATCTTAAACGATCTTTACTTTGAACGTCTCAATTTTTTTTCTCACATATATGTCCATTTTATTTTATTTTTTGGTAATTATTGTGTAGACTGTAGAGTAGTTTATATTTTTAGCAATTATTTTCGAAACATTTAATTTTTGATATTGGCTAACATAGTATTATTCTCTGCCTTTGTCTTCTATATATGTGGACCTTATTTGGACACTAATTAAGTTCGTGATTCTAAGTCCATGGATCGGCCATAGCATATACACTTTGATATGGGGTGAAAGGGACCCAGTGTACCATATCATATTCCCTTTTATATTCATCAGGATGCTACACAATCAGATTTGGATTTCTGTCTCACGCTACCAAACTGCAATTGGCAAAAGAAGAATTGTTGACAAAGGCCTTGAATTTGAGCAAGTGGACAGAGAGACCAATTGGTTAATTCCTAAATTTTAAATATTTCTCTTTAATTTCTTCCTCAAAATAGTACATCTTTCTATTGTTTTAATTCATAGATAAAGTTTGAAATTAATTATTTCATTTTTAGTTTATATTTAGTATTCCGATTAATATGATAGAATAAATGTGATCCACCATAATTTTATAAAAGTTATAGGGTGTATATCTTTCTTATTTCTCTTTCTTCCTCAAAATAGTATATCTTTCTTGGCAAAGGATATTATGCATAAGCCTGATACTTATGCACGCTGCATAAGTAAAGCACAGCCATCAGATGTCATTTACACGTGTTATAATCACGACCTGTTAGAGAAAATAAACCCCAGCCTTCAGATTCAGTTACACGTGTAATAATCTCACACATGCCCACGAGCTAACGGATTCCGTCACACGAGATAACGGCTTTCTTCACAGGAGCTAAGCAATCCCTCTCCGACGATCTCCGTCGCCGAGATCATCATCACTGTCACCGATTGCATCATTTGGCGAAAGCATCATCATCGAAATCATAATCATTGGCACTGATTTCATCATTCATCGATATCGCCGGCAACATCGCTGGAATCACAGTCAGAACTCAGTCATAACATTCTATTAGGAGGTTGGTTCATGAGTTTTATTTCTACTGATTTTTTTTATTTTGATCTATATTATACTGATTTTACTGATTTGCATGGAAATTAATTGCTGCTCAAACTACATCTGTGTAAACCTAAAATTGGATTTAGGGAAAATCATATGCTAAAATGGTTTTGTTTAGTTTGGTTGTTTTGAAAAAGTGTTGATTAGTAACTTTTTCTGATAATTGGTTGTTTTGAAAAAGTATAATTATATACACTTTTAGTGTATTGAAACCAAATTAGCCCTCTTATGGTTTCAATGAGTTTCTTTATTTTTTCTGAGGTGATTGCCTTGAGTAACAGATCTGTGTCATCACCACTTCTGCACTTCGATATGTGTTAGATCAAGGGTTCGGTAAAAGGAGGAAATCCATGGTTACCATAAGCTAATAATTTGGTGAAGAAGTAGAATTTTTGGTCTGTTACTAGTATCAAAGATCTAGTAGGAACCAAACCTGATGTAGAATTCTGAGAGTGAGCTAGAAATGATTTATTCCACTCTTAATGATGACTTTTAGGAAAAGGGGAAGTGCAAAGACAGGAACATTATCATAAAGGGATTTTCGGGAGTAAGAAAATTAGCTCATTTAGTGAATGCCACCTTTACAACAACTTTAATAATCGAATCAAATATTTTACAAAAATTTATACAAATCCTATACACAAATGAAGAATGAAGAGCTAAGAAGACATCTATGCGTATCTCAGCTAATTCTACAAACTAAATTTCTTCATACATACACAAACTAAAATTCTGCTTCTCACAAATTTATACTTTGATTATTTCCCATGTTCTTGTTTTAAGTTTGATTTCAAAATATTAAAGCCAAAATATTTAAGGCATTGGTGAATCCTCCTTGAGACTAATAAATTGGTTACAAGCAGCTTGTAGGTAGAATGTTGATGCTTTAGTTCTTTTTCATTATACTTTGATTATTTCCCATGTTCTTGTTTTAAGTTTGATTTCAAAATATTAAAGCCAAAATATTTAAGGCATTAGTGAATCCTCCTTGAGACTAATAAATTGGTTACAAGCAGCTTGTAGGTAGAATGTTGATGCTTTAGTTCTTTTTCATTAAGCCATTGACAAAGAATGTTGCATGTGTCTTTTGCTCTATTAATCTTTGAATCAACAAACACTATTTGTGGAATGAATCCTCCTTTATAGTATTGTGCCCAGTTCTTCCGGATTCGAAATCACGTTGAGACCTAAGACAGTAAATTTTAAATCATGATTGTGTCATAGTTGTACTCATTCCCTTGTTATTGACTGGTAGTACTGATCACCACTCTTCTGAATTTTGGTGTATAATTGACAATTTTGTTATGACAGACTCTTGATCACATAAGTGGTGGGCAATCGAGTCTTTGATTTTCAGCACTGCACTAGTGAGTAACTCCAAGAAAAACTCTCCAGCTATAGGAATAAGAAGACAAGGTGAAACTTTTAACCTTATAGTTGAGTTGGTTTAAATTATATGCAACCATTATTATTTTTAAATGGTTTCCAGAAGTTATACAGTGAAACCATTAATATTGTGAAATGGTTTCAAGAACAACGATTGGCTATGTAAATGGTATTTTAGGTATACTACTGTATGGATGTTACTTTTCTTGTTGTTTCAGTTGATATCTTACTTTTAAATTATCTTTGTTTATAGGGATTGTAACATCCCAATTTTAATTAATAGAAGAATATTAATTAAATGAGTATTTTGGAATTTAATTGGACAAGCACACTAGTGTTACCAAGGATTAAATGGAATCAAGAGACTTTCCACTCACTAACACTCTCTCAAGCCTCCCACCTCATTACTCCTCAAACCCCCCATTATATACCAAGACTCTATTTAAAGAGACAAGGCAAAAGCCAAGTCAGTAAACTCCCTCCTCCCATTTTCTTTCTCACGCCACCCAAACAACAACAACCCAAACCATCACACTTTCCTTTTGTTCTTCAATTGGTGATTCAAGAGACTAAGCCATGTATGCAAGTTCTTTCTCCTTCCAATTCGTGTACGAAATCGCACATGCAATGGAGTCAATCATTGTTGGAAACCTCAAAGAGTTGGGAAGATAAATGAGGTATGTCAACACCCTCTTTGGATTTAAGTCTTGAAGTGAAGTATTTATGCTCTAGCCACTGTATGTTTTGGCTACCCAACAGATTGATAAGATATTGTTCTAACTCTTGGGGTAAGAATCAATTTAATCAATTCCTTCCTTTTTTCCCCTTTTCTAGATTTAAACCTTAAAACTCAAATCCTCAATCCTTACTGTTTTGGTGATGCATGCAAGTGTTTTTCCTTCGTGGGTAGCTGGATTAATAGGTACGAATCAAAGGAGGAAGGTGGGAGTCGAAGCACCAAGCAACCGAGCTGATTCTGTCAAGAATCGTGGAGCTCGCTTAGCGAGCTAGGATGCTCGCCGCAGCGAGCTTACCAGAACATCACAAGTTGCTGCTTTTGTTCTCCTACCCCTGTTTTCCAGTTAAAAATCTTTGGTAAGCTGTTTCTAACCTTTCCGTTACCTTCCCAGTGGCTGTAATAACAGTTTCATTTCCTGGACTTTAGTAAGATCATTAACACTCATTAATCCTTTCCTTCCCTTTTATTCGAGAAACTCAAGTTGGGGAATTCAAGTGAGTCCTGATGATTAGAGTTTTGGTCGTGGCAGAGCTTATATTCAAGTTAAAGCTTCTGAGTTAAACTCAATACAGGTGGGTTCTTTAGGATAGTTTAGATAGTTTCCCCAATTTATGAATTTGCATGTGAACTTAGGAAAAATTAGGAAAAGTTGTGTGAGGGGAATTAATCCCAAATTTCCCTCCATTCTGTTTATATATTATGTAAATTATGCTACTGCACTGATAGAATGAGGATTGTAGGTGTAGTTTTAGAAAAACATGATTTTTGGCAAAACAGGGTAAGTTCTGCATGAACTCGCCATAGCGAGTAGCTGGCGACCATTCATGGCGAGCTGGGCTCTGAGCTGATGAAACTCGCCATGGCGAGCTTATGCTCGCCACAGCGAGTTGATTTAGGTCAGGACCTATAATCTCGCCATGGCGAGCTGGTGACTCGCCGTAGCGAGCTTGTACAGAATTGACCTATATCTTCCATTTTCTAAATAAAGTTTTCAACACTCGTTTTATATCCTCGTTATAATCAGACAGTTTGCAGTAATATAATTAATATAATGTCGAACAGAATGTTAATCACAGATAATTGATAGGGCATAACTTAGACTATTATTAGGTTTGTATGCTCCCCGGGTTTTGGGAACTTATGGTAGTAATAACTAAATTAGTTTCAGTCAATTATGAGCGATTTTGTGATATCGCGCTATGGACTCCCGATGGGATAATCCATTAGGATAAGTTATTGTGAGCTGCATGCCGTGACCGAATCGGTTGACGGATATGGCAGGCCTCTGAGACATGCTCACCTCAGAGTGTCCTTGTGTCTAAAATGAATAAGAGTTAATTTATGTGTTACACCTATATTTATGCTATTATGATATGATTATGTTAGTATTTGAAACGACTGATTTAGGTGCCCCGGCGTAGTCGCCATTAGGAGGGTAGTAGGACTCACTGAGGCTTAGTAGTCTCACCCCACTCCAAACCAATTTTTTTTAGGTAAACAGGATATTCGGAGCAAGGACCAGGTAGGAGGCTGACAGTTGGAGCTGAGCTTGGATTGTCCGCCTTGAAGATTTTATTTCTTCGTCTTGCTTTTTAGTTTATTATCGTGTTTACTCAGAATACTAGCAACTTCCGCTGTATTTTATCCGTTATTTAATTTGTATCTGAAACAATGTTGTATCTTGTTTATTTTAATCAGAGAATTATTTGTACTCAGATCCTTTTATGTATGTCTCGACTAAATATTCTAGGTATTTTAGTTGGGGCGTTATAATTGGTATCAGAGCAGGTCGATCCAGTATCGGACCTTGCCATGAGTCATTCCAATCCTTCCCTAAATAATACAGACCCTTTGGATCTGGACTGTTTACGCTGAAACCATCGCGTGCCGAGCCTGATCAACTCAGTATTGTGTATGGTAGGCAGGGTATTATGGTTTAGAACTGAGGTGAACTCTGGAATCTCAGCGTTAAGATCGTAGTGAAGATGCAATCGCGGAGCAGTCGTTGAAGGAAACTCTTATAAGAGAATAATGGAACAGTGGCAGATGGTGCCACAGGAGTAGGTTGTGTACGCAAACGAGGAATGCAAGTGTATCCATATACTGAATTGTGTAGTACACAACAGTATTCAACTGACAAAGTGCGTCAGGTAAACTCCATGAACCTGTAAGTAACCTCATCCTAGTGAAAGCCTGAATTCAGCTAAGCTCGTGAGCCAATCAACACCCTAGAACAGTAGGCAGTAAATCAAAAATCCTCCTGAATTCAAGTTAGCATACGACTGGGAGTTATGGTGTTATGCAACGAAGAAAATTAGAAAAACCATTTGAGGTTACCTTCTCACTACCCTGGTCATTAACAGTAGACAGGAAAATCCTTAGGGACCCAAACTCAGAATTAGTCTACAGTTAGGAACCCTTACTAGCATCATCATAACTCTTAAGTCAGAAATTACTAGAACATCATCATAGAACAATATAGTAACCAAGTCAGTAATAAAACCCAAGCAGCTCAGTAATTAGTACCCGATGCTAGTACCTTATCCCAAGAACCTAGAATTGTTAGTATGCCACTTAGACCAATTCCATTACTTCACCCGACCCTTAGACCAACATGATATCATCATCACCGAATAGTTAGAAACCAAACCGAAGATAGAATCTTGTCACGAAGGTATAACCTTGACTCACATCAAACTTGAATTCTTCCCTAGCAATACCGTTATCTAAATAGGATTGTTAAAGACCGTTAGGTTAAGTATCCATAAACTAGTAACCCAGCACTTCTGACCAGTTGTTTACCCCGGTAAGAATAGAGAAATCTTAGCACTTGTACCTTAATAATTTCTTATCGCAAAACCGGCTGAGTGAACCCTTAAGATAACCACCTTTAGATGTCATCAATAGGACCAGTTAGTCGCCCAATACCAGAAATTACACCGAACCACCACAAGTTAAGTTTTGATTAGTAATAGCAATCGAGAGTATCTTCAGCACAATTGGTCACCAAAGCTAGTCCGTAGTTGTCTGGCCATTAGATAGTTTAGAGACCGATGATTCAAATTAATACCGGTTTGACTTTAACTAAACGAAACTCACACATTTGACCACCCAGCTAAGAAGTGAGCAGGATTAGTAACCGTGCCTCGGGAGTTGCCTATCAGTTGTCCCTAGGTTAGTAATTCAATATTACAGACCAATTAGTTAGCCGGATGAGGTTTAGATTTGGCCAGCCATATCCTACCACTAGCATAGTACCAAATAATAAGGAACACGACTTGATAAATCCAAATCAACATTAGTTCGACCAGTCACCGAGTAAGTTATTAGAACCTTTAAAATAAGAGACCGGTGAAATTAGTAACCAGCCAATTAGAATATCATTTCGAATGTTAATACTAGATACAGGTGATGTAGAGCCACCATCTCAGTGCGAAACCAATATTAATAGCAGGCCGTAGTAGACATCAAACACCTAGGTCAATCTCTAGGTATATGTTAATAACGCAGAAACAAGTAACTAAGTTTAACTTTAGCATTAGCCACCACCGACATTCCCTCATAACTAAACCTTCCAATTTAGAGTCTATGTGAATCAGTGAGATCTACCAGTGAGAAACTGTCAGCAAGAAACATTGAGTGGAAACGTAGTTGTCCTACCCTGAGAAAACTGATAGAAGAATTAGAAATGTAGCATAGGAGTATAACTCAGTAGAAAACAAATATCTGATCGTCTGTGTATCTCTAGGAATCCTAATTCAGCAGAGTCATCGAACCGAACAATGCCCAATTCAACATTCGCAAGTCTTGGAACACCATGGACGTGTGTATTCTCTAACCCGTCTAATCATGCCCCAGATGGATAAATTCTCCTCGTGCCCTAATGGCACGACAACCACGTATCGTACCTAAATTCAAATAGGGTGTGAACTTTTTCAAGCTTCTCGAAGCCAATTAGTTACATCGAGGGTGATAATGTCACACTTAAGTAACCGCATTAAGTGTTCTCCTTTCAAGTTTTCCATTTGTGTTATTATTAACATAAATCTACCTGCGAAAATTAAATTATTCTTGAGAGGGTCAAGAATACTTTCAGTTTCATTTCTTACTCGCTCAGTTGATCTGTCAATCAACATACTTCAAACCACCTCGATAGAACTTACCTAGCTCAGTATCAGCAAATTAGTAAACTTCGTGCACTCTAATTCAGTAATCTGTTCTTCCATTAAGTTAGTTGTCTATCCTTCGTAGCCTTATCAGTTGAACTCAGAACTATAAGTTTGGACTAACCCCTAAATCAGTGGAAATTAAGTTACACCAGTGTGTTAACCTTAAGTGTATCTGTCCGAACATTCCAACTTTCAAAAATTCAATTCCTAAAATCTTGTAAGATCAAGTATAGAAGCCTGAGCGCCTGAGCCAGCTTTCCAATTCCTAGTGTAGTTGCCTGTAATTAGTCAGTGTAAGTGTAAGAGTTAATTACTCGCTTGGAGTAATGTGACATCCTCATTTGGAAACCCTTTCCTATCCTTAGTGATCTGTTAAGATAATTCAGTCAACCGCTCTGAGCCAAACCATTCAATCCAGCATTAGCGTTACAAAGTCAGACCTTATGCTTTCAGCTAGCCAAACCCCACACATTAGTTACCAGCGAATGACTTCAAACAGATTGATCTGTAACCCGAGAAATGATCTGAACCTAAGTGCGTTCACGTGTTAAATGTACAACTCGATCATCGTGTCGTGACGGAATGAATAGAGATTGTAGGTGGGATTTTATCGGATAACTATAAGTTCGTCTGCGGATGAGTCTAACTCGTTGGCAGAAGAACCAGTAGTGTTTAGACAATTTTTCACTCGTTTTATATTTCGATCGATTCCGGAGTAATTGTACAACACGTGATACAGAAGTACATGTAACACGTCAAGCATGGTGGTGTTCAGGAAGGAGAACGACAAATGACTGAGAGAGTGTGGATATGGCAATAGCAATACCAGGCCAGATACCGACCCTCTAAACCAGTTGGAGCTGGAACTAATTCCAGTGGGAATGAAAGAAGTGTAATGGTCGTAAGAAGCCGAATCAGAGTGCGCAGCACTGTAACCTTGAGAATGTGAGGGTAACCTCTAGCCAGTAACCTTATAAGAAGAAATTTTTATTCCAAGGAATTGGATATATTGGACCGGAGAACAGATGCCACTAGACTGTGGATGTGGATCTAGTTGAGATACACTGAGGTAGCGCGAATAAGTTCTGAATTTCGAGGACGAAATTCTTTAAGGAGGGTAGATTGTAACATCCCAATTTTAATTAATAGAAGAATATTAATTAAATGAGTATTTTGGAATTTAATTGGACAAGCACACTAGTGTTACCAAGGATTAAATGGAATCAAGAGACTTTCCACTCACTAACACTCTCTCAAGCCTCCCACCTCATTACTCCTCAAACCCCCCATTATATACCAAGACTCTATTTAAAGAGACAAGGCAAAAGCCAAGTCAGTAAACTCCCTCCTCCCATTTTCTTTCTCACGCCACCCAAACAACAACAACCCAAACCATCACACTTTCCTTTTGTTCTTCAATTGGTGATTCAAGAGACTAAGCCATGTATGCAAGTTCTTTCTCCTTCCAATTCGTGTACGAAATCGCACATGCAATGGAGTCAATCATTGTTGGAAACCTCAAAGAGTTGGGAAGATAAATGAGGTATGTCAACACCCTCTTTGGATTTAAGTCTTGAAGTGAAGTATTTATGCTCTAGCCACTGTATGTTTTGGCTACCCAACAGATTGATAAGATATTGTTCTAACTCTTGGGGTAAGAATCAATTTAATCAATTCCTTCCTTTTTTCCCCTTTTCTAGATTTAAACCTTAAAACTCAAATCCTCAATCCTTACTGTTTTGGTGATGCATGCAAGTGTTTTTCCTTCGTGGGTAGCTGGATTAATAGGTACGAATCAAAGGAGGAAGGTGGGAGTCGAAGCACCAAGCAACCGAGCTGATTCTGTCAAGAATCGTGGAGCTCGCTTAGCGAGCTAGGATGCTCGCCGCAGCGAGCTTACCAGAACATCACAAGTTGCTGCTTTTGTTCTCCTACCCCTGTTTTCCAGTTAAAAATCTTTGGTAAGCTGTTTCTAACCTTTCCGTTACCTTCCCAGTGGCTGTAATAACAGTTTCATTTCCTGGACTTTAGTAAGATCATTAACACTCATTAATCCTTTCCTTCCCTTTTATTCGAGAAACTCAAGTTGGGGAATTCAAGTGAGTCCTGATGATTAGAGTTTTGGTCGTGGCAGAGCTTATATTCAAGTTAAAGCTTCTGAGTTAAACTCAATACAGGTGGGTTCTTTAGGATAGTTTAGATAGTTTCCCCAATTTATGAATTTGCATGTGAACTTAGGAAAAATTAGGAAAAGTTGTGTGAGGGGAATTAATCCCAAATTTCCCTCCATTCTGTTTATATATTATGTAAATTATGCTACTGCACTGATAGAATGAGGATTGTAGGTGTAGTTTTAGAAAAACATGATTTTTGGCAAAACAGGGTAAGTTCTGCATGAACTCGCCATAGCGAGTAGCTGGCGACCATTCATGGCGAGCTGGGCTCTGAGCTGATGAAACTCGCCATGGCGAGCTTATGCTCGCCACAGCGAGTTGATTTAGGTCAGGACCTATAATCTCGCCATGGCGAGCTGGTGACTCGCCGTAGCGAGCTTGTACAGAATTGACCTATATCTTCCATTTTCTAAATAAAGTTTTCAACACTCGTTTTATATCCTCGTTATAATCAGACAGTTTGCAGTAATATAATTAATATAATGTCGAACAGAATGTTAATCACAGATAATTGATAGGGCATAACTTAGACTATTATTAGGTTTGTATGCTCCCCGGGTTTTGGGAACTTATGGTAGTAATAACTAAATTAGTTTCAGTCAATTATGAGCGATTTTGTGATATCGCGCTATGGACTCCCGATGGGATAATCCATTAGGATAAGTTATTGTGAGCTGCATGCCGTGACCGAATCGGTTGACGGATATGGCAGGCCTCTGAGACATGCTCACCTCAGAGTGTCCTTGTGTCTAAAATGAATAAGAGTTAATTTATGTGTTACACCTATATTTATGCTATTATGATATGATTATGTTAGTATTTGAAACGACTGATTTAGGTGCCCCGGCGTAGTCGCCATTAGGAGGGTAGTAGGACTCACTGAGGCTTAGTAGTCTCACCCCACTCCAAACCAATTTTTTTTAGGTAAACAGGATATTCGGAGCAAGGACCAGGTAGGAGGCTGACAGTTGGAGCTGAGCTTGGATTGTCCGCCTTGAAGATTTTATTTCTTCGTCTTGCTTTTTAGTTTATTATCGTGTTTACTCAGAATACTAGCAACTTCCGCTGTATTTTATCCGTTATTTAATTTGTATCTGAAACAATGTTGTATCTTGTTTATTTTAATCAGAGAATTATTTGTACTCAGATCCTTTTATGTATGTCTCGACTAAATATTCTAGGTATTTTAGTTGGGGCGTTATAGGGATTGTTGCTGTTTTCAATGGATTTGATGTCCAGTTCATCTGAAATTGGCCCATTGGCTGTTGTTGATAACTCTGAAACACGTCTTGATAAAAAAGAAAATTGGGAGTCTCTTGTTTTTAAATATATTGCAGAGGTTGAAAAGTTTTATGGTGATTATGCATTTAATAGTGGGTTTTCAATTCGGACTATGTTGAAATCAAAAAAGAATTCACAGAATAAGCCATCTGATAAAATACATTATCTACGCTATGTTTGTAACAAACAAGGTTACAAGAAAGGAAGTTTGCTTGATCCGAAGAACAAACCAACACCAGATAGTCCGGTTGTTGTTGAATTTGAGAAAGTAAAAGAAAAACCTGAGGAAAGGGTTAGTTGTACAGCTGGCATTTCTTTGAAGTTGGATGAAACTCTGAATGTATATAAGATATACAAATGGGATGTGCCTCGTTGTCACCCATTACATAAAGCGGAGCATGGACGTTTTTTGAAATCATTTAGAGAAGTCAATGAAGTGCAAGGACAGCTAGCTGTAATCAATTCCAAAGCTGGAATGTCGATGAGAACTTCTTATGAAGTCATGGGTCAGGGAGTTGGAGGCACAGATAATCTCCCTTTTCGATTTTCGGATTTAAAGAATTATCTGATGACGAAACGTCAGAAAGAGATGGTGGTTGGTGAAGCAACTGTGATTCAAGAATTTTTTAGAAATGAAGCGCTCTCGAAACCATCCTTTTATTATGATATTCAAGTTGATGCTGTGGAAGATATAGCTAGTATTTTTTGGGCAGATGGGATTATGCAGCTTGATTATGCTTTATTTGGTGATGTTATCAGCTTTGATACGACTTACCGAACCAACAATCAGTATCGCCCATTAGATTTGTTTTCTGAACTTCTTTCATATGGTTTTAAATTTGTTTTTTGGACTTCTCTCATATTAAAACCATTTAAAAAAAAATGGTTCCTTCCTGTAACATGTTGAAACCATTAAACATTAGTAATGGTTTCCAGCAAAATAGTATATAAATAGTAGTTCCATCATTATCGTCATCTAACCAAAATTGTACTTTAAGATATATCTAGTATTCTGATGTTATCAGAGGGTGTTTTTCCTAAATGCAGATTTGTTATTTATAATTTTTAATGTAGGCCATTGGTAAACCATTCAACTATAGTAATGGTTGCATTGTATAACATATTGAAACCATTTAACAACACTAATGGTTTTGTGATAATGTAATTTTTATATATGCTATTTTTTGTTTCTGAGTTGGTTTATTTCCATTTTCAGCTGCATTCATGGGCTTTGATAATCATCGTAAGAGTGTGTTGTTTGGTGCTGCCCTACTATATGATGAGACCGCAACTACTTTTGATTGGTTGTTCACAACATTTTTGAGGTGTATGGCAAATAAGAAACCAAAGACAATATATACAGACTAGGCTAGTGCGTTGTTGAGGTCAGTTCCAAACATTTTTGAAGGTGTTTTTCATGGACTTTGCTCATGGCATATGGCAGAGAATGCAAAGAAAAACCTGGGGTCTCGCGCAAACAGTGCTTTTTTTGATGAGTTAAATATCTTGATTTCAAGTGTAGACAATGAAGCTGATTTTGATTACAATTGGGATCAAATGATGAAAAATTGTTTTGATGGAAGGCCAACTTCAGACTTTAGGTGGCTTGTTCAAACTCACAAGAATCTTATGCATTGGTCTTCAGCTTGGGTCAAGTCACATTTTACAGCTGGTCTGAAAACGACGCAATTAAGTGAGTCTTTCAATGCTTTTCTCCGTGGATTTCTGCAGCCAGACCATTCACTTGTTCGATTCTTTAGTCATTTTAACATGATGGTTCAGAGAATGAGGGATAACCATGCTGAGTTTGACTTCAAGGCTGCAAATACTAGAACAAAAAACAATTATCCAAACAGTCAGCTGATGCGGTCCGTGGTAAACAAGTACACATCATCTAGCTTTGCATTCATTCATAGGCAGTATGATCTTTCATTCAAATACTATTATGAAGAGGACACAACTCAAGTGTCTGCCTTCAATAAGGTTTTCAAAGTTTTTACCATTGAACAGGTTGATGAACCTGATGAAGTAGTTGCTGCTAATTATGATGATGCTGGTAATGAAGTAGTTGGGCTTTCAAATCATGATGTCTTGGATGAAGTAATTAATGAAAATCTTTCCTCAACTTCTGAAGATCATGATCATCTTGATGAAAGGGTTGTGACAATTGATACCGAGAACAAAAGAATGAGCTGTACATGTCGTATGTTTGAGAACAGAGGTTTTTTATGTCGTCATGTTTTCAGAATCTTAGAGTTTTTAGGTGGTTCTGTCCAATACCATGGTTTGAAAACAATACCTGCAGAATATGTTTTAAAGCGTTGGTGTAGAGATGCGCGTCAGTCGTTTGATAAGCTGAATTCCACTATCAATGTTGCAACTGAAGCTACGACTCAAGCACAACGATATCAACAAATTTGTGCTGTTACAGTTCAGCTGTCTACACGTGTTTCTGTAGATCCCGAGGCTTCTCAAATTTTTCTTAACGGTGTTCTTGAAGCTGGGAAAAAGGCAGAGGAGTTGCTTATTTGTAAAGGTATTCATACTGGCCCATCGTCCGGGACGCCATCTAAATCTTCCAATACAGCTGCTGCTAGTGAACCATCTGATGGGGTAAAGTTCACTGCTCCAAAGTTCAAAGCAAGAGCAAATCCAATTAGATCAAAGAAGCGACTTAAACCTGATTATGAAATGTCTAGAGATAGGCAAGAGAGGCGAGAGAGGCAAAAACTCATTATTCAGCGGAAGAATCAAAAGAGAGATGATGAGGCTCAAAAGGGAAAAGAGGCTACTGATTGATATATTTGCATTTCTTAATTTTTTTTTATGGTATAACTTTGTAGTAGAGTCTGTTACAAGTGCATTAGTCATGAATTAATCGTACTCGGGTCATTTCATGTGTTTTGTTACACATAAGATATTGATGGTTAGACATATATTTTATTTTTTGACTCTTTGACATAATCTAAGTCACATCACAGTTTCAAATAGAATGGTTATATATATATATATATATATATATATATATATATGGTTATTTAAATTCCTAATAGTTTCCTGAAACCATTAAGTACATCAATTGGTTTTCAGATGTTATACAGTGAAACCATTGTTATTGTTGAATGGTTTCAAGGACATAATTGTGATAATGTAAGATATTGATGATTAGACATATATTTTATACTCATATCAAAATTTTGATACAGTGAAACCATTAAGTACATTAAATGGTTTCCAGATGTTATATAGTGAAACCATTGTTATTGTTGTATGGTTCCAAGGACAACTGTCTATGTAAATGGTATTTAATTATTCTGTTGTATGCATGTTCCTTTGCTTGTTGTTTCACTAATGGTTTTGTAATATTGTAAGATATTGATGATTAGACATAATTTAACGTAAGAGATATACTTTGAAAAGATGAGTATTGATGATTAGACATATATTTTATTTTTAACTTGATGACAAATAGCTTGAACTTATATGGTTTGTACAAGATTGGAAGTCCTATGTCGCAATTAACTGTAATATGGGGAACAAGAAATGGGAAAGCGTCCGAGTGATATTTAATTACAGATGATAATGAGATATACTTTGAAAAGATGAGTATTGATGATTAGACATCATTTACCATAAGTGATATACTTTAAAAATTAAAGTTTACTTTGTATGACATATCATTGCTTCTACATCTCGTTGTCGTAAAAAGAAACCACAAATAGAAGCACAAGATTTTACCAGACTAACTCAATAAAAAAACCAAATTTTATCAACAAAGTAAAATTCGTTAAAACTAATCCATAAATTCAACATAATTTGTCCAAAAAAAAAACATTAAGTTGTTAAAACAATCCATGGATTCCAGTGAATACTTATGAGCTTTGTTATCACAGAAGTACAGAAGCTCATACCTATTCAATTATGAAGCAATTTAGTAGATGAGTACTATAAAGATGATTTCATCAAGCACTATGCAGATAACAAATATATATGCAGTTTTAAATAAAACCATTTTTAACATCAAATGGTTTGTTTAGATAAACTTCCGCAACCATTTATCATGCAAAATGGTTTTAGCATTAGTTATATTATTAATGGAAAATGTTAAACAGTGCCTCCGGAGCACTGTTTAAGAAATCAAACATAATTTAGCATTGGAGTGTGTGCAGTCAATTCTTCAAAAGTTTAAAAAGTATTATATTCAATTTAATTTTTTTTTTTTTGGTTTTATTAACCAGTGCTCCGTGACCCATTATTAATTGATAACATCAGTTACATTATTAATTATTAATTGATATTTTTTTGCTTCGATAATAAGGATAAGAGGAGGGGGATATATTGGTTATATTATTAACGGAAGCAATTTAGTAGATGTAGTACTATAAAAATGATTTCATCAAGCACTATGCAGATAACAAATATATATGCAGTTTTAAATAAAACCATTTTTTATTACTAGCCAATGCAGTACTGGTGAAACTAAATTGGTAATCATTTGTTATTACTAGCTAGAAATTATTGTCAACAATTGTAGAGGATAACCGGTGTCACTAAAGATTCATCTTCAAATAAGGAAAATAAGAGCATATCGTCTCTCTAACCTCAAATGCAAATATTACAATTAATAGTATTGAAACCATTGTTCATACAATGTACTTCTTTAGATTCCTTATAGTTGCCTGAAACCATTATGTAAATCAAATGGTTTTGCAGGACAACTGTCTGAAACCATTTACTGTCCAGAATGGTTTACATAGTACTTTCTGACAGATTAAAGAGTATTGAAACACAGAATTAAGAGCTAAATTTTACCACACAAACTCAATAAAAAAAAACATTAAAAGTAATCCAGAAATTCAGTAACAACAAAAGTTTCATGTCATGTTCATTTTGCTAGCTTTTGAAGCTTCTTTTCATGGTGTTTTTTTTGCTTCATTCAACACAAGGTTTCTCCTACAGTTGCTTGTGTCGTTTAATATGGTTGAACAAATTCCAATCCTAAGCTCCATCATTTTTGCAACCTTCATAATTTTCTTCATTTTCGACCAACCTTTGAATGAATCCAGTTGTGTGTTGTCCCCTACCCATTCAGCAAGAAATCTCATACAAAATATTCCACAGTTGTCTTTGTCAACTTGATGGGGAACCTTTGGTGAATCCCACTCAAATGCATTAAACTTGAAGGGCATGCGGATTTTTCATCGCTTATAGAGTTCCGCCACAAATACTTGTACCTCATTCAGCAACACATCAAGCATATCTTTGTATACAGTGGCTGTGCCATTTTTATTGTACAGTGTATCTCCTGTCAAGCTATTAAGGAATTCATATTTCTGCCTCTTCAAATTGACAACAAAGCAGACATAATGGTTTCCCGGTTTCCCTATTATAGCCGGTGTCATGATCTGCAGATTCAATGGCAAATGTGTCAAATCTGACAACTATAGTATAGTCTATGAACGCAGTTCCAAAGAAATGTAGTATGTACAGGGGAAAAAATTGAAAAAAAGTACTAACAAGGCTGTACTGTAGGCCCAAAACACCATATTGAACTGATACTTACCAATTATAGACTGTTATACATTTAATTAGTATGTACATCATATGGTTTTGTAAGACAAGTCTCAGAAACCATTTCTTGTGTAAAATGGTTTCAGACATCTGTCCTGCAAAACCATTTGGTATACTTAATGGTTTCAGGCAACTATTTGAACAGATCCAATAGTATTTCAGAGCAGATCCAAACATGCACAAAATTTAAACACCATATTGAACTGATACTTACCAATTCTAGACTGTTATACATTTAATTAGTATGTACATCATATGGTTTTGTAAGACAAGTCTCAGAAACCATTCCTTGGGTAAAATGGTTTCAGACATCTGTCCTGCAAAACCATTTGTTATACTTAATGGTTTCAGGAAACTATTTGAACAGATCCAATAGTATTTCAGAGCAGATCCAAACATGCACAAAATTTAAACACCATATTGAACTGGTACTTACCAATTCTAGACTGTTAGGGTCCATATCCTTCCAGTCAATGTACTTGAACTTGCTTAGTCGGTCAATGAATCTCGCGAATGCAGCAGGGTTATTTTTGTCAAATGCGCCAGGTCTTTCAAGGTCAACCTGTTTATATAAATATTAATTAGTAAAATCAATTATATAGCTTAATGAATAAAATAAAGCATTAATATTCATGGAATATAATGCATACATAGTTCATCATTGGTGTAACCAATCTTTTCATCTTGTCTCTTGGTTGATTCCAATTTAAACAGTTGACCCAGGCATTTATTACCAAGCATGACACCCATTCATCTTGTTGAAGTGACCACAAAGCTTGCCTTTCTAGAGCATACTGATGAGCCTTGTTGTCGGAGCAGTACAAAAGATCATGCCTATACAATTATAGCATTTGTAGTATTAGAAAAAATGATTGCATTAAGCATTATGCAGATTAAAAAAACTGTAGTCTATATATTCAGTTCAAGAGAAAACCGTTATTTATATCTAAATTAGTAATTGTTTTCACTTACGGATCAAGCTCCGGGCTCCAAGCATATGTTGACAATTGTTTCTGTAACTCAGATGAAGTAGACTCATGGACAGCATCATCATATGGGCTTTCGAGGTATTTTGATTTCTTAACCGCTCGTCGCCGCTCCGAATATGTGCTATCAGAATAAAGCATATTATGCTTTTTCTTTTCTTTGTTGTGACGTTGTCCAGGTCAATTATTTCATCTGGAAATGCTGATCTTAATGGAGTTGCACTGTCAAGTAATTGAACATTATAGTGTTATTTTTGCAGAATTCAGTTAATATTGTTAATGTGCAGAATTTTATTAATCAATTGTAAAGTATAATTGATTGACTCTTACTCTAGAACAATCTCTTCGTTACATTCTGTAGGCTTCTCCCCACCCTTTGCTTCTGGTACCAACATAAGTGCCAGACTTTGACTGCATTTTTCCTTCGTTGAATCATTATCAAAATACTCAGGGAACTTCAACATTGTTTCCTGTGTAGCTGATAGACCTGGAGTCTCTGAATCATTTGTTTTGATTCTGAAACCATATAAAAATATGCTAGTTTTCAGTCATCACGTATCAAAACCATTGACAAAAACTACCATTGACAAACACTTTAAAACATATGGTTTTAGATGTTAGACTAATTTCACACATCACAAATATAAAACATTATAATCATGGTTATTATAATTTCACACATCACAAATTAAAAAACATTAAAAGACATCATATATAATCATTTCTTACTCTTCATTCACATCTCCAAGATACTCTGGAAACTTCAAGATAGTTTCTTGTGTCAATGTCAGCCCCGCATTGCTTGGTTGTTTCATTGAATTGGCATTCATCTCATCTTGCACATTGCTTGATGTCTTGACTGAATCATCAATGATCTTGCATGCTGCCTTCACTGAATCATCAATCATCTTGGCAATGATTTCCTCTTCATCGTCATCTTCATCAATCCTTTCAGCATTGTCATCTTCATCAATGCCTTTGGAATTGATCTCATCTTCTTTATCATCTTCATCAATGCCTTTGGCATTGGTCTCATCATCTTCATTATCATCGTCATCTTTATCAACGCTTTTGGCATTGATGTCATCTTCAGCAACATTGTCATTATCCAAATTTGCACCTTTACTGTTTTAGCAAAATATAGATAGTATATTAGTTTTAACAATCTTAAGCAAAGATATTGAAACCATTTAAAATATAAATGGTTTCAAGAATTTAACATCCCGAAACCATTCAATATTACAAATGGTTTCTGAGTGTTTTCAGGAACATAGATACCAACAGAATTGGAACAAACAATTTCACACATCACAAATATAAAACATTATAATCATGGTTATTATAATTTCACACATCACAAATTAAAAAACATTAAAAGACATCATATATAATCATTTCTTACTCTTCATTCACATCTCCAAGATACTCTGGAAACTTCAAGATAGTTTCATGTATCAATGTCAGCCCTGCATTGCTTGGTTGTTTCATTGAATCATCAACGACCTTGGCATTCATCTCATCTTGCACATTGCTTGATGTCTTGACTGAATCATCAATGATCTTGCATGCTTCCTTCACTGAATCATCAATCATCTTGACAATGATTTCCTCTTCAGCAACATTGTCATTATCCAAATTTGCACCTTCACTGTTTTAGCAAGATATAGATAGTATATTAGTTTTAACAATCTTAAGCAAAGATATTGAAACCATTTAAAATATAAATGGTTTCAAGAATTTAACATCCTGAAACCATTCAATATTACAAATGGTTTCTGAGTGTTTTCAGGAACATAGATACCAACAGAATTGGAACAAACAATTTCAAGTTGTTATTGTACATAGTCTTACAATTAGGTGATCACTAAACCATGTTAAGACTTAAAATTAAATGCAGTACCTTTCTTCTTCTTGAGTGATTGTTTGTGGTATGGATGAATCTTTCTCAGCCTTCTCTTTTTCATTATTTGACCTCTTATTCTCCTCAGCTTTTTTTGATTGATTTTGAACCAGATCATTTTCTCTAGAAGTTCCAACACTTCCCTCAACTATTCTCCTTTGCAGGGTCTCTGCTGCTGTAGTGTATACCCGTATGGCACCCCTACAATAATTGAGATGCTCCTCTGCCTGCAATTGTTTTAAAAAAAAATACATGAATACAAATACACTACAGGTATGAAACAAAGGTCAATGATAGGGAAAATAGCGACTTCTGCCAGTTTTATAAACTTACATAGAAAATATTATTAATGGTTTCTACATTAACATTGTATGAATATAATTAATTTTCTCTCACCTTAGATAATGGACAGGTATCTGCATCAAAACACATTACAAGCGGTCCATCTTCTGTGCTATGCAGTCTTTTGACCCCATATGTCAATCCATTATCCAGCCCCATAAGCTCATGGACCTTTTGAAGGTCTTGGTTAGCCATCTTAACATCCCAATCACGAAGCGATGGCCGCTTGTATATTCCTGTCAGGAATGGGCTTTTCTTCCCCATTTTCTCCATGTTATTAATCTGCAAAATAATTAGTATCATCATAATAAGCATCATTCTTCATGCAGTTTGGAAGAAACCATTATGTAGATCAAATGGTTTTGCAGGACAACTGTCTGAAACCATTTATTATGTAAAATGGTTTCAGACATATATATATATATATATAATGGATTGAGCTAACATACAAATACAAACATATATATATATATATATATATATAAGAGAGAGAGAGAGAGAGAGAGAGAGAGAGAGAGAAAGAATGATTACCATTAGAAAGTGGAAGTCCGCTAATGGATTTGCCACTTTTGGATTTTGCAATCCATCTTTCATATATTGGAGAACATAGGAGCACCAATTATAAGTTGAAGCATTTTCGAGTACTTCAGCATAGTGTAGATAAACAGAGCTTCTGTTTGTTGGGCACAAAATATTATGTATTATTAGACATATCGCACCCTTTACCCATGCCGTTGGGTTCTCAATGATATCCATTCTTTTCTCCAACTCTTTCACATTGACAATTGCGGCATTATTAGCATCTAATCCTAACTCTACCCTAAGCCTCCCTATTGCCGCTTCTGAGCAAAGCTTAGGGTTGATTTGCTCCCCCGCCATTGGGAGCTCATAGACTCTATGAACATCTTCTTCTTTCAATGGCAACACGTCCGTATTGCTCAGTCGTATCCACATATTGTCTTTTTCAAAGCGTTTGACAATCCATTCCACAAAAAATGTGTGGATTTTTGTCCATTTGCAGATGTGAAGCATTCCTCCAAACCCACTCCCGTTCAACAGTTTAATTATCTCATATTTTCTTCTTTTTCCATCTATGGACTTCATTAAGTCATAAATCTTTGGTATGCTAAGCTTGTGCCTCAACCTTTGATCGGCATCCAAGTCATTTTTTTCTTCATCGGAACTTGCCTCATCAGTTTCTTTTCCGACAGTTTGTTGTTTACTTTTCGCACGGGTTTCCTGAACCGGCTTCTTTTTTATTTTTTTTCCATGCTTCTTTGCTTTGTTGTCATCTGAACTTCCCTCGTCAGATTCCTCTGTAGCAGATTGTTCTTTCCTTTTCTGAATCGGCTTCTTTTCTATTTTTTTTCCATGCTTCTTTGCTTTGTTGTGATCTGAACTTCCCTCGTCAGATTCTTCTGTAGCAGATTGTTCTTTCCTTTTTTGATCCGGCTTCTTTTCTATCCTTTTTCCATGCTTCATTGCATTTTGGTCATCAGAATTTCCCTCGTCAGATGGTGTTAGTCCAAGGCTGAAAGTTGGAATTTTTCCTAGCTTAGATTTGTTAACCTGGATCAAAGAAAACAATTACCATCATCAACAAAGGAAAAGAAGAAACCATTTCCAAAGATAAATGGTTTTGGCACAATTTGATGATATTTTCATATAATCTTGTGATATGATTAATATTGGTATTACTACTACTACTACTACTAATTGGAACAAACAGAAGAGTTTTATTACCTAACATAAATTCAGAACTAACATATCATTTTAGCTACAAAAGAGATTTGTTAACTAACATAATGCTTACACAAATACAAAAAATTAGTAGTAGAACAACACATTAATAAGATACAAACAGAGAAGATGAGAATGAGTCAAGTTACATGTATAACTTGGATTTGGTTTCAGACAGGAATAAGAATTACAGTAATTAGTCTATATATGCAGTCAAAGGAAAACCAATATTTACATCAAATGGTTTTGTAGGCAAACTTTCTGAAACCATTCAATGTGAAAAATGATTTCAGACATACTCCAACTTCAAGGTGCTAGTAATATTGCTAATGCTAATTATAATTTATCATTCATAAAAAGCTGTTTACCACCTCCTCCACATTTAATCAGAAATAATCCAACTTCATTTACACAACTAGACCAAAATGACCAATTAATCTCTAACTCTAATAACATTTTTCCATTGCAACCATTTTAACCTTCTTTCCAAATGAACAACACATGCAGAAACAACAATCTTCTTAATGATATGGATTAGTGTGTGTCTAATATCCCAACATTTGACTCAATTCTTAAAACCAATTCTTGTCTCAAATGGTTTCAAGCAGTATGAACAAGTTCATAATGATCACATTCTACTCAACCAGTGAAACCACATTTGACTCAATTTCATCAATCATAAATTGCACAATCCTATAAAATTCAACAAATCTCCAACCCTAAGTAATAACTAAGTCACAACAAAATTGAAAACACAAGTTAAATTAATATATTACTACGATTACTTGCCAAACTGAACTAAAAAACCATTTTCAACAATTTTATGAACAAATTTAACAGAGAATCACAATAAACTTTAAAAAAAATCAAAAATAAACTGTAATTTTTAGGGTTTCAAAGATGATTTTCATTAATATGCAAACTCAACCACAAAATTGTTAATGATTGACGACGACGGTGATGATTGACGACGACGATGGTGATGATGATGATGATGATGAGGACGATGGATGATTCCGGCGACGGTTGCAATAAATGTGATTTAAAAATAAACCGAAAAGAAATAACGGTAAAGCGAAGAAAGTAACGGACGTTTTCCCGTTTGTTTTGGGCTTGCGGTGTAGGAGTAAAAAGGGGGTGTATTCATGGAATTGGGTTGGGCAGCGCGCTATTGGGTCGGACTTATGCAGCGTGCATAAGCTTTGCTTATATATAATAACCGGACCCGCCAACAATGTTACTGTTATATTTTGTTTGTGTGATTTTGTTCCTCTACAGATTTGTATTTTCATTCTATTTCAAACTCAAATTGGTAAATTTCCCAATGTTGAGTTTGAGGGAGGATGTTACACTACTAGAAATATGACATTTGAATAAGGAATTTCACTTCAGGTATCAAAATAACTCAAGTGAAAAATATTTGATAAGAGATTTAACTTCCGGTATTTAGAGTTAGTTGGTAGTTACCAAGTTGGTTAGGAAATTAGAAAGTTAGTTAGGGAGTTAGTTACTCCAAGTAACTCTACAAATAAGTCACTCCATTGTAAATTTCACTCATTCTTTTATTAATATGAAATCTTACGATTTCTATTCTCTCTCAAGCTTTCTAAACTCTTACCGAGATTCTTCTCCGCTTTGTCAACAACTTCAAAATCTCAACATCCTTTTCTTCTCATCCAACCCCCAAAATCCCTATAGTATTTTTCTGTAACACCAGTTCAATGTAAAACTGAAAATATGAGAATAATTAAGTAAAATCCTTTCTTTTAGCACTCTCTTGATCCATCATACCGAGCATTAAACCATATGTCATTTTGAGAATTTGGTGTTGTATCATTTGTCATGTCTTTGTTGGGAAAAGATAATGTTTTTATAGAAAAAGGGAGCAACTTTACTCGGATATGGATTATGTGCAATCGGCTGAGCATGCAGTCATGCAGTCACTAAACAGTGGTCGTCTGATTGGGTCTACAAGGACACAAACTATCATTGTATTTTTATAAACTTTGACAAACTTATAATAATACATAAAAATTATATTTTTATAAGTTATTTTATCATAAATTACCTTGACAAACTTATAATAATACATAAAAATTGCACCAGTTATTTGCATAAGTTAAAAAATAAGCTAATCCAAATGGGTCCTAAATCTCTTCGCATATTTTATTTTTTAGAAAACCACAATGATCTATTCCCATATTTGAAAAATCGCTCTAAAACACTGGTACTCTAAAATGGCTGGCTTCTATATCGTATCCGAGCATAGATATATTGATACACCACTGATACATCTAGTTCAACTCATGACTATTTAACTTTTCAAAGTATGAATCAAACTTTCTCTCTGTCAAAAAATAGTTCATCTCTCTGTATTAAAAAAAAATATTCTTCTCGTTTAATTATCTTCTCTCTCCTTTAACTTTTTGTGATACATTCAATTTCACGGTCGATTGACCATTCTTAAGATTGATTTTTTCCCAATATTCCTTGGTCAATTGCTCATTTAATTTTACCTTACCCAATCACAATTTTCAAAATTGTGTTGCACTCATCTACTAAATTGATGTTGTCCAATATTTTGTTTGGATTTTGGAAGAAAATGTTAAAAATGGTGGACTACATCGACAAAAATATTAAAAATTAAAAATTGTATCAAATTTATATTTGGTTAACAATACATATGTGAATGAAGGATTAAATATATTTTTAATCTCTTTATTTTGTGATATAGTAAAAAATGATCCCTATATTTTAAAAGTGGTTAAAAAAATCCCAAATAATTTTTTTCATTATCAACTTTGGTTCCTACCATCAGTTTTTTGCAAAATTTGTTCACTTGAAGAAATTGATTCACATCGCATAACCCCAACGCATAACCCAAAAATTGAAGATTGCATAAGATGAAAATGATAAAGATCTCTTTGCGTGCAACTCTGTTGTTGTTATGCAGAATCTTCATCTTCTTACAGTTCTTTAATTGAAGTGTAGAAGTTCTAGGTAGTTGAAGAGGAAGATGATGTGTAAGTCACAATAATGTTACTGCAATTTAAGATGAAGTTCTGGAAAACAAATTTCTGTTGACGCAATGGAAACAATTCCTCTTTCTTTTACATTTTTCAGTCTTATAGTTCGTTAAGTAATTTTTTTTGAAAAAAAACTAAATTTATTTAATTAATTATTTAATATATGTAAAATGACACAGAAAATAATTTTTTTAAAATCACTAATGCCATCTCAACTAGTATGTATCATCAATGAGGGAGCCACATCATTAAAATTGATGGAGGACAAAAAATTATGTTGATTTTTATAATAGAGTTGGTTTTAACGATGGAGGTACTAAAATTCAAAAATAGGATTAAAAGTACATTTAAATCTATTATATAATAATTTTCCATTAATACGGATTGAAAAATTATAAACACTTTATTTCGTCTGGTGTCTAAAAACTCATACAGAAGTATAAAAATCTCAAAGTCAAACTACCTTGTACATCAAAATTTAGGAGCTACCA
This sequence comes from Trifolium repens, assembly GCA_030408175.1. Classification (NCBI taxonomy): domain Eukaryota; kingdom Viridiplantae; phylum Streptophyta; class Magnoliopsida; order Fabales; family Fabaceae; genus Trifolium; species Trifolium repens. Next base: position 41,818,409 of record CP125846.1, read on the forward strand.
ACTGAATCATACTCATAGGACCAAATTATAAAAATTTATCAAATGAAATCTAATACTCTTAATTAAAATAATCATTTTCCATCTTCAATAACATTGAAATTAGTCTACTTTAATTAAGTTCCTGTATCAAAAAAAATCTATTGAAATTAGTCTACTTTAATTAAGTTCCTGTATCAAAAAAAATCTAACCTAACTTGCCAAAGTTTTCATGGAGATAGTCGCAATGTGGTGATGTGTCTCATTGACACAAAATAAAAACATAGTTAATGGAATGAGAAAATTGCAATGTGAATCAAATTGGGTATTATTATTATTATAATGAGGGAAAACCTGGAGACCTAGTAGACATACTAAGGCACACTTCTGTTTCGGAATCAGAAGGCAGGGGCTTTGATTTTTTATAAAGTACTGATGTAAGAGAAGGATGGCTATTACCTCTATAATACAAAAATTTGTGATTAAAAACACATCCGACACCAACAAAACACCGAACATGTTATCAAACAAGGAGGGTTAAAATTATGTAGAACAGTTAGCAGTTCAAAGGAACATATTATGACTGTGAGAACTGAACATATTATTTCATCACTGTCATCGGTTTGGTAATTAACCAACCCTTTTCATCAAAGATGCTAAGATTTGGCAGTACCAATGGTATAATTATTCATCAAATCCAATTAGATTTGTTCATTTTCCACACCAAGCAACAGAGTTATTGAAAAAGACAGTTTAAAATAAAACAAAAATTGCATAATAAGGTTGAATAGCACGATTGCGCAAATCCCAACCAAAGACCAAAAATATACCGACTCAAACAGACTCAGACAAATTATCCGAAGTACAGCACAATTCACGGCTAAACCAAAAAGAAAACTAAAGATACTGAACTTTAAAAAACAAGGCAACAGTTTAAATAAAGAGAACATTGTAACAAAAAATAGTCTTCCATTTAAAGCTTATCTTCAAATTCAGAGAGGGGTGTCATCTGCTCCTTCAATCCCTTCCTCTTGCGAATATCGGTAACAAGTGTTGCAGCTTGTGAGCCAGCCTCCAATGGGTCTGATGACATCATATCCCAATGATCAAACACACACTGAGGGAAAGCCTGTCCTGATGTTGCAGCCCTCAATTGACTGGAGAATCCAAAGGACTCAATGACAGGAAGGTATGCTTTGATGTTGTAAAGTGGAGTACCAGGCCTCTGCATTTCTTCAAACACATGTCCACGTTTCTGATTAAGAACACTGTAGATACCACCAAGAGCTTGTTCAGGAGCTTGGATTTCAACCATGTAAACAGGCTCAAGAAGCCTGGGTTTGGCTGTCAGCTGTGAAGCATAGAAGACTCTCCTGGCAGTAGGAATGATCTGACCGCCTCCTCTGTGGATAGCATCTGTGTGGAGGACAACATCACATACTTCAAAGCATATGCCTCTCATGTTTTCTTCAGACAAAGCACCTTCTTTGGATGCCCACTGGAATCCAGCAACAACAGAATCCTTGATTTCATTCAAGTATTGAACTCCCTTACACATATCAACCACCATGTTGGGTCCGGTGGTTTCAGGTCCAAAACACCAGATTTTCTTGGCAAGATCCTTATCCCAACCATACTGTTCTGACAGGATTTTGGAACGGTTCTTAGGGTCGTCCCTTGGTCCAATTGTGCCTTCATCAATGGCCTCTGCTAGCCCATCTTCTAAAGGTCTTGCTTCCATGTACAACCTGTTGTGCTTGTTTGGTGATTTACTCATCACTGTGCGGCATGATCTCTCAAGAACAGTCTCTCTGAAAGACACAACAGGGTCAGATTTAATAATTTCAGCTCCACCCATGAAATCATCCTGCAAATCCTTCAAACAGATCTCAAGATGAAGCTCTCCGGCACCAGCAACAATGTGTTCTCCAGACTCCTCAATAGTACAGACAACCATAGGATCTGACTTAGCAAGACGTTTGAGACCTTCAACAAGCTTAGGAAGATCTGAAGCAACCTTACACTGAACAGCAACACGCACGACAGGTGAGACAGAAAACTTCATAGCACGAATAGGGTGTGCATCGACTTCCTTCTCATTTGTCAGAGTAGCATTCTTGGTGATAAACTGATCCAAACCAACCATAGCAACTGTGTTACCACAAGGCACATCCTCAACAGTCTCCTGCCTCTTTCCCATCCAAATGACAGTTCTCTGAACACTTTTCACATACAAATCTTTCTTCTCACCAGGGACATAATTTGGTCCCATAATTCTGACCTTCAAACCAGTTGAAACTTTACCAGCAAATACACGTCCAAAAGCAAAAAACCTTCCTTTATCGTTAGCAGGAATCATCTTTGACACATAAAGCATCAGAGGTCCTTCGGGGTCACAGTTTCTGATAGCATTAGCATATTGATCATCAAGGGGACCCTCATACAAATTCTCAACACGATACCTCTGAGCTGTAGATGGAGAGGGAAGATGAAAGATCATCATTTCAAGAAGTGCACTGCTTGCTGGGAGCCAAGTCTGCATGACACGTTTCATCAAAGGCTTACCCATCAAGTCCTTTTCCTCTGACTTCAAGGTGCACCCTAGCTTTGTAAGCATAGGCCACAACTTGTCTTTCTGATCATTCATACAAGTGTTAATAACCTGCTTGATAGGCTCATAACAGAATTGAACAAAACCACGCTTGCAAGTAGGTGAACCGGTATTTTTGGTGGTCCATTTCTTAGTGGCAGGATCAAAGAAATTTTCACCCCAGAGCCTCTCCATCATTTTTGACTCATCAACACCAAATTTGGAGGCGTACATCTTTGCAAAGTTGGTCAGAGTAAAAGCCCAACCATGCAGACCAGCAGAGAAAGCAACAGTTCCTTTCTCGGGATACACTTGAACATCACCAAGCAATGGATCTTCATATGTAGCCATGATCACATTAGCATTCTCAATAACTCTCTGGAAGGTCTGATAAGCCTCCTCTCCATCAACCTGGAGCTCAAGAAAGCATCTGTCCATCTTATTAACAGTAAGAACAGGCCTGATTCTTTCTCCAAGGGCCTGTCGCAGCACGGTTTCGGTTTGAACACAAACACCCTCAACACAATCCACCACCACTAGTGCTCCATCAGTAATACGAAGAGCAGCAGTAACCTCGGACGAGAAGTCAACGTGCCCAGGTGAATCAATGAGATTAATGAGATACTCATTCCCATTGCGCTCTCCCTTGTAACTCTTGAGAGACTCGTCAGACATCTCATAGTATAGTGAGATACCGGTAGACTTGATAGTGATACCACGCTCAGCTTCATCAGCACGGGTATCTGTCATCCGAACATCTCCAGCAACTTCTTGCGCTATAATTCCAGCAGCAGCAACAAGGGAATCTGTCAAAGTTGATTTTCCTGCAAATGGGAAGACAATTATTGTTATTCTGACAGGAAAAATAGTTCTAATAAGGCCACAAAATATAACAATGCAGTCAGATAAAAAATAAGATAAACAGTTGTGTCAAAAATAATTCAGTGCATTATCATTATAATTTTCATAAAAAAGATACTTATAATTGAAATAAATATTATCAAAAAACATGTTTTAGTTCCTATAAAATAACATTGTTTCAAGTTTAGTCCTTAAATAAAATATAATCAGTTATATTCCCGGTTTTCCTTTTTCTAAGGACTAATAACGACAAAAAGTGAATACAATTTATTTAGGGACCGATGTTGAAATCAGTGTTGTCAATCACATACATGAAAAATAGTGGTTTGTTCAAATTATACTGTAACCCAACAATAACAAATCGTTTAAATTCAACTACACTATAGTGCCAAAATTTGACAAATATTTTATTAATAAACACATATTTTACTCTAAATATTATAAAATAGCTTTTCACTGTCAAGTATTTTATTAATAAAATTTAAAACTATATTATATCATGACACTCATATTTTCTTGTCAAGCAAGATCAACATCAATCATTGATTAATAGTTTTTTATATCTCATATTAAAAAAATATATAAATTATGAAAGTAATATTAATTGCATGTTAATCAAACACAAGTACTAAAAAAAAGTAACTAGAAATTATGAATGAAAAAACATACCGTGATCAACGTGAGCAATGACAGACATATTACGAATGTTGTGTTTGTAGTCCATAATACGACGCAACTCATCAGCTGTAAACTTCACCTGAAATTTCAAACACAAACAAATCAAATCAAATCAAATCAAATTCAGATTATCAATTATCAAATTCAATTCATATAGATTCAATTCAATTCGATTCAAACTAAGCAAAAAAAATAATAATTGAGTATGGTTTACCATCTTGACTAGCCTTGTTTGTAATCCACACAGAAAACAGAATTTGTTTAGAACTGAAACATCAAAGGCAAAAGATTATTAAAATCGATTGAAACTAGTATGAAAAATAAATCTAAAATCGGAAAAGAAAGAAAAAAAATTGAAAGAGAATTACATGCCGAACTCCACCGACAGAATGAGCAGTGGGAGGAGACGAGACGGCTGTGAGAGAGAGAATGAGAGTGAGCAGTTGGTTAGGGTTTTATTGTTAGGGTTGCCGCTGCTTCTTGTTGAGAATAAAATATGGGCCTTTATTCGGAGAAGAGAAGAGGGGTATGGGTCTACATATGGCCCAAAACACTTTTTATTCTTTGTTTTTTTAAGGTTAATTTTTTTTTTTTTTTTTGAGAATTTTGGTTTTTGTCTTTAGAAATAAAAATAAGATGTTTTCGTCCTCTTAAAATCATTGGTTTTTGTTTTTAATGGACATAATTTTGACATTATTTTAAGGCTAAATATGTTTTTAGTCCCTACATTTTGCAAAATTGTCAAGAATGGTCCTTACATTTTAAAAAGGTAAAAAAAAATCCCATAAATTTTTCCGTTATCAAGAATGGTTTATTCCTTCTATTTTTTTCCACATCAGCTAATAGAATAATTATTAATGGATTCCACTATTTAAATTTTAGTCCCTACATTTTGCGAAATAGGCAAGAATAGTCCCTATATTTTAAAAAAAGTAAAAAAAAAAAAAAACCCATAATTTTTAAAAAATACAAGGACCATTTTTGCCTATTTTGCAAAATGTAGGGACTAAAATTAAAATGGTGGGGTCCACAAATAAGCATTCCTTTAGATGACCCTTAAAAAACAGACGGAATGGACCACTCTTGATAACGGAAAAACTTATGAATTTTTTTTTTATCATTTTTAAAATATAGGGATCATTCTTGACAATTTCTCGAAATGCAGGGACTGAAAACATATTTAATCCTATTTTTTATCATGACATGGATATGCATATTATTAGAAGGGCTAAAATTGAAAACTGAAATTTTAGAGGAACCAAATTCGAAGAAAACTTTTAGAGAGACTGAAAATGAAATTTGTTATATTTAGAGGGACTAAACACTTATTTAACCCAATAATAAAATAATAATAATCTCTATTATATACATTACGAGATTCCCACAGAGCTCTCTCGTGCATTTTCAAGAAAATAATCTTACGTGTCATTATTATAGAGTTTCTACTTATGCGGAGCTTTTAGCACGAGATCTTTGGTTCGAATCGCATTGACAACAAAAATTCAATTTTTATAATATTATATGGAATTCCACCTTTTTTTTTGTTTTTTTAAAGAAAACTAGCTTATTATTAGTATAAGGTCTGTTGTTCAAATCTCATTGACAACAATAGTCTAATTTTTATAGTATTTTAATTTTATAGAAAGCTACTATCCTTTTTTGGTAGAAAAAACAACCGTGTTCTTTTTTATAATAAAACTACTTTATTATTACTTCAATCAACAATCAAAAGTTTATACTTTTTTTATCAACCTAAAGAGTTTTTTTTATGTAACTAGACTCTGACCTGTGCGATGCACAGGTTATTTGTAGTGTCAGATATACAATTTAATTAAATTGTTATAATTAAGATTTCAATTAAAAAAAAGAATTTAAAATATAAATATATTGAAACTAAAAGTAGTCAGTACAAATGGAATTATATTGAAAACATGCATATCCAATTTTATGTAGTTGTTGTTATGTTTATTTAGTAGGTGAATATACAAAATTGAGAAACGTAAATCGTTAAAAAATACTTAATTAAAAAAATGATATAAAAATAGATATATTGTTACTAACTTCTTGCAACTACTTTTAAGCCAACTTTTTTTTTAAGTGGGCACAACCATGAATAAGATAAAAGTTAAAGCTCAAATTAAGTTGTCATATATTTCTCTATGATATCGTCATTTAAAGATATGTTAAATCCTATTATTAAGGAAAATAATATTGATGGATATTAGTGTGTGCCATAACAGATGACACATGTCTATTAAGTTAATTTATTCACATTGAAAAATAATAACATTCGCAATTTTTAGATTTATATGATCTATTATTAATCTTTAATTATAATACACCATCCATGATTACTATTCATCTAATCCACAACAAATAATACTTATTTTATTTGAAAGAAGGTTCAAATATTTTCAAAATAGATTACACATTTGATCCAACGACATAAAACATTAAACGGTTACATAAATAAATAAAAAACTTTGTTATTTAATAATGGTCTAACCTTCGTCAACAACTTTGTGAATCTGCAAAGTAATATAAGAACACATCAAAGTAATTCAATGCATGGAAACAATTTCCAAAACATAATTACAGAATGATTAGGTGAAAAGAAGCGAATTCATTGAAATTGAATAAACTCAAATCAAAAGTAATATACTGAAAACCGGTAAAATATAGTGACAAAAACAAAATATACGAAGACAAATATATAAATTATAAACAAAAACATAGTGAGAGAAAGATACTTTGAGGGTTCTTGTCTTTATAAACAGTTACATAAAAAAAATCTTTGTTGGCTATATAGATCTTTAATCATGGTATAACTTTGTGAACCTGCAAAATAATATAAGAACAAATAAAAGTAATTCAAAAGCATGAAAACAATTTGCAAAACATAATTACGAAATTGATAGGTGAAGGGAAATTAGCTAATTGAAATTGAATAAACTCGAATCAAAAATAATATATTGAAAACCGATAAAATATATGAAGACATATATATAAATTATAAACAAAAAACATAATGAGAGAAAAATACTTTGAGGGTGCTTGTCTCTATAAATAGTTACATAAAAAAAAATCTTTGTTAGCTATATAGATCTTTAATAATTGTATAACTTTCATCGATAACTTTGTGGATCTGCAAAATAATATAAGAACAAATCAAAGTAATTCAAATGCATGAAAACAATTTGCAAAATATAATTACAGAATGGTTAGGTGAAAAGAAGTTAACTCATTGAAATTGAACAAACTTAAATCAAATCAAAATTAGTATCCTACAAACCGGTAAAATATAGAAACAAAATAAACTATATAAAGACAAGTATATAAATTATAAACCAAAAATATAGTAAGAGAAAAATATTTTGAGGTGCTTATATTTATACAACTCAATTAAGTAAAATCTATTCATAATTTTCGAGCCAATGATTATCTCAATGTAAAAAAAAAAAAAAAAGTTCCACACTTAATGCTTATCTCAATTATGTTTACTTAAATTAAGTTGCTTGCATTTTAAACGCATCTGATTCTGAAGATTTTTTTTAGTTTTATTCATGTTTATCTTCTTTTTTTATTAGATCTCAATTTTTTTTTAATGTTTATCTCAATTTAGGTTGTTTAGGTTTTGAGGAAGTCGCAGTTCAAAGTTGCAGCGGTTTTTTATTTTCCTATTTTTCTTCGGATGCTTCAAAGCCGTAGTTCCGTTTTTTATTGTTTTATCTTTATTAAATATTGAATATTATTATTAAAAATTAATTATTCGAAATTTTTTGGCAGCCGTTGATATTATTTTTTTCCCAAATGTCAAAATCTAGACCAATAAAATTAAATATCACTAAAAATTGATTATTTAAGTTTTTATCATAGCCATTGAAAATATAAAATAAAATAAACTCCCATTCAAAAAACTTAAGACACTTGAAAGAATAACAATTTCATATTTCTATTGTAACAATCAATGAACCTATAACAAAATCTTCAAGCATTGTTAAAAATCTTACAATCAGCATGTATATTTTGATAAGCTAAACAAATTCATTCATCTAAAAGCAACAAAGAAAAACCTTGTAAGAGGCAATCACTAAAGAGGATATTCAGTCTGTAACATCCCCATTTTTTTTCTTTTACAAAAACTTAATTCATAAAATAATTGATAAAATACCGTCCATTTTTTTTTTCCTCATTAAGATAAAATAGTGATAGTTAAATAGCAACTACCAAAGCAATGAATGACAAACCAACTCTTAAGTCCAAAAGCCAAAGGTTATCAACCAAATAACAACTTAAGTCTTCCGACATAATGAAAGTAAACCAACATATAAACTCCAACGAAAGAAATGTGTCTAACTGAAATTAATAACATAAAAGAAAATCCTAAAGCTGATCAAATCTAAATCTTATGCTAACGTCGGACCCCTTCGGAGGATACTTCATGACTGACATAAACATCCTCGCTATCCAGAATGTCATTCCAAGTCCCCGCAGCAAGAATCATCAAGGGAAAGTGAGTTTGGGTCATCATCTGGTCCAAAAGTAAGGGTCACATCTCTACTAACAACATAGTATATATATATATATATATATATATATATATATATATATATATATATATATATATAGGATTATAATGTAAGCAAAAATGTAAATAATTCAAAGATTCAGTTAATCAATTGACAACACGTAACACCGTAATGCGACTGATTAGTATCCCCCTGAATCCTAGTGGTTAGTCTACACGACAACTAATGCAACATAAATGATCCGGATATCACCACTCCGCAGAGCAAAATAAAATGTCCCACCTGGACAGTGTCCCACCTGGACACAATACCCCACCTGGGTATTAAGGTTCGGTACCCCACCTGGGTATTTTTCCGAACCAACCTATCAACCGCTATATATCATGATATGCATACTGTAATATTCTCTCATTAAATATCCAACTAAATCGGAACCTCTCTAAATCCACCTGATTAAGAGACAAGAATAACACCTTTGGTAACCATTGGTATCAACCGTAAATACTACTTAATTTAGTCATTTAAGTTATAACCATAAACATAACAACCAGAAGTCACAAAATAAATCCACAACCACAATACCAACAACGACAATCAACAACAATAATATATATAGCACGTAGAAGAGCTTGTGGAGTCCCTTACCTTCGCAACAGCAGCTTTTAATTTTTAACACGATGGACCTCGCTCCACTCCCTCTAAATTAACCTTCACAATGAAATATTAACTCACTTAGTTTCAAACCTCATTTACTGGTAATTCTGATTCTTGGGTTTGGTTAGAGTATGATCAACATAAGTTCATATGTTATTATCATTAGACTTGTACCATAGCCATATAACTACCTAATAAGCTATAGACTTTTATACCATTAAGTCTACTCCCTCCCTTAAGTTAAAATAAGCTACTGACTATTCTTTTTTTTTTAAAAAAACGACCCTATAAAGCACAATCTCTACAACAAGGCTATAAACACCAATTTTTAATAACAGTATGTCTTGATTTCATATATATATATACTATGTTGTTAGTAGAGATGTGACCCTTACTTTTGGACCAGATGATGACCCAAACTCACTTTCCCTTGATGATTCTTGCTGCGGGGACTTGGAATGACATTCTGGATAGCGAGGATGTTTATGTCAGTCATGAAGTATCCTCCGAAGGGGTCCGACGTTAGCATAGGATTTAGATTTGATCAGCTTTAGGATTTTCTTTTATGTTATTAATTTCAGTTAGACACATTTCTTTCGTTGGAGTTTATATGTTGGTTTACTTTCATTATGTCGGAAGACTTAAGTTGTTATTTGGTTGATAACCTTTGGCTTTTGGACTTAAGAGTTGGTTTGTCATTCATTGCTTTGGCAGTTGTTGCTATTTAACTATCATTATTTTATCTTAATGAGGAAAAAAAAAATGGACGGTATTTTATCAATTATTTTATGAATTAAGTTTTTGTAAAAGAAAAAAAAAATGGGGATGTTACACTGTCGATTACATAGGCCGGCTACTTCGCCAATATTATGAACAATCAAACATTCCACCTGTAGTAGACATAACCAAAATCCAATAGTGAAATTGAACAAACTCAAAATAAATCAAAATTAATATATTGCAAAGAATAAAAAGGAAAAGAATAAAATATGCAAAATAAAAAAGGAACTAAAGGAGAAAGAGGTAAATATAGAAAAATAGATAGAAAGGAGTAAAAAAAAAAAGGAGAACGTGAGGAGAGATGAAAGTGATGAAACAATGTTTTTGATATTTTTGGTTGCAAACAATGTTTCTACTTTCTAATTGAGAGAGATGCAATTTTGTAGAGAAATTTTGTTTTGCATCCTTTACTAATATAGAGAGATAATGCAACTTTTTAGGAAAATTAAGAGAAATTTTGTTTTGGATCGGTTTATTAATTTGTTTTCCCTTTGTAAAATTATTTTATACACACATCCAATCATATAGTGACACATCATGTATTGTGTTTGACGTGTCACATTCATTAATTGATGTGGCAACATAGTATTCAAGTTTTTATCGTAGCCGTTGATATAATTTTTTTTTCTACGTGTCAAAATCTAGACCATTCATATTAGGGTTAGAGTTTAGGGTGCCTCTAGTTACTCTCGTTTTATTATATTAAGATTTGTTTTTGAAAAAGCGCTCAATTAGACATTCTTTAATATTATATTGTTTTTTTAGAAACTCTAATATTATATAAATTGATAATATGAAATCTTTCAGTGGTATAGAAACGGAAAACGGAAAACACTTCTCTAATTTCATATAAATTGATGATATGAAATCTTAAATTGATAGTATGAAATATATTTTGATTAACTAAAATTTGAATTTCGACAGTGAAAGTAGTAATATTTTGCGTTCATCACTTCATCATGCTTTCATTATTGTAATTACCTTCAATTGATGAAATCTATGAAAACTTTAAAATCAATTACTATAATTTTTTATTTTAAATAATCTATGAAAATTTTGAATAATTTAAGCTTTAAACTTTCTATAAACTTTCGTTCAAAGTTTGTTAATATTCATTTAAAAAATAGTATAGAATTTACAATTATTTTTTATTGATGGAGTCGCTACAAAGTCTTGGGAGACGAGGAGATAGAGAGAGAGAGAGAGAGATAATCTCTTAGTGTTTTTGAACGAGAAACATATAGAATGGGGGCGTACTTCCCACCCTACTATGTTCCTATAACATCCTTAAACATATATCAGATTTTCACACTCAAGTAAATTAAATTAAATCAATCTCATTAACAATTGAAAGAAAAATATAGACAACATTCAAAATAGTATCATGATATAGACAACCTTCAAAAGAAAAAGAAATATAAGCAGATAAATATCATTAAAAAATGAAAATTATCGTGTGAGAGAGATATATAAATAGGGAGAGAGAGAGAGAGAAGAGAGAGAGAGAGAGAGAGAGAGAGAGAGAGAGAGAGAGAGAGAATTTATCATTGGTACGTAATGGACAACCCATATCACTTTTCACCCCCACTATTAAAAATAATGCACCTTGAATAATTAAATTTGAATTCTGATTGCGGGAGTTATTCATTCTTATGTCTGTCACACTTTCATTAGAATTACCATCAGCTGATGAATCTATGGAAAACCTAAAATAATTTAATTTTAGTTTTTTATAATCTTTGGAATTTTTTTATAATTACAATTTTAAACTTTCCATAAACTTTCGTTCAAGTCTTTTGAGGATATTAATTTATCAATGTGAGTGGAGATTTACACATAGATTTTTTCCCATTTATATTGATGGAGTCGCTACAAAGTCTTGGGAGACGGGGAGAGAGAGAGAGAGAGAGAGAGAGAGAGAGAGGGGGGGGGGGGGGGGAGAATCTCTTAGTGCTTTGAACAAGAAACATGGAATGGGGGCGTACTTCTCACCCCACTATATTTCTATAACATCTTTAAACATATATCATATTTTCATACTCAAGTAAATTAAATAAAATCAATCTCATTAACAATGGAAAGAAAAACATAGACAACATTCAAAATAGTATAATGACATAGACAACCTTCAAAAGAAAAAGAAATATAAACAAATAAATATCATTAAAAAATGAAAATTATCGTGTGGGAGAGATATAGAAATAGGGAGAGAGAGAGAGAGAGAGAGAGAGAGAGAGAGAGAGAGAATTTATCATTGGTAATGGACAACCCATATCACTTTTCACCCCCACTATTAAAAATAATGCACCTTGAATAATTAAATTTGAATTCTGATTGCGGGAGTTATCCATATTTTATGTCTGTCACACTTTCATTAGAATTACCATCAGTTGATGAATCTATGGAAAACGTAAAATAAAGTAATATAATTTTAGTTTTTTGTGTTCAAGTCTTTTGAGGATGTTAATTTATCAATGTGAGTGGAGATTTACATATAGATTTTTTCTCATTTGACGCTCACGCGTGAAGATTACTTATTTGTGTTACGGTGACAAGAAAAGTGTAAGAATAAGATCAAGGTCAAAGTATTTTAATATTGATTTGAAAAATAATATATAATTTACAATTATTTTATGTTGGTGGAGTTCCTACAAAGTCTTGGGAGATGGAGAGAGAATCAATCAGCATTGTTGAACGGGAAACGAGGGAGTACTTAACATCTCACTACGCTCATCTAACATTCTGAAACATACATTATATTTTCATACTCAAATAAACTAAATAAAATTAATCTCATGGACATTTGCAAAAATTTATACACAACCTTCTAAATAATATAAAATAGAAAAAGGACATAGACAACATTTAAAAGAAAAAAAAGAGTCGATTGGAGATGATTTAGCACACAACCATCCTTGAAGGAATTTATCGCAATTAAAGAATCTTGGTATATTTTAATTTTGTAAAAAACTATGCTGCCATAAAGTCTTAAGGCTATGAAGTTTATGATTATTTTATATTTATAGAGTCCCTTTATAGCCCCGGGGATGAAGATGAAAGAAAAAAAATCTCCTAATAGTGTAGAACGGGAAGCGAATGAATACTCTTCATCTCGCTCTTTGGTGTAACATCCTAAAACCTATATAATTTAAAAACTAACTCAATTTTATCATAGAATTTTAAACCAAATTACTCAAATAATATTTTAAAACAAATAAATAAATAATATTAAAAAAGAAAATTATCCCGTGCACGGCACGAGCTAACATACTAGTAATAATAGAAAGATTAAACATATGCATGTCCTATACAAAAATCCACGTGTAAGTGTCATGCCAAAGATTTTGTCCCAGTCAGCTGCCAGGTTGTGCAACCAGGGGACAAAAGCATAAAATCTCACATTACAAGAAGTATTTTTTAAAAAAAATATTACAGGTAGTAAAATAAAACTCGTCTACTTTGCAAAGGGTAAAGACCTATTAACCCTAAAATTAATTACAAAACCATCAACTCATTTGAGATCACTGTTTGATAGAATAAATGAGTGAAATAATTTAGGTTGTGTCATTGAGCTTCCACCAGATGGATCAAGCTGAAATCTCAAGATCCATCTAGGAGTTGACCATCTGTACATGTTCTGGTGTAGTTTTTGCCCAAAATTTGATTTATGAAAAAAACTTATTGTTTCACTTTTAGGATTACGATATTTGTTTTTTAAGCTTCTCATTAAATAGAATTTATGATTGATTGCTTTGAAATTAATGTTTAAAAGTTTTATGAGGATAACTTAATTTGAGAATTGAAGTCTTATCTTAATTCTGGAGTAGCTCAAAACTTGCATAGCTTAATTTTCTTATTTCATTGTTTCCTCTTTTTGTTACTGTTCAAGTGCATTTTTTACATTGCTTGTGTTGTAGGTACAAATGCTTAAAAAATAGGTACTTTCCATCGGATATATATAGTCCTTAACTAAGTGTGTACGTAGAGCTCCACTAAAGCATTCCATTTTTTAGAATTTAATTGGGTCTCACGTGTACGTATCATTTGTTTATAATTTTTTTAAGGCTTAATTCAATATTTGATCCCTTATATTTATTCTAGGTTTCAATTTGGACCCATATGTTTTAAAAGTTTCAATTTGGTCCTTTATGTTGACCAAATTGAAACCAAAAATAAATATAAGGGACCAAATTGAAATTTTTAAAACATAAGGGACCAAATTGAAACCTAAAATAAACATAAGAGACCAAATGTTGAGTTAAGTTTTTTTTTAATAATATTACTTAATAAGCATTCATCACTCCAACCCAAAACATTTTTAAAATTTTTTTCATCAATAACTCTACATTATTATATAAATAGTTTGTTTAACATGTGCAATATTGCACATATTATAGCAACAAAAAGTAATAACCTTTTATTAAAAAATAACAATTATTTAGTAAAAAGTTGTACATTTGATATAAAATTCACAAGTTTTAATAAAAATACGATTTTAAACTCTTAAACATGTGTAAATTTGCACAAAATAGAAAGGTGGATTTCAAAGGAGAGAGGTGTTTAATATAGAACCATTATTATTTTTTTAAATAAAATATAGAAGCATTATCTATTAGATACTAGATTTTGTTTTCCTCCAACTAAAGTACCAATTAGATATTGATGCTTAAAAATAAGTACTCACTGTTGAAGATGGTTTTAGTTGATTTCTAAAATACCATCTACGTTTTAAGTTGTTAAGTGATAATTTTTTATTATTATTGACCCACAAGAGCAAAATTGTTTTACACAGTTAACACCGGGTGATCTAAAGTACCAGCTAACTCAACTCAACAGTCGTGTCCACCACCACGATCAAAGAAGGATCACTGACGTCGAGTATCGCCGTCTGTCGGTCTGCTCAAGCGGAACCGTCCTCTTCACCAACATGAAACTACAAACTGACGGTGACCTGAGAACAATGTTCTCTAAAAAATGTTCTCTAAAAAATGTTCTCTATCTATTTTCTCTCGGTTCATGACGAAAGGACCCATCGAACCGAACGCAAAGTTGGTTAGATCCGTCGAATCTATATGTTCCAATTTGAGCCGTCTGAGGACATTCAAAGAAATTATGGTTTGCATGGTTTAACCCGGATAGGAGGATGAAGTTGAACCAGTTAATTTATCTGATTTCTAGTGTCTTTGCCTTTTTATTTACTGTTGTTTTTTAATTTAACATCAAATGTAGTTTGTTGTTGTCGTTGTTCTGTTATCTAAATTTCAAACATTAATTTTAACTCTTGTTCTATTAGAGTTCACCATGTAGATAGCGAAATAAGGGGATGTTCGCATTCTGGAAAGCGAACCTGGGGGTGCTTGCGTCCCATAAAGCGAACCTAATGGATCCATAATACGCAAATGAAAATTAACAACATTTACTTGCTTAATCAATAATATAACATTCTAATTATGTAAGTTTAATAGAATTATAAATACGAAGTTTCATAAAGATAGTTCAGTTCATAGTAAAAATAAAAGAATTATTGGAGACGTTAATGCACTGGTCATTCGAAAAAATTTGAGTTAAATTTTTTAGTAAAATAATTATTTGATTAAATTTTACTTAACTTGCAACCGAACTTTAAATTATTTTAGCTCCCTTCCCTAAAAAAGGTGTACTAATTAAGAAACAAAATATGACAACAAAAATTTGAAAATGGTGTAATTTAGTTTTTAGAAATATGAAAATTAAAATTTGCATACCAATTAACCTTAAGGTATAGCTACACTCCCACTCACAGCAGACCTGTATTCCAAACATTATGAGAACCGGGGAGCGGTCGGAATCAAAACAAGAGTTGAGATGGTGGAGGTGGTGGAAAGACGCCACAATCGAGGTGGAAAACCGATTGATAAGTCTCGAGGACGCCACAACCGGCTATGGAGGCTCCAGTTGATAAGTTAAGGATTAGCGCCACGGCGAACCGATAAGCTAAAAATGGGGTTCAAGGAACCAAAGAGAATAACTCTCATATTTTTACTCAATCAAAAACTTCTCTTATTTTATCAAAGAAAATTACAATATACAGAGTTTTTGCTAAGTAGCTCAATAGTCCCTAATTAATTCAAATAAAATCGAATTAAAAACAAAACAAATACTGTAAATGGCATATTAGCCTTACATTTATTTTTCTAAATTTTAAGCATTAAGTCCAGCGTAATTTATTTGTTGAGTGATTGAAATCCTTTTCCATTGAAATATCCAGCCAATCAAAACCGTGGAATATAAGTCCATATTTAAGTTAAGTAATTGGTCCATGAATTGCCAAACTTAATTGAACTTGAAAGCTTTATCTTGAGTGCAGGAGCTTGTTACTTCCATTTTCATAAATGTAGGCTTTGGAATTGATTTTCTTAATCATGTAAAATAACTACCCAATGGAAATGAAAACTTGACTAATTAAACTCCAGTCCAAATAAATTCCAGTACGTGAGTTTACACAATTAAAGTATGTGTTTGGTTGTGCGTCGGGAAGAATTGAGTTTGACATAATTGAGTTTAGTAGAATTGATTTTGGTTAAAAGTGAGTTGAATATAATTGATTTATGTTTGGATACAAATGTTTAAATGTGATTCTCAACATTTTATGTTGTTTGGATAACTTGAATTAAAATTGATTTTGAATATATAATAACCAAAATGGGCTTACACATATGTATTTAAAATCATATTTCATTTATTTTTTGTATTATTAAATTTAATTATTTATATGCTCTTTATTAAAATGCATATTATATTATAATTGTGATTTTTTAATTAAGAAAACCGAACCATTTCCCTTATAAAAAAAAAAACCAAACCATTTCTTTGCACACCAGCAATATAAAAATAAATGAAAAAATAAAAAATAAAAAACTAAAATAAAGAGCAAAATGGGCCACTGCCGGGTCAAAGTTGAGCTCAACTACTTGGTTTTTTTCCTTCTTCAACCTCGCACAAGGTACTGTAGCAGCCGCACACCATTTTTCCATTTCTAAATACTTGTTTGATGACCTCAAGCATACAGAGGGGAAAGACAGATCTATATGGCTTTGAACCTGAGTGATGTGAAGAAGAATTTTAAGGGTAAATAGGTAAGTTTCCACGCAACTAAAAATTAATTGCTTAGAATTGATTTTTCTTTGACGTGGAAGCTCCAATTTGTGGCTTCTTGTTAACTCACGTTTGGAGCAGAATTCACATTTTGGAGAATTGATTTTGTAAGTTATCCAAACATGTGAGAATTGGTTCAAATCGCTTATGGAGTTGGTAACTCACATTTGGGGCTTGAAAACGCCAAACCAAACGGACACAAAGCCTTGCTTCATATCCCAAAATTCCTCCATAACGTGAATCACTATTTCAAGTACAAGCATGCACACTTTCTTGGACATAGGAATAAAGGTTTAATATTTATTGTCAAATAATGCCAAACATATAAAATTAAAATGAACCAAAATATTATTTTTAGTGCATTTGGGTCTCTAGGCAGACACATTAGCACATTAGCGCAAGTATTGGAGTTGAAGGCAAAAAGAGTGAAATAATTCATAAGTCATGAAAATGTGAGTCATCTTCTTCGTCGTCTTCTTTTTCTCCTTCTTCTTCTCGTAGTTTTAGTAGAACAATCATCACTTGTTTCAGTTGTTTGGACACACACAAAGAATAAAATTTCGTTAGCATAAAATAATAATCACTTGTTTGAAAGTTGAACACAAACAAAGTAAAACGTTAGGATATTTTTTTGGTATTAAGAAAATTAGTATAGTAGAGTTTCGTTCTTCTCCGTCACCGGTAGTTCTGTGTTTTCCGGCGATGGTTCTGTTTGAAAATACAAACAGAGAATAAATTTTCGTTAGCATAAAACAATAATCACTAGTTTGAAGTTTGAACACAAACAGAGTAAAACGTTCAAACATTTTTTTCTGGTATTTTTTCGCTATAAAAAAGCAGTATAGTAGAGTTTCGTTCTTCTCCGTCACTGGTTGTTCTGTTTTTGCCGGCGATGGTTCTGTTTGAAAACACACACAGAGAATAAATTTTCGTTAACATAAAACAATAATCACTTGTTTGAAGTTTGAACACAAACAGAGTAAAACGTTACAACATTTTTTTGGTGTTTTTTCGTCATAAAAAATGTTGTGCAGTAGAGTTTCGTTCTTCTCCGTCACCGGTAGTTCTGTGTTCGCCATGGTTCTATTTGAAAACACACGCAAAGAATAATTTTTCGTTAGCATAAAACAATAATCACTTGTTTGAAGTTAATTTGAACACAGTAAAACGTTACGACATTTTTTTGATACTTTGTTAGGATTTGTTGTATATTGAGAATCAAATCAGTAGTAAATTGTCAAACAAGTCAGCTACAAATTAGGAATGATTGTTATAAATAGTTTTAGAATCTTGTACATTATTAAAATTATTGTTATAAATTAGAAATGATTCAGATTTGTTTCTGATCTATAGTAGGATATGTGATGTATACACTTAGCTAGTGAATAAAATCATCATTGATTGTCTTCCAAATTATGATTCATTGTTGTAAATAATGTAGTATCTGGTACATTATTAGGTGATATATGATTAAGATTTGTATTCCTATTTAGTACTGATTAAGAGTTTGAACCATAGAATTATATATTTGTAACAACTTTTATCTATGATAGGCGGAAATGATTTATTCCGCAATCACGAAGATTCAGAAATTTGCAAGAGGGATTATTGTGAGGAAACGGTGAAATATGATCTTGGAGATGAAGGGGGAATTGGAGGACTTTGAGAAGAATATGGAGAAGGAAACAAAATAATTGAGAATTGGAACCGTTGAAAGCATCATGAAATTGACTCTCAATTTGGATTGTGCTGATGTTCCAATACTGGTCTTATGAGTTTCAACACAAACAGAGTTTCGTTATGATAAAACAATAATCACTTGTTTGAAGTTTGAACACAAACATATAAAACATTAGGACATTTTTTGTATTTTTTCGGTATTAAAAAAAGCAGTATAGTAGAGTTTCGTTCTTCTCCGTCACTGGTAGTTATGTGTTGGCCGACGATGGTTCTGTTTGAAAACACACACAGAGAATAAATTTTCGTTAGCATAAAACAATAATCACTTGTTTGAAGTTTGAACACAAATAGAGTAAAATGTTCAGACATTTTTTTTGGTATTTTTTCGGTATTAAAAAAAGCAGTATACTATAGTAGAGTTTCGTTCTTCTCCGTCACTGGTAGTTCTGTGTTCTGTTCTGTTTGAAAACACACACAGAGAATAAATTTTCGTTAGCATAAAACAATAATCACTTGTTTGAAGTTTGAACACAAATAGAGTAAAAAGTTAGGACATTTTTTTGATACTTTGTGAGGATTTGTTGTATATTGAGAATCAAATCACTAGTAAATTGGCAAACAAGTCAGCTACATATTAGGAATAATTGTTATAAATAATTTTAGAATCTTGTATATACTCCCTCCGTCCCGATATGTAAGCAAAAAAACAAAAATCACGCTTATTAAGAAACTCTAAATTTTACCAAAACAAACAATTGAGTTTCCTAAATTGCCCTTCTCATAATAAAAAGCAAAACAAAACTCTCTTAATAAATGCTACTTCTAATGATGGAATGGAAGCTAAAAAGCCTAAAAAAAACTAATTACTATTGGTGCAATTAAAAGATGTCTGTTCCGTGTACTAGTGCTCCACCTCAACACATGATGGTAAAGGTTGGCTTTTTGGGGAAAACCAAAGAGTTTATGGGAAAACAAAAGGTAGTAAATTATAACTAAGGGTAATTTTGTAACTTTATGCTTAAAAAAGCTGTTTTTTGCTTACATTTTGGGACATCAAAAAGAGGATTTTTTTGCTTACATATCGGGACGGAGGGAGTATTAGATATTATTGTTATAAGTTAGGAATGATTCAGATTTGTTTTTGATTTATAGTAGGATATGTGATGTATACCAAGGTTGTCAGAATCTGACCAGTCATCGAACCAGTGAGCTTATCGGTTCAAGGTTCAAGTGGTTGGACCGGGATTGGTTTTACTAATTAAAAACATAAAATATTTTAAGTCAATATATATATATATATATATATATATATATATATATATATATATATATATATATATATCATATGAGAATGATATCTTTATATGAGAATGATGAGAATGAATCTGAGCTATTAGATTAAAAGCAAGGGTTGAGATTAAAACATTTCATTAAAGCAATAATGTAGCAGATTTTCAAATAATTGTTCTACTTCAACTGCACCGCCGCGGCCGTTCATTCTAACCCCAATTCACCATTGCCGAGGATGCTAGCTATTAACAAATTCAATATCTCCCACTTTAAAAAATATCACATTCATGCTCATAGTTGCTGGGCAAAAATTCTTATATAGAAGGAAATAGAACACTACAAAAACAACACTTGTTCTTATTATGTCCGTAGTTCTTCGAAATTGATTCATTTTCACAGGATACAAAAGTAATCCCTGCATTTTCATATAAAACCTTAAAATTTAAGTTCTTCAACCTACAACATAACTGGACATCAACTTCCTTTTCATTTTCAATAATCACAAACAAAAAATTAATATGTGTAAGACAAAATTTTGAAATCTCATGAACAAGTCTCTAAATCCCAAAAAGATTGAAATTAAAAGTGATTAGAAGTAATCCTTCATATCAATTTTACGCCTTTCTCATCAATTTTAAACACATAATCCCTACATCCCAAAAACAAATCCCTAAATCTCAAAAAGATCGAAATTAGAAGATTAAAATCGAAAATATTAAAAGATTACATAGAACAAGAAGAGAAAGAAGGGAAGGTCGAGAGAGAGAGAGAGAGAGAGAGAGAGAGAGAGAGAGAGAGAGAGAGAGAGAGAGAGAGAGAGAGAGAGAGAGAGAGAGAGAGAGAGAGAGAGAGAGAGAGAGAGAGAGAGAGAGAGAGAGAGAGAGAGAGAGAGAGAGAGAGAGAGAGAGAGAGAGAGAGAGAGAGAGAGAGAGAGAGAGAGAGAGAGAGAGAGAAGAGGAGGACGAGAGAGAGATGCAACACCAAAATAGATGCCTGTAGAATTGAGGGAATGGAAACGCAAAGGACAGAGAGAGAAAGATGCAAGTAAGTTATGTGTTGAGTGGTACATAACAATTTATGTGGAATGTTTTAATCTCAACCCTTGCTTTTAATCCAATAGCTCAGATTCATTCTCATCATTCTCATATAAAAATATCATTTTCATATGTCCTATATATATATATATATTCCTCTGTAAGTATTAAAATAATCAATAAAATGTTTTCATGTTGTTATAATTTCTTTTTTAAATTATATATTGTTAAACTTATTATATTTTCGACTTCCAGTATCACATTATTTATAGATTTACTTCCATTATTCTCATCCTACAATCAATTTATTTGGATTATGTTTTGCTTTTCTAGCACCATTAAGATCCAGCATGCATTATGGTATCAGAGCCTATACGGTTCTGAGACCTCTTGAGTTAATAAATTTTAAAGTTTCAATCTTTTAAACTTTAAGTTATTACTTTAAATCTTTTCTTTACTTATTTTACTGTTGATTCAACCCATAACCCTGAGTGTTGGCTTGTTTTGTAAGAAGATGCTGAATAGCTGGGTGGTCCAGGTAGTAAGACCCGCAGATAGGGCAGTGAAACCGTTGGTTTAGCCTAGTTGTATTCTTCTTTGAAACTCAAACAAAAATAAGGGGGAGAAGAGAGTCACATAGTAAGATAAGGTAAGAAATTTTTGAGAGTAATAATTTATCGTTAATCAGTTGAACCTCTAAAGTGAAGATTAATTCAAAGATGTCTCGGTTACTGAATAGAGCTTGGAGCAGTGTTAGTGGTAGGAGTAGTAGATCTAATAGGACTTTAGTTCCGCCTACTTCCTCAGATACTGAAACCACATTAAACCAAGATACTTTTCAAAATCAAGAATTAGAAGTACAAGAAATGGAAAATAAATTAATTAATTGGAATATGCCAGAGATTAAGTTAAATGAAATCTATAAGATTAGTACCTTCGATTTTAAAAGTCAAAAAATTATACATACTCTAGAACAAGCTAGGAATGTAAAGAATAAACAAGAAACTTTTACGTTATTAGACAAAAAACTATTAGATCAACATTATAAAAATGGATTTAGATATATTCACTTAGGTCTAGTTCAAGTAGCTGTTAAACCATTACATAAATTAGGATTAAATTCACCTATATTACTAATTTTACGAGATTCTAGAATTAGAGACTTTCATGACTCTGTTATAGCCATGTTAGAATCTAATCTTAACGATGGTCCTGTTTATTTTAATTGTTACCCAAATTACTCGATGAGCTTGGGTGATGAAATTACAAGTTCGTCCTTAGTCATCTGCGTCCAACATCAAAATGATAATTTTACAGAAGGAATATCTAATGTAGATATTATTACTAGAATAACTTATAAGGTTACAAATGTTAATTATAATTATAAATCTTTAAGATCTACGTCTAGAAATGAAACATGTATTATAGAAGCTAATCTAAAGAAATCCAGTATAATTACTCCGAAAATATTAACCATTTCCGAATTAAAGGAGAAAATTCCAGAAGAATGGATAATAGAAAATACTACGCAACCAGAAAAAATAGAATCAAGATCTATTAGAGATATTATTACTGATCAAGATGGAAATATTAGAATTAGAATGAATCGAAGTCAATCATTTAGATATAATCAGAGTCCCAGCATAGGATCCTCCTCTGCTAGACGTTCTGTAGACTCCACTATTAGACTAAATTTAGCAGGAGTAAATTTTGCTCCAACCATACCACAACCTATTTATCAAGAAAGGATCAGTAGATCTCCTTCACCTACTGAATCTCAAATATTAGGAATGATTAAGAAAGAAGAACCCTTTGAAATTGATAAAAGTTGGATTAAGGAAGAATTCTTATCAGATTATAATAAAGATAAACGTAAATGGTATTTTAATACCTTTCCAGAAGAAAAGAGAAGCTCATACCTTAAATTATTTTATCAGTTTTTAGAACATCATGAAATTAATATTTATTTCTTTACTTGGTTTGAATTATATTGTTTGGATAATAACATATTAAACCCTTATGCTAAAAAATTATTTCTAAATACTAAAACTAGAATGAGTTTTAAATGGAAAACTTCCAGAAAGGAAATAGTTGAATCTATTCATCCACCTTTGGAAGCTTTAAAAATCACACCTCCTAAAGAAAATATCGAAATAGAAGCCTCACCTTTTAAGGCCATAATTAACCCTACTGAACAGAAAAAAGATATGAACAATATTCATAGTCAATTAAATTACACTAATCAAATATTATACACCATGTCTCAACAGTTAGATAGAGTTGAACAATTTTTACCAGAAACTTTAGAATCTAAAGTATCTGACCCTACTAGGCCAATCTATCATTATAATATACCCACAGATAAAGAAATTAAAGATTTGACCCTAGGATTTAATCCAGAACAAAAACTAGATGAATTAGTAGATAGATTAAAAATATTAAACATAGGCTCAACATCAGAAGTTAAAATTAATACTTTGTCTTTTGAAGAAGAAAATATTATTTCTCGAATTGATAAACCCTCGCGGCCAAAAACTAGGAACTACTATCCTAGGCCTTCCTTTGCTGATGTTCAGTTTGAGGAAAGAAATAGTTTCATTGGAGATAGTTACTCAGGAGACTGTATTATAGAATGGAACATAGATGGCGCGTCTGAACAACATATATTAAATATTATTCAAAATATGACTATGGCAGCAACTGCCTTTAAAATTAAAAAGAATTCAGATAGGAAAACAAAAGATATGCTAGTAATGGGATTTACAGGACAATTAAAAGGTTGGTGGGATAATATTCTCAGTGAGGAAGATAAGATAAAAATTGATTCCGCTATTAAAACAGAGACAAATGAAGAAATTTGTGTTACAACCTTATTATATGCTATAACTAAGTTTTTTATAGGAGAACCTTTAAAATTACAACAAAGAGCGTCTGAGCAATTATTAAATCTATATTGCCCAACCATGTCAAATTACCGCTGGTATAAAGATATGTTTCTTTCTAAGTTATGTCTGCGTCCTGATGGGGCAGCCATTTATTGGAAAGAAAGATTTATTAGTGGGCTACCTAGATTATTTGCAGAGAAAGTTAAAAGCAATATTAGACAAAATTACAATGGAGAAATCCCTTTTAATTCTTTAACAATGGGAGAGATATCAAATTATATTGTAGAAACTGGCTTACAGATTTGTACTGATTATAAATTACAAAATAAAATTAAAAACGAGAAAGCAAATAATAAGAAAGAAATGGGATCGTTCTGTGAACAATATGGTGCTACCCCCATTAGAGCTCCTAGTAATCCCAAGAGTAAAAAGAAATCTTTTAGTAACAATAGGAAAAAATTTAGCAAACATTATAAGAAAAATAATTACCAAAAAGAAAATTATCAAGAAATTAAGAAGTTCTATAAAAATCCAAAAAGAAAGAATAGTAAAAAACCCTACCCGAAAACTAGTAATAAAAATAAAGACATTAAGTGTTATAAGTGTGGTCGTTTCGGTCATTATGCCAATGATTGTAGAGTTAAAGAAAAAATTCAACAAATTAGTGATTTAAATATATCAGAAGAATTAAAACAAAATTTAATTCATACCTTAGAGAATATAATGTTATTATCAGATGAAGATTTCTCTTCGTCTAACGAATCTGAAGTAGAAGATATTAACCATTTAGTTGAACTTAGTGAATCTAGTGAAGAAGAACTAGATGAATGTTTAGGTTTAGATTTTTGTAATTGTAATAACTGTATTAAAAGCATTAATGTTTTAACCAATCATCAAGCAAATACCTTAATAGGAATTTTAGATAAGATGGAAGAGTCTGAAAGTAAACAAGCTTTCATGCGACAAATTAAAGACATCATCGACGACAACGAAATAGAAAAGAAAGAATTACATAAAATAGAATTCAAGGACGTTATGGAACTCTTTAAGAAACCCTCTCAAAATCCTATAACCTTGAGGGATTTGCAAGAGGAAATTAAAACTCTTAAAAAAGAAATTCAATCATTAAAAACTAGAGATGATGAATTAGAAGTTAAACTGCTAGAGATACAAGGAACTATGATAATACAAGAACAGAATAGGTCACGAAATACTATCCTACCTTCCACTAGCAGAAATAATGAAGAAGAAACTTATATTAATAAAATAGAAAAAATGATATCTCATAAATGGTATACAAAGATTAAGCTAATAATCAAAGATACAACGTATGAATTTACTGCACTAGTAGATTCTGGAGCAGACCTAAATTGCATTCAAGAAGGATTAGTACCTACCCAATATTATGAAAAAATAAAGAATCTTTACGAGGAGCTAATGGTAATAGATTACAAGTTTCATATAAGTTATCTAACGCTAAAGTATGTAAAGATAAGATATGTTACATAACCTCCTTTCTATTAGTTAAAAATATCACCGAAGAAATTATCCTAGGAACACCTTTTTTGACTTTACTTTACCCCTTTAAAGTAAATGAAAATGGTATAACTACCACAGTATTAGATAGAGAAATTAATTTTGAATTTTTAGATAAACCAAAAATTAGAGATTTAAACTCTGTTCAAGGAAGAGCTATATCTCGAATTAATCTAATAAATAAAAAGAAAAAACAAATTAATTTTATTAATAAAGAAATACATTTTAGACGAATAGAAGAACAGTTAGAAACTCCAATCATTAAAGAAAAGATTTGTCATGTTTTAGAGAAATTTAAGAAAGATCTTTGTTCAGAACAGCCCAATGCGTTTTGGAAAAGAAAAATACACACTGTTTCTTTACCTTACGAACCAGATTTTAAAGAAATAGATATACCAACTAAAGCTCGTCCTATACAAATGAATCAAGAGCATCTTGACTACTGTAAAAAAGAAATACAAGAATATTTAGATAAAGGTTTAATCAGACCAAGCAAATCTCCTTGGAGTTGCTCGGCATTTTATGTGATTAATGCACCAGAATTAGAACGAGGAAGTCCTCGATTAGTAATAAATTATAAACCCTTAAACAAAGCATTAAAATGGATTAGGTACCCAATACCCAATAAAAAAGATTTAATTAATAGATTACATAACAAAAGTATTTATTCCAAATTCGATTTAAAATCAGGATATTATCAAATTCAATTAGAAGAAAAAGATAAATATAAGACATCATTTGTTGTGCCTTTTGGCCATTATGAATGGAATGTTATGCCCTTAGGATTAAAAAATGCCCCCTCAGAATTTCAAAACATTATGAACACTATATTTAATAAGTACTCAGACTTCACTATAGTTTATCTAGATGATATATTAGTATTTTCAGAATCTATTAATCAACACTTTCACCATATGGAATTATTTTATCAAATCATTAAGGATAATGGATTAGTCTTATCTGAGAAGAAATTAAAAATATTTCAGTCAAAAATTAGATTTTTAGGCTTTGACATAGCGCAAGGAATGTACACCCCAATTAGCAGGTCATTAGAATTTGTTAGCAAGTTTCCTAATGAATTGAAAGATAAAACCCAATTACAAAGGTTTTTAGGGTGTGTCAATTATGTATCGGATTTTATTCCTAACCTAAGGACCATATGTATTCCTTTGTTTAAAAGACTTAGGAAAAATCCACCTCCTTGGGATAAAACAATGACTCAGAGTGTATTAAAGTTAAAGGAAATAGTTAAAAAACTACCCTGTTTAGGAATACCAGATCCTACAGCTAGATTAATAGTTGAGACAGATGCCTCTGATCTTGGGTTTGGAGGAATTTTAAAGCAAATACTGCCGGGCATGGATAAGGAACAAGTGGTCAGATATTATTCTGGAACTTGGAACCTAGCCCAATTAAAATACAGTACTATTAAAAAGGAAATTTTATCAATTGTTTTATGTATTACAAAATTTCAAGATGATTTGTTTTCAAAACCATTTTTATTAAAAACTGATTGCAAAGCTGCAACTAGTGTTTTACAAAAAGATGTTAAAAACTTGGTTTCAAAACATATTTTCGCAAGATGGCAAGCATTACTCTCTTGTTTTGATTTTGAAATTGAGCATATACAAGGAATTAAGAATTCCTTGCCAGACTTTCTAACCAGAGAATTTCTGCAGGGTAAACATGAGTAAAGAAAAAACAGATCCTCGAGATAATTACGGACCAAAGAAAATTACAGATAAGACCTTAGCATTAAGTTCATCAAGTTCGTCAGGAAAGACATTAGCATTAGGATCACCCAGTTACTTAAACAAAATTATGTCCAGTCCTCATTCTGTTACCTCAAAAATTAGTCCTCAACCAGGAATTAGGCCTTGTCTAGTATCTCCATTACACTTTTCGACCCAACTTACTAATCCTTCAACTCAGAAATTAAGACCATCTAAATTAGCCTATTACTCACCACCAGAAACTACACCTAAAGCAACCTTCATTACTAAAAACCAAATAGTACCCATTATACCTTTAGAAAACCATTATTGTCCACCTAACTCTTCATTAGCCCAAATAGTGTCAAAAGTATTACCTCCTGGATTCTTCTTTTTACCAGAAGATTCAAACCTCTTCAAAACTAGAAAATATTATGAATTTATTCTAATAGATACAGACTCTATTACATTAACCCATCATTACGACCAAAAAGATTCAAATAAAATTACCTTCTCTAAATTTAAGATTAATAAAGTTTTATCTCCAGCTGACTGGAGTCAGCCTCCTCACAAAGAAAAATCTTTAAGCAGAACTTTCGTTCCTCAGTGTTACAATTATTTTGATTACATGAAAGCTTGGTATCACTTTTTGGATATTGAGCCTTTTAATCATACTTGGTTTATTTGGTTTAACAAAAACATATCAATTAGCTTTCCAAACTGGTTCATAGAATGGTTCTACACTATTGGACCGATTGTGGAAATTTTACCAGATTTTGCTCAAGAAGCTTTTACTGTTTTTAAAGAAGTTACTACTTGTCCACAACACAAAGCTCTGCTTTGTTTTTGTGCAGTTTTTGGAATTACATGGATTACTTCCTGGACTCTATCCACAGCTCCACTGTGGGAAGAACCCATGCCACAGCAATTAATTAAAAAATATTCAGTTAAATGGTGGAGTAAGTTCAATCCAGATTTGATCTCTCCAGCTAGATTAAATGCTTGGTTTTCAGCTAATCCCAGTCTCTGCAAAGAAACTCAAGCATCATTACCAGCTCCTGTAGAGTTTTCAGCAATACAGCCTCAGCTCTTGGAGTCATTAAAGAATGTTACTAATCCTCAAGAATTTATGGAAAAGTTAAAAGAAGCTATGTCAGTTTTATCAGATAACGATAGCACCAGCATTACAAGTACTGCCGACAATCAAAATGAAGATGACTGTTACGGAGTAATGGACCTCTAAAGGCTTTTGGGCCTTGAAGAATTATTGATAGAATTATTTGGGAATCTGCATTATTGGTAGAACTATTTAGGAATCTGCTTTTTAGCTTTCGGTGGTTAGGCCCCCTGTTGTCTGCCATTTATTACTTTTGTCGTTTTCAAATTATTGTTGTTGAAATTATTAGGTCTCTTTACAGCTGTTAAGAATTATTCAATGTAATTTATTAAGTTTGAAATCCGAAGTGGTTCCTTACTCTATAAAAGGACCCTTCGTTTGTGTTTAGAAGTATGCAAATTTCTCAGATCAAAAACCTGAAGAACCTTGCCTTACTTCCTCTGTAAGTATTAAAATAATCAATAAAATGTTTTCATGTTGTTATAATTTCTTTTTTAAATTATATATTGTTAAACTTATTATATTTTCGACTTCCAGTATCACATTATTTATAGATTTACTTCCATTATTTTCATCCTACAATCAATTTATTTGGATTATGTTTTGCTTTTCTAGCACCATTAAGATCCAGCATATGAATAGGATTAATAGTATTTTATATATTTGTATTTATAGTATTTTATATTTTATTGACTCAATTTATTGTAGGTGTATACTAGTAGTCTAGCATTAGTGTATGTTGGAACTTGATGAATTTTAATTGCAGAGACGTGCATTCAGTCATTCATTATGCAAAGCACACTTTTCAACTTTCTCTCCCCCCTATGGATACACCACCCACGCTTCTTTCATTGTATCAATTCATTTCTTTGTTTTTTTCTCTCTCTCTCTCATTGAAGAAACCACTTCTTCCTCATATTTTACATATAGTTCCAAATTCAAGATTTAAGCATAGCATGCCTTCCCACTCTGAAAGGTTCACCGCCAGATTGAAATCTCCTTATTAGAATATAGAAGAAACAAGGAAGAAAGTAAATTTTTGTTTTGATTTTTCAGCTGCTGAGATGAAACAATTTGAAGATTAAATCGTTTATAAAGTCTTCATTTTTTTTCCCGAAAAACAAGTTTGATGCAGAAAAATAAAACAAGTTTGAAAAAAAAACCAGACCGCTGGACCGTGCAAACCAGTCGGGTTACCGATTTTTTTCGGTTCTGCGCCGGTTTACACGTTTTTGTTCCGGTTTGTTTGCGCAGCGGTTTCATGCACTGACCGGACCAGATACATGAAATGATTCATTCCGCAATCATGAAGATTTAGAAATTTGCAAGAGGGGTTATTGTGAGGAAACATTGGAATATGTTCTTGGAGATGAAGGGGGAATTGGAGGAGATTGAGAAGAATATGAAGGAAAAACCATAGAGAATTGGAACTGGTGAAAGCATCATGAAATTGATTCTCAATCTGGATTGTGCTGATGTGTTCCAATACTTCCGTCTTTTGAGTTTCAGAAAATTGCTCGTCAACAGGACCAATTTTCTTCTTTATTGAATTCAAATGATGGATCGCGCAGATGAGGGTGAGATGAAAAGGATGATTGCCATGCTGGAGAGATTGAGCCTAGGTGTTGAATCCAATACAATATAAGAATTTCATTGTACTTGGAAAAGTTTAAAATGCCCTTGGTTCAAATGGTCACAAACTTGGCAAAAGTGAGGGCAAAAGGTGTCCAAATTTTAAGTAACTGAACTAAAAGAAAAAGTTAACCAAGCCATTTTATTGTGTAACTAAGCCATTTTTCCACTTTGTGAGACAAGATGTCCTTTTCATAGCAAGCCATGGTTTCAAACAAACCAAGCCGGTCCCACCAAGTCTCTTTGAAAAGGACATTTATCCATTGGTTAATGTTTGATAACTATGCATACAACACCTTTTTGTCTCACATTTGTCTTTGTAGGTGTTCACTTCTCTTTCCTTTCTCTATTGCTGAGCTTCATCAACCACATTTCTCTCACCTTTTCAAAATCGTTTCTTCACGGATACCAGGTAATGCTATCAACATTCTCATACTTCTTCTTCAACTACAACATTCTGGTTTTCATTTTCAATTACTCAAATCAGATACTTTATTCTTTGACACAAATCATTTGTGATGATGTTGTTATTTTTGCAGTAACATTGCTAGAAATTTTGAGTTCATCAAAGACATAACTGACCGGAAAGATCTCTTTAAAATCGCTGTTAAGGTCAAAGACAAATGGAATGTGATTAAGGAGGGTAAAGAACATTTTGAAATGGTTGTTGTAGACTCAAAGGTTAGTGACTAAGCATGTTGTTCTTATTTTTCTATATTTTGATTAAAATAAAATGGTTGTTCTTATTTGTTTGTTCTTTGAAAATAAAATCGTTGTTCTTCTGTTTTGTTGTTTCATTATGAAATGTTTTGTTATTTTATCTTTTGATGTTTCATTTTTAAAGGTTTGTTCTTCTTTGTTGTATGAAGAGTTTGAAATGGTTCTTCTTCTTTGTTCTTCTTTGATTTTTAAAGTGTTGTTCTTCTGCGTTGTATGAAGAGTTTGAAATGGTTGTTCTTCTTTGTTCTTCTTTGTTGTACTTTGATTTTCAAAGTGTTGTTTTACTTTTGTTATAGGAAGAGTTTTAAATGGTCGTTCTTCTTGATTTTTAGTTCCATTCTGGAATGGTTGTACTTTGTTGTTCTTCTTTTCTCTTTATGGTAAATGTTTATCATGATGAAGTTCTGTTCAACCATTATACATATTGATTCATAAATCTAAGTTTATCAATATTATACATTGTGATGAATTTCTATCAATATTATACATAAATCTAAGTTTATTGACATCAGCATATCTTTTATCAACGTCATTTATAATACAAAAGAGATGTCAATATCAGATTTCAAAGTTTATAATAACTAACACTAACCAGATAGCTACTCAAGAAATATTGGATACTAATTTGTACAACAAACTAAATATGGTCATTTAACACATTACAAGGAGATGACATTTTTATTGTTGTTCCAAATGACTTGAAAATGAAATTTGATAAGGAAACCCCCATTGTTGAGAAGCAAACATACACAATGCATAACTTCCATGTTTCAAAAAATGCTGAGAAGTTTAAAGCATCTCATCATGAGTTCATGTTAAAGTTTAACGGTGGGACACGCGTGTCCGATGTCAACAAACATGAAATTCCTGAGACACTCAAATTCAAGGAATTTTCTGAAATCATTGGTGCAAATATTCGTGAGGATTACTTATATGGTATATATTTATTTTGATTTTATTATTTTATGTTATTTGTTACTATTTTAGTTACATTATTGTATTTAACTCATTAACTTATTATATCAACAGATATTATTGGAGCAGTTGATGAAATAGGTTATACACAGCCTCACCCAGAAAGTAAAAAAATCCAAGTTAATTTAAAGCTTAAGGATCTTAGGTACATTTTAATTGATTTTGAATGGTTATGAAATAAATGAATGTAATTGATTTAATATAACCTATTTCAAATGCCAAGTACATTGTAACTTATTGTATTTATTCAAATTTTGTAGTGATAATGTCTTGCATTGCACTTTATGGGAAGATTATGCAACAAAGTTTTTAAACTTTACCAATACTAATTCTGAAGTTGGACCCACAATCATTTGCATGAAGTATGCCAAAGTGAAGAAAGAAGGTCATCACTTAGATTTTGTTTCTCTTTTCTGTTTCATAATGCTGTGCTTTGTGTTTTTATATATTTATAATTCCTTTTCTTTTGTTTAAAATAGGTAAATTTCCACTTACTATATCAAACACATGGAGTACAACTAGGCTATTTATAAATGATGGTCTTCCTGAAATCTCTGACTTCAAAAAAAGGTTTTAGTTTAATTTGTTAGCATTATATAATAGTCGACAAAATAGTTAGTAGTTATTATTTATTTTAAAACAATCCACAATAATATGGTGCAAATTTGCTGGGGCAATTGAAAAGGGCATAATTTCAGCTGTGTCTGATACTCAATCTCAAAGGATGACTCAATCTTATGGAGCATCTCAATACACAACAGGATCACAGTACAGTCCTGAGCAGAAGTTTTTTCACACTGCAGAAGTCATGCCTCTCAACAAAATGATTGAGTTAACTCAGGTAACATGATCAAAATTAGATTACCATTAGTCCCTAACTAATATATAATGACACTTACTTATAATTGTTATGTAACTAGGAGACTAAAGTTTGCACTGTTGTCAACACTGTTAAGGTTAAGTCCAACAAAAGTGGTTGGTACTATTTAGCTTGCTTCCAATGCCCCAAACAAGCTTTTGGGGATGCTCCACCCTATAAATGTGGTGATAACCATCTAACTGAAACTGAGATTATAAGGTTATATTTTGGCTCCTGATCCGCAACTACAAACTTTGTTATTAATAATTGAATAACAGCTACTTTTTTTTACTATACTCAATTTCTAGGTACAAGCTGGATGTTGAAGTTGAAAACCTCAATGTCAAAGCTTCTTTTGTATTCTGGGATCGTGAATATGCACATATATTGAATCAAAAGGTAGAACATCTTCGTGCCAAAATGATTAAGGTCCATCATTTTACTTTTCCAGAACTTTGTAGTTAATCATGTCTCTATAACATTGAAATTTTAACTGATATATAAATATTTTTATATTAATTCAAGGATGGAATAAATGATCCATTGGATTACCCTCAAGACGTAGATGACATTGGTGGGAGAACACTGGCAGTTAAGGTTAAATGGCAGCCTAACTGGAAATCTGACTCAGTTATGGCTGTCATTGAGGATGAAACTTTTATCAGCAATCTTCAAGCTCAATTCCCTCCTGATGAGGTATCACAACTTATAATACATAACATTTGTATACATTTTCACACAAAGGTTAAATATGTATTCAACATCTAAAGTCTGATACATTACCATTTTTTCAGGCTGCTCAATCAAAATCATCTAACCTGTTCATTAAGGTTAATCAACCACTACTTGAGGTAGTCATATTTGATATTATCTTTTAAGAACTTCAATGTGTTTTATATATACATCATGAAGCTAATGCTGGCATTATATCCTATTTCAGGATGAAGTCTTACAAGACATAAATGAAGTTGAAGAAGAAGATTCTGCAGAAGATGTTATCATCCCTGAGGTATATCAAACTGTTATCATCACACTCATTTTATGAATTTTTGATTACTTACTCTAAATTAATATGCAATGCAGATTACTTTTTCCGGAACCGATGAGATTGATCTGGAAAACTTGGAATTCAAGACACCACAGAAGAGACAAGGAAAGGGATTGAGGACCAAAACTGTTGGTCGCAAATTAAAAGCAAAGGTGGATAAGGATTATGATCATCTTGGTGCTAAGGGATCTTCAACCAAGTTAATGAAAATAGAAAAAATTGAGTAATATATGTTATCAGGAATTGTGATATTCTATGATCATTTTTAAAACCATGGCATTGGTTTCTCAAACCAAGACTACCTATTAGAATATGTTTTGTAATGATCTGTATGAATCATCTTTTAATCCTATTCAAATATTGTTGGATAATATTTTAATCCTATGCTACCATTTTAAGTCTACTAAACTCAACATGTTATATGTCACTACTTTATGTTTAGGTAAGCATGTATTTATTGCAGTCCGTGTCTTTACTACATGAGATAGAGTATGTTTTTACAGTTTCATAAACATCAATATCTCAACCACTTTTTTTTATGTTCATACTCATTCTTAAATTTGCATTTATTACTTATTTGGTATTGCTCCATCTCTATAAAATGTTGGCACAACACTCCCTCAAATAATGTTATGAGTTCTCTGCTCTTCTTAAAACAGCAATACCAAATACAAGTCCATCTGCATATTTTTATAATGCCAACAAAAATTGAGGGAGGTATTAATAGTTTCCTTGGTTCCAGAAGACAAAAGTGCATAGAGTATACAGTTCATGTTAAAGATGTTGTAAGCTATTTTTTTTCACATGCATACTTTAACTAAAATATTTATTTCTTTTAGTTCATATGTTTTTGCCTTACAACATACATCTTTCTTTCAGCCTTATGGTGAAGTTGATCCTTTCTTTGCTCGTAAATATCAAGATGAGTTAGATGATCAGTGGAAACTATATGCAGATGGTCACCTACATATAGTTACTTGGAATAGATCTATTGAACAACCACGATTAATTGATGGATGGACAGAAATTCGTGAACACTTTGAACTACCATTTAGATTTCATCTTCTTGCTTTTGTCTATTATGGTGATAATATGTTTCATCTATTGCCTTGCTTAACTAAAGAACTTCCAACAACTGAATTCCCTTCATTTCACTCACTATCTACTGCACCAAAAGATCCATTTTCATTTGAAATCGTCATATCAAACCCAGGAGAAAGAGTCAGAGAATTAGTTGAGTATAGTTATATTAGAACATTTATACATTATTTGTATTAGGTTTGAAACAATAGATTTTGGTAATCTAACATATTCACATTTTTAATCTTTTTTACACTTGCAGATGATACATGGACCATGTGGAGATATAATACCACCAAATTCAAAAAGGAAGAAACCACCATGCATCAAGAATGGTAGATGTTCAAAGTTCTTTCCCAAAAATTTTGTTGAAGAAACCATAGTTGATAAAGATGGATATCCAGTGTACAAAAGAAGTAGTGATACTCATTTGGTTGAGAAAAATGGAATCACAATGGACAACAGGTATGTAGTACCATATAATAAAAGATTGTTGCTCAAGTATCAAGCTCATATCAACATGGAATGGTGTAACCAAACATCTTCAATCAAGTATTTGTTCAAATACATTCACAAAGGTTATGACAGAATTACAGCTTATGTTGTCAGCAATAGGAATCCAACTCAAAATCAGCCAGTTGTCCTTGATGAAATTCAGCAGTACATTGATTGTAGGTATGTGTCACCAAATGAAGCATGTTGGAGAATCTTTGGTTACAAGATTCATGGAAGACAACCAGCTGTAGAAAGAATGTTCTTTCATTTGGTAGGCGAAAATACCATTTGCTTCACCGATCATGATCATATGGAAAACATTCTTGAAAAACCAAGTGTCACGGAATCAATGTTTACATCATGGTTACAAGCTAATGAGACATATCCAAATGCAAGTAAACTAACATATGGCCAATTTGTTACCAGATTTACCTACAACTTCTTTTGATTATTATCAACTACTTATACATTATCTTTATTGTGAGTTTGGTATTTACTAATTCAATTGTGAATGATTTTGCAATGATTTAGTCTAAAAAGACTTTGAAAAAGAATCAGCAAAAGACCAAACCAGCATATGTTGAACCAAGGAACTCTGATTCTGCAAAAAGAACTTCCCAAGTTACCAAGTCCAAACTCAAAATGAATGCTGCTAAACCAAAAGCCTGTTCCAAAGTGACCAAGTCCAATGTGAAATTGAATGCTGCTGGATTATACGAATGGGAAAAAGTGGTAACTAAAGCAATGGCTAGGAGCAAAAAACCTCAAGTGCTGGTAAGTTTCAGTAATGATATTTACATAACAAATCTACAAATATTTTCTTAAAATATATTCTTAAAATGATTAATTCCATTACATGTTTTATATTTTTCCGTTCAAAGATGAAAATCTTTGCACTTTAACAAATTATTGATATGCATGAAATTAATACATTGGAAAACATGGTATTCCCACTATTTAGTGTGACTATGATGAAGATGAGTGATCCTCATTATATAGGAGCTGTTGAGAGTCTATGCATTAATGAGGACATTTTGACAATTAATGGATGTAGTTGGAGTATATTAATGAGATACTATCCAGGTATTGGCAGTAAAGTTATAGTTACTAATTATATGGTTGGTGAGGTGTTAAAAATCAAGCTGAGTTAAGAGTTATTGTTGCAATTATATGCAACTGTAACAGACTTTATCAGTAAAAATGTTGTTGTAAATGAAAAAACCATCTCATAAAGATTGTAACTAAATCTAACAGCAGCATAAGCTGCACATTTAGGTTACAATATATGTTATAACTACAACAGGTTTCAAGTTCGGGGCAACATATTTCACACAAAAGTAGGAATAACAACGCATAGTCCAACAAATAAATATAAATAGCATAGGTGGGCAACAATGCCACTGATTAAGTCTGGATAGAGTGCATGGCATGAGCAAAAGAAGCAGGTCAACCTTAGAGTCTAATAGCGCAAATGATTAACGCACAAAAAGATGGTTTTAAGATACATAGAATAATTTAGACAACACATTATGGCTTCTCCTTCTTAATGAGTTTCCCTCCCCTGGTGGATGAGAACTGAGCATCTAGGTTGGTTTGGTCAATGGGTAAATTCTTCGAAGCACCTCTCTTGGCTGGAGTTTTTTGAGAAGAGTCGGACATGTCAGTGTCTCCATGAGGGGCAACATTTGGCTGTGCACGGATAAGGAAAATAGTTGAAATTAAGATGAAAAGTTTCAACTAACTCTACCAAAAAAGTATCTATACATAAAGTATGAATGCAAGCAACTCAAGCTTACCGTGCATAGAATTGAATCATCCAACTTGGCAAACTTGTCGATATCAGCTTTAGTAAAATTCTGCAATGTATATCGTTTGATCGGATTACATTGTATTGTTAGATACATATAAATGCAAATACAAAAAGTAAAGATACTAAATTAAGGTGTGTTTTCAACCTGGATTTGTGGTGAATCACTAAGGGAGATATCTTCTTCAGGTAGTTCATCAATGGTTTCTATATCTTTGGCAGCACTCTAGAATGCAACATTAAAAAGTTAAGTGGATGTATATAATTGAGTTTGGACATTCTGTGGGTTGATGTTTTCATAACATATTGTAACCTAAAGAGTGTAACGAATCAAACCTCTGCGACAGGGAGGTGTTCTTGGATCTTGGATACTAATTCTGGGCTATCCTTGCAGTGGACCACAGATCCCTGTCCTCCCCATCCTGGTTGCCATTTGACTCTGAAGGCAAATTTCCTTCCCATAATGTCATCTAGGTCATCAGGGTAATCTACTGCGTCGGGACAACCAATCTGGACAAATAAATAAATCATGATCTGATGGAAAAAATGGGTTGAGGACAGTATGTATGCATCAGGTAATGTTATGTTGAATCTATTAAACAATATTCTAATTGTAACCTGACACTGTTTTGCAAGTAGCGTAGATGCAGTCATGCCAAGCAAATCTTCAAGAGTATTATCCCAGAAGACAAATTTTGCTACCTCATCACCATCAAAAACCTCAACATCAACTTTATACCTGTAAACATGGGACACACAACAAATAAGTGCATATACATTAACAATGAATAAGTTTTAACCTTAGAATGCGGGTTATAAAGCAGATCATACTTGATCAATGGTTCAGTTTCTTGGTGTCCCTTCTTACAAATATACGGAGGTACCTTTCCCTCTGCCTTCAAATTGCATTCACGGCAAGCTCTGAAAAACCATCCATAGTTGGACACTTTAACTTTCTTTGTCATAACGACTGTAACACAATAAGTGTCCTGCAAAGGTTCAATATGAATATAATCAGGTTGTGTGATGTGTGAATATGAAGTCCTGAAAGCAAATCTAATTGATGGCATACCACTTTGAGTTTCTTCATGTCGCCCAAAGACAAAATACGTGCACCCTTAATCCAGTTTTCGTCAGAGGTGTTTTGCGACCCAGCTGATGTTTGTGTGTAAAACTGGGTTGAATTTGAGGAAATGGTATTCTGTGTTACGTAGGTAACATTATCTGGCAAGCTGTAGAATGAAATGATATATTATGTTAATGTCGAGATTGGCACAAAATTGCGGAACATAATAAATGTGATGGCTCGGGTGACTACCTGTTCAGAAATGCTTTAATCTCAGGAACAGACGTATCAAATACCAACTTCGTGCCATTCCATACATTAGTCAACTGGATTGGGTACACACCTGGGATGTGAACAATGACTGGTAAGGAATGGTTCTGAGTAGAAATACTATATAGTAAAACATCATAAAGCATATATACTAACGAAGGTAACACTATAAACTTATAGAAAATAAAAACAAAACAGTAAAAAGAAGATCTGCAATTCATAACCTTGAGGCTCCTTCACCCTGGCATGCTTAATGATGATGACCATGGGACCAGTATCAGATCGTTGGTTATAATATGTCATAAACTCAACCGACAGGGAGTCCCAAAGAGTGCAATCCATAATAGTATCCCTAAAATCACAATGTTCAAAGGTATTATTTAGATAAACTACTATTAAAATGTTTTGATAAAGTGGGATGTAAACATATGAATGCTGGGGTCC
This sequence comes from Trifolium repens, assembly GCA_030408175.1. Classification (NCBI taxonomy): domain Eukaryota; kingdom Viridiplantae; phylum Streptophyta; class Magnoliopsida; order Fabales; family Fabaceae; genus Trifolium; species Trifolium repens. Next base: position 41,857,261 of record CP125846.1, read on the forward strand.
ATTTATTAATCAACCTTAAGTCCTTGAGAGTGAATGAAACTTGGGCTTTCCTTGTAGCAGATGCAGTAACACATTTGCGGAATTCATGTATGACACCAATAACATCTACAGAAATGTGGACCAATGAATTATGATGTTTGAGTAGAAATGCTACAAAGTTAAATTTCAGATTGTAATAAAGAATTCACGAAGGGGGTTTCGAAGTTAATAATTACCAACTAATAAGTCTGGAGTGTACTTCCCAGCATGAATTTCAGCAAAATCCTTGAAGTTAAAATGGGTGAGTGGGATATCAGGAATTTCAGCTTCTTCAATTTTTGTAGCACCAACCAATGTTAGCCTAAACTTGTGTGTTGTCATCTTGTAATCGGAATCATTGTCAAAAACTCTGAAATTGTTCATTTGATATGTTTTTCCTACAGACAGTTTTGGTTTCCAAGTCTGTATATCATTGTTGGCGATGGTGACCTGGATAGTATCCCCCTATAATGATACCAAATTCGAAGTTAGTAACTGCAGCGTTATTTACAACAACTTTGAAACTAACAGTAAGAAAATCACCTTGATATCGCGCACCAACAACTCAAGGTGGTCTTCGGTGTCTCCTTTGTACACAATCCACATGTCATCAATAATAACTCGTAGCCTCCAAGTCTCCTTCTTCATAGATACGTTTTTAACAGTATCATAAGGTCTTGCCATGACGGGAGCAGTGAGTGATTTTTCAGCCTGAGTATCAGCAACTACAACTTGTCCCTATTTGAATTGGAAACATTTTCAATTAGGTTTGTGACCTATTCAATTATTAATCAAATCTCCAAACTGTATTTGACAACTGTAAAAAGATGCTACTCATAATATCCCAAGTAAAGGAATATTGTAACTTACTTCGGTGTTGGAATTATGATCAGCACTGCTACCAGCCTAATACGGAAAAACACGATGTTATCGGCATAATACATTTGTACAGCTACCCAACATAACAGTATCCTATCAACTATTTCACTTAACAATGGTATTATATTATTCACTTACCTGGGTGTCTTGAACCTCTATATCCAAACCGGTACCACCCTGGATTTGAACCAATCAATAATATAAAATGAAATGAGATGAGTAACAATATTGTAAGGATGAAGCATAATACGAAAGGAACTGTGTCATTGGCATAGTTATGGTTTATTTGCTAACTGTCATGAGATATAAAGCCAAACGTACATGAAAAAAAAAAAAACACATAAGATTGTTATGTATTTAAACAGATACACAACATGAACTGTCTTATCAGCTATGTTTCACTTACTTGGGTGTTTTGAACCTCCATGTCCAAACTGGAACCACCCTGGTTTTGAACCAATCAATAAGATAAAATGAGATGAGATTAGTAACAATATTATAAGGATCAAGTCTAAGAGGATGGTCTTAGCATTTAAAACGGTAAATGGTAAGAACTGACATTCTTTATAACTTACTTCAGTGTTCATGACAACATTATCGGAGCTGCTAATAGACTGGTATGACAAATGCAAGCAGGAGAAGATCAAATAGGCACATACATTTACCAAATAAGACATGGTTAAAAGTAAGTAGAAGTATATTAACAGATTGGTCCAAAAAACTAAAAATATACAGTCTCCAAGTGAAGTTGAAACCGTTTCAAAGTGGTATTAAGATTATTTTGTAAACTTATAAGTGTAACCATGTAGTATATTAAGCACTTACCTTAGATTTGGGCTTAGAAGCTGTAGAACTTCCACCCTGTGAAAGTAGCTTTAATTAGATGTATTGTGAAAGTGTAGAAGTTGTTTTCATAAGAGTCTTGAGGATATATTGGTGTAATAAGTTTTAAATCAGTTTGGTTTAAACGTGGAAGTTCAGTATTTTACCTTGGATTTGGGCTTAGCATTTGAAAAACTTCCCCCTGTTAACAAAAAAAAAAAAAAGTCTGGTGAAATGAACTTCATGCTAGTGAGTTGTTCTTACCAAGCTATTATAACAGTGTGACTATACCTTTTTCGCGCTTGATTCCATGGCTCAACACTCTCTGTTTAAGCAAATGCAGGATAATTATGTTAGTATTTCTATTTTTCAAAACATAGATGAAGAATAAATTGTGAAAGAATGAACAACACAAAAGCAGTACAAAAACCTATGGAAATGATGAAAATAGGGAAGAGAGGGGACGAAAGCTGTCTTCCGTGTTGCAAGGCAGTAGTAGTGTAATTTTAGAGAAGGTTCACCTTTCACAAGTAAAGGTCCAATCAAAAAGTGAAATAAAATATGGGATTTTGGTACAATTGGGCAGTGTGTAAAAACCAGATGCAAATCCAATATTACCCTTCAATTGTGACATTTGGGGGACTCATTGCAGTGCAACAAAATCAGGGTCAAAAACGACTAATACACATTGAGGATCAGTTTGGTGGTTTTGGTGAAATTATCCCGAAAATAGCCCTGATTATCAACTTAATTCATGCTGTAATTATTTGGGCGGTAAAATTTGAAATGGGGACAGAACAGTAACAATGGTAGTATATTATTTCCTTAGATTAATAGTAGATAGTTCAAAAGTCTGTTAAACATATATGTTGCACATGATTAACTAAAATAAGAACTAGTATCTGGCCTTGGGTTGTATATGATCACAGACACAGTTGCATTACATTCCTTTTAAGAACTGTAGTTCACTTGATTCAAAGTATGAATGAAGTTGTTATCTTTCATTTATCTCTAAATTCTTTAGGAGGTATCTCAGTCCTCAAATTCTAAGAAAATAAATCAAAGATAATGAATGCATCAGATATATGTCCTTCACCTTTTCAGGGATTAATACAAATTGCTTAATTAAGCTATTCAATGCACTTATGAAGGTGTGAAAAACACAAGAAGGGGGGGTTGAATTGTGTTTTGGGTAGTTTAAAAATTCTTCTAAGTTATGAAAAACTTATCAGAGGTTGCAGCGGTTTTTAGGAAAACAAAAAACAATTGATCAGAACGTTGAAGATAGAGAGAAAGAGAGAAAGATAGAGACATAGATTTTATACTGGTTCCCCTTACAAACCAAGGGTACGTCCAGTCCTCTTGTACTACCAAGAGAGTTCACTATAATCACCAAAGATTACAAATGCTCAAGCAACCTTGCAAGAGACTTCCAATGCTCAAGTATACAAACAAGAGACTTCCTAATGCTCAAGCACGCAGGCAAGAGACTTCCAAAACAAATACAAGAAAACAGAGTCTGAACAATTGATATGAAGATCAATGTTCAGTTACAAATAAATACAACTTTTGATACAAGACTTAACTTAGAATCTTAATATAAAAATTCTAAGGTTCAACTAATGAATTAACAAAAGCTGAAACTGGAGTCTTGGATTTGAATATGAGTTCAAGTTGTATTTGAAGTTCTTAGTGTTCTAGGATGATTTTGACAGAATAACAGCTCTTTCAAAATGTTCAAGTGTCGTGTTCTAGAACTTCAAACTTGCTCCAATTTATAGATGAAGGTGGAGCGTGTTTGATTTGAATTTGATGCGGTGAGATTGCGCCAGCTGTAGATAGTACCATTTTTAACCAAATCAGGTAACCTTGTATGCGATCAATCTTGGGGATAACGTTTTAGCCAAATCAGGTAATGAGTTCGTACAATAGTACTAACGTCACTATCTTGTGGATAAGATTGATTCCATCAGCTTTTGGAATGTCAGAGGATGATGATGATTTCCAATCATTGTTGCAGAGAATGTTCTTCTGACAAAACGGCTCTCACTGCTCTCATCAGAGTCTGATACTAGCTTCTGACGAACATAATTTGCATCTTCTGATGCCTTGAAAATCTGGTCAGAATTTGCTTTGACATATCAGAGCTTCCAATGTGCTTCTAATAAATTTAAAGAATTAACTTGTATATCTGCACACTTGGATTAAATAATTAGTACACCCTATTGTATATTAATACCTTTGTTATCATCAAAACTCAATTGGATCATGTCAGAACCTATTTTGTTCCAACAATCTCCCCCTTTTTGATTGATGACAAACCAAGTATTAATTTACAATGGTTGTTGATAAAATTTATCAAGCATCTCTTAGGTTGATGAGTTTTGCAAGCTCCCCCTAAGTTCAACAATGATTAATTAAATCAGTTTAAAAATAATTATTTGAATTTTGAACTAGACTAATACACCAGACTCTTAGAGGCTAGGTTTGCAAGCTCTCCCCCTAAGTCTGATACCCATGAAAGAAAATTGCACTTTTCTTTTATGCGTACCATGTATCAGAAGTTCAAATTTCAACTAATATTTTCCTCAAAATCATATCATACGAAGACACAATTTTAATAAATAGAAAAATGGAATTTGGTTTCAGTTTAGCATTGCATAAATTAATTACGACTCTTACTCCCCCTTTTGTCATTAAGCAAAAAGATGAAACTGACAAAGGAAATTAAATGACACGTTTGAAGAAAAATGGTCAAGAGTAGAGTTTCAATGCAGTTAAGGTGGTTACAACTATACCAATTAAATGGTTTGTCGTGAAACCATGAACTTGTCTGGTTTGAATCCACTATATAAGGACCATCACTCTGTCATTTCACTCAACACTTCCATTTCATTGTGAAACATAACAATGGATAAGGATAGAAAAGTGATCAAAAGTAAGAAATCGCAGGAGAAGAAGAAGAAGAAAGTGAAGATTCAACAAGACTCAGAGTCAAAAAAAAAAATTTTATGAAAGCATAAAATAGATTCAAAAAGTAATTAAATAATTGAAGTAGCAAAGTTTTTTCACAAGAAAGGGGGGTTTGAATTGTGAACCTTTAAAAATTACCTATTAAAAATTAATAGATAAACAACAAGCAGTTTTATACTGGTTCACCCCTTTAACAATGGGTTACGTCCAGTCCTCACGCTCCAGTGAGTTTTTCCACTATAAGATGCTACCGATCTCAAGTTACAATTTCTTCCTTTGATCTTATACCCAAGATCAATAAAATCCTTTAAGCCCTACAAGCTTAAAGATACCCCAGCCCTCCAGGCTAGTAAGGGTATACCACTCAAACAATACAGCCCTATTGACTTGAGTAAACCTTTTACAAAGATGATAGATTTGTTCTAAGCTTTTACAAAACTCACCACGTGAGAAGCTTAGAGAAAAGTAGAAACTCTCAAACACTCAGTGTATATACTAATCCTAGTATTGAATTACAGATCTGGAGTGAAAGAGATCAAAAGAGAGCTTTAAGATTGCTTGTATGATAAAAACAAGTGATGATCAAATTGTTGTGAAAGCTCGTGTTCTTCAAAGGTCACCAAAGGGCTCTATTTATAGCAGAGGCTTGTACTTGAAGCTTGGTGACGAAATATGTCCGTTTGTAACGGATACATGTTCAAAAAATGACAGCTCATTAGTTGTTGTTGTTAAACATTCAAACTGAAAGAATGATCTGAGAATGTTCTTAAGACGGATTCATATGATTCTTTCAAAGGAGCGTGGAAATGAGCTTGCAGTGAGCTGTAAAGTGTCCTTTCTCACTACATTCTCCAAGGGTTGCCGTTAGACATCTTTAGCATGCGTTTATCCAGCTGTTCTTGGGCTAGATAGTAGACTTGACAAGAACATCATTCTTCTATAACGTTCTGAGAACGTTCTCCATTCTGGGCGGACATGAACTTTGATTCTTCAAAGAAGCTTTGATCCTTATCTTGATAGATAGCTGTGAGGTATCAGAAACACAGCTGTATTGTCCTTTTAAGCACTATTCATGTTGTCCTTGTGTGGTACTTCTTGTCATAAAAGTGATCATGAACATTGGAGAATGTTCATAAAATGATCAACAAAAGGACATGCTATCTTTTAGTTGCAAATGAGTTGGCATAACCTCATAGGTCTATGAATCTCCTGTCTTCAATGGTATTGGACAGCATAACTTCATTGTCTTGCATTAAGAATCAAGAGCACATGCTTGTTCTTTAAAACTTGTCCAAAAGGGAAAGTCACACATTTCATTCCAAATATTCCTTGCCTTATTTGTCATGAATGCTGTTGTGATCTTGTGAGTTAATACCAAGAGAAAAGTGCTCATTTGTCTTGAACATAGTTGACTTAGAAAAATAAGTGCTTTGTCTTTGAAGTTTGTTCTTGAGCGAAACACAGAGAATGTTCTTGGAACATTCTTGCAGCTTTTGTTCTTTAAACGAAATTGATAATGATATGAAAAGCTTGATTAATCCTGGCTTGATTAAAACACTCAAGAGCACTTGTTAGATAACACTATGATCAGAATTTCTCTTAAAATATAATTAAGATGTTTGTAATCTTTAAAACATCAAATTGGGATTTTGCCTCAACAATAGTAACCAAACACAATAAATAAACACCAAACATAGTATTTAAGCGAATAAAAATTCAGCCAGTTACAAACAAAGGACAGAACATGATAATGAATTAAAGTTAACAAGTGCATAGAATCCTAGGTTTTAAGGTTGAGGTGGTAATCTGGCATTGATGCTCTGGAGAGTAGTCATAATTGCAGCCAGCAAAGATGAATGCTCATCAATTCTTCTCTGAATATTCTCTTGATTTTCTCTGATGTTTTGAGCATATTCTGGTGCATTTCGAGCAATGTTCTCAAGTCTTGCTTGTTCAGCAGTTCTTCTAGCTTCTTCTGCTAGTCTAGCTTCCTCTCTAGCTTGAGCTTCTTGCCTTTCCTTCTCAATGCGCTCATCTTCCAACCTTTTTCTTTCCCTTTCCTCAGCTTCTAATTTTTCCCTTTCCAACCTCTCTTCCTCTTCCTTTCTAGCAATCTCATTTCTGATGTTTAGATCCCTGGTGTAAGCTTCTCTTACTGATCTGATCATATACACCAGATTCTGTTCCATAAGGTCACACTCTTTGTTGATATGTGCTGTGTCAATAGACCTGTTAGGAATGACGCTGGACATTCTTCTAATGTTCTTAGGAAGCTTCTTATGCATCTCATCAAATGCTGACTCATCAATACCACACTCATATCCATCCTTAAGTTCATCTTGCTTCTTGGTGAACTTGTTTATCTTTTCCAAAGCTGCTTCCAAATCAGCTTTCTCTTTCTCTTCTTCAGTGAGATCCTCCAGTATAACTTTCCTTGCCCTTGGTTTCTTTTGAGATCTTGGAGCTGTAATCTTCTGAGTCTTAGCAACCTTCTTCTCAGCAGGACTCTTAACAGCTTTCCTTTTGACAGGTTGGACTCTGGTAGGTTGCTCCAGAATCCTAGATTGTCTTACAGTCAATTTTGTAGGTTGTCCATCTCCTACATCAGCGCCTAGCTTTTTCAAAAGATCAGCACGTGCCTCTATAACTCTCTTAGCAGCACTATCACTGACATGCACAAGTCTACATTCATCAATGTCTTTCTCAGAATCTCTGATCAGCAGTGGGTGTGTTGGATGAACAATCTGATTGTTTTTCACCAGTTTCTTGTACCTTAGCGTAGTGCTATTTACAAATTTAGAACTGAGTAGAAAGGAACCATATCCTGGGAGAAACGGAGTGATTGTATCCAACAAACCACACTGTGCAAACATATGACTAAGTAGCCTTGGATGTCGCACAATAGATTTGGAAGAGAGAATAGAATTGGCAAGATCATCAAAGATGAGGTCACCAATATCCACAAAGCTTCCTTTTCCAATGTGAAACGTAAACAGCTTCTGAAGATTTGAGACTTGATCAGTGCCTCCCAACTTGGTCAAAATACTGTCAATTAGAATCTTGTAGATGACTTTGCAGGAGTTGGTCCATTCAGATTTGTCCTTGGGATCAGCCTTAGGTTTGAAAATAAATTCCTCAACATCAGGACCAATCTCATCAGAGTTTCTGAGAACAAGACCACCACTGTCTATCTTCAGAGCCTCATAAATATTACATACTCTTATAGAGATTCTGAATCCAGCCACAAACGACTCAATCTCTGTAGATGTGAAAGGTTTCAAACCCATTTGTTCTGGAGTTTTTCCTCGAAGTGCAGGATTTTCTTCAATCATATCTCTGATTCTCTGAACGTACACATCTTTGTTGATAACCGTTGCCTTCATCCAGAATTCTTTCACCATCTCAGTGTAAGTTGGACCATTCAGTAGATCAAAATAGTATTCCAAACCTTGTCTTTTGAACAAATTGACTACATTGGCGAATCCGTTTACTCTTAACCCATCTAAATCAACCGGATTTTCAATCGCAAGGTTTAGGTCATCATACTTGTATGGTCGTTGATCTTTAGCAAACTTAGTAGGTTTGGAGTTTGCAATGTTGATGATACAATCCTTTGGAATTATTGAAGCCATTGATGGAGTTTGGGGGTTAGGGTTTCTAAAGAGAGAGAAAGAAATCGCTCTGAGTTTTAGAAGATGAAAGTGTAGGTTGTGAGAGTGCAAAAGTGTGAATGTGAACAGTTAGTGTGTTTAAATAAAAAGTTTCGCGCAAAAACAAGTACACATACATATGGGTAGTAGAGTATTTTACCACAAATGGGAATTTGAAATGCTAATCATCATTAACCAACTTCTTTATCCTCTTGCACTAAGACACGTGTATCAAAGGATTATTTAAATAACTGACACGTAAGTGAGGGAAAATGAAAGGGTTTTTATAAAAGATTTTAACTTACGCGCTAGAACTCTTTTCCTTCTTAACAGATTCTGATAGTTTGTCATAAGATGTCCTCATCACAACTTTTGATACAGAAGGTTCTGATGACTTCAGCTTCTGATTACTATTAGATTCTTACAAACACAAATTTTTCATCAGAGTCTAAATTAATCAGAGATTTCCATCATGTTCAGATTCTTTTTGATAAAATCAAAACGTTCAACAGCTAAATTCTCACCTTTTACTAGCCCATGAAATTAAATTCTCACCAATGAACTGTCAGTTACCACTGGTGGATTTTCTTTCAATTCTATCACCAGCATAGTCAGCATCACAGAATCCAATCAGTTTGTAATCATTGGATTTCTGATACAGTAATCCAATGTTACAAGTAGCTTTCAAATACCTGAAAATCCTTTTCACTGTTGTGAAGTGGGATTCTCTGGGATCTGATTGAAATCTTGCACACAAGCATACACTGAATAGAATATCAGGTCTTGATGCAGTTAGATAAAGAAGAGATCCAATCATACCTCGGTAGAGCTTCTGATCAACTTTGCCTTCTGATTCTTCTTTGCTTAAGCTTGATGTGGGATGCATTGGAGTGTTCATGGGTTTGCAATCTTCCAAATTGAATTTCTTCAGAAGATCTTTTATATATTTTGATTGATGAATGAAGGTTCCTTTCTTTGTTTGATTTATCTGAATTCCAAGAAAGAACTTCAATTCTCCCATCATGCTCATCTCAAATTCATCCTGCATAAGCTTAGAAAAATTCTTGCACAGAGTGGCATTAGTTGATCAAAAAATGATATCATCAACATAAATTTGAATGATCAAAATGTCTTTCTTTAGTGTTTTTCTAAATAATATATTGTCAACTTGCCCTTTTTCAAAACCATTGTTGACTAAGAAAGTACTCAGTCTCTCATACCAAGCTCTGGGAGCTTGTTTGAGTCCATAGAGTGATTTCTTTAGTCTAAACACATGATCTGGATTTGCTAAATCCTCAAATCCAGGAGGTTGTTTGACATATACTTTTTCAGAAATAACACCATTAAGAAATGCACTTTTAACGTCCATTTGATAAAGAGTGATATCATTATTAACTGCATAAGATAAAAGTAACCTGATTGCTTCCAGTCTTGCTACTGGAGCATAGGTTTCAGTGAAGTCAATTCCTTCTTGCTGACTGTATCCTTGTGCAACAAGTCTTGCTTTATTTCTTGTAACTTCACCTTGCTCATTCAATTTGTTTCTGTATACCCATTTTGTTCCAATAATGTTCTTGTGCTCAGGTTTGGGTACCAGATCCCATACATCATTTCTCTTGAATTGATTTAGCTCTTCTTCCATAGCAACTATCCAAGCATCATCTGAGAGAGCTTCATTTGTTGTCTTTGGTTCAATCAAGGATACTAATCCAAACAATGATTCTTCATCTCTGAAGTTTGACCTTGTTTTTCTTGGACTATTCTTGTTTCCTAGGATAAGCTCTACAGGATGTGATGATTTGTATTTGAATGTATTTCTTGGAATCTCTGTTGCTTCAGAATTATCATCATTTGTTTGATGTTCTTGAGCAGCATCAGAAGGTGTAGCTTCATGTACTTCAGAGTCTTCTACAGGTTCTATGTAATTGTCATACTCTGGAGCTTCATCTTCTGATTCATCAGATCCTGACAAATCTTTAACAGGCTCTGACTTTTTATCATCAGGCTCCTTATCATCAAACTTTACGTGCATTGATTCTTCCACTGTATTACTTTCAGAATTATTCACTCTGTATGACTTAGAGCGTTCAGAGTATCCAATGAAGATACCCTTACAGGCTTTAGAGTCAAATTTCATAAGATGGACTTTGTTATTCAGAATGTAACATGTACAACCAAATTGATGAAAATAAGAAATATTGGGTTTTCTTCCCTTAAAGAGTTCATATGTTGTTTTGTTCAAAATAGGTCTTATATAGATTCTATTCTGAATATAACATGCAGTGTTAACAGCTTCTGCCCAAAAGAATTTTGCTAAATTATTTTCATGCATCATGGTGCGTGCCATTTATTGTAAAGATCTATTCTTTCTTTCTACATCTCCATTTTGTTGTGGAGTTCTAAGAGAAGAGAATTCATGGAGAATTCCATGTTCTTCACAAAAATTTTCAAAAGGTTCGTTTTCAAATTCACCACCATGATCACTTCTTACTTTTAAAATCTTGGAATCCTTTTCATTTTGAATATGGGTACAGAAGATGCTAAACACTTCATATGTGTCATCTTTAGTTCTCAGAAATTTAACCCAGGTCCATCTACTATAATCATCTACAATGACTAATCCATATTTCTTACCATTGATTGAAGCAGTGCTAACTGGTCCAAATAAATCAATATGTAAGAGTTCTAAGGGTCTTGTAGAAGAGACAATGTTCTTGTTTTTGAAAGAACTTTTGACAATTTTTCCTTTTTGACAAGAACCACAAAGTGAGTCTGAGTGATATTTTATTTTTGGAAGGCCTCTGACAAGATTATCCTTGCTAAGCTTGGAGATTAATCTCCAGTTGGCATGACCCAATCTTTTGTGCCAGACCCATTTTTCATCATTCAGTGTCAAAAGACAAAGCACGTGTTGTTCCTTTAAATCAGAAAATTTGACTTTGTACACATTGCCTTTTCTATTTCCCTTAAAGACAATAGATTGATCAGAGTTTCTGATTACAGTACATGAATCCTTATTAAACATAACATCATAATTACTATCACACAATTGACTTATGCTAAGTAAATTATGATGTAGTCCATCTACTAACCAAACATCAGAAATTGACAAAGAAGAATTACCAACTGTACCTATACCAATGATCTTTCCCTTCTGGTTGCCACCAAACCCTACTGTTCCTCCCTCTTGCTGATTCAGGGTGTGGAATAAGAGCTTGTCTCCTGTCATATGACGTGTGCAGCCAGAGTCCAGATACCATGAGCTTTCTTTTCTTCTTTGGGTGCATACCTGCAGCATACACTATTTCAGATTTTGGTACCCATACTCTGATGGGTCCTTTTTGGTTAGTTTTGAGAATATTATTCTGCTTGTTAGAATACTCAGAAGATCTGGAGTCAACTGAGCCTTTAGAAAAATGTTTAGGCTTATGTTGTCTCTGAGACTTTCCTCTTGAGTGTGTCAGAGAACCAGTTACCAAGTTTGCTTTAGAAGTACTAGTGCCCCGCTTATCAACAGGCTTTGGTACTCTGACAGCTTTAACTTGAGTAGACATGGGTACTGATGTGAGGGGAACCTGGGTTTTAGAAGACTTAGGTTCAGAAGATGATGAGTCATCTTCTGATACCTTATCTTGTGGTTCCAAGCTCACAAGAGTACCAGACACAGTCAGAGGTTCTGATGTACCCTTAGTAAAGTTTGAATATGATTCTGATGGTGACTTGCTCAGCAAGACATGTTTGTTTGATTTTCCCACATTAGGAGATGTAAGAGAACCAAGTCCTTGTCTTTTATAATAATTGCTGAGCCCACCATGAATTACGGAAGTTACCCTAGTTTTATCTATGTTATGGTGAACAAACTCTTGAAGAGAGACTTCATACTCGTCATAAGGTTTGTGACATGTTCTACATCCAGTCTCAAGCACCTTAATTGTTTTAAGAGATTTTTGATAGTTTGCTTGAGTCTGGGTGAGATTTTCATTGAGTAGCTTCATTTTTTGTTTGCAAAAATCTAGCTCACTCAACTTTTCCATGTACTTCACCATTACATCTTTCAAAGCTTTGGTCATTTGAGTACTAGACATTTTAGATATTACCTCATCAATATCGTCCGTGTCAGACTCTGAATCACTGTCATGATCTGATTCACCAGTGGCCATAAACGCTAGGTTTGCTTCCTCAGAGTCTTCATCCTCAGATAGTTCATTGATATCCTCCCATGTTGCCATTAGACTCTTCTTGGCTTTGTTCTTGATTGTACTCTTTCTTCCTTTACCTTTGGAGTTGAGTTCAGGACAATCAGCCATGAAATGTCCAGGCTTATGACAATTGAAACAATTTTTTGTGTCATCCTTCTTCTCTTTGCTGGTGTTGTTTCTTGATCCAGATCCTCTGCCTTGAAATTTTTTGCCCTTCCTTAGTGACCACTTTTGAAATTTTTTGGACAAGAGTGCAAAGAAATCATCGTCTGATCCTTCTTCTTGATTATCTACGAAAGATTCCTCTGCTTCAGATTCTACAACTTTGGCTTTCAGAGCCTTAGATGAAACTGAAATAGATGGCAAGGCCAAAGATTTTAGTTTCTTCTGAGGCTCATCAGAAGATAGTTCAAACTCATGACTCATGAGTGAACTTATCAATTCCTCCAAGCCAAGTTTGTCCAAATCCTTAGCTTCTTGAATAGCTGTTACCTTAGGCCTCCACCTTGAAGGTAAGCTTCTCAAAATCTTTCTTACATGATCAGAAGTTGTGTAGCTTCTCTTTAGAACTTGGAGACCAGCCACTAAAATTTTGAACCTTGAATACATGGATTCAATATTCTCATCATCCTTCATTCTAAAGAGTTCGTACTGTTGGATCAGAAGAGTAGCCTTTGCCTCTTGAACCTGTTTATTTCCTTCATATGTGGAACACAAGGAATCATAGATGCTCTTGGCAGTAGATTTGTCTGTGATCTTGAGGTATTCATCATGAGTTATACATCCAATGAGAAGATCCTTGACTTTGTGATGTTTCTTGTAAAGCTTCTTGTCTGTAGGAGTGAACTTCTTTCTTTCTTCAATAGATAACCTCCCTTTTCATCAAGTCCTTGGAAGGTTACCCCTTCTTCAACTAAGTCCCAAAGCTCATCATCTAAACCAATAAGATGACTGTAGATTCTATCTTTCCACCAGGAAAAGTTAGATGCATCTCCATTGAAATTTGGTGCTTTGTTGCTTGTCTTATTGTCTTCAACATCATAGTCATGAGAAACTGCTTTCATGCTACCACTTGGAGTTTCAGTCATAGTGTTTTTCAACAGGAAAACTGTCTCACTGTTAGGTGATTAAAAACAGAACCAGGCTCTTGATGCCAATTGAAGGTGTGAAAAACACAAGAAGGGGGGGGGGGGGTTGAATTGTGTTTTGGGTAGTTTAAAAATTCTTCTAAGTTATGAAAAACTTATCAGAGGTTGCAGCGGTTTTTAGGAAAACAAAACACAATTGATCAGAACGTTGAAGATAGAGAGAAAGAGAGAAAGATAGAGACAGAGATTTTATACTGGTTCCCCTTACAAACCAAGGGTACGTCCAGTCCTCTTGTACTACCAAGAGAGTTCACTATAATCACCAAAGATTACAAATGCTCAAGCAACCTTGCAAGAGACTTCCAATGCTCAAGTATACAAACAAGAGACTTCCTAATGCTCAAGCACGCAGGCAAGAGACTTCCAAAACAAATACAAGAAAACAGAGTCTGAACAGTTGATATGAAGATCAATGTTCAGTTACAAATAAATACAACTTTTGATACAAGACTTAACTTAGAATCTTAATATAAAAATTCTAAGGTTCAACTAATGAATTAACAAAAGCTGAAGCTGGAGTCTTGGATTTGAATATGAGTTCAAGTTGTATTTGAAGTTCTTAGTGTTCTAGGATGATTTTGACAGAATAACAGCTCTTTCAAAATGTTCAAGTGTCGTGTTCTAGAACTTCAAACTTGCTCCAATTTATAGATGAAGGTGGAGCGTGTTTGATTTGAATTTGATGCGGTGAGATTGCGCCAGCTGTAGATAGTACCATTTTTAACCAAATCAGGTAACCTTGTATGCGGTCAATCTTGGGGATAACGTTTTAGCCAAATCAGGTAATGAGTTCGTACAATAGTACTAACGTCACTATCTTGTGGATAAGATTGATTCCATCAGCTTTTGGAATGTCAGAGGATGATGATGATTTCCAATCATTGTTGCAGAGAATGTTCTTCTGACAAAACGGCTCTCACTGCTCTCATCAGGGTCTGATACTAGCTTCTGACGAACATAATTTGCATCTTCTGATGCCTTGAAAATCTGGTCAGAATTTGCTTTGACATATCAGAGCTTCCAATGTGCTTCTAATAAATTTAAAGAATTAACTTGTATATCTGCACACTTGGATTAAATAATTAGTACACCCTATTATATATTAATACCTTTGTTATCATCAAAACTCAATTGGATCATGTCAGAACCTATTTTGTTCCAACAACTTAAACCCTTCATAAGCCTTGTAATTTCAGAAGGCGATAAAAGCATTAATAGCAACACAAAATATACCTTCATGATTCTCCGGTACCTTTGTCAATCACAACAAACATCGTCAAAAGAATTCTCCAAAACTGCATAGTTATTTCAAGTCCTAACCAATCAAACTTAAGAATAATTTTAACTGTATACACACCTTTATCTCACACACACAAATTAAAGAAAATTAAAACTAATGAAATTAAGGTGAATGAATGACCTGCAATAGGAATTCCAAATGCCTTTCACTTTGGATCCAATTTCCCATTAGATGTATTGCCTGGCAAAATTATATCAAATATAATCTTTATAAGCCAAGGAAAATAATAAGTTATCAAAAAGAATTCAATATAAAGCATTTATGTGAATGTAAGTTTTGTATAGTTAACCATTTTGTTTTTAACAGAGGTTATGAAGATGATTGTTGAATTAACATTCGAGACACATGTTCATTGCAGCATGCTATAGTGATTATAAATCATAAAAGTTTCATGAAACAACTCAAATGAAAAATGACTCCATATCCGTTTATTATTCTAAAAGACATCATGCTTGACATTGCATTTTCTACCTACATGTTTTAGAATCTATTTACGCAAGAATAAGAGGGAGGACAGAACCTCCAGGCCTTGTAAATAAAACTTAAAACTCAAAGTTATTGATTTTTTCTCCTCTTAATGAACTTAATGTTTCTAATAACAACTTAAAAATAAAACAACAATGACCACAAATTGAACACATCACCACTGTTGCTGTATTAATCTTTGTATATAAGAGAAAACATTAATCGTATATAAGAGAAAGAGAGATTACACACATATTAACTTGTTCTTTGAAGTTCATTATTGAAATTCTGCATGTGCAAGTTAGAAACAATATTTCAATTTTGCTTTCACTTGTATCAAAAGACATTACTCATCATTTCCTTTCCCTATACACCCATAGGAGACAGCATCAGCTACAACTTCTTTGGCAACATCTGCCATAGCCTACGAGTCAGCACTGATCGATCAATACAAGTTTATATAATTTAGGAGCAATGGCCTAAATATGATATGTTCTACTATCATTGTCAATTACAAGCAAAATGGTTTTACCAATTAAAATGAGATAAAAAATTTCAAGCCAGAGTACCTTTGTAATTACAGGGCCGACCATTGAGGTCCCAAGCAAAGTCAAAATATACTTGGCTATTTGTGATTATCAATATACAAGGGAGATGACCGCAACCTTGTGACGAAAATCTAATAGAAAAAGAATGAGGAAACATTTATACCTCAGCCATGCAACAATGATTGATGTGTCTAAGCCACCGCTATAGGTCAGTGCAATGGGCATTATATCACATATCTATACAATTACCTCAGAAGTTCAGTAAATCAACCTAAAACCCTCTAACACTATTAACTATCACAAATGTAAAATGTCAAATGCATGTGCCAACCACTTATCGCCGCTCTCATTTGGTTCAATCCTCTATTGCAAGACACCTTAAAGTAACAATTGTTTTTATAAACCCCTACAAACAATCAGACAAAAAATTATCACCCTCTAGAACAATTGGGACGCACTCCATCAACCCATTCAAAACACAATTTTCATACATGTATGTCTTTACAACAGAGTGACGATTGTAAACGACTACGGTGACAAAAGAGACACCCACAATAAGGAGTATAGGTTTTCAAATACTCTGATATATACATACATATCAATTTTGAATGATTTTTTCAATTAGAACTTCAAAAACCCTATTTCTACCAGAGAACGAAAGTGTTTCCTGCAACTTACTGGTAAATGGAAATTACAATAATTTCCACCTAAAGAAATTATAATTTGAAGGAAAGACAAACAAATTATACATATAGATACAAATTTTTAATTTTATACTACATATGCTACATATGAAAGCCAAATAATGAGATATGAAAACAAATTTGGAACCTATGTGAAGGGAGCAAGTAAATTAAACTGAAATCTATTAGAAAAAGTAAAATTAGGGCATAACAAAGAAAAATATCAAAAGAAATCATACTTTTGGGAACGAAGAACAGCTTAGAAATCTTTCTCACGGCGAGAGAACAGTAGAAGCAACAGCCGCGAAAGGAAATTAAGGGAAAGCGATATCAGTTCGAGGAGCACGAGTTTGATCGCTGAAGCCAAAATTGAGAAATCAACATGTTGCTGCAAATTGAGAAATCGACTGAAATTGAAGGAGATTGACGAAGATCTACATGTTTCTTCATGGAAATTGATAGAAACCGAAGGAAATTTCACCATGGAAGAAGCAATTAAAATCTTAAACAAACATGATCTCATAAGTCACCATGTGTAATGAATGCTCAACCAACACAAATAAAACAAGTGAATCCTACCTCATCAATCTGAAATTGCAATCCATAGAGAAAGCTTAGAATTACATGATCTCCCTTGCCATGATCACGTCAATCTAAAATTGCAATCCATAGAAAAAGCTTAGAATTACATACAATGGCATAAAAACTTTGAAACCACTTCGAAAATAAATGGAAAGATATATTGCCTTATTTTATTCCAATATGAAACCACTTCTGTCACATAACTGTCCACAAAGTAGGGATAAAAGGTGCGTGTTTCGCTAATAAGAATAAATTTGTGATTCTCTAATGAACGCAGATCAGTTTACTCATTAACAAAGATGAAGTGAAAAGAATTTGGACATTGAATAATACATCGACATTAAGAAATAGCGGATTACGAATCATCTTAGAAGACAGGGAAAATGCAAATTTCAAATCACTTTAAATCATAGATGCAGGCATAATAGTAAACCACATTACATTTGTATATTTGTTACACTTTCAAAACAACTAAGAGGTTCACGAGTGCATGATACCACTATAACAACCAGAATAATAATCCCATAGAAGAACATATATCATTATAACAACTAGGATAATAACCCCATAGATAGTTAGATACATTCAAAACTATAAAAGACCATACACTAATATAATTGATAGCTAATACTCCTCAACATTTTAAGAGCTCTCGAGGCTCAAATAGATGAATACCATTGATCATGCATTATAAACATAACAATCAAAGAACTGAAATATGACTATACACTAATCTATTAATATCATAAAAGACCCTGCTAAACATAGTTAGATGCATTCAAACTATAAAAGACTATACACTAATCTATTAATATCATAAAAGACTCTGCTCAATATAGTTAGATGCATTTAAAACTATAAAAAAAAAAATCTTGACATGTCCCAAAATCTCCAAAAATCTTGCATAAACTAGGCCCAAAATCCTAATAAGCTAGTCCAAAAAATCTTCCATAAATCAGTGTAAAATCCGCAAGAATCTTGCATAAGCCTGTCCAAAAGTTTGAAGCAAATTTTGTAGTAAGCAGTTTTGACCTTTTCATATTCAGAGTGATAATTCATTTAAAACCATTTAGAATCTAGTAAGGAGCATATACAAAGAGCAACATTGCCATGGTGACTGGAAGTATAAACAATCACTTTTGCAATAAGGTACCTATATTTTGTAGCTAAGCAAGTGATATGTGAACTCTTCAATTATTTCTTATTCTGTTGGTAGCTTTTGAGTCTCAAACATATTAACTTAACCTTAGTTCTTCTGATATCCACCTCAAAAATAGAAGAGAGGATACAAAGAGTTGAGACACATGAACAAGCTAACAAGAACAATTCATCAAAGTTGTTGACTCTAAAAATAACACAAATCCTCTATATATTTACTCCAACTACAACACACCTATCTGAATAACACAAACCCAATTTAACTTCTCATTCAAAACACTAGATCTGCAAAACAAAACACACAGCTAAAACAAAAACCAGCTGTTAGATCTTAAAAGCATGATTTATATATCACTCTAATTTGGTATTGAAACAAGGAGTATTTTTTATAACATATTTATACTAGTAAAGATCATAGAATTGAAATTTCCAATCTTATAATGAAAAAAGTTTATAAAATGTTATAGACAATATTTCTGGAAATCACTCCTAATACGATTGAAATCAAAGACCAAACTAAAAAAATTAACCCAAAAAATCCATGAATAAAACCCTAAACTGAAGAATATAGAAATTGAACACATAAACTCAATCCTAAATCATCATAATTAAAGCATAAGAAGTTAACAAAAGAAGAACAAAGAAATTGCAAGAATCGTGCATGAATTGCGAGATACACACAGAGGAAGAGAGAAAGAGAGAAGGGGGAGAGAGAAGTTATACCTGCGATG
This sequence comes from Trifolium repens, assembly GCA_030408175.1. Taxonomy (NCBI): domain Eukaryota; kingdom Viridiplantae; phylum Streptophyta; class Magnoliopsida; order Fabales; family Fabaceae; genus Trifolium; species Trifolium repens. Next base: position 41,876,417 of record CP125846.1, read on the forward strand.
AGAAGATAGAACAGCGATGAGAAGAAGTTACGGCGGCGATGAGAACTAAGAAGCTACAGAGCGAGAGCATCGATTTGGACCCGTGAAACCTATTGAAATTTATTTCTTTTGTTGTTTTGATTGAAATAGCTAAATAAGCCAGGGAGAACAAGTGGAGTGAAAATTTGGCTTTGCGCGCTTTGGAGAATCTATGAGCATGCAGCGGCGTTTGTAACTGCCGGGGAAACCGCCGAAATATTGTAAAGCGGCGGCAGTTACTGTTCATCCGTTGCAATAAGCTTGTCACTATATTCCTTTTTTCTTGTAGTGTCATTCCTCGCCCCGTTAACATCCCTACACATGGGTTTCAATTTCAATATGAACAAATTTCCTTTTTTAGACTAAGAAATACAATTTGAGTGCAAAAAAGCATATTAAACGGTTTTAGATTTTTATAAAATTTAACATGGGTGATCTATAAGATATAATCTTTCAATCCATCGGTGAATTTTATAAAATTTGAATTTATTAAAACATTATTGAGCGGTGTAATATTTGGTGTCAAACTAGTTAATGTTATTTGATCATGACCATATATATATATATATATATATATATATATATATAGGGACTTTCAAATGAGAGGGATTTTAAAATGAGAGGATGAGAGGGTTAAGTGTGAGCCATTGGATTAAATTCATGGTTGTGATTAGTTCTCAAAATTAGTGATTCACATCAAACTTGATTTACTCAATCAGAAACCAAACACATTTCTCTCTCTTCGCTCACTAAAACACAATCGTTTCTGGTTTCCTCTCTGATTCCAAAAACTATTTGCACAATCTGAGCAAGATTTCAAGCTTGTTCCATTGTAGTTCATGAATTCATGATTTAAGTTTAAACAATATAAAACCCAAATATAATCTTAGATCCAAATTAGTTGATTAAAAACACTATATCAATTTATGTCAGATACTATTATTTTCTCAATTAGTAGAAATCCCAAGCGGTGCTTTCACTTCCGGAGTCGCACCACTATGTTGTAGCTCCAATTTTATGACAACCCAAAGGATTGCTCTGCTAAACAAAACAACAAGGTTTTTTGTTTCGAAATTGTCGAAGATAACACAAAGTTATAGGCATGGCTGCCATGGTATTGATATTATCTAGCATAAAAGTTTAGTTGAGTGAAGGGAAGAGGGAAAGAGAAAGAGAAAGAAAGAACGATGAAGTGAGGGAGAAGGAGGAAGTAGAAACGGTTCATGTTGCAGGGAGGGAAGAGAGAGAAACGTGTTTGGTTTTTGATTAAGTAAATCAAGTTCACTAATTTTGAGATCTAATCACAACCATGAATTTAATCCAATGGCACACACTTAACCCTCTCATCCTCTCATTTTAAAATCTCTCTCACTTGAAAGTTCCCCTATATATATATATATATATATATATATATATATATATATATATATATGTGTGTGTGTAAAGAAGAAAATTATTATTATTATTATTAAAGGTGATAGTAATAACTATTCTATAATCCTCTCATATTTAATTTGAATATGCACCATTATGTTGTCACACCTCATTAACAACAAGCAATTACCAAACAATAATTGAACACAAGACCTAAAGCTCTCACAAATCACAAGAAGTTTTTGAATAATAACTAGAATTATATTTAAGATTAAATAAATTATTTAACATCTTAATCGCTTGTTAGTTGTCATTGTGTGAAAAATCTTCTTACCTAGTTTATTAGACATGTTCTAACTTAGCCCTTCAACTGCTCAGTAAGTGTTGATGACCTATTATCCTTACAATCAGCCAAATATATATATATATATTGGCTAATGAAGCTAGTTTTATTCTTCTATTATATCTTTTATGACAATCACTATAAATAGTTGTTGATAATATTCATATTTGACTACACTATACTCTTAGTTGATCAAATGATGAAAATCAAGCATTTTTTCTTCACATTCTTTCTTTGTGCACTGATTCATATCTCTGTTGTGGCAATTAAGCCATCAAAAGATGAGATTCAATGTACTATATATAAATTGTATGTGTAATTTTTTTTCTTTTATTATATTTAATTAATAAAAATAGTTTTTTGATTTGTAGTTGGTGCAACAGAAGAACTCAAAACCAAAAATGAATTTGATGAATGGAGAGAGTGGGAAGGTTGGAATTGGGGAGGAAGACAAGGAAATGGTGGAGGAGAAAAAGAAGGTAGACATGGTGGAGGTGCAATGGGAAAAGGTGAACACAAAATAAGTAGAAGAGACAACAAAATTAGACATATTGGAGAGGGTTGGAAATTGAAAGGTACGAGAGGTTGGGGACAACGAGGAGGTGACTTTAATAGTGAAAATAGAGTGCATAAGAGACACCCATGAAAACCAAATGCATAGATGCGTGTATCATTTCATGCAATATATAAAATAAAAATATGGACTTTGTATTACTTCATGTCTATAATAGGATATGGACATTTTTCTCTAAATTATATGTTTTTCCACTTATATCTTTAAATTGTACCACTTGTATTATCGCAGTTAAATGTAACAGGTACTACAAATTCATGTTATGTTATTTTGTTTAACTTCGATTTCAATCATTATTTTTGTCATGTTATAACTCAATGGTGATTAAATTACTAGAAATGCTAAGGATTATCTTCCGGCAATGTTTTTTAAATGGCAAATAAAGATATATTGAAAAATGAAGTACAAAGAATAATATAACGCATTACACAAGTTGAGAACCAAAATAAAAGTCAACATTATCAATAGCCAAAATAAAGGGAAAATATATATGGAAAAAACAATAACCAAAAGAACATAGGTGGAATTGATATGTCCATAATCATTCCAAAGATAAACTCAAACTAAGAGCTCACCAAAATCTTATATATCTACGCAAACAAAATAAGCCCTTTCATATGTGTTAAATCACATTTATCAATCCATAAGTTACTATTAGTAATATTTTCTTTAAATTAATCTTTTTGTCGATCATTCATATAATAATAATTAATGATGGTACAAAATGCAGAGATTGAATGTTTAGAAGATTAAACCAATGTTTTTTTTTTTTAATAAGCAAAATATGATTTATAAGGAGTACAAGGGGTACTTAACCCTTACAAATCAATAACAAGTCACTCTAGACATGTTGTAAACAATCTAGAGGATTAGTACACCAAAAAACGAAAGGAATATCAACATTACTCCTTAAACGGCCACTAAACCAAAACCAAGACATATAAATAATTTGGTTTACTAAAGAAAAAATAGTAGCCCGATCTTCTCTAAAGAGTAAATTATTACGCCACCTCCAAATACACCACGTCGTTGCTAACCAAATAATATGCTGATGCTTTTTATTAGTCTTACTCTTGATCAAATCGCCAAATAAAAGGAAGTGCTGCTGAACTGAATTAGAGGTAATCAGGTTCAGCCCCATCCATGACAGGACCTTGCGCCACACAGCAGAGGAATAGCTACATTGAATTAAAACATGAAAAATTGATTCATCATGGGTGGTACAAAACACACACCTTTTCTCTGTAATGTTACTGATGATGCCTTTATTAAACAAAGCCTCCCTTGTCGCTAATTTCTCGAGCAACACACGCCATCCAAAAATGCTAATTTTTGACGGAACATTATTCTTCCACATTAACTCCAAAGAATGTACCTTGATGTCATCTAAACTAGCCATAACTGATCTATTTAGCAATTCTATGTAAGCACACTTAACCGAAAAAATCCTGGTCGAGGACGGAATCCATCTATATCTGTCCTCCATATCTGAATGAGGTTGGAACGGGCGTAGCAGGTTCAGCAGCTCGTGTTCAGAGGCTGCTTCATCCACCGAGAGCGTGTCAATCCAATCAAACCTCCACTCCCAACCATTATGAGTCAACGACCCCATCATCGATACATTACCATTTTGCAAGGAAGCTTTGTTATAAAGATCCGGATACAAAGATTTCAACGATGCCGTACCAATCCACTTTTCTTTCCAAAAACCAAGCTCTTCACCATTGCCCAAAACACTACTAATGTTAGCACCAAACCACCCACCGTCATTCTCCCCGCCTAAACTCCAAATGTCGCACCACCAAATTGAAGACTTTTTAAGTCTCTCACTACCTTCCCCATACAAAAAAATTTCCGCTAAACCACCGTATCTATAATTCAATAACTCACGCCACGGAGCCTCTTTATCAATCATACAACGCCACTTCCATTTACATAACAGAGAATAATTAAAGAACTCCAAATTTTTTATTCCTAGGCCTCCCCTTTTTATCGGTTGACAAATGCGATCTCAACTAACCCAACACAACTTTTTAACCGTCGAACCTCCTCCCCACAAAAAATTCCTTTGGATAGTTACCAACTCCTTTAACACGCAAGATGGGGCCTTAGAAAAAGAGAAAAAATAAAGCGGTAAACTAGAAAGGACCAAATTAATAAGTGCGACTCTTCCCCCAATTGATAGAATCCGACCATTCCAAGTACTAAGACGCTTTTTCATAGACTCTATAATTGGCACCCATGTCGATCTTCTACGCGGATTAGCCCCTACCGGTATACCAAGGAAACGGAAAGGAATAGACTCAACAGCACAATGCAAAAAAGAAGACGATGTTCTCAGAAAACTATCTTCAATATTGATACCATAAAGTTTACTTTTGAAAAAATTAACTTTCAATCCTGACACAATCTCAAAGCTCCGCAAGATAGTTTTTATGGTCCACAAATTATTCCAATTCCCCTCTCCCACTAGAATAGTATCATCAGCAAATTGAAGGGAATGGAACAAAATATTTTCACTAACCTTGTAACCATGAAATAAGTTACTATCCACCGCTTTTCGCATAAGACCCGAGAGGCCTTCAACGACAATCAAGAAAAGAAAAGGAGAAAGAGGATCTCCCTGCCTCAACCCTTTACCGACATTAAAATCAGCTGTAGGACTTCCGTTCACCAACACTGACATTGAACTATGAAACACGCAAGCCTGAATCCACCTTCTCCACCTATCTGCAAAACCCATTCTTCCCAACATGTAGTCAAAAAACTGCCAATTAACTGTATCGTATGCCCTTTCGAAATCAACTTTAAAAAACAAGCATTTATCTTTCCTTCGTTTTGCCAAGTCTAGAAGCTTATTGATAACCAACACCCCATCTAAAATCTGCCTGTTAGGTACAAAAGCTGATTGTACCTTTGAAATTAATTTACCTAACACTTGCTTCAACCTTCCCGCCATAATCTTGGACAACAATTTATACATACTTGTCACCAAGCAAATAGGGCGATACTCTGACAAAGCCTGAGGATGATCTTTCTTGGGTATGAGAGTCAAGAAAGAGGCCGTGAAAGCCTTAGGTAAAGTAGCACTTTCAAAAAATTCATGCAAGAAATTCATTATATCGATTTTAATAATATCCCAACACACCTTTAAGAATTTAAAGTTGAAACCGTCAGGTCCTGGACTTTTATCCCCGTCACTGCACCAAATAACCTCCCTAACCTCCTCTACAGAAAAAGCCCTCGTCAAAAAAAGATTATCAGCGGCCGATAAGGACTGAAACTGAATCCCATTAAGGTTCGGCCTAATCTTCCATCTTTCACTAAAATTAAGCTCAAAGAAATTCTTAACATACCCCTTTACCTCATCCACCCCCTTTATCCAGTGTTCACCGTCTTTTAAAGCCACCAACTGATTTCTTCGTCTTCTAGATTTAATGGACTCATGAAAATACCGCGAATTCGAATCACATTCTTGAACCCATTTCTTCCTAGATTTTTGTTTGAGCAAGCTTTCTTTTAGATGAAGTTGATTCCAGAAATCGTTGTTTAAACATTGTCGGAGTGTGGGATCAATATTACTAGCATCATTACCTTCCAGGAGGCCTTCTAACTCATTTAAATCCTTCACCGTCTTCTCTATGTTGAGATCAATGTAACCAAAAACTTCTTTATTCCACTTTCTCAAGCACTCCTTAAGAAGTCTAAATTTTTCCTTCAACACATAAGCCTTCTTGCCCCGAACATCAAAACCATTCCAACAATTTTCGACAAAAGAATAGAAATCGGGATGATCAAACCAACCATTAATCACCCTGAACGGCTTGGGACCCCAATTCTCATTCGAGACAAGCAACCAAATTGGACAATGATCGGATATGTCACGATCACCAATCCATTGACCTGAAACACCGAATCTAGTAATGAACCCATCGGACAACAAAAATCTATCAATACGACTCATAGATTTTCCATCAGAACTGAACCAAGTAAATTTTTTTCCAAGCACCGGCACATCAATGACCTCCATTTCCTCCACAAAACGAGAGAAAGAAAGTCTTTCTCCTTGTCTACTATCCGCACTACAACCTTTCCTTTCCGACGATCGTAAAATGGAATTAAAGTCCCCTCCCAAACACCACTCACCTCCACCACTTTGCTGTTTTAGAGCCAATAAATCCGCCCAAAGTTTTTTTTTTCCGGCCAAGTTACAAGGAGAATAAATATTGATAAAGTTCAAAGACACACCTTCCCGCTCCACCGAAATACCAAGAAAACCATCACCAAAGAAACTATTAATCAAGTTGAAACAATTAGGATTCCACAAAATTAACAAACCTCCTGACAAACCCGCCGGGTCCTTCGCCACCCACCTAACATCTTTGTGACCCCATAAATTATGAATAAGGAAATCCTCAATAGAAGATTTTTTTGTTTCTTGTAAAAATCAAACATCGAACTTGCCTTGCTGCAGAAAAGAACTCAACCTTCTCCTCTTTGCACTCCCTCCCCAACCTCTCATATTAAGTGAAATAACTTTCATTGATGAACGGATTTTAGGCGCTCCCTTTTAATACTCTCTTTCTCGTCACGTTTTTCATTAAACTGGATTTCTTTAATGCAGTCCACCACCACCCCATTACCTTGCTCAAGCACTTTCGAACTGTCCCCCAAATTCAAAGTCTCTTCAACCCCCAAAACTAAAGCTCCACTCCAAACTTTAGAGGCCACCTCCTGTTCATAATTTTTCAAAAAAAGTCTATTGCAATTACGGATATCCGACGAATTAATCGAGTTGTTGCTAAACGAATTTCCAATCGGACCAATAGAACTTTCCACAACCTTGCCCGCGCCGTCCAATGAAGTCTTGCGCCCCACCACCTTCCCAGAACTAACCTCCACCGAAACCACATCCTCCCCTTCTTGATTGTTCACGCGGTCAACTGACATGGAATGAGGTTTACGAGAAATAAGGCTTCGAGCTAGTTGTTGTTTCTTTCTAAGAGAAGCTGATGGCAAAACACTGGAAGAAGTGTTTAAATTTTTCTGTTTCTTCTTTACTGATGCTGGGTTATCAAGAACATTCAAAGAAGGCCCACCAACCAATTTATTATAAACAGAACGAGGCCCATCGCTGTACACACCCCCCTGCTTTACTTGCCCCACGCCAATGGGTTGTCTTGCACGGCCCAAATCCTCAGAACATGAGATTCTTCTACTAGCACCCCCTTTGACTGTTACATGTGATGGAATGAAATGTGTAGGCCCACCAGACCCCACCTCATGGCCCAACAAATTATCATTCACCACATTAAACAAGTCCCCCTTATCTGCACCCCCTTCCTCCAAACCCGTACCCCTCCCTTCACAATTCAAATTTTCCTCAAGAATTAAAGGAGAAACAAAAACGGAAAGATTTGAATTCCCCTCCCTTCTCTCCTTATCAATGATCAGATCATTATCACGGTCAACAAGAGGTAATTTCCCATTATTATCCATAACTTCGACATTAATTGGTAATAAATTTTCTCCTTCCCCCTCCGATTCTCCCTCCGGCTCCTCCTCCACCACCAACTCCAGTCTAGGCTCCTCCTCATCCGCTTCAGAACTGCTTCGACTATGAGTCCTCCCATCCTGAACTTTATCTTGCGCAACCATGACTCTCATCGGTCCGTACGAATCTTCTAATACTCGGAGATGAAAAATCTCATCATTGACTTGCACATCAACAAATTCGTCAATCACTATTTGGCAAAAGGATCGAATAAGAATTCTAGCAACATCCATAGAAATTTTCTTGCTTGTTACATTGTCTGCGTGCATGAACGATCCCCACGGTTTCGTAATCTGAGTAAAGAAATCGTTATGCCACGCATGAGCCGGTATGCCAAAGATTCTCAACTAAATGATTCTTTCCTTGTCAACATCTTTGGGTCTCCACGGACGAATCGCTGAAAACCATTGATCCAACCATCCCTTCGCATCCTCCATTAAAGCTTCCACCTCGCCTTCCTCCTGATCCTCTAACAATGCCAGATTAGACCATAACGGAGTAACTTTCACTCCAAAATACCCTTGGGAGTGGAAGGCATTTTGGATATTATAAGTCGTTCCCGGACTAACCGCCTCTCCTACATAAGATTTGAGCAATCTTGCTACCTCCTTCTCCTCAGCCTCATACTTCAAAATCACCTTCTTGTGAGCATCCCCTTGCTTAGAACCTTTCCCAACCATCACCGCCTGCGCATAGGAACCATCTGCGTGGGGAAGATTAAACCAATGTTTGATTATGCCATAATTTTAATCTCAATGCTCTTAAAATAATAAAGAGATTTTATTTTTATAAATAAATCAATTTTTACTTTTAACATTTAGACATAAATTAATATATCCTAATTAATAGAATACTTTGGCAGATCGGTCTCTCTTTCTTTTCTTTCTATTAGTGTTAGCCGTCACCCTTCTCGCAACTTTTTCTCTATTCATTCTTCTATTGCAGGGGTAGTTTTTGGTCATTTTTGACCTAAAATCACCCTAAACACTTTTTTTCCTCTTTTTATTTAAATAAGTGGTTATCCATATAAGTTCGCTTCTCCATTTTTTAAGTTTTTGTTGTCTTAGTGCGGCATTGTGTTAGTTCGTCGTCTTGTGCGGCGTTGTGTTTGTTCGTCATTTTGTGCGGCGTTTGTTGGTTTTTCGTCTTAGTACGAGGTTCGTTTTGTCAAATTGACATATTTACTTCAACTCATTACAGATCTGATGAAGACTTGGACGTCAATGTTGCAGATTCGGAAGTATGAATATTGCGGTGACTTTTATTTTGTCATATTTGTAGGCATTTTCATGTTGCCGTTGTATGCTATTAACCTAGGTGCTGTAAGATTATTTGCAGATTCACCTTTTTCAGTTTTTGAGCAATCTTAAATTTGTAAGGATCTATGTATTTTTCAATTTGAATGAATGAATTTCTTTTTCTGTCAAAAAAAATCACTTTACACATTGCTAAATACCAAAGTAATTAAAATGATTAGTTATCAATTAAAAGATTATATATATATATATATATATATATATATATATATATATATATATATATATATATATATACTTATGATATTGGCAAAAAATAATTATATTTTCATTTGTTTATAAATTACACAAGCCAAACCAACTAAAACATTCAATTTATATGTTTCATGCTCGATTGCATTGCTATAACAATGTTTGGTTGTATTCATGGAAGCTGTGATACCATTAACCTAAAATATATTTAATAATAAAATAGAATGGAAATAGTTGTTTTTTGTTAAAAAAATATATAGATTTCAATATTTCTTTATTTAAAGGTTAAAAACACATCACATTGTAACACCACAACTCATACAACAAACCATTAGATACTTTTTTGAAAAATTTACTATGAACTCGCAAATCTTTACATTAAAGGACAAAATAGAATAATAAATTAATATTCCGCCCCAATGTCACTATATCATAATTATATATCATGTCAAAGTATAAGCAAGTCTAATAAAGGCATAAATATGATGTCAAAGAGCAGGTCTATACTTCATCCTCTTGGACGAAAATCAATTTTAATTTGAACACTCGTATTGATACTTATCTGCGGAGAAAAAAAATGCAAGAAGAGGACACAAAAGAAAGAGTGAGATATGTTTCATATCAAGTTAAGTGGTATAACAATAAAATTAAATAGAAAGGACACAAACAACACATAAAAATACACCAAACAATTCAAACAGACAAATAACCACAAAGACCATGCATGTAAATGCAATGCAGCTTCTATCGGCAAAGGATAGGATCCATAAACCAAATGTTTATGGATGGTGCATAAACAATTATAAACCGTTAGATTTTGTTTACACGTGGAATAATCTCGTTTTTCCATTTTACGTCTTCGTGTCAAAGCTCGCAAAACCAAAACATCGCTTCTGCAATTTGATCTCTCCGCCATCGATCATCGTCTCCGATCTCGCCGCCATCGTCCATTGTCTTCGATCTCATAGAATCGTATTCTCTCTTTCCAATTTGTTCTCGACGTTGCCATTCGTCTCTCTCGTGCGATTTCTTCTACAATCACAGAGTTCAGTTCTTCTCCTTTCCACCGCCACGCGCCACCCCCTTCGCAGTTCTTAGTTTCAGAGTTCACTCACAAAAAGGTTCCTTACTTACTTTGCTTCTCTCTCTAATTTGATATATCGATTCAATTTTCATCGAAACCTTGTAAATTTGTTTTTTTGTTTATTTTTCATTCACTGTAGTTCTTGCTTTACAAATTATTACTACATGATTTTCCGTTCTATTATATTGAGAGATCTTCATCCACCATGTTGCAAGTGTATTTGTGGATTGTTTTGTTTCCATAGTGTTTTTATCATGGCAATTAACTTGCAAACTATTTATTCGATTCATTTTGTCCCTGATGAGCAACAAAAGCTCTTTTTTACTTCAGTTAATGGATTGCTCTGCATATTTCATACTAGTGGAGATATAGATGATAATGATCATACAAAATGTTGATTTGTTCACTTGTTTGTGTCGTGATACTTGGATGCATCATCAAGAATCAGTATCAAAAATTTATGCTTTTGAAGTTTATTAAAAAAGTTGAAATAATATGATGTAATTTGTTCTATTATGTAGGGGAGTTATGGGCATGCTTCCCTGTGCAAGCTACAACTTTGATCAAGTCAAGTGTCCTTTTTGGTTTTTTTATTTTATTTATTTTGATGTGGTCTCAGACTTTTAGGCAATCGCTTTTACTGCTACCCTATAAGTTCATTTTAGACACATTTGAAGGTTTGATGATATTTTTTTTGTTTAATGATTGCAGTAAATATATGTCGAGAGGATATGTAATTGACTTTTTTGTTTGGTTAATGTTCATAGATTGGACCATATGTATGGAGAACATACAAAGAACTTTTGACAAAGTTTATGACTATAACATGAAGGACTCTGACATTGAAATTGAAGCATTGCAAAGTTATGGTGGGAGCACAAGCTTGAAATCTAAAATCATATATGATGAGGTCAATTCTACTTTGATTATAATCACTTGTAAAATTTAGTAATGAAGATGGTGGCAGTGAAACAGAAGAAGGGGTGTGTGTGTAAACCAAAGTTCTTTTACATTGATAGTTTTCAAATGATTTCTAATTTTAGGTATGATTTTGAGCATATATGAATTGAACTATTGTATTATGATTTATATTTACCATTCTACTTAGAAAAAGTGAGAGAAATGAGAAATTATTAGTATTGATTAAAATGGTATTATCAATTTTTTATGATTATTTTTGTGGAAATTTGAACTCCTCTGTTGAAGTTACAATGTTAAAGGTTTAGCACCTAATTAACATTGATCCACTGCGTTTATCAATCTTTCTTGCTAAGTTAAAAATCATACCTAAACCATTTTCCTGGGAGAATGGTTTCAGAGAGTTGTACTCTAAAACTATTTTGCTGGTAAAATGGTTTTAGAGAGTTGATGTTTAATTGTTGCTTCATAAACCATTTTGCTGGAAGAATGATTTCAATGAGTTGTACACCAAAATCATTTTGCTGGTAGAATGGTTTCAGAGAGTTGATGCTTAATTGTTGCTTCCTAAACCATTTTGTTGGTAGAATGGTTTCAAAGAGTTGTACTCCAAAACCATTTTGTTGGTAGAATGGTTTCAGGGAGTTGATGGTTAATTGTTGCTTCCGAAACCATTTTGCTGGTAGAATGGTTTCAGAGAGTTGATGTTTAATTGTTGCTTCCTAAACCATTTTGCTAGTAGAATGGTTTCAGAGAGTTAATGCTTAATTGTTGCTTCCTAAACCATTTTGCTGGTAGAATGGTTTCAGAGTTGTACTTTAAAACCATTATGCAATGTAATATTGTTGAACAATAGTAGCGTGCGCATGTGGCTTGTCACTATGGCACACGTGGTGGTCTGGAAATGACAGCATGACAACATGTGCCATGACATGTAGTGTGACACAATAGTAGCGCGACACTAAAATCATATATATAGGTAATTATTGTATGAGATTTTATTTATATTGTGATTATGATTGGTAAAACTGAAAATTAAATAGTATGTTTGAGAAGTATACTTTATATATACGTGAGCAAGGAAGGGAATTTGGGAATTCTCAGCAAAGAACAGTTGAGGGTTTCGATTGATCAAATTGAGTCTGCTAGTGAGAATTTCATTTTGAAGAAAAAGTTTGTTATCCATCCGTAATCAAAAGAAGGCTTTTGGAGTTTATCAGCGTGTTTGATTTCTCAACAAGAAAATGATTTTTATTTTTATTTATTTGAAAATTAGATTTTATGTTTTTTCAATTCACATATAAAGCACTTTTATTATTTTGACAGATCTTTGATCTTTAATTTTATTATTTATTTTATTTTTAAATTATTATTATTATCAATATTATTTGTAATTTATTTTTTTGAAAAAAAGATTGTATATACACGGCGTTTTTTATCTATTCAGAAGTGCTGTTTAATGATACTCCTTAGATAGTGTTTTTTTATCAATTCAGAAGCGCTGTCTAATGATACGCCTTAGACAACGCTTTCTTATAAAGCGCTTTCTAAAGTGAAACATAAATTTTTTGTAAATTTAAACATTTTTTTGTAAACCTTATAAGAGCACTTTTACAAAAAAGCGCGATAAAATAATGGTATTTTAGATAGCGCTTTTCATAACAAGTGTTGTCTAAGAGTTCCGTATTTCTTTTAACAGCGCTTTTGTAAATAAGCGTTGTCTAAAGTGCGTTGTTTATTCAACATTTTGTAGTAGTGATACAAGCCTAGCCAAATCATTAAGCTACACTTATGGTTTGGAAACCATAAGACATTTACTTTGGTTTCACATATACGACTAGCAAAACCATTAAGCCACACTTATGGTTTAGGTTATAATCTTTCTAAATCCAATATAAATATTTTATTAGAAACCATTAGACATCTACTTTGGTTTCACATACAAGATTATCAAAACCATTAAGCCACACTTATCGTTTCAGTTATAATCTGAAAGTAAATTCAATATTAATATTAAAGAATCTTAATTGTGGCAGTTGAACTCAAGTTTGGTTAAATGATGAATTCATTCTAAGTCAACTAATTTTCAATTCATAGATAAAAAAACATCTTACATTAGTATAGTTAAATACAATTTATATTGACTATCATTGTTCTTGAAACCATTTAATAATATTAATGGTTTCAGTATATAACATCTTGAAACCATTTAACAATACTAATAGTTTTCAGCATGTTTCAAGAATTTCATCTAATTTAAAGCAGATACCGATAATGATGATGATGCTGATAATGATAATATAGAAAACACTGATAAAAGGACTATCTAATTGGAGTCTGGATCGGCTCCAGTTCTGGAACGCTCCAGTTTTCCGGTCTAACTCATAGATTGTAGACACGTGGCGATTAAAATTTTTAATGGTCAATATTTAACATCTTAAAAATCTCTAAAAAAACACCGCTGCACTGTTGTGATTTCTTCTTCCTCTTCCATTCATATGCTTCAACTTAAACTCTGTCAAAAATCTCTAAGAAAAGTTGTGCATCAAAATTAAGCTAATCTTAAACCAAAATGTTCAATCTTCATTGGTTTTATGCACTCAAAATTAATTCTTTTTCATTTTAGAATTAAGTGATCAATTTGTTTATCACTTCCAATCAATCCCATTTTCACAACAATCTTCAGATCTTAGATGTGAGTGAAAAATAAATAAAGAAAAATCAATCAATTCCATTTTTAAACAATCTTCAGTTTTTTGAAATTCTTTTGCAAAGTACAATGAAAATGGTGTTTGTTTGGTTGCTCAAGTGAATGATGGTGCTGGTGAATTTCAGATCTGAGATGTGAAGAAGGAAAAATTCTTTTGAAAGCTTCTGAAGGAGAGTTGTGTTTCAATCTAACGTGTTTTCGACAGAGTAAGAAAGGAGAACAAAATTGAAAATGCATAAAAAAATTGCAGTAGCTTGAAAGGCGGCACCACACCAGGACGGCGGCAAGCGGCGATGATAGATAAGAAATGGTTGAAGACGGTTGCGATTTCCGGTTGTTGTTTGGGATTTGGGGGCGCGTTGGTTTTGTTGTTTCTTGCGTGTGGAATTGAAGAAATGAGAAGAAATTGTATGGGTAAATAGTAAAACGTGGTGTAAGTTAGCAATTGGGCTGTGTTACTGTATTTATGGTCCAAGACTTTATGGACGGTCCATAAATTCATTTATGGACAGAAACTGAACCCGCTTCTATCCTCTAGCTAGATATTAAGATACACAACTTAATATAATAAATTGTTGTAGCCCATAAATTAAGCTACACAACTTCTATCCTCTAGCCAGCTTCATTACTTAGACTCAGTTTGATCCGGTTTATTTTTTACTTTTTTTCTTCTCCTTAAAAATAGTACACTACTAGAAAATTCGCTTTTAGCAACCGATTTAGAGACCGAAATTTTTCGGCTGCTTTAACAACCGATTTAGAGACCGATTTTTTAATTGTCAAAGTAAAAAAAAAATCGGTCGCTATATTAGTCGCTACTTAATTATAGAGACCGAATTAGAGACCGATAATTAGCAACCACTAAATCGGTCGTTTTAGAGACTATTATTTGGAGTTCAAAGTAAAAAAAAATTGGTCGCTATATCGGTTGCTATAGTGACCGAATTAGAGACCGATAATTAGCAACCAAACAATCCGTCGCAAATTTGTTTTTTTTTGTACCTATCACTAAAAAAATTTAATCAAATCAAATATTACTATTTTTTTTCCAGCAAAAACATTAATAAAAAAGTGATTTCTCCTTCCCAAATTAATTTTTTGTTATTTGTTATACAATCTACTCCTCTTCTTCTCAGCACGACCCGCCCTCTCCATCGCCAAAGGAAATCTCATGGTTTTCTTCTGTTGCGATTTCCATCTACGAATCGACGTCGTCAACCTTCGACCACATCGCGAAGGAGCTTTGCACTACTCAAAATACAAATCCAAGTTTTCTTTCTTCTTCTGTTTTGTTTCTCTAATCTCGGTTATACGATTCATCTTCACATATCACTACTAGAAAACATGCTTTTGGCAACCAATTTAGAGACTGATAATTTGAATGTAAACTTAAAAAAAATTCAGTCGCTATAACGGTTGCTACATAATTATAGAGACCGAATTAGAGACTAATAATTAGTGACCAAAAAATCAGTTGCTTTTAGAGACCAAATTAGAGACCAATATTTCGACTTCAAAATAAAAAATTTATCCGTTGCTATATCAGTTGCTATAGAGACTGAATTGGAGACCGATAGATAGCGAGCAAAATATCCGTCGCAAACATTTTTTTTTAATTTTTTTTTTTTACAAATCACTAGAAAACGCAAAAACACTTTCCGCTTCATTCAACCTTCAAACATACCCTCCATGGAACTACAACAGCGCCCACCCCTGAAACAGAAGCAACAGTAGCGCGCCGCTTAAAAACAACCCAGGAAAAACAAACCACATGACAGTACCTGAAACAGAACCAAACAAACAACCAATAAGCTGAAACAGTGAAATCGAAGGAGAGGTCAGAGAAGAGAAGAATCAAGCTGAAACAATGAATCCGATGGGTACAGTTACAGGACGAAGGAGTATGTCGACGATATCCAAAACTGTCGCCGAAATAGTCGGAGTCAGCAAAACCAAGACACACAAAGCTACCAGTGACCTCTGCACTTTCATGGGTATCCCTCATTACTCTCATTCCGAAATCTCCACCATAATTTCCAAGTTCATCAAACTCTACAGTGCCCGGGTTCCAATTCTACCCTTTTTTTCCTCTCCTTTTTTTCATCACAACACACCAATTGTTTGATCAATGTCCTCACTCACAAAACATGCCAATTTATTATTATTTTGACTATACTTATTATATTCATGTAGCTTAGAAGTTAGAACTAAGAGTATGTTTGAATTTTGGATTGACTTATTTTTTATTAAAGCACTTGTGAGATTGTTCAAGAGCGTTTAGAAACAACTTATGACATGTCAATAAATTGTTTTCAGCTTATTTTCGTAAGTTCTTTAGAATATACTAGTAAGAGAATCATAATGCAAGGGAACTATGTAACTATTGTTCATTAGCAATCTTAGTAAAGTTCTTAATTAATTGCTTAGTTCTTTTTGGAAAAGCTATCACCAAGTATATGTAGATTTGTGAAACAATTACCCTGATATTCTGTGTCCTTTTCATTTTTGTAAGCTTTTCTAGAATGATGTATACAAGCTCTATGAATGCCTCTGCCTATGTTTTCTAACCTTGTTCATCATTGTGTTCCAGTTTTTTGTATTGAGAGACTATGCGAGAAAAACTCTTTCATTAAGATGGAGGTCTTGGATGACGAGGTATCACATGTATCGCTACTTGAAGGATCAGACATTCTATAAAATTCAATCATAGTCAATTTGTAACATCCCGACTTCTAAATAACCTAATTAATTTTAATTAGAGCTTTGCCTAAGTATTTTTAAATTAATTAGTGGTGATTAATTAATTTAGTCTTAAGAATTAAGTGAATTAGGTGTAAAATTAGGAATTCTAATTGAACCTAAATTACACACTAATACATTAATTTCACATTGAGATTTAGATTAAACACAAGAGATCAAGTTCCCTCCCTCTTGTGACTCACTATTCCACTCTTGACTCATTAATCTCTTTTAACCATAAGCCAACACCTCACCTTGTGACTCACTAACCCCTTTATTCCTTGAGCCAACACCTCATCTCTTGCATGTAATCACTACACAAACTTATGACTTGACTCTATTGTCCCACACTTCAGCCAAAAATCAGAACTACAAGTCTAAACCTCTTCTCATTTCTCTCTTCCCTCTCGAGCCAACAACAACAACAAATTCTCCAATCTAGCCTTAACACAAGAATTGTCCTTGCTCTTGCAACCACACTTTGAGCATCTCAGAATCTCTCACATGCAAAACTAGTATCAGAATCTAAACTAAACCATTCCAATCATAGAGCAAACTAGGAGTTCCAAGTTCATCAACTTCTCAAATATTCCAAATCTGTCCCGTTGGTTCGTGGGTTGCTAGGAGGATCTCAGTAGCTGTTAGAGAGCCCAGAAGCAAGGAGTAAGGCTTCAATTCCAGGTGGGTTCTTAGGCTAGTTTAGTTAGTTTTCCCCAATTTATGAAATATGCATGTTAACCTAGGAAATTAGGAAAATATTGTGTGAGGGGAAATAACTCCCAATTTTCCCTCTATTCTGTCAAATATTATATCTATTATGTGATTGCACTGTTTTAAAAGAGGATTGTAAGTGAATTCTTTGTAAAATTATCAAAATTCGCAAAACAGAGAGTTTTCTGTAGTAACTCGCCACGGCGAGCCTTCATGGCGAGTTAACAACTTCTGGGCTGATGAAACTCGCCATGGCGATCGTTTGCTCGCCTCGCGAGTTGATTTAGGCCAGAACCAGTTTACTCGCCATGGCGAGCAGATTTCTCGCCATGGCGAGATTGTGCAGGAAGTTTTTACCAGTTTACTCGCCATGGCGAGCAGATTTCTTGCCATGGCGAGCTGGAGCAGAATTAACTCAACTTTTCAATTTTTCCAAAGACTGATCACTCGTTTTATATCCTCTATTACTACAGATGTTTTTGCAATTGTGTAATTAATATAATGTTTCACAGGAGGTCAAACACAATTGGAATATTAGGGTATAACTTAGGAAATTTAGTTTGTATGCTCCCCGGGTTTTGGGATAATTATGGTAGTAAGAACTAAATTAGTATCAGTCAATCAAGAGCGATCTGTTATGTCGCGCTATGGACTCCCAATGGGATAATCCATTAGGATAAGTTATTGTGAGCTGCATGCCGTAACCGAATCGGTTGACGGATATGGCAGGCCTCTGAGACATGCTCACCTCAGAGTGTCCTTGTGTTTAAAATGAATAAGAGTTTATTAATCTGTGATACACCTTTATATTATGCTATTATGTTATGTTAGTTAAGTTAGTATGTTACGACTGATTTTAGGATCCCCGGTGTAGTCACCTCTAGGAGGGTAGTAGGACTCACTGAGGCTTAGTAGTCTCACCCCACTCCAAACAATTTTTTTTAGGTAAACAGGATATTCGGAGCAAGGACCAGGTAGGAGGCTGACAGTTGGAGCTGAGCTTGGATTGTCCGCCTTGAAGATTTTATTTTCTTCGTCTTGCTTTTAGTTTATTATCTTGTTTACTCAGAATACTAGCATTTATCGCTGTATTTCATCTGTTATCCCTTGTGTATTTTAAGCAATTTGTATCTTGCTAATTTATTCAGTAAATTTTAATTGTACTCAGATCCATATTATGTATGTCTTGACTAAATATTCTAGATATTTTAGTTGGGGCGTTATAATTGGTATCAGAGCAGGTCGATCCAGTATCGGACCTTGCCATGAGTCATTCCAATCCTTTCTAATAATACAGACCCTTTGGATCTGAACTGTTTACGCTGAAACCATCGCGTGCTGAGCCTGATCAACTCAGTATTGTGCGTGGTAGGCAGTGTATTATAGTTTAGGACTAAAATGAACTCTGATATTCCAACGTTAAATCCGTAGTTAAACTACAATCGATGAGCAGTCGTCGAAGAAGACTCTTATAAGTGAATTTTGGAACAATGGCAAATGGTGCCACCGGAGTAAGCGCTGTCTGATGGAACTAATAATCTTGTGAAGTAACAGGTCAGGAGTAGAGTTGTAGTTGAAAGGGAATAAGTGGACCCTTATACTGAAATGTGTATTACATAACGGTATTCAACCGACACCGTGTGTCAGGCAAACTTCCTAAACCTATAAGTAACCTTTTCCACCGAGAGCCTAAAATCAGTCAAGTTTATTGACCAAATAACACCCAGTAATAGGAGTAAGCCAAACTTATTTCCGGACACTTAGTTGTCCAGTTCAAACGAGGAACTCCCCTATATTAGGAAGACTCAGATAAGCCTCACATGTATTCCATTAAATTTTGTGACGCCGAGAAGTTCACCCTGTTAGGAGACAACTTAGTAATACCTCAGACAGGCAACATTAATCTCTGATGACAACCAGTTAAGATTACCTCAAGATTATTAAGCCTTAAGTGTTCTCAATGGAACGAGTACACTCTCTCAATCAGTAACCTGTAATTATTCCGAACGACTAGAGACTTGGCTTTCACTAGTATAGCGATTAGAATTTTCTTCTAGCAGTACCACTACTCTTATGTTCCCTAATTAGAGACCCAGTATAGTGGACCAATAGGTATCTCCGTAATAGAAATTCAGATCAAGCCACTTTATGTTCCTAGATTAGCAACCCAGAATGGTGAACCAGACGAGTACCTTAGTTATAGAAACTCAAAACAAACTACCTAGAATAGAGAAACCCAACTAGGACACAAGCACTTCCTAATATTCCTGCAAGACATTAGTGTTAAACAAACTGTAGAGACTAGTTTACAATTAAAAGTCCTGTTTAGTACTTTGAGAACCCATGGGAACACTATCATAGGATAGTTTAGTAACCAAACCTAATAAGTTAACATTTAGGACGTCACTGTTAGATGCCAATAATAGAACCTTGTCATATAGGTATAACCCTACCTCGTGCCAAAACTGAATTCTCCATTATCAACGTATAGGTTAGGAGCCAACAGTAGTGCCATGCCACGTAAAATTAACCTTGCCTCACATTAAAACTAAACTCTCCCTCAGCAATACCGTATCCGAATAGGTTTATCACAGACCGTTAAATTAAGCACCCCCAAACTAGTAACTCAGCACTTTAGACCAATTAATTGCCTCAACGAGAATAGAGGAATCCTAGCGCTCATACCTTATCATTCTCATACCCCAAACCTAGTAGGTTAACACGTGTGATGAAACTTGTAGGTGCCAATTAAATAGGATCAGCCTACCACTTGATACAGGTAATTGCACCGAACCATCATCAATTAAGTTTTGATTAGAATGACAACTAGGAAATTACCTATGACACAACCAGTCGCTGAGATCGATTCGTCGAACCTACTATTAGATAGTTTAGAGACCGATGGTTTGGATCAAAATTAGTTGGACTTTAACCAAACGGAAATCATACATATGAACCACTTAGCTAAGAAATTAGTAGGATCTGTTGACCACGCATTTGAGAGTTGTCCATCAATTATCCTTAGATTAGTAAATCGGCATTATAGACCAACTAGCTACCTAGTTCAAGGATTAGACCTAACCAGTCACATTTTATCACTGGTTTAGTAACAGGGAATAGAAGACCTGACCCGAGAGGATTAACCAATAAGAGATACAATTAGTAACACCAATCACCTGGACTAATCTTTTAGGAATATTTTAGTTGATCAGGAACAAGTAAATGAGTTTAACCTTAGTTCCATGCCAACCGCCAACACTATCACATGTTCAGACCTGTTAGCCAAGCGACTTCTGGAATCTGTTGAATCCTCCAATGAGAACATTGTCAACAAGAAGCATGAGTGAAAAACCTAGTTGTCCAACCCTGAGGGTTCTGACAGAAGAAATAGAATTATGGAACACCAGTCTGAACCAAGAGGAGACCAATCTTCAATTTCATTCCATTCATAGAAATCCTCTTTCAGCCAATTTGACGAGCTGAACAAATTCAATTCAATAATCACAAGTCTTGGACCACCATGAACGTGTGTACTCTCTAACTTGTCTGAGTAGGCCTCAGATGAGAAAATCTTTTCCGTATTTGAAATACTTGTCCGCCAGGTGCTAAGCACAAATTCAATTAAGATGCAATCTTCCAAACTCATCGATGTCTGTCAGTCACACAGATTGTGTATAAACGTTGCTCCTAAAGTAACCTCATTCAATGCCTTCAGTCTTTCAGTCTTGTCGTTAGTAACTCCATCATATTCGTGGAAGCCAGTAACTCTTGAGAACCCACGGATAATCTCAAATTCAATCTTTCGCTGTTGGTTGATCTGCTAATCAACATTTTAGATGTTCTGATACAGATGATTTAGCTCTGGGCCAACCAATCAGTTAAAATTTGTGTACTCGAATCCGTCAGTCTGTTTTTTTTTCATTGTAACTAGTTACCTATTTCTTCGTAGCAGCGTCAGCCGAATTCAGTATTTAGTTTGAATCTTATTCAAACCAGTGGACTTAAGCTCTACAAGTGAAATCCGTATAGAGCATCCAAACCTTCTAGCCCCGTGTCCTAAACCTTGTGTCATCGGTGTGTTAATCTGGAGTATCTTTATCGAACATTTCCATCTTCCGAATTCATTTTCTGTAATCTTCTGGGACCAAGTGGTAAGCCTGAGTATAGTGAGCAAAATATTCTAACCCCAAGTTTAGTTATCTTTAACCAGACCATCTAAGTGAAAGAGTTATGTAATGCTTCATTCCCACTGGGAACCATCCCTTAACCTTAGTGATCCGTTAGTTAGTTCAGTAAGTGATCTTAAGTCAAACAGTTCAGTTCAGCCTCAGCAACACAATCTCAACCTCGAGTGCTCAACTAGCCAAGTTTAGAACTCGACTGTGTTAACCAAGCTCCATACATTAATTACCAGTGAAGGACTTCAGACAAGATTGACCTTTAACCCGACGAATAATCTGAACCTAAATGCATCCACGTGTTGAATGTACGGCTCGATCATCGTGTCATGCCAGGATCGATAAAGATTGTAGGTGGGATGTTATCGGATAACTATGGGTTCGTCTGCGGGCGAGTTTAGCTCGTTGGCAGAAGAATCAATAGTATTTAGACAATTTTCCACTCGTTTTATATTTAAATCGATTCTGGAGTATTTAGACGGCACATGTAGTGCAGTTGTACAAATGACACGTCATGCATAATAGTGTTCGGAAAGGAGAACTACCATGAGGAGGAAGATTTGGGAATTTACCCGTAATAACACTCAAGCTTATACCATAGATTCTAGTTGCACCCAACCAGGCCAGATACCGACATTCAAGTCCGTTGAAGTTGGAGTTGTATACCGGTGGTAATGGAAGGAAGCTGATTGTAACCGAGGCATTCAAAACATTTTAGACTAACGCAAAGATGACACTGCCAGAAGGTGACAGTAGTATGCGAATCAGAATGCGCAGTCTAAAATTAGATGTAAATATGGATTAACTGACCGGTGTTCTACCTATGACCTTAAGAGAGGAAAGTTTTATTCCAAGGGAATTGGATAAAACGAATGGTTTTAGGAGATCTTGTATCTTGTAGTAGCACCAAAGTTGAATTACATGGTGTGCTCTTAACCCAGAAGCTCTATTTTGGTATATCAGTCTTTATCAGATTCTTAGACTTGTTGGTCCTGTAACTCGTTTGTTAACCTTATCTCCATCCACGTCAGGGTTACACGACGTGTTTCTTGTGTCTCAGCTTCGAAAATGTATTCCTGACCTTTATTAGCCTATGGAACTTTGACAGTTTGATCTCCAGCCAGACTTGACCTATCAACCGGATCCCTTTCGGATTGTGGAACCTGATGCTAAGATGATTCGGAACAAGAGATTTCCTGACATCATAATAGAATGGGCTCAGTTCCTAGACGGAGAATTCACTTGGGAGCTGACATTCGATGTAAGAAGGAGTTATCCCTACCTTTATGAGGTGAAATTCTTAAATTTCGAGGACGAAATTTCTTCAAAGGGGGGAGATTGTAACATCCCGACTTCTAAATAACCTAATTAATTTTAATTAGAGCTTTGCCTAAGTATTTTTAAATTAATTAGTGGTGATTAATTAATTTAGTCTTAAGAATTAAGTGAATTAGGTGTAAAATTAGGAATTCTAATTGAACCTAAATTACACACTAATACATTAATTTCACATTGAGATTTAGATTAAACACAAGAGATCAAGTTCCCTCCCTCTTGTGACTCACTATTCCACTCTTGACTCATTAATCTCTTTTAACCATAAGCCAACACCTCACCTTGTGACTCACTAACCCCTTTATTCCTTGAGCCAACACCTCATCTCTTGCATGTAATCACTACACAAACTTATGACTTGACTCTATTGTCCCACACTTCAGCCAAAAATCAGAACTACAAGTCTAAACCTCTTCTCATTTCTCTCTTCCCTCTCGAGCCAACAACAACAACAAATTCTCCAATCTAGCCTTAACACAAGAATTGTCCTTGCTCTTGCAACCACACTTTGAGCATCTCAGAATCTCTCACATGCAAAACTAGTATCAGAATCTAAACTAAACCATTCCAATCATAGAGCAAACTAGGAGTTCCAAGTTCATCAACTTCTCAAATATTCCAAATCTGTCCCGTTGGTTCGTGGGTTGCTAGGAGGATCTCAGTAGCTGTTAGAGAGCCCAGAAGCAAGGAGTAAGGCTTCAATTCCAGGTGGGTTCTTAGGCTAGTTTAGTTAGTTTTCCCCAATTTATGAAATATGCATGTTAACCTAGGAAATTAGGAAAATATTGTGTGAGGGGAAATAACTCCCAATTTTCCCTCTATTCTGTCAAATATTATATCTATTATGTGATTGCACTGTTTTAAAAGAGGATTGTAAGTGAATTCTTTGTAAAATTATCAAAATTCGCAAAACAGAGAGTTTTCTGTAGTAACTCGCCACGGCGAGCCTTCATGGCGAGTTAACAACTTCTGGGCTGATGAAACTCGCCATGGCGATCGTTTGCTCGCCTCGCGAGTTGATTTAGGCCAGAACCAGTTTACTCGCCATGGCGAGCAGATTTCTCGCCATGGCGAGATTGTGCAGGAAGTTTTTACCAGTTTACTCGCCATGGCGAGCAGATTTCTTGCCATGGCGAGCTGGAGCAGAATTAACTCAACTTTTCAATTTTTCCAAAGACTGATCACTCGTTTTATATCCTCTATTACTACAGATGTTTTTGCAATTGTGTAATTAATATAATGTTTCACAGGAGGTCAAACACAATTGGAATATTAGGGTATAACTTAGGAAATTTAGTTTGTATGCTCCCCGGGTTTTGGGATAATTATGGTAGTAAGAACTAAATTAGTATCAGTCAATCAAGAGCGATCTGTTATGTCGCGCTATGGACTCCCAATGGGATAATCCATTAGGATAAGTTATTGTGAGCTGCATGCCGTAACCGAATCGGTTGACGGATATGGCAGGCCTCTGAGACATGCTCACCTCAGAGTGTCCTTGTGTTTAAAATGAATAAGAGTTTATTAATCTGTGATACACCTTTATATTATGCTATTATGTTATGTTAGTTAAGTTAGTATGTTACGACTGATTTTAGGATCCCCGGTGTAGTCACCTCTAGGAGGGTAGTAGGACTCACTGAGGCTTAGTAGTCTCACCCCACTCCAAACAATTTTTTTTAGGTAAACAGGATATTCGGAGCAAGGACCAGGTAGGAGGCTGACAGTTGGAGCTGAGCTTGGATTGTCCGCCTTGAAGATTTTATTTTCTTCGTCTTGCTTTTAGTTTATTATCTTGTTTACTCAGAATACTAGCATTTATCGCTGTATTTCATCTGTTATCCCTTGTGTATTTTAAGCAATTTGTATCTTGCTAATTTATTCAGTAAATTTTAATTGTACTCAGATCCATATTATGTATGTCTTGACTAAATATTCTAGATATTTTAGTTGGGGCGTTATACAATTATTGATAATCCAGACCAGCGAATTGTTGATGATCTAAGTTCTTTCACCGGAACAGCTCTTTCTTTCTCTTTGGAAATCTTTAATGCTGCCATAGACTTGATCTCATTCAGTAACATCTTGTAATGGAACATATCCTCCACTATTTGTTGTTCTTCTCGTATACTCTATTGGTGGTACAACTATCAGTGTCTTTCTAGGAAGGGTAATAGCCTTTTTCTTTTTCTATTGATAGTTTTAAATTGAGGCAAAAATTAGATAATTCCATTTTCCTTTACTAGTAAAATGACAGGGACTGGTGACTTTAAATTTCTTGCAAGAGAAAAAATAAGCAGACTTTCGTTATGGACTTGTACGAGTTGGTGAAAATGCTAAATCAATTGCTTTCTATGGTGGTGAAGAAAGTGAGATGCAACTTCTTTTGCAGCGCTTCAAAAGTGCTTTTGAAAATCTAACTGTAAGATTTTTACTCTTATGTTTACATTTTTTCTTTTAAGGAGAGAAAATTTTATGAAGTGAGAATTTTATGTATTCACTTTTAAGGAGTGAGAATATGATGTTATAGTCTCAAACAAATTAAACCTTTTTGGTGCTATCAAAACTTGGTTCCCAGTTCCACCAAGCAAACTGAGAGTCTGAGACCAAGCAGAACCCAGTTCTGCAACACCAGCTATAACAAACCCAAGCCTCTGCAAGACACTATACCACAAACCATTCCACTCAACAAGCCATGACAGCTGAATCAACTGAAACGGCACCTACCATGACTCCTTCCCGAAATTTGGTTGATAATACCAAACCATAAGTTACAATTTGTCTGTATAATACCCTTTTAATGATCATGTACCATTCCTTTAATATTTGTTGTCCATTATTCAGAATATAGGCATGAACTTACATGTATGCATACATTAACTAACATAGCTAATGATTCCTTATTGGCTTATGCTCTTACTAGGACTCTTATCATATGGAAAATATACGCCAGCATAAAATTCAAAAGTATGAAGAATTTGTTGATAAAAGCTTGAAACTTAATCTTCTTCATGCTACTGCTCAGAGGTATGGTGTTTACGTGCATTTTATTCTTGGTTGTTGCAAATAATGTGTATAGATGTATGTCCTAAATTTGATTTTGAATTTTATTCCTCTATTATCTCCAGGTCTTTCTAGTTAAAAGTGAATGGTGTCTTTAAGTACCGAAGTTGCAATTGATGAAGATACATAGTTCATTCTGCACCATAACTTTGATTTTTTCATGGGATTCAAAATCTTCTTTACTTATTTTTCTCACTTCATTGCAGGGACAAGGTGTTCGAACAACAGAAAATTTTGTATCCTTTTTCACTTCTATGTATACCGGTAGGATCAATTAGTATCACCCCAGTAGCACATGTACATTATACTTGTAGACGAGTTTGGAGAGTAGTTTGTACTCAATGACTGACTAATTTTTAGAATTAGCATAAATTCAATGAAGTACTATTGTTCTGTTTGAAATCCACTTGACTCATTCCCTCAATGCTGATTTGCGAAGAAACTTTGAAAACCTTGAGAAGAATAGTGTAAACAGTCTGAGAACTTTGGTCAATATTGGGTCAGAGGTTTATGTTCAGGCAGAAGTGTAAGTAATTAAACATTTCCGCTTTTACCCTACTTAACTTGCTTACTTGGATATTTTATCACCTATCCATTCTGATCATACTTATTTTTCTTTCACATTTGATATATGATCTTTATAACCATCCGTAATCACCATCATATAGTTTTTTTGTGCATCTTTTCCATCTACATGCTTTATATTCAATTTTCTTTACAACTGCTGCAGTTATAGCTTCAATTGCAACATCTGAGGAATTAGAGACTCTTTCCAACATACCACAGGAGGAAGCCCTCTTACAAGAATGTGCCAAGTTGTGGCAGCATCTTTTCCGAAGCGAAATCTGGCCGTACCTGAGGGTAGTAGTCTCCTGTATGAGACGCCAGACAAGAGCTCTGCAATTGCAGGAAGTCGGAAACTAGAGCATAGTGATGAACTATGGTTAGTGTTCCCTTACTTTGAATTTACAGTTGCACTGTTCTCAGCTTTGGTCACACTTGTGAAAAACAATAGCGTATGTTCTATGAATAATAACAAATTATTCCTAATATTCTTGTTAAAGTGGAATGCTCCTTCCCTCCAAACGTTGGGAAGAGTCATTTCTAAGTTGAGTGGATGATGAATGTTTTTCAAATATCGATCCTGGACCTTTGATAGTAGTCGTAGTTGGGTATCTTCTGGAAGTGGATTCATTTTTTTCTGTTTTCAACACTTCCACCTGACATAACCAAGAAAGAAAAGTTAGAACTCATAAGTTCAACAAAAAAAGACTCAAATAGTTACTTTATTACGGTTGTTAAACCTGATTTGATGCCTCTTTTTTAGATCCCCCAAATGCAACAAGAAAGTCCTTTTCCTTGTGCTGCACAAGTACCAGGCTAAAACCCTGCTAATACAGCAGAAATCATAAGCATGTTTTGAAAAAATTAAAAGAAAGCATGATCAAGCTTACAAGTAAAATCTGTTATCGGAGAAGAATAAGGGAATGAATATGTTGGACTCCTAGAGCCAAATATAGCACATCTAGCAATG
This sequence comes from Trifolium repens, assembly GCA_030408175.1. Classification (NCBI taxonomy): domain Eukaryota; kingdom Viridiplantae; phylum Streptophyta; class Magnoliopsida; order Fabales; family Fabaceae; genus Trifolium; species Trifolium repens. The sequence goes on from CP125846.1 coordinate 41,904,060, forward strand.
CTTTTGTTAACAATCAGGAAGATATATAATAAATTATAAATGAATTCGTGTGATTTTCTGTTTATAAATTATAGCAAAGGTTCTCATCAAAATTTTCAAGTTAAGCAGGTCTAATGAAGTCTCATTTAACCAGCAGGGCAAATTGTAAGCTTTATTTAGTGCTTATCTATGAAGTATAAAGCATCGACACGACACACCGAAGATGACACTAACACGTCAACACTGGTAATAATTAGAAAAATAGAAGTAATTATTATAATCACATGTGTTGGTGTCTAGTCCGTCTCCGACATCAACACGAGTCGAACACCTGACACTTCTTCAAGCTTAAGTTTCAGTGCTGTGTATTCCCACTACTTTGAAACAAAACATGAATTATAATTGCAAAAGACTGAATGTAATATTTCGAGCGAAATCACTTTTACATGTTAATGCATTACAGTTGATGAATAAACGGTGTAATTAACAGAAATAATCTCTTCCCAACTTAGAAATGCTCATTCTCTATATTTCTAAAAATTATTTGTGTTCCATCATATGGGATTTGGCCTATTTTTTTCATGAAATACTTTACCGCTATGATTTGCAGGTTGCTCTTTTTCTACTACTGGGTATCATCTTGGCTGGAGTTGCTTTAGGCTACTGGATTGTCAGAAGATTTGTTATTTCAAAAGAAGACGGTAGTGTGGACGTCGGGGTTGCTCAGTTTGTGAAATGGGCAATGCGTGTTATTGGGACTACCTTCATTTTGCAGGTTTGTATTTGTGTTACCACGAAAGAAAATGTAATGCAGCATTGCTGATATATAAACCAGTCCTGTCATATGACAAGTATTGCTATCATAATAGAATTAAGTGTAGATCACAACAGAATATGAAACAAGTATTTTGAAAATAAAATAAAATTAACAATGTAATTAGTAAAAATAGTCATCTTTCTTTTAAAAAGTGTCTGCATTAATTGAATTTAAAAGACATATATTGATAACTATTCTAAAAGTGGCATAGCTTGGTAATATTTTTGTTGTAGTTGCACAGTGTGGTACAACTCCTTTTGTTTATTTATTTGATTGTATTGTGAAGTTGCCCCTATTTATTCTGATTTTTTTGTTTCTCTATCAGAGAACTCTTGATACTCCTCTTGCAATTGGAGTCTTTCAGCTTTATTTTACATGCTCATGTAAAATCATTTGTAATTGAGATATGTTTTATGCAATTTATTCAGTAGATGAAATAGTTTTCACGGTTGCTAATAACTTGCTACTAAAGTATTTTGAATGATTTTATGAATTGGTATATTTTGCCTTTATAGAACCTAAAGCACTGAATCTTATTTTTAGGAAATGGTAATGGTTAGTATAACATATAGCATTATAATCAGTTTGACATTTTATATAATATAGGAACTAAGAGTGTGATCCACCCATATGCTAGTTTTTACCCGTTAGTGTTTAGAATATGTATGATGTGGGATGGGTATGAATGTATGATGCTGCGATGTGGGTGTTTACTGTGAAATTTAGTAAACAACCGCTAGTTTGATTATTACAAGAGATATCAACTAGTAAATCTCGGGACATAGTGCTTTGTTTATATTTTCAAAGGAAATAGTATTCATTATTGTTCTTATGTTCATAAATTGTAGTTTTTATGTTTCTAATATTACTTGAAATGCAAGAAAGAATGTTTATTCGAATGAATAAACAGAAAGGAAGAAGAGTCGAAGTAAAATAGCAATTGAATTAAGATAAAAAAATTGCAAATTGCATTTAAATGTAAATAATTACAGAAAGTTAATGGTGCACATTACATACATTTTCCTTCGAACACTCGTTTCTCTCGTTGACATGAGTACTTTGAGTTTTCTGTGGATTTTGTATAATGATTGTGACCCTTTACTCGATCACGGAACTAAACTATTTATAGACACTAATTCCTAACTGCTAATAACGCCTAAATAACTACAGAGAGGACGCGTGTCTTGACACGTATTTTGAATTTGAATTTCTTCTTATCTTCTGATTTAGCCGTTGCATCCATCGAAGTCGAAATAGCAATGCTTTTCCTTGAATATTTGCCAAGTCCATGCTTCTCTTCTACACCACTGAATGCTTCGACCCTATTAACACTTCGACCAAATCGAAAGGATCCTGAAGAAAACACACAATTCAAGAATAATGCTCAAAATAGAGCATTTATTTTTTTTTTTGAAGAGGCAAAATAGAGCATTTATTACATATTCATGCATGATTAATCATTAAATTCATTGGCTCTGAAAACCAAACATCTTTAATGACATTTTATAATAATGAAATAATTAAATAGAATTATTTTAATCATGCATTTAGAACATGTTTTTACTTAGTAAAAATATGGGCTAACAGCGGGTATTTCCAGTGCTGAGGTATGAGGCGGTTGGTGGGGCAATGTGTTTTACTACTGGATTTTTTTTTTTGAGATATTTTACTACTGGATTTTGTTTAGCTTCTATTCTGTTTGGATTTGTTTTGTTTCTTGTTGGTAGCCTATTTTTAAGGTTATTTTTGTATCTCTATCTTTTCAAACATTCCTTATATTTGATAAAGTTATTAAATAAAATTTAGCTGTTTAAGAAAAACATTCCTTAACTTTGTTTAAGAAAAACGTTTTAACAACAAACTAACTTTGAATTAGATTTTTTTTTGGAATAACTTTGAATTAGATTTGAATTAGGTGAAATATTCCAAAACTCAGTTAGAGATATTAAAACAAAACCAAATCACAAAGTTCAATTTTCATCTGCTATTAAAAGGCATCGCTTTTTCTTTTGTTTAGATAACTATAAATAATAAAATATAGCTCAGAGAGAAAAATCAAAAGTAGAGATTGAAAAAGAAAGTGAGAAACAATTAAATTAAGAAAGTGAGAAACAATCAAAAGTAGAGATTTGTTGGCTTTTCAATTCCTTTTCTCTCTGAACTTTTTTTTTTAGATCAAATTTTGTAAGGTATATGGATTCAACAATTAAATTAAGATGCACTTTCCATTACAAACTTCTTTATTTGCACTTGTTTGTCCCTTTGCAGTCACCTGGTATATTTTTTGGCTTCTGCTTTATTAATTTATACTATAAATAATTCTATTTTTTTTTAATTAATCGCAGAACTGAAGTTTGAAAGGGATGAGCTTCGTGATATGGTAAAACAATTAATGGAAAGTTTGAACTTTCAGCCCAAGCCATATACTAGAGATCAAGTTCATGAAGATGATGTGGTTGATGATAATGAAGATATAGTTGATAATAATCATGATAATGAGGATGTGGTTGATAATAATGATGATAATTCCGATGATAATTCTGATGATAACGAATTAGAGTAAGAATGACAAGTTTGGTAGTGTGGTTTACCTTAGTAGTTTTTATTTGAGTTAGGATATTAACTTTGCGGTTTGCTTTAGTAGTTTTTATTTGAGTCAGGATATTGAATTTTTGTATCCAAGAATTGAAAGGAATTTATTCCATCTTTTGAATTGATATTTTTTATAAGTATTTATTTTTGAACAGATTTTTTTATAAGTATTTAGTAATACTTAAATATATAATGCTTATATTGTTTTGTGGGATTATAAATTAGATTTAAAAAATTGCTTTGATGTAATATCCCAACTTCTAAAATTGTCTAATTAATTTTAATTAGAGCTTTGCCTCGTAATTTAGAAATTAATTAGTGGTGCTTGATTAATTAAATATTGGAATTTAAGTGTGTTATGTGTAAATTAGGATTACCTTTTGAACCTAAACTACACATTAATACAATGTTAAATCACTTAGGACTTAAATTGAATCAAGAGAATTCAAACTTCCTCCTCCACTCTCCCTCTCTCACGTACCTCTCTCTTTTCCCCACCATGAGTCATGTTTCCACTCACCATTAACCCACTCATATTGCATGCAACCAAAGCCTTCACTATTCACTTCAACACTTCAGCAAATATCTGTAGCAAACTCCCCCTTTTTCTCTCTCACTCACGCCAACAACAACAACAACAAGCCAAATTCATCAATTTACCAAGCCTCACATGCCACTACCCACCAAAGTATTCAATCTCTTGCATTCACATGTAGCAACATAACTTGTAGCATCTCCGAATCCTTATCTCAGACCTCTGATTCCTATACAACTCTCTCAACACTATCTTCCAACCAACCAAATTTCCACCAATGGTAACACATGCAAGAGTAACTCAATCCCACCCAAGTTCTGTTTCCATTCAGTACCAAAACCACTATAAATACCTCACATCTCAGTTGAATCAAGCATCAAACTCATTCCAACTCATAGAGCAAAGCTAAGGTTTCAAAGTTCACCAATTTCTCAAAATTCCGATTTGTCCAGTTCTGTTCGTGGGAGTTGCTAGGAGGTTTTAGTAGCTGTGTAAAGCCCAGAAGCAAGGATTAAAGCTTCTTTCCAGGTGGGTTCTTAGGATAGTTAGTTAGTTTTCCCAAAATTATGAAACTTTGCATGTTAACTTAGGAATTAGGGAAATGTTGTGTGAGAAGAATTAATCCCCAAATTTCTCTCCATTCTGTCTTATATTATACATATTGTGTGACTGCATAACTTGGAATGAGGATTGTAGGTGTTATCTTTGTTAAAAATTGAATTTTCGTGAAACAGGGGACATTCTGGGCAAACACGCTGCAGCGCGTTGCGAGCGAGTATTCATAGCGAGTTGGGTTTCTGGGCTGATGAAACTCGCCGTAGCGTGCACTTGTGCGCTTAGCGAGTTGATTTAGGTCAGGACCTATAATCTCGCCGTGGCGAGTTGGTAACACGCCGCAGCGAGTTTACACATAATATACCTGTAAAACTCGCCAAGCGAGTTTTAACACGTTGAAGCGAGTTTGGCAGAAACAGAATTACATTTTCAGAATTTTCTAAGAAACCTTCAAACACTCGTTTTATATCCTCATCTGAGTTAGATATCTTGCAGTAGCATAATTTATATAATGTTAAACAGTATGTTAATCACAGATAATCTTTAGGGTATAACTTAGAGATTTTAGGTTTGTATGCTCCCTGAGACTTGGTAATTCATGGTAGAATCAACTAAATTAGAATCAGTCAATTATGAGCGATTTGTGATGTCGCACTATGGACTCCCAATGGGATAATCCATTAGGTTATGATCTTTGTGAGCTGCATGCCGTGACTGAATCGGTTGACGGATATGGCAGGCCTCTGAGACATGCTCACCTCAGAGTACCTTTGCGTTAAAATGAATAAGATATAATTTGTGTTACACCTTTATTACTGCTTATGTGTTATGTATATTGTTAGCATGTTATGACTAATTAGGTTTCCCGGTGTAGTCACCTCTAGGAGGGTAGTAGGACTCACCGAGGCTTAGTAGTCTCACCCCACTCCAAACAATTTTTTTCAGATAAGCAGGTTGGCTGAGGTATGCTGTTTGGTGTGCTCGTGGCTTTTGCTTGAGGATTGCATCTTTATTCATGCTTTCTAGTTCTAATCCGTTGTTGTATTTCTAATAATTCTGTTGTATCGTTGAATCTTGTTCCGTTTCCGTTGTTTCAGTATCTGTGTTGTACTTAGCACCTGCGTGTGCTTGAATTTTTAATTGTAATAATAATGACTCAGTGCCAATAATAATATTTCTACGTTTTATTCTAGACATAGACGTGGGGTGTTATAATTGATATCAGAGCAGGTCGATTCAGATCATGCCAGAGTTCATTAGTATTACGAATCCAATCCCAGTAGTTGTCTGGATTTCTAACATCTGTTCTAGATGTCATGTCACTTTAAGCCTAGCTAACTTGACTTGATATTGGCAGTTAGAGCACTATGTCAGGTGCAAGACGAGGACCTGGAAGGCCAAGGAGGAACGTTGACGATGAACACGAGATGTACGGAGATGCTGATGTTAACATGTGGGCTGAGATGATGCACCAGCAACAGCAGTTTCAGGCCCATCAAGCTCAACAGCATCAAGAGTTCATGGCTATGTTCCAACAACACATGAACAATCCTCCACCGCAGCAACAGGGATCAAGTGCTGCATTCAGAGAGTTCTGCCGCATGAGTCCACCAGAATTTTATGGGGAGTACAATCCAGCGAAGGCCCGGGAATGGATCCAAAGGATGAGTGGAATCCTAGAGTCTATGGATTGCACTGAAGCTGACAAGGTTGTGTTCGTCTCCCGCTTCTTTAGGGGTGACGCTTGTAACTAGTGGGATGGTACGAAGGCGTACATGGAAGCTAGCCAAATGGAAATAACCTGGGATAATTTTCGACGCCTCTTTGTCGGACATTATATACCAGAAAGTTACCAGTTTCAGATGGAACGAGAATTGACTGAGTTGAAGCAGGGGAGTATGTCAGTGGCAGAATACACCATGAAGTTCAATGAATTGGTCAGATATGTGATGGATGGTAATGATGCTCCCTCTGAATCATGGAAAATGAAGAAGTACAGGTTCGGGTTGAGAGCTGACATAGCGCATGACGTCTCCATGCAACATATCACTACCTTTGGTGATTTGGTGCAAATGAGCTATCATGCTGAAGCAAACCTTGGTAATATTCATAAGGAACGGAGTGAAGCCGTTCAGAAGAGGAAGGATTCTGGAAAGTTTAACCTGCAAGTGAGAACCAAAGGTACCACCAGCAAAGGGAAGCAGAGTTATTCCCAGCGCTCACCAAGGAATTGTGCAGAGTGTGGTTTTCCTCACAGTGGAGAATGCATGAAGGGAAAGAATATGTGTTACTACTGTAAGCAGCCAGGCCACTACAAACATGAATGTCCTAAGCTGAAGAAGCAAGGCGATTCCAGCGGCGCTTCTAAAAGCAAAGGTCGGGTATACTCACTTGACGATGAGAAAGTCAAATCTAATAATGCTTTAATTATGGATGTGTGCATGTTAGGCCAGTCAGAAGTTTTAGTTTTGTTTGATTGTGGAGCCACTAATTCTTTTATAGCCGTTGACTGTGTTCAGCGACTGAATTTGCCTTCTGTGCCTTTAATTTCCCCAATGACTGTGGCTGTTGCCACAGGTGGCAAGGTTACTTCTAAGCGTGTCTGCCAGAACTGTCCGGTCCTGGTAGGCAGTAAAGTCTACCATATAGATTTGATCTGTCTACCCTTGAAAGATATAGATGTGGTTCTGGGTATGGATTGGCTTTCCGCCAATACCGTGTACATTGGATGCGCTGAAAAGAATCTGTTTATCCCAACCGAAACTTCTGCAGAAAGTAGAGCCCTCACTGCTTTGCTTCAAAACACTCATCAGATGATCCAGTACTTAGGTGCAAGCAGTAAATGTTTCAATGTCTTGTTTACCATTGATACGGAACCCAGTTTGAGCCCCAGTGATATTCCAGTGGTTAGTGAGTTCTTAGATGTTTTCCCTGATGACATTATGAATTTACATCCTGAAAGGGAAGTTGAGTTTTCTATCGACCTAGTTCCTGGATCCCAGCCTATCTCAGTTGCCCCTTACCGAATGTCTCCCTTAGAGCTTCATGAGCTTAAGTCTCAACTAGAAGAGTTGCTTCAGAAACACTTCATTCGACCCAGTGTCTCACCTTGGGGAGCACCGGTGTTACTAGTCAAAAAGAAGGACGGTACTATGCGTCTATGCATTGATTATCGTCAGCTCAACAAGGTCACAATTAAGAACAAGTATCCTTTGCCCCGTATTGATGACCTTTTGGATCAGCTTAGGGGTGCTACTATCTTTTCCAAGATTGATCTTCGTTCTGGATATCATCAGATTCGTATCAAGTCCTCGGATGTTTCCAAGACAGCATTCAGGACCCGATATGGACATTATGAATTCCTGGTCATTCCATTCGGTTTGACAAATACTCCAGCCATATTTATGGACTACATGAACCGGATATTCCAGCCTTACCTTGACCAGTTTGTTGTTATCTTCATTGATGACATTCTGATCTATTCTAAGAATTCACAGGAGCATGCTAAACATCTGAGAATCGTGTTGAGCATTCTTAGAGAGAAGCAACTGTATGCCAAGTTCAGCAAGTGCGAATTTTGGTTATCTGAAGTTAAGTTCTTGGGACATGTTATATCGCAAGGCGGTGTGTCTGTCGATCCATCCAAGGTAGAAGCAGTTTTGAATTGGGAAAGACCCAGAAGTGTGACTGAGGTCAGGAGCTTTCTTGGCTTAACAGGTTATTACCGGAGATTCATTTTAGGATTTTCGGAGATTGCTTTGCCATTAACTCGTCTAACTAGAAAGGGTGCATACTTTGATTGGGATGCTGCCTGTGAATGGAGTTTTAGAACCTTAAAGGAAAAGCTTACCACAGCACCAGTGTTAGTCATTCCAGACCCAACCCGCAAGTATGTGGTATACTGTGATGCATCCAACAAAGGACTTGGGTGCGTGCTTATGCAAGATGGAGCAGTTGTAGCATATGCATCACGACAGTTAAAACCCCATGAGCAGAACTATCCTACCCATGACTTGGAGTTAGCAACCATTATCTTTGCTCTCAAAATATGGAGACATCATCTGTATGGAGTGCAGTTTGATTTGTTCAGTGATCATAAAAGTTTGAAGTACCTATTTGATCAGAAGGAGTTGAATATGAGGCAACGACGATGGATGGAATACCTCAAGGACTTTGACTTTAATCTCAATTATCACCCAGGAAAGGCAAATGTGGTAGCAGATGCCTTGAGTAGAAAAACCCTGTATGCGTCGGAGTTGTTAATGCAGCAATGCGGTCTGTATGAGAAGTTCAGAGACCTCAATCTGAATGTTGTGTATCGGAAGAGCGGTATTCGAATTAACAGAATTGAATTGTCCTGTGAACTGCGCCCAAGACTTGTGCAGGCTCAGCCGGGTGATGTGGAGTTGCAAAAGAGAGTGAACCACCCGAAGTTCTCAATAGCTACGGACAGTGCTATTCTCTATGAGGGAAGACTCTGTGTACCTCAGGATGATGAACTGAGACGGTTAATTCTGGAAGAGGCAAATAAGAGTGGATTTTCAATTCACCCCGGATCCACCAAAATGTATCAGGATCTGAAAGAGAACTATTGGTGGCCTAACATGAAGGCAGAGATTGCTGAATTCGTGTTCAGGTGTATTGTGTGTCAGCAGGTGAAGATTGAACATCAGAAACCTAGAGGACCGTTGCAACCATTAGATATTCCTGAGTGGAAATGGGAACATATCACTATGGATTTTGTAGAAGGTTTACCACGTAACCAAAGAGGTCAAGATTCTATCTGGGTAATCGTGGACAGGTTAACTAAGTCAACTCATTTTATTCCAGTGAAATCCACCTACAAGGCCCCTCAATATGCAGCCATTTTCATGGAGCGGGTTGTAAGGCTACATGGTGTACCCTTGAGCATTGTGTCGGATAGAGACCCGATTTTCACTTCAAGATTTTGGAAAGCATTTCAGAATGCGATGGGTACTCGGTTGATGTGGAGTACGTCACATCATCCTCAAACTGATGGTCAGTCAGAAAGAACTATTCAGACTCTTGAGGATATGCTTCGGGCATGTGTGTTAGAATATGGTGGTTCATGGAGTAATCACTTGCATCTAATTGAATTTGCATATAACAACAGTTACCATGCCAGTATCGGTATGGCACCCTATGAAGCTCTGTATGGCAGGAAGTGTAGAACTCCTTTGTGTTGGACGGAAGTCGGTGACCGTGGATTCTTGGGACCGGATATTGTCCAAGAGACCACTTTAAAGATTAAGTCTATTCGGGATAAGTTGAAAGTTGCTCAGAGTCGGCAGAAGAGTTATGCTGACAGAAAGAGGAGACCTTTAGAATTCCAGGAAGGTGATCATGTGTTCCTGAGAGTGACGCCTAAGTTGGGTTTGCGAGGTGTGTTCAAAACTAAGAAGCTCAGTCCAAGATTTATTGGACCCTATCAGATTCTTCGACGCGTTGGTCCTGTAGCCTATCAGTTAGCTCTATCTCCATCTATGTCAGGGCTACACGACGTGTTTCATGTGTCTCAGCTTCAGAAGTATATTTCTGATCCTTATCATCCAATTGAACTTGAACAGATTGATCTTCAGCCAGACCTAACCTATCAGTCGGATCCAGTTCGGATTGTAGAACGTGATGCTAAGATCCTTCGGAACAAGAGAATTCCTATTGTCAAGGTTGAATGGGCTCAGTCCCCTGATGGTGAATTCACTTGGGAATTGGAGTCAGACATGCGGAAGAGTTACCCTTATCTTTTCTGAGGTAAATTTCTTAATTTCGAGGACGAAATTTCTTTAAGGGGGGTAGGTTGTAATATCCCAACTTCTAAAATCGTCTAATTAATTTTAATTAGAGCTTTGCCTCGTAATTTAGAAATTAATTAGTGGTGCTTGATTAATTAAATCTTGGAATTTAAGTGTGTTATGTGTAAATTAGGATTACCTTTTGAACCTAAACTACACATTAATACAATGTTAAATCACTTAGGACTTAAATTGAATCAAGAGAATTCAAACTTCCTCCTCCACTTTCCCTCTCTCACGTGCCTCTCTCTTTTCCCCACCATGAGTCATGTTTCCACTCACCATTAACCCACTCATATTGCATGCAACCAAAGCCTTCACTATTCACTTCAACACTTCAGCAAAAATCAGTAGCAAGCTCCCCCTTCTCTCTCTCTCTCTCTCTCTCTCTCTCTCTCTCTCTCTCTCTCTCTCTCTCTCTGTCTCACGCCAACAATAAAAACAAGCCAAATTCATCAATTTACCAACCCTCACATGCCACTACCCACCAAAGTATTCAATCTCTTGAATTCACATGTAGCAACAGAACTTGTAGCATCTCTGAATCCTCATCTCAGACCTCTGATTCCTATACAACTCTCTCAACACTATCTTCCAACCAACCAAATTTCCACCAATGGTAACACATGCAAGAGTAACTCAATCCCACCCAAGTTCTGTTTCTATTTAGTACCAAAACCACTATAAATACCTCAATCTCAGTTGAATCAAGCATCAAACTCATTCCAACTCATAGAGCAAAGCTAAGGTTTCAAAGTTCACCAATTTCTCAAAATTCCGATCTGTCCAGTTCAATTCGTGGGAGTTGCTAGGAGGTTTTAGTAGCTGTGTAGAGCCCAGAAGCAAGGATTAAAGCTTCTTTCCAGGTGGGTTCTTAGGTTAGTTAGTTAGTTTTCCCAAAATTATGAAACTTTGCATGTTAACTTAGGAATTAGGGAAATGTTGTGTGAGAGGAATTAATCCCCAAATTCCTCTCCATTATGTCTTATATTATACATATTGTGTGACTGCATAAGTTGGAATGAGGATTGTAGGTGTTATCTTTGTTAAAAATTGAATTTTCGTGAAACAGGGGACATTCTGGGCAAACACGCTGCAGTGCGTTGCTAGCGAGTATTCATAGCGAGCTGGGTTTCTGGGCTGATGAAACTCGCCGTAGCGTGCACTTGTGCGTTTAGCGAGTTGATTTAGGCCAGGACCTATAATCTCGCAGTGGCGAGTTGGTAACACGCCGCAGCGAGTTTACACAGAATAGACCTGTAAAACTCGCCAAGCGAGTTTTAACACGTTGAAGCGAGTTTGACAGAAACAGAATTACATTTTCAGAATTTTCTAAGAAACCTTCAAACACTCGTTTTATATCCTCATCTGAGTTAGATATCTTGCAGTAGCATAATTTATATAATGTTAAACAGTATTTTAATCACAGATAATCTTTAGGGTATAGCTTAGAGATTTTAGGTTTGTATGCTCCCTGGGACTTGGTAATTCATGGTAGAATCAACTAAATTAGAATCATTCAATTATGAGCGATTTGTGATGTCGCACTATGGACTCCCAATGGGATAATCCATTAGGTTATGATCTTTGTGAGCTGCATCCCATGACCGAATCGGTTGACGGATATGGCAGGCCTCTGAGACATGCTCACCTCAGAGTGCCATTGCGTTAAAATGAATAAGATATAATTTGTGTAACACTTTTATTATTGCTTATGTGTTATGTATATTGTTAGCATGTTATGACTGATTAGGTTTCCCGGTGTAGTCACCTCTAGGAGGGTAGTAGGACTCACTGAGGCTTAGTAGTCTCACCCCACTCCAAACAATTTTTTTCAGATAAGCAGGTTGGCTGAGGTATGCTGTTTGGTGTGCTCGTGGCTTTTTCTTGAGGATTGCATCTTTATTCATGCTTTCTAGTTCTAATCCGTTGTTGTATTTCTAATAATTCTGTTGTATCGTTGAATCTTGTTCTGTTTCCGTTGTTTCAGTATCTGTGTTATACTTAGCACCTGCGTGTGCTTGAATTTTCAATTGTAATAATAATGACTCAGTGCCAATAATAATATTTCTACGTTTTATTCTAGACATAGACGTGGGGTGTTATATTTGATGGGAATGTAAATTAATAATAATAATAGTAGTAATAAATCATTATATATCGAAATAGAGATCGAAATAGAAACCTAAATATAGACTGAAATAGAGACCGAAATAGAAACCGAAATAAAGACCGACATAGAGACTCAAACAGAACCGACATAGAGACCAACATAGAGACTGAAATAGAGATCGAGATAGAGACCCAAATAGTGACCGACATAGAGACCGAAATAGAGACTAAAATAGAGATCGAAATAGAGACCCAAATAGAGACCGAAATAGAGACTCAAATAGAGACCGAAATAGAAACTCCAATTGAGACCAAAATAGAGACTCAAATAGAGACCGAAATAGAGACTTAAATAGAGACCAAAATAGAGACTGACGTAGAAACCGAGATAGAGACTGAATTTAGCACACAACATTTTCAAATCGGTCTCAAAATTTGTAGCAATGAATAGAGAAATTAATTGCAAATCGGTCACTATATTAGTCTCTAATAGCGTCGCTCATAGCGTCGAAATATGTGTCGCAAAGTCAGTTTCTAATCTGGTTGCTAATTCAGTCGCTATTGCAGTCGCTATTTCGATCTCTAAATTTGGTTGCTCATTTAGTCGCTGGAAAATTGGCTGTTAATTTGGTCACAACAGATCAGCGACCAAGGTATTTGCTACTGATTTTCGTCGGTTGCCATTTCGGTCGCTAACACATTTAGCGACCGATTTTCATCAAAATCGGTTGCTAATTCGGTGGCTAAATGTTGTTTTTCTAGTAGTGTATGCTTGTTAATGGCGTTTAGATTCCTCGAAACTAATCAAAATATTGTTCGGTATGCGATTCTTCTTGAATTGGGGGAAATTAGGGTTTAAGAAATCAATGTCGATTCCTCGATAGTTTAGTAAATTTTGATGTGTTTTCCTCTTAGAACATTGTCTGTGAGCTGATTGAATTGTACAGAACATGAAATTTCAGAGTTAATAACTTCCAGGATTCAAGCCTGAGAATATTCGTATATCATGAATATTGATATATTTTGAATGAAATTTTTCCTACCGTGTTTTTTGTGATTTTTGAATGGTTAAAAGACATAACTTTGTTGTTAGATATATATATTATGAAATGAAAGTTTAGGAATGAAATCATTATCTTCATTAGTTACAAATGAATGTACAGAGTTGTTTATATACAAGAGGAATGGTCTACACTAGCTTATATGCACTAGCATGTAAGAAATTACAATTAAATCAAGCTAATTAGGAAGCGTAGTATTAGTATCTGTAGTAATAGCTTGATCATGCTCTAATACCCCCCCACAAGTTGGAGAGTGGTAAATGTTAACCATTCCCAACTTGGCTAATAAAACACCAAACGGTTGAGGAAGCAAAGACTTGGTGAAGAAATCAGCAAGTTGATCTTTGGAAGAGACATGCAAGAGCTTCATAACACCAGCTTGCAATTTTTCACGCACAATGTGGCAATCAATGTCGAGGTGCTTGGTGCGTTCATGAAAGACCGGGTTGGCAGCTATGTGAAGGGCACTCTGATTATCACAATAAAGGACGGGAAGCTTGGTGCAAGTGATGTGCAAGTCCTAAAGAAGGTAAACAAGCCATTGGAGTTCACATGTAGCCGCAGCGAGGGCGCGATACTCAGCCTCAGAAGAGGAACGAGCAACAGTAGGTTGCTTCTTAGTGCGCCAAGAGATAAGAGATTGACCCAAAAAGAAGCACTGACCAGAGATGGATCGTCGAGAATCTTTACAACCAGCCCAATCAGCGTCTGAAAAACCCAAAAGCTGAAGAGTAGAATTCCTAGGGAAGAATAAGCCATGGCCAGGGCAACCTTTGAGATATTTGAGCACACGTAGGGCAGCATTGTAGTGAGTATGGGTAGGCTTGGACAAAAACTGACTCAATTGTTGAGTAATAAATGTGATGTTAGGACGTGTAGTATTGAGGTAAATTAAACGGCCAACTAATCGTCTATAAGCAGAAATATCCTCAAAGGGTGCACTAGAATCATCATGAAGCTTGATGGAGGAATCAGAAGGAGTGGAAGGAGGTTTAGCACCCAATAAGCCCGTGTCGGATAAAAGGTCTAAGCAATATTTCCTTTGACATAATGAGATGCCCTTAGAAGATCGTGCAACCTCCAATCCTAAGAAATACTTCAATGGTCCCAAATCTTTGATTTTGAAGGAGGAATGAAGTAAGTCTTTGATGTATGAAAACTCAGCCATGGAATTTCCAGCCAAAATGACATCATCCACATAGACTAAGAGTAAAGTGAAGTGAGAATGATCATGCTTGATGAAGAGAGAGTGATCAGAATGGGCTTGGTGGTAGCCATGAGAAAGAAGAAGAGATGTGAGCTTAGCATACCATTGACGGCTAGCTTGCTTAAGGCCATAGAGGGATTTGATAAGCTTACACACCTTGTGAGGATCATTAGTAACACCTGGTGGTGGCTGCATGTAAACATCCTCTTGTAGATCACCATGAAGAAAAGCGTTATTCACATCAAGTTGGTGTAGAAACCAATTGTGAATTGAGGCTAAAGCTATGACCATTCTAACTGTAGTTAACTTGGCAACAGGTGAGAAAGTATCAAAATAATCCAAGCCTTCAATCTGGTTATAACCTTTGGCAACAAGACGTGCCTTATATCTCTCAACTGTGCCATCAGCATGATGCTTGACCTTATACCCCCATCTACAACCAATTGGCTTCACATGAGGTGGTAGATCAACAAGAACCCAAGTACCAGTATTCTCAAGAGCCTGTAACTCAACCTGCATGGCTTGTCTCCAACACTCATATTTAATAGCCTCAGCATAAGATTTTGGTTCAATGTGTGTGGTAAGAGATAAAGCATAAAAACAATGTGGAATAGACAAATTTTGATAAGAAAGAAAAGAAGACATAGGATAGAGAGTACCTGAAGACTGGTTGGTAGAGTGATCAATGGCATTACAGACATAATCCTTTAGGTAAGGAGGTGAATGTTTATGTCTAGTTGAAGTACGGGTAGAAGGAGGTGATGATGTAGAAATAGGTAAGGGCGGTGAAACAGATGTGGTAGGAGTAGGGTCAGGTATGATAGGTGATATGTCATCAAAGGAGGTGGTGGAATCATGAGTAACTGGTATAGTAGAAAAATAGTCCCAATCAGTTGTGAAGGAAGGATTAGAGCTTTGATAAGGCAAGATATGTTCATGAAAGGTGACATGTCTGGAGATAAAGATTTCTTTAGTATTTAGATCATAAAGAACAAAGCCCTTGTATCCTGACTTGTAACCCAAGAAAACAGACTTCCTAGCTCTAGGGTCAAGTTTAGTTCTATGAGAAAGCAAAGTAGATGCATAGCATAAAGAACCAAACACTTTGAAAACAGATTTATCAGGAATGGAGTCATGAAGTAAATGATATGGGGGTTTATTATTAAGTAAAGGAGTAGGGACCCTGTTGATAAGAAAGGTTGCATACAAAACAGCATAAGACCAAAAAGATTTTGGTAGTTTAGATTGAAATAAAAGGGCTCTTCCCACATTGAGGAGATGTTGATGTTTCCTTTCAACTCTCCCATTTTGTTGGGGAGTTTCAACACAAGATTTATGGTGGATTATACCATGTGAAGCATAAAAGGAATTAAGTAAAAATTCTGGGCCATTATCACTTCTAACATTTTTAGGAGTGATATGAAATTGTGTTTGTATTGAAGTAATAAAATTTTGAATATGTAAAGACACTTCAGCTTTGGATTTAAGTAAGATAATCCATGTATACCTGCTGAAGTCATCAACAATGGTCAAAAAGAATCTATGATTATGAACAGAAGCAACAGATAAAGGACCCCATATGTCAAAATGCAACATTTCATATTTTGAAGAAGAATGTGAAGTGCTAATAGGAAAGGATAATTTATTTTGTTTTGCATAGTGACAAACATCACAAGCAGCTTTATTATCAACAACAATGGTAGGATACAATTGACTCATATGAGAAAGTCTTCTATGAGACAAATGCCCCAACCTAAAATGCCATAAGGCAGACAAAGGGATAACAGTTGCAGCATTAACATTGCTACTAGTACAATTCAAAGTTACATTTTTATTTGAAGGTTGGGAAACTAAAGTAGGGATAGCAGGATGTGTTCCATTCACCACCAATCTGTAAAGTCCATTAACTTGATCACCCAAACCAATCGTCTTCTTGGAGATCAAATCTTGTATGACACATTGATGAGAAGAAAATTCAACAAAACAAGACAAGTGAGTACATAACTTGGAAACAGAAATTAGATTAAGTCTAAATTCTGGTGAATAAAGAACATGAGTTATGTACAAATCTTGTGAAAAATGGATAGTGCCAGCATAATTGACCACAACAGAATTGCCATTAGGTAGATTAACATGTATAGGTTTAATTTTATAATAAGAACTAAACCATTCAAGGGAAGAACATATATGATCATTATCTCCAGAATCTATAAGCCAAAACTTAGAACTAGTTTGAATAGAACATGAAACAATACTATGAACAAAGGATATTAATGAAGTATGAAAGGGTAAACCTGAGTCAATGGTAGGTGAAGTATGAATATGATTGGAGCTAGAGCCACTAGCAGAAGAAGCTGAGGGAATTAAATTGACTTGCTGAAGCAAGTTAACAAGTTGGTCATATTTTTCTTGAGAAATACCAGAACTAGAGCCTGAAGTTACCATCTCAGTGTTGCCATTTGAAGTAGAAGAATCACCACCATCAGAGTTCACCAAATTAGCACCAGAATTACCTCTAATGTTGGGATTTCCATACTTCTTGTAACACCAATCCACTGTATGGCCACTCTTATCACAAAAAGAACAATGTCTAGTGTCACTCTTGCCTTTACCACTATTCATAGGGGATTTACCACGATTAGATTGCTTCTTGGAGTCAGAAGCATTCACTAAAACATTGCTTTCATCAGAGTTAGGTGCCATAGGATTGGAAGCAGCAAAATTGCTTTCTTCTTGCACAACTAAAGAATACACCTTATTAAT
Organism: Trifolium repens; assembly: GCA_030408175.1. Taxonomy (NCBI): domain Eukaryota; kingdom Viridiplantae; phylum Streptophyta; class Magnoliopsida; order Fabales; family Fabaceae; genus Trifolium; species Trifolium repens. Next base: position 41,921,494 of record CP125846.1, read on the forward strand.
CGTAGGCAAAGGATCCATTAAAAGAACCTGAGTTTTCACAACTGAAAAATTTTCATTCAATCCAGACAAAAATTGTATAATCTGATCCTCAGTACGATAATTGCGTGCAACACGCATAGCTTCACAACGACATTGATGCATACATGTACAATGCGGCATAGGGCGATGTGAATTCAACTCCTCCCAAAGTGCTCTCATATCAGTATAGTAATCAAGAACAGAGCGAGTACCTTGTTTGAGATTGTGAATCGCAGATCGGAGAGAAACGATACGAATGCGATCAGCTTTTGCAAAGCGTTCATGTAGATCCTCCCATGCATCAATGGCATAATCATGAAAGACGAGCGTTTGAGCTATGGACGCAGAGACAGAGTTGATTATCCAAGAATGAACAAGATGATTGCAACGTTCCCAAGCGGATCGATTCAAATCAAGCAAATCCGGAACCGGTGTAGCGCGATCGATAAAAGCGAGCTTGTTCTTAGCGCCTAATGCACAACGCATTGAACGACTCCATGCGAGGTAATTGCTACCGGTGAGAGGAGGAGTAACCAAAACAGAGTTCGGACCCTCGCTTGGATGAACGTAAAAAATGGAATCAGTGTTGTTCGGTGGAGCTTGAACCACGACGGGTGCAACACGAGGAGGCATGATGAATCAGCGAGAAAATGAAGGAAAATGAGGGAAAAATGAATCAAGAATCACGAGGTTGAAGATGAAGATCAAAGAGAAAATGCAGCGGGAAAAACGGTTACAAAAAACGGTTAGGATCGTAACAACCTTCCAAGTGAAGGAAGCTGATACCATATTATGAAATGAAAGTTTAGGAATGAAATCATTATCTTCATTAGTTACAAATGAATGTACAGAGTTGTTTATATACAAGAGGAATGGTCTACACTAGATTATATGCACTAGCATGTAGGAAATTACAATTAAATCAAGCTAATTAGGAAGCGTAGTATTAGTATCTGTAGTAGTAGCTTGATCATGCTCTAATAATATACTTTGATATTTATCCTTTTTAATTAAGTTTGTTTGCACTGTTCTGTTCTGATATCTTTTATTGGTCTATTAGTCCATTCAAAGACCAATTTTGATAGTGAGTTACACTTCTATAGACCAAAATGGTTGTTTGTCCATTACTGACTTATCTTTTTCTTTTACTTCACTAATTTTAATTAAGTATTTCTTGTCTCTTCATTTTAAATTTAAAGGTAATTGAACATGTTAAAAGAAACGATCTTTCAGCTCTGTCTTGGTTGTTGAAATGATCATTGGTATAATTGGTTCAAAAATCTCATTGAGAACTTGTATAGAGAAGGATTTTCCACTTAGCAGCAGTCCTTCAATACCAATATAGAAGCCTAAATCTGATTCTAGTTTCTATTAATGTACAAAAGTATTACATGTATTGATTGATATTTTTCATATATTTTTAGTTTGTCATATGTATGAAATGATTAACATAACATGAAGAGAGTATTAATGTTAGTTGTTAACTTTCTAAGAAATTAATTGAAGATAAGTTATGGTTATGATGATTGAATTGATATCCTACGATATTTATATATGGTTAGTTCCTTGAATTTGGGAGAAAATAATTATTGTGATACTGTAAGTGGTCTAAAGGTATAAACCTAGTGTGGGTCAAAAACAATAGAAATTGAGAAGCATCTAGAAATATGGAGTAGACTACACAAGAAGGGGACTATTTGATACTTTGGGTTAGTTTGACTACTAAAGGAAAGTGAGTAAACTATATATTGGCATGATAAAAGAAATAAATAAAATTGAAGTAGACACTTTTGTTTCGGATATCATGTCTTAGACTGGATATGGATGAAGCTTAAGCTTGTAGTTGTTGAATGATTATGGTTGGAAAACAAAAATGATGGTAATATGTCAAGAAAGGGTTGCAAAATTTAGTATGGTAGTCTTGTTGACCTTGCAACTAAGAATATAGTTTTCTTAGAGGATGGGTGTAATGTGCTGAAAGTTTAGTGATGGCATGTTCAATATGTGATGAGAGTATTGAATCTTGTTGCACAAAAAATAAATAACAAGGAGCCTGCATTTATTTATATCAAAGAGTTTAAGACCAAAGAACTTTGACAATCTGAACAAATAACAGCTCTATGAATTTGAAGCATAATAAAATTCAAGTCATGTTCACTTCTTTTTTTCATTTTTGTCATATGTACTTAACAATGTGAGATGTTTCTCATCTATATATTTGCAAGAGACGAACAAAGCAAAAAGGAAAATCATAACTTCTCTATGGCATGTTTGTTTTCTAGGATATCATGTTGATTAACTTAGGTAATTATTATGAATGCATGAGTTGATGGCTTGACTAATGAATGTATAATTATCTTCCATTTTCCTATATCTTTGTCATTTAATTATTTTTATATCTCTTGCATACCTTTTTTATGTTAGCCATTTAATATCCTTATGCGTGCTGGAATCAGAGATGGAGTGTTCGATTGCTGATGGTATTTTCTGTTACTGCAGGTCCTTTATCACTTTTGCTCGGAGTTACGGTTGCAGTTCGGTCGCATCTCTAAAATTTGTGTCTGCTTGGTTGCAGGTAGAAGGATTGAGAGATGTTTAAGTGTTGTCATTTCCTTGTGCCGCAGTTCCCCTTGTATGAACTATTTTAAAACCAACTATTCTACTTTGATTAACAAGTTATATGGTTGTCGTTGAGATTTTGTTGCGTGGTGTTAGGGAATAAAGCAGCCACACTGATGCGGATAGTGCAAGTAAGAGTGACGATAGCTCCAATGATCAAGGTCTTTGATACTCATGGGAGAATTCAGAAGCATAAAGTTCCTCTTTAGGTCACTTTGATTCTCAGAGGTGCAAATGACTATATGCTTGATGAGATGGATAGAGCTCTGCATGATGCGTTATCAATTGTCAAGAGAACACTCGCGTCAAATACAGTAAGCCTGCATTCCCTAGGTTTAGATCCTATTTGAATAAGTATAATATCCTAGGAATTCGGGCTTTTTTATGGTATCACATTTGGGTTGATTCTTTTATATTTACTACCAAGTGTTGGAATTAAATCCAAATGTTACATGCCTTTGAACTCACACCACTAAACTTGTAAGGACCATTATTCTTTAAACACCACTGAGTTCCTTCAAGGTGTAGCTCATGTCATGAATTTGTAAGGACTATTATTCTTTAAACACCACCGAGCATGAAGAGTAATAGTAGCACAAGAACTGCTAATTGAGGTCTTACAAAGACTCTATTGCTTTGAATGTGGGCAACTGAAAGTTGATAATTAGAACTTGCTATAGTTTTCATTTATAGATTTATAGATCACAGACTGCTTCAGGCATGCTGCTACATCCAATGTGATACAGTAATGTCCACTAAATATTTCTGTCCTTAATAAATTTTTATGATGTGGCGCTGGCTTATATGTTCTTCTGGCCTGAAATTAAGCATGTAACGAGACCAGACAATTACTTTTCAAGGGAGGGGGATTTTTGGTGGAATGCTGGAAATATTGGAATGTATTGTTAATTTGTTATATCGGAAGTTAGGTTGTGTTGTGTACACAGGCTAAGCAACAGTTATGCTTTGATGGTTAAATTCTTATTCTTTACTATGCTCATTGTTTACATTGAATTTTCTCCTGTTTTTGCAGACCCACGGTTCATTCATTCTCACACTTGGTTTACCAAAAATATAAATTCAGGTAGTTGCTGGTGGAGGTGCTGTTGAATCAGCATTATCAGTTTAGCAGAGTTTGCTGAGTCTCTGTTAATCATTCCAAAGGTGAGAGTCAAATGAAGTTTTGTTTGGTCTTTATGTATGTATAATTTTTTTCTTCATATAACCATGGTGGTAAGTCCTAGTAAAACTAATGGTGTGAAGTTTGGTTTTCTCCACAGTATAATAATTTTACATCAGTATATAGTTTCTGTACAAAATAATTGATTCTGTAACTTTTGCCACATTTTTAGTTTAGTGGGCTTTCTTTCATGCAGGGTTTATGTGTTATTGAAAATAGCCACTTTTTTGGCATATTATTTAACTTTAGCTGCTTCATCTTTTGTGTTGCAGAAATGTTATTCCAACAAATTTTCTTACAACTATATTACAATTTTCAAAACTGTTACTTTATACAACTATTTTCATTTATTTTTATTTTTTTAAAATACTCCCACTGTGGGAGTCTCACACGTGACACTTTATACACATTTTCTGTTTAATTTTTTATCCCTCTCTCTTTCATCCAAAAACCAACAACAAACCAAAATCATCATTCTTGTTTCTTATCTCTTTCTCCAATCTACTAGAAAACTCTAAATTATCCCTTCAATCTCTGTCGATACAATCCTAAATCGTGCTTCGAATCTCTCTCGATTCAACTCATATCCATTTCCCCTTTTCGGTTGTGACAGAGGCGACGTTCTTCTCCGACGGTATTCCTCTTGAACATCATATTATAAACTTCCCTTTCTTTCTATGTAATGTGATGCATGGTGAAATTTCATGTATATTTCTTGCAATTTGTATTTATGTTTTCTAATAAAATTTGATATGTCTTGAGTGTTATTGTAAGTGTTTCCAAATCTAGGTTTGAGAAATTGATCTTATTTGACACATTCTTCTTAATTGTTATTCTCCTTTTAAAATGGGTTTTTTGGTATAATAAGCAAGATTGTGTTAAATTGGGATTTTAGTATAGGTAATGAGTGTGATAGTTTCATATCTCTTGTGTGCCTTAAATTCCACCCATTGGTTGCTTACGCTCTGCTGCACTTTTTATTTATATTGTTCTATCTTATCTCTTTGTTGAAAATATTATATTGAACATGTCGTATCATCTTACTTTGGTAGTTGAAATTACAAGTTACTTTGATATTATTTTTCTTATTCAATAAATTAAGATTCTAAGGATTTGTCATGTTTTCTTTCTTCACTTTACTGCTACAACATACCTTTGGATTCTTCATGTTTTCTTTCCTTACTTTATTCTATAATATCTTGTGTGTTTGATCTAGTCATATATTCTTAATTGTCTTGATGAGTGTAGTGGCTAGTTCATTTACATGATCGAGATAGTAATCGAAAGACCGAAAGGTGAAGATCATTATTGGGCTAAACTTTTTTAAAATCAACTAGTGTCTTCAGCAAAAACCAAACATTGTCTTTGTTGGATTGTTATCTTTAAGAGTGTAGTTGATGTGGGATCTTGATCAAACTTTTAGCTTTTTTTTATCCTCAATATTTTTATGTGATGGTCTGGCATTATTTGTTTTAATGTTCAAACTCTGAAGTCTCAATTTGTGCGTATTTAATTTGCATTTTTTAGATATCACTGTACTTAAACTATTGTATTCTTTTGTTGTCATGGTCAACGATGGGGGCGTAATGAACATTAGGGATTCGAGTTCTAACCCACACAAATATCAACAACTTACTAATGAAATGGCTAACTTGTACGAAGCCAATGGCAACCCAAGTCTTTGGGACCTCTTTGTGGAAGTTATCGCAATCAAGGAACTAATTGATTTCAAGCAAAGAGAAGTAATCACTAATTAAGGATGTGTCCAGGGCAGCAACATAATTTATCCACAAATTCAACATAGCAAATCCAAAGAAGAAGCCTACAGGTCTCATACATTACATCCAACTGTCTGTGGCGACCAATCAGTTGAAGATGCCGCACTTGACGTGGATCTGGCTGTTTTTAGGACAATGCAGCTTGTTGGGGTTGTGTCATAATTAACCCACCAAGAGAGTCAGTCTTATCAACTTGCCGCGGAGAACACATACATCGAACTAGTGCAGGCTGAAGCGCTGGGACTCCGGTGGGCACTGCAACTGGCAATTGGACAACAGCTGACCCGAATATTTATGTTTACTTATGCACAGGTGGTAGCACACTACATAACAGGGAGTAATTATGTAGCTAGTATAGATATATTATCCAAGATTGTAAGAAGCTTATGAATAGCTTAGCTAGTGCAAAAGTTTCTTTTATTAGATGGGACAATGATGTTGCACATAACTTTTGGTTTAAGTGGTTGGCTCTAAGTCATGGATGGGAAATATCCCACCAATTGTAAATCCTTCTCTATGTAATGCTCCTTGTTTTAAATATATGAATACAATTGAATTTCAAAAATAAATAAAAAGAATGCTAATATGTGGCAAGCCATGAATGAGAAAAATTCCTAAAAAAATTGATAGTAAAATGAAAATTTCTACTCTCTGTGTACACCTTTTAGGCAACTTTATGAAGTGTTGCAAGCTATGGCAACACTTAAAAATTGTTGCCTCAAGCTCACTGCATAAACAATCCCGGCAACATTTATATTAAGTGTGCCTGACAATTTAAGTCGGTTAACCAAATATGTGCCCCAACTCCATATATATAATTGGTGTTTTAAAACATGACTCCCCATATATATAATTGGTTTTTTTAATAAATATCTTGCACATGGGACACATTTCTTATTGTTTTCAAGTGAAAAAGTTAAAACAAAGTTAAAAGTGAATGAATTTTTAAATTTAGAAGATTTTAGGTCAGTTAACCAAATCTGCCAAACAACTCCCCAGCAATACACACACGACTTCCCACATTTGTATTAGTAATAATTTTGAGGAATCTCATTATTTGTTCATGAGTGACACTGTATATTGGACACAATTCTTATTGTTTTAAGGTGTAAAAGTTAAAACAAAGTTAAAAGTGAATGAATTTTCAAGTTTAGAAGATTTTAGGTCAGTTAACCAAATCTGTCAAACAACTCCCCAGCAATACACACATGACTTCCCACATTTGTATTAGTAATAATTTTGAGGAATCTCATTATTTGTTCATGAGTGACACTGTATATCGGACACGATTCTTATTGTTTTAAGGTGAAAAAGTTAAAACAAAGTTAAAAGTGAATGAATTTTCAAGTTTAGAAGATTTTAGGTCAGTTAACCAAATCTGTCAAACAACTCCCCAGCAATACACACGTGACTTCCCACATTTGTATTAGTAATAATTTTGTGGAATCTCATTATTTGTTCATGAGTGGCACTGTATATCGGACACAATTCTTATTGTTTTAAGGTGAAAACGTTAAAACAAAGTTAAAAGTGAATGAATTTTCAATTTTAGAAGATTTTAGGTCAGTTAACCAAATCTGCCAAACAACTCCCCAACAATACACACATGACTTCCCACATTTATATTAGTAATAATTTTGAGGAATCTCACTATTTGTTCATGAGTGACACTGTATATCGGACACAATTCTTATTGTTTTCAGGTGAAAAAGTTAAAACAAAGTTAAAAGTGAATGAATTTTCAAGTTTAGAAGATTTTAGGTAAGTTAACCAAATCTGTCAAACAACTCCCCAGCAATACACACATGACTTCCCACATTTGTATTAGTAATAATTTTGAGGAATCTCATTATTTGTTCATGAGTAACACTGTATATCGAACACAATTCTTATTGTTTTAAGGTGAAAAAGTTAAAACAAAGTTAAAAGTGAATGAATTTTCAAGTTTAGAAGATTTTAGGTCAGTTAACCAAATCTGCCAAACAACTCCCCAACAATACACACATGACTTCCCACATTTATATTAGTAATAATTTTGAGGAATCTCACTATTTGTTCATGAGTGACACTGTATATCGGACACAATTCTTATTGTTTTCAGGTGAAAAAGTTAAAATAAAGTTAAAAGTGAATGAATTTTCAAGTTTAGAAGATTTTAGGTCAGTTAACAAAATCTGCCAAACAACTCCCCAGCAATACACACATGACTTCCCACATTTATATTAGTAATAATTTTGAGGAATCTCATTATTTGTTCATGAGTGACACTGTATATCGGACACAATTCTTATTGTTTTCAGGTGAAAAAGTTAAAATAAAGTTAAGGGTGAATGAATTTTCATGTTTAGAAGATGTTAGTTCAGTTAACCAAATATTTCAAACGACTCCCCATTTATACACATATGACTCCTCACATATATTTTGGTAATGATTTTAAGGAATCTCACTATTTGATTACGAATGACATTGAATATGGGACACACTTTTGATTGTTTGCAGATGATAAATTTAAAACAAACTTAAATGTGAATGATTTTTTCAAGTTTGAAGAAGTTTAAGTCAGTTAACCAAGTTTGCTCTCCAACTCCTCAGTTATTTACACATGACTCCTCGCATTTATATTGTTAATAATTTCAAGGAATCCCACTATTTGTTCACGAGTGTCATTGTGCATGGGACACGCTTCTGATTGTTTACAGATGATAAAATTAAAACAACGTTTAAGGTGAATGATTTTTTCAAGTTTAGAAAATTTTAAGTCAATTAACCAAATATATTCTCGAACTCCCCCATTATCTACACATACCTCCCAACATCTGTATTGATAATAATTTCAAGGTATCTCATTATTTCTTCACGAGTAACATTATGTATGAGACCCATTTATGATTATTTGCGGAAGATAAAGTTAAAACAAAGTTAAAAAATGAATGCTTTTTTCAAGTTTAGAAGATTTAAGTCGATTAACCAGATTTGCTCTCCAACTCCCTATTATCTACACATAACTCCTCACATTTGTATTGGTAATAATTTCAAGGAATCTCACTATTTGTTCACGGTGACATTGTGTATAAAACACATTTTTGATTGCTTGCAGATGATAATAAAGTTAAACCAAAGTTTTTTCAAGTTTGAAAGATTTTAAGTCCGTTAACCAAATTTGTTCTCCAACTCCCTTGTTATCTACGCATAACTCTCGGCACCAGTATTGCAAAGACTCCCCTCAAATGCAAAGACACACTAAAAAGTGCACCACTCAATACAATAGTTGTTTCTAGACAAATAACAAATAGAACCTCTACTACCAAATTCAAATAACATGTAAAATTATGCAGGAAGAAAACTTATTTGGCCATATTACTTCTAATAATTCCTAAACTCTAACAATTAAGGTCATAATAAAACAATGAACTATTACAATTGCCAAGACCAAACCCAACAACCAAACCCAATTCAATATCCCTCAAATTACAAGATTAAACACTGAAAGTATACGACAATGTTATTCTCAGTAGCTAAGTAACTCAATAGTAAGAAAATGAAATCTTATTCCTTGAGCAAAACAAAGTGGCAAACAGTGAAGAGGTGGGGTGGTGCTTCTTAAATCTTCTTGGGTCCGATTAAAATTGTTCCGCAGTGACAAAGATTTATGCTCAATGCCCTTTTCCATTCTTCTAGATTGTTTGCTTTAATTTCCAACAATATCACTGCCAGTCATCGACACAACTTTAACATGCTTCAAACCAATTTGAACCTTTAATGAGTCTTACTCTTACTCAAGCTTTTAGAACAGTTGGAACTTGGTGTAGTTTGCTAGTAGCTCCTCTACAATTATACCCTCATCCTCATGAGCAAGAACCTTTCAATGTAAAAGAAATAAGAAAAAATGATCACACAGAATTTTCTATACAGATTAATATTAATTAGAGGCACATTATGTTCTATGAGGTTAGAACATGATTTACCACTACTTAATTATTTGCTACTAAACTAAAACCTTAAGATAAGTACTTTTGTCACATGGTCCATGGAAACAAAAGTCACAGGGAGAGAACTTCTATCAACCATATTTAGATTTTTCATAGCCCAAATTCAAAACTAATTTAATTGTAAATTAAGACATGTATAGTTATCCTGTTGACTTAATGAATGCTACTACTCTTAGTAATGAAACTAGATAATTAGTTTATATCAATCCATTAAATCTTATATTATGCTTCAGGATGTATATAGCAAGGCAAGTAGCAACTACAGACTCTAATGTTCCAATTGGTACCTAAACTACCTTTACCTTTTGGACCTCCTCATGAACTTCTACACAAAACATTGCTACTCCATAATGACATCTTTATTCAATAACTAATAGATATTAGCCTTTTTTTTCTTTCTAAATATTGGTTTTGTACACGTTATGTTATGTTACGAAAATATTAGATAACCACACACAAAAATTAAATTATGTTATGTCACAATAACCCCCAATTTATACCATAAACCATGCATTTCAAATAACCACATACAAAAGTGAAATTAGAATCACAATCTTTTCAACAATAAGGAGAAGAACAGAATCAAAAGGGAAAGTAAACTAACCTTGAACCGGCTGAATGAGGAGAGAGTCGAAGAGAAGGAAAATGGGTTTTTCGTACGGTAAGGAAGAACATCACTTGCAGCTGAGAGAGGGATGGCGTTTTGCAGAGATGTGATCGAGGATGAATGAATTCTGGCGAACATGAAGTTATTATGGGTGGAAGAACATGAATATATGCGAGAGAGTGATGAAGTTGCTTCTTGACTGTGTTTGCCACTCAAAGCTTTGGTGCTGATGAAAGAGAGAATAAAAAAATTTAGAAACAAAAAGGGAAAAGGAGGTCACATGTGGTGTTGGTTTAAGTTATAAAAATTAAATTAAAATGGGTGTGTATAAAGTAACACTTGTGTAATTTGTAATAGAGTTGTAAAAAAATTAGTAGGAATAACATTTCTGTTTATGTTGAGTGGTTCTTTGATATATTAGCTCTGGGTTTGTAACATGTTCGCACTAAAAATGTACATAACAGTGACACTCTTCTGTTGCAGGTGCTTTATGTTGGTATATATGTTGGTAGTATAACTTTATGCTCATGTCATGTGAATTGTACATGATTCAAATTTATGCTACAAGTTGGAAGGAGCTGCTGGGTCAATGGATGAAGTTGTCAGAACCGAAGGATGCGAAGATATACACTAAGGAAGCCATTGATAATGATGGGCACCTTTTATTTAAGTATATTATTAGAAAAATAAATTTACCGTTACAATGAGTTTAGGTTGGGTACATAGTTGTAATATGTACATGTACATAAACCTTTGATCTAGTTAAGCATAACTTGTTTAATATTATGATAACTTAGGGTAGGTATAGATTTAATGTAACAATGGATACATTTCTAAATATAATTTTTTATTATGATATTTATATTAATTTTTAGTTCAAAATTTTACTTTTTTTTAGCCATAAACCAAGGTAGCGACCGATTTAGTTACCGAATTCTTAAAAACTTGATAAAATCGGTTGCTATATCGGTCACTAAAATCAGTCACAAAATCGGTTGCTACAATCAGTCACAAAATCCATCGCTATAGCGTCGGACAAAGCATCGCCAACATCGTCGCAAACGCAGTCTCTAAACCGGTCGCTAATTTCGGTTGCTGAAATCAGTCGCCAATTCAATTGCTAAGAAATCGGTCGCTAATTTGGTTACTACAGATCAGCGACCAAGGCTTTAGCTACTTCTTTAAATTGATCGCTATATCGCTCGCTAATGTGATTAGCGACCGAATTTTGATTAAAATCGGTCGCCAAATCAGTTGCTAAACGCGAGTTTTTTAGTAGCGGTAAAGAAGGAAAAAATTGTGTTTGACTTCACTTTTCTTTATTTTTTACTTTTTTACTTTATTTCTTTAATACTTTTAAGGAGAAATAATGTCAAATATAATTTTATACTTCTCTATTTCGTTTAAGTAGAAATAGAAAAGTAAAAAACAAGCCGGGTCAAACGGGGTCTTAGATTAAAATTATTCCATATAGGATCATGTGAATTTTTAACCGATTCTTTTGTGTATTCGTAGTTACTTTTTCACACTATATAGATTGGAAAATAGATTCCGACTAGTTTAGAAAATAGATTTTGTACCAATTACAGACCTATAATTTTTTGCGGATCGACAAAGGAGTTGGCATTTTGGATATAAGATTACAATTTCCGTAACGGTGGAGATACATGAAAGTTGCAGATTTTGTGGATGCACGGTTTGGATGAATTTAGTGCATACACGCTTTCGAACCCAGGTTTTTTGCAAGTGATTGCAAACATTGGAATTACATTCAACATTAGTAATGAAGCATTGTTGGAACATTGAGTCAGAATGGAGCAATATTTGGGCTATGACATGTTATTATATATGGATGAAGGGTAACATAGGGTAGGGTGCGTTTTTTTCAACTTTAAAAAAATGGATTTTTTCTTTGTATTTTTTAAAATAGATTTTGCAAAACCGTTTTTTAAAATATTACAAGTTTTTTTTATATTTGTTTCTTCGAAATTGAAACATTAATTTTGACATCATATAACATAAACATACATTATTGAAGATCAAAACATAATTAACATACACTTTTGCAGAATATTAGAAATTATAATATGGCAGCGAAAGCTTTGTCTGTGGGGGATAAATAGCTCAGCTGTTGTTATACATGTGAAGTGGTCACCTTTGGATGGTTGGGTAAAATTGAATATAGATGGATCTTGTAATTAAGATGGTGGTCGCATAGGCTGTGGTGGAATCATTAGGGGTAGTGAAGATAGTGGTTGAGGTATCCGTTGATTCAGGAGTAAATTTCTATTGACTTATTCCGCTTAATAATTCGATATTGATATTATATTTCTTCAATCCAACCGTTAAATTCAAAGATCTCATTGTGTAGATCAACTCGACAACTTTCTATAAAAATTCAAAACTGGTTGATACTTTTTATGATAACTTCAATTAAACGTACAATAAACTTTTAGAAAAACCGTTGAATTTCAATAAATAACTACATTTTTTAAATTTATAAAAAAATTTGTAGAATTGATCTACTCAATGAAATCTTTGAATTCAACGGTTGAATTGAAGAAATATAAAGCCGATATCGAGTTATTAAACGGTGTAAGTCAATAGAGACTTACTCCTGAAGTCAACGAATCCCTCCTCTATATATATATATTTTGAGCAGGTGGTTACAACTGCTTATTTAGCAGAGTTAATTAGGAGGTGTTTTAGAAGGACTAAGCATGCGTGGCGGTTAAACTTTTGATTGTGAAAATTCATATTGACTCTCAAGTTGTTGTGAGTAACACTAGTACAAACAACACTAGCAACATGATAGAGAATCATTGGTAGAGCAAATTAGAAGATTTATAGATATTGAGTGGGAAGTGATGGTTCACCATTCTTATCGTGAAATGAATTGATGTGCAGATGCTTTAGCAATTCATGTGTGTCTGATGAAACATGAGAATAAATTCTTTGTGGCGTTCCCAACTAAATTTAGTCACTTCTAGTTGTTGTTATGAAAAATCAATGCTCGAATAACATTTATGTAATCTTTTTCTTTTTAAGTTTAAAGGCTCATCTTAATCTTAATCTTAATCTTAATCTTAATCTTAATATAATAAAACGAGAGTAACTAAAGGCACCCTAAACCCTAACCCTAATATGAACGATCTAGATTTTGACACGTGAAAAAAAAAATTATATCAACGGCTACGATAAAATCTTGAATAATATGTTGCCACATCAATTAATGAATGTGACACGTCGTGTGTTTAAACACACAATAGATGATATGTCAATATATGATTGGATGTGTGTATGAAATAATTTTATACAAATCCCTAATTTTGTTATTATCTACTAATCCTTAATTATATGCTTTTGTTATGAATATTATTAGTGGATGTCCATATAGATCATTGACCCATATATTTGGCTCATTATGTTTGTCTATATATAAGACTTTTGTATCATTGTAATATAACCCTAATCCTAGTGGTGAATAATACATACTATTCTTTCTCCCTTCTTCTCTATATTATTGTTCTTATTTAGATCAGTTTATAACACGTTATCGGCACGAGACTATCAAATTACCATTGATGCAAAAAGGTATGTGTTTCATCATGTTGCGTTGCATCATGTTCATACTATTTACATTAATGTTCATATCCTGTGATTCTATTGCGTCAGAAGAAGAAAAAAAAATGTTGAACATAATTGAATATAAAGAAAGTAACTTTACACTCACCACTAATCATTCTGTTTGTATTTCACAACAAATATATGATTACCTAATTTTAAAGAAACATTTCAAAAAGGAAGAAATACATGATGCAATTTTGATTATAATTTATTCAAACCAACGAAATCAATATTATGTTTTTTATTTTGGTAATTTATTTATTCCATATATACTTTAAAAGGAAATATATTTGTGCATCATTGAATGATTGCAAAAGATATTTTGATTGTATAGTTCCTGAAGAACTTACAAAGATATTATTATTATATAGTTCCTAAAGAACAAAGAAATTTAATCTATGAATTCTCGAAGAATTCAACAAACTTAGTTCCTGAAGAACTAAGAAATTTAATTTAAGAATTCCGGAAGAATTCAACAATTTTAGTTCCTGAAGAACTAATAAATTTAATCAATGAATTCCTGAAGAATTCAACAAAATTAGTTCCAGAAGAACTAATAAGTTAAATTTATGAATTCCTGAAGAATTCAATAATATTAGTTCCCGAAGAACTAAGAAATTTAATTTATGAATTCCTGAAGAATTCAATAATTTTAGTTTCTGAAGAACTAATAAATTTAATCAATGAATTCCTGAAGAATTCAATCAAATTAGTTCCTGAAGAACTAATAAGTTAAATTTATGAATTCCTGAAGAATTCAATAATATTAGTTCCCGAAGAACTCAGAAAACTAAATTTTTTTACATCATGAATTCCGGAAGAATTCACTAATTTAGTTCCTGAAGAACTCAATGGATAAAGATTGAATATTGATTCACAATTTATGGTCCAGAAGTACCATAGTGAAATTTTTGAAATATGAATCCTAAAGATTCATAGGATACGATCCAGAAGCATCGTGATTAAAATTTTGAATCCTGAAGATTCATAGCCACGTGTCTAAAAGTAACGTAGTAGATATTTTAAAATATGAATCCTGAAGATTCATACGCCTACACTTTTAGAAATATCGTGGAATTTATTTTAAAATATGAATCCCAAAGATTCATGGCTATAAATAAAATAAGTGTAATAAAAAAGTTATAAACCAGAAGTTTATACTACACTTATAAATATACTAGTGTAATTGAAGCACAAAATATTGTAAACTAGAAGTTTATAAATCATATTAAATTTATCGTTGGCAATACCGGTTGGGTCATCCCGGATTATTATGATGCGAAAAAGAAATTTTATAGATATTGAAGGGCCTGAAGTTCCTTCATTCTAGTAATTTTTATGTATTACTAGTTCCCAAAAGAAGTTGAGAAATTAAGTAAATGAGCATCTTTTATTTTAGAATAATAGAAAGATGGTATTTGTAAATCAATATTCAATACATTACCATGATCATGTGGACCAATTAGATCTTTATGATTTTAATGATGCATCAATTAAATGGTCACATGTACGTTTGTTGTCAACTCACAACCAGAAGTTTGTGAGGTACTGATTTGGTTAAGAGCTCATTTTATATAAAGCATTTGAGAAGTATCGTATTTCAACTCAAAATTGATATTGAACATCTTGAAGTATATGTTCATAAAAGAAAAATGGACTTGAAGATCCAATCTTTAGACGTCTAAAGTTAATTACATGAACGATACTTATGAAATCAAAGCATCCAATTTATGTTTTGGGAACACTCAAACATTTATGTTGAGATATTGTTTCGCATCAATGCCAAAAAGTTATAATATGAAAGTTCTCCCCTTAATTTGCAATTAAATTTAGGTTTATAACCTAATATTTTTCATATAAGCATTTTTGGATGTGTTGGTATGATCCAGTTGCTCCAATATAATGCACTAAGATGAATTATTAAAGAATATTGGGAAAATATATTTGATATGAATCTCGGTACATTATAATTTCGAGATAGAAAAATTGGAGACTTATCTACAACTCTGTAAGCTGATTATCAAGTGATGAATTAATTTTCCCAATATTAGGGGGAGAGAATAAGCAGCTGAAAATATGAACCAGAAGTTCAATTGAATCACTTGAAATTATATAAATCATTATCTCATCTTGATCCTCTTAGAAATCAGTATGAACCAGAAGTTCATAAGATAAATCATTTGCAAAGTTTATGAAATATAATAAACTATCTGCTGCTAATGCTCCAATCAAAATGGATGTCCATGTTGGACAGTCTTATATTGCAAATGAGTTTTAACCACCCTGAAGTGTGGTAGGTCAATCGGTTCCAAAGATAAAAATCCTCAAATAAGAAAAGGAGCTTATATGAAATATGACCCAAGTGAGGATATGAAAATTTTGAAAAAAGTATTTGACATAATTGATTTATCAGTTCCAGCAGAACTTATTAAGTACTTGAAAGTTATGAAAATAAAGAGATCTCGACGAATTATGTCATAAATGGAATACGATGGAACCAAAAGGAAGTCGACATTGACGATGTTTATTTATATAAGATAGCGCGATATATGATAAGAAACAATGAGGATCATGAATCAAAGTCTATTGAGAATTATAGACAACACAATGATTGTCTAAATGAAATATTGCAATTGCTACGTTATTAAAGTCACTTTGCAAAGTGAAAGATTTTTGGACCAGCAGTCCATACACCTGAAGTGTAAATATGATGAGATACGAATCAATTTTCGTGTGAATAGGAAATGTTGAAATATAAATATTAAAAGTTTGCCATTGAATGTGAAGAGAAATATTCACCTGAAGTGAAATCAAAATATTTCTCTTACTTGATTAAGTTTAGTAACACATGAAAAGTTTAAAGTGTTACAATGTATTTGTATAGAAACCAACTCCCCCGCCGCCAGACTTTGGTGATGTTAACAGATCCCATTGTTATTTTGTCCACCTCCCCACCAAAATCAATTGATCAAGCTCTCTATTTCACAAATAGTTGCTGGCTTCTTGCTACACATGACGAACTTGTAAAATCTCGGAAAGGTCCAGCTGAGCAGCATGACTAATGTTACGGCTAAAAAACACCTCTGATTGCGTCAAATTGATTTGTTGGCATAGTGGTTAACAAAATGTTGTGGAAAATGAATGGATAGTGGTTCATTTATCGTGTTGTGGAAGTTGAATCATTAAGATTGGAAATGAACTAAATAAACACAATGGTCTTGTAGGACATTTTGAACCATTGTGTGTGAATTGAAAAAAGCGAGGGAACAAGTCTCATATTGCTTAAGTCACTCACCTTAGCGGTGTTTATACACCTAGTCTCGAATACCACATGCGTGTGCCGTGCGGCTGGCTCAACTCGGGCTGGGCTTGGTCCTAAGTAAATGGAAGATAAGGTGATAGAGGATTGCCTTGTCGAAGCTCTCTCCCTGAATAAATAGGACCCGCTCAATCAAAATTATTAACATTGACTAGTTGTCAAAAAAAAAAATACACATCCTCATCTCATCCACAAATTCACTTCTCATAAAAATCCATCAGTTCGAACATCCCCCTAAAAAAAAATATATTTTTTGTTGACTTTCACCATCCGCTGAATCTGGTCGGCGGTCAGTTCTGACATCAAGTGATTCAAACCCTTTTCTGATCGCAGTTGCGGGGAATCGAACTGTGTTCATCCTATCAAATTCAACGTCAATCACCACTGAACCAACTAACGATTTTATTAATTAAGTTAAGATCAAATAAAGGGTGAGGATTTGGACTTTGGAGTAACTTTTTATTGATATTTTTTTTGGTAAGGAACTTTTTAATTTATTGATAAAGGGTGCTTTTAAACTCGTTTTTTTGACACAAAATCATTTTTTTTATATAAAAAATAAAACACGTATTTTAAAATTAACTCAAACACACACAAAAGATTTACTCAAATCACACAGAAGAGTAGGGTTACTCAAATCAGTATCAAGAAACAACGGTTGCAGAGGAGAAAAGAAACAACCATGGAGACGAAGAATCAATTGGCGTATCTTCCTCATGATTTGATCATTCAAATCCTCCTAAGGTTACCAGTGAAGTCTCTTATACGCTTCAAATGCGTTTGTAAGTCTTGGTTTTCTATAATCTCTTCTAATTCCGATTTTGCAAATTCACATTTTGAACTTAACGCTGCAACACACACTCATAGAGCTTTGTTCATGTTAATTGCATCACCTCATGAAACTCTATCTATAGATTTAGAAGCTTCACTTGACGATGATAGCTCCCATGTTTCACTCAACCCTAATTTTATGCCCTCTGAACCTTATTCTTATATTGATGGTTCATGTAGAGGTTTTATACTTTTGCAATCTCAATCATGCTTCTATTTATGGAATCCATCCACTGGAGTTCACAAAAACATACCTTTGTCTCCTCTTAGTTTCATTTTAGATACAGATGCATATGTAGACTATTTCTATGGTTTTGGGTATAATCATTCAACAGATGATTACTTCGTGGTTTCAGGGTGCGTTTGTTTGAGATTTTTTTAAGAAAAAATCTATTTTTTTCTTAACAAAATCCATTTAGTAATGTTGATAGTGTTTGTTATAGATTTTTTTAAAAATCATTTTCTTAAAAAAATCATTTTTAGCCCCAAAATGAAAAGCTATTTCTAATAGCTTTTCAAGAATCTATTTTTTTAAAACTAAGGAATCTAAGTGTATAAACTTCTTTTTTAAAAAAAATAGATTTTTATGATTGTAAACAAACACAAAGTAGCTTTAGATTTTCTTCAAAATCTCTACAAAAACATCTCTAGATTTTTTCTAAAAAAATCAATTTTTTTAAAGCTTAAACAAACACACCCTCAATGTCATCTAGTACAAACTCATCATATTTGGGGTTTTTCTCGATAAGAGCTAATACTTGGAAACAATTTGATGAGGGTACTGACTTTCACTATTTGAATGACACTACAGAATATGATCGCAAAATAGGTTTTTTCTTTAATGGGGCTATTCATTGGTTTGTGTTTTGTCTTAATTTAAAAAAGAATGCTATTCTTGCCATTGATTTAATGGAAAGGAAACTCTTAGATATGCCTTTGCCAGATGAGGTTGACTATGAACTGGATTGTTGTGGTTTGTGGGTATTTCAAGAATTTCTTAGTCTATGGTCTAGGGATTATGATAATAATACAGTTGAAATATGGGTGATGAAAGAATACAAACTGCATTCGTCTTGGACAAAGACTCGTGTTCTTTCTACTGATGCCATTCCCACCAAGAACTTTTCCCCTTTACGCTCTACAAAAAGCGGTGATATTGTTGGAACAGATGATGGTACTATATTGGTGAAGTATAATGATGAAAGACAATTGTTAGGGCATCGCTCCTACGGTAACAATCCACATGGAACCCAAGTGGTCATGTATACAGAGTCTTTGCTTTCACTCCCTGGGGATAATGTACAAGCTTAAGAAGATGGCACAAACAAGAACAAGAATGAGGTTTGTGAAATATTCTCCTTCATCCTTTTCATGGTATTTGTAATTATATTGTATTATTTACTCTTGGTTGGGTGGCTGCATTTGTATTATTTATTCTCACTGTTTGACTGCAATTGTAACATGAGTTGATCCAATATGTTATGAAATTTTTATTGGCTAACTATTTGCATTACGCTTATTTGAAATATTGACACATTTGTTTGTGTAACTCGATCAAGTTCTGATGTATGTTGTGTTCACTACTTGAAATTGTTTTATGTGGTAAACTAGTCTCACAAGTTTATGCATGTTGATCAAGATCGAAATCATAATTCCACGACATTGACTCAAAGCAATTCAGTAAAACACTGATTTCAATTTAATGTTTAACACATGAACAATTAAATGAAATTCTAATACTTTAGGAAGAAGAGCATAAAAAACATCAAAACTAAATCACCTCATTAACTTAAATAGTACTGCAATTACAACTTAAATTTTTTTAAAGAAAGGGGTTTAAGTTAAGAAAAAGAAAATGCAGTTTACAAGGTGATAAAGAAAGGGGTTCATTGTGTTTGTGTTGTTTGCTAACTCAAAGTTAGGATTTTAATCGAGTGTGTACGTTTCTGTCAATTATGCAGACCGACTCTTGTTTTGGTAACTCAACTAAAGATTTTTATTGTGTATGATTGTAATTATTAATTAAAGTTAAATAGTTTGCACCCCGCTTTAGGGGCAACTCAGTCTGACACCGGCAAAGTTGATGGTATCACGCAACGCCTAGGACTGTTGGGTCTAGGAACACAAACTAAATGTTTGGTACTAAAACAAATTACTCCCTCCGTCTCATTTTAAATGACCTCTTTTTGACTTAATATACTATTCATTTGACCTGCTTTGACCTTATTTTTCTACTAATATATACCTGCAAATATTAGCATATGAGATGTTGTTTGATTTGTCTCGACGAGTACTTTCAAAATATACCATTTTTATAATTTTTAATAATATATAATTAGAGATATTAACGATTAAAGTTGTGCATTGGCAAACGTGTCAGTGGTCAAATAGGTCATTTATTTTGGGACAGAGGGAGTAAGAGATTAGCTCTCTACTTGATATTATATATATGGACTGAAATTAGTGCATATATCAACATCAAGAATGCATGTAGTTGTTCATAATCACAACTTGAAGTATGATAATGCACAACATCGAGAATGCATGTAGTTCCAATGCCCTTTATTTTTTTTTATTTTAAATTTTAAACAAGAGCTTATTTCACTGCTGATGTAGGTGAGTCCCTCCAATAAGCAGCAGGATCGTGATAAAGACTAATTAGAAACATAATTAAACAACTTTGATGCTAGGATCACAAGTGTAGTATTCTGTCCTCACCATAACATCTTGTTGATGAAACCTACAAGTTCCTTTAATCATCTCATCCAAAACATGAGTTGAAATTCCATGATTTATTACTTGAAAGAAACCCTTTTTCTCACATGCATTTTGATCTTTTCTATACGTCAATTGTAGGGATACTACCTTCGAATTTCTTGTTTTAGAAAGAAAATTAAACACTAGATATGTCATCCTGCTGAAAGGAGATCCATATGATTACAAACATAGTTTTCATATAACAGCAATGGACATGACAAACACTGATTTGGAAATTCCTTTATGCAGAAGGTTCCAGTACTTATAGAAACATAAATATACTCTGCTTTAGTGGCTGGCTTGAAGCTACAACAATCAAGGTTGGGCCTTTTATTGCTCTTCTCTTGTCCTGGACCATTCCAAGACGTGGAATACCTTACTAGCACGATACATACTGGTGTGGCCTCCTGGACCATTCCAAGACGTGGAATATCTTACTAGCACGATACATACTGGTGTGGCCTCACCTCACATGATAATATTTTAAAGAGTTTTGCTAACGAGTGCTCCTCTCGGGGAACTCTTTAAGAGTTTCATTTAAAGAAATTTTTATTCAAAAAGTTAATACGACGATTTTCAATACATTGACTTTACACATTTTCATAAAAATTTCATAGAAAACTTACTATTTAAGGTCTTAAAGAATACCCCGGAACACTCTTTAGTATTTGTCTATTTTAAAACCTAAACGAACGTTCTTAGCAATATATTAGTTGCAAGTACAAAGTTCAACTCCTAGAATAAGACCTCCAAGAATAAGTAAAGTACAAAGTTCAACTCCAAAACATAAGTAAAGTACAAGCATATTGAACCTGTTTGACCTGTGCGGTTCTTGTGTTACTTGAGTAAGATTCTCTATTACAACTTTTTGTGTATCTCGCTCTTATTCCGCATTAGTGTATCATTACTGTGTGAGTGATTAACTTCTTCAAAATCTATCTTTCTCCCACTAATTCCTTTGGAAATGCTAAGTATGCCTTAAAATCTCGAGCTCAGAAAACCGAAAAACAATTATCAAAGGCACTGTTGATTTTGCTGTTTGTGCATGATGCGCTGGAAATTGCACATGAGGAGCAGGGCTAGGCCAGACTGCTACCTGTTGCGCAGGAAAAAAGCGCATGATGCGTAGGAAAAAAGCGCATGATGCGCAGCGCCTGTTGGCATAATTTGTTTTGTGCAGATTTGGAAAAATTTGTTTTGAAGAATATCTGACTTAGATTTGGTTTTATTTTATAACAGATTTGTTTTAAAATAATAGGCATATATTTTTCTATAAATAGAGATTATTTTATTCATAGAAAAATAAGGTCAAAGGAAATTAGGATTAGAGTTTGCCACACCACAAAAGCTAGAGTTTTAGTGAGGATTGCTCTTGGTATAATTCTAGGGGTTTGAGTGAATCATCGTTGGTTCACTTTAGGTAGACTAGATCAAATTGAGTCATTTGACTCCAAGAAAAGATTCGTTTATTGGATAGAATTAGGTGCTAATTCTTGTAACCCATTGTGATTTCTTGTGTAAGTTTCATTGATGTAATTTTATAGAGGAAATCACAACGGGAAACAAATTCCCTTTCAAGGAAAACTCTAGTTTGAGCAAGAATTTTTTTTTTAGATTATAATATTAACCTTTAAATTAAGGGTTATGCTAAACAGTGTCCCCGTGGCACTTGTTAAACATACTAAAAAAGGAAATAAAAAATAAAATTAATATTGAAAAGATAACTTTTTATACTTTTAAGGCATTGAATGCACGAAATTTGAGATAAAATTTCTATTTTAATATGTTTAACCAATGCACGGAGGCACTGTTTAACATTTTCAATATCAATAGATGGTGAGGATTTAGATTACTCTTGAAACAATATGTGTTATAAATGGTGAGGATTTATAGGCACTAATTACTATTAGTATTTTATCGGCTAAATTTTATTTTTTGTCTCTTAAGTTAAAGTTAGTATTTAGTTGTTAGTGTTACTTTTTTACACTGAATTTAAACCTTGAACCTCTACTCGTAAAATTTGTACACACTTAGCTCAAATCAGTTGAGCTATTCACCCCATCTATTTTTTTGTCTTTCTCTATTTGGGTTGATGGAATGTAATGGAATGTAGAGGAGCAGAATAGAGTGGAGTGGAATAGGATGGAGCGGAATGAAATAAATATCCCGTTCCATTGTTTGTATATTTTAAAAAGGAGATGAACAAAATTGAAGGTAAGTGGTGGTATGATATTAAATTCATTCCATCCTATTCCGTTCCACCAGGGCCGTACCTGACTATTTGGAGGTCCGGTTTAAATATTAAAAATTGGCCCTAATAAAAAAATACAAAGTTATTAAAAATTATTCTCTATTTAAATTATATGTAAGAAACACATAAAAAATAACTATCATTATATATAACGTCAAAATTGGACATCTTAATTTAAGATTAAAATGTACTGGAACAATATTTATGTGTATAGATAACTAATATATTGGTACTTATATGATGTTTTATGAACATTAACAACATATAACTATTATTTTAGAACTTTAAAATTAATCTATTAATACACATCTGATATTTTATGAGTACAAATAATATATAACTAATATTATAAAATCTTAAAATTTTAAATTGAGGCCTAAAAGTTTTGGAGGCCCGGCACCGGCGCACACCCTGCACATGTGTGCAAGCCGAGCCTGCGTTCCGCTCTATTCCGTTATTATTTTTCAAATTCAAACAATTGAACATTATTATATTCTATTCCGTTCCATTACATTTCATCAATCCAAACGGAGCCTTAAGTTAATTTTAAGTTTCAGTTTTGGTTTCTTAAGTGTTTTTTTTTTTGTTTTTTTAATTCTTAAGTTATAATTCGGCCGCTTAAATTTAGTAAAATAGAAAGACTAAAATTGTACTTAAACCATATATATATATATATATATATGAGTCAGGATCCGTTGACACCAACTAGTTTGACACCAAATGTTACACATCTCAATAACGTTTTAACCGATATAAATTTTTTAAAATCCACCGTTGGATTGAAAGTTTATATCACATAGATCATTTATGTAGAGTTTTAGAAAAATCCAAAATCATTTGATATGCTATTGAGACACATAAAGATCAACGACATTTAAAAAAAAGTCGCAAACTGTTAACTTTGATGTATCTCAATAACATATCAAATGATTTTGGATTTTTCTAAGACTTTACAAAAATGATCTATGTGATATAAACTTTCAATCCAACGGTGGATTTTAAAAAATTTATATCGGTTAAAACGTTATTGAGAGGTGTAACATTTGGTGTCAAACTAGTTGGTGTCAACGAATCCTGACTCTATATATATATAAAATATACATGAACAAAATATAGACGGACAAAAAATCGTGCCGTTAAATATTTATGTAGTAGGATAACTGAATTGTCTAAATATTGTAACATTGTAACATAAAAATTAAAAGTGTCCAAGATTCATAACTTAAGAAACCAAAATAAATCGAAAAAAAATAATAAAATTTATATAATATTTTTAACTTGAGATTAAAATGAAATAAAAAACTTAAAAATCAAAGCTATATATACCATGTAATAATTTTAAACACGGTGCACCGACCCTATAAATACCATGTAAGAATAGGGTTGCTAGAAGGTAACAGCAGTTGCAGTAGAGAAACATCCATCATCCATGGAGACGAATAATCAATTGCCGTATCTTCCTCATGATTTGATCATCCAAATTCTCCTTAGGTTACCGGTGAAATCACTTGTCCGATTCAAATGTGTTTGTAAGTCTTGGTATTCTATAATCTCTGATTCTCATTTTGCTAAATCACAATTTGAACTTAACGCTGCAACACAAACTCATAGAGCTTTATTGATATCAACTACATCACCTCATGAAACTCAATCTATAGATTTAGAAGCATCTTTTGACGATGATATTGATTCTGTTTCATTCAACCCTATTAATTTTATACACTCCAAACATTATCCTTATATTGAAATTAAATCTTCATGTAGAGGCTTTATACTTTTGTACTGCTCTTCAAGAGATGGACTTGATTCAACATTCTATTTATGGAATCCATCCTCCAGACTTTACAAAGAAATACCTTTGTCTCCTCTTACTCTTAGTTTCATGTTAGATGCATACGCATTTACAGAATATTTCTGTGGTTTTGGGTATGATCAGTCAACAGATGATTACTTGATGCTTTCAATGTCGTCTGGAACAAACTCATCATTCTTAGAGTTTTTCTCAATAAGAGATAATACTTGGAAACAAATTGATATTGGTACTTACATTGACTATACGAATCTAATCGAAAATGATCCCAAAGTAGGGTTGTTCTTTAATGGGGCTATTCATTGGTTAGTTGCGTACAATTTTGATTTACACAAGAATGTTATTGTTTCCATTGATTTAAAGGAAAGGAAGCTCTTAGATATGCATTTACCGGATCTGTTTGACGGTGGAATTGTCCTCAGCAGTGATTTGTGGGTATTTCGAGAATTTCTTAGTGTATGGACTAGTAATTATGGTAATGGTACAATTGAAATATCGGTGATGAAAGAATATAAAGTTCATTCGTCTTGGACAAAGATTCATGTTTTTCCTATTGATGACATTTTCACTAATTACTTTTCCCCTTTATATTGTACAAAAAGCGGTGATATTGTTGGAACAAATAGTTATAGTACATTGGTGAAGTATAATGCTCATGAAGGACAGTTTTTAGAGCATCACTACTATAATGATCTATATCGATACAAAGTGGTCATGTATACAGAGTCTTTGCTTTCACTCCCAGGGGACAATGTACAAGCTAAAGAAAATGGCACAAACAAGAAGAAGAACGAGGTTGTGAAATATTCTCCTTCATCTTTTTCTTGATATTTATGATTAGATTGTATCATGTCTTGAGTGGCTGCAATTGTAACTTGAATTGAGTTGATCCAATATGTTATGAAATTTTTATTGCCTAACTATTTGTATTATGCTTATTTGAAATATAGACAGCTTTATTTGTATAATTCGATCGAGTTCTAACGTATGTTGTGTTGACTACTTGAAATTGTTTTATATGGTATATTAGTCTCACAAGTTTATGCATGTTGATCAAAATCATAATTACACAACTTTGACTCAAAGTGATTCATTAAAAATTTGATCCTAGCCACATTTGTAATTGAAGGAAAAAGAAGGTTATGTGCTCTTTTCCCCTGCATATACAAATCCAATTAGTTCAAATTTTGTGCACCTAATTTGGTTGAAATTCTATCTCACAAACAACAATGCTTTTATAGATGTCCAAAAAGAGTATAGAAATTATCTAAAACTGGGATGTGACATTTGGTTGACAAAATTATACAATGATATCAAAGCTTTATATGCATGCAAATATTGTGTGCAAGGAAACAGGTTGGAATTGGGATGGAAGTCCCAAGGAATAACTAGAAATTAAATTAGATTCCGGTGATCATTCTTGCGTCGTCGCGAAGAATGCGAAGTAGGCGGGGAAACAAGTGATGAGGCTCATGAGCATAGGTGTTATGACTCATGAGCATGTAGAAATAAAGCATGGAGTAGAAAAACAATGAAGAAAAAGAGGAGGGACGGATGAAGAGCAACACCTACTAAGAGCAGTAGAAACAGGTTGTTTTGATGATGCTCATCTTGGAGTAGTGGATAGGGAATGGATAAATGCTGATGCTTGCAACAATTGCAGTGGAGTTTTCATTGTATGACTGATTGGTTGCAAGTTGATTGGATCATTGTGTTTGAGTTTTTTGGTAACTCAAAATTTAGGATTTTTATTGATTGTAATTATTGATTAAATTTAAATAGTTTGCACCTTTGATTTTAATTGAATAGGATCTAGGAACTTTTCATACTAATGAACAGAAATTAAATTTAACTCAGTCTAACACCGGCGAACTAGGGTGTCAACTTTCAAGATGTGTGTGTCGACTGTTGTTAGAAATTATGGAACTTTTCACAGGCCCATTGATTATGAGCTCTGTTACGGACTTGAGACTAAATGTTTGCTGCTAAAACATTTTAAGAGATTAGCTCTCTGCTTGAGCTTGATATATAATGAAAACTTTACAAAACTTAAGGGGGTAAATCTGGAATAATACATCTCAATGACAAAGACTTGAATCAGTGCATATCTCAACATCAAGATTAATGCATGTAGTTGTTCATAATCACAACTTGAAGTATGATAATGCAGAAGTTCCAATGTCCTTTGCATAATACTGTGTTGGGTTTTCTTCAGATAATAGTTCCTTGATTGGACCATAAATTATTGATTCATCATCTGAACAATGATGCAACAGAAACTCTTGGACCTATATCCTTTGCTAAAACTGTCATTAGTTACAAGCTGCACAATATACAATTATTGATAATCATAATCTAATTATTATTTATAACATTTAAATCCTACGTAATCCCTCCGTACCAAAATGTAATTAAGTCACTTTGACTATTTTACACAAATTAATAAAAGTAATTATTGTTGTGTGGAAAAGAGAAATTATGAATTAGTTTACAAAATTATCCTTCATTAATGGTATGAAAAAGATAAATTGAAGAATTAAAATGAGAAAGAGAAATAAATAGTTAATGGTATAATAGGAAAAAGAACATCAAATGCTTCATTGGTAATGTAAAGTGACATA
The DNA here is from genome assembly GCA_030408175.1 of Trifolium repens. Taxonomy (NCBI): domain Eukaryota; kingdom Viridiplantae; phylum Streptophyta; class Magnoliopsida; order Fabales; family Fabaceae; genus Trifolium; species Trifolium repens. The sequence goes on from CP125846.1 coordinate 41,948,901, forward strand.
TCATTTGATACAAATTTTTTTCTCAGAGTAACTTACATTTTGATACCGTACGAATTAAGTATCTTTCATCTAGTCTAGTCTAGTCTAGTCTAGTAGTAAAACAAACATATTATTAGATTGCAATAGAACATATGTGAAACTTTTGATACTCCATTTTCTATTAGTCCTTGGACACCATCTTTGACTCATCAAATTCTTTTAGATATCTGAATGTTTCGAAATTGTAACTCATTTAATAGCAATTTTTTTAATTGAATTGACTAACAAAAATACACTGAAGGATTAATTTAAACACCTGAAAACAAATTTAGGTTATTTAGGTTGATGTAATGAAATATAATGAAATGAGTTACTTAGTATTTTATTGTATGACACGTAACGATCCTTTATCCATTTTGATTTGGTTGATTTGAAATGATAAAAAACATATTGGTAGTTGAAAACTCTATTAAAATATTTTGCTTTTTTATTACTCCCTCAGTTCCTTTTTGTTTGTTGTTTGAGAAAAAAAAGACTAAATTAAAAAAGTGTATTTTTGCATTTTATTTTCCTATTTTACCTTTTTTTTGGAATATATTATACACAAATTTTAATATTCATATTTTTTGCACACACTTTATATGAAGAAGTTTAGTAAAAAAAATATATAATAAAAAGATTATATGAAGAAGTTTAGTAAAAAAAAATACAATAAAAAGATTATATAAAATTTAGTGATAATTTTTTTTGGAAGGGGGGTATAATAGACAAAATATAACCTTAAATTATCAAAACAACAAACAATTTGAAACAAATATTTTTTCATAAAACAACAAACAAAAAGGAACGGAGGAAAGTATATTTTAATTACCTCTCTTACTTTGATGAAAATAGTTAAGATGATGGATAAAAATAGTAAAACTCCAAAAGCATGACGATAATAATTAACTTTAAAATAATTTTCCTAACATTTCATATAAACTACCGTACTTTAAATTTTGTAAAAATATTATACTCCATACCAGTACCGTAGCCACACCTAGGTAGCATAGCGCTCCACTCTATTTGTCTCCCCTCAATTCTATTGATCTAAACAACTTTATTTTAAGGACCGAATGACTAAAAAACATAATTCTTATGATTTCCATTTTTTCCATTACCAAAGTTTTTAAATATTTTTGAGGGGTATAAAAGAGATTTTGGCTCATTTAATATCACACTTTTGCATTTATATTTCTAAAACTATAATTTATATTTCATTTAATATCACACTTTTGCATTTATATTTTGGCTCAGTTCTTTTATTGATAATCATAATCTAATTATTATTTATAACATTTAAATCCTACGTAATCCCTCCGTACCAAAATGTAAATCACTTTGACTATTTTACACAAATTAAGAAAAGTAATTATTGTTGTGTGGAAAAGAGTAATTATGAATTAGTTTACAAAATTATCCTTCATTAATGGTATGAAAAAGATAAATTGAAGAATTAAAATGAGAAAGAGAAATAAATAATTAATGGTATAATAGGAAAAAGAGCATCAAATGCTTCATTGGTAATGTAAAGTGACATATCATTTGACACAAATTTTTTTCTGAAAGTAACTTACATTTTGATACGGTACGAATGAAGTATCTTTCATCTAGTAGTAAAACAAACATATTATTAGATCGCAATAGAACATATGTGAAACTTTTGGTACTCCATTTTCTATTAGTACTTGGACACCATCTTTGACTCATCAAATTCTTTTAGATATCTGAATGTTTCGAAATTGTAACTCATTTAATAGCAATTTTTTTAATTGAATTGACTAACAAAAATACACTGAAGGATTAATTTAAACACCTGAAAACAAATTTAGGTTATTTAGGTTGATGTAATGAAATATAATGAAATGAGTTACTTAGTATTTTATTGTATGACACGTAACGATCCTTTATCCATTTTGATTTGGTTGATTTGAAATGATAAAAAACATATTGGTAGTTGAAAACTCTATTAAAATATTTTGCTTTTTTATTACTCCCTCGGTTCCTTTTTGTTTGTTGTTTGAAAAAAAAAAGACTAAATTAAAAAAATATATTTTTGCACTTTATTTTTCTATTTTACCTTTTTTTTGGAATATATTATACACAAATTTTAATATTCATATTTTTTGCACACTCTTTATATGAAGAAGTTTAGTAAAAAAAATATATAATAAAAAGATTATATGAAGAAGTTTAGTAAAAAAAAATACAATAAAAAGATTATATAAAATTTAGTGATAATTTTTTTTTGGAAGGAGGGTATAATAGACAAAATATAACCTTAAATTATCAAAACAATAAACAATTTGAAACAAATATTTTTTTCATAAAACAACAAACAAAAAGGAACGGAGGAAAGTATATTTTAATTACCTCTCTTACTTTGATGAAAATAGTTAAGATGATGGATAAAAATAGTAAAACTCCAAAGCATGACGATAATAATTAACTTTAAAATAATTTTCCTAACATTTCATATAAACTACCGTACTTTAAATTTTGTAAAAATATTATACTCCATACCAGTACCGTAGCCACACCTAGGTAGCATAGCGCTCCACTCTATTCGTCTCCCCTCAATTCTATTGATCTAAACAACTTTATTTTAAGGACTGAATGACTAAAAAACATAATTCTTATGATTTCCATTTTTTCCATTACCAAAGTTTTTAAATATTTTGGCTCATTTAGTATCACACTTTTGCATTTATATTTCTAAAACTATATAATAATAGAAGATATAGAAAGAAATACAAAATGGAAAGGATCCCAACTCAGTTCTTTTATGTACCACCCGGTTGAAGGATTTTGAAATGAGATAAAAAAACAATACAAAAAATATTTAGATTTTGATCAAATGAGATAGAATGAAATAGAAAGAGATTAAATAGAATACGAAAAAACATATTTTATTGTATGGTACGCACCGATCCGCACCTATTTTGATCTGATTGATCAGGAATGATAAATATGAAAAAAACATATTGCCAATTGAAAATCTGTTAAAATATTTTGCTTTTTTATTATATTTTAATTATCTCTTTCACTTTTGATAAAAATAGTTGGGACAATAAACAAAAAAAATAAAACTCCAAGGCATAACTATAGTAATTCACTTAAAAATTAATTTTTCTAAAAGTTTATATAAACTACATACTTTAATTTTTCTAAAAATATTGTACTCTATAGTAGTCCCCGTACCGGGTATCAGTCCATACCCGCATATAGATAAAATAGCACTCTATTGTCTCCCCTCAATTATATTATGGTCCCGTTTGGATTAACTTATTTTTGATGTTATACAAACAGTTTATGCAATTTTTATGTATTATTATAAGTTTGTCAAAGTAGTTTATGATAAAATAGCTTATTAAAATCTATGAAGCACGAACACCTCTAGGAGGTGGCGTGTCGCGGTATCCGACATCTGTCAGAATAGTCAAACAAGTTTCACCAAAAAAATAATTTTTTTCTTTACTTTGAACTCTAAAAAAGTTAAATATGTATTGAAACAATGTTATCAATGAAGAATTAAAGATATTAATTTTAATTAGAATATTTTTAATTTTTTTTAATAATAAATTGATAAATAAAATAAAATTTTATCATATATATAGCGGTGTCAGTGTTCTATGTTTTTTACATTATCGGTGTCGGAGTGTCTGTGTAGTGTTGTGTCGCGATGTCCGTATCAGAGTCTGTGCTTCATAGATAAAAATACATTTTTCACTAATTTAAACTTATAAAATAGCATTAAACCTAATTTATATTACATAATTTTTTTTTCATAAATAAATTAAAAAATAAGCTAATCTAAAATGGGGCCATCTTCAAAACATAACTTTATTTTAGGGACCCAATGACCAAAAAACATACTTTTTTTTTTGTTTAAAGAGGGCTGACGGCAAAAACTTACTACTTCAGTACTCTCAAAAACTGTAAACAGAGGAGAAAGCACAGGATGGAGTTGGAGACAAAGAATCACATGCTGATGCCGTATCTTCCACATGAATTGATCATCCAAATCCTTTTGAGGTTACCAGTGAAGTCTCTTATACGCTTCAAATGCGTTTGTAAGTCTTGGTTTTCTATAATCTCTGATTCCCATTTTGCAAATTCACAATTTGAACTGACCGTTGCAACACACACTCATAGAGTTTTGTTTATAGCAACTGTATCACCTCATGAAACTCTATCTATAGATTTAGAAGCATCTCTTGACGATGATAGCTCCATTGTTTCACTCAACCCTAATTTTATTCCCTCCGAACCTTCTCCTTATATTGAAATTAAAGGTTCATGTAGAGGTTTCATACTTTTTCTCTATAGACGTTCAAGCTTCTATTTATGGAATCCATCCACTGGAGTTCACAAAAACATACCTTTGTCTCCTCGTAGTTTCATTTTAGAAGGAGAAGCAGACTATTTCTATGGTTTTGGTTATGATCGGTCGACGGATGATTACTTGGTGGTTTCAATGTCATCTCATACACACTCATCATACTTGGAGTTTTTCTCACAGAAAGCTAATACGTGGAAACAAATTGATTATGAGGGTACTGACTTTCACTATTTGAATGCCACCGAAGAATATGATCCCAAAGTAGGTTTTCTCTTTAATGGGGCTATTCATTGGTTGGTGTTTTCTCTTGATTTAAAAAAGGATGCTATTCTTGCCTTTGATTTAATGGAATGGACACTCTTAGATATGCCTTTGCCAGATGAAGTTGACTATGAACTTGATTCTAGTGGTTTGTGGGTATTTCAAGAATTTCTTAGTATATGGTCTAGGAATTATGATAATGATACAGTTGAAATATGGGTGATGAAAGAATACAAACTGCATTCGTCTTGGACAAAGACTCATGTTCTTTCTACTGATGCCATTCCCACTAAGAACTTTTCCCCTTTACGCTCTACAAAAAGCGGTGATATTGTTGGAGCAGATGATCATACTGGATTGGTGAAGTATAATGATGAAAGACAATTGTTAGGGCATCACTCCTACAGTAACAATCCACATGAATTCCAAGTGGCCGTTTATACAGAGTCTTTGCTTTCACTCGCTGGGGATAATGTACAAGCTTAAGAAGATGGCACAAACAAGAAGACTGAGGTAGTGAAATATTAATCTTTTTCTTGATATTTATAATTATATTGTATTATTTACACTTGGGTGGCTGCATTTGTAGGGTAATGTGTTTGACTGCAATTGTAACATGAGTTGATCCAATATGTTATGAAATTTTTATAGCCTAACTATTTGTATTCCGCTTATTTGAAATATTGACAGCTTTGTTTGTGTAATTCAATCGGGTTCTGATGTATGTTGTGTTCACTACTTGTAATTGTTTTTTATGGTAAATTAGTCTCGCAAGTTTATGCATGTTGATCAAGGAGGGTGTAAACTGTTAGCCATAGGCATAAGGCAAAAAAGCTTTATATTAGAGTTTGATTAGATTGGTGTTATATCTTCTTTTGAAGGGGAAATTTCTTTGGCATCCAATGACTAGCAATCCCTGACAAAGTAAGCAACTAATTAGAAAGAGCTGGAAATTAAATTAGAGATTGAGTAAGAAAGTGATGTAGGCAGTGAAGCGCAAGTGATGTGGTTCATTATAGGAATGTGTTAGATACATGCAGGGATAGGATTTGTGACTCATGAGTATGCTGAAATAGAAGCATGTAGTAGGAAAAAAAAAAATGAAGAAAAAAGGAGGAACTAATGAAGAAGTTTGTGACATATATCATAGAGGAACCACAAGTTGCGACTGATACGGTTGGCAATACGTCCTAATAGCCGAAGAAGAGAAGAAGCGGTTAATGCAGATGTTTGCAACAATTGCGGTGTAGTTTATTCTGGTTCCGGACATGGAGGGTAATAGTGACATAGAACAATAAACCCTTCAGCACAACCTATTTCCTTAAGGTGACAGCGGTTTAGGCCTAGACTTGAGCTTCCGACAATAACTCAAGCAATGTAGAAGCAAATATCATTATTTCCTAAAAGTGATATAGGCAGTGAAGCAAGTGATGTGGTTCATTATAGGATGGTGCATACACAGAGGAAGATAGCTACAGCAACCAAACAGTAACAGTGTCACCAAACTTTCAAATTTAGTTCATAAAGTCTCATTTTCTCTCAAATTTAGTTCATAAAATATATGAAATCAGACATTTGTTTGTTTTAACCCTCCTGTTTTCAGTAGAAAAGGTCCTGGTAACCCGTAGTTCCTCCGGGAGGTGAAATCTGTCATTATAATATCTAAAGTATAATAAAATATGTAATGGTGAAAGCAGTATTAAAAAGAAACATGCAAACTTCAAAGATCCTAACGAGACCTATATCATCTGTAAATTATTATTTAACTTCAATGATAATGGTGAAAGAAGTATTAGCAGCAAAGTCATGATAAAGACTATAATTAGAAACATAAACAGCGTTCTTGCTAGGATCATGAGTGTCTAGTATTCTTTCCTCACCATAACATCTTGTTGATGAAACCTACAAGTTCCTTTAATACTCTCATCAAATACATGATTTGAAATTCCATGATTTATTACTTGAAAGAAGCCCCATTTCTCACATGCATTTTGAACTTTCCTCACAACTTCATCTCACAAAACAGGATCATCATGGATACCTGTTAAGTCAATTATAGGGAGACTAACCTTTGAATTTGATTCATTGATATTAATAGAACATATGTGGAACTTTTGTTACTCCATTTTCTATATATCCTTGAACACCAACCTTTGAATCATCAAATTCCTAACTTCCCTTTTTCTGTCATAATTTGAACCAGTGCCTCCCTCCTGTGCAATATTTGTTTTTTGGTTTTCTATAAGTTCCTTCCATGAGGTAACTCTATTTGAGGCGTGTCAGATACTAAATGTGGGTACCTCTTTCAGTGGAAATTCAAACTTTATTTGACCACCATTTTACCGAAAAACTTGAATGACTATCTAGGACTTGATATCATTAAAAAACTTCCAACTATGCACAAAAAATTATTGAACTTGGAAATGAGTATTTCGACAGTCACACTGTGCAGAAATAGTGGACCGAGCACACTGTAAATGATTATGACAACTAGGACTCAATAAAATAGTTAAGTTAGCAGCATTTCTTGTTTTAGAGAGAAAATTACACAATAGATATGCCATCCTACTGAAAAGAAATCCATACATGATTGCAGAGATAGTTTTCATATGACAGCAATAAACATGACAAACACTGATATGCCCTTTTGGAAATTCCTTCATGCAGAAAGTAAGAAACATAAATCTATTTGGTGTAGCTACACCTCCCATGGGCCCGTTTGTTTTGGATTTTTTTGAAAATAGATTTTATAGTGTTACATAATTTTGTATAAAAAAAATTTACAAAGAAACTTTTTATAAAAGCTTCAAATGAAAATTTGGTTTGAATAGTTATTCTTAAAATGCGATTTTAGGCATTTCATCATTTTATTGAAATTTTTTTTGGATATCAAAATTTCAAAAAAAATCATTTAATTTGAAGCTATTTCAAATAGATTTTCATAAAAATCATTTTTGAAATACAACTTTTTCAAAAAATTGTGATTTTGACTATGTTTTGTTCTTCAATAATGTATGTTTATGTTATATGATGTCAAAATTAATGTTTCAATTTAGAAAAATGAATATAAAAAAACTTATAATATTTTGAAAAACAGTTTTACAAAATCCATTTTCAAAAATACAAAGAAAAAATCTATTTTTTTAAAGCTAAAACAATGTACTTAGCAAAATCAATAATATTTTAAAACCAAAATCAATGTACTTAGCAATATATTAGTTGCAACACATAAGTAAAGTACAAACTTCAACTCAAAGCTATAAACCATAACAATCATATTGAACATGGAAATTGTTATTATTTTCCAAATTATTTATCATGTTTAATATATAAACCAGTTCAATCCACATTATCCAACTCAAAGCTTGAAATGTTGAAGAGCAGAGGTGCCATCAAGCCCTTTTGGATATAATCACCAAAAGTGGTTTCTCTGTATCTTGGAGGGTTGTCTTCTGATAATAGTTCTCTAATAGGTCCATAAAGCTTTGCCTGTGCTCTAAAACATGCAACAGATATTCTTGGAGCAATGCTATCTGTTCAACACTCTGGAATCTGTCATTTGTTATAAGCTGCAGATCATTAAAAATTATAATTAGTTGCATTCATGTGACGATAATTTCAAATGCATTAACAACCTGTGAATTGTTAAATTTATACATGGTTTTTCAATTAACAGGGTTGCAATATTATAGCAAATTAGGAGTAATACTCCACAATAACCATGGCAGAAGGAAGTTTGTAGGAATGAAATAAACTCTTATAGGAATTTATTTAGTATAACATTATGTTGTTTGATCCACATCACAGAGATAATTGGTAGGGGAAAAAACTCAAGCTATTTGCAGGAAATATGCATACATAAGCAAAATAGTAATGGAGAACTTGCCTTCAAAAGTTCACCAAAATTAATAACAAAAGCCTCAGGTATTGATGGTACATAATCAATCCACTTGTCTTGGTGAAAAATTTGAAAGCCACCAATATATATAATCTTGGAGAAGCACTGTGAGAAATTAATTGGTTAATTGGAGACTGAAATAAATACCGGAAACAACATTGCCACATATAGGAAAAGTGATAACTATGTTGGTAAGTCACACATCTGGTATACGGTTTAAAAGGCTCCTTCTAGGGTGGGAGAGTGAGATAGGTCTCCCACCGTGGGCAAGTTATAGGAACCGTTGGATGAAAAATGTTATGATACACTGTCAGTAGGATATACATTTTTTTTCTCTCTCTTCCCATCATCTTTCATTTCTCTCCTCTCTCTTGCCCATTCTTCCTTCTTCACTTTCTTTCTTGCTGCAACAAAAGAGAACTCTAATGGAGCAACACCACTAAAATATTCAATGATTTTAAGCAAGCTTTAAGTGAATATATGATTGAATAGTTCACCTTTTTTAATTAAAATTTCAGATTTCACTTTCTTGTTTGTAAATGAATATTAGATCTGGAAACTGCCAACAAAAGAATAAAGGTAATGGATAATGGATATGGAGTTCATCCACATGTTCATCTTTCCAATTTGAATAAGGGCATAAGATATGGAGTATAAATTTTTTCATTTCTTCTCATGATGAGATTATTCCAAAATCATGACTTAATCATTCCTAAAAATATTGATTTGAATCAACCAAATAATATCTCACATAAAAATCACAACATAACTAAAGATGTCTCATCCACACGTCGTGCTCGTACCAGTCAGGTTTGTAGTTAATCTTCACTGTTCTTAGTTTTCTCTATTTTGATTATTTTTGTTGTTTGGTTAAATTTTTTATTATTCTGTAATTTTTGTTTTGTTAAATGTTTTTAAGGTTTAACGATGGTGAAATTAGAATATTAATTCATGAATCTATAATGTTTAAATGTTGCTCTGTTATTAACCTGCTATGTAAAAATTATTTGAGAGAATAACATGCTTGAGTAATTTAATACTCCCTCCGTCCCAATTTAAGTGACACAGTTGACTATTGTGAACTATTCATATATGTTGCTTTGACCTTATTTTTCTACTAATAAATAAAAATAAATATTAGCATATAAGATGTTGTTTGATTCGTCTCGATGAGTATTTTCAAAATATCAAATTTTTATAATTTTTACTATAATACAATTAAAAATATTAATCATCAAAGTTGTGCATCGGTATGCGTAAAATAGTCAACTGTGTCATTTAAATTGGGACGGAGGGAGTATAATGTTTAAATGTAGCCATGAATTTATTTGTTGAACGTGTTTGCTTAAGTTTTTTAAATTGATCAGAATCTAAAAAAATGTAGCCCTGAATATTAATTAAGCGACGTGTTGTTTCTTGTCAACATTGCTGTATGGAGTAGTTGGGTGAGAAAGAAAATGAAAATCCAAATCAATGATGTTTCAGAGGAGAGAGAATAACAAAAATGAGAATGAACCAAAAATATATTTTGTGTTGTTAGTGTATAATAAGAATCATAGAACCTCACTATCCAATGGCTAAAAGTAATTTCTCTAACTCTCCCATGGTGGGAGACCTATCTTGCTTTCCCACCCTAGAATTAGCCGGTTTAAAATACACGTAGGCAATTGAATATAACTACATGTATCGGTGATAGACACTGACACATTTTTAAATACCAAGTGTTATGCTACACAGCTGGATATAGGACTTTTCATAGTTTGGTTCAGGAATGAAAATTAAACCGAACTTGTATACAATTTGATACACCGAACTTGTGCATAGCTAGAATTATCTTTACAGAAAACTGAACTATACTTTTTTTTTACTGAACTATACTAAATTTCTTTTATTAACTGATATTAAGACTATCTAAAGAAAAATCAAATAAATATTATGATAATCAAACAAAAACTCACCTGCATGCAAATCTTCTGGTTTGGGAGCATTAGGAGCAAGTTGACATTTAAAAGTATCCCTCCAAGAAAGTGCTGGTGAACTATACAAATCAAAATTACTATTATAAATAAAAGGCCTTGTTTGATCTCTAGTCTACATCTCTTTTTTCAGTTCAGTATCTTGTTCAAAGAATCTAAGAACTCCCTCTTTCATATCTTCAAGAACATTCAAAGGAATGCCATGATTAACCACTTGAAAGAAGCAGGAATAGTGTATTGTGTGTTGGTTGAATTTGTGGCCTTTGAAAAGTTATGAGGTGGATGATGAAATAAGGTTGGAATTTTGAGAATACCTGATGATGATGCACTATTTATTTAGTTAAATTAATATAATAATTTAGTTATTTTTATTTCGATTTCGTAACTTTATATAATAAATCGTTATTAATTCCTGGTATTTTATTTTATCAAATGAAAAGTGAACGAATCAAATAAAGGAGCGAAAATGGACCGAAAAGGAGCAAAACGGGACAAAAAGGACCACACAAGTGCAGCCCATTAAGGACCACACCTGCGTGGCCCAACAAACAAAGGGACACGAAAAATTTTCCTCATACCCCAACGTTTAACCCTTTACCCCAACATTTTTTAAAATATCCCCATTATACCCTTATTTTACTATTAATATATTTTTTATATTTTTTATTTTGTTTTTTGTGACTTTTCCGGGAAGAAAATTGGTCAACAAGTGTTCCGGTAACTTTTTTTTTCCGGTTTGTTAATTTTACCAGAACACTTTCTATAAGTGTTCCGGTGTGTAGTTGAGAGCGATTTTTTTACTTACCGGAACACTTTATAAAAAGTGTTCCGGTTTGCCTAAGAGACTTGAAATTTTTTTATTTACCGAAACACTTTATAAAAAGTGTTCCGGTTTTAATATAGTTTTGTTTATTTTTTTATTTTCTTATTTTTTCCTGAACAGATATGGCTCAAACAAACGATAACAATCAAACGTCAGTAGATACTACAGATGTTTTTACAACTGATGAAAAATTTGCTACACGAGAAGCTGTTGTCCAATGGGCTAAGGAGCTTGGAATTGCAAACAGAGTCAGTGTTATTATTACTAGGTCAGATATAAGAACTGGAAAAAGAGGAAGAAACGAAAAGGTGATTTTGGGTTGTGACAGAGGAGGAAAATATGAGGTTGAAAGTTCGACAACAACAGCAACAAAAAAATGTAGTTGTCCATTCAAAATTAGAGCAACACCTGCAACAGATGGTTCAGGATGGAAAGTTCAGGTTAAATGCGGTATTCATAACCACAGACTACCTGACCAATTTCATAGTCATCCTCGTAGGGGGCGTTTAACCACGGACGAGAAGAAACATGTGGCAGATCTAACAAAGCGTCGTGTAGCACCAAGAAATATTCTTTTATCGTTAAAAGAACAAAATCCAGATTCTCTTACTCATATCAACCAAATATATAAAAACAGAAGCATTCAGCAAAAAGAGAAAAGAGGTCCCAGAACAGAGATGCAACAATTGTTGCAGATGTTGGATGATGCAAAATATGTCAGTTGGAATAGACGAAGAGATGATGGCTCCGATGTTTTGCGTGATATATTTTGGGCACATCCAGATTCAATTAAGTTGTTGAATATGTTTCCCATTGTTTTGATTATGGACAGCACATACAAAACCAACAAATACAGACAACCATTGCTTGAAATTGTTGGTATCACGTCAACTGACAAAACATTTGTTGTTGGATTTGGTTACATGGAATGTGAGAAGATGGAAAATTATTGTTGGGTATTAGAGAAACTCAAGGCATTGTTTATTAAGCAAGATTTATTTCCACATGTAATTTTGACCGACAGGGAGCTTGCTTTGATGAACGCAATTGAAGTTGTATTTCCGCATGCTGTTAATTTGCTTTGTACGTGGCACATTAACAAAAATGTGAATGCGAGATGTGGGGCGCATGTAGTTAAGGATATGCGAAAGTTGGTCAAACAATTGTGGCAAAATATTGTATTTAGTCAAGATGATGCAGAGTATCAGCAGCGGTTGAATGAGTTTGAGCAAGCATGTGCCGGTAGCAGCAAGTTCCTTGACTATGTCAACGACACCTGGTTGAACCCTCACAGACAAAGATTTGTTGAAGCTTGGACCAATCGAGTGATGCATCTAGGAAACACGACGACTAATAGGTATGATTATGCGTATTTTACAAAAATGTATTTTGTTTAAAAAAATTAATCTAATTGACTATTATGTACATTTTTATATTTAGAGTGGAGTCTCAACATTGGAAACTGAAGCAGATGTTGGAAAACAGCAAAGGTGATTTATGCAAGTGCTTTGAAGCCATGAATGACAATATGTCCATACAAGTAGACAACATTAAAGCTTCATTTCAAAAAAGTTTTTACTACAAGGAGCGTCTACACAACAGTTCATTTTTTCAAAATTTGAGAAGTTTTGTGTCCAGGGCCGCTATGACAATGATTTCTGCTGAGTTTGGGAGAGTTGGTATTGTTGGAACTGACAAGAACAAATGTGGGTGCACACTTAGGTCAACATGTGGGTTGCCTTGTGCGTGTGAATTGGGTGGGTATTCATTGCGCGGTGAACCAATACCATTAAATTCTGTTCATGGCAACTGGAAGAAATTAACTATGGAAGGTCCACTGGAGGATGACACCGAAGATGGATATGAGTTGGACATGACTCGCGCAATCAATGTATTATGGAATCACTTTTGATCACTTGATATTATTGGTAAAAGGGCGTTGAAGAGTAAAGTATTTGAACTTGCTTATCCGGCTACAAGTTCATTGCGTCCACCACCTCAAAAAATTGTCACTAAAGGAGGCGTGAAGAAAGTTAAAGGCAAAGCACCAAAGAATTATGATGTGTATCGTGAGCCGTCATATTTTGAGCATCTTGAAAGAGAAAATGCTGAGTCTGAAGGAACATCGAAGAGGATATGTACACAACTCTCTCAATCATCTCAAAAGCAAGTATCTCAAAATCGACTATCTCAGACATCTCAGAGAACACCATCTCAGAAGAAACCGTCTCAACCATCTCAAAAGAAACCATCTCAGGAGTATTTGGTACAATTTCCTAAGCATATACATCCACATATTTTTGACATTATTGAAACTGTCCCAGATGGAAATTGTGGTTTTAGAGCGATTGCATCATTACTTGGTTACACAGAAGATGGTTGGCCCATGGTCCGCCGAGAGTTAGATAATGAGCTAAGAAATAATAACATTTTGTACAAAAAGTTATTCGGAGAATGTATACATGGTGTGAGAGATTCACTGCAGATATCAGGCTTAGGCGATCAGTTAAAAGATAAATGGTTCACTATACCTGCCATGGGTTACCTGGTAGCAAATAGGTATAATGTCATTTTGGTCACGTTGGGTAAACCTAGCACCACTTTCTTTCCTATGATGACTTCATATTCCTCTTTAGCAAGGTTTTTTTGCATCGGTTATGTCGGTGGAAATCATTGGGTTCAGGTAAATATGAATCTAAACTTAAACCAATTTTATTTTCAAACAATTTATATTTTTTAAAATAACAAACATGAACCTATTTTTTTTTCCTCCAGGTAAATATGAAATCTGGATTTCCGTTGCCCGATGTCACACTCGATTGGAAGAAACTTCGTTCACCTGAAGCAACATCTTGGATTTCAAACTTAACTGGACGTCTACAATATTGACAACTTCTAGATCCTCCTGTGAAACCTCCTGTTGGTGTTCTTAATGTTGATTAATTTTTAATTTTATGCCAAACATCTAAATTACTTACTTTCACGATGTTATTTTTAATTTTATGCCAAACATCTAAATTACTTACTTTCACGATGTTTTTTTTTATTTTATGTAAAACATCTAAATTACTTACTTTCACGATGTTATTTTTAATTTTACTTTCACGATGTTATTTTTTATTTTATGTAAAAATTACTTACTTTCACAATTTAAATTACTTACTTTCACGATAGTTCAAAATTAATTTTGCGTCAGTACATCTAAAGCAAGTCTATACATCTAAGTTCATACATCAAATTAAAATATGTTATAAGCAAGTGCAAATTGTACATAACAAAGTGCACATTCACACATCTAAAGCAAGTTCAAATTCATACATCTAAAGCAAGTTCAAATAATGCTCTGTCAATCGTACATAACACAAAATAAACCACAACATACAATATAAGCAAGTGCAATGCCGAACATAAAAATACACAACATAAAAACTACTCTAATGGTGCACCACGGGCCAAATCCAATGCCCAAAAAAGATCTACAAACTCCACCTCGTCTCTCCCAGCATCAATCGTCTCAACATATCTTTCAAGCGCTCCTGCTATCGCAAGGTTTCTGCGGTCGCATGCTATCAGATCATGATGAATAGGTGGCGCGTCTTGTGCTGGCGCGTCTTGTGCCATCGGAACATGATGATAGGGCTGTGCTGATGCATACTGTGGAACAACCGGTGCTCCATGTGGTCCGTCAATCGGGCGACACACCCTAGGATGTGATACACAATAGTACCAAGACAAGTAACCATCAGTAGTCTCAGCAGCATATCTCACGAAACGTGTCGGCTGAAGAATCCGGTCCACCGCAGACTCATAACCAATCCAGCCAATGTCAATCTCAGCAGTGGCAGGAGCTGAAGGTGGGGGTGGTGGTATATACTGTAAATATCCAAACTGCCTAAGACACCTCTCAGGCAAGTGAGGAACTACAGTGCACCCGCGCAAATAACCACTATACATGCTGATAAGATCAAAAGGAATGATACCTCTATGATTTTCAAAAGGACGCCAAATCACGTCGTCAGGGGTAAGCGAATCCATGATAGGTCGATACGCGGGAAGCTTCATCTTCCCTTGCTTATACGTCCACCGCATAGCTCGAGGGAATCTCACCTGAGGATCATCACAGTTATATCCCGACTCGGCCCGCATACCAAGGCCAGGAAAATACTCATGAATCCAACACTGTTACAACACAAAAAAAAAACATAAATGTAAATTATATAAACCTAAAAGTAATAATTCAATTAAAAAACATGTAAATAATAATTGTCAACAACAAAAACTAATTAAAGAATAGTCAGTCATTAAATACCTGTAGAAGTGACGGATACCCGGCGAGTCCCTTTGTGGTAAACATAGAGGCATCATTTAAGTTATCATACAAACAAACTAAAGCAGCAGCGGCCCAAGAAAATCTACCGCACGTAGACAATGTGGCAAACATAGGTAGATACTTAGCATCCACGCGCGTCCAACTCTTGTCGGTCAATATGGTACATCCTACCAACAACATCATATATGCCCTAGCCGCACAATCATAATTCCTAACCATGCACTGCATCTTAAAGAGATCAAATAGCCATTGCTGAGAGAAATATCCACCCCTCTGCTTTCTTGTCTCACTAGCTACATACTGAAGATTAACCCCAAACAACTCAGCTCCAAGTGCCGCTGCTTCTTCCTCGGTCAATGATCGCGGAGTGTAGAACTCACCCCTAATAGGTATATGCAGCAAACATGCCACATCGTCAAGTGTAATCGTCATTTCACCGAATGGCATATGAAATGACGATGTCTTTGGGTGCCACCGCTCTACAAATGCCGATATAAGATTCAGATCGGTCATTTTCAAACTTGTCCGCTGAAGTGGAGTCAACCCTGAAATGTCCAACCAACGTTGAACATTTTGTGGAAGTTGAATCTCACCAACCCACCCAAGTAACTTCTTTCCAAGAGATGCTAACTTCAATTCAATTTTCTCTCTATGACGTTCCTGCATATATTTAAAGATTACTACAATAAATAGGAATGTGTGATAATCTACTAAAAGTATGTTTGTTACACAATAAAAACTTTAACAATGTGCATGTTGGTTTCTTGTGTTTGCTGTGAAAATTCTTAATTTGTTTATTTTAGGAAGTTTTGCATGCCACTGTCCCTAAATGCATGGTCCCCTCATTTTTATGTGAGGTTGAGCTATAGAGGTATGGTGGACCTAGAAGAAACTTTGTGTGGCATAGGGTGAATCATTTTTGCCGTGAATCCGAATCTTTATTCAACAAACCAACAAGAAGAAATTGTGGAGCAAATAATAATAACAACCATCAACTAAACAGTCCAAACAATTATGTGTTAAGTAAAATCACAATCAGCTCGGCCCAAATTGACGGAAGAGAGCAGGTCTCCGATCCACTATCAACGAATGTTTACAAAAGATACAAAAGATTTACAAGAAAATAACTTTAAGAGTTATACAAAAGAGTTAAACATTTTAGTCCCTCTATTTGATTCTTATTTATCAAATGTAAATATTCAAATGCAGCAGAGGAATATTAAAAATATAAAATAGCAACTTGAGTACATTAGATATAAATTAACAGGGTGAGATCCACAATAATTTCATCCTTGTGATGCATAACATTAGCAGTAAGACATTTCATTTCTTGTTTTAAAGAGAAAAATTACACATTAGATATGATTGAGATGCATAACATTACACAATTCATAGAGCTCTATGCTCTTTATTTTACATATGACAGCAATATATTTGTTACAAGACATATCATAGCACAAACTTCAAGTCCAAGATAACATCTGCAATCATACTGAACTGATTATTTTCCAAAATATTTAGTGTATTCGTTTACGATACTAAATAAACCAGCTCAATCCACATTATCGAACTCAAAGCTTGAAATATTCAAGAGCAGAGATGCCATTAAGCCCCTTTGCATAGAATTGAGCTAGATAATCAGAAAAAGTGGTTTCTCTGTATATGGGAGGATTGTCTTCTGATAATAATTCCTTTATAGGTCCATACAACTTTTCTTGTCCCCTAAAAAAGCATGAAACAGATATTCTCGGACCAATGGTATTGGACAATACTCTATGTTCAACACTCTTGAACCTGTCATTTGTTACTAGCTGCAGTTCAATAAAAATTATAATTAGCTACATTCAAGTTATGCTCATTTCACATACAATTGGTACATGAACATATGAGGCATAAGCAAAATAACAATAAAGAACTTGCCTGCAAAAGATCACCGATATTAACAACAAGAGCCCCGGGTATTGGTCGTACATCATAATAGATAATTATAAGCCTTCCTATATTTATGCCTTGAAGGTGCAAACAACCATTCCTATTATTGTGTATATGATTACCTGATATAGTTTGAATTATAGGCTCTCTCAATACTTAGCATCAGCTGATACGCTCCCTCAAGGCTAGGAATCAGTTTCACATAGGCTTGTATCATATGTATCTATAAATAGCCAGCATTCATGGCCATTATAATATATGGAATTATCATTCCTTTTATGGTATTCAGATCACATTAGCTTAAAAGCATTTTTTTTCTCCTGATCCTTACTATGTCTTCAATACCTGAAGCTATGTCATCAGTAGACAAACTAATCATCTTGAATGCTGGTTCTCAACTCTGCATCAAACTTGATGGAGATAATTACCCTGCTTGGAGAATTCAATTCATGGCTCTTTTAACAGGCTATGATCTTATAGGCTATGTTGATGGAACTAAGCCTTGTCCATCAAAACACCTAGCAAACAATACCACGACTGTCAATCCAGCCTTCACTCATTGGGTTCGACAAGATCAACTCATTTTACATGGTATTGTATCTTCTGTGGCTGCAACAGTGGTCACACACTTAGGAATTGTAAAAAATTCCCATCAAGCATGGGAGATTCTAAAAACCATGTATGCTGGCCGCTCAAGAGTACGTATTATGGCGCTCAAACAACGGATTTCCAATTTCAAAAAAGGAAACCAATCCATGGCTGCATACCTTCAAGGAATAAAGGCCATTTCCGATGAACTTTCAATCATTGATCATCCACTTGATGAAACTGATCTCGTTATTCACACTCTCAATGGATTAAGTGTTGAATATCGTGAAATTTCCGCTGCACTTAGAAGCCGAGAAAGTCCGGTTATCTTTGCTGAACTCCATGAGAAACTAATGGATTTTGAAACAATTCATCACCAAGCCGATCCACCTGCAGTTGACAATGTGATTGCAACAGCCAATGTTGTCACAAGAAATAAAAGCTTCCAGCACAAAAATAATAACAATCGCAGCACTTCTCCAACTCTGCAGAATGGAGAAAGTAAGGTGGTCTGTCAGTTCTGCGATAAGCCAAATCACACTGCTAAAGTTTGCTATCGCATTAGGGGATTTCCGAAACGAAATGGCTCTAAACCAACAGGAAATTTTGCTCAAAATCAGACTACAACACAACATGGAAACTGGATCATGGATACCGGAGCGTCACATCATATTTCTCAAGACCTGCAACAGCTCACTCTAGCAAATTCCTCCCCTGGAGCAGATCGGGTGATTGTTGGCGATGGAACAGGTTTGAACATTACTCACACTGGTAACTCTATTATTCATACTTCTGCTAAACCTCTTCATCTAAAACAAGTCTTATGTGTTCCTAAAATTCAATCTAACCTCTTGTCTGTTTCAAAGTTATGTCAAACTAATCGTTGTTCTGTTGAATTTTTTCCAAATCATTTTGTTGTCAAGGACTTGAACTCGGGTCAAGCACTGCTCCAAGGTCCACTTAAACAAGATCTTTATCATCTATCCACTGCATTCAGTCCATCCAAACCACCTCAAGCATTGCATACAAGCATCCATTCTACATCTACATGGCATCATAAATTAGGACATCCTTCTTTCAAAATAATAAAGCATCTGACTGATAGTCATCATCTGCCAATAAAGCTCCCAATCTCTCATGAGTGTAGTTCCTGTCACTGTGCTAAAAGCCACAAGCTTCCTTTTTCAGATCATCATCTCACAAGTAGCAAACCACTGGAACTGTTGTACTCTGATGTTTGGGGCCCAGCTCCTGTTAGATCATTAGATGGTTATTTGTACTATTTAATCATTGTTGATCATTTTTCCAAATATGTATGGTTGTATCCGATGAAACATAAGTCAGATGTATTCTCTATTTTTGTTCAATTCAAGTCTATTGTTGAAAAATATTTTAATTTGCCTATTGTTTCTCTTTTCACTGATAATGGTGGAGAATTTATCAAATTAAAATCATTTCTTGCTAATAATGGTATTTCTCATTTAACCACACCACCTCACACACCCGAGGTAAATGGCACGGCCGAGCGGCGACACCGACATATTGTTGAAACCGGTCGTGCTCTCTTACATCATTCTAATCTACCCTCTCAACTATGGTCATTTGCTTTCACTACTGCTGTGTACCTCATTAACCGAATGCCTAAACCAATCATTAACATGATTTCACCACTTGAAGTTTTGTTTAAAAGACAACCAGATTATAATAAACTTCATTCCTTTGGATGCTTGTGCTTTCCTTGGTTAAAACCATATATGAAAAATAAGCTTCAACCAAGATCTAAACCTTGTATATTCCTAGGATATTCTATGTCTCACCATGCATACTTTTGTCTAGAGCCACTGTCTAGTAGGATATATGTATCCAGACATGTCAACTTTGTGGAGAATTCATTCCCCTATCAATCCATAATCAATTCATCATCTACTTGTCTTCTAATTCCATCACCAGATTATGATGTACATAGTGTGATTCATGTTAACCAAGATCAAAATCTCATCTATGAGTCCTCCAATTCGGCCGTTGTACCGCGTCAGTCCCTAGCACATGAGTCGTTTGTTGTACTTGAACCGAGACAAGAATCAGTTCCGGTGTCACCCGTGCAACCTTTACCTATATCGAGTCCTGAATCCGTTGCTATCCAGAGCCAATCACTCGCAACCGAGTCATCAGATTCATCTATGATATCTGCTTCGACCCCTACAACAATCCCTGAGTCAATGTTACATGTATCAGCAGAAATACCAGTGACTAGAGATAATTTACCATGTTCCACCACCAACACTGTATCTGATCTGGTTCCAACTTCAAATAATCCAATTCAGCGTGATCGCATAGTAACAAGGTCACAACATAATATTTTCAAACCCAAGAAAATATTTACTGCCACTAAACATGATTTGCAGGAAAATCTTGAGCCATCTACAATTACTCAAGCATTTAAAATCCCACATTGGAGAGATGGTTGTTCTGCAGAATTTGATGCGCTGATGAACAATGGAACTTGGACATTGGTACCTCGCCGAGCGAACACTAATTTAGTTGGTTGTAAATGGTTGTTTCGCATCAAAAGAAATCCTGATGGAAGTGTGGCACGTTATAAAGCACGGCTGGTTGCAAAAGGATTTACTCAAACACCTGGTCTTGATTTTAAGGAAACATTTGCTCCGGTTGTAAAACCTCAAACCATTAAAGTGGTTCTCACTTTAGCACTTGCTCAGGGATGGTCTTTACATCAAATGGATGTTAACAATGCCTTCTTGCAGGGAAAATTAACGGAAGATGTTTATATGCAACAACCACCTGGATTTATTCACGCTGAATTTCCTCAACATGTATGCAAACTCAAGAAGGCTATCTATGGTTTGCGACAAGCACCTCGTGCATGGCATGATTCTCTCAAGACCTTTGTTCTTTCTGTTGGATTTTCTACAAGCCTCAGTGATCCATCTTTGTTTATTTACATTAAACAAGGTGTACAAGCCTTCTTGTTAGTATATGTTGATGATTTACTTTTGACAGGAAATGATACTACTTTTTTACAACATTTCATGACAGAACTTTCTACCAAATTTTCTCTCAAACAGCTTGGCTTCCCTCATTATTTTCTTGGAATTGAACTAATTCCAACCAAGTCTGGTCTTCTATTATCTCAACATGGTTATATTAGAGAACTCTTGGATAAGTTCAATATGGCTGGAGCAAAGTCAGTTCACACACCATTATGTATGAGTACTCCACTTAAACTAAATGATGGATCTTCCCCGGCTGAGTCAAAGTTGTTTCGTAGTATCATCGGTGCATTGCAATACATCACTTTAACAAGACCAGACCTTTCCTTTGCAATTAATAAATTGTCACAATTCATGCATCAACCGACTCAAGTGCATTTTCAACAACTCAAGCGAGTGTTACGGTATCTCAAACTTACTATTAATCATGGTTTGAAGCTAGCAAAACCATCTCATCTTAAATTACAAGCCTTTACTGATGCTGATTGGGGTGGTAATTATGATGATAAAACATCTACCTCAGCTTACATAATTTACTTTGGTGGAAATCCTGTTTCCTGGTTATCAAAAAGGCAGAAAACGGTTGCAAGATCATCCACAGAGGCAGAATATAGATCTGCTGCCAACACTACAGCTGAGATCATGTGGTTGTTAAATTTATTGAGTGAACTTGGAGTACCATCTCAAGTGCCTACTCTTTTTTGTGACAATATTGGCACCACTTACTTATGTTCCAATCCGGTGTTTCACTCTAGAATGAAACACATTGCACTTGATTATCACTTTGTGAGACAAATGGTTCAACTTGGAAAAATACGAGTCTCTCATATTTCCACAAAAGATCAACCTGCAGATATCCTCACAAAGCCACTACACCGAACCAGATTTTCCCTTCTCAGAGACAAAATTTGTGTCATTGATTGTGACCCAATTTTGAGGGGGCATAATAGATAATTATAAGCCTTCCTATATTTATGCCTTGAAGGTGCAAACAACCATTCCTATTATTGTGTATATGATTACCTGATATAGTTTGAATTATAGGCTCTCTCAATACTTAGCATCAGCTGATACGCTCCCTCAAGGCTAGGAATCAGTTTCACATAGGCTTGTATCATATGTATCTATAAATAGCCAGCATTCATGGCCATTATAATATATGGAATTATCATTCCTTTTACATCAATCCACTTGTCCTGGTGAAGAATTTGAAGACCACCGATACGATCTTGTAAAAGCAATGTGATAAAACTACTATCAGAGTGTTTGGTGAGTCCCATAGTTAATTCTGGTTCAGGACAAGGAGGATAGTAATTGCCGAGTAACATAATCCTCTTAGAACAATCCATGTCTTTTAAATGGTTTGGATTCAATCCAAGAGATTCTGATAGTAATTCAAAGAGTGTCATTCCAAGTTTCACTATATGTTCCCCATATTCTAGAAGTATATCCCTACAAAAAGATGAAATCACCAAGCAATTAAGTTCCCTATGGTAAAATGCTATGTTTAACTTAACCTCCAAGCCTTTTATAATTAGTACCTCTGGTCCATAATATAAGAGAAAGTTTACTTTTTAGATACATTGAATAACTAATGTATTATCTGACGTATCAGGTCAGATACATCGGTTATTCAATGTATCTAAAAAGTAAACTTTCTCTTATATTAAGGACTAGAGGGAGTAGTTGTTTAGTTTCACTTAACCTTTCTGATTGATAATTGCATGTTCATGTTTATTAGACACGATAATAAAGCATTGTCACAGGCACGACAGTAACACGTAGATACGGTAATAATTTAAGAAAATATTTGTGGTTGAATGTAACTAAATGTGTTGGAGTTAGACACCGACATGTATTGGAGATCTAGTATGCCTTTAATCCTAATTAGTGTTGGTGATATATAGCTAGAGATCAAACTGCATGAAATTGCTATTTTTAACTGACATTATGATTGATAAACCAAACAATTTGAATAGTGACTATTTAAAAACCGAAAAATCAAACTGAATTGCACCGACAAGAAACAAACTGTGACGGACAGTTCACAATATGAACTGAGTTCTTTTGGGGTTCTTAACACAATTCAAAGCCTATTTTGCTAATTTCTAATTACTATTTGTGTTAACCCTCGGCTCCCAAGGGAAGCGGCCCTAGTAATCTGGGGTTCAACAATGAGGTAAGTAAAGTCTGGTCAAGAAATTGTTCCACCATAAAATCGAACTCAGGTTCTCTCCAACGATATTTCTAAGTATACAATTTTGATAATTGATACATGTACATATATAAAATATTTTGATCAAAGTGACCTAAAATTTGAGGAAGCATAAATAGACAAGAACTGACCTGCATACAACTGGCAAATCTTCTGGTTTGGGAGTAATAGGAGCAAAGTGAAATGTAAAAGTATCCCTCCAACTAAGTGCTGGTGAAGTATACAAATCAAAATTACTATTATAAATGAAAGGCCTTGTTTTATCTCTAGTATAAATCTCTTTCTTCACTTCAGTATCTTGTTCAAAGAATCTAAGCCCCCCATCTTTCATATCTTCAAGAACATTCAAAGGAATACCATGATTAACAACTTGAAAGAAACCCCATGTCTCAGAAGCTTCCCTTATTTTGCTTATAATTTCTTGCCTTGTATTTGTAAAGTCTATAACAGGTATAGTATGTTGTGTATTGGTTGAATTTGTGGAGTTTGAAAAGTTATGAGGTGGATGATGAAATAAGGTTGGGATTTTGATGATACCTTGATCAACAAGGCCTTTAACACCAGCTTTTGTTTCATCAAATTCTTTGCGTTCTTGAAGCCTAGTAGTAGTAGTAGTAGATCCCATGTTAGTTTCTTGTGTTGGAAGTGGACTTGAGAGTGAAAATTCTTTGTCCAAGTTGAGAAGAGTTACTTGTTTATATTATAGTACAACCATATCTAAATGCGTGGTGATGTGGTCCCTTAAAAATTATTGATCCACCACATATTTCACACTCCAAATTGTAACAATAGTCAATATTGTAACAATAGTCAAAATAGACTGCAATGCAGAGTATAGCATGGTCTCTTACTTAGCTTCCAAGCAACCTCACTTTATATTCCTCTGACATTTCCTAATAGATGAAAGAATTGCATGTATCTTCTTTCTCATGTATAGGTAAGGGATTATTTTCTTTTTTAATATTATTTATTTGTTTATTTTAATATATTATTTGAACAATTTAGTTAAAAAAATGATAAGATAAAATTGAAATAGATTTTGCAAGATATATGTTTAACAATGTTATAAGATTGAGCGAGATGAAGAATATTATTTTGCTTCCCGTTCTACACTATTAAAAGATAGATTATTTCTCTCATTTTCATCCCTGGGACTATATAGTGACACTTTAAATATAAAATAATTATAAACTTTATTCTCAAATGAAAATTTAATTAATCTAGGTACATTTTTAATAATGAGAGTTCTATCTCTATCTCTCTCTCTCTCTCCCTCTCTCTCTCTCTCTCACTATTTCTACATCTCTCTCAAATGATAATTTTCATTTTTTTAATTTTATTTATTTGTTTATGTTCTTTTTTTTTTTTTGAAGATTGTCTATGTCATTTTTTATTTTATATTATTTTGAATGTGTCCTAAATTTTTTCTTTTAATTATTTATGAGATTTATTTTATTTAATTTACTTGAGTATAAAAATACGATATATGTTTAAGGATGTTACAGGGGCATAATGGGGTGGGAAATACTCACTCATTCCCCGTTCAACAACACCATGAGATTCTCTCTTCCTCCCTCTTTCTCACATCTCTACAGGGACTCCGTCAACAAAAAATAACTGTAAATTTTATATTATTTTTCAAATGAATATTAACATACTTTGACCATGTTCCTATTCTCAAACTTTTTTTTGTCATTGTCCACAAAAGCAGCAATTTTCACGTGTGGCGTCAAATGGAAAAATCAGTGCCCCGAGATACTAGTCATAAAATAAAATATGTTTGAAAAAAACCTTTCGTCTGGGCTTATTGCTTTTTTAGAGATGCTATTTCAAGTAGTGGCAGAGCTTAACTGGAATCGGCACAATATCGCGAAGTGATCACATTTGGTCAATTTGTTTAGTTGAGTTTTACTTTTGCCACCCTACCAATTTCTCCTGCGCCCTATGCGCCTTTTCCATTTTATCCTACCGCTACTTAAGTAGCGGACAATGTAAGAATGAGTAATTTTTGAGAAATGTTGCATTTATCGTCCACTACTTAAGTAGCAGACCAGTCAATGGTTAAGTCCTCCTACACAAGTCAAAGGACTGCCTACTAAACTGTGCAAGTGTTAAAGTTGTTGGACCGGGCGAAATTCTACAGGCCCATTACGGGGCGGCCCAACACATGATCCAAATAATTCAAACAGGTGTCTTTGCGGGAAAGGTAAGGCGCGGGCGACGTAAGAGCAAGGCGAGCTCAATTAACTTTAGGAATAAGGAACTACCCACTACCACCACCCACTCACGGCGGAAGGAAGAAACCTCCAACAACCACCCATAAGGCACGGTGGATACGGCAAAAAACCACCCACGACCTCCATGAGGAGGGGTGGAGCGGTTGATAGATATTTTACATGTAATTCTCCTCTATAAATAGGAGGAAAAAACTCATTGTAGAGGACTGGTATTTTTTGTAACTTCAGACCAATCTTCTTATCAATATACTTAGACTCACCCCCCATACAAATTTTACCAGAACATTTTGGCGTCCACCGTGGGGCCCTGGTAAAACCACTCCCAGGCCATACACCATTCACGATCAAAGTTTCATTATAGCTTCATATTACCTACGGTTCAAATCGTTCAGATTAGAAACCAGATTTCACCATCATCACCATTTTCCCAAATTTTGATTAGTTTACCAATAAAAGGTTCAGTCTCACCAAGATATGCAAAATCATAAAGAGTGTAATCAACACCATCACCGTGAATTGGTTTTCAGAAGTTTTGATACTGAGAATTGTTGAAATGAGAGTTCAGAAGTCTTTCGCAAGATTATTTCGAAGACGAAGGCGAGTAAAGTGTCGCCACAACAGTAAGCAACCGGGAACGTCACAGATTCCGAAAACGACAGCGAGTAAAGTGTCGCCGCGGCAGTAAGCAGCCGACGATGTTGCAGATATATACCGATGCGTCAAAAACTAAGTAAGAATTTACGCAAGGTAGTTAATCGTGAATTATATATGTGTTAATGAAACGATCATATTAAGAATCGTGAGTTCTACTCGTAGAGTGTGAATTATTACTCGACGACAGACTGGTGCACTTGTCAGACCGTAGTCAGAGCCTTTAAAATCAGTCTATCTTTAGCATCATAAATCTTCAATTCTTTATTAGCCATCTTATCTGTATAATCTTTTTCCAGTAATTGACCAAGACTAATCAAATTACATGTCATAGAGGGAACATACATTACTTCATTAACGAAGGATTCTTGACCATCTTTTCTCTTCACAAGAATTGTCCCCATGCCTTCACTAGTGATCTGACTGCTGTTGGCAAACTTGATATTCCTCCTCACTGAATAATCAAGCTTTAAGAACCACTTCTTGTTCCCAGTCATGTGATTGCTGCATCCAGTATCAAGATACCACAGATTTGATCTATCGCCTTCAGTGTTTGTAATTGCCAAAAGAAGGGAATCATCAGAATCACTACCGTTTCCCTTTGCCAATTGAGCTTCATCTTTGACACTTCTTTCAACTTTCTTAGAGTGACACTCTCTAGCATAATGGCCAAGCTTCTGACAATTATAACACTTCACATCCTTCTTATCGATCTTTTTCTTTGAACCTTTCTTGTTACATTTGCTAGACTCTGAATCTTTAGAGTTCTTGCCATCATTCTCTGAGTCTTCTTTCTTTTTCTTGTTTTTCCCTTTGTGATTTTTCTGAAACTTTGCCTGCAGTGCTTGATCAATAGCTTTGTTTGAACTTCTCTGTTTGACTCTCAATTCATGTGCTTCCAATGAAGCTTGAAGTTCCTCTATCTTCATAGTGGCCAAATCCTTTGATTCTTCTATAGCTACCACTATGTGATCAAACTTCTCAGTCAAGGTTCTCAAAACCTTCTCAATCTTGGATTTCTCTGTCAAGACTTCACCATTTGATTTCATCAAATTTGTGATACTCAACATTCTTGACAGATATTCAGCTATTGTCTCTTGATCATTCATCACCAACATTTCATATTGTCTCCTTAGAGCTTGCAGTTTGATACCCTTCAATTTTTCATCACCTCCATAAATCTTTTTCAATGTATTCCAAGCACCTTTAGAAGACTCTTCTTCAATGATCTTCTCAAAGATATTAGGATCCACACATTTTTGTATGGTGAACAGCCCTTTTGCATCCTTTTTCTTCAACTCACGATGCAAGGTTCTTGCTGCTTCATCAACAATTGCAGCCAAATCTGGTACTCCCTCATTCACAGTTTTAAGAACATCTTGAAACCTGAATATAACCTTCATTTGTGCACACCAACGATCATAGTTTTCACCTTTGAAAACTGGAAGATTTGCAGGAAATTGTGATGAGGTTGTGCCTTGTGCCATTGTTTCTTGATCAAAGAATCAATGCAAGAGTGTGGATCACAACCAGACTCTGTTATACCAATTTGTTGAAACAATTTTAGAATTGAGAGAGTGATTGAAATGAAGAAGAGAGAATTTAAGAAAAAATGAGAAGTGTTATTCATCCACAAGGGGTAAAGGTAATTATATACACATGGAGGCTTGCTTAACTACCAAGCACTTGTATCTAACTACCTAGGATGAAATCAAAAACTTTCTAACTAACTAACTTCCTAAAAAACGCGGGAAAAGCATAATTGAACCAGAGGTTCAGAACCTGTTCTTAGTTCAGAAGTTGTGAGGTTCAGAAGCTGCTTCAGAATCTGCGCTTCAGCAGAATCTGTGCTTCAGCAGCTCTGCTTCAGAATCTGGAAAACATGAATTACATTTCAACAGATTTTAGCTATGATTCCAATTCCACAATGCTCAGTTCCTTATATAGCAAAGGATTGGTTGAAGTATACAATAATAACACAATATGCGCCGAGACTTTTGTGAATCTATCCATTATTCAAAGAAGTAATAAGCACTTCTGGTATATTAGCTGAGACAGCATGGGTTGGAGCTGCTTATAACCTTTTTCTTTATATGCTAGCAAGTCATGTAAGCTTAAAACTTTGTTACTTGTGCCACAAGCATCTAATTTATTTATGTTACATGTTATTAATATTATACTAAGTTTTATGATAAAAAAATATTCAACTGTCATACTAGGTTGTTGGAGCTTTATGGTATTTGTTTTCGATGGAATCAAAGTTGCGATGTTGGCCCAGACGATTGAGAATACTGCATTCTTTGATGATTCCTATTTGAGCTGTGGACGAGTCAATTCGACACCATTTTTGATTCTCAACAATTCTACTACTTGTCCTTACAAAGATCCCAATGGTATCATTGATCCATCAATTTTCAATTTTGGAATATTTATTGATGCGCTAACGTCGCGTGTGGTAGAATTGAATACAAGCTTTCATCGTAAATTCTTCTACTGCTTTTGGTGGGGTTTGCGCAATTTAAGGTTGGTGATTGATTTTCTATAAGCTCGTGTGGAGCTTATGATGCTTAAAGCAACTTTAGGACAAATTATAAGCTATTTATTTTCATAAATAGTCAAATTTTGTTGTTGTTTTTGCAGTTCCGTTGGGCAGAATCTGAAGACAAGCACTTATACTGGGGAGATAATCTTTGCTATCTTCATCGCCGTTTTTGGATTGGTTCTATTTGCATTACTTATTGGAAACATGCTGGTAATCCTTAGTAAGGACTCTGAGATGATAGTAGAGATGTCACGACCCAAATTACTGGTCATGACCGGCGCACAGGTCACCAGTAACTAACCCTATATTTAACATGGCAAGCCTAATAGACTATAACTATATACTTATTTACTGAAATTATAGCTCGACAGGGGATCCCTGATCCTACGTGTCCCTAAACGATTAAAGAATCACAACCACATAGTTCTCTAAGTGTTGCTTAACTATCAGCAAATTATATAAAACTATCCCATTTCCTTATGTCCACATGAATTGCAGTGGTAGAGTTCAAATTCTAATTTATAGCGGCAACTTCTCAACTAGATTTCTAAGAATTGATCTTTCTAACATTTTAATTGTACAACTAACAATTTCATATGAATCCCAAATTTCTAATATATGGAACACTATTTAACTCATAAATTGAGATGAACAAAATTCTAGCCCATATCATTTCAAATTTGACTACTTACTTTTCTAACTATTTTTCTAAATGAAATTAGTATTAAAATCCCTAAATCCTTTTACATGCAATTTATTCATATAACACCCGGGTTCTAATACACCAACTATAAATTAAACATAATAGAAACTCACATGCAATTCAAATACAAATCAAAAATTGGAGATTAGGGGCTGGGTTCGTGAGAAGAGTGAATAACGCATAACAAAGGATTAAATTGATTACCTTAGTTCCTAGTTACTCTTAGGTGGTTGAAAGATAGAATGCATCCAAGATATTCACTATCGATTTGATGTTGTGAGCTGGGCTTGATTTTTTTTTTTTTTAGAAGAAAAATGGGTTAGGAGGAAGCTATTTTTTTTTGGGCGTGAGAGAGAAGAGTAGGGAGTTATGAAGCCCGGATACGTGACACGATACCGATACGATATGATACTGATATGGCAATACAGGAGATTTTTTAAAATTTCTGATACGATACGGCCGCGATACGTTGGTTAAAAATAAATTTAAAATTAAATATACAAATACACAATATATAAACATAACAAAAATCGATAAAGATAATAAATTAAGTAATTAACATTCAAATTACTCAAACTGAGTAAACAAGTGACAATTACATATCTCAAGTTAATTAAGTACTACCCAAAAAGGATAATTATTACCATCCAAAAAAAACATCATCGGTACCACCCAAAAAACACATGGTTGTCAATCCATAAAGAACATCATACTCTAACATTCACTATTTAAGAGGAAACACAGATTGTATCAGTCTTATCTCCTCCATTTCTATCATAAAAAAACATTATTTTCCCGATACTTCGCTGATACGTGTATCGGAGAAGTATCCGACACGTATCGGTAAATTTTTTTTTTTTAAATAATTTTAATTGTCTGATACTCTCCGATACGAGTATCGGGAAGTATCAGACGAGTATCGGTATCGGACACGATACTTCGTCATTTTTGAAGTATCGGGACTTCATAGGTAGAGAGTTGTTGTTGTTCTGACTCATGTGGATGCCTCTAGAAGAAGAAGCATTAATTTTTAATTGGTTTAATTAGTCTGCAAGTCCTTTAAAGATATTTTTTGTTTCACTTTGGTTCTTTAAAGAAAAAACGTTTCACTTTGATCCATTATTGATATATCCATTAGTCAGTATAGTCCTTTTCGTCTATATTTTTGGTTAATGAAGTTGTTGATTAAATTGGTTTGATGCACTAGATTTATTTCCAACTCATCTATATATTAGAGGTAGTTAACAGTTTCTAGAAAAAATGGACAGAAATGACCATATTACTGACGGACATATCAATAAGGACCAAAGTGAAACAAAAAATATCTTTAAGGGACCTGCGGACTAATTAAGCCTTTTTTATTTTATTTATTTATTTATTTTATATATATATATATATATATATATGTGGTTTGCTAATTTAGACCCACTTAAAAACATGTGGGTCTAAATTAGCAATGTGCACCTTTTCTAATGGACAAAAAATATCCTTGATATTTACTTATTTAACACTAGCAGTTGAGGGTTAGTTAGGTAAATTTTATTAAATAGTGTGCACTCACTTTGCTAATTTAGACCCACTTAATTATAAATATATACAACTTAGGAAAGCACATGAAAAACTAGGAAATAAAAAAAAAGGACAACTTAGGAAAACATATACAATCCAAATTCATCTTCTTTTTTCTTTTTAACAAAAACACTATTTTCTAATTTTATGTAAATCTATGCTATTTTCTACTTTTAACATTGCTATTAATTCTTTTGATAAAAATAAATTAAACTTTACAAAAATTATAACAAACTAAACAGGTATAAATTATTGTCCTCAATTGCAAAAACTAATCAGATGCACGTAGCCACATACTAATAGAAATATGCTTATTTACCTTCGGTATTAGAGTTAACCATTTTTTAATTTTCAAAGGTTATTCTATATATTTTCAAAGGTTCCCATCTGCTCATTGAAGTGTTCATGTCATTAGCTGATGAATGCCGAAGCCACATTTTTCTTGGTCATATTTAGTTGATGTCTCAACTCTTAAGTGGACGTGGCTTTGATTTCTTTGTAATCTAAATTTGCGTAGGATTTGAAATCACTATGAATCATGTTCTTTTAACTGTACTGCAACTGGCTAGAGTATAGCTATTTTAGGATGACTCCAGAGAAGGTGGAATGAATGTTATTAAATATATTAATCTGATATTTCCTATTAAAATATATATATATATTTTCAAAGGTTATACTTTATTTTGTGTAAAATAAATTGCACAACAAAAAAGAATGTTAAGTTGTCATTTTTTTGATTTCCTAGGTTGTTTGTTTAGATTGCATATATTTATAATTAAGTGGGTCTAAATTAGTAAAGTGGGTGCACACTATTTAATAAAATTTATCTAACTAACCCTCAACTTCCTAGTGTAAGATAACTAAATATCAAGGTTTTTTTATCCAAAGTTAAAAGGTGCACATTGCTAATTTAGACCCACATGTTTTTAAGTGGGTCTAAATTAGCAAACCCCTATATATATATATATAGGGGAACTTTCAAGTGAGAGGAGTTTTAAAATGAGAGGGTGAGAGTGTTAAATTTCAGCCCTTAGATTAATCTTTATGCTGACCTTTCATTTTTTAAATTGTATGTAATATTTTCCTCCCCTCTTCTCTCTCCTGGCTTGTGAGTGTTAGGTTCTCTCTATCTTTCAGATCTATTGTAAAAAAAAGCCTTCAGATCTCTCCTCTCTTCAACATCAATTTGGAACTATTTTCTTCTTCTTCTTCGCGTGTTCTGCTAATGACCATTATCATATATACTTTGTTCTTCGTTGCCATCGTGTTTCACTGTGACCATTGCAAAATTTTTTTACAGTTTTCTTTCAAAGATGTCTTCTCCACTTTGGCTGAGATTATCACAAGGCCATTTGTTGCATCAACTTTATCCTTTTACTCTTTTAATTAAAAAATCATGAATCAAACTGTAAAAGTAAATTTGGGACAATTAATTTGTGTATACTATGCCTCTTTTAGCAATCGAAGCGGTGAAGTAATTTTTCAATTTCCATTATTGATCTCTTTATCGGTAAGATATTTGGGAGAAATATTCTTTTCACTTTTCATATAAGAATGAATCTGTACTAATTTATTTAATATTATCCTTTATCAGAAGGGATTTTAATGGCCATTGACTTAAAAATCCAGAAAATAATTTATATTTGGTTAGAGGAGATGCAGAGAAAGAGAGGTAGAAGAAGAGTCGTGATGTCTTGTCAAAAAAAAAAAAAAGAAGAAGAGTCATGCTGTACGCGTGTGGCTGTATGTTTCATTAAATTGATCTTTTAATCTCAACCATTAAATTAGATCCAATGGATATAAGCAACTCCTCTCACCCTCTCATTTTAAAACCTCTCTCACTTGAAAGTTCCCCTATATATATATATATATATATATTTTTTTCTTTTTCTTTTTATAAACATACATAATATTCTATAGTGGATTTTAAATAATTACCACTTAATTAAATGTTTTAGTATTTGTATTCTAAGCAAAATGCATTAAAATTGTCATAAAATTAGAATTTAATATTATACACTTTCTAAAAAAAATTAAGCTAGTTTTATCACCACATATAATTTATAAAATTAAAAATAAAAATTGAGGGTATTACAAGAGATAAGGGTGGAAATAGGTCAGACCGATTGATAGAGACCTATGGTCTAGCCTACATCAGGCCCAAGTCAAGTATGATATTTTTTAAAAGACAACACCAAGACTTTTTTAGGCCTTTTTCTATTGTAAAATTAATGGTGTTTATGATAATGTAATAGACTATAGGTTGTAATGATTCTTGTCACATAAATATCTACAATCTACAACTGTTAGAGTTGTAGAGATGAGAATCAAAAGAAGGGTTGCAGAACAATGGATGTGTCACCGTATGCTACCGGAGTACTTGAAAGAAAGAATTCGACGTTATGAACAATACAAATGGCAAGAAAATAGAGGTGTCGAAGAGAAGATTTTGATTCGCAACCTCCCTAAAGACCTCAGAAGAGACATAAAGAGACATCTTTGTTTAGATTTACTTAAAAAAGTCGGGACCATTCACAATACTCTCATCTTTCACTTTGGTTTTTTCTTTGTTCACTTAACTATACATGCTTACATGTGATGAACATTTCATAGGTGCCGATTATTGGGAGCATGGATGAAAAGTTGTTGGATGCAATGTGTGATAAACTGAAACCAGTCCTATATACCGAGAAAAGTTGCGTTGTTCGTGAAGGTGATCCGGTGGACGAAATGCTCTTCATCATGCGCGGGAGACTTGCGACTGCCACAACAAATGGAGGAAGAACTGGTTTCTTTAACTCTTCTGAGCTTAAGGCTGGTGATTTTTGTGGAGAGGAGCTTATAACATGGGCCTTGGATCCTACCACCTCCTCGAACTTACCTATTTCGACTAGTACTATAGAAACTATTACAGAAGTTGAAGCTTTTGCTCTCATGCATGATGACTTAAAGATTGTTGCTTTCCAATTTCGCCGTCTTATTAACAGAAAACAACTCCAACACACTTTCAGGTAAGGCTTGACATGTTTTTTCGCCTTTGATAATGCTTCATTACATTTTCATGGAAAGGTATTACACTATAGGATTGGAGGCATAACTCACTATTTTCCAATTATATTTTGTCATTTTACCGCAATATAAGCATGTTTCGAAAAGTACTATTATGATATCATTGATATGTCAAGTTAAACGTGTATAAAACATGTTTATATTGTCGGTGCATACATATTAAACTCATTGAAATATTTCTTGCGCGAGTTTGATATCTTTTCAGAGAACTTAAGAAGTGGCTATAAGCATTGTGCACACACAAAAATAGTTTTGAAAACTATATGAAGAAATGTGAGATCATGGTAATGGTATGTTTGAGCAGGTTCTATTCCTTGCAATGGAGGACATGGGGAGCGCGGTTAGTAGTTTGGCGTCGAAATTGAGAAAAAAGAGCTCGGAAATTGTTACATGAAGCGGAAGAAAAACAACAAAATGCTTCTGAAAATGAGGAAGAGACTTCACCAAGCTTTGCTTCCACTATATATGTACAAAGGTTTGCATCCAATGCATTAAGGAAGGCTTAAATATCATTTCAGTCCCTGTATGTTCCCAATTTTTTGGTTTTAGTCCCTGTAAGTTTTTTTGTTCTAAATTAGTCCTTCAATGTGTTAATTTTTTTCGTTTTAGTCCCTGCCGTCCAATTTCGTTCAAAAATGCTTAGGTGGCAAACGGAGGGACTAAAACCAAAAAACGAATTTGCAGCCCTAAATTCCCAAATTCCTTCATCTTTCTATTCTCTTCCTCTTCAACATCTGAAATTCCTTTTTCCTCTTGTTTCTGCAACCATGTCATCATCTTCCTCTGATTTAGGATTTATCTTTAGCTCTTTTGTATAACCCTTCCATTAGCAAATTCAACAACTTATTGCCTCCTCTGAAAAATGGATATTCCGAAACCTTATATACCATAGTGTACGATTCATTCATTGATAATTATAAGATTATTGCTGTTTCTTTAGGCTGTCATGGTAAAAAAAAATGAAGTTAATGTTCATACTTTGGGTACCAATTATTGGAGAAAGATTCAAGACTATACTGTTCTCAATTTTTGTTTTCTACATCTTTGGTCGGATTATGCTGCAATATTTGACTCACAAATAACAGTTTATGTGCAACCATTGGCCTCAAACAAGCTTAATTCAGAATCAAATAGAGATGGAATATTAAAAAGTTGATGTGACAAAAACTTAATTCCTTCATAAGCATATGCAAAGAGGAAGGTGATAAAAAACCAGACAGATGAAATAGATAAAACTGACTGATACACTTGCAATTAGCTGCGTTAACTGCACCACCATCGAACCAAAATAACAGACGTCCCTACCATAAAAGAGACTAAACAACTGGAGTCATCTGCCAAGTGCTAGGCCTCACAACAGCACTGCATACAAATTGAAGCGATATGATTTTAAAGTTTGTGATATGAGCAAAATATAAGAAATAAATGAAATCTGCAGCGGTCAAAATCAGCACTTTAAATTTGCAGGTTGAAAACGCTATCAAGTATAAACCACAAGGAATTTGATTAAATCATTGTGCAAGGACAATAAGAAAATAGTTGAAATTGGTTTTAAAAGAAATTCATCATTCACCTATTCAAATGAGGGACCTGCAGAATTTTGGTTTTAGTCCCTCCGTTTGCCACCTAAGTGTTTTTTGAACGGAATTGGACGGCAGAGACTAAAACGAAATAAATTAACACATTGAAGGACTAATTTAGAACAAAAAAACTTACAAGGACTAAAACTAAAAAATTGAGAACATATAGGGACTGAAATGATATTTAAGCCATTAAGGAATTTAAGAAGTGGCAAAAGAATGCCACAGACAAAGAGATTAATTGCTGCCACTTTTGCCTAAGAAACCACCTGAGCCAGATTTCAATACTCATAAAAACTAGGAGTACTGTGTTGTAGAACAAGTTTTCTTTTCAAGTTTATTTGTTTTATTAAACCAAACTCAACAAGTGCAAGTGGTGTTTGTCTGTTTGAGAATTTCTACTACTATGTGTGCATATATATGTAAAAGGCATATTCCTATGAGAATTAGAGGGATATGTAAAAGGCATATTCCTATGAAAATTGTATGCTGTTACAAATAAACTACTAAAGCTAAAGCATAGAGATAGAGAGAATGAAAGCTTTCTATTATTCTCTTCACTTGTGTATCTTACATCATAAGGAGTTACATGGAATGGAAGAGATAGGGATTATGGACATCCACAAAGCCAAATTATTCATAACACTCCCCCTTGGATGTCCATCGAGGATGTGCCTTATTAAAACCTTACTAGAAAAAAACCCAGCGGGAAAAAATTCTAGTGAAGGAAAAAGAGTACAACATCCTTTTACATAATATAATTATTTTCCCCCTCAACCATACAACCATCTTTAAGGTGGCAAAGACGACTATTTCTACTTGGGAGCAACTTTATGAAAACGTCTGCTAGATTATCACACGAACGAATTCGATGAATGTTTGTATCACCATTCTTCATAATGATTGTTGTATTAATTCTTCCGGCAGATAAACCACAATTTTCTTGTATGTTGAAACTCATAACCCTAAATAAAGAGCATTCTTCGCTTCCTTGATTACGTTGTTTCTCCAAGAAACAAAACATATGCTTGAATTTGTTCTGATACCTGTATACACAAATATTGACAAAAACAAAATACCACGATACATACAATTAACAAAATACATTATTGTCATCGTTTGAATTAAAATATGGTATTTCAGGACCAATTCAAGTTGTTCATCATTTTCTTGAAGACATGATCAATGTTAACATCAAGTGACATCACAATCATTCTAGTGCGCAATCAATTAGATTTGTCCATATCAAATTATTTTAATACATTTGCTATATAAGTTGTTCTTGCTGCACAAAATTTCGTTTAAATAATAAATTTGCAAATACAAACAAACCTTTCACATGCGACATATGTAATTTCAAATCTTTCTATAATCAACATATTTTAGGATCTCTTATAGAGATCTAATAATATCATCATAAAACCGTTTATAATAAATTTACTTCCAAATGTTTAAAATGGACATGTGATGTCATTTCTTCAATGTATCATAAAAATTAACTCCTTCAAAGAGTTTCATATAATCATCAATTCAAGTGAGCCATACAAATATATTTCATATAAATTTAGCTTTTCAAGTGCTATTAAACTTAATCAAGCTTGAAAAATTTCTTGAATTCACTTCAGGTGAATATGTCTCATCAAAATAAATTGTAGACATTTACCATCCACTTTTGGTGAACATATCAAACTCTATAAGTATGTATTATATCAATATAATTTTCTTTAGCATAAAGAGTCATATATAACTAAATAACTTCACATCTTCAGGTGTGTGGACTACAAGTCCAAACAGTTCAGCTATATAAATTGAGTTTGATTTCATTGGAATTGTTTATTTTCATCTGCAGATATAATCGTTAATAGACTTTGATTGATGATCCTCGTTATTACTTATCACATATCGCGATATAGAAAAACATCGTCAACGTTGACATTAATTTTGGTTCCATCTCATTCAATTCATAATTTATCGAGATCTCTTTATTTTCATAAATTTCAGGTACCTGATCAGTTCTTCTGGAACTTTTAAATCAATTATATTAGACAACTCTTTAAGAGTTTCTACATTCTCATTCGGGTTATCTTTTCTTTTAGCTCTTTTTCTTGTTTGAGGATTTTTATATTTGGAACCAATTGGTCTACCACACTTCATGCGCGGTTGAGACTCATTTGCAATATTCTATTATCCGACAAGGACATC
Organism: Trifolium repens; assembly: GCA_030408175.1. Classification (NCBI taxonomy): domain Eukaryota; kingdom Viridiplantae; phylum Streptophyta; class Magnoliopsida; order Fabales; family Fabaceae; genus Trifolium; species Trifolium repens. The sequence continues at coordinate 41,986,848 of CP125846.1, forward strand.
TATTTTCTTTGGAGCATTAGCAGCTTCTATTTTATCTTTGCAAATGAGTTATATTTTAAGGATCAAGATGAGACAATAGTATTTCTTTTCAATTCATTTGAACTCCGAGTTCATATTTCAGTTGTTAGCTGCTTATCATCTCCCCCTAATATTGGGAAAACTAATTCATCACTTGATAATCATCATACTGGGATGTAAACAAGTTGGCTCAATACAATTTGTAACAGATGAAGATTCATATCAAATATATTTTCCCAATATTCTTTCAAGATCTAAGTGCATTATATTGGAGCAACTGTGATATACACAACACATCCAAAAATGCTTAGATGAAAAATATTAGGTTATAAACCTAAGCTTAACTGAATTGCAAATTAATGGGGGACTTCCATATAATAACTTATTGGCTTGATGCAAAGCAAAAACTCAATATAAATTATCTCATGTTCCCAAAGTAGAATTTTAAAGTTATGATTTCATAAGTATCAATCGCAAATTTAACTTTAGACGTCTAAAGAATGGATCTTCAAGTCCATTTTTTTTTTAATGAGCATATGCATTCAAATCAATTTTTATTGACATATGATACTTATCTAAAATTTAGAAAATGAGCTCATTTTCAAATCAGTTGAGATAACTTCACAAACTTCTGGTTGTGAGTTGTCTTACCCTTTATTTGATGCATCAATAAAATCTAAATGGTAATTGGTCTATTGATTTACAAATATCACCTTATATACATTCTCAAATTGTGAGAGGCTCACTTTTTCAAATTTTCAACTTCCTTTGGGAACTAATAAGAGAAATTATTGGATTGAAGAAATTATTTCCAACCGGTCTTGCCAAAGACAAACTAAATATGATTAGTAAACTTTTGGTTTACAATGACTTTTGTGCTTCAATTCCACTAATATATGTGTAGTACAAACAAGAGGAAAAAGATGACATTCAAATAACCACTCTTTATTCAATTATAAATATAGTTCTTCAGGAACTCAAAATTAATTTTCTGGATAACAATTTTTCTTTCAAATTAATATAAATTATAAAGGTCAAATAGATCTTATAATTTTTTGTGTAGTTTTTCAAGAAGTATATAACCAATCTAATCAATTATTTCTACGATTTTTCTAGGATATATGATTATTGAATTCTTCAGGAATTCATAGAGAATAAAAACGAATTTTTAAGTTCTTCAAGAACTATGCATATTTTAACAATAAAATCAATTCTCTAATCAATCCTTTAGGGATTAACACTTTTGAATTCTTCTGAAATTCACATAGAATAATGTTGAGTTCTTCAGGAACTACCATTTTATTTATTTATTTATTATTATTTTTATTTTATTTTAGGAATTCACAAAGAATAATATTAGTTCTTCAGGAACTATGTTTTACAATAAGGCATTCATCTTCAAATCTTCATGGAGATGGTGATGAAGGAATATCATGGCTTTCGCCTTCTCTTGATCAATTGATTTGTTTCCTTTTTTATAGTATTTCCATGACCCTAGACATTCAAAATGAGTTTCGGCATCTAAAGCCCAAGCCAAATAGTTCTTTATCGAAATGTCAAGAGTCTCAAAATCAAGTTTTGTAAAGTTCGACATAATGAGTACTATAATAAAAGTTTAAACAAGTTAGATAAAATTAAATATGTAACCTTACAATATCTTGCAATACTTGGGTAAATTTTGATTTAATAATGACATCTCTAACTTGGCCTCAATTGAATCAATTTGGATAATTTGATTTAAAACTAGAGAAAACATGTCATATACAATATATCCAAATAAGCATGATTTTAAATAAGTAAATGAAAAGAGAAGAAGGAAGACAAGGGGATTATAGAGGTTGTGAGCAATTGATCCTATCAATCAAATAACTAAAATAACACACAGAGATTATAAGTAACCCTGTCAAGTTACTATCTGTTATAACTAATCAACCAAATATCAATCAAAACACAAAGGTTATAAAAGCACTAGCACATAGATTTACTAATTAAGTATCTATCTAAGTATCCTAATTCTATCAAGATGATCCACACCAGTAACAAGAATAATAATAATAATAAAAAACATCAAAAAAATAATATAAGAGACATTCATGCATAAATTCAGTGGCTGTACATAAGATAAAAATATATTACTCTACAAGTACGTAGATGCAAAATTAAATATATCGAGGAGGTTACCGTTTCCTCCATTAGAAGATCACATATTTAGAGTACATGCAAAAGATGAATCTAGAAATAAAAGAATCCCAAATCAAACACATAATATACAAAGATCACATAATATGCTTCATTGTTAAATCAAACACATAATATTTTTCATTGTTAAATCACAATTATAGCAATTAAAAACTTAAAGCCGTATGCATATATATACATTGGTTGATATTGTAATATTTTAATTGAAACAAATTCTTAAGGTTCTAGCTGCTCAATCATAAAATGCCGGAATTCACAATTTAACTCATCTCTTATTAGCAAGGCAATACATGATATAATATAACAAATGTTATGAACAGAAATTAAAAGAATCACTGAGAGACCACACATATATAAAAGTGGTCGTTGCATTTCCAAATCTAAATACAGATTCAGTTTATCACGTTAATGGTCCAAAACATCAACTTTTAAATATAATCACCATATTTTTAACAAATTCATCACAGTCAATCACATTAAATATAAAAATCAAAGCTTGCGAGGTTTAAAATTTAGAATATATATCTAATCCCTTGTGGAAGATTTCAAGGGGGAATATGTAAAACTTACAAAGGATTCGATCACCATGCTCCGGTCTCTTGAGTTGTGTTGTTAGAGCTTCGTGCTGATAACGTGTTAGAAATAAACTACTAAAGCTAAAACATAGAGATAGAGAGAATGAAAGCTTTCTATTATTCTCTTCACTTGTGTATCTTACATCATAAGGAGTTACATGGAATGGAAGAGATAGGGATTATGGACATCCACAAAGCCAAATTATTCATAACATATGCATTGTTAATTAGTCTTGTATATTTGTGAATCGTCAAATATATCTTTAAAATTATAAAACATTGGTTAAAATGTCTCGTTAACTCTTACCATTGTTAAAGGAAAATATGACCTCCAATGTTAATCCAACGCTAATATCCTCGTCATAAACTAATTTTTCTATGAAATTTAGGCTTTCTCATAGTCTAATTATATAAAACAAAATCATTCTTTATGACTTAAACTTCATAGAAAAATTAGTCTACTATAAAATGAGTACTGATGTTGTTTTTGGTAATCATGAGTATTGATTTAGAATCAACTTAGAATATGACATATTCGCTTAACATGTCACGTCATGACATCTAACAAAAGAAGTTTAACGAAACAATCATAATTTTACATATTTAAGAATGTATTTATCATAAGTAAAAAAAAGGCTTAATTCATACTTTGGTCCCTTATGTTTATTTTAGCGCTCAATTTAGTCCCTTATCTTTTAAACGTCTCAATTTGATCCCTTATCTTTTAAAAGTCTCAATTTGGTCCCTTATCACCAACAATAAATTGATCCTTGTGATAAAATTCAATTAGAAGTGGAGAACAAAAAAAATGTATTTATCAATTTACAAAAATGACTATATATTTTTACAAGCAAATACGGTTGCTCATTACTTAATGAGAGTAATTTATTCTATGTTTAGTCGCCATATTTTAGAGTCGATTCCTCGTTGTATTGCAAAAAAAAAAAATGAAATCAATTTACAAAAATGGCTATATATTTTTTATGAATGAAATGAATTAAGTTTGTTTTTGTAAAAAAAAATAAAAATCAATCTGTTTATAGAAAAGAAAATTGAGGGAAAATAAAGCCTTGTTTGGTTAGCATAAGACCATGTACAATGGTTTTACCTTTCAACACCCTCCACGTCATTTTCTCTTTCTTCTACCTACTCATTCAATACCCATTCAACTTTTACCCTATCCAATGGTTTTTATTCAACACCCTATCACACCACTCTTTATTTTATATTCTTATTTAAATTTATATTTTTATTTTCATGATTACATAAAAATACTATTATCGATTTAAATTAAATTAAAATTATATGATACAAATCATCGATTAAAATTAAAATTACAATTATCGATTAAAATTAAATTAAACTTCCGATTACAATTATAATAAAACTATATTTAAAATATGACGCGATAAAAATAAGATTAAGAGAGTGAAAAATGTGGTTTTTTTTCTGTGTCCAAATCAAATGAACCAAGTCTCTATTTATAGAGAAAAAAAATCAGGAAATTTGGTATAAAAGTAAAAAAATAAAAAATTTATTTGCAATGAAATAACTGAGTTTAAAGATAAAATGAGATAAAAATTCCGCTGGTCAATCGTGTGCTGCCATGTGTGCTGCTAAGCCTTCTATCTCCGCGTTTGCAACGTCTTCACGCGCCCTGTTGGGCCGTGTAATCCACGCGCCAGGCGAAGCAAATCCGGATGCTCCACGCGTCCCTCCCGGTGCAGAATTCAACCTGTTGAATTTGTTCAACATCTCTCTCCTCCTGCTCATATTCAACTGCACCATTGCATGATATTTGGGGTGTTGAAACCAAATTAAACACCCCCCATTGTTGATGGTCTAAGAAAATATTTGACACCCCCTTTTTTTCTTCTCTAAGACCATGTACAATGAGCCTGTTGAATCTAGTTTCAACACCCTAAAAATCTTGCAATGGTGGAGTTGAATTTGAGCCGGAAGAGAGAGATATTGAATAAATTCAACAGGTTGAAAACTGACGCGTGGCAGCTTGTTATTGGTCGTCCAAATTTTTATCTCATTTTATCTTTAAATTCAATTATTTCATTGCAAATTAATTTTTTATTTTTTTATTTTTATACCAAAATTCATGATTTTTTTTCTCTATAAATAGAGATTTGGTTCATTTGATTTGGACACAAAAAAAAATCACATTTTTCACTCTCTTAATCTTATTATTATCTTTCTAATCGGAAGTTTAATTTAATTTTAATCGATAAATTTAATTTTAATTTTAATCGATGATTGGTATCGTATAATTTTAATTTAATTTTAATCGATAATTGTATTTTTATGTAATCATAAAAATAAAAATTTAAATAAGAATATAAAAGAAAGAGTGGTGGGGTAGGGTGTTGAATAAAAACTATTGAGGAGGATAAAAGTTGAATGAGTGTTGAATGAGTAGGTGGAAGAAAGAGAAAATGATGTGAAGGGTGTTGAATTAGAAAACCATTGCACATGGTCTAAAAGGTATTTTACAATTAATCTGCTTATCACAACTTCCTACATCTTCTTCAACTACAACACAAACACGTAAATTTCAACAACCAAACCTCAACAATGATACTCATATCATAGGATTCATCATCTTTACAGCTACACTCATCACTGCTATAATCATCAAACTCTGTTTTTCAGCAATCAACGGTAGACGAAACAGGAAAACTGCGGTAGGTTTCTTCCATCCATACACCAACGATGGTGGCGGCGGAGAAAGAGTGCTATGGTGCGCTGTTAAAGCTATACAAGAAGAAAATCCTGATCTTCAATGCCTTGTATATACTGGAGATCACGATGCTACACCTCAATCGTTACTGAGTCGTGCAATTGATCGCTTTGGTGTTAAGCTTCTATCCCCTCCTAAGGTATTCATTTTTTCTTCATTCTATCATATGGGTTTTGTTTTCTTTTACCTTATTGCAAATGGGGTTTTGTAAAGTTTCATTCTTTATAGTTTTAAAATAGTTTTGATTCATGTAATGTTTATTGGGTTGGAACACTTTTGAGATTTTGGGTTTTGTTCTTACCATTTTATTATGTGATGAATGTGACACTAGCAAGTAGCTTATTTTATTTTTTTATTTTTTTTTAATGTGGGTTTTTGTTTATATATGTTGAGAGTCATATTGGAAGGTGTTAAGTTGCAGTTACGCTACGAAACTTTGTATTGCAGCAAAATGTGGCTTCGATTACGGTTGTGATGTTGCTGTAGAGACTTTTAAAACCTTTATATTGCGACCCCAATTGCAGTTGCAGTCTAAATTTGGTTATAAAAGCTAGACGGCTCTTACTTTACAAGCCGGTTTTATCACAACTTTTACTCTTGTAATGTTTATTGGGGTAGAACCCTTGTATGGTTTTGAGTTATATTCTTACCATTTTATGTGATGAAATGCGACAATAGCATGTAGTGTTTTTTTAAGTGGGTTTATCTTTGTTGAGAGTCATATTAGATGGTTCTAAACTGTGGTTGTGGTTGTAGTTACACTACGAACCTTGATATTATGGCAAATCATGGGCTAATGTGGCTTCAATTACGGTTGTGATGCCATTGCGGAACCTCTGGAAATTGTATATTGTGGTTACGGTATGGATAGTTGTTGTAAAAGGAAGACAACTCTTATCTTAAAAACTGGTTTTGTGGCGTTGAGGTGGGGTATACTTGTCATTGTGATTATGGATTTATCAGCATTTGCCTGAATGGAAAGATTGTTCTTCTGTAACTTTCATATTATAGTGATGGTCAGTGGATTGATATGAGGAGTGGAGTTTGTTACAATACTTGTATGGATTTATTGGCATATTTAGCACGTATTAGGGTGTAATTCAACCGTGGTTATTGTTGTAGCTGTTAATTGGTCATGGAAAAAAGATAAAAATGTGTTTTTGAATTTGCTTTTATGAAGTAAATGGATATTTTTGCAATGGTAAGCATCACTTATTTTGGAACCTGTTGTGATAATAACCTGTGTCTTTTTGTTATCCACACAATTCACAGGTGGTGCATTTGTACAAGAGGAAGTGGATTGAAGAAACGACTTATCCACACTTTACTATGATTGGTCAAAGTCTAGGCTCTATGTATCTTGGATGGGAAGCTTTGTGCAAGTTCACCCCTTTATAATATTTTGATACAAGTGGTTATGCTTTTACATATCCACTTGCTAGGTTGTTTGGATGCAAAGTTATTTGTTATACACATTACCCTACTATCAGTTCAGACATGCTATCTCGCGTTCGTCAACGCAGCTTGATGTATAATAATGATTCCTTGGTTGCCAAAAGGTTTGATTTTCAATCCTTGGATTTTCATATTTTTTTTCCCTCATCTAATTCAATTCATACATGTTTGTTCGATGATGGTATTGATCTTTTTTTTCTTCTTCAATCCAAATTGTTTTAAGTAATGTGACAGTTATTTTGTGGCAGTGTTTGGCTTTCTCGGTGCAAAATGGTCTATTACACATTCTTCAGCTGGTTGTATGGGATTGTTGGATCTTGTACACACCTAGCTATGGTCAAATCATCTTGGACCAAAGCCCATATTGAAAAGCTTTGGGGAGTTCCAGATCGGATTAAGCGAGTTTATCCTCCTTGTGATACTTCAGGACTTCAGGTTTGAAATATATTCTTATTTGTCCTGAAATTGTTTTTGGTATATTGTCAAGATCCTCGCATCCATATCACTTTGGGAAGTTGGTTTCAAATATCATGAATTGATGTTGCCAAATGTTTAAAGCTTATCCTCGCACATTAGTTTAGAACTCAAAATTAATTTCAGCACTCAGCGTCCTTGAAGTTTTAGCCCAGTGGTATGGATTGGGTCGCTGAAAGAGTATAAAGAAGTAGTCTAGGTTTTGATTTTTTGCTTTGAACAAATTAAGTAGCAGTTGATTGCTTAGTTCCCAAGTTTATGTACATCGGGCTATGAAACACTGACACAAACACAACACTGACAAAGTAAATTAGATGTAACATGTGTCGGTGTCGTGTCAGACAACCACACTTGTCAAACACCAGACACATTCAATCTGAAGTATTAGTGCTACATAGACGTCGGGTCTAACTACCATTGGTGACTAGTTTAGGCATCTATGTTCATCGCTACATTTATCTCTTTAACAAACAGCATTACTTATGCTTCCTGCTGGTGTATCAAATTATATAGTTTGCTTATTTTAAGATTGACATTGTTCTGTCATTGTTTATCCTGGGAGAAGATGTGATCAATATTTCTAACTTCTGAAAAAGTTAAACTCAGCTTCAAGTAGTGTGTGGATAGGTCTGTAATAAAATATTTCCAAATTTTTATGGATTCTCTATTTCCCAATTGTAAAAACCCATAAAATTTAAGTGTATTAGAGACTTATCCTTAAAGATCTAATTCCCTCATCCAAATTGGAACTAACTAATTTTTTTTGGTGAATAGCTTATAAGTCTCGTGAAAATTAGTCGATCGCATTTTTAAAACATAAGTTCAGTGTTGAAATTGTCTGTCGAACATTCTGGATTTTATTTATATACTTCTAGAAGATTAATTTTAAATGCGTTCTTGCTATTATATTTGATCATTGCCTTGACCTGCAGAGATTTGGTGGGACTTTTAGGCGGCGCTATTTCCGGCATCCATTCAATGACAGATGAGCATTTTGGCACTAGTGTTGTAGAATATATGGCTGCTGGTGCCATCCCAATAGGTAGGTTTGATATCAATTAAACCTTTTCGTAAATATGCTTTTTTTTTTCTCTATCATGTGTTTATGTACCTTGATTATTCATGCATTGTTTTCTTTCTTTTCAGCCCATAATTCAGCAGGCCCAAAATGGACATCGTATTGGACGAAGATGGACAGCAAACAGGGTTTCTCGCCTGCACTGTTGAAGAATATGCGGACGCCTTTTTTAAAGTCATTAAGATGTCAGCGACGGAAAGACTAAAGATGGCTTCTGCTGCAAGAAGACGAGCAAGCAGGTTTTCTGAGCAGCGGTTTTGTGATGACTTCAAAGCCGCAGTACGCCCTATTATCAGTCGTGTTTCTAGATAATGATCTACCAACTACCATTGTAGCTTAAAATGGAGAGTTTCTTCTTTGCCAGCCTAACCATCCGAGATTATAAGCCAAGGATTTTGTTACTGAAAAATAGTTAAATTTTTATTTTGAGTCTCTTTTCTTAGTTGATGTTATTTTCAAGTCCTTATACCAAATGGTAAATGATTCCACATGCACAGAGGATTTTTGGAAGTTGGATTGTAATATAAGAAAATTTTGATCCATCTAGTCTAAATTCTGTTTTCATGTAAAAATGGTAAAATGGTACATCAGTTCCTGCCTTCATTGTGTGCTATTTAACTTGATGAACTGATTGTATTGAAAAGAAATTTTAAAACAATGAAAAACAAAGTATCTTTGCATTGAAATCAAAGTTCACCATTATTCAATCATAATCCACATCTAAACACTTTGCACTTATGTGATAGGGTGCTTGATATTTTTATTGTATGAATTAGGTATACTTTTTGTGCAACTGTGTAAACTAATATCTTGAATCATGTCGAACAAAAATAGGTGGTGAACTATCTTTTAAAGCTATTGCATTTCAAGATCGATTTTCAACTCAAAATGATGAAATCTTGATTAAACGGGAAAAGGTCTATGTTATCTCATTCAAGTGTCATGAATGATTTGTAAATATATACACACAATTACTAACACTATTAATTAAAAATAAAATAAAATATGATTTGCATTGTCCATGATCACTCAAACATTACTAGAAGCAACATTAAGAGGAGAAGGAGGAGGAGAATTACGGCAAACAGGGCATGTAATATTCATATGAAGCCACTCATCAATGCAATCAGCATGAAAACAATGTTTGCATCCAGGAATGCATCTTATTGTCTCTTTACTATTGTATTCTGATAAGCATATCCAACAACATCCATCGTTTGGTCCAGGTACGCGTCGACTCTCCCCAAGAACTACTTTCTCATAAGATTCAATTGTCGATTCGTCTAGACCTGTCACTATTGTGACTTCAGGTTGTGGTGATATTGCAGCTGGTGCTGACCGAGAAGCAGCATTTCTGGTAATGTTGGCTATTCTATCATTGTAGCACACACAAGTTGCCATTAACATAACAAAGATTAGAGCTGGTCCAGTAATAAATAATGCTATAATTCTAAAAATTTTAAGTCCTTGTCGTGTTGGACCTGATAATTGAAGCCACAAAATATCAGTGTATGTAATATTAGATTAACCTAGAGAGCATCCTTTATTAGCATGGTTATGGATAATGGAACTATAGAAAAGATGTTCTTTTTTAGGAAATGTTATAAAAAACGGAGCATATATAGATTGAGAGTTGTAGCAAGTCTGCACATTTTTAACATGTTTTCTGACATAAAATTGATTTTTGGCATATTTTAATATTTCTGTTATGAAATAAAGTAATAGACAAAGGAATAGAGATAGAGAGAAGATGGAAGAGAGAAAGAGAATAGAGAACTATTGTATTTCTCATTCACAAGTGTCTTTTACATTGTAACACATGTCATATATATAGGACAATATATTGGGCCAAAACCTATTGGACATCTACTAACTAGAATTATTCATAACACTCCCCCTTAGATGTCCATTGAGGATATGCCTCGTTAAAACCTTACTAGAGAAAAACCCATTAGGAAAAAATCCTAGTGAAGGAAAAAGAGTACATCATCCTTTGTGTGTGAACTGCCTCATTAAAAACCTTACCAGGAAAATCCAGTGGGATAAAACCATGGTGAAGGGAAAAAGAGTGCAGAACATATTTGTGTCTCCCCCTCATCAAGACAGTTATATATGAGGTGAAGAAAAACCAAATAATCTTCTATATTAGTTTCTCAAAAGCTTTACTTGAAGTTGACTTCATAGAAAGATCTATCACATCTTATTTATCGTACGCTTCTCTAAATTTGCATTTTGTGCGACATTATCTTCATACTGAATTGTTGCAAGAGTCATTTGACAGAAAATTCACAAATCTCTTGTATCTGATGAATCTCGTACTTGAACCAAATCACATTCTTGATTATCTCATGTAGTGCTAAACTTTCCTCGTCATTTTATTTCATAAGATTGTTATTGTAGTTAGTTTCACAGATCTTCATGAGTGACTGTATTTACTCATGTAAACATATAGTTTGTATTATATAAATAACCTGCATATCTCAAAATAACAAAATATATAGAATAACAAATAATAGGCCAACAATGTATTTGTCTCCATTTGAATTAAAATGTGGTACTTCAGGACCAATTCAAGTAAGTCATCATTTTCTTGAGACGTGTGATAATCTTTGTTCACATCAATACACAAATTAAATCTTTTTATATAAAATGTGTTTAGTATACCTTATTTCATTCTAACATATTTCATATGAGTGTCTTGGTGCATAAAATCTCATTGAAATACTAAATTTTCAATTCAAAACAAACTTTGACCATCCAACATATTTCATTCCAAATTTTTCTTAATCAATGGATTTCAAGAGCTCTTCAGGAGTTCTGGTCAAGTTTATATTATCATCATAAAAAAATCAATTGTAACAAATTCATTTTCAATGATGGACAAATGTCATTCTCATATTTCTCATTTGGAAATATTCACTAAAATTATTGTACAACATGCATTTTGTTTTATTGTATGAATATACAAAGAGACTTATTCATTTTATTAATTCATCTCTTTAATATTTTTAATTGCATGTCTCATGCAAATTAATTCCTTCAAGGAGTTTCATATAATCCTCACTAACAACAAGTGAGTCATGTAAATATATTGTAACACAATTTTCAAATAAAGTGAGTCTTTTGTGTTACCAAAATTAAGAAAACATTTTGATTTCACTTCAGGTGAATATTTTTCATTTCACTTGAATACGAAGGCTCATATATGCCTTATTGAATTTATACCTTCAGGGTATAGACTTCAAATCCAAAAACCATTATATTTTGCAAATGAATTGCTTCTTTATATTTTGGTTAACCAAACCCCTTAATTTGGGTTCAATGTTCTCGCACTTATAATATTTAGCGCTACCTCATTTGTCGACAATTTTTCAAGTTCTTGGTTCTTTGTTTTAATTTGTAGAGATATAATCGATTGAGATCTCTTTATTATAAAAAATGACAGGTACCTGAACCTCTTCGGGAGGTATAAACATTTTGCAATCTCTACACTTTTTATGATTATTTTTCTCACCAACAAGACCATCTTCCTTCTCTAAGTTTTATCTTTGGAACCAAGTTTTAGGCATGCTTTAGCCTATTAAAATTTCAATAGAAAATGACATTTGCAGCATAAAGGAATTTAGAAATCTCTTTTGGGTCAGAGAATGCATATTTTGAACTTCAAGTTCACATTGTTGTGTGCGAGTATTTGAATGCATTCTATACAAATATTTCAGAGCTGCTTATATTTAATTTTCTCTCCCCCTAATGCCGATAACTAATAACTCAAATTCATTACATAATCTCAGTTTTTTGTAGTTTCATCTAACGTTGTCTGCTGGACAATGGAGAACATATAGTTCACATAAAATTCTTAGATGAAAGATATTAAGTTCCTGACCATGAACAAATTTTAATGGGGAGAATTTTAATGATTGGGCTTGATGCACATAGATGTTACTACTAGCAAAGTAACATGTCCAAGTAAGGACCTTTGTTCTCAAAATAATTGTTTGGCTATAATTATAAAGCATTTAGCTAAATATCTTTTCCAAATCATTCTAAATATGAACATGTGCAACTCGACATTCAAAATATGTCACACACCAACTTGATCAAGGTTGGTCATATTTACTTGGCCATTTAGTCGATGCATCGATAAACTTGTATAATATCTATGTGGCCCACAAACTATTAGATATATGCACATGTATCATATCAAATAATGGGAAATTCAAACCCCTTATTTCGCCTTTTATTGGCTTTGAGAACAAAATTTGATAATTCATTATATTGAAGAATGTTCATACTCTTCAATTGCATCATAAGACTCGGGATGGTCTAACCGGTCATGCCATTATATTCGCCTTTCAAATGTAGAACTTTGTCTTAAATAAAATGATACATCAATATTTCATATAATATTTTCTCGCAATTTGAATCCTTCAGGTATTTTCATATTTCCTCATTTTATCGTCCTACTTTGATACCAATTGTTGGGGGAAATAAGAGAGTCTTTAAATCACACTTGAATTATCAATATTCTCCCCCTCACGTGTGATTTCCACCACATCATCATAAACATTGTTTGGGATTTCAGAGATCTCTGTCGGAGAATCACCATACAATTTTGTATACACTATCATGTCCTTCCGGGACAATTTAATCATACTTTGATAAAAGATCACAACTCTGATAAAATATTTGCTTCAGAAAATATCTCATCAGTACATATCATCAACCAATTTACAATCAATAATGATTGTAGAATGACGCAGGATAGTGTATCTCATTTTACAAAGATAACATTATTTAATTGAAAAGATAAATCAATAAATCATGCTCTATCTTCATTTGTGCTATGAATCTTCTGGATTCTTAGGTAAAACACATCACATTATGGCTCTTATGAGCTCATAGTTTAAAACTCAATAAATTTCTATGAGCACTTGAGGAATATAATGCATTTTTAATATTTACTTGAGTTTCTTCGGATAATAATATTTTAGCTCTTTCGGAGCCTTCAATATCATATTTTGTAATATAGTAGTATAGTACAAACATTAATTTCTTTCAAAAGCGAAACATATTTCTTTTAGAATTCCCCATCTATTCTTAATTCTACTTCTCGTTGTTTTATCAATTAAAATAAGGAAATTATCACAAGATATAATAATACCATTAAGATGAATGATAAATCAATGGTTTCGATTTATTTAATAGGTATAAAAAAAATAGAAGACTAACAACTAAATGATTGAATAAAAATAATAGAATTAAAAATTGCATAAATTAAAAAAATTATATACGCAATCTAGGAATATATTTTATCTCGACTTTGCTACTTCTGGAGCATATTCAAGGGGGAAAAAATTCCTCTAATTTTCTTTGGTCCAACATCCCACATACTAAAATCAAATAAATTTTATGGACTTTGATCATGGTCCAAATATTTTGTTCTTCAAGAACTTAACTGTATATCTCTATCAACAATAGTAATGAAAGATTACAATTTTTTGATCCTTCTAGGATACTTGATATTAAACTTTTGGTTATTCAAGAATTATACCTTTATGGGTACTTGATGTTAAATTATTAATTCTTCAAGAATTATACCACCAATATTCATAAACATTGATTATGAAAAATTATTCTTGAGCGATACTACAAGAATGCTTCAATATTGGATTTCAAGTTCTTCAGGAACTATACAAATAATTTTTCATTAACAATATGGTTAAGGAAATCCATATTCTTTGAGCAATCCATCAGGGATGCATTAATATTAAGGCTTTAGTTCTTCAAGAACTATATCACAATGATTTTCATGATAACCGCAGTGATCTTCATAATATTTTTTTTTTCAAGAAAATTTCATTCTTTGAGCAATCCTACAAGGATGCTATGAACTTTTGATTCTTCAGAACTATCTTACAAGATTTGTTTTTTATAATGATCAAGAATAATTCACTTTTTCCAAATTCCTTCAAACATGCTCTATATTAAATTTATATTACAAATGATCTTCATATTAAGAGCAATCAATTCTTTGCGCAATCCTTCGGAGATGCACTATATTAACTTTCTAGTTCTCCAAGAACATGTCCAAATGTTCAAAACAATTATATAATTCATTCTTTGAGAAGTCATTTGCTTCAATATTAAGGTTTTCTACTATAGTTCTTCGGGAACTATAGCTCAGTTGATCTTTGTAAACAAAAACAAAGATCAATATTTCGAGCAATTCTTCGAGAATGCTTTAATGTTGAACTCTTCTAGAATTCATCAAGATTAAATATGATTAACACATGAAAATATGAATAACATAAGCACTAGTAGAATAATTTTGATTTATATTTATTTCAAAATTTTATGCAATGATATTTTTAGCATTTATTTGTTATCGGAAAATTAATTGGTAAAAAAAATCTGGTCAAATATGACCAGAATCAATGAAATTAACGGTCATAATACTTATTCATTAATTAATTGGGTAATGAATTGATAAAATAAGGAAAGAAGTAAAAAACCATTCAATTATTTTAATGGACTTAAATGGTCAAAATCAATATTATTTATTGGTAAATAAATTATATATAAATGACAATAATTGTAGTAAATGAGTGATATTAATAATAAAAGACATTTAAGTGTATTCAACAAAATTAATTAATTGGTTAAAATAAAATTAATTTATCCTAATTAATGTAATTAAATTGGTCCAAATTAGTCATATGAATAACATTAGTGACGTGATAGAAAATTAACCACACAAATTGAAAATGTATCAATATTGGCATATGCTTCTAATTATAATATAATATTTTATCAATGTTGTATTAGAATACACATTATATTATGTTCATCTATATAATAATTTATATATAAATTGCAATATAAATTTATAAGGCTATCCTTCAGGGATACATGTATATTGAATTCTTTTGGAATTCATAACAAATAAATTACATTCTTACGTAGCATCCTTATAATGTAATAATAGTCTTTTGTACAATCCTTCAGGGATGCATATATACATATATTGGATTATGAAATTAAATTGTGATTTTAAGTTCTACAAGAACTATATAGGATGTAAGAAAAACGATTTGTGCAATGCTTCAGGAATGCATGAGTATTGAATTCTTCTGGAATTCAAAGGGACTAAAATTCTTATAAGTTCTTCGAGAACTACATAATAAATCGGTATCAATTTTCAATCCTTCAAGATGTAGGAATATTCATAAAAGAGAACAAATAGATTTCATAATAAATGGCGATCCTTTTTTTTTGTATGTTCGTCAGGAACTAAAATCAGTGAATTCTTCCGGAATTCTTGATGGAAAATTTGAGTATTTTAAATTCTTCGGGAATTAAGTTTATTGAATTCTTCGAGAACTCGTAGATTAAATTTTTAAGTTCTTCGGGAACTAATATTATCTTATTCTTCGGGAATTACTAGATTAATTTTATATGTTATTTTGGATGATCGAAGTATCGATGTTTCACCATACATGTGTCGGTCACGAAGCATAAGATGCTTCACCATACTGTTGTCGGTCACGAAACTCGAACAATATCGAACATCCAAATACATAAAGTCATGAATCTTCAGGATTCATATTTTAAAATTTTATCATGCTATGAATCTTCAGGATTCATATTTTAAAAATTTCACAACGATGCTTCTGGATCATAGTCTATGAATATTCATGATTCATATTTCAAAAAAATTAACTATGGTGCTTCCGGACCATAGGTTGTGAATCAATATAAAAAAAGAAAGATCCGAAAAAGAAGTAGAATTATAAAAATCATACATAAAATAAAAGGAGTGGGAGAACTTACAAATTTTATGGAAAATTGTTTATGAGAGACTATCGTGCTGATAACGTGTTATGAAATAAAGTAATAAACAAAGGAATAGAGATAGAGAGAAGATGGAAGAGAGAAAGAGAATAGAGAACTATTGTATTTCTCATTCACAAGTGTCTTTTACATTGTAACACATGTCATATATATAGGACAATATATTGGGCCAATGATGTGGGCCAAAACCTATTGGACATCTACTAACTAGAATTATTCATAACAATTTCAACTTAAAGATGAGATTTGTATCTTTTAACTTCTGAACTGTTGAACGTGCATTTTTAACATAACATTGATTGTGTAACTTATTTTTGCAAAACATAAATCACTTTTACATTATTTTTTTACAAAGTCAAACTTTTAACCTCATAGACACTTTTACATTCAATTTTTTTTTTGGTACATCATTCAATTTAAGCAAGTTGTCCCCAAGTTGAATTTGTATTTTAAAAGTGGCAACGTTGCACTAGTTAATTTTGTCTACGGATATGTACGCATGGTACTTGCCTTAATTTTTGTTAATTTATTGCCAACATGCAAATAGAATCCTAAAGTCAATAGGAATAAATTATAAACAAAACAAAAATTGCTATGGTTATCTCAACCGATGAGGTAAAACCATTGACCAATATTTTTCTAATTATTCCTTCTAACCTCGGCATGTGGGGCACCTAAGTAAGATAAACAAACCTAGTGAAAGCATCCCTAAGTTAGCATCATATCTTCTTTTATTTAATTTTTTTCTTATAACTCTTCAAACACGTTTTTTTTAAGTTCATCAAACATGTTTGATCAACTAGTTTCTGGATACAGTAATGATCAATGAACCTTATAGAATTGCATATTGAAGATGTAGAATGTTTTTACCTTCTTGGTAATCAGTCAAACAGACAACTTGATTGTTGTAAATGCTTTCTAATCCACACATTAGTCCATGTGTTTCACAAAAACTGCAGTCAGGTTTATCCCATGTTAATTGAAGATCAGCATTAAGATCATCTCTGAGATTTTCTCCGAATCGTTCTTGTCTTGCAACTGGAACTAAAAGCCTTTTGATAACAGAACAAGACCCAGGAAGTGAATTGATCAAGTTCACAGAAAGAATAGCTGATACAAAATATGTTGAATTACTAAGACAATCAATGGGAATGAATTGTGACCCTGTATTATTAGATTTACAGCTTAAAATGGTGTAGTCGCGACTAAAAGTAGCAACGAAAGGAGAATTTGAAAAATTGAGACTTAGAAGACGTTTGGGAAGACAATTATCAGGATCATAGAGTTATATCTGTTGTGTGAGATAGTTTATGTTGCGTACATAGAATTCGCCAGAATAAGGATATAACGCCCCAACTAAAATATCTAAAATATTTAGTCAAGACATAAATAAATGGATCTGAGTACAAATAAATTACTGAATAATTTATAAACTAACAACTTGAACGAATACAAAGATTAAATCCAATATGATAAATTACTAAAGTATAGCGGAAAGATACAAGAATTTCTGAGTAAACAAGATAACTAATAACAAGGAGAAGAATAAATCTTCAAGGCTGACATCCCAAGCTCAGCTCCGACTGTCAGTCTCTTTCCTGGTCCTTGCTTCGGATAACCTGTTTACCTAAAAAAATTGATTTGGAGTGGGGTGAGACTACTAAGCCTCAGTGAGTCCTACTACCCTCCTAATGGCGATTACGCCGGGGGAACCTAGATAGTGTAATAATCTAAGTTCAACTGTTTTACATATTTATGTATTAATCAATAGTAAAATAAAGTGTAACACATAATTATTATCTTGTCAAGTTACTCTTCAAAGGTCACCCGAGGCAAGCCTGTCTCTGGTGCCTGACTCTGCGTAATACCGAATATTGAGGTTCGGATTCCGCTGTTGGCTCGCATAATAAAATGATCAGAATTCAGAGGAATTCTTTATCACGGCATATAATTGCCATTTAATTTCTCTTAAATAAGTTAAACAGTTCTAACCAATATATCCCACCCAGGGTAACCTAAACATGGCATATTACTGATAAATATAAATATACATGTTAATCTCTGACTATATAAACTATTTTACACTATTAAACATGTTCGTGAAATCTCAGTTGCATTCGGACATAAAACGAGTGTTGAATATTTTTAAAATAGTAGAATATGCAGGTTCTGTCCCTGCTAAACTCGCTACGGCGAGCTCCTACTCGCTACGGCGAGCTTATGTGCTGACAGACATGTAACACTCGCCCTGGCGAGTCAGAAACTCACCTGGCGAGCTATACAGACGTAAACACTCGCTGTGGCGCATAGTTACTCGCTGCGGCGAGTTTGACAGTTCAGAGTCCTGTTTCTGCTAAAATGTGATTTTTCTTAAAATACACCTACAGCCACCGTGCAACTGGTTTAAACATGTTTTATAATATAATTTAGATTATACAGGAGCAAGTATGGGGATTTACTCTTGCTCTATCATTAATTTGATTCCTAAATCCTATGTTTGCATACAAAAACATATTTGGGGAGACTAGACTTTCTAAACAATTACTATGGTTAAGAACTTAAAGAACCCACCTGTAAACGACGCTTGAATGGAAACAATGACGACTCTGAAACTTGCCGGAACACTGAGATTGTTTTAATTCCATAGCAGAATTTGCTGCACAATTCTGCAGTAACACGCCATCTTCGGAGCAACCTACAGCCCTCGTTCCTTAGCCGAACTCCAAGAAATCCAATATCAAAACGAAGGGAAAATCGTAAGCTTTCTAACGGAAAAGGAATCACTCAAATTTAAGGTACGAGGAGAGATATCTTACCACTTCATTACGGGTGCAAACCACTCAAATTCTGCAGAATTTCTAAATTGAACATCCAACTTCAAAAATTTGTGCAGGCTTCGTTACTCATTCAAAATGCACGCGGCCAATGCCCCAACGACCGTATTTAAGTTAGATATCCACAGAATCAAACCCCATTAAATTCCAAGTTACAGAGAGAGATTCATTACCGATTAAGTGCAGACATATCCCAAAAACGATTTCTGCAAAAATCCTGTTTCAGCCTCCAACTTTAAAAATTCGCACAGGCCTCATTATTGATCCTAAAATTATCAAACCTACATCGAAACGACCGGAATTGAGTTATCTAACTACAGCAGAAAGTGGAATTTAAATCAGAGCTACGAGGAGAGAGTACTTACTGATTTAGTGAGGGTGTGTCAAGAATACGGGTTTCATCAATAATCACTCCATTCTCACTATTCTAACTTCAATATTTTCTTTTAAGCTCTTGATTCTTCTCGGTTCATGCGCTCAGTGAACTTGTTCCACAGATTCTTACAAGAATTCACCAGTTAGGGAGTTAGAACCAAATCAAAGGAGGTGAAATCAACAAAATAAGGGTTTTAAATAGGGGAAAATTAACTCCATCACTTACCCTTCTTTTGTGATGCTTCAAACTGATGCTTCGATCCAAAATTTGTACATGCAACCAAGGGATTGGAAAGAAAGTTTGGATTTGGGGATGAGATGATGTGGGTTCTGTTAACATGGAAAGAGAGATGCCTTCAACTAGCTTCCAATGACTTCCAATAGCATCCTTTCACCAAGAACCACACATGCATGCTTTTGTTTTGATGAAGAATTGAGTTTGATGATATGAGGATGGTGGCTGGCGTGAAGAAGAGAGAAAGGTAGGGATTTTGGTTTTTGATTTTGTTCTACAGGAAACAAGAGCAAAAATAAAAATGAACGTTTTGGTCATTGTGTAGTTTTATTCACAAAACGTGTGGGTCCAACTATAGTTGTTTTGCACTAATGTGACTAACTTACACTCATTTGATCCAAATACTCTTCTAATTATTATTCCTAATTCCTAATAATTAAAGTGTGATGTTACAAAGGAAGTTTTAGAACTGATTTTCTTT
Organism: Trifolium repens; assembly: GCA_030408175.1. Lineage (NCBI taxonomy): Eukaryota > Viridiplantae > Streptophyta > Magnoliopsida > Fabales > Fabaceae > Trifolium > Trifolium repens. Next base: position 42,007,172 of record CP125846.1, read on the forward strand.
GATTGGAACAAATTAAGTTGAAACTAGGATAACTACAATAATTTGTTCAATCATGCGACTCACTAGTATGGTGGATTATATCCGAAGGTGGATATGTCTCTCTTTGATGGAAATACAAACGAGCAGATTCTAAACCAGATCTTAGAAGTGCCCCATCAGTTGTTGGAAACTGAACAATCACAGCTGAAAACTGAGCTAGTGATTGTGACAAAATCGAAACTGAAATTTTATAGGAATCAGACGGTAACCCGTCTGAAGGAACTAAATCAGCGAGCTTCACACGACCCAAAGAAGGCAGGCACGTGCCTGCCATGAAATCCTAGCTTCTTGCCACCTTAGCCTACACAATTGGAACCAACTAAACCATCAGCATACAAGAAAAGCAATTAATCTCAGATCGGAAACTCATACACAAATGCATCTTATTGAAAATTAAATTTCTCACTGTAAAAATAGCACGGCAGCCCTATTTATATAAACAACTCAATTATGCACTCATGCCTTATCATATAAGTTTTTTTTTTTTTTTTTGCGTAAAACAGGTATCTTCAACGCGCAACTGCAGAGAATAATACCTTGAGCTTAGTGGGACTCAAATGGGCAGCAAACTCTCCCTAAGAGTTTTAATGTTGGTGCATGCCCAAGCCAGGGAGCATATAAGCTATTTTTATAGCAATAGATAAAATAAAGTCAAACTGTTTTCTTACAACTATATAATTTATAAGCTGTTTTCATAAGCTATCGTGGCGACACTGACGAGCTTATTGAAAATTAACTGAAAACAACTTATGAACATGTTAGAAGTTGTTTCCATAAGCTCTCCTACAGTGTAACAAATGTTAATGTCGGTATATAAGCCGAATAAGTAAATTCATACAAGCCCCAAAAAATAACACGTTTTTCTAGAAAATTATAAAATCACAATGTCAATCAAGAACAATTAATTTAATTAATTTTTTCTTCTATCTATCATGATATGGAAATACTCACAATTCTTTCTCATAATCACCATGAAGTATTAAAAATAATCTCAGCTTAGAAGAAAAGCAAATAAAAAATTGAGATCAGAGATTAAATTAATTGTTGCTATGTTGTGAATTGCGGTGGAATCGCATTTTGGCGTGTGCTACAGAAAGAAAATATGAAAATGAAAAAGAAGGAAAACCTCTGTCGGTGGTTCTGGAGGTTGACGACCGGTTGCGTTGAATTGAGTGCTGCAGCGACTTTATCGGTGTTTCTGGGCTTAGTTTGTTTTGCTTTTATGGAGCTGATGCTGAGTTTTGTTGATTTAGTGTATGCATCATCCGGAGAAAAATTAATTTTGACAGAATTGATTTTGTACATTTGATTCTGGTCAAAATTGATTTAATGATAAAGTAGTTTTTATGTTTGGATATATTTATGTAAAAGTGATTTGAATAAATATTTAAGTGTGAGAATCAATACTAGACTATGGCACTTGCCTCCGAGGAAGGAGATGTTTTAATTTATTTTTTTAACGGGCATGGTGATAAAATTGATGGACAGCAGTACATGGATCTTGGGCCTGATAAAAATGGCACATTGCAGCAGCTATATGGTAAGTATTAATTATTTTATGTAAGTTGCTGTTTTGCTATTTAGATGCTAAACTTTTTTCTCTTATTTTGCCCTGGATATGATATCGACAAAGTGGTAGCAAAACTACCTGATGGGGTTAGTTTGTACAGATTCTATGATTGCTGCATGTCGGGGGAATACCGAGAGGTATTCCCAAGCAATACCGCTCTGTTATTCCACCCCAAGATGAAAGTGTTAATTGCACTCAAGTGACTTTTAATGCTGTTGATGGTTCTGAGGCAACAGCTTATGTTCTTACTTTTTTGAATTGGGATGCATGTGCACGGATTTTACATACGTGTTGGTGGATGGCCTTGTCAGCTACGAAGGGGCCCCGACAAACCTAGTAGCGGTCTGTCCCTTTTCTCTGCAGTGAATTCGCCAGTTCTTGTTCCATCAGCTTACGATCCATGTAAGTCACCAACTGGAGGTTTGTTGGGATCCCTTCGTAGCTGACAAGGCCATCCACCAACGCGTAAGTAAACTGTGCACATGCATCCCAATTCAAAAAAGTAAGAACCATAAGTTGTTGCCTCAGAACCATCAACAGCAGTAAAAGTCACTTGACTGCAATTAACACTTTCATCTTGGGGTGAAATAACAGAGCGGTATTGCTTGGGAATACCTCTCGGTATTCCCCCGACATGCAGCAATCATAGAATCTGTACAAACTAACCCCATCAGGTAGTTTTGCTACCACTTTGTCGATATCATATCCAGGGCAAAATAATTGAAAAAAGTTTAGCATCTAAATAGCAAAACAGCAGCTTACATAAAATAATTAATACTTACCATATAGCTCCTGCAATGTGTCATTTTTATCAGGCCCAAGATCCATGTACTGCTGTCCATCAATTTTATCACCATGTCCGTTAAAAAAAAAATAAAACATCTCCTTCCTCGGAGTCAAGTGCCATAGTCTCCAACAGCCTCAAAACTTGTAGAGAACTTTGGAATTCTTCGACGAATGTGGCTGACGAAGAAGATGATGGAACCGCAGAAATATCGTCTACTACATATCTTATTTCCGAAGGTTCATATCCAAAGAAACCTACGACATGCTCTCTAAACAAAGATAAACTAGGGATTGAGGAGGATAACTGATACTTTCCGTAGCTCGGATATAATAATCCGACAAGTAATACTTTCAATGCAATTGGATTTGATATGCCTTGGATTGTGGTATGAAAAGGCACTCTGGCAGCAAGTTCATTAAGTTGCTTCTGCTCCTGTTAAGAACACCAGAAAAATAATTTTGTAATCTAATTTTTGAAGCTCACATCACAACCAAACAATTACTATCCAAGTTGACTTTTGGGAAAAAATCATAATTTATTTAAATGGAGGAAAATTAAAAGCTATTGTCATATTTATACGGAGTAAAACTAAATTGAACCTTCAAAACTTATTTCTTTGCATAACATAAGTATTAAAGAAAATACTTGATTATAAAAAGTGTTCAAATAAATCTACCAATAAGCCAAAACAAGATCAACAGGAATACACTTACCTCACATTTCTCCCGATGTACATTATATTTCTCCAAGCTATCCAATAATGGAACCTGAAATAATTTTGAGTCAGACCTGACTAATGTTTCCCATATACATTCAAATACAAGGTATAGTCCTCATCACCTTTTCATATAAACAATAGTAACCTGTGTGCATATGACATCAGGTTCTCTTTTGACAAGACTAAACTAATAATATGGTTTGAAAACAATTTAAAAAAATCATATATAAATGATAAAATAACATTTTTGAACGCTGTGGTGATAAATTTGATCTGCATCAATTTATAGCTTCTTTAAGAATAAAATAATTTCAAATAAACTAAAGAATAGTATCTAACCCTTTCCACCTCAGCTGTAAATTTCCATGTCTCCACCCTATCTAAAATGTTTCTTATAGTTAGAGCTTGCTCTTTTCCCTTTCTGATTAGATCATCCATGTGAAGTCCTCTGTAAATTTCTTCAAGTTCATTTAAGCGCTGAACTTGACGCTCAATCTGCATAAATATAAATCATCGAGTCATATAAAATTTAAACTATGCAAGTAAAATTGCAATGCAAGTTCAAGTCATATAAGTTTTACAAAACATCAAGTTTTACTGTCTAATACATGTTCTCTTGGTACAGGTTTTACAGTGATCATTTGTTTTACCGTACTACTTGCAATAGCAACAGTGAGAAACACGCAGTAATTAAACTAGATCAGAAAAGATTACCTTTTGAATTGACCTAGTTAAGCTAGCAAGAGTGCCGTTGTTAATACTTACCGATTACATGAACCTCTCATCCATCTTTGACCTCAACTCCTCTAAGACATGTCTGATGTTGGCTAATTTCTGCTTCACAGTGCCCTTTCCCTTTCAAATGCATAAGTGAGTTAGTTGAATATTTATCTACCATGTCTATTGTTGGATATTGCCTTGAAAATGATGTTGTTGCAGGAAGCTGATGAGCCCTGGTGAGGGCTCAACAGGCAGCAGGCAGCAGGCAACAGGCAGGACGAGCCCTCGTGAGGGCGCCAGGGCGCAGGTCTACGGACGCCAGGGCGCAGTGGTCTCGGGTGCTGGCGGCAGGGCGCAGACCCGCGTGGTTATATAGCTGGTTTGCGTTTTCTGTTATTTTAACAAGGTTTTTAGGGTTTCTAAGGCCAACATACATACTAGGGTTAATAGAGAACATTTTGGGAACACTCTAGGGTTGGGAGAAACATTCTATCACCTTGGAAACACTTGTTGATTGAATCTCTTGGTCACGGGGAGAGATTCGGGAAAATGGGAGAATTAGGAAAACTATAATTCTTGTAACTCTTGTGGAGAATCTCATTGTAATCAAGGTTTCTATTGATAGTGGAACGGAGAGATTGCTCTCTCCCCCATACGTAGGTTAATTAACACCGAACTGGGTAAACAATATTATTGTGTTCTTTATCGCTTTCACCGTTATTCTTGTTGGTTGATTATTATTGCTTGGTTCATTGTTCTTTGGTTGCTTTGTTTGTTTTGCCCCACACACTAAAGGATTATTGGTGTGGTTCTATTAATCGAATTCACAACAATTGGCGCCCACCGTGGGGCAAGGGTCAATCGAATTAAGGCACCATTGGTGAAACTTTCCGGAAACAATTTTAAATTATGGAAAGTGAAGATGGAAGCAATGGTAATGGTTGAGAAGATGGATAAAACATGGAGTGTGGTTAGCCGGTGCCTCGAAGACAAGAAGGTAAAGGATATTGCGGTTAGTGATGAAAGGAAGGCTATGAGAGTGCGGGAGCACTCATAGTCACAAGCTTGGAACCATAGATGGTTGTCAGCCTGGAGAGGTGGTGGATTAATGCTAGTGGAGTTTGTTACTAGTGGGACTAAAGGAAGACAAACAATCAACAATAGCTCTTAGCTATCTAATGAGAAATAGGGAGGAGAGTGGTAATGTTGCATCAAAGGAGTGTAGCTATGGAGACCTTGTGGGTTATTATCTGATTGTGGCTGAAGAAGTGCAAAACATGTTAAAGAACTTCAGGGAGGCAATTGGAAGCAACAGTAATCAAATTCGGGAACTTGTAGGACTGCTGCAGGTAGTTGGGATACAAGGAGAATTTGAGGATTGCAGCTTGTGGAACATACCTAAAATTTTAAGGTTAAGTTGAGAGGCAAGCAATTCTTCAGGAGGACGGACATGAACAATCCGGGGGCTGAAGAGGGTACGGTGGAACTTGTAGGACTATCTAAAATTCCGATGATAGTTGGATGCAAGCATTTCTTCGAGAGTACGGAGCGGTTCTCTCTGGGGGTCGAAGAGGTTACGGTGAGACTTGTAGGGCTATGCTAAAATCCAAGGATAGTCGGCAAGCAATTCTTCGAGAGGACGGAAGGTATTCCGGGGTTCGAAGAGGGTGTGGTGTAAACAAGTGTAGCAGCACGGTGGTTGGTGGGAAGTTAGCATCACCATCGTTTTAAAGGCAAGGTGGAGATTGTTGGAAATTGCCTTGAAAATGATGTTGTTGCAGGAAGCTGATGAGCCCTGGTAAGGGCTCAACAGGCAGCAGGCAGCAGACAACAGGCAGGGCGAGCTATAACAGCCCGAGCCTTCGGCGATCCCGGCACTGCTACCTCACGATCTTCTCCAACCCCCTTCTCTATTGGAGTTAGCTCAATTGGTAGTGGGAATGGATTGAACATGTACTTATCCCCAGGTACATGGGTTCGATTCCCACGGAAGGCAAAAACTCCAATAGAGAAGGGGGTTGGAGAAGATCGTGAGGTAGCAGTGCCGGGATCGCCGAAGACTCGGGCTGTTACATGGTAGTGGGAATAGATTGGACATGTACTTATCCCCAGGTACATGGGTTCGATTCCCACGGAAGGCAAAAACTCCAATAGTGATGGGGGTTGGAGAAGATCGTGAGGTAGCAGTGCCGGGAACGCCGAAGGCTCGGGCTGTTACACGAGCCCTCGTGAGGGAGCCAGGGCGCAGGTCTGCGGGCGCCAGGGCGCAGTGGTCTCGGGTGCTGGCGCCAGGGCGCGGCCACGAGCCCTTCTGAGGGCGCCAAGGCGCAGACCCGCGTGATTATATAGCTGTTTTGCGTTTTCTGTTATTTTAACAAGGTTTCTAGGGTTTCTAAGGCCAACATACATACTAGGGTTAATAGAGAACATCTTGGGAAGACTCTAGGGTTGGGAGAAACATTCTATCACCTTGGAATCTCATTGTAATCAAGGTTTCTATTGATAGTGGAACGGAGAGGTTGCTCTCTCCCCCAGACGTAGGTTAATTAACACCGAACTGGGTAAACAATATTATTGTGTTCTTTATCGCTTTCACCGTTATTCTTGTTGGTTGATTATTATTGCTTGGTTCATTGTTCTTTGGTTGCTTTGTTTGTTTTACCCCACACACTAAAGGATTATTGGTGTGGTTCTATTAATCGAATTCACAACATCTATTTTTATTTTTTTGGTGTAAGTACACATGTTTATGTTTATTATTAAGAGTTAAAATCCAGTCTTCTATCTAACTAAACATTAAGGAAAAGAATAGTAACTTATAAATGCTAAAACTATGTTTTGATTTGCTTAAAAAAGATTTTAAGTGTTGGCAAAAAAGTCCAACTTTGGAAAGTTTTAGGTTCCATATTAGTTTTTTTTTTTTTTTACAATGGTTCCATATTATTTAAGTGTTGGTCCATGACATTAAGAAAATTTCAATGACACTGGCCGTGTTAATAGATACAGCAGCAGTACAGAAGAGAATGCCAATGAAACGTACCCGTGAGACAGAATCCCCAAGAGAAGGAGCAATAATGGTGACTTCGGATTCAGCATCAGCCAACCACTTAATCAAGCCAGCTTTGTGCTTTCTGGTTTCCTCAACCTTTTTTCTATAAATTTCATGACACTCTTGCTCCAGTTGATTAAACATATTGTGTCTGTCAGTGTCACTCTCCCCAATCTCATCCCATATCATCTGAAAAACAAAACATTACGTAAATCGCCAATAAAGGTGGATTATCAATAAATCGGTATTTATGCACGCAGTTGTAAAGACTAATGAGATGCATATAACAAATTTTCATCTGCTAAACCTTTTTGTTATAAGTGTCGAGACACTCTTGCTCCAGTTGAAGAAGCATAGTGTCTCTATCAGCATCACTCTCCCCAATCTCATTCCATATCATCTGAAAAAGAAAATTTTAGATCATTAGTTAATTCATTCACCAAAAATTACATCGACATATACATCAACATTTGTGCATATCACCCCATCAATAAGAAAACAACTCAACATATCACAATAAGGCTGATTCCAATTTGTTCCTTTGTTGGAAGAGTACAGTACACCCATATTATTCTTATCAATACCAACAAATTATAAAACAATAAAAATGTCTATGATTAAAAACTAGTAATGTACCCTTTAAAAACTAGTAATGTACCCTTTAATCTCTAGTACCGTTCATTCTATTAAAGATGACTAAAATTAGTTTTTGACAAAATTAAAGATAACAAATTAACCACGATTAAAAGGGGATTATCAATTTACATTTTTCACTTGCATACACACCAAGATAACCACCAATAAAAGGGGATTATCAATGTACCCTATTAACTTGCATGCACATTTTTACCTAAATCGCCGATAAAAGTATCTATCACATCACATGTGTCATACCATTTTTATGATTATTAACCGAAGAAAATGAGCTAAAAAGGAAAACAAAACACAAAAGAAAGGAACTGCAATGGAAATCTATAATTTCCGCCACTGAAAATTCATATGAAAACTATAAAGAAATTAATAAGGTTGAAGTGAGTAAAGAACCGGCAATCGATGGCGGAGAGGGCCTGCGAGAAGGAAAGAACGAAGGAGTTGTGGACGCCATTGTGGTGAAGAAAGAGCAAGAAATGAAACCCTAAAAAGAAAGAAATGGGAAATTGAAAACGGAAGTGTTTGGAGCGTTGATGAAATTGATTTGTAGCAATGAAGAGCGAAGTGAAATCCCTTGATTTGAGTTTTCTTTGACGGAATAGAATCCTTCTCAAATTTGCTGTTGGGTTCTGGCACATTCTTTAAATTAATTTAATAAGTTGATAAGTTGATTATTTTAATTTTGGTCAAAAAAACTATTAGAAAATAAATTAATTTTGGTAAAAAATTAAAAATGATAAGTTAATTAAAAACGTGAAAGTCAATAACCAAGATATATAAGTCAAATCCTTATGCATGGTGCATATGAATAACAATCATTAGATTAGCCCTCCACGTGTCATAATCGTGGCGCGGCTTAACATACATACCGGAACAATTGAGAGAAAAGTGTTCCGATATGAATATGCATATCGGGGTAAAGTTATTATGCATAAGGATTTTCCTTATGCATGGTGCATAAACAAATCTCCACCATTTGTACTCCAAAGTACTTAATAATATCAAAATCACTTTGGAGAGCAAATGGTGAGGATTTGTTTATGCACCATGCATAAGGAAAATCCTTATGCATAATAACTCTTCCCTGCATATCGGAACAATTGAGGAAAAGTGTTTCGGTAACCTTATGCACAGTGCATAAGGATTTGGCTTATGGACTATAACCGAACTCAAAAAAAAAAGAACTCACTTTGTGAGTTCCACAGACCCAAACAAAATTAGTTATCGCTAATAGCGGTGAAAACTTCTAACAATATCATAGTGATAAATAAAAAGGCAATATTAACACATGTAAGGTAATCGATATTTTGAAAATCAATTCAATCATTATTATAAATAAATAAATAAAAATTGAGGTGAAAAGACAATTAAAAAAGTTAACGTGATAAAACTTTTATTTATGTTTGGTAAATTAAAAAAACTCTGATTTATATTTAGTCAACAAAGAAAACTCTAATGTGTAATGTAGCCGTTTTTTTTTGTCAAATAATCTAGTAATTTGAATTTTATATTTGTATACTTCAACTACTTTAAATAGCTTGGACTAAGATAAATATGATCTCCCACTTAACAAAATAATGTCACTTATTTTAAGGGTTTTTGTGAAAAAGTAGAGCAAAATTAAAATATGAAATTTCTTTACTATCCATAAAAAAGGATAAGCAAATGGGGTAAAATTAATTTTGTTGAAAATTATGTCAATTGCGAAAGATAACTAAAACGATAAGTTGAGTTAGAGGCTTTTATCAAAAATTAAAGATCTAAGTCTAACTTAACATTGTGTCCAAAAAAATGTTTTACTTAACATGCCATAATCTTATTTTTTAGATTTTAGTCTGACATTTTGAAAGGATGATATGACATATCAACTTGTTTAAAAGTTTATTTTATATGAATATGTTGGCCTTAAGAATACAAAATCTTAAACATATTCAATGAGGGGCTAAAAGAGTGGAATCTTGACATTACAAGAGGAAACCGAGAAAAAAAATTACAAAGGGTAAATCAAAATTCGCTAATATTGCAAATGGTATACGTTATTTAACCTTTTAATCAATTTTGTTAAACACAGAGAAAAACGTTTTCCGAGCAAAACCCAAGGTGAATCTGTCTTCCGAACCCACAAAAGTTCGGTTCGCAAAAACCGATCTTGACTTTCAAGCAAAATCAAGGGGCAAAAACGGAAACCTGGAGGGAAAGAATTATGGGGGTGGGATAAGAAAATTTCATGTTTAGTGGTGACAAAACGGGCTGGGTCAGCTTGTGTAACCCCGCCATTTTTAGCAAGGTTAAGTTGCGGTTTTGAGCTTGATACTTTAAGTTGGCTCATTCCAACTAACTCAATTAAAAAATGGAACGAGGCAAGTTGGTCAACGAGCAATTTTAAAAATTGTTTTTCTTCTATCTCTCTCACTATTTTTTTTGTCTTGAGATGAAAAATGGAGAAAATGGTTAAAATTTATGTATTTGAAAAATATTTCTTGGTTAAGAAAAAAAATTTGTAAATCTAACGGCAGAATTTTTCTTAAAAAATTGTGGCGGACCAGCACACCAACTCACCTAAAACAAACAAATTTGATTTTTTTCCGTTTTTAGATGCACTTAAACACATACCCGCTTTGCCACCCAAAAAATATGTAAATGTTAAAGATCTAGAATATAAAATAAAAATCCAATAATTATTTCTCTTAAAATTTGAGTCGTTATAATTAGAACAAAAAATTAACCTAATTGCTCCTCCTTAGAATTACCGATAGTATTTTTAATTTAATTTTATTTTTGACATTTTTTTTATTAAAAAAACATGATTGGCCAAAAAATACACGAACGTTCTTCTGAATATATATGAGCTTTATAACACGTGGCAGGATATGGTGAGCTTTATCACTTTAAATCATATTAAATAACAGTTTTTTTTTCGAAAATTCTTCTCCTTTAAGTATGTTCTTATATTCATTATTACCTTATTATCAGATATTTTAGAGGTTTCTGGAAATAATGGATAGATGCAGAACCAAGGGCATAGTGACTATGACAGACTGCAGCTTGGAAGTTGGAAGTCTGGTCTTATGTGTTCTTTAGACACTACAAAAAAATTTATTGGCTGGAACAAATTGTCAAATGAGGTAAGTCTTTTAACTTTGTTTTACACTTCTATATAACTAGTTTGCTGCCCGTACGTTGCACGAGTTCGGTGAGCTAGCATTGTATGGCAACCATGGTTGTTGCCAATCATGGTTGTTGCCGATCATAAAAGTTTGTACAAAACTTGCATATTTTATAGTTAACAGAATTTTTTTTTGATAAATGAAATAGGAAAGAGATGCATGAAAGGGAAAATTAAATTAAAATTAGAGTTTTAAAATTGATTTCCAATGACGGTTGATGTCAATCATTATTGTTGCCGATCATAATAATTTGTACAAAATGAATCAAATTAAAATAGAGTTTTAAAATTGATTGAAGTATAAATTTGTTCAATGATATTATTAAAAATGATACCCATGTGAAATAGTTGTGGAGAACAACCACATAGTGGACAAAAGAGATTAAATTGAATAAGAGCTCATAAATCAATAGTTGAAAAATAATAGAAACACATGATTTGAACACGAAGATTGCAATTGCATCAACAATTGTCTTCACCTAATGCCATTTCTAATTACAATGCTTTCCCGATGTCCACATCTTCAAGCATCGGATCATCATCTTCCCATCCACCGTTAACTGTCTCTAGAGATTGATAAGAATTCTGAGGCATGTCATTGAGCATCGGATCGTCATATTCCCCTCCACCATCAACTGTCTCTAGAGATTGACAAGAACTCTGAGGCATGTCATTGTTGGCCAAACTTTCATCTTTGAGAACAGTAACTTTGAAGCAATTGTCATAAATTTCATAGGTGAGGAGAACTTGTGTTGGTTCTTGGAGGCCCAAGAAAGAAGATGCAAGCATGCCATCGGTCATGTAACAGGTGTCCTCGTGAAGTAAGAGTGCAACCCGAATTGATTGTCCATCTTCACGCCGCATTAGTCCAAAACAAATCCTTCCTAAGTTCTTTAATTCAAGCAGATTTAAATCTCGGACAGATTTGGATCTTTCGCTATACATAGATAAACACAAAAAGTTAATGTGTTGGGTGTGCAGATATTCTAAAGTTACTGTTTAGGATGTTAGGGGGCAATACCTCGTGTGGGCGGATGCAAGTCTCAAATGACTTCGTTTCCTTTCGAAGAATTCTTATGTAGCTTATATACGACACAATCAAACACAAAAGTAAAGCAGCAATGGTTAGTTAAAGTCAATACCTCCAATAACTTAACAAATTAATCTAGCTAAATTGACATCAAACTATATTTAGAAATTTTCATCTCCATTGAACTAATCTCAAGATAACAATTAAATTGGTTGAGAACAGTGCAAACAAACCTTGTGAAAGATGGAGTTGCCATAGGTGTGAAGACTGTAAGGCAGAAAAGAGAAACTATGGGAACTCCAATTGAGAATTGGTTAGAGATGGGAATGGACTATTCTACTGGAGTTAAATCTTTATCAACAACCAAACCTGTAAAAAACAACTATGGCCCGTTAGTTGTAATATTTAGACGTATTAGTGGCACTTGCGTGCTTTCTTTTATACATGTGCATGAGGTTATATTGATTTATTTCTTCCATCAATAGGAGAGATTAACAAATCACAGAGGTAGGAACACAAATTATGTAGATCAAAATAGAAAGACTATCTTCTTGGCCGTCGTCATGATCATATGGTCCTGATTACACTTCCATGCCTTTTTTTTATGTTGTCTGAGACTGAAAAGTGTGCAGTTAAGAGAATGTTAATTCGGATGGTCCATATTTACACTGTATATTAACTGCACACCTTACAGTACCAAATAACACATAAAAAGTCAAGGAAGTGTTACCAGCTCCAGATGACCGTGACAATGATGAAGAAGGAAGCACTCTCATTTCAACCTAAATCATTTGGTGTATATATATAGAGTTTTGTTTCGTGGAGCCCTCCCATTAGTAGAAGAAGTGTATGAAAATGGATGACTACCAAAGTTATCCAAGTAGAAGAGAAAATTGCTTTCTGAAGAGATATTGTGTCTTGAGAAGATGCCTCATGTAAAACAAAGTTTGGCTTGCCTTTTACGTGATACACTCTGGAGACAAAATGTCTCTTCAGAAAACAACTTCCTCTTATGGTTGAATGACTTTAGCAATCACCCATTTGTTCTATACAATTGCATGTAAATTCTATTGACCCACTTATTCCACCAGCAGAAGAGTTGCACCGATAACAATAATAGAAACACAAAATGACATAGGTAAAAATAGAGGAGAATTCTTGTCCATCATCATCATGAACATCTGGTTCTGATTCTATCCTTTTCTGTATTTTTCGGCACCGTAAAGTACGCAATTAAGAGTGAGTGTCTATTTAGACGATTAATATTCTAGTGTCTTCCAAATAATGACGATTTTATTTAATGTGGTCCCGCAAAAATTACAGTAAATACTATCACCGTTACCTGGAAGATGCTAGAACATGGGTCGTCTGGATTAACACTCGATCTTAACTGTACACTTTACAATGCCAAAAAACACAGAAAAAGAGAGGAAACTATAAACAGAACCAGACGATGATGATGATGATGATGAATAAGAAAACTCTTCCATTTGCACATATCTCGTTGTATGATTCTATTATTGCGATAGGTGGAACTTTACTATTGGTGAAAGAAGAGGACCAATATAATTTCATGCAAACAAACTAAGGGTTATACAAAGAGCCATATGCGACTTAAATATTATTACATGACTTAAATATAATTACATGCCACACAGTTCTTGACAATGTGCGTTGATGAAGAAGAACGGTAACGAAAGGGGTAATGCTGAGATTTTGGGGAAAGTGAATAGATTAGACCTATGACCTATCCATCCGTTGGACGGAATCCGATTCCAACAAGACCGATGTTTAGTAATCATGGAGAGATGGGTGTTATTTGTCATCTTTGCATCCGAATTCGAACATGAAAGCTAGAGTGGGGCATGAAAACCTACACTCAGTGATAATCCACTTTGGGTGACTCGAAAGCTGGATTATCCCACTAATCTGACTTTGTTTAATACAGATGAATGGGGCAATACAGCTTTAGAGCCACGCAGAGTGGACTATCGCTGAATATAGGTTCTCATGCCTCATTCTAGCTCTCAAGTTCTAATTGACACGCAAAATTGGCAAACAACAACAATCCTCTCACGATTCCTGCACATCGATCCTATTGGATTCAGATTCCGACTAACAGATGGAGGGATCCTAAGTCTACGATATCTAGATTCCCTAAAATCCCAACAATACCCCTTTCATTACCAATCTTCCTCGTCACCGCATATCGGCAAAGAATATGTATTATTAGTTCAGAATTGTGAAGCAAATGATAATGAGGGACATGTAAAATGATCGGAATATTTTATCAACAACTAAATTGAACCATGAAAATTGAATAATCTAGACATACGTTACCTCCCAAAGCAACCAGTAATTCCTCACCTTGAGTGAGAAGTTCAAAAGGAGAGCCTAGAGTGATTGTGTTTGACTAAACATTGATGCTTTACAGGAGAGTGATTTCTAAATATTGAAGGCTAATTTAGCACCCATTGTTATGTACTAAAAAGAGTGTTCAAGATTGTAACCAAAGTTGATTTAGCAAGATTGACTTGAATCTTATCCCATTTCTAGGATACTAAAAGAGACCAATCAAATTTACTAAACGATGAATACATCATATATATAGCAATTGAAAATAAATAATAGGATTTCAAGGTTAAGAATAAACTAATCAAGAAAGGTTCACAAATTTAAGAAAAATAGACTTAATAGTATGAATGCTATATTCATAGTCACTTCAAATGGTATATAAACTACACAAAACCTAAAGTATCAGAGCAAATATACCTGTAAATTTTGATATTTAATATCCTTGTGATATAATCCAAGACTATTGTGAATATAAGCAAGTACTCTGCAAATCTACTTACAATATATTAAAAGAAACTACTATTAAAAATACAAGTTTGCCCTTACTACTTTTAACGGTGTTCCAAGTTTTACGCCCTTAAATGTAATTTTAACTCTACACTAATACAAACAAACAGGAAAGAAAGATAAACATAAAAACTATCTTCCCATGAAAATAGCGCATCTCTAACTAAAACAAAAAAATACAAAACAAAAATAGGAAAAAAAAAGAAGAAGATAAGCATCAAATTAATCTTCCTATAAAAATTTAATTAAAATAAATTTACACATAAAAATATGAACAAAAATCACTATAAAAGATACGCTTTAAAAATAGTAAATTTTTTTTAATGAAAAAATAGTAACTCAATCTAACATATAAAAACTTATATATAAAAAATAAAAAAAGAATAACCTAATAAAAGAAGATACTTATTTATGAGCTTAAAAATAAAAGAACGGAAAAATAGAAACAAAAACACAATCGACATGTTTGGATTGACTTATTTATGAATTTATGCGAAATAACCTATGCAAATAAATAAGTTTTTATGTATTATTATAAGTTTTTTAAGGTAGTTCATGAAAACACTTTATAAATATAGAATTTTTGTTAGTGAAAACTTATGAATTAACATGCGTAAAAAACTTATAAATTAACATAAAAGTTTATTTATAAATTATAACCATAAACTATTTTCATACGCTTAAAAATAAGCCAAATTCAAACAGGCCTAATATATTAAAAGATATTACTACTAAAAATTCTAATTTGTCTTCATCAAATCTTAAAAATATTTCAAATCTTCTATTTCGTAAAAAAATTATATTTTTTAATTTAATATATTATTATATAATAGTTAAATTCTACTCTACTTTTATTATAAAAAAATCTACTCTATTTTTGTTTACTCTTATATAAAAAATCCAGAAGAAGTGCATTATTGATGAATATATATTATAATAATTACGGGGTAAATATTTGTCATTATACTTAAAACATCACGGGACAAGTGTTGATCAATAATTTTGTCAAAAAAAATAAAAAAAGTGTTGATCACTAATATATAAAAAATCATACACGGGACAATTGTTCTAATAAAAAAAATTAATCATACACGGGACAATTGCTTTAATAAAAAAACTAATCATACACGGGACAATTTCTTTAATAAAAAAATTTAATCATACACGGGACAATTGTTTTAATAAAAAAATTAATCATACACGGGACAATTGGTTTAGTAAAAATTTAATCATACACGCGACAATTGCTTTAATAAAAAAATTTAATCATACACGGGACAATTACTTTAATAAATTATTTTTAATCATACACGGGACAACTGTTTTAATAAAAAAATTTAATCATATACGGATTAGTCATATACGGAACAACTACTTTAATAAATAAATAAAAATTGAATAGTAAATATATTTTTTATAATTAATTATAATTTATTACACAAACATAATACACGGGACAATTACTTTAATGAAAAATAACTTTATTTAATATATTTTACAAAAAATAATATAATGACGTCATTTATAATTTAACAATAATTTATAAATAAAAGTCATAGACCCGTGCGCATCGCACGGGTCTCAAAACTAGTATACAATTGAAAAGAGAAAGGATTATCAAAACCAACAAAGTGATATAAACACTGATTTCACAATATCTAGTTAATTAAAGCTAACAATAAAAAGAAAAAGAAATAAATAGTTAATTAAAGCTAACAATAAAAAGAAAAAGAAATAAATCTAATTAGTGGCTGACAAATACTGGAAAATACCATAATTATATATTGCTGGAACATTAAGCACATTAGTGTATGAATCTGACAACAACATATATCATGCAGGATTCTTAATTTTGTCTAATAATTACAAATTCTGGATTCAATCCCGTTAAAGCAAAATTAGTTAAGCCCACTTCATAAAGCAATTTTTCTGAATTAGTAGTAGATTTATGTTGATCATGAAAAGCTTCTAGTTAATTATTCTGATTGAACACAATTCATTCTCTAAAAACTAACAACAAAATCATATATCCACTTATGATGATTTTAACATCTCTTGATTTTAACATCTTCTGTTTCCTTTTTGCTTGGAACAATCATATCCATTGATCTTACCATTTTAAAACAATCAAAGAAAAACAAAGGAACTTAATATAAAGGAACATATATAGAAAATCCTTGGTGAATGAAAAATAAGACAGTGGGCACATTGTAAGTTACATTTAAAAGAGCAAACAAACTTAAAGAACCAAATCATAGTACAATGCAAAAGTGAATTTAGAACCAACTCATTAAAAAAAGTCATATTGTATTTTATAATATTTTTACCCTTTTTTGTACAATTAATATGGTTCTAAAGGACAAATATCAATGGATTAAAAAACAAATTGGCGCATACAAAAAAATAATGTTGGATAAGGTCAATTTTTTGATCAATCAATGAACAAATAAAAGAGAAACAATCAGTTATTTTTATAAGGTCCAGCATGGCTATTCTTGCATACCTGAAAAATAAAAATATCACTCAATCAAAAATGTTAATCAAGATAAGTAAATTAAATTTGAGAAGCATAAAATAAGTGTAATTCTTACCTATATATATGAAGTGTAGGAAAGTCTTGATATCTTTAAACACTCTAATCCAAATCTACTTTCTTCAAACACCCTAAAAATCAAACAACACAAATCAGCAAATCACATTTAAAATTAGCAAATCCTCCAATCTGACACTCGCCATGGTGTCTCGATGAACTTATTAAGATTTTAGAGTGTATGAAAATGAAGAAACAATTAGTCTGGCCAAACTTTTATATAGTGGATCCATCAGATGTAAGGAATCTGAAAAATAGTTATGGTAAAGCAATGACTGAGCATGAAAATAAGTTTGGAAATGATTATGAGAAGATACAAAATGGAGGTCAGCTTTGTTTCAAGTTGCTAATTTGTCTGGATTGTGATACACTTCAGGGTATGTTCTACAATGTATACATTCATATCAATAACTCTGTTAAAAAATTAATACTCAAACAAAATAAATGCTAAAATTTAAAACATATTAACATGAATGTCCATAAATTTGCATAAACCATCAAAATAAAACCACAAATGAAAAATTAACCTTCAAACAAAATAAATGCTAAAATAACCGAGTTAAAACTCACATGCATGTTAATAAAATTGCATAAACCGTAAAAATAAGACCACAAATGAGGTAACGACACTAAAATGTAACTTAGCAAAATCCAGACAAAGCCCAGCTCCAAAGATCAAAAACTTATTGATCAATTAAGAAAAAATTATAGGAAAATCGAGATAAAATTAACCGAGACGATGAACAACGTTGGTTGAAAGCAAATATACTTATATGCATGCTTTGCAGTGATTGCAGTGTTGTCCCCAAATACATAAAATTGGAAATTAAAACTTGGTTAGGAAAAATACATAATAGATAACAATGAACGAAATCCAAATAAAATTCAACTTCAAATGAAACTCCCAAATCAACAAAACAAACCCTCAATACTGACATACATGAAAAAACATTGTAGAAACTATAATATTCAAGGAAATACATCATTATCAAACCCCAATTGCCATGAGATGATTGCATGAACAATAAACAGAACATGTTAAGATAGCATCACAAGCCTATACCAAATAAAAAAAGACAGTAGCACAGGCATATCATTTAAGAAACTATAATATCCAAGACAATGCATCATCATCAAACCCCAATTGCCATAAGAAGACAGTAGCACAAGCATAACATTTAACTCACCACCTGGCTTCAATAATTGTTTTTTGTTGTTCCATCTGACTTCACTTCCACAACCTTCACAGTTCACAAAAATCAGAGCAAAACAAATATGAGTGTAAAAAAAAATAGTATTGAAACTGAAGAATTTGTAACAAAATTCATGAGACTTGTAAATCTGCTCTACTTCTAGTGACCCAAAAGACTGAAATTGAGTATCCAAATATACATGCAACCATGAATTTCAAGGAATTAGAATCTGGCGTTAAGCTAATAAGGAATTACTTAACGTGGAAAGGGCAGAGTGAGAGACAGTCAGAAAGCTAACACCAATTAGAAACTACCACTTCATTGATGAGATGAGATAGAGCTGTATTAATAGAGATTGCATCCAGAGATCCAGAACAGTAATTGGCCCCAAAGACATAAAATTGGCAAATTAAAACTTGATTAGGAAAAAATACATAATAGAAAATAGGGAACAAACTCCAAACAAAATCCAACAATTAGGGTTTCAAAACCCTTTTTAACGAGAAAGAAAAAAATAACCAGAGATCCAGAAATGTTAGTTGGAAGGAAATCTACTTACATGCATGTTTTGCAGTGATTGTTGAGTCATTGGATTCCCAGACTATTTCTGTTATGTAAGCTTCTCAGCTGCTGATTGGGGTCTGGCAAGTGTACCAGTCTGTCGTCAAGTAATAATTCACACTCTAGGTGTCTAGAATGAGTTCGTATCCACAGGGATCGTGTCGCGACTTTGTTAGCGTTATTTAAGTTCGTATAGTTTGCATTCGCTTTGGGTTTTTGAAAAGGGTTTTATAAAAAGAGCGTAATGCTTGCATAAATAAAGACATCAATAATAAAATAAATAGATAGATTCAGAAACATAGAGGATAGGTATGGTGGTTGGACTCCCTCCTTTCTTCATATTTGGCTTGAACGGTGTATAACTTAGTTAATCAGATTATTGTTCGGCGGTGACTTTTCCTTGTTGTAGTAACACCTTACTGCTACTATATGTATATTAAAGTTTCTCTACGCTAATAACTAAGGTACCTACGAGAGCCTAACCTCGTTGTGTCACATACCCTAATTACTAAGTGAGTTATTTATTACACATGCATTATTATCTTCACCAATTAACCTCTAGGTCCTAGTATCAGACTGTTAATCTTCTAAGTGCTCAGTTCACACCTAGTTCATGATTCCTCCTCTATGGGCGCTCCCGCTTATCCGGCCAGATTACGAGATACGATATTAAAGTGCAAGAATGTAAATAACAAACATAATACTGAATAATGATTTATTATAACTTGGGACTCAATCACAGACTCCAAATATTCATTGGGGAGTTCATCTTCTCCACGACAACCTAAGGCATACTATTACAAAAGACTACATATTTAAATTACAAATAATTATAACATAAACATAAAAGCCTAAAGAAAACATACCTTGCTGAGTTAGTTTTGGGCTATTACTCTTCATAGCAGATTCTTCCGAAATTCCAGTCCCATTACTTATGCGATTTCCTACTCTATTTGGTCTAGTTTGAATGGATATCTTCCTTTGCTTCAGGACCACAATATTTGGCGTGTTGGAGATGGTACTGCTATTTCTTTCTGGACAGACAATTGGTTGGGTTACAAATTGCAGGATTCTATTGTTGGGCCGCTCCCTGATTCTATCTCGCATATTACGGTTGCCAAGGTGGCTGATGTTGTTCATAACCAGACTTGGACTCTTCCGGGGTTCTTTAGGCAGAACTACCCGACCATTGCTTCTGATATCCATTCCACCCCGCTTTCCTGTACTTCGGAGCTGGATGATCTGGTTTGGATCAACTCTTCTTCGGGGGAGCTGACTTTTAAAGATGCTTACTTTTGTGGCCTACCGGCTCTGCAGACTCCAGGTTGGACTAAACTTATTTGGCGTCTCTTTATTCCTCCCTCTAGATCGCTTGTTACTTGGAGAATTATGCATAATGTTATTGCCACAGATGATAATTTGATAAAATGCGGCTACCCAATTGTTTCTTGCTGTAGCCTCTGTGGTCGAGATTATGAAACAGCTGAGCATCTTTTCTTGCGATGTCCCTTTATCACTCGGTATTGGACCTGGTTATCGGCCATGATTGGCAAGGTCATCGATGTCTCTAATTTTAATGCCCTTCTTGGCATGTGTCGGAGAGGATGGAGTCCTCAGGTGCGTGATCTTATTATTGCAGCTCTTATTAAAATTATGCGGTTGATCTGGAAATGCAGGAACAATATTAGATTTAATGATATTCAGCCTAATTTTCCTCGGGATCTTATTTATTTGAAGAGCCTCATACATCAGGCTGCTTCTCACTCCAAAGGTCACATGTTCTCGTCTATTCAGGAGTTTTCTATTATTAAGCACTTTGGTGTTGTTTGTCATCCTCCCCCTACACCGTCTACCAAGCAAGTCAATTGGATTCGGCCACAGCATAATTGGGTGAAATGTAACACAGATGGTGCTTCTAGAGGCTCCCCTGGAGCTTCGGCGTGTGGTGGTATTTTCAGGGATCACATGGGTACTTTTTTGGGTGCTTTCTTCGCAACCATTGGTGTGTCTACGTCTCTCTATCCTGAAACTTATGCCGCGATATATGCTATTGAATTTGTCTGGGCTAGAGGGTGGAATAATTTTTGCTTGGAATGCGACTCTCTTTTACTGGTACAAGCTTTTTTGAATATTCACTTGGTCCCTAGGAAGTTGAAGACTAAATGGAACAATTGTCTACATCACATCAGGAATTTCCGCTTTCGTTTTTCTCATATTTATAGAGAGGGTAATACTTGTGCTGACAGACTAGCGAATGCGGGGTTTTTTGTTGACGGGGTAGTCTGGTGGGATCAATTACCTAGATGTTCCAGAGATAGCTTCTCTAGAGATAGAATAGTTTTGCCGAATTATCGTTTTCGTTAATCCTGTTTCGGTGGGTTTTGGTCGATGTCCCCCCAGCTTTATCATTTTGTCTTCTTTTTTCTTTTTTAATAATACTCTTGGCGAGGAGGTAGAGGAGTGGTTGATCATGGGGGTGCCAACCTAGTTGGAATGTCTATGCGCTACCATGATATTTTGCTCTCCAATTTATTCAAAAAAAAAAATTGTATTAGGAATAACATGTGTTGATTTTGTTACTTAAACAAATTTAGTGAACGGGTAACATAAAAAAACTTTCTAATCATTAAAATTTATTATTTTTTAAATTTTATAAGTTTTTGGTGCGGTAAATGTTTCAATTTTTTGTATTAGTTCTTATAAATTATTTCAAATTTTGATCCCACAAATATTTTTTCGTGATTTTTGGTCCTTGTTTTAAGTCAACTCGTTGATGACACTATGTTTTCAAGATCAAGTTATATTAGTTTTAAGTTAATTCGAGTCATTAGACATGGTTTTAGGTGATTTCTCATGAAGTTGAAGTTTTGGACGAGTCATTCTTCTCTTACTGTTGTTGGTAGATATGGGCATTATGTATTCGAACTATTGTAATTAAGCTAAGAGCAGCACACAACACCAATTCAAAAGTAAATATATACAGCTAGCATTATGTATTTTTCATTATTTTTTTTTTGAGATGGTGAAATAGTTAAGTTATATATTTAGGGATTTGACCTGGTAAAGATCGTAACCCTTAACTAGGAAGTGTAATAAAAGAATATACTCATCGAAGTTTCAGAGAAATAAAGAACACAGATAGGTAATCATATTTTTGGAAAATAGCAGAGAGAAATAGTAGTCTCCTTTAACCACACAACATTTTGAAATACCTAAGAGAATATGGATTTTTTAAGTAATCATATTATGAACGGTAAATATTATTAGTCACACTCACTTGAGTTACACAATCTTATTGCAAGGAATCTCACTCTCTATTCAAGATAAATGTAAATTAAATTTCTTGAAACATCTTAAACTATGACAATATTATCCCATAGAATTAGAGTTATAGGCTTCAAAGTAAAACATCTTTTATCCACAGTTAAACATCCAAAATTAAGAGAGAAGAAGACCATTTCATTTCATTACCAACATTTTAGAGTACAAAGTCAAAGTTACAAGGTAAGGGAAATTAACAAACGAAAAGATAAAAATACAATAATTTATTGCTATAGATTGAACTCATTCTTCTCTGCATATGGCATTTTTCTACTTTGAGACTACAAGCTAACGATTGGACAAAGGCCATTCTTCCATATTACTTGTTTCTCGTGAGGGGTAAGAGGTTTCAAATCAACGATTGCGTCATGACAATCTTTATCAACTTCACATTTCAAACAACGTCCTCGAATGTGATTTGGAATTGCCTTTGTAGTAAGAAATAGAGAAAAAAAAAATCAATTTATAGTGGAAACAAACTTAAGAATTTTAGTCATATTCTCTCTCTTGGTATGTAACAAATAGAATATAATTTGATCTATTATAGCGTATAAAGCTTTGCAAAATTAACAACAATAAAAAAAATTAGCACTTAAGTTGTTCAATGGATAGTATTTTTTCCTTTAGAGGGCTTAGTAAATAACTCTTCAGTAGATCGATGTGTAGTTGTCCCTTCAATACAGTTAGAGAAATGTGGCTAGTAATGTCGATCGATGGATAGTAATGTTGCTATGAAATTTGGCTTATTATAAACTTCCTTTTAGAAGAAAAAAAATAGGAAAAGAAACAAAATTGTAGCATGAAACAACGTGAGAGTTTTGGAAATTTTTGAACAATTGGTGTTTAATTTTATCATATATCGAGTGTCGACTCTTGCTTTTGATAGTGTCTTCCATTCATTGAAGGACACTATTGAAATGATAGTGGGTGGGTCCATTAAATTTCCAATTGAAAGTGAATTGCACCGATCTGTAATTCTCGTTATGTGCATGGATTCACCGCTTCAATAGCAACTAAATATAAAAAAATAAAAAAGCTATATGTTTTTAGCATTTAAGTTCATCAATCGGTTTTATTTACCCATATAGAATGCCTAGTAAATTTCTCTTCAGTAGAGCAATGTGTTGCTTTTACTCCTGCAAAGTAGGCAAATTTTTGTTTTATCCTCTGTAATATTTTTTTTTATTACCTCCTTGCAATGTTGACGAATTTTGATTTACTCCCTTATGTTTATTTTTTGCTGATATGGCAGAAAAAAAGTCAATTTTTTGCTAACGTGACAATGCACTTTTACTGACGTGATAGTTAACTTTTTTCTGTCACATCAACAAAAAGCTAACAAAAGGGGGTAAATCAAAATTCGTCAACATTGCAAGGGATAATCTAAAAAAAATTATTACATGAGGTAAAACAAAATTCGCCTAATTTACAGGGGGTAAAGGTCAATTTACCTTTTTTTTAAAAGCAATGAGAAATATATTAAAGGAAGTATGAAGGGTACTTCAACCTTTAATATAAGGGGTTTAGATGCTTTGAAGACAATCTAAAGGATTCATAGACCAATATGTATTAGTTATAACATGTGTTAAGTTTGTGCCTTAAACAAATTTAGTGAACGGGTAACATCAAAAAACTTTCTAATCATTAAAATTTATTATTTTTTAAATTAAATAAGTTTTTGGTGCGGTAAATGTTTCAATTTTTTGTATTAGTTCCTATAAATTATTTCAAATTTTGGTCCCATAAATATTTTTTCTCGTGATTTTTGGTCCTTGTTTTAAGTCAACTCGTTGATGACACTATGTTTTTAAGATCAATTTATATTACTTTTAAGGTAATTCGAGTCATTAGACACGGTTTTAGGTGATTTCTCATGAAGTTGAAGTTTTGGACGAGTCATTCTTCTCATATTGTTGGTACATATAGGCATAATGTATTCGAACTATTGTAATTAAGCTAAGAGCAGCGAACAACACCAATTCAAAAGTAAATATATACAGCTAGCATTATGTATTTTTCATTATTTTTTTTGAGATGGTGAAATAGTTAAGTTATATATTGAGGGATTTGTTCTGGTAATAAAAGAATATACTCATCGAAGTTTCAGAGAAATAAAGAACACAGATAGGTAATCATATTTTTGGAAAATAGCAGAGAGAAGTAGTAGTCTCCTTTAACCACACAACATTTTAAAATACCTAAGAGAATATGGTTTGTAAAATATTTTTTAAGTAATCATATTTTTTATTATGTTCTTGTTTAAAATTTAAAATATTCCACAAATTTATGAACGGAAAATATTAATAGTCACACACTTGAGTTACACAATTTTATTGCAAGGAATCTCACTCTCCATTCAATTTCAAGATAAATGTAAATTAAATTGCTTGAAACAATCTTAAACTATGACAATATTATCCCATGAAATTAGAGTTATCGGCTTCAAAGTAAAACAACTTTTATCCCCAGCTAAACATCCAAAATTAAGAGAGAAGAAGACCATTTCATTTCATTTTATTACCAACATTTTAGAATACAAATTTAAAAGTTACAAGGTACGTCAAATTAACAAACGAAAAGATAAAAATACAATAATTTGTTGCTATAGGTTGAACTCATTCTTCTCTATATATAAACATTTGTCTACTTTGAGACTACAAGCTAACGATTCGACAAAGGCCATTCTTGCATATATATGTGTCCCCGCAAGCGTTTAGCCATTCCATACCTGCATTAATTTCGTCATGGCAATCTTTATCAACTTTACATCTCATAAAGTATTTTGGAGTGTGATTTCGAACTGACTTTGTACTAAGAAATAGAGAAAAAAATAAAATTATAGTGAAAACAAACTTAAGAATTTTAGTCATATTCTCTCTTTTTGTATGTAACAAATAAAATACAATTTGATCTATTTATAGCGTATAAAGCTTTGCAAAATTAACAACAATAAAAAATATTAACACTTAAGTTGTTCAATGGATAATATTTTTTCCTTTAGCGGGTTTAGTAAATAACTCTTCACTAGATCAATGTATAGTTGTCCCTTCAATACACTTAGAGAAATGTGGCTATTAATGTTTATCAATGAATAGTAATGTTGCAATGAAATAACTCTTCCATTCATTGAAGGACACTAATGAATTCATAGTGTGTGGGTCCATCAAATTTCCTATTGAAAGTGAATTGCACCGAACTGCAATTCTCGTTCTGTGCATGCATTCACGGCTTCAATAGAATCTTAAAAAAAAACCACTAAATATTTTTAGTATTTAAGTTCATCAATTGGTTGTATTTACCCCTACAGAATGCCTAGTAAATTTTTCTTCAATAGAGCAATGTATTGAGTTTTGTTTTACTCAATGTAATTTTTTTTTTGGATTACTCCCTTGCAATATTAACGAATTTTGATTTACCCTGTTCTGCTTATTTTATACTGATGTGGCAGAAAAAAGTGAACTTTTTGTTGATGTAGCAATGCACTTTTACGACGTGACAGTTGACTTTTTTCTGTCACGTCAGCAAAAAGTTAACAATACAGGGTAAATCAAAATTCTTCAACATTGCTGACGAAGTGTCAAAGTAAGTATGTAAATTATCGTATCCGCAGGGATTGTTCCGAATCAAATGCGAGTAATTGGTATCATACGAAAGTAAACTTGCAATAAAATAAATTGGGGGGAGTTTTTAGGTTTCAGACTTAAGAAAATAAACGGAAAGAAAATATGGTTTTCTTTCAAGATGCGAAGGCGATTGGACCTTTTTGGTTCATCTAATTACTATTGTCTTGGTATTCCTCGCGTGTTAACAAACTACGAACTTAGTTTCATGATTCGATTAAATTAAATAACTATGTCCAATGTCTTGGTACATAATCCTCTAACTTGATTATCAATCCCTAATGTCTTAGGATGACCTATAATCAATTTAGCTTTTTGCCCTTTAATCTTTGAATTCTCAATTAACAAACCAATATGTCTAAAGTATGAGTTAATTGAACAATTATCCCTAGGTCGATCAATTTGTTTCTAATGTCTTAGTAAACAAACAATTATAATCATCACACAATTCATGACTTTGTATAAAGCATTAAGAATAAGAGACAATTGAATGAATACTAACTTCGTAATTCGATTAACAAATCATAAGAAATACATAGTTCAAGACAATAACAATTAGAATCCCCTATGATCCAATCAAAGAGTTTAGTTACTCATAATTAAAGCATAAACGATAATAAGAGTGAAAGAATTCATTACAAGAAGGAAAACTCGCTCTGGACTTGATCTCAAAAGTTGCCTTTTTTCGCCGGTAAAATTCTGTAATCCTAATTGTGGCAAAAAAATCAATTTATAAACCTAAGTTACGAATTGGCGCCGCGCGCCAACCCGATCGCGCCGCGCGCGTCATTGACAGAACTGATAGGCTTTTCCAGGTGCTTCTGGGCGCGGCGCGCCACTGCTTGCTCTGGTGCGCCAATTCATGCGCCGGTGCGCCAATTTCGTCTCTTTGTCTTGTTTTCTCTTCAAGTCTCCGTGTTTAGAGCCAACTTGACATGATTCTGTTTCTCCTTATTTCTTACGGAAAGCATAGCAAATACCAACTCAAAATGTCCTGTAATGTGGTTAGAAACATAGTAATGACGTGAAGTCATCATAACCCCAAACTTGAACTTTTCCTTGTCCTCAAGGAATATCTGCATCTATCGGAAAACATGGCACTATCTTAACAGTTTTAATCACATCAACAAAGTCAGTCAAGTCAAACATCATAATCAACAGTCCTATGATCATTCCTATTCTAACTACACATGCACACCGAATATTATTAGAATAACAAGAACCTTTTGCCAACATTGACCAAACATAATCGCTTCACTCCCTCACTTTCTCTCCTGTTTCAGATGGTTCAATTCGCTCAATCAACACAGTCATAGCTATTCAACCATAAGCTTGCAAACATTCTACAATCGATCGACACACAAACAAATTCACACCTTTTAGAGGACTTGAGGGTTATAACGGGGCTAAGGTTTAAGGGTGGATGTTTTTGGATGGTAAGCAGAAAAACATGGAGTTTTCAAGATCACCTTTTCTCAACAATGAAGTTTTTATTTTTCTTTCCCTTTACACTTAGCGGTTTATACTAGAGAACTTTAAATTTTTTTCAAGCACATATCTTTCTGAGAGGTGTATGAAATACCTCTTTTTTTTTTTTCCTTATTATATTTTTTTTCTTTTCATTCATCATTTTTTTTTTCTTCAGTTCTCTAGTACCCTACCCCAAACTTATTTAGTTGCTAATACCAAAAGCAACCCCAAACTTAATGATGAGCTATGTGCTCAATTTATTAGTTAAGTTCCTGAACTCCAAGAAAATCATCTTTTTTTTTTCTTTTCATTTTTCGAAAATTTTTGGTTCAGCAAACAACAACATTTTTTTTTCGGCTCAAAGGGGTTAACAAAGGATTTATTATATAAGCAAGGTAGCTTCAAAAGGCTCAAGGTACAAACAACTTGCCTCGGTGTGATATGTGTAACGATCAATCAAGAAAGAGAACATGAGCAAGTTCTAGAGAATTAGCTAAGCTGTGGAATCTCTCATAACAAGAAAAAATTTAAGTGTTTGGGCTCAAAATCTCACGGCTTAGCCGGATAATCGAGTGGTCAATGTTTGAAAAATTTCCTCAGCTTTTCTAATAACATTCATGCATACAAGGCAGTCAATCAAGAAAATCACACATTCATGCATCAGAGACGCTAACCTAACAGACTTTGCATATTTCTGAACAAACAAATCTAAATAGTGCACAAATTTTCAAAAAGACA
This sequence comes from Trifolium repens, assembly GCA_030408175.1. Lineage (NCBI taxonomy): Eukaryota > Viridiplantae > Streptophyta > Magnoliopsida > Fabales > Fabaceae > Trifolium > Trifolium repens. The sequence goes on from CP125846.1 coordinate 42,035,257, forward strand.
CAAACATTCATAAAAGACAAAATAAAATTCAAATTCAAAGGATTAAGCAAATACCAACTGTACAGTCACTGATGAGAAGATCCGCTCTCATCCCGTCTCTCTTCGAGGCCAAAGTCTGCTTCATAGGAATGCTCCCGTTGTTGATAGGCCTCAAAGTATTGAACCCATCTCTCTGATTCATCCAATTGTCTTGACTCTACTCCTTTACTTAACCTGCAAACACAAACAAGACACACTAAAAGTAGAAATTAGTAAATAAAAAACCTTGGGTTGCCTCCCAAGCAGCGCTCGTTTAACGTCAATAGCTTGACGGTCCATGACCTAAAAGGTCACGCGCTTGTTTAACGTCATTAGCTTGACGCCTCAACCACTGTTAGGGTGGTATATATGTTAGAAAAAACATGTCATCCTTCTTCTTCCGCTTGTTTGGTAAGAAATCCATGAACTTCGTATAAAGAATCAAGTGCTCCCATGCTCCAATCACTAAAGCTTTGGAATATGGGTTCTCCCACCTTGGAGAAGATTGATGCTTATTTGGCAAATGATTTCTCTCTTTAAGCTCCATTGGTTGAGACTCAAATGTCACATAGATGTCAAAATGGTTCACTCTTCTCATGCCATTAATCTTAATTTTCAAATCTTCTTCTTCTACCACAATAGCACAGTGTTCTATCTCACTTTCAACCAACTTCTCACACGCATTTGCCTTTTTAACAAGATTACTACATTCAACTCCAAATCCATCAAATACAACTTGATTTGACCTCAAAAATTCATCCAAAATTTTTTTGAGTTGAAAGTTATAATCGATGTTGATCACTTGAGGCTTTTCTTTATTTAAACAAAATTGCTCACAATAGTCATTATGATGATTCGCTCCACAAAAGCCACATCTCTCTTTCAATAACTTTAGTCGACTATTCACCAATTTTTGCTGATCAGATAGTCGAGAGAGATAATAACAAATAATAGCAATTCTTTCGCAATCAAGCAAAAAATTATCAATCCATTTTGACTTCATTGCTACAAAACTTGGAGAAATTTTTTAGTAGCAAAGCACAATGAAAATGACATGAATAGAACAATTTTTTTTTTCTAACTTTTTTTCTTTTGAATCTAATAAAATAAAACTAAATCTAACTAATAAATAAAACTAAATCTTTTTGTAAATATTTTTTTTTTAAAACTGTATCTAATAAAATCTTACTAAATCAATATTTTAACTATAACAAATGTACGAAATAAATAAACTAAATATAACTAAAGATCCTAAATAAACTCTAACAAAATCAAACTAAAAGAAACAAAATATAATAATTTTTTTTTTTGGAATATTAAAAACAGAAAATAAATAAAAGTAAAATAAACTATGTATGATCCAATTACCTTGTTGATTCAATCAACAATCCCCGGCAACTGCGCCATTTGACGAATGTGTCAAAGTAAGTATGTAAATTATCGTATCCGCAGGGATTGTTCTGAACCAAATGCGAGTAATTGGTATCATACGAAAGCAAACTTGCAATAAAATAAATTGGGGGAGGTTTTTAGGTTTCAGACTTAAGAAAATAGCGGCAAGAAAAAAAGGTTTTCTTTCAAGATGAGAAGGAGATTGGACCTTTTCGGTTCATCTAATTACTATTGTCTTGGTATTCCTCGCGTGTTAACAAATTACGAACTTAGTTTCATGATTCGATTAAATTAAATAACTATGTCCAATGTCTTGGTACATAATCCTCTAACTTGATTATCATTCCCTAATGTCTTAGGATGACCTATAATCAATTTAGGTTTTTGCCCTTTAATCCTTGAATTCTCAATTAAAAAACCAATATGTCTAAAGTACGAGTTAATTGAACAATTACCCCTAGGTCAATCAATTTGTTTCTAATGTCTTAGTAAACAAACAATTATAATCATCATACAATTCATGACTTTGTATAAAGCATTAAGAATAAGAGACAATTGAATGAATACTAACTTCGTAATTCGATTAACAAATCATAAGAAATACATGGTTAAAGACAATAACAATTAGAATCCCCTAGGATCCAATCAAAGAGTTTAGTTACTCATAATTAAAGCATAAACGATAAATAGAGTGAAAGAATTCATTACAAGAAGGAAAACTAGCTCTGGACTTGATCTCAAAAGTTGCCTTTTTCGCCGGTAAAATTATGTAATCCTAATTGTGAAAGAAAATTCAATTTATAGACCTAAGTTACGGGCCCGCGCTTGGGCGCGGAGCCTGGGCGCAAATGGTAAGGAATATGCAATTCTGCTCTTCATGAAAGTTGTAGCTTTTGATCTTAGCTTTCATTTGCCGCAAGCCCCGTGTCATTCCGAGTTACGGAACTCCAGATATGGTCAAAATACTGGGCAGACGTCATGATGCAAATTGTGCTGATTTTTCTTCTTTTTCTTGTGCTTCAAGCCAACTTGTAACGATGTTATTTTCTCTTTATTTCATTGCAGAAAACGTTATAAAGCTAACTAAAATGCCTTGAAATATGGTTAGCAACATGGTAATGACATGAAGTCATCAATTGCAAGGCGATAATTTTAAAAAATATAAAGGGTAAGTGTAACACCCCCTTTTAAAAGATTGAAAAGAAGAGTGTCACAGTTCTCTACCCCGAATTTAAATGTGCTTAAATACAAGCAAATGCAATTATGTTGATTTATTTTTCTTGTAAAGTGAAAGTAGTAATGAGAAATAATTTATTCAAATATATGCACTAAATTTTTGTTTATAAAAACTTTTCAAAATTCTTTTTTTATAAATTTAAAGTAAGCCCATGAATAATATGCATCACTTATAACTAACAGATTTGCAAACATAATATATATATATTTTTATTTCACATAAGTATCTTACAATCTTCCAATTGAAAAGAATTAAAAGATAATATCTACAAAAGACTCTAACCCACAACTGATCACGAGCTAGTCAAACACTAAAGATGTCATCGAGAGAGTACTCCAATGACGCCATCAATACCTTAATCTCTAAGAGATCGTTCTCTTTGGATTCCAAAAATAAAACTAGATCTCTAATCAATTCTAACGGTCTTGCTATTAATGTCTCTCACAATTCCGTTTTCCTCTTCCAATGAACTTTAACTTGAGGTCATGGTATCATGCACTAACTGTTGTAAGGGATGAATTACTCGTACACAAGTTACTATCGTGATGATGTCACAAGGCTACAGATAATATTATACAAGTATATACATTTATATTTAACTAGTATATATACATGTACCTGAGTACTTAATCATGTATTTCAAATCAAATAGTCACATATAATCAATTAATCACAAAGATACCAATTACACAAAACATTATATCAACGTCACAAATCAACAATTAGTCAAAAACAAAGGTAATATACTTTACCAAATATATCAATCATCAAAATTTAATCATTTATAATAAATATAATATCCAAACCAAACTCTTCACTCAAAGTTAGTCATCTAACTTAGTTAGTAATATCTTTCTTCAACCTACTCCATGGAGACCTCTATGAGCATAAGGTCGTTTTAACTGCCAAAACATGGTCGTATGCAATGAACATATATCAAATATGTCTCAACCATTCTGACCCGAGCGCTGCACCTTATTATAGATAGTCCTGCACAGTCAGGTTTCATTAGTCTTACATACATTATAGTACTGTAAGAAACATCTTGTTTTGCTCCTCACCAACCCAAGGTGATTGTTTATATAATTCTTCAACTTAAGTTACCTTTGTCAACATCTAGCTTGACATATTAATCCTCATAACGCAACTTATGAGAAACCACCTCAAACTTTCACCATAAACACTCAAACGCGTAGATATTATCATAAATAAACCAATTAGAGACATAGATAATTTATTTATTTTTCTTCAAAAGACGTTTTCAAATCACATATTGAAGAAGGATTATTCACACATATAATCAAACTAAATCAATCACTCATCATTTTGCATATACCTTAACAAATTTAAAAATTACTACACAACTTCCCTAATTATAACTAGCTAGTATGATAGCCCGTGCCGTGCACGAGATTATTTTCTTTTTTAATATTATTTATATGTTTATTTTGATATATTATTTGATTATTTTGGTTTAAAATTCTAAGGTAAAATTGAGATAGGTTTTACATGATATAAATTTAACGATATTACATAATAAAGCGAGATTAAGAGTATTACTTCGCTTCCCATTTTATAATATTATGGGATAGTTCTTTATCTCATTTTCATCCCCGAAACTATATAGTGATCCTATAAATATACAATAATTATAAACTTCATTCTCAAATGAAAATATGTTTTGATTTTCATGGCCATAAGATTTTTGGGACCGTACCCATAAAATTAAAATCTACTATTTTTTTTTTTCATCTCGTGCCGACTCTTTATAGAAAATTTACATTATGTTCATTGTCAAACACGGGATAATTTTTATTTTTTTCAATAATATTTATTTCCATATGGTATTTTTCTTTTGAAGGTTGTCTATGTCTTTTTTTCATTTTATATTATTTAGAAGGTTATCTACGTTTTTTCAATTGTTTATGTATTTGATTTCTTTTAATTTATTTGAGTATGAAAATACGATATATCTTTAACACGGGACTCTATAGGACTTCATCAACAAAAAATAATTGTAAATTTTATACTAATTTTTAAATGAATAGTAACATACTTTGACCTTGTTTCTATTCTCAAAAAACTTCTTTTCACCGTACCGCAAAGAAGCAATCTTTCACGCGTGAGCGTCAAATGAGAAAACCTATGTGTGAATCTCTCCACTCACATTAATAAATTAAGGTTCTTAAAAATGTTCGAACGAATGTTATGGAAAGTTTAAAAAGTTCAAACGAAGGTTATGAACAGTTTAAAATATCATACATCACAAAAAATCAAAATTATATTAATTTATTTTAGATTTTCCATAGATTTCATCGGCCATATGTAATCTAATGAAAGTGCAATTGACACATAATATGAAAAAACCCCCTTAGTCGAAATTCAAATTTATTTAGTCAATGTGTATTTTTAATAGTGGGGTGGAAAATGTTACCAGTTTCTTATTATATTATACCAATGAGATATTCTCTCTCTCCCTCTCTCTCTCCCGTCTCCATCACAATACTCTATAAGAGCTCCATCAACAATAAAACAGTAGCTAATTCTAGTATTTTTTTTAATTAGTATCAATAAATTTTTTGTGTTAAGTTATTACTATCTTCCACATACACTTTTCATTATGGAGGATCACTATTTATCCTGCTAAATAAAATTTTTAATAAATGATCCCCGTGATAAAATATTAAATATGAAAATATGAATAACTCTTGCAGTCGTAATTCAAAATTTAATTAGTCAATGTGTATTTTGAATAGTCGGGTGAAAAGTGTTCCCCGTTTTCTATTCTACATCACTAAGAGATTCTCTCTCTCTCTCTCTCTCTCTCCACTTGTCATCATAAATCTTAATACATGTTGTCACCATAATTTATTTATGGCTTAAATATCATTTTTGTCCCTGTAAGTTCTTGATTTTTTGGTTTTAGTCCCTGTATCTTTTTTTGTTGCAAATTAGTCCCTGTATGTTCAACTTTTTTGGTTTTAGTCCCTTAAAACTAAAATCCGCAGGAAAATCTGCAGGAAACCAGCGAATATTCTTGCAGATTTTCCTGCGGATTTTAGTTTTAAGAGCTAAAATAATTTTTTTTTGCACATGCAGAGATTAATTTGCAACAAAAAAAGATACAATGACTAAAACAAAAAATTTATGAACTTACAGAGACGAAAATGATATTTAAACCTTTATTTATCTATATGTGAAGCATCCTGTATAGAAAAAAAGGTGCCTTAGTTATTCAGCTCATGGAAAAAATATTTTGATATAAAAGGTGCATTATTTATCTTATATGGTAAGCATCTATGTTTCCCCTTCAATTCAATATCTACTGCCTGATCACCTATGGAGGGAGAAAGTGCTGCTTCAAACTATGATAGAAAAAAAGAAGCTAAGGTATTTGATGATTCAAAAGCTGGTGTTGAAGGACTTTTAGAAAATGGAGTAACAAAAGTTCCACATAGTATGTTTTATTGACAGTAATCTAATATATGAATGATGGTTCAGTCAATGAACCAAATTCAAAGGTTAGTATCAATGAATCTAATATCAATGATGGTTCAAATAGTGACCACAACATACATCAAAACTCAATGAAATTACACAAACAAGGCAGTCAACATTTCAAATAAGCATAAAACAAATAGTTAAACAATAAAAATTTCTTCGACATATTGGATCAGCTCATGTGACACACTGGCTCATGTTACAGTTGCAGTCAAACACATATTACCCTACAATATAATTATAAATATCAAGAAAAAAAAATGGAGAATATTTCATAACCTCGTTCTTTTCTTGTTTGTGCCATCTTCTTAAGCTTGTACATTGTCCTCAGGGAGTGAAAGCAAAAACTCTGAATACATGACCACACAGGATCGAAGTGGACGGTTAAAGTAGCAGTGATGCCCTAACAACAGTCCTACATCATTATACTTCACCAATCTAGAATGACCATTTGTTCCAACAATATCACCACTTTTTGTAAAACATAAAGGGGAAAAGTAATTAGTAGGAAGGGCATCAAAAGAAAGAACAAGAGTCTTTGTCCAAGACGAATGCACTTTGTATTCTTTCATCACCCATATTTCAAGTGTATCATCATCATCATTCCAAGCCCATAGACTAAGATATTCTCAAAATACCCACAAACCACTATAGTCGTCAATTTCAAAACTGATCTGGCAAATGCATATCTAAAAGTTTATTTTCCATTAAATCAAAGGCAACAATAACATCCTCTCGTAAATCATGACGATATGCAAACCAATGAATAACCCCATTAAAGAGTGACCCTCCTTTGCCATAATCTCCGGCGGCATTTGAATAGTAAATGTGAGTACCCTCATCAATTTGTTTCCACTTATTAGCTCTCAATGAGAAAAACTCCGTGTATGATGAGTTTATATCAGATGACATTGAAACAATCAAGTAATCATCTCTTGACCGATCATACCAAAAACAATAGAAAGAGTTTGCATGTGCATATGCATCTAAATTGAAACTAAGAGGAGACAAATGTATTTTTTGTGTGAAGTCCAGTGGATGGATTCCATAAATAGAAGCTTGAATTAAAGAGAAAAAATATAAAGCCTCTATATGAACCTTTAATTTCAATACGAGGATAAGGTACGGAGGGTATAAACTTAATAGGGTTGAGTGAAACAGAATCAGTATCATCGTCAAGAGATGCTTCTAAATCTATAGATAGAGTTTCATGAGCAGGTGAATTTGATATTAACAAAGCTCTATGAATGTGTGTTGCAGCAGTAACTTCAAATTGTGTATTTGCAAAATTGGAATCAAAGATTTACAAACACATTTGAAGCGTATAAGAGACTTCACCGGTAATCTCAGAAGGATTGGGATGATCAATTCATGTGGAAGATATGGCACTTTCTTCTTCATCATGTCCTCTGCGACAGGGGTTCTACGACAGGGGTTTTTATAAAGTATTTCAAAATAAAATTACCCTTTTGTTTAGTTTAGTTAAGTTTAGATTTTTTACTAAAATTCTAACATGGATCACTTCTTTAACTGGTTCATGGTGGACCAGTTATAAATAACCCTATAACGAATACGAATTTTACAAAATGTATCGTTGGATTGAAATTATTTTTTTTGACGCAATGGATTGAAAGTTTGTATCATATAGATCATCCATAAAAATTTTCAGTGAAAATCCTTTGATATGTTAATGAGACATATCAAAATTAACACTATTAATATTTTTTTCCATAAACCATTAATCTTAATGTGTTTTAATAACATATCAAATGATTTTCAATTTTTCTAAGAATTTTTATGGATGATTTATATGATATAAATTTTCAATACAATAATCGCTTTTCTAAAATTTGTATTCGTTATAATAGTATTGATAACTTGTCCACGGTTGACCACTTGCGAAGGTGGTCCACCGTAGCATTAGCTTAATCCCTTCTATTTTGTTCAAATTTGTGGTTCGTCACCTTTGGGAAGAATTACGTGACTATGACATTAACAATATAGCCAAAGACAATAAATGTTGTAATGCATATTAGATGACTAAAGGTTTGAACATAAGTTTATAAATGAGAACAACTCTTACCTTACAAACTAGGGTAATTAATTGCTTGCTGATTTATAAATGAGAACAACTCTTACCTTACACTCTTTAAATTACTATCAGAAGCTCTTGGATTGAATCCAAACCATTTAAAAGACATGGATTGTTGTAAGGGGATGATGTTACTTGGCCATTATTAAATTATTATCCTGCTTGTCCTGAACCAGAACTAACTATGGGAACCGCACAACACTCTAATAGTAGTTTTCTCATTGTGCTTCTCCAAGATTATATCGGTGGCCTTCAAATTCTTCACCAAGATAAGTGGATTCAATCCAAGATCTAATTAGAGTGTTACAGCTCTAAACCACCAGATCTAATTGACAGCCCAATTTATTTTACTGTGTGAGTGACCTAGATTGTTCGATCTCAATTTAAGAGTCTAGATTTACTACTGCATGAAACATCATGAATGTTGTACAACAGGCAATCCTGGTCCCTTGTAATGTACTTAAAGAACAGACCACTATCAATAGTATGCTTCAAAAGATTAGATTGGTCTAATATGTAGGAGAACCTCGGTAGTACACTTTCATCTATTTAATGTGGGACTTCTAATATTGTTGCGTCCCTTTGAAAGCTGACAACTTTCACTCCATCAGCATTGATATGACGAAACCTCTTTCCATTTTGGCAGCTCAAGCAGTATTCAGTAAAACATCTTAATGTAGCCTATAAATAACCCTTTTTGTTGCCCAACTCTCAATAAAAGTATCGATTGTTAGGACTTAAACACATAGTCCAACTCAAGTGACTAATTCAATAAGTGTGGATTAAGAGTTAAGAATTATATAGTAGTACTGCTACTATCTGTACAATTGGGTGAAATTTTAAAATCCAAACATTGATAAGTAGGCAGCATTTCTTTCGATTATATTTAGGTCTAACAATTAGAATTTGTGTCCGACAATACATTAGATTTCCTTTGATTTAGAGATTCTATAGAAAACCAATTAATACTAGTATATCTTTATACTACAAGATCAGAAGAACTAAGATGGGGTCTACTACTACAGATAAAATTAAATCCAAGTTCAAATTCAATTATGATAATAGGCTACAAGAACTCAAAGCTTTTGATGAAAGAAAATCTGGTGTTAAAGGACTTGTTGATAGAGGTATTTCCCAAAATTCCATTCTTATTTCACCATCCACCTGAGAAGTTTTCAAAGGCCACAAAGTCAACCAACACACATTACACTATTCCTGTTATAGATTTTTCAAATATTGGTAACAATCCAAATACAAAGGCATGAAATAATAAGCAAACTAAGGGAAGACATGGGGTTTCTTTCAAGTGGTTAATCATGGTATTTCTTTGAATGTTCTTGAAAATATGAAAGGAGTCCTTAGATTCTTTGAATAAGATACTGAAGTGAAAAAAGAGATGTGCTAGAGCCTAGAGATCAAATATTGCCTTTTATTTACAATATATTTGTATCAATTAGCAAAATAGTTTATAAATTGTGTCTCTTGTGAGTCATTTAAAAAAACCAAAAATTGAACTGAACTGCAACAAAAAGAACTCAGTTTAATTCATGAACTGCAGTCAAAATTTGGTTCTTTTCGGAGCAATTTGTTTTGGTTACATTTTTTGGTTTTTTTTAACACGACTGCATGTTTTTCGTTTTTTAACTCGGTATAATATTGGATTTTAAAAGTTTGGTAACACTATTATTGTTTGGTTCATATCCATGCAATTTTAAAAGTTCACCACTGCATGGCCTCATAACTGGAATTAATGAAAAATTTATTACTATTTCCTCTTCTTTTAGCTCTCTATGTTTTGCTCCTCCTTTACAGTGTATAATTGATAATATATCTGCAGAGATATAGGGAGTTTGTTCCATGTCCTGAACCAAGATTAACTACGGGATAGAGCAGTCACAGACAATAATTCCATAAACAAACACACTAAATTAAAATCCTAAATTGAGTCATCAAACGACAGAAACATAATAATCAAATCAACTTGCAACTAATCAGCCATATAATGAAAACTCCAGTGCAATTGTTGCAAACATATGCATATATCCATTCCCCGGCAAAATTGTTGCTGATATATGACAGCAAAGACATAAGCATGGCCAATACTACAATTGAGCAAAATGAAAACAACCTTGTTTTGATCTTCACATTGGAACAACCACTTCTTTTCTTCTGCTGTTAGGAGGCGTTGCCCACCGTATCAGTTGCAACTCGTGGTTCCTCTATGAGCTGTCACTAACTCTGCAGACTGCTATAATGAACCTCACCCACCTACTTTAATTATCTCCTCAATCTAATTTAATTTCCAGCACTTCCTTTTGACTTTCATATTTCACATCGCTGCACTGCACACAATATTTTTATGCATATAAAGCTTTGATATCATTGTATAATTTTGTCAATCAAATCGTTATCTCTCTCACTTTGCTGTTCATATTTTCCCTTGTGTCTTTTTTATACTTACCTACTAAGCAATATTTATTTATTTTGTCAATGGCACATATTAAGAAATAAGCCTTCGATGCATAAACTTGTAAGACTAATTTACCATTTAAAACAATTTCAACTAGTGACCACAACATACATCATAACTTGATCGAATTACACAAACAAAGCTTTCAACATTTCAAATAACCATAGTTAGCAGTAAAATTTCATGACATATTGGATCAGCTCATGTTACAATTGCAATGAAACACATATTACCCAGGAGTAAATAATACAATAAAATGTATGTTGTGGTCACTAGTTGAAATTAATCAGCTACCCAAGAGTAAATAATACAATATAATTATAAATATCAAGAAAAAGATGAAGGAGAATATTTCACTACCTCATTCTTGTTCTTGTTTGTATCATCTTCTTAAGCTTGTACATTGTCCCCGGGGAGTGAAAGCAAAGATTCTGTATACATGACCACATCGGATCCACCTAAATCGCTGCAGTAGGAGCGATGCCCTAACAACTGTCCATCATCACTATACTTCATCAATGTAGCTTCATCATCTACTCCAAGAATATCACCTCTTTTTGTAGAATGCAAAGGGAAAAAGGACAGAGTGATATTTGTATCCTGAGGAAGAACATGAGTCTTTGTCCAAGACGAATGCACTTTGTACTCTTTCATCACCCATATTTGAACTGTATCATTACTATAATTCATAGCCCATAGACTAAGAAATTCTCGAAATACCCACAAACCACAATAGTCAAGTTGACACTCAAACTGATCTGGCAAATGCATATCTAAAAGTTTCTTTTCCATTAAATCAAAGGCAACAATACCATTCTTTTGTAAATCAAGACAATGAGCCAACCAATGAATAGCCCCATTAAAGAACAACCCTATTATGGGATCATCTTCTATGACCATGTTATTCGTATAGTGAAAGTCGGTACCCTCATCAATTTGTTTCCAAGTATTAGCTCTTACTGAGAAAAACTCCAAGTATGGTGTGTTTGTATTATATGACATCGAAACTACCAAGTAATCATCTGTTGACCGATCATACCCAAAACCACAGAAATAGTCCGCTTCATCTAAATATAAATTGAAAGTAAGAGGAGACAAAGGTATACTTTTGTGAACTCCAGTGGTTGGATTCCATATATAAAAGGCTGAATAACCATAGAGAAAAAGTATAAAACCTCTACATGAACCTTTAATTTCAATATAAGAAGGTTCGGAGGGAATAAAATTAGGGTTGAGTGAAACAATGGAGCTATCATCGTCAAGTGAAGCTTCTAAATCTATAGATTGAGTTTCATGAGGAATACGTACAATTGATTTGAACAAAGCTCTATGAGTGTGTGTTGCAGAGGTAAGTTCAAATTGTGATTTTGCAAAATTGGTATCAGAAGAGATAAGAGAATACCAAGACTTACAAACGCATTTGAAACGTAGAAGAGACTTCACCGGTAACCTCAGGAGGATTTGGATGATCAATTCATGAGGAAGATACCGCATTTGATTCTTCGTCTTCGTCATGTGCCTTCTTCCTCTGCGACTGTCGTTTCCAGTGACCCTAGAGAATTCGAAGTTCTGCTGCAAAAGGGTAAATAAGGAAGTATCTCAAACGATTTCTTAGATTTGTATATGAAATATGAAAATTTTTACCCAAACTTAAAAAGTTACATAGGAGTATAAGGCTTCATTTGGATTGATGAAATACAGTAGAATGGAACGGAATGAACAAAATATATTTTGTTCCATTTTATTCCACTCCACTGTATTCCGCTTCATTTCATTACATTCCATCAATTTAAACAAGTCTAAGTTGTTGAGGCCTAAAAATCTACTAACAATGATAACAATAACTTAAAAAAATTACTATTAAAAATATTGTTTTATCATTATTCATTTTAATAATATTTCAAATTTTCTATTCTTATATGTAATTTTATCTCTAAAGATAAGAAAAAAAGGATACAAAACATAAAAATAGAAGAAAAAAATATATATTAAAAATAGGAACAAAATACATTCCAGTTAAAATAAATCTACGCATAAAAATAACATAAAAAATCACAATAAATAAAAAAAATCACGACAACTTTCAAAAATATTAAAATAAAGGTTAAATTGGACTATTGGTCCCTTAACTTATTTATTGGTTTCATATTGGTCCCTTAACTAATTAAGGTTATAAATTGGTCTTTTAACTTTAATTTAGTTTGTCATATTGGTCCTTTTTATTAGTTTTGATGAAAAAATATTAATTTTACTTTCTATTATTCGTTATATGAACATATAAATGATTTATTTTTGAGTAATATCGTTAGTGAATATAATTGTGCATTCAGACATCTTTCTTAGACGGAAGATAAATACACTATCAATCTGTTAAAAAGGATCAATATGACAAACATAATTAAAGTAATTACGTCAACTTATAGAAAAAAATATTACGTCTTAGAACATAAAAATAGAAAACAAAACCACAATATATAAAAAGGAATTACTACTAAAACACCTAATTTATCATCATCAATTTTTAATAATATTTCAAATCTTCCACCTTTAAATGTAATTTTTTTATTTGTAAGAAAAACATTTTCATATTTTTCAATTTAATGTATTTTTTATGTAATAGTTCAATTATATTTTTATTATATAAAAAAACAACTCTATTTTTGTTTACTCATATATGAAAAATACAAAAGATGTGTATTATTGATGAACTAGCGGCCAAACGGTTTGTGTGATCGACATTATCTAGTGTGCTAATGTATATAATTATTTAACTTCCTTTTTTATTGTGTTTAGTTAATTGATAATTAATTAACCTCATTTTTTGTTGTCCTTAGTTATTAAATTATTATTTTTACTGAGAACCAACTTTTGTGTGAAAGTTAATTTTCAAAATATACAAATATTTGAATAGAGTGAAGGTCAAAAGTGGCAATAAGAAAAGTCTACATCAAAAGGATGTTTTCTTTATAAATTGGTATATAGATATATACTATAATAATCACAAAATTAATATTTGACATTGACAATTAAAATGTCACGTGACAAATGTTGATCACTAATACATAACAAAATAACAAATAATTTTTTAAACAAGATAATTAGTCAGGGTCAAATAAGTCAAGATCAAATGACACCAAAATATCTAATTTTTTATATAACACCTTCGATAATTCTTCACTAGATAATCCTATTACAAAATCAACCGTTGGTTTGAAGATACTATAACATAGATCACATATATAAAATATAACATTAATCGAAAATCATTTGATATACCAATGAGATACATTCAAATTAACATCTCATGAATATTCAAAATTAAAAAGAGTTAATTTTAATATATCTCATTGACATACCAAATGATTTTCGATTAATATTATATTTTATAGATATGATATATGTTATAATATCTTTCTCCAAGACCATATTGGTGGCCTTCATCAAGTTCTTCACGACGACAAGTGGATTGATGTACCTCCAATAGTTGAGGTTCTTGTTGTCAATATTGGTGATCTTATGCGGGCAAGTTCTCTATTACAGTTCTGCTATATATAATGTATCTAATTATAGCTTACTTGAAAAGGTTCTCATTCTATACGAAAAGAACTTATCGTGTATGTATCTAATTATATATTTTAATGAACTGCAGCTTATAACAAATGACAAATTCAAGAGTGTTGAACACAGAGTACTGGCAAATGGCATTGGTCCAAGAATATCTGTGCTTTTTTAATGCAGGTTTGAGAGCACAAGAAAAGCTTTATGGACCGATAAAAGAATTATTATCAGAAGACAACCCTCCCAAATACTATGTAGCCTACTTCAGTGAAAGAGGGCTTGATGGCATTTCTGCTCTTCCACATTACAAGCTTTGAGTTTGATAATATGGATTGAGCTGGATTTTGTCTTAAAAATAATACATTGCCAAGTATGATAATTGTGTGAGAGTAAGAAAGACTAGGTAGATTACTTGCACTAACTAAATGTTACTTAGTTACTAACTGTTTGGGATAATTAATTGGGTTAATAGGCTTTTACCCCCCGCAAAGTAGACGAGTTTTGCGTTACCCCCTTGTAATTATTTGTTTTGACATTACCCCCTGCAAAATTATTTTTTTGATTTACCCCCCTATTGCTGACGTGGCAGGCAAAAAAAAAATAATAACCGATTTAAAAACAACACTTTTTAAATCGGTTGAACAAAATAACCGATTTAAAAAGTGCATCCAAGGGGGTAAATAAAAAAAAAAATTGCAGGGGGGTAATCTCAAAAAAAAAATATACAGGGGGTAACGCAAAATTCGCCTACTTTACAAGGGGGTAAAGACCTATTAACCCTAATTAATTTGATCCAATGCAAAGTAATAATCAGATGCAATCAATTTTTATTCTAGCTTTCATTACTTGCAAGCTCTCTTTCACTTTCATGGAGTTTACTCTTATCCTTTCACAAAGTACGTACTAGTTACTACATACCTTTTCTATTCCTACCATAATTAGTGACATATAAAATATTAATACGAGAAGTGCTATATGGTGCGAGAACCTAATGCACGAAATTCGACGAACTTTCAACTCTCCTTGTTTTTTGTTTTTTAAAAGGCATGTTTCATATCAGGACTGCACATCAATCTAATTCTATCAATTTGAAGCTTTACCTCTAGGCTTACACTTACACGTGTATCTACTTTTGATCCACATCTTTGGCTATACTATTGAAAAATATTTTATATATTAATATAATATTACTATAACTAATTGGAGTTATGATATACTATAACTACTTGCTTTGAAACATGAATTAGTAACACTCATGAACCGAACATACTAGTACACAATTAATTAGTGAAGAAAATCAATTCCATAAGTACTTTTGTCTATGACGACGAATTTCGTAGCGTTAAACTTGTCGTACCACTTAGTATTTCCCTATTAATACATGTGGATTTTGACACATCAATATCATGTTTGCCACGTCATTAAAAATATTACACATAATATCAAAATAGTATAAGAGAGACTAAAACTGATTGAAATTAAAATAGGAGGACCAAAACTGTGAAGAAAAAAAATAAGGGGACCAAGACTGTAATTAAGCCTATTTATTACTAAAACGTCAGACACATAAATTACATCCAGAATTTTCATTTTCGGTCAAATAAAAATATAAACATTACATCCATAAATTTTTCCTTTGGTACAAACTTTCAACCGGAAAAAAATACATGTTAAATTGTCGAACTATGATTCTCCACTTTTTTGCATTTTTACGTGTTGAATGGGAGAGTTTGGCCTTCAAGTGCTACCTGTTTTTCTATTACTACCACCGAGCAATTCAACAGCAAGGGAGAGTCTCATTTTGATGAGTCTAAATGAAAGCCAGTTAGGTTCGGTTTCGGTTAGTCCTACCACCATACCAAATTAGGACACAAAAAGTTCCGCATTGAGCACCCAACCATGGTGAATAAACACAGTGGTAGGTTCGGTATGACTAACCAACGAAGGACTATGCAACTATTTACACACGAAGTGCCAAAAACTAAACAAACTTAACTAACCAGACAAACAAGTAGAAAAACAAAAGTGAGAGAGGTGTGCGACCTCACCACTTGAAGCCTTCTTTTATAGGCAATTTGGTCTCACAAATGGCCAATTAAAATTGGCCACTTGGCAAATCTTTAAATGGTGCAGGAGGTCTTGACCACCGACTGGTCTGCTATTTAAATAGCAGACAACAACGGCAAAATTACTCAAAAAATGCTCATTCTTATAACGTCCTCTATTTAAATGGCGGAAGAGTATAATGCATAGGGCGCACGAGTAACAAGCCAAAAGTAAAATTCTTCAAATTTTAGTCTTTGGCATGACCCTGGTATTAATTGGAGGGGGACTCACTTGGTTTTTTTATGGCACCAAATCCACCAAAAGTTTGCAGGTTTGTTTTTATTCCCGCTGCTTTTGGTTCAGCAGTAGTTAAAATTGATTTTGAATAAATTAAATTTGTAAATATTGGGGATCTTTTGCAGGTAAAATCATGCATAGCTATACATTTTTGCTAATCATTTTGACAGTATGATTTCTCATTGTTATTGCTTAAATATTTTTGCTAAACATATACATTATACAGTTTCTCACTAGTCATATTGTTCTATTTTTTATTATTTAAACAACGTGTTCTTGTTGTTTTACTTCTTTGTGGATATTATTGTCTAGATTATAGATATGCTGCAATTAAAGGTTACACATGTGAAATAAGAATTAGATTCATAAGGTGCTTTAGTTTTGATGCTTCTTACGATCTTTTTTCTTGAATCAGCTTAGATCTTAGACAAGTACATTATGATTTACAAGTACTAGAACAAAAAAGATAGGTCGACAAAAGTCGATGTATCTGGTCTGAGTATTTGAACAAGATACATTAATTTTTGTCGATCTTATATATAGGGTCACCGTGCAAGTTGGTGAAGAGAGAAAGTTTTCCACTGGGACCAACTTCACATATTTTGTCAACGGCTTCAACACTCTCTTTATCTTTATTAGGTTCAAACTCTCTCACATTCACAACAATAGCACTACTCAAATCTTCACATCCATGTTCTTTCCTCTCTAACAATAAAAATTTAGGATCAAATTTTTAAAGAATTGGTTGAATCAAAATAATTTAATTATGAATTCAATATTGATCAAAATGCATAAACTTGTAGACTAATTTATCATATAAAACAATTTCAAGAAACATATGAAGCCACCCAAGAGTACATAATTAATAATACTATATAATTATAAATATGAAGAAACATATGAAGAATATTTTAGAAACTCGTTCGTCTTCTTGTTTGTGCCATCATCTTAAGGTTGTAAATTGTCCTCGGGAAGTGAAAGTAAAGACTCGGTATACATGGCCACATATGAATCGCCAGAGTAGGAGTTATGCCCTGAAAACTGCCCTTCATCATTATACTTCACAAATCCAGCACAACTATCTAATCCAAAAATATCACCGCCTTTTGTAGAGGTTCTTGGGGAAAAGTACTTATCGGGAATGGAATCAGTAAGAAGAACACGGGTTTTTGTCCAAGACGAATGCACTTTATATTCTTTCATTACCCATATTTCTACTATCTTATTATTATAATCCATAGCCCATAGACTAAGAAATTCTTGATACACCCAAACACCACAAGAGTGAAGTTCATGGTCAAACTCATCTGGCAAATTCATCTCTAAAAGTTTCCTTTCCGTTAAATCAAAGGCAACAATAAAATCCTTTTCTAAATCATTACGAGCAAACCAATGAATAACCCCATTAAAAAGTAACCCTTCTTCGCGATTATCTTCGGTGGCATTTGAATAGCGAATGTGAGTACCCTCATCAATTTGTTTCCACTGATTAGCTCTCAACGAGAAAAACTCCAAATATGATGTGTTAATATCACACGACATCGAAACAATCAAGTAATCATCTGTCGACCGATCATAACCAAAACCATAGAAATAGTCTACTTTTCCTTCTAAAATGAAACTAAGAGGAGACAGAGGTATGTTTTTGTGAACTCCAGTGGATGGATTCCATAAATAGAAGCTTAAATCTATATAGATAAAAAGTATAAAACCTCTACATGAACCTTTAATTTCCATAAGAGAACAAGGTTCATAGTGCATAAAACTAGGGAAATTGAGTGAAGCAGAAGCGTTGTCATCGTCATGTGATAGTTCTAAATCTATAGATCGAAATTTATGAAGTGATGTACTTGATATGAACAAAACTCTCTGAGTGTGTGTTGCAGATGTAAGTTCAAAATGTAAATTTGCAAAATAGGAATCAGAGA
Organism: Trifolium repens; assembly: GCA_030408175.1. Taxonomy (NCBI): domain Eukaryota; kingdom Viridiplantae; phylum Streptophyta; class Magnoliopsida; order Fabales; family Fabaceae; genus Trifolium; species Trifolium repens. The sequence continues at coordinate 42,053,796 of CP125846.1, forward strand.
TTATAGAAAACCAAGACATACAAACACATTTGAAGCTTATAAGAGACTTCACTGGTAACCGTAGGAAGATTTCAATGATCAATTCATGAGGAAGATGCAGCATTGTCTTCTTCATCGCCATAGCAACCGTTCGAGTAACCCTTCTCTCTTTACAAGGATTCCAAGTTCTGCAACAAGGGTATATAAAGTATTTAGCCTTTTGTTTAAAAGTTAATTTTATTATGATTCCGTCAAAAAAAAAAAAAAAAAAAAACAAAGAAGATTGTATTATGATTATGCCTAAAAATAATGATATGCTGATGATGTGTAATTGATTATATTATATTACAAATATAAAATTTGATGATGTAATCACAGAACAACATATTAAAAATGATTGCAAATCCTGATAAGCATTTCTAAAACTGTAGAGCAAAATCTGTAACTATATTGATTTGTTTGAAAAAATCAAATAAAAGGAGAGATATTTTTGTTCAAAAAAAGGAGAGATATTTTTTTTTTAGTGTGATTACTTACACTAATATGAGATATAATAGTCATATAAATAGACTATTTTTTAGGCAAAATATTTAAGGTTAAAAAATTAGATATTGACTTTTTTTTAAGGCAAAATAACAAGTGAACAATATGTATGAATAGCTACATAAATAGGCAAAATAGATACATGTAAGATTGAATTTTTTTTTATTTGTGAAAAGAAAAAGATTGATATTTTAGACAAAAATAGCAACATAAATAGGCTATTTTCTTGGTCATTTATACGTTTGAATTCTTTTAGGCAACATATTATAATTTTGTACAAAATAATTAATTCAAAATAAACATTTTTGTAAATGTTGATCATGCTGCATAAGACAGAGAAATTCACGAATGAAACACAATCGAATTTAAAGTAAATTAAATTGATATAACTATGAATTAAAAAATACCAAGAGTAGTATCTCATATTATTGATGATTTTGTTGGATAATAACTCAAAAATCATTATCACCATATAATTAGCTAATATAAATGGAAAACCCAATAAATAGGGACACATCGAAAAAGGAATCTCTCTATTAACATTATAGTAAAAAAAACTTTACAACCATTGATTTGGAAGGAGAGAAAAAGAAAAAAAAAAACGGTAGATTTAAAGATGGAGATGTATGTACAAAATTAAGGAACATGAAAAAAATAAAATTGAGAGAATCCACTCTCCTGGCAAACCATAGTATCAAATGTTGACAAAAAAAAAGAAGAAATTTCTACACTTTTCGAAATCATTTATTTGATTTTTCTTTTCATTAACAAAAAAAATCAAATAAGAGGAGAGATATTTTTTTAAAGAACGTGAGTGATAATAGTCACATAAATAGGCTATTTTTTAGGCAAAATATTTAAGATTAAAAAATTAGATATTGATTTTTTTTTAACAATGTACTTATCTTTCGGTTTCTTGATCAAAACTTTGATGTTGCAGATGATTGAAGGATCACATTGATTCATAAAAGGTTGATTCGACCAAGAAACAACGACAATGCGCATTTCATTGTTTTCTTGAAGAAAAAGAACCTGAGAGAATAGCGAAACAATTGCGCACAAATATATCATTCGTAACCTAGAAAGAGAGAAAAACGAGGGGGCTTCACAATGCGTGTTGTTAGTCATGAACTCATGATGCCTTTTTAACTACAATATTTTTTATTTTATTTTTAAAAATAACTAGTAACAAAATAAAAATTGATGGTTACTAACATATTAAAAAAAAAAACATAAGTGAATATCTATAAATTAGTTGAATTCTATGAAGCACGGACACCTCTAAGAGGTGGCGTGTCGCGGTGTCCGACACTTGTATGACACTCGTACGACACCTGTCAGAATAGTCAAACAAGTTTCACCAAAAAATAATTTCTCTTTTCTTTGCTTTGACAATCTACAAAAGTTAAACAAGTATTGAAACAATGTTATCAATGAAGAATTTAAAGATATTAATTTTGATTAGAATATTTTTAACTTTTTTAATAATTAATCGATAAATAAAATCAAATTTTATCATATATATCGCGGTGTCAGTGTCCTATGTTTTCTACATTATCGGCGTCGGAATGTCCGTGTCGTGTCGTGTCACACTGTCTGTGTCAGAGTCCGTGCTTCATAGGTTGAAATTATTTAAACAGATAACTGAATTTTTATAAAATATAAAATAACAATAATAACTGGATTGAAAAAAATTATAATAAGTGTCTTGAATTTAGAAGCATATAATTAAGGTAACCAAAAAAAAAGAAGCATATAATTAAGTTGTTAAAAAAATTTCATAACATTATTAGTCAAAAACATTTTTAATAATTTTAATTTTTTTAAAGTATTTTGTAGTTTTATCTTGATGAATCACAATCCATTGACATCAAATTTTATCCCTTTATTTTATTTAATTTAAGAATCTTGTTAAACGGTGTCCCCGGGCACTCTTTAATAATGATTCCATTTAAAGAAATAATTTACGCAAAAAGTTGAACATTTCAATTCTCAGTAAGTTGTCTCGCATAAATTCAGAAATGAATCAATTCAAATGAGTCCTTAAACACTTTATTAATGATTTTATTCAAATTACTTTTGAAATGATATTCAGAAATTATTCCACAATGCTACAATTCCTTTATTATGCTTAATAAACCAGATGAATCCACATTATCCAACTCAAAGCTTGTAATGTTGAAGAGCAGAGGTGCCATCAAGCCCTTTTGCATTGAAGTAGGTTACATAATCAACAAAAGTTGTTTCCCTGTATCTAGGAGGGTTGTCTTCTGATAATAATTCTTTTATAGGGCCATAGAGCTTTTTCTTTGATTTAATGTCTGGCCTAAAAAAGCATGCAACAGATACTCTGGGAGCAATGTTATTTGCTAGTACTCTGTGTTTAGCACTCTTGAATCTGTCATTTGTTACTAGCTGCAGTTCATTAAAAATTATAATTAGCTAGATTCATGTTAAGTTCATTTCACATATCATATAAGAACTTTTGATGAACTAAGGGCCTATTTACATTTCATATGTTTGTTGTTTCTGTTTTCAATGATGATATAAACAACAAAAGAAGATATTAGAGTTTTTTTGCAGTGTATTTTAAGCCATTGTTTAGGCAATGTTCAATAATAAGAATATGACACAATTGACCACAATTTGAAAATTTGAGGGCAATGATAAAGATTTAGCATCAACATAACCTTGGACACACAAGCCATTTTAATATATATGGTAAGGTGTATTAATGTTGAGTATCACTTATATTAGCTCTAGAATTGGGTATTCGGTTTAATTCAATCCTATAAAACTGGCTTGTAAGGTGAAGATTACCTCAATTTTATAAGCACATATTCAGGTCATCTCGCAACGATGTGGGACTTCTTAACATTAGCTAATAAGTAGTTCCTGTGCACATAGCTCGTTGGTAGAGTAATCAAATTTTATATAGGAGTTGGGGTTCGAACTTCAAACACTCCACTCAGGGCCGGCCCAAGGGTAAAGCCCGCCAAGCTAGGGCTTTAGGCCCATCGAAAATTTTTTTTTAATAAAGGATTTAGGCCTCCAAAAAAAATTCTTTGAATTTTATATATATATATATATATATATATATTTAGGCCCCAGTTTTTCATTAAATGCCTTATAGTTGAGTTGGCCGAACTTCAGCAGTGATATTGGGAGGATGCCAGTTCGAAACCTGTAGAGGCCTGTTTTCTATTATTTAGCCGTTTTTTCACTTATTTTTCATAATCTTCCAATCCTTCTAATTGTTAATAATGATTATTCAAAGAGATAAATTGTTTAGAGATTATTATTTATTACAAACAAAAATTATTACCCTATACCATAATACTGTGTAAAAAATGGAATATAAAATTTAACCGCAAATTTTAGTTGGATTTTCATTTTTTGAATAATTTGTTCTTAACAATATTTTTTTAAAATTTACACAACATCAAAATATGAAAGCTGGAATTTTAATCACTTTAAATAGCTAAAAATGAAACAAATAAATTAAAGGTTTAATTGTAGTTTTGATTCCCATATTTTTACCATTTTGTGTAATTTATCTCTTTTTTTAAAATTTAACAATTTTGACACTCTATTATACTTTTTTAACTATAAATTGACGATATAATATTTTTTAAATGACGTAATATATAATCTGATAATGAGAAAATATCAATATTAACGAAATTCATAAAAGAAAATATTATAGAATAAAAATCATTTTTTTTTATTTTGTTCATATTAAAAAAGTTTTTTCTAATCACCAAAAATAAAAGGAAGTTTTTTCTAATAGTATTAATTTTATTACAAATATAATTGCTACATTTTACCAATTTTTTTTAACTGTTTGTAAATATAAATTTCACGTTTTTTCTTGCACTATGTTTTACTAAAAGAATATCCTTACTACCGTAACAAAAAAATTCTTACAATGTGGTGAACTTTATATTGAGTTAAAAATTATGTTAGGCCTCATGTTAAAGTTTGTTTTAGGCCCCACTTTATGTTGGGCCGGCCCTGACTCCACTTACTCACATTAATGATGAAATTTTAGCTACTAGACTAATTGAAAAAAAAAACTACCTGCAAAATATCGCCAATATTAATAACAAGAGCCCCAGGTATTGATGGTATATCAATCCAGTTGTCCTCATGAAGGATTTGGAGGCCACCTATATGGTCTTGGAGAAGCACGGTGAGAATATTAGGATCACAATGTCCAGCAGCTCCCATAGTTAATTCTGGTTCAGGACAAGTTGGATAGTAATGGCATAGTAACATATTCCCCTTATAACAATCCATGTCCTTTAAATGGTTTGGAACCAATCCAAGAGCTTCTGATAGTAATTCAAGGAGTTCCATTCCAAGTTTCATTACATATGCACCATATTCCGGAATTATATCCCTACAAGAAGAAGCAATTAGTTAAGTTTCCTATGGTATAAAGTAATATATATATATATATATATATATATATATATATATATATATAGGATCCCTGCAACTGCGATCGGGAGGGGGCTGAAACAACTTGATGCTAGAACTGACCCCCGAACCAGATTCAACTAGTGGTGAAGAAAGAAAAAAAAGTAATTTATGTATATATATATTAATATATATACACACACACAAACAAGAACTCTCACCTTAATACTGGAGGAAAATCTTCTAGTTTTGTAGTATTAGAAGCCATGTTCCATGCAAAAGTATCTCCCCAATTGAGTGGTGCTGGACTATAAAGATCAAAATTACTAGCAAAATTCAATGGCCTTGTTAGATCTCTAGAATACATCTCTTTCTTCACTTCAGCATCTTGTTCATGGAATCTAACTACACCGTCTTTCGTATCCTCAAGAACATTCAAAGGAATACCATGATTAACCACTTGAAAGAAACCCCATGTCTCAGAAGCTTCTTTTATTTTTGCTATAATTTCTTTCCTTGCATTTGGATTTTTACCAATATTTTTAAAGTCTATAACAGGAATTGTTTGTTGTGTTTTATTGGTTGTTGAATTTGTGGGCTTTGAAAACTTATGAGGTGGATTATGAAATATGGTTGGAATTTTGAGAATACCTTTATCAACAAGACCTTTAACACCAGCTTTTGTTTCATCAAATGCTTTGAGTTCTTGTAGCCTAATTTCATCAGCAGTAGTAGACTCCATGTTATTGTTAGTGTTTTTGTTTTCTGTCCAAAGTTGACAAGAATTGTTTATATTTATACTATCACACTATCTGACTATCATGCATGGTCTCATAAAAAATATTGAATTTCAAATTTGTAACAATTGGTCATTTTTTACGGCAAATTCTAATATGGACCACTTCTTCAAGCGGTCTATGGAGGATCAATTGTGAATAACGTTATAAAAAATGCGAATTTTACAAAATTTATCGTTGGATTGAAAGGTTATATCATATAGATTATTCATACAAAAATTTAGAAAAGTTGAAAACTATTAAGACCCATTAAGATTAATATGGTTTATGAGCTTTTATTAAATATTAGTATTAATCTTGATAGATCTCAATAACATATCAAATGATTTTCAATTTTTCTGAAAAAATTTATAGATGATCTATATGATATAAACTTTTAATCCAACGGTGAATTTTGCAAATTTATATTCGTTATAATAGTAGTGATCACTTGTCTATGGTTGACCACTTGTTACATCAGCCCATTTTTTACTCCTAAATTTAGGAAATTGCAAAAATGTCCTTAAAGATTTTAATTCAAAACCATCCTTCTAGTAACTTTTTTAAAGTTAAATTACTATTTTTAGATAGAATATCACGTACCATTTAATTTTAGGTCAAATTGAGGCTTAAAAAAATCGTAGGGAGGACCATTTAATATTAAATAATCACTTATAAACCATTTGAAAATGGATCAATCTTATATGAAGTTTAAAAAATGTTTAAAGGAGAAGCTCTATTATTTTTAGTAAAAAATAAATTTTATAATAATAAAAAAGGGAAATAAGTATGGTATTTTGTTAAAATTTGCTAAAAATGAGAAGTTCCATTTTTTTACCATGTCCATATTATTCGTCCTCTTGAAAAAAAGTTCAGTTTATTCAATTTTCAAAATGGGCATATAATCAGAATCAAATATAATAAAACAATTCTAAAATTTATACAGTCAAATTCTTAAAAATATCACAACGGTTTTACTACATGTGTCATAAGAATACATATTGAAAAAAAAAATGTACAATGCATAATTTTCTAAGAGCAATTATTTTATATCAAACGCTTTAACATATGTACCTTTAGCTTACAATAAAAAAAAAAATGTACTTTTAGCATTTTCTGTATAAAACATATTTTTTTCAATATAAAAATTACTTTGTTTAGTTTTTTTTTTTTTTTGGTTTTTGCCTTTTTGTTTGATATTTTTGGTGTTTGTTAAACAAATCGTGGCAGTAGGGGAGTTGGCTGTGTCATTGTTTCCTAATAATTAATTCTTTGGCACGCCCTATACTTCTGTTTAAGGGTATTTTTTTACATTAAATAAATCTAGATGAAATATTTGCATTCACATGACTCTATTAACTTTTATTTGATTTTTTATTTGGCTAAGCAAATATTATTATAAGGGGGTATAAGGGGTACTCAATCTCTTACAATACAAAGCAAGTTATAATATACTTTGGAAACAAGCCATAAGATCAATACACCAACTCGAAAAAGGAATACAAGACTTTCCTTGATATTTTCAAAACTCATTATATTAAAGTTTAAAATTTATTTTGAATAAAATATTAACAATTTTTGTTATAAATTATTATTAAAATATAACTGAAACTATTATTTTTATTTCCTCGTAAAACTTATAAAATCAATAAATTAATTTGTTTAATTAAATTTATTGCCATGTGTATATTTTTGAATAAATTATAATTATAATGTTCTAATATTAGAATTTTTGTAATAAACATATGTTTCGTGTATGTTTTTTAAATTATGTTTGTAATAAATATATTTTTTAACTTATTGATATGTGATAAACATATGTTCCATTTATTATTTTTGAAATAAATGATAATTATCTATGATAATTATCTACGATAAACATTTATTCAATTTTTTATCTATTAGGGTTTTGTTTGGTTCAATTGAGGGGGAGGGAAGGTGAGGGGAGGTGAGGGGAGGGATTTTTAGGAGGGGATGCGGGGTAAAACTTAATTTATTATGTTGACAAAATTACCCTCATTTTTTTATTAAAATTCTAAATTATCCTTGTTGGAATATTAAAATTTTAGAGTATTTTTTTTTGACAACAAAAAAATTTAGGTTTTCTGCTCATTAATTTTTTTTGTTATATATCCATTAGATTGTTTTTTTTGACGTAATATATCTATTATAATTTAATCCTTATTTTGAGTTTATAAAGTTAAGGGTAAAAAAGTAAATTACTTATCTTCTTCCCTTCCCTCATTAAAAAGTTGAACCAAACATAAAAATTTAAAATATCACCTCCCCTCCCCTCTGCTTCCCTCCAAAACCCCCAAATCAATCAGACAAGTATTTATTATGTAAAAAAAAATTATTTTTTTTTATATTTATCAATACGTTACTTTTGTAGCTTTATATAAAAGTAAATAAAAATAGAAATAGGGTGGAGTTGAGTGAAATCTTTTTGTTTGGATATCATTTTTCTACTATAATACTGTATCAAACTTAAAAATATAAAATATAAAAAAAAAAAAAACAATGGGCCAATACATTAACAAATAGTTAAAGTTTTTGCTTATTTAGTGAAACCAAAAAAAATAAATCTATGTCAAGATAGAATTATTTTGACAAATTCTCCAATTTTTTGCTTATGTGTTAATTTATCCTTATTTTAATTAGGTTAGTTTGGTAATTATCTATATCGCATGTTATTTTTTAAAAGACAAAACTTACATGCATTGCTATATATGCAGTTTTTACTTTTCCTCTCACAAAGAGGTAGTTATTTTAATTGAAAAAAAAATCTTTTATTTTTTTAAATTAAAAAAACACAAAAAACCACTTCTTTGTAAGTGGAACAACAAAAACTGCACATAAAGTAATGCATGTAAGTTTTGTCCTTTCTTAAATACTAGTTTAAGATTTGTGCGAATTTTTATTTGATATTTAAGTTTGTCTTTATATTGATGTAAAAAATTATTTAGAATAAAATATTTAAAAATTTGCTATAAAACATAAGTGAAATTATTGTGCTTTTACTTGTAAAATTTATTAAATAATTAATTTTGTTTAATTAAAGTTATTATCTCATATATTTTTTTTAAAAAAAATTATAATTAATATGTTCTAATTATTCAAAATTTTATTTAGAAGATATCAAAATGTTAAGAAATTTAACTTATTGATTTGTGATAAACATTAAAATAAGATAATCTAATAAAGTATCAAATAATTCTATACTACAAATTTTATATCTTTAATTTATTTAATAAAAACTTATTTTAAATTTATAAAATTTATATTCTATACAAAGTTGTTAGAGATTTAAATATAATAAGTTTCACAACTAAAGAATTAAGCTTATATAGTTAATGAACCCCGTCTAAAACGATAAATTAGTAAATCTATTACTATATATAAAAAGGATACAAATTTTTGGGATGACTTTTTCATTATTCTTATTTTACCCTTGAAATATAACTTTAACATAAAAATAGATTTTCAGTTTTTTTATAGTAAATTTTTTTTTCTTCTAAATAACTAGCCACAACAAAAAAAGAAAGTTATGTAGTTATCAATTAATTAAGTCCAATAAAAAAGGAGATTAAATAGTTATTTATATTTGCACAATAGAGAATATCGATCATAAAAAAAAATATCGATCACACAAACGAGCACGGAACGTGCCAGTTTGGCGGCTAGTATTATATATAATTAATAAGTAAATGGAGAGAATCTTGATTTCATAGGAAGTACTAGCTAGTAATAAGTTTGAAAGATGGTATCAGTTGATACTAAATTACGTAATTGATTAATTCATTCATATACTTATGGTGGAGTTTATGTAAACGTGTAGATGGACCCATTTTTTATAACTACTTGCCCCCAAAAGTGTGATTAATAGAGTCAAGTCCACTGTACTAAAACCATATAGGGCAAACCAAAATTAGGATGTAACTTTGAGTTTGAGAGGTATTTTAGTCAGGTCATTTTAGGAGGCGCATAAGAAAAGTGACTGAAACAAAAACAAGAACTCATTGAGTAATTCATTCATATACTCACAGTCGAAGTTTTTGTTAATGTATAGATGGACCTATTTTTACAACTACTTGCCCCCTAAATCATGATGTATTAAAACAATATAGGGCAAACCAAAACTAGGTTGTGACTTTGACCACATCCAGGCATCCATAAATGTGGTGTACCCGAGAATGGTTCCTCTAAAGTTGAAAAATAAATTGAGGAAATAATGTGGATAGTTGACCATTAGATTATAAATATAAAACAATATTTAAATTTAAAAGAAATGGAGAAAAGTTAACTGATAGTTGAGATGTGAAAATTGAGAAAAATTGAAGAAAAACAAATTGAGAAGATCTATTCTCGGTGTACCCCAACCTCTTTTTAGCCACCAGTTACATTTAAGAAAAATGTTAACGAGTGTCATCGAAACACTCTTTAAGACTTAAATAATAAATGTTTATAAAATTTTTATAGGAATTTATAAAATCAAAATACATAGTTTTATTTTTTGAATAAAAAATCTCTTTAAAGAAAATTCTTAAAGAGTGCTCTGGATGCACTCGTTAGCAAAACCCTTAATTAAATCATGGAAAATGTCATTGAATGTTATGTGGCATTGTTAATTGCTCTCTTCAGCCTTAATTGTAAGTCAATATTCACATTTTAAATTTATTAAATAACTAATATATTTGTCCTTTTATTACTATTGTCATGCCTAATCAAAATAACAACCTAAATTTCTAGCAAAAATTAAATAAGTTTAAAAATTGACTTGGTCTATGAAGTCTAATACACAACCATCTCTTTGATAAGCTCTTGTTAAGACTCTTCAAAAAGTATAAAAAATTGAGATGAATTGCGAACAAAATTGAACTTCACCTAAAAAACACTAAACTGTTAAAAAAAATCAAAACCAAATAGTTTCTTTGGTTTAATTCAAAATATTAATCGTACTAAGAAAATATTCCAATAAACCAAGATCAGGCTACAAAGGGTGCGTTTGTTTTAAATTTTTATGAAAATAGATTTTGTAGTGTTACATTATTTTGTATAAAAAAAATTTACAAAGAAACTTTTTATAAAAGCTTCAAATGAAAATTTGGTTTGAATAGTTATTCTTAAAATGTGATTTTAGGCATTTCATCATTTTATTGAAAAAAAATTTAGATATCAAAATTTCGAAAAAATCATTTAATTTAAAGCTATTTCAAATAGATTTTCATAAAAATCATTTTTGAAATACAACTTTTTCAAAAAATTGTGATTTTGACTATGTTTTGTTCTTCAATAATGTATGTTTATGTTATATAATGTCAAAATTAGTGTTTTAATTTAAAAAAAATGAATATAAAAAAACTTATAATATTTTGAAAAACGATTTTACAAAATTCATTTTCAAAAATATAAAGAAAAAATCTATTTTTTTAAATATAAAACAAACGCACCCAAAATTGTGAGAATTTTCAGAATACTCGCCTAGAAGAATTGTTATAAATCCTTCAGTCATAAATCCAAATATGTAAGAATGAATTGTTAACAAAATAATTTTTAAAAAAAAAATCTAAAACAAACACTGCTAAAATGATAAAAGTAATTTCTACTAAAAAAATCTGGAAAAGAAAAAGTACCATAATTTTTTTTCAAGATGCGTATAAAAATAAAAAGCAAACATAAGAGACAAAGAAAGTATCTAGTCTAGTAGTTATAGCACAATAATAAGAGACATCAGATGTTATCCTGTATTGAACCTCTTTTGAGGGAACATATTGAATTGAGTTTGTTAGTGTGAAAAAAAGGTAAAGCAAGTGTCAAAAAAAATATGTAACTTCAAAACTCAATGCATATTTCACTCAAATTAATACTATACTGTGATTCCATTTCCTTAATATCATGAATACCCAACAGTGTCTTCACTACCCAGGTAAATAACTATAATATCTTCATCAATAAATTACTGACATTAGTTTGATAACTCTAATTAGCCAAACCTTTTCATCAAGGATGCTATTTGAAGGTAGTGGTAGTTATTCATCAAATCCAATTAGATTTGAATATTTACCACACCAACAGCTTATAAAAGCAAAAGAAAATTAATGAAAAAGATAATTAAAAAACAAAATACGCATAATTTAAATGACCAGCAGGATTGCAAATCCTACAACCATGTCCAAAAATACATCAACTCAAAGATATTATCCAAAGTACAGCACAACTCAGTGATAAACTCAGAAACAAAACTCGAGGTACTGAACTTTAAAAACTAAGGTGATGGTTTAAATGACAGGAACATTAGCTAAGTTCATAATAAAAAGGAAATAGTTTTAAATCTAAAGCTTATCTTCAAACTCAGAGAGTGGAGTCATCTGCTCCTTCAAGCCCTTCCTCTTGCGAATATCGGTAACAAGTGTTGCAGCTTGTGATCCAGCCTCCAATGGGTCTGATGACATCATATCCCAATGATCAAACACACACTGAGGGAAAGCCTGTCCTGATGTTGCAGCCCTCAATTGACTGGAGAATCCAAAGGACTCAATGACAGGAAGGTATGCTTTGATGTTGTAAAGTGGAGTACCAGGCCTCTGCATTTCTTCAAACACATGTCCACGTTTCTGATTAAGAACACTGTAGATACCACCAAGAGCTTGTTCAGGAGCTTGGATTTCAACCATGTAAACAGGCTCAAGAAGCCTGGGTTTGGCTGTCAGCTGTGAGGCATAGAAGACTCTCCTGGCAGTAGGAATGATCTGACCACCACCTCTGTGGATAGCATCAGTGTGGAGGACAACATCACATACTTCAAAGCATATGCCTCTCATGTTTTCTTCAGACAAAGCACCTTCTTTTGATGCCCATTGGAATCCAGCAACAACAGAATCCTTGATTTCGTTCAAGTATTGAACCCCCTTACACATATCAACCACCATGTTGGGTCCGGTGGTTTCAGGTCCAAAACACCAGATTTTCTTGGCAAGATCCTTATCCCAACCATACTGTTCTGACAGGATTTTGGAACGGTTCTTAGGGTCGTCCCTTGGTCCAATTGTGCCTTCATCAATGGCCTCTGCAAGCCCATCTTCTAAAGGTCTTGCTTCCATGTACAACCTGTTGTGCTTGTTTGGTGATTTACTCATCACTGTGCGGCATGATCTCTCAAGAACAGTCTCTCTGAATGACACAACAGGGTCAGATTTAATAATTTCAGCTCCACCCATGAAATCATCCTGCAAATCCTTCAAACAGATCTCAAGATGAAGCTCTCCTGCACCAGCAACAATGTGTTCTCCAGACTCCTCAATAGTACAGACAACCATAGGATCTGACTTAGCAAGACGTTTGAGACCTTCAACAAGCTTAGGAAGATCTGAAGCAACCTTGCACTGAACAGCAACACGCACGACAGGTGAAACAGAAAACTTCATAGCACGAATAGGGTGTGCATCGACTTCCTTCTCATTTGTCAGTGTAGCATTCTTGGTGATAAACTGATCCAAACCAACCATAGCAACTGTGTTACCACAAGGCACATCCTCAACAGTCTCCTGCCTCTTTCCCATCCAAATGACAGTTCTCTGAACACTTTTCACATACAAATCTTTCTTCTCACCAGGGACATAATTTGGTCCCATAATTCTGACCTTCAAACCGGTTGAAACTTTACCAGCAAATACACGTCCAAAAGCAAAAAACCTTCCTTTATCGTTAGCGGGAATCATCTTTGACACATAAAGCATCAGAGGTCCTTCAGGGTCACAGTTTCTGATAGCATTAGCATATTGATCATCAAGGGGACCCTCATACAAATTCTCAACACGATACCTCTGAGCTGTAGATGGAGAGGGAAGATGAAAGATCATCATTTCAAGAAGTGCACTACTTGCTGGGAGCCAAGTCTGCATGACACGTTTCATCAAAGGCTTACCCATCAAGTCCTTTTCCTCTGACTTCAAGGTGCACCCTAGCTTTGTAAGCATAGGCCACAACTTGTCTTTCTGATCATTCATACAAGTGTTAATAACCTGCTTGATAGGCTCATAACAGAATTGAACAAAACCACGCTTGCAAGTAGGTGAACCGGTATTTTTGGTGGTCCATTTCTTAGTGGCAGGATCAAAGAAATTTTCACCCCAGAGCCTCTCCATCATCTTTGACTCATCAACACCAAATTTGGAGGCGTACATCTTTGCAAAGTTGGTCAGAGTAAAAGCCCAACCATGCAGACCAGCAGAGAAAGCAACAGTTCCTTTCTCGGGATACACTTGAACATCACCAAGCAATGGATCTTCATATGTAGCCATGATCACATTAGCATTCTCAATAACTCTCTGGAAGGTCTGATAAGCCTCCTCTCCATCAACCTGGAGCTCAAGAAAGCATCTGTCCATCTTATTAACAGTAAGAACAGGCCTGATCCTTTCTCCAAGGGCCTGTCGCAGAACAGTTTCGGTTTGAACACAAACACCCTCAACACAATCCACCACCACTAGTGCTCCATCAGTAATACGAAGAGCAGCAGTAACCTCGGAAGAGAAGTCAACGTGCCCAGGGGAATCAATGAGATTAATGAGATACTCATTCCCATTGCGCTCTCCCTTGTAACTCTTGAGAGACTCGTCAGACATCTCATAGTATAGTGAGATACCGGTAGACTTGATAGTGATACCACGTTCAGCTTCATCAGCACGGGTATCTGTCATCCGAACATCCCCAGCAACCTCTTGCGCTATAATTCCAGCAGCAGCAACAAGGGAATCTGTCAAAGTTGATTTTCCTGCAAATGGAATAAACAGAGAATAAATTATTATTCAGACAAACAGATTAGTTCTTATAAGATGAAAAAATATTAAAAGGCACTCTGAAAAATATATAAGCAGTGGTATAAATAATAAGAATAGTTTTTCTCTATCAAGTTTTTTTCTTAAAAAAAATAACATTTTCTTGTAAGGCAAAAATTAAATTTATTTAAATTATATCTTTATATTGAAGATGGGATAAGTGGAAACATTGCAACAATCAGGAAAGTGTCATAGAGAAATTAACAATTAACAATAAAAAAATAAAAGGAATCTGCAAACAGTGGTTTAAATAATAAAAATGGTTTTTCTCTATCATGTTTTTTTAAAAACATTAACATTTTCTTGTGAAGCAAAATCAAATTTAAATTTTATCTTTAACTCTAAAATAGGATAAGTGGAAACATCACAATAATCAGTAAAGTGCATCATAGAGAAATTAACAATAAAAAATAAAAGCAATCTGCTAATCAATACCGTGATCAACGTGAGCAATGACAGACATATTACGAATGTTGTGCTTGTAGTCCATAATACGACGTAACTCATCAGCTGTGAACTTCACCTGCAAACACAGACACAAATAACATTTCAGATTAACATTCATTCAAAACAAACAAACAAAAATTCATCGAGCACTGTTCATGAAATTACCATTCTGACTAGTCTTTGTAGTCCACAAAGAAGGAGTCGAGTCTGTTAGAACTGAAATATCAAAACATTCAATTTAGTTAAATAGAAAAATATAACAAGAAAAGAAAAGGCATTCAGAGTTATGGTGATTACTCAATCAAAATTCAATAATTAATAAATAAAAAACAAATAAGCTTAACGCTTCAAATATCATAATGATGAAGGGGACTAAATTTACAGACCAACAATACACCGATTAACAAACAGATAATTTGTTCGGTATATTTAAGAATGTTTGCTACAGCTATATATTGATACAGATTACCAAAGGATGTTACAATAACACACTCATCTAAATGTGTAATAGTTACAAATTTCCGAACACAAGCTATATTTTTATCACTGATTCACTTTAAAACAAAGTGAGATTCGACCATTCGACCATAGAAACATAGAACCATAAAAATTCTTAAAATCCAAAATATCTCAAATATCGTCTTTATTTGCAATGAAGATCGGTTCAAGATTACAAATTTACAAATAACAAACAGATAAGAACATAAAACAAATAGACGTTAACATGTTCAAACAAACAACTAACTAATACTGAATAATTATCTAAATCAAAAACCATCCAATTTCAAATATAATCACATCGAATGCATGCAATTACAAATAAGGTGAAAATTAACAGATTTGTATCAATTTACGGCAAATAAAAAAGGAGAATCTAAAACACATGCAATAAAAGTACAGAAAGTGAAATGAGATTGTTCAATAATCATAGAATTTAGATCTAAAGCAAATGTAAAAGAATCACACAAACGACATGATTGATCTAATATTCAGAAAATTGGGTATGAAATTTACCGATGAAAACAAAGAGAGAAAGAACGGCAGTCGAGGGAGAAGAAGTTCCCTTCAGAGCCGCAAGAAAGAAAAACCCTAGAGTGAATTGTGAAACTGAAGTAGCGTATGTATTGATACGGTGTATATATATGTGTGTGTTATAATCAGGTTTGATGATTTTTTATATAAATAAAATATTGAGTATTTTTTTTTAGAGATTGAGAAAAATATTTGGAAAATGCTATTTAGCAAGAATTTTTTGATGCAAGAAAGAGAAGAATAAATTCTTACCCTTGATTACATCCACAACCACCCATGTTTTCCACTAAAAAAGAAGATTAAATGACATC
The DNA here is from genome assembly GCA_030408175.1 of Trifolium repens. Lineage (NCBI taxonomy): Eukaryota > Viridiplantae > Streptophyta > Magnoliopsida > Fabales > Fabaceae > Trifolium > Trifolium repens. The sequence continues at coordinate 42,070,143 of CP125846.1, forward strand.
ATCCTTTAAGATTTTGACATGTGTTAATTCTTGCATTTCTTGTGTAAAAAATTCATGCTAAATAGCAATTTTTACTATGATTGTTTACAATTTTATTTATCTATACTAATATATAAAGGGGATTCAATTTTTTGGGATGGCTTTTTTGTTATTCCAATTTTATCCTTTAAAAACTAACACTTACTAAAAACTAACATTATATTTACCAAAAAAAAAACTAACATTATATTTACCAAAAAAAACTAACATTATATTTACCAAAAAAAAAAACTAATCTATACTAATATATAAATGAGATACAAATTTTTGGAATGACTTTTTCATTATTCCTATTTTACCCTTAAAAAAAACTAAGCACAACTTCCACATAAAAATAGGTTTTCAGTTTTTTTTTTTATAGTAAAAAACAAATTTATATTTTTCTTCTTAATAACTAGCCACAAAAAAAAAGAAGGTTAAGTAGTTATAATTAAATAAGTCCAATAAAAAAAGAGATTAAGTAGTTATTTATATTTACACAATAGAGAATATTGATCACATCAAACAAAAAAAAAAAGAATATTGATCACACAAACGGGCACGGGACGTGCCCGTTTGGCGGCTAGTTTATTTATAAATTTGTAAATATATTGAGAAAAAAACAAAAGAAATGTATATTTATATTATAAATATTGTATATAGTGAAATATTAAGAATATTTTATATTTTATTGTAAATAAAATAATGTTTTATATTTATTTGTCAAAAAAACTTAATATTTTAGATTTTGTTAATATATACACAAAATCTCTCGTGATATTTAATTTTTTTTTTCAATACACAATCAATCTCCCGTGATTTTTTTTTTTTGAAAAAAAGGTGTTTATAGCATACTAGCCACCAACCGTGCCCGTTTGTGTGATGATATTTTCTTTTTTTATCGATATTCTCTACTGTGCAAATATAAATAACTATTTAATCTCCTTTTTTATTGGACTTAATTAATTGATAACTACGTAACCTCTTTTATTTGTGGTTAGTTATTAAGAGGAAAAAAAATTTACTATAAAAAAACTGAAAATCTACTTTTATGTAAAAGTTGTGTTTAGTTGTTAAGAAAAAAAAACTATTATTTACTAAAAAAAACTGAAAATCTATTTTTATATAGAAGTTATTTTTAAGGGTAAAACAGGAATAATAAAAAAGTCATCCCAAAAATTTGTATCCCCTTTATATATTAGTATAGATTACAATTTTATTTATCTATACTAATATATAAAGGGGATTCAATTTTTTGGGATGGCTTTTTTGTTATTCCAATTTTATCCTTTAAAAACTAACACTTACTAAAAACTAACATTATATTTACCAAAAAAAAAACTAACATTATATTTACCAAAAAAAACTAACATTATATTTACCAAAAAAAAAAACTAATCTATACTAATATATAAATGAGATACAAATTTTTGGAATGACTTTTTCATTATTCCTATTTTACCCTTAAAAAAAACTAAGCACAACTTCCACATAAAAATAGGTTTTCAGTTTTTTTTTTATAGTAAAAAACAAATTTATATTTTTCTTCTTAATAACTAGCCACAAAAAAAAAGAAGGTTAAGTAGTTATAATTAAATAAGTCCAATAAAAAAAGAGATTAAGTAGTTATTTATATTTACACAATAGAGAATATTGATCACATCAAACAAAAAAAAAAGAATATTGATCACACAAACGGGCACGGGACGTGCCCGTTTGGCGGCTAGTTTATTTATAAATTTGTAAATATATTGAGAAAAAAACAAAAGAAATGTATATTTATATTATAAATATTGTATATAGTGAAATATTAAGAATATTTTATATTTTATTGTAAATAAAATAATGTTTTATATTTATTTGTCAAAAAAACTTAATATTTTAGATTTTGTTAATATATACACAAAATCTCTCGTGATATTTAATTTTTTTTTTCAATACACAATCAATCTCCCGTGATTTTTTTTTTTTGAAAAAAAGGTGTTTATAGCATACTAGCCACCAACCGTGCCCGTTTGTGTGATGATATTTTCTTTTTTTATCGATATTCTCTACTGTGCAAATATAAATAACTATTTAATCTCCTTTTTTATTGGACTTAATTAATTGATAACTACGTAACCTCTTTTATTTGTGGTTAGTTATTAAGAGGAAAAAAAATTTACTATAAAAAAACTGAAAATCTACTTTTATGTAAAAGTTGTGTTTAGTTGTTAAGAAAAAAAAACTATTATTTACTAAAAAAAACTGAAAATCTATTTTTATGTAGAAGTTATTTTTAACGGTAAAACAGGAATAATAAAAAAGTCATCCCAAAAATTTGTATCCCCTTTATATATTAGTATAGATTATTAGCAATAAATTGTTCAATACAATGGGTACATCAATATAAATAGTGAGACTAGTAGAGAAAATGACAATTCGCGCTAAAACGTGAGCTACTTAATTGGCTTGTCTTCTTTTAAACTCAACCCGAGAGTTTGTGAAAGATGAAGTAAAGAGTCTTCTACTAGCGGACATCAGTTGGCCAAACTCTATGGTATCCGGTCGATGGTGGTGAAACGCGTCCGTGACGGTTTTAGAATCCAAGGCAAAGTCAATGTGGTCAAAACTCATATCTCGAAGCCACTGCATTGCGGAGAACAAACCCATGGCCTCGCCAAGGGGGACCGAGCATCTTGGGGAAAAGTTAAGAGTTTTGGCCAAATCAAACGTACCTTCCGCGTCCCGAATGCACATTCTTATACCGGTTCTATTAAAAAACTCAAAGAAAGAAGCATCAATGTTACACTTCATTCTACCGTGATGTGGACGTTGCCATGTCGTTGTAGACGAGGACGACAGGGTCGTGCCGTGGTGAGCTCGCAGTAACCCATGAGAAGGGTCTCTAGGAGGCGATGTGTCTTGAGTGACAGAGTTTGCTGAACTAAAGTCTTCAATCAGATGATGTGCTCTGTCAATCACTGGAGCTACTGTTTCGTCGACATCACAGACACAAAATTTTCTCTGATTGTACATTAATGTGTTTCTTAACGTCGCCATTAAGAAACACTATCTTAATATCCATCTTATGAAGCTCCAAAATTATATAAATGACAGATGTCATGATTGTCCTAATAGAGTTTTTAAATCAAACTAAGTTTAATTTCTCTTTTTAGTCAATGCTTTATGACATCTGATACTTTAGTTCTTGAAGGTATTGAGTTTGATCTTTACGAATTAATTTCTTAACTTAATTGAGAGGAAGAACACTAATGACTATATGAATTAGTTTAGAACCAATTCTTCCTCACCCAATTTTGTTCTTTTACCATATCTCTTCCCCAAACTCAATATCTTCAGGAGACTTTGCAGTTCATGTCTCAAAATATTCATTAACTTGAGACCAAAGCTTATATTTCTCAAAATTTTCAACAACTCAAGATTGTCACAAGTAATAACTGAATTGACTATACTGATATTTAAATTTAAAAGACAAAATGAATATCTTGTTTTAAAAAATAATAATAAAGAATTTATAACATTAAAACAAAACTTAATTCAAATAGTGATTCACCAAATTGTCTTTTAGATGCAAATATACGTTAGTAACAACAATCTAACAAATAGTTGAAAAACCATCAATCTTCACCGACTTATTTCCCCTATAAATTGATGTGTCTTTCAACATCATTGAGTATTTATCAGTTTAGATCACATTTTCTTATTATTCTTTATTTTCCCTTATCCTTTGAGGTATTTACCTAATGAGCACAATTTTATTTTCTCTTGCTTCAACATTTTCTTCATTGCACACTTTATGAAATGGTCATTTTTAGAAAACATTTCCAACTTTGACCGTTATAGAATTAATTGTGCAAATAGAACAGTAAATACTATCTTTTCGACCAAGTCATTTGATTGTCGAAACCACAACTCTTTAGCAAGATTAAATAATTACATAACGTGCTCTTGATATTTTCTTTGCTCAACAATCTCAATGAAAAGTCATCTATCCAACGAGAGCTTATCTTCCGACTTATTGCTTTAGAAGCACTTTAATTTGAGCAAAGAAAAAACATGACAAAAATTATGTCATCTTAAATGACACCTTAAATGTCTTTGGAAAACAAAACTTTATAATTACACGACCTTCGTGATTCCGAGTATATTCGCCTTTTATGCTTGAGTCTCACTTGAAAATTATCGAATAGTGAGAGAATTTGAGTTTCTCTATCTTTATCTAAGGTGTAGATCCAAAAATGTAATGTTCTTTTTTATTCCTAAGAGTTAGAATTTTAAGAATTGAAATTTCAATATTATTTTGCAGATGCATAAACTATATTAGTTAAGCAATGCTATATGGCACGACGGTCAATTCGTCGGAAATGCAAGACATATACATGTGCGCTACTCTAGCATGTTCTGTTCCATTTTTGTTACTCAATGAAATATTAGTACTGTGTAAATTATAATGGTTTTGTATTCAATAAGATATTTCAAAAATATTTTAATTAGAAAACTAATACTCCACTATTCACCAAAGTTTAGTCCGGTGAGTAGAAATATCTTATGAAGTACAGATTCTAATACGGACACTTCGACACCGCTCATATAAAAAATATACAACACTGATATCGTAATATATTTATAAAAATTTAAATTGAGAATTAAAATACATACATATGCATCTAAGTTGAACAATATTTTTATTAAAATTTTAAGCGAATATGATAGTACATTTGACCTTTATTCATCCATCTACTATCGAAACACTAAAAATAATGTAATCAAAATGTATCCCTCATTGATCAACATTATTATTTTGACACATCTTTAATCCTTGTAAATATGTCTAATGAGAGTAGAAACAAAGAAAAAAAATTTGGGACACTTATCCGACACGTTAGTACGAGTGTCTTATAGGTATCAGACACCGATCTAGCGAGTGTAAGGGAAAAGGAAAAAATTGTTTTTTTGTTGACACATAACTGACACGTGTCGTACGAGTGATGGATACCTCATTTATTCACCTTAAGAATGAAAATTTTATAAAAATTTATTTAACCTTGTTATAATTACAACTATAATATCCTCTCTCTCTCTCTATATATATATATATGTATCTATATATATATATATATATATATATATATATAGAAAAAGACAAAGTATCACAAACGGTGGTCTTTTGATGAGGTGCGTGAAGCTAAATGGAGCAGCGATGGTAACAAATGCCCTGGGCCGGACGGTTTCAATTTCAACTTTCTCAAAGCTTGTTGGGATATCATTAGAGGAGATGTTATGGCCTTTTTGAACGAATTCCATGATAATGCTTTCCTGCCCAAAGGTATCACAGCTTCCTTTCTAACTTTGGTTCCTAAGAAAGATCATCCTCAAGCTCTTACGGATTACAGGCCGATTTGTTTGGTGTCTAGTTTGTATAAAATTCTGTCCAAGGTTCGTGCTAATAGGTTGAAGAAGGTTTTAGGCAAGTTGATTTCAAAGGTACAATCGGCGTGTTTACCGAATAGGCAGATTTTAGACGGAGTGCTTGTTGTCAATGAACTATTAGATTTGGCAAAAAGAAGGAAAGACAAATGCTTATTATTCAAAGTAGATTTTGAACGGGCCTATGACACTGTCAGTTGGAATTTCTTGGACTATATGATGGCTAGAATGGGTTTTGCGGCGGTATGGAGGGGATGGATTAAAGCTTGTGTGTGTCAGAGCACAATGTCCGTATTAGTGAACGGCAGCCCTACGGAGGATTTCTTAGTAGGTAAAGGGTTACGGCAAGGTGACCAATTATCACCTTTTCTCTTTCTAATAGTAGCAGAAGGTCTTACCGGTCTTATGAGAAAGGTGGTGGAAGGTGGTCTCTTTCGCAGTTATACGGTTAGTAATAACATCCTCTTCCATACTTTACAATTTGCAGATGACACTATTATAGTGGGTGAAGGTAGTTGGGATAATCTGTGGACTATAAAAACAGTTTTGAGAAGCTTTGAGTTGGTGTCTGGATTGAAGGTTAATTTCTTCAAAAGTAAACTCTATGGTATCAACCTTGATAACGATTTTTTGCGAGCGTCGTCGGCTTTTTTACATTGTGGTATAGACTCTATACCATTCAAATTTCTCGGTATTCCAGTAGGGGTCAATCCGCGGAGGAAAGCTACTTGGTCTCCCATTATAGATTCCATGAAACGACGACTTTGTACATGGAATGGTCGACATCTTTCTATAGGAGGTAGGATTACGCTTATTAATTCCGTTTTATCTAGCCTTCCACTATATTTATTCTCTTTTTATAAAGCTCCGAAATGTGTGATTATGGATTTGGTACGTCTTCAACGGAATTTTTTATGGGGAGGAGGAATGGAAGGGAATAAAATGTGCTGGGTTAGTTGGGATCAAATATGTCAACCTAAGGAGAAAGGTGGCCTGGGTATTAAGAATCTGGAATTGTTCAATGATTCTCTCTTGTGCAAGTGGAAATGGAGATGTTTGACTGATAGTGAAGCACTGTGGTTTCAGCTATTGCAATTTCGTTATGGCTCTTTGGCGGGTAATTTGCTTCGTCAAGAAGGAAGAGTTGTTTTAAAGAAGGCTTCTATTTGGTGGAGGGATATTTGGAGACTAGGAAGTGAATAAGATGGGGGCTGGTTCGGCAGTAATATTAGTATTATTTTAGGTGACAGAGTTGATATCGATTTTTGGAAGGACAAGTGGATGGGTACTTTGCCTTTGCGGGATTTATTTCCGGATCTTTTCATTAAAACAACTAAGCCTGAAGGGTTTGTTACTCAAATGGGATTGTGGGAGGGGGATGCATGGCATTGGGAACTTGGTTGGAATGATAATTTAACACCTACTGAAACCGAAAATGCAGCTTACCTTCTCTCTTTACTACACTCAGTTCAGATTAAGAGAAATGAAAGGGATAGGAGGCGTTGGACAGCATATACAGCTGGGCTATTTTATGTCCAAACTGCTTACACGGCATTGATGAACAACAAGACAGATCCGGCAGCGACTCGAGCTTCATCGTCCATCTTTAAGGAATTGTGGCTGAATAATGTTCCATCCAAAATCACTACTTTTGGGTGGAGGTTATTGTTAGATAAATTACCTACAAGGGAAGCTTTGTTTTGGAAAGGAATCATTACCAATGATCAAGAGAGAAGCTGCGTTTTTTTAATTGCAATATCTCTCGTCAAGTTTAGACGATTATTTTCAGGTGGATGAAAGCAAGGCCTTTGGCAGTTGAGAGCTCTCATAACCATTTCAGTCTTTTTGGCGAGTTTCTTAAAGGTGGAAGTAATAAAAAATGTCGTCATATTATCTGGTTAGCAACAACATGGAGCTTGTGGAAAATGCGCAGCAATATTATTTTTAGGGGATAGGTGGTTAATATATCTTCTTTTTTTTTTGGTACAAGTTAATATATCTTCTCTAGTGGATCATATAATTTATTTTGCTTGGTTTTGGTTTATCGGTCGAAGTGGGTTAAATGTCAATGTAACTTTTTCCGATTGGTGTAATGATCCGTTAGCTTGTATCCAAAGTGGATATGGGTTGTTTTCCCTGAATTGTAAGGGTTGAGTACCTCTTGTACTCCTTATAATTCCATATTGCTTATAAAAAAAAAACAAACGGTGGTCTTTTTTGAATTAAACTAAAATGTTTACCCAAATTTGTTTTAAGATAAGAAGTAATTATATGGTTATTATCACAATAAATAGTGGTCGTGTGCTTTCGACGACAACTGTATGTCGTGCTATTAATCATTTTCCATATTAGTTTATAGAGAACACAAAAAATACTCACCAAAATACCTAGTGCATCATTCATTTCAAACCCTTAAAAAGACACATCAATTGCTAGTGGCATTTTTTTTTCCAATGATCAAACACTGATGATCAATATTGACAAACAATAAATCCTTATGATCATCACATGTTTATCATTATAAGTGTGAATGCAATCCACCAAATACTTGTATGAATGTATATTAACACGACTTTATTAGGCATGTCAATAACTTATTGCAAAAACATGCAAATCTTTATTTGTAAATCATAAGACAAAACAAGATATCAAACACATCATTAAAACACAATCTTTTGACCGGTAAGATTTAATTGCTAGCGGTACTCTCAATGCAATGATCAAATATTGATAATAAGTCCTGTCAGTCAATGGGTGCCTTTTGACACCAACCATTACATGGAAAAGCTAAATAATTACCACACATTTATCATCGCATGTATGTAATTATTCAGCCAAACTATGTCTTTCTTTTGGCTGACTATAACAGCTCGTATGAATAACTCTACACCACATCTTTTGTATTTTCAATCGAATTAAATTTACACAATAGGGGTTACTTTGTGCAACATATTGTTTCAATCAACTCAATCAAAATTACTAGACAATTTAATAAATTGAATATATATATATATATATATATATATATATATATATATATATATATATATATATATAATTACTCGGCCAAACTGTGTCTACCTTTTGGCAGACCAAAATAATTTGCATGAACAAATTTATACATATTTTATGATTCCAATTAAATCAACCTACACAACAGAGGTTACTTTTGCAACATGTTGCTTCAACCGACTCAATCAAAATCACTTAACAATTCATTAAATCAAATGAGAAAAGTCTTAAATTTACAAGGCACTACTCACAAAATGTAGGCCGTATTACTTTATGATGTCCCTTCATAATCATAGGATTAAATGACATCCCTTATGTAAGAATAAAATCTCATTATTGAACAAATATGAGCATAAAATAAATTTAAAAGCATGACAAAAATTATAAAAAAACTTAATAACGGAAACTATAAATTATAATCATGCTACATACAAACCGAATATTTAATTTCAAATAAAATTAAATCTTTATGTATACAAAAAATTTCATGCTACAATTGATTCACATACACTCAATGATTCTTTAAATGAATAGATTTAGAATGATATTTCTAAAACAAAAGAAAACAATACTTTATTTATATTCTATCAATAAACAAATAATCATAGAATCTATATTTTCCCACAATTTAAAGAATAAAAAAAACTTTAATGTCCGTACATACCAAATTAGAACAAAATGTTTTGAGAATTATTTCTAATTGCTATTTAAAGGCAAATAATATTCTGCAAAAATACATACAATAACCAAATATATATACCAAATCATATCTTCATATGCCTTAATTCTCAAAATAAATATTAAATACAAAACTAATGTGAATTAATTTTTAATTTCAAATCAAATATTTCAATTTAATTGTATGATTTTATAAGAAAAATATATACAATGAACGATACAAAAATTCTATAGCCTGTTATCGAATGCATATCTTAATCTTAATCTTAATATAATAAAACGAGAGTAACTAGAGACACTCTAAACCCTAACCCTAATATGAATGGTCTAGATTTTGACACGTGAATTTATTTTTTTTATCAACGGCTACGATAAAAACTTGAATACTATATTGTCACATCAATTAATGAATGTGACACGTCATGTGTTTAAAAACACAATACATGATGTGTCAATATATGATTGGATGTGTGTATAAGATAATTTTACATCAATCCCTAATTTTGTTACATAGTAATCCCTAATTACATGTTTTCATTTGATTATTGGATATACTCTAAGAAATCTATTTTATTTATCTTAATATAATAAAACGAGAGTAACTAGAGACACTCTAAACCCTAACCCTAATATGAATGGTCTAGATTTTGACACGTGAATTTATTTTTTTTATCAACGGCTACGATAAAAACTTGAATACTATATTGTCACATCAATTAATGAATGTGACACGTCATGTGTTTAAAAACACAATACATGATGTGTCAATATATGATTGGATGTGTGTATAAGATAATTTTACATCAATCCCTAATTTTGTTACATAGTAATCCCTAATTACTTGTTTTCATTTGATTATTGGATATACTCTAAGAAATCTATTTTATTTATAGCTTTAAATTATGGATTTTTTACGATAATTAGAAACACTTTTATTTATTTATCCCAATAGTGTATCTTTCAAGTTCTCAAGAGTATATCTTTCACATTAATTATAGCATTAAATTATTAAATTATGTCTATTTTCACTTTTTCTCACATATTTATATTTCTTTTATTTGATGCAGATTTGACTTTGGAGTTCTATAAAGGTATGGATTGTTATAGATATTTTAGGTGTTTAAATTTTGATTATAGTTTGTATTGTTCTATAGTAATTCTCTATTCTTTTTTAATTTGATTTTTATTTCAATAGGTATGGATTTTCATGTTTTTTTGTTGTTGTTGTTTGCAGTGTTTCATATTAATTATGTTTTTTTCAATTTAAGAACAAAAATTGAGTTTTATTTTTTTAAAATGTCATATATTTTCTATTGGATGCAGATTTTGTTTTGGGGTTCTATAAAGGTATGTACTACTATGAATATGTTTAGGTGTTTGAATTCTGATTTTTGTTGTTTGTTGTGTTATGTATCGATTTGATTATTATTTCATGTTTTTTCTATTGTTGCTTTCATATTTTCAATTTAATTTCATGGTCAAAATTTAAGAATTATAAAATTATTTACTTATCATCATGAAATTGCTATTGTTACACAACACCTCTATCACCATGAAGTTGTTGTTATATATCATCATCATGAAGTTGTTATTATCAAGTAAGTTTTAAACTTTATGCAATTTTATTTAATTTTTTATTTATTTATATTTTTTTGTTTAACTCCCCTACTTAATGATTTATTGTTCTATTTTTTATATGTTTGTTTTTTGATTTGATTTTTGTTTCTCTTTTTGTTTTGTTCTAAGTATAATTATAATTTTTCACATATTCTCACCTTTTGTGTTATTATGTTAAGTAATATTGGAGCACACATTGTTAAGTGTTCATTCGATTATTTTCATCTTAGATAGCAATTTTATTTATATGGCAGTTTGTAATTATATATATTTGATAAAACTGTTAAGACGTGCTTTCAGTGCGAAGGATAAATTGTTATATGCAACAGGATGGTTGTTCATTATATATATCTTTCCAACGCAATATAATCCATCATTGAACAAAGAGAGAAAGTGACGATAAAGAGAGATGAGATCCTGCCACGGGAGAGAGAAATTGGATTTGGTGTGGTTATAAATAATTAGATCAGGTATACATATTAAATCTAACGGTGGATTTGAGTGGTACACCGGTGAAGAACTTAATAGAGCCCTCACCCTAGAATCCACCCTTTATTTTATATCTTTGTCTTTTTATGTTTATGCATCTTATCTACACACTTCTATTTTTCTTTTTCTTTTTTGACGAAAACTTTCTGTTTTTCATTTAAGTTATTTTTTTTGTTTGTTTAGTAAGATAGCTTAATGGACTTTTTTTTACTTTATATATATATATATATATATATATATATATATATATATATATATATATATATTATTATATTTTTAATCATGGCTTGATTCTTTAATTTTGTTTTTTGAAATTAAAATCATATTAACATTCTATAGTTGCCTATATAATGACACATCCAAACACTTTAATTTAGATAAGCACTTTTTAGTGTTTATATCCAAAAACAAAAGGCTTATTGAGTATAAGAGCTTATGATGTAAGTTCGCTCTAATACTATAAGCACCTGTATAAGTTATTTATTCAAACGGGTCCTAAACGCTTACTACTATAAATAATCACACATTATCAACATTTTCATTGTATAATTGAATTGATTGATTGAACCCGTGCGAGCACGGGTAAAAAGTCTAGTAGATCTTAAATTCATATGTTAGGTTTGGTCAAATTTTGAGCAAAACTTACCGAAAAATATTTATAATTTAGGATTATAGAACCGAAACTCAAACTTAGATATTATAACGCCCAACTAAAATATCTAGAATATTTAGTTAAGACATAAATAATCGAATCTGAGTACATTAAAATTTACAGAATAATGGAATTTATTACAACAATTCCACGATCAATGTGGTGAAAAGATACAATACAGCGGAAAGAGAAATAACATTCTAAATAAACAGATTAAAGTTGAAACAAGAAGAAGACTAAAATCTTTCAGTCTGACAATCCAAGCCTGGCTCCAACTGTCAGTCTCCTACCTGGTCCTTGCTCCGTGTAACCTGTTTACCTAAAAAAAATTGATTTGGAGTGGGGTGAGACTACTAAGCCTCAGTGAGTCCTACTACCCTCCTAATGGCGACTACGCCGGGGGAACCTAGATAGTGTAATATTCTAAGTTCAACTGTTTTACATAATCATGTATTAATCAATAATATAAATGAGGTGTAACACAAAATTATTATCTTGTCGATTACTCTTCAAAGGTCACCCGAGGCAAGCCGGTCTCAGGTGCCTGACTCTGCGTACTACCGAAACAGAGGCTCGGATTCCGACGTTGGCTCACATAATAAATAATAGAAGTTAGAGGAGTTCTATTAACATGGCATAATACCTTTTAATTCAATAAATTTTGAACAGTTCTAACCAATATATCCCACCCAGGGTATCCTAAGCATGTTACTTATAAATTTAAATATACACGTTATTCTCTGACTATAGAATCTATTTTACACTATTAAACATGTTCATGAAATCCCAGTTGCATTAGGACATAAAACGAGTGTTTGATAATTTTAAAAGATAAAATATGCAGGTATTGTCCCTACTAAACTCGCTACGGCGAGCTCCTACTCGCTACGGCGAGCTCATGCGCTGACATACCTGTAACACTCGCCCTGGCGAGTCAGAAACTCTCCTGGCGAGCTATACAGAACATCAACACTCGCTATAACGAGCAGTCACTTGCTACGGCGAGTTTGACAAAGAAAATCCATGTTTCTGCAGAACTTGAACTTTTATAAAACCACCTACAATCTTCATGCAACTGGTTACAATCATGTTTTACAGTATTAAATAAATTGTATAGGAGTAGGAATTGGGATTTATTCCTTCTCATTTATTCAATTGATCCTAAACTTTAAGTTTGCATGCATTACATATTTTGGGGGACTAAGCTTTCTAAATAAATTACTAAGGTTAAGAACCTAGAGAACCCACCTGATATTGACACTTGAACAGCACCTGTAATACACCCGAAACACGCCAAAATGCCGAATTTGCAGCCACAAAACTCTAATCCCGTGGTCCTCTAAAACACCATTTTGACAGCTTCAGCACCACAACTTCAGAAATTCACCCTTACTTCATTACAGAGCTAAAAATTACAAAACTTAGGTCAAAATGACCGGAATTGAGTTATCTAACTAGAGCAAAAAGAATCATTCCAATCCGAGTTACAGGGAGAGAGAAATTACTGTTTTAGTGCAGCTGTGTCCTTGAGCACGGGTTTTGCACATATTCAACCAATTCTTCTAGTTCTTCACCAAATTCTCACACACAAGCCAAAATAACAGTAATGAAACTTAGGAAACTTTAACCATGAATTAATTGTTCAGCAAAACAGAGGAAAGAACAAAATCTATCCATTACCTTAGTTTCCTATAACGAAGGATGATGATTATGAGGCTAGCTTCAAAACTCCAACTTGATTCCATTCCAAATTCCAACCATTATCTCACAACAGTCCTTTACCCCTTTCTTTATCCTTAATTGCTTGAGGTAAATAAAGTTCACTTAAAATCATTCCCTTAATACTCTATTTTCCAAAGCCAAACTGAGATGGTTGCATGCAAGATCCTCATAGATGATGAAAAAAAATAAAATTGGGGTTTAGTGTTGAGAGGGAGAGTCACGATGGAAAGAAAGAAAAATAAGTAGTGAAATTAATCAATTAAATGTTACCTTGAACTTCCAACTTACCACTTTAATTAATTGATATGTCCAAAAGCTCAATTGCTTCAAGGATTGCACATGCAAGATCCCAATTCAAGTGAAAGATGAAAATTGGATACTTGGGGGGAGAGAGGGTTCACGGCAGTTGGAGAAGAGAGGAGAAAGGTTAAACTCTCATTTTTGAATTTTAGTAGTAACATTTGGTGAGTGCTTTGGAAGATCTAATATACTTGATTTTGGGTTAAAGAAAGAAATGGTGCAAGAATTGTTGTTGTTGTTGTTCTTCAACGTGAGGTGAGAGAAGGAGAGATATAATGTTTGGTTATTACTGAACTATTCAGTAAATGAGTAAGATGAATGGTTTGGTCATTGGATTTGTGTTATATAATGGATGTGGGTCCCATTGCCTCATGGTATTTCTTGCATTGGTTAAATTAAGTTAACTAGTTCTAGTGGGGATTGGTTATTATGCATAAGGATTTCCTTATGCATGGTGCATAAGGAAATCTCCCCCACCCCCCCACCCCCACCCCTCCCCCCCCCCTCCACCCCCCAACCCATTTTTTAAATTTTTTTTTTTGTTTATTTTTTTTTTTATAGTTTTTTTTTTATTTTTTTTGTTATGTATGATTAAATATTTTCGTAATTATTTTTAAACTAAAATCATGCCCAAACCATTTTGGGGGTGGAATAATTTCATAATGGATCTTTGAAACCATAAATATTGCCGAAACCTTTTTTCCTGAAAAATTGGAACTTTTTTTTCGGAAAAAACAAATCGAAAATTATTCCGGAAAAAAGATCGGAAACTTTTTTTCCAAAAAAAAAAAAATCAAAATTTTTCCTCGAGATTGAAAACTGAATTACGAAAATCATTGAACCATTAAACCAAGAAACCATTAGGCAATTATTTTGGTTTCACATAGAAAACTATCAAAACCATTAAACCATATTTATGGTTTCAGTAATAATCGGTATTTAAAATCATTGAACCATTTAGTGTAAAACCATTTTACAATACAAATGGTTTCAATATATAACTATCTGAAACGATTTAGCTAGCATAATGGTTTCCAGGATTTTTAAAACTATAAAAACACAATATTGGTTTCAGTAAACACATAAAACCATTTAACAATACTAATGGTTTCATTGTATAACTGCCTGAAACCATTTAACTGGCATAATGGTTTCCAGAATTTTTAAAACCATAAAAACACAATATTGGTTTTAGTACACACATAAAACCATTTTACAATACAAATGGTTTCACAGTTTAACTCTCTGAAACCATTTAAGCAGCATAATGGTTTACAGAATAATATTGCATAAATGGTTTCTGCAAACCATTTAACTCTCTGAACAAAAAAAATCAATTTTTATTTTTTGGAAAAAAAGTTCCCGGTTTTTTTGGAAAAAAGTTTCCGATTTTTCTGAAAAAAAGTTTTCGATTTTTTCTCGGGAAAAAATTTTCAGAAAAAAGTTCTCGGTTTTTTTGGAAAAAGTATTTGATCTTTTTTCGGGAAAAATTTCGATTTTTTTTCGGAAAAAAGTTTCTGGATTTTCCGGAAAAAAAGTTTCCGATCTTTTTTCGGGAAAAATTAGGTAAAAAAAAAAATTCAAAAAAAATGAGTGGGGTGGGGGAGGGGTGGGGGGTGGGGGGCTGGGGGCGCGCGTAGCAAGGGGGTGGGTTGGGGGCGCGCGTAGTAAAATGGGGGGTGTATAAGTAACAGCATTGTGTTTTCATTGGCTTATGCACCATGCATAAGGTTTGGGCTTATGCATAATAACTTTGTCCATTCTAGTGTTGTAGTCAAAATAAATTGACACAATTGCCTCAATTGCCTCTCTAATTATTATTACTCTTAATAATTAAAGTGGGATGTTACAGATATGTAATAAATATTTAGGTCAATAGCTTTAATAAAAAAAATTGAATAATAAATATTTTTATTATTAATTACGTATAATTTATTACACAAAAATCATACACGGGACAATTGCTTTAATAAAAAAAATTAATCATATACGAGATAATTTCTTTAATAAAATTTGAATAATAAATTAAAGTTTTTAAGCAATTGAATAGTAAATTTGTTATTGTTAACTACTATAATTTATTACACAAAAATCATACACGGGACAGTTTCTTTTATAAAAATATTACTTAATTTAATAAGTTTTACAAGAAATAGCAGAACGAAAATTAGACTTTTATAAAATTAGACTTTTATGTTAATTCATAAGTTTTTTTTAAGCATGTTAATTCATAAGTTTTCACTAACAAAAATTATATCTTTATAAACTGTTTTCATAAACTACCTTAAAAAACTTAGAATAATACATAAAAGATTATTTATGTGCATAAGTTATTTCGCATAAGCTCATAAATAAGTATCTTCATTTATCAATTTCTTCTATTTTAATTTTTTATATATAAGTTTTTGTATATTAGATTGAGTTACTATTTTTTTATTAAAAAAAAGTTACTATTTTTGGCGTGTATCTTTTATCGTTATTATTGTTCCTATTTTTATTTGTAAATTTTTTTAATTAATTTCTTTTTTTGTTCCTATTTTTATGCGTAAATTTTTTTTACTTAATTTCTTTTTTTGAAGTTAAAATAGATTGAATTAATATCTTTTTTTAGAGGTGGTATTCGTTTCTATTTTGATGGGAAGATTTCTTTTATGCTTATATTCTTTTTTTTTTCCTATTTTTGTTTTGTATTTTTGTTTTGTTTAGAGATGTTGTTTTTTATACTATTTTTGTAACAGCCCGAAGTTTTAATAAATAAATTATTAAAAAAACTTTATTTACAAAATAGTTTAAAATAGGATAAGCGTCTCAACGAACTATTACATTACATAAAATTCTCAAATTATAAAAACCTATTTTTGCCCCATACACGCTTCGAATCAAATCATCAAACAAGCATCTTCTTCAGTACCTAAAATATTAATTGTAAAAGGTCAATTTCCTTATCCAAATTGAATCATACTCACCGTAAGAAAAATGTTATAAAATAATAACAAAACACTTCACCAATCAAAAGATTTTAGAAAAATATATAATTATTTATTTTCCAAAAAGTAGACGGATGTCTCATAATCAGTCATATACCGAAACACATTAGAACATCACCAAAGGGATACAACATCACAACTCACAATTAACAAATTATACACATGAGACACAAGAGCACACCCAATAGATAAAATACAACTTCATTAATTTTGATAAAACACAAATTCACTAAAGTGCATGCAATGTTTTTAGACTCGCTAAATGCATGTGGTACCAATAACAACGTCATTTCCAGTTTTACATCATGGAGGATCAACATCATTATAAGCAACATCATTTTCAACATCATTTTCAATAAGCAACGTCGACATTGGACACATGAAGACACTACGAGAAATATGATTTTTGGCAACAACGTTTTTTGTTACAGGTCGCTGGCAAAACTACCCAATAGTTTTGCCAGCGACTTGTAACAACTTTTAGCAAAAAAAGTTGTTGCAAAAAATCATATTTCTTGTAGTGAGAATGCATTTGCATATAATAGACTCAACAACAACAACAACAACAACAACAACGACATCATTAATAGCGTCATTTTATCAACACCATTATCAACAACTTAATAACAACATCAACCAACAATATCAAATGAGATTGACAACGACAACATCATTAGAAAATCAATATAGTCCTCCACAACAAAACACACAATAATCACACAAAACAATCAAATTAATTTCTTTAAATTAGTTCATTTTAGTATCCTCCAAAAGATAAAGGTCCTACTACTATTTCACAACACGATCCCTATGCAGTATGAGTGTATGGGGAGAAAGCCCTTACTTGTTTCGTAGTGATTTCCCTAACATTGAGGTTAGAGACTTCCATTCCTTCCTTTTTCTTCTCCTACGTGCTCTCTCTATGCTCACACTATTTCTTTCTTTTTTTGTGTGCTCTGTTCAAGATCCTGTACATACCTCTAGACTTCCTTTTTAAAATTAATCACAAGGGACAATAACATTATTGTAATTAAATTGGTTTTAATGAGAATTAAAATTATGTTTATTCTCCTTTATTCTTATCTCTACTATTTTTCTACTTACACCCCTCATGATCCAACATCTCTTCTTATTATTTTCTACATCTTTTTATTTTAACTTTTATTTACCAACTATTTAATTATTCGCCACAAAATAATTAAATAAACACCGTCAATCAACACCACAACAACTAAGTAATTAAATAAAATAAATTCTAATTTTTGGGGCGTTACAATTTTTATGGGAAAATTTCTTTTATGCTTGTCTTTTCTTCCTATATTTATTTTGTATTTTTTTTAATTAGTCTAGACTTAAAATTACATTTAAAGGTGCAAAACTTGAAACACCCTTAAAAGTGATAAGGACAAATTTGAATTTTTAATAATAGTTTCTTTTAATATATTGTAAGTAGAAGAAGAAAAAACAAAAGAAAAATTTATTTTTTTACTAAGAAAAAAAAACTGAAAACCAACTGCTGTGCGAAAGTTATTTTTCAACAAACATATGCAAATTACCTCCTTTGCTGTTGTGTTGTGCTTATTTATTATTGAGAAATAGAAAAAGAAATTTTATTTTTTGACTGAGAAAAAAAAAAACTAAAAATCAATTTTTGTGTGGAAGATATTTTTAACAAACATATATATTGAAATATTTGAATAGAGTGAGGGCAAAAATGACAATAAAAAAGTCCACACGAAAGACGTTATTCTCTTTATATCTGTTACTATATCTATATCTATACTAATACTAATATATAAATGGGATACAAATTTTTGGGATGACATTTTCATTATTTTTTTTTTTTTTAAGTAAAAGGGATGACATTTTCATTATTCCTATTTTACCCTTAAAAAATAACTTTCACATAAAAATCGATTTTCAGTTTTTTTTAATAAATAATATTGTTTTTTCTTAATAACTAAGCACAACTTCCACATAAAAGTAGGTTTTCAATTTTTTTATAATAACAAAAAAAAAATTCTTCTTAATAACTAGCCACAACAAAAAAGGATGTAACTAAATCCAATAAAAAATGAGATTCAGTAGTTATTTATATTTGCAAAATAGAGAATATCGATCATAAAAAAAAAAAGAATATCGATCACACAAATGGGCACGGCGGCTATTACTATATATAAAAAGGATACAAATTTTTGGGATGACTTTTTTATTATTACTATCTTACCCTAAAAAAAACTACAAAAAAAAAGGAAAAAACTAAGATATATAAGCCCGACAAGAGAAATTGTGGTATTAAACGGGACGAGCAAGCCCGTCAGTAAATGTAAACGCGTTAAGATATATAAGCCCGATTTCGATACGCGTTAGCCCGCGGGTTAAATGGTTAACCCGCAGACTATTACAAAAAATTTAAAAAGTTATTGTTTTAAAAAAATAACTAAAATATATTGAAATAATAAAAGCTAAGAAAACTATATTGTTAATAATTCTATGTTATAACATATAAATTTAAATCATAAATAAACAAAAAAAAATAATAATGTCTGTGACATTTTTTATTTTATCTATCTTATCTATATAAGTAATTAAATCAAAATTAAATTCAAATATTTTTTATCGTTATGATTTCTAAAAAAAAATAGGAGTGTGTTGTTATTTATCTATTACTATCTATTACTATATATAAAGAGGATACAAATTTTTGGGATGACTTTTTCATTATTCCTATTTTACCCTTAAAAAATAACTTCCACATAAAAATAGATTTTCAATTTTTTTTAGTAAACAATATTTTTTTTTCTTCTTAATAACTAAGCACAACTTCCACATAAGTAGATCTTCAGTTTTCTAAAAAGGAAATTAAGTAGTTATTTATATTTGCACAATAGAGAATATCGATCTTAAAAAAAAATTATCGATCACACACCGTTTGGCGGCTAGTATATAAAAAGGATACAAATTTTTGGAATATCTTTTTTATTATTCATATTTTACCCTTAAAAAAAACTACAAAAAAAAATAAAGTAACGACAGTTCCAAATTATTAGCACAATTGATGAATAAAATCACCAAATTAATAGAGATGATTTGTTATCTATTATATATTATTATTATTATCTATACCGAGAATACCTCTTTCGCATGGACTTTTCTAATTGTCATTTTTGCCCTCCACTCTATTTAAATATTTGTATATGTTGAAAAATAACTTTCACGTACGTAAAAATAGATTAAGTAGTTATTTAGATTTGCACAATAAAGAATATCGATCATACAAACGTGTCCGTTTGGCGGCTAGTATTTATAATTAGGGTTTAGACTAGATTTTTTGTTTAGAGAAAAGTTGGATTTGGACATGAACCAAGTTATAATTTATAAGAGATAAATTTATAATTAATTATATACAAAAAATAAATGGGTTACGGGTCAAACCTACAAACCCACAGATTTAACCCGCATAACCCACATTTTTAACAGTCCAACCCACACTGGCAAAAATATAAACGAACCAAAAAAAGTTGATCTACGGATCCGTCAGCGGACCTTGGCCCGTATACCCAGCTCTAAGAAGATATAGATAGATTAATAACTAACTTTAAAAAAACAAAGATTGATTAATAACAAACTTTAAAAAAAATATAACAAACTAGATTTAAATTAAACTAAATTTACTAAAAAAAAAAACTAAAAAAAGGATATGTGAAGGTGTGAAAAACACGAGAAGGGGGGGTTGAATTGTGTTTTTGGTAGTTTGAAAATTTCTTCTAAGTTATAGAAAACTTATCAGAGTTTGCAGCGGTTATAAAACAAAACACAATCACAAGCAACTAAGAAGGTAGAGTGAAAGAGAGAAAGAAAGACACAGAGATTTTATACTGGTTCCCCTACAAACCGAGAGTACGTCCAGTCCTCTTGTACTACAAGAGAGTTCACTTATAATCACAAAAGATTACAAAATGCTCAAGCACACAAGCAAGAGACTTCCTTTGCTCAAGTATACACACAAGAGACTTCCAATTGCTCAAGCACGCAGGCAAGAGACTTCAATACACAAGAATAAGAAAACAGAGTCTGAACAATTGATATAAAGATCAATGTTCAGTTACAGAGTAAATACAACTTTTGATACAAGACTTAACTTAGAATAAAATTCTAAGGTTCAACTAATGAATTAACAGAAGCTGAAACTAAGGTCTTGGATATTGAATATGAGTTCAAGTTGTATTTGAATATGAGTGCTTTGGGATGATTTTTGCAGAGTAACAACTCTTTCAAAATTTGTTCAAGTGTCGTACCCAAAGCTTCAAACTTGCTCCAATTTATAGACGTAGGAGGAGCGTGTTGATTTGAATTTGATTCAGTGAGATTGCGCCAGCTGTAGATAGTACCATTGATAACCATATCGGGTAACCATGTATATGATCAATCTTGGCGAAACGTTTTATCCAAATCAGGTAATGAGTCCGTACAATAGTACAAACGTCACTATCAATGGATAAGAATAATTCCTTCAGCATATGGAATGTCAGAGTATAGTTGTTGTTGCAGAGAAGGTTCTTCTGACGAAAGCGGCTCTCACTGCTCTTATCAGAGTCTGATAAGCATCTTCTGATGAGTAGACTTTGCATCTTCTAATGAGTCATATGCATCTTCTGATGAGTTACGCGCATCTTCTGATGACTTAAAGTCCTGATCAGAGTCTACTACGCCATATCAGAGCTTCCAATGTGCTTTCAAAAATTAACTAGCATTATCTGCACACTTGGATTAAAATATTAGTATTCCCTATTGTATATTAATACCTTTGTTATCATCAAAACTTAATTGGGTCATATCAGAACCTCTTTTGTTCCAACAATCTCCCCCTTTTTGATTGATGACAAACCATGTATTAATTTGCAATGGTTGTTGATAAAATTTATCACACATCTCTTAGGTTGATGAGTTTTGCAAGCTCCCCCTAAGTTCAGCAATGATTAATTTTAATCAGTATAAAAATAATTATTTGAATTTTGAACTAGACTAATACACTAGACTCTCAGAGGCTAGGTTTGCAAGCTCTCCCCCTAAGTCTGATACCCATGGAAGAAAATTGCACTTTTCTTCTACACGTATATGTACCAGAAGTTCAAATTTCAACTAATATTTTCCTCCAAATAATATGTAATTGAATAATATAATAAATTTGGAATTTTTGGCTTCAGTTTAAAGTTTCATAAAATTAATATCTTTTTACTCCCCCTTTTGTCATTAAACAAAAAGATAAACGGACAAGAAATTAAATGAAAGGTTGAAAAACACATGGTCAAAGAATGACAGTTTCAAGGCAGTCAAGGTGGTTACAACTACACCAATTTAATGGTTTGTAGTAGAACCATGAACTTGTCTTAGTTTGAAACTACTATAAAAAGGACCATGTACTTTGTCATTTCACTCAACACTTCCAATTCATTGTAAAGGTACAATGGAGAAGGATAGAAAAGTGATCAAAAGTAAGAAGGTGCAGGAGAGGAAGAAGAAGAAAATGAAGGTTCAACAAGACTCAGAGTCTAAGAAGAAACCTCATAAGAAGAAGGCATCAACTTCTGCTCCTGTAAGAGCCAACTATCAAACGAGATCCAAGACAAAACAGCAAGAGTCTTCATCAGAATCTGAATGGGATTCTGATTGGAAGGAATTCTTGAGTACATATATTCCTCCAGAAGATGAATACCCCTCTTCATAATCAATGAGATCATGTCTTATTGATTTTTCAATAAGGAAGAGAGAGGAAATTCGTGAACTCTTCCATTTCCTTGAGATTCCAATAAGCTAGATTTAGGACTAGCCATTAGATGTAGAATCCAAGTGAAAAAGTGGATAGACATTTATGTAATCAACAATTTTCCATTGAATAAAACTGTTATTTAGTTTTGAAATCGTTATGTTTGATATTTGTCTCAAAATAATTTATAAAATCATGTCAGTTGAACAATTAATAAATAAGACAAAATAATAATCACACAGAAGATAAGTTATAACATAAAAACCAAGTACTTAGCAGAACAAATATTCAACAAGATATAAAACAAATCAGAACATAAGAAAATTAAAACAAGTGCATAGAATCCTAAGGTTTAGGGTTGATCAGGTTGTTGTTGAGGTAATCTTGCATTGATGCTCTGAAGAGTAGTCATAATAGCAGCCAACATAGCAGAATGTTCATCAAGTTGTCTCTGAAAATTGTCTTGATTGGCCCTCATGTGAAGCGCATACTCTGGAGCATTTCTAGCAAGTTCTTCAAATCTTGCTTGCTCAGCAGCTATTCTAGCTTCTTCTGCTAGCCTAGCTTGCTCAGCAGCCTGTCTTTCTTGTTCAATCCTCTCATCTTCCAACCTTTTCCTTTTTCTTTCCTCAGCTTCCAACCTTTCCCTTTCACGCCTCTCTTCCTCTTCCTTCCTAGCAATCTCATTCCTCAACTCCAAGTCAGTGGTATAAGCCTTCCTAGCAGCACAGATCATAAGCACAAGTTGCTCTTCCATAAGGTCACACTCTTTGTCAATATGTGCTGAATCAATAGACCTTGTGGGAATTGCACTTGACATTCTCCTAAGATTTTTGTCAACAGCTTGCAGCAAATGTGAGATACCATCCTGGGTTTGGTCAAGGGGTTCATTGGTTATTCTGGAAGGGAGGTGAGGTGGGAAGTATATACAGTTCATGGATAGATCCTGCATATAATTTTTTAGGTGAGTTTGGTCAGGAGGGGTTAGTTGAGCCATGTCAAGGTTTAAAGTCTCATCAAGGTGTTGAACAGGATTCTTGACAGGGGATTTCTCAAGAACATGGTCTTCAGAAACAAGAGTTTCTGATACATGAGCATGTTCTGGTGTGGGTGAAATATGGAGGTCATGTTCTGGTGTCTTTTGTAGTTCAGGTTTTGGTGATTTTTGTTGTTCAAGTTCTGGTGGGGGTGATTTTCTGTTTGGTCAGTTTCTGTTTGTTCATGTTCTGGTGGGGGGTTATTTTCTTGAGTGTTCACAGGTTGAACAGTGTCAGAGTTTGGTTGGGGTTCCCTTTGTGGTTCATTTTGTTTTGGTGATGTGATGGTTGAGGTTTCTTGGTGAGTCATGATTATTTGAGGAGGTGGTGATGGTGTCTTATCAGAATCTGCATCTAAGACCACTTGTGCAGAGCTTGTTGAAGCGTGTTCTGCAGTATAGTATATGCTATTAATTTGAGATTCTGATGGGTAAGTTAGGATGGGGTTAAACTGCTCTGATGGTGGTTGATTCTCAGAAATGTCATTGACTTTCTCAGAATTAACTCCTTTTAAAATCTTATCAAAAGCATGTTTAACACTAATTTTAGAAGGAAATTGAAGCCTTCTAAAATAATCCCTAAAAGCTGAGCTGCCTCCAATAAAAGTAGAATACTTACCAAGTACGGGACCATACAAAGTCTGTTGCTCCAACAGATTATGAGGATCATTCCTTTGTGGGAGCTTCTTGTGCATGTTATCAAAAACAGATGCATCTATACCACATTCATAGCTATCCTTCAGAGCTTCTTCTTTCGCATTCATCCTTGCAATCTTAGCCAGAGCATCCTGTATCTCTGCTTCGTCCTTTTCTTCCTCAGTAAGATCCTTGAAGACGAGCTTCCTAGTCTGAGGTTTCTTGGAAGACCTTGCACCTGTGGTCTTGGGAATTTTTGCAGCTTTCTTCTTCCCAACAGGACTCTTGACAGCTTTTCTCTTAACAGGTTCAAGCTTCAGAGGCTGATCCAATAGCCTTTGTTGTCTTACTGTCAACTTCTTGGGTTGTCCATCTCCCACATCAGCTCCCAACTCATTTACAAACTTAATATGTGTTTCTATAATCCTCTTTGCTTCACTATCACTGACATGTACAAGCCAGCTTTCACCAATGCCTTTCTCAGATTCTCTGAGGAACAGAGGCTCTGTTGGATAAACTATTTCATTTGTCTTTACCAGTTTTAAGTATCTCAGAGTAGTGCTATTGACAATTCTAGAGCTTATCATATAGGTACTTAATCCTGGAAGATATGGTGATATAGCGTCCAACAGACCACATTGAGCAAACATATGGCTAAGCAGTCTTGAATGTCGTACAATAGATGTGCTAGAGACGATAGATAGACATAAGTGATCAAAAATGAGTTTGTCAACATCCAGAAAATTACCTTTAGCAACATGATATGTGAACAACTTCTGGACATTTGAGATTTGATCAGAGCTTCCTAACTTTGGCAAGACACTGTCAATCAGAATCTTATAGATAACCTTGCAATTATTTATCCATTCAAGCTTGTCTTTAGGATCCGCCTTAGGCTTGAATATGTACTTATCCACATCAGCACTTGCTTCATCAGTGAATTTGATAACTAAACCTCCACGCTCTATCTTCAGAGCCTCAAGGATGTGGCAAAGTCTGATGGAGATTCTGAACCCAGCCACAAACGATTCAATCTCAGTACCAACAAAAGGTTTCAAACCCATTTGTTCTGGAGTTTTACCTCGAAATGCAGGATTTTCTTCAACCATCTTCTTAATCTTCCTGTTATACACTGAAGGTGGAAAAACACAAGAAGGGGGGGGTTGAATTGTGTTTTTAGAATTAAAACTTTTTCGAAATAAAACCAAGTTTGCAGCGGATAAAACACAAATTAAAAGAGATGCTGAGAGAAAGAGAGAAAGAAGGACACAGAATTTATCCTGGTTCCCCTCACAAATCGAGAGTACTCCAGTCCCCTTGTTACTAACAAGAGATTTTCACTATAATCTACTAAAGATTACAAATTGCTCAAGCACACTTGCAAGAGACTTCTCAGGTGCTCAAGTTTCACTAAACGAGAGACTTCTCAAATGCTCAAGTTAATCTTAACAAGAGACTTCTCAAACAAACTTAAGAATAAGAATGAATGTTAAGGAACACTTGATATACTATCAGAGGTGTTTACAAAATACAACTCAAATTGCTCTAAGACTTAGAATGACAGATTTAAATTATGATGTCAGAATGCTTCTTAGTCTTTGAACGTAGAACAGTCGTTAGAACAGTAGTGATAACAGTTGTAGTAACAGTTGTCATTTCTTCCATTTGAGTCTTCTATTTATACTTGGAGGAAGATGATGACCGTTGCAGAGAGAGAGGTGCCAGCTGGAATTTACTCGTACAATTGATAGCTGTATATTGCCTTCTTTGGTAAGGAATTCCAATTCCACTACCTAGCTATTCAATTTATCACTCATCCATTTTGAGTAATAATAGTACGATAGTACAATCCTCAAATGCGCTCCACTTATGGATAAGGTTAACGTTGTACCAACGAATATTCCTTCCTGTGGATGTGACAGAGCCTTGAAGTGGATTGTTCTTCAATCATTGGCTCTGTATAGGTCAGCTCTTGAGTGACGTAAATTCCTTTTGCTTCTGATGTTCTTGTCATAGCTTCTTAAGATCTTCAGCTTCTGAACTTCATCAGAGCCTAGATTTTGGTCTTCAGAAGTGCTATCTTCAGCACGCAAAAAATTAAGCTTCTGATGAACAGTGATACTCTTTCAGAGCTTGTTTTGACTGGCTTCTCTGCTACTATTCATAGTGCTTCTGAATGAATTTTAACTTGTAATTCTGCACACTAGAATAATCATTAGTAATACCAATTGTAATTTTAATACTTTGTTATCATCAAAACCACTTAAAACATTAGAGGTTCATGTCGGACCCACTTTGTTCCAACAATCTCCCCCTTTTTGATGATGACAAACCAAAGCATTAAAATTCAATTGTTGTTGATTTAATTTAATTATGATGACTTCAGGTTTCAAAGGTTTGCAGTCTCCCCCTGAGTCTGATAATCCATAAGGGTAGGTTTGTAAGCTCCCCCTAAGTTTTATCCATAATTAATTAAAACAGTTTAAGAGTTGATTTATTAACTTAAAATAAATTTTCATATTTAACTCTCAGAAGCATAGTTTTGCAAGCTTTGCTTCTTAGAGTTTGATAATGCTCAGAAGCGGTTTGCAAGCTCTTCTGACATTGTCTATGAATTTTATTTTAGGTTCTTAAATTTTCTCCCCTTTCAATAATCGTTCAGAATGAGAAAGAATCATAAGAGATAAATATTGATTCATAATGCTTTTAACATTACAGTTTCAGATTGAGCAGTATATGAATGAATCAACATTAATTTTAACGCTACTCTTACTCCCCCTTTTGGCATCAGTCAAAAAGACACAGAAAACCAAGCAGTCAAACTCGTCATAACAAGGTAGTCAAGTCAAAAAGTGATGACAACTAAATTCATTTAATGAATTGTGTTGAAAACCGTCCTGACAAGAGAGCTTGATGACACTATAAAAAGGGATGATTCCTCTCATTTTACTCATCCAGAGTAATCAAGTAACATCAAAAGAAAAACATACAATGGAAAGACAGGTTACCAAGGATGCTTCAAGCTCAAAAGGAGAGAGCAAGAAGGGAGCAGAGCCCTGGCGCTGCGAAGAAAACAGGCTACGATATGAGAGAAACAAGGAGGAACTTATTTTAACAGAGTCAGAGGAGGAAGAATTGGGCTCTGATCTGGAAGAGTTCTTATGGACATATGAAGATAATCTAGCAGATTATCCAGCTGAGGTTCAGAAGCTTGCTGATGAAGCACTATCTCTTCTCAAAGAGAAACTGAAGAGTATAGAATCAGAGGCTTCTAAATCTAAGCCTTAGGCTAGATGCAATCATATGTAATAAAGAATCTTTCTATTAATAATAAAAGTTGTTCCTCTACCTATCTCTCTCTCTTTTAAGCTTGCTTTCTTTTTATATACCACATAAGTATTGTCAGAACACCAGTTACCAGACACGCCTCATTCGGTATTGGTGCCCCGTTGTTAAACAGGCTTTAATACTAAGAAGCTATTTCATGAGTAAACAGGAGTACTGATGAGAGGGACTCTTAGGTTTTGAAAATCCTAGGCTTATTAGTTTAAATACTAAGATGCTCTTCAGCATCTTTCACTAGAGTCAGAATTCTCAAGAGTACCAGACATTATTATGGTATATAGAAAAGTTAAATTTTGAAAAACAAAGATAAAACAAACATATAAGCAAATAACAAACACACAAATATGGATAATATAGATATGAATTAAAAGAAAATTATCCAAAAATTACACAAGAACTTAACAATAAAACAAGTGCTCAAACATAAGGGTTAAGGTTTGGGTTGCTGTTGAGTAAGCTTCAGAAGAAGTTCCATCATTGCATCTATCTTCTTGTTTGTAGCTTCACCAGATCTGTTCATGTCTTCTCTTATATCGGCCCTGAACTCATCCATTTCATTTCTTAGTTCCTCTCTTAAGTCATGCTTGATTACATCCAGAGCTTCTTGCATAACAGAGGGTATAGCAGATGAAGAAGAGCCTTGGACAAGTACTGGTGGAGATCTAGGAGGAGATGAAGCAACAATGGGAGCTTTACCTTTATCAGAATCTGGTTCACTAAGGTTCTGATCATTCATAACAGTATCTTCTGCAGCTCCTTGATTCTCAAGAATCTTATTAGTCTCAATGACAGCAATGTGAACAGCTCTATCAACCAATAACTTGAAGGCTTCTTGTTCAGCAAGCCTCTGACGTTCCATTTCAGCAGCTATCCTAGCCTGCTCATCATCCAGAGATCTTGTGATACTTTCATTCACAGCAGCTAAAAAAGCTAACCTCTGACATTCTTCTTCATGGTTGAAAGATGTGAGCCTTGGAGCGTTTAGCTTCTCAACAACCTCAAACAGTTCCTGTACAGTGTTTGCTCCTCTACCCTTAATCTTATCCTTCAGATGAGTACTGAGAATCCTTAAAGATTTACCAAATAAGTACTCTAATTCCCTGACATCAGCATCCATATCAGAGGGGAAGATAAGAGCTTCTTCCTCTCTTTGTTTAAACCTCTTAAGTCTAATACCTATAGCATTATTTAGCAGCTCAAGGTTTGGTTCAGAGTCAGAATTGAAAAAGGGTAAGGATGGGTCAAAGGGAATGGTTGGTTCAGGTTTCTTTCTTTTGAGTTCAATGATTTTGATTTTGCTGAGATTTGGAGGTATGATATCATCATCAAGATTGATGGAATCCTTGAATATTTGATGTTCAGCTTTAGTTAGGTGTTGGTAAAGCTCAAGAACCTCTTCTAAAACTAGAGGTTTGTTGAGTGGGTCAGAGACAGGTTGTGGTGATTGGTGTTGTTGTTCAGTCATGACATTGATTGGTGATGAGTGAGGTGATTTTTGTTGTTCTTCAGAATGAGCAATTGGCTCATTCTGAACAGGGGTGAATGTAGGTGGATTCACTCGTGAGATGTGATCAAGTGAGGGAGGGGGTGTGTGAATGACCTGTGTGTTTTGTGTTTTATGGACGGGTGAATCATTTGTGAGATTCATGGAGGGAAATTGATGTGGTGAATTTGGATTTGAGTTGGTAAATGCAACACCACACATGTGTTGTTCAAGATGTTCTATGACAGAATCTTGATTTGTGGTTTGATTGAGAATGGTTGTGTCTACATAAATAGAAGGTTCTTCATCAGAAGAGAGATGAATGGACTTTATGGTGGTTTTCTTTGTGGTTTTCTTGAAAGAGGTTCTCTTTGGTGTAAGAGTTTTCTTTTGTTTTGGGTTGGATTCTCTGATGAGTGTAGCAATTAACTCATCCGAGGCAGTGCTGGTATCTGATGAAGATGATGATGGTATAGCTTTATGATCAGGTAAGACTACACTAATAGGTACAGTGAAGTCTATGGGTTGAGGTTGATTTGTAGATGATGGAGGTTGAGAAATAGATGGTTTAGTAATAGAGGGTTGAGGTTCAGAACCAATAACCTGAGCTACAAGAATGCTAGAAGTATTAGATTCAGAGATCTTACCTTTTGGTTTAGAAGCTCTGGTCTTTAATCTCTTTGCAGGTTTAGCAGGGTTCTGATCTTCCTCAGAAGCTGAAGGCCTATCATGCCTTTTCTTTGTCCGTTTTTCCTTCTGAACAGCTTCTGTCATCATATTTTCAGCACCTTCCTCAATCTCATCAGCACTAGCATGTCCTTGATCATCAGAGCCTTCATCGATCATTTCTAGCTCAGTAGTTCTTGGCTTTCTTTTGTTCCTTGTTATATCTCTTGGTCCTTTGAAGATATCCCAATTAGGAACACTTACAACCATTTTCCTGGGCACACTAACCCCAGTATCTCTTCTTACTGATTCAAGAAAGTTCTTGATGACCTCCTCATTATCATGTTCTGATATGGTGGGAAATCCATCACACCAGAAGTACTTTTCGTACACTTGCTGTAGAGGTGTTTTCACTTGAATGATTTCTTCCTTGGTTTTTCTCTTCATATTGACCAGAACTGAAGCATCATACTTAGAGGTTTGGAAAACTCTAAGTTTTTCTTTGGCACTCACAATATCTGTGAGTTTGGTTTGCCTTATCAGTTCAGAAATTAACCTAGGGTGATGAATGACTGATGGTATTTTGGTTCTACCCTCATTGATGGTAAGGCACATGTGATCAAAAAGAATCTTAGCCAAATTAACTTTCACCCTCTTGTATAAGAACCAGATGAGATGTTTGTGTGGAATGGAGATGGTATCCAATCCACCTTTTCTGGTGAAGATGGTAGACAAACACATTCTGAAAGCAAATTCAAATGTGTGCTTCATGTGCATTACTTTTCCAAAATCCTTTTGGTTGCATCCAGATTTAAAGAGGTCCTGATGAATTGAATCCAAATGCTTGCTTTTCTTATCATACACTTCTATATCTTCTCCTTTGTTGTCTAAACCCAGAATCTTAGCAATGTGTGCCTGAGTTATCACAACATTTATTCCCAAAATATTTGACCTAATTTCCCTTTCTCTATAAGGTTTAAGACCAAGTTCCTTTCTTGTTTTTCCTCGTAATTCCTTGTTCTTCTCAACCATATCCTTGTATTCTTTATCAGCACTTGCTCTATCGTACACTTTAGCCTTCTGCCAGAAATACTTCACTATGTCATAGTATACAAAGCCATTAAGCATCTCAAAATAATTTTGCCATTGTTGGTTGTAGAACAAGTATTGAATGTCAATCCCATTTGCTTTCAAACTTTCAAAATCCACGAACTTCTCAGTGAAGAAATCATAAGCATCTGGTCCAGCGTCAGTTTGATGATGTTCGTAGACTAGATTATCTTTTGAATTAAGATCGATGATGGGTGGTAACGTAGGGTTAAAGGGTTCTTGAACGATTTCGTTTGATGAACGAGCAGCCATAGTTGCAGAGAATTAAGAAGATGAAGGTTGGGAATTTCTGTAAGGTCTAGGGTTGTGTAGGTAGTGATTTTGTGTAAAAAGTTGTGCAAGTGAGTGAAGTGACTTATAAATAGTAACTAGCACACATACACAGAGAAAATAAACATTGGGAGGGAGCGCGAGCAGTTTTTAAAAATTAAATAATATTCTTAACTGCCATAATCATCATTAACTGTTTTCTGCCCGTCAGGATCTAGACACGTGTTGAAAAAGTTTAAACATAGCTGACGCGTGTATAGACAACTGTTGTACACTTACTCGTACTGAACGTTTCATTTCCAAAAGGTTCAGAGCCTCACTCATTTGTATCTGACACCTCATCAGAACCTGTTACTCTTCAGAGCCTAAATTATTTAGAGCTTCCCAAGGGATACTCTAAATTATAAGAGGTTCTGATAGAGCTTCAGATGCTAATTCTATTCTACTTCTCAGAGCTAATTTTCTTCAGAGATATAGTGCATGTTCAAATTCTTTTTGATAAAATCAAATCTTTCAATAGCTAAAGGTTTAGTAAATATGTCAGCCCATTGATGTTCAGTATCAATGAATTGAATATCTATTGTACCTTTCTGAACATGATCCCTTATAAAATGATGTTTTATTTCAATATGTTTAGCTCTTGAGTGTAGAATAGGGTTCTTAGACAAATGAATAGCAGCAGTATTGTCACAATATAGTGGAATACTGTTTTCAGCTATGTTATAATCTTCCAACTGATATTTCATCCAGAGAAGCTGTGTGCAGCATTTAGCAGCTGAGATGTATTCTGCTTCTGCTGTAGACAAAGCAATAGTTGTTTGTCTCTTGCTGGCCCAAGATATGAGATTCTCACCAATGAATTGACAATTTCCACTAGTGGATTTCCTCTCAATCTTATCACCAGCATAGTCAGCATCACATAATCCAACTAGCTTACTATCTAGGGATTTTTTATAAAGAAATCCTAGATTAGTAGTTCCTTTCAGATATCTAAAGATCCTCTTAACAGCAGTTAAGTGAGGTTCTCTAGGATCTGACTGGAATCTTGCACACAAGCATACACTATATAGAATATCAGGTCTAGATGCTGTAAGGTAGAGTAAAGAACCAATCATACCTCTATACAGCTTTTGATCTACTTTGCTTCCTATCTCTTCTTTGCTTAAGCTGCTGGTAGGATGCATGGGTGTAGACATTATCTTGCAGTCATCAAGGTTGAACTTCTTCAGAAGCTCTTTTGTATACTTGCTTTGATGAATGTAAGTGCCATCTTTTCCTTGATTAATTTGGATTCCAAGGAAGAACTTCAATTCACCCATCATACTCATCTCGAATTCATCCTGCATCAGCTTTGAAAAACTCTTGCACAAGGAAGCATTAGTAGAACCAAAAATAATATCATCAACGTATATTTGAATGATTAAGATATCTTTCTTAGATGTCTTTCTAAATAATGTATTGTCAATTTGACCTTTTTGAAAACCATTTTCTAAAAGGAAATTACTCAGTCTTTCATACCAAGCTCTTGGAGCTTGTTTGAGACCATAGAGTGATTTCTTAAGTTTATAAACATAATTAGGATTCTTCAAATCTTCAAAACCTGGGGGTTGTTTAACATATACTTCTTCAGAAATAACACCATTAAGAAAGGCGCTCTTAACATCCATTTGGTACAATGTGATTCCATTGTTAACAGCATATGAAAGAAGTAACCTGATTGCTTCCAGTCTTGCTACTGGAGCAAATGTTTCAGTGAAGTCTATACCTTCTTGCTGACTGTAGACTTGTGCTACCAGTCTAGCTTTATTTCTTACCACTTCACCTTGTTCATTCATCTTGTTTCTAAATACCCACTTAGTTCCAATGATGTTCTTATGTGCTGGTCTTGGCACTAAGTCCCATACATCATTTCTTTGAAACTGATTGAGCTCATCTTGCATAGCTACAATCCATCCATCGTCAGTAAGTGCTTCATCAACATTCTTTGGTTCTATCATTGAGATTAGTCCCAGAAGTGAATCAAGTTGTTGATAGTCTGATCTTGTTTTTCTTGGACTTTCTTTGTTTCCAAGAATTAAATCTTCTGGATGTGATGATCTATATTTGAACTTCCTTCTTGGAGCTTCATCAACATCAGCACTTGGTTGGGTGTCTTCTTCTGAAGTGTCATCATGTTCTTGTGATGCTTCTAATTGAGATGCTTCTTCAGCATCTTCTTCCAGTACAGCTTCTGAAGCTTCAACAGCTTCTGATGCTTTTTCAGGTTCTGAATCGATGTATTGGTATGGAACACCTGCATAACTATTATCTTGCTCTGACATTTTACTGTCAGGCTCTTTATCATCAAATCTAACATGTATAGATTCTTCCACTGTGTTAGTTTCAGAATTATACACTCTGTATGCCTTTGAGCGTTCAGAGTAACCTATAAAGATTCCCTTACAAGCTTTGGCATCAAATTTTCTTTTGTAGGCCTTGTTGTTTAGAATGTAACATGTACATCCAAACTGATGAAAGTAAGAGATGTTGGGCTTTCTTCCTTTGAAGAGTTCATATGTTGTTAGATTCAATAGAGGTCTTATATAGATCCTATTTTGAATGTAACAAGCTGTGTTTACAGCTTCTGCCAAGAAGTGCTTAGCAAGTTTTGTCTCATGCATCATGGTTCTTGCCATTTCTTGTAAAGACCTGTTCTTTCTCTCTACAACACCATTTTGTTGTGGTGTTCTAGGAGCAGAGAACTCATGGACAATGCCATGATCTTCACAAAAAGTTGCAAATGGTTCGTTTTCAAATTCACCACCATGATCACTTCTAACCTTTAAGATTTTGAGACCTTTCTCATTTTGCACTTGAGTGCAGAAGATGCTGAACACATCATATGCATCATCTTTCACTCTTAGAAACTTTACCCAAGTCCATCTACTGTAATCATCAACAATGACTAATCCATATTTCTTCCCATTGATTGAGGCAGTACTTACTGGACCAAACAAATCAATGTGAAGTAGTTCTAAGGGTCTTGAAGTAGAGACAATGTTTTTAGGTTTAAAAGAAGTTTTTGAAATTTTGCCAATCTGACAAGGACCACACAGAGCATCTGAATGATATTTAAGATTTGGCAGGCCTTTAACCAACTTTAGTTTGCTAAGCTTAGAGATTAATCTCCAGTTAGCATGACCTAAGCGTTGGTGCCAGACCCACTTTTCATCATTCAGAGATAGAAGACAAACTATCTTCTGCTCAGTGAGTTCTGACAGATTCACCTTATAAACATTACCTCTTCTTAATCCTTTAAACAATATGGACTTGTCAGAATCATTGATTACTGTACATGCCTCTTTATCAAATTTAACAATAAATCCGCTATCACAAAATTGACTAATGCTAAGCAGATTATGTTTGAGGCCATCAACTAACCAAACATTTTTAATTGAAAGAGAAGAGTTACCAACTATACCTGTACCAATGATCTTCCCTTTTTGGTTTCCTCCAAACCCCACAGTACCTCCCTCTTTCAGAGTCAGGGTTTGGAACATATGCCTTTCTTCCGTCATATGTCGTGAGCAGCCACTGTCCAGGTACCAGCATTGCTGCTTTGGCCTTCTTAGTGTGCAAACCTGAAGCAAATATTATTTGAGATTTTGGTACCCATATCTTTATGGGTCCTTTTGTGTTAGTCTTTACAGGTCCAGGTGGTCTTTGTTTGAAGGACCTATCAGAGCTTCTAGAGTTAACCACCCTTGTTGAAAAGTTTTTGGGTTTAGTATAGCTCTTGAGCTTTGTTCTTGAATGTGTCAGAGCTTCTTTAGATTTAACATTAGCTTGAGGCTTAAAGATCTTAGGTTCTGAGGTTTTATCCTTCAGAGTCTTTGACTTTTGAGCCTCTGGCTTTGATGTTCTATTAGAAGTTGACTCATTTAGAACTTCTGATTGACTCTTTACAAAGACAACCTTAGGTTTTGATTTATCTATATTAGAGGAATTTGAAGATAATGGATTATCTTTAAAACGTGAGAATCCAAGACCTTCTCCTCTATTTCTACTTACATGATAAATCAAAGAGGCTATTTTACTTCTTTTCATTCCATTGATAAGGAATTCCTGAAGAGCAAATTCATGTTCTGGAGGAACCTTATCATCAAGAACATAATGAGTTTCCATAAATTCATTTCTTGATTTTAGAGACTCATTTTGTTCAATTATTTCATTTGCCTTTTCGGTCAGGTTGTTATAGGCCTTTTTAAGGACCTTACACTCACCTGCCTTTTTGGTTAAAAGTTTTAAGGCATCTTTTAAGGAATCTATTAATTCAGAACGAGAAAGTTTAGCAAGTACCTCATCTTCATCTTCTGAATCTGAGTCAGCTTCGTGCTCAGAGTTCTCTTGGTCAGAAGCGGTTGCCATCAAGGCTAGGTTTGCTTCTTCTTCCCCATCAGAATCTGATTCCTGATCCAAATCATCCCAAGTGGCAAGGAACCCCTTCTTGAGCTTACTTTTGTATCTTTCTTTGTTAGAGGTTCTCTTGGATGTTTTACTTAGGTTCTCTGGGCAGTCAGCAATGAAGTGTCCTGGTTTGTTGCACTTAAAGCATTTGTTTTGTTCTTCCTTTTTATCCTTAGAAGCACCAACCTTCTTGGAAGAACCTCCAAATTTACCAGCATACTTCTTGCTTCTCTTAGCCCATTGCGATACTCTTGCAGCCATCAGAACCATTTCTTCTTCTTCATCAGAGTCCATCTCGTGACCTTCTTCAGAAGCTTCTTCATCAGATACTATAACCTTCGCCTTCAGAGCCTTAGAGGAACTCTTGGTGCTCAGGGCTATCCCTTTTAGCTTCTTAGTCGATTCATCAGTCATAAGTTCCATCTCATGACTCTTTAGAGAACTAACCAAGCTTTCAAGAGACACAGTATCTAAATCCTTAGATTCCTGAAACGCTGTCACTTTTGGTCTCCACTTTGGCGGCAAGCTTCTGAGTACTTTCCTTACATGATCAGCCTCAGTATAGCTCTTATCTAAAACTTGAAGTCCCGAAACAAGAATTTGAAACCTAGAGAACATTGTCTCAATGTCCTCTCCGTCCTTCATTTTAAATAATTCATACTGATGTACTAACAAGTTGGCCTTAGCCTCCTTAACTTGTTTATTTCCTTCATACTTGGATTTAAGAGAATCCCAGATAGACTTAGCCGTTCTCTTATCTCCAATTTTCAAGTACTCATCATGAGAGATGGCATTTGTCATCATCCCTTTTACACTGTGATGCTTCTTATATTCCAGCTTTTGAGTGGGTGTAAAAGCCTTTCTGTCTTTAGAGCTAACAACGCCTTCTAAGTCCATATTTTCAAAGTTCACTCCATCTTCTACCAAGTCCCACAGATCACAATCAATCGCCATGATGTGACTGTACATCTTGGTTTTCCAGAATGGATAACCAGTCTCAGTTCCATTGAAAAAGGGAATTTTGTCAGAAGACCTTCTGTCTTTGGAATTAGAATCATAGTCAAATGGAACTTCATTGAGATTCTTCTCAGCAGACATGTTTTTCCTCCCTGAATCTTAACTGTTTCACTGATAGGTGAGAGTTAGGCAACAGCCCAGCTCCTGATACCAATTGAAGGTGGAAAAACACAAGAAGGGGGGGGGTTGAATTGTGTTTTTAGAATTAAAACTTTTTCGAAATAAAACCAAGTTTGCAGCGGATAAAACACAAATTAAAAGAGATGCTGAGAGAAAGAGAGAAAGAAGGACACAGAATTTATCCTGGTTCCCCTCACAAATCGAGAGTACTCCAGTCCCCTTGTTACTAACAAGAGATTTTCACTATAATCTACTAAAGATTACAAATTGCTCAAGCACACTTGCAAGAGACTTCTCAGGTGCTCAAGTTTCACTAAACGAGAGACTTCTCAAATGCTCAAGTTAATCTTAACAAGAGACTTCTCAAACAAACTTAAGAATAAGAATGAATGTTAAGGAACACTTGATATACTATCAGAGGTGTTTACAAAATACAACTCAAATTGCTCTAAGACTTAGAATGACAGATTTAAATTATGATGTCAGAATGCTTCTTAGTCTTTGAACGTAGAACAGTCGTTAGAACAGTAGTGATAACAGTTGTAGTAACAGTTGTCATTTCTTCCATTTGAGTCTTCTATTTATACTTGGAGGAAGATGATGACCGTTGCAGAGAGAGAGGTGCCAGCTGGAATTTACTCGTACAATTGATAGCTGTATATTGCCTTCTTTGGTAAGGAATTCCAATTCCACTACCTAGCTATTCAATTTATCACTCATCCATTTTGAGTAATAATAGTACGATAGTACAATCCTCAAATGCGCTCCACTTATGGATAAGGTTAACGTTGTACCAACGAATATTCCTTCCTGTGGATGTGACAGAGCCTTGAAGTGGATTGTTCTTCAATCATTGGCTCTGTATAGGTCAGCTCTTGAGTGACGTAAATTCCTTTTGCTTCTGATGTTCTCTTCATAGCTTCTTAAGATCTTCAGCTTCTGAACTTCATCAGAGCCTAGATTTTGGTCTTCAGAAGTGCTATCTTCAGCACGCAAAAAATTAAGCTTCTGATGAACAGTGATACTCTTTCAGAGCTTGTTTTGACTGGCTTCTCTGCTACTATTCATAGTGCTTCTGAATGAATTTTAACTTGTAATTCTGCACACTAGAATAATCATTAGTAATACCAATTGTAATTTTAATACTTTGTTATCATCAAAACCACTTAAAACATTAGAGGTTCATGTCGGACCCACTTTGTTCCAACATACACCTCCTTAGTTATAACAGAAGCTTTCATCCAGAATTCCTTCACAAGTTCTATGTAGGTTGGACCATTCAACAAGTCAAAATAGTATTCCAAACCTTGTCGCTTGAGATGCTTAACAACTTCGGAGAAATTGTTAACCCTAATGCTTTCAAGATCAACGGGGTTTTCAATGGAGACCGTTAGTTCCTCATATTTGTACGATCGTTGATCCTTAGCGATTTCAGTGGGATTGGATTCACTAGTAAGAACCATGCATGCTTTGACATTTGAAGATGAAGTAGCCATGGATGATTTGAGTTTAGGGTTTCTAAAGAGGGGGAAAGAAATGTCTCTGTGTTTTAGAAGAATGAAAGTGTGGGTTGTGAGAGTGCAAAGGTGTGAATGTGAACAGTTAGTGTGTTTAAATAGAAACCTTCGCGCAAAAACAAGTACAGACACGTAGGGGTAGTAGAGTAGTTTACCACAATTGGGAATTAGAAACGCTAATCATCATTAACCAACTTCTTTAACCTCTTGCATTAGGACACGTGTATCAGAAGATTATTTAAATAACTGACACGTAAGTTTAGAAAAGAAAGGATTTTTACAAAAGATTTTTACTTACGCGCCAGAACTATTTACCTTCTTCGTAGACTCTGATAGTTCATCAGAACATGTTCTCATCACAGCTTCTGATACAGAAGGTTCTGATGACTTCATTTTCTGGTCACTATCAGATTCTTACAAACTCAATTTATCATTAGAGTATTAGCTAATCAGAAATTTCCATCATGTTCAGATTCTTTTTGATAAAATCAAAACTTCAACAGCTAAAGGTTTTGTAAAGATATCAGCCCATTGATTCTCTGTTTCAATGAACTTGAGATCAATTACTCCTTTTTGAACATAGTCTCTGATAAAATGATGTTTAATCTCAATATGCTTAGCTCTTGAATGTAAAATAGGGTTTTTAGAAAGGTGAATAGCTGCAGTATTGTCACAATATAAAGGAATATTGTTACTGCTTATTTGATAATCTTCCAATTGATATTTCATCCAAAGTAGTTGTGTGCAACATTTAGCTGCTGATATGTATTCAGCTTCTGCTGTAGACATAGCTATGGTGGTTTGCCTTTTACTAGCCCATGAAATCAAATTCTCACCAATGAACTGACAGTTACCACTGATGGATTTTCTTTCAACTCTATCACCAGCATAGTCAGCATCACAGAATCCAATCAGCTTGTAATCATTGGATTTCTGATACAGTAATCCAATGTTACATGTAGCCTTCAGATATCTAAAGATTCTCTTCACAACAGTGAGATGAGATTCTCTAGGATCTGATTGAAATCTTGCACATAAACATACACTAAATAAAATATCAGGTCTTGATGCAGTTAGATAAAGAAGAGATCCAATCATACCTCTATACAGCTTCTGATCAACTTTGCCTTCAGAATCTTCTATGCCTAGACTTGATGTAGGATGCATGGGAGTATTCATAGGTTTGCAATCTTCTAGATTGAACTTCTTCAGAAGATCTTTTATATATTTGGACTGATGAATGAAAGTTCCTTTCTCTGTTTGATTTATTTGAATACCAAGAAAGAACTTCAATTCTCCCATCATGCTCATTTCAAATTCATCCTGCATCATCTTAGAAAAATTCTTGCATAGAGTGGCATTAGTTGATCCAAAAATGATATCATCAACATATATTTGAACGATCAAAATGTCTTTCTTAAGGGTCTTTTTGAAGAGTGTATTATCAACCTGTCCTTTAACAAAACCATTGTCAACCAAGAAGGTACTCAATCTCTCATACCAAGCTCTGGGAGCTTGTTTGAGTCCATAGAGTGATTTCTTTAGTCTGAACACATGATCTGGATTTGTTAAATCCTCAAAAACAGGAGGTTGTTTGACATACACTTCTTCAGAAATGACACCATTTAGAAATGCACTTTTCACATCCATTTGATACAATGTAATATCGTGATTAACTGCATAAGATAAAAGTAACCTGATTGCTTCCAGTCTAGCTACTGGAGCATATGTCTCAGTGAAGTCAATTCCTTCTTGTTGACTATATCCTTGTGCAACAAGTCTAGCTTTGTTTCTTGTGACTTCACCTTGTTCATTCAGCTTGTTTCTGTATACCCATTTTGTTCCAATAATGTTCTTGTGCTTTGGTTTGGGTACCAGATCCCATACATCATTTATCTTGAATTGATTTAACTCTTCTTTCATTGCAACTATCCAAGCATCATCTGAGAGAGCTTCATTTGTTGTCTTTGGTTCAATCAGAGAAACTAGTCCAAATAATGATTCTTCATTTGTGAAGTTTGACCTTGTTTTTCTTGGACTATTCTTGTTTCCTAGAATAAGCTCTTCAGGATGAGATGATTTGTATTTGAAAGTGTTCCTTGGAATATTAGTCTCTTCAGAGTTATCATCAATAGTTTGATGTTCTGGAGCAGCATCAGAAGTTGTAGCTTCTTGAGTTTCAGAGTCTTCTAAGGATTCTCTGTTGTTATCATACTCTGGAGCTTCATCTTCTGACTCATCAGAACCTGACAAATCTATCACAGGCTCTGACTTTTTATCATCAGGCTCTTTATCATCAAACTTTACGTGCATTGATTCTTCCACTGTATTAGTTTCAGAATTATACACTCTGTATGACTTGGAGCGTTCAGAGTATCCAATAAAAATACCCTTACAGGCTTTAGAGTCAAATTTCTTAAGATGGACTTTGTTATTTAGAATGTAACAAGTACAACCAAATTGATGAAAATAAGAAATATTGGGTTTCCTTCCCTTGAAGAGTTCATATGTTGTTTTATTCAACATAGGTCTAATGTAGATTCTATTTTGAATGTAACAAGCAGTGTTAACAGCTTCTGCCCAAAAGAATTTTGCCAGATTGTTTTCATGCATCATGGTGCGTGCCATTTCTTGTAAAGATCTATTCTTTCTCTCTACAACTCCATTTTGTTGTGGAGTTCTAGGAGAAGAAAATTCATGGAGAATTCCATGTTCTTCACAAAATTTTTCAAAAGGTTCATTTTCAAATTCACCACCATGATCACTTCTTACTTTTAAAATCTTGGAATCTTTTTCATTTTGAATTTGGATGCAGAAGATGCTAAACACTTCATATGTGTCATCTTTATTTCTCAGAAACTTAACCCAAGTCCATCTACTATAATCATCCACAATGACTAAACCATACTTCTTGCCATTGATTGAAGCAGTGCTAACTGGTCCAAAAAGGTCAATGTGCAAGAGTTTCAAAGGTCTTGTAGAAGAGACAATGTTTTTATTTTTAAAAGAACTTTTGACAATTTTCCCTTTTTGACAAGGTCCACAAAGTGAGTCTGAATGATAATTGATTTTTGGAAGACCTCTGACAAGATTGTCCTTACTAAGCTTAGAGATTAACCTCCAGTTAGCATGACCCAATCTCTTATGCCAGACCCATTTTTCATCACTCAGTGTCAAGAGACAAAGCACTTGTTGTTCCCTCAAATCGGAAAAATTGACTTTATACACATTGCCTTTTCTATTACCTTTGAAAATAATAGATTGATCAGAGTTTCTGATTACAGTACATGATTTCTTATTAAACATGACATCATAATTACTATCACATAATTGACTTATGCTAAGTAAGTTATGGTGTAGTCCATCTACTAACCAAACATCAGAAATTGACAAAGAAGAATTACCAACTGTACCTATACCAATGATCTTTCCCTTCTGGTTGCCACCAAATCCTACTGTTCCTCCCTCTTGTAGATTCAGGGTGTGGAATAAGGATTTGTCTCCTGTCATGTGACGAGAGCAACCACTGTCTAGATACCAAGAGCTTTCTTTTCTTCTTTGGATGCATACCTGCAGTATACATTATTTCAGACTTTGGTACCCATATTCTGATGGGTCCATGTTGGTTAGTCTTGAGAATCTTATTCTCCTTTTTAGGTTGTTCAGAAGATCTTAAGTCAGCAGAGCCTTTAGAAAAAGGTTTAGGCTTCTGTTGTCTTTGAGACTTTCCTCTTAAGTGTGTCAGAAAACTGGTTACCAAGTTTACTTTAGAAGTACTTTTACCATGTTTTTTAACAGGCTTAGGTACTTTAATAGTTTTAACTTGAGTAGCCATGGGTACTGTTGTGAGGGGAACCTGAGTTTTAGAAGACCTAGGTTCAGAAGATGAATTATCTTCTGATACCTTATCTTGTGGTTCCATGCTCACAAGAGTATCTGACACAATCAGAGGCTCTGACGAATCCTTAGTGAAGTTTGAATAAGATTCTTCTGGTGACTTGCTTATCATGACAGGTTTGTTTGATTTCCATCCATCAGAAGATGTGTGGGAACCAAGTCCTTGTCTATTATGATAATTGCTAAACCCACCATGAATCATGGAAGTGACCCTAGTTTTGTCAAAGTTACAGTGTACAAACTCTTGAAGAGAAATTTCATACTCATCATAGGGTTTGTGACATGTTCTGCATCCAGTCTCAAGCACTTTAATAGTTTTAAGAGATTTTTGATAGTTTGCTTGAGTCTGGGTGAGACTTTCATTGAGTAGCTTCATTTTTTGTTTACACATATCTAGCTCACTCAATTTATCCATGTACTTCACCATAACATCTTTCAAAGCTTTGGTTATTTGTGAATTAGACATTTTAGATATTACCTCTTCAATGTCGTCTGTATCAGAGTCTGAATCATTTTCATCCTCTGGTTCACCAATGGCCATAAGCGCTAGGTTTGCTTCCTCAGAGTCTTCGTCCTCAGATAATTCATTTATATCTTCCCATGTTGCCATTAGGCTCTTCTTGGCTTTGTTCTTGATTGTGCTCTTTCTTCCTTTACCCTTGGTGTTGAGTTCAGGACAATCAGCCATGAAGTGCCCAGGCTTGTGACAGTTGAAACAATTTTTGGAGTCATCCTTCTTCTCCCTGTTGGCATTGTACCTTGATCCAGATCCTCTGCCTTGAAAATTTCTGCCCTTCCTTAGTGACCACCTTTGAAAATTCTTGGACAAGAGTGCAAAGAAGTCATCATCTGATCCATCTTCTTGATTATCTAAGGAAGATTCCTCAGCTTCTGATTCGACAACTTTGGCTTTCAGAGCCTTAGATGGAACTGAAATAGATGGCAAAGCCACGGATTTTAGCTTCTTCTGAGGCTCATCAGAAGATAGTTCAATCTCATGACTCATGAGAGAACTTATCAATTCCTCCAAGCCAAGTTTGTCCAGATCTTTAGCTTCTTGAATAGCTGTTACCTTAGGCCTCCACCTTGAAGGTAAGCTTCTCAAGATCTTCCTTACATGATCAGAAGTTGTATAACTTCTCTTCAGAACTTGGAGACCAGCCACAAGAATTTTGAATCTAGAATACATGGATTCAATATTCTCATCATC
Organism: Trifolium repens; assembly: GCA_030408175.1. NCBI lineage: Eukaryota > Viridiplantae > Streptophyta > Magnoliopsida > Fabales > Fabaceae > Trifolium > Trifolium repens. The sequence goes on from CP125846.1 coordinate 42,113,568, forward strand.
TCTCATTCTAAAGAGTTCATACTGTTGGATCAGAAGAGTAGCCTTTGCTTCTTGAACCTGTTTGTTCTCTTCATATGTGGAACACAAGGAGTCATAAATACTCTTGGCAGTGGATTTGTCTGTGATCTTAAGATACTCATCATGTGATATACACCCAATGAGAAGATCCTTAACCTTGTGATGTTTCTTGTATTGCTTCTTGTCTGTAGAGGTGAACTTCTTTCTTTCTTCAACAGATAACCTTCCCTTTTCATCTAAACCTTGGAAAGTTACCCCTTCTTCAACCAAGTCCCAAAGTTCATCATCTAAACCAATAAGATGACTGTAGATTCTATCTTTCCACCAGGAAAAGGTAGAAGCATTTCCATTAAACTTTGGTGCCTTGTTGCTTGACTTATCTTCATTGACTTCATAGTCATGTGGAACTGTTTTCATGTTAGGAGTTGGAGTTCCTTCAGCCATAGTGTTTTTCAACTAGAAGACTGTCTCACTGTTAGGTGATTAGAACAACAGAACCAGGCTCTTGATGCCAATTGAAGGTGTGAAAAACACGAGAAGGGGGGGTTGAATTGTGTTTTTGGTAGTTTGAAAATTTCTTCTAAGTTATAGAAAACTTATCAGAGTTTGCAGCGGTTATAAAACAAAACACAATCACAAGCAACTAAGAAGGTAGAGTGAAAGAGAGAAAGAAAGACACAGAGATTTTATACTGGTTCCCCTCACAAACCGAGAGCACGTCCAGTCCTCTTGTACTACAAGAGAGTTCACTTATAATCACAAAAGATTACAAAATGCTCAAGCACACAAGCAAGAGACTTCCTTTGCTCAAGTATACACACAAGAGACTTCCAATTGCTCAAGCACGCAGGCAAGAGACTTCAATACACAAGAATAAGAAAACAGAGTCTGAACAATTGATATAAAGATCAATGTTCAGTTACAGAGTAAATACAACTTTTGATACAAGACTTAACTTAGAATAAAATTCTAAGGTTCAACTAATGAATTAACAGAAGCTGAAACTAAGGTCTTGGATATTGAATATGAGTTCAAGTTGTATTTGAATATGAGTGCTTTGGGATGATTTTTGCAGAGTAACAGCTCTTTCAAAATTTGTTCAAGTGTCGTACCCAAAGCTTCAAACTTGCTCCAATTTATAGACGTAGGAGGAGCGTGTTGATTTGAATTTGATTCAGTGAGATTGCGCCAGCTGTAGATAGTACCATTGATAACCATATCGGGTAACCATGTATATGATCAATCTTGGCGAAACGTTTTATCCAAATCAGGTAATGAGTCCGTACAATAGTACAAACGTCACTATCAATGGATAAGAATAATTCCTTCAGCATATGGAATGTCAGAGTATAGTTGTTGTTGCAGAGAAGGTTCTTCTGACGAAAGCGGCTCTCACTGCTCTTATCAGAGTCTGATAAGCATCTTCTGATGAGTAGACTTTGCATCTTCTGATGAGTCATATGCATCTTCTGATGAGTTACGCGCATCTTCTGATGACTTAAAGTCCTGAACAGAGTCTACTACGCCATATCAGAGCTTCCAATGTGCTTTCAAAAATTAACTAGCATTATCTGCACACTTAGATTAAAATATTAGTATTCCCTATTGTATATTAATACCTTTGTTATCATCAAAACTTAATTGGGTCATATCAGAACCTCTTTTGTTCCAACAATATGTATTGTATTCAATTGTCAACGGTAAAATATCCATAAGTGCTTTATTAAAAAAAAAATAAAAAAAATCCATAAGTGCTTTTAACAACAAAAAAACAAACCCTTAAAAACCGCTAATTTTCCATCGTATTTCAAATTATTTTACCAGCATCTATATAATATAACCATCATATTTTAATAAATCAGTATGATATATTCTTCTCTCCAAGACCCTAGTACGTCTTCTGCAACAAGGTGTTAAAGTTTCATATTAAAAATGTCAGGAAACATGGAAAGTGGAGAAAATAGCATTAACCCTGTGATGCATGACATTGACATCCCTCAAAAGAGAATACCCTTTATTTGGAAAGTATTATCTATCATCACCTTTCAATTATTTCTCACCATTGTTATTGTTTCTGTTATTGTTTTCATTCCTTCCATTGCTAATTTCTTTAACATGCACGACAACGTTCTTGAATTCGTCACTTTCTTTGGTACGTACTATTTTATAACACTCTTGTTTGTCCCTGTTAATTAATTAATTAATCAGTTAATTAATTAATTTGTTTAATTTTACTTGCAGCGTTTTGTTCACTTTTCTATTTTCATAAGAAGCATCCTATCGATTACTTTTTCCTCCTGATTTTCACGGTCTCCATAGCTTTATTCGTTGGATTGAAGTGTGTCTTTATTGGTGGTGCCTTCGATGGTGGTAATTAAGTCTTCGATTTTTTTTTTATTAATTATTTCTTTCGTGATAATCATTCATATTTTTTCCTAGTGATATTTATTATATTAAAGTGGACTAAATAATTTTTAATAGAATTTCTTCGAATAGGTTTTCTAAATAGAAAATTAAAGGAGAAGAATATTGATTAAGTTGCCTCTAACTTGATATATATTATGACATGTTTGGATTAGTTTATTTTTGAGTTTATATAGACAACTTATACAATTTTTATGTATTATTATAAGTTTGTCAATTGTCAAAGTAGTTTATGATAAAATAACTTATAAAAATACAATTTTTACTATTGTAAACTTGTAAAATAGCAAAAAACATAATTTATATTGCATAAGTTATTTGCATAAGCTCAAAAATAAGCTAATACAAACGTACCCTTTATAAAAGTGGACTAAATAATTTTTAACGGACTTTCGTCTAATATGTTTTCTATACAGAAAATAAAAGGAGATCAAGAATATTGATCAACTTTAGATTTCAATTAGAATTATAACATTTTGTTTTGAAAGACAATTTTTTAAGGTTAATTATGATTTGTGGCTAGACTCACTCTAAAGTGTAAAGAAGTAGTGAATCCTAGTGTTGCCAATTAAACTACACTTATTAAATCAATTTTTTTATTATTCTAATTAGAAATTGGATGTAGGAAAAATAATAATTATAAAAGTTGTCACGTTGACTACTGCTCTGGTGATTAGCTTATATCTTCATATATTTTGGGCTACAAAAAGAGGTTGTGATTTTATCTCTTTAGACTCATTCTTCTTTGGAGTTTCGCAAGTTCTAATCTTCGTTGGTCTCATTCAGGTATTTTGATATTAAAATGCTTTTGTTAAGTGTTCAATAATTAAAGGGTTAATAGGTCTTTACCCTCCTGCAAAGTAGGTGAATTTTGCGTTATCCCCTTGGAATTTTTTTCTTTGAAATTACCCCCTGCAAAATTTATTTTTTTGATTTACCCCCTTGGATGCACTTTTTAAATCGGTTATTTTGTTCAACCGATTTAAAAAATGTTGTTTTTAAATCGGTTATTATGTTTTTTTTCCTGCCACGTCAGCAAAAGGGGGTAAATTTCAAGGAGGTAACGCAAAATTCGCCTACTTTGCAGGGGCGTAAAAGCCTATTAACCCATAATTAAATTGGAACATTTTCCCTTAAATAATGATTTTAATATCTAATATCATTGTGGTCATTTTCTTGCAGATTTTGTTTCCATTGGAAAAGTCGTCATATATGATCTACGGGTTTCTTGCATCTGGTGTAATTTATGGTTTCACTGCATATAGTACAGACCATCTTATCGAGAGGTTCTCCTATGCTCAGTACATTTGGGTGCCTGCAGGCTAATATCTACATGTCACCAACATCTTCCTCTTTCTGCTTTTAATATTTAGTGTTCTTGAATTTATTAAAAACAAAAAATTGGGGTTGTTATCTTAAAGTGAATTTTGATTGAAACATTATGAATTTAATGTCTATTTTTAGGAAGCAAAATTTTGAGAAAGAAAAAATTGGGGTTGCTATCTTAAAGTGAATTTTGACTCAAGTGTCTTTGTTGAGTGGGAAACTATGCACTTATGACAAGGGTTACTTGAATGTTGATTTGGGTCGTTTTATTGAGTGTGATGACTACTCATGACATTTATGAGTTACCTTAAATGCATATATATACAAAATTCTTAATCTTGAACTCTTGACATTTATGTGTTGTGAAATAGTAGTAGGACCTTTATCTTTTGGAGGATACTAAAATGAACTAATTTAAAGAAATTAATTTGATTGTTTTGTGTGATTATTGTGTGTTTTGTTGTGGAGGACTATATTAATTTTCTAATGATGTTGTCGTTGTCAATCTCATTTGATATTGTTGGTTGATGTTGTTATTAAGTTGTTGCTAATGATGTTGATAAAATGACGCTATCAATGATGTCGTTGTTGTTGTTGTTGAGTCTATTATATGCTCATGCATTCTTCATGTGTCCAATGTTGACGTTGCTTATTGAAGTTGTATAAATGATGTTGAAAATGACGTTGCTTAATGAAGTTGAAAATGACGTTGCTTATAATGATGTTGATCCTCTATGATGTAAAACTGGAAATGACGTTGCTATTGGTACCACATGCATTTAGTGAGTCTAAGAACATTGCATGCACTTTAGTGAATTTGTGTTTTATCAAATTTAATGAAATTGCGTTTTATCTATTGGGTGTGCTCTTGTGTCTCAGTGTATAATTTGTTAATTGTGAGTTGTGATGTTGTATCCCTTTGGTGATGTTCTAATGTGTTTCTGTATATGACTGATTATGAGACATCCGCCTACTTTTTGGAAAATAAATAATTATATATTTTTCTAAAATCTTTTGATTGGTGAAGTGTTTTGTTATTATTTTATGACATTTTTCTTACAGTGAGTATGATTCAATTTGGATAAGGAAATTGACCTTTTACAATTAATATTTTAGGTACTGAAGAAGATGCTTGTTTGATGATTTGATTCGAAACGTGTATGGGGCAAAAATATGTTTTTATAATTTGAGAATTTTATGTAATGTAATAGTTCGTTGAGACGCTTATTCTATTTTAAACAATTTTGTAAATAAAGTTTTTTTAATAATTTATTTATTAAAACTTCGGGCTGTTACAAAAATAGCATAAAAAACCACATCTCTAAACAAAACAAAAATACAAAACAAAAATAGGAAAAAAAAAGAAGATAAGCATAAAAGAAATCTTCCCATCAAAATAGAAACGAAAGCCACCTCTAAAAAAAGATATTAATTCAATCTATTTTAACTTCAAAAAAGAAATTAAGTAAACAAAATTTACGCATAAAAATAGGAACAAAAAAAGAAATTAATTAAAAAAAATTTACAAATAAAAATAGGAACAATAATAACGATAAAAGATACACGCCAAAAATAGTAACTTTTTTTTTTAATAAAAAAATAGTAACTCAATCTAATATACAAAAACTTATATATAAAAAATTAAAATAGAAGAAATTGATAAATGAAGATACTTATTTATGAGCTTATGCGAAATAACTTATGCACATAAATAATCTTTTATGTATTATTCTAAGTTTTTTAAGGTAGTTTATGAAAACAGTTTATAAAGATATAATTTTTATTAGTGAAAACTTATGAATTAACATGCTTAAAAAAAACTTATGAATTAACATAAAAGTCTAATTTTATAAACATAAAAAACTTATGATCTTAAAAATATTATAAACATCCTTTCTTGTTTACTCATATTTTTATTTTATTTTTGACAAAATTATATTTTTGGTCCTTTATCTTATTTTTTTGTAACATTTTAGTCCTTTATCTTTCATTTGTAACATTTAGGTCATTTATCTTATCTTTTTGTAACACTACAGTCATTTACCATTTATTTGTAACACTTTAGTCTTTTAAAGAACATGGAGATATGAAATAATTGATGAAGATGATGAATATATTCATCAAAATTATGAGTTTTATTTAATTTTAATAAAAATGTATCTTAATAAATAAAATTCAGCATTTTTTTAATAAATAAAAAATGAAAAAAAGGGTTTATATGTGAATGTTATAAAAGATAAAGGACTAAAGTGTTACAAATAAAAGATAAAGGACCAAATTGTTACAAATATATACAATAAAAGATCAAAATATTACAAATGAAAAATAAATGACTAAAATGTTACAAAAAAATAAAATAAAGGACCAAACATATTATTTTGCCTATAATTATATAAAGATATTTTCCCACATAATATTATTGAAATATCATAAAATATTCAAACAAATTCATCCTCATAGTCAATTACATACAATTAAACCACTTATTTCTTAACTCACAAAAAACAATGTCATGAAACCCCGAGAGTCAAGTTAACAAACTCAAAGCAAAGAGAAGTCCATTCTTTTAAAAAAATAGTCTGAATAGCCACATAACCCTTGTGACAATATTTAACTCCCTTTAAAGGTAATCACAATCTACTTAGGCTTTGTTTGCGAGTTTGGAGGGGAAGGGAAGAGAAGGAAAGGCTAAAAAGGAAGAAACAAGTGGAAAAATTAACAAGTTTGGGAGGGAAGAAGTTTGGAGCGTTAATTTTTCTTCCTAACACAAAAATCCCCCAATTTGGAGGAACTCAAAAATTGTATTGGATGAGGGTTTGGAGGGGATTTGGAGGGTTTATATGAATTCTTCAAATTTAATTAATGTTGTCATAATATTTTTAAATTCATAATATATTAATCATATGTATTTATTTGTCATTTTCTATAAAAAATACTTTCTCAAAAAATGTAAAAGATTTCTCTAATTTTCTTTTTATTTCCCTCCCTCCAAAACCCTCCCCTCCCCTCCCCCTCCAAACTCGCAAACAAAGCCTTAGAGAAAAACTATTTTTAATATTATAATTAACTTGATTTGATTAATAAATGACAGTAGTTTGATTCAATTAAAGTATAGTCTTTTTAAAAAGAAAGAAAGATAGTATTTTAATAGAGGTTAGTGTAGCTAATAAGGATAAACAAGGAATGCTTCATATCTAGTTGCTTTATTAAATCCAAGTTATGCAGTTGACCTTTTATGCAGAGCATCCTAAAAAACAATGATACATCTTCCTTCCATCAACCCCTTCATTTGAATCCATTTGTTTCATTACAAAAAATATATTAATGGCCACAATCAAAAGTGATTTAGCAGAAAATGCTCCAACTTATGACAGAAAAAGTGAATTGAAGGAATTTGATGAGTCAAAGGTGTTGAATAATAAACTTGATTTGGTCCATTGGACTAATCAAGTGTTAGGCCCAATCTATTATTATGGTAGTAAGTCCAATGAAAGTTCTAGAGATATGTAGAAGGGTAGCTTAGAGATAAATTATGTAGTAGTAGAGAGAAGTGTGTAGAACTCTCTCTTTTAGAAGTGTGTAGAAGAGTCTCTTGAAGTATGTAGAAAGTATGTAGAACTCTCCCTTAAAGACTATAAATAGAGAAGAGTTAGTCATTTGTAAACCAAGGAAGCATCAAGTCAAAAATTATAATCACTCAATAATATAAGTAGCCTTTCCCTTTCTAAAAGTTCTCTATCCTCTCCCAAATACTTAAACACTTTTCCACCTATTCTAAACTTTCTTCCAACAAAGTGGTATCAAGAGCTTGAAGATCCTCCTAAATATGGCAAATAGTGGTGTTCCCTTCCAAGTTCCAATGCTCACAAAGAGCAACTATGATAATTGGAGTCTAAGAATGGTGGCTCTCCTTGGTGCACATGATGTGTGGGAAATAGTTGAGAAAGGCTTTGTTGATTCGGAGAATGAAGGCACTCCATCTCAAACCCAAAAGGATAGTTTGAGAGATTCAAGGAAGAGAGACAAGAAGGCTCTCTGTCTAATCTATCAAGGAATAGATGAAGATACGTTCGAGATGGTCTCGGGAGCAAAGACGGCCAAAGAAGCATGGGAGAAACTTCGAACTTCTTATAAGGGAGCCGATCAAGTGAAGAAGGTACGTCTTCAAACACTAAGAGGAGAGTTTGAAGCTTTGCGTATGAAAGAAGGTGAGCTTATCTCCGATTACTTCTCAAGAGTTTTGACGGTTACTAATAACCTTAAAAGAAACGGAGAGAAGTATGATGATGTAAGAATCATGGAGAAAATTCTTAGATCGGTAGATCCAAAGTTTGAGCATATTGTCACTGTCATCGAAGAGACAAAGGATTTGGAGGATATGACAATGGAGCAACTTCTTGGATCGTTGCAAGCTTATGAAGAAAAGAAAAATAAGAAGGAAGATATCGAGGAGCAAGTACTCAAGACACGAGTCGATTCCCCTAGAGAAGAGCATGGTCGGAGCAAACAAAGACGGGGTGGTGACCGAGAACGTGGACGCGGTCGTGGATATGGACGCGAACGAGGTTGGAGGCCTAATGATGAGAACAACCAAAGAGGAGAAATTTCATCAAGAGGCCGTGGGAGAGGAGCTCCAAAACCAAGGTACGATAAGTCACGAGTCAAATGCTACAACTGTGAGAAGTTTGGGCATTATGCTTCCGAATGTAGAGCTCTTAGCAATCATAGAGTTGAAGAGAAGGCCAACTATGTTGAAGAAATAAACCAAGAAGACGGGACATTATTGTTGGCGCACAAAGACAATGAAAGAGATGGAGATAATCAATGGTACCTTGACAGCGGTGCAAGCAACCATATGTGTGGGCGAAGAAGCATGTTCGTAGAGCTAGATGAATCAGTGAACGGAAACGTGGCTTTCGGAGATGAATCAAAAGTGGCGGTGAAAGGTAAGGGAAATGTTCTCATCTGATTGGAGAATGGAGATCATCAATTCATTTCCAATGTTTACTATGTGCCAAACATGAAGAGCAACATCTTAAGTCTTGGACAACTCTTAGAGAAAGGTTATGATATTCAATTGAAGGATAATAATCTTTCTATAAAAGATCACTCAAGAAAAGTCATTGCTAAGGTGCCGATGTCAAGAAATAGAATGTTTGTGCTCAACATTCAAAACGATGTTGCGCAATGTCTCAAGATGTGCTACAAAGAGGAGTCATGGCTTTGGCATCTTCGATATGGGCATCTCAATTTTGGAGGGCTAGAGTTGCTCTCTAAGAAGGATATGGTTAGAGGATTGCCTTACATCAATCACCCCAATCAAGTATGTGAAGGATGTCTACTTGGAAAGCAGTTCAAAATGAGTTTTCCTAAGGAGTCAAGCTCAAGAGCGCAAAAGCCGTTGGAGCTCATACACACGGATGTGTGTGGTCCGATCAAGCCAAGATCACTCGGTAAGAGTAACTACTTCCTTCTCTTTATCGACGATTATTCCAGAAAAACATGGGTGTACTTTTTGAAGGAAAAATCAGAAGTGTTCGAGAACTTCAAAAAGTTTAAAGCCCGTGTTGAGAAGGAAAGTGGTCTTATGATCAAAGCCATGAGATCCGACCGAGGAGGAGAGTTCACTTCAAAGGAGTTCCTGAAGTATTGTGAAGATAACGGCATTCGGCGACAACTAACAGTGCCAAGATCCCCCCAACAGAATGGAGTAGCAGAGAGAAAGAACAGGACAATCGTTGAGATGGCGAGGAGCATGCTAAAAAGCAAGAGACTACCAAAGGAACTGTGGGCAGAAGCTGTTGCATGCGCGGTCTATCTATCAAACCGGTCTCCGACAAGAAGCGTATTGGGAAAAACACCACAAGAAGCCTGGAGTGGAAGAAAGCCTGGAATTTCTCATCTAAGAGTCTTTGGAAGCATAGCTCACGCTCATGTACCAGACGAGAAAAGAAGCAAATTGGATGACAAAAGCGAAAAGTATATCTTCATTGGTTACGACAGCAACTCCAAAGGCTACAAGCTCTATAATCCTAATACGGGGAAAACTATCATCAGTCGGAATGTCGTTTTTGATGAAGAAGGAGAATGAGATTGGAGATCGAGTAATGAAAACTACAACTTCTTTCCACAATTTGAAGAAGATGACGTGGTACCAGAGGAGCCAAGAGAAGACCCAGTTACCCCGCCGACTTCACCAACCCTGAGTTCTAAAGACACTGGAAGTGAAATGATTGTGACACGTACAAGAAGTCTTCAAGATATCTATGAAAACACAGATCCCTTATCACCACGAAGAATTGAAGATCTCTATGAGGAAACTGTCAGAGAAGAAAATCTCACACTATTATGTCTCTCAGCAAATTACGAACCAGTGAACCTTCAAGAAGTTGCGCAAGATGGAACATTCAAATATGCAACGAACATAGAAATGAGAGACATCAAGAAGAATGGCGTGCCAAAACCCGTTTCACTTCGAATAGAGCATAAGACTTGTGGCGTCAAGAAAGTGTGGAATGGGAGGAAGGATTTCAAAGGGAAAATTGAAGGACACAGAGCAAGGTCAGTTGCAAAAGACTCTAATGAAAAAGTTGATTGTGATAAGGTGGTTTTCTCGAGTCGTTTGCCTAGATACCGTAAGACTCATACTCTCTCTAGATGCAAAACACGAGTTGAGAATTCAACAAATGAACCGGATGTCAACCTTTTGAATGGAGTCATCGGAAGAAGAATGTACATGAAGCAACCATCGAGATACAAGATAAAGTGCTCAAGCTGAGGAAGTTGCTCTTTAGACAAATCAAGTTTAAGAGGGGGTGTTGAATAATAAACTTGATTTGGTCCATTGGACTAATCAAGTGTTAGGCCCAATCTATTATTATGGTAGTAAGTCCAATGAAAGTTCTAGAGATATGTAGAAGGGTAGCTTAGAGATAAATTATGTAGTAGTAGAGAGAAGTGTGTAGAACTCTCTCTTTTAGAAGTGTGTAGAAGAGTCTCTTGAAGTATGTAGAAAGTATGTAGAACTCTCCCTTAAAGACTATAAATAGAGGAGAGTTAGTCATTTGTAAATCAAGGAAGCATCAAGTCAAAAATTATAATCACTCAATAATATAAGTAGCCTTTCCCTTTCTAAAAGTTCTCTATCCTCTCCCAAATACTTAAACACTTTTCCACCTATTCTAAACTTCCTTCCAACAAAAGGTTGGTGTCCAAGGACTAATAGAAAATGGAGTAACAAAAGTTCCACAAATGTTCTATTGTGGAAATTCTAATCTCAATGATGTCTCATTAAGTGAATCAAATTCAAAGCTTAGTATCCCTACAATTGATTTAACAGGAATCCGTGATGATCCTGTTCTGAGAGATGAAGTTGTGAGAAAAGTTCAAAATACATGTGAGAAATGGGGATTCTTTCAAGTAATAAATCATGGAATTCCAACTCATGTTTTGGATGAGATGATCAAAGGAATTTGTAGGTTTCACCAACAAGATGCTAAGGTGAGGAAAGAGTACTACACTCGTGATTTCACCAAAAAAGTTGTTTATCTTTCAAATTTTACTCTTTTTCAAGACCCATCTGCTGATTGGAGGGACACACTTGGATTTTTCTGGGCACCCCATCCTCCCAAAGTTGAAGAACTACCAACAGTTGGCAGGTTTGTCATAATACTAATTTATGTGTAAATGATGGATTATTCGAAGAAAAATATTAACTAAATGACACGAGGAAGAGTTTCACACATTTGTCTGTTGCTATTTTTTCTCACACTCATACATTTTGTATGTGATCTTTACTATTTCAAATATAGATAAATTTATACCTTTACTCTTACTTCATCCCTAAGTAAGTGAAAATTATGTAGCACAGTATATTAAGGTTACATATGTATCCACAATTGAAAATTTGATTGATATATATATATATAATCTTCGACATTTAGATTATTTGATACTTGTCTGATTGTTTGACATGTGCAGAGTTCGGCAAAACACCGACACTTATTATTACATATATTAATCACTTTTGCCCCTTCAAATTATTCTGGTTGTTTACATGTTTGTGTCAATGTCATATTCGATGTTCATGTCTGTTGGTGCTTCACAAAACAAAGTAGTAAACATACGATGTTTGTGTTCATATTCTATACTGTAATGTTTTAAAATGTGTTTCATTACTCATTTGTTTCAACTTTCAAATCATAAGCATTCTTTCATATGACTTTACTACCAAATAAGTGAGAGGGTGTACGAAGATCGATTGAGTTGATTGTATACTCCTACTTTTAAGATTAGTCGTTAGAATAGTTTTGTAATTGAGGATGATATTGATCATATCATAATATTTGCAGAGATATTGTGACTGAATACTCAAAAGAAGTAATGACACTTAGTTCTTATTTGTACGAGTTATTGTCCGAAGCTATAGGCCTTAATCGTTTTCACCTTAAAGAAATGGGTGGTACTGAAAGAAATGCGTTGGATTGATTAATGAGGAGATCTGACGCTCCACAACGCGCGTTCCACTGTGTTCCTTAATTCCAGGGTAACACTGAATCATTTTTTGTTGACTTTTTTTTCTTCTGCAGACCTGCTATGCGCACCCCCATGTTTTTACTGCTCTTCTTTATTTGCACCCCCCCTGTTTATGATTTTAATTAATTTTAGCTTATTTGCAAAAGCACTTTTGTGGACTTTAACTTAATTAAGTTTTTGGTTCACATATTTATGCTAAAATCATTTAGGTCATGTTTGACTACTTTTCAAAGCTTTTTCACTTATTTTCATAAGTGATTTTTCAATTAAGTTGTTTTGCCAATAAGTGCTTATTTGGATTTTCATTAAGCTCTTTAGCTTATTTGACCCAAACTGTTGCACAACATTAATCCATATACAGTAGGCACTGTATACAAATCATCTCCAAACTTTTTCAACTTATTTTCATAAGTGATTCTCATTTAAGTTGTTTTGTGCATAAGTGCTTATTTGGGGTTTCAAAGAGCTCTTTAGCTTATTTGACTCTAATTCTTGCACAACATTGATTTAAACACAGTAGTCACTGTACACAAATCATTTCTAAGCCTTCCAACTTATTTTCATAAGTGATTTTCCAATTAAGCTATTTTGTGCATAAGTGCTTATTTAGGGTTTCAAAAAGCTCTTTAGCTTATTTGACCCTAATTTTTGCACAACATTGACTCATATACAGTAGTCACTGTATACAATCATTTTCAAACCTTTCCAACTTATTTTCATAAGTGATTTTCAATTAAGTTGTTTTGTGAATAAGTGCTTATTTAGGATTTCATTAAGCTCTTTAGCTTATTCGACCCTAATTTTTGCACAACATTATTTCAAATACAGTAGTTATTGTATATGAATTTTATTTTGCTTTGCCAACTTATTTTCATAAGTCCTTTTAACTTAAGTTGCTTTTAGCTTATTTTAATAAGTGCTTAAGTGATCCAAATTACTTCTTTAAGTACTTTTGGATCATTTTCTCTTGCACAATAAATTGTCCAACCCTAATTAGCTTAGGTTAAATCATGTTTACTTGTGTTTGGTTATTTATTTACCTTTACACATATTTATTTAATTGCTCGCAACTTCATTTTCGTACCATATTTAATTTATTGTTCATACATGATTATTTAGTTTTGCATACTTGCATTATTTATTTATATCATATTGATTCATGCATTTGCATTTATACTTTGCCTATTTTGTGATTTGCTTCATTATTATTATTACTTGTTTTTGCTATTCTGTCTGCTCTGGTTCTTTCGCCCTTTTCTTTTTTGACTTTTGTTTTCATAATCAAAATAACAAAGATTTTCATAATAAATAATGAATGAAAAAGGGAGAATCTGGCATCTGCTTCTTTCTTCCCCGAGTTGTCTTGGTAGCCGGTCATCTGACTAGTTCATTCAAGCTGCTCTCATTCTAAAACCAGTATTAAAATTGACCAACCTTCGTCTTTCTTTTTGACTTTATTTTCCAAATAATCTTAATCAAACTCTTTGCAATAATTAATGGGTGAAAAAGGGAGAATCTGACATCTGCTTCTTTCTTTCCCGAGTTGTCTTGGTAGCCGGTCATCTGACTAGCTCACTCAAGCTGCTCTCATTCTAAAACCAGTATTAAAAATAACCAACACTCGTCTTTTCTTTTAGACACTATTTCTGAATAAACTTAACTAAAGGTTTTCGTAACAAATCAATGAATGAAAAAGGGAGAATCTGGCAACTGCTTCTTTCTTCCCCGGGTTGTCTCGGTAGCCGGTCATCTGACTAGTTCACTCGAGCTGCTCTCATTCCAAAAAACAGGCGTTAAAAGTTAACCCTTACACACTTAAACTTCTTTTCAGAAAACATGGATATACGTTTTATCCATTCCTCTGACACATACACAGCTTAAGCCTCCAAGTGGAGCATACAAGCGTCGTTGTATCAGCGGAATGCGAATTAAGCCACATCCGTTAATCAAACTTTCTTTTTAACAATGGATACGCGTTTTATCTATTCATCTGATACACACACAACTTAAGCCTCTAAGTTGAGCATACAAGCGTCGTTGTATCAGCGGAATACGAAATAAACAATACCCATCTAAAATCAACCAACCACACAAACGTTTTTTACCAGAACTACGTGAGTTTTGAGTTTCCCATTGCACCGGGGAATACGTAGGAGCGGGCTCCTACAACCGTCAAACTCAATTAATAAAAACCCTTATTTTCTTGTAATTTATTTGGAAACGAAGTAGAGATCAGATAAGAGAAAAGGCAATTTAATCCAAACCTACGCAAACAAACCCCAAACCACCTAAACGGTTCCCATCGAGTACGATGGATGCGAGGGGTGCCAACACCTTCCTCTCGCATAACCAACTCCCGAACCTAAACCAAGGTTTTAGCGATATTTTCCTTTCCCCCCACGGGATAAATAAACGTCGATGGCGACTTCATTGTATGAAAAATGGAAGTGATTTTCCAGCCCGCTACAGTTTCCTTTGGGGGTTGTACCCTCTGTGATCTGGTTGACGTCGTCTTGGTGGGTATGTTTCTGGGGCTTTGTAACTTTTGTTGGACGGCTTTTTTTCCCTCGCGTCTCTTGATCTTTTCTCGGCGTTGCTTTCCTCGCCTTTGATGTAGCACTCTGCTCTCTTGATGACTTCTTGCATCGTGGTTGCGGGCTTTTGCGCTAGGGACTCGTTGAAGTGTCCTGCCTTTAAGCCGTTGTGAAACGCTGCCACAAACATGTCCTGATTAGGATTTGATACTTTGATGGTCGCCTCGTAGAATCTAGCCAAATATTCACGCATGGTTTCGGTGTGGTTTTGGCGAATGGTGAAGAGGCTGGTAGCGGTGACCTTAATGTGTTTTGATCCGGAGAATTGCTGGATGAACTTGCGCTGGAAATCTGACCAATCTGCTATGGAGTTCCTTGGCAAATTCATGTACCATCTTAAGGCTGCTTCCTTCAAAGTACCGGAGAGCAATTTACATTTTAAATGGTCCGCTGCTCCTATGATGGCGGTTTGCGTTCCAACTGCCATAAAATGCTCTGACGGGTCCGTTTTTCCATCAAATGTTGGAAGGTGTGGTGTTTTGAAGTTTTCTGGGACCCTTGCATCCCATAAGGCTTGTGCCAGGGGCTGAGAATCGTTGATGTTGTCTTCGTCGTCCTCGTTCCCTTTGTCCGCCTTTTCTTGATCTAAGGACGTTACTCTTGCTTGGAGTCGCCTTAGTTCGTTGACGGCCTCTGTCAACGTCATGTTGTTACTTGTGCCGGTGCCGGTACCGGATCCATGATTGGGTGTTCCTCCCGTCATGTTGGGAGGCTTTCGTCACTTGAAAGTGGTAGGCTGGGAATCGTTTTACCGCAGCCCCACGGTGGGCGCCAAAATGTTCTGGTGAACAAATAAGGGGGGTTATATTTAATTGGATCGTGTCCAAAGAGTAAATGACTGCTGTCAATTGCGCAGCATTTCTGTATGGATAAAAAATTGTGTGTCCTTTACAATGAAGATTTTTCTCCTATTTATAGAAGAACTAGGGTGGTTACATCACGGAACCACGATCATGTAAGCCCCATCATCATGGCGGTTTCCTCCATTCTTTGGGTGGAAGTGGGCGGTTTTCTCCTCTTTCCGCGGTGATTGCGCTGACAGGGGATGGTTGCTTCCACATACGATGGCGGTTGCCTTGTTGCTTCTCCATAGGGATAGTTACTTCTGGGGCGAGGGCGACACCTATAGGGCGTGTCGCCGCCCTCTTGCTTTGGCGCCAAGTTTAATATTTGAATGTCATGGACTATCTCATTGGGCATTTAGTGAATTTGGCCTATGTCCTGATTTTGGGCCTTATCCCAGTCCAACTACAGTCATTTACCATTTATTTGTAACACTTTAGTGTTTTAAAGAACATGGAGATATGAAATAATTGATGAAGATGATGAATATATTCATCAAAATTATGAGTTTTATTTAATTTTAATAAAAATGTATCTTAATAAATAAAACTCAGCATTTTTTTAATAAATAAAAAATGAAAAAAAAGGGTTTATATGTGAATGTTATAAAAGATAAAGGACTAAAGTGTTACAAATAAAAGATAAATGACCAAATTGTTACAAATATATACAATAAAAGATCAAAATATTACAAATGAAAGATAAATGACCAAAATGTTACAAAAAAATAAAATAAAGGACCAAACATATTATTTTGCCTATAATTATATAAAGATATTTTTCCACATAATATTATTGAAATATCATAAAATATTCAAACAAATTCATCCTCAGTCAATTACATACAATTAAACCACTTATTTCTTAACTCACAAAAAACAATGTCATGAAACCCTGAGAGTCAAGTTAACAAACTCAAAGCAAAGAGAAGTCCATTCTTTTAAAAAAATAGTCTGAATAGCCACATAACCCTTGTGACAATATTTAACTCCCTTTAAAGGGAATCACAATCTACTTAGAGAAAAACTATTTTTAATATTATAATTAACTTGATTTGATTAATAAATGACAGTAGTTTGATTCAATTAAAGTATAGTCTTTTTAAAAAGAAAGATAGTATTTTAATAGAGGTTAGTGTAGCTAATAAGGATAAACTAGGAATGCTTCATATCTAGTTGCTTTATTAAATCCAAGTTATGCAGTTGACCTTTTATGCAGACCATCCTAGAAAACAATGATACATCTTCCTTCCATCAACCCCTTCACTTGAACCCATCAAATTTGTTTCATTACAAAAAATATATTAATGGCCACAATCAAAAGTGATTTAGCAGAAAATGCTCCAACTTATGACAGAAAAAGTGAATTGAAGGAATTTGATGAGTCAAAGGTTGGTGTCCAAGGACTAATAGAAAATGGAGTAACAAAAGTTCCACAAATGTTCTATTGTGGAAATTCTAATCTCAATGATGTCTCATTAAGTGAATCAAATTCAAAGCTTAGTATCCCTACAATTGATTTAACAGGAATCCGTGATGATCCTGTTCTGAGAGACGAAGTTGTGACAAAAGTTCAAAATGCATGTGAGAAATGGGGATTCTTTCAAGTAATAAATCATGGAATTCCAACTCATGTTTTGGATGAGATGATCAAAGGAATTTGTAGGTTTCACCAACAAGATGCTAAGGTGAGGAAAGAGTACTACACTCGTGATTTCACCAAAAAAGTTGTTTATCTTTCAAATTTTACTCTTTTTCAAGACCCATCTGCTGATTGGAGGGACACACTTGGATTTTTCTGGGCACCCCATCCTCCCAAAGTTGAAGAACTACCAACAGTTTGCAGGTTTGTCATAATACTAATTTATGTGTAAATGATGGACTATTCGAAGAAAAATATTAACTAAATGACACGGGGAAGAGTTTCACACATTGGTTTCTTGCTATTTTTTCTCACACTCATACATTTTGTATGTGATCTTTACTATTTCAAATATAGATAAATTTATACCTTTACTCTTACTTCATCCCTAAGCAGGGCCGTCTCCGACTATTTGGAGACCCCGAGCTAATAATAAAAATAAACCCCAAATAAAAAAAAAATACAATTTATTTTAAAAAAAAGAACTTCATATATTTCAAATAGTCAATATTGAAGTTGAAATAATAACTAAAAAAATTAAGAGATAACTAACAAATAAAACTAATATTTAAACAACAAATAAAATTATCAATTAAAAAACTTTTTTTTTTACATGAATTTAAAAAACTTTTACAATTGTTATAATAATGAAGCAATAATAATAAAATTGTGATATGAAATTACTCAATTAGTGTTAACACCAAACCTTTTAGGCTTCCAGCAATATTAATAATAACTACATGAATGAATGCATCTCTTTAAAATAAAAAAGAAAAACAGCCACAGCTGGGATTTGAACCCACAACCCAAAACACCGCTTAGGGCGCCTGCACAAACCACCAAACCAATGAACATTTCTTACAACATTTTTTCCAAACTACTAGTTAACCAATATTTTGAATGTTGGGCTTAAATAAAAAAAATTGAGGCCCCAATTTTTTGGGGGCCCAGTTCTATAGAACTGGTTGCTCTGGCCCAAAACCGGCCCTGTCCCTAAGTAAGTGAAAATTATGTAGCACAATATATTAAGGTTACATATGTATCCACAATTGAAAATTTGATTGATATATATATATATATATATATATATATATAATCTTCGACATTTAGATTGTTCGATACTTGTCTGATTGTTTGACATGTGCAGAGTTCGGCAAAATACCGACACTTATTATTACATATATTAATCACTTTTGCCCCTTCAAATTATTCTGGCTGTTTACATGTTTGTGTCAATGTCATATTCGATGTTCATGTCTGTTGGTGCTTCACAAAACAAAGTAGTAAACATACGATATTTGTGTTCATATTCTATACTGTAATGTTTTAAAATGTGTTTCATTACTCATTTGTTTCAACTTTCAAATCATAAGCATTCTTTTATATGACTTTACTACCAAATAAGTGAGAGGGTGTACGAAGATCGATTGAGTTGATTGTATACTCCTACTTTTAAGATTAGTCGTTAGAATAGTTTTGTAATTGAGGATGATATTGATCATATCATAATATTTGCATAGATATTGTGACTGAAGTCTGAATACTCAAAAGAAGTAATGACACTTAGTTCTTATTTGTACGAGTTATTGTCCGAAGCTCTCGGCCTTAATCGTTTTCACCTTAAAGAAATGGGTGGTACTGAAAGTTTTTTCCATATATGTCACTATTATCCACCATGCCCTGAGCCAGAGTTAACCATAGGTACTACCAAGCACTCGGATGCTAGCTTTATTACACTACTTTTGCAAGATCATATTGGCGGCTTACAAGTTCTTCATGATAATCAATGGATTGATGTACCTCCCATACCTGAAGCTCTTGTAGTGAACATCGGTGATCTTTTACAGGTGAGTTCATCATACATCAAATTATCATATAAGTTTCTCTAGACAAGCACAAAGGACAACATTATAGTTAGATATGGTGAATTGTAGAGTAGTGAGAATTTTTGTGTTTTGTGTGTGCTATTTTTCTCGCTGCATAATGTTAGGAGTCCCACATCGGGTTTAATCAAAATGTTCAATGTGATACTTAAGTCATGAGGCTCTCTCACCTATTAGACTAGTCTTTTGGGTTGAGCTCTTCTCACGTGCTCAAGTCCTAACAATTGATGTTTTCATTGAGAGTTGGGCCACAAAAGGGCTACCTATAGGCTGAATTAAGGTGCTCGAAATTTGTCGTGCACGTCGGCTCTTAAAGGGTGTGACAATGTTAGAAGTCCCACATTGAGTAAAATCAAAATGCTCAATGTCGTACTTAAGCCATGAGACTCACACCCATTAGATTGGTCTTTTGGGTTGGACTCTCATCATGTGTCTAAGTCCTAACACATAATTTAATGCCTAAAAATGTTAAAAAGGTTATATCATGTCAAATTAAAATTTAAAATTGACAATATGATGAATTTTAATTTTTCTTTCTACAGCTTGTGAGTAATGACAAGTTCAAAAGTGTTGATCACAGAGTTTTAGCAAACCATGTAGGGCCAAGAATTTCAATTGCATCTGTTTTTAGAACACATGATCATTCACCCGAGGATATGGAAAAAGTTATTGGTCCAATCAAAGAATTGTTATCTGAAGAAAGTCCACCAATATACAGAGATACTTCTTTCAAAGAGTTCTTGACACATCGTTTTACAAATGGCATTGGAGCTTCTGCACTATCACCCTATAAGTTGTGACTTATGAACAAATTTCATGTAATCTTTGGCTTTTTATTCTTGGAATTAAGGTTGTTACACAAAGAAGCAACTTAGTGTTTATTTTCTGCAAATCTATTGTTAAGCTCTTGATGTTCTATATCAATCAATAACTTTTTACCTCTTTATAGATGAAGTATAGTGACAAACACCACTTAAAACTCGCACACAACTGTGAGGTCCCGAGTTCGAACTTGAGTGAAGATGTTCAACCTAACAACATCAACATTGTCAGTTGAACTAGGCCTTATAGATATTATAATTGAATATCATCCTCGTAAATATCTTTTGTGAATTTCCCTGAGATTTGGTTCATCAATCATGATGTTGTCGCCTCTATTGCTCGCAACATAGTTATGTTCATCCTTGATAATCTTTTCCTTTTGAGCATCCATCAGAACATCCCCAAAGGATCTGTGATCTGTAGAGTCATCATGCCATTGTTTTTGCACCTTCTGATTTTCCATGCTTGCATCTATTTCAAGCAAATTTAATGACATTAGTCACCATAATATATATGAGCCATATCATGTTACAATGGTCTCCAAGGAGATCTCAACTCAATTTTTTGTGGTTACAAGACAAATTTTTTATCATTGGAGATTTCAACTCCATTTTTTGTGGTTACAAAACAAATTTATTATCATTGAATCACTACCTCGTAGACAAGGAATGTAATTTTAGAGAACATGAACTTTACCAAGATATGTATGTAGGAAGTAGAGCCATCTATCTTCTTTGATGTAATGATATTCATCAATATGTGACAAACTCTATAGATACGTGGAATTTCATTAGTATAGAGTGCCTTAGCTTGATTCCAAACAAACTCACATGTGACATGAAGACGAGATCAAAAACCTAAGGGGATATCTACAACCACGAGTCCGTCGGACAATCTAAACAGTGACTATAGTGTGGTGACTGGATCTGTTATCACATGTAGTGAAAGCGGCAAATCAAGCTAAGGCACTCTAAACAGTGAAATTAGAGAGCCTATTCAACAATGTAGTCATTAGTATACGTGGAATGTCATTAGTATTACTCTCTCCGTTTCTTTTTAAGTGTCCAAAAACGTCAAATTTAGGGTTCTTATTTAACTGTCAATTTGTTGTTTTAAAGATACGATTTGTCAATTATACTATTTGTCAGTTACTCATAAATTTTCAATAAAACTAATTAATGCTATATATTTGAAAAACTATATCTTTTTTTAAATTTTTTTTTTGGTACATAACATACTAAATTTTATTTTATTTTTGTGCATAATATATATTAAATTTATTGGAAAGAGAAAAATGTGTGCAAAAAAAAATAAAAAATTATTGGTGAATTAAAATTAGGGTATAATAGGAAGATAAGTTGCAAAAATACACTTTCTTAATTTTATGTTACCATTCAAAACGGAAATTTAAAAAGAAACGGAGGGAGTAATATTTTAACACTGTCACATGCTCAAGATCTTGGTTAAATTAAAAGAGATTTGCATGAGAGGCGTCTTTTCCACATGTGCAATGTGTGCGATGACACAATGCCTCATAAAAATAGGGGCCTCTAAAAAAAACATATAGGATAATAGTATTAATAAATGAGAGGTATAATGAGATATTTATTAGTGACAAAATGTCTTAAAAGAGGTTTTCTATTGTGAATAAATTTTTAAGCGCTTTATATATAGCTAATTATTATATTATAGTTTTATCAAATAGAGAGAGGTGTAATAGAAATTGTCTTGTTTATCAAACTATTTTTAGTACTAATGATGTTATCTGTAATTCAAATTGATGACAATTTTTTTGATTTTTTTTGCATTTTTTTCTATTAGGGCCTATTTTAATAATTCGACACTGTCTCCAAAAATTCGGAGACGCTCCTATTCGCATCATCTCATCTAAACACTTTTGGCTTCAAAAATAAATCATTGTTCAATTAAAAAAAACTCAATGTACAATCAACAACATTAAATACAACGAAATATGCTAGAATAAGTTATTCCTCTATATACATATTTAAATATCAACATGAACTAAGACCAATATATATATATATATATATATCAACATGAACAAACTATAGGTCACAATTATACATTCATGAATATGAAGTGAAGAGTGATGACAAAGAATACTATCCAACAAATAAAATAAAGAATGAAATAAAATCTACCCATATCATATGGATGCTATCAACTAAGCTTGACCACTTCTCATCAGTTGGTTTTTCCACTTGCATGACTATTAATCTAGCTTATCTATTGCTAGATCTTCACAATGGTAACAATTATTAATCATTTTCCTTATTTATTTTATTATAAATTAAAGTGACAATCGATGATCATTGTACAACCATTTGTGTAGCCAAAAGGTATGTTCGGTTATACTTCTGAAACAGCTAGAATTGATTCTGGACGTGTAGAATTGATTCTGACTTGTTTGATTTCTTAAAAGTAGAATTGATTCTGCCTCCAGAATTGATTCTACTTGAAGCTGAAAATCGTAGCTTCTGATTCTATAATTGATTTTTACACTCAAAATTTTTGTTCAACTCACTTTTACATGAATATATCCAAACATAAACCACTTTAACTTAAAATCAATTTTGGCTAGAATCAATTCTCGTCACCGCAAAACCAAACATACAATAACACATAAATGGAAATCAGTAGGGATTAAACAAAACAATGGCCAATGGTTTCAATTTTCATTTTCACTGTGCCTATTTTGTTTTGATTAATAAATAACATGTTGTTTGGAATTAAACATATAGTTTATTCAATAGATTGATGTAGCAAGCAAATAAGGACAAACAAGAAATGCTTCAAATCTAGTTCATTAAATCCAAGTTATGACAATAATTTAGTTGACCTTTTATCTGTTGCTTCCATCAACTCCACTTCAATAATTTAAATCCATCAAACTTTCTTCCATTTCAAAATTAATGCACTCATAATAATAACCTCAAAATATTATATATGATGGCCATAGTCACAAGTGATTTAGTAGGAAATTCTTCAACATATGACAGAATAAGTGAACTAAAAGAATTTGATGAGTCAAAGGTTGGTGTCCAAGGACTAATAGAAAATGGAGTAACAAAAGTTCCACAAATGTTCTATTGTGGAAATTCTAATGATCTCAATGATGTCTCATTCAGTGAATCAAATTCAAAGCTAAATATCCCAATAATCGACTTAACAGGAATCCATGACGATCCTGTTTTGAGAGATGAAGTTGTGAAAAAAGTTCTAAATGCATGTGAAAAGTGGGGATTCTTTCAAGTAATAAATCATGGAATTCAAATACATGTTTTGGATGAGATGATCAAAGGAATATGTAGATTTCATCAACAAGATGCTGAAGTTAGGAAAGAATATTACACTAGAGATCTCACTAAAAAAGTTGTTTATCTTTCCAATTTTAGTCTTTATCAAGACCAATATGCTCCCGGTTTTTCTTTGCACCTCATCCTCCCAAAGCTGATGAATTGCCACCGGTTTGCAGGTTTGTTATATTACTACTTTTAAGTAAATTACCAATTTTATAGATTGATAAGTATTTATTTGTTTTAACCCTTCGATTTTCACAGAAAAAGTTTGATCAGAAGGTATGTAAAGTTTGATCAATAATTGTTCTAATTAGGATTCAAATTCGTGTACTCTTAATTGATTTGACCTTCCCTAAAATTAGCGGATAGAATTACATTTTCCCTCTTAAGTCTTTGGACTCGGATCCCCCCTTCTCTAAACACTTGACTCAGTTTCCAAATTCAACAACATCTTATATACTAATATTTAGTTTTAGATTAGTAGTAAAATATAGTCAAAGTACGATATGTCAAAAGTGCACATAATCGAACCGAGTCACTCATTTTGGGACGATGGATAAATTTGTTAAACAAAGTATCAAATGGTAAAAGATAATTGTCAAAAAAACAAAATAAAACGGCTAAAATCTACAAAGATACCTGATATGTTGGAATGCATGTTTAAACCCACAAATCTCCACTTCTCTGCATATTAGGTATAATTTCTTTTAATCAATGAATACATCTTTGATTTTTTTCCACCACCAATTTAATCTGGTTCAAGGGTCAGTACTGACATTAAGTGGTTTCAGTCTCTTCCGGATCACAGTTGCGGGGGTTCGAACCATGGTCCTCCCTGTAAAGTTAAGCATCAATCATCACTGAACAAACTAACGATTGATAAATGCTTTGGTTGTTAATATTGTTAATAACGATAGGTTATATTTAATATTTTTAGTTCCATATACTATATAGTTAGAGATCCTCTATATTTGAAATTCTGTCTTTGATGAATTGCAAATGATAACAAACTTGCAGTGATATTGTGAATGAATACACAAAAGAAGTAACAACACTTGTCTCTTCTTTGTATGAGTTATTGTCAGAAGCTCTTGGTCTTGATCGTTTTCACCTTAAAGAAATGGGTGGTGCTGATAGTTTTTTTCATTTATGTCACTATTATCCACCATGTCCTGAGCCAGAGTTAACCATAGGCACTACCAAGCACTCAGATGCTAGCTTTATTACAATACTTTTGCAAGATCATATTGGTGGCTTACAAGTTCTTCATGAAAATCAATGGATTGATGTACCTCCCATTCATGGAGCTCTTGTAGTCAACATTGGAGATCTTTTACAAGTGAGTTCATCATGCATATAATTTGCATATTCATTCTGCTTAGTAAATTTTATTTATATAATAATTCAAAGGAGAATTTTTGTGTTTTGGGTGTGTTTGTTTGAAACATAAACCTGTAATATTTATCAAATGTAACTAAAACTTTTTAGTAAAAACTAAACATTGTTCTCAAGTGATTAATAAACTCCTCCTAGAACGAATCGTTAAGGTGAATCCAAATTTTATTTCTGGTGGCAACAATTCTTGACCAGTCTTTACTTACCTTGTAGCCGAATTCTAGATTATCAGGTCCCATTTTCTGGAAATCAGAAGATTAATACAATTTTTTTTAACAACGTAGACTTTATGTAACAATTACCGAAATGTTACTGAATTGAAATAAAAACATTTTTTTTTATTTAGTAACATTTGCAAAAATGTAAAAACACTGAATATTAACTAACCGATCAATTTAAATTTTTCTTTCTACAGCTTGTGAGTAATGACAAGTTCACAAGTGTTCAACACAGAGTTTTAGCAAAACATGTAGGTCCAAGAATTTCAGTTGCATCCATTTTTAGAACAAATAATCATTCACATGAAGGTATGGAAAATGTTATTGGTCCAATCAAGGAATTGTTATCTAAAGAAAGTCAACCAATATACAGAAATACTTCTTTCAAAGAGTACATGGCACATCGTTTAGCAAATGGCCTTGGAATTTCTTCACTATCACCCTTCAAGTTGTGATTTATCATTTATGAACAAATTGCATGCAATCTTGGGATTCATATTCTTGGATTTAAGTTTGTTACTCAAAGAAACAACTTAGTGTTCATTTTGGTCAATATATTGCTAAGATCTTCTTTAAGTTCTCTATCAATCACTTAATAACATAGTAACTTAGACATTATGTAATTTTGAAACGTTTGAGCTTTGATTGAGTTTCCTTGTGTAATAAGTGCATAATCCATGTTTGACATACTATTTTACCTTACTAAAACAATATTTAATTTAATAAAGTAGGGACAACGTATATACCAAAAAAAAATATTGGTTCCTCTAGTTAGACAAGACTCGTTTTGATGATGGTTGAGAGCTACAGATACGGTGGAGAAAAGATACTTGCAAAATTATTAACACTATAGCGCTCAAATCAGTAACAATTTAATATGAGTATGTGTCAATTAGGTAAATTGTGTGTGTATCTTGAGGATGGGTGTATAGTATAGGCACATATATAGGCATGGGAATGCATGAGAATATGCATAAACCTTGTTGGCCCCTTTACGTGAGTGGAATCGAGAATAATACATTCCATGTGAGGGGTCATGTCCCGCTATTTAACTGGATATGGATTATTTACATTGAACCTTAATATTTATTGGGTCTTTATGTAATATGAGCTTTAGTCGAGTACAAAACAAGCATGGCCATCTTTTCTTGCACACTCTTACTAATGACAACCTTCAATTCGTTGATATGAGGTCATACCATTCTAGTGTGTGCGAATAGGCCTCGTTTGGATTAATTTATTTTTGAGCTTATGTAAACAGCTTATGCAATATAAATTAGGTTTTATGCTATTTTATAAGTTCACACTAATGAAAATTGTATTTTTATAAGTTATTTTATCATAAAATACTTTGATAAACTTATAATAATACATAAAAATTGCATAAGCTGTTTATATAAACTCAAAAATAAGCTAATCCAAACGGACCCTATATTTTCTTGATTCAAGCAAGAACTACATTTATGTACACTTTATGCCCCGTTTGGATTTGACTTATTTTTGAGCTTATGAAAACTGCAAATTTTCCTGGGGATTTTGACTTTAGGGACTAAAACCAATAAAGTTCGTACATTCAGAGACTTATTTGCAACAAAAAAAATACAAGGACTAAAATGAAAAATTTGCAAACATACATGTACGAAAATAATATTTAACTCATTAGGTTTCACACACATAATTAACGACCTAGTTATGGTTATATAACCAAGGACTAACGGACCAGTGTGACAAAACATTATACTACTTATTATTTTCGTTTACTTGGATAACGAAATAGGAAAGGGATGACATTGGTAGTTTACTCCAAGTCCTAGAAAAGTTTATCTACAAGAATCAATCTACTTTTCAAAGTCATGGATTCGGAACAGTTGCAACTTAATTTACACTTTCCTTTAGCTTTCAGCTTCATCTGATACTAAGGAGGAGACCAAAAACTATTTATTTAGTTTAATAAATCATTGATGGAGAATGCATTTTCCAGTTCCAGCACAAACTGAACACTCATCTTCATCTCCAGATACATGCTTTAAGCAATAATTGATCCTGTCGTTCACAACATCCTGCAGCACAATATTGTTTCAAGTTCAAAATGACAGAAAAGCAAAATAGTTCTGCTATTTGGTACTTTAGAGTGTGTTCGATGTGTTAAAAAGGTTACCAGTGCACAAGGTCATAATTTACGCTTGATGTAATTAAAAAATGATCATAAGAGATTTTTATTTTACAAAAACGGGGGAAATCTGTGCTTCTTCTGTTTCATTCCATTTCATTTCTATTTGACTTTGAGAAAGTTCACCAATCTTGATTCCTTTTAAAACGAACTGCATTCTTAAAGCGAACTTGGCATAGCTTAAATTCATTTTAAAGGAGTAAACCTCCAAAGGGATTTGTGTTCATGCCTCACCGCCATAAATTCAGGACAACTAAAGAGTGAATCGGCTGGACATCAGAAGAATTCCAACAACAACAAAGTCTATCATACAAGTACATGGATCAAACAACAGCATAATATTCTATCGTATATCATATCTTTATCAAACTAACTTCTATGTCTTTCTTAATAGTTTCTCTTATAGTTTTTCTAGGTCTTCCACTAGCGATTTGTACCCGCAATCTAATATACTCTCCTTATTATAAAATCTACATGTACTGTCACCATATGCTCAAACAACCTAAGCCCAGTTTCCACCATTTTTTCTATGATAGGTGCTACAACAACTCTCTCTCTCTCTCTCTCTCTCTCTCTCTCTAATGTTGTCATTACTAATCCTATCTCATCTAGTCTTACCATACATCCGACGCAACATTCCCATCTCAACTATGCTTATTTTATTTAGTGTTGGTTTTTTACCTCACAACACTCAATTCCATACAACATTGCTGGTCTTTCAGTTGCATGATAAAATATTCCCTTAAAATAAAAACCTTTTTGACACGTGACTTCTTGGGAATGAGAATGGATGATCAAAATGGCAAAAATACACCCAAACATGAAAGTTGGAAACATAACAACTTTCAGCAAGTGATTCAACTAGTTCAACAAAGGATAAGTGAGTTAATATAAAAAATGAAACATATTAAGATAATTCATACCACAAGTAGCTCATGGAGTCCAAGGGGTGCAGTAACAATGTATGACACACCAGGGTGTTGCTTTGCTGCCTCTGCACTCAAGGAAGGAATGTCCTGCATGATTTTGTTATCTTATTAGGATTAAGTTTTAGCTTTTGAGACATTCTCAACGAGTTTGATTTAGATACAGTCAGTGTAAAAAGTTTTATATTGTCAACAAATCACAATCAACTGTATGTGTGACTTTTGAAGTAGTTATGATTAAAGTCAAACGTTTGTAATAACCTAATGATTATGATTGATTAAGTGTAAAAAATATTTACACCGACAGTTTATATGAATTAAACCTATTCTAAATTGAGATCCGCATTTGGTTCCTAATTTTCTTTGTATAGGTGTTTGTGAAGAACTTTATTTGAATAAAGTAGGTTTTGAAACAATCGAGATGCAAAAGTTGATTTTAACGTATATGAGGAACTGTTGCTAAGAACTCATATTCTTTGTAAGATAATTTCAATTTTTATACAGGTGTTTGATGGAAAGTTTATCGAAAGAGACTCTATAATGGAGTTTGAAATTTGGCTACGTTATATCTTTATCAAATCAAAGAATCAAATTGACAAATTTAAAGATAGGTAAAACAAAGTTATATGCAAATCTACCTGACTCCAGTGCCTTCCAGGAGAGAGAAAAAAAGGACTGATAATAACGCGGCGTGCACCTTGCTGAACGCAAGATTGAAAAGCATCTCCAATTGATGGCTCCGCTAGTTCCTGAAATTTATAAATATTATGAACCATCAAGAATTTGCTCTACAACTATCTCTTAAAATGCAAAAGTAATAAGGCTAAATGCACAAAGGAAATTTTGTTATTGTCATTTCAAAAAGCCAAAAGAAGCTTAACTCTATTTCTCATGAAGAAAAATATGTTAAACTGTTCACACCAAACAACCCAACGACAATGCCAATAACCTTACGATAATGTCAGACTAGGTCACTTGCTAGTAAGATTAATAAAAACAAAAACAAGTTCGTGCTATATACAATTTTAAATCATGACAACTTTTGTATTGCGATCTTTGATATCATGGAAATTCGCAGTGGATGCAGGCATGCCGTGCGGCCTCATGCGATGTAGAAGGCATGAAAACCATAATTGATGTCATGGAACAAAACTAATTTGCAAATGTGTTGATGCAAACGAAACCACGGTAGCATTGTTGAGACAAAAAAAAATTTGATGTTACCGTCCAAATCACACTCATATACGTTTTATAGTTGTACTCAAACTCAAACATCTATCTACCATAATTTAAATTTCATATTTTATTTTCAGTTTGTCTCTCTATACTTATCAAATACAAATTACCATGTTTTGGCTTTGCGTGGATAATAATTAAGCACTTATATAAGTGCTTACATATTAGCTATTTTTATAACAAAAGCAAAGAAATGAAATCAAATTGTTTTTATAAAAACCATAAGTTGTTTTCGTAAGCTATCCTGAAGAGCATGTGGAAATAAGGTGAAAATAGTCTATTGACATGTCATAAGTTGTTTCTATAAGCTCTCTCAAACATTCTCATAAGTGCCTGTGCCAGTAGATAAACTCAAATAAGCCCACATTCAAACAGGTATATCTAAGTGTCTAACACAAAGTAAAAACTGAACAAACTTAAGGAGAATACCATATGAGCAGGCTCCACAATCTGGTATCCAGTTTTTTGTCTAAACATCTCCACAAATTCATCTGAAATTCTAAACAACAAAGCTTTTTAAAAATCAAAATTAAAACATTCCCAAATGCATAACTGATTTCATGAAACTCTTCTTACTAAGCATTAGATTGGACTCTTTGCGACGTGACCCATGATCCACGATTATGACTCCATCATCAGAACTAACCCCAGAAGAGTTTTGAGCGCTTTTCCGCAAAAATCGAAGATTTGAAGAAAAACTAGGAGAATTTAATGATTTCAAGGGTACCAGTCTTTGATTCGTTCCAATTTCACTTGCAGAAAAACTAATAGCAATCAAAAACAAAAAAAACAACACTGAAAAACAATAAAATAAATAAATAAAAGGAAAGAAATTGAGATGATATATACAAAAATGAGAAAGAAAAAATTGAACCTTGGGAAGAGATTGGAACGAAGTGAGAGAGAATTCACATGCATAGTTGATCACTTGTTGTGCTACTTCAAAGAGATAAAGAAAAAGTTTCTCTTAGAGGAATTTTCACAAACACCACATATGCAAAAGATAACAAACAACATGAACAGACACACTAAACTATCAAAACATCTAAAATTTCATATACAACAAACACAGAGCCACAAACTACACTTACATCTAACATCATTCAAGTTTCAACTACATCTATCACAATCGATTTTGACCCATTTCTCATAAATATGCAAGAGAAGATGCACACATAATTAAAATACAAGTTTTATGAATTTAAGCGAGGAAATGCTATTCATCATCGATTTTTATGAATTTGGTTAAAAAAGTAATCCCAAAGAGGTGCAGATGTTCCAAAAATGATTTTTGTGCTATGTTTTGGATTGAGTGACAAAGGGGTTAATTTTTCTGCTATGTTTTAGAATTAATTGTAAATTTTAAATGAACAAAAACATGTTATGTTATTATCATATTATTATATTATAATATATATAATGTGGGAAAAAATTTATATAATATAACTCTATCTCACGTTTAGTGATAGTCATCATAAAATCAATATCAATCATCAATCAATCAATCAATATATACCTCTTAAAAGGAAGCTACATTAGCTTATATGCAAGCATTGTGATGATGTGGCACCTCTAAAAAAAATTCATGCACCTTCTTATTCTAATAATAATAATAATAATAATATATAATAACAAATATATAAGTTTAATTGCTACAACTCTAGGAATTCCAACCCCTAAAACTTCAATTGTTACAATAATAAGAAAGATTAAAACATGATTCTAAAAAAAAAAACATTAAATTGATGTTCAGAAAAAAAAGATAAAAAAGTATTGGGAAGCATAGAAAAAGTAAATAGAATGATTGAGGAGTTTCTATAAACAAATATTAATTATTAACTATTTTTTGAATCAAACTATGAAAACAGCATTGCGATTTGGAATCAATTCAGATTTGAAAACAGAAAAGAATGAAAGAATGAGTGAGAAAGTTACTTGCAGATGTAGTGACTTGTGAAGAGGAAGGTTGGTGTCTTCGCTCAAAGTGTATACAGTGGCGGAGCCAGGATTATAACAGAGTCTGGCAAAATTTTAACCGCAAATTTAGGATTCACAACACTGATACAAGTCAAGTGAATACCAAAAATTGGCATAAAAAACCATATTTTCGAGAGAACAAGAGAGAAAAGTGAATACCGAAAATTGACAAAAAAAAACCTATTTTCGTTCAACAAAAATTGAAAATAAATTCATAAATGTTAGGCAGAAATAAGAAATTATACATCCACATGATTATAAAGTGATAACTATTTGCACAAATTAAGAGAAATTATAAAATGGTGATGCATAGAAACTGAGTTTAGAGATCTAGGCAAGTGAATTGAAATTTCTTCAAATTTTCTAAGTTAAACATGACAATATGAGCATTATGGCTCCCTTACAATAATTAGTATTGAGTGTATATCAATATTTATTCAATCAATCAGAAAAACAAATCAAAAATCCCAAATCAATATTTTCCAAAAACCTAAAACTATTTTCTAGAAATTTATCTCAGTCTCAGCAATACATGTCAAAATTTCATCACCTGAAGTTGAAAACAAGGGGTTGAGCAGAGAGGTCGACGTCGTGCAGAGAGAGAGTGTGGGAGAACGGCGGCCGGCGGCGGTGAGTGGTGTGGTGGTCGTCTGGTCGACGTCGAACAGAGAAGAGAGAAAGTGAGAACTCGAACAGAGAAGAGAGAAAGTGAGAACTCGAACAGAGAAGAGAGAAAGTGAAAGTGAGCCCATTCTTTTTTTCCTTTTGCCCTTTATTTTTTTATATTTTTTCCTTTTTCCTTCTCTTTAGTATTTCCAGAGCAAACAGTCATTTTAGTTCCTGAATGTGCAACTCGTTGTCAGTTTGATCCCTGACTTAAGATAAAATACAAAATAGTCCCTGATTATGCATCTATGTTAGTCATTTTGGTCATTGCCGATAAAAATGACTGTTAACTTTACAAAAAAGCTGATGTGGCATTTTTTAGAAACACGTGGCACCCTGCTGTTTAGAAACACGTGGCACCCTGAGTTGGCACAATATTATTTTTTTGCTATATCTTATATATTTAAATGATTATTCAACTATCCATAAAAAAAATGATTATTCCGTAAAAAAAAACATGATTATTTCAACTAAAATATTATTTGCATAAACAATCATATTTTTGTTAGTTTTTTTCTGGTATTAAATTAAATGGAGAAATTAGGTTTCCTTCCCTTCACCTTCATCCCACAAATTCATAGACCCATCCAAAAATGGAACACAGCATCTTCTAAATTCTTCTATTCTCATATCTGAATCTACGACCACTCACATATTATTAAACACTTCCAACTTCATCATTCCACTCCCACTAAAAAAATCATCATAGCTGCAAAAATAAGTCAAAAGAAAACTAGATCGTGCAAAAAAACACAGGTCGAACACCATAGTTATGAAAATCCAGCACAGGAACTACAAGCAAAGGAAAAATTAGAAACTGGGGAACCCATAAACAACAAATAAGAGACTTCGCAGCGGCGAATGGCATATCTAAGAGGGAAGTTGATCGGATATGGGTGTTACTGAGTATGATGAAGTCAAATTTGATTTTTTTGTGCCTTATTTTGTTGTTCTTTAAAGTGTTTTTTCATATTTATGTTGGTTTTACATTTACAACCACAAATAGAGACGAATGAAATGAATTTTCGTTGGTGATTTATGAAGAGGATGGAAACGATGGGATTGGAGCTGATGAAAGAATGGTGAGGGTGGAAATGGATAGTGTGTTGTTGTTGAGAAGAAGAAGAGAGAATGGTACGACTTCAATTGTTGACGAGGTGACTAATTACTTTAAAAACCACTTCTCGTCCATTCCTTGGAGGCGTCCAAAATTGGATAGAGTGTTTTTTCCGAGAGTCTCGGCGGAGGATAATGACATGTTGGAAGCCCCGTTTTTGTTGGAGGAAATTGAGGAGGCGGTTTTGAATTGTGATGGCAATAAAAGCCCGGGTCCGGACGGGTTTAATTTTGCGTTTGTCAAGAAGTTTTGGTACTTACTAAAGGATGAGGTGAGGATATTGCTTGATCAATTCCATGGGAATGAGTGCCTCCCAAGAGGATTGTTGTCCTACTTCATTGCTTTAATTCCAAAGGTGGTGTGTCCGTCGAAGCTTGGAGAGTACCGGCCGATATCACTCTTGGGGTGTTTATACAAAATCATTGCTAAGGTGTTGGTTTTGAGGCTTGCTAAAGTGATGGATAAGTTGGTAGGCACTACTCAATCGGCTTTCGTGAAGGGGAGGAATTTGGTGGATGGGGTGATGGTGGTGAATGAAGTGATTGATTATGCTAAGAAGACGGGGAGGGCTTGCCTTGTTCTTAAAGTAGATTTTGAAAAAGCATACGACTCCGTTGATTGGGGATTCCTTGAATATATGCTTAGGAGATTTGGGTTTGGTGTGAAATGGGTAAAGTGGATTAAAGCTTGTGTGTTTGCCGGAAACCTCTCGGTCCTTGTAAATGGGAGTCCCACTTCGAAAATCCACATTCAAAGAGGGTTGAAACAAGGGGATCCTTTGGCCCCTTTCCTATTTCTATTGGTGGCGGAGGGATTTGCGGGATTGATGAGGAGTGCGGTGGAGAAGAACCTTTTTAAAGGTTTTGGTGTTGGGTCGAATAATCTTATTGTTTCTCACCTACAATATGCGGACGACACACTTTGTTTAGGGGAGGCTTCTATGGATAACTTGTGGACTTTGAAGGCTATCTTGCGCGGATTTGAGTTGGCCTCCGGCTTAAAAGTGAACTTCTCAAAAAGTTGCCTTATGGGTGTGAATGTGCCAAATGTTTTCTTGGATATGGCTTGTGATTTTTTAAATTGTAAGCTTGGAGTGGTGCCTTTCATGTATTTGGGGTTGCCGGTTGGTGCGAATCCTCGTCGCAAGGCTACTTGGGAACCTTTGATTACTCATCTTAGGAAGAGGCTCCGTTCTTGGGGAAATAGGTATGTAAGTCTAGGGGGCCGAATTGTCCTTCTAAATTCGGTCCTCAATGCAATTCCTATTTTTTATTTGTCCTTCTTGAAAGTTCCGGCGGCGGTGTTGAAAGAGATTATTAGAATTCAAAGAGAATTCTTATGGGGTGGTGTTAGAGGAGGCCGAAAGATTTGTTGGGTGAGTTGGAAGGAGGTGTGCAAACCGCGAAGTCAAGGTGGGCTTGGTGTGAGGGATGTTGGTAAAGTCAACCTTAATTTGCTCATAAAATGGCGTTGGAGACTTCTCCAAAATGAGAATGCTTTTTGGAAAGACTTGTTGGTGGCGAAGTATGGGTTGAATGCCCGGAAAAAGGTGCATTGGAGTGGGTGTAATATCTCTACTCGAGCTTCGCTTTGGTGGAAGGATATTTGCGGTGTGGATATTAGGGATGGTGTGAGTTGGTTTGACCAACATATTATCCGGAATATTGGTAACGGAAATTCTACCCGATTTTGGTGTGATAGGTGGGTGGGAAACTCTCCTCTTTGTGAACGTTTTCCCCGACTTTATTCCTTATCTTCTTTTAAGGATGGAATGGTGAATGATTTTTGGGTGGTTAGGGAGGGTAGGCCGAAGTGGGAGTGGGTGTGGAGGCGGAGGATGTTTGCTTGGGAAGAAGAATTGCTAACTAGCCTCATAGAGTTTTTGCCTACAATGGTATTGGTGGAGGAGGAAGATAATTGGCGGTGGGCTCTTGATGAAAGTGGGATGTTCACGGTCAAGTCTACTTATACTTTTGTGGCTAGTATTTTTGCACCGGAAACACTTCTTGATGCCCAAGTGATGCGGGTTCTTGACATGATTTGGAAAAATCCGTCTCCTTCCAAAGTTCTTGCTTTCTCGTGGAGGCTTTTGCGCAACCGGTTACCAACGAAGGACAACTTGGTGCAACGGGGGATAAATGCAAATGGTGGGGATAATAATTGTGTCCATTGTCAAGGGAGGGAGGAAGGGGCGTCTCACCTCTTTCTTAATTGTGACTTTGCTTGGCGTGTTTGGAATGATATCTTCCGTTGGCTTGGTCTTGTTTTTGTGATGCCGGCGAATGTTGCTATGTTTTATGAATGTTTTTAAGGGGCTGCAGGTTCAAAGAAGAGAAGAATCGGTTTCTCTCTTATTTGGCATGCGACGGTATGGATGTTATGGAAATCTAGAAATAAAATCATCTTCTCCAATGGTGTGAAAGACCCGGAAGAATTGGTGGATTTGGTGAAGATCTCATCTTGGAAGTGGGGGTTAAGTCGACATAAGCTTCCGGTTTGTCTCTTTTATGAATGGTGTTGGGACCCGGGGCTTTGTTTGCGGCGTTAGTAGCTCGGTTTTGGTGTTGTTTGCTTCAGGTCACGGTTTTGGGTGATGTTCTGGAACTTTTTCACGCTGCTGCTGCTTGGCCGTGTTTTTGCTTGCCTTTGGGTGTTGTTAGCTGTTTGTGTTAGGCGGGTGGGTCTGTTTTTTGGGGCTGTCTTGTTGCCTCTGTTTTTCCCCTATAAATATTGCACTACTTGTGCTTGACTTTATATATCAATAACACTTTTGCCTTTTAAAAAAAAAAAGAGTACTTAGGTTGTTGAAAAAGTAAGAACAAGTGAGGATGAAGAATGATATTTTGGGTGGGTTTTTGGATCGGTGGATGAAGATGAATTTCTTTTGTTTTGTTTTTAATATAAATTGCAAATAATATTTAAATATTTTAATTGAATAATCATTTAAATATAGAAGATAGTGCAAAGAAATAATATTGTCATTTTAGTCCCTAACAATGTCATCCTCCACTTGTCTTATTATTGTGCCAACTCAGCGTGCCACGTGTCCCTAAAAAATGCCACATAAGCTTTGTTATAAAGTTAACAGTCATTTTTAACGTCAGGGACCAAAATGACTAACGGGATGCAGAGTCAGAGACTATTTTATATTTTATCTTAAGTCAGAGACCAAACTGACAGCGAGTTACACATTCAGGGATTAAAATGACGGTTTCCCCTTATTTCTAATCTTTATTTTGGACTAGTTAGCAACATGATAGTATTATTAGTGTATTATACACTAACCTAGCTTGTATTCGCCGTATCACTATTTCGCTCTTTGCTTCTTGCTTAATTTTTTTTTCACGCTCGACTCATCTCTTCTCCTACCTCTGGCTGCTCCATATTCGCATCTTCTCAAGTAAACCCATCAAATTAATTATCTTTCAAAACTTTGTCACTTACTACTTTATTTGGATCTTTGGTTTCTATGTTATAATTTTTTATTTCTATCAATTGCTTCTTATTCATCATGAATTTACCTATTATTATTATTATTATTATTATTATTATTATTATATTGCTATCAATTGCTTTTGATTAATCAATGTCACTTGTTATAATTACTTTTTTAATTGTTCAGAGTTTGCCTTGATCTATTTATAAATTATTCATGTCATCTGTTTATAAATGATGAATGGTCGTGGTCATGGGTTATTTTTTTTTTGGTCAAGTAGCCTAATGGCTTGAAATTCCACCCTTAAGGTGAATAAGTGGGATGACCGGGGTTCGAACCCCGATCCCCTGCATAATAATGCAAATGTCCACCAATTGAACTAAACTCATGGGACGTGGTCATGGGTTATTTATAGTAGGCAAAATTACACTAATGGTCCTTTATCTTATTTTTTTTTATAATATTTTGATCCTTTATCTTTTATTTATAACAATTTGGTCATTTATCTTTTGTACCACGCACATATAAGACATTTTTTCATTTTTATCAAAAAAAATGCTGATTTGGCAAGCCACGTAGGATTGTTTATTTTTTAAACTATTTTTTGTATTTGAAAATATAAAAAAAACCAAAAAATCCAATTGTTCATCATGTCTTCATACCTTCATCACCATCTTCATGCTTAAACCAAAACCTCAAAATCAATTTTTAATCAATACATCTCCAAATAACATCAATCTTTAGTATATATTCTCCTCAATCATATGCTAAACTCAAAAATTAAAACCCCCAAATTCACATTGGGGTTTGGAGAGTAAAAGTCATGATAAATTGTATAAATCAAAAGAACATTTTTTTTTGCCAAGATTTAGTTTCTTGTTCCAGGATGCAAATACCATAGTTGATATATTTTTTGCTTGCTTCACTTTCAGATCTTCTTCGTTTCCCCACTTTCAGATCTTTTTGGAATCAATGCCCCATTTTTATCAAATGTTTAAATTGTATAAAGTTTCTTCTTTTCCTTTTAGATTTCCTATTTTCCCTCACTAAATTGGAAACAATTTACGGATTTTATGTTGTTTCTAGATGTATGTTCTGTTTCTTTTCCACATTTTTCTCTCTGCTTTTCAATATGACGATGGAATAGGTCTCCATTTTTGCTAAGTTCTCTTTGTGGTTTTAAATTTTTTAGTTTAGGATATGATTAGGAGAATATAACATAGAGATTGATGTTATTTGGAGATGTATTTCATTAGAAATTGATTTTGGGGTTTTGGTTTAAGCATGTAGATGATGAATGTATGAAGATATGATGATTGATGAACACATGAATTTATGGATTTTTGTTTTATATTTTTAATAAAAAAAATTTAAAAATAAAATAATCCTATGTGGCTTGCCAAATCAACATTTTTTTTTATAAAAATTGAAAAAAATGACTTATATGTTCGCAGCACAAAAGATAAAGGACCAAATTGTTAAAATTAAAAGATAAAGGACGAAAGTATTACTAAAAAAATAAAATAAAAGACCATTAGTGTGATTTTGCCTTTATAATATTACATTCTGGTTTGACATGGTGTTTTGCTTTTGATTCATAAACATCAATTGTTATTATTATTTTTGATTCATCAACGTCACTTATTCAACAAGGAGTTGGACTACTTTTTTTACATGTGATTTTGAGTTGAAACTAAGTCGTCACCATTTTTTAATCTATAATTTGATTATATATACAATATGAATGAAATATGAGATCAACATGTAACAAAATAACAAACGAAAAAGAGATCGTAGACCATGGTCAAATTTGGAGGTTGGAGCCTTTCATGATATACTCGTTGAAGTTGTGAACAAGGGTCAAAGATGTGAAAATGGACAATTTAAAGCACACACTTTAAGAACGGCTTAGGCAATATTGGAGGAAAAGTTTCTTTAATGTGGAATTAAGATAAAACCACATATTGAATTTGCTATGAGGAGGCTAAGGACAATGTATGGAATAGTTTATGATGTGCTAAATCATAGTGATTTGGTTGGGATGAAGAGAAAAAGATGATTGTAGTAGACAGGAGTATCTAAAGATTATTGTCTATTAATAGTTAGTTTTTACTAATCTATTTGTTTGCTTCTTATGAATACTTGAACATGTTATGTTTATTATTCTTGTGTATAGTCATCTAGAAACGAAAGATTATAGGTATGCTTCAATTCCACTTTTTGACAAACTTGCTCGTGCTTTTGGAAAAGATTGTGCTACTGGTAAATGTGTTGCACCCCCTGCTAATAACATTGATGAGATAAATAAAGAAAATGAAGATCAAGATAATGATGAGGAGAATGAAATATGAATGACTCGGTCACCTTCTATTGATCAATCTAAAAAAAGGCTAACAACATGGAAATTTAATTTAGGAAAATAAATAAATGAGCAAATATAAGTGCTCAGAGTATATCTGAGTTAGGAAAGAGTTTTGGATGTATAATTGAAAAAAAAACTCTGAAAAAATGTGTAAAGCTGCAAATCGTCTAGGATTTGGTTGATGATTCAAGAAATATTATAGATGAGTTGGAAAAAATTGAGCTAACAAAACAAGAACGTTTTATTGCTGCCAACATCTTTCTTTTAGCTCAATTTTCTCCAACTCATCCATAATGTTTCTTGAATCATAATTTAAGAAACATTATTGATTTGGTAAAATATTTTGTCGGCAACAATAAAACGCTGTTGTTCTGTTAGCTCCGTTTTCTCCAACTCATCCATAATGTTTCTTGAATCATCAACCAAATCTTTATCAAATCCTATACGATTTGCAGCTTCACACATTTTTTTATAACTTTTTTCAATTATAGATCCAAAACTCTTTCTTAACTCAGATATGCTTTGAGCAATTACACTTGCTCCTTTATTTCTTTTTCTAGATTGAATTCCCTTGTTGTTGGTCTTTCTTTTAGATTGATCAATAGAAGGTGACGGAGTCATTCCTTGTTGTTAGTCTTTCTTTTAGATTCATTCTCTTCATCATTATCTTGCTCTTCATTTTCTTTATTTATCTCATCAACGTTATAAGCATGGGGTGCATCACCTTTACCAGTAGCACGATCTTTTCCAAAAGCATGAACAGGTTTGTCAAAGAGTAGAATTGGAGCTGGACTGGGCTAAGGCCCAAAAATAAAAGGTATAGGCCCAATGATCAAATGGCCCAATTGTACAACCCATTAAACTCAAACAAACAACTTGGCAGGAAAGCAAGGCAGAGGCGACACACCATGTAGATGGCGCCCTCGCCCCAAATGTAACTACTCTTATGAAGACTCAGTATGCACATCAGTACGTGGAGGGAGATAACCGCCCCCTACCACCATGATCACCACCGAAACTGGTGGATAACCACCCATCATCACCATGTGGGAGACAAAGAAGGAAGAAGAAACCACCATGATCATGGGGTATCCATGATCGTGGTACTCCATAACTGTTACCTATAGAAATCTATAAATAGGAGCTTATGCTTCTGTAGCGGGCTGGAAAATCACTTACATTTTTCATACAATGAAGTCGCCATCGACATTTATTTATCCCGTGGGGGGAAAGGAAAATATCGCGAAAACCTTGATTTAGGTTCGGGAGTTGGTTATGCGAGAGGAAGGTGTTAGCACCCCTCGCATCCATCGTACTCGATGGGAACCGTTTAGGTGGTTTGGGGTTTGTTTGCGTATGTTTGGATTAAATTGCTTTATCTCTTACCTAATCTCTACTTCGTTTCCAAAATAAATTAAAAGAAAATAAGGGTTTTTATTAATTGAGTTTGACGGTTGTAGGAGCCCGCTCCTACGTATTCCCCGGTGCAATGGGAAACTCAAAACTCACGTAGTTCTGGTAAAAAATGTTTGTGTGTTTGGTTGATTTT
Organism: Trifolium repens; assembly: GCA_030408175.1. NCBI lineage: Eukaryota > Viridiplantae > Streptophyta > Magnoliopsida > Fabales > Fabaceae > Trifolium > Trifolium repens. The sequence goes on from CP125846.1 coordinate 42,154,026, forward strand.
AAACGGGTAACGTTTATTTCGTATTCCGCTGACACAACGACGCTTGTATGCTCTAATTAGAGGCTTAAGCCGTGTATGTGTCAGAGGAATAGATAAAACGTGTATCCATTGAAAAAAGAGAGTTGAATAACAGATGTTGCTTATTTCGCATTCCGCTGATACAACGACGCTTGTATGCTCTAATCAGAGGCTTAAGCTGTGTATGTGTCAGAGGAATGGATAAAGCGTATATCCATGTTTTTCTGAAAAGAAGTTTAAGTGTGTAAAGGTTAACTTTTAACGCTTGTTTTTGGAATGAGAGCAGCTTGAGTAACTAGTCAACTGTCCGGTTACCAAGACAACTCGGGGAAGAACGAAGCAACTGCCAGGTTCTCCCTTTTTCACTCATTATTGTGAAATCCTTTGATTAAGTTTATTCAGAAATAATGTTTGAAAGAATACGGGGGGTTGGTTTATTTTAAAGCTTATCTTAGAATGAGAGCAGCTTGAGTGACTAGTCAACTGTCCGGCCACCAAGACAACTCAGAGAAGAAAGAAGCAACTGCCAGATTCTCTCCTTTTCATTCTTTAGTTCTTATGAAAAGCCTTTGATTAACTTTATTAAGAAATGATGTCTGAAAGAAAGACGATTGTTGGTTTATTTTAGAATTCGTTCTAGAATGAGAGTAGCTTGAGTGACTAGTCAACTGTCCGGTCACCAAGACAACTCGGGGAAGAACGAAGCAACTGCCAGGTTCTCCCTTTTTCATCCCTTGATTATTGCAAAAAGTGTGATTACGTTTGATTATGAAAACCAAAGTCCAAAAAGAGAAGATCAAGAGAAACAGAGCAGACATAATAACAAAATACAAGTAATAATAACAATGAAGCAAATCTCAAAACAAGCAAAGTATAAATGCAAATGCATGAATCAATATGATATAAATGAATAATGCAAGTATGCAATACTAAATAAACATGTATGAAACAATAAATTAAATATGGCGTAAAAAGGAAGTTACGAGCAATTAAATAAATACATGTAAGTTTGAATAAACAATCAAACACAAGCAAACAAGATTAACCTAAGCTAAATAGAGTTAGACAAAAATATGTGCAAGAGAAAGTGACCCAAAAGTACTTAAAGAAGTACTTTGGATCACTTAAGCACTTATTTAAATAAGCTAAAAAGCACTTAAGTTAGAAAAAGACTTATGAAAATAAGTTAAAAAGGTTGGACAAGACTCATATACATTAGCTACTGTATTGGAATGAGGTTGTGTGAAAAATAGGGTTAACTAAGCTAAAGAGCTTAGTGAAACCCTAAATAAGCACTTATGTGCAAAACAACTTAATTGAATAATCACTTATGAAAATAAGTTGAAAATGGTTGACAAAAATTCCACACAGTAGCTAATGTATTTGAATTAATCTTGTGCAAGAATTAGGATTAAATAAGCTAAAGAGCTTAGTGAAACCCTAAATAAGCACTTATGCACAAAATAGCTTAATTGAAAAATCACTTATGAAAATAAGTGAAAAGGCTTTGAAAAGTAGTCAAACATGATCTAACTGATTTTAGCATAAATATGTGAACCAAAAACTTAATTAAGTTAAAGTCCACAAAAGTGCTTTTGCAAATAAGCTAAAAAAAATCACTTAAAAAAAAAGTAGGGGGGTGCAAATTAAGAAGAGAAGTAAAACAGGGGGGTGTGGATAGCGCTTCTGGGCTGAAAGCCCAACCCATGCGCTGAGTCCACAAAAAAACAGCGGTCAACCAAAAAACGTTCCAGTACGGCATGCAAACAGGGTGCACCGTACTGGACTGCGTCATCACCGTCAGATCTCATTTAAATGAGATCTGACGGTTACGTTATGATCTGAAGACGAACGCACGTGATTTAAACAAAGGATCCAAGGGCTAGGATTTAAACTTGAGGAAGAAGATGAACCACGGTGAGGTTTTCTTCTCCGGTGAGCCCTGGCTTGCCGGCGACGGCGCCGGCCACCGGAGCTTCCTCAAACCACCATAAAAACGAGCAAAATACACATCATTCTCTTCGTTTTTTCACAAGGAATCCAAAAGTACAAATGGTTTTCTCTGATTCCTCACAGAAATGAAAAAACGAAGAGAACAAGGTTTGGAGATAAAAACACGAAATCACGATACAGGCCAAATTGAACAAAACTAGCAAACTAGAAAGCTTCTAAACATCAAAACGAGACGAATGGTGTAGGTATTTACCTGGTTAGACCTCTGGATAGTGCGATTTGAGCTTGTTTTCTTCCTGGCCACCGTAGCTATTCTATGCAATGATTCCTTCACTTTCTTGCGTTGAAAACAGATGATTCTTGCTTCTGGATGTATGGTGAAGGTGTTCTGATGTTTGGATTTTGTGTTTGATGAAGGATTTTGAGATTTTGATTTTTGAAAAATGGAAGAAAATGGTGTATTATGGTGTAAGCTTATCAGCGCCGTTTTCAGTCATTCCTTGCTAGCTAGGGCACTGAAATTGAGGTTCTATTTATAGGGAAGGATTAGGGTAGGTTAGTTAGTGATTTGTGAGAGTTAGGGAGGGTAATTTGGTGATTGAGCTCCTTTTGGTACTATTTTTTTTTTATCCTTTTTTTGTTCCAAAAAAATGGTGATGAGGTGTTGAGGAAAAAGAATCTTCTAGGTCTATGATGAGGTGTAAAGGAAATGAGAAATTTTTGGTATCCTTCTTTGATTTTTTTTTATCATTTTTTGAATTAAAACAAAATAAAAATAATACATGATATAATAAAAATAAAATGCAAGAATAGAAATATGCATGATGAGATATGATTGTGTGAAATATTTATGGATTAAAACTGGAAGGAAAAAGTATTAACATTTGATTTTTAAGAGGTTTCTTGTAATACAAGTTACTAATTAAAAATAAATGATAAATAAGAAATAAAAATAGAGCAAGGGCAAAATGGTAAAAAATTTTCATTTATGATCATGCTTATGCAAAATCATGCAAGAAAAATAATTCCATGTGTTTTTTGTGTCAACATTGATTTTTAAATCAAAAAGGGATTTTGTTGACTTTTTTAGTCAATATTTTGACTTTGTTGACTTTTGGTCAAAGTTTTGACTTTGTTGACTTATTTTCTAAAAATGCAAAAAGTAAAAAATATCATGGGGCAAAATTAGGGTATGACAACTTCATTGTAAAGGGTTCACAATTTTTTATCAACAAGGAATTACTCATTTCTTATATACGATCCAATTATTTATCACCCCCCTTATTTGTTCACCAGAACATTTTGGCGCCCACCGTGGGGCTGCGGTAAAACGATTCTCAGCCTACCACTTTCGAAAGAAAAATATCTCCCCACATGACGGGAGGTACATCTAATCATGGTACTGGCACAGGTCCGGGTATGACCCTAACGGAGGCTAGGGTGACAACAATAGACCAGGAAAAAGCCAACAAAGAAAACGAAAATGACGAGGATGAGGTCAATGACTCTCAACCTTTAGCACAAATCCTATGGGACGCCAGAGTTACTCTCAGGTAAGTTACTCTCAGGTACCCTGAAGGACGCGGAGTTGAGATGGTACATGAACTTACCAAAGAACTCCCTAGAAGGTTGGACGGATTTTCAGCGTAAATTCATCCAACAATTCTCAGGATCAAAACATATCAAGGTTACAGCCACTAGCCTCTTTACTACTCGCCAAAATCACGCGGAAACTCTGCGTGAATACTTGGCCAGATTTTGCGAGGCAACCATCAAAGTATCTAATCCTAACCAGGAAATGTTCGTAGCGGCATTCCACAATGGCTTAAAAGCCGGTCATTTTAATGAGTCCTTGGCGCAGAAGCCAGCAACCTCGATGCAGGAAATTATCAAAAGGGCCGAATGTTACATCAAAGGCAAATAAAGTAACGCCGAGAAAAGATCTAGAGACGCAAGAGAAAGAGAGCCACTTAGCAAAGGTAACAGGGCCCCAGATTTTTATCCACAGCGGTGACGTCAACCAGATCACAGAGGGCATGAACCCCAAAGGAAACCATATCACCAGTAAGTAAGGCGAGACGTGGACAGATTCCCAGAGAAAGAATACACACCCTTAAACAGAGCCAGGGTCTATATTCTTGATGAAATACTGGAAGCAGGACTCACCAGGTTGCCCCCTCGGAGAGGAAATGAGCACCAACTAGGACAAGCTGTAAATGCATGGTGCGCATATCACAGATGCAGGGGACACACCAACGAAAAATGTTTCAGGTTAAGAGATCTCATCGAAGAATTGATAAAGAGTGGCCATCTAAGGAAGTTTTTGGATGATGCCGCCAATGGGAAAGTCGTGGTTCCAAAATTACGAAGAGATCCACAAAGAGATCAAGGGGAAAATCCAGAAGGAGAAAAGGTGAGGATATCAGTCAACACTATTGCAGGAGGTTTCGCTGAAGGAGGCGAATCAAGTAACGCCCGCAAACGTTACGTGAGGCGATCAGAATTCGAAGCAAAGTTTGTGGGACACACATCTGTTTCATCCACCCCAGACCTTTCTTTCACCAAAGAAGACAAAAGGGAAGTCATGCCACACAACGACGACCCGTTAGTGATTCAAGTCCAGATCCTGAACTGCGACGTGAAGAGAGTACTTATCAACTCAGAAAGTTTGGCAGACATAATGTACTAGGAAGCCTTCAAAGCCATGCAGCTATCCAACGAGCACTTATTGCCTTACAAAGGCACGCTAGCAGGCTTTGCGGGCGAACAGGTAGAGGTCATGGGCTACACCACGTTGCTTACAACATTTGGAGAAAAAGACCAAGCCAAGACCATCAAAGTTCGATATTTGGTGGAAAAGACCCCTTTCACGTCATACAACATAATCATAGGAAGACCGACTTTCAATACTCTAGAGGCAGCCATGTCAACGCTGTATCTATCTATAAAGTATCCACTAGAAGATGGAAGAGTAGGAACCATAAAGGGAGACCCAGCACTAGCGAGACGTTGCTCTGAGTCAAGTCCGAAGATAAAGCACAGAGCTTTCAACGCCCCAGACTCGACTCGCCCCGTTCCTCAAAAGGGCGGAGTCAATATGATCAGTCCTCTGGACCTGGACCCAAGGGAAGAATTTCAAGACAGAAGGGTAAGCCCCATAGAGGAATTAGAGAAAGTCCAAATTGGCGAAGAAGCACACCAAACAACCAACATTGGCACGTCTCTGCAGCCGAAGAGAGACAAAAGATCCTGGCGACACTGAAGAAAAACATAGATCTATTCGCTTGGCACCCCTCAGACATGCCATGGATAGACGAGACAATAATCACACATAAACTATCCATCTCCCCCGAGACAAAACCCGTCTCACAAAAGAAAAGGAAAGTCGGCGAAGAAAAGAGAGCAGCAATCATTGAAGAAGTAACAAAGTTAAAGGAAGCTGGGTTCATAGAAGAGATCAAGTACCCATCTTGGTTAGCAAACGTCGTAATGGAGAATGTGTGTGGATTTTACAGACCTGAACAAAGCATGCCCAAAGGACCCCTATCCTTTGCCCAACATTGTCAGGCTAATAGATGGAGCGCCAGGATACAAGATGCTCAACTTCATGGATGCATACTCAGGGTATAACCAGATCAAGATGAATCCCGCTGACGCTCCCCACACAACGTTTATGACCAACACCTGCACGATCAAGAACTAGGTTGATGGATAGAGTATATTTGCAGAACAAATTGGGAAGAATTTAGAGGTCTATATAGATGACATGGTAGTAAAGACCACCGAGGAAGGGGAGCACGATCAAGATCTAGGCGACATTCTCGCCTCAGTAAGAAAATACAACATGAGGTTAAACCCTACCAAGTGTTCATTTGGAGTACAGTTAGGCAAATTCCTTGGGTTCATGTTAACTAACAGAGGAATAGAGGCGAACCCAGACAAATTCCAGGCGATCATTGACATGAGGAGCCCTACATTAGTCAAAGAAGTACATCAGTTAACAAGAAGGATCGCAGTATTGTCAAGGTTTTTATCTTGTGCAGAAGAGAAAGCATTTCACTTCTTCTCCACACTCAGGAAGAGTGAAAGGTTCATATGAAGCACTCAGTGCGAGTAGGCTTTCCAAAATTTAAAAATGTTCCTCGCCTCACCTCTGATCCTGACTCGCCCTGAGAAAGGTAACACCTTGTATCTATATCTCGCCGTTTCAGACAAAGCCCTCAGTTCTGCATTGGTACAAGAGATATAGGGAGAAGAGAAGTCCATCTATTTTGTCAGCAGAACATTCTTAAACTATGCTGACTCATTCTTCTGTATAATTTCTTTAGTATAATTTTATCAATTTGAAATTTATTTTTGATGCCATAACAATCAAACATAAATTAACTTGACAAACATATCATGGCCCAAAAAAAGAGAGAATAACACAAAAATTCTGTCTATATATGGAGCTAGTGTTGCGGGTACTATTCCCATTCCACTAACTATAATTATTTTGTAACACCTGATGTCATCATCCATGTAGTGCGAATATCAAATGATGAGTGATCATGCCATGCGTGCACCACATGAACGGTCAGTATGCAAATTTACTTATAATAGAGTTATATTATTCTATGGGTCGTGCTAACTAGTTTAATCGATATAAATTTTATAAGATACAACATTTGATCAAAAGTTTATATTATACTCCCTCTAGTCCTATATATAAGAAAACTTTTACTTTTTAGATTCATTGTAAAATGGATGAATCTAGACAATAATATAGTCTACATACATCCATTTTACAATGAACTTAAAAAGTAAAAGTTTTCTTATATATAGGACCGGAGGGAGTATAAATTATTTATGCAAAATACTCCCTCCATTCCTTAATATAAGAAAAAATCTACTTTTTAGATACATTCAAATATTGATGTATCTAGACTATATCATTGTCTAGATACATTAATATTTGAATGTATCTAAAAAGTAGATTTCTTCTTATATTAAGGAATGGAGGGAGTATCACACAAATCAAAAATCATTTAATATGTTATTGAAAAACATCAAAATTAACGGTTTACGTTTTTTTTAAATGCCGTTAATCTTTATATATACATCAAGTGGTTCAAGCCCCATTGTACTATGATCCTCCCTACCAAGTTCGGCGCCAATTACCACTGAACCAACTAAGAATTGATTCCTCTTTTTATAGTTTTCCAAATATGTGTGTAATCAAACAAAGAGACCAAATTATTGTGACAATGGAAGAATTGCTCATATTCTTAAGAGCTTGAACTTTTTCTTATTATTTTTATGAAAATAAAACATAGATATTATGTGTTGGTGACATAACAGAACACATATAAATGTTGTAATTTTATTAAATATTTTATTATTTCAAAAGTTTCTTAAAATTATTCCTTATTTTTCTATGTGACAATTACTTGATCAATCCTCATTTATAAATTATTAAATGGCCAAATCGTTTTTCTTTATGAATTAAAGATTGCTTAATAATTGATTTATTACCAATTATTTCATTTTAATGGTCATTTAATGGTCATATAATGCTTGAATGGTTACATGAGGAATGAATTTGGATTAACACAATTGGTGTATATATATCCAAAATATGATTAGCACAAAAAACACTTTTGGTGTATAAACGAAGAAGAAAGAGACTTATATGCATATATGCTTTTCAACAATGAGATTAAAAACCATACTATTAAAATAGTGAAATTATCTTCTTCTTTCATATACAAATTGATTTTCCCCTCACATAAAATTGAGTGTATCTTCCTGAGTAACATTGCCAGCACTTAGTGAATTCAAGTTGTTCTGTCACCTCGAGTATGATTCATACTCGGGAAGGACCTGTTGAATCCTGGAGGATTTGCGCAAATATACCGCGGATAAATCCTTAAGGACAGTGACTTTGTCACGCCTCAGGTTATTATTCTATTTTGCAGATTACCCGCAGATCATGAGTTTAAGCTTTCATCAAAAGATAAGTTCATCATCTCTAACTTATTTGATTCTCATATTTGATTTATTTGATGATTATATTCTTACATGTTTATTATTCTGATAATGTTAGGTTTCAATTCTACGACAATCTTGAGGTCTAAATGAGAAAGATAAGTTTATATGATATCTCTATATTCGTATTTTATTATCGGATTTTATTTGATGTTTATTTTCTTATATATTTATTTATTATTATGATTTGTAGGTCAATTCTACAACAATCTTAAGGATTTATACTTGTATTTGAATTTGATTGGCTAGGATCATAATTTTGGGTGCGAGATTTTTTTTGTGTTATTGTGAATCTCTGTTGAGGTAATTGCAAAGACGCTACATGGTGTGTATGAAAGGTACGTTTTTAGTACACTTTTGTTCATAAAGATATGAGTAACATGGTTATTTCTTTCCTTTGTTATAACACTGTTGGAAATTGGAATCGAAGATTTTATAATTTCTTTGGTCCATAAAATCACATGCTATGAATTATGATTTTACATCCTGATGTATTGATTAAAGTTGAAGGCCAACAATATATTAAGTGGATTAATATCTATTTTTGAAGAATTTGTGCGTCAAAGTCTTTTAGACCTCCTGCATGTGATATATTTTGCAATGTTTGTGTATATATGCATACTATTTTGTGCATTAAAAGAAAATTATTTATTTGTGTTAGTCTAATTGAGCCGAGGAAATTAAAATTAATCTCTTAGAGTAGTTTCTTTGAAATTAATCTATATTCATGCTTTTGAATATTTGCATTGTCTGAGAAAGCGTAAAGTATATGCATCGATACATGTCATATTTATATTTAGAAGCCACTTCATGAGTTTTGATAATTGATGCAAAATTATTTAGCACTTATTTATTTGAGAGAAGATTTCCAAAATTAAATTTATTGAATATAAATTAAATTGAAATGTGCACTTCAATTTGTGTGAAATGGATTTTTTATGTGGGGGTTTATTCCATATTATCAAAAATTATTTTACTAAACTTGAGAAGTTGATTGACGAGTTTTTGTGACAAAGTGTATGAATGTGTCAAAATATTATTTCTTTACTAATTTTGAAATTGATGAGAATGTTTATTCTATATATGTGAATTGCATGATTTGAGAAAATGTTGGAGATTCTTTTGATTTTGTGTTTGGTAGTGAAATATTATTGTGATTTAGCTTTGTATTATTTGTGTCTATTAAAGCGATTCTATATAAATTTGATTTTATGAGAACAAATTTATTTTGTTTATATGTCACTTAAAATAATTTAAGTAGACCTGTTTGTATATGATTAGTGTCTCATGATGAAAGTGGCTCTATGACACTTAAAATAAAATTTTGGAAATATAACATTGTTTGGAGTGGATATCCATTGTATTGAAATAATATAATGATGATTATTTAAGAGAAAATATATTTATATGAAGACTTATAAATTGTCTTCAATATGGAGGTATTGTCACTTGAAATTATTTCAAGTAGACCTGAAATATGGATTTATAAATTGTACACAATGTGGGGGCAATTGTCACTTGTAAAATCATTCAAGTAGATCTGAATAAAAATTCACCTATATTATAAAATGTGGGGGAGTTGTCACTTGGAAGTCTTTCAAGTAGACTTGTTAATGAATCTAATCATAGATTTTATTTTTCCCATTTTTTGTTGAGATATCGTCGCTTAGAATTTATCTAAGCAGACCTGATGAAATATATCATGAAAGTCAATTAGACAATATATGAGATATCAACGAGCCATTATATTAAAATAATATAATGATGTTATTTGGAATTGAACTTCAACGAGAATAAATATAAATGAGAAATTATTTTTTCTCATTGTGTGAATGTTGTCGCTTAATATAATATAAGCAGACATGTGCAGGTTCATTGTGAAGCACAAGTTTATTATTATAGACTTGTATAAATATTATATGAGATTAATTGACTTAGAGACGTCTTAGTCAATATTATTTTGATGAAAGATAATTGTCTTCATCATTTGTGTGTAAAGTAGCTACTAAACAAAACCCTTGGGAAGAAATAAATATGTGAAACATCGAGGGAAATGAGACTTGAGCCATTTGAAATTAACAAGTGATGGGAACCCGACCTTTGTGATTGGAGACCCCATGAAGAAGGTTTAATGTGGTAAGAACAAGTCACGAGTTAATTCTGCTAACACTAAATTTTATTTAATCTGTCCCTTTTCTATGGTGTACGTAATTGTGAAAGTGTTAGACACTGCATTATTGAGAGGGTAAGCTATAAAGCTTTTAACGATTTTTCATATCCCTTATGAGTGGTGTATGATTTGCAGCATACACTTGATGAAATCGCCTATATGAGTGTCGAGTGGGGCCGCTTGCATGAGACCTTGGCAAAGTCTCTAGAGCACTCATGAATACCAGGCACGCGCACGGCCTATTAGCGCACAACCGCGTAACAACAAGAATTGTGGGGGTGTAATGTGATTGTAAGACCGCTAACACACATCAAGTGTATTGGGTTCCATTGCTTGCAAAACCAATTCACTGTGTGTTAAGTCTTGTCTTTCTAGGGCGGGTTCCATAGCTTGCTACACCGTTCCGATGCATTACATCTACAATGTTTATTCAGGAAATGATTTTTACTATTTTTAAACTTTTGAAATATGTGGGGATTGTTGTAATTTTATTAAATATTTTATTATTTCAAAAGTTTCTTAAAATTATTCCTTATTTTTCTATGTGACAATTACTTGATCAATCCTCATTTATAAATTATTAAATGGCCAAACCGTTTTTCTTTATGAATTAAAGATTGCTTAATAATTGATTTATTACCAATTATTTCATTTTAATGGTCATTTAATGGTCATATAATGCTTGAATGGTTACATGAGGAATGGATTTGGATTAACACAATTGGTGTATATATATCCAAAATATGATTAGCACAAAAAACACTTTTGGTGTATAAAAGAAGAAGAAAGAGACTTATATGCATATATGCTTTTCAACAATGAGATTAAAAACCATACTATTAAAATAGTGAAATTATCTTCTTCTTTCATATACAAATTGATTTTCCCCTCACATAAAATTGAGTGTATCTTCCTGAGTAACATTGCCAGCACTTAGTGAATTCAAGTTGTTCTGTCACCTCGAGTATGATTCATACTCGGGAAGGACCTGTTGAATCCTGGAGGATTTGCGCAAATATACCGTGGATAAATCCTTAAGGACAGTGACTTTGTCACGCCTCAGGTTATTATTCTATTTTGCAGATTACCCGCAGATCATGAGTTTAAGCTTTCATCAAAAGATAAGTTCATCATCTCTAACTTATTTGATTCTCATATTTGATTTATTTGATGATTATATTCTTACATGTTTATTATTCTGATAATGTTAGGTTTCAATTCTACGACAATTTTGAGGTCTAAATGAGAAAGATAAGTTTATATGATATCTCTATATTCGTATTTTATTATCGGATTTTATTTGATGTTTATTTTCTTATATATTTATTTATTATTATGATTTGTAGGTCAATTCTACAACAATAAATACTGTCCAAGTGTATGCACAGGTCCCCTCAACTCAAGCCTAAGTAAAAATCCCCTTTCCTAAACACAAAATCTCTGATTAAGATTCCACACAGAAGAAGAAAAAAAAAATGGTTGAACAAGAAATAATAAGCAGAAAAGGTCCATGGACAGAACAAGAGGATTATAAATTAGCATATTTTGTTGGTTTATTTGGTGATCGTAGATGGGATTTTATAGCAAAGGTTTCAGGTTTGGAAGGTGGCGGGAGAGAGTAATAAATAGGTATTATGCTTATAAGGGCATGCTTAATTATAAAAGAAGCATTAATTCCTTTAACCATGGTGTTTCTCTGTATCTCACACTTTGTTGTAGGTTTGAGTAGATCAGGTAAAAGTTGCAGGTTACGTTGGGTTAATTATCTTCATCCTGATCTCAAACGTGGCAAGATGACACTTCAAGAAGAAAGACTTGTTATGGACCTTCACTCTAAATGGGGAAATAGGTTTGAGACTCAACAACAATTAATCATTTCACTACAAGAAATATGATTTTTGGCAACAACTTTTTTTGTTACAAGTCGCTGGCAAAACTACTATCCAATGTAGTTTTGCCAGCGACTTGTAACAACTTTTAACAAAAAAAGTTGTTACAAAAAATCATATTTCTTGTAGTGTGTTTTGCAGATCGAGACTCACAATTTTCATTTTTTATTATTTTTTTTATCTGTCCTTTTTAGCCTTTTAAGTTATATGTTTTAAATTGCGGTCGCGATGCAGTCATAAAATATTACTAACTTGTAGGATGATGGTGTGTTGCAGTGGTAAAAATTGTTAGATTTTGTGAGAACAATTTTGTCTCAAAATCTAATAGTCTTTACAGCTGCAGTACCATAATACTCCTATAAAAGATTTTGGCAAAAGAAATTGTATCCTCTATAGTTAAAATATGATGCTGCAGTGGAACGACGCAAAATGATGATCGTGATTGTGTTGTGGCCTTTAGTGTAGGAGACAAACATTTTTGATGTTGCGGTCCAGTTCGTGGTCACATACTTTTTATTTTTATAAAAAATCTTGGATAGAATTGGTTTTGAATTTCTTTGGTTACTCAAATTTGACTGACATGCCTATATGTGTGATGATATCAATTGCAGATGGTCAAGAATTGCAAGAAAATTACCGGGAAGAACAGATAATGAGATTAAGAATTACTGGAGAACACACATGAGAAAGATGAGAGCACAAATGAAAAAACATTCAACACCTTCAACAATTTCATCACCTGATCAATCTTCCAGTTGTCAATCCTCAATTTTCTCAAACATTAATCACGCTGTGGATTCACATGCTTCCTACCAAGATGTTAGTGAAGAAAATTACCAAGTCCAAGAAATTGTTGAGGGATACTCAATGGATGATATTTGGAAAGATATTGCTATGTCAGAAGATGACATTAATATTCTTCAACCTGTTTATGATGGACATAGTGAAGAAAATTGCAACTTTTTTGGTCCTATAATGCCTTCTACATCATCATGGGATTATTCTAATTTAGATCCATTATGGGTGATGGATGAAGTAGAAAGTAAGATGTTATTCCCTCCTATTGGTGACCAATATTTTTCCTTCTATGATCAACAAGGGAATACATTTCTAACTGGTTAATCATGATGATTCTTTCTTCAATATTTTGTCCATATGTGCCATCATAAGATAGCCTAATTAACATGTATAGAATAGTGTCATGTAACTACAGTGGTAAAAGACTGCAGAGATATTGGATATGTTGGGACGCGAATTCGAGTGAACAATTCTCGACTTCTCAACACTTTGTGTGTGTGAGTTTCGTCTCTAGGTTCTTTAGAACCAAAAAGCACAGTAAAATGTAGTATAATATATGTTTCAAAAACAAATTTGCAACAGTAACTGTGTTGTGCAGTTTTCAACCTAGAACGTCTGATCTAAAACGATGGATTTTTTAAAGTTGAAACTTTTTGGTTATTGTGCAAATTTAAACTGTTTGATCTCAAAATATCGATCCATGTTTATGTAAAATGTGTTTCTTTTGAGCATGATTCTGAATAGTGTGTGACACAGCTGTAATAAAATCTCAAGAGTAATTTTTATCTATATGATCAATATCAATGTTTGTGCTTTTACTTTGAAGAAATGTGTTAGACCTCTCATAAAGAAATATTATTCAAGAAATAGAAACAGAAACTGACTTGAAAGTTTCTGTGGCAGTTTTTGTGCAGTTGGAAGTTATTTTCTATGGTGCAGTTATTGTGAGCTGTTATTTTCAGTTATTTTCTAGTGTGCATTTTCTGTTATACTAGGAATAAATAAGGGAAAGTCAGACTTAATAGTTATCTTAGAATTATTGTGTTGATAAGTGGAAAACGGAGAGACACAAGGCTCTCGAATCCTTGTGGGAACCGTCACTACTAGAAAAATCATAAATATCGATGGACAAAATCTGTCTCTAAAATGCAAATATTCTGTCACTAAGCAGGCTAGAGACGGATTTGATGTCGTCGGTAATTTCCTCGTCTCTGAACTATTAGAGACGGACAAAATCTATCTCTAAAATGAAAATATATGTCTATAAAATAAATATATCTGTCTCTAACTGCTTTTTCTGTCTCTAATTCAATCTCTATTAGAGAAGAAATATATTCCGTTTCTAAATTTTGTCGGTATTTCAACTTTTTCTAGTAGTGTGTGACTGTATATTGTGTGTATTCTGTATAATTTACCCTTCTGTACAAGTGTGTGATTGTATATGTATCTCTGTTTGTATATTTAATAATAAATCTTGTGATTCAGTTATTTATCATATTGGTACCAGTTTCTATCAAAATGTTCCAATATGGAAGTGGCATGTTTTATCTTAATGTAAAATATCAAACACTTTGTTCGAATTTGTTTCAATGTGATTTGGATACCTATCAATATAGCAATTAATTTCATTTTTAATTAGAGCCACTAGCTAATGCTTGAATAATCTATATATTAAACTTTCCAATCAGAAAAGAATAAGATGCACAAGCACACAACATATAGGGTCAAGCTAAAGTAATTGATATCAATCACACGTGTTGTGCTAGTGGAAAGAAACTTGAGTTCCACAATGATAAATAAAAAAAATTTAAATTTGTTTTTTGGCAAGTGCCCTTTGTAATAAAATTGTTTATGAATTAGAAGTTTGTTTTGATATGACCACAATATAAAAAGTATTTTTATTTCTTTTCAGCTATCTCCATCGACAAGTTAGACAAGCACATGTCATCGTTAGAGTATTATACTATCCTTAAGTGTGCCGCATTATATTTTCCTATTGATGAGGTTGCTAGACAAAATCAAATTTTCATTTAAAATAAAGGATAGAATTATCTCACGTTAATTATTATACTATCCATTTTCAATTGGATAGTATAACATCCATTGTTCACTTATGTTACAATTTGTAAATATACTCCAAAATTAATGTTCACTTATACTATCCATTGTTTGTCCGAATTTGTAAATAAATTTTTCACTTAATATATATTTATTTTATTAAATTAAAATTAATTTTTTACTAACTTTAAGTTTCTATCCAGAAAGCATGTAAAAAGGTAGTACTTTTTAAAGTGTGTGGTATTAACGAGAAGTTCATTATAGTTTATAACTTTCTACCGGTTTTATTTTGATACTTTTCTTCTTCCCACTCTCTTAATGTAATTAAGCTTAAGTTACAATTTTTTTTACCTTTTTATAATTCTATTAGTCGCTATATATGATTGAATAGTGCTGAAAACAATCTCATAATACATATATTAGTGCTTCATCTCATAACGAATAAAAAAAGTGCAATGCTTTATAAAAAAATTATAAATTAAACATATATAGACGTATAAAAAATTATAGGTGCTAATTAATTTCACTATATGTTTCTGAAATAAAAATAAAATAAAAAACTCTGCAATATTGAATATTAATTTTAAAAACAAACATGCTACAATATTGATAGGTTGAAATCAAGCAATGATACATGTTTTTTTTTTCTTTTAAAAAAAAATTTATAAATAATAATCATGTATTGCACATATAAATAAATAAGAACAGTTCTTATTGCTAAAATAAATTAATATCCATATGTGATGACTCAAAATAAATTACTTAATGCTTTGGGAGGAATAAGTTGAGAACCGTAGGAGCCTACAGTTAGGTGCGAGAATTGATAAGTTTTGATGCAGTTGCAAATGAGTTTGAGATAAGTGGGGGAGAAAGTTAAATCCTCGGATATGTTTGAGTGTGGGAGAATGAGATAGATAGAGATGAATAAGTGGTATGAGGGAATAGTTAGAATTTCGAAAGATTCATATTTTGGATTGAGTTGTTATCCGAGTTAAGTTAACGCAATATCTTGATTTTATGATTAAATTCATGCATAATTAACTAATAAAATATGTGTTTATTTTCTCTACCAAAAAAACAAATTAGTTAATTTTGTGACTAAAAATAATACATCACCTAGGTTCAAATTCAGCCCGGTCCGACGTGATAGCATCGCGCGCGTGTGATGATTTTCGATAAGGTGTGCGCGGTCCTCCGTTCATAAAATGGGATACCTCCTGGGCTCGCCCTTAATAGTCACATTTGGGAATATAAACACTACTAATTAAGAGAGTGACTTAAACAATATGAGACTTGTTCCCACTACACTTTTTTTAATTTACACTCATTAGTTCTAAGTCCTACAAGACCAATGTGTTTATTCTTTTTCATTTTTAATCACACTGTTCCAACTTCCACAAATTAAATGAACACAACTATGTTTATTTTCCAACAGTAAATAACTCTTTGTTTTGTGTACTTGCTGGACCTTTGGGGTGTCCATGTTTTCAGGTTATGTTTATGGTCAAGTTGTTTTGGTGATGCTCCGCTTTGATTAGAACACGGGAAAGAGTTCATATGTTCGTATATATATATATATATGTATGTATATCGAGTCCTTTTAGTTGTTGTCTTATTTTATTTTAAGATGTATTTTGTATAACTGATGTTTTACTAATTAAATTATTAGTAAATTTTATTGAAGTATGTAATACTCGAACCAACATTTCTATGATTGAATTTTAATTCCGTTGCATATTTTGGAAGAGAATTTTTATAAAGATAGAAATAATTAAATATGAATTTGAATGTTACAGAAAATCCAATACCATCGCTCATGCCGCAGGGTCGCCTGTAACAGCCCGGACCCTTTTCTACGTATATAGTAGGCCACCCCGGCGCTGTACATCACGATCTTCTTCACCTCCCTCTCTAGTAGAGTTTTTGCCTTCCGTGGGAATCGAACCATGTACCATGGGGATAAGTACATGTTCAATCTATTCCCACTACCAATTGGGCTAGTGGGAATAGATTGAACATGTACTTATCCCCATGGTACATGGTTCGATTCCCAAGGAAGGCAAAAACTCCACTAGAGAGAGGGTGGAGAAGATCGTGATGTACAACGCCGGAGTGGCCTACTATGTACGTAGAAAAGGGCCCGAACTGTTACACCGCCCTTGGTTTCTAATAAGTTTATATTTTATACTTCGATGTTACGAAGTTAAAGTTACTGCGCCTCAATTGTAACTTACATAGGATCGAGGAGATTATAGTTTCATATAAAATTATATCAAAAATTCATGTAAAATATCCATTCCCCCCATGTGATGTAAAATAATTGTGTAAAAACTTTATCCCCATGAGTGGCAGAATAATTTTTTCATAATTATATTAATATATTAATAAGGACCCCATACATTAAATTAAATACTAAAAAAATTGAAAAACCAACGGAATTTAAAGACAGAATATATTTCTTCTCTAATATAGATGGAATTAGAGACAGAAAAAGCAGTTGATATGCTTCTATTTATGATTATTGTGTAAAATCCATGATAAAGTTTATTACTTGAACTTTGATTTTGATTGATTATGTGATAAATGAGTTTTATGAGTTAATACATGAAAATCATTACTTTTGGCTTGAAATGATGTTTGATGATGTTATAAGTTGTACTTCTATGCTTAGTATGATTAGACATGATTAAAGATGCTTTCTTTATGTATTTGTAAGCCTTAGATGATGATTTTTTGCATGAAATGGACCAAAACCCGAGCCAAACCCTGGTGAGGTCGTTGTGGCGAGCTGGTGGCGAGCTGCCCTGATGCCCCCTGCTTTAGCGCGCCCTGGCGAGGGCAAGGCGTGTGCAGAGCGAGCCAAGCCCTGGTGAGGTCGCTGTGGCGAGCTGGTGGCGAGCTGCCCTGACGCTCCCCGCCTTAGCGCGCCCTGACGAGGGATCAGCGCGCTAAGCGAGCTTGACAACCCCGAACCTCAACTTTTCTTAAAAAATATGATGTTTATGCTTATAGTATGATTGTATTATGATCCTATAATGATTATATGGTATATATGACTTTAAATTGAGTCGTGGATGATGAATTGAGATGCGATATTGTACATGCTAATTAACTATGATTAATGTGTATGTTGAGATGAGATTATATTTATGACAATGATAGATAATAGTTGATGATTAGTGTGATGATGATAATATGATTATGAATATGTTTGAATGAAGAGTATATGTATATGTATATATGACTTGATTATATGATGATTGATTATGGTGAAGGTTATTATTTAGTGATTGATAATAATAACTTGTATACTTAATTGAGTTGAGATTAATGAATTAAGTTATGATATTACTTATATGGTTTAAGTATGATGATTATGTATGTTGACATACGATTATAAATTAAGATGACGTGATTATTGCTATGTAATGTGTGTGCTTGTACATGTAACCATAAGTGATGATATATATTGTGATGATTGTGATGAAGATTGAGAAGGGATATTAGGTGGAGATATCCTAGTATTCATGAGTTGATGTGAAGAGTATCATCATAAATGGTAATTGTACATTCATGCATAGCACTCGTGACGAGATAGTCTTACATGGCTATAAACTGTTTTTTATGATGAATTGAATATAATTCTATCCTAAAATTGTGATTAGGGTACCACATGCATTTAGTTGTGTCTAGGGTGACATAACATTGATGATGACATTAGTTGCATTAGGAACTTGTGCATTCCTAATTGATATTTGGTAATTGTTATTGTTTTCCATTATAATTGTGAATAATCAAATAATGTGATACTTATGATTGAGTGTATTATGAGATGTATAATATTGATTGATAATTGATGATGATGTGTATACTTGTCAATTGATTGAGAATATGATATTATTATGATGTATTGTACTTCTTGATTATGAATTATGAATGACATGAGATTGATATCTGTTTATGGATTGAGTTGTTAGACATAAGCGTACTATGTCCTAAGTATTAAGTATGTTCTTGTACTTAGTTTCTTTTATGGTTATATTATCTAACCCTCCATTTTGTGTATGTGCTGAACCTTTGGGGGTTCAGATTCTCAGGTTATGTTTGTGACCAAGTTGTCGGTGAAGCTCCGCTCTGATGTGACACATGGATGAGATTATTTTTATAATGTATATTTAGAGTCTTGTTTCTTATTTCCAATGTATTTAAAGATGTATTTTTCTTATAAACATATTTTGTACAATAACTGTTTTACTAATTAAGTTATTGGTAAGTTTTTATGTGTACGATGTAATACTCGAACCATTCATTTTATAAACCCAACTTTTATTTTCCGCTGTGTGTTATGAGAAGTACTTTATTAAGGTAGTATTTTATTAAATACGGGTTTGTGTATTACAACTAACACATAAATGTTTTTAAACTAACATTGTATCAAAATTTATCTTCATTTTGTAAAAAAAAAAAAATATCATTTTTCTAAATAGTAAATACAAAAATTAGCAAATATTAATATCTATATAAAAAAGTAAATTATAAATATATTAATAAATTAAAAAATAAATAAAAAATATCCCCACTACCAATTTTTCTCCATTGACATTCCTCCCCCTCCATTAAATTCCAATTCCCCCCACTACCCAATCCTTAAATTTTGGTTCCCCCCACCCACTTAAAGAAATAAAATAAATTTATATTATAATTAACATTAATAAATAATAATAACCAAACCCTCACACAGTTAACATCACTCAAAATTCTCTCTGCTTCTTCACGCTCTCATCAATTCTCTCCGCTTCTTCTCTGTTTCTTTAAATTTTTTTTTGTTACAACAACTTCTTCTCTGTTTCTTCTATTGCTTTAGCTTACCCATAAATTATCTCTATTTCTTCTTTACTCTCTGCTTCCTCTCTCAACAAAGAAACACCAAACCCAAATCCATAGATTCAAAAACAACACAAATTCACAGATCTATGATTTATTTTCAAATTCAAAAATTAAACAACAAGATGAGTGAAGGGAAGAGTAGAAAAGTTAACATACCTTTAGACTGTGGTTTTTGAATTAACAATTTGTTTGTTCTCTACTTGTATTGTTTGTTGCTGCTCCCATCTTCAGTTTGTGTTTTCATTTTTGTTCTTCATAAAGGAATGCGTTGGTTGTGAGAAATTGTGGTCATTATTTTTCTTTATGTCACAAGTTCACAACAGCTCAATGACTTTACAGTAAGAAATTGTGGTAATTGTTCTTCTAAATGAAATTGAAAAGACACAAAGGTAAGATTCAGATTCCCTCTTTTTTGTTTTTCCTTTACAGTAAGATTCTGATTCCCTGTTTTTATATTTTTTTAATGTTTTTTATACCTTTTCCTTGATTTGTGACAGAATTTACTGTTGCGGTGTTGCGTTGCGGAAAAACGGTGTTGCGTTGCAGATTCATTGCGGCGTTGCGTGTGATTTACGTTCACACCGCAAGTGCGGTCCGATGCGGTTGCGCTGCGGTCCGCATCCGCAATATTGCGGCCGCATCACATGATGCGGTCCGCAATTTAAAATCTTAACCAACACCACTATAAGCCTTCCAAACATAAGGGAGAAAAACAAACAGACAGCCACACCAATCCCTCGAACATCAACAACACCAATGTATCCAACAACCAAATAGGTGGACAGCAACAAAATGATAGCAAATAATCACAAATCTTCCATGACAAAAGAAAAACAGAACCCACAGTAGCAGCAAAACAAGCGAGCTACAACAAAACAGTGAGCATAAAGAGAAACTTTCACCTCAAAAAACAGTTTTCCGACGCTATTTTCATTCTTGACATCCCCTATTTCCAAGACCAAACTAAACAGTTGTTATACATTAAAGTTGGATCTTGATGACCGTAATTTATATGATGTTTTTAATATTATTTATTATTAGTTTAGTGTTAGTTTTAGACCAATTACAAGGCAAAAACCTAAAGAAGCAAAACTTCTTGTCCAAAAAGTCAAGAATTGAAGAAAATGCAAAAAAAAAAACCAATAATGAAGAAAATGCGCAACTCTTAGTTTGCGGACCATAACTTGAGCTACGAGTATCGGAATGAGGCCCGTGACCATGCGGTGGAAAGCTAAGAAAAAAATCTACAACTTTTGTGTTGAAGCAAAAACGTAATTTTGACGTCTCATCGCAGTACGATGGAGCTGCTTTTTGGCCAAGATAACACAAGTTCTATTTTTGAAGTAAATCTATCCATCGTACCACGATGACATATATCGTGGTATGATGGCATTACTTGGAGACCAAGCTGATGAAATGCACATGATCAGTTATAATTTTAGACTGAATCTTGGTATCGCAGCACGATGAGCTCATCGTAGCACAATGTGCCTTGCAGCCCAAGTCCAAAAAAACTATAAATAGAGCTCTCCTCCTTCACAATTATTCATTCAGAAATTTAGAGAACTATTTCTCTATACGGAGCAAAGGAGGAGGAGCTCTAGGGAAGGAACTTTCCCCCTTCAACGGGAAAGGTAACTTCCTCCTCAAGGTAGCAAGATTATTGGTATGCATTTATTTAATTCTTGTAATTTAATTATGTCTATCAGTAGCTAAACTCCTTTAGGTTAGGTGGAGAAGATGAACTCCCTTAGGAATGTTGGAATCATGTAAATTGGTACTAAGTTTATATAATTTTCTATTCAGTTTTATTTATTTTATTGTCTATGTTTTAATTATGTAACCCGATTGATAGCTACAATTAGGGAACGCTTTTAGGGATGGTGATATCTAGAATTGTGCCTTAGGGCCAGGGTTTATCACTGGCTGGCAGCTAACCTCAAAAGGGGTAGTGATATTTAATATTGTGCCTCAAGGTTAGGATTACTCAAGGGTCGGCAACTAACTTATAGGGTTAGTGATCTAGTATTGTGCCTCAAAACCGGCAGCCAACCCCGACCAATTAGACAATAGCTTAATCACACTAGTGGTAAAAGGGTTAAAGAACTAATCTAACCGAACTTAATTGACTACATATTCAGAATCTAAATAATTAGTATAGGAATGTGGCAACGTGTCTACATGAGGTTTCTAACTAGTAATTAAGGTTCTTTATACTCGTAATTAGGGTAATTACCATACGCGGTTATTACTAATTATATTAGTTCACCAATAATAAGAAGGAATAATCAACGATATAGCACCAACTACCCAACAGGAATAAGGGAGGGATTCCAACTACTTAACTTATCTTCTTAATTTGTCTTTCTTTATAGTTATATTCTCTGTTTCTTGAATCTAAAATTATCCCAACTTATAAAGCGGAGACAATCTCAACAAATCCTAGAATAAGCTTAGTAACCGAGACGCTGTCCCTATGGATACGAACTCATTCTACTCAGTAGAGTGTGAATTATTACTCGACGACAAACTAGTACGCTTGCCAGGACGTAGTCATATCTCTAATTCAATTTAATTTTTGTTTGAGATAATAAAACTAAGGCATCTCCATTTTTTCATATATAAGTATTTATGCATATATAATATACATTTAAGTTAACTAATACATGTGCAGAGTGCGGTTTCCCTCACAGTGGAGAATGCATGAAGGGAAGGAATATGTGTTACTATTGTAAGCAGCCAGGCCACTACAAGCATGAATGTCCTAAGCTGAAGAGACAAGGAGATTCCAGCGGTGCCTCAAAAAGCAAAGGTCGGGTATACTCACTTGACGGTGAGAATGTCAAATCTAATAATGCTTTAATTATGGATGTATGCAAGTTAGGCCAGTCTGAAGTTTTAGTCTTGTTTGATTGTGGAGCCACTAATTCCTTTATAGCCGTTGACTGTGTTCAGCGACTGCAATTACCCTCTGTGCCTTTAATTCCCCCAATGACTGTAGCTGTTGCTACAGGTGGCAAGGTTACCTCTAAACGTGTTTGTCAGAATTGTCCCGTTCTTGTGGGCAGTAAGGTCCATCATATAGATCTGATTTGTCTACCTCTGAAGGATATAGATGTGGTCCTAGGCATGGATTGGCTTTCCGCCAATACTGTGTACATTGGATGTGCTGAAAAGAATCTCTTCATTCCAACCGAAACTTCACCAGAAAGTAGAGCTATTACCGCTTTACTCCAGAATACTCATCAAATGATCCAGTACTTAGGTACCGGTACTAAGTGTTTCAGTGTCTTGTTCACCATCGATCCGGAACCCAGTTTGAGCCCCAGTGATATTCCAGTTGTTAGTGAGTTCTTAGATGTCTTCCCAGATGATATTATGAATTTACCTCTTGAAAGGGAAGTTGAGTTTTCTATCGACCTAGTTCCTGGATCCCAGCCTATCTCAGTTGCCCCTTATCGAATGTCTCCCTTAGAGCTTCATGAACTGAAATCTAAACTTGAAGAGTTACTTCAGAAACACTTTATCCGACCCAGTGTCTCACCTTGGGGAGCACCGGTGTTACTCGTGGAGAAGAAAGATGGTACGATGCGTCTGTGCATTGATTATCGTCAACTCAACAAGGTCACAATTAAGAACAAGTATCCCTTACCAAGAATCGATGACCTTTTGGATCAACTCAGAGGTGCTACTGTCTTTTCCAAGATTGATCTTCGTTCTGGATATCATCAGATCCGTATCAAGTCCTCGGATGTTTCCAAGACAGCATTCAGGACTCGCTATGGACATTATGAATTCTTGGTCATGCCGTTCGGTTTGACTAATGCTCCAGCCATCTTTATGGACTACATGAATCGGATATTCCAGCCGTACCTTGACCAGTTTGTTATCATTTTCATTGATGACATCCTGATCTATTCTAAGGATTCACAGAAGCATGCGGAACACTTGAGAATCGTGTTGAGCATCCTAAGAGAGAAGCAACTGTATGCCAAATTCAGCAAGTGCGAATTTTGGCTATCTGAAGTTAAATTCTTGGGACATGTCATATCGCAAGGCGGTGTGTCTGTTGATCCATCCAAGGTTGAAGCATTGTTGAATTGGGAAAGACCCAGAAGTGTTACCGAAGTCAGAAGTTTCCTTGGTTTGGCAGGTTATTACCGGAGATTCATCTTAGGATTTTCGGAGATTGCCTTACCGTTAACCCGTCTGACCAGGAAAGATGCGACCTTTGATTGGGATGCTGCTTGTGAATGGAGTTTCAGAACTTTAAAGGAAAAGCTAACCACAACACCAGTGTTAGTAATTCCTGACCCAACCCGCAAGTACGTGGTGTACTGTGATGCGTCCAACAAGGGACTTGGATGTGTATTGATGCAAGATGGAGCAGTTGTAGCGTATGCATCCAGGCAGCTAAAACCTGATGAGCAGAATTATCCTACCCATGATCTGGAGTTAGCAGCCATTATCTTTGCACTCAAAATCTGGAGACATCATCTGTATGAAGTGCAGTTTGATCTGTTCAGTGATCACAAAAATCTGAAGTACTTGTTTGATCAGAAGGAGTTGAATATGAGGCAACGACGTTGGATGGAGTATCTCAAAGATTTTGATTTCAATCTCAATTACCACCCTGGAAAGGCTAATGTGGTGGCAGATGCCCTGAGCAGAAAGACATTGTATGCATCAGAGTTGTTGATGCAACAGTGCGGTCTGTACGAGAAGTTTAGGGATCTCAACCTGAACGTGATATATCGTAAGAGCGGTATTCGCATCAACAGAATTGAAATGTCCTGTGAGTTACGCCCAAGGATTGTGCAGGCTCAGCAGGATGACGTAGAGTTGCAGAAGAGATTAAACCATCCGGAGTTTTCAGTAGCCACAGACGGTGCTATTCTCTATGAAGGCAGACTTTGTCTACCTCAGAATGATGAGTTGAAGCGGTTGATTCTAGAAGAGGCACACAAGAGTGGATTTTCAATTCACCCTGGATCCACCAAAATGTATCATGATTTGAAGGAGAATTATTGGTGGCCCAACATGAAGGTAGAGATTGCTGAATTCGTGTCCAGGTGTATTGTTTGTCAACAGGTGAAGATTGAACATCAGAAACCTGGAGGACCGTTGCAACCATTGGATATTCCTGAGTGGAAATGGGAACATATCACCATGGACTTTGTAGGAGGACTGCCACGTAACCAGAGAGGTCAAGATTCGATCTGGGTAATCGTGGACCGGTTGACTAAATCAGCACATTTCATTCCAGTGAAATCCACCTACAAGGCCCCTCAATATGCAGCCATCTTCATGGAGCATATTGTACGGTTACATGGTGTACCTATGAGTATTGTGTCGGATAGGGACCCAATTTTCACTTCTAGGTTTTGGAAAGCATTTCAGAATGCGATGGGTACTCGGTTGAAGATGAGTACGTCACATCACCCTCAAACTGATGGTCAGTCGGAAAGGACTATTCAGACCCTTGAGGATATGCTTCGGGCATGTGTGTTAGAAGACGGTGGTTCGTGGAGTAATCACTTACATCTAATTGAATTTGCCTATAACAACAGTTACCATGCCAGTATCGGTATGGCGCCTTATGAAGCTCTGTATGGCAGGAAGTGTAGAACTCCGTTGTGTTGGACAGAAGTTGGTGATCGTAGTTTCTTGGGACCAGATATAGTCCAAGAGACCACTTTAAAGATTAAGTCTATTCGGGATAAACTAAAAGTTGCTCAGAGTCGGCAGAAGAGTTATGCCGACAAGAGAAGAAGGTTTTTGGAATTTCAGGAAGGTGACCATGTGTTCTTGAGAGTTACTCCTAAGTTGGGTTTACGAGGTGTATTCAAGACTAAGAAGCTCTGTCCAAGATTCATTGGACCTTATCAGATCCTTCGACGCGTCGGTCCTGTAGCCTATCAGTTAGCTCTTCCTCCATCTATGTCAGGGTTACACAACATGTTTCATGTGTCTCAGCTACGGAAGTACATTCCTGATCCTTATCGTCCAGTGGAATTGGAACAGATCAATCTTCAGCCAGATTTAACCTATCAGCCGGATCCTATGCGGATTGTTGAACGTGATGCCAAAATACTTCGAAACAAGAGGATTCCAATTGTCAAAGTTGAATGGGCTCAGTCTCCTGATGGTGAATTCACATGGGAACTGGAGTCAGACATGCGGAAGAGTTATCCTTACCTGTTTTCGAGGTAAATTTCTTAATTTCGAGGACGAAATTTCTTTAAGGGGGGGTAGGTTGTAATATCCCACATTCTAAATTACCTAATTAATTTTAATTAGAGCTTTTGCCTAATTTTCTAAATTAATTAGTGGGGTAGATTAATCTAAATCATGAGATTAAAAGGTATTGTGTGTGTGATTAGGAACTCCAACTAAAGATTAAACTACACAAATACAATTTAAGTATGATCTTGTGGTTAATTAAGTCAAGAAAATTCAAACTCCCTCCACTCACTCCCTCTCTCACGTGCTTCCCCTCCCTCTTGTGACTCACCATTCCACTCACTTTCCCTAACCACTAACTAAGCATGCAACCAAGCCAATTTCATTCACTCTCATCACTTCAGAAAATCTGAAGCAATGCTCCCTCCATTTCTCTCTTCTCACGCCAACCAACAACAACATGTAGTAAGCAACAAAATTTCCAATCACTCACCAAACCTCACATGTCACTAACCACCAAACATCTCAATCCTCTCCACTCACAGGCAGCAACAAAACAAACAATCTTTCTGAATCCCTACCTCAGTTTTCAGAATCAAACACTACCCTCACAACACTATCTTCCAACCAAGTTGAATTCCACCACTTAGAACCCATGCATGTGAAGTTACGCCAAGCTCATTTCTGAGACCCTTAGCCTGAAAACCCACTATAAATACACCCTTATGCTACTCCATCAGATCATCAAACCAACTCTAAATCATAGAGCAAAATAGGAGTTCAAGTTCATCACTTCTTTCAAATTTTTCAAATTCTGTCCAAGGGGTTCGTGGGTCTTGCTAGGAGTTTCAGTAGCTGTTAGGAAGCTCATAATCAGGTTCAAAGCTCCAATTCCAGGTGGGTTCTTAGGCTAGTTTAGTTAGATTCCCAAAAATTAAACTTTTGCATGTTAACTTAGGAAAATTAGGGAATTGTTGTGTGAGGGGAATTAACTCCCAAATTTCCCTCCATTCTATTCCATATTATATGTATTATGTTTCTGCACTGTCTTGAATGAGGAATGTAGGTGAAACCACATGAATTTTATGATTTTCGTGAAACAGGGGCATTTCTGTATGAACTCGCCACAGCGAGCTGCTAGCGAGGTTCATGGCAAGCTGGGGAATTCTGGGCTGATGAACTTCGCCACGGCGAGCTTATGCTCGCCAGGCGAGTGATTTAGGTCAGAATTTGTAACTCGCCATGGCGCGCTGGTGACTCGCCGTAGCGAGCTGAACAGTATAGACCTGTAATCTCGCCATGGCGAGCAGGTAACTCGCCACGGCGAGCCTACACAGAACAGACTACAACTTTTGAATTTTTAATTGTTTTAATCACTCGATTTATTTCCTCATCTGAGATAGACAATTTGCAGAATTATAATTGATATAATGTTGAGTAGAATGTTAACCACAGAGAATCTTAGGGTATAACTTAGAGTTGGTTAAGTTTGTATGTTCCCCGGGATTTGGAAACTCATGGTAGTAATAACACATTTTAGTATCAGTCAATTAAGAGCGAATTATATCGCGATATGGACTCCCAATGGGATAATCCATTAGGTTATGACTATGTGAGCTTCATGTCGTGACCGAATCGGTTGACGGATATGGCAGGCCTCTGAGACCTGCTCACCTCAGAGTGTCCTAGTGTTAAAACGAATAAGATACACCTTGTGATACACCTTTATTTATGTGCATGTATTATGATTTATTGCTAGTATGTATGACTGATTAGGATTCCCCGGTGTAGTCACCTCTAGGAGGGTAGTAGGACTCACTGAGGCTTAGTGTTAGACTACTAGGCTAAACCACTTAGAAGAGGGGTTGAATAAGTGGCTTCTTTAATCAACGGTAATTTAAAAAATTCATTGATTAAAATAATGCGCGGAAGCACCACCGGATCGGTAGTCTACTTTGCACCTTTTGACCAAAGGAAAGATAGTATCGCCTTGAACGAATTAGGAAAATTACGAAACGATTAATGTGAGATATCCAAATTTAACGCAATTTACAAAAACAGTCCCAAGCAAGTTTATATGGTTTGTTTGTCGAATTCAATCACAATCAAGCAAGAATCAATTGAATTTTTGTGAACCAATATGGACACCAAAAATTCAATCGATTAATCAAATTAACGAAATTAACTAAATTAAAGAGAGTGATAAAGAGAGATAAAGAGAGACACACGATTTGATTAGGGAGTTCCCCGGATTGCGCGTCGTCCACGCGTTTGTCCGAGTACGTCTCCCCCCAAATAACCAAACGGGTTATTTGAGAGTTTATAGATCAAAAACTTGATGAACAAACAGTGCACAGTTTACAATTGAAATCTATAATCCTATAGCAAGACAAAATGTAAACTAATGCGAATAACCTTGACACCCAACGGAACTTCGCCCTCTGATTCCAACGATTCTCCGTGTGCCAAACTGCACCCAATCGTCCAGCTGAGTCCTTCGTTCCTTGTTGTCGAATCCTTCAAGACACGCACGATCTTGAATCACTTGAGAGAAACACTAGAACCTTCAACCCAACTCAACCTGATCACGATTCTGATTCACCGCGAACCGTATCGAACGTTATCACACAAACTTGCAATTTCTATTGAATTGATCCCATACTCAAATCCAATTTTGATTGCAAACTTGATGAAGATGATGAACTTGTGTTGAATCAAACCTTTGATGCAAATTCTCACTCAATTTGTACCCAAAGCGTTTATCTGATCTTTCACACTAGTTTTCTCTCACTTGTTACTGTTACAAAGATCACACACATTGCTATTTAAAGAGAAAATAGAATGAGCAAATTTAGGCATAATTTTTCATACATGTATCGATACAAATGATCATTTGTATCGATACAAATGCTTTGACCAACGTTAAAATTGAAAAAATTGACCTTTGTATCGATACAAACACGGGTGTGTATCGATACAAATATCAGAATCTTGAAATCTTGACTGATATGTATCTAAGCATGCAAGCATGCTTCGAAACATCTTGAGTTTTCTGGATTTTGAGAGCAAACAGGTGTGTATCGATACATGCAAGCATGCTTCGATACACAGGAGCTGTTTTGTCTCTGAGAGACCTCTTTTGTATCGATACAGACAATGTATGTATCGATACAAAATGCTCAAAATCAAACAGAAGAGATTTTAGGACGTTTGTATCGATACACCAATGTATGTATCGATACAAAATACCTAAAAGTCAGTTTTTCAAGGTTTTAGAAAATAGTTCTTTGTTGTCAAGTCATTTGTAATGTTGCCAAAATATGTTCAATCCTATTTTCATGTGTTTTGACAATTATTAAAACATGAGGATGAACTGGTGCACTTACATTCTCCCCCTTTTTGATAATTGTCAAAACTATGCATAAGCTAAGCCTATACCTAATATGCAATAAAATAGCAATATGTATACAGACGCAATTACAAACACCAAGGCTACCAATAAGCACGCTCCCCCTGAGTTGATGCCATAATGCGATTGTCGTAGATAAAATTCAAGACCCTTTAGCTATTCATCCTTAGCTTTTAGCTATTCATCCTTAGCTTGTGCATCCAAATCTCTCCCCCTTTGACAATATCAAAAAGAAGAAGAGAATCTATTAGAAGTATCAAGTTCAATCAATTTTGATCCAGGTCATATCGTGCACTTACATTTGTCGAAATGCACATATATGATGAAAATTCCTAATCAATATAAATACATACAAAGATATGCCAAAAATATCAAATGACGAATACCAAATATCATGATAAAACATGGAATGTAGAACAACAATCCATAAACCAACTCATGAGTATTGAAAACACATCGACATTTTAAATCAACCAACATATCAAAATATGGGACGAAAATAAACAAAATAATGCAACAAATGTATAAACATAACATGATGTATGAAACACATACAATCAACAAGGTACATTCTTATGTATGTGAGCTAAAAGCAATACCAAAGCACATTATAACATGAGAACACATGTTAAACCATATAAGCATGATAAGATATCCACATAAACGAATCAAAGTACCAAAATTAATCATATGAAAATATATATCTATGTATGCACACAAAGTCACATATAAGAACAAAATAAACATATACAAACCAAGTATGAACTTAATATGACAATTGTAATGATTTTTGTCAAATCCCCATTTAAGACGTATGAGTCTCAAAAACTTATAAATATTTTTGAGCAAAATTCTTGGAAATGAAGGATTAGACAACTATCAAAGCAAATATCATACTAAGGTGAAAGTTGTATGTATATGAACCAATATACAAATGCTAAGTAAAACGTATAAAAGTAAAGTTAAAGAATAGAATCTTCCCTCAAGTGTTTGGTGGAGGAAGTGATCAATTTCCACACCATGTGTGTGTTGAGTTGAATCTTATCTTGTCACTTTCCTTGTACATGAGTCTTGAACTCCATTGTTGTCGGTGTCTCTTGTCAATGGTTTCAAGATGATTCCCTACATACTTAGACATTTGAAATAGGTCCCCAACTCATGTTGGGTCCTAGTTGGTTAGTAGAAACATTATTGTCTAACTTAGGTAGCCATTGCAATTTGCCTTTTGGTACCAAAACTTTTCGAGCATGACATTTTGCAATAGTATGTCCCTTAGTACAACAATAATGACATATAACATTGGAATGATTCGTGTGACCCGAAATTTTACTTTTGGGATTCAATTTCTTTTTAACAAATTTGTCATTTTTAGAAGGCCTAATCTTAGCCTTGTTAAAATTCTTTGGTATATCCACAAAAGTAACTTTTGATACAAGGGCTTCATCTAGTTTGGCTTGAAGGGTTTTCACCTCTCCTTTCCAAACACAACAAGCATCACAATCATTCCTAGATGACTTATGAGCCTTATCTAACTTGGCTTGAAGGTTTTTCACTTCTCCTTGCCAAATACAACAAGAATCACAATCATGCTTTGATGACTTATCATCTTCAAAATCATCTTTTGAATTAACCATGGTAAGTTTTAATGCCTCTAATTCATCTTGTAATTTTACAATTTGTGACTCTAAGAGGGAAATCACTTTCTTCCTTTTAGCCAATTTCTTAAATGCATTAGTGGCTTCACCATATAGTTTTTCAAAAGCGTTTTGAAGTTCATCATATGAGGGATTATCATTAGAGATAGAGCTAGAATCACTTACTTGACGTTTGTGATGTTTCTTGCTTTTACTAGGTGAACCGGTCATGAGTACCACATGAGCATGTTCTTCATCCTCATCACCTGAGCTCTTGGACCTAGATCCATCTTCGCTTGCACTATCCCAAGCAACATAAGCTCTTTTACCTTTGTGATTTTTCTCGAAGGACTTTCCCTTTCTTTTGTTATAGAATGGACATTCCGGTTTTAAATGATCGGATTTGCCACATTCATAACACTTTCCAATAGGCTTGCTCTTCTCATTCTCTATATCATCCCTTGATTGCTTTCGTGACTTGAGACCATTTTCCTTCGAAAACTTTATACCATGTACCTTTGCATACTTGTAAAATCTTCGAAGAAATATTTCCATTTCATAGTCTTCCCAGTCTTTATCACTTAAGCTACTTTCCTTTTGCTCTACCTTTTTGGACTTTGACTTTGAGGCTTTTAGAGCAATTGTCCTCTTGTCCTTTTCCTTTTCCTTATCCTTGTCATTGTGCTTTCCCTTTTTCTCACTTTTCTCTTGCTTTTCTAACAAGTTTAGTACATGTTCATGTTCCGTAAGTTTGCCAAATAAAGTTGTAAGACTCAAAGTAGTGAGGTCGTTTACCTCCTTAATCGCGGTGACCTTCGGTTGCCAACTCCTACTAAGACATCTTAAAATTTTGTTAGTGGCGTCTTGATTTGTGATTGGCTTTCCCAAACCATGTAGCTTGTTGGTTATTTTGATAAATCGTTGTTGCATATCCTCGATGGACTCGCCATCTAGCATATGGAACAACTCAAATTCTTGTGTTAATGTATTAATTTTGGATATCTTTACATCATTGGTACCCTCAAAGTGAGTTACCAATGTGTCCCACATTTCCTTAGCCGATTGACAATGCGACACATGATAGAATTGATCAATCCCAAGGGATGATATTAAAATATTTTGTGCCTTTGCATCGTAATTGACCTTTTTCTTTTCCTCTTCCGTCCATTGTGCCATAGGCTTATTGGTGACAATGCCATGAGCATCGGTGATTGTTGGAACAAACGGACCGTTCTCAATAGCATTCCACACTTCACCATCAAAAGAATTGATGTGAATACGCATACTACTTTTCCAATAGTCAAAATTATCTCCATTGAATATAGGAGCCCTATTATACGCCCCTTTAGGTGCAAAAGCCATGTTGTCTAATGATTGCTTTCGTGACTTGAGACCATTTTCCTTCGAAAACTTTATACCATGTACCTTTGCATACTTGTAAAATCTTCGAAGAAATATTTCCATTTCATAGTCTTCCCAGTCTTTATCACTTAAGCTACTTTCCTTTTGCTCTACCTTTTTGGACTTTGACTTTGAGGCTTTTAGAGCAATTGTCCTCTTGTCCTTTTCCTTTTCCTTATCCTTGTCATTGTGCTTTCCCTTTTTCTCACTTTTCTCTTGCTTTTCTAACAAGTTTAGTACATGTTCATGTTCCGTAAGTTTGCCAAATAAAGTTGTAAGACTCAAAGTAGTGAGGTCGTTTACCTCCTTAATCGCGGTGACCTTCGGTTGCCAACTCCTACTAAGACATCTTAAAATTTTGTTAGTGGCGTCTTGATTTGTGATTGGCTTTCCCAAACCATGTAGCTTGTTGGTTATTTTGATAAATCGTTGTTGCATATCCTCGATGGACTCGCCATCTAGCATATGGAACAACTCAAATTCTTGTGTTAATGTATTAATTTTGGATATCTTTACATCATTGGTACCCTCAAAGTGAGTTACCAATGTGTCCCACATTTCCTTAGCCGATTGACAATGCGACACATGATAGAATTGATCAATCCCAAGGGATGATATTAAAATATTTTGTGCCTTTGCATCGTAATTGACCTTTTTCTTTTCCTCTTCCGTCCATTGTGCCATAGGCTTATTGGTGACAATGCCATGAGCATCGGTGATTGTTGGAACAAACGGACCGTTCTCAATAGCATTCCACACTTCACCATCAAAAGAATTGATGTGAATACGCATACTACTTTTCCAATAGTCAAAATTATCTCCATTGAATATAGGAGCCCTATTATACGCCCCTTTAGGTGCAAAAGCCATGTTGTCTAATAATTGGCACAAATTTCTGAATTTTGCAAGCAAAATTTAACCGGACTCGTGATACCACTTGTTAGACTACTAGGCTAAACCACTTAGAAGAGGGGTTGAATAAGTGGCTTCTTTAATCAACGGTAATTTTAAAAATTTATTGATTAAAATAATGCGCGGAAGCACCATCGGATCGGTAGTCTACTTTGCACCTTTTGACCAAAGGAAAGATAGTATCGCCTTGAACGAATTAGGAAAATTACGAAACGATTAATGCGAGATATCCAAATTTAACGCAATTTACAAAAACAGTCCCAAGCAAGTTTATATGGTTTGTTTGTCGAATTCAATCACAATCAAACAAGAATCAATTGAATTTTTGTGAACCAATATGGACACCAAAAATTCAATCGATTAATCAAATTAACGAAATTAACGAAATTAAAGAGAGTGATAAAGAGAGATAAAGAGAGACACACGATTTGATTAGGGAGTTCCCCGGATTGCGCGTCATCCACGCGTTTGTCCGAGTACGTCTCCCCCCAAATAACCAAACGAGTTATTTGAGAGTTTATAGATCAAAAACTTGATGAACAAACAGTGCACAGTTTACAATTGAAATCTATAATCCTATAGCAAGACAAAATGTAAACTAATGCGAATAACCTCGACACCCAACGGAACTTCGCCCTTTGATTCCAACGATTCTCCGTGTGCCAAACTGCACCCAATCGTCCAGCTGAGTCCTTCGTTCCTTGTTGTCGAATCCTTCAAGACACGCACGATCTTGAATCACTTGAGAGAAACACTAGAACCTTCAACCCAATTCAACCCGATCACGATTCTGATTCACCGCGAATCGTATCGAACGTTATCACACAAACTTGCAATTTCTATTGAATTGATCCCATACTCAAATCCAATTTTGATTGCAAACTTGATGAAGATGATGAACTTGTGTTGAATCAAACCTTTGATGCAAATTCTCACTCAATTTGTACCCAAAGCGTTTATCTGATCTTTCACACTAGTTTTCTCTCACTTGTTACTGTTACAAAGATCACACACATTGCTATTTAAAGAGAAAATAGAATGAGCAAATTTAGGCATAATTTTTCATACATGTATCGATACAAATGATCATTTGTATCGATACAAATGCTTTGACCAACGTTAAAATTGAAAAAATTGACCTTTGTATCGATACAAACACGGGTGTGTATCGATACAAATATCAGAATCTTGAAATCTTGACTGATATGTATCTAAGCATGCAAGCATGCTTCGAAACATCTTGAGTTTTCTGGATTTTGAGAGCAAACAGGTGTGTATCGATACATGCAAGCATGCTTCGATACACAGGAGCTGTTCTGTCTCTGAGACCTCTTTTGTATCGATACAGACAATGTATGTATCGATACAAAATGCTCAAAATCAAACAGAAGAGATTTCAGGACGTTTGTATCGATACACCAATGTATGTATCGATACAAAATACCTAAAAGTCAGTTTTTCAAGGTTTTAGAAAATAGTTCTTTGTTGTCAAGTCATTTGTAATGTTGCCAAAATATGTTCAATCCTATTTTCATGTGTTTTGACAATTATTAAAACATGAGGATGAACTGGTGCACTTACACTTAGTTGTCTCACCCCACTCCAAACAAATTTTTTTCAGATAAACAGGTTGGCTAAGGTATGCTCGTTGGTGTGCTAGCTGCTATGCTTGGAGGATTTGCATTTGTTCTTGTTTTCCTTATTTCCGTATTTTGTTGTTTATCAATAATCCTTGGTTGTATCGTTGATCATCTGTTTTTGCTTCCGTTGTATTTTAATCTGTGTTGTACTTAACACCTGCGTGTGCTTGAATTTCTCAATGTAATAATAATGTACTCAGTTCCGGTTATAATAATCCACTGATATTCTAGATAATTCATGTGGGGTGTTATAGTTATTGAGAAAGTTGGTTGCTTGTTTCTTTATATTTATTTTAAATTTGTTGGTAATTTACAACAAATATAAATTTAAGTATGTTTTATAAAATAAAAGAAATATGTCTTTTTTAATCTCATTACAAATTATTAATAAAAAATAAAGTTAAATATGTTTTGTAAATAAACATAGAGTGTCTTTATATATGAACTACTCTATGTAGTCCCACATTGGAGAAATCTCATACTTGAAGTCTCCCACTTGGTTATAAATAAGTCTTTGTTAGGATGTTTCTTAGTGCATTTGAAGTCTCCCACTTGATTGATCATCATTTAATGTGACTTTTAGTGGTATGAGATTGACCCCACTTAATTTGTGGATTTTTTAATTTTTTCAATTAAAAAAAATAAGTAATTTTTAAAAACCGGTTTTTTAACCGCCGGTTTTTTCCGGTTATCGGCCGATTTTCCAGTTCAATGACCGGTTCATGCGCAAACCGGTTTTGCGGCTGACTCGGACCGGATGCAGGTCTGGTTCTCAGTTCGACCGGTCCGACTGGCCGGTCCGATCCGATTCTGACAACCTTGCTCTTAATAATTAATTCACATCAGCACAGGTACTATGGGAAATCAGAACCATTTGGATCAAGGAAAGAAGCATTCAAGAATGCAAGTAGTAAGTACTATTGGGTATTTCAACTCAGCTCACGCACTTGCAGACTATGCGGAAGTGCTTATACACATCAAGAAAACATTACAAGCCCAAGACTCTCCCTAGTAGTTGTGATTGGAGGATCATATGGTGGAAGTTAGTTTCAAATTATTTCTTTACCAAAGTTAGTCCAATGCAACCAGTATAACCTGAAACATGGCCGTGGTTACATTTCCCTTCTCAAAAAATCAAAATCCTTATCGTGACTAAGATTGTGACCGTAGACATTTTATTATAATTATTTTAATTACTCCATTTTCTTTCCACATATTTATACGTTGTTGTCTTGTTAAAATATTTTTGTTATGCAGTGCTTGCTTCCTGGTTTAGACTTAAATATCCTCACTTGGCTATTGGCGCTTTAGCTTCATCTGCTCCAATCCTCTTCATTGACGACATTATGCAACCAAATGTTTATTTCGATGTTGTTCAAGGGATTTCAAAGTAATTTACCATTGTTTACTTTTGTTTGAAATACGTGCTTTGGCAATTTGTTTTTTTCATTAAAAAAGTTTGGATAATGCTTTTTGAATAACCAATTAATTCGTTTTCATGAAGCTAGTGAGACGTGTTATAAAACAATACTCAATTATTGGTATGAAATTGACAAAATAGCTTCTCGGCCAAATGGCCTCTCCATTCTCAGTGAGAGATTCAACACTTGCAAGTACAAACATTATTTCTTTTTTTTTTCTTTCTTTGGACTAATTAGATCTAAGCATATAAAATTAAAGGTATTGATATGTTCCAATTCTTGCAGTCCTATAAAATAATCACTTGAGTTGTCAAACTACCTAGAAGGCCTGTACGCTGTTGTAGCTCAATACAATTGGCCTCCACAATATCCAGTTACTATGATATCTAACGCAATTGATCAAGCTTCATATGGAAATAATATCATTGATAAGATATATTTAAGGAGTTGCGGCTGTATATGGAAATGACACGTGCCTTATTAATCCCTCTCTCTCTCTATATATATATAATCTAATCTCATTTGCGAGTATAATAGATATATTTTATTGAAGCAATTAAACTAGATGATTTTCTTTTATTTTATAGTATATTTAAATGTATTTGGTTACTTTTAATATTATCTCTTGCATATATATAATTTCTATTATAAAAATAATATGGTTTGTTTTCACAATTCAGACATGCGGTGAAATGGTGATGCCCTACGACAAAGGAAATAATAGCATGTTTCAAGCTGACCCTTTCGACTTAAAGAGCTATGTGAAAAACTGCAAGAAAAAATATGGTGTCTCACCTCGTCCGCATTGGATTTCTGCTTACTATGGAGGCCATGTTTGTACCTTTTCATCTCATCTACATTATTTTTTACATAAGGAAAATATTAATTAGAGTAACAATGAGAAATTAACTTTGTTGTCGTGTGACTAATGATAGGATATAAAGCTGGTTCTTCAAAGGTTTAGTAGCAACATAATTTTTTCGAATGGACTACGAGGAAAGACCCTTATTGTGGTGGCGGGTGAGGACCATAAAATTTAAAACAAAATTTGATCTTTAATTTTTTTGAATAAATGTATACAATGTATTTTTTTTTTGACACAAAACAAAATGTATACAATGTAAAAAATTATAATATTGTGTTATTTTTACATTTTCAGGATTCTCAGTGACCTTTCAAAGAGCCTTGTTGCCATCACTGCAATCAATGGTATGCTTTGTTGGTGGTCATTGGTCAATTTATTAATTTTATGGTAATAAAGTATATTTATATACTAAGTAGAACATTGATTTTTCAGGATCTCACGGTTTGGATCTTCGACCTTCACAAGAAGATGATCCAGAATGGCTAATAAAACAAAGAAAGAAAGTGGTCCAAATTATTAAAGGCTGGATTAAGTTATATTACTCTGGTCTTGCTGCATTCCGTAGTGTTGAGTCTTTGATATTGGCTGCATTTTTGGTAAATAAACTTTGTGCAAGATGTGCGATCCGATGCCTCAGGCATTGCGTAGAGCATTGAAAATGCTCAGGAGGAGCGCTCATGGCAAATGCTATTTATGGAATGTTTGTTTCTATCTCATGAATCTTGCATGGCGCGTTTTATATGTTTTTATATAAGGAAGGTTGTTTAATGCTTCAGATCCTGTTCAAGAATATTTCTGAGGAGTATCTCTTTGAAGAATATATTTCTAAAGAATCTCATTTAATTAATGTGGAGTAAATGCTTGGGTCAAACAAACCAAGCCCATGCATGTGTTATTTTCTGAAGTATTTAAAGGAGCTGCCAAACCCTAATTGGAGTTAGTTGTTCACGCCGTTATTGTGTTAGTATTCAGAATTAGGTTTTGCGTGTGTTGTGCTATTGTGAGCCTTTCTTGTGTCACCTTGATGCAAGCTTAGGACGTGTTCTTGAGTTGTAATTGTGTGTTCCTTGTCCTAAGCTTTGAAGCACGGAGTTAGGACTTTTGGTGTGTGTAACACTCTAAGCCCTTAGGTACGAGTGTGTAGTTTTAGGAGTGTGTCTCCAAAACTGTTTTTGTCTTTGTGTATTGAAATCCTTGCTGTTGGTAAGGTTATAAGGGAGTGAGATGGGATTTCATATCTAGGAGTTCCTAGGTAGAAGAGTTATTGGTAGGGCCTAGGTTTTAAGTTGTAAACGGGTAGTTTGCTGGAGACTTAGAACTAGGACTATTATAGTGATATTCCTTCCTGGATTGGTATCCCCCAGACGTAGGTTGCTGTTTGCGCCGAACTGGGTTAACAAACATCCTGTGTTCTTTATTTGTTTGTTTACTTGTTTTATTTTCGCTACGCAAGAGACCGGATAGGTTGCCAGAGCATCGAGTAGAGCATCGTAAATAGCATGCCAGGAATTTCAATTGGCATCAGAGCAGGCACCCTGCCTGTTTACTTGGGTGAGATTCAGGACCTGGAATGTCTGGCGCTATGGAAAAAGAAGGAGGATACATGAACAGGCCACCTTTGCTCACTAGATCTGCCAACTATGACTCTTGGAAATCCAAGATGACAGCTTTTTTGAGATCCATTGATAGCAAAGTTTGGAAGGTTGTTTTGACTGGATGGGAACAACCCACATATGCTAGCAAGGAAGGTACCTCAACGGGGATAGTGAAACCAGAAGTAGAATGGACTACAGAAGAGGAAGCTGCAGCCAACCAGAATCATAAGGCTATTTATGCCCTGTTCAATGGAGTAGACACTAGTGTTTTTAAACTTATAAAAAATTGTGTGTCGGCCAAAGATGCGTGGGAGATATTACAAAAGTGCTATGAAGGCACCACCAAAGTGAAACAGTCAAAGATTCAACATCTTACTTCCAAATTTGAAGCCCTAAGAATGAAAGATGATGAGAACATTCAGGACTTTCACCTGAGTCTGTTGGATATTGGTAACTCCTTTGAAGCCCTGGGTGAAAAGATGTCTGATGAAAAACTATCAAGAAAGCTTCTTAGATCTCTTCCCAAAAGGTTTGACATGAAGGTAATGACTATTGAGGAAGCACATGACATTTCCACTATGAAAATGGATGAACTTGTTGGATCTCTCCAGACCTTTGAAATTGTGTTGGATGAACGTGGAGACAAGAAGAACAAGAGCATTGCCTTTGTTTCAAACACTGATGAAGAAAATGATCAGATTGAAGATGAGGAGGAAGATAGCATATCTGATGTTATTGCCATGCTAGGCAGACAATTCAACAAAGTGCTGAAAAGAGTTGACCGTAGGAATCGACAGAATGGGCAAGGCATTCGGTTCGACATCAACAAGCAACAGAATAGTCTGAAGAAATCCAAACCTGATGAAAAGAGTACTCAAGGCAAAGGAGTTCAGTGTCATGAGTGTGAAGGCTATGGGCACATAAGGTCAGAATGTGGAACTTATCAGAAAAGACAAAAGAAGGGACTAACTGTCTCATGGTCAGATGAAGATACTGATGAGGAAGGTGAATCAGCAAGACATGTGACTGCCCTTACTGGAACATGTGTTAATGTTGAGGATTGGGAATCTGATGAAGATGAAGATGTTTCCTATGAAGAACTAGCTAGTACCTACAAAGACTTGCTGAAAAGATATGAAGAGATGTGCAGGATTCTTGAAAAACAAAAGAAGACCATCAACAAGCTTCAAACAGAAGTTAATATTCAGGTTCAAAAGGCTGCTCAAGCTGAAGAAAAGGTCATTCAAGCTAATGTTCAAATGGATGACTTAAGGAAAAGAGTAAGCCAACTGAAATAGTAGGAATTGGAGACCTGATCAACCATGGACTACCCAACCTAGAGAATGTGCTTTTGGTCAAGGGTCTTACTGCAAATTTGATAAGCATTAGCCAGCTGTGTGATCAAGGCATGAAGGTTAATTTCACAAAATCTAAATGTCTGGTCAACAATGAAGAAGGACAACTGGTGCTAAGAGGTACTAGATCTAAAGACAACTATTACCTATGGATGCCTCAGGAAGAAGCCCTCACATCCACTTGTCTTGTCACTACTGAAGATGAAGTTCAACTGTGGCACCAGAAGTTGGGACATCTCAATCTGAAAGGAATGAGAAAGGTCATATCTCTTGAAGCCATTAGAGGTATTCCAAAGCTCAGAATTGTTGAAGGAAAAGTGTGTGGTGAATGCCAGATTGGAAAGCAAATCAGGATGTCACACCCAATGCTGGAGCATCAGACAACCTCCAAGGTTCTTGAATTACTACACATGGATCTCATGGGACCCATGCAGGTTGAAAGCTTGGAAGGAAAAAGGTATGCTCTTGTTGTGGTGGATGACTACTCGAGATACACGTGGGTGAACATCATCAGAGAAAAATCAGATGCTTTTGATGTCTTCAAAGAACTTTGTATACAGATTCAAAGAGAAAAGGGTAGCAATGTGGTAAGAATAAGGAGTGATCCTGGTAGAGAGTTCGAGAACTCCAAGTTTGATGATTTCTGTGCTGCTGAAGGAATTAAGCATGAGTATTCCTCTCCAATAACTCCTCAACAGAATGGCATAGTAGAAAGGAAGAATAGAACGATTCAAGAATCAGCTAGAGTCATGCTTCATGCCAAAAACATTCCTTATCATTTCTGGGCTGAAGCTATGAACACTGCTTGCTATGTACACAACAGAGTCACCTTGAGAAAGGGCACAACCTCCACTCTATATGAACCATGGAAAGACAGAAAACCAACTGTCAAACACTTTAATATCTTTGGAAGTGAATGCTTTATTCTAGCTGATAAAGAACCTAGAAGGAAACTTGACCCTAAAAGTGATAAAGGATTCTTTCTTGGGTATTCAACAAACAGTAGAGCTTACAGGGTCTATAACACAAAGACTCAGGTTGTGATGGAATCTGTATATGTTGTTGTAAAGGACTCTTCTGATAAAGAAAATGAAGGAGTAGATCAAGGTACTCCTGTCAGTGTGAATGCTGAACAAGATGGTGCAGCATCCGAACCGGCATCTATGGACAAATCTGACGAAGAGACTTTTGAAGAAGATGGTGATGAAAGTGCAAAGCCTCAAGCTACAAGTAAAGGTCCTTCTGTTCGTGTTCAGAAAAATCATCCCTTAGAGTTGGTAATAGGGAATCCTGAACAGGGAATAACTACTAGAAGAATAAATGATGTGGTAGCAAACTCTTGCTTTGTGTCTCTATTTGAACCAAAGAATGTAAAAGAAGCTTTGACTGATGAAGCATGGATAGAGGCTATGCAGGAAGAACTAAATCAGTTTGAGAGAAGTGAAGTATGGGATTTGGTACCTAGACCTGAAGATGTGAATGTTATTGGAACCAAATGGGTGTATAAGAACAAGTCAGATGAGAATGGAACAGTTGCCAGAAATAAAGCAAGGCTTGTGGCTCAAGGGTATACCCAAATTGAAGGACTTGACTTTGATGAAACTTTTGCACCTGTGGCGAGACTAGAATCCATCAGATTACTCTAAGTTCAAACTATATCAAATGGACGTGAAGAGTGCATTCTTGAATGGATACCTACAGGAAGAGGTGTATGTTGAGCAGCCAAAAGGGTTTGTGGATCCAGAACATCCCAACTATGTCTACAAATTAAAGAAAGCCCTGTACGGTCTAAAACAGGCTCATATGGCATGGTATGAAAGGCTGACTCAATTCTTGGAAGAGCAAGGATACAGAAAAGGAGGATCAGACCAGACACTGTTTGTAAAAGAGGAGAAAGGGAAATTTATAATAGCTCAAATCTATGTTGATGACATTGTATTTGGTGGAATGTCGAACACAATGGTCCAGCATTTTGTTCAGCAAATGCAGTCAGAATTTGAGATGAGTCTTGTTGGAGAATTGACTTACTTTCTTGGTCTTCAAATCAAACAAATGGAAGACACCATATTTATATCCCAGAGCAAGTATGCTAAAAATGTCATCAAGAAATTTGGAATGGACAATGCTGCACACAAGAGAACACCAGCACCTACTCATTTGAAACTCACCAAAGATGAGAAGGGAATAAGTGTGGATCAAAGTCTTTACAGGAACATGATTGGGAGCTTGTTGTATTTGACTGCAAGTAGACTAGACATCACTTATGCTGTGGGAGTGTGTGCTAGATACCAAGCAGATCCTAAAGTAAGTCACTTAACTCAAGTTAAGATGACCTTGAAGTATGTGAATGGAACCAGTGATTATGGGATAATGTATTCCCATTGTGAAAATTCTGCCTTATATGGTTATTGTGATGCTGATTGGGCTGGAAGTGCAGATGATAGAAAAAGCACTTCAGGAGGCTGTTTCTTCTTAGGCACTAACTTGATATCTTGGTTTAGTAAAAAACAGAACTGTGTGGCCCTATCCACAGCTGAGGCTGAATACGTGGCAGCTGG
The DNA here is from genome assembly GCA_030408175.1 of Trifolium repens. NCBI lineage: Eukaryota > Viridiplantae > Streptophyta > Magnoliopsida > Fabales > Fabaceae > Trifolium > Trifolium repens. The sequence goes on from CP125846.1 coordinate 42,196,799, forward strand.
AAGTAGTTGCTCTCAGTTGGTATGGATGAAACAAATGCTGAAGGAGTACGATGTTGAACAGGATGCTCTAACATTGTACTGTGACAACATGAGTGCCATAAACATCTCAAAAAATCCAGTTCAGCATAGCAAGACAAAACATATTGACATTCGTCATCACTACATAAGGGATTTGGTTGAGAACAAGATTGTAGTTTTGGAGCATGTGGGTACAAAGGAACAACTAGCAGATATTTTCACCAAGGCTCTTGATGCTGTGCAGTTTGAGAAGTTAAGGGGCAAGTTAGGAATTTGCCTCCATGAAAAAGCATAGCAATTACCGTTATTTGTGGAGTGGCGTGTGGCAGTTGTTTTTATCTCTCCTAATCAAGTTAAACACGCTGATCAAGGTAATCATGGCCACAACCGTTATATCAACACGCCACCATCAATTGTTGGTTATTTCAATTTCAAATCTTTACCAAATATTTCCTTCCCAAATATAAATCTTTATACCTACAACTTCCTAACTTCCTCTTCAAACATTCTCATCAAACCAAAATCTCTCTGTCTTCGTGAATCCTATTTTCTCAATCTCATTACAATGTCTCAACCATCCACTCAAACCTCTCCAACCAAATCCTCACCACAAAAATCATCACCGTCGAAAACAACCACCACCGTTCCCAACACCTCAGAAAATCTCTCTGTTCCCTTACCCCAACCATCTGATGTTATCACCAACGCCATTCCTCTCACCATGATTCACCCTTCATTCAGTTCCATTTTGAACCCCACTCCATAAAACCCTTCACCTTCACCAAAACCCAAACCCTCCAAGAAAACCAAATCAACAACCACCAGAAAACCTAAACCCCAAAAATCTAAGTCTCGATACTCATCGAACTTCAACATGCAGCAACTGTATCTGAGTGATCTTGGGAATGCGAATCCCAATGTTGCTCCTGATGTCACAACACCGAGCCCTGATGTGCAGATTGAAGCAAACAAGGGAGAATCTACTCAAACCCTAAGTCCTAAAAAGAGGGAAAGTGCTGCAATGGGTGAACACTGTGTTCCCGATACTCCTAGCGATGAAGGAGATGATGATGATGCCTAGTGGAGTCAATTTATGGTGCTAAGGTTGTGCCGGATGCTTCAGCATCCTTGGCACAAGATCAACCACAAGATGCTGCTGATGATGTGGTTGAAAATCTCAATGTGCAACAAGATGAAATAGTTGCTGATAATGTGCTGGTTGAAGATACCAATCAGGTTATGGAAGATGAAGTTATGGAGGAAACTGATCATGAGGATGACAGTACTGAGGAAGATGTGACAATCATGAAGATTGTTGGTGACTCTAGAAAGAAGGCTGGAAAAACTGGTGTTGGTAGTAGGCTTAGAGTAAGAAAAGAGAAATTGACTGAGGTTGTTGCTGAAGAACCAAAGTCAACAAAAAAAAAAGAAAAATGTTGTAGCTGAAGCAACAATATCTCCCAAGAAAAAGAAGGTAGCAGCTGAGGCTACCACATCCACAAAGAAGAAGATGTATGGCCCTGTGAGAAGATCCAGCAGAGTAGATATACCTACTAAGCAGAAGAAACAAGGATAAAAAAGAAAAACCATCAATCTGAGTGATTCAGAATCTGATGCTGAAGAGAATGCTCCAATAATCTCCACCGCATCCAAACAAAAGACACCAAAGAAGAGGAAGATTGCTGCTGCTGTCACTAGTGATGATGCTGAGGTGAATGTTCCAGGCATTGTCTCTACTCAGAAGAAAAAAGCTGGGAGATCCATTCCACAATATATCCCTGATGTGCCAATGGACAATGTGTCATTCCACTTCAGTGCAAGTGCTGCCAAATGGAAATTTGTCTATCATAGGAGATTGGCTTTGGAAAGAGAACTCTCTGATGAAGCCCTATAGTGCAAGGAGGTGATGGATTTGATTCTTCAAGCTGGGTTAATGAAGACTGTCAGTGGGCTTGGAAGATGCTATGAGAAGCTGGTGAAGGAGTTTATTGTCAACATTGGTGAGGACTGTGATAATAAACTCAGCAAAGAGTACCATCAAGTGTTTGTAAGAGGTAAGTGTGTACAATTTTCTCCAGCTGTGATCAATTCGTATCTTGGAAGAAGGGAGTATGGCTATCCTGGTTTTGAGCCAACTGATAACCAGGTCTGCAAGACTATCACTGCCAACCAGGTTAAGGTGTGGCCTCTCAAAGGTAAGGTACCCTCTGTAATGCTGTCTGTTAAATATGTTATCTTGAATAGAATAGGTGCAGTTAACTGGGTTCCAACCTCTCACACCTCTACCATAGCAACTAGTTTGGCAAAATTTATCTATGCTATAGGGACTGGTGCAAATGTAGATTTTGGGTCCTTAATTTTTGACCAAATTGTTGAACATGGAAAGTCTTGGGCCATCAAACTAGCCATTTCCTTCTCATCCCTTATCTGTGAAATTATACTGGACCAACACCCCAACATTCTCCTTCCTGAGGATGTGCCTTGTAAGAGGAATCACCAATGACCCTCTCTTATAAGCTTTTTGAAGGTAAGCATGTTGCTGACATTACTGTGCTCCCAAAGAAAACAACTCCTGTTGAGAATGTAGCCTCCACTTCTATGACTAGGAAAACCATGATCATATCCATGGAAGCTGCTGTTAAAACATTGGATGAGCAGAAAATTGAACTTGAAAAGATCATTTCTGCCTTGAAGAAGGAGGAAACTGAGGAAGAAGGGTTAGTAGCTGATGATGCAGGTGGTAATGTTGTTGGTGATGATGTTGATGCTGCTGTTGGTGATGCAGCTGGGAATAATGTTGATGAAGAAGGAGGTGACACAGAGGAGCTGGAAGTGTCTGATTCCAGTGGTTCCTTTTAGTTGATGTAATGATTTGTTGCCCTACTTGTGTTGTAGTATGTTAAGCTGTTTATGGGCATAGTTCTTATTATTTTTGCTGGTTTGTACTAAGGCTCTGTAGCCATAAATTCTCTGCACTGATACTTTTTGTCAAATTTGTGGCAAAAAGGGGGAGTAAAAACTTGTGTGGTTGTTTTGGTTTGTTAAATTATGATCAGCTCTGGTTAGTATTATCTGCATACTCTCTGTTATGATGTGATTGTAGTGTAGCCTGATTGAAGTATGTAGCTGGTAAAGCCATGTGATCTGATATGCAGGTGTTGAGGGGGAGTTGATGTGTATGATGCAGGGGGAGATGTTGGACGCAAGGCTCCAACATCCCATGCACATGTGCAGGGGGAGTAGAATTGTGACATTGCTGAAGCATTCTATCCCACATCCTATCAAGTTTATTTTCCTGACCATTTAAGGCGAAGTAGTTTTTTTTTGTGTTCCGCTATTGCATGCCTCTCTGATAATCTTAAAAGATACAATTATTCTTTTCTACTGTTTTCCATGAAGGAGTAGTATGGTAACATTTTGAAGGATAGCCTCTACAGCTCTTTATGCTTGTGTGTTTATGTTGAGAAAAAGAAATGTAGTTGATGTATCTATTTAAGTAGTATCTTATATTCATAATTTGTTTTAGCCAAAAATTTGCCAAAGGGGGAGTTTGTTGAGTCTTTGGTATTGGCTGCATTTTTGGTAAATAAACTTTGTGCAAGATGTGCGATCCGATGCCTCAGGCATTGCGTAGAGCATTGAAAATACTCAGGAGGAGCGCTCATGGCAAATGCTATTTATGGAATGTTTGTTTCTCTCTCATGAATCTTGCATGGCGCGTTTTATATGTTTTTATATAAGGAAGGTTGTTTAATGCTTCAGATCCTGTTCAAGAATATTTCTGAGGAGTATCTCTTTGAAGAATATATTTCTAAAGAATCTCATTTAATTAATGTGGAGTAAATGCTTGGGTCAAACAAACCAAGCCCATGCATGTGTTATTTTCTGAAGTATTTAATGAAGGAAAATAGTAATAGTAAAGCAGCGGAATATAAAATTTTCCTTTAATGATCCTTACGAATGAAAATTGAGTTTGTGTTTAGGATTTTACCTCTTGTTGAAAATCGTTTTCTTTTCTTTCACGAACGGTGGCTGATCAACACTTTAATCACGAATCGAATTGATCACGAGCGTTGATGACGAAGAACAACGCCTCTAGTAGTCCACACGAACAGTCACCTTCAATAGAGTGCTAGCCCTTTATGTTTGAAGGCTATGCAAGAATATTGAGAAAGAGAGAGAGAGAGAATTATTTTAACTCTAAAATAATTCTTGTGCTTATTAGTGTGTTCAACAACAACTAACCAACAACTGTAATGAGCTATGACAAGAGGTCTCTATTTATAGATATTTCTTGTCTTGTGCATTAAGACAACTTTTGTCTTGGGCACCAAGATATCTCTTATTGGGCAAAGCCCAACAAGAAACAATATACTAGGGCGCGCACCCCCCATGAGTAATATTTCTCATGTGCGCACCCTCCCACCATAACCTATGTTGTTTTTGCTCATTTAAATTACCGTGATACCCTTATCACATTGCACACACACCGTACCTTACGGTGTTCCCTTTTTATCTCAATATTAGACTGTCCTTATGTGTGTGACCCTTGTAGGTTTCCATAACGTTGGCAATTATATTAAATCCTTTATTTAATATAATAAACAATGAGCGGTATCTAGCAACACATCATTGCTACCCAAGTTATGAGAAATTAACATGTGATCATAACATAACCTTAGTGATAATATATGCGTGTATAATTACCCCTTTGCCCTTTATGTCTATATTGAACACAAAGCATACTTGGTGTCATCTTTGTCCAGTTCAATATTGGGCCCATGACATTTATCCTGTTATGCAGGATTGGCAAATTCCATCTAGGTCACAACTGTCCCTCAGCATGCTTTGTGGAGTACCCATCAACTGCCTTTATGGTCATCCTGTTACGGACAACGTTAGATCAGCAACAAAGTACTTGACTCCACATCTAGGGTACAAAGTGGTTTCAGGTCTAAGGGCGGTTTACACCATTATCACCATGAGAGTAACTTATGACACTTTGCATAACTTTGCATGTAGTACTCTCATAGCGGGTCAATCCGGTATAAATATTACTCCTAATATTTCTTATACCTATGTCAAGACTTGATAACTCCTTATCCCATGATCCATGAGATGCAATCATCAGTCTATCTTCATAATAGTCTTTATGCTTTAAGGTTATCCCTTTTCACCTTAAAGCTCGACTATGGATACTTGAAGAATAGCATCCTTTTTGTTTAACGTAATCTCATGATTAAGTCACACTTAATATTAAACGGACTTTCTATTCTAGGGACTTCATTATTTTGAACGTTACAAACATAATAAAGAAATGCCTATTATTATTAATAAATAAAGCACTAAAGTATTGGCCTCTAGGGCTTACTCCAACATTTAAAGGAGCTGCAAAACCCTAATTGGAGTTAGTTGTTCACGCCGTTATTGTGTTAGTATTCAGAATTAGGTTTTACGTGTGTTGTGCTATTGTGAGCCTTTCTTGTGTCACCTTGATGCAAGCTTAGGACGTGTTCTTGAGTTATAATTGTGTGTTCCTTGTCCTAAGCTTTGAAGCACGGAGTTAGGACTTTTGGTGTGTGTAACACTCTAAGCCTTTAGGTACGAGTGTGTAGTTTTAGGAGTGTGTCTCCAAAACTGTTTTTGTCTTTGTGTATTGAAATCCTTGCTGTTGGTAAGGTTGTAAGGGAGTGAGATGGGATCTCATATCTAGAAGTTCCTAGGTAGAAGAGTCATTGGTAGGGCCTAGGTTTTAAGTTGTAAACGGGTAGTTTGCTGGAGACTTAGAACTAGGACTATTATAGTGATATTCCTTCCTGGATTGGTATCCCCCAGACGTAGGTTGCTGTTTGCGCCAAAATGGGTTAACAAACATCCTGTGTTCTTTATTTGTTTGTTTACTTGTTTTATTTTCGCTACGCAAGAGACCGGATAGGTTGCTAGAGCATCGTAAATAGCGTGCCAGGAATTTCACGTAGGATACATAAATAATGATAGGGTCTGTTTGCAAATTAGTTACTTGCATGCATGCATGCATGTATGTATGTATGTATGTGTATATATATATATATATATATATATATATATATATATATATATATATATATATATATGATTGAGTAAACTTTGATAATTTTATGAATATGGTTCCTTAGTCCTCTTGTATTAAGATACAAGCTCATTGTGTACCTTGCTTTACCAGTAATTGCGTAACTACTAGTTTTAGGCCTTAGTTTCCTGTTATAACAGCATTGTAACTACCTCTTGGTAGGTGTTAGGGTACATGCTAGCTTAGCTTATTTGTGGTACACTCTACTTCTTCTATAAGAAGAGAACTTGTAATAACTTTATTTCACATGTGAACAATAATGGATTCACACATATTCATCTATTTTTCTCTCAACTAGTTTCTACCTTAACAAGTGGAGTGTTTGCTGTGCTTATATCATGAAGAAGAGGAAATGCATCTATTATTTGACTGTGAAGCCATTAAATCGGCATGGAGTGTCGTAGGATTAGAGCATATAATTAATTCTAGATTGCAAAAATTCTTCACAGTAACAGAAGTCACATTTACATTTGTTGTCATGAAAATAAGAGTGTAGCTGGATGAATAGCTATGGTGATGTGGGTAATTTGAAACAATAGGAACAACTATGTATTGAATAACTCAACAGTGAATGCGTGACAATTGGGCCACCGCGCCGGTCGCCGGAGCACCACCACCCCTCCCCCATCTTTTAAATTATTTATTTATTAATTTATATAAATGATATTAAATTTGAATGTTTGGACTTTTTGTACAATTGGGCCTCAATTTCAAAACCAATTTCAAACCAATTATGAAAAATTGGATTTGGTTTAGAATTGGTTTTTTTTAATTGGATTGGTGTGGTTTTTTTTAAAAATGGATTAGGATATTAAAATTGGATATGGTTTGGTTAGTAATTTGGTTAAGGATAACCATATTTTTTGCACACCCCTAGTATCTATATATATATGATTGACTACACTAATAAGTTAATTTCTTTCATCTAACTACACTACACATTCCATACACAATAAAATACAAGTAGTAAGTACTATTGGGTATTTCAACTCAGCTCAGGCACTTGCAGACTATGCAGAAGTGCTTATACACATCAAGAAAACATTACAAGCCCAAGACTCCCTAGTAGTTGTGATTGGAGGATCATATGGTGGAAGTTAGTTTCAAATTATTTCTTTACCAAAGTTAGTCCAATGCAACCAGTATAACCTGAAACATGGCTGTGGTTACATTTCCCTTCTCAAAAAATCAAAATCCTTATCGTGAATAAGATTGTGACCGTAGACATTTTATTATAATTATTTTAATTACTCCATTTTCTTTCCACATATTTATACGTTGTTGTCTTGTTAAAATATTTTTGTTATGCAGTGCTTGCTTCCTGGTTTAGACTTAAATATCCTCACTTGGCTATTGGCGCTTTAGCTTCATCTGCTCCAATCCTCTTCATTGACGACATTATGCAACCAAATGTTTATTTCGATGTTGTTCAAGGGATTTCAAAGTAATTTACCATTGTTTACTTTTGTTTTAAATACGTGCTTTGGCAATTTGTTTTTTTCATTAAAAAAGTTTGGATAATGCTTTTTGAATAACCAATTAATTCGTTTTCATGAAGCTAGTGAGACGTGTTATAAAACAATACTCAATTCTTGGTATGAAATTGACAAAATAGCTTCTCGGCCAAATGGCCTCTCCATTCTCAGTGAGAGATTCAACACTTGCAAGTACAAACATTATTTCTTTCTTTTTTTTCTTTGGACTAATTAGATCTAAGCATATAAAATTAAAGGTATTGATATGTTCCAATTCTTGCAGTCCTATAAAATAATCACTTGAGTTGTCAAACTACCTAGAAGGCCTGTACGCTGTTGTAGCTCAATACAATTGGCCTCCACAATATCCAGTTACTATGATATCTAACGCAATTGATCAAGCTTCATATGGAAATAATATCATTGATAAGATATATTTAAGGAGTTGCGGCTGTATATGGAAATGACACGTGCCTTATTAATCCCTCTATATATATACATATATATATATATATATATATATATATATATATATATATATATATATATATATATATATATATATATATATGAGATAGAGGAGGGTTGGGATGGCAATTATATATCTAATCTCATTTGCGAGTATAATAGATATATTTTATTGAAGCAATTAAACTAGATGAATTTCTTTTATTTTATAGTATATTTAAATGTATTTGGTTACTTTTAATATTATCTCTTGCATATATATAATTTCTATTATAAAAATAATATGATTTGTTTTCACAATTCAGACATGCGGTGAAATAGTGATGCCCTACGACAAAGGAAATAATAGCATGTTTCAAGCTGACCCTTTCGACTTAAAGAGCTATGTGAAAATTGCAAGAAAAAATATGGTGTCTCACCTCGTCCGCATTGGATTTCTGCTTACTATGGAGGCCATGTTTGTACCTTTTCATCTCATCTACATTATTTTTTACATAAGAAAAATATTAATTAGAGTAACAATGAGAAATTAACTTTGTTGTCGTGTGACTAATGATAGGATATAAAGCTGGTCAGGGACGGAACCAGAAAAAATTACTTAGGGTGGCGAAAATATAACATTTTCGTAAACAATAAAAATCACAAATAACCAACTATTATCATAAAAAAAAAAACCAACTTCTACTACTATATCGTAAAATTTAGATTTTTTTTGTCTAGTAGTCTAGTGGCAGAACTCACACACAATAAGTGTGAAGAAGTGAGAAATTTGAAGTTTAAACCGTAACTCTTCTAATAATATCTCTAATAGCTACCAATTGAACTACCATTATGGACATATATCCTACAAAAGCAAATACATAACAAAATGTAAATATCAAGATCAAAATATTCTTCTATTATTTATTTGATAAAACTCTTCAATGATTTCTTCAGAGGTGAATATTTTTGCAATATCTTTCAACGTAAATAGTCATCGTATTTGCAAGAAAGCGCACTCTAAAGAAGCAAATGAAATTGGAAGATTCAACATAATTAGACGAATTATTATATCAACTAAATGGTAATTATTTGTAGATTTTCAAATAATTCATGTAAATTCATTGTTACATTTTATGGACTAATTTGACCAACAAACACATTTTAGAACTAAATTGACTAACTAAGAACAAATTTGATGACCAAATAACTAATAAAAGAAACAATTTTAAATGTATTTTTACTTTTGATACATTCAAAAACCAATAGGACAAAGTGTTACACTTTTGGGTAAAAAATTATGGTTTACCCAAACAAAATATTATAAGAATTATATTATATTTATAATATTTGTTAGTTTATTATATATATATATATATATATATATATATATACATTATAAGAATTATATTATATTTATAATATTTGTTAGTTTATTATTATTATTATATATATATATGAAGATATGATAAAAAGGTATCTGATACAAGTTACATGGCATAGGTGTGTGAGGGTGGCAAAACCATATACATGCACATGGGGGTAGTATAATCTACTTGATACAAGGGTGGCGGTCGCCCCATTTTGATTATAGGTAGTTCCGTCCCTGAAGCTGGTTCTTCAAAGGTTTAGTAGCAACATAATTTTTTCGAATGGACTACGAGGAAAGACCCTTATAGTGATGGAGGGTGAGGACCATAAAATTTAAAACAAAATTTGATCTTTAATTTTTTTGAATAAAATGTATACAATGTAATTTTTTTTTTTGACACAAAAAAAAATGTATACAATGTAAAAAATTATAATATTGTGTTATTTTTACATTTTCAGGATTCTCAGTGACCTTTCAAAGAGCCTTGTTGCCATCACTGCGATCAATGGTATGCTTTGTTGGTGGTCATTGGTCAATTTATTAATTTTATGGTAATAAAGTATATTTATATACTAAGAAGAATATTGATTTTTCAGGATCTCACTGTTTGGATCTTCGACCTTCACAAGAAGATGATCCAGAATGGCTAATAAAACAAAGAAAGAAAGAGGTCCAAATTATTAAAGGCTGGATTAAGCAATATTACTCTGATCTTGCTGCATTCCGTTGGATACATAAATAATGATAGGGTCTGTTTCAAATTAGTTACTTGCATGCATGCATGCATGTATGTATGTATGTATGTGTGTATATATATATATGATTGAGTAAACTTTGATAATTTTATGAATATGGTTCCTTAGTCCTCTTGTATTAAGATACAAGCTCATTGTGTACCTTGCTTTACCAGTAATTGTGTAACTACTAGTTTTAGGCCTTAGTTTCCTGTTATAACAGCATTGTAACTACCTCTTGGTAGGTGTTATGGTACATGCTAGCTTAGCTTATTTGTGGTACACTCTACTTCTTCTATAAGAAGAGAACTTGTAATAACTTCATTTCACATGTGAACAATAATGGATTCACACATATTCATCTATTTTTCTCTCAACTAGTTCGTTCCTACATTAACAAGTGGAGTGTTTGTTGTGCTTATATCATGAAGAAGAGGAAATGCATCTATTATTTGACTGTGAAGCCATTAAATTGGCATGGAGTGTCGTAGGATTAGAGCATATAATTAATTCTAGATTGCAAAAATTCTTCACAGTAACAGAAGTCACATTTACATTTGTTGTCATGAAAATAAGAGTATAGTTGGATGAATAGCTATGGTGATGTGGGTAATTTGAAAAAATAGGAACAACTATGTATTGAATAACTCAACAGTGAATGCATGACAAGTCGGTTACCAAGCGAGACAACTCTGTGACGAGTTGATAAGTGCTAAAAAGTAGTAAATTTACCTATACATTTTAAACACTTATTGACTTGTTTTATAACTTATTTGAAATAAAAACCTCAACTATTTGTAAATATTAGTCTTTACTAGCAAATTAGTATCTTAGCTATTTTCACCTATTTCGCCTCGCTTGTTTTTTAGTTTTTATTAGATTAATGATAAGTGTCAATTTTACTTATAAGTGATTTAAAATAAAGACACTTATTAACTTAATTTTGTTGTAAATACATTGAGATATCAACTAGTTTTTAATATATACTCCTATATATGTTATATTATTTATATATAATATTGAGTTTATATTTACTATCCGTGTCCGTTTGTGTAATCGATATTATATTTTTTCCGTGTGTGATCGATATTCAGTATTGTGCAAATATAAATAATTACTTAATCTCCTTTTTTATTGGACTTTGTTAATTGATAACTACTTAACCTCCTTTTTTGTTGTGGTTAGTTATTAAGAAGAAAAATATATATTTTTTTACTATAAAAAAACTGAAAACCTACTTTTATGTGGAAGTTATTTTTTAAGGGTAAAATTGGAATAATAAAAAAGTCATCCCAAAAATTTGTATTCCCTTTATATATTAGTATAGATAAATAGGTTGTTAAAAGAAAAAGAAAAATCAAAAAGGAAATACAAGTGGGCTTAGAAAGAAAGTAGAAGCTGACGCCTTCAAGTGGCTAAGGAAAACAAAACAAAGGAACAGGGCGGTGCTTTAAAATAAGAAACCCTTATGGTGAAGAAAACTATCACAAGGCATAGAAAATTATATAAGGAGTGCTTTTGGAAAACAGATTCATTCACTCTCACGCATAGGAACAGAACATCACGACACAAAGGGTGAAGACAGTGGAGATCGAGAGCGACCGAGAGGAGCAGAGGGATCATCTTCATAATCTTTCCATCTCTTCTAGTTATGTATAACTAAATTCTCTCTTTTGTTGGGATTAGATGTAATTGACTCTAAGACAGAAAGAGAGTGAGGAGAGAGAATGGTAGAGAGAGAAACAGAGGGCGGGGAGGGTCAACCTAGGGCAAAAAACAAAATTCCTAGATATTTTCAAAACATCGATCGGAATTCTACCTCCTTTTTCGTAACTAATTTTCCTGAAGACTGCTCAGTGGAGGATTTATGGAAGATCTTCGCTAAGTTTGGCGTGGTGGGGGATGTCTATATTCCGAAAAAAGCAGACAAATGGGGTAGGAGGTTCGCTTTCGTCAAGTTCAGGAAGGTGAAGGATGTTAATGAGCTGACGCTTACATTGGAGGATGTTTGGTGTGGTAGCTTCAAGCTTAAAATCAACAGATTCCGTTTTGAAAGAAATGAGGAGTCTACTAAGCAGGAGAAACCAGTAAGTGGAAGAGTATGGGTGGATGGTGAACCAAGTGTGACTCAGGGAAGATCTTTTAGGGATGCACTAGGTAAAAACCATCAGGAGACAGGACTCCAACAATTGGCCCTGCAACGGGCAGAAGAAGAGGTGCTTCAGATAGAGGTGGATGCTTTGGTGTTGCAAGAATTGGAGAAAAGCTTTGTGGGTGTACTGGCACTTGATGTTGATGTGAGCAAGATCAAGACTACTTTGTATATGGAGGGCTTAGCTCACTTCTCTGTTACTGACATGAAAAGAAATATGGTTCTTCTCTTTAGTCCTCGAGAAGGTGAACTTCAGGCGATGACAAGAGCTAAACCGGATTGGTTAAGTTACTATTTCAAAGAGTTCAAAGCTTGGTCTCCAAATTGCTTCGCTGATAGGAGAGTGATATGGGTGAAGGTGCTAGGTATTCCCTTACATGTATGGGGGGAAAATCTTTTTAAAGTAATCGGTGGCAAATATGGGGAGTTTTTAGACTTTGATGAAAGCACGGCCTCAAGACAAAAACTCGATGTGGCTCGTATTAAGACTGCAACTTCTTTCAGAGCTTCTATTGATGATTAGTGACGATAAAGGCGTTGGGAGTGTGTTACAAAATCTGGGTTGTGGAAGAGATAGGTATGGAGAAATACTTGCATCAACAAAACAGAGTGGTGGACGTAGTGCATAGTTGGGTCGAATCGTCAAACGATCCTGGTAGAGTTACGGTCGAGATAGACGATGGTGATGTGGAGGCTGGTACGGTGGAGGAAGAGGAGATGGAGGAAGATGAGGCGGAGGAAGAGGAGGTGATGGAAGAGGAGGTGGTTGTTGACCTGCTTTTAAGTCAACATCAATTGCATAGGGGAGAGGGAAAAGGTGATAGTGTTGTGTCAATAGAAGGAAAAGGAAGGAGTCAGACTTCTCTTTGTGAAACAGCAGACAATGTGGAAGTTGGAAAAGGAAATGAGGTCCAGCAAAAGGTACATCCTACAAAGGTTGATGGTGTTGAGGTTGTGGCTGATAAGTCACATCTCATAGAATTCACAGGTAAAGGAGTGGTAAGTGGCAGAGAAGAAAACGTGGAGAGAAAGGTCACGCGTGTCAAAGTAGTTCGTGAAGTAGGTAGTGGCGGGCCATTGGAAGCATTTAATGAAAAGATCCGGTCTTTTGGGTTTAAAGAAATCCCGGTTTTATTGTCTAGATCCAAATCTTTACCTTTTTTGGACGGTGGTGGACCACGAGATGGGTTGGGTGTTGGAAATGTTGATGGGCCTGAATTGAGTGACACAATTTCACTTTGTGAAGTAAGGGGGGTGCGAATATCATAAAGGGAACAAATGGTGATACTGAATCGGTGTGTCTCGTGGATAATCAGCAAATTCATAATTCATCCACTCCTATTGTCCAACAAAATGTTGCGAAAGCTTCTAATAAGGGTGGTAGTCCAAAACCCCTTCTTTGGGAGTTCCTAAATTCATACAATTCTCCGAAGCAGTGAAGGAAGGCGGTGGGAAGTGGAGACGGAAGAAGGAAGTTCAGGGTAAGGAGGTTAATGAGCAGATTCAGGAAGGTAGTGGAGATAGTTCTACAGGTGATGATGTTGGTAGCGATAGTGGTGAAGAAATTGGTACTATGGTGCCGATGACTTTGGAGGGTGGGGTTTTGGAGATTGTTCTACCTTCTGTAAATCCATCACCTCCCTCGGGGGTCAACTTGTTGCTGTGTGATGGTTCATTTCAGGAAGACGCAAATACTGGGACTGATTACCAACATCTGGAAGCGGCAAAACTCCTTCAAATCCAGAAAAATGTTGGTTTTTGTTATGAAGTCCTTGACTCTGTTGCTGTAAAAGAATTGATTATTGATGAAGTCCGTGATAGATCAAAGAAGCAGGAATGGGAGCAAAGAGAGGTTCCCCAATGATTGTTACATCAATTAATATAAGAGGCTTTGGAGGGAGGGTGAAGAGGAGGAGGATTAGATGGTCAGAGATCATAATGTGAATTTTTTAGCAATACAGGAGACAAAATTGGAGGTTATTTCTGATAAGCTTTGCTATAGTCTTTGGGGGTCGGAGGATTGCAACTGGGTTTTCGTTCCGGCTCAAGGAGCTAACGGAGGCATGCTATCTTTGTGGAGTAAGTCTAATGCAAATTTAATCTTCTCTTTTTCGGGTGAAGGATTTCTAGGTGTGTGTATTGATTGGGGTGTCCGGGAGTTGAGATGTTATATTGTCAATGTCTATTCTAAATGCGATTTAGCATCTAAGAAAATTCTTTGGAGTAATCTCATTATGTCTAAGGGTGGTTTTGGTGCGGGTAATTGGTGTGTGGTGGGTGATTTCAATGCGGTAATGGAGCCGGGGGAAAGGAAAGGGGTTAATGTGGAGACCGCTTTGTCTTCCGAGATGAAAGCTTTTAGTGATTTTCTTGGTGAAATGCATATGGTGGATCTTCCGTGTTTGGGGCGTCGCTTTACTTGGTACCATGCTAGTGGTAGAGCGATGAGTCGTCTTGATCGGATTTTTGTTTCTATGGAGTGGATTGAGTCTTTTGGTAATGTTGTGTTGTGGGTCTTAGCTAGAGATGTCTCGGACCATTGTCCTTTGGTTTTGAAAATTGTAAACTACGATTGGGGTCCCAAACCCTTTCGTTTTAACTACCATTGGCTCGAACATAAGCAATTTCAAGAGGTGGTTAAAGGTGCTTGGGAGTCTTGTGAGGCAACGGGGTGGATGTGCTTTATCCTTAAAGAAAAACTTAAAAGACTTAAATTGTGTCTTAAGGATTGGAGTAAGGTCGAATTTGGGAGTGTGGACACTCGTCTCAAGAAGATAATAGACGATATCCAAGTTTTAGATATTAGAGGGGAAACTTTCGGATTGGTGTCGGAAGAGGTGACTCAAAGGAAGGAGTTGTTTAGTGAGCTTTGGAAGCTTCAAAAGAGTAAAGAAGCAATAATTTTCCAAAGATCTAGATCAAAGTGGCTCCGGCAAGGCGATGCAAATTCAAAATATTTCCATGGGTGTATTGCGGCTAGAAAAAAGAGGAATTCTATTTCGGCTCTCAAGGTGGGAGATATTTGGCTAGAGTCTCCATGAAGTTGAGGTTTTCTTTTCGAATCATTTCTCGTCCTCTACGCGTATTAGGCCTAATTTGGATGGTATCTTCTTTCCGAGGATTTCGTTGGAGGATCAAGTGAGTATTACGGCTCCTTTTTCTTTATTGGAAATTGAACAAGTGGTGAAGGATATTGATGGTAACAAGAGCCCCGGTCCGGATGGTTTTAATTTCTCGTTTTTAAAGAATTGTTGGGATATGGTTAAAGGAGAAGTCCGGATTTTATTTGATCAATTTCATGGAATTGGGAAACTCTCCAATAGTTTCTTGTCTTACTTTGTGGCCCTCATTCCCAAGATTGACTCTCCTTTCGGCTTGGGTGATTTTAGGCCTATCTCATTGCTAGGATGTTTGTACAAACTTATTGCCAAAGTGTTAGCTACGAGGATGGGTAAGGTGATGGATTCGATTATTTCTTCTAACCAATCGGCATTCTTAAAAGGGCGCAATCTTGTTGATGGGGTGTTGGTGGTGAATGAGGTGGTGGATTTGGCGAGGAGGACGGGGAAGGATTGTATGATTTTCAAAGTTGATTTCGGAAAGGCATACGATTCCGTGGAGTGGGATTTCTTGGAGTATATGTTACATAGATTCGGTTTTGGAGAGACTTGGATTGGGTGGATTAGGGCGTGTGTTTTTGGTGGAAACCTCTCCGTTTTGGTGAATGGGAGTCCGACAACGGAGATCAACATTAAAAGAGGGCTTAAACAAGGCGATCCTCTAGCTCCTTTCTTGTTCTTATTGGTGGTGGAGGGTTTTGGTGGGGCGATGAGTAAAGCGGTGGAGTATAATTTGTATAAAGGATTTCCTATTAGAAATGGAGGTCTCATCATCTCGCATCTCCAATATGCGGATGATACTTTATGTGTTGGCGAGGCGTCGGTGGAAAACCTTTGGGTTATTAAGGCTATTCTTCGCAGGTTTGAATTAGCTTCCGGTTTGAAAGTTAATTTTTGGAAGAGTTGCATGATGGGGGTCAATGTCTCTAACAACTTTATGAAGGAAAATTGTAATAATAAAGCAGCGGAATTTAAAATTTTTCCTTTAGAGATCCTTACGAATGGGCATGAGTTTGTGTTTAGGATTTTTACCTCTTGTAGAAAATCCTTTTCTTTTCTTTTCACGAACGGTGGCCGGTCAATTCTTTGATCACGAACCGGATTGATCACGAGCGTTGATGACGAAGAACAACGCCTCTATCTAGTCCACACGAACAGGAACCTTCAAGAGAGTGCTAGCTCAAGAGGATGAAGGCCTTTTGTGAGTGGAGGCAAGAAATAAGGATTAGGGTTTTCTGTTTCTTAAGAAATCACTTAAGTGTATTTTCTCAATCACAAAGGTTCTATTTATAGAACCAAGTGTCTTGTGCACCAAGACAATTAATTGTCATTGGGCTACAATCACACTAAAGCCCTTCTAATTAAATAAGCTTATTACTAGCGCACCCCCCATGTGTCATGTTCACATGAGTGCTTCTTTATCATAACAAATTATGACACGCTTATTTAATTACTATGATACCCTTATCATATTTCCATATTTCTCTGAGGTGCACCGTACCTTACGGTGTTCCAATCTCACATTATACTGTTCTTATGTGTGTGACCCTTGTAGGTTTCCATAACGTTGGCAATTATATTAAATCCTTTATTTAATATAATAAACAATGAGCGGTATCTAGCAACACATCATTGCTACCCAAGTTATGAGAAATTAACATGTGATCTAAAACACAACCTCTAGTGATAATATCAGTGTGTACAATTACCCCTTTGCCCTTTATGTCTATATTGAACACAAAGCATACTTAGTGTCATCTTTGTCCAGTTCAATATTGGGCCCATGACATTTATCCTGTTATGCAGGATTGGCAAATTCCATCTAGGTCACTACTGTCCCTCAGCATGCTTTGTGAAGTACCCATTAACTGCCTTTATGGTCATCCTATTACGGACAACGTTAGATCAGCAACAAAGCACTTGACTCCACATCTAGGGTACAAAGTGGTTTCAGGTCTAAGGGCGGCTTACACCATTATCACCATGAGAGTAACTTATGACACTTTGCATAACTTTGCATGTAGTACTCTCATAGCGGGTCAATCCGGTATAAATATTACTCTTAATATTTATACCTATGTCAAGACTTGATAACTCCTTATCCCATGATCCATGAGATGCGATCATCAGTCTATCTTCATAATAGTCTTTACGCTTTAAGGTTATCCCATTTCACCATAAAGCTCGACTACGGATATTTTAAGAATAGTGTCCTTATGTTTAATAGAATCTCATGATTAAGTCACACTTAATATTTCTTTAAACGGACTATCTATTCTTGGGACTTCATTATTTTGGACTCCTACAAACATAATGAAGAAATGCCATATTTATATTCAAACTCCTAAAGCAAATACTATGAAAATAGATTGGCTCTTAGGGCTTACTCCAACAATCTCCCACTAGCACTAAGGCCAATCAAGTATTCTCTAATACCCATAGACCTAGTATGCCCATCACGCTTCAACTGCGCAAGAGGCTTTGTAAGTGGATAAGAAACTGTTTCTTA
Source organism: Trifolium repens (assembly GCA_030408175.1). Classification (NCBI taxonomy): domain Eukaryota; kingdom Viridiplantae; phylum Streptophyta; class Magnoliopsida; order Fabales; family Fabaceae; genus Trifolium; species Trifolium repens. The sequence continues at coordinate 42,214,734 of CP125846.1, forward strand.
TGTTGGTATCTTACGTATCTTCCAACGTTCTATCTCGATCTCTATCGAAATATAGAAGTATTTAAGTATATTCATGAATCGTCGGTGAGATCTATTTTCCATTGTTTCACGAGATTTAAACCATCATCATCACTAATGTGATTAATGTGACTTGCAACATCGGAACCATAGTATTAGCTCGATCATGAGCTAAACGATCCAATCTCAAACACTTTAACCTCTACATACTATGAAGCTTATCTTTATAACCTTCAATGCTTACATTCAAGCATGATATACAATACATTGGTATGGAAACTAGCCATCATTATAACTTCCTTATAATGATCTTTCCATGCCTACTTATTTCAAGAAATAGTCCTTAGTTCCTTTTAAGGTCTTCAAGGATGTTCTTGAAAGTTAGTTAGTGTCACACACTAATTTCAATTTACGTACTTGACTGATTGTCTTACAATCATGTGATGTATCAGATTTAGTACATATCATGATGTTCATGATTGATCTTATCTTCCAAGGCATGTGGATTATTTTCACGTGCCATTTTCTCATCCAATGAGATATGATATTGTGCTTTTAGACAAAATCGATCACGTGACATACAATATTTTCACACATTGAGTGTCTTAACACTTCGCTAATATATGTACATAGGCTATTCCTAACTCCTTAGGAATTTTTCACTTAATTACATAAGTCATTCCTAACTCTTTAGGAATTCTTGCCTAAGTATTTCGTCAAGAGTTATTTCCTTAATCATGTCTTACATGTATAAGGAAAATGTTTTGATGATTAACATGTCATCTACATATAACACCAGTTTTAATTTTGTTATTACTCCCACTAAATCCTTGTGTGCACAAGATTTATATTTGTCCTTCATTAATTTGTTTTCCATAAAACTCTCAAAAGGAACAAATATTCAACTTACTAAATCTAATCAAAATTAGATAGGTTTTTCCTTATTAATTTGTTTTCTCGAAACTTCATAAAAGGAACAAATAATAGTTAATTTCTGAGAACTCTATCTAATCAACATTAGATAGCTTATAAGTTGTATACCCTTCTAGTATCCTTTGGATCAACAAAACCCTTATGTATATGTCTAGTACATATATATGAGGTCATTCCAATTAAGGAATACAACTTTGTTATCCATCTACCAAAACATGTAGTACAACATTTAGTAAAAACAATTAAACATATTTTAAGCTCTATGATTATATTTAGGGTTTCATCATAATTTGCACTATGATTTTGCTTGAAACCTTTAATGATCAAATCTTAGAAGATATTCTCAATACCATCCATATTAGTGTTCAACAAGAATACTTACTTTCATCGTATGAGTCTTACTCATCTTGATGACATAACCATTATCTACATAAGGTCAGTGTATATGGATTCTGCATAAGATTTCATGGCATTTAGCCACTTCTCAGAATTTTAGACCGTCTTACGACCTTTTAGAAAGTCAAAGATCCATCCATCATGAAAAACATATCACCTTGCCGAGTCATGATCCAATCAGGCTCTTTATCCATGTGATATGTTAGACTTATCTAAGATTTTGTGCAACTCAAATCAATGGTCCTTCAACATCCTTGAGGAACCGGTTTGTGTTCCCTTTCTAATATGTTTTATGGAACCTGACCTCTTTCAAGTTCTATGTCGCTCTCACTGTCTCTCTTAGAGACGCACTCCCACTAGAGGAATGCTTCAAACAAAGCAACAAACAACTTTTGTCTTTTAGAGTGATATAAGATAAGTATCCCTAAGAATACTTTCACATATTTATTCATTTAATTTAGATTTAAATTTATCCAATAAATTTCCGATCCAAAATTTCATAAAGGCATACTTTGTGCTCTTACCCCATATCGCATATGGTGTCTTTATGATCATCTTACAAGGGAATCAATTGTGGGTAAAGATTAACTATAAGAAGAGAGATTTTAAGAGTCAATGATGTATTTAAACTATCTTAAATCAAATCATGTCAAACATGAAGCGATAAATTAGTTATTTTACACCTTAATTAAGTATTTACTGATATGACTCATTCACATGACTTAAATACTTTTATTGAGTTCTATTTTCTTCATTTTTAAACTCTTTGACAAATTCAAAGATTTCTAATTTGTGTCATACACATATCCATATTTAATGATTTTAATCATTAATGATAATGAAGCAAAATAAACTCAATATATCAAAAATATGTTTAGTGGTCGATATACATCTCATGCATATTGCTCAAATTGATCATGTGTCGTCTTATTGACACATCAGATATTTGTACTAAACAATAAAATTCTTGATATATATACAAGGTCCAAATCTTATTTGGCTCTTGTCATTGTTATAGACTAGTCTTATCAAGATCATGGAACCCTAGTCCATTACTTGACTTGGAGCAATATCATAGAAGACTTTGCTTAAATGATAGGACAATCGTTTGTCTTATTATTTAAAGCTACAATTTATATCTTGTCATTACAAGATATAATTAATTCTTCTATCACCATATGGAATTCAATAACAATTATTGTGTCCATTTGAAATTCAATTTTAAGTCATATCAAGATCATGGAACCCTAGTCCATTACTTGACTTTGAGCAATAGAAGATTTTAAATGATAGGACAATCGCTTGCCTTATTATTTAAAACTAATTTATCTCTTGTCAATACAAGATATCTAATTATTACTTCTATTATTAGATGGAATTCAATAACAATTTATTGTGTTCCATTTTAAATTCGATCATAGCATAAGCTATCATTGTCAATGAAACAATTTTCATTCTAGACATAAGTTGACTTAATCTTATAGTCAATGTTCTAATTCTTTAAACATCTCTATTTTCGTAAAATTGAGATTCAATCTGTGTATCATATACTTTTGTAGAAATAGAAACCTTGACTTTCTATAACAATATGTATAATGTTGAAGTCTTACTTCATTCCCTTCAGTTTGACTCTTCCCAGAACTATTTACGCCATTCTTTGTTTCAATCAATGGTCTAACCATTTTAAAATAGCCGTTCTCCTTTGGCAACCAGTTTTGTTCTATTCAAATAAGAGAAATATAAATCTTATTTATATTATATCTCAAATTTTATAGTGCAAATTAATTCTCATTCAACTCAACAATTTCCGGTAGATATAGAAATTCATAAATTTATCTATATCTGTCCATTGTAATTTGAACCTATGACCAACTCCTTGATCTATTGAGAAATCCATCATACTTTGAAGTTCTTTCAAAAAGATCTTGCTTTAAATGATCACATCATTCATTGTTTAAAAATATGAAGTATTCTATATCTAGATGTCAACTTGATACTATAAAAAGCATCATTCTCCAATCTAGTTATAGTAGGTTGTTAGAGTATAGTTCAAGTTCTTATAGTACTTCTTGTATTTGAGAACCATTCTCATTAGTGTACCAATTCAGAAACTATTTTCTGAAATCTTTGTCCTTCATAAGGACAATATATATTTTGTATTGTATTTTAATTTCAAAGATATGTAAGATATTTATATAATGATTAATGCCTTTAATAAGGACTTTTATTAAAAGGCTTCCACTATTTTACTCAAAACAAATGACCCTCATCATTTGATTCGGAAAATCCCGTTGGAAGATTTTCTAGTGGGTCAAGATCCATATTTCACTTCGTCTTAAGTTCGCGGTGGGCGGATTACACAAGACTCAGTTTATTTAGGTAGGAACTCCTTCCAATTGTATCTCATACAACTCTTGAATATATCAATTGGGTGAACAACTCCTTATTCGAATTCATCTTATGAATTATTCTCAATCCTTGCTTCTTAAACTCATATAATCTCATTATATTTGTTAAGTTAAGTTTGACCCTTACTTTAGAAGTTGGATATTACAATTATCCCATCGCACCTTACCAATATAGAGTATGCACTTCGCGGTGGGCGAACCTACATAGCTCGATACTAGTCTTGATGAGTTCTAAAGCTTGGAAAGCGTAAACTTAATATTCACATACTTTATTAATAAACAAAATGTACTCCGCGGTGGGCGAACCCACATTTTCTTTATTAATCTCTTATGTGTCTCTTGAGGGATTTTAATTAATTTGATCTCACCGGCTTGTTTAACATATTAAACGCTCTCACATGCATCAACATACATATAAAACAATAATAACAAATGATATGATTATGGCCTCCTAACGCAAGTGTTCTCTCAAGCCAATGAGAGAACCCTAAACTAGCCTAACGATGATCTACTTCTCCAAGTATCATCTTCATGGATGTCCTCCTTTGTTCCTATTGTAATTCTATTATTACATCAAAGAATACTCGTTTTACATACGAGGGAGTGAGATGAGAAGAGAAATTACATCAAGAATTTTAAAGAGAGGCACGACACGCAGGCCGTATTTTAAAATCCAAATTAAAAACAAAAGAGTAAACTAAGGCCATAATCAATCATCACAAAACATAATAATAAACATATTTATTATTATTATCAATTCAGGTCGAGTAGATTAATTAAAATTAAAATTTTGGCGAAACGGTCAAAATCGGAGCTGTCACCTGCGCCCCGCGTAGGTGCCCTGCGCCCCGCTCAATTTCACCAACTGAAGGTGATTTTGATTCTGCCATCTGCGCCCCGCGCAGATGCCCTGCGCCCCGCGCAGGCCCGTGCGAAAAACCTAGTTTTTCGCGAATCCTAATGCAGAATTTCGTGCCGTCAAAACCTTTTATGACTGAAATTCAATATGATTGATTAACATGTCATTGCTTCACCATACTAATGTCGGATTCCAAAGAAAATGATCATGAATCAATTTTATATCAAATAACTTTCATAATTTGTTTTATTGAACGAAATTATGAACGATGTATCTAATACACCGTTTTGTATCACGATCACTTATATCATATATAAGTATTGATCAATCTTGTTTGTATAAACCTATGACAATTAACATATCGCTGCTTCACCATACAATTGTCGGATTCCGAAGCCGTTTCAATGTTAACCAACAATTTTCATACAAATAGATGCCAAATTTTAATTGCTCGATTTTAATCTTTTATTAACCGTTTTAAACATATTAAAACTGAATTCATGAATTTAAACAAACATCAATCTCATGGATTCGTAAGTGGCTCTGATACCACTGAAGGAAAATTGTAATAATAAAGCAGCGGAATTTAAAATTTTTCCTTTAGAGATCCTTGCGAATGGGCATGAGTTTGTGTTTAGGATTTTTACATCTTGTAGAAAATCCTTTTCTTTTCTTTTCACGAACGGTGGCCGGTCAATTCTTTGATCACGAACCGGATTGATCACGAGCGTTGATAACGAAGAACAACGCCTCTATCTAGTCCACACGAACAGGAACCTTCAAGAGAGTGCTAGCTCAAGAGGATGAAGGCCTTTTGTGAGTGGAGGCAAGAAATAAGGATTAGGGTTTTCTGTTTCTTAAGAAATCACTTAAGTGTATTTTCTCAATCACAAAGGTTCTATTTATAGAACCAAGTGTCTTGTGCACCAAGACAATTAATTGTCATTGGGCTACAATCACACTAAAGCCCTTTTAATTAAATAAGCTTATTACTAGCGCACCCCCCATGTGTCATGTTCACATGAGTGCTTCTTTATCATAACAAATTATGACACGCTTATTTAATTACTATGATACCCTTATCATATTTCCATATTTCTCTGAGGTGCACCGTACCTTACGGTGTTCCAATCTCACATTATACTGTTCTTATGTGTGTGACCCTTGTAGGTTTCCATAACGTTGGCAATTATATTAAATCCTTTATTTAATATAATAAACAATGAGCGGTATCTAGCAACACATCATTGCTACCCAAGTTATGAGAAATTAACATGTGATCTAAAACACAACCTCTAGTGATAATATCAGTGTGTACAATTACCCCTTTGCCCTTTATGTCTATATTGAACACAAAGCATACTTAGTGTCATCTTTGTCCAGTTCAATATTGGGCCCATGACATTTATCCTGTTATGCAGGATTGGCAAATTCCATCTAGGTCACTACTGTCCCTCAGCATGCTTTGTGAAGTACCCATTAACTGCCTTTATGGTCATCCTATTACGGACAACGTTAGATCAGCAACAAAGCACTTGACTCCACATCTAGGGTACAAAGTGGTTTCAGGTCTAAGGGCGGCTTACACCATTATCACCATGAGAGTAACTTATGACACTTTGCATAACTTTGCATGTAGTACTCTCATAGCGGGTCAATCCGGTATAAATATTACTCTTAATATTTATACCTATGTCAAGACTTGATAACTCCTTATCCCATGATCCATGAGATGCGATCATCAGTCTATCTTCATAATAGTCTTTACGCTTTAAGGTTATCCCATTTCACCATAAAGCTCGACTACGGATATTTTAAGAATAGTGTCCTTATGTTTAATAGAATCTCATGATTAAGTCACACTTAATATTTCTTTAAACGGACTATCTATTCTTGGGACTTCATTATTTTGGACTCCTACAAACATAATGAAGAAATGCCATATTTATATTCAAACTCCTAAAGCAAATACTATGAAAATAGATTGGCTCTTAGGGCTTACTCCAACACTTTATGGATGCGGCTTGTACGTTTCTTAATTGCAAAGAGGGGGGGTTCCCTTTCAAATATCTTGGTCTCCCGGTAGGCGCGAATCCTAAACGTGTTTCTACTTGGGAGCCGTTGTTGATCTCTCTTCAGCAAAAGTTAAATTCTTGGAGCAAGCGTCATGTTAGTTTTGGAGGTAGGCTTGTTCTAATTAACTCGGTGTTAAATTCAATTCCAATTTATTTTATGTCTTATATGAAGATGCCAGTCCAATTGATTAAAAAGGTAATTCGAGTCCAAAGAGAATTCCTTTGGGGAGGTGTCAAAGGAGGTAAGAAATTGTGTTGGGTCAAGTGGAAGGTGATTTGTCAAGAAAAAAGGAAAGGAGGTTTAGGCGTTAGAGACATAAGAGCGGTGAATCTTAGTCTTCTTACGAAGTGGCGGTGGAGGCTTTTACATGTAGAGGAGAGGTCCCTTTGGAAAGATGTGTTGGTTGCGAAATATGGGGATCACATTCAACGTATGGTGGATTGGAGTGGTGTTAGTCGCCCATATTTTTCATCTCCTTGGTGGAATGATATTTGCGATATTGAAAATTGTGTTGTTTCCAAAAATTGGTTGGGTGAGTCTATATCGCGTAAAGTCGGTAATGGGGCGAGGACTAGATTTTGGAGTGATAGGTGGTTTGGATTTGTTCCTTTGTGTGTTTCCTATCCGAGGTTGTTCTCTATTTTCACGCAAAAGGAAACTTCTATTGGGGAGGTGAGGATTTTGGAAGGGGAGGTTTGGGGGTGGAATTTAGTGTGGAGGCGGCGTCTTTTTCTTTGGGAAGAGGAGAGTTTGTCTAATCTTTTGGCTTCTTTGGGTGATTGGAGGCCGTCCTCTTATCCGGATTCTTGGTGGTGGAATTTGGCTCCCGATGGTGTTTTCTCGGTTAAATCTTCGGTGGAGTCTCTTGCTAAAGAGTTAGTAGTGGTGGAACCTTTGCCTCCTTTTGAAGGTTCAATTTTTGCTAAAATTTGGGAGAGTCCGGCCCCCTCAAAAGTTATAGTTTTTTCTTGGCAATTGCTTTATGATCGAGTGCCTACAAAGTCGAATCTTGCTAAGAGAGGGGTGCTTCAACATGGCGATCGTGGCAATTGTGTTTGGTGTTTGGATTGTATTGAAACCTCTCAACACCTTTTCTTTCATTGTAAGGTTGCTATGTGGGTTTGGTATGAGGTGTTTAGATGGTTGGGAGTTGTTATTGTTATACCTCCATCTATTTTCCATCTTTTTGATTGCTTAAGTGTTGCGGCGAAAAATACCAAAGTAAGGAGGGGGTTTAGATTGGTGTGGCATACGATTATTTGGTCAATTTGGACTGCGAGGAACAATTTTATTTTCAACAATGTTAAGAAGGAACCGATGGAGATCGTTGAAGATATTAAGGTGGTGTCTTAGAGGTGGAGTGCGGATCGGCTTAAAATCCCTCCGTGTCTTTATTATGAATGGGTTTGGGATCCTGGAGACTGTTGTTTGAGATAATGTTGTTTTATTTTGTTGCGGCTCGTTTCTTGTTGATGTCTGGGCTGTTAGCAGGTTGTTGGTGGGGTTTGTTTTGGTGTGGCTGGTGCTCTCTCTTGTCGGTTTTTTTCCTGCTTTTGGTGCTGGTTGTTGTTGTTCTGTTTTGTTATTTCTCTGCTGGCCGTTTGTTTATTTTGCTGGCTGTATCTAGGTGCTTTTGCCCTTTTGTATCGGTTACTTTCTCTTCACTGGTATATCTTATACCATTGTGCTGAGCTTGTTTTTAATAAAATCCTTCATTTTGCTGCTAAAAAAAAAGATGTAATTGACTCTATTAATATGTATTTCTTTTGATCATGGTTTTAGATTATTTATCAATTTTGATGTTGTTCTTAAATTGCATGTTTTAATTTTAGGGTTTGAAATGTATAGACATATACCTTTTTGAATCTAAGAATTAGAACAATCGTCTATTAAACTCTAAACTCTAGACATAGTGAAATTCCTGGCACGCTATGCACGATGCTCTACTCGATGCTCTAGCAATCTATCCGGCCTCGCGCGTAATAAAATAAAACAAGTAAATGAACAAATAAAGAACACAGGATATTTGTTAACCCAGTTCGGCGCAAACAGCAACCTACGTCTGGGGGATACCAATCCAGGAAGGAATATCACTATAATAGTCCTAAGTCTCCAGCAAACTACCCGTTTACAACTTAAGACCTAGGCCCTACCAATGACTCTTCTACCTAGGAACTCCTAGATATGAGATCCCATCTCACTCCCTTACAATCTTACAAATCAGCAAGGATTTCAACACATAATGACAAAACAGTTTTAGAGTGTTACACAATGACAAAACAGTTTTAGAGTGTTACACACCCGTACCTAAAGGCTTAGAGTGTTACACACACCAAAAGTCCTAACTCCGTGCTTCAAAGCTTAGGAGAAAGAACACACAATTACAACTCAAGAACACGTCCTAAGCTTGCATCAAGGTGACACAAGAAAGGCTCACAATTGAACAACACACGCAAAACCTAATTCTGAATACTAACACAATAACGGCGTGAACAACTAGCTCAATTAGGGTTTTGCAGCTCCTTTAAATACTTCAGAAAATAACACATGCATGGGCTTGGTTTGTTTGACCCAAGCATTTACTCCACATTAATTAAATGAGATTCTTTAGAAATATATTCTTCAAAGAGATACTCCTCAGAAATATTCTTGAACAGGATCTGAAGCATTAAACAACCTTCCTTATATAAAAACACATGAAACGCGCCATGCAAGATTCATGAGAGAGAAACAAACATTCCATAAATAGCTTTTGTCATGAGCGCTCCTCCTGAGCATATTCAATGCTCTACGCAATGCCTGAGGCATCGGATCGCACATCTTGCACAAAGTTTATTTACCAAAAATGCAGCCAATACAAAGACTCAACAAACTCCCCCTTTGGCAAATTTTTGGCTAAAACAAATTATGACCATACAGATACTTACTTAAACAGATACATCAACTACATTTCTTTTTCTCAACATAAACACACAAGCATAAAGATCTGTAGAGGCTATCCTTCAAAACATTACCAGACTACTCCTTCATGGAAAACAGTAGAAAAGAATAATTGTATCTTTTAAGATTATTATCAGAGAGGCATGCAACAGCGGAACACAAAATAACTACTTCGCCTTAAATGGTCAGGAAAATAAACTTGATAGGATGTGGGATAGAATGCTTCAGCATTGTCACAATTCTACTCCCCCTGCACATATGCATGGGATGTTGGAGCCTTGCGTCCAACATCCCCCCTGCATCATACAAATCAAAACTCCCCCTCAACACCTGCATATCAGATCACACATTATACCAGCTACATACTTCAATCAGGCTACACTACACTACAGTCACATCATAACCAGAACCAGAGTATATGTAGATAATACCAATAACCAGAGCAGTGCAGATCATAATTAAAACAAACCAAAACAACCAAGTTTTTACTCCCCCTTTTTGACACAAATTTGACAAAAGGTACTAGTGCAGAGAATTTGACAAAAGGTACTAGTGCAGAGAATATATGGCCACAGAGCCTTAGTACAAGCCAGCAGAAATAATAAGAACTATGCCCATAACAGCTTAACATACTACAACACAAACAGGGCAACAAATCATTACATCATCTAAAGAGAATCACTGGAATCGGACACTTCCAGCTCCTCTGTGTCACCTCCTTCTTCATCAACATTGTTCCCAGCTGCATCACCAACAGCAGCATCAACACCATCACCAGCAACATTATCACCTGCATTATCAGCTACTAACCCTTCTTCCTCGGCTTCCTCCTTCTTCAAGGCAGAAATGACCTTTTCAAGTTCAATTTTCTGCTCATCCAATGCTTTAACAGCAGCTTCCATGGATATAATCATGGTCTTTCTAGTCATAGAAGTGGAGGCTATATTCTCAACTGGAGTTGGTTTCTTTGGGGCCACAGTAATGTCAGCAGCATGCTTACCTTCAAAAAGCTTATAAGAGAGGGTCATTGGTGATTCCCTCTTACAAGGCACATCCCCAGGAAGGAGAATGTTGAGGTGTTGGTCCAGTATAATCTCACAGATAAGAGAAGGAAAGGAAACAGCAAGTTTGATGGCCCAAGACTTTCCATGTTCAACAATTTGGTCAAAAATTAAAGACCCAAAATCTACATTTGCACCGGTCCCTATAACATAGATAAATTTGGCCAAACTAGTTGCTATGGTGGAGGTGTGAGAGGTTGGAACCCAGTTTACTGCACCTATTCTATTCAAGATAGCATATTTGACAAACAACATTACAGAGGTCACCTTACCTTTGAGAGGCCACACCTTGACCTGGTTGGCAGTGATAGTCTTGCAAACCTGGTTATTAGTTGGCTCAAAACCAGGATAGCCATACTCCCTTCTTCCAAGATATGCATTGATCACAGCTGGAGAAAATTGTACACACTTACCTCTTACAAACACTTGATGATACTCTTTGCTGAGTTTATTATCACAGTCCTCACCAATGTTGACAATAAACTCCTTCACCAGCTTCTCATAGCATCTTCTAAGCCCACAGACAGTCTTCATTAATCCAGCTTGAAGAATCAAATCCATTACCTCCTTGCACTCTAGGGCTTCATCAGATAGTTCTCTTTCCAAAGCCAATCTCCTATGATAGACAAATTTCCATTTGGCAGCACTTGCACTGAAGTGGAATGACACATTGTCCATTGGCACATCAGGGATATTTTGTGGAATGGATCTCCCAGCTTTCTTCTTCAGAGTAAAGACAATGCCTGGAACATTCACCTCAGCATCATCAATAGTGACAGCAGCAGCAATCTTCCTCTTCTTTGGAGTCCTTTGCTTGGATGCTGTAGAGATTGGTGAAGCATTCTCCTCAGCATCAGATTCTGAGTCACTCAGATTGATGGTTCTTCTTTTTGATCCCTGTTTCTTCTGCTTAGCAGGTATTTCTACCCTTCTTGATCTCCTCACAGGGCCATACATCTTCTTCTTCTTCTTTGTGGATGTGGTAGCCTCAGCTGCTACCTTCTTCTTCTTGGGAGATGTTGTTGCTTTAGCTGCAACAATTTTCTTTTTCTTGGTTGACTTTGGCTCTTCAGTCACACCATCTGTCACTTTTTCTTTTCTTGCCCTAAGCCTACTACCAACACCAGTCTTTCCAGCCGTCCTTCTAGATTCACCAACAATCTTCATGATTGTTATATCATCTTCAGTGCTATCATCCTCATGATCAGTTTCCTCCATAACTGCATCCTCCACAACTTGATTGGTATCTTCAACCAGCACATCATCAGCAACTATTTCATCTTGTTGCACATTTTGATCTTCAACCACATCATCAGCAGTATCTTGTGGTTGATCATGTACCAAGGATGTTGAAGCATCCGGCACAACCTTAGCACCAGAAATTGGCTCCCCTAGTGAGTTGAGGGCGTCTTGTTGGAGTATTTTGAGCAATTTTGATCTTCTGGGCATCATCAACATCTCCTTAATCACTAGGAGTATCAGGAACACATTGTTCACTCATGGCAGTATTTTCCCCCTTTTTAGGACTTAGGGTTTCAACAGATTCTCCCATGTTTGCTTCAATCTGCACATCAGGGCTCGGTGTTGTGACATCGGGAGCAACATTGGGATTCGCATTCCCAAGGTCACTAAGGTACAGTTCCTGCATGTTGAAGTTCGATGAAGGGTTTGAAGGAGTGGGGTTCAAAATAGAACTGAATGAGGGGTGAATCATGGTGAGTGGAGTTGCGTTGGTGATGACATCATAGGGTTGTGGTAACGAACCAGAAGGGTTTTCTGTGATGTTGGGAACGGTGGTGGTTGTTTGTGACGGTGGTGATTTTTGTGTGAGGATTTGGATGGAGAGGTTTGAGTGGAAGGTTGAGACATTGTAGTAAGATTGGGAAATATGATTCACACGAGCAGAAGAATTTTGGTATGGAGAGAATGTTTGAAGAAGAAGATGGGAAGTTGTAGGTATAGGGAGTTATATTTGGGAAGAAAATATTTGGTAAAGATTTGAAATTGAAATAACCAACAATTGATGGTGGCGTGCTGATATAACGGTTGTGGCCATGATTACCTTGATCAACGTGTTTAACTTGATTAGGAGAGATAAAAGCAACTGCCACACGCCACTCCACAAATAACGGTAATTGCTATGCTTCTTCATGGAGGCAAATTCCTAACTTGCCCCTTAACTTCTCAAACTGCACAGCATCAAGAGCCTTGGTGAAAATATCTGCAATTTGTTCCTTTGTTCCCACATGTTCCAGAATCACAATTTTGTTCTCAACCAAATCCCTTATATAGTGATGACGAATGTCAATATGCTTTGTCTTGCTATGTTGAACTGGGTTCCTTGAGATGTTTATGGCACTCATGTTGTCACAGTACAATGTTAGAGCATCCTGTTCGACATCGTACTCCTTCAGCATTTGTTTCATCCATACCAACTGAGAGCAACTACTACCAGCTGCCACGTATTCGGACTCAGCTGTGGATAGGGCCACACAGTTCTGTTTTTTACTAAACCAAGATATCAGGTTAGTGCCTAAGAAGAAACACCCTCCTGAAGTGCTTTTTCTATCATCTGCACTTCCAGCCCAATCAGCATCACAATATCCATATAAGGTAGAGTTTTCACAATGGGAATACATTATCCCATAATCACTGGTTCCATTCACATACTTCAAGATCCTCTTGACTTGAGATAAGTGAGTCACTTTAGGATCTGCTTGGTATCTAGCACACACGCCCACAACATAAGTGATGTCTGGTCTACTTGCAGTCAAATACAACAAGCTCCCAATCATGCTCCTGTAAAGACTTTGATCTACACTTATTCCCTTCTCATCTTTGGTGAGTTTCAAATGAGTAGGTGCTGGTGTTCTCTTGTGTGCAGCATTGTCCATTCCAAACTTCTTGATGATGTTTCTAGCATACTTGCTCTGAGATATATAGATGGTGTCTTCCATTTGTTTAATTTGAAGGCCAAGAAAGTAAGTCAATTCTCCAACAAGACTCATCTCAAACTCTGACTGCATTTGCTGAACAAAATGCTGGACCATTGTGTTCGACATTCCACCAAATACAATGTCATCAACATAGATTTGAGCTATTATAAATTTCCCTTTCTCCTCTTTTACAAACAGTGTCTTGTCTGATCCTCCTTTTCTGTATCCTTGCTCTTCCAAGAATTGAGTCAGCCTTTCATACCACGCCCTAGGAGCCTGTTTTAGACCGTACAGGGCTTTCTTTAATTTGTAGACATAGTTGGGATGTTCTGGATCCACAAACCCTTTTGGCTGCTCAACATACACCTCTTCCTGTAGGTATCCATTCAAGAATGCACTCTTCACGTCCATTTGGTACAGTTTGAACTTGAGTATACAAGCCACCCCTAGAAGTAATCTGATGGACTCTAGTCTGGCCACAGGTGCAAAAGTTTCATCAAAGTCAAGTCCTTCAATTTGGGTATACCCTTGAGCCACAAGCCTTGCTTTATTTCTGGTAACTGTTCCATTTTCATCTGACTTGTTCTTATACACCCATTTGGTTCCAATAACATTTACATCTTCAGGTCTAGGTACCAAATCCCACACTTCACTTCTCTCAAACTGATTTAGTTCTTCCTGCATGGCCTCTATCCAGGCTTCATCAGTCAAAGCTTCTTTTACATTCTTTGGTTCAAATAGAGACACAAAGCAAGAGTTTGCTACCACATCATTTGTTCTTCTAGTAGTTATTCCCTGTTCAGGATTCCCTATTACCAACTCTAAGGGATGATTTTTCTGAACACGAACAGAAGGACCTTTATTTGCAGCTTGAGGCTTTGCACTTTCATCACCATCTTCTACAAAAGTCTCTTCATCAGATTTGTCCATAGATGCTGGTTCGGATGCTGCACCATCACGTTCAGCATTCACACTGACAGGAGTACCTTGATCTACTACTTCATCTTCTTTATCAGAAGAGTCCATTACAACAACATTCACAGATTCCATCACAACTTGAGTCTTTGTGTTATAGACCCTGTAAGCTCTACTGTTTGTTGAATACCCAAGAAAGAATCCTTTATCACTTTTAGGGTCAAGTTTCCTTCTAGGTTCTCTATCAGCTAGGATAAAGCATTCACTTCCAAAGATATGAAAATGTTTGACAGTTGGTTTTCTGTCTTTCCATAGTTCATATAGAGTGGAGGTAGTGCCCTTTCTCAAGGTGACTCTGTTGTGCACATAGCAAGCAGTGTTCATAGCTTCAGCCCAAAAATGATAAGGAATGTTTTTGGCATGAAGCATGACTCTAGCTGATTCTTGAATCGTTCTATTCTTTCTTTCTACTATGCCATTCTGTTGAGGAGTTATTGGAGAGGAATACTAATGTTTAATTCCTTCAGCAGCACAAAATTCATCAAACTTGGAGTTCTCGAATTCCCTACCATGATCACTTCTTATTCTTACCACATTGCTACCCTTTTCTCTTTGAATCAGTATACAAAGTTCTTTGAAGACATCAAAAGCATCTGATTTTTCTCTGATGAAATTTACCCACGTGTATCTCGAGTAATCATCCACCACAACAAGAGCATACATTTTTCCTCCCAAGCTTTCAACCTGCATGGGTCCCATGAGATCCATGTGTAGTAATTCAAGAACCTTGGAGGTTGTCTGATGCTCCAGCATTGGGTGTGACATTCGGATTTGCTTTCCAATCTGGCATTCACCACACACGTTTCGTTCTACAATTCTGAGCTTTGGAATACCTCTAATGGCTTCAAGAGAAATGACCTTTTTCATTCCTTTCAAATTGAGGTGTCCCAACTTCTGGTGCCATAGTTGAACTTCATCTTCAGTGGTAACAAGACAAGTGAATGTGAGGGCTTCTTCCTGAGGCATCCATAGGTAACAGTTGTCTTTAGATCTAGTACCTCTTAGCACCAGTTGGCCTTCTTCATTGTTGACCAGACATTCAGATTTGGTGAAATTAACCTTCATGCCTTGATCACACAGCTGGCTAATGCTTATCAAATTTGCAGTAAGACCCTTGACCAAAAGCACATTCTCTAGGTTGGGTAGTCCATGTTTGATCAGGTCTCCAATTCCTACTATTTCTCCTTTTGCACCATCTCCAAAAGTTACAAAGCTGGCTTTGTAGGATCTAACGTTCATGAGGTATTTCTCTTCACCAGTCATATGTCTAGAGCACCCACTATCAAAGTATCAGTCTTCCCTTGAGGAAGCTCTTAGGGATGCGTGAGCAATTAGCCCAACATTTTCTTCCTTAGGCAATCCAGCACTCTCTTCTATAGTCCTTCATTCCTTCTTGACAGCAATCTTCTCATGTGTCACATTTTGTTTAGGCTCCTGGGTTGGGTATCCATGCAGCTTGTAGCAAAAAGGTCTAATGTGTCCCCTTTTTCCACAGTGATGACACACCCACCTACGATATCTCCTTTGATTATTTGGCCTCTGATGAACAAGTGGTCTTGGTCTTTGATTGACAGAAGGTTTGGGATCAAGAGCAAACTTTGGAACAGGAAAGACTTTAGAATGTCGAGTCTGATGCTCCAGCATCACTTTTCCAGTACAGGGATCAATCATACTTCCTCCTGATGTAAACTTGGTTTCAGGGTCCTGTTGATACTGATTCAAACTGGTGTAGTTGTATCCAACAGACCTAAGCTTCCCACTTGGCACATTTTATAATATCTCTTCAAGAAGATTTGCCCCTGAATTCAGTTGGCTTACTCTTTTCCTTAAGTCATCCATTTGAACATTAGCTTGAATGACCTTTTCTTCAGCTTGAGCAGCCTTTTGAACCTGAATATTAACTTTAGTTTGAAGCTTGTTGATGGTTTTCTTTTGTTTTTCAAGAATCCTGCACATCTCTTCATATCTTGTTAGCAAGTCTTTGTAGGTACTAGCTAGTTCTTCATAGGAAACATCTTCATCTTCATCAGATTCCCAATCCTCAACATTAACACATGTTCCAGTAAAGGCAGTCACATGTCTTACTGATTCACCTTCTTCATCAGTATCTTCATCTGACCATGAGACAGTTAGTCCTTTCTTTTGTCTTTTTAGATAAGTTCCACATTCTGACCTTATGTGCCCATAGCCTTCACACTCATGACACTGAACTCCTTTGCCTTGAGTACTCTTTTCATCAGGTTTGGATTTCTTCAGACTATTCTGTTGCTTGTTGATGTCTAACCGAATGCCTTGCCCATTCTGTCTATTCCTACGGTCGACTCTTTTCAGCACTTTGTTGAATTGTCTGCCCAGCATGGCAATAGCATCAGCTATGCTATCTTCCTCACCATCTTCAATCTGATCATTTTCCACCTCAGTGTTCGAAACAAAAGCAATGCTCTTGTTCTTCTTGTCTCCATGTTCATCCAACACAGTTTCAAAGGTCTGGAGAGATCCAACAAGTTCATCCATTTTCATAGTGGAAATGTCATGTGCTTCCTCAATGGCCGTTACCTTCATGTCAAACCTTTTGGGAAGAGATCTAAGAAGCTTTCTTGACAGTTTTTCATCAGACATCTTTTCACCCAGGGCTTCAAAGGAGTTACCAATATCCAATAGACTCAGGTGAAAGTCCTGAATGTTCTCATCATCTTTCATTCTTAGGGCTTCAAATTTGGAAGTAAGATGTTGAATCTTTGACTGTTTCACTTTGGTGGTGCCCTCATAGCACTTTTGTAATATCTCCCACGCATGTTTGGCCGACACACAATTTTTTATAAGTTTAAAAACACTAGTGTCTACTCCATTGAATAGGGCATAAATAGCCTTGTGATTCTGATTGGCTGCAGCTTCTTCTTCTGTAGTCCATTCTACTTCTGGTTTCACTATCCCCGTTGAGGTTCCTTTCTTGCTAGCATACGTGGGTTGTTCTCATCCAGTCAAAACAACCTTCCAAACTTTGCTATCAATGGATCTCAAAAAGGCTGTCATCTTGGATTTCCAAGAGTCATAGTTGGCAGATCCAGTAAGCAAAGGTGGCATGTTCATGTATCCTCCTTCTTTTTCCATAGCGCCAGACATTTCAGGTCCTGAATCTCACCCAAACAGGCAGGGTGCCTGCTCTGATGCCAATTGAAATTCCTGGCACGCTATGCATTATGCTCTACTCGATGCTCTAGCAATCTATCCGGCCTTGCGCGTAATAAAATAAAACAAGTAAATGAACAAATAAAGAACACAGGATATTTGTTAATCCAGTTCGGCGCAAACAGCAACCTACGTCTGGGGGATACCAATCCAGGAAGGAATATCACTATAATAGTCCTAGTCCTAAGTCTCCAGCAAACTACCCGTTTACAACTTAAGACCTAGGCCTTACCAATGACTCTTCTACCTAGGAACTCCTAGATATGAGATCCCATCTCACTCCCTTACAACCTTACAAATCAGCAAGGATTACAACACACAATGACAAAACAGTTTTGGAGACACACTCCTAAAACTACACACCCGTACCTAAAGGCTTAGAGTGTTACACACACCAAAAGTTCTAACTCCGTGCTTCAAAGCTTAGGAGAAAGAACACACAATTACAACTCAAGAACACGTCCTAAGCTTGCATCAAGGTGACACAAGAAAGGCTCACGATTGAACAACACACGCAAAACCTAATTCTGAATACTAACACAATAACGGCGTGAACAACTAGCTCAATTAGGGTTTTGCAGCTCCTTTAAATACTTCAGAAAATAACACATGCATGGGCTTGGTTTGTTTGACCCAAGCATTTACTCCACATTAATTAAATGAGATTATTTAGAAATATATTCTTCAAAGAGATACTCCTCAGAAATATTCTTGAACAGGATCTGAAGCATTAAACAACCTTCCTTATATAAAAACACATGAAACGCGCCATGCAAGATTCATGAGAGAGAAACAAACATTCCATAAATAGCTTTTGTCATGAGCGCTCCTCCTGAGCATATTCAATGCTCTACACAATGCCTGAGGCATCGGATCGCACATCTTGCACAAAGTTTATTTACCAAAAATGCAGCCAATACCAAAGACTCAACACATAGATTTAGGTTTAATATTCACTCAAATTATCAAAACTTAATGCTATTGTGTTGGATAAATTGTCCGAGACATCGGAGTTTAAGCAATACAATACAGTCGTTGTATTGATTGATCGCTCGAGACATCAAGGATTAATAGGTATAACGGGATTCTCGTCGTACTCTGGACACGGAGACGTACATGAGTGATAGGTGATAATATTGATAGATAACTAAAATCTATATAAATGATTAGGGAAATACAAATGAATGAGTTAATGAAATCTAATCCCATCAATTTAATCTCTCTGTCAATTTATTCAATTTTGCTACTTTTATGTTTATGCATATTTTCATAAACAAAGTATTAAAACCCTTTACTTAAAATTATATTAATTGTTGAACGGCATTGATATCGCATCAGTCCCTGTGGAAACGATAAAAACATACTCACTTTTGTACTCTAACGCGAGTCGGCAGCGGTGAACGGTGCTGGAAACACACATCAGCAGCTCCAAAACATGAAAGCAGTAGCACAGTGGCAGTCCCTGTGCAAGGCCGCTTGAAACGTAATGTGCATGCAAGCTTTTATGATGCGGAAGGTGCGACTGGTCGGCGATGGTGCATTTGTGATCATCATGGTTCTTTTATTGTTGCAGGTTCCAACTTCACTCATCAAAGACTAAGCATTGTTGAAGGAGAGGCAACAACAATCAAAGAGGCTATTTGTGAAGCAATACGACAAGGCTTTTCCCATGTGACTTTTGAGAGGACCATAAAATTTCAAACAAAATTTGATCTTTAATTTTTTTGAATAAAATGTATAACATTATAATATTGTGTTATTTTTACATTTTCAGGATTCTCAGTGACCTTTCAAAGAGCCTTATTGCCATCACTGCTATCAATGGTATGCTTTGGTCGTTGGTCAATTTATTAATTTTATGGTAATAGAGTATATTTATATACTAAGAAGAACATTGATTTTTCGGGATCTCATTGTTTGGATCTTCGACCTTCACTTGAAAATGATCCAGAATGGCTGATAAAACAAAGAAAGAAAGAGGTCCAAATTATTAAAGGGTGGATTAAGCAATATTACTATGATCTTGCTGCATTCCGCAGGATACATAAATAATGATAGGGTCTGTTTATAAATTAGTTACTTGCATGCATGCATGCATGCATGTATGTATCTATATATATATATATATATATATATATATATATATATATATATATATATATATGATTGACTACACTAATAAGTTAATTTCTTTCATCTAACTACACTACACATTCCATACACAATAAAATACAGACAGATGAATGAATAATTGTAACATAGAAAAGTAAAAAAATGAAAAAGAATATAAACAGAAAAAGAATTTCTAAGCACACCTATTTTCAACTTCTTCTAGGCTTCATCCAAACAGGCGCTAAGTTTCATGCTTCATCTTCAATCAATTTATGGAATGAATTTTGGTGATTAATGAAAAATTAAACACAAAAATATATCAATGGGAGAGAATTGGAAAACCTAAAACACATAGAAAACGATAAAAGGAGGAAACAAAACGTAACTTCCGTTTTCAAGCATGGCTGAACCGCAATTGCGGAGTGGCGGTTGGTCGACGTCCATTGGGCAACGTCGGGTCGTGACCTTCTGAGAGAGGGCATCAGATTATTTTTTATTTTTTAATTTAACTATTTTTTTATTATTGACTACGGTCTGGCAAGTGCACCAGTCTGTCGTCGAGTAATAATTCACACTCTAGGTGTCTAGAATGAGTTCGAATCCATAGGGATCACGCCGCATCTTCGTTAGGGTTATTTATGTTCGTATATTTGCATTCGCTTTGGTTTTGGAAAAGGGTTTTATAAAAACAGATGCGTTGCAGAAAATATAAATAAATAAATAGATTCAAAAACATAGAGGATAGGTATAGTGGTTGGACTTACTCCATTCTTCCTATTTGGCATGATCATTGTATAACATAGTTAATCAGATTATTGTTCGGCGGTGACTTTTCCTTTGTTGTAGTAACACCTTACTGTTACTCTATGTATATTAAAGTTTCCCTACGTTAATAACCAAGGTACCTACGAGAGCCTAACCTCGCTGTGTCACATACCCTAATTATTATGTGAGTTATTTATTACACATGCATTATTACCTTCACTCATCCAATGCCTCTAGGTCCTAGTATTGGAATGTTCATCTTCTAAGTGCTCAGTTCACACCTAGTTCATGATTCCTCCTCTAATTGCTCAGTTCACAACTAGTTCAGGACGTTACTGTCTCTATACACCTAACATTATTTACTACTAGTTACAGACGAATATTAGGTGTCCCTAATATAGATTCTATGAGCGCTCCCGCTTATCCGACCAGATTACGAGAATACGTTGTTAAAGTGCAAGAAAGTAAATAACAAACATAATACTGAAAATCATTTATTATAACTTGAGACTCAACAACACACTCCAAATATTCATAGGGGAGTTCATCGTCTCCACCACAACCTAAGGCATCTATTACAAAAGACTACATATTTAAATTACAATAAAATAATTATAACCTAAACATAAAAGCCTAAAGAAAACATACCTTGCTGAGTTAGTTTTCCCGTAAGGGGAGAAAACTATGCCCAATAGAGCTCCTCTGAACCTCTCATTATAGTAGAGAAGACTCTACTATTTCTGAATGAATAAAACAATGACAGGAGGGCTCTATTTATAGTTTTTGTAATGGGCCTCAGCAAGGCATTGTACTGCAATAGGTCCATCGCAGTACGATGTGAAGATTCTGTTAAATTTTATAACTGATCCTAGGCATTTCATCAGCTTGGTCGCCAAGTAATGTCATCGTGCTACGATACAAGCCATCGTTCTACGATAAACAAATTTTCTTCTGATTTATTTCTTCTGTTTTCTTGGCCAGCAAGCAGCTTCCATCGTGGCACGATGGAAGCCATCGTGCTACAATGAAATGCTCATTTTCTTCATTTTTTTGGATTTTTCTTGTCTTTTGGCATCTTGGACATTGTCTTGATGCTTTTCTCTGATTCTGTAGGTTTTCCTTCGTATTTTGGCATGTGTTGGTCATTTTACTACTAATAATACTACTAAAAACACCATAGAAATTCCTGTCATCACAACCCCAAACTTAAAATGTTGCTTGTCCTCAAGTAACATGCTGTCAGACAAGATCGTTAGAAAAATAAGAGATAAATAAAGATGATAGGAATTTCACAACCTTGCTTGTATTTCAGCAATGGTACCTGAAATTCTGTTCTTTGGCAGGACAGATGTCGTACACAATGTCTAGGACAATGTGTCTATAGTCCAGATGTCTCAGACAACTGGTTCGACAACTGGTTATGAGGATCACAAGTTTATTGCAGTACTGAATTAAATAAAAGCAATAAATAACACCAGTAATTGTTAACCCAGTTCGGCGCTAAACAACCCTACTCTGGAGGATGCCAATCCAGGAAGTGAACACTACTAATCCGAATTAATACTTAGTCTTACAACCACACCAAAAACCTATTGGCATGTATGCCTTTTATTAATCCTAGCAATCTTATACTCAAGGGCTAACTCTCCCTGAATTTGAGAACCTACCCAACTCCCTCTAATCACTAATCCCAAGTGACGACAACTTTAAACTACAAAGTTTAAAGACTTAGTTGAATGACATCATTCAACAACAAAGCTGCAGAGTATCAAAAACAATACTAAGAGCCACTAATGCTTTGCACAGTAGGCACAAAGCTTTGAACTCACAATCTTCAGTTCTTGTGGGTTGAATTTTAAGCTCTATGTTGAGTTCTATATATAGGCATGCAAATCTTCAGATCGTCTTCAGTCTTTCAGATGCAATACAATAAGAATTAGTTTTAAAACAAACTTGTTTTAAAACAAAATCCATAAGATAAAGAAATTCATCTTTATCCACAAATTAAATACGAATCCTAATCGTATCTAACACTTAGAATTAATAACAAACTTTATCATTAATCCTAATCTCAGTTTGTTACTTAAAGATCCGCGCTTTATTCAAATTTAAACAAACACGCGTGCTTAATGGATAAGCTTTATCTTTTAAGCTGAACTGGGCCAAGATGTCCTACCCACATGTCTTAGGACATCTTGTTCGACATGTTATCTTAACATGCTCTGAACCCAGTGACAAGATGTCTAGGACATCTTGTTCAACATGTTGCATCTGCACATCTTCAATATGCACAAGTGGTTTAGACTTAATTACTTTGGCATTGGGGCTTCTGTTAAGCCACTCTGACCAAGTTGTTTTAGCCTTAGGATGCAGCCAATCTCAGAAGAACTACAGTACCGCTGATTTCTTACCGCAGCGATCATGCTCAGTCCTGCTAGGCTCAGGAGACGTTGATAGTTGCAAATCGGACAAATGTCTGCAAGAGTCCGTGTCCAACTTTTTCTCTCTCACATTTGTGTTTTTCGCTCATAATTGAAAGGGTTATCTCTCAATCATCGTACAACCTGCCATTTTACATAAGCTTGCAAGAACTCTAAGCAACTAGTCAAAATTCAATACACATGCATTATTGGAAGTCTTTTTCAAGGTTATAATGTGGCTTAGGTCAAGGTATGACATTTTTGGGAATAGTAGGCTAAACATTGGAGTTAAGTTCTACTTTTTTGTTCCTTTTTTGTGTACGCAACCTTATTCCTTAGGGTGCCTTTTTATGTTGGTATCGGGGATTAAGAACCGGATGTGTCTTTGTATGGTTCTTTTCTATCACTGTTTTTGCCCTTTGGCTCTTTCTTTTTTCATTTTTTTTAGAGACTATTTTTTAAGGAATTTTTGATGTTTTCCCGTCTCTTTTTCATTTTTTTTCTTTTTGTAGTGATAGTTCTCCGTACACGCACCCCAAACTTAGATGTTGCTAGTTCCATGAGCAACCCCAAACTTATTTTGTTGCTAAGACTTTGAGAACTATTACCTTAACTCCAAACAGGGTAATTTCATTGTTTTTCTGGTCTATAGGCTTGTATCGTGGTTTGTCACCGAAACAAAAGGGATAATAATTATTTTTTTTACGGCTCAAATTTGGCTAGCAAAGGATATAATATATAAAGGGTGGCTTGAAAAGGCTCATTTTGATCCCTACATTCTTACTAGCTGATGAGTCTAAATAGAATATATTCGAATTTAAATATAGTCTCTTTATTATTCTTTGTTCCATTATCTAAAATGTTCCTCATCCTGCCTGTATTTCCCGTTTCAGAGAGTATTTTTCCTCTATCCTCATTTCCGCCCGGATCCCCACAATTTCTGTGGAAATCTATCAATCTTTAAAAAAAGTATCAAATTTTTATTATTGTTAATTAACAAGTTGTAAAAAAAATAGTAAAGATTAATTATAAAACAAATAAAAAATTAAAATATTATTGTGAGTTTTGTGACAATAATAAACATCATATATATGTTGTGTTGTAATTTCCAATCCTTTTAGTTAGTTAGTTGTCTTTCATTTAGTTAGTTAACTTAGTGTGAGTTAGTTATGTTAGTTGTACATGTTGGTGTAAGCCCTAGAGGCCAATTATTTGTAGTTGCAAGGAACTTGTATTGAATAATTTATTTATTAAATAAAGGCACTTCTTTATTATGTTTATGTGTTAAAGTAATAGAGTCCCTAGAATAGTTAGTTCGTTAAATGGAACGTTAAGTGTGACTTAATCGTGAGAACCCATTAAACATAAAAACACTATTCTTAAAATATCCGTAGTCAAGCTTTATTGTGAATTGGGATAACTTTAAAGCATAGAGGCTATTATGTTAGTAGACTGATGATCACATCTCACGGATCATAGATAAATGGTTATCAAGTCTTCACATAGATATAAAGGTTAAGGGTAACATTTATATCGGATTGACCCACCATGAGAATACTACATAGTATGTTATGAAATGTCATAAGATATTCTCATAGTGATAAGTGGTGTATTCCACCATTCGACTTGAAACCACTATGTACCCTAGATGTAGGAGTGTAGTACCTTGTTGCCGTTCAAACGTTATCCGTAATAGGATGGCTATAAAGTCGGTTGATGGGTATTCCGCGAATCATGCTGAGGGACATGAGTGACCTAGATGGAATTTGCCCCTCCTACATAACAGGAGATATGTCTATGGGCCCAATATTGAACTTAGCAAGGGTGACATACTATGCCTTGTGTTCAATATAGACATAAGGGTAAAAGGGTAATTGTACACAAGATATTTATCACGAATAGGTTTGTCAGATCACGTGACATTCTTGTGACTTGGGTAGCAGTGATGTGTTGCTAGATACCGCTCACTGTTTATAATGTTAAGATTAATATTATTGCCAACGTCATCAGAACCTACAGGGTCACACACATAAGAACAGTTAAGACGGGAGAAATAAGTAAGACTTATTTGGGGGGTGCAATTAGTGATAGGCGGTTATTGGGCTTATGAAGACCAATAATCGCTTGACTTGAAGACCACATAAGAAACTATATAAATAGAGTCTTGTGTAGTTCAGTTGTTCACTTCACTTCATATTCCGAATTTTAGAGAGTTCTAAAATTTTGAAACACTGACCGAAATCCCGAATCCTTCATCTTGTAGCAGCTAGCACTGAAAGTTGAAGGAGTCTGTTCGTGTGGACCGGCTAGAGGTGCTGCAACTTTGTGGTACTTGTGATCGAAATACAATCAAAGGATCTACTCTTCAAAGGTAATAATCTAGACTCTGATCATGTCTATTCACAAGGATCCACCGATGGGAAATTAATTTTAAAATCCGCTGCGTTTATATCTCTGTTAAACGGTTTAATTTCCCAACAGTGGTATCAGAGCCACTTGTGAAACCATGAATCGGTTTGATGTTTATTACCATTTTATTAATATGATTATGAATCGGTATTAATAATAATAATAACAAGAATTAATAAAATTTGATTGATCTATTTTAAAATATATGAGATATATGATTCTGATATAACATCGGTGTATGTGATATACTGATCGTGTCATTCATTCGAATGTTTAAGTGATTGGCGTGAACGTGGATGATTGTGAGCGTGAGCTTCGGAACCGTTACTGGTGAAGCATCATATATCCGATCGTCCATGATGAACAAACAATCCTAAAACGTTTTGATGTATGATCGTTGTATTAGGATTCATAACAATACAAGTGTTGTGTTGTTATGGAAACAGAAAATTGTTTAAATCGGAAATCGCGATTCTGTTTAAAATTGTTTAAACATGTTTCCGTTTAAATCACGATCTGTTTAAATTGTTTAATTAGCAAATCGCGATTCTGTTTAAAATTGTTTAAACATGTTTCCGTTTAAATCGCGATCTGTTTAAATTGTTTAATTAGCAAATCGCGATTCTGTTTAAAATTGTTTAAATATGTTTCTGCTTAAAACGCGATCTGTTTAAATTGTTTAAATCGCAAATCGCGATTTTGTTTAAAATTGTTTAAACATAACTATGCGTAATATGATCAATCATGGTATTTTATTAATTGGGTGAATAATAATAATAATAATAATAATAATAATAATTATTATTATTATTATTATTATTATTATTATTATTATTTGTTTATTGTTTTGAATTGTATGATGAATGGTTATGGCCTTAGTCCTTTAATTTTGTTTTATTTGAGATTTTAAATACGACCTGCGTGTCGTGCCTTTCTTATATCTCTTGATGTAATTCTCTTCTCATCCCACTCCCTCGTATGTAACGCGAGTATTCTTTTAGTAATGTAATATAAGATTAGTAAACAGGACAGGAAGGACAACCATGAAGATCTATCTTGGAGAAGTTTAGGTCGTTCTTAGGAATAGCATAGGTTCTCTCATTGGCTTGAGGGAACAATTACGCTAGGGGCCATAACCATGTCACTTTATTATATTATGTATGTTGATGCATGTTATGTTTGGAGTGACGTTATTGTATGTAAGCCGTGGTGAGATGAGATCTAATCAATTAATAAAACCCTCAAAAGAAATCTATATTAAGTTTTATGCTTTCCAAAGAAATAGCACCCTTCAAGATCAATATCGATTAATGTAGGTTTTGCCAACGTAAAGTGCATTGTCAATATTGATAAGTTGCGGTGAGATAACCAGTTTATCCGTTTGCTATTTATTGGGTTTAACTTAACTAAAGAAAATATAATATGATTATTGTTGGTGTAAGCCCTAGAGGCCAATGACTTTAGTACTTGTATCGAATAAATTATTAATAAATATATTGTTTCTTTATTAATAATAAAAGGCATTTTTCTTTATTATGTTTGTATGTCCAAAATAATGAAGTCCCTAGAATAGAAAGTCTGTTTAATATTAAGTGTGACTTAATCATGAGATTACATTAAACATAAAGACGCTATTCTTAAAGTATTCGTAGTCAAGTTTTATCATGAATTGGGATAATGATAAAACATAGAGACTATTATGAAGATAGACTGATGATCGCATCTCATGGATCATAGGATAAGGAGTTATCAAGTCTTGACATAGGTATAAGAAATATTAGGAGTAATATTTATACCGGATTGACCCGCTATGAGAGTACTACATGCAAAGTTATGCAAAGTGTCATAAGTTACTCTCATGGTGATAATGGTGTAAGCCGCCCTTAGACCTGAAACCACTAGTACCCTAGATGTGGAGTCAAGTGCTTTGTTACTGATCTAACGTTGTCCGTAACAGGATGACCATAAAGGCAGTTAATGGGTACTTCACAAAGCATGCTGAGGGACAGTAGTGTCCTAGATGGAATTTGCCAATCCTGCATAACAGGATAAATGTCATGGGCCCAATATTGAACTGGACAAAGATGACACCAAGTATGCTTTGTGTTCAATATAGACATAAGGGGCAAAGGGGTAATTATACACGCATATATTATCACTAAGGTTATGTTATGATCACATGTTAATTTCTCATAACTTGGGTAGCAATGATGTGTTGCTAGATACCGCTCATTGTTTATTATATTAAATAGTGGATTTAATATAATTGCCAACGTTATGGAAACCTACAAGGGTCACACACATAAGAACAGGCTAATGTGAAATTGGAACACCGTAAGGTACGGTGCAGCTCAGAGAATTAAGGAAGTATGATAAGGGTATCATGGTAATTAAATAAGCGTATCATAATTTGTTATGAAAAGAAAGCACTCATGTGTACATGACACATGGGGGGTGCGTTTCTTAAAAGATTTATTTAATTAAAAGGGTTTAGTATAATTGTGGCCCAATGACAAATAGTTTGTCTTGGTGCACAAGACACTTGGTTCTATAAATAGAACCTTTGTGATTGAGAAAAATACACTTAAGTGATTTCTTAAGAAACAGAAAGCCCTAATCCTTATTTCTTGCCTCCACTCACAAAAGACCTTCATCCTCTTGAGCTAGCATTCTCTTGAAGGTTCCTGTTCGTGTGGACTAGATAGAGGCGTTGTTCTTCGTCATCAACGCTCGTGATCAATCCGGTTCGTGATCAAAGAATTGACCGGGCACCGTTCGTGAAAAGAAAAGAAAAGGATTTTCTACAAGAGGTAAAAATCCTAAACACAAACTCATGCCCATTCGTAAGGATCTCTAAAGGAAAATTTTTAAATTCCGCTGCTTTATCATTACTATTTTCCTTCAGTGGTATCAGAGCCACTTACGAATCCATGAGATTGATGTTTGTTTAAATTCATGAATTCAGTTTTAATATGATTAAAACGGTTAATAAAAGATTAAAATCGAGCAATTAAAATTTGGCATCTATTTGTATGAAAAATTGATGGTTAACATTGAAACGGCTTCGGAATCCGACAATTGTATGGTGAAGCAGCGATATGTTAATTGTCATAGGTTTATACAAATAAGAATGATCAAAACTTATATGTGATATAAGTGATCGTGATGCAAAGCGGTGTATTTGATACATCGTTCATAATTTCGTTCAATAAAACAAATTATGAAAGTTATTTGATATTGAATTGATTCATGTTCATTTGCTTTGGAATCCGACAATAGTATGGTGAAGCAATGACATGTTAATCAATCATATTGAATTTCGATCATGAAAGGTTTTGACGGCACGAAATTGTTGCATTAGGATTCGCGGAAAAACTAGGTTTTTCCACGGGCCTGCGCGGGGCGCAGGGCATCTGCGCGGGGCTCAGATGGCAGAATCAAAATCACCTTTTTGGTGAAATTGAGCGGGGCGCAGGGCACCTGCGCGGGGCGCAGGTGACAGCTCCGATTTTGACCGTTTCGCCAAAATTTTAATTTTAATTAATCTACTCGACCTGAATTGATAATAATAATAAATATGTTTATTATTGTGTTTTGTGATGATTGATTATGGCCTTAGTTTACTCTTTTGTTTTTAATTTGGTTTTTAAATACGGCCTGCGTGTGGTGCCTCTCTCTTAAATTCTTAATGTAATTTCTCTTCTCATCTTACTCCCTCGTATGTAAAACGAGTATTCTTTGATGTAATAATAGAATTACAATAGGAACAAAGGAGGACGGCTATGAAGATGATACTTGGAGAAGTAGATCATCGTTAGGCTAGTTTAGGGTTCTCTCATTGGCTTGGGAGAACACTTGCGTTAGGAGGCCATAATCATATCATGTTATATTATTGTATGTATGTATGTTGATGCATGTGAGAGCGTTTAATATGTTAAACAAGCCGGTGAGATCAAATTAATTAAATATCCCTCAAGAGACACATAAGAGGGTAATAAAGAAAATGTGGGTTCGCCCACCGCGAAGTGCATTTTGTTTATTAATAAAATATGTGAAGATTAAGTTTACGCTTTCCAAGCTTTAGAACTCATCAAGACTAGTATCGAGCTATGTAGGTTCGCCCACCGCGAAGTGCATACTCCATATTGGTAAGGTGCAATGGGATAATTGTAATATCCAACTTCTAAAGTAAGGGTCAAACTTAACTTAACAAATATAATGAGATTATATGAGTTTAAGAAGCAAGGATTGGGAATAATTCATAAGATGAATTCGAATAAGGAGTTATTCACCCAATTGATATATTCAAGAGTTGTATGAGATACAATTGGAAGGAGTTCCTACCTAAATAAACTGAGTCTTGTGTAATCCGCCCACCGCGGACTTGAGACAAAGTGAAATATGGATCTTGACCCACTAGAAAATCTTCCAACGAGATTTTCCGAATCAAATGATGAGGGTCATTTGGTTTGAGTAAAATAGTGGGAGCATGTTTAATTAAAGACCTAATTAAATAAAATGATACTTATATTTTCACTTCTTTATGTAGATAACCATGTCATCAAACACATCAAACAACATTTTGCGATCAATCCTTGACAAAGAAAAGTTGAATGGTTCAAATTTTCTTGATTGGCACCGAAATCTGAGGATTGTCCTCAAGCATGATAATAAGCTGTATGCCTTAGAGGAACCTGTTCCTGAAAATGAGCCAGCTAATAATGCTCCAAGGGCTGAAAAAGATGCTTACAAGAAGCATGTTGATGATGCTAATGAGGTTGCATGCCTCATGTTGACTACCATGAATTCTGAGCTTCAGAAGCAACATGAAAACATGAATGCTTTTGAAATGATCGAACACTTGAAAACTCTATATGCGGAGCAAGCCCGTCATGAGAGGTTCGAAGTTTCAAAATCCCTTTTTCAATGCAAGTTAAGTGAGGGATCTCCGGTAGGTCCTCATGTGCTCAAGATGATTGGGTATGTGGGAAACCTTGAAAGGTTAGGATTCCCTCTTGAGAAAGAACTTGCAACTGATCTCATTCTGCAATCGTTGCCGGATAGTTTCAATCAGTTTATCCTAAACTTCAATATGAATGATTTGGATAAGACTCTTCCTGAATTGCTAAGCATGTTAAGAACTGCCGAGCAAAATCTGAAGTCTAAAGGGAAATCCATTCTAATGGTTAGTAATGGAAATAAGCATCACAAGAAGCCCAAAAAGCAAGGTGGTAAATGGAAAGGCAAGGGAGTTGCCAAACCAAAAGAAACTCCCCCTGCTTTAAAGCCTAGTGGGAGCATAGCAAAAGAGGGCAATTGTTTCTATTGCGGTAAGACCGGACATTGGAAGAGGAATTGCCCAAAGTACCTGGAAGATAAGAAGAAAGGAGTAGCTCCTACAACTTCAGGTATTTTTGTTATAGAAATAAATTTATCTACTTCTACATCATGGGTATTAGATACTGGATGTGGTTCTCACATTTGTACTAATGTGCAGGAACTAAAGGAGAGTAGAGGATTGGCGAAAGGTGAAGTGGACCTACGAGTTGGGAATGGAGCAAGTGTTGCTGCTTTAGCCGTAGGGACTTATAATTTATCTTTACCTAGTGGTTTAATAATTCAGTTAAAGAACTGCTATTATGTACCTGCCATTAGCAGGAATATTATTTTCGTTTCTTGTTTGGACAAGTTTGGGTTTTCATTTATGATAAAGAACAATTGTTGCTCTATTTATTTAAATGATATATTCTATGCTAATGCTCAAATGTATAATGGACTATATGTCCTTGATCTTGAAACGCCAGTCTATAACATTAATACTAAAAGGATGAAACCAAATGAGTTGAATCCAAGTTACCTTTGGCACTGTCGTTTAGGCCATATAAATGAGAGACGCATCACCAAACTCCATAAAGATGGACTTTTGGACTCTTTTGATTATGAATCATATGATACATGTAGATCTTGTTTAATTGGAAAGATGACAAAAGCCCCATTCAAAGGAAAAGGTGAAAGGGCTAATGATCTTTTGGCACTCATACATACTGATGTATGTGGACCATTGAACATACCTGCCAGAGGGGGTTTTACATACTTCATAACATTTACTGATGACTTCAGTAGATATGGATATGTGTATCTAATGAAACACAAATCCGAATCCTTTGAAAAGTTCAAGGAATTCAAAAATGAAGTACAAAACCAATTAGGTAAGAATATTAAAACTCTTCGATCAGATCGAGGTGGTGAATATTTAAGCCTAGAATTTAATGACCATCTTAAAGAATGTGGTATAGTATCACAACTAACTCCTCCCGGAACACCGCAATGGAATGGTGTATCTGAGAGAAGAAATCGAACCTTGTTAGACATGGTGCGATCCATGATGAGTCATGCGGATCTTCCAAACTCCTTTTGGGGACATGCCCTATTGACAGCAGCTTATACACTTAACCACGTTCCATCCAAAAAGGTTGAAAAGACACCATATGAGATATGGAGTGGAAAGAAACCACATCTGTCTTTCATGAAGGTTTGGGGTTGTGAAGTCTATGTAAAGCGACTAATAACAACTAAACTTGAACCCAAATCTGACAAATGCCTATTTGTAAGATATCCTAAAGAAACAAGAGGATACTACTTTTATAATCCTTCCGAGGGCAAAGTGTTTGTCGCTCGAACTAGTGTCTTCCTGGAAAAGGAATTTATTTCCAAAGGAATCAGTGGGAGGAGTGTGGAACATGAAGAAATTCAAGAACCACTAATTGTTGGGCAAACAATGGAGGAACATGAGCGGGAACCACAAGATGTTGTGGAAGAACAACCTGCTCAAGTAGAACAAGTCCAGCGTAGGTCAAACAGGATACGTCACGAACCTGAGAGATATGGATATCTCATAACTGAACAAGGTGACGTATTACTCATGGATCAAGATGAGCCTGTAACCTACCAAGAGGCCATAACTGGTCCTGAATCTGAGAAGTGGCTAGAAGCCATGAAATCTGAAATGGATTCCATGTACACAAACCATGTTTGGAACTTGGTAGAGCCTCCTGTAGGAATTCGTCCTATAGGATGCAAGTGGGTCTTCAAAAAGAAGACTGACATGGATGGTAAAGTACATACCTACAAAGCAAGACTGGTTGCTAAAGGATATAAACAAATTCATGGTGTTGACTATGATGAAACCTTTTCACCAGTTGCAATGCTTAAATCTGTTCGGATTTTACTTGCTATCGCAGCATATCATGATTATGAAATATGGCAAATGGATGTCAAAACTGCTTTCCTTAATGGAAATCTCCTTGAGGATGTGTACATGACACAACCCGAAGGATTTGACATACCAAATGAAGCTCATAAGATATGCAAGCTACAGCGATCAATCTATGGATTGAAGCAAGCTTCAAGAAGCTGGAATCTTCGTTTTGATGAAACCGTAACAAAATATGGATTCATTAAAAATGAAGATGAACCTTGTGTCTACAAGAAGGTTAGTGGGAGCAAGATCGTTTTCCTAGTGTTATATGTAGATGATATATTACTAATAGGAAACGATGTCTCTACCTTACAACAAGTAAAGACTTGGTTAGGGAATTGCTTTTCTATGAAGGACCTTGGCGAAGCAGCCTATATATTGGGAATAAGAATCTATAGAGATAGATCACAAAGACTGCTTGGACTAAGTCAGAGTACATATATAGATAAAGTGCTAAGGCGCTTTAATATGCATAATTCCAAGAAAGGATTCATACCAATGCAACATGGAATATGTCTTTCGAAGACACAATGCCCTTCATCTAAAGAAGAAAGGGAACGCATGAATGAGATACCGTATGCATTAGCAATCGGATCAATTATGTATGCCATGCTGTGTACTTGTCCAGATGTCTCGTATGCTTTGAGTGCAACGAGCAGGTACCAATCTGATCCCGGTGAGAGTCACTGGATAGCCGTCAAGAATATCCTTAAGTACTTGAGAAGAACTAAGGAAACATTCTTGGTATATGGAGGTGAGGAAGAACTTGCGGTTGTAGGGTACACCGATGCTAGCTTCCAAACCGACAAGGATGATTTTAGATCGCAATCTGGTTTCGTGTTTTGCTTAAATGGTGGCGCTGTAAGCTGGAAGAGTTCAAAGCAAGAGACAGTAGCTGATTCTACAACTGAGGCTGAGTATATTGCTGCCTCAAGTGCTGCAAAGGAAGCTGTTTGGATCAAGAAGTTCATATCTGAACTTGAAGTGGTCCCTAGCATTGTTGATCCCATTAGTCTGTATTGTGACAACAATGGTGCTATTGCACAAGCTAAGGAACCTAGATCTCACCAACGATCCAAACACATACTCAGGCGATTCCATCTTATTCGAGAGATAATAGATAGAGGAGATGTGAAAATATGCAAAGTACCTACACTTGACAACATAGCTGATCCACTAACAAAGCCTCTTGCGCAGTTGAAGCATGATGGGCACACTAGGTCTATGGGTATTAAAGTAATGCCAGATTGGCTCTAGTGCTAGTGGGAGATTGTTGGTGTAAGCCCTAGAGGCCAATGACTTTAGTACTTGTATCGAATAAATTATTAATAAATATATTGTTTCTTTATTAATAATAAAAGGCATTTTTCTTTATTATGTTTGTATGTCCAAAATAATGAAGTCCCTAGAATAGAAAGTCTGTTTAATATTAAGTGTGACTTAATCATGAGATTACATTAAACATAAAGACGCTATTATTAAAGTATCCGTAGTCAAGTTTTATCATGAATTGGGATAATGATAAAACATAGAGACTATTATGAAGATAGATTGATGATCGCATCTCATGGATCATAGGATAAGGAGTTATCAAGTCTTGACATAGGTATAAGAAATATTAGGAGTAATATTTATACCGGATTGACCCGCTATGAGAGTACTACATGCAAAGTTATGCAAAGTGTCATAAGTTACTCTCATGGTGATAATGGTGTAAGCCGCCCTTAGACCTGAAACCACTATGTACCCTAGATGTGGAGTCAAGTGCTTTGTTACTGATCTAACGTTGTCCGTAACAGGATGACCATAAAGGCAGTTAATGGGTACTTCACAAAGCATGCTGAGGGACAGTAGTGTCCTAGATGGAATTTGCCAATCCTGCATAACAGGATAAATGTCATGGGCCCAATATTGAACTGGACAAAGATGACACCAAGTATGCTTTGTGTTCAATATAGACATAAGGGGCAAAGGGGTAATTATACACGCATATATTATCACTAAGGTTATGTTATGATCACATGTTAATTTCTCATAACTTGGGTAACAATGATGTGTTGCTAGATACCGCTCATTGTTTATTATATTAAATAGTGGATTTAATATAATTGCCAACGTTATGGAAACCTACAAGGGTCACACACATAAGAACAGGCTAATGTGAAATTGGAACACCGTAAGGTACGGTGCAGCTCAGAGAATTAAGGAAGTATGATAAGGGTATCATGGTAATTAAATAAGCGTATCATAATTTGTTATGAAAAGAAAGCACTCATGTGTACATGACACATGGGGGGTGCGTTTCTTAAAAGATTTATTTAATTAAAAGGGTTTAGTATAATTGTGGCCCAATGACAAATAGTTTGTCTTGGTGCACAAGACACTTGGTTCTATAAATAGAACCTTTGTGATTGAGAAAAATACACTTAAGTGATTTCTTAAGAAACAGAAAACCCTAATCCTTATTTCTTGCCTCCACTCACAAAAGACCTTCATCCTCTTGAGCTAGCACTCTCTTGAAGGTTCCTGTTCGTGTGGACTAGATAGAGGCGTTGTTCTTCGTCATCAACGCTCGTGATCAATCCGGTTCGTGATCAAAGAATTGACCGGGCACCGTTCGTGAAAAGAAAAAGGATTTTCTACAAGAGGTAAAAATCCTAAACACAAACTCATACCCATTCGTAAGGATCTCTAAAGGAAAATTTTTAAATTCCGCTGCTTTATCATTACTATTTTCCTTCAATTATATGACTTTAGAAGCACGTGTTGGGTTATTCCATATGATGGATTGCAATAAGTGTTATTCACCCAACGAAAAGGATATGAGAGTTGTATGAGATACAACTGGAAATAGTTTCCTACCTAAATAACTATGTTTTGTGTAATCAGTCCAACGCTGACTTAAAACAAAGTAAAATATGGATCTCATTCCCATTAGAAAATCTTCCAACGGGGTTTTCCGAATCAAATGTCGAGGGTCATTTGCTTTGAGTAAAATAGTGGGAGCGCATGTTAAATTAAAGGCCTAATTAAATATGTTTTAAAATTATTTGATACTTATATCTTCACTTTTATAATGTAGATCACCATGACAAACAACAACAGTTCAAACAGTATTATGCGAAGCATTCTTGACAAAGAGAAGTTGTCTGGGACAAACTTTCTCGATTGGCATCGTAACTTGAGGATAGTCCTCATGCACGAGAAAAAGCTGTATGCTATTGAGGAACCCCACCCTGATCCTGAGGAGGAACCTCCCGCCAATTCTCCTAAGGCTCAAAGAGATGCTTATCAGAAGCGTCTTGATGATGCCTTGGATGCAAAGTGTCTCATGCTGGCTACCATGACCTCTGAGCTTCAGAAGCAACATGAGGAAATGAATGCGTTCGATATGATCGAACACTTGAAAATGCTCTACCAAGAGCAAGCCAGAATTGAGAGGTTTGAGGTTTCCAGAGCCCTGTTTCAAGCTAAGCTAGCCGAGGGATCTCCTGTAAGTCCACATGTGCTCAAAATGATTGGGTACGTGGGGAACTTGACAAAATTGGGATTTCCGCTCGGGAATGAGCTTGCGACTGATCTCATCCTGCAATCATTGCCGGAAAGCTTTAATCAGTTTGTGCTGAACTTCACCATGTCTGACATGGATAAAACTCTGCCACAACTGTTAAGCATGTTGAGACAGGCTGAACAGAACATGAAATCAAAAGGAAAGTCGAATCATGTCCTGATGATCGGTAATGGAAATCACAAAAAGGCTAACAAAGAGAAGGGCAACAAAGGGAAGGGCAAGAAAGTTGCCAAATCCAAATTTGCCCCTAAAGCTTTGAAGCCTACTGGTGGTGTTGCAAAGGAGGGTAAGTGCTTCCACTGTAATAAGACAGGACATTGGAAGAGGAACTGCCCAAAATACCTGGAAGATAAGAAGAATGGAATAGAAAGTTCCAATTCAGCAGGTATCTTTGTTATTGAAATTAATTTATCTACTTCTTCTACATGGGTATTGGATACCGGACGTGGTTCTCACATTTGTACTAATGTGCATGGGCTGCAAAGGAGTAGAGAATTGGCTAGAGGAGAAGTCGACCTACGAGTAGGGAATGGAGCAAGAGTTGTCGCATTAGCCGTAGGAATTTATGATTTGTCTTTACCTAGTGGTTTAATAATACAGTTAGAAAACTGTTTTTATGTACCTGCCATTAGCAGGAATATCATTTCCGTTTCTTGTTTGGATAAACTTGGTTTTTCATTTATAATAAAGAACAATTGTTGCTCCATTTATTTAAATGATATCTTTTATGTCAATGCACAAATGAGTAATGGACTATATATTCTTGATCTTGAAATGCCAATTTATAACATCGATACTAAGAGGATGAAACCTAATGAGTTAAATCCCACATACCTTTGGCACTGTCGTTTAGGCCATATAAATGAGAAACGCATTCCCAAGCTCCATAAGGATGGGCTCTTGGATTCATTTGATTATGAATCATTTGAAACATGCAGATCTTGCTTATTGGGAAAAATGACAAAGGTCTCATTCACTGGTAAAGGTGAAAGGGCAAGTGATCTCTTGGCTCTCATACATACTGATGTATGTGGACCACTAAACACACCTGCCAGAGGAGGTTTTCAATACTTCATCACATTTACTGATGACTACAGTAGATATGGATATGTGTATCAAATGAGGCACAAATTCGAATCCTTTGAAAAGTTCAAAGAATTTAAAAATGAAGTACAAAACAACCTAGGAAAGAAAATCAAAACCCTTCGATCAGATCGGGGAGGTGAGTATTTAAGCCTAGAGTTTGATGACCATCTAAGAGAGTGTGGGATTCTATCCCAACTCACTCCTCCTGGAACACCACAATGGAATGGTGTATCTGAGAGAAGAAACTGAACCCTTTTGGATATGGTGCGGTCTATGATGAGTCACGCTGATCTTCCAAACTCCTTTTGGGGACATGCCCTATTAACAGCAGCTTATACACTTAACCGCGTTCCTTCTAAAATGGTTGAAAAGACACCATATGAGATATGGAGTGGTAAGAAACCACATATGTCTTACTTAAAGATTTGGGGTTGCGAAGTTTATGTAAAACGTCAGACTTCTACTAAACTTGAACCTAAATCTGACAAGTGTTTCTTTGTGGGATATCCCAAAGAGACGAAAGGATATCACTTCTACAATCCTTCTGAGGGCAAAGTGTTTGTCGCTCGGACAGGAGTATTCCTAGAAAAGGACTTTGTTTCCAAAGGAATCAGTGGGAGAAAAGTAGATCTTGAAGAAATTCATGATCCACAAAGTAATGACACACCAATGGAGGAACAGAAGCGGGATGCACAACATGTTGTGACAGAGAATCCCACTCAAGTAACACAAGAACCACGTAGGTCTAACAGGATACGTCAAGAACCTGAAAGATATGGATATCTCATATCAGAGTAAGGTGATGTATTACTCATGGATCAAGATGAGCCTGTAACCTACCAAGAGGCCATTATTGGCCCTGACTCTGAGAAGTGGCTTGAAGCCATGAAATCTGAAATGGATTCCATGTACGCAAACCAAGTTTGGAACTTGGTGGAAGCACCTGATGGGATCAAACCCATAGGATCCAAATGGGTCTTTAAGAAGAAGACCGACATAGATGGAAAGGTACAGACCTACAAAGCGCGATTGGTTGCTAAAGGTTTCAAACAAATTCATGGAGTAGATTATGATGAAACCTTTTCACCAGTTGCGATGATTAAATCCATTCGGATCTTACTTGCCATCGCTGCATACTACGATTATGAAATTTGGCAGATGGATGTAAAAACTGCCTTCCTTAATGGAAGTCTCCTTGAGGATGTGTACATGACACAACCTGAAGGTTTTTGCATTCCAGGTGAAGCCAAAAAGATTTGCAAATTACAGCGATCAATCTACGGATTGAAGCAAGCTTCCAGATGTTGGAATCATCGTTTTGATGAAACTATAAAATAGTTTGGATTCATTAAAAATGAAGATGAACCTTGTGTTTACAAGAAGGTTAGTGGGAGCATAGTCGTGTTCCTAGTATTATATGTAGATGATATATTACTTATAGGAAACGACATCCCTACCTTACAACAAGTTAAAACCTGGTTAGGGAATTGCTTTTCTATGAAATATCTGGGTGAAGCAGCCTATATATTAGGAATAAGAATCTATAGAGATAGATCACAAAAATTGCTTGGCCTAAGCCAGAGTACATATATAGATAAAGTGTTGAGACGCTTTAATATGCATGATTCCAAGAAAGGATTCATTCCTATGCAACATGGCTTGTGTCTTTCAAAGACACAATCCCCTTCATCTAAAGAAGAAAGGAATCGCATGAATAAGATCCCTTATGCATCAGCTATAGGATCTATCATGTATGCCATGATATGTACTCGTCCAGATGTTTCATATGCCTTAAGCGCAACGAGTCGATATCAGTCTGATCCTGGTGAGGCTCATTGGGTGGCTGTCAAGAACATCCTTAAGTACTTAAGAAGGACTAAGGACTCATTCCTGATATATGGAGGACAAGAAAAGCTGAATGTAATTGGTCACACTGATGCTAGCTTCCAGACAGATAGGGATGATTTTAGATCGCAATATGGCTATGTGTTTTGCATAAATGGTGGCACTGTGAGCTGGAAAAGTTCAAAGCAAGACACAGTTGCTGATTCTACAACCGAAGCTGAGTACATTGCCGCATCAAGTGCAGCAAAGGAATCTGTTTGGATAAGGAAGTTCATTACTGAACTTGGCATATTCCCTAGCATTGTGGATCCCATTGATCTATTCTGTGATAACAATGGCGCAATCGCACAAGCTAAGGAGCCTAGATCTCACCAAAATTCCAAACACATACTCAGGCGCTTTCATCTTATTCGAGAAATAATTGATAGAGGAGATGTGAAGATATGCAAAGTACCAACACTCGACAATACTGCTGACCCACTTACAAAACCTCTTGCTCAGCCGAAGCATGAAGGCCACACTAGGAGCATGTGTATTAGAAGTATGCCTAATTGGCTCTAGTGCTAGTGGGAGATTGTTGGTGTAAGCCCTAGAGGCCAATTATTTGTAGTTGCATGGAACTTGTATTGAATAATTTATTTATTAAATAAAGGCACTTCTTTATTATGTTTATGTGTTAAAGTAATAAAGTCCCTAGAATAGTTAGTTCGTTAAATGGAACGTTAAGTGTGACTTAATCGTGAGAATCCATTAAACATAAAAACACTATTCTTAAAATATTCGTAGTCAAGCTTTATTGTGAATTGGGATAACTTTAAAGCATAGAGGCTATTATGTTGGTAGACTGATGATCACATCTCACAGATCATAGATAAATGGTTATCAAGTCTTCACATAGATATAAAGGTTAAGGGTAACATTTATATCGGATTGACCCACCATGAGAATACTACATAGTATGTTATGAAATGTCATAAGATATTCTCATAGTGATAAGTGGTGTATTCCACCCTTCGACCTGAAACCACTATGTACCCTAGATGTAGGAGTGTAGTACCTTGTTGCCGTTCAAATGTTATCCGTAATAGGATGGCTATAAAGTCAGTTGATGGGTATTCCGCGAATCATGCTGAGGGACATGAGTGACCTAGATGGAATTTACCCCTCCTACATAACAGGAGATATGTCTATGGGCCCAATATTCAACTTAGCAAGGGTGACATACTATGCCTTGTGTTCAATATAGACATAAGGGTAAAAGGGTAATTGTACACAAGATATTTATCACGAATAGGTTTGTCAGATCACGTGGCATTCTTGTGACTTGGGTAGCAGTGATGTGTTGCTAGATACCGCTCACTGTTTATAATGTTAAGATTAATATTATTGCCAACGTCATCAGAACCTACAGGGTCACACACATAAGAACAGTTAAGACGGGAGAAATAAGTAAGACTTATTTGGGGGGTGCATTTAGTGATAGGCGGTTATTGGGCTTATGAAGACCAATAATCGCTTGACTTGAAGACCACATAAGAAACTCTATAAATAGAGTCTTGTGTAGTTCAGTTGTTTACTTCACTTCATATTCCGAATTTTAGAGAGTTCTAAAATTCTGAAACACTGATCGAAATCCCGAATCCTTCATCTTGTAGCAGCTAGCACTGAAAGTTGAAGGAGTCTGTTCGTGTGGACCGGCTAGAGGTGCTGCAACTTTGTGGTACTTGTGATCGAAATACAATCAAAGGATCTTCTCTTCAAAGGTAATAATCTAGACTCTGATCATGTCTATTCACAAGGATCCACCGATGGGAAATTAATTTTAAAATCCACTGCGTTTATATCTCTGTTAAACGGTTTAATTTCCCAACAGTACAACTAACAAACACTACTACAAAATAGACTTTTGATTTAGGCTTTTTACATCGGGTAATTATATATCATATGTGAGAGGGGACACAGTGAAAATCCTGTAATTAAGTGGAAAATAGATTATAAGGATTTTACATATGTCCATGGTTCCACCGATGTAAAAACCCCTTTCAATATAGTGGACATTCTTTCCCTAACGGGCGCGCACAGTCACTCTTTCTCTCTCACACGAAATCGTCTCACTCAGTCATCGTGTTTTCACTCTTTCACTCATTCAATTGCTAAACCCATCGAACCCTACACCCATCGTGTTTTCTCACTCATTCATTCTTTCTCTCTCAATCCACACCGACCCTCACTGAAATCGTCTCTCAATCCTCACTGACCCTCACCGATTTCATATCTCTTGTTTCTCTCAATCTTCACCAAACCTTTCTCTCTCATTCACAAAATTGAACAACAACGACAACGAGATTCGTGAGTCTCTCAATCTCTCTTGCTTTAGGTTCATGAGGTTGATTCCACAACAACGACAGATACGTGTTCATCTGGATGAGGTACGCAGAAACCCTAGGTGAGTTGCTTTTGGATTGTAGTGTTGTTTCTAATTTTAGTTTTAATCTTAAATTTTGCTGATTTTTGTTTTGTAACTTGCTTCTGGTTTCGGCTTTGATTCGTGTTCATCTGGTTTTGGTTTTGGGTTTTGTTTTGTGAGTTGCTGATTCAGTGCCTCTGGTTTGTGTTTTTGTTCCTGCGTTTCTGCTTACAGTTTTTCTGTTTTGGCTGGGTGTTTTTAGCTTCTGGCTATGTTGTCTCTGGTTATGGTGTTTTTAGCTTCTGGTTATGGTTTGTTTTGTGTTTTTAGCTTCTGATTTGGTGCCTCTGGTTATAGTGTGAAGTTTGGACATTTGTTTTAACATGTACTCTTTTATAACAAAAAGAAGTATATTGATTAATTTTGCAGTTTGGATGACCACTATTTAATAATGTGGGATAAAAGTAATCTCTAATTCTCTACTAAGTTTAAGGAATCAAAATTTTTATAATGAAGCAAATCAGAGAATAAAAGTCAGATTCTAACCTAGACAAACAGAGAAATTCCTATGGTGTTTGAGCTTAGAGATGACGGCAAGGGAGAAGATGATGACGGCAAACAAAGAAATTCCAATGCTTCTTTTAATCCTTAGGTTTGAGATTTTGATGTTTTTCTATTTGAAAATTAATTTAGGTGTTTTTGGGCTTTCAAGTTCAGTCCGTGTTTCTAAGATGTCCGAACCGTGTCCAAGCCATGTCTGTAATTTTTTTGTGTTTTTTTTGAGACACCGCTGACAGCCTCTAACACGTGTCATACCGGAGTCTGACGCGTATCCGACACCGATAAATGTCAGACACACGGACACGCCTCTCAACAGCAGTGTCGGTGCTTCCCAGCTTGATACTGATATGTCTTTATGTAGATGATTTGTTGATCACAGGCAACAATGAGGAATACATAAGAGACTTTAAGAAGAGTATGATGAAGGAATTTGAAATGACAGACTTAGGTCTCATTTCTTATTTTGTTGGCATTGAGTTTCAGAGAACCAAGAGTGGTTTGATCATGCATCAACACAGATATGCTAGTGAAGTGTTGAAGAGATTTGAGATTATCAATTGTAATCCAGCACTCACACCATGTGAATCTAGACTACAATTGACAAAAGAACCAGAAGAGAAAGATGTTGATGCAACTGAGTATAGAAAGCTGATTGGATCTTTGAGATATTTGTGTAATACCAGACCTGACATAGCTTACAGTGTTGGTATAGTCAACAAGTATATAGAGAAGCCTAAGATATCTCATTTGATAGCTGCAAAGAGAATCTTAAGGTATGTGAAGGGTACTATGGATCATGGCATTGTGTTTCCATCTTCTGACAAAGGAAGAGAGTTTGATCTGGTTGGGTACACAGACTCAAACTGGTGTGGTGACAAGGATGATAGAAAGTCTATTGTTGGTTACATATTTCAAATTGGTGGAGCTTCAATCTCTTGGAGTTCAAAGAAAGAGTCTGTAGTAGCCCTGTCTACTTGTGAGGCAGAATACATTGCTGCTTTATTGTGTGCTTGTCAAGGTGTATGGCTATGCAACTTGTTGAATGAAATCAACAACATAAAGTGTGAAAGTGTGATTCTAAAGGT
Organism: Trifolium repens; assembly: GCA_030408175.1. NCBI lineage: Eukaryota > Viridiplantae > Streptophyta > Magnoliopsida > Fabales > Fabaceae > Trifolium > Trifolium repens. The sequence goes on from CP125846.1 coordinate 42,258,044, forward strand.
TCATAATATGTCAGCAATTAACTTTACAAAGAATCTCATTGCTCATGGATGAAGCAAACATATTGAAATGAGATGTCACTACGTGAGGGAGCAGGTAGACAAAGGAATTCTCAAGCTAGAGCATTGCAGAATTGAGCTGCAAGTGGCAGACCTGTTAACTAAGGGAGTTACAGTGGAAGTGTTCAATAGATTGAAGAATCTGATGGGTGTGAAGTCATTGGAAAGCTTGAGAAGTTCTGAAGATTTTCAGAAGCTAAGAAGTCTGGAAGATCCTCAGAAGATGTGAAGTTCTGAATGTGCTCAGAAGCTGCGAAGTTCTGATACTTGATAAGAAGCTCTAAAGGTTCAGAAGCTCTGAAGAGACTCAGAAGATGCGAAGATCTGAATGTGCTCAGAAGCTGCGAAATTCTGGTACTTGATCAGAAGTTCTAAAGGTTCAGAAGCTCTAAAGAGACTCGGAAGCTCTGAACACTCAAACTCTAAAGACAAACGATTTGAAATTAAGGGAGCATGTTGTGTTGTAATTTCAAATCCTTTTAGTTAGTTAGTTGTCTTTCAGTTATTTAGTTAGCTTAGTGTAAGTTAGTTATGTCAGTTGTACAACTAACAGATAGAGTTAGTTGTAACTAACTCTGAGGTTACTTAGATGTGAAGTAATCTCTATAAATAGTGTTGTGTATAAGAGAAAGAAGTAATTGTAATCTTTTGATTGTGGCCCAATAGTGGACAAATAAAAAAACTCTCTCGTTCTCCTAAGAATTTCTTCAAATTCTCTAAGTGTTTGTTCATAGCTATTCTTTCTTTCTTTCTTCTTCACAAAACCATCAAACAGTTTGTTCTATAGTGTGTGTGTGTGTGTGAGACTTTGCTTTGCAATTGAGCGTGTTCTAGTGTTTGCGCTGCGCTAACAATATAAACATCATTTATAAAGTGTATATGTGTATATTGTGTGAAAATAAAATTTAAAATACTTTATAAAATACTTAAATACACATTTATAAATGTTATTATTTTAATAAAAAATTTGGGGACGGAGTTTTGTGGGACTGGAGATAAAATATCATCCCCATTTCCAAATTTTTTTTGGAGGACTTTCTCTTTCATCCCCACCTCCGCGCAGAAAAGTTTTCCATCTTTAAACCCCAAATAAAACAATCCCAGAATGAGTTCTCATTTTCGGAACAAATTGAATCTCTCTAGGTGAGTTATATTCACGGAATGATTATATTTGTGATCTTCGAAAAATGCTAAATTATACTCCCTCCGACCCTAATTATAGGAGCTAGTTTGACAAAACACGGGTATTAAGAAAGTGGATTTTAGTATTAAATGATTGACAAATTATATTAATTTTACATGTTTACTCTTACAATAAATTGTAGTGCTTTGTATCAAACAAAAGAGAATTTAATGCTATTAAAAATAATAATGTAAAGTAAATAAGGGTAAGTTTGAAAAATAAATAATTAATGTCATTGATAATTGTAAAAGGGTCTTATAAAAAGGGACAAACTTTTTGTCAAACTAGCTCCTATAAATAGGGACGGATGGAGTACTAATTCTTATTTGAATTCAACTATTCAATAAATACAAGTAGTCGTTGATATTCAATTCATTTAGAAAATTTCTTGATAGAAGAAGTCCACAACCCCAAAGTATAATCATGTGGCCGCCTCAAAGCCTCTAAAAATAATTTATGTTGAGAAATATGTTTTGGGTCAAAGTATCTCTTAAATTCTCTTTCTATAAAAAATAAATTATCCTATATAAAACAAATGATGAAAGTTTATAAAAATTAAATAAAAAGGCCCACTTGTTTAATACCTGCGATATTTATTCTAGAAAATTATTCCATATGGATATATCAAATGAAAGGAATAACGTCAATCTTCTGGAAGAATATATTCCATAAAGTGAAGAAAATAAATAAATACATCTTTTGAGTTTTCAATGTGTGTATAAGGTTGAGTAAAAGAAAAAATTGTTTATGTTAGAGTCTCAAATTAAGTAGATATATAAAATGGCTCAATTTGCTTGACCAAAAAAAAAACTCAATTTGAATCAGTAAGTATTACTATTAACTCAATTAATAATAATACTATAAAGTGTTTAATTATTTATTTCTATGGTTTCTTGAAAAAAATATTGCTAAAATTTTGGTCAGACATTAGTGATATTGCAAGGCTCAAATTTACGTAAATTTGATTTAATATTTATTATTCTGTGCAGAGAAAATAACTTAACATGATATTTAAGTGATAAGACTCTCCAATTTAAGGTATGTTTGTTTTTCAAATTATATTATAGATTTTTGAGAATAAAATAATAGAAAAACGTATTCTCATATTTGTTACAAATTTATCAAATTTTATTTTCAGATGATAAAAGGTTTCTAGAAAAGAAAAAGTTTTCCAAAGAAAATGGTAGAAATAAAAGTTCCTAAATAATGAGAATAAAATCATGTGTAAATAATTACCAATTAAACAATCTATTATGAATGTTAATCAAACATATTTTCAAATCCCTTAAATAAAAAATTGTCATCCTTATATTTTCAAAAAAGTTATTCCCTTGGGTGAAAAAAAAGTTATTCCCAATAAATTAGTGTTTAGATTGCCTCCCTTCACGGTTGTTTTCAGTCTCTCGTTGGACTTTCTTTATGTTAGATCTAAATGGGCTACCTGGCCCATTTCGGCCCGGCTCATTCGAACTTCAGACTTTATCGGATCGGACGTAAAATTCCGGATAAAATATGGACTGTAAAAATAGTGTCCAAGCCCAATCCGGTATGGGTTTTCGGGATAACCCATTTTATTTTTATTTTTTTAAAAAAATTGTTAGTGCTCAATTAACTTATTTTACTATATAGAAACCAAATAATTTAGTTTGTCCGACACAATTAACTTTACTTTAGTGTATCCAAATTTAATTAAACTAGGCTGTTTGAACTTTAAATTAATCATATATATGGAACTTTAGTAATAAATCGATACTCTTTGAATCAAACTGAAATATTAATAATACAAAATAAAATAAGCTCAAATTTACACAAATCCACGAAAATAAATAATCCACCAAAATAAGTTCAAATAAGTTCCAATTCCTACAAATTGACCAAAATAAATTCAAAATTCGGGTTGCGGGCTGCCCATGGACTTTTCGGGCTAGCCCATATATTTTTACGGGCTTTATCGGGCCGGGCTAAAAACCCGGAAAAAATTTGGGCTTGAATTTTAAGGCACAGGCCCTGGAAAAATTCGGGCTTTTCGAACCGGCCCATTTGGATTAGCTCATTTTGACAGGTCAAGTCTAGGGTGGGTAAGATTAATAAGTCTCCCATGGTGGGAGACTAATGTCCACCTTTAGATTACAAAGGTTTATAATAGACCTTCCACACCATATTCTATTCTATTGTACTCGTTTTTTATGTTTTTGCAACTACACATGACCACCTCAAATTTTTTTAAAAATAATATATTTTATAAGTATTTTGCAACAACACATGTCCAACAATCATCACCGAAACCAGACCCCGGCGACGCCAAATCCGAACACCGCCATCACCACCTCAACTCCTCACCACCGCCAAAAACAAACAAACGAAAAAACTAGATCACCGCAAGATCCAAGATCACCACCATAGCACCAAAACCTAACCGCCAACACCAATGCATAACAGATCCCTGAACCAAAAAGGACAACAGATAACTGAATCAGGAGAACACCAAATAATAGAATAGCGCCGGAAATGGAAGGAAGCAGCATAACCATCTCTAACCCTTCGTGAACAGACAACGCGTGAAACCAAAAAAGTGAAACAGAACACGCGTGAACAAAAACGCGTGAAATAAGGAGACAGAACCAGAACATTCAGAAACTGGAAACGTTGAACCAAAAACCCCATCACCACCTTCGGCGGCGCTGCAACACCACCGCTTTCCAGACACGAAAACCACGAACAGAGCACGAACTACAAGGAAAAAACGGAACAGAATCGGAACCGGAGAAGGAGAACCGGCGCCGATCTGGACATGTGGTACGGAGGACGGACGCTTCCTTGTCGCACCACCACCGCTGTCATGTCTACATCGTTAAATCAAAAGTTTGGATTGGAAGGGAAGAGCAGATCTGAGTTTATTTAGAGAGATGTCAGAGAGAGTTTTTAGAGAGAAAGACTGTTTAAAAATATTAAAAAGAGCATAGTTTTATGTTTCTGTCGTTATCTATTTCTTTTTCCTCTCGTACACATATTAGTTTAGATATTAGTGTAAATATTAATTTATAGTCTATTATTGACGATTTCAAGTCTTTTTGTTGTACATACAATATTATTTTACATTATTATAACAATCAATTTTAATTTTGTTTGTCAAAAACTAGTGGATAACTAATTGAATGAGTAAAATTAACAATTGAACTAGCAAATTAATATGAAATGACATAAACAAATATGTTTAATTAATATTTAATTTTTTCAAATAAGATAATATGGATAAATTGGAATAAAAATTAATAAGCCATGAGCGAATTGAGTTATCTTATCAAAATAAACTATAAGCTTGTAATTTGGGTTCAATATATTTTGGTCTAAAGTAGGATCCCGTGAAACATAAAATAATAGTGATATGCATGATTTAACATATATTCAATAACTTATAGTTTTTTTTAAAAAAAAGAAATTTTGTGGTTTCTTAGATATAGGTTGTTGGTTTCCTTTTTTGAATAGACATTTTTAAATATTATATTAGGAGTAATTTCATATATTATTTATTGTTTAACTGAATTATCACAAATATTAGTTTTTTCTTTAATAATGCTTGAAATTTTTAACACCACTGATATTTCAAGTCTAGGTCCGCCCCTGACCCAACCCAAGCCTCAAACTCCCATCAAGTCAATCAATAAGTTTCATAAAAGTTACATATGTTACAAACAATATCAGCAATCAGATATATATAGCCCTAAAATACAAGCACATCAATGTATTCTAATTTTCAATGACACATGCCAAAGTATAAAACTATTACATGGTAATTGCTATTTACAAACTAGGTGAATCAACAGCAAACTTCACAACTGATCCAAGCTCATCCCAATTATCAAATGATAATAACTCATTTGCAGCTTGGTTAATCCAAAAATTTGAATATTGTGTTACATTATTTTGTTGAGGTTGTTGTGAAACTGAAGAGCTCAACTGATCTACATGAAACTGATTATTACTTTGATCACTTATTGCATAGTTATTAATTGGTTTGTCTTCATTGTGGTGATGTTGCTCATGGCTTGCACCAAAATTGATATATGTTTGTTGATTTATGTTGAACTCCATATTGCTGTCTATTCTACTTCTTTTTTCTTGAATGGTTTGACGCTTGGTAGCAAATGGTTTCACATCTGCCATTTGTGGTTTCCTTTGTGATACATTTCTCTTGAAAATTCTACACAATGTCCAAATTTCCTGCATGTCATAAAAAAAATCATTAGGACAATTTTGTTTAATATGAAAAAGATTTAATTAAGAATTATAATATATTTATTATCTTTTACTTTCTTTTTTTGTAAAATATAGAAAACTTTATTTTTATAACCTCAAGTAGCTTTTCATTTCTACTAACATTTTACTTATTTAAAATAAATGTTTAAGTAAATGCACTTTATATATTTTTTTAGCGACACATTTTCGGCTCTTAAAATTTAGGGTATGTAAATTTTAGGTCATATCTCATCAAATATGCGACAATGAATACAAGGCCATTTCATATTCAAATATATCTAGAGTACGTGTAATTTGCACAACCGAGTAAAATGTGGGATCTGATTCACTATTTTTAAATTTGAGTAGAGTCTTAATTCAATAAAATTGACCTGTAAGATGAAGAATAATTTTCGCATGTAAACACACTTTCTAGCCATATCTCACAATATTAGACACACATTAGTAGCTAATTTTTATTTTAGCAAATAATGTATATGTTCCAAGAAAAAGTGAAAAATGTGACTAGATTGGATAATAAAAAATTTGTAAAAATTATGCAAATTACTTACTGCTTCATGAGCATTATCAACATCAATAATCTTAGCATATGGAAGATTTGTGTTGGCATCAATAATTTTAGATGGTAAACGAAATTCATGCATCATCCAATCAGTCTTGGTGCCTTTGCCAGCACTACCACGATAGTAAACAAGTGTTTTTTTGAGTCCAACACAATTATTTCCTTCTCCTCCATTTGAGTAAATTGGTTTGTCTATTCCTGTTGCTTTCCAAAATCCAGAGCCAGTTACTCTATTTGGCCTTATGCTGTTCTTATATTTTCTCCCTCTTTTGCAAAAAAAGTAAGATTCCTTTTCTGCTCCAGGTACACTTGATTCTACATAATAATGTATTATGTAGCTAATTAATTTTACTTCTCAAATGATGAAAATGATAAATAAGTCAAGAACATAAAAGTAATAGTGTTTATTGCACTATGTTGTATTGAAATGTAATTATTGATGCATGAAATTTTGCATAGAGAGCTGTTGGAATATAATTAATTCCAAAAAGAGTTTTATATATTTTTATAAATAGTAGACTATATATTATATATACATGAGTTTTGTGTAACTTTTCTTTAATAATTAATATATATGCACAAAATCATCTAGCTCATGATGAGTGGCTTTTAAGATGCATCATGAGCATATGATGTTCTGTTGTCATTATTGTTATTTCATATATTTCGTGACAAAATTAGAAACAAAATTTATATTTCTATATATTCTTATAACTTTTATCATTAATTTTTTAAAAAAATCTGTTAATCATGTCACAAGACTTGATTTTATAAATAAATAAAAAATTGAACTCCAGATTATAAGCCACCCCTTTTTCCAAAAAAATTGAAGGTTAGGGGGAAAAAAAAACTTCGACCTATATATGGATTATATCAAATCATGTGTTAGTGCTATAAAAAATTATCACCATTCTTCCTCATCTTCTTCTTAATTTTTTCCTTTAGCTTGTGTAATTAATAAGCTGGAATTGGAAACTCTATTTCTTTTTTTTCTTTTTTTTCAATAGGAATTAAGCTTTTAAGAAATTAGGGATTTCATCTTGTAAGAAATTAATTAATCTTCAAGGCATATAAATTAATAGAAGAATCAATAAAAAAAAAAGAAAGAAAAAGAAAAGAAGGTATAGCTAGAGTGAAGACATACTTGGAAGATCCCAAGGATCATATTTGTAGATATCAATTTGTTTGATGAGATCAATAGCAATAGGTTTCTTATCAAGTTTCCTTCGAAGATAAAAAGTAACAAGTTCTTCATCAGTTGGATGGAATCTAAATCCAGGAAGTGGAACATCATCATCATCATCATTAACAACATATTCACTATGATCCATGTTGAAATCTTCGTTAATACCCATGATTAATATATATAAATATTTTCTCACTCTATGTGTGTGAGTATTTTATGCTTTTGGCTTTTGGGTTTTCTCTATTTGTAGTGTCTAATAAATAACTAAAGGTTAATAATCACAAAAAAAAAGTCGTGGAAGAATTTCAATGAAACGGAGAACCTTCTATTAGTGAAGAGAGTCGTATGTATGATACGTAATTTTCATGTTGGTCAAGTCATGTGGTTTGACTTATGGCATTTATGATTTATGTTGGTTGGCTAGACTCGCTCTATTTTCATAAAAAAAAAAAATAGAAAAAAGAAAGAGAAAAGTATATCCTACCTATTTAGGAAGGAACTAAATTACATATACACAATAATAATAGAATTAAAGATTGAACTATTTGCCAAAAAACAAGAGAATAAAGTTTGAACTATTCCGTTTGAAAATACCTATATCGTTTTTGCTTTCGAAGCTACTCATATTACGTTCAAATAGAGTTTGTAATTTAAGATTTGAGATAAAGATGTTGATTTTAAGAGGATAATATTATAACAACAATAGATGGATTTAAATAGCAAAATGTTTTTCTAAAAAAAAATATGAAGATGTTTGAGTACTAAGAGCATGGACTATGGGGATACAACTTTGAGGATCATATAACTTTAAGTAGTGGTTCATATAATGTCATGTAATATATATGCAACTCATACATATTTTACTTCAATGGTGATACTGGGTATCATACATTACTAGCAAGTGATATTTTATATTTAATTTCATATAAAAAAAAAGTAATATTAAATTGATGATACAGTAATTTAAATAAGGTACCGTATCATTAATTTTGATACCTTATATGTCACGTCATGAAACTCAAATGATAAAAAATATTAAGGTACGTATCATAGGTCTATGATACTTTTATTGGAGATGCTCTAAGGTGTATTAATCTTTTAGACATATAGTTAGAAGTTCAATATTTGATCTTTTTATATTAAAAATATTTAATTGGAAGGCAAGAATCCAATTGTTGAATCAAAAAGACTTAAAGAACAATAATCTCTATTTTGGAGTTTTGAAGATAACAAATATCCGAGAACAATTTTATACTATAATATGTTTGTCCTTAACTCCAAAGGTTTAGTCTAGTGGTAGTTTTTGAATCCGAAAGATTTCGAGTTCGAGTCCCGCTAGTATTTTTAAATTAAAGGGAGGTAAATATAAATACATTTGTAAGCATTATTTGAGTGATAATATTATCTCTGCCTTGAATTTTTATTTTTTTTTTGACGCAAACAAAATTAACTCATTTCATTAATAATAAACGGTTCAATACAACGAGGAATACTAGTAAAAAACATGCGACTAGGCCAAGAACAAGCCGCCCTAGCTAATGTATGAGCCGCTTCGTGAACTTAACCTCAAAGTTCGAATATTGCTGTAATAACAATTTGATGGATGATATGATAGAACTCAACTCAGAATTTCCTTGCTTTGTAGAATGCACAGCTTCAACTACTAATTTGGCATCGCTTTCAAACAGGATATTGGTCCACCCCCTTTCAATACATTGTCTCATGGCCTCCAATATAGCCAAAGCCTCTCCTTCTGTTACTGTAACATGAAGATTGCAGCTATTAGTGCCTGCTGCAATAAACTCCCCATTAACATCCCGCAAACACCAAGCATAGGCCATTCCATGTGGATTTTGAGAAAAGCTTGCATCAACATTACACTTCCACCAACCGTCGCGCGGTTTTTGCCACCGGTGAAATTGATTTCCATGCGATTCACGATAAGCTACCTGCCCCGCAAGAGTAGGAACACGCAACACCGCAGAAGTAACAGGATTATTCGTGTTCTGTTGTAATGAGTTTATCGCACTCCACTCCCCAAACATGTGGACAGCCCGCATCGCCACTTCCTTCGCCGTGTCTCTCACTCCATTCCACACCCAATTGTTTCGATGATTCCAAATACACCAAGTAACCATGGCAAAGTGGCCAACAGTAGAGGCAGGTTCTGACTTACAGATATCAAACACTAAGCTTCGCACATCATTAAAGAGCAGCAACCTATGATCTATAACGTATCTCAGCCCGGCTTCGATCCACACCTGATTGCTCTCCATACAGTTAAAGAGAATATGCCGTTCATCCTCCTCATGACTATCACATAAAGGACACGCATTAGGACACGGCACATGCCTCTCCCTTAAACGGACCCGAGTCGGTAAACATCCACGACAAATACGCCAAAGTAGATGCTTTGTCTTTGGAGGTGCTGTAATGTTCCAGATTGAATTCCACTCCCCCTCCATCCGCAAACTATCGTCCACCGCTTTCCATTTGATATAGTTATTATAACCGGATTTCACCGTATAGGAACCATGATTCTCAAAATTCCACACCAATCTGTCCTCCTGTACCTCCTCAAACAATGGGATTTTAAGAATGCTTTCAGCTACATGTTCTGAAAATAGTGAATGAATTTTATTACTATCCCATGCTTTCATATCTTGCACTAACAAGTCATGAACAAATAAATCATACGTACTTTGAAGTTGAGGAGCTTGCATCCACAATGAATCATTACCACGGAACCAAGGATCACTCATGACATTAATCTTACTACCGTCACCAATCTTCCACCTACAACCAATAGAGAGAACATCACGGGATTTCCACACACTTCTCCAAACATAACTAGGATTATTACCAAGTTTAGCATAAAAAATAGAGGAGTGGGGGAAGTACCTAGCTTTGAAAATTCTTGATACTAATTTATTCGGTTCCGCCATAAATTTCCACGCTTGTTTTGCAATTAACGACATATTAAAAGCATGAAAATCACGGTACCCCAAACCACCAACCGCTTTAGGCCTAGCCAATCTATCCCAAGCTAACCACCGAATACCTTTATGATTAGAACCATCACCCCACCAAAATGAATTTAGCATTCTCTCAATATCCGAGATAATGGAACCCGGAATCAAATACACACTCATGATGTAGGACGGAATAGCTTGTAAGACTGATTTAATCATAACATCCTTACCCGCTTTAGAGAGAGCGCGACCACGCCAAGAGTTGATTTTCTTCCAAATACGATCTTTAATGAACCCAAATGTTGCTTTTTTACTCCTCCCCACCATAGAAGGTAGTCCAAGATATGTGCCAGTGCCCAAAACATGTCTCACGCCCATGATGCCCGACAGATCCTCTTGTGCTTCTTTGCTTAAGTTCCGGCTAAAGAAAACTTCAGATTTAGTCAGATTGATTTCCTGACCACTGGCTGCACCATAGATATCCAGTAAAGACATTAGGTGAGATGCCTCCGTAATATTAGCCCTGCAAAACAAAAAACAGTCATCTGCAAATAATAGGTGGGACACCATAGGGGCCCCTCTGCAAATTTTTATTCCATGTAAATCTCCTCTCCCTATAGATTGCTTGATCAGAGCTGTTAAGCCTTCAGTTGCCAAAATAAACAGATAAGGAGACAACGGGTCACCTTGTCTCAGACCTCTTCCAGGATAGATAGGTCCAACTTTGTCAAAGTTCATTAGCACCGAATAATTGACCGTGCTCACACACATCATCATCCACTGAATCCACTTATCAGAAAAACCAAAACGTTGAAGCATTCCTTTCAAGAATCCCCAACCGATCTTATCATAAGCCTTACTAATGTCAATCTTGAGAGCCAACTCCCCCTTGCTACCTCTAGTTCTCTTCTTCAAGGAATGAATAACTTCCATCGCAATCATAGCATTATCCAAGATAGACCGCCCTTCAACAAAAGCTGATTGTTCCTCCGAAATACACATGTCAATACACAACCGAAGTCGATTTGCAAGAAGTTTGGACACCATCTTATAAAGCACATTACAAAGGGCAATGGGGCGCAAATCTTTCATGGAAGTAGGACTATCACACTTTGGAATAAGGAAGATATTAGTCTCATTAAGGGATGAAGGAAAGAAACCACTGTCGAGCCAAGTCTTCACTGCTACAAAAATATCATCTCCACATAAATGCCAAAATTGTTGATAGAAGGCTGGATTAGAACCGTCCGGGCCAGGTGACTTGTCAGGGTGCATTTGCATAAGAGCATCATGAATTTCTTCCTTCAGTATTGGGGTTGTAAGCCGTACATTGTCCTCCTCTGAAACCCTCGGCTGGATGATAGACAACACCGGATCAAGAACCCCATCGTTTGCCTGAAATAACGAGGCAAAATAATTTTTTGCTACATCACAAAGACCCTCTTGGCCAGTAACAACAACATTCTCCTCATTATGTAATTTCTCAATTTTCTTCATCTTCCTGCGGACATTAGCTGACACATGAAAAAATTTAGTATTTAAATCACCCTCCTTCAACCAATGCATCTTTGCTCTTTGTCGCCAGTACGCTTCTTCTTGGACAAGGATTCTAGCATGTTCAGTTTGTAGTTCCTGAAACCGTGTGACACTAGCCTCATCTGCCTTGCTTCTCAACACCTCCATTTCTATACTACACGCCTCCACCTCTTCCTTAAACCTCATTCTTTTCCTCCTACCCCACCTTTGCAACTCATCTGCACATGCTTCTACTCTTTCCGTTACATCCAAGCACACCTCTTTACACCAACCCGCCTCAACTACCTCCTCAACATCCTCCTCTTGTAGCCATGCATTCTCAAACTTAAAAGAATAATTATTTCTAGTGCGAAGTGTCGGATTAGTATGAAGGAGGATAGGGCTGTGATCGGAATGTGAGGCCAACAAATTAGTAAGTTTTACCTCCGGAAATAACGATAACCAATCACTAGACGCCATTGCTCTATCCAACCTTTCTTCAATAACATGTGGAGCACCCCTGCTCTTGATCCAGGTGAATCTATGCCCCTCCAGCTGAATATCTGTAATATCACAGTCATTTACGGCGTTACGAAATCCAGAAAACAACCAGTTTGGATGAGGATTGTGTCCAATCTTGTCCTCCTGAGATAAAAGATCGTTAAAGTCACCAATAATACACCAAGGCAACGGGGACATATTACGCAACTCACGCAACATATCCCAGGCATGCCTTCTACGAGCCCTTTCAGGGTAACCATAATAACAAGTCAGACGCCAAGTTCCTTTATCCGCTTCAGCGACCTCCAAATTAATAAAATTACGGCAGTAGTTGAGAATTTTACAGTTCACAGTATCATTCCATAACACAGCTAGACCTCCACTTCTACCAACCACATCAATTGAAAGGCAAGAATCAAATTTTAACAACACACGAATTTTTTCCATTTGTTGAGATTTAGAGAGAGTTTCAGATAAGAACAATACATCTGGACGGTGCTTCTGGGCAAGCCGGCGAAGATTAGGAATTGCACTCGGAGTGCCCAGTCCCCGGCAATTCCAGCTCAAGACAATCATTGCTCCCGGCAGTCCTGACTGCCAGGACCTGCCGATAAAAAATGCTGGTTGAGAATATCACTACTAGAACCCTTCTTCATTTCCTCATCCCGTCTCCTCTTTCTCTCCACCTGCACATCCATATTTTCAACACCTTCAGAGTCTTCCATCACAGTCACAGGGAAAGGTAAGGGTATAATATTTTTGTTTCTAAGAATGGGTTTGGTTACTGGTGCGACAGTAGGGGTAATAGGATTATTTTGGTTAATTAGTGTTGGAGAACAAGGTTGAGGTGTTACTTTGTGGTTGGTTAAAATAGGTTTGTGTTGGCTGGTGGGGACGTGTTTTTTTGCTGGTTGACTAGCATGGATGGGTTGACTTAAAGTTTGGAAGTGATTGGTTAATGATTGGACAGAGGTGAGGTCAAGGTTGACATGTCCTTTGACAGGTTTGGTGTGTTGTGAAGCTGACGCGGCATGTTGGTTTTTTTGATTGGCTGGCGAATTGAAAGATACAAAGGATGGCAATAAATTCTGATTGAAAGCACAATTGACTGCTGACACGGTTTCATTGGTGAATGGGGTGAGAGAGTTGGTCACATCAGCCCCATTAAGAGGCAATGATTGGGTAATAATGGGTATTGAAGGTTGACTGCAAGGTTGTTGGAGGGGAATAATGGGATTTTTTTGACTGTTATGGTTTGTTATTATTATGTTATTATTTGACACATTAAGTGAGGTGGGTCCCTGCCGTGATGGCTCACCAGAATTGTGATTCAGGCCACTGCTAGCACCGCCCCCTTCCCCTCTACTCCTCGGTCCTCCGCCACTTTCCTCCACTAGCCACCGTGACTTAGGACGACCGGCCACTCTCCTCGGCTCCGCACGCAGTTCATTACTCCACTCCCTCCTTCCGTCATCTACCTCCATAGCAAAGCGGGTTTCGCATCTATTCTCCGCATGACCCATGATTCCACACACAAAACAGAAAATTCCAAGCTTTTCGTATTTAAATCTCACCGTGCACCAATTTCCATTGCGATCTTTGACTTTTGTCTCCTTCTTCAACGGAGCACGCACATCAATCATGATACGCAGACGCATGTATTGACGCCAGAAGCATGAGTTGTTATTTTTATCATACTCCATGAACACTCCGATATAATTACCTAGCTGGGTTCCAACCGCCTCCTTCATGAGACCAGTAGGGAGATCATGAATTTGTACCCAGAACGCAGCTTGATGCAATGGGATATTTTCGATCTGAACACCAATCTGAACCCTCTCCATAATAAGAAGCTGGTTGTCAAACGTCCACGGACCATTCTTCACTACCTCCTCCATGTCTAGCTGATGATTAAAGCAGAAGAGGAAGAGACCTGCCTTGGCTTCCTTAATCGAAACACCTCTAACTGGCCGCCAGAGATCAGCCATACGTGCCATCATCGAGTTAACATGGATGATCTTGTCTCCAAGAAATCTACCAGCAAGGCACCATCGTAAATCCCCCACATCATCACCCTCATCGTCAAACGCAAAAGCAAATCCTTCATTGTCATCTCCATCTAATGATAAATTGACAAAGTCTTCACTAGCCATTAGGAATTAGTCAACAAACAAGGCAACTGTTGGTTTAATTTGGCAAAAGCAAGCAATCACAGCTCAAAAACAAGCTCTCTGATGATAAGAGAGATAGGAATCACGCTCCCCACTAAGAGAGAAATCTTAGAGAGAGAAATCTTAGTTGAGAGAAATTATCTCTGCCTTGAATTAAAGCACCATCCTCTTACCCTACACAATTGTGTGTCAACTAACAATTTTTTTATTTCGTAATTAATGATAATAACTTTTTACTAACAATTTAAAATAAATTACACAAACTAACTTCAAATAATATGTGAGGACAATAAGTCCCAAGCAACAGCAGCAGCAACACATCAACAATCACACTACACAATATATAAAAAATTAAGATTAACTAAAAATAAATGTGAAATATTATTTTAATTAATTAAAAACTATAAAATAAATGTATATATTAAAAAACTTAAAAATAAATTAACATAACTAACCGGTGTTGTAATAATCTGATTACAAAGTAGAAGAGATATATCCAGAAAACATCATCTCCATATGCATTCATATTCAAAAAAATACACATATCAAGAACAACACCACCAAGAACAACAACACATAAACACCACCAAGAACAACATCAACAATAGTAAGAACTGTTAGGAAATAATAGTACTAAAGAAGAAAAATAAACACAATCACAACACAATAATATAATGTGGAAACTCCAAACCGGAGAAAAAATCACAAACAGTTGTCTAAATCGAGAACTAGAGAACTATCACTATGTGAAAATTGTTACAACACATAGACTTCTCTCACTCTCACCCTAATGCCCCAATACAACCACACTCTCACAAAGCAAATATTTAAACTAAGTCAGGTATAAGCTTAAAGTGCTACTGACTGGTGCAATTACAAACAAAGAACTTAGGTTCTATATATACCCTTGGTTTTCCCCTTGCTTCACCATTTTAAGCAATGTGGGACTTCTTCAATAGCTAATTTTTAAACTCCTTTTTTATTTAAGAAAATATGCGATGTGAGACTTAACAATCAACCCCAACATTCTCCACATTTATTGCAAGAGTTCCATCTTCCGCTTCCATTGTCTATATCGACAATCATACTCCATCATAAAGAGTATACTTCCCTTGGAACTAAACCATTCCAATAATTTTCTTCACTTGAAACTAAACCATCCCAAGAATTTCATGTCGAAAGCTGTTAAAAGATTATGGTGCACCTCCCATGTTGGCTTTTAGGAAGTTCTTCAGCCATCAACACACCTCACCAAACACCTTGCATCAATGTCAACCAATGCCCGTGTGTTGTTTTGAATCCGCTAGCAATAACTTGTCCTTTCCCATGGTATAGCGAAAATACCAAAAGGATACACTTTATCTTCTAGATAAGATCACCATCATCTCCCAAAACAAGGGAGACATTGCTAGCACTTGTCTTAGAGTCTTTTTCAGATACTTCTCCACCTGGACAATTTCTCTTTAAATGTCCAGACCTTCCGCACTTCCAACACGGCAGATTCTTTGCATGAATCTTCTTCTCATTAGCCCCACTTCTAATTAGCAATATCGAGCTTGATGAAGTGCTATCATCACTTTTCATCCTCATTTCTTCAGAAATAATTTTAGTTGCAACTTCTTCAAAATTCAATTTTTCCTTCCCAAACATCAAAACAGGTTTCAGATGAACATAAGAAGGTGGAAGGGACCAAATGAGCCTTAACGCCTTATCTTCATCATCAATCTCCACTTTAATAGATTCTAACTCAAACAATATTATTCAAAGTACTAAGATGATTAGAAATTTTCGTATCCTCATCCATGCGCAAATTGTGGAATTACTCCTTCAGCAACAACCGATTTGAGATATTTTTTGCCTGTTACAACCCTTCAAGCCTTTCTCAGAGTTCCTTGGCTGATGACAGAAACTGCACATTCGCAAGAACATTCTTTGCCAAACAAAAGCGAATTGTACTTGCAGCTCTTAAATCTAGTTCCTCCCACCTGCAACCACAGAGCATTCAAAGAATTGTGATATCTCGCCGAACCGAAGCTCTTGATACCACTGTTAGGAAATAACAACACTAAAGAAGAAAAATAAACACAATCACAACACAAGAATATAATGTGGAGACTCCAAACCGGAGAAAAAACCACAAACAGTTGTCTAAACCGACAACTAGAGAACTATCACTATGTGAAAATTGTTACAACACATAGACTTCTCTCACTCTCACCCCAATGCCCCAATACAACCACACTCTCACAAAGCAAATATTTAAACTAAGTCAGGTATAAGTTTAAAGTGCTACTGACTGGTGCGATATTATAAACAAAGAAATTGGGTTCTATATATAGTCGTTTTCCCCTTGCTTCACCATTCTAAGCGATTGGGACTTCGCCAATAGCTAATTTTTAACATCCTTCTTTATTTAAGAAACTATGCGATGTGGGAGTTAACAATCAACCCCAACAACAACAATCCATTTTCTTTCCTTTTCAAACCCATCAAACATGAAGTAAAAATAAACCCAAAAAGTGAAAGAAGGTCAATCCAAAGGAAACCCATAAGAAATCCATTTTCGTCCCTCTTTCACTCACTCCACTCATCTCTCAACTCACCCAACTCATCACACTAGACCTTTCTGTTATCAACTTCTTTGGCCCAATTTTGTCTTCAATCTCTTCTCTTTCCAACCTCAAAACCTTAACCCTCGTATCAAATTCCTTATCTGGTTCAATCCCTCTTTCCATAACCTCCCTCAAATCTCTTGATTTTTCATACAATTTTATATCTGGGTATCACCCAATTCTATACCACTCAATCCTTCAAGTTTTCATTCCCCCCAATTTGGGGTGTATCCAATAGAATGGAGCTGCATATTTTTAATATTACTTTTTTATCCTTATTTTGTTTGTCTCTTCCTCTTCTCAAATACCCATATTTCACAAGAGAAAGACTTTCTTCACAAAAATAGCTCATTTCTTCTTCTGCGTGCTGCTTGAAATTATCTCACACCTGATTGAAAATGCAAACTTGTATTGAATTTTACTTGTATTGAAACTATCTCACGCCCGACTCCATTATACTTTGATGAAGTCGGTAGTTTCCACCCTTATTTTCAGAGGCAACATAAAAAGATTTGTGACAGCTTACTTTCTGAGTCATAATCAATTTGAAGCATGGATTCAACATATAGAATCTTTTGTTGCATTCACAAGTTATGAAGATTGATGTAAATATATAATAGTAATAATAATAAGGCTTAAATGATGTTTTGGTCCTTGTATGTTTGCAAATTTTTGGTTTTAGTCCTTATACTCTGAATGGTTTTTATGTTGCAAATAAGTCTCTGAATGTATAAAATTTGTTGATTTTAGTCCCTAAAGTCAAAATCTGCAGGAAAATTTGAAGGAAAATCTGCACGAAAACTGCAGATTTTCCTGCGGATTTTGACTTTAGGGACTAAAACCAACAAATTGTGTACATTCAGGGACTTATTTGCAACAAAAAAAGATACATGGACTAAAATAAAAAAATCGCGAACATACAGAGACCAAAAGATCATTTAAGCCTAATAATAATAATAATAATAATAATAATATATTTTACATGATATATTTAAATAAGGGCAAAAATGGAATAAAAATATTAAAACTTATTCCATTCCATCCAATTCCCAAACAATGGAGTGGAAACATTATTCTATAATATTATAAAATATCCAAACAATAGATTGAGACTTATATTCAATTCTGTTTTGTTCCATTCCATTCCGCTAAATTTCTGTCAATCCAAACATAGCCAAAGAGAGATGAAATGCATGTGTTTGAGAAAGATGAATATGTTGTCTGTTCTTCCAGTTCCAACCCCTCTTTTCCTTCTTTTTTATAAATGACATAGTTGATTATGTGGCGAAAAAACAATAATTAATTAAATAAAAACTATAAAAAAGCCATCTATGCTTGCCACATCAGTGAAAATAAGATTTCAAATCCTAGTTGTCAGTTCAGGGGGTTAAACCATGGAATCTTGACATTATGAGGGGGAATTGCAAAAAGAAAAATTTATAGAGAGTAACGCAAAACTGACCTACTTTGCAGAAGTAAAAATCTATTAACGAAAAATAAATAAAAAATGTTAGAGGCTGCTTTTCAATGAATATACATCACATGATTTTGATATTTATAAATCCACAGCCTAAGGAAACAAATAATTTTTTTGGCCTCGACTTTGATATAGTCTAGATTTAGAAGTTGTTGATGTTGACATTATTGCATGAGCCATATATTGAAAAATGCCTCTAGAATATTCATCAAGTGCTCTTTATCTTAATTACGGGGCATGATGATAAATTAAATGATTGAAATACATTACGAAACATAATAACTTGCAAAGATATACTTTCATCAAATCAAGGAAACAACAAATGTTAGAATTTCTGATATCACATAAATAATCTTTATAAATTTGAACTCTTAAACTAGTTTTTTGGTTAAATATAAATATTCCAAATTCTAATATAGTGTCAGAGCATATTCTAGATATATTAGCTTTTTTATTGTGGAGACCTCCTATATCTGAATCATCCGTTGTCAATGATTCCGAGAGATGTGTTAAAAGTATCATATTGGCTAGACATATGACATAGATAGCCATTATAAGGCTAGTGCAAATTTCAACTCTCAAGGTAGTAATTTTTGTAGTTGAAGATATTTTCCAAATTATTTTTCTTTTTAATGGAAAATGTATATTATATAAAATTATTGAAACGAAAAATATAAGAGAAAATTAAATTTAACTAAAAGTACCAGAAATACACTCAACCAGAATCTAATTATCTTGAATAAAAATACAACATCAAACAAAAAAAACTTACAAGAAAATAAGGAGGCACATCACAAATTCTAATAACAAATTTAAAGCTTGCAAAATGATACTCTTATGTTGCTATGTCAACAAGCATAAACAAGTCAGGTCAAATTCCTGTCCCTTTGAAGTCAGATAATCTAGTCCGAAACTCCGGCTACTTGTACACGAATATATAAAATCTTTTATGCAATTAATTTTCTTTATTATTCATAAAGTAAGTTTAATTGGACATTGGTGACCCGTTTAATTATTATTGTCCATCTAATAAAAAGTATTGTCTAAATGGATTGTATATTAAGTGCTTTTAATATATGGACCCGCATCTGAAAAGGTTCAAAGAAGACCATGTATATTAATAAAAGTAGGGCAGAGTACACATCGCGACGATTCAATATTGATATAATTAGCATTCGGTTGTGTTGGGTTGGATATGACCTGACATCCATAAAAATCGAAGATATAGACCGTTAAAATTTGATCCAAATTAAATTGTTATGATTTTTATTTATTTGGTGATTTTCAACCTGATCTCGACCAAATTGACTGATACTTAGACCTATTAATAGATCTTCTTAGTGGTAAATTTGTGTTAGGATATCTCAACCATTTATGTTTTTTATGAGTTCAGATCCACTCCATTACCTTATCCTCCATTTATTCCAGTTTTGTTACATATTAATGACATGTGGCAATTAAAAATATCAATGGGTGAGATTAAAAGCTCTCTCTTGAACCAACAACCAGGTGAACTACAACAAAAACACTCAATTAAGTTGAGGCTTATTGTTGTTGTTCTAATTTTTAATTGGCAAACTGTTTTGGACAGAGTAGGGAAGGAGAATGAATGTGAAAAATGCATCAAAAAATTGCAGATGCTTCAATGGAGAAACGAGGACGGCGGCGAAAGAAATGGACCGCAAGGAAGAAGAAGAGGTTTATTGTTGTTGTTAGTATGTTACTGCAAGGAAGAAGAAGAGGAATTTTTATAAAATCTGAACCTTAGAATCTTTATATGCCACATGTCATGCATCTAAGCAATGGACCGGATAAAATGGAGGATAAAGAAATGGAGGTGATCTCAACTCGTTTTTTATATGTTGATGAGAAATTTAACGCCCATCAATTAGTTTACCGACTCAGATCGGCCTCTACATATTATGCACTTGTGCAACATTATGTTTGTATAAAATCATTCATTTCAATTTAGAATTGTCCCAATGATTTTAGATATCTATGTCGAAGGAGTATTATATATAAGTATTTGTTAAATATACCAAAAAAAAAAAAAGAAATCAATGCCTAATTAATATAGAAAGACATCTTTTTACATTTTTAACAATAAGGTATTGAATTTGTGTCAAAAAAAAAAACAATAAGGTATTGAATAAACAAATTTCAAGATAAAATTTTAATTTTTTTTTTAAAGTATTATATACACAAAATTTTCCTTTTAAATATTATTGCCAATGGAGGTTAATTTTATTGATAAAAAATTGAGTCATCTATATATATTATTTGAGAGCCTTTTCTCAAAGTCTCCTATACACGTGGCAATCCCACAGTCATTCTCCTCCCATATTGTTTTAGCAATAAATGAATTAAATGAATATTATTTTTTTATTTTTGTTGGCATTCAATCCTCAAGTCAAACAAAATTTTGAAAGCACAATTATGAGAGCATAATTATGTGTGATTTGATATTATATATTTCCTAATGAATTACAATTAAATTTCAATTATCATGATTCATGAAAAAAATTCTACATATAATTCATATTCATATTTATATTAATAACGGAAAAAATTAATTAATTATTAAAAAAACAAATATAATGAATAATATTTATATTTTTAAAATACAATTCATATTCATATTTGTGTGAATCGCATTTTATTTTATTTTTTGAATTTTTTTGTATGAATAGTATATTATGCAATTTATTAACATTCATTGACTTTTTAAAAAAAATTACAATCATGATTAATATTCATATTATTGCTATCCAATTAATTGCTATGCAATTAATACCGTTTGATAAAAACATATTAGGATTAATCGTCTGAGATCTATATATAATTATATAGTTGTCACCATTGTTCATCACTATAATTTTCTTCCATTCTTTTACAAAATCAATTCATATTTTGCCATTTCCATTTTTTAGTTCATTTGAATTTTCAATTTTTATTTTTTGTTAGTGATTGAATATGTATTAATTTATTTGTTATAGGTGATGCTAATAATTTTTTTATTTAAATTTCAGGTGTTTCAACAATTGGTTGAGAAAAAAGAAAACAACTCTTGAAGTGTATTTGCAAGAAAGAAAATATTGAAACGGTGTAAAACTCTAAAATTTAACCCCTTCTTTCCCTTTTGATTTTTCATTATATATTTCTTTTCTTTGTTTTTGTGATATATGTATCATGATTCTTTGCAATATTTTAGATAAAAATTAGTATTTTGACGTTTCAGTAAATTTGATCACGAAACTCATTGTATAGTGCAGATTCAGGATTCGGTAAAAAGATGAGTATGTTATTCCATAGGTTACAAAAGCAATCCAACACTCACACAAAAAAACAATAGGTTACAACATTTTCTTTCATTTAAAATAATATTTTCTTTACAACATTTTGTATATAACTTTATTATAGTTTACAAAATTTTGTTTTCATGATTTATTAATTTTGTCATTTATTTTTGTTCTAAAAAAACCAAACTTTTTCATTTAATGTGTAAAAGTCAAATATATTGTCATCATTGTAAAAAAAAAATTGTGCCTTTGGTATTGTTAAGTTTCTAATTCCAATTTCAAATGCAAAAATGGATGAATATTAATGGAAAAAAAATTTGGTTATTAGATGCATAATTTAAGGGAATAATTATTTTGATTACATAATAGCTTTGTCTTTAAATAGTATTTTTGAGTCTCACTTTTCACACCAATTTTGAGTCACATATAGTATTCTCAAAATTCTTCTTTAAACCTCTATTTTTTTTCTCTTTAGTGCTTTGTTATTTTGATAAGTGTTTGAAATGGTTTTTGAGTAACAAAGATCACAAGTGATATTGTACTAATTTATTTTTAATTCTTATTGTACTAAGTTCAATGTTTAATTTATTGGTTTTAGGATCATGTGAAAGGATGATCGATGATATTCTTTATTTTTCTATCTACTATAAGAAGTTTCGTTGAAATGTTAATTCTATATAATTGTTCACTTAAATATCGACTAATTACTTTAAATCTATTCAATTCGTCTATTTAATTTGATACCTTTGTCTTTTTGACTTTATATTCCTATTGCTCATTTTGGTTTTTTTAACTTTATAATTCTATTTTAGTTCTATTTCGGATCATTTATAATTACCTTTTGTTCGACAATTTATGTCTTTTATAAGTTTTTTTATGGATTTTCGTTATTATTTTTTTTTATTTTTTTGACACAATTCGTTATTACTATTTGATAAAGTAAAACTAATAAACTCTTTTATCAATATAATTCTTTTCCATAAAATAAAAAAAATGAAATGTTATCGTGTTGTTACTTGGTTCATCTAATATGAAAATATATCTTATTTTAAGTTTTCACCGAAACAAGCAACACAATACACCATCATAAAAAATAGTGTCAAAGATGTAATGCGCCTTATGTAAATAAATTATGATACTGTATATGATATCCCCTGTCAATATAATTGCAACGTGTAAAAAATGAAGAAAAAATTGATTTGTAACAAACTTTATTTTATTTTTTTTTTTTTATTTGTAACAAGCTTTATGAAAATATGTCAAAAGAAAATGAGAAATAAAGGTAAGAATGTGACCTGCAGACATTTGTACAGAGAACATAAAAAATATTTTACATAAACTTGCCAATAGGTTCAATTTTGTGGCTTCTTCTTTCTCTAATTTTCTTTATTAATATTAAGCATTTTTGTAGGTAATATTTTTTCTCTCAATTATAAAAATGGAATCAATAAAATCAATGAAAACAATTACAATGATTACCAATAAGTAATAATGCAAATGCCAAGTTATTAACACATACTCCCTCCGTCTTAAAACTTTGATCCTTTTAGAGTTTTGCACATAGATAAAGAAATAACAAAAATTAATAAGTTAAATCATTTTTACCCCTACTTTATTAAGAAAGAAAAAAATCATTTAACGGTTGCTATAGTTTTTAAAAAATATATAAATGGTAAAATATTATTAATTGTGTCTTGATTTTCTAAAAGGACCAAAGTTTTGAGACAAAATTAAAAAAATTAAAAGTACTAAAGATTTGGGACGGATGGAGTAATTAATTGCAAATTTCAAATGCAATCATAGATGTGATTCACATTTAAATTCAAGATGCTACCATATCATAGTATTTAAGATGTTTATTGATTCAATTGAAAAAAATAGAATAATTTTCAATTTTGTATCCTGAAATTGAGAAAATAATTCAATTGTTTTAACATCAACTTCATCTATTTTTTAAATTTTAAAGCAAACTTGCAATTTTTATAACTGTTTTCTAACAAATACATAGGGATGACAATTTACCCATTCTCAGTGGGTACCCACAACGGGTAGGGTAAAAACCTGCATTTTGGGTACGGACATGGATATGGTTAATGTAACATCCCAAACTTTAATTAATGAAAGAATATTAATTAGAGATAATTTTGGAGCTTGAGAGGAGAAAACTCTGCTAATTAGAAAAAAATAGTCATGAAGGATAACTTAAATTAGTAGTGCGTGGAGGGGCATTTTGGGAGTTACCCATAATAGAGCTTATAAAAAGGGGTTAAGGCATTCTTTCATTTCATTTTTCTAACTTTCTGATGTTAGCAAACTCAGCAAAATCACACCCACCCTCTTGCTCCCTTCTCTCTCTCGTGACCTAAGCCACCCCTTTGGAGATTGCATGTGAGAATCAACCCTAAATTCAAGTAATCCTTAGTGTTCAAAGCTTAGTTCCTTTCAATCTTTTGCTGAACTGAATCCAATCATCATCTTCAGCATCATTTCCATCAAATTCGTGCTCCAAATCAACATGCAAAAAGGGTTACTACCTTCTCCAATCTTTTGGATCTTGAATGGGTAAGTTCCAAGCTTTGAATCTTTCCTTGTTCTTAAATTTGTACCTTCCCTTCAACTATCAATTCTGATTCTGTCTTGCATGTGTTTGTTTTCGAGCACCTGATGTTGGGTGTGTGAGAACCATCTTGGAGGAATGGCAGCAAAGCTGCGTTATTTTGCTGCAGAATCGAGCCACTCGCTCGGCGAGTTATTACTCGCTGCAGCGAGTATGCTCCACCTCCGTACCTATTCTAAATTTTTGGTAAGCCGTTCTTTTCCCTTCACTAAACTGGTGATACTTGGTTCGATTCTATTACAACAAATAAACTCATGAACACCTTTTAATCCATTTTTCCTTTCCATTTCCTTTCTTTTCAAGTGCTCAAATTGGGGTTTTCCAGTGAGTTCTGTTGCCGTAGGCTTTGAGGCTGTAGCTGAGCTTTATTATCAGTGTTAAAGCTTCTGAGTTAATCTCAATACAGGTGGGTTCTTAGGTTAGTGTAGTTAGCTTCCCCATTTATGAACAATTGTATGTTAATTTAGGTTTTAGGATAATGTTGTGTGAGGGGAATTAATCCCAATTTCCCCTCCATCCTGTTGTATATTATATAAGTTAATTTGCTGCACTGATTAAGATGAGGATTGTAGGTGTAATTCTTAGAAACTATGAATTTTGCTAAAACAGGGTATGTTCTGCATGAACTCGCCACAGCGAGTAGCTGGCGAGTATTCATAGCGAGCTGGGTTCTGGGCTGATGAAACTCGCCGTAGCGAGCTTCTGCTCGCCACAGCGAGTTGATTTAGGTCAGGGCCTATAATCTCGCCATAGCGAGCCAGTGACTCGCCGTAGCGAGCTTGTACAGAACTGAATTACATTTTCTATTTTCTAAATAAATACTCCCACACTCGTTTTATGTCCTCGTTAGAATCAGATAACTTGCAGTAATTTAATTAATATAATGTTAAACAGAATGTTAATCACAGATCATGTTTAGGGTATAACTTAGTTATTATTAGGCTTGCATGCTCCCCGGGTTTTGGGAAAATATTGGTAGTAAGAACTAATTTAGCTTCAGTCAATTATGAGCGATTTTGTGATATCGCGTTATGGACTCCCAATGGGACAATCCATCAGGATACGTTATTGTGAGCTTTATGCCGTGATCGGTCCGATCGACGGACAAGGCAGGCCTCCGAGACATGCTCACCTCGGAGAATCCTTGCGGTTAAAATGAATAAGAGTTTATTTATCTGTGTTACACCTTTATATATAATGCTATTATGTCATGATTATTTATGCTAGAATGATACGACTGATTTTAGGTGCCCCCGGTGTAGTCACCTCTAGGAGGGTAGTAGGACTCACTGAGGCTTAGTAGTCTCACCCCACTCCAAACAATTTTTTTTTAGGTAAACAGGATATTCGGAGCAAGGGCCAAGTAGGAGGCCGACAGTTGGAGCTGAGCTTGGATTGTCCGCCTTGAAGATTTTACTTCTTCGTCTTGCTATTTGTTTATTATCTTGTTTGCTCAGAATACTAGCACTTATCGCTGTATTTTATCTGTTATTCCTTTTGTATTTGAAGCAATTGTACCTTGCTAATTTAATCAGTAAATTTTATTTGTACTCAGATCCATATTATGTATGTCTTGACTAAATATTCTAGATATTTTAGTTGGGGCGTTATAATTGGTATCAGAGCAGGTCGATCCAGTATCGGACCTTGCCATGAGTCATTTCAATCTTCCCTAAGTAATACAGACCCTTTGGATCTGGACTGTTTACGCTGAAACCATCGCGTGCTGAGCCTGATCAACTCAGTATTGTGTATGGTAGGCAGGGTATTATGGTTTAGAACTGAAGTGAACTCTGGAATCCCAACAGTAAATCCGTAGTGAAGCTACAATCGTGAAGCAGCCGTCGAAGAAGATTCTTATAAGTGAATATTGGAACAGTGGCAAATGGTGCCACAGGAGAAAGCTGTGTATACAATCAAAGAATACAAGTGTATCCGTATACTGAATTGTGTAGTACACAACAATATTCAACTGACACAGTGTGTCAGGTAAACTCCCTGAAACTGTGAGTGACCCTATTCTAGCGAGAGTTTAAATTCAGCCAAGTTTGTGAGCCAATCAACACCCTAGAAGAGTAGGCAGTAAATCAAAACTTATCCTAAAATTCAAGTTAGTATACGATTGGGAGTTGTGGGTATTGTGTAGAATTGGACGAACCATAAAATCATTCTTTTAAACTCTGTCTAACTCGCTTAGCGAACAAGCGCACGCTGCAGCGAGCTTAGCAGGCTACTGCTACTGCTTGTTGCAACGTGATTCTCTGTTCAGTCATTCTTAGCTAGGGTGAACAGTCTCAAGCCCCTTGTGCATCTTACCATTCTTCTTTTTGAGTTTTAGCGTGGAAAATCCTAAGCTACCTTGTGAGTATAGGAGTCGTTGAGGAACTACGTTTGGAGATGATATTAGGATTAGGAGACAATGAGAAATTGGACTGAGTGTGCCCTTTGAACTAGAAACCAATAAGTATAGTAAAACTATCAGGAGCTTAAACATGACTGATGTAACAGTTAAAATCCTAGTAATCCGTATCCATACCTGAGGAAGCATAATTAAATTCAACCATGTATAGGGCCTTGAGTTAGCAATCCAGCGTAGAAAAACCTGGTAGATAACATCGTATTAGAAATTCAAATCAAATCGTCCGTGCTTAAGTAACCCAATTAGGACCAACGCACATTCCAATATCCCTTCCAGCCACATTATTAGGTATCATTTAGAAATGCCCTTAACTAAAGTTACTCTTATCATCCAACTCGTAAGAACAATTTTTTTACCTCGCCATTAAGAGTTAAGCTACATTGAATACAACAATTAGAAATTTCTCTTTCCAATCACACCAGCCTTTAACAGTATAGTCAGCAATCCTTAGGGACTTAAACATGAATTAGATCAACAAATAGGAGTCCATATGACATTCTGGGAGCCTTTAATCAAAATCCCTGGGACAACATCACCGAATAGTTAGCAACCAAATCAGTAATAGCACGCTGTCACATAAGTATAACCCCGAATTAAATCAGAGCTGAATTCTTCCCTAGCGATACCATCACTCCTATGTTCCTAAGTTAGGAAACCCACTATAGTTAACCTGTTAGATTTTTCCAGCAATAAGGACGTCAAGATGGACCGCACAAGTTAGAGAAACCAAGACTAGAACATAAGCACATTTTAGTATCTATTCAAGGTCGCTTTATTAGACTACCCTTTTGAATACCTATATTTTACATCCTTTTACCGCAATCCCATTAAGTAAACACTTAAGATAACCACCTTTAGATTTCATCAATAGAACCAGTCTATCGCCCTGTACCGGAAATTACACCGAGCCATCATAGGCTAGATTTTAATTAGTAATAACAATTGAGAGTTACCTTTGGCACGATCACTCGCCAGAGTCAAACCATAGATGCCTTGTCATTAGCGAGTTTAAAGACAGGCAATTTACTTCCAAACTAGTTTGACTACACACTACACGAATTCAAACACTAGGACCTGACAGCTATAAATTAGTAGAACCATTAACCGTACATTGAGAGTTGTCAGTCAGATATCATTAGGCTATTACTACAGTATTGTAGATCAAGTAGACACCCAGTCTGAGGATTAGGATTAAACCGTCATATTTTAAACTATTCGGATGCCAACCAACCTTATTGCCGCTTAGGATATTAATACTAGTAGTCGGCGATGCAGAAACAACATTAGTGCCAGACAGTAGGAGACATGACTCGATTAGATTAGCAAGTAGAAGTCCTTACCAGAGACATCAGTCACCCAGGCCAATCTTTTTAGGTGCACATGATTAGTTACCCAGATACAGGCAAACCAGTTAGTTTCAACTCAGGTTAGCCAACCAATACCTCCATACATTCGGACCTTCCAGCTAAGAGGATATTAGGATCAGTTAGACATCCTACCGATGAGAATTGTCTGCGAGAATCTTTGAGTGGAAACATAGTGCCCTAACTTGAGAAGACTGACAGAAGAATTAGAATTGTAGAACATGAGTACAAACCAACGGAAGATAAATCTTCAAATGTCTATTTGTCTCTAGAGATCCTTTTCAGCAGAGTCGTTGAATCGAACAATGCTCAATTCAATAATCGCAAGTCTTGGAACACCATGCACGTGTGTATTCCCTAACCACGCCTCAGTTGGACAAATTCTCCTCGTGCCTTAGTGATTTGACAACCATTGCAGTACCTAAATTCAATCCGGATACAAACTTTCCAAATTTCTCGAAGCCAGTTAATTACATCGAGAGTGATAATATCACACTTAAGTAACCACATTAGGTGTTGTTCCAGTTTGCCAGTTGTGTTATTATTAACAAAACCTATCTGCGGAAGTTAAATTATTCTTGGGAAGGTCAAGAATATTTTCAGTTTCATTTCCTACTCGTTCGGTTGATTTGCCAATCAACGTACTTCAAGCCACCCCGGCAAAACTTATCTAGCCCAGTATTAACAAATCAGTTAAACTTCGTGCACTTGAATCCAGCAATATGTTCTTCAATAGAGTTAGTTATCTACCTTGCGTAGCCTTATCAGTCGAATTCAGAATTAAGTTGAATCAGTTTCAAATTCAATGGAAATAAGTTATACCTGCGAAAGCAGTGTTGAGGATCCAAACCTGCTAACTTTGTGCTCCTAACCATGTAAGGTCTGCGTGTTAATCTTGAGTGTCTCTGCCCGAACATTTCAACCTTCCAAATTCAATTCCTGTAATCTCGTGAGATCAATCGCTGAAACTTGAACGCCTGAACCAGAATATTCCAATCCCAAGTCGAGTTGCCAGTAATTAGTTAGTGTAAGTGTAAGAGTTAATTACTTGCTTGGAGTAATGTACCTTTCTCGTTGGAAACCCTTTCCTATCCCTAGTAATCTGTTGAGATAATTCAGTCAACTGCCTGAGCCAAACCGTTCAACCCAGCCTTAGCATTACAGATGCCGACCTTATGCCTCCAGCTAGCCAAGTTTCTTATAATAGTTACTTGCGAAGGACATCAAATAAGTTTGACCTGTAACCCTGAGAAATGATCTACAGCTAGATGCGTCCGCGTGTTAAATGTACAACGTAATCAGCATGTAGTGTCGGAATAGATAGAGATTGTAGGTGGGATTTTATCAGATAACTATAAGTTCGCCTACGGATGAGTCCAACTCATTGGTAGAAGGACTAGTAGTGTCTAGACAATTTTCCACTCGTTTTATATATTTCGATCGATTCCGGAGTAATTTCACAACACGCGATACAGAAGTACATCTAACATGTCAAGTATGGTGTTATACAGAAAGGAGAACGGCACATGACCGAGAGAAATTGGTTATGACAACGCCGAAACCAAGCCAGATACCGACCCTCTAAATCAGTTAGAACTGAAACTACACCCATTGGAAATGGAAGAAGTGTAATGGTAGTAAAAGTTGAATCAGAGTGCGCAACACCGCAACTTGGAATAATGTGATAATAATCTCTAACCAGTAACCCTTAAGAGAGGAAAGTTTTATTCCAAGGGATTGAATGCTATTAACTGGAATATAGACGAAGCATAGAATTGGATGCAGACAATAAACAACCTACCCTGTTGTAGAACGAAGGAATATGGAATTTCGAGGACGAAATTCTTTAAGGAGGGTAGATTGTAACATCCCAAACTTTAATTAATGAAAGAATATTAATTAGAGATAATTTTGGAGCTTGAGAGGAGAAAACTCTGCTAATTAGAAAAAAATAGTCATGAAGGATAACTTAAATTAGTAGTGCGTGGAGGGGCATTTTGGGAGTTACCCATAATAGAGCTTATAAAAAGGGGTTAAGGCATTCTTTCATTTCATTTTTCTAACTTTCTGATGTTAGCAAACTCAGCAAAATCACACCCACCCTCTTGCTCCCTTCTCTCTCTCGTGACCTAAGCCACCCCTTTGGAGATTGCATGTGAGAATCAACCCTAAATTCAAGTAATCCTTAGTGTTCAAAGCTTAGTTCCTTTCAATCTTTTGCTGAACTGAATCCAATCATCATCTTCAGCATCATTTCCATCAAATTCGTGCTCCAAATCAACATGCAAAAAGGGTTACTACCTTCTCCAATCTTTTGGATCTTGAATGGGTAAGTTCCAAGCTTTGAATCTTTCCTTGTTCTTAAATTTGTACCTTCCCTTCAACTATCAATTCTGATTCTGTCTTGCATGTGTTTGTTTTCGAGCACCTGATGTTGGGTGTGTGAGAACCATCTTGGAGGAATGGCAGCAAAGCTGCGTTATTTTGCTGCAGAATCGAGCCACTCGCTCGGCGAGTTATTACTCGCTGCAGCGAGTATGCTCCACCTCCGTACCTATTCTAAATTTTTGGTAAGCCGTTCTTTTCCCTTCACTAAACTGGTGATACTTGGTTCGATTCTATTACAACAAATAAACTCATGAACACCTTTTAATCCATTTTTCCTTTCCATTTCCTTTCTTTTCAAGTGCTCAAATTGGGGTTTTCCAGTGAGTTCTGTTGCCGTAGGCTTTGAGGCTGTAGCTGAGCTTTATTATCAGTGTTAAAGCTTCTGAGTTAATCTCAATACAGGTGGGTTCTTAGGTTAGTGTAGTTAGCTTCCCCATTTATGAACAATTGTATGTTAATTTAGGTTTTAGGATAATGTTGTGTGAGGGGAATTAATCCCAATTTCCCCTCCATCCTGTTGTATATTATATAAGTTAATTTGCTGCACTGATTAAGATGAGGATTGTAGGTGTAATTCTTAGAAACTATGAATTTTGCTAAAACAGGGTATGTTCTGCATGAACTCGCCACAGCGAGTAGCTGGCGAGTATTCATAGCGAGCTGGGTTCTGGGCTGATGAAACTCGCCGTAGCGAGCTTCTGCTCGCCACAGCGAGTTGATTTAGGTCAGGGCCTATAATCTCGCCATAGCGAGCCAGTGACTCGCCGTAGCGAGCTTGTACAGAACTGAATTACATTTTCTATTTTCTAAATAAATACTCCCACACTCGTTTTATGTCCTCGTTAGAATCAGATAACTTGCAGTAATTTAATTAATATAATGTTAAACAGAATGTTAATCACAGATCATGTTTAGGGTATAACTTAGTTATTATTAGGCTTGCATGCTCCCCGGGTTTTGGGAAAATATTGGTAGTAAGAACTAATTTAGCTTCAGTCAATTATGAGCGATTTTGTGATATCGCGTTATGGACTCCCAATGGGACAATCCATCAGGATACGTTATTGTGAGCTTTATGCCGTGATCGGTCCGATCGACGGACAAGGCAGGCCTCCGAGACATGCTCACCTCGGAGAATCCTTGCGGTTAAAATGAATAAGAGTTTATTTATCTGTGTTACACCTTTATATATAATGCTATTATGTCATGATTATTTATGCTAGAATGATACGACTGATTTTAGGTGCCCCCGGTGTAGTCACCTCTAGGAGGGTAGTAGGACTCACTGAGGCTTAGTAGTCTCACCCCACTCCAAACAATTTTTTTTTAGGTAAACAGGATATTCGGAGCAAGGGCCAAGTAGGAGGCCGACAGTTGGAGCTGAGCTTGGATTGTCCGCCTTGAAGATTTTACTTCTTCGTCTTGCTATTTGTTTATTATCTTGTTTGCTCAGAATACTAGCACTTATCGCTGTATTTTATCTGTTATTCCTTTTGTATTTGAAGCAATTGTACCTTGCTAATTTAATCAGTAAATTTTATTTGTACTCAGATCCATATTATGTATGTCTTGACTAAATATTCTAGATATTTTAGTTGGGGCGTTATAGTTAATTACCGCAAAATTAAACGGGTATAGGTGCAGGTACCGGTACCTTAGTACCCACCCCATACCCACATAGTATTTATTTATTTATTTTAATTATATTATTATATAATAATATATGTAAATCAATTTTAAAAAATACAACATTATTATACTATTACACATTTTTAATGAAAATGTTATTTATAACATATTCAATCATCTCAATTTATAGATAAATGAACTTTAACATGATATTACTAATAATTTTGTTCATATAATTTTCATGAGTCAACATTAAAATCTTTAAAACAAAATTAGTTTATATTAAAATGATATGATATTTTATAACTGATCAATTTATTTTTAGCAAAAATGCGGGTAACGAGTGCGGGTATGGTACTTAGGTATCCATATTTTATAATTGATCAATTTATTTTTATGCTTAATATTTCATATTTACACGGGGTCTATTATTATAGCCAGTTCAAACTTTTAAAATAAAATTTCCACCGCAAATTTAATATATATTAATATGAAGACCCATCTTTTCTTTTTTTGTAATTTTTACGAAATCCATATTTTTATTGATATTACTATGAGAAGTAATTTTTTTAATTACTACATAAACTTATATTTCTTTTCATATGTTAATACGGGATCTATTTTATATTTGTAATTTATATTGTAGTTTATATTTCTACTCATATACGAAAGCTTTTTTTTGTCTATGTGGGTTATATTTCAACTCATACATGAATACGGGAGCATATTTTTTATTGTATTTTTTACGCAACATATATTTCTACTTATGCATTAATACAGATGATTCTTTTTATTCATATATTAATACGAAGACCTATTTACTTTATAATTTTTACGGAATCTATATTTTTAGTCATATATATTAATAGTGAGACTATTTTTTTTTTAATTTCAACGGGAACCTATATTTCTGCTTAAATATTAATACGGAAATTTTTTTTGTTATTTATATTGTAGTGTATATTTCTACTCATATATTGATACATTGAATTTTTTTTTGTAATTGATATACACCTCAAAGCTTTTTTACGAAACCCAAAGATCCCATAGAGAAACTATTTTTCATCAACTTTATAATTGTTTTAGGGTAGAATAATAGAAACAACAGCTATGATACAATTTTAATTTGATTAAAAAAATACGAATTATAGAAATCTTCCTTAAGAAAATCTATGACACTATACATAAATTTTACAATTAGTTTTGAACACAGAATGCTATTTTATTTATTAAATTATATATAATTATAAATATTTACGTAGTTGTTATTAATTATCTCCCATTAGCAATTAAAATTTTAAATTTTCAGTTTAAAGTAAAATATATAAAAATATATTATTTATATATCAATAAATCTACAAACGCATTTTTACACGTGCTTGACACGGGTTAGGATACTAGTATTCTACAAAGACGTGACTTCGACACTTACAATCGATGGGAGAGTCATAACTATATATAAATCATTTGTAAATATTTTTATCAATATTCACTTCAGTTTGAAGTCACCCACCATATAATGAGTCCCGATAATCGAACCTCATAAACTTTATCTTATTAAATATTACTATTTTTAGTCCTTAATTAATATAAAAATAAATAATTTTTGGATACATTAAATAACTAATTTATCTAATATATATATTATAAATTAGATATATTAGTTATTTATTTTATTTAATTTTTTTTTTCTCTTATATTTAAAATGAGGAAGAGTATATTACAAAAGAGTAAGATACACAAATAAAACATGTACCATTGTTCCACGTTTTTTCTTTTTCTAGTTAGTACGTAGTACACGAATCCACCATCAAACTAGTGAAATATTTCCTCCGGTCCTATATATAAAAAAGTTTTACTTTTTAAATTCATTTTAGAATGAATGTATCTAGAGTCTAAATACATTCATTCTACAATGAACTTAGAAAATAAAACTTTTCGTATATATTGGACTAGAGGGATTATATTATAGGCCCTCCTATATTTGAGAGTGAGAGGGCACGTAAGAGTCTATGTACAAAAAATAGTGAGAGACTGAGAGTTGTCGGAATCTACATATGCACCAAAAATAAAGAAATTGAATTTTAATTATTTTAAATAAATAATATACATTTTAGTGATTAAAAAACTAATAAGATACATTTTAGAGTCAAATTAATCTTTTGATTTTTAGCTTATATTATTATCATTTGAATTTGAGTGATTTAGAAATACTTAACACGGTTGACAACGATATTATATTATATATATAGAAGATTTGAGTTCAAACATTTATATGAATATTGCACAAAGATTTTTTTTTCATAAAACATTGCCAGCTTGTGTAAAGATTCAGGACCCCACAGTGTCTGCCTATTTTAATAGGTGTTTTTGTTGTTATTTTAATAATTTTTTGTTGGTAAAGTATATTTTTCTGTTTCGTGATACTTCTTTATTATTATTATTAGACAAATACTACAAGTGCTCCCGGAACACTCTTTAAGCCCTTAAATAGTAAATGTTTTATAGAATTTTTATTGAAATTTGTAAAGTCAACGCATTGGAAATTGTAGTATTTAACTTTTTGAATAAAAAGTTTCTTTAAATGGTATGCTTAAAAAGTGCTCCGGAGGCACTCGTTAATAAGAGTCTTATTATTATTACTATTATTTTAATAAATTGTAATTAGTATAACTGAACACTCTCTTCTTGTATGAAAAAAAAACTGAACACTCATCAAATTATATAGGAGCATACTCTGTTCAAGTTTTGCAACTTTGACAATTTGCATTTGAAAAAGTAAACTCATCTTAGAGACTTGACTCGAGAAGCTGACAAAATAAAGTTATTAGAGTAGGTGATGAATTGAAGATGAAGAGGTCAGAGTTCTTAGTTGAATTAGATGATTGAAATTAGATTAGAAAGAATCTTCTTATTCGTGAAGTATTATATATTAGTAATAAGCGGTTTTATAATCTATACTAATATATAAAAGGGATACAAATTTTTGGGATGACTTTTTCATTATTCCTATTTTACCCTTAAAAAAAATTACCAAAAAAAAAAACTAAACACAACTTCCACATAAAAGTAGGTTTTCAGTTTTTTTATAGTAAAAAAAAAAAAAAATTATTCTTAATAACTAGCCACAACAAAAAAGGAGATCAAGTAGTTATTAATTAACTAAGTCCAATAAAAAAGGAGATTAAGTAGTTATTTATATTTGCACAACAGGGAATATCGATCACAGTAAAAAAAAAAAAAAAATCGATCACACAAACGGGCACGGGAGGTGCCTGTTTGGCGGCTAGTATTATATAATACTTATCTACAAAGCCGTCTTTGAACTCGTGCAAAGAGGCCTATAGCACAGGATCTTCAAAAAATGGGGCCTAAAAAAAAATATAATTAAATAATAAGTAATTATATTGGGAGGTTTAAGTAGCAGTAATAATAGTCGAGCAACATTAATGGTCCAGCAGAGTAAAATTATACAAATCAAATTATATCAATAATGATCCAGCAGAGTAAAATTATACTAATAATAGCCTCTGTGCTTATGTCTTGTTGTTGTTCTACTACTTTTTGAGTTTTTTGTGTTATTAATATTTGTTTGTTCACAAAAATAAATATTAAGTTTTCTCTTTATTAAACATATTTATTTTTATTAGGGGGTTCATTTTTATTATTTTCTCTTTATAATTCACTAGCCGCCAAACGGGCACGTTCCGTGCCCGTTTATGTAATCGATATTATTTTTCTTCGTGTGCGATCGATATTCTGTATTGTGCAAATATAAATAACTACTTAATCTCCTTTTTTATTGGACTTTGTTAATTGATAACTACGTAACCTCCTTTTTTTGTTGTGGTTAGTTATTAAGAAGAAAAAATTTTATTTTTTTGTTACTATAAAAAAACTGAAAACCTACTTTTATGTGGAAGTTGTGCTTAGTTATTAAGAAGAAAAAAAATTATTTACTAAAAAAAACTGAAAATCTATTTTTATGTGGAAGTTATTTTTTAAGGGTAAAATTGGAATAACAAAAAAGCCATCCCAAAAATTTGTATCCCCTTTTATAGTTGAACTAGGACTTATGGGACTAAAAACATTTTTTTTACTCATTTAATTATATACTAGACTTTGACCCGTGCGATGCACGGTCAAAGAAATTTTTAAAAAATGTTTCTACTTTTTAGATTCTTAGCATGTGCTTTAAGGGCACCTGTTAGCAAGACCCAAAAATTATAAATCACAAATTCAGTGTAACATGAACTTAAATAATACATATTTTTTAGGAAATATTTACTTATTTTATTGGACGCATATCTTGTAAAAAAATTCACAAATTCAATTGTTATATATTTTTCAAGTATATCCTTATTGCTTACATTAAAAAAACGTATATCCATGTTGCTGATTTTCAAACCCTATTAGTATGGAAATATATATCTATTACTAATTATTGTACCAATTTTTAATTAAAATAAATCCTTTATGATTATTAATTTAATCCACAACAAATGATACCTATTTTTGAGCCAGTCTTTATTTTTTTAATGAGCGCACATCTTGTAAAATAAGGAGAGCACAAATTCAAATGTTATATATTTTTCAAGTATATCCTTATTGTTTTGTTAAAAAAAGTGTTATTTATGAGTGTTTTTAAGATATATTTTTCACGCATAGATCTTATTTAAATCCTATTTTTAAGGAAAGTAATATTGATTGATATTAGTGTATGTCACGACAAATAACACATATTTTTATTCATTTGATTTCATCTACTTTTAATTCGATAAAGTTATTTATTTATTTAATTTAATATAATAAAGTTGATTACTACCAAATTTACTAATTTGTCCTTATCACTATTAATAATATTCCAAGTTTTATATCTTCATTGTAATTTCACCAGATAAAATATACAAAAAATATACTACATAGAAAGAATAAGATAAATACAAAAAAAATTATATGCAAATCTATGCATAAAAATAGGAAAAAAAAGTTAAAGATTTTTTTTAATGAAAAAAAATTTAAATATTGTAGATGAATTTATGCATAAAAATAAGATAATATTCCAAATTTTGTATCCATCTTTGTAATTTCACTAAAAACAATTATAGAAAAAATATGATAATCACAATAAAACAATTACTATATATGAATCTATGCATAAACTATAAGAACAAAATAGATGAATTTATTCATTAAAATAGGATAATATTCTAAATTTTGTATCCTTCATTGTAATTTCACTAAAAAATTAAAAAAGAGTGTAGAAAGAATAGAATAATTAAAATAAAAATATTATATATAAGTATATGCATAAAAATAGGAACGAAAGAAAACCAATAAAAAATTATACAAAAAAGATAAATACACGCATAAAATAAATCTAATAACAATAATTAAAAGAAACTACAGCTAAAAATTCTAATTCGTCCTCATCTATTTTTATAATATTTCAAATCTTCTACCCTTGAATCTAATTTTACCTGTAAAGATAAAAAAAATACAAAACGTAAAAAATAGAAAAGAACATGAAATTAAATTGAATACTTGTAAATCTTAAATTTTGACCATGAAATTAAATTGAAAATATGATAGCAACAAAAGAAAAAACATGAAATAATAACCAAATTGATACATAATACAACAAACAAACAAAAAATCAGAATTCAAACACCTAAAAATATTCATAGGAGTACATACCTTTATAGAACCCCAAAGCAAAACCTGCATCCAATATAAAATATATGAAACTTAAGAAAAATAAAACCCAATTTTTTTTCTTAAATGGAAGAATCATAATTAATATCAAACACCACAAAAAAAAAATGGAATCCATACCTTTAGGAATCCATATCTATTGGAATAAAAATCAAATTCAAAAAGAATAGAGAATTAATATGGAACACTACAAACTATAATCAGAATTTAAACATCTAAAATATCTATAACAATTCATACCTTTATAGAACCCCAAAGCAAAACTTACATCCAATATAAAATATATGAAACTTGAGAAAAATAAAACCCTTTTTTTTTTCTTAAACGGAAGAATCATAGTTAATATCAAACACTACAAACCAAAAAAAAAGGTGGAATCCATACCTTTAGGAATCCATACCTATTGGCATAAAAATCAAATTAAAACAGAATAGAGAATTAATATGGAACACTACAAACTATAATCAGAATTTAAACACTTAAAATATCTATAACAATCCATAACTTTATATAACCCCAAAGTCAAATCTGCATCAAATAAAAAAAATGTAAATAGTTTCGAAAACGTGAAAATAGATGCATAATTTAAGGTTATAATTAATGTGAAAGATACACTTTTTGTATTGGGAGAAAGAAATTAAAAGGTTTCTATTTATCGTAAAAGATGCATAATTTAAGGTTATAAATAAAATAGATTTCATAGAGTATATCCGATAATCAAATGAAAGCATATAATTAGGGATTAGTAGATAATAACAAAATTAGGGATTTGTATAAAATTATTTTATACACACATCCAATCATATATTGACACATCATCTATTGTGTGTTTAAACACACGACGTGTCACATTCATTAATTGATGTGGCAACATATTATTCAATATTTTATCGTAGTCGTTAATATAATATTTTTTTCTACGTGTCAAAATCTAGACCATTCATATTAGGGTTAGGGTTTAGGGTGTCTCTAGTTAGTCTCGTTTTATCTTAATATAAAAAATATAAAAATATAAATATAAATATAAATATAAATATAAATATAAATATAAATATAAATATAAATATAAATATAAATATAAATATAAATATAAATAAATATAAATAAATATAATAAAACGAGAGTAACTAGAGGCACCCTAAACCCTAACCCTAATATCAATGGTCTAGATTTTGACACTTGGAAAAAAAATTATATCAACGGCTATGATAAAAACTTAAATAATCAATTTTTAAACCAATATTATGTTGCCACATCAATTAATGAATGTGATACGTCATGTGTTTAAAACAAAAAAAAAAAATTGAGATCTGTCAAAAAAAATAGAAAATGGATAAACATTAATAAAACAAAAAAAAACTAATAATAAGTTACGAAAATTATGTATATATCCGATATGTACAAAAAAAAAGAGAAAAGGGATAAACATTAATAAAACAAAAAAAAACTAATAATCAGTTACGAAAATATGTATAGATTCAACTTAATTGAGGGTTATAAATACAAGCATCCTCAGAGTATTTTTCTCTCACTATATTTCTTTGTTATAATTTATATATTTGTCTTCATATAGTTTATTTTGTTTCTATATTTATTTTGAATTTCTATTTTGTATGTGTCAAATCTAAACCGTTTGTCTATGTTTGATTTGAAGTTTTTTTTTGTTCGTTTTATTATAGTATTATTGCTAATCTAGAGATTTTGTTACGGTTCTTTCAACTTGAAGTTGCTATTGTTACACAACATCTATTATCATGAAGTTGTTATTATCGAGTAAGTTTTAAATTTTATGCAACCTTATTTATTTATTTGTTTATTTTTTTTTGTTTCACTCCTCCACTTAATAATTTATTGTTCTCTTTTTTATATGTTTTGATTTTTATTTCTCTTTTTGTTTATGTTTTTAGTGTAATTATACTATTCTATCATTAATTATGTGTTTAATAATCATTCACTTTTTATGCTAATTCAGATAGTGGTCAATGCATAGATTTCTTCTAACAAATTTTTTTGTCTCTCTTATTTTTATGTTTGGTATTTTTTTTACATTTACAGGTAAAATTATATTTAAGGGCAGAAGATTTAAAATATTATTAAAATAGATGAGGTCAAATTAGGATTTTTAGTAGTAGTTTCTTTTTATTTATTATTAGTAGATTAGTAGATTTATTATATGTGTGTATTTATCTTTTTTGTAAAAAAATTTATTGGTTTTCTTTTGTTTCTATATTTATGCATAGATTTGTATTACAATGAAGGATACACAATTTAGAATATTATCCTATTTTTATGAATAAATTCAACTATAATCTTTTTTTTTTGTTCTTATATGTTATGCATAGATTCATGTATAATTGTTTTATTGTATATATCTTATTTTTCCTATAATTTGTTTTAGTGAAATTACAAAGATAAATATAAAATTTAGAATATTATCTTATTTTTATGTATACATTCGTATTTTTTTTTTGTATTTATCTTATTCATTATAAATATTTTCTATAATTTATTTGGTGAATTACAACGAAGGATATAAAACTTATAATATTATTAAAATGGATAAGGAAAAAATAGTAAACTTAGTAGTAAACAATTTTATTATATTGAAATAAATAAATTAAAAGTATATAAAATCGAATGAATAAAAATAGTTGTCATTTATCGTGACATACACTAATACCAATCAATATTTTTTCCCTTAAAAATAGAATTTAATCTTGAGAAATTAAAAAGACATAACAATTGAATTTTTGTTTTTTTTTTTACAAGATATGCGTCTAAAAAAAAATATGTTGACTTAAGAATAGGTCTAATTTTTTGTCGATTAAATTAATAATGATTTATTTTAATTAAAAATAAGTACAAATATGTAGTAATAGATATATATATTTCCTTACGAAAATCAGTAGTATAAATATATATTTTTTGTCCAATGAAAATCAGTAGTATAAATATACTTTTTTTTTATGGAAGCAATAAGGATATATTTGAAAAATATATATTTCCATTTTTTTTTTGTCGTTTGTAGTGTTTTATATTAATTCTAATTTGTAAGCATCAAATATATATCCTTAGATTAGCAATAATACTGTAACAAAACTAATCAACAAAACAATTGAATTGAATGATTGAACCCGTGCGAGCACGGGTAAAAAGTCTAGTTATATTAACATTAAGATATATATATATATATATATATATATATATATATATATATATATATATATATATATTACTATATATAATAATGGTTTTTTCATTATTTCTATTTTACCTTTAAAAAATAACTTCCACATAAAAATAGATTTTCAGTTTAGTAAATAATTTTTTTTTCTTCTTAATAACTAAGCACAACTTCCACAAAAAAGTAGGTTTTCAGATTTTTTATTGTAAAAAAAAATATATTTTTTTCTTCTTAATAACTAGCCACAACAAAAAAGAAGGTTACGTAGATATCAATTAACTAAGTCCAATAAAAAAAGAGATTAAATAGTTTTTTATATTTACACATTAGGGAATATCGATAAAAAAACAAAAAAAAAATATCGGTCACACAAACAGGCACTGTCGGCTAGTATTGAAGGTGGAAAAACACAAGAAGGGGGGGGGGGGGGGGGGGGGGGGGTTGAATTGTGTTTTAGGAAATTAAAACTTTTCGGTTCTTAAGGTGTTTAATGCAGCGGATATAAAACCAATTCAAAGAGATTCTAAGAGAAAGAAAGATAGACACACAAATTTATCCTGGTTCCCTTCACAAATTGAAGGTACGTCCAGTCCCCTTGTTCTCAACAAGAGCTTTTCACTATAATCTTCACAAGATTACACTTTGCTCAAGCACACTTGCAAGAGA
The DNA here is from genome assembly GCA_030408175.1 of Trifolium repens. NCBI lineage: Eukaryota > Viridiplantae > Streptophyta > Magnoliopsida > Fabales > Fabaceae > Trifolium > Trifolium repens. The sequence continues at coordinate 42,299,818 of CP125846.1, forward strand.
CTTCTCAAATGCTCAAGTTACACTTAACGAGAGACTTCACAATCAAACTTAAAATCTAAGAATGAATGTTTAGGAACACTTGATATACTATCAGAGGTGTTTACAAAATACAACGCAAATTGTTCTAAGACTTAGAATGACAGATTGAAATGATAGTGTCAGAATGCTTCTTAGCCTTGAACGTAGTAAAATAGAACAGTAGTCATTTCTTCCATTTGAGTCTTCTATTTATACTTGGAGAAAGATGATGACCGTTGCAGAGAGAGATGAGCCAGCTGGAATATACTCGTACAATTGTGATAGCTGTAGTTGCCTTCTTTAGCAAAGATATCCAATTCCACTACCTTGCTATTTGAATTATCACTCATCCATTTTGAGTAATAATAGTACAATAGTACGATCCTCAATTGCGCTCCACATATGGATAAGGTTAACGTTGTACCAACGAATATTCCTTCATGTGGACGTGACAGAGCCTTGAAGTAGATTGTTCTTCAATCACTGGTTCTGATTATGTCAGTTCTTGAGTGACGTAAATTCCTTTTGCTTCAGATGCTGTTGTCATTGCTTCTTGAGGTTCTTTTGCTTCTGAGTCCGTCAGAGCCTTGTTTTTGTCCTCAGAGACACTTTCTTCAACATGCAAAATTTAAGCTTCTTGATGAACAGTGATGTGCTTTCAGAGCTTGTTTTGACTGGCTTCTCTGCTATTATTCATAGTGCTTCTGAATGAATTTTAACTTGTAATTCTGCACACTAGAATAATCATTAGTAATTCCAATTGTAATTTTAATACTTTGTTATCATCAAAACCACTTAAAACATTAGAGGTTCATGTCAGACCCACTTTGTTCCAACAATCTCCCCCTTTTTGATGATGACAAACTAAAGCATTAAAATTCAATTGTTGTTGATTTAATTCAATTATGTTGACTTCAGGTTTCAAAGGTTTGCAATCTCCCCCTGAGTCTGATAATCCATAAGGGTAGGTTTGTAAGCTCCCTCTAAGTTTTATCCATAATTAATTAAAACAGTTTAAGAGTCAATTTATTAACTTAAAATAAATTTTCATATTTAACTCTCAGAAGCATAGTTTTGTAAGCTTTGCTTCTTAGAGTCTGATAATGCTCAGAAGCGGTTTGCAAGCTCTTCTGACATTGTCTATGAATTTTATTTTAGGTTCTTAAATTTTCTCCCCTTTCAATAATCGTTCAGAATGAGAAAGAATCAGAAGAGATAAGAATTGAAATTGAATGTAATATAACAGTTTCAGTTTAAGCAGCATTCATATCAATCAACATTAATTTTAACGCTACTCTTACTCCCCCTTTTGGCATCAGTCAAAAAGACACAGAAAACCAAGCAGTCAAAGCGCCAAACCAAGGTAGTCAAGTCAAAAGGCAATGACAACCAAACACATTCAATGAATGGCATTGATTATCCCACTGACAAGATAGCTTGAGGGCACTATAAAAAGGGATGATTCCTCTCATTTTACTCTTTCAGAGTAATCAAGTAATATCCAAAGAAAAACACACAATGGAAAAGCAGGTTACCAAGGATGCTTCAGGCTCAAAAGAGAAGAGCAAGAAGGGAGCAGAGCCCTGGCGCTGCGAAGAAAACAGGCTTCGCTACGAAAGGAACAAGCAAGAACTAATATTGACAGAGTCAGAGGAGGAAGAATTGGGCTCTGATCTGGAAGAATTCCTATGGACATACAATGATGACACTCCATACGAAGAGTACGAGGCTGCTGTTCAGAAGGACACTGAAGAACTAGTGCAGAAGGCCACTGACAACTTGCTTGCTTATATTAGGGAGAAACATAAGAAGCTAGATGCAGAGGCTTCTGAAGCTAAGGCTAGCTCTAAGTAGAGTCTCATCATTTTATGTAATAGTGATTCTTCAATAATATTAATAAAAGAGTTTATGCTATAAATTCCCTTTGTTTTGAGCAAGTTTCTTATATATATATACCTCATTCCTATCGTCAGAAAACCAGTTACCAGACACGCCTCATACGGTATTAAACTAGGATACTGCATAAGTAGTCACTAGCTGCCCCGGCTATTGAATAGGCCATAATACTAAGAAGCTATTTCATGAGTAAACAGGAGTACCGATGTGGGAGACTCTTAGGTTTTGAAAATCCTAAGCTATTAGTTATAAAACTGAGATGCTCTGCAGCACCTCACTCTAGAGCCAGTAACCACAAGAGTACCAGACAATATCAGGGTATATGGAGAAACGAATCAGTGAAAAACAAATGTAAAACACACAAGCAAATAAACAAACACACAAATATGGATAATATAGACTTGAATAAAACAGTCAAAAGATAAAATTATCCAAGAGTACATAAGAACCATAAGTAAAAGATAACAAAAACAACAAAGATAAGTGCACAATTAGAGTTATGGCTTCTTAATTTCTGCAATGGCCTTCAGGAGGGTTTCCATCATAGCATCCATCCTTTGACGAGTGTTTTCCTCAAAAGCAGTAATAAAATCTGCTCTCAAATCAGTTCTGAGGTCAATCCTGAGTTCATCTATCTCATCCTTGATATCTTCAGCTAACTCAGTTCTGATGGAGTCTAAGGCCTTTTGCACTGCTGGAGGTATTTCTGAAGATGGAGAGCCCTTTTCAATCTTGGGAGAGGCAGGAGGAGTTTTATCAACAATAGGCTCTTTGCCTTTATCAGATTTTTCAGCCATAGGGCTCTGATCAACCATATCAATATCTTCTTGTCCATGTTGAAACAATTCAAGCATTTGAATATTTTCTGCTACCACCTGATCAACCAGAATCTTGTTGGTCTCAATAGTGGCAATATGTGTTCCCATGCTTACCAAACCCCTGAGAGCTTCTTGATCAGCAAGCCTCTTGTATTCTATCTCAGCTTGCCTCTTCTTCTCAGCTTCAGCAGCTATCCTAGCCTGCTCATCTTCAACACTTTTGAGATAATCTGCCTCTTGTAAAATCATCAATTGAGCACTGGCAGAAGCAGTTTTGAGACTCTCTTCAATGGCAGCCACAAGGTTCAATCTGTTTTGCTCCTCAACATGATTGTAGAATGTGAGCCTTTGAGCACATGACCTCTCAGCAATCTCAAACAACTCCCTTGCTGTATTCATTCCCATATCCTTTGTCTTGTTCTTCAGATGAGTACTTAGAATCTTTAAGGATTGACTAAACAAGTACTCCATCTCTCTGACTTCAGCATCAAAATCAGAAGGGAAGATAAGAACCTCTTCCTCCCTTTGTTTGAATCTCTTGAGCCTAAGACCAATAACATTATTCAATAGCTCAAGATTTGGTTCAGAGTCAGAGTCGAAAAAGGGTTTGGATGGGTTAAAGGGAATGGTTGGCTCAGGTTGCTTTCTTTTGAGATTGATGATTTTGATTTTGCTGAGGTTAGGGGGTATGATGTCATCATCAAGATTGATGGCATCTTTAAAAATTTGTGCTTCAGCCTCAGAAATGTGTTCGTAAAGCTCAAGAACCTCGTCTAACGTTAGAGGTTTATTGAGAGGGCCATAGAAGTGATCAGGAGTAGGTTCTTGAATGGCAGGTTCAGGTTGTGGTGTTGGTGCTTGTGATTGAGTATTGTCATGAGCTGGAGAGTGATGAGGTGATTGTTCAAGTGGTTCATTATTGGTTGGAGTGGGTGAATCAACTTGTTCATTGGCAGTTGGAAATGGTGAATTTTGAGGTGTTTGCTGTTCTGCTTCAGAATGAGCAATTGTCTCATCCTGAATATGTGTAAAAGTAGGTGGATTTTCTTGTGAAATATGATCAAGGGAAGGAGGTGGAGTTTGAATAATTTGAGTAGCAGGTGGTTCTTGGGCAACTGGATCAGCAGAAGTATTGATAAAAGGAAAACGAGGTGGTGTGTTTGGATTGGAGTGTGTAAATGCATCTCCAGATAGGTGTTGTTGAAGATGGTCAAGAACTGATTCAGTATTGGCAGGTTGGTTAAGGATGGTAGTGTCAATGATGATGGGGGGTTCTTCATCAGAAGAGATTTGAATTGGCTTCTTAATGGGTCTCTTTGTGGTTCTTTTGAGGTTTGTTTCTTTGGTGGATCCTGTTTCTTTTGTTTCTTAATTGCTTCTTTGGTAAGCTTAGCAATGAGCTCCTCAGAGTCAGTGCTAGTATCAGATGATGATGATGTTTGTATAGTTTCAGGATCAGGCAAAACTACACTAAGAGGTACAGTGAAGTCTATAGGATTTGCTTGATTGGTAGATTGAGGGGGTTGAGAGATAGAGGGTTGAGCAGTAGAAGGTTGAGGTTCAGAATTAATATCTTGAGCTACAGGAATGCTAGAGGTATTAGACTCAGAGAGTTTACCTTTTGGTTTAGAAGCTCTAGTCTTTAATCTTTTTGCAGGCTTAGCAGGGTTCTGATCCTCCTCAGAAGCTTGAGGCCTGTCATTCCTCTTCTTTGATCTCCTTTCCTTCTGAGCAGCTTCAGTGGCCATATCTTCAGCACCACTATCTCCTCCCATAGCCTCATCAGCATCAGCATTTTCTTGGTCCTCAGAACCATCATCAGCAATCTCTTGTTCAGTGGTCTTTGGCTTCCTTTTAGACCTTGTAATAGCTTTTGGACCCTTGAAGATTTCCCAGTTTGGGACACTAACAACCATCTTTCTGGGCACTCTTACCCCAGTATCTCTTCTCACAATCTCAATGAAATTCTTGATGACATCCTCATTATCATGTTCTGATATGGTGGGAAACCATCACACCAGAAGTACTTTTCATACACTTGTTGCAGAGGCGTCTTAACTGAAATGATTTCTTCCTTGGTTTTCCTTTTCATATTTACCAGAACTGTTGCATCATACTTAGCAGTTTGGAACACTCTAAGCTTCTCTTTGGCACTTAGAATGTCTGTAAGTTTAGTTTGCCTAATAAGTTCTGATATTAGCCTGGGATGATGAATGTTTGAAGGTAATTTTGTTCTACTCGCAGAGATGGTTAAACACATATGATCAAATAAAACCTTGGCCAGATTTATTTTCACTTTCTTGTATAAGAACCAAATAAAGTGTTTGTGTGGTATAGAGATGGTATCTAATCCTCCTTCTCTAGTAACAATTGTAGCAAGAAACACTCTGAAGGCAAACTCAAACTTGTGCCTCATGAACTTTAATTTTCTACAATCTCTGTTGGAACTTCCAGGCTTAAACAGGTCCTGATTGATTGAATCCAGATGTTTGCTTTTAGTATCATATACTTCTATGTCTTCTCCTTTGTTATCCAGACCCAGAATCTTAGCAATGTGTGCTTGAGTGATCACAACATTGATACCCAGAATATTTGACCTTATCTCCCTTCCTCTATAAGGTTTCAAACCAAGTTCCTGTCTTGTTTTACCCTTTAGCGACTTGTTCTTAGCAACCAATTTTTTGTATTCTTCATCAGCGCTTGCTCTATCATAAACCTTTGCTTTTTTCCAGAAATACTTTAACGATATCATAGTACACGAATCCATTCAGCATTGTAAAGTAGTTTTCCCATTTTTGATCATAGAACATATTTTGAACATCTATTCCGTTTGCTTTCAAACTCTCGAAATCTACAAACTTCTCAGTATAGAAATCATAGGCGTCTGGACCAGCGTCAGTTTGATTGTGTTGGTAGACAAGGTTATCTTCAGAGTTGAGATCAATGATGGGTGGTAACGTAGGGTTAAAGGGTTCTTGAACGATTTCGTTTGAAGAACGAGCAGCCATTGTTGCAGAAAATTAAGAAGAAGAAGATTGGGAATTTCTGTAAGGTCTAGGGTTGTGTAGGTAGTGATTGCGTGTAAAAAGTTGTGCAATTGAGTGAAGTGACTTATAAATAGTAACTAGCACACATACACAGAGAAAATAAACATTGGGAGGGAGCGCGAGCAGTTTTAAAAATTAAATAATATACTTAACTGCCATAATCATCATTAACTGTTCTCTGCCCGTCAGGATCTAGACACGTGTTGAAAGGGTTTAATCATAGCTGACGCGTGTACAGACAACTGTTGTACACTTACTAGTACTAAACATTTCGTTTCCAAAAGGTTCAGAGCCTTACTCATTTGTATCTGACAGCTCATCAGAACCTGTTACTCTTCAGAGCCTAAATTATTCAGAGCTTCCCAAAGGATACTTTAAATTATAAGAGGCTCTGATAGAGCTTCAGATGCTAATTCTATTCTACTTCTTAGGGCTAATTTTCTTCAGAGATATAGTGCATGTTCAAATTCTTTTTAATAAAATCAAATCTTTCAATAGCTAAAGGTTTATTAAATATGTCAGCCCATTGATGTTCAGTATCAATGAATTGAATATCTATTGTACCTTTCTGAACATGATCTCTTATAAAATGATGTTTTATTTCAATATGTTTAGCTCTAGAGTGTAGAATAGGGTTCTTAGACAAATGAATAGCAGCAGTATTGTCACAATATAGTGGAATACTACTTTCAGCTATGTTATAATCTTCCAACTGATATTTCATCCAGAGAAGCTGTGTGCAGCATTTAGCAGCTGAGATGTATTCTGCTTCTGCTGTAGACAAAGCAATAGTTGTTTGTCTCTTGCTAGCCCAAGATATGAGATTCTCACCAATAAATTGGCAATTTCCACTAGTGGATTTTCTCTCAATCTTGTCACCAGCATAGTCAGCATCGCAGAATCCAACTAACTTGCTATCTAGGGATTTTTTATAAAGAAGTCCTAGATTCGTAGTTCTTTTCAGATATCTAAAGATCCTTTTAACAGCAGTTAAGTGAGGTTCTCTAGGATCTGACTGGAATCTTGCACACAAGCATACACTATATAAAATATCAGGTCTAGATGCTGTTAGGTAGAGTAAGGAACCAATCATACCTCGATACAGCTTCTGATCTACTTTGCTTCCTATCTCTTCCTTGCTTAGGCTGCTGGTAGGATGCATGAGAGTTGACATAGTCTTACAATCCTCAAGATTGAACTTCTTCAGAAGCTCTTTCGTATACTTGCTTTGGTGGATGTAAGTGCCATCTTTTCCTTGATTGATCTGAATCCCCAAGAAAAACTTTAACTCTCCCATCATGCTCATTTCAAATTCATCCTGCATGAGCTTAGAAAAATTCTTGCAAAGAGAAGCATTAGTAGATCCAAAAATAATATCATCAACATATATTTGAATAATCAAAATATCCTTCTTGGTTTTCTTTCTGAAGAGTGTGTTGTCAATTTGACCTTTTTCAAAACCATTTTCTAACAAGAAGTTACTCAATCTCTCATACCAAGCTCTTGGAGCTTGTTTAAGACCATAGAGTGACTTCTTTAGCTTATACACATACTCAGAATTTTTAGATCTTCAAATCCTGGTGGTTGTTTGACATACACTTCTTCAGAAATGACACCATTTAGGAAAGCACTCTTAACATCCATTTGATAAAGAGTGATTCCATTGTTAACAGCATAGGATAACAATAACCTTATTGCTTCCAGTCTAGCTACTGGAGCAAATGTCTCTGTGAAGTCGATTCCTTCTTGCTGACTGTAGCCTTGTGCTACAAGTCTAGCTTTATTCCTCACCACTTCACCTTGCTCATTCAGCTTGTTTCTGAACACCCACTTAGTTCCAATGATGTTCTTGTGTGTTGGTCTTGGTACCAGATCCCACACATCATTCCTTTGAAATTGATTGAGCTCATCTTGCATAGCTACAATCCATCCATCATCAGTAAGTGCTTCATCAACATTTTTAGGTTCTATCATTGAGATTAATCCCAGAAGTGAATCACGTTGTTGATAGTCTGATCTTGTCTTTCTTGGACTTTCCTTGTTTCCAAGAATCAGTTCTTCTGGATGTGATGATCTATATTTGAACTTCCTTCTTGGAACTTCACCAACATCAGCACTTGGTTGAATATTTTCTTCTGAAGTATCACCATGTTCTTCAGATGCTTCTATTTGAGATGCTCCTTCAGCATCTTCTTCCAATATAGCTCATTCCTGTATAGCTATCATCTTGCTCTGACATTTTACTGTCAGGCTCTTTATCATCAAAACTAACGCGTATAGATTCTTCCACTGTGTTAGTTTCAGAATTATACACTCTGTATGCCTTTGAACGTTCAGAGTAACCTATAAAGATTCCCTTACAAGCTTTGGCATCAAATTTTCTTTTGTAGGCCTTGTTGTTTAGAATGTAACAGGTACATCCAAACTGATGAAAATAAGAGATGTTGGGCTTTCTTCCTTTGAAGAGTTCATATGTTGTTAGATTCAATAGAGGTCTAATATAGATCCTATTTTGAATATAACAAGCTGTGTTTACAGCTTCTGCCCAGAAGTGCTTAGCAAGTTTAGTCTCATGCATCATGGTTCTTGCCATCTCTTGTAAAGACCTGTTCTTTCTCTCTTCAACACCATTTTGTTGTGGTGTTCTAGGAGCAGAGAACTCATGGACAATGCCATGATCTTCACAAAAAGTTGCAAATGGTTCGTTTTCAAACTCACCACCATGATCACTTCTTACCTTTAAGATTTTGAGACCTTTCTCACTTTGCACTTGAGTGCAGAAGATGCTGAACACATCATATGCATCATCTTTCACTCTTAGAAACTTTACCCAAGTCCATCTACTGTAATCATCAACAATAACTAATCCATATTTCTTCCCATTGATTGAGGCAGTACTTACTGGGCCAAATCAATCAATGTGAAGTAGTTCTAAAGGTCTTGAAGTGGAGACAATGTTTTTTGGTTTAAAAGAAGTTTTTGAAATTTTGCCAATCTGACAAGGACCACACAGAGCATCTGACTGATAGTTGAGATTGGGTAGGCCTCTTACCAAGCTTAGAGATTAATCTCCAGTTAGCATGTCCTAAGCGCTGGTGCCAGACCCACTTCTCATCATTCAGAGATAGAAGACAAACTATCTTCTGCTCAGTGAGTTCTGACAGATTGACTTTATAAACATTGCCTTTCCTTAAGCCTTTAAACACTATGGACTTGTCAGAGTCTTTGATTACTGTACATGCCTCTTTATCAAATTTAACAACAAATCCACTATCACAAAATTGGCTAATGCTAAGTAGATTGTGTTTAAGGCCATCAACTAACCAAACATTATTAATTGAAAGAGAAGAATTACCAACTGTACCCGTACCAGTGATCTTCCCTTTTTGATTGCCTCCAAATACCACAGTGCCTCCCTCTTTCAGAGTCAGGGTTTGGAACATACGCCTTTCTCCGGTCATATGTCGTGAGCAGCCACTGTCCAGGAACCAACATTGCTGCTTTGGCCTTCTTGGTGTGCAAACCTGAAACAAATATAATTTCAGATTTTGGTACCCATATCTTTATGGGTCCTTTTGTGTTAGTCTTCACAGGCATAGGTGGTCTTTGTTTGAAGGACCTATCAGAGCCTCTAGAGTTATTTACCCTGTTTGTAAAAGTTTTGGGTTTAGGATAGCTCTTGGACTTTGCTCTTGAATGTGTCAGAACTTCTTTAGTTTTAACATTAGCTTGAGGCTTGAAAGTCTTAGGTTCTGAGGTATTAACCTTCAGAGCCTTTGACTTTGGAGCCTCTGGCTTTGATGTTCTATCAGAAGCTGACTCATTCTGAACTTCTGATTGACTCTTTACAAAGACAACCTTAGGTTTTGTTTTATCAACATTAGAGGGTTTTGAGAATAATGGATTGTCTTTAAAACGTGAGAGTCCAAGACCCTCACCTCTATTTCTACTCACATGATAAATCAAAGAAGCTATCTTGCTTCTTTTCATTCCATTGATAAGGAATTCCTGAAGAGCAAATTCATGTTCTGGAGGAACCTTATCATCAAGAACATAATGAGTTTCCATAAATTCATTTCTTGATTTTAGAGACTCATTTTGTTCAATTATTTCATTTGCCTTTTCGGTCAGGTTGTTATAGACCTTTTTAAGGACCTTACACTCACCTGCCTTTTTGGTTAAAAGTTTTAAGGCATCTTTCAAGGAATCTATTAATTCAGAACGAGAAAGTTTAGCAAGTACCTCATCTTCATCTTCTGAATCTGAGTCAGCTTCATGCTCAGAGTTCTCTTGATCAGAAGTGGTTGCCATCAAGGCTAGGTTTGCTTCTTCTTCCCCATCAGAATCCGATTCCTGGTCCAAATCATCCCAAGTAGCAAGAAACCCCTTCTTGAGCTTACTTTTGTATCTTTCTTTGTTAGAGGTTCTCTTGGAGGTTTTACTCAGGTTCTCTAGGCAGTCAGCAATGAAGTGCCCTGGTTTGTTGCATTTAAAACATTTGCTTTGTTCTTCCTTCTTGTCCTTAGAGACACCAACTTTCTTGGAAGAACCTCAAAACTTACCAGCATACTTCTTGCTCCTCTTGGCCCATTGAGATACTCTTGCAGCCATCAGAACCATTTCTTCCTCTTCATCAGAGTCCATCTCATGACCTTCTTCAGAAGCTTCTTCATCAGATGCTATAACCTTAGCCTTCAGAGCCTTTAAAGAACTCTTGGAGCTTAGGGCTATCCCTTTTAGCTTCTTAGTTGACTCATCAGTCATGAGTTCCATCTCATGACTCTTTAGAGAACTAACCAAGCTTTCAAGAGACACAGTATCTAAATCCTTAGATTCCTGAAAAGCTGTCACTTTTGGTCTCCACTTTGGCGGCAAGCTTCTGAGTACTTTCCTGACATGATCAGCCTCAGTATAGCTCTTGTCTAAAACTTGAAGTCTAGAAACAAGGATTTGAAACCTAGAGAACATAGTCTCAATGTCCTCTCCGTCCTTCATTTTAAACAGTTCATACTGGTGTACTAACAAGTTGGCCTTAGCCTCCTTAACTTGTTTATTTCCTTCATACTTGGATTTAAGAGAATCCCAAATAGACTTTGGAGTTCTCTTATCTCCAATTTTCAGGTACTCATCATGAGAGATGGCATTTGTCATCATACCTTTTACATTATGATGCTTCTTATACTCCAGCTTTTGAGTAGGTGTAAACGCCTTTCTGTCCTTAGAGCTGACTATTCCTTCCAAATCCATATTCTCAAAGTTAACCCCATCTTCTACCAAGTCCCACAAATCACAATCAATACCCATGATGTGACTGTACATCTTGGTTTTCCAGAAGAGGTAACCAGTCTCAGTTCCATTGAAAAAGGGAACTTTATCAGAAGACCTTTTGTCTTTAGCATTTGAATCATAGTCATAGTTCACGTTGTTGTTGTTGTTGTTGCTATTGTTTCCTTTCTCAGCAGACATGTTTTTCCTTCCTGAATCTTTAGTGTTTCACTGTTAGGTGAGAGTTAGGCAACATCCCAGCTCCTGATACCAATTGAAGGTGGAAAAACACAAGAAGGGGGGGTTGAATTGTGTTTTAGGAAATTAAAACTTTTCGGTTCTTAAGGTGTTTAATGCAGCGGATATAAAAACAATTCAAAGAGATTCTAAGAGAAAGAAAGATAGACACACAGATTTATCCTGGTTCCCTTCACAAATTGAAGGTACGTCCAGTCCCCTTGTTCTCAACAAGAGCTTTTCACTATAATCTTCACAAGATTACACTTTGCTCAAGCACACTTGCAAGAGACTTCTCAAATGCTCAAGTTACACTTAACGAGAGACTTCACAATCAAACTTAAAATCTAAGAATGAATGTTTAGGAACACTTGATATACTATCAGAGGTGTTTACAAAATACAACACAAATTGTTCTAAGACTTAGAATGACAGATTGAAATGATAGTGTCAGAATGCTTCTTAGCCTTGAACGTAGTAAAATAGAACAGTAGTCATTTCTTCCATTTGAGTCTTCTATTTATACTTGGAGAAAGATGATGACCGTTGCAGAGAGAGATGAGCCAGCTGGAATATACTCGTACAATTGTGATAGCTATAGTTGCCTTCTTTGGCAAAGATATCCAATTCCACTACCTTGCTATTTGAATTATCACTCATCCATTTTGAGTAATAATAGTACAATAGTACGATCCTCAATTGCGCTCCACATATGGATAAGGTTAACGTTGTACCAACGAATATTCCTTCCTGTGGACGTGACAGAGCCTTGAAGTAGATTGTTCTTCAATCATTGGTTCTGATTATGTCAGTTCTTGAGTGACGTAAATTCCTTTTGCTTCAGATGCTGTTGTCATTGCTTCTTGAGGTTCTTTTGCTTCTGAGTCCGTCAGAGCCTTGTTTTTGTCCTCAGAGGCACTTTCTTCAACATGCAAAATTTAAGCTTCTTGATGAACAGTGATGTGCTTTCAGAGCTTGTTTTGACTGGCTTCTCTGCTATTATTCATAGTGCTTCTGAATGAATTTTAACTTGTAATTCTACACACTAGAATAATCATTAGTAATTCCAATTGTAATTTTAATACTTTGTTATAATCAAAACCACTTAAAACATTAGAGGTTCATGTCAGACCCACTTTGTTCCAACAAGTATATATATATATATATATATATATATATATATATATATATATATATATATATATATATATATATATATATATATATATATTCTTTCACCGCCAATTTAATCTGTTTTCTCTACTACAAATTTGACTTATTACTAAGGGTTTTCCATAAGTGAAGATATACCACCTATGAAAAGGAATATAGAGTACTTTTTACATCTTATTTCAATTTTAGTTGAAGTAAAAATACATAGATACAATGTTTTGGATTTGGATCCTCTCCAATTTTTTCTCTCGTGTTCTCTCTCATTTTCTTGATCAAATGGTTAATAATCCACTAAAAGCAAAAAAAATACTTAGGTGGAGAGAGAGAAAAAAGAATAAATGGTTAAGATGGTTGCACATGACCAAACATGAGAGGAAAAATTGGAGAGATCCAAAGTGCAATGTTTTATATCTAGCCATAATATTCCCAGATGCAAAACTAAATGCGGTGGTAATCCTATAATTATGGTGAAAAATGAAAATGGTAAGTAATAATATATTTGACCATAATATCCCCAGATGTAAAAAATCTTCAAGTAAATTTTTTTAATGGAAATTAATTAATTAAGTCAGGAATTCCAATCCCTCACTCGTACGATATCTCTCTCACGCGAACCCTAGCCTCACTATCTGGTATCTCTCTCGCTCGATCGTTACCTCGTCATCTCTCTCACGAATCTCTCTCTCATTATCGAAACAATCTCTCACTCATTATCGTCATCTCTCTCTCACACTCGTTCTCTCTCGAACTCGTCATCTCTCAATCGCAAACCCTAGCCTCCAATCCCTTTCACAATCTTTCTAAAAAATATATTTTTTCTCTGCTAATTTATTCTGTTAAATTTATTTTGTGAGGTTTATTGATGGAATTAGGATTTTCCTGCAATTGTGGCTTGATAGGGTTACTGGTAGGGTTTGTTTGTCGATTTCGGCGAAAGGTTTGTTGATTACTGGAATTGATGATCGGAGATACTGGACTTGGGTTCCAACTGAAGAATCCCGGTTTCATTCTTGAAACCTTATGCTTTATTTTTTTTAAATTTTTTTATTTAGTTATTGTTATTATGCTTTGTAAGAATTTTGAGCTTGAAGTGTGGAAACAATAATAGAAAGTTGAGGTGACAAAAATTGATGTATCTGGTCAAAATATTAAACCAGATACATCAACTTTTTCTTGTACATAGAACTAGAGGGAGTAGTGTCAATGGCTTTGAATTTTATGGTGTTATTATGTATTGTACTATTATTACACAAGAGGTATTAAGATGCTATGGCCTTTCTAAAAATGTCATTTGTTGCCTGTGTTGGCTTATATCTGTTCATTTCCAGATGAAAAAAGTCACTTTAATTATCCCATATTTATAAGACAAGACAATATTGGTATCTCTATGATACCTAAAGACAAATTCTATATAATTTATATGTATTGTATTACACCGATGGTGGCATGTGGTAATTGTAATGCCTCCGGATCTGTTCATTCTCTTTGATTGTATGGTTCGAGGCTGCGTTGAGTAAAAAGATGTCGAAAGGCTTTATGCTGATCTGGCACACTACGGTTTGGAGGATTTGGAGGACGAGAATGTTGGAACAAAGTGAGTCTGATATGAACCTCTAAGATTTCAAGTGGTTTTGATGATAACAAAGTATTAAAAATTGCAATTGGAATTACTAATAATTATTCTAGTGTGCAGAATCACAAGTTAAAATTCGTTCAGAAGCACTATGAATAATAGCAGAGAAGCCAGTCAAACAAGCTCTGAAAGCACATCACTGTTCATCAGAAGCTTAAATTTTGCGTGCTGAAGAAAGTGACTATGAGGACAAAAACAAGGCTCTGAAGGATTCAGAAGCTGAAGACCTCAAGAAGCTATGACAACAGCACCTGAAGCAAAAGGAATTTACGTCACTCAAGAACTGATAGAATCAGAACCAATGATTGAAGAACAATCTACTTCAAGGCTCTGTCACGTCCACAGGAAGGAATATTCGTTGGTACAACGTTAACCTTATCCATAAGTGGAGCGCATTTGAGTATCGTACTATTGTACTATTATTACTCAAAAGGGATGAGTGATAATTCAAATAGCAAGGTAGTGGAATTGGATTTCTTTACCAAAGATGGAAGCTTACATCTATCACAATTGTACGAGTAAATTCCAGCTGGCACCTTATCTCTCTGCAACGGTCATCATCTTCCTTCAAGTATAAATAGAAGACTCAAATGGAAGAAATGCCTACTGTTCTATTACTTCGTTTAAGGCTCTGAAGCAATCTGACACTATTTGCTTAATCTGTCATTCAAAGTCTTAAAGCAATTTTGAGTTGTATTTTGTAAACACCTCTGATAGTATATCAAGTGTCCATAAACAATCATTCTTAGATTTTAAGTTTGTTTGTGAAGTCTCTTGTTTAGTGAAACTTGAGCACCTGAGAAGTCTCTTGCAAGAGTGCTTGAGCAATTTGTAATCTTGTGAAGATTATAGTGAAAAGCTCTTGTCATCAAAGATAATGAAACCGATGCTGGTCCAGAAGCGTTTGAGTTTGTTACGGAGAAGTTTGTGGATTTTGAGAGTCTTAGAGTAAACGGGATTGATGTTCAAAGTATATTCTTCGATCAACAATGGAAGAACTACTTTGAGATGTTGAATGGGTTCGTCTATTATGATATTGTCAAGTACTTCTGGCAAAAAGCAACCGTCTTTGATAGGTTCAGCGCTGATGAAGAGGTTAGGATGATGATAGAGAAAGATAGTTCTCTAAGAGGTAAAACAAGAAGAGAACTGGGTTTGAGACCTTATAGAGGAAAGGAAATTAGGTCAAACATTCTATGAATCAATGTTCTGATTACCCAAGAGCATATTGCAAAGGTTCTGGGCTTGGATAATGAAGGAGAGAATGTGGATGATTATGATGAGAAGAGTAAGCATCTGGAAGCCATTAAAAAGGACTTATTCATGCCTAGCAGTTCTAACAATGATTTTGGAAAAGCAAAATTTATGAGGCATAATTTTAGCTTTGCTTTCAGAGTGTTTCTTGCCTCCATCATTACTAGAGAAAGAGGATATGATACAATTTCTATACCACACAGGCACTTTATTTGGTTCATGTACAAAAAGGTTAAGATCAATCTGGCAAAGATTTTGTTTGAACATCTATGCCTCACCATAACCAAGAGCATAACCAAATCACCTTCAAATATTCATCACCCAAGGTTGATATCAGAAATCATACGCCAAACAAGGCTTATTGATATTTTAAGTACCAAGGAGAAACTTAGAGTTTTTAATACTGCTAAGTTTGATGCAAGTGTACTGGTACACATGAAGATGAAAACTAAAGAAGAGATAAAGAAAGCCAAGAGCCCTCTAGAGGCTGTGTATGAAAAGTACTTCTGGTGTGATGGTTTTCCCACCATATCAGAACATGATAATGATGATGTAATCAAGAACTTCTTGGAGCTTGTAAGAAGAGATACTGGAGTAAGGGTGCCCAGAAGCATGGTAGTTGGTGTACCTAACTGGGATATTTTCAAAGGCCCCAGGGATATTACAAAATCAAAAAGGAAACCTAAACCCATTGAACAAGAGATTGTTGAGGAAGGTTCTCAAAAACAATCTGGGAATAGGAATGATGCTGCTGATGAGACAGAACAAGTGAATAGTGGTGCTGAAGGATTGGCCACTGAAGAGAATGAAGGAGTCACTGAGGAGAAGTTAGCTAGTATTGCTCAAAGGAAAGCTGTTCAGAATGAGAGGAGGTCTAAGAAGAGGTTTGAGAGACCTGCTGATGCTGAAGAGGATCAAAATGTCAGAACTGCTAAGAAGAAGAAGACAGTGGTCTCTAAAAGGAAAGCTGCTGACACATCCAAAGGTAATTCCTTTATGCCTAATATTGATAGCACTTCTAATGCTCAACCTCCTAAACAACCATCTCCTATAGACTTCACCAAGCCACTTAGTGTTGTTCTACCCAATCCTCAACCATCATCATCATCATCCTCATCTGAGGGAACTCTTTCTGATTCAAGCATTGACTCTACTGAGTTAATTGCAAAGTTGGATAGAATTCAGAAAGAGCAATCCAAGAAAAAGAAACATGTAAAGAAACCCATCAAGAAAACCACCAAAAGAACCACCAAGAAACCTATACACATTTCTTCTGATGAAGAAGAAGATATTATCATTGACACCACCATTCTTGAACAACCCACAAACACTTCAGTTCTTGACCATCTTACTCAACACCTATCTGGTGATGCTTTTACTCACTCCAACATAAATTCACCACCTCCTTTCCCATTTGTGAATACTACTGCTGATCCACCAGTTCAAGAACCACATATACAAACTATCCAAACTCCACCCCCATCTCTTGATGACATTGCACAAGAGAATCCACCTACTTTCACGCCTGCTCAGGATGAGATCATGACTCATTCTGAACAACAAAATGTCTCACCCACACCATCAGTACAATCACCCCATCTTTCACCTATCCACAATACTGCTGAACAACAACCTTCCACACCACAACCTGAAAATTCTACCCCTGAACCTACACCAGAACCACAAACTCCAACATCTGAACCCATCTATGGACCATTTTACAAATCATTAACCCTAGATGACCTTGTTCTACCTGTTGATTTTGCACTACCCATTCAAGAGAGGCTGATGAAAGAAGCCATTGATATAGATGATGAACCTATATCACTATCCCTCTCTCAGAACCTAGACATTGACCTGAGCAAAATCAAAATCACCCATCTCAAAAGAAAGAGACCTGAACCAAGTATTCCTTTTGACCCAACCAAACCCTTCTTCAATCCCTCATCTGAACCCAATGTTGAGCAATTAGGTTCTGCTATCAGTCTTAGACTCAAGAGGTTTAAGACAATGGATGAAGAGGTTCTAGTATTTCCATCTGATGTAGATGCTGAAATAAGAGAGACGAAGTACCTGTTCAGTCAATCTCTTAGGGTTATGGGTGATCATGTTAAATCTAAGATTAAAGGTAGAGGAATGGCTGCTGTGAGAGTAGTAATGAATACAGCTGAAAGATCACGTGCTCCTCGTCTCACTTTTTACAATCATGAAGAGGAACTTGAACGTTTAGCAGCTTTGGATGCTGAATTCAAGAAGCTCTCAAGGAGTGCATGTGAAGCAGCTGATAGATTAGCCAGGGAAGAAGCTAATTATGAGATTGCCACTGAGCAGGTTTGGATAGCTACTGCAGTAGAAAAGACTTTGACAGCTGCTGGGAGATTGGTGACAGAAGAGGCATGGTATGAAAGCTCTGTAATAGTTGTTGAACAGGCTAGGGCAGCTGAAGCTGAGCACAAGAGACTAGCTGATCAAGAGGCACTTCATTTGATGGTAGATATGGCTGTGCACATTGCTACAATTGAAACCAATAAGATCAAAGAAAATCAAGCAACTGAAGATGTGTTTGAAATGCTTGATCAGAACCAGAATGGAGATGATACTGACATGGGTGTTGGTGAAGATTCTGACAAGGGTAAGAAGCCCATTGTAGTGGTTACTCCTCCTTGCTCTCCAATGAAGACTGGCATACCTTCTACCTCTTCCCAAATACCACCAGCAGTTCAAGCTGCATTAGACAACATCAGAACTGAGCTTGCTGATGAGATTGATGAGCTAAGGGTTGATGTGAGAAATGACATGAATTCTGCTATTGATACTGTTCACAAGAAGATGGATAACATGATGGAACTTCTTCTGAAGGCCATAGCAGATGTTAAGAAGCCCTAGCTTATGTTTGTGCACTTGTTTTGTTGTTTTTTGCTTATTGGTTCTTATGTAATGATTTGGATAATTTTCTTTACCTCTTTTTAATTCAAAGTTTAATTATCCATATTTGTGTGCTTGTGCTTGTGTGTTTGCTTTATTTTGTTTTTCAAAATTTTGCTTCTCCATATACTCTGATATTGTCTGGTACTCTTGTGGTTACTGGCTCTAGTGTGAGGTGTTGCAGAGCATCTCAGTTTTTAAACTTATATTCTAGGATTTTAAAAACCTAAGAGTCCCCCACATCGGTACTCATGTTTACTCATGAAATAGCTTCTTAGTATTATCGCCTGTTTAACAGCGGGGCAACAATACCGTATGAGGCGTGTCTGGTAACTGGTTTTCTGACGATAGGAATGAAGTATATAAAAGAAAATATGCTCAAAAGAAAGAAATTAATAGCTGGAACACTTTTATTATTATTAATGTTGAAGAGTCTTTATTACATTATGATAATGACCCTACTTAGACTTAGACTTAGCTTTAGCAGCCTCTGCATCCAACCTCTTATGCTTCTCTCTAATATAAGAGAGCAAGTCTTCAAGAGCCTGCTGAGCTTCAGCCTGATACTCTTCGTATGACTTGTCATCATCATATGTCCATAGGAACTCTTCCAGATCAGAGCCCATTTCCTCTTGCTCTGCTTCTGTCAAAATCAGTTCTCGCTTGTTTCTTTCATAGCGAGCCCTGTTTTCTTCGCAGCGCCAAGGCTCTGCTTCCTTCTCGCTCTCAGTATCTGAGCCTGAAGCATCCTTCGTAACCTGCTTTTCCATTGCGTGTTTTTCTTTTGATGTTACTTGATTAATCTGTGTGAGTAAAATGAGAGGAATCATCCCTTTTTATAGTGCCATCAAGCTCTCTTGTCAAACTAGGAATCAACACAATTCATTTAATGAATTTAGTTGTCACCACTTTATTGACTTGACTGCCTTGTTTATTGGCGCATTTGACTGCATAGTTTTTTGTCTTTTTGACTGATGCCAAAAGGGGGAGTAAGGATAGCGATAAAATTAATGTTGATTGATTCTAATTCTGCGCAAAAGATCTGAAACTGTTATGTATATTGCAAATGAATCAATTTTTATCCCTTCTGATTCCTTCTCACTATGAACTTTATTGAAAGGGGAGAAAATTTAAGAACCTAAAATTAATTTTCATAGATAATGTAAGAGAAGCTTGCAAACCTCCTCTGAGCATTATCAGACCCTGAGAAGCAAAGCTTACAAAACTATGCTTCTGAGAGTTAAAAATGAAAATTTATTTTAAGTTAATAAATTAACTCTTAAACTGTTTTAATTAACTATGGATAAGACTTAGGGGGAGCTTACAAACCTAACCCTATGGATTATCAGACTCAGGGGGAGATTGCAAACCTTTGAAACCTGAAGTCAACATAATTAAATTAAATCAACAACAATTGAATTTTAATGCTTTAGTTTGTCATCATCAAAAAGGGGGAGATTGTTGGAACAAAGTGGGTCTGACATGAACCTCTAAGATTTCAAGTGGTTTTGATGATAACAAAGTATTAAAAATTGCAATTGGAATTACTAATGATTATTCTAGTGTGCAGAATCACAAGTTAAAATTCGTTCAGAAGCACTATGAATAATAGCAGAGAAGTCAGTCAAACAAGCTCTGAAAGCACATCACTGTTCATCAGAAGCTTAAATTTTGCGTGCTGAAGAAAGTGACTCTGAGGACAAAAACAAGGCTCTGAAGGATTCAGAAGCTGAAGACCTCAAGAAGCTATGACAACAGCACCTGAAGCAAAAAGAATTTACGTCACTCAAGAACTGACAGAATCAGAACCAATGATTGAAGAACAATCTAGTTCAAGGCTCTGTCACGTCCACAGGAAGGAATATTCGTTGGTACAACGTTAACCTTATCCATAAGTGGAGCGCATTTGAGGATCGTACTATTGTACTATTATTACTCAAAATGGATGAGTGATAATTCAAATAGCAAGGTAGTGGAATTGGATTTCTTTACCAAAGATGGAAGCTTACAGCTATAACAATTGTACGAGTAAATTCCAGCTGGCACCTTATCTCTCTGCAACGGTCATCATCTTCCTTCAAGTATAAATAGAAGACTCAAATGGAAGAAATGACTACTGTTCTATTACTGCGTTTAAGGCTCTGAAGCAATCTGACACTATTTGCTTAATCTGTCATTCAAAGTCTTAAAGCAATTTTGAGTTGTATTTTGTAAACACCTCTGATAGTATATCAAGTGTCCATAAACAATCATTCTTAGATTTTAAGTTTGTTTGTGAAGTCTCTTGTTTAGTGAAACTTGAGCACCTGAGAAGTCTCTTGCAAGAGTGCTTGAGCAATTTGTAATCTTGTGAAGATTATAGTGAAAAGCTCTTGTTAGTAACAAGGGGACTGGACGTACTCTCAAGTTGTGAGGGGGACCAGGATAAATCTTTGTGTCTTTCTTTCTATCTCTCTCAGCACCCTTTTAGTTATTTTGTTTATATCCGCTGCTTTTGTGTTGTAAGTTAGAAAAAGTTTTTAATTCTCAAAACACAATTCAACCCCACCCTTCTTGTGTTTTTCCACCTTCAGAGAAACAAGATTTAATTTGCTAACGGGGAGAGAGACTTAGGTAAGGTTGTTGATGATATCAAGCTTCTTTCTTGGCAGTGGGGTATGAGCCGGCGGAGAATTTCGTTTTGTTTGTTCTACGAATGGTGTTTGGAGCCCGGAATTTGTCTCTGTTGTTAGCTTTCGGTGGACTGTGGTTTGGTGTTGGTGGCCAGGGAGCACCTCTGCTTTTTTGGTTGTTTTTCGGTCCTGCTGGAAGGTTAGAAGGGGACTGGTTTTTGTCTTTCTATGTTGGGGTGTTTCTGTATTGGTGCATTCTAGTCTTTTGCGCGGTGCCTGTAAGCCTTTAGCTTTGTCTTATTTTCCTGGTGTATATACTTACTGGTACCTCTTGTACCTATTTTAATAAAGTTTTGCCTTATTCAAAAAAGATCAATGCCACTTCTAAGTGTTTCTTGTTGAGGAGCCTAGTCTTTGGAAATGTATGCTACCACCTTGTGCTAGTTTGTTTTTTTCTTCTTTTTATTCAAATCTTATATAATGTACCAGATAATTTAATTATAGATGATTATATTTTTACTTTCACTCCCTTGTGAAATGTTCATTAATTTTTTTAGATCTCCAGACATAAGGTAAGTTTGTTACTGGTAATTTGACATTGTATTTTTAATATATTCAACAAGTGGATTGGTAATTTGACATTGTATTTTAATATATTCAAAATATTTCATCCTTACACAATATACATCCACTCTTGTTCTTTATGTGTCTTTTAGAATATAATGTTACATAGATTTTGTTGTGATAGTTAAACTCTTGCTTCTTTTCCTAGGTTATCTTATCAATAATCTAAATTTCATTTTTTGTTTAGAGGTTTGGGATCTACACAAAGACGTATTATGTGTGTTGTATATTACAGGTGAGAACCATTATAAGGAATAGCTTTAAGGAGGCATCGGATCAATACGATATCTTGATTTCCCCTGCAGTTCCTTCAGTTGTTTATAAAATTGGTAAGCATATGCATATCTTTCCTTTTGCATTATTGCATTTTACTGTCTGTAGTAATTGTTTTATTGTCTTTGACATTTGCAGGTGAAAAGAAAAATGTTCCTTTGGCTATGTATGCTAGTGACATCATGATTGTGAGTATTTCACTCTTCTTATTGGCATTAGTGGGCTAATCATGACACGCCACATGGCACACTAAAAGACAAAATTTTATTAATAAATGAAAATAAGTAATTTTAATTAGTATTTTAATAAATTGATTATGAATAAATTAATAAAATAATAATTAATAATGAATAAATTGATTCTAAAGGTGTGCCACGTTTTAATTAATAATAAATAAAATAATAATTAAAAATTGATTATTTTTTTTCAAAAAAATTAATAATTTTTTTTTGTCTTTTAGGGTGCCACGTGGCGTGTCATGATTGGCCCACGTGGCACACCGTTAGTTTTGTGTTTTTTTTAACGGAAAGTTAACGAAAGCACTAAAGGCAAAAGTTTTACAAAGTGCAGGGACCAATGCCAAACAAAAAAAGTGCAGGGACCGATGCCAAAACTGAGCGAAAGCGCAGGGACTAAACACACATTTAAACCTAGACTTTATAGATCACATTGGCTCTATTACAAACTATGTGGGAGATATGTCTGCAAAGACACTTGACTAAAAGACACACATAGATCCCAAGTGATCTATGTCTCCAAGACTTTATACAGATGGAAATCCAAGACCTAGACATGCACCATGTTGAATGACCAGGCCATCAGTGACCTTCCCTGCTGCAAATGACCTCTATGGATAACACCAAGTCCAGCTGTTGCACTGAATTTGGCCCAATTAGTAGCTCTACTCAACAAATCCTAAAATTTTCAAGGGACAAAAACCTTAAGAATGGGAAATTACAGGGAAATAGTGGGAAAAAGGAGCAGCAAAATTAGTGTTAGCAAAATATTTCACCATAAACTATCTTATAAGTGCTTATGCCAATAAATAAGTTTAAATAAGACAATTCAAACAACTTAAAAAGACCAACAATAGTTTCAGTATGGAAAAATGTAAATTTGTTTTAAAACAGCGGGGGTCTCTTTAAATTTGTTTTTCTTCCACATGGTTCCCTTTTCAAGCATATAGTTATTAAACTTGCAAGATGTTTTCAATCAAGTACCGATACATTTATAAAAATAACCAAACTCTTGGAATCATATTGGAAGATGTGTTGTACTTATGTCATTTACCTATTGACGGGAAGCCGGTATTAATTGGTCATTGTCCAACCAAAGAGGCCTTCGATTGATTATATGGTGAGATCCCCAAATCTGATATTACTGTACATAAGTTAACTATGATTGCATGCGACACTTTGAAGACTACACAGCAGCGAAAGATCGCAGTGCTGTTAATAATAATCCGGTTAGTCATCATGCTGGCGGATGACAGCCGGATACCCAAATCATACGTTGAACTTTTGGAGAATGTGGATGATGTTTCCTCGTATGCTTGGGGAGCTGCACTCCTCTCATACCTCGTCACTGGGTTAAGAAAATTTGTCGAAGATTATGATGACAAGAAGAAAATGTGTGGAAATGCCTGATTCTTATTGGTAAGTAACTTAATTGTTTTGAACATGTTAAATAACTATTTTGTTAATTTATGATTCATTGTTTATTTTCTAATTGATAATTTTTTATACTATTTTGTTTTGATTGAAATTCTGATTATTGTAATATAAATTTAAATTCTAGTTGCCACATAACCATGAGGGTGGGTATTGCCTTTGAAAGAATTCTGGGTAACATAGAACCACGTGGGTAGAGCCATGTGATTGATTAATTAGTTTATGGTGCCATAGAACCAGGTGGAGACACTGGTTTGAAATTCTGCGCATTTCAAATTCTGAATTGATTATATTCTCAAATTTGGAATTCTGAATTGATTTGGTAATTCCTACATTTTAAAAAACTTTTTAAATGCATATTGTTTTGTAGGTGTTCTTTTTCTATCGAATTCCAAAATTGTGGGTAGCTATTGAAGATGAGCTTCCAACAATGATTACCTCGACTTCCATGTATTGTCCCCTGCATTACTTCATCGACAAAATTTGCAAAAAATCGTTTGACGATAGAACTATGGACAAAATTTCCCAAAAGGTTAATCTCATTATAAATAATCTTACTGATGAGGTATGATCTTCAAAATTATATTACTGTTGACATGACTGTCATAAAGTTTTTATTTCAGTAGCCAAATTTGTACTCATCATTTTTTAACTTTCATTATGACAGGACATCACATGGTCACCCTATATAGGGTGGAAGCTGCCAGTCGAGTTCAAGGTGCATGCCAAATTGGTGGATAGGGTCAGCCCGTTGTTTTGCCATAATCATGTGGTACACCATAAGCCATATGTTTTTAAAAAACAATTTGGCTTTCATGAGGTTGACATTGACGTCAATGCATTTAACTTTGTTGATTATGAAATTAAGTTGAAGGACAATCGAGGACAATTTCCCCATGATTATTTTAAAATTTACGAAAAGGAACTGAAGATATGGAACGATTGCATTTGTTTTGAGCATACATGTCCCATGGATGAGCCCCGGCTATCACAACCAGCCTCTGATACACGCACTTCATCACAATAGCAAAGCTCTGTTGACGCTGAAGTTGATCTAGAGGTTGAGCATACTTATCCCGTGGATGAGCACCGGTTATCACAACCAGCCTCTGATACACGCACTTCATCACAACAACAAAGCTCTCCAATACAAACAACAAACAGAAGGAAAAAGAAGCGTAGGCATGGCGCTACTCCACCAGAAAAGTTAGAAGAAGGAAAAAGAACGAGCGAGGCAGATTAAAAAATTTACCTTTTCCCCTGTGGCTAAAAAGAAGCCGAAGAAAAGTAAAAAACGTAGCTGAGATGCTAGGGCATGTGGATTCAAACATGAGTTGCCTTGAAACTCATGGTTTATGCCTTAGATAATAGATATTGAATCTAAACTATCCAAAAATTATCTTCATTAATTAAAAATTATCTTCATTAATTAGTACCTCAACATGTGTAGTCAAGTGTATGTATTATGTTTAAGTTACTTTGTAAAGGAATATTCCTGTCTAATTAAGTCATAATTTAGCATATTTATGAAACTGTGGTCTCTCAACTACACAACAATGGAGTCAGTTTTCTATTTACATTATGTGATATGATGCGATGTGCCTATACACAATAAATTAAATATAAAAAGATCTTAATATATTTTCGACAAGTTGCATAACTATTTACATGAATTTGATATTTATGAAAAGCTGAAGGCTGAAGTCGTTGCTTTGGCTAGACAGGGAGATGTGTCAGAATGGAACTTCAGACTCTTTGGATGCAAATCGTACAGGAAAGCAAAAATAGGCAAGAACCATGAATGAGTTTTGGTAAGTTTCTATTTAGGAGCTCTAAGGCCTTGTGAATTGTCTTAATTTTGATGACAGTGTTGCTGCTTCAATTTAGGAAGGGACGTATGGTGCCATTGTATTTGTATTAATGACATTACTATTAATTTTGGATGTTGAATGGTTTCAGTCTCCTTCGATCGCAGTTGCGGGAGTAAGTCTCCATTGACTTACTCCGCTTTATAATTCGATATCGGCATTATATTTCTTCGTTCCAACCGTTAAATTCAAAGATCTTATTGAGTAGATCAATTCTACAAATTTTTATAAAAATTCAAAATCGTTTGATACTTTTTATGAACACTTCAGTTAAACGTACGAAAAACTTTTAGAAAAAACTGTAAAATTTCAATAGTCTAAAATACATAACTACATTTTTTGATTTTTTATAAAAATTTGTGGAGTTGATCTACTCAATGAAATTTTTGAATTCAACGGTTGGATCAAAGAAATATAATGCCGATATCAAATTATTAAGCGGAGTAAGTCAATGAAAAACTTACTCATGGAGTCAACGGATCCCTCCTCTATATATATAATGTGAAATACATACAAAACATTAAATAATAAAATAGTGAAAAATACATAAACGTGACGGTTAACAAAGCCATATCTTTCTGGTCCGGATCATATTCAGTCAAACGAACCGCCGCTCCTTCAAGGTGAGCATCATTTCTC
The DNA here is from genome assembly GCA_030408175.1 of Trifolium repens. NCBI lineage: Eukaryota > Viridiplantae > Streptophyta > Magnoliopsida > Fabales > Fabaceae > Trifolium > Trifolium repens. The sequence continues at coordinate 42,325,770 of CP125846.1, forward strand.
TCTCTCTCTCTCTCTCGCTTTTTTTTTTCATGAAGTCCGCTACAAAGATTATTATTATTATTATTATTATTATTATTATTATTATTTGGTCCTTCAATGACGCTAAACTACAAATTTAGCATAATTGGAAACAATCTTTATGGGAAGGGATCAAATTACACTGGTGTAACATTTGAGTAATATTACACCGCATACAAATTTTACAAAATCAACTGTTGTATTGAAGGTTTATATATATGATATAGATCACCTATGTTGAGTTTTAGAAAAATCTAAAATCATTTGATATGTTTTTGAGACACTTAAAGATTAACGGTATTCAATAAAAATGCATAAACCGTTAATCTGTATGTGTCTCAAAAACATATCAAACGATTTTAGATTTTTGTAACACTCGACATAGATGAACTATATGATATATACTTTTAATCCAACGGTTGATCTGGCGGTGTAACATTACTCAAATATTACACCGGTGTAATTTGATCCCTCCTAAATCATATACAATATAAGAAAGTTGTTGTCCCTGGAAAGGACAACAAAAACCTTACTTCATATGCTGCCACTTGGCAAAAGTGAGGGTATTTGAGGTCTAAAAAAATTGAAACTGAACTAAAAAGACTCGTGTAACTGAGCCAACCAAGCCTTATTATATTGTTGTGAGATAAAAAGTCACTTTTTGACTAAGCCACTCAGCCGTCCACTGTTCACGTTTGGTTGCAAATGAATCTTTTGTTAAATCTGATATATCACATGACTCCTTTTCACACCTTTTTCTTCTTTCAAATTCAAAATATTTCCCTCTCTTCATTTATTTGAATTTCAATTTATACCTTCACATCTCATTGTCTTCAAAAAAGACATTTCATATTTCATTTTCTCTCTAGCTCTTCTTTCTATCTTTCTTGATATACTCTTTTTGTTATCTTCAATGACAATTTTTCTAATCACTTGAATTTTTTATATTTTCAGGATAAATTGAACAACATTATTCTTTATCTATCTAACAAGATGAAGAACTTAGGTATGAAAATGATATTCAAACTTTTCTCATTTTTTCTTCTTCATTCTTTTTCATATCATCTTTACTAACTTCTTTTTCTTCATAAATTTCATCATCGGCCACAAACTACTATATCAAAAGCAAGGCAAGATATGCAAACATCATTTTCCTCATTCAAACAAAAATAATTTGTTTGATTTTTAAAAGATTCATGCCAAACCAAAATAAAAATGCCACAAAATTTTTGTTAAAAATAAGAATTATTTTTTTTAAACATTACGGTAGAAAAATGTGGGGAAAATAGATCTAAAACATATACATGCATATTTTAAAACAATAGCTTCAAAAACAACAAAAATATATAAATTATTTTCATAACTGATAAAAAAAAATCAATTTTTGCCAAAAATTTACATAAAAACAGAAATTGTATTCATCAAAATATATAATTATATAAAAAATACAAACTGAATAAACAAAAAAATTGACATACAAACTCCAAACTCTGATTATTTGTTGTTGTTGTTGTTGTTGTTGTTGTTGTTGTTGTTGTTGTTGTTATTATTGCATCTATAAGTAAAGTGGATAATAAGACGTTTTCCGGCATGGTGGCCACCGGCGAAAGTGTTCCTATCTTGAAATTTCTTTGTGGGTTTTGCAGAGGAGATGAAGGAGAGTCTTTACACAGTAATGGTTTATGGTTTTACTAAGTTAAATAAATATTGGGCTGATTTGTTTCGAAGCCCATGGTCATTTTTTAAAATGAATGAAACAAGCCCAAGCTAAAAAAAATGCCACAAAATTGTTGTAATTATTTTTTTCCTCATCTAAAAAGAAAATTTCTTTTTTATGTGTCAAAAAAAGTATTTTTTTTATTATGACATATTATTTTTATGTTTTACTCCATAGTAAATTAACAAATTTGTTCAAATAAACGGGATAAATAAACCATACATTAGTTCAACACTTCCGCAAGTGTTTTTTTTTTAGATTTTTTATTAGAAGTGTACTTTAACTAAATAGCCAGTAAAACAAACTATTTGATACCATATGTCCAAATATTAAAGAAATTATCAATTTTCAAGTATTTCATAAAGTTGCAGTTGTATAAATGTATAAATTATATGCATAATAATTTTTCATCAAGTTGTAACTTTAAAAATTGATAACTAAAAATAATAAAAACGCGTAACGATTCGACCCGTCCGATAGGACGGGTTATCTACTAGTATATATATATATATATGGGTCATGCTAAACAGTGCCATGATGTTCTTGTTAAGCATACCAAAAATATAAATAAAACATAAAGTCAATGTTAATAGGATAACTTTTTATACTTCAATGTATTGAATGTACGAGTTTCAAGACAAAATTTCTTTATATATATATTTCAATGTGGTTAACTAGTGCACTATTTATATAAGGTTTGTCCAACATGTGTAATTTTTTAGATGTTAATGTGGTTAACTAGTGCACTATTTATATAAGGTTTGTCCAACATGTGTAATTTTTTACATGTTAATGCAACCAAATCAAATGTACTTAATTTTTTTTATTGAAAACAACAATTATTTAGTAAAAAAGTATAATTTTAATATAAATTGCACAAGATCCAATACAAATTTACTATTTTGAAGTTCCAATATATATATATATATATATAGGGTTTGTCTAACATGTGTAATTTTGTACATGTTAAAACAACCAAATGTTCTAATTTTTTTTTTATTGAAAACAACAACTATTTATTAAAAAATTATTACTTTAATATAAATTGCACAATTTCCAATACAAATTATAACTTTACTATTTTGAACTTACAAATTTGCATATAATTTGAATTTCTTAATATATTTATACAAAAAAGGTAATATTAATTAAATTGATATTATGATACCTTTAATAAGGTATGTTAATAAATTTTTTTATACAATATATGTCACGTTATAAAACTCCAATGATAAAAAAATTAAGATACAAATTATTAGCATATAAAATTATCGGTAATACTCTTATTGGAGATGCTCTGATTAAGGTCATGTTAACCAAAGACCATATATAGCATAAAGTATGTAAATATAAAAAAATTATTTAATACATTTTAATGTTTAAAAACTTAAAAAATTAAATTGTATTTGTCTTTATTATTGTATGAGCTGTCACAATTCTATCAAAATTATTCTCTTTTTTTCTCTCTCACTATTTTATCTTTAAATTGGATAGTATCAATTTTATTATATTAAAATAGATTTGCCTTTTTCTGCTATTTGTTTTGGGCAAAATAATAATGACATTTATTACAATACTATCTATTATTATAATTTAGGTTAAATTGCACTTTTGACCATCTACGTTTCAGAAAGTTGCAATTTTGACCCCCTATATTTTAAATTAACACTTGGTCAAAATTGACTTTTTGCAAAAAGGGTAAAGATAAAGGGCCGAAAGTACTATTTTGAAATATACGGGGCCAAAATTGCAACTTTCTAAAATTTAGGAGGCTAAAAGTGCAATTTAGCCTATAATTTTAAAAAATCTTATTTAGAATTGACAAAAACGTTATGTGCCGTACTAATTTGGTAAATTGTTCAATAACAATTATTTTAGGATGTTGAATAAAGGCTTAATTGAACATTTGGTCCCTTATGTTTATTTTAGATTTCAAGTTGGTCCCTTATGCTTTAAAAGTCTCAAGTTGGTCCCTTATGTTTATTTTAAGTTTCAAGTTAGTCCTTTAGGTTTTCAACGTTTCAAGTTGGTCCCTCAAGTTTCGAAAATTTGAATTAGTTAGTCTCTATCTAATCATCTTTATAGGACTATAACTAATTAAAATTTTAGAAATTTGAGGGACCAACTTGAAACTTTTAAAAACTTGAGGGATTAACTCAAAACTTTTAAAATATGACGGACCAAAATGAAACAAAATAAACATAAGAGACCAACTTGAAACCCAAAATAAACATAAGGGACCAAATATGCAATTAAGCCTTGAATAAAAGTAAGTTATTTGTTAGGAAAAGAATAAGGGGTGGTGTTTCTTAAAAAAAAAAAAAAGGGTTAGTTCATAAACTTTTGTTTTATATTTTTTTTAGTAAGGACCTTTTGTTTGTTTGTTTGTCAAAAAGAACATTTTGTTTTATTAATATATTAAAAAGAAGTTCATCAACCTTGTTATATAGATGTTAAGTAACTTTTTTTAATTAAATAAGTTTTTTTTTTTATTTTTAACAAAGAAAATACTCCTCCAATCTTTAATATAAGATAAATTTTACTTTTTAGATTCATTGAGAATCTAATGTATCTAGTCAATGACTAGATACATTAGATTCTCAATGAATCTAAAAAGTAAAATTTATCTTATATTAAGGACCAGATTATTTAATTTTATCATTTACATTCCATGCTTCATTTCATTTTAATGTCTTCCTAGTTTTTTTATATATATACTGTAACAATCTGGGCCCCATCATCTTAGGTGGTCCCAGCTGTTGGAACAAAGTGAGTCTGACATGAACCTCTAAGATTTTAGTTGGTTTTGATGATAACAAAGTATTAAAATTGCAATTGGTATTACTAATGATTATTCTAGTGTGCAGAATTATAAGTTAAAAATTCATTCAGAAGCACTATGAATAAGAGCAGAGAAGCTAAGCAAAGGAGCTCTGAAAGCTTATCGCTGATCATCAGAAGCTTAAAATTCAAGGTCTGAAGCAAGTGGCTCTGAGGACAAAAGCTAGGCTCTGAAAGGATTCAGAAGCTGAGGACTTTAAGAAGCTACACTACAGACTCTGAAACAAAAGGAATTTGCGTCACTTAAGAACTGACAGAATCAGAACCAATGATTGAAGAACAATCTTCTTTGGGACTCTATCACATCCACAGGAAGGAATATTCGTTGGGACAACATTAACCTTATCCATAAGTGGAGCGCATTTGAGGATTGTACTATCGTACTATTATTACTCAAAATGGTTGAGTGATATTTCAAATTGCAAGGTAGTGGAATTGGATTTCTTTGCTAAAGAAGGCAATCTACAGCTAGCAATTGTACGAACAAATTTCAGTTGGCACCTTATCTCTCTGCAACGGTCATCACCTTCCATTCAAGTATAAATAGAAGACTCAAATGGAAGAAATGACTATTGTACTATTACTGCGTTTAAGACTCTGAAATATTCTGACATAATTTGTTCAATCTGTCATTCAAAGTCTTAAAGCAATTTGCGCTGTATTTTGTAAACACCTCTGATAGTATATCAAGTGTCCATTAACAATCATTCTTAGATTTTAAGTTTGTTTGTGAAGTCTCTTGTTTAGTGAAACTTGAGCACCTGAGAAGTCTCTTGCAAGTGTGCTTGAGCAAGTTGTAATTTTGTGAAGATTCTAGTGAAAAGCTCTTGTTAGTAACAATGGGACTGGACGTACTCTCAATTTGTGAGCACCTGAGAAGTCTCTTGCAAACGTGTTCTAAGTTAAGAAAAAGTTTTAATTTTAAAAACACAATTTACCCCCCCCCCCCCCCCCCTTGTGTTTTTCCACCTTCAATTGGTATCAGGAGCTAGGTTTGTTGCCTAACTCACCTTACAGTGAAACAGTAAAGATCCAGGAGGAAAAACATGTCTGCTGAGAAGAACAACAATGAGATTCTTTTCAACTATGACTCAAACTCACATGAAAGGAAGTCATCTGATAAGGTTCCTTTCTTCAATGGAACTGAGACTGGTTACCCCTTCTGGAAGACCAAGATGTATAGTCACATCATGGGTATTGATTGTGATTTATGGGACTTGGTAGAAGATGGAGTTAATTTTGAAAATATGGACCTAGAAGGAGTAGTGAGTTCTCAGAATAGGAAATCCTTTACACCTACTCAGAAGGAGTAATGATTACAAACGCAATCTCACATGATGAGTACCTTAAAATTGGAGATAAAAGAACTGCAAAGTCAATTTGGGATTCTTTAAAATCCAAGTATGAGGGAAACAAACAAGTTAAGGAGGCAAAGGCTAACTTGTTGATGCATCAGTATGAGTTGTTTAAGATGAAGGATTGAGAGGACATTGAGACTATGTTTTCAAGGTTTCAAATTCTAGTCTTTGGACTTCAAATATTAGACAAAAGTTATACTGAAGCTGATCATGTGAGAAAGGTACTCAGAAGCTTACCACCAAAATGGAGACCCAAGGTGACTGCTTTTCAAGAGTCTAAGGATTTGGATACTGTATCCCTTGAAAGCGTAGTTAGTTCATTGAAAAGTCATGAAATGAAATTAATGACTGATGAATCAACAAGATAGATGAAAGGGATAGCCTTAAGCTCTAAGAGCTCATCAAAGGCTCTGAAAGCTGAGGTCATAGAATCTGAAGATGAAGCTTCTGAAGAGGGTCATGAAGTTGGGTCTGATGATGAAGAAGACATGGTGCTGATGGCTGCTAAGGTTTCACAATGGGCAAAACGAAGCAAGAAATATGCAGGCAAGTTTGGAGGATCTTCCAAGAAACTTAGTGCTGCTAAAGACAAAAAGGAAGATCAAAGCAAGTGTTTCAAGTGCAACAAGCCTGGCCATTTCATTGCTGATTGTCCAGAAAACAAAAGTAGACCATCAAAGCAAATCTCTAACAAGGAAAGGTATAAGAGTAAAGTCAAGAAGAGCTTTCTGGCAAAATGGGAAGATCTTGACAAAGACTCAGATTCAGATGGTGATGAGGAAGCAAATCTAGCACTGATGGCAACTACCTCTGATAGAGAAGACTCTGAAGCTTGTTCAGACTCTGAAGATGAGGAAGATGTAATTGCTAAACTCTCTAGAACTGAATTACTAGATTCTCTTAAAGATGCCTTAAAATTGCTCACTAAAAAGGCAGGTGAATGTAAGGTCTTGAAAAAGGCTTACAATAACCTGACTGAGAAAATGAACATAATAGTTGATGAAAATGAGTCTCTAAAAAGTAGAAACACATTTATGGAAACTCATTATGTTTATGATGATAAGGTTCCTCCATAGCATGAATTTGCTCTGCAAGAATTTCTTATCAATGGCATGAAGAGAAGTAAGATAGCTTCCATAATATACCATGTTAGTAGAAATAGAGGTGAGGGTCTTGGATTTTCATGTTTTAAAGATAATCCATTACTTTCTAAACCCTCTAACAGTGATAATTCAAAACCTAAGGCTGTGTTTGTTAAAAGCCAATCAGAAGCCATAGTTATACCAGATCCTGAAAAAATAATTGAGTCAGAGGTTAAGAAGTCTCAGACTCTGAATCCTTAAGAGCCTAAGATCTCCAAACCTCAGACCAATGTCAAAATAAATAAAACTCTGGTATATTCTAAAGCTAAGTCCAAGAGTTATACAAGGCCTAAATTTTTTTCAAAAGGCTTTAATAACTCTAGAGCTTCTGATAGGCCTTATAAACAAAAACAATCTAAGGTGATGAGGACTAACTCAAAAGGACCCATAAAGGTATGGGTAACAAAGTCTTAGATTGTCTTTGCATCAGATCTGCACTCAAAGAAGGCCAGAGCAGCATTCTTGGTACCTGGACAGTGGTTGCTCGCGTCATATGACAGGAGACAAGCATATGTTCCAAACCCTGACTCTGAAAGAGGGAGGAACTGTGGGATTCGGAGGAAACCAAAAAGGGAAGATCATTGGTACGGGTACGGTTGGTAACTCTTCTCTTTCAATTAAAGATGTTTGGTTAGTTGATGGCCTCAAACATAATCTACTTAGCATTAGCCAATTCTGTGATAGTGGATTTGTTGTTAAGTTTAATAAAGATGCATGTACTGTAATCAGAGAGTCTGGTGAGTCTGTAGTGTTCAGAGGCTTAAGGAAAGACAATGTTTATAAAATTAATCTGTCAGAACTCACAGAGCAAAAGTCAGTATGTCTTCTATCTTTGAATGATGAGAAATGGGTTTGGCATCAACGCTTAGGTCATGCTAACTGGAGATTAATCTCTAAGCTCAGCAAACTAAGCTTGGTTAAAGGCCTACCCAATCTTAACTATCATTCAGATGCTCTGTGTGGTCCTTGTCAGATTGGAAAGATTTCAAAAACCTCTTTTAAACCCAAAAACATTGTCTCTACCTCAAGACCTCTTGAACTGCTTCACATTGATTTGTTTGGCCCTGTAAGCACAACCTCAATCAACGGAAAGAAATATGGACTTGTCATAGTTGATGATTACAATAGATGGACTTGGGTTAAATTCCTGAGAGTAAAAGATGATGCATATGATGTGTTTAACATCTTCTGCACACAAGTGCAAAGTGAGAAGAGTCTCAAGATCTTAAAGATCAGAAGTGATCATGGTGGTGAGTTTGAAAACGAACCCTTTGCAACTTTTTGTGAAGATCATGGAATTGTCCATGAGTTCTCAGCTCCTAGAACACCACAACAAAATGGTGTTGTAGAGAGAAAGAACAGATCTTTACAAGAGATGGCAAGAACCATGATGCATGAGACAAAATTTGCTAAGCACTTCTGGGCAGAAGCTGTGAACACAACTTGTTATATTCAGAATAGAATCTATATCAGACCTATACTAAATAAAACAACATATGAACTCTTAAGAGGAAGAAAGCCCAACATCTTTTATTTTCATCAGTTTGGATGTACCTGTTACATTCTGAACAATAAGGCCGACAAAAGAAAATTTGATGCCAAAGCTTGTAAGGGAATCTTTATAGGTTACTCTGAACGCTCAAAGGCATACAGAGTGTATAATTCTGAAACTAACACAGTGGAAGAATCTATACATGTTAGATTTGATGATAAAGAGCCTGACAGTAAAATGTCAGAGCAAGATGATAGCTATGCAGATGTTCCATATCAATATAACAATCCAGAACCTGAGAAAACATCAGAAGCTAATGAAACTTCAGAAGTTGAATTGGAAGAAGTCTCTGAAGAAGCATCTTCAATAGAAGCATCTGAAGAACATGATGATATCTCAGAAGATGAAATGCAAGATAATGCTGAAGCTCAAAAAAGGAAATTTAAATACAAGTCATCACATCCAGAAGATCTTATTCTTGGAAACAAAGAGAGTCCAAGAAAGACAAGATCAGATTTTCAACAAAGTGACTCTTTATTGGGACTTATATCCATGATAGAACCCAAGAATGTTGATGAAGCCTTAACTGATGATGGATAGATAGTAGCAATGCAAGATGAACTTAATCAATTTCAAAGAAATTATGTATGGGACTTAGTGCCAAGACCAGAACATAAGAACATCATTGGAACCAATTGGGTATTTAGAAACAAACTGAATGAACAAGGTGAAGTGGTAAGAAACAAAGCTAGACTTGTAGCACAAGGCTACAGTCAGCAAGAAGGCATTGACTTCACCGAAACATTTGCTCCAGTAGCAAGACTGGAAGCAATCAGGTTATTATTATCATATACAGTTAATAATGGAATAACCTTATACCAAATGGATGTTAAGAGTGTCTTTCTTAATGGTGTCATTTCTGAGGAAGTGTATGTCAAACAACCTCTAGGTTTTGAGGATTTGAAAAACCCTAACTATGTTTATAAATTAAAGAAATCACTCTATGGTCTCAAACAAGCTCCTAGAGCTTGGTATGATAGACTGAGTAATTTCTTATTGGAAAATGGTTTTCAAAAAGGTCAAATTGATAATACACTCTTCAGAAAGACAACTAAGAAGGATATCTTAATTATTCAAATCTATGTTGATGATATAATATTTGGTTTTACTAATGCTTCATTGTGCAAGAATTTCTCCAAGCTGATGCAAGATGAATTTGAGATGAGCATGATGGGTGAACTGAAGTTTTTCTTTGGGATTCAAATTAATCAAGGAAAAGATGGCACTTACATTCATCAAAGCAAATATACAAAAGAGCTTTTGAAGAAGTTCAGTCTTGAAGACTGTAAGACAATGGCCACACCCATGCATCCTACAAGCAGCTTGAGCAAGGAAGAGATTGGCAGCAAAGTAGACAAAAAGCTATACGGAGGTATGATTGGTTCTTTGCTCTATCTAACAGCATCTAGGCCATATATTTTGTACAGTGTGTGTTTGTGTGCAAGATTTCAATCAGACCCTAGAGAATCTCATTTAACAGCAGTTAAGAGAATCTTTAGGTATCTGAAAGGAACAACTAATCTAGGACTTCTTTATAAAAAATCCCTAGATAGTAAGCTAGTTGGATTCTGTGATGCTGACTATGCTGGAGACAGGATTGAGAGAAAGTCCACTAGTGGAAATTGCCAATTTATTGGTGAGAATCTCATATCCTGGGCCAGCAAGAGACAATCAACCATTGCTTTGTCTACAGCAGAAGCAGAATACATCTCAGCTGCTAAATGTTACACCCAACTCCTCTGGATGAAATATCAATTAGAGGACTATAACATAGCTGAAAGCAGTATTCCACTGTATTGTGATAATACTGCTGCTATTCATTTATCTAAGAATCCAATTTTGCATTCCAGAGCTAAACATATTGAAATAAAGCATCATTTTATAAGAGTTCATGTTCAAAAAGGCACCATAGATATTCAATTCATTGATACTGAACATCAATGGGCTGATATATTTACTAAGCCTTTAGCTATTGAAAGGTTTGACTTTATTAAAAAGAATTTGAACATGCATTTTATCTCTGAAGAAAACTAGCTCTGAGATGCAAAATAGAATTATGATCTGAAGCTTTTTCAGAGCCTCTAATAATTCAGAGTCTCCTTTGGGAAGCTCTGAAAAATATGGGTTCTGAAGGGTAACATGTTCTGATGAGGTGTTAGATATAAATGAGTTTTGCTCTGAACTAGACGGAAATGAAACGTTTCGTACTAGTTAGTGTACAACAGTTGTCTGTACGCGTGTCAGCTGTGATTAAGCCTCTCTTACACGTGTCTAGATCCTGATGGGTAGAGAACAGTTAATGATGAAATTGCAGTTAAACAATTTAAAATTAATTTTAAACTGTTCGCGCTCCCTCCTTTGTGCTTATTTTCTGAGTGTGTATTTTATTTGATATAAATTGTCACTTCACTCACAAAGCACAACTTTTACACAAAATCACTTCCTACACAAACCCTAAAACTCAGAATCCTCAAAATCTCTCATCATTCTCAACATTTTCTGCAATCATGACTGCTCAACCTACTCGTGTAATTGTTCAAGAACCTTTCAACCCTGAACTTGTTCCGGTAATAGATTTAAACTCTCAAGCTTCGTTCGTTAATCGTCCTCTTTCAACTGATTGTGGTAGAGATGCTATGGAATTCCTTACTGAGAAGTTCGTAGACTTTGAAAGTTTGAAGCTTAATGGAATCGATGTTCAGAGTCTATTTTATGATCAACAGTGGGGAAACTATTTTGATATGTTGAATGGGTTCGTCTACTACGACATTGCGAAGAACTTCTGGCATAAGGCGTATGTGTTTGATGAGTTCAGTGCAAATAAAGAAGTAAGTAAGTTAGTGGCAAAGGACAAGACTCTGAAAAGCAAGACCAGAGTCCAATTGGGTTTAAGGCCATACAAGGGAAAAGAGATCAGGTCTAACTTACTGGGTATTGATGTGCTTATCACCCAAGAACATGTGGCGAAGATTCTGGGTCTGGATAATAAAGGTCAAGATGTGAATGCGTACAAAGTGAAGAGTAAGTACACTGAGGCTATCAAAGCAGACCTTTTCTCTGCTGGAACAAAAGAAAAGGAATTTGGAAGTGCAAAGTTCATGAAGACGGATTTCAACTTTGCCTTCAAGGTCTTTCTTGCTTCTATCATTCCCAGAGTAGGAGGAATGGATACAATTTCTATACCACACAAGCACTTCTTATGGTTTCTGCATAAAAGAGTTAAGGTTAACTTGGCTAGTTTGTTATTTGAGCACCTATGCTCCAGCATCGTTGAGAATCAAACTAAGGCTGTGGCAACACTTCATCACCCCAGATTGATCTCAGAGATTATTCGTCAAACCAAGCTAATTGAGATTCTTAGGCAAAAGGAAAAGCTAAGAGCCTTTCAGACTGCAAAATTTGATGCTACTATTTTGGTCAACATGAAGAAGACTAAGAAAGAGGATCTGATAAAGGCAGAAAGTCCTCTCAAGACCATCTATGAGACATACTTCTGGTGTGATGGATTTCCCACCATTTCAGAGCATGATAATGTGGAAGTTATCAAAAACTTTCTAGAGATGGTTAGAAGAGAAACTGGAGCAAGGGTTGACAGAAGTATGGTGGTGAATGTGCCTGATTGAGATATTTTCAAAGGTCCTAAAGATATCACCAGGTCTCGAAAGAAGCCTAGACTGGTAGAGCAAGCCTTGATTGAAGAGTCTGAGGAAAGTAACAATGAAGGGCAAGAGGATCTGTCTGAAGACAACAGTGCTGCTGATGATGAGGAAAGAGTCTCTGAGGAACAGGTTGCTAAAATTGCCAAAAGGAAAGCTGTTGAAACGGAGAGGAGAACAAATAAGAGGAATGAGAGGCCTGCAGCTACTAAAGAGGAACAACCTGTCAGAGCCCCCAAAAGGATAAAAACTGTGGTCTCTAGACAAAAGAAAGCTGCTGACACTTCAAAAGGTAATGTCTCTGAACCTAATCTTGTTAGCAATACTGAAGCTCAAACATCCCCTATAGACTATACCAAACCTCTTAAGGTTATCCTACCCTCTACACCATCATCATCATCCTCATCATCTTCATCAGAAGGCACTCCTTCTGATTACAACACTGACACTGCAGAGCTTCTTAGAAAATCTGCTAAGAACCTCAATAAAATTCAGAAAGAGACCCCCAAGAAAAAGATCCCATTGAAAAGAACCCCCATGAAAAAGACCCCCAAGAAAACCACAAACAATCCACCAAAGGAATCTGTTGTCATTGACACTTTCATTCTTGACTAGCTCACATCACACTTGTCTGGTGATGCTTTTACTCATTTAAACCTAGATTCACCAAATCACCTCATCAACAAATTTGTGAATACTACCTCTGAACCACCTCAAGATCCACCAGTTCAAGAACCCCCAATAACCATTGTTCAAACACCACCTCCAATTTTTGCTGCTCCTGAACAAGAAAATCCACCCACCTCTACACAAGCCATTCAGGATGAAATTATGACTCATTCTGAACCTCACATTGCCTCACCCAAACCATCAGAACAACCACCTCAACACTCGCCTAAACAAACCACTACTGATGAACCTGCCCAAAATACTACTGAACAAGAACCTCATATTCCCTCTGAATCAATCCCAGCAGAAAACCAAAACATTGAGACACCTCCTTCAACACCTCCCATATATGGTCCTAGCTACAAACCTTTGACAGTGGATGAATTAATCCTACCTGTTAATTTTGCTTTACCCATTCAAGAGAGAATAATTAAAGAAGCCATATATATTGATGATGAACCAATACCATTATCACTCTCTTCAAACCAAACCATTGATCTGAGCAAAATTAAGATTATCCCTCTCAAGAGAAATAGACCTGAACCCACCATTACTTTCAACAGAAACCATCCCTTTTTCAATCCCATCTCAGAACCTAACCTTGAGCTTGTAGATATTGCTATCAGTATTAGTATCAAGAGATTGAAAAGTATGGAAGAGGAAACTCTTGTTGTTCCTTCAGATGTGGATGCTGAGATTAGGGATTTGGAAGGTAAGTTCAGTGAGACTCTGAGACTCCTGGGCAATCATGTCAAGAATAAGATTAAAGGAAAAGGTATGGATGCTGTCAATCAGATTATAACCTCTGTTAACCACTCTCATGCTCCCAGACTTACTTTCTTCAATCATGAAGAGGAGCGTTAACGATTAGAGCTTCTGGCTGCTATAAGTGAAAGCACCAAAATATCAAGTGAAACAGCTGAAAGGATAGCTGAAGAAGAGGCTAGATATGCAAGATTTGTTATGGATGTTGAGCATGCTAAGATAGCTGCTGAAATTGAGCATAAGAGGCTTGCTGATCAAGAAGCTCTCAAGTTGTTTGTAGATAGAGCTGTTCAGATTGCTGTAATTGAGACTAACAAGATCAAAGAGAATCAAGCAACTGAAGAGGACTATGTGATGCTTGATCAAAACCAAAGTGATGAAGACTCTGACAAGGTGTTTACTGTGAAATTTGGTAAACAACGCTAGTTTGATTATTACAAGAGAGACCAACTAGTAAATCTCGGGACATAGTGCTTTTGTTTATATTTTCAAAGTAAATGATGTTCATTATTGCTCTTATGTTAATAAAGTGTTGTTTTTACGTTTTAGTAACTTGAAATGCAAGAAAGAATGTTTATCCAATTAAATAAACAGAAGGAAAGAAAGAGTCGAAAGTAAAAGATAATTGGATTGGGGAGGGATTAAAGAAAAACTGTAAATTGCATTCAAATGTAAATGATTACAGAATAAAAATGGTTCACATTACATACATTTTCCTTCGAACACTCGTTTCTCGCTTTGACATGGGTACTTAGAGTTTTTCTGAGGATTGTGTATAATGATTGTGACCCTTTTTTCGATCACATAACTAGGCTATTTATAGACACTAATCTAACTGCTACTAACGCCTAAATAACTACAGATAGGACGCGTGTCTTGACACGTATTTTGAATTTGAATCCTTTCTTATCTTCTGAGTTAACTGTTTGTTTCCATCGAAATCGAAGTAACCATGCTTCTTTTGAATATCTCGCTAAGTCCATAAATTACTTTTGCTCACTGGATGCTTCGACCCTACTGATACTTCGACCAAATCGAAAGGATCCTGAAAGAAAGAGAATATGCATTTAAATGCAACGTTCCATAATAGAACATTTATTACACGTTCATGCATGATTAATCATTAAATCCATTGGTTCTGAAAACCAAGCATATTTAATGATTATTAAAAATAATTACATAATTAAACATAATTATTTTATTTATGCATTTAGAACATATTTTTACTTAGTAAAAATATGGGCTAACAAATTGCCCCCAAATGCCTGTTTCGATTGAGTGGTCGAACGAAAAAGGAAAAGGCATTTTATAACCACGCGCTTGACACTATTACCAATGACGGCGCTTATGTCACGTTCAGAAGTAACTGTCAACTTGATACCCACAATCCATCATTGCTCCTAGGTTTTAGCATAGTGGATGACGTGGCATATGCAGAAGTTGAAGAGAAATTTTTTGAATTTCTTTTTGATTTATTTTCTGGAGACAAACACGTTCCCCTATAAATAGTAACAAAGGAACAAAGGAACACTTTTTACCAACTTCTCAAGTTCAGAGTTTTCTACGAACAAACACTGTTCATCTTCTTCTTTTATGCTAATCAAGCTTTGATTCTCAGTGCATTCGTAATTCTAAACCGTACAAACACTTCTACACAAGATTTCGCTCAGATTCATCCCTAATTTGATCTTTAGCAACTCATTTTCCAGATTTCACATCAAAACCCTTTCCATTCTTAGGTTTTCTGCACATTTCATCGTACTGTTCATCAATGGCATCTGATTTGGATTTTGATATACCTACTGCTGGTAAATGGAAGGATCTTCGTATCCTTGAAGATGGAGAAGAAGTGGTTCCAGAGCCTTCTGGCACTGAGGCGGAAAGGAAGATCTGGAATAGCCAACTCATGATTCCATTCTCCATAAAGAAGTGTGATTATGCCTTCTGTGGACCTTATCCAACACATTCTGAGACTGTCTCTAAAGAGGTAAATGATATTTTTCCTTTGCATGCTACTTGTGAGCCTAGAATCTTTAGCTCTACTCCTTACAACTTTGGGTATATGAAGAATGCCCTTAAGATTTTTAGAGCTGCCCCTTATACTGCGCACAAGGATTACATTTCCTGGTTGGATAGGGTCGAAAAGGACTTTAAGGATTCTTGGAAGAGCTATGGTATTTACGAGCTTATCCAATTTAGTCGAACCGGCCCTAAGTACAAACCAGAACTGCTAGTGGCTACCTTACACTTCTATGAAAAGTCCACCAACACTTTTCAGTTTAAGTGTGGCATGTTAACCCCCACCTTACTAGATGTAGCTGCTATCACAGGCCTTAGGCCTGTTGGCGATCACTTCGATCCAACCAAGACTGGAGATAAGGTCGAAGTTAACTTTCAAGAAGCTACATTCTCTAAGTACATAGCAGAGCAAATGGGTGAAGAAGGAGAGGAGGTGTCCACTGAGGAGCATGTGGCCTTCTTAACATTGTGGTTATCCCACTTTGTGTTTTGCTCGAAATCCCTTCAGGTAGCGCGTATGTACATTCCCCTAGCACAACAGATTAATGAGGGTAGACTCTTCAGTTTAGGGCGTTTGTTGTTAGCCTGTCTATATGAAGCAATGGGGAATGCCAGTGATGCAATCAAGGCTTCCAAGGATGGATCGAAGGTTTCAATTGCTGGACCTATGTGGCTGTTACAACTTTGGCTGAATGCCACATTTGAGACGGAATTGGGGTTGATAGTGCCTTCTGACTATCAACAAGAGGTAGATGAAAGGGAGATCGAAGGGCAAAGGTTGGTTCGATTAGCCCCTAGATCTTTGGACCAAGACACTGGCAGACTCTTCATGAGGCACATGAAGATGTTTTTGAACTTTGACAAGTTTTTACCACGTCATGCTCCTTTTGTCGAGCATAAGCATGGTGCTGCGTGGTTTGTTGAAGATTTTCCTGCATTCAACCCGGACAATGAGGATGAGGTCAACGAGGTCTGGAGGGCCTATTTAGAGCAAACTGTGCTCTCATGTAGGATCGGTTCGAATGCGAATCAGTATGGGCTAGTTGGATATCTGCCCAACTGTGTGGCTAGACAATTTGGCATGTCTCAGATCAGGCCAAAGAGCTTCTTCGACAGCTTTGATAAAATTGTATTGGGCACTGGTATAACTGAGAAGACCTTCAGGAAGTACATGAGGATGCTGGAGAAATATGAGTTTAACTTCAAACCCTTCGAGTATAAGCCTTCTTTCTACTGCACTGATGGCTTTAGCAAATGGTGGAGTGACCATTACACCAAACATTCAATAGGCAATGCTGATCAATTGCTAGGGATGGTGGAGAGTGGCTTCATAGTGCCATCTCTTGGAAAGAAAATAAATGTCTCAGGTCGAGGTAAACATCTAAACTCTTATATTTTATTTATCTTACAAGATTTATTCCCTCAAACCTTTTTATATTTCCCTCAAACCTTTTTATATTTAGTAATACAACATTTTGCAGGCAAAGGCATAAAGAAAGATGGTGGGTCTTCAAAGACTTCGACTGAAGTGAAGAAACCCACTGGGGTGAAGATTAGATCAGAGGTCGAAACCTCTAAGGCAAAGGTAATTTAGCCTCATGAATTTATTTATTTATTTTCTCCCCTCATGTTTAAACATACGTTCTAACTTCGACCATTTATGTCCTTAGAAGGGAAAAGGTAAGGGCAGCACAGAGACAGTGTCTGCTAGCTCAAAGAAAGATAAAAATACAGTGGTATTAGATGAGGAGGTAAAAATCAAACTTTCCAACAAATACTTCAAACTTTTGTCATAGTAATATATTTTGAAGCAAAATCTTGACCTTTTTTACCTCCATCATTTCAGGACGAAGAAGAACAAGAGGTCCCTTTGGTTAGGAAAAGGAAACAACCATCAACTTCGACTTCACAACCTGGTGAAGGGAAAGCAACAACTGTTCCAGATGTCGAAGCAAATGAGGTTGCACAAGCCAAGAAACAGAAAAAGGTTGAAGAGGCTCCAACAAAGGACCAAATGGGAGAGAAGAAAAAGAAGACAGAAATTGGTATGAAGGTGAAGTCAGCAATCAAAAAACCTAAAGTGCATAGGGCATTAAAAATCCGCACTTCGAGTGAAAGCGGTGGAGATCCAACCCCTCAGACAAATGCTTCAGAGAACAAAGTGGTCGAACAAGACCAACTTACCAAGACATCAGAAGAGCAGGTTGATGGGCCACAAGGTAACCTTGCACCTCAATCAGAGACCTTGGTCAATGATGAACCAATTATTGATGGGGGAAAGACAGATGATGCACAACCAGGCAACGATGCCCCCAATGCTGAGAAGGGTGGTAATTCTCAAACTAGCCCTGAGGTCGCAGAAGAAAAAGAGGTATAACTCATCTTATTCTCAACCTTAGATTTTCATAGTTACATTTGATCTTTACTAATTTTCTTTTGAATTTGTAGGATCAGTCGAAGAAAAGTCCTGTTGAGGAAGATAAACAGCCAAACCTTGAGGAGGTGCCAACCAATGCTTCGAGCATCAAATATTCAATGCCTAGTATGTCTACAAATTCAGGCCAGGCAAGCTCGAACCAAGAATCTCAACATGACTCTGATGCAATTCCTGAAGCTGAGGTTGGGGGTTCAGGGATCATATCTGTCTCTTCGACTTCGAGACTTTCTGCGAGCTTGGGCGTACAAGAAGAAGAATTCACCAATATGCAAAAGTCTGATCCTGCCGGTACCCTTAAACTTCTACTCTCAAGGAAAGCAAATCAAGGGAACACCTCTAGCGAGCACACAACCACTGACTCAGCGCCTTCCAATTCTGAAATCGACTCGATGGTGCGTCAGGACTCTCTGCTGCTGAAGCTTACAACTACATTTGTCCAAAGGGATGTGTTGAAGCAGATCGAAGAACAACCAGCATGTGCTTATAGCCACTTGGCTTTCCTGAAAAAGCTTCACAATCCTATGACTGATGAGGAAACCCTTGGCAAAGTCATACAACTTAGTTCGATTGTGGACCAATATGCCAAGGCAGTGCAGAAGAGGATTGATAACAACACAAGACTTGCCACACAACAACAAGCTCAGACCATGTTCTTTGAGAAGGCCCAGCAAGCACAAGCTGAAGTGGAAAGATTGTCTTCTCAACTGGTCGAAGGAAATTCAGACCTGAAAGAATGTGATGACAAGGTTGCCCATTACAAAGAACAAATCAAACTCTTAGAGGAGCAGATTGTTAGCTACAGGCGCAAGATCATCGAAGAGGAGACCAAGAGAGCTCGAATTGAGAAAGAGACCAAAGCTTCGACCCAAGAGCAGATTGACGCATATGGCAGGGAAGGGCTTCAAGCTTTTGGCTCTGCAGAAGTTGTTGGTGAAGAGATCAAATCCCTGGAGAGTTCGAACTTGGTAGTCGAAAAGGAGATGGCAACCCTCAAGAAGATTTATGCTGACTGCACCAAGAATTTATAATTTTCTTAGTTTATTTTCTCTATTGTCTGTTCGAACAATATTTTGGATCTTGTACCTTTTGAACAAAGTCCATATTTTATGGCAATCTTACAATTTACCATTTTATTTTACATGCTTGAGTATTATTCTGCGTTTTTATTTTTACTTCCCCTTTTGACATCAGTCAAAAACACAGAAAAACAAGCAGTCAAAGCACCATATCAAAGCAGTCAAGTCAAAAAGGTGATGACAACCAAATTCATTAAATGAATTGCATTGATGACCATACTGATAAAAAGGCTTGATAGCACTATAAAAAGGATGATTCTTCTCGTTTTAACTATTCAGGGTAGTCAAGTAACCTTAACAAGAAAATCATACCATGGAAAGGCAAGTTACCAAGGATGCTTCAGGCTCAAAAGAAAAGAGCAAAAAGAGAGCAGAGCTCTGGCGTTGCGAAGAAAACAGGCTACGCTATGAGAGAAACAAGGAAGAACTAATTTTAACAGAATCAGAAGAGGAAGAAATGGGCTCTGATCTAGAAGAGTTCTTATGGACATATGAAGCCAATCTAGCAGATTATCCAGCTGAGGTTCAGAAGCTTGCTGATGAAGCACTATCTCTTTTCAAGGAGAAACTGAAGAGTATAGAATCAGAAACTTCTAAATCTAAGCCGAAGTCTGGGTAGAATTATGTTATCATATGTAATAAAAAACTTTTCTTATTAATAATAAAAATAAAGTTATTCCTACTTCCTATTTCTCTTTTTAAAGCTTGCTTCCTTTGACCAATTCCTGATTTGTGGCAAGCTTTAATTACTGCCATTTCGATTTCATGTTCAAGTATTATTCTGCGCTTATTTTTACTTCGAGTAAAGTAGGCTTGTATTTCTTCAAATACTTTCCATTTATACCCAAAGTACGTTTTTCAGGAGTTAACTCCTCAATTTCATATGCGCCATTAGAATAAACTTGAATAATTTTGAATGGTCCTTCCCAATTTGGGGACCACTTGCCTAAGATCCTATCTTTTTTGTCCATAGGCAATATAACTTTCCAAACTAATTCTCCTATATCAAAAGACTTAAACTTAACCCTTTTGTTATATGCTTTAGCAACTCGTTCTTTTTGTTTTGTTAAAACTTCTAAAGCACTAAGCCTTTCTTCATCTAGATCAATCAACTCATCTGACATCATCTGATAATAATGGTCTAGAGGTATTTCCATTTGTCTTTGTACTCTTGCTGATTGCAAATGTATTTCGAGTGGTAATACTGCATCATGACCATAAGTTAGTCGAAATGGAGTAGTGTTAGTTGATTCTTTAGGAGAATTTTTACAAGCCCATAACACTTGGTCTAAGGTTTTGTGCCAATTTCTTGGCTTTTGGGCTATATGTTTTTTTATCAGATTTATAATAATTTTATTTGCTGCTTCGACTTGACCATTTACTTGTGCATAATATGGTGTTGAAGTTAACAGTCTAAAGCCAGTTTCTTGAGCAAATTCCTGCATCTTTCGACCAGTGAAAACTGAACCTTGATCAGTGGTTATTGTTTCAGGAATTCCAAACCTATATATTATGTAATTTTGTATGAAATTAATCACTGCCTCTTGATCAACATTTGGTAAAGGAATGGCTTCTATCCATTTTGTGAAATATTCTATTCCAACTAAAATATAACGTTGATTTTTTGATGAAGCAGGTTTAATCTCACCAATAAGGTCTAGAGCCCAACCCCTAAAGGGCCATGGTTTTACTATTGAATGTAGTTCACTTGCAGGCACATGTTGAATTCCTGAGTGCCTTTGGCATTCTTGGCATCCCTTCGCAAACTCTATACAATCCTTCAACATAGAGGGCCAGTACAAACCTTGTCGAAACAAGAGCCATTTCATCTTATGTCCTGCTTGATGAGAGCCACAAGTACCACTATGAACATCAGAGATTGCTATATATGCTTCTGCTTCATTAAGGCATTTTAACAAAATTCCTTCAGAAGTCTTTTTGAAAAGATCATTTTCAAAAATTATATAGCTTAAAGCCCTATATTTTACCTTTCGATCCACATTTCCTGTTGGATTCTTATGGTAATCTACTATAGGTTTTCTCCAATCATTATCTGACAAATTGTCAATGGCAAAAATTTGAAAATTTTCTAGGGGATTTTTTATTTCACCATTTATTTGTGGTATAGTCTCTGCCCCCACAAGTTTTGGTATTGACAATTGTGCAGATATTGGTTCTTGTAAAACCATTTTTTCTTTTATTTCGATTAATTGTGTCAACTTTTCTTTTGACATTTTATATCCTGAAGCGATTTGAGCCAAGTCATTTGCTTCCTGATTGTTTAATCGAGGCACATGTTCAATGTCTACATGATCGAAACAATCTAACAAAGAACTAGCTATAGAAAAGTATTTCGCCAGATGTTCTTTCACACATTTATATTCTTGTGTTAATTGTTTCAATACTAATTCAGAATCACCTCTTATTTTAATGTTCTTTGCCCCCAAGTCTTTCAATATTTCTAACCCTGTAATTAAAGCTTCATACTCAGCTTCAATATTAGAGCAAAGTCCATTTATTTTGTACTTGAATTTGGTTGGAACTTGAGTCGGAGATATGATCAAAATTCCAATTCCTGTTCCATACTTATGTTTGGACCCATCAAAATAAAGAATCCATGGTTGAATATCCACATAATCCTGTGGCATTTCGACCAACGAATGATCTACTATAAAATCAGCCACAATTTGGCCTTTGACAGCCTTTAAAGGTTTATAAGTCAGTGAATATTCAGTTAATGCTAATGCCCATTTCCCAATTCTACTATGTAATATAGGTTTAGTTAGCATATGTTTAATAACATCAAAGTGGGAGTAGACATAAACATCAACAGGCTTTATATAATGCTTAAGTTTTGTACAAGAGAAATACAAACAAAGACAAAGTTTTTCTATGGCAGTATATCTAGTTTCTGCATCATTTAAAACTCTACTAAGGTAATAAACTGCATTTTCTATGCCATTATCGTCTTCTTGAGCTAACATGCTTCCTATCGTCTTATCAGACGTAGCAATATACAACTTCATAGCTTTATTCCTACTAGGAGGCATTAGAACTGGAGGCTTTATTAAGTATTCTTTGATGTCATCAAAAGCCTTTTGATGCTCTTGGTTCCATTTGAATGGATCATCTTTCTTGAGTCGAAGTAGTGGTGAGAAAGCTTGAGCCTTTCCACTTAGATTCGAAATGAATCTTCTCAAGAAGTTGATTTTTCCTAGCAGAGATTGAAGTTGTTTTTTGGTCGAAGGAGGCTTGGTCTCCAAGATAGCCTTTGTCTTGTTTTGGTTTATTTCAATGCCTTTTTTATGCACCACAAAACCAAGGAAATCTCCTGCATGCACACAGAAAGCACATTTTAATGGATTCATTTTTAATCCATGTTCCCTCATTCTTTTAAAAGATTGCCTAAGATATACCAAATGGCTATCTTCAGAAGAGGATTTAATGATGATGTCATCAATGTAAACTTGCATGAATGTATCTATAAAATCATGAAACATGGAATTCATTGCCCTTTGATAAGTGGCACCAGCATTTTTTAAGCCAAAAGGCATCACAACCCACTCATAAGTGCCTAACGCACCAGGGCATCTAAATGCTGTTTTAGATACATCTTCCTCAGCAATGAATATTTGGTTGTAACCAGAATAACCATCTAACATGCTCAAAAACTCGAAGCCTGCTGCTGAGTCTATTAGCATTTCTGCCACAGGCATGGCATACTCATCTTTAGGTGTAGCATTATTTAAGCCCCTAAAATCTATACATACCCTAAGTGTACCATTCTTTTTAATAACAGGAACTATATTTGCTAACCATTCTACATACCTGGCAGCTCTGATGAATTTACTCTTCAGCAGCCTTTCGATCTCTTCTTTGATTTTGGACATGATATCTGGTGCAAACCTTCTTGGCAATTGTTTCACTGGTTTCTTACCTGCCTTGATTGGTAGTTTTAATTCGACCATTTCTCTACTGAGTCCAGGCATTTCATTATAATCCCAAGCGAAACAATCACTAAATTCTTTGAGAAGTAGTACCAATTTTCCTTTCAAGTCAGGACTAATATTGGCACTAATGTAAGTTGGCCTTTTTGCTGAGCCATCCCCAATGTCAATTTCCTCCAAAGGGTCTTGAGCCTGCATCTTAGGAGTTTCATTAAGTGGATCCCTTTCGAACCCTAAAGGTTCCTCATCATAGATGCAGTCGAGCCTTTGTGCTTGTGGCATAGAAATGCCATCACTTTCGACCTTGGCTTCTGTAGCCATATTTTGATGAACTTCAGCTTCCAAAGCCGTATTTAACTTAGTTTCGGCCATGTAAGCCGTAATCCTGGCCCATGTGCTGGACTCAGTCATCATAATCTTCGTAAACATTCCACCCAGATGGTGGTATAACTCCATCTTCTGAGGACACAACATCTATTTCCTCTCTTTCCCATATGAAGCCATGGGTTGGGTGGAGTTTGACAGAATGTATCACATTATCAGAAGGTGTGAAAGCATTCTCTCTATCATAACATGGCACTATGTTCGCCAAATTTTTGTCAAAGGTTTGTTGGTTTATGGTATCAACCTCTGACATATAGAAACTCTGATCAGCTTCTATATTTTCTACGCAGCCATCCTCCCTCCAAAGCATCAACTTCTGGTGAAGAGTCGAAGGAACAGCTCCTACTCCATGAATCCACTCTCGCCCCAATAGTAAAATGAAGTTTGCCTTGGATTCGACCACTAGGAATAAAGTTGGTCGAACTATGCTGCCCACAGCAACATCTACTTGAATTGCCCCCCTTGAATGTCCTGTTTTGCCTTCGTAATTTGACAAAACAATGTTATGGGCTGACAAATCACAGTCATATTTGCCAATCTTGGGTAACATAGATAGAGGCATTAGGTTAACAGCAGCTCCTCCATCTATCAGCACCTTGTTAACTCCAACTCCTTCAGCCTTTGCTCTGATGAAGAGGGGTTTAAGATGGTTTTTCATGCCTAAATCTGGCCTTTCGAATGTAGCCTGTTGCTCCTCGATGCAGCCATTGTTCATGACATAGTAGCAAATTGGCTTGGGATCAGCCATTTCTAACTGGTCGAAATCAGTTTCGAGCTCAGTTATCTCTGGTTGCACATCATATTCCGATGGTAATATGGAAACCACGCATATTACGTCGAAATATGGCTCAGAGTCCAGCAGATCATCTTCTTCCATCTTGCTTTCTTCTATAGGAGGAAGGATCCTTTCTTTTGCTGGCCTTCTAACCACTTCTTTATATTGGCCTGTTTGAAGATTAGTTGCAGCCAATTTCTTTTGGCGTTGGAACCTACACCATTGAGTCCTTGTCATTGGATGTTTACCCTTGTAATTATTTTTGTAAGAGTATTTGTTGACATCCTCTGAATAGCTCAATTTGGTGCCACTTGTGCCACCAACTTCCATTGCACCCTTGTTGAACTTTATGGTTCCTTGGTGCATCCAGCGTTCTATAGGAATCGAACCAGAAGGAAGGAAAGTGGGCCTTCGATCTGTTTGGACCACATTATTTGGTCGAGTTAGAATGCCCTTTCCTTTACCACGAGATGGTTTTGGGTTTGCCCCCTGCCTATTCGCAACTGGTTGGAACTTCATGAGGCCTGCAGTAGCCTCCTTATCACAAACAGCACTGCAACGAGCACAAAGCATCACTCCTTTGTTCTCTAGCTTGCATCTGTTTAGAAAGTCAATTAAATCCTCTTCAGCACGAGGATATACTACTTTCATTTTCTCATAGTACTCCTTTTCAGGGATTTTTTCCACTTGCACTTCTGAAACCTCCATGGCTTCGACCATCATGATAGCCTGTGGTTCAGCATAGAGGGTATCAGCATTCTGTGAAGATTTTGGGTCTGCCTTTGCAGCTTTGGGTTTTTCACCAAACTTAAGTCTTCCTTCGTTCAAAGCCTTTTGAACTAGGTCCCTGAAAAGCACACATTGTGAGGTTCTATGTCCAAGAAAATTATGATACTTACAATAACCTCTTTTCTTTCTCATATCTAATGGTGGTATTTTAACACCTTTTGAAACCACTATTTGGCCATCAGTAACCAACAAATCAAAGATTTCATCCCATTTTGTTATATCAAAAGTATAAGTCTTTGAAACATATTTGTCATTTTTTGGTTCAACAGGGTTTTTTCCATTTGAAGGTTTTAAAAGCTTGCAAGTGTAAGGGGGACCAGGTTTTAATTCTGCTAGGTCTATTTCCCCTTGTTCAACATCTTCATAAGAGACATCATATTCTTGGTCGCTATCATGTGTTTCTACATAAGCAACCTTTTCTTTTTTATGATACTTTGAATTTCTAGCCTTTTCTGCTTTCAAGCGTTCGACCTGTCGAACCCTATCAGCCAATTGGGCCATATCTCTTAGGTGTTGAGTGTCTAATTTCTTTTTGATCGAATAGTCTAGGCCACCGGCGGCCATTTCGACCAATTCATGTTCAGGAACTTGAGTAAAACACCTAGCCTTAAGTAAACGAAATCTATTCAAATAATCATCTATGGACTCAGGAGTTTTGCGCCTAACACTTGCTAATTCTTTGAGACTTATCTTAGACTGTCCCATGTAGAATTGCTCATGGAAGACTCTCTCTAATTGATTCCAATTAAAAATTGAATGTGGAGGGAGAGTAGTAAACCATGTAAAGGCATTTTTCGTTAGAGAATTTAGAAAATACTTCATTCTTAAATTCTCATTATTTGCTAGATCTCCTGCCTCAGTTAGATATCTTGCTATGTGTTCAACAGTAGATTCGCTAGTATCACCAGCAAATTTAGTAAATTTTGGGATTTTCCAACCCCTTGGCAATTCTGTTTGAAGCACATATTCTGATAAGGCAGAAACAAAATGAGGCCTATGCATGCCTATGTTTAAACCATTTTGTGCTAGGATAGTTTCAACCAAATTGGCTATGTTATTTTGCCCAGCAAAGTTATTATTCTGGACATTTCTAACTACATCATCAACATTTTGGTTTCTATTTACCAATACAATTCCAGGATTTTGTTCGACCTGAGGCAAAGCCTGTTGCTGTGCCTGAATTTGCACCTGTGGTTCGACCACTGGCACTGGTTGTTGGACTTGGTTTGCAACATTATTTGGGGCAAGCATAATGGCATTATTTGGTGCTTGTGCAATTTGTAAAGGCACCATATTCTGAATTTGGGGAACTTGTTGATTATGGGCTTGAGGAGCCCCAAAGAAATCAGCAATTCTTCCCATTTGATTTGCCAACAATTGATAACTTTGGTTTGTATTTTGAATTAATGGGTTAAATACTGTACCAATTTGTTGTGTTAACATATTTACCATGTCATGATTACTCTCATCCATTTGTTGCCTTAAAGCATTCAAGGCATTGTTGGTTAACGAGGGATTGTCATTCCGAGTAGCAGAATCAGAAACTATCTGATTATTAGGCACAAATACGCCTGGTGCTGACTCTGTGAACAATGATGCACTTGTTTGCAAACCTTGCATCATACTGGTAGGCATGCCATATGGGTAGTTCCTACTTGTGCCTTGACCCACATATTGGGAAAAGGGTAATGAAAAAGTAGAAGAACTAGTGCCACCCCCATTAACATTTGTCCTATTTGGAGAGAAACCTCCCTCCATAGCATGGGGAAGGGACAAGATAGGTTCTGTAGTGGTCGAAGGTACCACTGTAGATGTTGGCATTGTCGTTGTGGCACTTACCACAGAAGATATTGGGGCGGAAACTGACGTCCCACTAGCGTTAGGCACAATCTCACTGATTACAGGAGAGATTATGGCCTCAGAAACGCTCGAAGCGGTTGATACATTCGAACCGTTATTATTATTGTTTCCGTTCGGATTTTCCATGTTTTGTCTTGGGTTACTTCTGGGTGGTGGTCTAACCATTTCAGGGAGTAATTTCCCGTTCCTCAAAAGCATACACTACACAAGAATCTTTGGAAACAATACACAAAAATGCAGAACAAATTAACTACACGAACTTTGAAGAAATTTAAACGTAAAGCACACAGTCCCACTGGGCGTGCCAATTTGTTTACTGTGAAATTTGGTAAACAACGCTAGTTTGATTATTACAAGAGAGACCAACTAGTAAATCTCGGGACATAGTGCTTTTGTTTATATTTTCAAAGTAAATGATGTTCATTATTGCTCTTATGTTAATAAAGTGTTGTTTTTACGTTTTAGTAACTTGAAATGCAAGAAAGAATGTTTATCCAATTAAATAAACAGAAGGAAAGAAAGAGTCGAAAGTAAAAGATAATTGGATTGGGGAGGGATTAAAGAAAAACTGTAAATTGCATTCAAATGTAAATGATTACAGAATAAAAATGGTTCACATTACATACATTTTCCTTCGAACACTCGTTTCTCGCTTTGACATGGGTACTTAGAGTTTTTCTGAGGATTGTGTATAATGATTGTGACCCTTTTTTCGATCACATAACTAGGCTATTTATAGACACTAATCTAACTGCTACTAACGCCTAAATAACTACAGATAGGACGCGTGTCTTGACACGTATTTTGAATTTGAATCCTTTCTTATCTTCTGAGTTAACCGTTTGTTTCCATCGAAATCGAAGTAACCATGCTTCTTTTGAATATCTCGCTAAGTCCATAAATTACTTTTGCTCACTGGATGCTTCGACCCTACTGATACTTCGACCAAATCGAAAGGATCCTGAAAGAAAGAGAATATGCATTTAAATGCAACGTTCCATAATAGAACATTTATTACACGTTCATGCATGATTAATCATTAAATCCATTGGTTCTGAAAACCAAGCATATTTAATGATTATTAAAAATAATTACATAATTAAACATAATTATTTTATTTATGCATTTAGAACATATTTTTACTTAGTAAAAATATGGGCTAACACAAGGGTAAGGCTCCTATTGTTGATTCAACTCCTCTCAGATCTCCAAGACTTGTTCAAGGTTCTCCATCATCTGCTATACCTCCAGCTATACAACTGGCTCTGGATGATATCAGGAGTGACTTAAGAGAAGAGCTGAGGAATGAAATGGATGAATTCAAGGCTGATATAAGAGAGGACATAAACAGATCTGGTGAAGCTACTAATAAAAGATTAGATGCTATGATGGAGATGTTGCTGGAGCTCACTCAACAGAAACCTTAACCTTATGTTTGAGCACTTGTTTGTAAATGTTTTGATGTATTTTGTTTGGATAATTTCTTCTTTAATTAAACTTCGTTTTTATCCATATTGTGTATATCTGAATGTGTGTTTATTTTATTTTATTTTTTCAAAATTAAAATCATATTCTCTGATAATATCTGGTACTCTTGTGGTTACTGGCTCTAGTGTGGGTGTTGCAGAGCATCTCAGTTTTTAAACTAATATTCTAGGTTTTTAAAAACCTAAGAGTCCCCCACATCGGTACTCCTGTTTACTCATGAAATAGCTTCCTAGTATTATCGTCTGTTTAACGGCGGGGCAACAATACCGAATGAGGCGTGTCTGGTAACTGGTTTTCTGACGTTTGGAAGGAGAATATAAAAGAAACATGCTTAAACAATAAAGAAATTAAAGCAAGAACTCTTTATTATTATTGAAGAATTTTTATTACATTGATAGTGAGAACCCTACTTAGAATCTACGTCAGCAGCCTCTGGCTTATCTTTCTTGGGCTTTGCCTCAGCAGTGCTTGCATCAGAGAGATAGTCAAGCATGGCTTGGTGAGCCTCAGCTTGATACTCTTCGTAAGGTTTCTCAAGATCATATGTCCATAAGAACTCTTCAAGGGAAGAGCCTATTGCATCAAGCTCAGACTCTGTCAAAACTATTTCTCGCTTATTTCTTTCGTATTGCTGCCTGTTTCTTTCCAAGCGTGAAGTTTCAGCTTCCTTCTTGATCACTTGTTTTGATCCTGAAGCACTCTTCGCAGCTTGCTTTTCCATTGTGTGTTTGTTACGATGTTCTTTGATTATTCCGTATGAATAAAATGAGAAGAATCATCCCCTTTTTATAGTGCTCTCAAGCATTCTTGTCTATATGGGAATCAACACAGTTTATTTAATGAACATAGTTGTACCCACTTATTGACTTGACTGTCTTGATTCTATGCATGTTTGACTCTCGTTTTCTGTTCGTTTTGATTGATGCCAAAAGGGGGAGTAAGGATGGCGTTAAAATCAATGTTGATTGATTCTATAACTGCTTAAAGACCTGAAACTGTTATGAATATGCATTCTGAATCAATTTCTATCCCTTCTGATTCCTTCTCATTATAAACTTCATTGAAAGAGGAGAAAATTTAAGAACCTAAAATTAATTTTCATAGATAATATAAGAGAAGATTGCAAACATCCTCTGAGTATTATCAGACCCTAAGAAGTAGAGCCTACAAAACTCTGCCTCTGAGAGTCAAATATGAAAATTTATTTTAAGTTAATAACTTAACTCTTAAACTGTTTTAATTAATTATGGATAAGACTTAGGGGGAGCTTACAAACCTAACCCTATGGATTATCAGACTCAGGGGGAGATTGCAAACCTTTGAAACCTGAAGTCAACATAAATAATTAAATCAACAACAATTGAATTTTAATGCTTTAGTTTGTCATCATCAAAAAGGGGGAGATTGTTGGAACAAAGTGGGTCTGACATGAACCTCTAAGATTTTAGTTGGTTTTGATGATAACAAAGTATTAAAATTGCAATTGGTATTACTAATGATTATTCTAGTTGTTGAAAATTGCCTTCAAATTGCATGATCAAGGTACTAGTTGTTGCAGGAAGCTGATGTGCCCTGGTGAGGGCTCAACAGGCAACAGGTGCAGGGCGTGCCCTGGTGAGGGCTCAACAGACTGCATGCTGCAGGCAACAGGCGGAGGGTGGCGCCAGGCGCGGCCACGAGCCCTGGTGAGGGCGCCAGGCGCCCAGGAGAGGCCAGTTTGGCCTGTGGCTTCTGTCGAAGTGGCGCTAGGCGCGAGTTCGAGTTTATATACCCCTGTTTCTGATTTTCTGCAGCCGAGAGAGAGGAAAAATGTAGGGTTTTGAAAGGGGATTTCACCAATATGGAGGCTAGGGTTCAAGGGGGTTTCTCTTGGGTTAATCCTAGGGTTGGGTACTCTTTCTAACACCTTGTAATTGCTATCAATTGAAATCTCTCGGTCACGGGAAGAGATTTGGGAAAAGGGTAGAAATTAGGGAAATACTAATTTCTTGTAACTCTTGTAAATCTCATTGTAATCAAGTTTGAGGAAGATGATTGATAGTGGAAAGGAGAGCTCTCTCCCCCAGATGTAGGTTCATTAACACCGAACTGGGTAAACAATATCTTGTGTTCTTTATTGCTTTCATTAGTTTTAGTTTTGGTTGATTATTATTGCTTGGATATCCATTGTTGTTGTTGGTTGCTTTAATTGTTTTGCCCCACACACTAGTTCAAGGATTATTGGTGTGTTTTTGGATCGAATTCACAACAATTGGCGCCCACCGTGGGGCAAGGGTTTAAACAAATTAAGGCACCATGGATGAGACTTTCCGGAAACAATTTTGAATTGTGGAAAGTGAAGATGGAAGCAATTTAAATGGTTGAGAAGATGGATAAAACAGGGAGTGTGGTTATCCGGTGCCTCAAAGGTAAAAAGCTAAAGGAGATTGCGATGAAGGTCGGCCTGGAGAGGTGGTGGAATAATACTTAACATCAGCCTGAAGAGGCAGTGATAAGAATACTTAAGTTTTGCGTTACAAGGTGGGAAACATAGTGGATATACCAGTTTGAGACTTTGATGGAGGAATCTCGGTTTGAGGTGGAGTTTGTTACTAGTGGGACTAGAGGAAGACAAACAATCAACAATAGCTCTTGGATATTTAATGAGAGATAGGGAGGAGAGCGGTATTGTTGCATCAAAGTGGTATGGCTATGGAAATCTTGTGGGTTATGTTTCGATTGTGACTGAAGAAGTGCAAAACTTGAAAGATCTTCAGGGAGGCAATTGAAAGCAACAGTGATCAGACTTGGTAACTTGTGAGATTGCTGGAGGTAGTTAGATACAAGGAGAGTTTGATGTTGCAGCTTGTGGAACCACCTAAAATTCCAAGGTTGGTTTGGAGCCAAGCAATACTTCGAGAGTACGGAAGACATTCCGGGGTTCGAAGGGTGGTGGATGTTGGTGTAAGCCCTAGAGACCAATGACTTTAGTACTTGTATCGAATTAATTATTAATAAAAGGCATTTTCTTTATTATGTTTGTAACGTTCAAAATAATGAAGTCCCTAGAATAGAAAGTCTGTTTAATATTAAGTGTGACTTAATCATGAGATTACATTAAACATAAAGACGATATTCTTAAAGCATCCGTAGTCAAGTTTTATCATGAATTGGGATAATGATAAAACATAGAGACTATTATGAAGAGAGACTGATGATCGCATCTCATGGATCATAGGATAAGGAGTTATCAAGTCTTGACATAGGTATAAATATTAAGAGTAATATTTATACCGGATTGACCCACTAAGAGAGTACTACATGCAAAGTTATGCAAAGTGTCATAAGTTACTCTCATGGTGATAATGGTGTAAACCGCCCTTGGACCTGAAACCACTATGTACCCTAGATGTAGAGTCAAGTACTTTGTTGCTGATCTAACGTTGTCCGTAACAGGATGATCATAAAGGCAGTTGATGGGTACTTCACAAAGCATGCTGAGGGACAGTAGTGACCTAGATGGAATTTGCCAATCCTGCATAACATGATAGAATGTCATGGGCCCAATACTGAACTGGACAAAGATGACACCAAGTATGCTTTGTGTTCAATATAGACATAAAGGGCAAAGGGGTAATTGTACACATTGATATTATCACTAGAGGTTGTGTTTTAGATCACATGTTAATTTCTCATAACTTGGGAAGCAATGATGTGTTGCTAGATACCGCTCATTGTTTATTATATTAAATAGAGGATTTAATATAATTGCCAACGTTATGGAAACCTACAAGGGTCACACACATAAGAACAGGCTAGTGTGAAATTGGAACACCGTAAGGTACGGTGCACCTCAGAGAAATAAGGAAATATGATAAGGGTATCATGGTAATTGAATAAACGTATCATAATTTGTTATGAAAAAGAAAGCACTTATGTGTACATGACACATGGGGGGTGCGTTTCTTAAAAGATTTATTTAATTAAAATGTTTTAGTATAATTGTGGCCCAATGACAAATAGTTTGTCTTGGTGCACAAGACAAGTAGTTCTATAAATAGAATACTTGTGAGAAAGAAAATCACTTGATGAAAATCAATCTCTAAAACCCTAATCCTTATTTTCCCACCTCTCACTAGAAACCTTCATTCTTGGAGCTAGCACTCTTTTGGAGGGATCTGTTCGTGTGGACTAACTAGAGGCGTTACACCTTTTAACGCTCGTGATCAAAATCGGTTGTGACCTTGCTCGTGATTCAAAGCGCTAATCACCAACCGTTCGTGAAAGAAAGGATTTTTGACAAGAGGTAAAATCCTAAACACAATTCATGATCATTCGTAAGGATCAATTAGAAGGAAAATTTTTATATTCCGCTGCTTTATCTCTTGATTGTTCCTTCAGTGGAGGCTTCAAGGGCTGTTCTAAAATTCCAAGAATAGTCGGAGGCAAGCGATTCTTCAGGAGGACGGACAGGTTCAATCCGGGGTCTGAAGAGGGTACGGTGGAGCTTGTGTGGCTATCGAAGAGGTTGCGGTGAATCTTGTGGGGCTACCTGAAATCCTATGGTAGTGGGATGCAAGATCTTCATGAGGGCGGAAGGTATTCCGAGGGATGAAGGGTCTGGGGTAATACTTGTGGTTCTAACAAGTTTGTTGAAAACAGGTGGAGTAGCACGATGGTTGATGGGAAGTTGACATCACCATGAATTTAAAGGCAAGGTGGAGATTGTTGAAAATTGCCTTCAAATTGCATGATCAAGGTACTAGTTGTTGCAGGAAGCTGATGTGCCCTGGTGAGGGCTCAACAGGCAACAGGTGCAGGGCGTGCCCTGGTGAGGGCTCAACAGACTGCATGCTGCAGGCAACAGGCGGAGGGTGGCGCCAGGCGCGGCCACGAGCCCTGGTGAGGGTGTCAGGCGCCCAGGAGAGGCCAGTTTGGCCTGTGGCTTCTGTCGAAGTGGCGCTAGGCGCGAGTTCGAGTTTATATACCCCTGTTTCTGATTTTCTGCAGCCGAGAGAGAGGAAAAATGTAGGGTTTTGAAAGGGGGTTTCACCAATATGGAGGCTAGGGTTCAAGGGGGTTTCTCTTGGGTTAATCCTAGGGTTGGGTACTCTTTCTGCATTAGGATTCGCGAAAAACTAGGTTTTTCGCACGGGCCTGCGCGGGGCGCAGGGCGCAGATGGCAGAAGCAAATTGGCTTTCTGACTGAGTACCTGAGCGGGGCGCAGGACACTCTGCGCGGGGCGCAGACCACAGCTCCAATTTTGACCGTTTCGCCGAAATTTTAATTTTAATTAATCTACTCGACCTGAATTAATAATAATAATAAATATGTTTATTATTGTGTTTTGTGATGATTGATTATGGCCTTAGTTTACTCTTTTGTTTTTAATTTGGATTTTAAAATACGGCCTGCGTGTCGTGCCTCTCTCTAAAATTCTTGATGTAATTTCTCTTCTCATCTTACTCCCTCGTATGTAAAACGAGTATTCTTTGATGTAATAATAGAATTTCAATAGGAACAAAGGAGGACAGCCATGAAGATGATACTTGGAGAAGTAGACCATCGTTAGGCTAGTTTAGGGTTCTCTCATTGGCTTGAGAGAACACTTGCGTTAGGAGGCCATAATCATATCATTTTGTATTATTGTTTTATATGTATGTTGATACATGTGAGAGCGTTTAATATGTTAAACAAGCCGGTGAGATCAAATTAATTAAAATCCCTCAAGAGACACATAAGAGATTAATAAAGAAAATGTGGGTTCGCCCACCGCGGAGTGCATTTTGTTTATTAATAAAGTATGTGAATATTAAGTTTACGCTTTCCAAGCTTTAGAACTCATCAAGACTAGTATCGAGCTATGTAGATTCGCCCACCGCGAAGTGCATACTCTATATTGGTAAGGTGCGATGGGATAATTGTAATATCCAACTTCTAAAGTAAGGGTCAAACTTAACTTAACAAGTATAATAAGATTATATGAGTTTAAGAAGCAATGATTGGGAATAATTCATAAAGATGAATTCGAATAAGGAGTTATTCACCCAATTGATATATTCAAGAGTTGTATGAGATACAATTGGAAGGCGTTCCTACCTAAATAAACTGAGTCTTGTGTAATCTGCCCACCGCGGACTTAAGACAAAGTGAAATATGGATCTTGACCCACTAGAAAATCTTCCAACGGGATTTTCCGAATCAAATGATGAGGGTCATTTGATTTGAGTAAAATAGTGGGAGCGTATTTAATTAAAGTCCTAATTAAATAAAATGATACTTATATTTTCACTTCTTTATGTAGATAACCATGTCATCAAACACATCAAACAACATTTTGCGATCAATCCTTGACAAAGAAAAGTTGAATGGTTCAAATTTTCTTGATTGGCACCGAAATCTGAGGATTGTCCTCAAGCATGATAATAAGCTGTATGCATTAGAGGAACATGTTCCTGAAAATGAGCCAGCTAATAATGCTCCAAGGGCTGAAAAGGATGCTTACAAGAAGCATGTTGATGATGCTAATGAGGTTGCATGCCTCATGTTGGCTACCATGAATTCTGAGCTTCAGAAGCAACATGAAAACATGAATGCTGTTGAAATGATCGAACACTTGAAAACTCTATATGCGGAGCAAGCCCGTCATGAGAGGTTTGAAGTTTCAAAATCCCTTTTTCAATGCAAGTTAAGTGAGGGATCTCCGGTAGGTCCTCATGTGCTCAAGATGATTGGGTATGTGGGAAACCTTGAAAGGCTAGGATTCCTTCTTGAGAAAGAACTTGCAACTGATCTCATTCTGCAATCGTTGCCGGATAGTTTCAATCAGTTTATCCTAAACTTCAATATGAATAATTTGGATAAGACTCTTCCTGAATTGATAAGCATGTTAAGAACTGCCGAGCAAAATCTGAAGTCTAAAGGGAAATCCATTCTAATGGTTAGTAATGGAAATAAGCATCACAAGAAGCCCAAAAAGCAAGGTGGTAAATGGAAAGGCAAGGGAGTTGCCAAACCAAAAGAAACTCCCCCTGCTTTAAAGCCTAGTGGGAGCATAGCAAAAGAAGGCAATTGTTTCTATTGCGGTAAGACCGGACATTGGAAGAGGAATTGCCCAAAGTACCTGGAAGATAAGAAGAAAGGAGTAGCTCCTACAACTTCAGGTATTTTTGTTATAGAAATTAATTTATCTACTTCTACATCATGGGTATTAGATACTGGATGTGGTTCTAGCATTTGTACTAATGTGCAGGAACTAAAGGAGAGTAGAGAATTGGCGAAAGGTGAAGTGGACCTACGAGTTGGGAATGGAGCAAAAGTTGCTACTTTAGCCGTAGGGACTTATAAATTATCTTTACCTAGTGGTTTAATAATTCAGTTAAAGAACTGCTATTATGTACCTGCCATTAGCAGGAATATTATTTCCGTTTCTTGTTTGGACAAGTTTGGGTTTTCATTTATGATAAAGAACAATTGTTGCTCTATTTATTTAAATGATATATTCTACGCTAATGCTCAAATGTATAATGGACTATATGTCATTGATCTTGAAACGCCAGTCTATAACATTAATACTAAAAGGATGAAACCAAATGAGTTGAATCCAAGTTACCTTTGGCACTGTCGTTTAGGCCATATAAATGAGAGACGCATCTCCAAACTCCATAAAGATGGACTTTTGGACTCTTTTGATTATGAATCATATGATATATATAGATCTTGTTTAATTGGAAAGATGACAAAAGCCTCATTCAAAGGAAAAGGTGAAAGGGCTAATGATCTTTTGGCACTCATACATACTGATGTATGTGGACCATTGAACATACCTGCTAGAGGGGGTTTTACATACTTCATAACATTTACTGATGACTTCAGTAGATATGGATATGTGTATCTAATGAAACACAAATCCGAATCCTTTGAAAAGTTCAAGGAATTTAAAAATGAAGTACAAAACCAATTAGGTAAGAATATTAAAACTCTTCGATCAGATCGAGGTGGTGAATATTTAAGCCTAGAATTTAATGACCATCTTAAAGAATGTGGTATAGTATCACAACTAACTCCTCCCGGAACACCACAATGGAATGGTGTATCTGAAAGAAGAAATCGAACCTTGTTAGACATGGTGCGATCCATGATGAGTCATGCGGATCTTCCAAACTCCTTTTGGGGACATGCCCTATTGACAGCAGCTTATACACTTAACCACGTTCCATCCAAAAAGGTTGAAAAGACACCATATGAGATATGGAGTGGAAAGAAACCACATCTGTCTTTCATGAAGGTTTGGGGTTGTGAAGTCTATGTGAAGCGACTAATAACAACTAAACTTGAACCCAAATCTGACAAATGCCTATTTGTAGGATATCCTAAAGAAACAAGAGGATACTACTTTTATAATCCTTCCGAGGGCAAAGTGTTTGTTGCTCGAACTGGTGTCTTCTTGGAAAAAGAATTTATTTCCAAAGGAATCAGTGGGAGGAGTGTGGAACTTGAAGAAATTCAAGAACCACCAATTATTGGGCAAACTATGGAGGAACATGAGCAGCAACCACAAGATGTTGTGGAAGAACAACCTGCTCAAGTAGAACAAGTCCAGCGTAGGTCAAACAGGATACGTCACGAACCTGAGAGATATGGATATCTCATAACTGAACAAGGTGACGTATTACTCATGGATCAAGATGAGCCTGTAACCTACCAAGAGGCCATAACTGGTCCTGAATCTGAGAAGTGGCTAGAAGCCATGAAATCTGAAATGGATTCCATGTACACAAACCAAGTTTGGAACTTGGTAGAGCCTCCTGTAGGAATTCGCCCTATAGGATGCAAGTGGGTCTTCAAAAAGAAGACTGACATGGATGGTAAAGTACATACCTACAAAGCAAGATTGGTTGCTAAAGGATATAAACAAATTCATGGTGTTGACTATGATGAAACCTTTTCACCAGTTGCAATGCTTAAATCTGTTCGAATTTTACTTGCTATCGCAGCATATCATGATTATGAAATATGGCAAATGGATGTCAAAACTGCTTTCCTTAATGGAAATCTCCTTGAGGATGTGTACATGACACAGCCCGAAGGATTTGACATACCAAATGAAGCTCATAAGATATGCAAGTTACAGCGATCAATCTATGGATTGAAGCAAGCTTCCAGAAGCTGGAATCTTCGTTTTGATGAAACCGTAACAAAATATGGATTCATTAAAAATGAAGATGAACCTTGTGTCTACAAGAAGGTTAGTGGGAGCAAGATCGTTTTCCTAGTGTTATATGTAGATGACATATTACTAATAGGAAACGATGTCCCTACCTTACAACAAGTAAAGACTTGGTTAGGGAATTGCTTTTCTATAAAGACCATCAACCTTTGTCATTTCACTCAACACTTCCATTTCACGTTGAAAAACAACAATGGATAAGGATAGAAGAGTTATCAAAAGTAAGAAGACACAGGAGAAGAAGAAGAAGAAGAAGAAGAAGGTGAAGATTCAACAAGACTCAGAGTCTAAGAAGAAACCTCAGAAGATGAAGGCATCAACTTCTGCTCCTGTCAGAGCCAATTACCAAACAAGATCCAAGACCAAACAACAAGAGTCCTCATCTGAGTCAGAATCTGAATGGGATTCTGACTGGAAGGAATTCTTGAGTACATATGTTCCTCCTAGGGAAGAACACCCTTCTTCTCCCTCTGATTCTAACAAGCTAGATTTAGAACTAGTTGTTTCTGATGTAGAATCCAAGTAAAAAGGTGGATAATTAAGAACTTATGTAATCAACAATTATTAATTGAATAAAGACTCTTTATTTAGTTTTGGAATCTATGTGTTGATATTTGTCTCAAAAACATTTGTGAAAGCATAAATAACATAAAATAAATAAAAACAGTATAAATAACCACATATATAACTGAGTACTTCATAATAAAATATAACAAGTTCAAACAACAAATAACAGATTCTGAAATAACAAAGTTCAACACAAAATATCAGAAAATAAAGTGCATAAGTCCTAGGGTTGAGGTGTGTAACGCCCTTATTAGAATAAATAGGATTTTAATGCTTATTTATTATTTATGTGTTTGATTATTTATTTGAATGACATGATTATTTGTTTGAATTATATGGTTATTGTGCTTAGGAGGAGTTAAGGGTACTTTAGTAAACACATAGGATTAATTAGACTAAGTGAAGAGTAATTAGTTAATTAATTAGTTGAGTTAATTAATTAAGAATTGAGGAAGTTAGTAAAATGAGATAGAATTAATGAGTTAGTTTTGGATATGACTAGAACTAGCAACCTAATGGGCCAAGCCCAATGTTGATTAAGTAAGTGGAAGGATAGAATTGGTATTTCAATTAAAATTGAATTAGACCTAAGAGAGAGGAGAGAATTAGAGCTCTCATAACCCACTCATTTTCACCCTAAGGGGGGTAGAAAGAGAAAGCTTAGAAGAACAAGCTTGAAGAGAGTAGAAGGGATTTGAAGAGTAGAGCTGGAAGTTAAAGCTTCAATCAAGAGGTAAGAGAGTAGTATTTCATTCTAGAGTGATCAAGAGAAAGGGAGAAAACCTATTTTCTCCAACCCCAACTTCTCTCACTCTTTTCTCTTTGAAGGGGGGAAATTGATTAAGAAAAATGATAACTTTAGGGATGTTAGAATCTATTATTAATGTCTAAATCATGTTACATGAATTTGGAATAATAAATGGGAATGTGTAGATGTTTGTAAGGAATGTATGTGTTGATATGAGTTTTGAAATGTTATGCAAAAATCTATGGATTACCATGCCTTGATGTTTAATCATGTTTTTGACTATGCTTTCATGTTGTATTTGATCATAAACACTTAAAGCTGGAACCTTTAATCTTTGAAAGTAAGAAAAATGATGTTTTTATGAGTTGTGGCATGAAAATCACGAACAGGGGTGAATTCTGGGCAATTTCGCGCACGCGAGAACCCTGTTTCGCGCACGCGAAATTGGCAGAGATCACATCTCTTTTCAGTCGTGTTCTTCGCGCACGCGACTTGAGTTTTCGCGCACGCGAGATAATCTAGCGCACGCGACTCATGACTTCGCCTGCGCGAGAGTCAACGTTTTTCAACCCATATATTTGACTTTTCTCTCCTTTTTGACCTTGGCTTGTAACATGTCTTAATTATGGTCTTTTGATTATAGAATGGCATGATAGCTTATATACGAATGACTTATTGAAGATAACATGATTGAGTGCTTAAGCTAGTATTGAATCATTAATGAGTAATTGTGATAATGTTATCATTGATTATGTATGCTTGATTACTTGTGAGAATTGTTGAATATAATTTAATCAATGGGATTGTATATCTTCAATTAAGTTATTGAGGTATGTTTATGTTGTGATATCCTTATGGGATGAGATGATTAAATTATGTGATTGGTAATCTTGCATACATGCATCATTTCGTATGATAAGCAGATACTTTAGAGGGGACCCTAAAGTATGGCAGATATCTTAGTAGCTGCGGTTGACTAAGATATATTTGGAATAAGTTTTCCAATAACTATGAGGTACCACATGCACTTAGTTTTATTACTAGGAAGCATTGCACGAATGTGACATTTAGATTGCATTAGGAGATGAAGGTGAATAAGTATATGAACTAATTGTTAATTGTCATCATTGTGCATCCTTGATCTTTCGTGATTAATTATGTATACTTAGTTCATAAATCTTGGTTTATATGTATATCTATTGCTCATGTTTATTGTCTATATGATTATGCACCCATTATGAGAGTA
Organism: Trifolium repens; assembly: GCA_030408175.1. Taxonomy (NCBI): domain Eukaryota; kingdom Viridiplantae; phylum Streptophyta; class Magnoliopsida; order Fabales; family Fabaceae; genus Trifolium; species Trifolium repens. Next base: position 42,366,033 of record CP125846.1, read on the forward strand.
TTGTATAACTCTTAATTATTTGTATGAAGTTGTATAGTATTGCTTATACTTACGCTTATTTTGGAATGTTATACTAACTCTCTACTTTGTGTTAATTTCTGAATCTTTGGGGGTTCAGAGGTGCAGGGTGAGGACGTATCCCGTGAGGAGTAGCTTTGGAGATTTGTTTAGCTACTAGTGGTAAGGAGTTAGCATTATGCTTCTCCTAGACTCTTATTAGTTGGGTTGTAATAATTAGTGCTCTGGTACTTGTAACATCGTGTCGGGTAGTTATTTCCGTTTTGCGATGTATTGAGCTTATTTACTTCTATGACCTTGCTTATGAATTATGTATGAGTTCTCATACTCGGATTATCTTGAAAATTATTGATCTTCGTCTAGGGATTTTATCCGTATGTGTATGAAGACTTTTGGATGTTATGATATGATGATTAAATCCGCTGCTATGTTTCTAATGTTTAACATGATATACCTTGTTATTTAATTGAATACACCTTGATGCATGTACTTTGTTTATTTGTTTATTTATTTATTACGTATATGGGTTAGGGTGTTACAATATTGGTATCAGAGCAAGGTCGGTCTGTGAAAGATCAACTAGGATAGATTGCCCGTATGTAAGACATGTGTGGGGTACACTGTTGATGCATTAGTTCTAACCTTGGTAGGATTCTTTGATGTGTTCAGGTGATGACTACTAATAGAGCAATCGCGGATGCCTTGGCCATGATGGCTAATGCAATGAACCAAGAAGCGGCTAATAGGAATGCGGAAAGATTGGAAAGGGAAGCTAGGAGGGGTAATGAAGTGGAGTCAAGACTTGAGAGGTTCTTGAAGAATCAACCAACTACTTTTGCCGGAGGTTTTGACCCGGAAGGTGCTCAAAAATGGATTGAGGACATTGAGAGGATCTTTGCGGCTATGGGATGCACGGAAGAACAAAAGGTTGTGTTGGGTACTTACATGCTAAGGGATGATGCGGACTATTGGTGGAAGCATGCTAGCCTAAGATGTGGAGTTGGTGGAGTAGTGTTGACTTGGAATATGTTTAAGAGGGAGTTCTTGAATAGGTACTTTCCTATGGATGTGAGGAACCGCAAAGTGATTGAATTCATGGAGCTTAAGCAAGGAAACATGACCGTTGCGGAGTATGCCGCCAAGTTTGAGTCTCTTTGTAGGTTTGCACCACACTACAATACTCTTGAGGCCGAACATGACAAGTGTGTGAAGTTTGAAAATGGCCTAAGACCCGAAGTGAAGCATCTTATTGGTTTCTCGGAGTTTAGAGATTTTGCTACCTTGGTGACCAAGAGTAGAATTTGTGACGTTGATGGAAGAGCCAAGTCCGATCACTACAAGATGGTTAATGATAAGAAAGGAAAGGATGCGAACCGTGGAAAGCCTTATGACAACAAGGCAAAGAAGAAGGTTGGTGAGAGTAGTGGTAAGAAGCCGGTTGGAAACTATGACAAGGAGAATGTCACATGCTTTAGGTGTAAGAAGCCCGGTCATAAGTCTTATGAATGCACCGAACCGGTGAGTTGCTACAATTGTGGAGAATTGGGACATAAGAGCCCGGAATGCAAGAAACCTAAGAAGAGTGGAGGAAAGGTCTTTGCTTTGGATGGGGGTGACTCGGGAGCAACGGATAATCTTATCAGAGGTACGTGCTTCATTCATGATACTCCTTTACGTGCCATGATTGATACTGGGGCTACCCATTCTTTTATCTCTTACAACTGCATGAAAAGTCTTAATTTGGAAACGTCTGTTATGTCAAGATGTATGGTAATAGAAACACCCGCTAGTGACTCGGTTACTACTAAGCTTGTATGTGTTAATTGTCCAGTAACTATTTTTGGTAGGCATTTTGGTATGGATCTCATATGTATTCCTTTGAGTAGCATTGATGTGATTTTTGGTATGAACTGGCTTGAGTTTAATCGCGTTCATATCAATTGTTGTACTAAGACGGTAGTTTTCCCTAAGCCGGATGAGGATTTGGAGTTAGATCTTATGGGTAGTAGTGAAGTGACTAAGTCCCTGAAGGAGCATGCAGAGATGTTTGTGATGTTTGCTTCCTTGAAGATAGGAGGAGAATCGGGATAGAATCAGCTACCTGTGGTGTGTGAGTTTCCCGATGTATTTCCAGAAGATGTGTCTGATTTGCCACCAGAGAGGGAGGTTGAGTTTAGTATCGAAGTTGTACCTGGTACTAACCCAATTTCTATGGCACCTTATCGAATGTCGACATCAGAGTTAGATCAGTTGAAGAAACAGTTGGAGGATCTATTGGAAAAGAAGTTTATTAGACCAAGTGTATCGCCTTGGGGTGCACCTGTGCTTTTGGTAAAAAAGAAGGATGGAAGTATGAGACTGTGCATTGATTATCGTCGGTTGAATCAAGTAACGATTAAGAACAGGTATCCATTACCGAGGATTGATGATTTGATGGATCAGTTGGTGGGGGCATGTGTGTTTAGTAAGATTGATCTGAGGTCCGGATATCACCAAATTAGAGTTAAGGCGGAGGATATCCCGAAGACTGCTTTTCGAACAAGATATGGTCACTATGAATATTCAGTTATGCCTTTTGGTGTAACCAACGCACCCGGTGTATTTATGGAATATATGAATCGAATCTTTCATTCATATCTAGACAAGTTTGTTGTGGTGTTCATAGATGATATTTTGGTTTACTCGAAGACTGAAGAAGAACACGCGGAACATTTGAGGATAGTATTGAAAACTTTACAAGAAAAGAAACTCTATGCTAAGTTGTCCAAGTGTGAATTTTGGCTTAAAGAAGTGAGTTTCTTAGGACATGTGATATCTAAGGGAGGGATTGCGGTAGATCCTTCTAAGGTTGATGCGGTGATGAAGTGGGGGACTCCGGAATCGGTTTTTGAGATAAGAAGTTTTCTTGGTTTGGCCGGATACTATCGGAGGTTTATCGAAGGCTTTTCGAAGTTAGCTCTACCTTTAACTCGATTAACTAAGAAGGGACAAGCCTTTGTTTGGGACAATCTTTGTGAAAAGAGTTTTCAAGAGTTGAAGAGGCGTTTGACGTCGGCACCAGTTTTGATTCTACCAAAACCGAATGAGCCCTTTGTTGTGTATTGTGATGCATCCTTGATGGGATTAGGAGGTGTACTTATGCAAAATGGACAAGTAGTTGCTTACGCCTCTAGACAATTGAAAGTGCATGAGAAGAATTATCCAACACATGATCTTGAGTTGGCGGCCGTTGTATTTACTTTGAAGATTTGGAGGCACTATTTGTTTGGCTCTAGATTTGAGGTTTTTAGTGATCACAAAAGTTTGAAGTACTTGTTTGACCAAAAGTAATTGAACATGAGACAACGACGTTGGTTAGAATTTTTGAAGGATTATGACTTTGGACTAAGTTACCATCCCGGGAAGGCGAATGTGGTTGCGGATGCTTTGAGTAGGAAGTCTCTACATATATCGTCACTTATGGCAAGAGAATTGGATTTGATCGAACAATTCAGAGATCTCAGTTTAGTGTGTGAAACGACGCCTCATAGTGTCAAGTTAGGAATGTTGAAGCTCACCAATGATTTTCTTGATAAAGTAAAGGAGGGTCAGAGGGGAGATTTGAGTCTAGTGAATCGTCTTGCGTTGATTAATCAAGGGAAGGAAACCGATTTTAAGATTGATGAGAAGGGAGTTATAAGGTTTAGAGATAGAGTTTGTGTGCCTGACTTACCCGAATTAAAGAAAATGATCTTGGAGGAAGGGCATAAGAGTGGATTGAGTATTCACCCCGGAGCAACTAAGATGTATCAAGACTTGAAGAAGTTGTTTTGGTGGCCTTGTATGAAGAAAGAAGTGGCCGAGTTTGTGTATGCTTGTTTAACTTGTCAAAAGTCTAAGGTTGAACATCAGAGACCCTCGGGATTGCTACAACCTATGTTTATACCGGAATGGAAGTGGGATAGCATCGCTATGGACTTTGTGAGTGGTTTACCAAGAACGACAAAAGGAAATGATTCAATTTGGGTTATTGTTGATAGATTGACAAAGTCGGCACATTTCATTGCTTTTAAGACCGGAACACTAATACCGAGATTGGCGGAGATTTATGTGGATCAAATTGTGAGGTTACATGGGATTCCTTCTAGTATTGTATCGGATAGAGACCCAAGATTTACTTCAAGATTTTGGGAAAGTTTGCAAGAGGCCTTGGGAACTAAGCTAAGAATGAGTTCCGCTTATCACCCACAAACGGATGGACAATCGGAAAGGACTATCCAATCACTTGAAGACTTGTTGAGAGCTTGTGTTTTAGAAGGAGGAGGAAATTGGGATAGTTACTTGCCTTTGATAGAGTTCACTTACAATAATAGCTTTCATGCAAGTATTGGAATGGCACCTTTTGAAGCATTATATGGTAGAAGATGTCGAACCCCTTTGTGTTGGCATGAGTCGGGAGAAAGTGTTGTACTAGGACCGGAGATAGTTCAACAAACCACGGAAAAGATCAAGATGATACAAGAGAAGATGAGGGCATCCCAAAGTAGACAAAAGAGTTACTATGATAAGAAAAGGAAGTGTGTGGAATTCAATGAAGGTGATCATGTTTTCTTGAGAGTGTCACCTACTACCGGTGTTGGTAGAGCCTTGAGGTCAAGAAAGTTGACTCCTAGATTTATTGGACCTTACCAAATTCTTGGGAGAGTTGGAAAAGTGGCCTATCGGATTGCCTTGCCACCATCTTTGTCAAATTTGCATAATGTGTTTCATGTGTCACAATTGAGGAAGTATGTTTCGGATCCAACTCATGTAATTGAAACGGATGATATCCAAGTAAGAGAGAATCTTGTGGTTGAGACCTTACCTTTGAGAGTCGAAGGAAGAGAAGTGAAAAAGTTGAGAAACAAGGAAATCGTGTCGGTTAAAGTTGTTTGGGGAGGACCGGCCGGTGAAAGCGCCACTTGGGAGCTTGAGGATGAGATGAGGAAGTCCTATCCGGAGTTGTTTTCAGGTAATTTTCGAGGGCGAAAATTCTTTTTAGGGGGGTAGAGTTGTAACGCCCTTATTAGAATAAATAGGATTTTAATGCTTATTTATTATTTATGTGTTTGATTATTTATTTGAATGACATGATTATTTGTTTGAATTATATGGTTATTGTGCTTAGGAGGAGTTAAGGGTACTTTAGTAAACACATAGGATTAATTAGACTAAGTGAAGAGTAATTAGTTAATTAATTAGTTGAGTTAATTAATTAAGAATTGAGGAAGTTAGTAAAATGAGATAGAATTAATGAGTTAGTTTTGGATATGACTAGAACTAGCAACCTAATGGGCCAAGCCCAATGTTGATTAAGTAAGTGGAAGGATAGAATTGGTATTTCAATTAAAATTGAATTAGACCTAAGAGAGAGGAGAGAATTAGAGCTCTCATAACCCACTCATTTTCACCCTAAGGGAGGTAGAAAGAGAAAGCTTAGAAGAACAAGCTTGAAGAGAGTAGAAGGGATTTGAAGAGTAGAGCTAGAAGTTAAAGCTTCAATCAAGAGGTAAGAGAGTAGTATTTCATTCTAGAGTGATCAAGAGAAAGGGAGAAAACCTATTTTCTCCAACCCCAACTTCTCTCACTCTTTTCTCTTTAAAGGGGGGAAATTGATTAAGAAAAATGATAACTTTAGGGATGTTAGAATCTATTATTAATGTCTAAATCATGTTACATGAATTTGGAATAATAAATGGGAATGTGTAGATGTTTGTAAGGAATGTATGTGTTGATATGAGTTTTGAAATGTTATGCAAAAATCTATGGATTCCCATGCCTTGATGTTTAATCATGTTTTTGACTATGCTTTCATGTTGTATTTGATCATAAACACTTAAAGCTGGAACCTTTAATCTTTGAAAGTAAGAAAAATGATGTTTTTATGAGTTGTGGCATGAAAATCACGAACAGGGGTGAATTCTGGGCAATTTCGCGCACGCGAGAACCCTGTTTCGCGCACGCGAAATTGGCAGAGATCACATCTCTTTTCAGTCGTGTTCTTCGCGCACGCGACTTGAGTTTTCGCGCACGCGAGATAATCTAGCGCACGCGACTCATGACTTCGCCTGCGCGAGAGTCAACGTTTTTCAACCCATATATTTGACTTTTCTCTCCTTTTTGACCTTGGCTTGTAACATGTCTTAATTATGGTCTTTTGATTATAGAATGGCATGATAGCTTATATACGAATGACTTATTGAAGATAACATGATTGAGTGCTTAAGCTAGTATTGAATCATTAATGAGTAATTGTGATAATGTTATCATTGATTATGTATGCTTGATTACTTGTGAGAATTGTTGAATATAATTTAATCAATGGGATTGTATATCTTCAATTAAGTTATTGAGGTATGTTTATGTTGTGATATCCTTATGGGATGAGATGATTAAATTATGTGATTGGTAATCTTGCATACATGCATCATTTCGTATGATAAGCAGATACTTTAGAGGGGACCCTAAAGTATGGCAGATATCTTAGTAGCTGCGGTTGACTAAGATATATTTGGAATAAGTTTTCCAATAACTATGAGGTACCACATGCACTTAGTTTTATTACTAGGAAGCATTGCACGAATGTGACATTTAGATTGCATTAGGAGATGAAGGTGAATAAGTATATGAACTAATTGTTAATTGTCATCATTGTGCATCCTTGATCTTTCGTGATTAATTATGTATACTTAGTTCATAAATCTTGGTTTATATGTATATCTATTGCTCATGTTTATTGTCTATATGATTATGCACCCATTATGAGAGTATTGTATAACTCTTAATTATTTGTATGAAGTTGTATAGTATTGCTTATACTTACGCTTATTTTGGAATGTTATACTAACTCTCTACTTTGTGTTAATTTCTGAATCTTTGGGGGTTCAGAGGTGCAGGGTGAGGACGTATCCCGTGAGGAGTAGCTTTGGAGATTTGTTTAGCTACTAGTGGTAAGGAGTTAGCATTATGCTTCTCCTAGACTCTTATTAGTTGGGTTGTAATAATTAGTGCTCTGGTACTTGTAACATCGTGTCGGGTAGTTATTTCCGTTTTGCGATGTATTGAGCTTATTTACTTCTATGACCTTGCTTATGAATTATGTATGAGTTCTCATACTCGGATTATCTTGAAAATTATTGATCTTCGTCTAGGGATTTTATCCGTATGTGTATGAAGACTTTTGGATGTTATGATATGATGATTAAATCCGCTGCTATGTTTCTAATGTTTAACATGATATACCTTGTTATTTAATTGAATACACCTTGATGCATGTACTTTGTTTATTTGTTTATTTATTTATTACGTATATGGGTTAGGGTGTTACAAGGTGGAGGGGGTAATTTGTTATGAATATCCTTCAGAGTCTCAAGAATTGCTGATAGGATGCCAGAGTGTTCATCAACCTTGTGCTTCAACTTATCTTGATCTTCTTTCATAAGTAGAGCAAACTCTGGTGCATTAGCAGCTATGCCTTCAAGTCTCTCTTTCTCAGCAGCAACTCTTGCTTCCTCTGATAGTGTAGCTTGTTCCCTAGCCAGAGCCTCTAACCTTTCTTTTTCAAGTCTTTCTTCTTCCAACCTTTTCCTTTCACGCTCTTCAGCTTCTTTCCTCTCTTGTTCAGCCTTGATTCTAGCCATTTCATTACGAAATTCCAAATCCTTCTTGTAGGAAACTCTGATTGCCCTAATCATGTTTTGTAGCCCAACTTCCATAGCTTGACATTCCTTATCAATCTCCTCTGACTCAATAGATCTATTTGGAATAGCATTTTGGATTCTCCTAATATTTTTGTCAACAGCTTTAAGCATTTTAGAGATATCCTCTTTGGTTTCATCCATGGGTTCATTCAAGATTCTGTTGGGTAAGAAGGGAGGGACAAAGATGCAATCATTTGACAGATCCTGCATAAGGGTATCAGGGTTGGTTATGTGATTTGGAGGTGGTTGTTGGTTGATTATCAGTTGATGGCTGGTTGGTAGCTCTTCAGTATCAGTGTTATCCACCACATGTTGTGGGGATTTCTCAACATTGGTTATTGGAGAGTTTTCCTTATGAGACACCTCAGAGTCTGCATTGATTTTGTCATTTGGTCCAGGTGATTTTGGAGAATCTGAGGTAGGTATGGTTTGTTCAGAGACTGGTGGAGGTGATGGAGGATTGTTTTGGTTATTTTCTGGTGTTGGTGTTTGTGGTTTGTTGTTATTATTCTCTGGGTTAGGTGTTGGTGGTTTGTCATAGTTTTTCTCGGGTTCAATGTTTTCAGAGTCTGGTGTAGGTTCCAAAATTGGGATATCATTGTGTGTGGGGGATTTTTGAGGAGGTGGTGAGGGTGTTCGATCAGAATCTTCATCCTAAGAATGAATGACTGGTGCAGTACTTGTTGAAGCTTGTGTTGCATCATTACATATATTATTAGCATGAGATTCTGATGGGTTAGTTTGAGGAGGGTTAAACTGCTCTGATGATGGTTGATTCTCAGAAAAAATGAGATCTTTCTTAGAATAAACTCCTTTTAAAATCTTATCAAAAGCATGTATAACTCTGATTTCAGAAGGGTGTTGAAGTCTTCTGAAATAATCTCTAAAAGCTGAGCTACCTCCAATAAAATTAGAATACTTACCATCAGCTGTTCCATACAGAGTCTGTTGAGCCAGCAGATTGTGAGGATCATTCTTCTGAGGGAGTTTGGAGTGCATATCATCAAAAGTTGATGCATCAATTCCACAATCATAACCATCCTTTAGTAAGATTTCCTTCTTCCTCTGAGCCTCAACCTTTGCCAGAGCATCATCTATCTCAGCTTGTTCTTTCTCTTCTTCAGTTACATCTAACAACAATTTCCTTTTTCTTGTTGTCCTTGGTCCAGTATTTTTCTTGGTTTTAGCAACCTTTTTCACTTTAGGAGCTGCAGGACTCTTAACAGGTTTTCTCTTTTCAATGATCTTAGTTGGTTGAGCCAGAAGCCTTGCTTGCCTTACAGTCAGGTCTTCAGTCTCTCCACTTCCAACCTCAGCTCCTAAGCTCTTCAAGAAACCAGCATGTGATTTAGCTATACTTCTAGCACCTCTATCACTCACATGTATGAGCCTACATTCCTCAATGTCTTTCTCAGATTCTCTGAGTAACAGAAGGTGTGTTGGGTGAATAGCTTTCTTACCCTTTAGCAGTCTAAGGTACCTCAGAGTTGTACTATTGATGATTTTGGAGCTAATCAAATAGGTACGATACCCAGGGAAGAAAGGTCTTATTGAATCCAACAAACCACACTGAGCAAACATGTGACTCAGTAGCCTCCCATGACGAATGATAGGTTGCTTAGAATTTATAGACTCAGCAAGGTGGTTGAAGATGAGTTTACCAACATCAAAAAAGTTTCCTTTACCAACATGATAGGCAAACAGCTTCTGAACAGATGAGATTTGATCAGTGCCACCCAACTTGGGAATAATACTGCAGATATATATTCTGTAGATTATCTTGCTTAGATCCTTCCACTCCTGCTTGTCTTCAGGGTTTACTCTTGGTTTGAAGATAAATTCTTCAACCTCTGGTTCAACAGGGTCTGAAGTATTTATGAACAACCCACCATCTGATAGTTTCAGAGCCTCGTAGATATGTTCTAATCTCAATGCAACTCTGAATCCACAGACATAAGATTCAATCTCTGTTGATACAAACGGTCTCAATCCCATCTCAGCCGGAGTTTTTCCATATAACTCTGGTTTTTCTGCAATCAACTCTTTCAATCTCTCTTGGTATACGGTCTTTGTTACAACTGACGCTTTCATCCAAAATTCCTTCACAAACTCATTGTATATTGGTCCATTCAGTATATCAAAATAGTAAATCATCCCTTGCCTTTCAAAACGAGTTTTAACTGCTGGATACTCATTCACTCACAAGCTTTCAAAATCAACGGGACATTCAATAGCAAAGTTTAGTTCATCAAACTTGTACGGTCGTCGATCCTTCGCAAACTTATTAGGGATTGATTTCTCAAGATCAATGATGCAACCACTGGTACTGAGTGCAGCCGTTTTGATGAAGTTTGGGAGTTAGGGTTTGCTAGAATTGAGAGAGAAATAAATAATGCTTGAGTTTTAGAAGAATGAAAGTGTGGGTTGTGAGAGTGCAAAAGTGTGAATGTGTACAGTTTTTGTGTTTAAATAGAAAGTTTCGCGCAAAAACAAAGTACAGACACATAGGGGTAGCAGAGTCTTTTACCTATCACAAATTGGGATTAGAACGTTAATCATCATAAACCAACTTCCTTTTCCACTTGCATCAGAACACGTGCATTAGAAATTTATTAAATAACTGACACGTAAGTTTAAGAGAAAGCAACCCGTTTTTACAAAAGGTTTTTACTTACGCGCCAGAGCCATTTCTTTTACAGAGTCTGATATTACATCAGAAGATGATTTCATCACAACTTCTGATGCAGAAGGTTCTGATGGTCTCAGCTTCTGATAACTATTAGATCCTTACAAAAACCAATTTTTCATCAGAGCTTTAGCTATTCAGAGATTTCCATCATATTCAAATTCTTTTTGATAAAATCAAAACGTTCAACAGCCAAAGGTTTTGTAAAGATATCAACCCATTGATTTTCTGTTTCAATGAACTTAAGATCAATTACACCCTTTTGGACATAGTCTCTTATGAAATGATGTTTAATCTCAATATGCTTAGCTCTTGAATGTAAGATAGGGTTTTTGGAAAGGTGAATGAATGCAGTATTGTCACAATATAGAGGAATATTGTTACTGCTTATTTGATAATCTTCTAATTGATATTTCATCCTAAAGTAGTTGTGTGCAACATTTAGCTGCTGATATGTATTCTGCTTCTGCTGTAGACATAGCTATGGTGGTTTGCCTTTTACTTGCCCATGAAATCAAATTCTCACCAATGAATTGACAGTTTCCACTGGTGGATTTTCTTGCAATTTTATCACCAGCATAGTCAGCATCACAGAATCCAATCAGCTTGTAGTCGTTGGATTTCTGATACAGTAATCCAATGTTACAAGTAGCTTTCAAATACCTAAAGATTCTCTTCACAGCAGTGAGATGAGATTCTCTAGGGTCTGATTGAAATCTTGCACACAAACATACACTAAATAAAATATCAGGTCTTGATGCAGTTAGATAGAAAAGAGATCCAATCAAACCTCTATACAGCTTCTGATCAACTTTGCCTTCAGATTCTTCTTTGCTTAAGCTTGATGTAGGATGCATTGTAGTGTTCATGGGTTTGCAATCTTCCAAATTGAATTTCTTCAGAAGATCTTTTATATATTTTGATTGATGAATGAATGTTCCTTTCTCTGTTTGATTGATCTGAATCCCAAGAAAGAACTTCAATTCTCCCATCATGCCCATCTTAAATTCATCCTGCATAAGCTTAGAAAAATTCTTGCACAAAGTAGCATTAGTTGATCCAAATATGATATCATCAACATAAATTTGAATGATCAAAATGTCTTTCTTTAATGTTTTTCTAAATAATGTATTGTCAACCTGACCCTTTTCAAAACCATTGTTGACTAAGAAAGTACTCAGTCTAACATACCAAGCTCTGGGAGCTTGTTTGAGTCCATAGAGTGATTTCTTTAGTCTAAACACATGATCTGGATTTGATAAATCTTCAAATTCAGGAGGTTGTTGGACATATACTTCTTCAGAAATGACACCATTAAGAAATGCACTTTTAACATCCATTTGATATAGTGTGATATCATTGTTTACTGCATAAGATAAAAGTAACCTGATTGCTTCCAGCCTAGCTACTGGAGCATATGTTTCAGTGAAGTCAATTCCTTCTTGTTGACTGTATCCTTGTGCAACAAGTCTTGCTTTGTTTCTTGTCACTTCACCTTGTTCATTCAATTTGTTTCTGTATACCCATTTTGTTCCAATAATGTTATTATGCTTGGGTTTGGGTACCAGATCCCATACATCATTCCTCTTGAATTGATTTAACTCTTCCTCCATAGCAACTATTCAAGCATCATCTGAGAGAGCTTCATTTGTTGTCTTTGGTTCAATCAAAGATACTAGTCCAAAGAATGATTCTTCATCTCTGAAGTTTGACCTTGTTTTTCTTGGACTATTCTTGTTTCCAAGGATGAGCTCTTCAGGATGTGATGATTTGTATTTGAAGGTGTTTCTTGGAATATCAGTTGCTTCAGAGTTATCATCAATAGTTTGATGCTCTTGAGCACCATCAGAAGGTGTAGCTTCTTGAGTTTCAGAGTCTTCTACAGGTTCTATGTAGTTGTCATACTCTGAAGCTTCATCTTCTGACTCATCAGATCTTGAAACTTTACGTGCATTGATTCTTCCACTGTATTAGTTTCAGAATTATACACCCTGTATGACTTAGAGCGTTCAGGGTATCCAATGAAGATACCCTTACAGGCTTTAGAGTCAAATTTCTTAAGATGGACTTTATTATTTAGAATGTAACATGTACAGCCAAATTGATGAAAATAAGAGATATTGGGTTTCCTTCCTTTAAAGAGTTCATATGTTGTTTTGTTCAAAATAGGTCTTATATAGATTCTATTTTGAATATAACAAGCAGTGTTAACAGCTTCTGCCCAAAAGAATTTTGCCAAATTATTTTCATGCATCATGGTGCGTGCCATTTCTTGTAAAGACCTATTCTTTCTTTCTACAACTCCATTTTGTTGTGGAGTTCTAGGAGAAGAGAACTCATGGAGGATTCCATGTTCTTCACAAAAATTTTCAAAAGGTTTATTTTCAAATTCACCACCATGATCACTTCTTACTTTCAAAATCTTGGAATTTTTTTCACTTTGAATTTGGGTACAGAAGATGGTGAACACCTCATATGTGTCATCTTTAGTTCTCAGAAATTTAACCCAAGTCCATCTACTATAATTATCCACAATGACTAATCCATACTTCTTACCATTGACTGAGGCAGTGCTAACTGGTCCAAACAAATCAATGTGTAAGAGTTCTAAGGGTTTAGTAGAAGAGACAATGTTCTTGTTCTTAAAAGAACTTTTGACAATTTTCCCTTTTTGACAGGAACCACAAAGTGAGTCTGAGTGATATTTAATCTTTGGAAGGCCTCTGACAAGATTATCCTTACTAAGCTTAGAGATTAACCTCCAGTTAGCATGACCCAATCTTTTGTGCCAGACCCATTTTTCATCACTCAGTGTCAAAAGACAAAACACTTGTTGTTCCTTTAAATCAGAAAAGTTGACTTTATAAACATTGTCTTTTCTATTTCCCTTAAAGACAACAGATTGATCAGAGTTTCTGATTACAGTACATTAATCCTTATTAAACATAACATCATAATTACTATCACACAATTGACTTATGCTAAGTAAATTATGATGTAGTCCATCTACTAACCATACATCAGAAATTGACAAAGAAGAATTACCAACTGTACATATACCAATAATCTTTCCCTTCTGGTTGCCACCAAACCCTACAGTTCCTCCCTCTTGCTGATTCAGGGTGTGGAATAAGAGCTTGTCTCATGTCATGTGACGAGAGCAACCACTGTCGAGATACCATGAGCTTTCTTTTCTTCTTTGGGTGCATACCTGCAGCATACACTATTTCAGATTTTGGTACCCATACTCTGATGCGTCCATTTTGGTTAGTTTTGAGAATCTTATTCTTCTTGTTAGAGTATTCAGAAGATCTGGAGTCAACAGAGCCTTTAGAAAAAGGTTTAGGCTTTTGTTGTCTCTGAGACTTTCCTCTTGAGTGTGTCAGAAAACCAGTTACCAAGTTTGCTTTAGAAGTACTAGTGCCCCGCTTATCAACAGGCTTTGGTACTTTGATAGCTTTAACTTGAGTAGACATGGGTACTGATGGGAGGGGAACCTGGGTTTTAGAAGACCTAGGTTCAGAGGATGAGTCATCTTCTGATACCTTATCTTGTGGTTCCAAGGTCACAAGAGTACCAGACACAGTTAGAGGTTCTGATGTACCCTTAGTAAAGTTTGAACAAGATTCTAATGGTGACTTGCTTAACAAGACAGGGTTGTTTGATTTCCCCATGTCAGAAGATGTGTGGGAACCAAGTCCTTGTCTGTTATAATAATTGCTAAGCCCACCATGAATTATGGAAGTTATCCTAGTTTTGTCAATGTTGTGGTGTACAAATTCTTGAAGAGAAATTTCATACTCATCATAGGGTTTGTGACATGTTCTACATCCAGTCTCAAGCACTTTAATTGTTTTAAGAGATTTTTGATAGTTTGCTTGAGTCTGGGTGAGATTTTCATTGAGTAGCTTCATTTTTTGTTTACAAAAATATAGCTCACTCAACTTTTCCATGTACTTCACCATTACATCTTTCAAAGCTTTGGTCATTTGAGTACTAGACATTTTAGAAATTACCTCATCAATGTCGTCTGTGTCAGACTCTGAATCATTGTCATAGTCTGATTCACCAGTGGCCATAAGCGCTAGGTTTGCTTCCTCAGAGTCTTCATTCTCAGATAGTTCATTAATATCCTCTCATGTTGCCATCAGACTCTTCTTGGCTTTGTTCTTGATTGTACTTTTTCTTCCTTTACCCTTGGAGTTGAGTTCAGGACAATCAGCCATAAAGTGTCCAGGCTTATGACAGTTGAAACAATTTTTTGTGTCATCCTTCTTTTCTCTGCTAGTGTTTTTCTTGATCCAGATCCTCTGCTTGGAAAATTTTCGCCCTTCCTTACTGACCACTTTTGAAACTTCTTGGACAATAGTGCAAAGATATCATCATCTGATCCATCTTCTTGGTCATCTTTGAAAGATTCCTCTGCTTCAGATTCTACAACTTTGGCTTCCAGAGCCTTAGATGAAACTGAAATAGATGGCAAGGCCACAGATTTTAGTTTCTTCTGAGGCTCATCAGAAGATAGTTCAATCTCATGACTCATGAGTGAACTTATCAATTCCTCCAAGCCAAGTGTGTCCAAATCTTTAGCTTCTTGAATAGCTATTACCTTAGGCCTCCACCTTGAAGGTAAGCTTCTCAAAATCTTTCTTACATGATCAGAAGTTGTATAGCTTCTCTTTAGAACTTGGAGACCAGCCACTAGAATTTTTAACCTAGAATACATAGATTCAATATTCTCATCATCCTTCATTCTAAAGAGTTCATACTGTTGGATCAAAAGAGTAGCCTTTGCCTCTTGAACCTGTTTGTTTCCTTCATATGTGGAACACAAGGAGTCATAAATGCTTTTGGCAGTGGATTTGTCAGTGATCTTGAGATACTCATCATGAGTTATACAACCAATGAGAAGATCCTTGACCTTGTGGTGCTTCTTGTAAGCCTTATTGTCTGTAGGAGTGAACTTCTTTCTTTCTTCAACAGATAACTTTCCCTTTTCATCAAGTCCTTGGAAAGTTACCCCTTCTTCAACTAAGTCCCAAAGCTCATCATCTAAACTAATAAGATGACTGTAGATTCTATCTTTCCACCAGGAAAAGGTAGAAGCATCTCCATTGAACTTTGGTGCTTTGTTGTTTGTCTTATCTTCAACAACATCATAGTCATGAGAAACTGCTTTCATTGAACGACCTGAAGATCCTTCAGTCATAGTGTTTTTTAACAAGAAACTGTCTCACTGTTAGGTGATAAAAACAGAACCGGGCTCTTGATACCAATTGAAGGTGTGAAAAACACAAGAAGGGAGGGTTGAATTGTGTTTTGGGTAGTTTGAAAAATTCTTTTAAGTTATAAAAACTTATCAGAGATTGCAGCGGTTTAGAGAACAAAACACAATCAAACAGAGCTTTAAAGGTAGAGAGAAAGATAGAGATGGAGATTTTATACTGGTTCCTCTCACAAACCGAGAGTACGTCCAGTCCTCTTGTACTTCCAAGAGAGTTCACTATAATCACAAAATATTACAAATGTTCAACCACACTTGCAAGAGACTTCCAATGCTCAAGTATACAAACAAGAGACTTCCTAATGCTCAAGCACGCAGGCAAGAGACTTCCAAACACAAATATAAGAAAAACAGAGTCTGAACAAATGATATACAAATCAATGTTCAGTAAAGAGAAATACAACTTTGATACAAGACTTAACTTAGAATCTTAATACACGAATTCTAAGGTTCAACTAATGGATTAACAGAAGCTGAAGCTGAAGTCTTGGATTTGAATATGAGTTCAAGTTGTATTTGAAGTTTTGTGCTTTAGGATGTTTTTGGCAGAGTAACAGCTCTTTCAAATTATTCAAAGTGTCGTGTCCTAAAGCTTCAAATCTGCTCCTATTTATAGACGAAGGTGGAGCGTATTTGATTTGAATTTGATGCGGTGAGATTGTGCCAGCTGTAGTACCATTCTTAACCAAATCAGGTAACCTTGAATACGATCAATCTTGGGGATAACGTTTTAGCCAAATTCGGTAAAGAGTTCGTACAATAGTACTAACGTCACTATTCTGTGGATAAGATTGATTCTTCCAGCTGTTGGGATGTCAGAGGATGATGATGATATTCAATCATTGTTGCAGAGAATGTTCTTCTGACAAAACGGCTCTCACTGCTCTTATCAGAGTCTGATGTCTTCAACCTCAGAGTCTGATATCTAGCTTCTGACGTGAATAAATGTTGCATCTTCTGATGACTTAAAACATGGTCAGAATTTGCTTGACACATCAGAGCTTCCAATGTGCTTCTGGGGAATGTAAAAATTAACTTGTATATCTGCACACTTGGATCAAATAATCAGTATACCCTATTGTATATTAATACATTTGTTATCATCAAAACTTAATTGAATCATGTCAGAACCTCTTTTGTTCCAACACATGTTCCCCTGACACTTTTAAGGATGGCTTTTTGACCAAAGTGCCACCTTTTGAGACTTAAATTCCCAAACTGCCACACTTTAAAAAAAAATTCCGCAAATGCCACACTTTCTCAGCAGCTTTTGACCGAAACTTTTCTCTATTCATAGGCGCCACATGGTGTGGCGACTTTCTAAAGGAAAATTTAAATTTTTGTCCTATTTGACTGGCACGGAATCTCATGAGACTCTTTGTCTTTTTTTTTTTTTTTCTTTTCAAAACCCTCTTTTAATTCAAACCCTCTTCTAACTTAAACCCTCTCTAACCCTATAACCCTCTTCTAAACCCCAAATAATTTTATTTTTTTTTATAAAATTATAAAAACCGGAGAAAAAATTTTAAAAACTCTTATTTATTTAATATTTAATTATTTTAAAAGAAGAAGACTCAACATTTGGACAATAATATTTTAACAACTAAAAAAGAAGATAAATAACTAGTGTTGAGTGGATGCACCCGCAACATTTGGACATTTGCGTCACTCCATGTGATTCTGTGCCAGTCAAATAGGACAAAAATTCCGTGCCAGTTAAATAGGACAAAAATTCCGTGCCAGTCAAATAGGACAAAAATTTAAATTTTCTTTTAGAAAGTTGCCACACCATGTGGCACCTATGAATAGAGAAAATTTTCGGTCAAAAGCTGCTGAGAAAGTGTGGCATTTGCGGAAGTTATTTTCAAAGTGTGGCAGTTTGGGAATTTAAGTCTCAAAAGGTGGCACTTTGGTCAAAAAGCCTTTTAAGGATAATATATTAAGAAATTTTTAATTGCAAAACTTTATAAAAACTTTTATTAAATATACACAAACTTTTATGAAAACTTTTATTAAATTCACAAACTTTTATAAATTTATTGCAAACATATACTCATATAATTGTAATATAACTCATATACTCCCTCCGGCCTTATTTATAAGCAAAAGTCAACAAAAAAAGTTGGCCTTAAATATAAGCAAAAGTGAACAAAATCCACTTTAATTAATGTTATTTTTCCAAAAATACCCTCATTAATTGTTCTACTTTTTAACATGATTGTAGAGTTTCAATGTAAATTTAATATATTGTAAAGGTCATTTTAAAAATTGTAATAGAAACTTAACATAAAATCAAGACAAAAAAAGTAATTTCTTAATAAGTGTGCAAATGGGTATATTTGCTTAAAAAAGAGGCCGGAGTGAGTATGCATTATAACACAATACTTATTATAAATACTACCTCACACTAGGTAGCAAAATTGAACCTATGAAATAATTTCACTGATTATTGAGCTCACTACCAACAAGAACAAAGAGTGAGATAACTCCCTTCTCACCATTTTTCTTTTCCTACTCCAAATTCCACAAGGTTAATTCCAAAAATCTAAAATAAAATATAACTTGTTGTGAGAACAATGTGCTTGGTTTTTTGGGACTATATAGAACATGCCCTGTACTATTGTTCAAGACCATGATGTTTTTATTCAATTTAAAATTTATTTTTTACCCTTAATTTGTTCTTCTGGTTTGTATATGATAGCTGATGAAACTATAAACTTTTGTTGAAGCTGTGAAAATCATATTCAAATATGGCTGCATCTGAAGTGTGTCCTGTTGTTGATGGAATCAATGCATTCCTCGAATACTTAGTTGATCCATTGTTGCAAGAAGAGCATTATGTTTCTGATGATCCTCCATTGTCACTTCAGGAAAAAGTTGCAAAACAGGTTTTTTCTGTCACCTTAAAACTTTTGTTATGCCCATCCAAAGGTTAATTAACAATTTAACATCAAATTTTTGTTAATTATCCTTTTGGAACTGACTTTTTTATAAAAAAAAAAATAGAATTCAAAGATTAATGAACACCTCACAGAAATTCCATTTGATTTACTGAAGTCCCTATTTGATTTTTACATATAATAGAAGTTCCTATTAGATGAAAATTAAAAGATTAATTAACGGGTGCGTTTGTTTACGTTTTCAAAAATTTATTTTATTTTAAAAAAATTTATAGCTTTTTTTTAGAAATAAAAAAAATAATTAAAGTTACTTTCCGTTTATATACTATAAAAAAATCACTTTTTTTAAAATAAGCAGTTCTTACATTTAGGTTCTTTAGTTTTTAGAAAAATAGATTCTTGAAAAGCTATCAAGGGTGCGTTTGTTTCAGTTTTAAAAAAATTGATTTTTTCTTTGTATTTTTTAAAATAGATTTTGTAAAACCGTTTTTCAAAATATTACAAGTTTTTTTATATTTATTTTTTCTAAATGGAAACACTACTTTTGACATCATATAACACAATCATACATTATTGAAGATCAAAACATAGTCAAATTCGCACATTTTTTAAAAAGTTGTATTTCAAAAATGATTTTTATGAAAATCTATTTGAAATAGCTTCAAATTAAGTGATTTTTTTGAAATTTTGATAAACAATTTTTTTTTCCAATAAAATAATGAAATGACTAAAATGATATTTTAAGAATAACTATTCAAACCAAATTTTCATTTAGAGCTTTTATAAAAAGTTTCGTTGTAATTTTATTTTACACAAAATTATGTATAACCGTAAAATCCATTTTTAAAAAAAGCCAAAATAAACGGGACTTAGAAATAGCTTTTCTTTTTGGGATTAAAAATGTTTTTTTTTAGAGAATAATTTTTTAAAAAATTTATAACAAACACTATCAAAATTATAAAATAGTTTTTTTAAGAAAAAATTATATTTCATATTAAAAAAATCCAAAACAAACGCACCGGTTAAAGTTATATGTGATTTTAAAATTTTAAAATTGAAGAACCTCAATATTTTATTACATTGTTATGGTGTAGGTGCATTCTGTTGTATTGCTGTACAACTATTACTACAGAAAACAAAACCCAGGTTTAGAATTTATGAGATATAGAGAATTTTGCAAGATGATTGTGGATCTAAGGCCAATTTTGGTGCCATATATGAAATTTACGCTGAAGCCTGATTATGATGTTGAACTTATTGATGTGGAGCAGCAACTGTCATTAACAGAAAATGAGATCATGAATTCCTATCATATATGTACAGATTTAGATGCATCAAAAACTGTTCCTAATATAAAGGGATGGCCTATTTCAAAAGTTGCAATTCTTTTGGTTGATAGTAAGAAGGAAAATTGCTTCTTGTGTTTTAGTTCCATCACTGATGGAGTATGGTCATTGATTGAAAAACAAGTGGATACTAATAATCAAATTTCTGAAGTTAAAAGTGAAATTTTATTTCAATCCGAAAAAAGAAGAGTTATTAAGAAGCACTCTAAAGACGGATTAAATGAAGATCAAATTTTGCAAGTTGGATATTCTGCTGTTAAGGAAGTTGCGGGTAATAATCCTTCTTTTACTGAAAGATTGCAATAATACTTTAGTTTTAATTTATTCATACCTAGAATTAATCATGTTACACTTTTTTTTAATGCTTTCTCTATATTTACATGTTAATATTATACTACAACATTTGTTGCAAGAAAATACTCGGTAACAATCTTAAATGTCGCCTATATCAATTTTAAGCAACATTTTTCATATGTTTCTTAAAAAAGTGTTGCCAAAGACAATAAATGTTGTAGTTATGACATGCTTTGTTCTTCCTTATTTTTTGTATAGTGGATTTTTTTCTCTATTGAATTTTTCTGGTAGCATAATGCATTTTAAGTTAATGTTTCAATACTTCTTAATTTATGTTTTATCAATCGTTCTTTAGATCATAAAATTCAAATATAATTATTGTATCAATATTTCTCATTTTCCTTATGAGCAGGTGTCAATGCTACTGATACTATTCTTTTGGAAAGCTACAATGTGTATTCTCATACCAAAGATAGGACAACTTCACAATTTTACTTGATGAAGTGCTCAAAATTGATCAATGAGGGTTTAATTCTACTTCCTATCAAAGATTTGATTCAAAGGTTCGTTATAAAATTTGATTTTGATAATCATTTTATGGGTGCATTTGTTTAGGATTTTTTTAAAAATAGATTTTGTAGTGTTACATAATTTTGTGTAAAAACAATTTACAAAGAAACTTTTTATAAAAGCTTCAAATGAAAATTTGGTTTGAATAGTTATTCTTAAAATGTGATTTTAGGCATGCATTTCATCATTTTATTGAAAAAAAATTTGGATATCAAAATTTCGAAAAAATCATTTAATTTGAAGCTATTTCAAATAGATTTTCATAAAAATCATTTTTGAATTACAACTTTTTCAAAAAATTGTGATTTTGACTATGTTTTGTTCTTCAATAATGTATGTTTATATTATATGATGTCAAAATTAGTGTTTCAATTTAGAAAAAATGAATATAAAAAACTTATAATATTTTGAAAAACGGTTTTACAAAATCCATTTTTAAAAATACAAAGAAAAAATCTATTTTCTTAAAGCTAAAACAAACGCACCCTATATGTCATTGTTAACAAACTCTGTGTGTGTTTCTCTATAACATTTCATATTTTTATTTGCGTAGTGTACAAGGTCCTTTGCTCGAAAAAAGTTCTAACAGTTGGAAGGTAACCCCACAAGTCAAGTACTTCCACATGCTTCCTTATTGTGAAATAATATCAGAATGGATTTCAAGGTTGGTATAATTCAACTTTCCCTTTTTTCTGATGCCAAATTTTGATTGACTTTATAATATTAATAATGAATTAAGACCTCATAATTAGAAGTAGTCTATTAAAAATAATGTAGAATTTCTCAAATTATTTCGCATTTTGATTTTATGTTTTTGTTTGCACCTCTTTGCATAATATATTGATGGATATTTGCATTATTATATGTTCTTTGTAGAGAAATATTCTCAGATAGTTTGCATGATTCAAAGCTGATAGAGAAACAATTCTCGAAACTTGAATTGGGAAAATCGCACATCAGTAGTGAGGGCATGCATGTTGCTCTTGATAACAATACTATTGTACCTCTTAATCAGGAAGAGTGGAATTATGGAGGTAACGGTGCATCTAGTCAGTCACACGGTGCACCTATGGCTTTGAAGGTGTATTCGAGGAGAAAATATAAGAAGAGAGGGATAAGCTCTACAGTTAGAGAGGGGAATTATGGAGGTGACGTTGTGTCAAGTCACTCACATGGTGCTCCAAACGCTTTGAAAGTGTATTCGAGGAGAAATAAGAAGAAAGATAGGTGAGCTCGAAAATGAAGGGGGAAATATGAGTTTATCGCCTTTATTTAGAGTCTTTTAAACTTTCCCTTATTGTTTTTCTTTGTAATATCTATTGCGATAAACTCTGTTTATTTATTTATAATGAAGACTGAAGCACAGTTCCTTTAGACATATGTTTGAGTTTTATTCTTGAATATTTTATTAAGAAAATAATTTATAAAAGAGGCATTTAATTTCATTTCGGTTGATGTTTTAATTTTTTTTTACTCTAATTAAATTTAAAGATGATTGCAATGTTTTATTTCAAAGTATTTATGTGCATTATCTAGGGAATTGTAGTAATTGATTGTGCTACATTTAATAACTATATTTTCCTTTGGAATTAATGTGATAATCAATCTTGAATGTCGTGCTACATTTAATTGGTCGAGTGTCAATCGTCTAGAAAATTATAGTTTGAATTATTTAAGTGTATTGTCTAGGAAATGAATATTGTATTTCATTTAATTAGCTGAACGGTAAATAATTTTTTTCTTTGAAATGAATGTCATAATCAATCTTGCCCAAACTTCTTAACTTGGTTGAATTCATATGTAAGTTTTTTGTGATCCACCTCCCTTTGTAAATGGAAAGATTGGCTCAAGTCAATACGTAACTATTGATTGAGTGACACCCTTACTAGTATGTACGGCTGAGGTAGATTTTAAGCTTGTAGGGCTTAAAGGTTATTGATTTTGGTCTAGATCAAGGAGGTTTATATTTGAGATTATTCATATCTCAAAGATCATAGTGGACAAAACCATGGAGCGTGGGGACTAGACGTAACCCATGATTAGGGTGAACCAGTATTATTATTTGTGTGTTGATTTCTCTATTTTCCCTATCTTTTATTTAATGCATACACTATACACAAACACACAATTTTATTAAACTTTTTTTACTAACCAGATCAAGTATTGTGTTGTATTAAACTGTTTTTATTAAACACGCAGTTGATATTGTATTTGATATATAGAAACAAATTCTTTTGAAGTGTGCCTCTTTTGTATCAAACAGATAGTATCAGACACTTTTTATTAATATTTTTGGTTGTTAAAAGTACTATGTGTAAGCAGCGAACACTTTATGATTTCGTATCCCAGAAACCAAAACCTATGAGCTACAAACCACACATATTAAAATTATAGCATATTTAATAACATGTGATTATATTACATAACAAATTGATGATTACAATGCAAACCATTAGATAGAAAAATTACATCATAATAAATTTTACTCCCTCCGGTCTCATTTAAGCAAATTTACAAAAAAAAAATCTTTTTTTTAAGAAAAGTGTCTAAATGCATTTAAGTCATACACTTTTCTAATTTTACCCCTATCTTTTGACTTGGAAACCGTTGAAAACATGAAAATGTGAGAAAAGTATGGATATATTTGAAAAAGTGACTTTTATTGTAATGATTAGACAGATGTTACTTTTGCTTATATTTAAGACTTTCAATTTTTTTTGTTTTGTTGCTTATATATAAGACCAGAGGGAGTATTAGACAAAAAAAATTATATTAAAATTAAAATTGAAATTAAAATAAAGAACAAATTGGAAGCACCGCTTGAGGGATAAAAGAGGTGCCCCAATTTTTGTTCCCTCCTCAGCTTGAAACCTCAATCATTTGCACCTGTGCAAGAAACAAATTTTAAAACATGCTTGTACCTGTAGAGTTTTGCAGGATGGGAAATTGAGCGATGTAACGTCCGTCGACCTACGATTAATTAAGCACGGTAACGTTCGCTTGGGTTATTCATATTACTCCTAATTAGGACATAAAAAAGTCCCTTGTGGATTACCATATCAATCCCAAATATGGTGACAAAACCACACCAGTAGAACTGTTATGAGTAATCCACGAAAGTAACTAAAATTAGAAATAACAATAAAATTAAAAAACAAAAGAAGCAAGAATTAGAGAATGAGGGAGAATGAGAGCTATGGTGTGATTTTTTTCACAAAATGATCCCCCCTTGTATAGAATTTTTGGTGCAATGTGATTGGTTGGAACTACATCACTGCCTTCCACATGGCCAATCAGATTTGACCATGTGACAATCAGTTTTGACTGTATGCATAGCTGTGATTTAAATTTTCCACTGCCAGTGATTTCGCTATGTAAATAGCGAACACCATTGTTCGCTACGCAACAAGCGAACTGTGGTGTTCCATTTTTTATGCTTTAGACACTCGATCACATCCGAAGTAGCGAATGAGATAAATTAGGAACGACATGGGTGAAAAAGTGTAATAGAGATGTGAAAAGAGTAAATCCTTTCTTATAAATCAAGTTCTAATTATATATGTGTAAGTAGTTTAACTTTTTTTACAATCAACTGTATACTTATTACAATTTAAATTAGTGTATATAATATATTTTTTTTATTTAATTTATATATTATAGTTATCTAAGTGGTTCACCCAAAAAAAAATTCCTAGCTCCTCCACTGATAATATTAACATGATGATTTTAGATATACACCATAAAAAAACTATCAGAGATAAAAAAAAAATTATTAGATTAGAAATAAATTGAGATTTGTGAGTTTCAAAATTTTAATTTTTAGTGAGAAAATTTTAACAAACACAACAATTGATTTGTCTAATATTATATTTAATGCAATCGTACACATGATTGAAGATAACAATGAAATTTACCTTTCGTAAAATACAATGAAATTAAGTTTTCTTACTCTCTTTCATTTGTTGTTGTGAGGGAACACACCAGGGGCGGATCTACGTAGGGACTGACTGTGGCTATAGCCACACCGGAATTTTCGATTTTTAATAGTTATATATTAATATTTTTGCAATACAATATGGTATATATATGTTTAAAGGATAACTTTTGTCACAAGAAACCTTATAGCGTAGTGGTTTAGTAGCGCCTTGTGATTGAAGAGTCATGGGTTCAATTCTTGGTAGTGCGTGTTTTGACATTTTAATTGATATTTTTACAAAAAAAAATAGCTAGAGTAATGCTATCATGATTCTTCTTCTTCTTTAGAGTACTTCAATTTCCCAACAACACTATTGTATCTTCAACTTCTAAAGATTCAACAATCCAACTTGCAAAAGAAATTACAACAACCCAAAATAAAAGTCATCTAAAACATGTTTCACACCAAAGTCACTAACAATAGTTGTGATCAAATTATATTTTTTTTAAAGGATTGGTCAATATATTTATATATATACACATTAGGAAAATCAAATTGTATTGATGACGTTTTAATGGGTATAAAATTTATCATTAACTTTAAATTTTATATCATATAATTCATGTAACATTTTACAAAAATTTAAAATAATTTGATATATTATTGAAACTCGCCAACCTTAAGGATTTATACATTTTTATTGAGCATAACTAATTTTAATGGATCTTGATAAAATATTAATTATTTTAGACATTATTGAGCGATGCAACATTATTTTGATTGAATTTAGATGTTATTAAACGATGTAACACTATTTTAGACATTATTGAGCAATGTAATATTTTATTTCTTTTCTTCTCTCAACTATACAACTATAAATATTTTATTTCTTGATTCTTTGTTATTTTGTTCGGTTTTGTCTAGAGACAAAAATACTTCTTCAATTAACCTATAAGTGTGGAACACGGTTTTTCTATTATAATTTACTTTGTGAGTTTTTTTTATTTTAGCCACACCAATATCTAAGATCTAAATCCGCCAATGGAACACACTGCCATTTCTAGTTATGTATGATTGTTGTCTACTATAAACAGAGCAAAATATGGCTTGTTGTGAACTTTGTTCGAACCACCACTTAAATTGATTAAATAAAGAAATTTCAAACCATGAAGCCACCTTCATCTTAAATTAATTATGATAACACATTGAAAAATAAAGCAAAAATAAAATAGGGAGACAAAAATTAATATGTAAGGTGGGGTAAAAGATCTTATCAACATGGATGTTTTTGTCCAACAAAATCTAAAGTCTCTTCTTTTGTAGGACCCACAAAAGATTTGGTGTCACAAAACTTCTCTTTATATAACATCATCATCCCCTCCTTCTCCTCTCTAAACATTTTTTTTTCCCTTTCAACCTCTATTAATTAGCTACCCTATTTCACAACATATATAACTTGCATTTTTTCTTCATTTTTGTTTCCAATTATTAATTAATTTAAG
The DNA here is from genome assembly GCA_030408175.1 of Trifolium repens. Classification (NCBI taxonomy): domain Eukaryota; kingdom Viridiplantae; phylum Streptophyta; class Magnoliopsida; order Fabales; family Fabaceae; genus Trifolium; species Trifolium repens. The sequence continues at coordinate 42,392,267 of CP125846.1, forward strand.
GAAAATTTAAAAAATTCAAACATTAATCTTCTAGGGACATGAAAGATGGTGGGAGAAAACAAGGTGCAATGTCACCATGTGCTGCATGCAAGCTTCTACGAAGGAGATGTGCTAAAGATTGTGTCTTTGCTCCATATTTTCCAGCTGATGAACCTCACAAGTTTGGTAGTGTCCACAAGGTTTTTGGAGCTAGCAATGTGAACAAAATGTTACAGGTTCAGATTAAATTCATGCACCTTATCTTTCCTATCTCTATCATGTCATGATCACCATGATATATACATATCGTTTTCATGAGAATTTTGTGGTAGAATATTTTCATGACCAATTCAATATTTGTTATGTAATAAATTGGATTTTATGCGTGCACTCAAATATAAAACCAATATATTTGATAACTATATTGGATATAATTAATATGCAAGGACTAGAGTAACATAGGTACTTCCACTTCACTTTAAAAACGTAAAATTTTAGCTATCAAGTTGCTTGACAGAAAAACAATAGTGGAAAAAGTTAGAGTGATTAATAGGTGTTGAGTAGGGGTGTGGTTATTGTCCATAAGGCAAGCTTATGCACCATCTATAAGTAAAGGAAAATTTCTCACGCACCCCCCAAATAACTCGCGCGCCCCCCAAATGTCGTGCGCCCCCCAAATTATTTTTTTTTTTGTTCCTTCCTCCCCAAATTTCTAGCAAAAATCATTTTGTTGTAAGTGTTAAGTGCATAAAATGGTTTTGGCTAGAAATCTGTGGGGAGGTAAAAAAAATGTTAAGTGCATAATTATAGCATTGTACTCTAAAACCATTTTATGCACTTAATGGTTTTAGAGTGCAAATATCTTAAATCATTCCCAATGCAAAATGGTTTTAGCATGACTTCGGGGGCGCGCTAAACAGTTGGGGTCGCGCGAGTAATTTGGGGGGTGCATGAGAAATTTGGGGGGTGTACGAGAAATATGGGGGCGCGCTAGTCAGTTCGGGGGGCGCGCGAAAAATTTGGGGGTGCGTGAGTAATATGGGGGGCGCGCGAGTAAAATTGGGGAGCGCGTGAGTAAAGCTGTTGTGTTTTCATTGGCTTATACACTATCCATAAGGATTTTGTTTATGGACAATAACTTTTGCCGTTGAGTAGATACTTAAAATATAAAAAAATAAAAAACTATTTCAAAACGTTGTTTTTTACTATTTTCAAACTCTCTTTTTTCATGCATTCACCATTTCTTCTCGTACAACAAGTATTTTTAAAAATTTAAATATATCAAATAAGAATTAATTTTATATGATAGAATACCAACAAAAAAAAATTGTCTTATATGATTTGAGAAATTTTAGTTGGATTAAGCTAGTAATTAATACCACAAATTTACTTGACTAGTTTATAAACATTTCAAAATAAGTTTGGAAAGTTACTAACATGACTCATATATGAAGAAATTCTATGATATGAGTCATGAATCAATTATATCAAGTTTGAGTTGCGAAATTTCTCTCATGATTTGATTTGAATAATTAATTAGCTTAATAATCACAATTTCTCTGATGATGTGAAATTTTTTATTTTTATTTTTTTAAAAAAAAAATATATATATATATATATATATATATATATATATATATATATATATATATATATACTAATATATAAAGGGGATACAAATTTTTGGGATGGCTTTTTTGTTATTCCAATTTTACTCTTAAAAAATAACTTCCACCTAAAAATAGATTTTTCAGTTTTTTTTAGTAAATAATTTTTTTTCTCTTCTTAATGACTAAGCACAACTTCCACATAAAAGTAGGTTTTCAGTTTTTTTATAGTAACAATTTTTTTTTTCTTCTTAATAACTAACCACAAAAAAAAGGAGGTTATGTAGTTATCAATTAACAAAGTCCAATAAAAAAGATGATTAAATAGTTATTTATATTTGCACAATACAGAATATCGATCACCCACGAAAAAAAAAATATCGATTACACAACCCGTTTGGCGGCTAGTATATAATAAAAACGAGTAGAAGGAGTACTTTAATCCTAAATAAAAAACGATTACGAAGAAAACAAAATCACAACCCGAAAAATTCACCCCATTCCTAAGCACTCCATCAACACCATCCATGGAACAAATAAGACGTAACCTTAATATGTTTTAACAACATATATAGATACATTTGGCCTCAGTTTGAAAAAAAATAATATATAACCCTTTGAAGTTGTAGATAGGTTAGTTAACCGAGTGGCAATTACAAATCAAATCCTTAGTTATAAATTTTATAATTTGCATATTGTACTTGGTTCAAAATATAGTTGTATTTAAATTGATGGAATATGATGAAATTAAGCTGGGCAGAATGAGGGGTAAAGTGGATTAATAAGTTTCAGTAACCTCCTTCCAAGACTTGTGATTGATTAATCAAAATATTAATTGTAATTTGTTTTTAACTCTAATCACTAATATAATGGCAACAAGAAAATATGAAAACCATGATAATTTCAAGTTTGTCAATACACAATACAAAATAAAAAATAAAAAATTAGTGCATATGTAAATATGATCCAAACTGTAAAAGTAAGAGTTCAGTATCTATAAAATTAATATTATTGGTACATAATACTAATTAAGATCCAAGAGGTGCGGATCCCTCACATATGAGTGGCACCACCATTGTTGGGCACGTACAATATAAAATAGCAGCCTATCTCTCTCATGTTTTCGATCTCATGATAAGGTTTTAAATAAAGGTCCGCGACCGCAAAAACGGCCGCAACAAAACAGTTTTAGCAGGTACCGATATCATTACTGTTATCACCGTTTTTTATATTAAAGAACATATTGTGTTTAATTCACACCGCGACGACCGCAATTAGTGTCGTAACACCTGTACCGACCGAAATCAGGAAAACCTTTACGTAACCGAGATGCGACCGCGCACTTTTTTAAAACCTTGGTCATGATATCAAATAGTAACCAAGAAAAAGAGGTATCACATCTCCACCAAAAACCACCAACAATCGTCATACTAGTATAAAAGTTTGGTTTTGTGTCAATCACAAAAAAGTTAGAGGTTCAAGTTCAATTCAAGCCCCTCTTTCCTATCTCTCTCATGTCTTCGATCTCATGATATCGTCCCAATCGTTTTCATGATATATAATTGGCTTAAACATCATTTGCGTCCCTGTAAGTTTATAAATTTTTTGTTTTAGTCCATGTATCTTTTTTTGCTGCAAATTAGTCTCTACATGTGCAAATCTTTTTGATTTTAGTCCCTAAAGCTAAAATCCGCAGAAAAAACTGCAGGAAAATTTGCTGGTTTTCTGCAGATTTTCCTGCGGATTTTAGTTTTAAGGGACTAAAACCAAAAGATTTGAACATACAGAAACTAATTTGCAACAAAAAAAGATACAGGGACTAAAACCAAAAATCGCAAACTTACAGGGACAAAAATAATGATTAAACCTATATAATTTTGTGGTAGATTATATTTTTCTGACCAAGTAAACATTAGTTATTAAAAAAATTTGAATTTTATGTGTGCGCATAAATATAAATCCAATATATATTTGATAACTATATATTATAAGTTAGAGTGGATAATTAATAAAAGCAAATGAATACAAGGTGTTGAGTGACTACTTATAGTAACTCTTTCTTTTTATTTAATAAGAAAAAATAAATTTAGATAAGTTCTTGTTCAATATACAAAATTTTCCCTTTCTAACTATTCGCTTAGGTGCCAAGAAAACAAACACACATTGGATGCGGTGGTAGAATCAGAAAAAATAATTTTTAGGAGCTATAAAATTATTTTAGTAAAAAACTAAATATGAAAATTATATTACATATGAAAATATAAGTTATAAAAAGCACAAAATCCAATCTAGTAATTTTTTTCATGACCTTATAGCTTATTTATATTAGCTTATAATTTTTTTGATAAATTAATTAAGTTAGTTTATAACTTATTACTTTTTATTCTAATTTTCCCTTATTACCTGACTTTTTTTTACAAACCCTATTACCTCACTTAAAAAATTAAATATTAATAAACATATTTCTTGACAAATTCAATTAGTTATCCGTTATTTTTTTACAAACAAAGTTAAAATTCGTTACTATAAAATTAGAATCCATAACTTAAAATAACATTCTACATATATATACCGAGTGACTTGAAATCATCAATAATAGACTATATAAACTAATATTTACACCAACACCAGTATGTGTGTCGAGTTCCTTATAATCATTATTAATAAACTCTACATTAATATTAACATTATTATTTGTACAAATACATATATACAATTACTTAGAATAATTTATAATATAATTAAATTCATATTCTACCTATAAAAAAAATATTTTTTTGAAGTGGGGGAGGGTCATGGCTATCCTCAGCCCTCCCCTAGTACCGCCTCTGATTGGGTGTTCATCGGTGTGGATTGACCCGCAAACTCACTGACCCAACACATAACTCAATATATTAATTAATTACTTGAACTCGTTTATTTGTCAAGAAAAGCTAAAAGGAAAGATTTCTTTGATTTTCCAATATTAATTTCTGTTATAGTGGTTGTTTCGTTACAGTTAATGATTGGTCCTACACTTCTCACTTTTAATATGAACTCTCAATCATCTTTATTAATGAAAGGTTTTAACTAGTAACATAATGATTCCTTAGCACATAAAATAACAAAGGTATCATATGCATATAAATTGTGCCATTAAAAAAAATTCATATAAATTGCCTTTACTATACAATTTTGATAGTATTACACCGAAATATCAAGTGAAACCACACCAAATGTGAAGAGGATAAAGAAAAAAATTAAAAATATTGTTAGCTGCATCATTACTGGTGGTTATATGTAACCAATTTGTTCAACATAATATTTCTCTTTATGACCACCGCAGGCATGGCTTTACATATCTTGGACACCTTGTGTAATGATATTTCATGTATAAAATAAAGTTTTAGAATTTATATATATTTGCTTATCTTTTTCTTTTGTCTTTAAAATCAGGGTTACATTGATAGAGACATCTTAGTAATATGTCCAAAAGTGATGTTGATTCCTAGATAACGATTTTTCATCTTGTAAAATACGGTAGAGTAAGAAAAAATTATCTTCTTTATTTATTTTTCTTTTATATAATAAGCAGCAAAATCATCTTGTAAGCATGATACCCTGATGACGTATTGCCTCATTCTTTAGCTAGTCCTTGCTTTCCTATCATTTTTAGCTTTCCTTTTTTTTTTTTGTTTTGAAAAGCCAATATATATATTAATGCCTCAAATCTTGGTATGAGAAATACCAAGTGAGCAAACAAAACAGATACACGCCAAAAGGCAAAACAGAGAACCAACAAAGAAGATCATTGACTCACATGTGAGATTTTGATTTTTATCTCTAGTAAAAATATCTAACCTAACAGTACATGTATTATCAGCTGAGCTAAAATTTGTCGATACTTTTAAATAATTTTGTTGAATCACTATATTAATAATATAAAGTTTTTATCATTTCTTATAATGATTAATCTCCGTGATTTAACATACAAAATGAGTTCTTTCCTTCCAATGAAAAATATATACGATATTAATATTAATGATGTGTCAGTTGAATGATACATGTTGACGTTGTTAAATACAGTAGGAAAAATTCTTATTCCATATGAGATGTAGTAAAATTAAGACATTTTCTTTTTAATTTTGTTTTAATAAAATAAGAATAGAAATAGTCTTTGGTCAACTCTATACAAATAACTACATCCTCCCCTTTTCCAAAATATATAACCAACTACAGGCTCCACTTTATCATCTCATTTAATTTTGACTAAGCATTAAAATTTTCTATACTTTGTATCCACAACCACTTACAAATTCCTAAAGATAATCTATACATCTTAAGAAAATCTTATAAGCAGTCTCCTATTTAGGAGAAGGTTCATAGTTCATACAACTCTATATTTAATTTGGACAAAACAATTAAATGTATAAGCTACATTTCAAATACTAATAACAGTTTTTCAATGGTTTAACTTCGTTATGAGGAAACTAATTATTCTAAAGGTCCGTTTGGATTAGCTTATTTTTAAGCTTATACAAACAGTTTATGCAATATAAATTAGGTTTTATGCTAGTTTACAAGTTCAGACGAATGAAAATTGTATTTTTATAAGTTATTTTATCATAAGCTATCTTGACAAACTTATAATAATACATAAAAATTGTATAAGTTGTTTGGATAAACTCAAAAATAAACTAATCCAAACATACCCATAATTCATGACTAACATTTGTCTAAAAAAAATTCTCAACTAACACATCACCAACCATGTGATAAGATCTCGCATAACATAACGTGGGAGACAAATATCCTACCGTCGGGTGTGACTACAGGGTGATCTTAGCCCTTAAAAAAATAGAAAATATAAATCTCGAAATTTTTATTTTAATTGCTAAGTATTACGAAGTATTTATTATCATTTTTAAATGTCTTTGGATAGAGATTCACCGCGGTAAAATAACAATATAGTTTTTGTAAGACCCAAGATTTCACTGTACAGTTTTCTAAGGAACTCTAGTGTCGGCTACGAGTTTTAGGGTTTTTGGTGAGGCGGTTTTGTGAATATCGTCACATTAATGAGATTTTTGCTGAAAAGGAGCCTGTTTTGTGCTCGTGCGCTGGAAAGGCACAGACTTTCGGGTCGTGATCCTCTTTTAAGTATGAGGAGATTTCTGTGAAGTCAGAATAACGAGTTTTGGATTATTCTTGTTTTTGGAAAAACGAGTAGGATTTTACCCGCGGATGGAAAATCTTACTGCGTCTGTTTTGAGTGAGGTTTCGGATGGGAGTTTTATATATCTGCGTGAGTTAGGATATGTCCTGAGATTAATTTTCTAAGGTGTGAAAGAAAATTACAGTCGCGGAAAAAGATTCGGCGATAAGTTTTGGAATGGAAAAATGATAGACGTTCTTTCCGTAGGTTTTACGTTTTTGTGATTTACGTTCGTCGCGATGCGCGAGAACTGAGCGTGCGTTTTGTTGTAAGAGGTTGTGAGAAATATCTTGGGAGGATAGACTCGGATTGATCCAAGGGCTAGGATTTTGTCTTGAAGCTTTATCCTATTTGATCCAATGGTTCTCATGAAACATGACCATGACCTTTAGGGTGACTTAAGGAGACTTTTGGACTTAGCAAAATCACATTTTCATTCACTTCTTCTCTTCTCCTTGCCGTGGCTTCTTTCTCTTCCAACCTTGAGGAACAAAATTCAATCCTTCACCATATCACTTGATTAGAAGCTTGGTTGAAAGCTTGGAGTTGTGAGATTCTTCTTCCTAAGGTAACTAAACCTATTCCCTATCCTTGTTTGGCTAAGATTCTTAGGGAGTTAGGATTTTTTTATGATTATGTTCTTGGGAGAAATTTCATAAGAATTGGTTGTGAATGGTTTTTGTTCCATGAAAGTTGTTCATGAGGGTTTAGTAAGCATGTGTAGGCTTTGTTATTTCAATTTTCCATGAGTTTGTGAGAATCTCATGAGAAAAGTTAGGGTTTTGAAAGTTTAGAGTATTGATCAATTACATGAGGTTATGTTGTAAGGTTTTGAAAAGAAAAGTTGTCTTTGAACCTTTGGGCGAAAGGGAAATGCGTTGTATGGTTTTGTTTTGGAAAATCCGATGAAAAATATTTTGGTGGTTTATGAAAATATTCCTAAGTGTTTGGAGTAGTGTTTTTGGGGTCAAAGTGGTTTAAAACTCTTGTGACATGTGGTGTTACATTTTACATTGAAAACATGTTTGAAAATGATTTCCGGACGGTTAAGGCCCGTAATAAAACTTGTGCTTGGGTTTGGTTTTGATTTTGGAAATGAAAATCAAATAACTTGCACTCGAAGTAACCAACATGCTTTCGGAGATGTGTTGCTTGCTTATAAAAATGGTTTGCTTTTATGCCTTGAAAAAGTGTTGGGAACTAATAGAATCAAACTAGGCTTGGGGTGGAAAAGGTGGTGTGAGTTGCTGTCTTGTGCTGTCATGACAGGTGCAACTCGCTGAGCGAGTGGTTACTCGCCAGGGCGAGTGTCACAGGTCCTGACAACACGCCAGGGCGAGCTCCAGAGCGAGTAAGACCAGTACTCTCTGCCTTCACTCGCCATCAACTCGCCAGGGCGAGCTCTGAGAGTTGAAATTTTGGATTCTGATTTCTAAACTTGGTTTTTAGCTTTCTAATCCCTTTTTAATAATTTATGGAAGTGGTTGGGATTGGAAACGAGTTTTTCGGGTACTCGGAAAGTACGTAACTTATAACGCAAGAAAACGGCCATTTTGCATTTCAAATTATTTAAGACTTTTGACAATTGTTTTGGGTCCTAAAAATAGTATAAATAACTCATGGTGGTTGATCAATACGGTAGTTTTTGGTATGATATCCGAAAGAGTGGATTTTCCTTAGGAACCTTTAAGTTTTTGGGGTTCTTGGTTTAGTTTCAATACTATTGGTTAGAGAACAATGTATTGATAGTTGCGCTGCTTGTTTTAGGAAGCGCGTTGTGTTGTTTGAGCGTGTGTTGTTGACGGAAGCTTGCTAAGGTAAGGGCTCCACTTTATTTCCGTCTTTTAAAACGGGTTGACATGCTTGGTTTTGCTGTTTATGCAATTGTTGGTGTGTTTGGCATGTCTTTGTGATGTATTCTCGTGATGAGAAAGTGTTTACAATACGTGCGTTGAAATACATATGATTAGATATATATGTATGTTTGTGTGGGTTGTACATATGATTGTGACAATATATGTACGTGTTGCATTAGCATAGATTTGAAGATCGTATGTTCATGATTGTTAGTAAGTAGTTGCGAGAGGGGACTACGGGGTGCGACTGACAGAGATTGGGTCCACTGGTGTTTATTTTAGTGGGCATAATACGTAGTGTCCGTGATGGGCTACGGGGTGTGATTGACAGAGATTGGGTCCACTCTAATCTTCGTAGTGTCCGAGATGGGCTACGGGATTTTATTATTGTTTCACGGTGTTTATGTGGTTTATAATACGTAGTGTCCGTGATGGGCTACGGGGTGTGATTGACAGAGATTGGGTCCACTCTAATCTTCGTAGTGTCCGAGATGGGCTACGGGATTTTATTATTGTTCTACGGTGTTTTATCAGGTTTCGTAGTGACCGTGATGGGCTACGGGTTTTGTATTTGGTTTGTTAGTAGGGGATGGACCTACGATCCCGGAATTAAACTCATGCATCGTGGTAGCTAGGGTTAGTACCACGCATTGTAGAGGTTGCATTATAGGCTATGTGTGCATTGCTTATATGATCCCGTTGGTGGGAGTTGCTTTGGTGGTTAAGAGTTTTCTCTTGTGTTTGTGGAAATATTTGTTATGTGTACAATCTTTCGCACTGGTTATATATATATATATACTTTTATTTTGTGGTGACCCTTTCTTTCATTTGCGGGCTCATCCCACCCAGATGATGGGTTAGGTCGTGGTGACGACGGTGGCAGTTCTAGGCTATAGTGAGCACGTGGTGAAGCTTAGTATAGTTAGACTATGCGCCGGTGTGTTTTGTGCACCGTGCTTTTTGGTTAGCATAGGGTTGTCTAACTTGTTTTGTTGTAAGTATTTGAATACTTAGACTTGGATTGTAATTATTCAGGAATACACTTTGCTTGTCGAAGCACCTTTTGGTAATGAGTTCTTTTGTATATTTGAATGCCGGCTCATTGAGAAATATTCTATGCGCACTCTGAGTGTTAGTTGAAAAAGAAAAAAAAAAAAAAATTATAGTGCCTTTTTGGCTTTTGAAAAAACGGGGTGTTACATTTGGTATCAGAGCACGGCTTTAAATCTTCAAAGGGAAAGTGTATACTTGAGTCGTTAGTCCAGAGTCGGTTAGAACATAACTAGAGTCGTGTTAGTTCTAGTGTATGTTTGGTGTCGGGTCTTGTGTTAGTAATCCGTTGAGTGAGTTTTCTGTTGAGATTCAGAATTGTTTGATTAAGGATCTAATCAAAAGGATTGGTATGTACAGGGGATCATGCCGCCAAGAAGGGCGAATCCAGTTCCTGTAGTACCAGAGGTTGATGTGAATCAGATGGCTTATGCCATGCATACCATGGCAGCTGCTGTGACTGCGCAAACTCATGCTAAGGCGCAGAGGGATGCAGAGAAGCGTGAGAGGGAGATTATAGCTGCTGCATCTCAGGTTCTTACGAGTTTCAATCAGCAGACTCCTCCAAAGTTTAATGGGGAGGAAACTGCTGACTTGTGGCTCCAAACTGTGGAGAGAATATTCGGGGCAATTCATTGTCCAGAAGGAGAGAAGGTGGTGTTAGCTACCTATCAGTTGCAGGGTAGTTCTGAATATTGGTGGGGAAACACCAGGCTCATTATGGGAAATGCTGATGAGGAGGTAAATTGGGAAAACTTCAAGAGGAGGTTCTTAGCTAAGTACTTTCCCGAGACTGCGAAGGAGAGGTACGGAGAGGAATTCCTGCAGCTGCGGCAGGGGGGCATGAAAGTGGAAGCCTATGCCAAAAAGTTTGAATCACTGTCCCGTTACTTCCGCTTCTTTAGGGATGGGATAGATGAGACCTATATGTGTCGTCGCTTCCAGGATGGTTTGAGATATGAACTGCAAGATGCAGTGGTGCCGTTGGGTATTCGTCAGTTCCAAGTCTTGGTAGAGAAATGCCAAGAGGTGGAGGATATGAGGAAGAAGCGGGAGAACCGCCAGGGTGATTTTAGTGTTGGAGGACCTAGTAATCCAAGTGGTCAGAATCCGAGTTCGGGTCAAAATAAGAGGAAGCAAGGGGATATGTCTGGTAACCGTTCCCAAAATAGTAGAGGACCGGGACGCTCTGAGAATCAAGGGACTCGAGGGAGTCGGGATGGAGAGAAACAGACTTGTTACCGATGTGGTCAAGAGGGCCATTATGCAGTTGAGTGTGGAAATAGAGGACCAGGAGCTGTTTGTTTCAACTGTCAAAAGCCGGGTCATTTTGTGAGAGATTGCAAAGCCCCAAAAGCCAGGTCGTCGGCGAATGCGGCATGAGGATTGCCAGATTGCAGGTAACACTTTACTGCATTGTTTGTTGTTGTTTGGGGACAACCCACTTTTGCGTGTCTTGGTGTGGGCTTTTGTTTGTTTGTTATTGTGGTTGTTTTGGAATGTTTCTACTTTGTGGAGGACTTAGTAGTAGTTATAGCATGTTTGCACTGTTAGTGGCAATTTGGGATTTCGCATTTTGCGTGTAAAGGGTCGGTGGACCTAGTGTCGTTAGATAATGATTGTGCGAATGGTGGATACCTTAAGGGTTAGGGTAAGCGTGTGAGATCCAGTAGATCGATGAGAAGGACCCAATCGGAGGTTGTAGAGTTATAACGCCGATGAGTTAGTCGTAGAGGAATGTTAGTCATGGAGGGACGTGTTAACAATACGTGTGGCTAGTGGTGTTTCTAGCCGAACTCGTAGCAAAGGTATTCCATTGTTGGGTTGTTTTTCACTTGAGGGTTCATCTTCCAAAAGTGATGAAGATGAAAGGGTTTGAGATCTGTTTCTGATTCTAGGAAAGTGAGGGAATTTGAATATTGTCACCACGGAAGGTGGGGCAATCGTGATGTGAGGGGGTACCTTAAGGTTTATTCTTGAAGGTAGGTATCTCGACGAGAGTGGCGATATTCGGAGTGTTTAGGAATGGTCAGGGTGACCAACTCTTTTGAGTAAGAGAGGATGTTATTGTAAGAGAAAAAGGAACTCAGGAGAGTTCAGGAATAGAATGGAATTACGATGTGAAGAGGATGTGCGCCGACGATGGTAGTCGACGAGGTTAAGCGTTTTGTTTAAGGCACGCGAGATTTATCTAAGTGACGTTTGGAAGTAATAGGAACGCATAAGAAGCCGATTCTGGGAATTGGGGACTTGGATAAAAAGGAGTCCAAGAGAAGTAGATGGTATAGTTTGGCAAGTGCCAAGACTATGAGGAGTGTAATCACCAACTGAAGATTTGGATTGTTTTATGTAAGTCGTGTTTGGAATGAGACTCGTGGGTGAGCATGCGGTTTCGGCGTATTCATTGAGTTGCGGACTCATGGATATTGGTGAGGTGTGAAGTTCTTCCTAAGAAGGGATAACCTGTTCGGAATGTAATGGTTTGGGTGGTACTTACCGTAGTGGCACGGTACTACTAGTGGATGATACTCCACGGGTGCTTCAAGAAAGGGAGCATGATGGCTTAAGCTACGTGTCTTGAGCGTTGTGTCTTGCGATTTCGACGTGTATTCGTAAGAGATTGAGGGAAATGTGTGGGACCATTGTGCCACGGGGGACCTTGAGCACAAGTGGAATGAAGTATCACTTAAGTTGGGTAAAGATGGTCTAGACCACCATCATGATTGTCGACTGTTTATTGACAAATTGAGGAACTGATCATCCTTAATCCCTTGTTGATAATAGACGGAGTCATGTTGAATGGAACTGACTAATTTTTGCTAGCTTTGGTGATGCACAGAGAGACCTGTGTTTCTTTTTGGAGGGTAGCCAGTCCCTGCTTCGTGTGAACATGGTGGTTTAGGCCATTGTTGGGCACATACAATATAAAATAGCAGCCTATCTCTCTCATGTTTTCGATCTCATGATAAGGTTTTAAATAAAGGTCCGCGACCGCGAAAACGGCCGCAACAAAACAGTTTTAGCAGGTACCGATATCATTACTGTTATCATCGTTTTTTATATTAAAGAACATATTGTGTTTAATTCACACCGCGACGACCGCAATTAGTGTCGTAACACCTGTACCGACCGAAATCAGGAAAACCTTTACGTAACCGAGATGCGACCGCGCACTTTTTTAAAACCTTGGTCATGATATCAAATAGTAACCAAGAAAAAGAGGTATCACATCTCCACCAAAAACCACCAACAATCGTCATACTAGTATAAAAGTTTGGTTTTGTGTCAATCACAAAAAAGTTAGAGGTTCAAGTTCAATTCAAGCCCCTCTTTCCTATCTCTCTCATGTCTTCGATCTCATGATATCGTCCCAATCGTTTTCATGATATATAATTGGCTTAAACATCATTTGCGTCCCTGTAAGTTTATAAATTTTTTGTTTTAGTCCATGTATCTTTTTTTGCTGCAAATTAGTCTCTGCATGTGCAAATCTTTTTGATTTTAGTCCTAAAGCTAAAATCCGCAGAAAAAACTGCAGGAAAATTTGCTGGTTTTCTGCAGATTTTCCTGCGGATTTTAGTTTTAAGGGACTAAAACCAAAAGATTTGAACATACAGAAACTAATTTGCAACAAAAAAAGATACAGGGACTAAAACCAAAAATCGCAAACTTACAGGGACAAAAATAATGATTAAACCTATATAATTTTGTGGTAGATTATATTTTTCTGACCAAGTAAACATTAGTTATTAAAAAAATTTGAATTTTATGTGTGCGCATAAATATAAATCCAATATATATTTGATAACTATATATTATAAGTTAGAGTGGATAATTAATAAAAGCAAATGAATACAAGGTGTTGAGTGACTACTTATAGTAACTCTTTCTTTTTATTTAATAAGAAAAAATAAATTTAGATAAGTTCTTGTTCAATATACAAAATTTTCCCTTTCTAACTATTCGCTTAGGTGCCAAGAAAACAAACACACATTGGATGCGGTGGTAGAATCAGAAAAAATAATTTTTAGGAGCTATAAAATTATTTTAGTAAAAAACTAAATATGAAAATTATATTACATATGAAAATATAAGTTATAAAAAGCACAAAATCCAATCTAGTAATTTTTTTCATGACCTTATAGCTTATTTATATTAGCTTATAATTTTTTTGATAAATTAATTAAGTTAGTTTATAACTTATTACTTTTTATTCTAATTTTCCCTTATTACCTGACTTTTTTTTACAAACCCTATTACCTCACTTAAAAAATTAAATATTAATAAACATATTTCTTGACAAATTCAATTAGTTATCCGTTATTTTTTTACAAACAAAGTTAAAATTCGTTACTATAAAATTAGAATCCATAACTTAAAATAACATTCTACATATATATACCGAGTGACTTGAAATCATCAATAATAGACTATATAAACTAATATTTACACCAACACCAGTATGTGTGTCGAGTTCCTTATAATCATTATTAATAAACTCTACATTAATATTAACATTATTATTTGTACAAATACATATATACAATTACTTAGAATAATTTATAATATAATTAAATTCATATTCTACCTATAAAAAAAATATTTTTTTGAAGTGGGGGAGGGTCATGGCTATCCTCAGCCCTCCCCTAGTACCGCCTCTGATTGGGTGTTCATCGGTGTGGATTGACCCGCAAACTCACTGACCCAACACATAACTCAATATATTAATTAATTACTTGAACTCGTTTATTTGTCAAGAAAAGCTAAAAGGAAAGATTTCTTTGATTTTCCAATATTAATTTCTGTTATAGTGGTTGTTTCGTTACAGTTAATGATTGGTCCTACACTTCTCACTTTTAATATGAACTCTCAATCATCTTTATTAATGAAAGGTTTTAACTAGTAACATAATGATTCCTTAGCACATAAAATAACAAAGGTATCATATGCATATAAATTGTGCCATTAAAAAAAATTCATATAAATTGCCTTTACTATACAATTTTGATAGTATTACACCGAAATATCAAGTGAAACCACACCAAATGTGAAGAGGATAAAGAAAAAAATTAAAAATATTGTTAGCTGCATCATTACTGGTGGTTATATGTAACCAATTTGTTCAACATAATATTTCTCTTTATGACCACCGCAGGCATGGCTTTACATATCTTGGACACCTTGTGTAATGATATTTCATGTATAAAATAAAGTTTTAGAATTTATATATATTTGCTTATCTTTTTCTTTTGTCTTTAAAATCAGGGTTACATTGATAGAGACATCTTAGTAATATGTCCAAAAGTGATGTTGATTCCTAGATAACGATTTTTCATCTTGTAAAATACGGTAGAGTAAGAAAAAATTATCTTCTTTATTTATTTTTCTTTTATATAATAAGCAGCAAAATCATCTTGTAAGCATGATACCCTGATGACGTATTGCCTCATTCTTTAGCTAGTCCTTGCTTTCCTATCATTTTTAGCTTTCCTTTTTTTTTTTTGTTTTGAAAAGCCAATATATATATTAATGCCTCAAATCTTGGTATGAGAAATACCAAGTGAGCAAACAAAACAGATACACGCCAAAAGGCAAAACAGAGAACCAACAAAGAAGATCATTGACTCACATGTGAGATTTTGATTTTTATCTCTAGTAAAAATATCTAACCTAACAGTACATGTATTATCAGCTGAGCTAAAATTTGTCGATACTTTTAAATAATTTTGTTGAATCACTATATTAATAATATAAAGTTTTTATCATTTCTTATAATGATTAATCTCCGTGATTTAACATACAAAATGAGTTCTTTCCTTCCAATGAAAAATATATACGATATTAATATTAATGATGTGTCAGTTGAATGATACATGTTGACGTTGTTAAATACAGTAGGAAAAATTCTTATTCCATATGAGATGTAGTAAAATTAAGACATTTTCTTTTTAATTTTGTTTTAATAAAATAAGAATAGAAATAGTCTTTGGTCAACTCTATACAAATAACTACATCCTCCCCTTTTCCAAAATATATAACCAACTACAGGCTCCACTTTATCATCTCATTTAATTTTGACTAAGCATTAAAATTTTCTATACTTTGTATCCACAACCACTTACAAATTCCTAAAGATAATCTATACATCTTAAGAAAATCTTATAAGCAGTCTCCTATTTAGGAGAAGGTTCATAGTTCATACAACTCTATATTTAATTTGGACAAAACAATTAAATGTATAAGCTACATTTCAAATACTAATAACAGTTTTTCAATGGTTTAACTTCGTTATGAGGAAACTAATTATTCTAAAGGTCCGTTTGGATTAGCTTATTTTTAAGCTTATACAAACAGTTTATGCAATATAAATTAGGTTTTATGCTAGTTTACAAGTTCAGACGAATGAAAATTGTATTTTTATAAGTTATTTTATCATAAGCTATCTTGACAAACTTATAATAATACATAAAAATTGTATAAGTTGTTTGGATAAACTCAAAAATAAACTAATCCAAACATACCCATAATTCATGACTAACATTTGTCTAAAAAAAATTCTCAACTAACACATCACCAACCATGTGATAAGATCTCGCATAACATAACGTGGGAGACAAATATCCTACCGTCGGGTGTGACTACAGGGTGATCTTAGCCCTTAAAAAAATAGAAAATATAAATCTCGAAATTTTTATTTTAATTGCTAAGTATTACGAAGTATTTATTATCATTTTTAAATGTCTTTGGATAGAGATTCACCGCGGTAAAATAACAATATAGTTTTTGTAAGACCCAAGATTTCACTGTACAGTTTTCTAAGGAACTCTAGTGTCGGCTACGAGTTTTAGGGTTTTTGGTGAGGCGGTTTTGTGAATATCGTCACATTAATGAGATTTTTGCTGAAAAGGAGCCTGTTTTGTGCTCGTGCGCTGGAAAGGCACAGACTTTCGGGTCGTGATCCTCTTTTAAGTATGAGGAGATTTCTGTGAAGTCAGAATAACGAGTTTTGGATTATTCTTGTTTTTGGAAAAACGAGTAGGATTTTACCCGCGGATGGAAAATCTTACTGCGTCTGTTTTGAGTGAGGTTTCGGATGGGAGTTTTATATATCTGCGTGAGTTAGGATATGTCCTGAGATTAATTTTCTAAGGTGTGAAAGAAAATTACAGTCGCGGAAAAAGATTCGGCGATAAGTTTTGGAATGGAAAAACGATAGACGTTCTTTCCGTAGGTTTTACGTTTTTGTGATTTACGTTCGTCGCGATGCGCGAGAACTGAGCGTGCGTTTTGTTGTAAGAGGTTGTGAGAAATATCTTGGGAGGATAGACTCGGATTGATCCAAGGGCTAGGATTTTGTCTTGAAGCTTTATCCTATTTGATCCAATGGTTCTCATGAAACATGACCATGACCTTTAGGGTGACTTAAGGAGACTTTTGGACTTAGCAAAATCACATTTTCATTCACTTCTTCTCTTCTCCTTGCCGTGGCTTCTTTCTCTTCCAACCTTGAGGAACAAAATTCAATCCTTCACCATATCACTTGATTAGAAGCTTGGTTGAAAGCTTGGAGTTGTGAGATTCTTCTTCCTAAGGTAACTAAACCTATTCCCTATCCTTGTTTGGCTAAGATTCTTAGGGAGTTAGGATTTTTTTATGATTATGTTCTTGGGAGAAATTTCATAAGAATTGGTTGTGAATGGTTTTTGTTCCATGAAAGTTGTTCATGAGGGTTTAGTAAGCATGTGTAGGCTTTGTTATTTCAATTTTCCATGAGTTTGTGAGAATCTCATGAGAAAAGTTAGGGTTTTGAAAGTTTAGAGTATTGATCAATTACATGAGGTTATGTTGTAAGGTTTTGAAAAGAAAAGTTGTCTTTGAACCTTTGGGCGAAAGGGAAATGCGTTGTATGGTTTTGTTTTGGAAAATCCGATGAAAAATATTTTGGTGGTTTATGAAAATATTCCTAAGTGTTTGGAGTAGTGTTTTTGGGGTCAAAGTGGTTTAAAACTCTTGTGACATGTGGTGTTACATTTTACATTGAAAACATGTTTGAAAATGATTTCCGGACGGTTAAGGCCCGTAATAAAACTTGTGCTTGGGTTTGGTTTTGATTTTGGAAATGAAAATCAAATAACTTGCACTCGAAGTAACCAACATGCTTTCGGAGATGTGTTGCTTGCTTATAAAAATGGTTTGCTTTTATGCCTTGAAAAAGTGTTGGGAACTAATAGAATCAAACTAGGCTTGGGGTGGAAAAGGTGGTGTGAGTTGCTGTCTTGTGCTGTCATGACAGGTGCAACTCGCTGAGCGAGTGGTTACTCGCCAGGGCGAGTGTCACAGGTCCTGACAACACGCCAGGGCGAGCTCCAGAGCGAGTAAGACCAGTACTCTCTGCCTTCACTCGCCATCAACTCGCCAGGGCGAGCTCTGAGAGTTGAAATTTTGGATTCTGATTTCTAAACTTGGTTTTTAGCTTTCTAATCCCTTTTTAATAATTTATGGAAGTGGTTGGGATTGGAAACGAGTTTTTCGGGTACTCGGAAAGTACGTAACTTATAACGCAAGAAAACGGCCATTTTGCATTTCAAATTATTTAAGACTTTTGACAATTGTTTTGGGTCCTAAAAATAGTATAAATAACTCATGGTGGTTGATCAATACGGTAGTTTTTGGTATGATATCCGAAAGAGTGGATTTTCCTTAGGAACCTTTAAGTTTTTGGGGTTCTTGGTTTAGTTTCAATACTATTGGTTAGAGAACAATGTATTGATAGTTGCGCTGCTTGTTTTAGGAAGCGCGTTGTGTTGTTTGAGCGTGTGTTGTTGACGGAAGCTTGCTAAGGTAAGGGCTCCACTTTATTTCCGTCTTTTAAAACGGGTTGACATGCTTGGTTTTGCTGTTTATGCAATTGTTGGTGTGTTTGGCATGTCTTTGTGATGTATTCTCGTGATGAGAAAGTGTTTACAATACGTGCGTTGAAATACATATGATTAGATATATATGTATGTTTGTGTGGGTTGTACATATGATTGTGACAATATATGTACGTGTTGCATTAGCATAGATTTGAAGATCGTATGTTCATGCATTGTTAGTAAGTAGTTGCGAGAGGGGACTACGGGGTGCGACTGACAGAGATTGGGTCCACTGGTGTTTATTTTAGTGGGCATAATACGTAGTGTCCGTGATGGGCTACGGGGTGTGATTGACAGAGATTGGGTCCACTCTAATCTTCGTAGTGTCCGAGATGGGCTACGGGATTTTATTATTGTTTCACGGTGTTTATGTGGTTTATAATACGTAGTGTCCGTGATGGGCTACGGGGTGTGATTGACAGAGATTGGGTCCACTCTAATCTTCGTAGTGTCCGAGATGGGCTACGGGATTTTATTATTGTTCTACGGTGTTTTATCAGGTTTCGTAGTGACCGTGATGGGCTACGGGTTTTGTATTTGGTTTGTTAGTAGGGGATGGACCTACGATCCCGGAATTAAACTCATGCATCGTGGTAGCTAGGGTTAGTACCACGCATTGTAGAGGTTGCATTATAGGCTATGTGTGCATTGCTTATATGATCCCGTTGGTGGGAGTTGCTTTGGTGGTTAAGAGTTTTCTCTTGTGTTTGTGGAAATATTTGTTATGTGTACAATCTTTCGCACTGGTTATATATATATATACTTTTATTTTGTGGTGACCCTTTCTTTCATTTGCGGGCTCATCCCACCCAGATGATGGGTTAGGTCGTGGTGACGACGGTGGCAGTTCTAGGCTATAGTGAGCACGTGGTGAAGCTTAGTATAGTTAGACTATGCGCCGGTGTGTTTTGTGCACCGTGCTTTTTGGTTAGCATAGGGTTGTCTAACTTGTTTTGTTGTAAGTATTTGAATACTTAGACTTGGATTGTAATTATTCAGGAATACACTTTGCTTGTCGAAGCACCTTTTGGTAATGAGTTCTTTTGTATATTTGAATGCCGGCTCATTGAGAAATATTCTATGCGCACTCTGAGTGTTAGTTGAAAAAGAAAAAAAAATAAAAAATTATAGTGCCTTTTTGGCTTTTGAAAAAACGGGGTGTTACAGTTTTACATTGTAATTATTTGTAACCGTTGATTTTAGATTGGACAGTTCATATTTAAATCTCAGTTTATATTGTAAAATGATCTTAACCATCTCCTGAAAATTGGATGGCCTGAATCAAGTACAGTGTGCTGATATTACTGCGGCAAATCCAATTCCTCCAAATTTGACTGACTTTGTGAATTTAAGATTTCTTGTCTACATAGGATCTGGATCCCATAATGTAATATTTACTTATCTTTCTTATATTCATGGAATGAATATTGTTCCATGATATAAGAAATGATATAGCTACCCTATTTTTGTGATGATAATTGGCTTAATATTATTAGTAATTTTTAATAATTTGGTAAAATTGGCAGGAATTACCAGAGCATCAACGAAGTGATGCAGTTAGTTCAATGGTATATGAAGCAAATGCAAGAGTAAGGGACCCTGTTTATGGATGTGTAGGAGCCATATCCTCTCTACAGCAACAAGTTGATGGTCTTCAAACTCAATTAGCACAAGCACAAGCAGAGGTTGTCCATATGAAAATGCACCAATTGTCATCACCTAATCAGCACCAACCATCATATGTTCTTACTCCTGCTGCCTCCAATTCATCACCATCTTCAGAAAATGTGTACCAATCCAGCAGGCTGGTTTCTTCACACATGAACATTGACCAATCCTTATGGTCATACTAGCTAGCTACCTAATTAAGGTCAATTATATATCTTATATATACTTAGCGCCCGTTTGGTGCGCAGGATAAGAGACAGGATAGGATAACTGTATCATATCCTGTCTTAATCCAGTATTTGGTGAATCAACATGATATGATAAGTTAATTCTGCAACTTATCCTATCCTATCTCTCTAGTTAAAATTCTTATCCTGAGTTTGAGCTGGATTACAGGTATGATAGGATAAGAAAATAATTTACCCATTTATTTCATAAAATATATTTTAAAATATTACACTTGCTAGGGTGGGAAATATCGTAACACACTTATGAACTAGCGACTCTGGTCGAGGTCTCAATAGTGGGAAATATATATGTTGTTAGCTATATATATATACTTATTTTCTTACTATATATCTTGGACTTACAGTTAGAAATAATATAAAATTATTGATGTGGCTATATCCTAACAGCTTAAGCTTTTGTGATAATAAGTTATTATTTCTAACACTTGCATGCTTAATTGCTTATAGTATTAGTAACTTAACTTTATTGCTTGAAGGACATCAATATATCTCTCTATATTATCTAGAGATTTTGATGGTTAGTTACTTAGTTACCTATTCTAGATATGTAAATGTTTAAATTGTTAGACTACTTGGCTATCACTTAGAAGGGGGTTGAATAAGTGATCCTTGAAACAATGTAGGTTTTAAAAAATATTTTCGTTTCAATCGTGCGAGCAGAAGCACCACCGGATCGGTAGTCTATGCACCGATTGATCAAAGGAAATGTAGTATAGCCTTTGAACGATTATGAAAAAATTTGGAAACAATCGAGTTCAAAATTAATTGAATATAAACGTTTGAATTAAAAACAGCCCCAAGCAAGTTACAAATATCAAATTTAATCCAATCACAATCAAGCAATAGCAATTGAATTTTTGGTGTACCAATACGAACACGAAAAATTCAATTGATTCAAAATTAACGAAATTATGAAAAGTAAAAGATTGAGAGAGAGAGAGAGAGACACAAACGGTTTGATTAGGGAGTTCCCCGGCTTTCGTGTCGTCCTCGCGGTCGGCCGGGTACGTCTCCCCCCAAATAACCAAACGGGTTATTTGAGAGTATATAGATCAAAAATGATGAACACAAGTGCACAATTTACAATTGAAACTTATAACCCTATAACGAATCAAAAGTAAACTATGCGAATAAACCTCAACACACAACGAAGCTTCGCCCTCTGATTCCAACGATCCGACCCGTGCCAATTCGCACTCGATCGTCCAGCTGAGTCCTTCGCTTCTTGTTGTTGAACCTTCAAGATTCACACGATCTTGAACCCTTTGAGAGAAACCAACACCTTCGTCACAATTCAACCCGATCACGATTCTGATTCACCGCGAACCGTACCGAACGTTATCAAACAAATGTGCAATCTCTATTGAATTGATCCCATACTCAAACTTCAATTTGATTGCAAACTTGATGAAGATGATGAACTTGTGATGAATAAAACCTTTGATCCAAATTTTCACTCAATTTGAATCCCAAAGTGTTTTCTGATCTTTCACACTGGTTTCCTCTGAATACAATGACACACCACATTGCTATTTAAAGAGAGAATAGAATTGAGCAAATTTGGGCAAAATTTCACAGACATGTATCGATACAACTGATGGTTTGTATCGATACAAACCCTTTGACCAGCGTTAAAAATGAAAGATTTGACCTATGTATCGATACAAACACGGGTGTGTATCGATACATATATCAGTTTCTTGAAATCTTGACTGATATGTATGAAATCATGCAGGCATGATTCGATACATCATGTTCTTTCTGGATTTCTGAGAGGCATAGGTGTGTATCGATACATGCTAGCATGATTCGATACACAGGTAACTCTCTGCCTCTGAGAGACCACTTTTGTATCAATACAAGTGGTATATGTATCGATACAAAATGCACAAAATCAGTCTGAAGTAATTTCAGGACATTTGTATCGATACACATGTTTATGTATTGATACATAATACCTAAAAACAATTTTTCAAAGTTTTAAAAATAGTTTTTCGCTGTCAAGTCATATGTAATGTTGCCAAAATATGTTCTACTCTATTTTCATGTGTTTTGACAATTATTAAAACATGAGGATGAACTGGTGCACTTACATTCTCCCCCTTTTTGATAATTGTCAAAACTATGCATAAGCTAACTAAGCCTATACCTAATATGCAATAAAATAGCAATATGTATACAGACGCAATTAACACCAAGGCTAACAATAAGCAACGCTCCCCTGAGTTGATGCCATAATGCATTTGACATTGTTGATAATATTCAAGACTTCTTTAGCTATTTATCCTTAGCTTGTGCATCCAAATCTCTCCCCCTTTGACAATATCAAAAAGAAGAAGAGAGCTCATTAGAAGTATCAAGTTCAAACACTTTTAATCATAGTCATATCGTGCACTTACATTTGTCGAAATGCACTATATGATAAAGTTTCCTAATCAAATAAATACATACAAAGATATGCCAAACTATATCAATGACGAATACCAAATATCATGACAAATATGGAATGTAGAATAACAAACCAAAAACCAACGCATGAATATCGTAACATATCGACATTTTAATTAAGTAACATATCAAAATATGGGACGAAATAAACAAAATAATGCAACAAATGCATAAACATAAGAAATCATTCATACAAACCAAATTATCCAACATATCAAGTCATACAAACCAAAGTGAATGTTGTCTAAACATGACAACATTAAAATTATCCGTACAACCATATCGAAATAAAAAGAAGTCATAAGAAATAACAAAATAAAATTGTTCATGCGGAAAAAGAAATAAAATGCGATAAAAACAAATTTAAGCATCATTATCATTCATGCCATCCGGGTTGTGATTGGAATTGAAGTATTGGTCAACGGGAGTTTGTTGCTTGATGCATTCATCCAATTGGTTTTGTAGAAGGTCAAACCTTGAGACATTATAAGCATGCATATCATCAAGTCTCATGGTTATCTCATTTTGGAACTTAGCTTGTTTTAAGCTCGTTTCCTTTAACATTTCCATAATTGCACCATTACCAATCTCCGAGGGGTCATTATCCATGCTTTCATTTTCATGTGATTCCACTCTTGGTCTCTTACCCCTTTCTTCTTGATTCCCTTGAGTTGGTTCTTCATCTTCGTCTTCCTTTCCACAAAACTCATAATCTTTAATCTCATTATTCCACTTATAATCCATCTATTTCATTTGAGTTATGCTAAAAATTTGATCTCTTTTTGGAATAATCCAAAATCCCGCTACCTTGTAGGTTATTTTGAAGTGGTCTAAGATAGTGAAGATCCAACTTGAATATCCGAAACAATGATCTTTCTTAGAATCTTTCAAGGCAAATAAGCAACTCACAATGTAGTGTGGCCAGTCCATTTTCTTTCTTTCCATCATAAGGTACATAAGGTCAATATCCTTCCAATCAAGTCGAGAATATGATCCACCTCTAGGCCGTAGAATGTGATTCACAATCCAAAGTAAAACCCTTGGACCTTTCTTGAGCCTACCGGCCTTTCCATTTGGACTTTTACCATTCCTAGTTAGAGTGCTAGCAAACTCAGCCATATTGTACTTAGGACCATCAACATGGGTGAACTTTTGCAAGGTATTATCGGTTATCAAGCCAAAAAGTTTGAACCAAAGGGTGTTAGAGAACTTGTAAATCTTTTGTCCTATACAAAACTCAAACTCAGCACCATTTTGTTCTTGTAATCCGGAATAGAAAATCCTAACCAAATCCTCTATGTAAGCTCTCTTCAAGTTACAAAAGGTAGAGAGATTTTCTCTCTTAATGATCTCAGCAACCTCACTTAGATGTAATTCCTCAAGGTTCTCAACATCAACAGCATTTTGAGGGATTACCTTCTTTTCCTTACAATTTCTAATGTAGAAGTGTATGTAATTCTCATGAATAAAGTTCTCTTCCCTAAAGTTTTCTTCATGATCATTATCCCTTATTATCTTAGTCCTACCTTTATTCTTACTTCTATTACTAGTAGCCATTATCAAAGTGAGGAATAGAGTAATGTTACCTTGTTGAGAGTTTGAGAAAATGAAGAATCCACACACACCCAAATTGAAAAACCCTTGTCTTGAATGTGGAGATTTTGAAGCTTGAACCACCAAATAGATGAAGGAATGTGAATGGGTAATGAATTTGAAGTGGTTTGGTGTCAAATTTTGCGAGTTTTGGTTGAGTTTGGAGGGAGATTTGAGAATTGGGAATGAGGGTTTTTGATGGAATTTTCGTGTAGAAGAAGAAGTTTGTGTTGTTTGATGAATGAATGAATGAAAATTGATACATAAAGCTGTTTTCACGCGTTTGTATCGATACAAAATCATGTTTGTATCGATACAAGTTAGTTTTTCTGAAGCATGTATCGAAGAATGCGAGCATGTATCGATACATGAGACAGTGTCTGCCGAAACCGAAGAGTTATGTATCAATACAAGCATCATATGTATCGATACATATCAGTTTATTTTGAAATTTTGAAAAATAACTAACATGTATCCATACAGTATTTATTTGTATCGATTCAAAAGGCATTATTTTCAATTTTTCTCAAAACACATGAACTTATAAGTTTGAAAAATAATTTTTATGACTTCCAAATAACATGTATGTGAAACACATATAACCAATAAGGTACACTCTTATGTATGTGAGCAAAACAAAATACCAAAGCACATTATAACATGAGAACACATGTTAAACCATATATGCATGACAAACTATTCACATAAAGAATCAAAGTACCAAAATCAATCATATGAAAATATATATCTATGTATGCACACAAAGTCACATATACGAACAAATCAAACATATATAAACCAGGTATGAACTTAATATGACAATTGTAATGATTTTTGTCAAATCCCCATTTAAGACGTATGAGTCTCAAACACTTATAAATATTTTTGAGCAAAATTCTTGGAAATGAAGGATTAGACAACAATCAAAGCACATATCATATTAAGGTGAAAGTTGTATGTATATGAACCAATATACAAATGCTAAGGAAAAAAAATATAAAGGAAAAGGTAGAGAATAGAATCTTCCCTTAAGTGTTATGTGGAGGAAGTGATCAATTTCGACAACATTGTAAGTGTTGAGTTGAAGTTTTTCTCATCATTTTCCTTGTTCGTAAGTCTTGAACTCCATTGATGTCGGTGTCTTTCGTCAATGGTTCAAGACATTCTCCTACATACTCAGACATTTGAAGTAGGTCCCCAACTCATGTTGGGTCCTAGTTGATTAGTAGCAACATTATTGCTTAACTTGGGTAACCATTGCAATTTGTCTTTTGGTACCAAGGTTTTTCGAGCATGGCATTTTGCAATAGTATGACCCTTGTTACAACAATAATGACAAACGATATGATGATTACTTTTCTTAGGATCCTTTTCAACAAATTTATACTTTTTATTTCTAGGTTTTAAAGATTTGTTGAATTTAGATGGATCAACCGCAAAAGTAATCTCCGGCTTAGATGGTTCTTTTAGCTTATCTTGCAACTTTCGCAAGTCTCTAGATAAGTAAAGGCATCCATCACATCCGGTTCTATCGTTACCATAACTATCAAAAGTCACAAGAGGTTTTTGAATCATAGACTCTTTGAGAGCTTTCAACTCAAACTCCGTTTCCGAAACTTTTGCCTCAAGGTATTTATTAACTTGCATTAAACCTTTTAATCGTTGAAAAGCCTCTTTAGTTTCTTTGTGTAACTTTTCAAAAGCGACTTGCAACTCATGATATTCTAAAAGCGTATATGAGCTAGAGGGATTTTGATTTACCTTTTTAGGAGCAAGTTTCTTGCGATCATGGGATGTTAAGCACACATTAGCCAATGCATCTTCACCACTTGAGCTAGAGTTTGATGATGAAGAGGAAGATGAGCTTCCGCTCTCCCATGCAACATAAGTTTTCTTTCCTTTGTCCTTGCTTCCCTTTTTGAATGAAGGTGACTCCTTCTCTTTTCTCTTGAGCTTAGGGCAATCCGGCTTGAAATGACCAACTTTGCCACATTCATAGCATGCCCCTTTCTTGGAGTGCCTATCATCTTCATTCTTCCGGCGGTAACCACTATCTTTCCGAAACTTCTTAAGATTCTCATCGGAATGTCTTATCCCATTCTTTCTCACATATCTATTGTAGCGTCGAACGAAGAGCCCCATTTCCTCATCATCGGAATCGTCTTCGCTTGAGCTACTTTCCACTTGCTCAACCTTTTTGGACTTGGATTTTGAGGCTTTTAGAGCAATGGACCTCTTATCCTTTTCTTTTTCCTTTTCGTTGTGTTTTTCCTTTTTCTCACCTTTTTCATGCTTTTCCAACAAGTTAAGCACTTGTTCATGTTCCGTTAGCTTACCAAATAAGGTTGTGAGACTCAAAGTTGTAAGATCATTCGCTTCTTTGATTGCGGTGACCTTTGGTTGCCATGACCTATTAAGACATCTCAAAATCTTATTAGTAGCATCTTGATTTGTGATTGGTTTACCTAGACCATGTATCTTGTTGGTGATTTTTACAAATCGTTGTTGCATATCCGCAATGGTTTCACCATCTTGCATATGAAACAATTCGAACTCTTGAGTTAAGGTGTTTATTTTCGAAATTTTGACCTCATTAGTTCCCTCAAAATGAGTAACTAATGTATCCCACATTTCCTTAGCCGTAGAAATATGCGACACATGTTAAAATTGTTCAATCCCAAGGGATGAAATAAGTATGTTTTGTGCCTTTGCATCGTAATTGACCTTTTTCTTTTCATCATCCGTCCATTGTGCCATAGGCTTATTGGTGACAACGCCATTGAGGTCGGTGATTGTTGGAACAAACGGACCGTTCTCAATAGCATTCCACACTTCACCATCAAAAGAATTGATGTGAATCCGCATACTACTTTTCCAATAATCAAAATGATCTCCATTGAATATAGGAGCCCTATTATACGTCCCTTTCGGTGCAAAAGCCATGTTTTCTAATAATTGGCACAATCCTCCGAATTTTGTAAACAAAATTTAACCGGACTCGTGATACCACTTGTTAGACTACTTGGCTATCACTTAGAAGGGGGGTTGAATAAGTGATCCTTGAAACAATGTAGGTTTTAAAAAATATTTTCGTTTCAATCGTGCGAGCGGAAGCACCACCGGATCGGTAGTCTATGCACCGATTGATCAAAGGAAATGTAGTATAGCCTTTGAACGATTATGAAAAGATTTGGAAACAATCGAGTTCAAAATTAATTGAATATAAACGTTTGAATTAAAAACAGCCCCAAGCAAGTTACAAATATCAAATTTAATCCAATCACAATCAAGCAATAGCAATTGAATTTTTGGTGTACCAATACGAACACGAAAAATTCAATTGATTCAAAATTAACGAAATTATGAAAAGTAAAAGATTGAGAGAGAGAGAGAGAGACACAAACGGTTTGATTAGGGAGTTCCCCGGCTTTCGTGTCGTCCTCGCGGTCGGCCGGGTACGTCTCCCCCAAATAACCAAACGGGTTATTTGAGAGTATATAGATCA
This sequence comes from Trifolium repens, assembly GCA_030408175.1. Lineage (NCBI taxonomy): Eukaryota > Viridiplantae > Streptophyta > Magnoliopsida > Fabales > Fabaceae > Trifolium > Trifolium repens. The sequence goes on from CP125846.1 coordinate 42,420,330, forward strand.
AAAATGATGAACACAAATGCACAATTTACAATAAAAAATTAGGAACTTTTTTTCCCAACAAAAAATCAAAAACTTTTTTCAAGAAAAAATCGGGAACTTTTGTTCCGGAAAAAATCTGAAACTTTTTTTCCGGTAAAATCGGAAATTTTTTCCCAGAAAAATCGGGAACTTTTTTCCAGACAAAAAATCAGAAACTTTTTTCTGGAAAAAAATCAGGAACTTTTTTCCCAAAAAATAATCGGAAACTTTTTTTTTTGGAAATATTTGGAACTTTTTTTTCGAATAAAATATTAGATATTTTTCCCAAATATATCGTAAACTTTTGTTTCGAAATTGTTTTTTATCTGAAATCGGAAATTTTTTCCCAAAAAGGGTAAAATAGTATAACATAATCTATTGATTTTAAGAGAAAAAAAGGGCAAAATAGTAAAATTGTCACATAAGCCATCTATCTCCTTCCTTGTTGGTTTTTCAACTCCCAAACAAGGGGAAGGATTTCCTCCACTTCCCCTCCTTAACCTTTCTTTCCCTTCCCCTCCTTAACATTTTCTTCATTCCCCTCAAAACTCCCAAACAAAACCTTAAAAAAAAAAATTATAGGGCGGCAAAACAAAATTCGTCTATTTTGCAGGGGGTAAAAACATATTAACCCTATATGCATTTTATCAAAAAGTAGAAGACAGTATTAACTTTACTTCATGTGTCCATGATCCATAAGCTGGGATAATAGAAAAACGAAAAGGCATCTTATAGCATATAGAATAAACAATATTATTAGCCTTTTAATATATACTATGGGGCTTGTTTCATTGACAAAATTATCATTGAAGATTTCCGACCCAAAATAGACTGTTTATTATTGCTTTCTTTTTTACAAAAAAATTGTCTATCATTGTTAATTGAGAAGCAAAATTAACCAATCCAAAATAATCAAAATAATTGAAGATTTCCAATACCAAACAAAAAAGGTAGACAATGCAAGTTGTCTAAGAAAAATTGTGTTATCCCTCCTATTTTTAAAAGAAGGGAGATGTCTTAATAATTCAAAATTCAGCTATATAGTAATTAAATAAAGCCATATAGTAATTAAATAAAGTCATGACATAAACTTTTGTCAAAGCTATTTATAAAATAATAATTTTTGTCAATAATCTAATTAAAAAACTTGAGCTGAAATTAAGACTTTGAGATGTTGAAGATTTCTTTCCCCACCCCCCGTGTTTCTTTTTTACCACTTGGGTTTCCCTTTTTACCCCTGGAAAAAAACATCGGTAAATGCATACCGAAGTTTTTGTTTGTTTACACACCGTGTACACCCCTCATAATGGAAATAAAGTCAGTAAATACGAACCAAACTTTTTGAACTCGCTAAAAACATCGGTTTATGTTTACCAAGTTGGCGTATATAGAAACAGAGCATAATTCACTCCTCTCATTTATTCATTCTGCGTTTTTTAGAAACATAAACCCTACTCCACCAAATCTTCATCATTCTTGCGTTTTTGAGTCTTGATTCCTCAAAGTTCGTCAATTCCTACTTAATCAAGTAAGTTAATTTTGAATATTATTTGTGTTCCTCATGTTTCCTCTAAAGTTTTTTTATATTTCCACGTCATTTTGATCTCTGATTTGTGATTGTTTGTAAATCATGTTGTTTTAAATTGTTGAATATGGGTGATTAGGAAGAATGCATGTTAGGTTGAATGTGAATTTTGATTAGGTTTAGGTTTTGGTTAAATTTTCAATTTTAAATTGGTTAGGGATGAATGGTTGTTAGTGTTGGTGTAAACCCTAAAGGCCAATAGTTTAATTTGAACTTGGTACTTGTATCGAATTATTTGAACTTGGTACTTGTTAGTGTTGGTGTCAAAAAAAAAAAATAAGACATTTCTTTATTATGTTTGTTTTCGCAAAGTAATAAAGTCCCTAGAATAGTTGGTCTGTTTAATGGAACTTTATGTGTGACTTAACTGTGAGACCCCATTGAACTTAAGGACATTATTCTGAAAGTATCCGTAGTCAAGGCTTTACTGTGAAGAGGGATAACAGTAAAATATAGAGACTATTATGTGAGTAGACTAATGACCGCATCTTGCGAGTCATTGCTATGAGATATCAAGTCTTCACATAGATATAAATATTAGGAGTAATATTTATATTGGATTGACCTGCTATGAGAATGCTACATAGTGTGTTATGTAAGTGTCATAAGTTATTCTCATCGTGATAGTGGTGTATATCACCATTTGACCAGAAACCGCTATGGACCCTAGATGTGGAGTCGAGTACTTTGTTGTCGTTGAAACATTGTCTGTAACAGGACAACTATAAAGTCGGTTGATGGGTACTCTGCGAATCATGCCGAGGAACATGAGTGGCATGGATGTGATTTGCCCCTCCTGCATAATAGGAGCAATATCTATGGGCCACTTGATCAAGTATGACTAAAAGTGTGTGGCCACACCAGATAAGTCAATATGAGATACTGGAGTTGGATTAAGTATACTCGGGTGTCATTGAATATAATAATTGGACTATACATGGGTGACACATACTATGCCTTGAGTTCAATTTAGATATAAGGGCAAAAGGGTAATTATACATAATTATTATCACAGAAAGGTTACGTTAGATCACATGACATTCTCGTTACTTGGGTAGCAGTGATGTGTTGCTAGATACCGCTCACTGTTTATATCTTAAATAGTGATTTAATATTATTGCCAACGTTGCGAGAACCTACAGGGTCACACACATAAGTACAGATAGAAGAGAGATTAATTAAATGAATGAGATTCATTTATAATTTAGTACACCGTAAGGTACAATATGTTTAAGTGAGAAATAAAGTACACCATGTCCATAAGGTATGGCACACACAAGTGGTTCTATAAATAGAATCCTTGGGGTGACTTATTTTATTCACGTAAAAACACCTTAAGAAAACCTAGCCGCACTAGGATTTCTGTTTCTCTCAATCTCTCTACTTCCGATCATTCAAAGCTATCACTGTTGACGGAGGGGTTGTTTGTGTGGACTGAGTAGAGGCGTTTTTCGTTCGTACAACGCTCGTGATCAAACTCCTCGACGCTTAAAGAGGTAAACATGTGAACCATAGTGATTATTGTTATTCTAAGTGTTCTAGGCTAAGGGGTTTTTCCGCTCTCGAGTTAGATTTTTAAAAGTCTGCCTCTTGATTCCCCAACAGTTATGTTGAATGTTTATATTGTGAATTCTTTTGTTTAAGTTGTTGATTACTGGTTGTTATGATGAATGTAGGTTAGGTTGAATGTTAATTTTGAATAGGTTTAGTTTTTGGTTAGATTCTTAATTTTGAATTGGTTAGAGATATAATGTAAGTTTATGCAAAATTGTGCTTCACATTAGTTACCAATTATGTTCGATTACGGATTGAAACCAATCGTATTAGATTATTGATTATGAATTTGTTTTTGTTTGTTTAAATATGGAAGAAAATATTGGTAGAGGGCGACATGGTAGGGATAGCAGAAAATATTGGTAGAGGGCGACATGGTAGGGATAGCATCCCCTGGAAAATACTTCTCCAAAAACGTGTTTCAGAACACATTCCAAGTCAGCACACTACCAGCAGCTTCCAACCACTGACGAGTATTATCCCACCAGTACTCTGCCTCTTCAGCTAGCATATGAACTCGTAGCGTAAGCTTCTACACTCTATCATTGTGTTGGCTATAGGTTGGTCATTTCTTCCTGCCATTGTTGTCTGCAAGTCTAAAGTTAAAAAGTTTGGAAAAGACCGTCAACACTATGACTTAGTCTAATTGGACCAACCTACTCTGATACCAACTCTGTAACATACTAAAACTCCAACTAATATTTTAAATAAAAATATTCTAATTGATAAGTGTCGCGTAGGGTGTCACTCATTCTCATCTAAAAACATACACTAACTATTCAAGAAAGTGTAGCCGAAACATATAGAAATATTCAATTCAGGTTTCATAAAGTCAACGTAAATAGTAACTTTAAACATTTAAAATCTCGTCTTAAATCTAACAAATTAGAACATTAGTTTTTTCAAATAAAATGACAAAGATAGTTCTAGAGTCTCACTTTAAGAATAATGATAAAATAGCGAAATAATAAAAATGGCCCAATTCCTTTTTAATGAAACAATTGACGAAAAATAAATAGAGTTTTTTCCAGCGTCTTTTTATACAAGCGACTCCAAAATTTAAAGATCAAAAGCATGAAAAGAATACAATGTCCTAAAACCGTTCTTGATACTCAACAGCTAAGACTCGTCAGTTACCTGAAAATATACGGTTGCGCATTGTAGGGCCGAGCTAGAAGGCCGGAGAAATAATAAAAGAGTGAGAATGAAATCACAAAAATAAGAAAATAGTAACGCATTATGAATAAAACATTAATATATTGTCATTTAGACGATCAAACCTATCAAAAGTATCTGCAGATAAAAGCATTAAAATAACATCAAGGCACGACAATTAACTTAATAATTTTTCAGCACAAATACAATGTATGCAACAATCTCAGTCACTACATGCATGTATCATAGTTAATTCTCCTCAAAATCTTATCATAGTTTTCTATTTATTTCCTTATAAAGTAAAATAACTGGACATAATTTTATTTAAACCCGTATCTTTGCCAATTTTTTTCTTCAGCCCAATTTATTAAAACACTACCTTTTTTCAAAGATTTCTCTTCCCACCTCCCACGTCTCTTTTTCATCCCCCAGATTTCCATTTATATCCCTGAAAAAAAACTTCGATAAACACGAACCGACGTTTTGAACGGTTAAAAAACACATATTTTTCTATTTGGAAAACTTCGGTAAATGAAAACCAAAGTTTTCGGGGGTAAAATTAGATTTTTGCGGGATGAAAAAGAGACGTGGGGGGTGGGAAGAGAATTCTTCTCTTTTCTCTATCTAATACTCCCCTCTTAGCCCAGTTTTGCTAATACACTACAGTTGACATCCCATTCCCTATTTTCACTAAAAAGTAAAAACACTATTTTTCTTCTAAATTTCTATTTTCTTCTCAGGGCTAATTTTCTCAGGGATTAATCAATATTTGGTCAATTATGTTTATTTTTGGTTTCAACTTGGTCTCTTATATTTTAAAAGTTTCAATTTGGTCCTTTATGTTTCCTCCGTTTGCATAAGTTTGTCCCTTCAGTCAGTTTTTTCATTAACACCGTTAAATTTGGACACGTGTCCAAGTGTTAAGGTGTCCTCCGTTTTCTTTTTAATATTATTTATGTGTTTATTTTGATATATTATTTGAGTAATTTGGTTTAAAATTTTACAATAAAATTAAGATAGGTTTTGCATGATATAGATTTAACGATGTTACAAAATAAAGCGAGTGTACCAATAAATTTAAAATGTTACAATAAAATTAAAATCATGATTTAAAATGTTACAATAAAATTAAGATAGGTTTAGGAAGGGTACCAATAAAATTAAAATATATCATGATTTTTTTTTTCATCTCTAGCCGACTCTTTATAGAAAATCTACAATAAGTTTATTGTCAAACACGGGATAATTTTTATTTTTTTCAATAATATTTATTTTCATATGTTATTTTTACGTTTGAAAGTTGTTTATGTCTTTTTTCATTTTATATTATTAGAATGTTGTCTATGTTTTTTCAATTGTCTATGAGATTGATTTCTTTTAGTTTACTTGAGTATGAACATACGATATATGTTTAAACATAGGACTCTGTACATAATTCATCAATAAAATATAATTTTAAATTCTATACTATTTTTTAAATGAATATTAACATACTTTGACCTTGTTCCTATTCTCAAAATATTTCTTATCACTGTACCAGAAAGAAGCAATCTTCAAGCGTGAGCGTCAAATGGAAAAATCTATGTGTGAATCTCCGCTCACATTGATAAATTAATATTCCTAAAAAAATTATGGAAATTTTAAAATTTGAATTATAAAAAAAATAGCATAAATTATAAAAAAAAAAAATTATATTAATTTATTTTAGGTTTCCCATAGATTTCATTCGCCAGATGTAATTAATCTAATGAAAATGTGTTGGACACAAAATATGGAAAAACTTTCGTAGTTGAAATTCAAATTTAATTAGTAAATGTGTATTTTTAATATGGAGTCGGAATATCAATAAAATTCTCGTGTTAAATTATCATTATCTTCTACATACACTTTTCATCATGGGGATCTTTCATCGTTCTAAATAAAATTTGAATAAAGGGTAAATAGGTTTTTACCCCCTGTAAAGTAGGCGAATTTTGCTTTACTCCCTGCAAAAAAATTCTTTAAGATTCCCCCTTTGCAAACTTTTTTTTTTGGTTTACCCCCTTGCGTGCACTTTTTAAATCGGTTATTTTGTTCAACCGATTGTTAGCCCATATTTTTACTAAGTGAAAATATGTTCTAAATGTATGATTAAAATAATTATGTTTAATTATATGATTATTTTAAAAGTCATTAAATGTGTTTGGTTTTCAGAGCCAATGAATTTAATGATCAATTATGCATGAACATGTAATAAATGTTCTATTACTGAGCATTTCTCTTTGAAACTGCGTATTCTTCAGGATCCTTTCGATTTGGTCGAAGCTTCAGTAGGGTCGAAGCGCTCAGTAGTGCAAAATCAAAGCGTGGACTTAGCGAAATATTCAAGGAAAGCATTACTACTTCGACTTCGATAGTTATAACGGCTAAATCAGAAGATAAGAAGGGATTCAAATTCAAAATACGTGTCAAAGACACGCGTCCTCTCTGTAGTTGTTTAGACGTTATTAGCAGTTAGGAATTAATGTCTATAAATAGTTTAGTTCTGTGATCGAAAAAAGGGTCACAATCATTATACAAAATCCACAGAAAACTCAAAGTATCCATGTCAACGCGAGAAACGAGTGCTCGAAGGAAAATGTATGTAGTGTGAACCATTATCATTCTGTAATCATTTACATTTGAATGCAATTTACAGCCTTTCATTTATTCCAATTGTCTTTTACTTTCGACTAAATCTTTCCTTCTGTTTATTCAATTGAATAAGCATTCTTTCTTGTATTTCAAGTAACACAAAAAACATAAAAACAACAATTTATGAACATAAGAACAATAATGAATACTATTCACTTTGAAAATATAAACAAAAGCACTATGTCCCGAGATTTACTAGTTGATCTCTCTTGTAATAATCAAACAAGCGTTGTTTACCAAATTTCACAGTAAACAAATTGGCACGCCCAGTGGGACTGTATGCTTTGCGTTTAAATTTCTTCAAAGCTTAAGTGTATTGATTTTGTTCTGTATTTTAATTTGTTTCCAAGAAGGTCTTGTGTGTAGTGTATGCTTTTAAGAAACGGGAAACTACTCCCTGAAATGGTTAGACCGCTACCCAGAAATAACCCAAGACAAAACATGGAAAATCCAAATGGAAATAATAATAATAACGGTTCGAATGCATCAACCGCTTCGAGCGTTTCTGAGGCTATAGTTTCTCCTGTAATAAGTGAGATTATACCCAACGCCTTGGGGGCAACAGTTTCTGCCCCAACATCTTCTGTGATAAGTGCCACAATGACAATGCCAACGTCTACAGTGGTACCTTCGACTACTACAGAACCCATTTTGACTCTGTCTCATGCTATGGAGGGAAATTTCTCTCCAAATAGGTCAAATGTTAATGGGGGTGGCGCTGGTTCGTCTACTTTCTCATTGCCTTTTTCCCAATATGTGGGTCAAGGCACCAGTAGGAATTACCCATACGGTATGCCTACCAGTATGATGCAGGGTTTGCAAACAAGTGCATCATTATTCACAGAGTCAGCACCAGGCGTGTTTGTTCCTAATAATCAGATAGTCTCTGGTTCTGCTACTCAAAACGCTAACCCTTCATTAACCAATGCTGCCTTGAATGTCTTGAGGCAACAAATGGATGAAAGCAATCATGACATGGTCAATATGTTAACACAACAAATTGGTACAGTATTTAACCCATTAATACAAAATACAACTCAGAGTTACCAATTGTTGGCCAATCAAATGGGGAGAATTGCTGATTTCTTTGGGGCTCCTCAAGTCCCTAATCAACAAGTGCCCCAAATTCAAAATGTTGTGCCTTTGCAGATTGCACAAGCACCAAATAATGCCATTGTGCCTGCGCCAATTAACCAAGCTAATCCTGTAAACCAAGTTCAACAGCCTGTACCAGTGGTCGAACAACAATTGCAGCCATAGGCACAGCCATAGCTTTTGCATCAGGTCGAACCAAATCCTGGAATTGTCTTGGTAAATAGGAACCAAAATGCTGACGATGTAGTTAGAAATGTCCAAAACAATAACTTTGCTGGACAAAATAACATAGCAAACCTAGTCGAAACCATTCTGGCACAGAATGGTTTGAACATAAGCATGCACAGGCCTCACTTTGTATCCGCCTTATCTGAATATGTGCTTCAAACAGAATTACCAAGGGGTTATAAAGTCCCAAAATTTACCAAATTTGCTAGTGATACTAGCGAATCTACTGTTGAACATATAGCAAGGTATTTGACTGAGGCAGGAGATCTAGCAAATAATGAGAATTTAAGAATGAAGTATTTTCCAAATTCTCTAACAAAAAATGCTTTTACATGGTTTACTACTCTCCCTCCACATTCAATTTTCAATTGGAATCAATTGGAGAGAGTGTTCCATGAACAATTCTACATGGGACAATCTAAAATAAGTCTCAAAGAATTAACATGTGTTAGGCGTAAAACTCCTGAGTCTGTGGATGATTACTTGAATAGATTCCGCTTACTTAAGGCTAGATGTTTCACTCAGGTGCCTGAACATGAATTGGTCGAAATGGCTACTGGTGGCCTAGACTATTCGATCAGAAAGAAGTTAGATACTCAACATCTAAGAGATATGGCCCAATTGGCTGATAGGGTTCGACAGGTCGAACGCCTGAAGGCAGAAAAGGCTAGAAATTCTAAGTATCATAAAAAAGAAAAAGTTGCTTATGTGGAAACACATGATAGTGACCAAGAATATGATATTTCTTATGAAGATGTTGAACAAGGGGAAATAGACTTAGCAGAATTAAAACCTGGTCCCCCTTATACTTGTAAACTTCTAAAACCTTCAAATGAGAAAAATCCTGTTGAACCAAAAAATGATAAATATGTTTCAAAAACTTAGACTCAAATTTGGTGAAAAACCCAAAGCCACAAAGCCGGATGCTGAGCCTTCACAAAACGCTGACACTCTCTATGCTGAACCACAAGCTATAATTATGGTCGAAGCCATGGAGATTGCAGAAGTACAGGTAGAAAAAATCCCTGAAGAAGAGTACTTCGAGAAGATGAAGGTAGTTTATCCTCGTGCTGAAGAGGATTTAATTGACTTTCTGAACAGATGCAAACTGGAGAACAAAGGGGTGATGCTTCAAATTGATCGAAGGCCTACTTTCCGTCCATCTGGTTCGATCCCTGTGGAGCGTTGGATGCACCAAGGAACCATAAAATTTAACAAAGGTGCAATGGAAGTTGGTGGCTTCAGTGGTACCAAGCTAAGCTACTCAGAGGATGTTAATAAATACTCTTATAGAAACAATTATAAGGGTAAGCATCTAATGACAAGAACTCAATGGCGTAGATTCCAACGCTAGAAGAAATTGGCTTCAAAAAATTCTCAAACAAGCCAATACAAGGAAGTGGCTAGAAGGCCAGTAAAAGAAAGGATCCTTCCTCCTGTAGATGAAAACAAAATGGAAGATGATGATCTGCTGGATTCTGGGCCAAACTTTGATGTGATATGTGTGGTTTCCATATTGCCATCAGAGTATGATGTTCAGTCAGAAGTAACTGAACTCGAAACTGATTTCGAGCAATTAGATATGGCTGATCCAAAGCCAATATGTTACTATGTCATGAATAATGGCTGCATCGAAGAGCAACAGGCTACATTCGAAAGGCCAAACTTAGGCATGAAAAACCATTTCATACCTCTTTTCATCAGAGCAAAAGTTGAAGGGGTTGGAATTAACAAAGTACTGATAGATGGAGGCGCTGCTGTTAATTTGATGCCTTTATCCATGCTGCCAAAAATTGGCAAATATGACTGTGACTTGTCAGCCCACAATATTGTTTTGTCAAACTATGAAGGCAAAACAGGATATTCCAGGGGGCAATTCAAGTAGATGTTGCAGTGGGCAGCATAATTCGACCAACTTTGTTCCTGGTAGTTGAATCCAAAGCAAACTTCAACCTACTTTTAGGAAGAGAGTGGATTCATGGAGTGGGAGTTGTTCCTTCGACCCTTCACCAGAAGCTGATACTTTGGAGGGACGATGGTTGTGTAGAAAATATAGAAGCTGATCAGAGTTTCTATATGTCAGAGGTAGACACCATAACTAAGCAAACCTTTGACAAGAATTTAGCGAACATTGCGCCATGCTATGATAGAGAGAATGCTTTCACACCTTCTGATAATGTGATTCATTCTGTTAAACTCCACCCAACCCAATGCTTCATATGGGAAAGAGAGGAAATAGATGCTGTGTCCTCAGAAGATGGAGTTATACCACCATCAGGGTGGAATGTCTACGAAGATTACTATGACTGAGTCCAATGCATGGGCCAGAATTACGGCTTATATGGCCGAAACTAGATTAAATACGGCTTTGGAAGCTGATGTGCATCAAAATATGGCTACAGAGGCCAAGGTCGAAAGTAATGGCACTTCTATACCACAAGTCCAAAGGCTCGATTGCATCTATGATGAAGAACCCCTAGGATTCGAAAGAGATCCACTGAATGAAACCCCTAAGATGCAAGCTCAAGATCCTTTGGAGGAAATTGACATTGGAAATGGCTCAGTAAAAAGGCCAACTTACATTAGTGCCAATATTAGTCCTGATTTAAAAGGAAAATTGGTGCTACTTCTCAAGGAATTTAGTGATTGTTTTGCTTGGGATTACAATGAGATGCCTGGACTCAGTAGAGAAATGGTCGAACTTAAGCTACCAATCAAGGCAGGTAAGAAACCAGTGAAGCAATTGCCAAGAAGGTTTGCACCAGAAATCATGTCCAAGATCAAGGAAGATATCGAAAGGCTGCTGAAGAGCAAATTCATCAGAGCTGCCAGGTATGTAGAATGGTTAGCAAATATAGTTCTTGTTATTAAAAAGAATGGTACACTTAGAGTATGCATAGATTTTAGGGATTTAAACAATGCTACACCTAAAGATGAATATGTCATGTCTGTGGCAGAAATGCTAATAGATTCAGCAGCAGGTTTCGAATTCTTGAGCATGTTAGATGGTTATTCTGGTTATAACCAAATATTTATTGCTGAAGAAGATGTATCTAAGACAGCATTCAGATGCCCTGGTGCTTTAGGCACTTATGAATGGGTTGTTATGCCTTTTGGGTTAAAGAATGCTGGTGCCACTTATCAAAGGGCAATGAATTCTATGTTTCATGATTTCATGGATACATTCATGCAAGTTTATATTGATGACATCATCATTAAATCCTCTTCTGAAGATAGCCATTTGCTATATCTTAGGCAATCTTTTGAAAGAATGAGGAAACATGGATTAAAAATGAATCCATTAAAATGTGCTTTTTGTGTGCATGCAGGAGATTTCCTTGGTTTTGTAGTGCATAAAAAAGGCATCGAGATAAACCAAAACAAGACAAAGGCTATCTTAAAGACAAAGCCTCCTTCGACCAAAAAGCAACTTCAATCTCTGCTGGGAAAAATCAACTTCTTGAGGAGATTCATTTCGAATCTAAGTGGAAAAGCTCAAGCTTTCTCACCACTGCTTCAACTCAAGAAATATGATCCATTCAAATGGAATGAGGAGCATCAAAAGGCTTTTGATGATATTAAAGAATATTTAATAAAGCCTCCAGTTTTAATGCCTCCTAGTAGAAATAAAACTATGAAGTTGTATATTGCTGCGTCTGATAAGACAATAGGAAGCATGTTGGCTCAAGAAGATGATAATGGCGTAGAAAATGCAGTTTATTACCTTAGTAGAGTTTTAAATGATGCAGAAACTAGATATACTGCCATAGAAAAACTTTGTCTCTATTTATATTTTTCTTGTACAAAACTCAAGCATTATATAAAGCCTATTGATGTTTATGTCTATTCCCATTTCGATGTTATTAAACATATGCTAACTAAACCTATATTACATAGTAGAATTGGAAAATGGGCATTAGCATTAACTGAATATTCATTGACTTATAAACCTTTGAAGGCTGTTAAAGGTCAAATTGTGGCCGATTTTATAGTTGATCATTCTTTGGTCGAAATGCCACAAGAATATGTAGATATTCAACCATGGATTCTTTACTTTGATGGATCCAAACATAAACATGGAACTGGAATTGGGATCTTGATAATTTCACCTACCAAAGTTCCAACTAAATTCAAATATAAAATAAATGGACTTTGCTCTAATAATGAAGCTGAATATGAAGCCTTGATCACAGGTTTAGAAATATTGAAAGACTTGGGGGCAAAGAACGTTAAGATAAGAGGTGATTCTGAATTGGTATTGAAACAATTAACACAAGAATACAAATGTGTTAAGGAACATTTAGCAAAATACTTTGCTATAGCTAGTTCTTTGTTAGATTGTTTCGATCATGTGGATATTGAACATGTACCTCGACTAGAAAATCAAGAAGCAAATGACTTAGCTCAAATTGCTTCAGGATACAATATGTCAAAAGAAAAATTGACACAATTGATCGAAATCAAAGAGAAAATGGTTTTACAGGAACCAATTTCTAAACAATTGTCAATGCCAAAACTTGTGGGGGCAGATACTATACCACAAATCAATGGTGAGATGGAAAATCCCCTTGAAAATTTTCAAATTTTTGCCATTGACAACTTGTCAGATAATGATTGGAGAAAGCCTATAGTGGATTATCTTAGGAATCCAACAGGAAATGTGGATCGAAAGATAAAATATAGGGCTTTAAGCTATATAATTTTTGAAAATGATCTCTTCAAAAAGACTTCTGAAGGAATTTTGTTAAAATGCCTTAATGAAACAGAAGCATATATAGCAATCTCTGATGTTCATAGTGGTACATGTGGTTCTCATCAAGCAGGACACAAGATAAAATGGCTTTTGTTTCGACAAGGTCTATATTGGCCTTCTATGCTAAAAGATTGCATAGAATATGCCAAGGGTTGCCAAGAATGCCAAAGGCATTTCGGAATTCAGCATGTGCCTGCAAGTGAACTGCATTCAATAATAAAACCATGGCCCTTTAGGGGTTGGGCTCTAGACCTGATTGGTGAAATTAAACCGGCTTCATCAAAGAATCAACGCTATATTTTGGTTGGAATAGATTATTTTACAAAATGGATTGAAGCCATCCCTCTACCAAATGTTGATCAAGAGGCAGTAATTAATTTCATACAAAATCATATAATCTACAGGTTTAGAATTCCTGAAACAATTACAACTGATCAAGGTTCAGTTTTTACTGGACGAAAGATGCAGGAATTTGCCCAAGAAATTGGCTTTAGACTCTTAACTTCAACACCATATTATGCACAAGCAAATGGTCAAGTAGAAGCAGCCAATAAAATTGTTATTAATTTGGTAAAGAAACATATAGCCCAAAAGCCAAGAAATTGACATAAAACTCTAGACTAAGTATTATGGGCTTGCAGGAATTCTCCTAAAGAATCAACTAATACTACCCCTTTTTGACTGACTTATGGTCATGATGCTGTGCTACCAGTCGAAATACATTTGCAGTCAACAAGGGTACAAAGACAAATGGAAATACCTTTAGACCATTATTACCAAATGATGTCAGATGAATTAGTTGATTTAGATGAAGAAAGACTTAATGCCTTGGAAGTTTTAACGAAACAAAAAGAAAGGGTATCTAAGGCTTACAATAAAAAAGTTAAGTCTAAGTCTTTTAGTATTGGAGAATTAGTTTGGAAAGTAATTTTGCCTATGGATAAGAAAGATAGAGTCTTAGGCAAGTGGTCCCCAAATTGGGAAGGATCATTCAAGATTGTTCAAGTTTATTCAAATGGTGCTTACGAAATTGAGGAATTAACTCTTGAAAAACGTACTTTGGGTATAAATGGAAAATATTTGAAAAATATAAACCTACATTACTCGAAGTAAAAATAAGTACAGAATAATACTTAAACATAAGAGCAAAATGGCAATTAAAATTTAAAGGTTGCCACAAAACATGGACTTTGTTCAAAAGTTACAAATAAAAATCCAAACAGGATCGAATACCAGCAATTGTTCGAAAGGGCAATAAACTAAGAAAATTACAAATCCCTAGTGAAATCAGCATATATCTTTTTCAAAGTGGCCAACTCCTTTTCAACCACGAGATTTGAGCTTTCCAAAGACTTGATCTCTTCAGCAACAACTTCTGCTGAACTGAAAGCTTGAAGTCCTTCTCTACCTTGTGCATCAATCAGCTCTTGAGTCGAAGTCTTGGCTTCTTGTTCGATTCGAGCTTTCTTGGTTTCTTCATCAATGATTTGGCGCCTATACCCAACAATCTGTTCTTCCAAGAGCTTAATTTGCTCCTTATAGTGAGCAATATTGTTGTCACATTCTTTAAGCTCTGGGCTGCCTTCGACCAGTTGAAGAGATAACTTATCTACTTCAGCCTGTGCTTTTTGAGCTCGTTCAAAGAACATGGCTTTGGCTTGCTGTTGAGTACTTAGCCTTGTATCATTGTCTGATCTTTTTTGTACTGCTTTAGCGTATTGATCAACGATTGAGCTCAGTTGGATAACCTTCCCTAGAGTGTCTTCATCAGTCAGGGGGTTATGTAACTTCTTCAGAAATGCTAAATGGCTGTAGGCACAGGCAGGTTGCTCTTCAATTTGCTTTAGCACATCTCCATGGACAAAGGTTGTGGTAAGCTTCAACAGCAGAGAGTCTTGGCGCACCCTTAAATCTATATCTGCGTTTGAAGGCGCAGAGTCACTAGTGGCATGCTCACTCGAAGTGGTTTTTGGCTTTGTCTTTTTGAGAGCAAGAGCTTGAGGGTACCAGCGGGGTCGGACTTCTGCATGTTAGTAAACTCCTCCTCTTGCACACCTAGACTTGCAGAGAGCCTCGAGGTCGAAGAAACAGAGATTAGGTCTGGACCACCAGCTTCAGCTTCAGGCATAGCATCAGAATCATGCTGAGATTGTTGGTTCGAACTAGCTTGACCTGATGCTGTGGAAATACTGGGCATTGGGTATTTTATACTTGAAATGGTGGGCAAAACTTGAGTGCCATCACCCTCAGTGTTAACTCCAGATCCCCCTCCCATTTTTCCTTCATTGAAGTGCTCTGAGTCGACCTTGCCATCAGCCTGAGAGTCCTGATTGTCATCATCTTTCTTTTCAATTGATGTCTCTTTAAAGATAGGTTGTGTATCCTCGTCAGTGGGATTCTCCTTCGACTGATCCTGTAAAACACAAAGAAAAATCAATTAAGATTAAAGGATAATGTGAAAAGTTGAAGTTAGAAAATAGAGCAAAGTATACCTCTTTAACTTCGACCTCAAGATCAGTGAGGGAGTCTTTTTCCTTCTCAGCGTTGGAGCATCTCCACCCTTTTGCGTGCCATCTTGCTTTATCTCATTGGTAACATCTTGATCTTTGATCAATGATTCTGATTGTGGCTTAGGATCATCCTTGGTCCCAGGGATGTTGTCTTCTGCAACTTCCATATGTTGATCCTTTTCGATCACATTGTCCTTCGCTGTTGCAAGTGCGTCTTGGGACTTGGAGATCTCGCCACTATCACTGGAGATTTTGAGTGCCTTGTGCACTTTAGTCCTTTTGGGAGCTGATTTCTCCCTCACATTGGCCTTTGGCCCAGGATCTTCATTATTTTTCTTCCTCCTTTTTTCTTCTTTTGGGTCCCTTGAGTGGCAGTGTCTGTGTTCTTCTTCTTCTTTAAGGCTGGTTCAGCCTTATCATCCTTAACCTCGTTGGCAGAGGGTCCTCCTTCACTTGGTTGTGAGATCGAAGCAGAAGGCTGCTTTCTTTTTCTAACCAGAGGAACCTCTTTTTCCTCTTCATCATCATCCTGAAATAACATTATGAATAATGAAGGATGTTAGAATTTGGCTAAAATATGAAAGAGCTAAAATAATTAATGTAGAAATGCTGATTTTTTACCTCTACATCCACAATAATAGTCTCTTTCGACCTCTTTGAGCCAGTGGACACAGTTTCAGTACTGCTCTTCCTTTTTCCACTCTGAGAATATAAATGATCAAGTTAAAAACATATGTTCAAAGGAAAAGGAAAAAAGTATGCAAAATTAAAGACTAAGTTACCTTTGGCTCAGAGGTTTCGACCTCTGACTTGATCTTGATGCCTGTGGGTTTCTTTACTTTGACCGAAGTTTTTGAAGACCCATCATCCTTCTTCACAGCTTTGCCTGGAAAATATCCCATTTAGTTGATATGGAAAATGTTAAAATGCTACATTAATATGAAAAGGATATTGGAAAGTAAAGATTTACCTCGACCTGAGACACTTATCTTTTTTCCCAGAGTTGGCACAATAAAACCACTATCTACCATGCCCAGCAAGTGCTCTGCAGTGCCAATCGAATGGCGCGAGTAGTAATCATTCCACCACTTACTGAAGCCATCAGTGCAGTAGAAAGAGGGTCTGAACTCGAAAGGCTTGAGGGCAAGCTCATTGGTATCTATCATCTTCAAATATTTTCTATAAGTCTTCTCAGTGATACCTGTGCCCAACACCAATCGATCCAGTTTCTCAAAGAAACTCTTGGGTCTCATTTGGGACATGCCAAATTGCCTAGCAACGCAGTTGGGTTGATAACCAACTAACCCATACTGATTGGCATTTGCCCCAATCCTGCAAGAGAGCACTGTTTGCTCCAAGTACGCTCTCCAAACCTCATTCACTTCGTCCTCATTATCTGGGTCGAATGCAGGGAAATCTTCAGTAAACCATGCAGCCCCATACTTGCGCTCAACAAAAGGTGCATGGCGTGGAAGAAACTTATCAAAGTTTAGAAACATCTTCATGTGCTTTAAGAAGAGTCTCCTAGTATCTTGATCTAGAGATCGAGGGGCTAACCTAACCAACCTTTGCCCTTCGACCTCTCTTGAATCCACTTCCTGTTGATAGTCAGAAGGCACTATCAACCCTAACTCCGTCTCAAACGTGGCATTCAGCCAAAGTTGTAATAACCATAAGGGTCCAGCAACAGAAAATTTCGACCCATCCTTTGATGCCTTGATCGCATCACTAGTGTTGCCCATTGCCTCATAAAGGTGTGCCAGTAGTAAGCGCCCCAAACTGAAAAGTCTACCTTCGTTTATCTGCTGCGCCATGGGGATAAACATCCTAGCTACTTGTAGGGATTTCGAGCAAAAGACAAAATGTGATAACCACAATGTCAAGAATGCCACATGCTCCTCATGTGACACTTCTTCTCCCTCTTTACCCATATTTTCTGCTATATACTTGGAGAAGGTATTTTCCCTATAGTTTAGTTCGACCTTGTCTCCAGTCTTAGTAGGGTCGAAGTGATCACCATTAGGCCTAAGGCCTGTGATAGCAGCTACATCTAGCAAAGTGGGGGTTAACATGCCACATTTAAACTGAAAAGTGTTTGTGGACTTTTCATAAAAATGAAGCGCTGCTATGAGAAGCTCTGGTTTATACTTAGGGCCGGTTCGACTAAATTGAATTAAAGGGTAAATCCCATAGCTTTCCCAGGTGTCTTTAAAATCCTTTTCGACCCTGTTTAACCATGGGATATAATCTTTGTGGGCAGTATAGGGAGCAGCTCTAAATAGCTTAAGGGAATTTTTTAGATATCCAAAATCATAAGGATCAGATTCAAATACCCTAGGGCCACAGGTAACATGCAAGGGGAATATGTCATTTACCTCTTTTGAGATGATCTAGGAATGTGGTGGATAAGGTCCACAAAAGGCGTAGTCTACCTTCTTCACAGAGAAAGGAATCATGAGTTGAGTGGTCCAAACCTTCCTCTCAGCCTTAGTGCCTGATGGTTCAGGAACCACCTCTTCACCATCTTCGAGCACCCTTAAATCTTTCCACTTCCCAGCAATTGGAACTTCATAGTCTTGGTTCGAAGATATTGTTGAACAGTTGTAAAGCTTAAAAGTAAAAATGGGTTTTTGTTGGAAAATATAGAAAATTGCGTGTTTAGGGTTGAATCAGTGATGAATCAACGCGGAATCTAATTTAGATTTACTTTAGCGGTTTGAAATCACAAATGGGTTGAAGATTAGAGTTTGATTTTGCAGAAAATTAGAGATGAACAGTGTTCTTCGCAAAAAGGCTCTGAGTTGGAAGTTGGTGAAAAGGTTTCCTTTGTTCTTTCACTACTATTTATAGGGAAACGTGTCTGTTCCCAAAAAATAAATCAAAAGGAAATTCAAATAAGTTCTTTTCAACTTCTACGTGTGTCACGTCACCCACTATGCTAAAACCTAGGAACAATGATGGATTGTGGGGATCAAGGTGACAGTTACTCCTGTACGTGACATAAGCGCCGCCATTGGTAACAGTGTCAAGCACGTGGGTTTAAAAATGCCTTTTCCTTTCTCGTTCGACCAACTCGATCGAAACAGGCATTTGGGGGCAATTTGTTAGCCCATATTTTTACTAAGTGAAAATATGTTCTAAATGTATGATTAAAATAATTATGTTTAATTATATGATTATTTTAAAAGTCATTAAATGTGTTTGGTTTTCAGAGCCAATGAATTTAATGATCAATTATGCATGAACATGTAATAAATGTTCTATTACTGAGCATTTCTCTTTGAAACTGCGTATTCTTCAGGATCCTTTCGATTTGGTCGAAGCTTCAGTAGGGTCGAAGCGCTCAGTAGTGCAAAATCAAAGCGTGGACTTATCGAAATATTCAAGGAAAACATTACTACTTCGACTTCGATAGACACAACGGCTAAATACGAAGATAAGAATGGATTCAAATTCAAAATACGTGTCAAAGACACGCGTCCTCTCTGTAGTTGTTTAGACGTTATTAGCAGTTAGGAATCAGTGTCTATAAATAGTTTAGTTCTGTGATCGAAAAAAAGGGTCACAATCATTATACAAAATCCACAGAAAACTCAAAGTATCCATGTCAACGCGAGAAACGAGTGCTCGAAGGAAAATGTATGTAGTGTGAACCATTATCATTCTGTAATCATTTACATTTGAATGCAATTTACAGCCTTTCATTTATTCCAATTGTCTTTTACTTTCGACTAAATCTTTCCTTCTGTTTATTCAATTGAATAAACATTCTTTCTTGTATTTCAAGTAACACAAAAAACATAAAAACAACAATTTATGAACATAAGAACAATAATGAATACTATTCACTTTGAAAATATAAACAAAAGCACTATGTCCCGAGATTTACTAGTTGATCTCTCTTGTAATAATCAAACTAGCGTTGTTTACCAAATTTCACAGTAAACACCGATTTAAAAAGTAATGTTTTTGAATCGGTTTTTTCTATTCAATCAATTTAAAAAGTGCACTAAAGGGAAACCAAATAAATAAAAAATTTGCAAGGGGGAAATATTAAAGGAATTTTGTGCAGGAGGTAAAGACCTATTTGTTGAGTCTTTGGTATTGGCTGCATTTTTGGTAAAATAAACTTTGTAGCAGGATGTGCGATATGATGCCTCGAACATCGTATCATCTCACGAGAAGTGTTCTCGACATGTTCTATTTATGGAATGTTTGGTTTCTCTCTCATGGATCTTGCATGGCGCATTTAATCAGGCTAATTATGAGGATTATTATTTAATGCTTCAGATCCTTGTCAAGAATATTTTTGTAGCGTATCTTCTTGAAGAATATTTTTATAGAGAATCTCTTGTAATTCATGTGGGTCAAACAAATCAAGCCCATGCTATTTCTGGATCAAAGAAGTTTGTGACTAAAATATTTAAGTAAGAAGCTAAACCTAATTCAGGTCGTTGTTCACGCCGTATTGTGATTGAATCCAAAATTCTAGGTTTTGTGTGTGTTGTTTGTGAGCCTTTCTTGTGTCATCTTGATGCAAGCTTAGGAGTGTGTTTATTGAGTTGTACTGTGTATGATCCTCTCTTAAGCTTTAAAGTATGGAGTAAGGACGTTTTTGGTGGTTGTAACACTCTAAGCCTTTAGGCACGAGTGTGTAGTTTTTAGGAGTGTGTCTCCAAAACTTGTTTGAATTGTGTTAGTGAAATTCTTGCTGTTTGTAAGATTGTAAGGGAGTGAGATGGGATCTCTGATCTAGGAGTTCCTAGGTTGAAGAGTCATTAGTAGTGCCTAGGTTATAAGTTGTAAACAGGGTGTTTGCTGAGAACTTAGAACTAGGGCTATTATAGTGATATTCCTTCCTGGATTGGTATCCCCAGACGTAGGTTGTTGTTTGCACCGAACTGGGTTAACAAATTCTCTGTGTCCTTTTATTTGTTGTGTTTTTATTTGCTTTGCATTATTGCGTGATAAATCCGATAAAGTGCTTAGCACATCGTATCGCCCATTGTGCTGAGCGTGCCAGGAATTTCACTATTTAACCTTGAATAAATGATCCCCGTGATCCCCAACACTGAGAGATTTTTCCCTCTCTCAATCTTTTATTTTATTTTTATCTCTAATAAACATAAATTTTTCTTCAAAATAAAATATAATATTTTTACGTAAATTAAAACAAAATATATGTATACAATCATTTCATAAACTATTTTTTTAATTCAAATCACTATTGATAAACATTAATCTGTCATTCGGGCGGTGAATTTAATTCACGTGATAAGTCATGATTACAACATTATGTGCCTTAAAAAATGATTGCAAAATTATGCTTTCCAAATTGCTTGCAAGGATGTTGTCCACATTTTAGGTTTGAGTAATTTTGAGAATATAAGATCAATTGTTCAACCAATTAAAGGTACATTGTTTATTTTTCTTTAAATTCATAAATTTAATGGGCCGGGCTTATATATGTGGCTTTGTTTTCTCCTTGTATCTTTTGTGGACCATAATCGGAAGCATGATAAGACATGCACCTGTTCTTGATAATTTTGATCATTTCAGTTTGCTTGTGTCTATTCTCAACTCATATATACAAGAGGGGAGACAATTGAAAAATGTATCCAAATTCATCAACAGTTCTACATTAGTTTCCACTTCACAATAATATTAATTTACCCCTCCCTTGGTTTGAAAGGACACAGTGAGTATCCTTGCCTTAGGTCCCTAGCTACTTGCACCTCTTTTCAAGGACCTAATGTTGATTCTTTTTTCCACTTGCATTTTTTTTGCTTAAATTAAGTTGTCCATGATGCACCAATCGTTTGTAAAGTAATTTTTTTAAAATATTTAGATGTTTCTTTTATTTTTTTTTTTATTTTGTCAATGTTCTAATTTATTTTTCATGATGACAAACTCCAACAACAAATCATAATATGAATATAGCCACATAAATAAGAAGGGCGGATGCTACGGTGAGAGAGCAAAGTATGTCTCTCACCGGTGGGTTGATGCTATAAATCATGAGAACTGTTAGATTAAAATCTTGCATGTGTTCCTTCATACACTTGATTTTTTTTTCTAAAGAATCAACACAACCACACACTCAACCTTGATCTCTTTTTACGGTTTGTTCTTTGTCAAAAAACACAAATTTTTATTGCTCAACCAAATCAATTTTTTTTTTAAAAGATCGAAAACTTTTTTCCGGAAAATATCCGGAACTTTTATTTCGAATAAAATATCGGAACATTTTTCTTGAAAAAAGATAGGAAACTTTCTTTCCAGAAAAAACTCCGGAATTGTTTTTATCTGAAGTCGAAACTTTTTTTCCCGAAATAATTGGGAACATTTTTTTCGATAAAAAATCGAAAAACTTTTCCCAAAAAAATCGGAAACTTTTTTCGGAAAAATTGAAAACTTTTTTCCAAATAAAATATCGAAAATTTTTCCCGGAAAAAACTCCAAAATTGTTTTTTATTCAAAATCAAAACTTTATTCCCAAAAATAATCGGGAGCATTTTTTGAAAAAAATCGAAATTTTTTTTCGAATTTTTCGCAAAAAAAGATTAAAAAACATTTTTTCGGAAAAAACAAGAATTTTTTTCTGAATAAAATATCGTAATTTTTTTCCGAAAAAAGACCGAATACTTTTTTCTGAAAATTGGGTCGTAATTTGTCACAAAAAAATAATTTGAGAGAAAGCTGGAAAGAGAAAAAGAACAAAAATTAGCAACAAAAAATAATCGTATGTGAATAGCACATGATTTGATCTATGTAACCTCATCATCAAACGGTTATAACATCCAACCCACCGGCGTAGCATCCGCCCATAAATAAACCAAATCTTTTGTATATCACTATGATGGAAAATCCCAAAGAGTCAACTTAGAGAGATATGAGCAAATTTTGTCACTGCGGCGTATTTGTGCTTTCTTACGATTGTAAGACTGCTTGCTTGTGAACCCCCATTTACTTGTATATTCACACTCTAAGGACTAAGGAGAATTATTGTTTTAATTCAAAAATTATCTTTGTCGATAAATTTTTTAAAAATTATCAAACAATACATGCTTGATCATATTCTTTCCATTGATACCAACATAGAATTGATCTAAGTTTAGATCACTTAATCAAGTAAGGTATATGGTGAATTCATCGATTAAATCACACCAACAAAACTTGATGTGTAGGAAAAACATAATAAACACTCAATTATAAAGCGGATAGAGATAATGATACTAATAATCCAAAAGAAATAAAGAGCGACAAAAGAGAACACATGTTTATTCAGTTCGGTTAAAACAACCTACTCTGATGGAGATAGTAGCTCTTCGGTCCACTATATATAGTTAATTGAGTATCCTACAAAAAACTCAATAGGGTTACAAGAATTAGCACCTAATTCTACCAAATTTCCTAATCTCTTTTTGTAACTAAGAGACTCAATTTTATCTAATCTACCCAAGGTGAACGCAATAACCTTTTGCCCAACCCTATAATTATACCAAGAAACAACCACTCTTGTTTCGCTCTAAAAGTCTAGCCTTTTATTGAAGGCAAATCCTTATTGACTTTTCGTCACTCTTATTTCCTATGAATGAATCACTCTCTATTTATAAAAAAATATATACTTCAAATTCAAGTCAGATATCTTTCAAACAACAAATTTTTCCACAACATCTGCACAAAACAAATAAAGACGCGCGCTGCACCTCATGCACATATGGAAGAAGCTAGCCTTCCTTCTAATCATTATTTTCTGGTCTGCTAAACTCGAGATTTCAAGACGTACTTAAGAACGACCAAAATAACATGATTGGAAAAAGAAACTTAACTAAAAAATACCCTTTGATAAAGATTAAGCTACAACAATTTTAATAGATCTTTGTACTAATAACGTTATTAAATTAAATGTTTCTAATTCACCAAAAAAAAATTAAAATGTTTCTAATTCACCAAAAAAAAATTAAAATGTTTCTCTAATGATTTTAGAGTTTGACTATTGTTAGCTGTCATTTGACTTTAACCACCAAATATTGACAATTTATATGCATATTAGTGCTTTCCTAGTTTGACTTGCCATGCCTTTGATGCATTGAATAGCAATCAAAAACCTGTTTCACATCTCATTTACACACAAAATTTAATTGCATATTGCGATGATTTTATTTTAAACGATTAATGTTAGTAATATTATATGATGTGGGTGAGGTCGAGTCATAGACCTTCTTATTAATCCGCTCTTTAACCCGTCAATCTCATTTGAAGTTATTTTTAGAACATCTCCAATAAAAATATCTAAAAAAGTTTTATAGACTAGTGATACGATATCTTATCTATTTTATCATTGGAGTTTTATGACGTGACATAGAGGGTATCAAAATTGATGATACCAGTACCTTATTTAAGGTACCGTATCATCAATTTAATGTTATTTTTTTTTGTTTGATCATTAAATGATCATTTGATTATGAAAATTCTGGCACACCAGTACAAGATGTTGTACACGATGTTACAACACTTTTACCAGCTTTAATAGACAAATCGTAAAATAGTAAATAGTGCAGAAATAACTAAACACACAGTGATTTGTTGACCCAGTTCGGCGCACCTACGTCTGGGGGATACCAATCCAGGAGGAATTCCACTAATAGCCCTAGTTCAAAGTCTTACAGCAAACTCCTCGTTTACAACTTATCACCTAGCAACTATCCTTATGTCCTTCTACCTAGGAACTCCTAGGTATGAGTTCCCAACTCACTCCTTAAGCTCAATAGTACAGACAGCACTATTGTTAATTCAACCACTGTGATGGAGACACTCTCCTAGACACTAGATCACTTTTACCTAAAGGCTTCAAGTGATACACACGCACTAAGATCCAAACTCCTTGCTTAAAAGCTTTGGAGTGGACACACACACAACAACTATCTCCTTGCTTAAAAGCTTCAGAGACAATTGTGATTACAACTCAATAGAACACACAGTCCTAAGCTTGCATCAAAGAGATACAAGAAAGGCTCACAAAACACAAGCACACACACGAATCCTAATACGGCTAGACTCAACAATATCGCTTGAACAACTGCCTAAATTAGGTTTTCGTCCTTCAATATATAGCTGGTAATATTGGGCTTCAGTAGCTTTGCCCACAAGAGAAACATCCAGCTCACACATAAAATAAAACCATATCTTTGGAGATTTGATATGTTTATAAAATATAATTCTTCAATATTAATTCCCAAAACAATCTCTGAGTGAAAGATATGTTTAGGAAATAAAACTTCCTTGATGCACAAGCCAAGAACTGATATGTAAGAGAAAAGATCTTCTCTAAAAATAAAACGCGCGCGCATTAAATGCTGCTGCCAGCTGGCGCGCTCACGTCAGGTCATGATGTTGTAACATTACATACCACATCCTGCCTAAATATTGTTTTACCAAAATGCAGCCAACATCAAATAGTCAACAAACTCCCCCTTTGGCAAATTTTTTGGCTAAAACAACTTGGGATCACTCAGACAAGCTACAAGGATACATACATCACTACAACTTCTTCACATCAACATAAACACACAAAAGAAGAGAAGCGTAGCACATCTTCAAAAATGATTTCCAAACATACTCCTCCATGGAAAACATTAGATCAGAATTCAGTCGTATCTTTAGAGCACATCAGAGGCATACAACAGCAGAAGCACAAAAAAACAACATCGCCTTAAGTGATCACAAACATAAGCATGGATGACACAAACAGAATGTTCCAACATCACATACAACATCTCCCCCTGCATCACATACATAGTACTCCCCCTGAAATGGTGCATAGTAGACTAACACATAGGATCATGCATATCAATCAGGTACTAACACATAGGCATATCATAACAGATCATTTCAGCACAGAATATCTACCACTACCAGAGTACCGTACATCTACTACCAAATACCACATACAACTACTACCAGAGAACAACTACTACCAGAGAACATGTGGAAACAAATGTTGTAACTTTCTACTCCCCCTTTTTACCACAAATTTGACAAAGATGCTTTTGGGAGCCAAAATAGAGTAGTAGCAGCACAGATCATAGAGTACTAAGTACTATCAAATGCACTAGGGAGTGCTTAAAAATATCCAGGGCATAGCCCATCAAAAGAACATAAGTACCAGAATTACAGCCAGAAACATAAACAACTTTAAAAAAGTACACATAAAGGTGGAATACAACCACTAAAAATCAGCACTAGCATCTGAGAGCTCCAGCTCCTCAGTGCCTCCATCCTCACTTTGATCACCTCCTTCTTGTCCAACCTGCACCTGCTCACCCTCTTCAGCAGCTTCTTCTTGCTTAAGAGCCACAATCACTTGCTCAAGGCTCTTTTTCTTTTCATCTAGAGCTCTGCAAGCTGCTTCCAAAGAAGCTATCATCTCCTTCCTGCTCATAGAACCAGAACCAGTAGGAGCAGCAACAGAAGGGCCTGTAATCTCAATATCTGCAGCATGTGTTCCTTCAAACAGTTTAGGGTGAAAATCAAGAGGAGATTCCCTCTTACTCACCTCATCATCAGCAGTTAAGATACCAGGATGTTGTGCCAGAATAATGCTACATATCAAGGATGTTGTACCATGACTTACCATGTTGCACAGTTTCATCAAAAATGTGAGCTCCATAGTTAAACATAGTCCCAGTACCAACAGTGTAAATAAACCTAGCTAGACCCGTAGCTATATCTGAGGTGTGGGTAGTGGGAACCCAATTAGCAGTACCAATCCTATTAAGGATGGCATACTTAACAGAGAGCATGACAGAAGGGACTTTACCTTTCAATGGCCAAACCTTGACCTGATTAGCAGTAATGGTCTTGCAGACCTGAGTGTTGGTGACCTCCAATTCAGCATAGCCATCTTCTTTGTTCCCCAGAAATTTGTTGATAATAGCAGGAGAAAAATGAACACATTTACCTCGCACATACACTTTATGGTGCTCTTTGCTCAGAGGATTATCACAGTCTTCAGGTATATTGACCAAGAATTCCTTGACCAATTTCTCATAGCATTCACCAATGCCAGACACAGTCTTCATCAACCCAGCCTTCTCAATGAGAGCAATGATCTCCTTTTGCTCCAAGGCTTCAGCACTCAACTCCCTCTCCAGAGCAAGTCTTCTATTAGCAACAAACTTCCACTTCTGAGCACTCTCAATGAAATGAAATGATATATTGTCCATGGGGACATCAGGAACATTTTGGGGAATAATCTTTCCACCAACTTTCTTCTTGCCAGTAGACACAATGTTTGGCACATCATCTACCACATCAAGATCAGGAATAGCAGCTCTGCGAAATTTCTTTTGACTTTTCTTCTTGGAAGGGGACACAATGTTGGATGCAATGTGTGGCACATCCTCTTCCACTTCATAGTCAGAGTCTCCAGCTTCAACATGCTTTCTTTTCCCACTAGCTTTCTTCTTTTCACTAGCAATTTCAACTTTGCTAGGCTTTCTGCTAGGGCCAATCACTTTTTTCTTCTTGGATGGGGTTGCCTTAGGCACAACCTCAGTTACCACATCAGCAGCTTTCCCTTTTCTGTTTCTTAACCTTCTTGCAATGCTACCACTAGCCACTTCACTAACTGTTTGCTCCAGATCCTCCATAGCATCCACATCAACCACATCATCATCTACTGACATAGCATTGTCAGTAGAAAGTATATTTGTATCTTCCTCCTCATCAGTAACAGGTTCCTTTTCAGTCTGTGGAACCACAATCTCATCAGTAGCAGGTCCTTCATCAACCTGTTCTGCATAATTAACAGCATTACCAACTATATCAGGAGTTGGTTCATCCTGTGCCAAGGATGTTTCAACATCCGGCACAACATTGGATGTTGGAATGGTATCCTTCAAGGAGTTCAGAGCTTCCTCCACAACTTGATTGTTCATTGTTTCTTCAGCATCAGGCGAATCCTGAACAATTCCTCCACCAACGGCTTCAGTCACAACAGTATTGTCACCTGTTACCCCTTTTTGGTTTTCTAGGGTTTCAACAACAAAATCAGAGTTACCTTCTTTAACATTCAAATCAGAAGTATCATTGTTGGACGCTTCAACATTCGATTCCGCATTCCCTTTAGTAAGATCATCCACATACAGCTCTTGCATGGTGTGGATCGGCTTCGATTTTGATGATTTGGCTTTTGTTGATTTCTTCGAAACAGAGGACGAAGAGGTCTTAGATTTCTTCTTTGATTTTGGAACTTTGGAAGTAGAAGTCCTCTTTGCGGTGGTTTTCTTTGGTTTTGGGTTGAGAGCAGATGCGAATGAGGGATGAACGGTGGTGATGGGGGTAGCATTGATAGGTGATGAGTTTGGTGAATCGGTGGAGTTCATGGGAGAGATGGTGTTTGGTGATTGGGACATGATTGAGGTTTGAGTTTTGATGGAGTAAGTTTGAATGTAGAGGTTCTGAGAATTGGAACGGTTTGAGAGGTTAGAGAGATGGTGAAATTTAGAAAGAAAATATTTGAAAGTTGATTTGGTAAGGAAATAACCACTAGAGATAGGTGGCGTGTTTATAGGAGTGTAAGGAACATGATTTCCTTGTTTATCGTGCAGCACACGGATTGGAGAGAGAATAATAACTGCTGCATGTCTCCCTCCTAATAACTGTAATTGCTACAGATCTTCAAATAGGCAAATCCCTAATTTGCCCCTCAAGTTTTCAAATTGAACTGCATCAAGTGCTTTGGTGAAGATATCAGCCACTTGATCCTTAGTTCCTACATGCTCCAGTGTCACAACTTTATTTTCCACTAGATCTCTGATGAAGTGATGGCGAATATCAATGTGTTTGGTTTTGCTATGTTGAACAGGATTTTTTGAAATATTTATGGCGCTCAAATTATCACAGTACAATGTTATAACATCTTGTTCCACATCATATTCCTTCAGCATCTGCTTCATCCAAACAAGTTGAGTACAACTACTTCCAGCAGCTACATACTCTGCCTCAGCTGTGGATAGGGCCACACAATTTTGCTTTTTGCTGAACCAAGAAATAAGATTACTTCCTAGGAAGAAGCACCCACCAGATGTGCTTTTCCTGTCATCAGCACTACCAGCCCAATCAGCATCACAATATCCACACAAGCTTGAATCTTCACAATGTGAATACATCATCCCATAATCACATGTTCCATTGACATATTTCAGAATCCTCTTGACTTGATTGAGATGGCTTACCTTTGGTTCTGACTGGTACCTAGCACAAACCCCTACAGCAAAGGTAATATCTGGTCTACTTGCAGTCAAGTACAGTAGGCTTCCTATCATGCTTCTATACATACTTTGGTCTACACCCACACCTTGTTCATCTTTGGTTAGCTTCAGATGGGGTGGAGCAGGAGTTCTCTTGTGAGAAGCATTATCTAGACCAAACTTCCTGACAATGTTTCTGGCATACTTGCTTTGGCAAATGAAGATAGTATCCTCCATTTGCTTGATCTGTAGTCCCAAGAAGTAGGTCAATTCTCCTACTAAACTCATTTCAAATTCTGATTGCATTTGTTGAACAAAATGTTGTACCATCGTATTCGACATTCCTCCAAAGACAATGCCATCCACATAAATTTGTGCAATCATGAACTTACCTTTCACTTGCTTTACAAACAAGGTTTGATCAGGTCCACCCTTTCTATAGCCTTGACCTACTAGGAATTGAGTAAGTCTTTCATACCAGGCCCTAGGCGCCTGTTTTAGACCATAGAGAGCCTTTTTCAGTTTGTAGACATGATTAGGATACACAGGATCAGTGAACCCTTTTGGTTGCTCCACATAGACTTCTTCATGAAGATACCCATTCAGAAACGCACTCTTGACATCCATTTGATAGAGTTTAAATTTCAGGATCCAAGCAACCCCCAATAGTAGTCTAATTGATTCCAATCTAGCTACAGGGGCAAAGGTCTCCTCAAAGTCAAGCCCTTCTACCTGAGTGTAACCTTGAGCAACCAGCCTAGCCTTGTTTCTGGTAATGACCCCTTTTTCATCAGATTTATTCTTAAAGATCCATTTTGTACCTATGACATTTACTTTATCAGGTCTTGGAACCAGATCCCACACTTCACTTCTCTTGAATTGATTCAATTCCTCTTGCATAGCCTCAATCCAGAATTCATCAGTGAGAGCTTCTTTCACATTCTTAGGTTCAAACATGGAAACAAAGCAGGAATTTGCTATCACATCATTGGATCTTCTAGTGGTGATTCCTTGTTCAGGATTTCCAATGACTAGGTCCAAGGGGTGATTCTTCTGGACCCTCACAGATGGTCCTTTGTTCTGAGTGAGTTGATTAGTGGTGTCACATGTAGTATTCTCAATATTCTCTTCTTGTTTATCATCAGATTGTTCTCCTAGATCATGCTCTTCTAGGACAGGGCCTGATGTTCCAACATCGTATTCCACATTGTCAACCTTCTCAGTCTCCACATCATTTACTACCACATTGTAAGATTCCATAACGACTTTAGTTCTTGAGTTGTATACTCTGTAAGATCTGCTGTTGGTAGAGTATCCAAGGAAGATCCCTTCATCACTCTTGGGATCAAGCTTCCTTCTTTGCTCTCTGTCTGCCAGGATATAACATTTGCTACCAAAAACATGAAAATGCTTGACAGTTGGTTTTCTTTCCCTCCATAGCTCATATAAAGTAGCTGATGTCCCCTTTCTTATAGTCACCCTGTTGTGTATGTAGCAGGCTGTATTCATAGCTTCAGCCCAGAAATGGTAGGGTAGGGATTTTGCATGTAACATCACTCTAGCTGATTCTTGAATAGTTCTGTTCTTTCTTTCCACCACACCATTTTGTTGAGGAGTTATGGGTGATGAGAACTCATGCTTAATTCCTTCATTCGCACAGTACTCACTGAATTTTTCATTTTCAAACTCTCTTCCATGGTCACTTCTGATTCTCACAATTCCACAGTTCTTTTCTCTTTGAACTTGAGTGGATAGAGTCTTGAAGATATCAAATGAGTCAGATTTGTCTCTAATGAAATTAACCCAGGTGTACCTGGAGAAATCATCTACTACCACAAATGCATACCTCTTACCTCCTAAGCTTTCAACTTGCATAGGCCCCATGAGGTCCATGTGTAGAAGTTCTAGAGTTCTTGATGTTACCTGATGTTCCAACATTGGATGCGACATCCTGGTTTGTTTTCCAATCTGACATTTACCACATATACTTCCCTCAGTGATTTTTAGTTTGGGAAGCCCTCTGATAGCTTCAGCAGTAACAACTTTCTTCATTCCACTTAGGCTTAGATGACCAAGTTTCTGGTGCCACAGTTGAACTTCATCTTCTTTACCAAGTAGACATTTTCCTTGTTGTATTTCTTCATGGGATACCCACAAGTAGCAATTATCTTTGGATCTGCCACCTCTCATCAGAATTTCTCCTTGATCATTGCTAACAAGACATTCTTCTTTTGTAAAGTTCACCCTTAATCCTTGATCACACAGTTGGCTTATACTGATCAGATTTGCAGTGAGTCCCTTTACTAGCAACACATTTTCTAAGTTAGGCAACTCTTTGTTGACAAGTTTGCCTATCCCCAGAATTTCACCTTTGGCTCCATCTCCAAAAGTTACAGAACTAGAAGCATACCCTTTCAAGTCCTTCAGATACGTCTCTACCCCTGTCATGTGTCTAGAACAGCCACTATCGAAATACCAGTCTTCTCTGGATGATGCTCTGAGAGATGTGTGTGCAATCAGCCCTCTGTTCTCAGCTTTTGGTTGCCACACTTTTCTGACAGGATCCTCTCTAAGAGCAGTTTTTGGTTGTTGCCAATGTCTTGGATATCCATACAATTTGTAGCAAAAAGGCCTTATGTGGCCCTTCATTCCACAATGATGACAGAACCATTTTCTTGAATGACCATGGTGTCCTGGGGCACGACGATGGTTAGCAAAAGTCCTGGGGCCTTGTCCAAGCTTAACATTTGGATAGGTTTTAGGATGTGGTACAGGAGGTTGTAACATCTTTTCCCCAGTGTATGGATTAATTACCTCATCAGCTGGAAGGAATTTGGTGTTTTTGTCCTGTTGATGTTGATTAAGAGCAGTGTAGTTATATCCTATAGCTTTCATTCTTGTACTAGGGACACCATCTAAGATTTCCTCAAGTAAGTTGGCCCCACAGTTCAGTTGATTGACTCTTTTCTTCAACTCTTCCATGTCTGCATTTGCTTGAGTTAGCTCCTTCTCAACTTTCAGCACTTGGCCAATTTGGAAATCCTTTTCTGTATGAAGTTGATTTATAGTCTTCTTCTGTTTCTCCAGGATTCTACACACCTCTTTATAGCGAACAAGAAGGTCATTGTAGAGACCAAGTAATTCCTCATAGGTGTCATTCTCCTCATCATCAGAATGCTCTTCATACACTACCTCCACATCATCATCTGAATCGGCCACAGTATCACAAACCCCAGTCATAGCAGAAACATGTCTAGCAGATTCCTCACCTTCTTCAGAATCTTCATCAGACCAAGAAACAAACAAACCTTTCTTTTGTTTCTTCAGGAAGGTTGCACATTCAGTTCTGACATGTCCATAACCTTCACATTCATGACATTGTAATTCTTTGACTGGTCCACTTTTCTCCTCAGGTCTGGCTTTCTTGACATTGTTTTGCTGTTTGTTGATGTCGAATCTAATGTTCTGCCCATTCTGCCTGGCTCTCCTATCAACCCGCCTTAGAACTCTTCCAAATTGTTTTCCAATTAGAGCAAGAGCATCAGAAATACTTTCATCTCCTTCAACAACAGTCTGGGATTCCTCTTCATCATCATTTGAGATAAAAGCTACATTTTTACTCTTTTTATCTCCTCTCTCATTAATGGTCAGTTCAAATGTTTGAAGAGAACCCACCAGTTCATCTATCTTCATGTTAGCTATATCCTGAGCTTCCTCAATGGCAGTCACTTTCATGTCAAACCTTTTTGGAAGTGACCTGAGCATCTTTCTAGACAACTTCTCATCAGATACTTTCTCACCAAGTGCCTCAAAGGCATTAGCAATGTCAACCAAACTCATGTGAAAATCTTGAATACTTTCCTCCTCTTTCATTCTCAGATTTTCAAATTTGGTAGTAAGAATTTGAAGCTTTGACATCTTTACCTTAGAGGTGCCTTCATAGCATGTCATCAATATCTCCCAAGCTTCCTTTGCAGATAGACATTTTTTGATGAGCTTGAACATATTTGTATCTACTCCATTGAAGAGAGCATTTACTGCCTTATTGTTGCTGAGAGCTGCTTCATCTTCTTCCTTTGTCCAATCTGCCTCTGGCTTTAGTTCACCAGTGGAAGTACCTTCTTTGGTCACAATTAAAGGATGATCCCAACCTTTCAAAACTGCCTTCCAAGTCCTACTATCAATGGACTTTAGGAATGCAATCATCTTTGGCTTCCAATGATCATAATTGGAACCAGTCAGCATAGGGGGTCTGTTCACGAATCCTCCTTCCTTGTCCATTTTGCCAGTTAAAACTTCCTGAATCTCACCCTAAACAGGCAGGGTGCCTGCTCTGATGCCAATTGAAAATTCTGGCACACCAGTACAAGATGTTGTACACGATGTTACAACACTTTTACCAGCTTTAATAGACAAATCGTAAAATAGTAAATAGTGCAGAAATAACTAAACACACAGTGATTTGTTGACCCAGTTCGGCGCACCTACGTCTGGGGGATACCAATCCAGGAGGAATTCCACTAATAGCCCTAGTTCAAAGTCTTACAGCAAACTCCTCGTTTACAACTTATCACCTAGCAACTATCCTTATGTCCTTCTACCTAGGAACTCCTAGGTATGAGTTCCCAACTCACTCCTTAAGCTCAATAGTACAGACAGCACTATTGTTAATTCAACCACTGTGATGGAGACACTCTCCTAGACACTAGATCACTTTTACCTAAAGGCTTCAAGTGATACACACGCACTAAGATCCAAACTCCTTGCTTAAAAGCTTTGGAGTGGACACACACACAACAACTATCTCCTTGCTTAAAAGCTTCAGAGACAATTGTGATTACAACTCAATAGAACACACAGTCCTAAGCTTGCATCAAAGAGATACAAGAAAGGCTCACAAAACACAAGCACACACACGAATCCTAATACGGCTAGACTCAACAATATCGCTTGAACAACTGCCTAAATTAGGTTTTCGTCCTTCAATATATAGCTGGTAATATTGGGCTTCAGTAGCTTTGCCCACAAGAGAAACATCCAGCTCACACATAAAATAAAACCATATCTTTGGAGATTTGATATGTTTATAAAATATAATTCTTCAATATTAATTCCCAAAACAATCTCTGAGTGAAAGATATGTTTAGGAAATAAAACTTCCTTGATGCACAAGCCAAGAACTGATATGTAAGAGAAAAGATCTTCTCTAAAAATAAAACGCGCGCGCATTAAATGCTGCCGCCAGCTGGCGCGCTCACGTCAGGTCATGATGTTGTAACATTACATACCACATCCTGCCTAAATATTGTTTTACCAAAATGCAGCCAACATCAAATAGTCAACAGATTATTATTTTTTTGACAAATATTTAATCATATTTCATATTTTTCTATATTACACAATTTCTATTTATTTTGTTCTCAAGTCATATTTTATTTGTTTTATATCAAATGGATCTTAATATTTATAATAAAAATATTCAAACTTACATGAATTTGTTCCAAAATCAATCTTATGTCGATAAAACTTCCAAAATCATCCTTATATTATTTATACATCACCACCACCCAATATCTTTTTGGTTGAAGCTCTACAAGTGCCACAATTATTAACTAAAAGTGGTCTAAAAAATATAAATACACTTTACGAAGAAGCACATACTTCTCAGAAAAAAATTTTGTTCCTTTCTCGCCACAAGAGAACACATTCGAGAACATTTTAAACAAGAGAATAATCAAAATTAATTATTATATTTTTTATTATATATTTCCCGTCATATTTATGTATTTTTCACCTTTTTTTATTTATTGTCTTGTATTTCTAATTATCTTTAATTATTAATTTATTTATTTACAAATTTATTAAATTGAATAAAAATTTACTTTTATTTAGACAAAATTAAAAAAAAATAAATATAGAAAGGATCACTTGTTAATAATGTATGATACTCAAAGTGGTATCACTACTGGAGCAAAATATGTACGAGTTGCATAAATATTACATGGTATTATAAGGACCACTTGTTAATATAATATATGACTAGCCGCCAAACGGGCACCGTTTGTGTAATCAATATTCTTTTTTTTCTTCGTGTGTGATCGATATTTTGTATTGTGCAAATATAAATAATTACTTAATCTCCTTTTTATTAGACTTTCTTAATTGATAACTACGTAACCTCCTTTTTTTGTTATGGTTAGTTATTAAGAAGAAAAAATATATTTTATTTTTACTATAAAAAACTGAAAACCTACTTTTATGTAGAAGTTGTGCTTAGTTATTAAGAAGAAAAAAAAATTATTTACTAAAAAAACCTGAAAATCTATTTTTATGTGAAAGTTATTTTTTAAGGGTAAAATTGGAATAACAAAAAAGTCATCCCAAAAATTTGAATCCCCTTTATATATTAGTATAGATACTCAAAGTAGTACAACTTTTGGAGATGCTCTTATATCTCTTTGGTCCGATGATTTGATTTCATACATTTCAATAAACACACGCATGGATATGTAGGCGTTCCTTAAAAAAAAAAGTTGATTATCTATTCATAACTATATTGAACGTTCCTTAAAAAAAAAACCGATATTGAATGTTAAATATAGTTATATATTAAAATTGGTTGACTTATCTTATACTCCCTCCGTTTCTTTTTAATTGTCTTTTATTGTCAGATTTAACGTTTCTATTTAATTGTCTATTTTGTATTTTACGGGTATGATTTGTCAATTATACCCTTTGTCAATTGCTCTTATCTTTTTCAATAAAACCAATTAATGCTATATATTTGGAAAACTAAATCTTTTTTAAAAAAAAAAAATTTGGTACATAACATATTAATTTTTTTTTTTACATAATATATTAAATTTATTGGAAAGAGAAAGCGTGTGAAAAAAATAGGAATATATTGGTTGATTAAAACGAGGGTATAATAGAAAGATAAAGTGCAAAATACACTTCCTTAATTTTGTGTTACTATTTTAAAAGGACAAATAAAAAGAAACGGATGGAGTATTTTATATAACTATTTTTTGTCGCATAAAACAATTTTTGGACAAATTAAATTAGATGGAAAAATATAAATAGTTTGTACAAAAAAAAAATATAAATAGTACTCCAAATAATGGTCTAAGCAAAGCACACTTGAAAATGAGCCAGCGAAAACAAAACTGGACCATCAATATATCTAGAAGGGACATGGATACTTGTAGGTAGAATCTGACAACGACTTTTGTAAATTAGCATTTTCAATCACATGGATACTTGATATTGTGATTATTGTTTGTATTCATCTAGTTCTTAATTACCTATGATCGAGTGGTCTCTTCCACCTTCATAGTTTGCATATAATTATGAATACCTCCTCAAAACTTAATGCATGATGTTAATTAATCACATTTAACGAAAAAAATATGTTAAAAAGTCCTGATTGAACATTATGGCAATAAGATGGGAAGATAACTATGAAAATGACACCACTAACAAGTGTATGAAGTTGATAGTTCACATAAAAGCAATGTATTGCCAAGAATGGAGAGCCTCGTCTAGAGGGAATGTAAAGAACTTGACATTTCAACAATGTAGGGCCAATATGTATGTGACCGACCTAATCACATAATAATTAACATGCAAAGATATGGAGAAAATCTAGCAATGGTAACAGTCCTAAATCCTAATCATGAAACTGATAATAACCTTAATATATTTTCCTCTCTCTCTCATGTTACCTATTTAATGTACGAACCCAATTAAAGAATCTATAAAATATTTAAAAAATCAAATAAATCATAAATTTTTTTTTGAATCGGCAAAATTTTATTAATGAACAATTCCTCCACAAGAAGTGTAGGGAATTTTTGAGAAACATACAAACAAAAGTAAAGTGAAAAAACACAAATACCAAATAACAATACACCAAATCATCACCCCAACCCTCCCTTACACCAATAATGATTCACTAAACCAACCGGAGAAAACCCCTACCCGACCCTCGGAGACACCACTAGGCACTTACTTCCAAACTCGAATTAAAATTACTCGGCCCATCAGGATCTAGAAGCAGCCCCAAAGGTCAAAGGTTGAGGGACACCAGTAGGCAGGGAACCGACAATCAACACTGATGCAGTACAGTTCGACCAGATACCAGAGCCCTGCAAATCTCAACAGATTTGAACACCCCTCAGCAACTCAAAGAGTCTTGCAAACCTCACCAGATTTGAAAATGGTCAGAGACTCACGTATCGTAGTGAATCCACACACACACAGCATTAACCATCCAACACCTCTCCCACACCAAAACGTCCTGCAAGTACGATAAAACAACCACATCTGTCAACACGGAGTGTCTACGCACCTAGCCCTTTCGAGCTCGCCAGGACAAAAAACCAAGGCCAAGAACAGACCCAAACAACCACCAGGCTCCGTCCACCCCACCATTCCACGCCAGCACCACCACCACTTCACAAACCCAGCACCACCACCACTTCACCATCCCAGCACCACACCGCCTTAGCCACAAAATCCAACGAGCCACCCAACACCACAACGCCACCACGTCACCACCTTAGCCACTAAATCCGACGAGCAACCCAACACCACATCACAACCATGTCACCACCAAAACCACCGGCAACACATCGAACCACATCACAACCAAAGCCAGCGACAACGCCGCCCCCCGAAACATAGAGCAGCACTCAGGCCAAAGCTCTGAAACTCCGAAATCCCCAAAACAAAACCTCTAATGTCCGACCTGTTACCACCACCACCACACCACAATAATCACGTCACCACCACCACCTTAAAACCACCCCAAAAAACCACCACCAAACACCGTGAAACCAAACTGGCCGGGAACAAAACACAACCACCGGTGAAACGAACTCCAACAGAAACGCGAAACAGAGCCACCATACGCGAAACAGAGCCGCTTTACAGTAACATTGAGACAACCAGAAACAACAAGCCTCCGCCGTAAGTAAACTGTCGCCGACGAGAACAAGTGGATCTGGGAAAGAGAGTGAAACGGAGGGTGGAAAGGGAGCCACAAACCTCGTCGCTTCACTGTCTTGTGATGCTACATGGTTGAGAAAAGAAATTTGGATTTTGGGGGAGGGTGGCGGCTTTTAGGGTTTAAAGGTTAGAGAGAAGGCAGAGATTTTACTTTTAGAGAGAAGGAGCTAACAAGATATTAAGTTACTATGACTGGAGTTGACTATGGTTTAGTTTCAAATGGAGATGCTGATAATGGTGATGCGGAACATGAAGACAAAGAGATTGAGGAGGAAGAAGAATCCAATATCGACTTGACCCTTCAAATAAATCATAATTGATATGTACATTCGTGAATCGCAACAAAAATAAGAACCATGCATGCATAGCTTAAGCCCTAAGATGCTTGCTTGGTCAGATGAATAAAGATATATGTTATCAGCACGACACTATGCCCTTGGAGTGCAACTTTGCTCCATTTCTTAAGAATCCTTTTATTCTTTTTCTTTTCACAGATTAAAGACATGTGGCAGTAATAGATCTGATGGCTAGGATTTAAAAGCTATAATTAAATAATAAAAATAAAATAAAAAATAGAACAAAATAAAAGAGAGAAAAAATGTTACTATCTTTACTATCTTTCCTCTCTCTCAAAGTTTCTTATGGTCCTAGATCATTGGCTCATGGTGTTTCTCCCGAACTTCCCCGGACTCACCAATACCAATAAGGTACTAACTAATTATACTTCGTGTATTATTTCTTAATTGAAAAAGTTATTGTGCATGCTTTCTTGGTAGCATTTGCAAGGAGCTAGGGAGGAATCAATTTGAAATACAAGTGCAAACGATTAGGTATGGTACACTTTTATACTTTAAGGCTTTAATCATAAAAATAGCTAAGAACATTTTTAGTTTATGTGTCTTTTAAAAGGGGAAGTATCGGTATTGCAAAAGGGTATCGTCTTTCGAAAGATAACAAATATCCCCAATAATTTATGGGTATTTTTCTTTATAAATATATCAATTAAAATTTATAATGATTGATTGAATTTAATTATTAAGAAATAATTAAAATATTAGAATCTAAATTCGATAACCAACAACTGATTAATTTGATTGGTGTCAAATTTATGCTTACAGATAAAAATGTAGAATACTCTTAAAAAGCTCGACCCATTTGCCAATAAAAAGCTAAAATTTGTAAAATAGTAAAATTTAATTAAAAATAACAAAAAAAATAGTAAAATG
Organism: Trifolium repens; assembly: GCA_030408175.1. Taxonomy (NCBI): domain Eukaryota; kingdom Viridiplantae; phylum Streptophyta; class Magnoliopsida; order Fabales; family Fabaceae; genus Trifolium; species Trifolium repens. Next base: position 42,459,392 of record CP125846.1, read on the forward strand.
TAAAATAGTTAAATTTTAAATTACTTGGCAAAGCATTCAATTTGCTTAGCGAAATTTATTGGCAAATTAAATGGGTCGAGCTTTGGTCATTGTTTCTCCACATGGTGGAATGTTTAGCCCACCTAGCAAAACATACTAAAAATACTCCCTCCGGCCTTAGCTTATCAAAAAAAAAAACTCCCTCCAACCATAATTATAAACAAAAGTTACTTTTTAGATGCATTGAATAATTAATGTATTTAATTCACTTTTTAGACTAGATACATTAGTTATTCAATGTATCTAAAAAGTAAAATTTGCTTATAATTAAGGCCGGAAGGAGTATCACTCTATGCTTTCTTGATATTCGCTACTACTTATCCACTTGGTGGAGACTTTTAATTTTAACCCGCCATGCGAGATGACTTGAATTCGAACTTATTAATATGTATTACAGATTCTCCATGAGGAGAGAAAAAGCTTGCTAGGCGAGCTAAATGGAAAAATTAAATCAAACAATATTTAAGCTAAAATGAAGCAAAAAATAAGGGTATAATTCAAACTTTTGATGTTGGAAACACAATTATTAAAGACTATTGAGAAATATAATGACTATCGAATTCAACATTTGGGAATAAGTTTGAAGAATTTAAAATTATCTTTTAACGTGTAATTTTCAAAATTTTATTTTTATATTTCTTCTTGCCAATAATAGCTAAGTTCCTCTCTAGATCTGATTACAGATGTATACTTTAACTATGTCATTTATGAATTAATTTAGGCAGAATTTGTTGTGAAAATGAATGATTTGTTGATCATTTAATGTGTAGAAGTTGGAACATTGTAATTAAAAATGAAAAAGAATAAACACATTAATCTTGTAGGACTTGGAACTAATGAGTGTGAATTAAAAAAAGTATAATGGTGGGAATAAGTCTCACATTGCTTAAGTCACTCTCTTAATTAGTAGTGTTTTTTTTTTTGAATCGGCTAAATTTTATTAATGAACAATTCCTCCACAAGAAGGGAAAGGAATTGTTGAGAAACGTACAAAGAAAGGTAAAGTGATAAACACATATACCAAATAACAATACACCAAATCATCACCCCAACCCTTCCCTACACCAATAATGATTCACTAACCAACCAGAGAAAACCTCTACCCGACCCTAGGAGACACCACTAGGCACTAACTTCCGAACTCGAATTAAAATTACTCGGCCCATCAGGAACTAAAAGGCAGCCGCAAAGGTCAAAGGTTGAGGGACACCGGAAGGCAGGGAACCGACAATCAACACCAATGCAGTAAAGTTCGACCAAGATACTAGAGACCTGCAAATCTCAACAGATTTGAACACCCCTCAGCGACTCAAAGAGTCCTGCAAACCTCACCAGGCTTGAAAATGGTCAGAGACTCTCGTGTTATAGTGAATCCACTCACACTTGGCATTAACCATCCAGCACCTCTCCCATACCAAAACGTCCTGCAGGTACGGTAAAACAACTACATCCGTCAACACGGAGTGTCTACGCACCTAGCCCTTTCGAGCTAACCAGGACAAAAAACCAAGGCCAAGAAACACCACATCTTCGCCAGGAACATCAAAGCACCACCAAAACCAAATCAAAACACCAACCCACCGACAAGCCTCCTCGTCAGAACCAGTACCTCCAAATCCAAAACAAACCCATTACCTCTGCCTCACCAGAACAGTACCGGAGCTCCGGAACCTCCCAATACCTCGGATCCAAAAAACAGAAACACACCTAACACAAAGCCAGAGCTTCGGAAACCAAAACAAACCTCCAAAACCAACGCAGGCGCCGGAAAACACCATGGAACAGAACGGCCGCCGCCAGAAAACGGCCGGAAAACGTGAAAACAAGACCAACATAGATACGAAAAACACAACCACAAAGAAAAGAAAAAACATGGAAAAGACTTCTAAAAACTTCCAGATCCGGTGAAGCAAACACCAAAAGACACAACAACAACAACCACAGGTCGAAAAACGGCAAAGAAAAAGAGTGGAGAAACGGCGGAAAAGAAAGAGCAACAAACAAACAGAACCGCCGACGGCCCCGGAAAAGATGAAACGGAGCACCGGAGAAGAAGAAATCGCCGGCGTCGATCTAGGACAAGGTGGTGCGGAGGCTGACTGCCACCTCTTCACACCACCACCACCTCTTGTTACATTGTGAAGAGAAAAAGATTGGATTTGTGGGGGATGGATGCAGATCTGAAAGTTAGAGAGAGGTTAGAGAAAAAGTTTTTTGTTTTTTAGAGAGAGGTTTTTGATAATCCTTAATTAGTAGTGTTTATATACGCAAATGTGACTAATAGGGGTGTGCTCAAGAGATACCCGTTTAGTGAACTGAGGACCGCACACACCTTGTCGAATATCATCAAACGCGCACGACGCCGTTGGACCGAGTTGGACTTGGACCTAGATGATGTATTATTTTTAGTCACAAAATTAACTAATTTTTTATTAGTTAATTGTGCATGAATTTAATCACAAAATCAATACATGACCAATCATTATATATCAAAAAAAAAAAAAAACACATGACCAATCATTCCAACATGATTTTAATCTTTTTAATTGCACTTAATCTCAATGTCCCCTATTGAATTGTCTGTTACTCTTTGAGTCTTGGTGGTCCGCTCCTTTTTTCAACATATGAAGTTGTCATTTTTATTTGGCTGATATACACGAGAAAAAAAAGAATAAAAAGCCTTAAACAAACCACCAATTCTCTTCACCAATTCTCTTCTCCAATTTTCTTCACCTAAATAACTTTTATTTGTGTTTCATTAGATTGGAAATCGATATTGTAGTATCGGTTAAAATTGATATTGTTGTATCAATTTCGAGTGATTTTGTCGAATCATTCAAGAAGGTGTTCCTTCGATCATTAGAGTGTAGTAATCGATCGTTTTTTGAATGGGTTGTTTTATCCTGGAGGCAGCGCGGTTGATTGTCTGCTTTGCACAATTTGAGCAATACCGCGAAACGTCTTAAAGAGAGTGACCTGATCGTGACTCAACCGGTAATTTCTTCGGTTCGGATTTTCAAAAATTATTATTTTTTAATACCAGAAAAACAGAATTTACTAATTTCGTAAATTGAATTTTGAATAAAATTTGAGTTTCTTATGTGAAGGGAATAATGAAAGAGAAGTAGTGGCAATGTTTGAAATTGAAACCAAAGATTTTACACATTATGTATTTTCTATAAATTATTTTACTAGATAATTGCTTAAATTGAATTTTGAATAAAATTTGAGTTTCTTATGTGAAGGGGAATGAATAATGAAAGAGAAGCAGTGTAAAAGTTTGAAATTGAAACCAAAGAATTTGCTCAAACAGTTGCTTATACTTCAGTCGCATTCAAAAATTGAATTGGTTATAGGAGAATCAAGCACAATTGCATTCACTTACTCAATTTTCCTTTTAATTTTATTTTTATTTTTATTTTTATTTTTTTTAAAAGGCAACTACTCAATGTTAATTGTAAATCTTTGTAGACCCAAATCCATCTCTCCAATAAAATAGTAGAATATAAAAAGTTGAACTTAAGTAATCATCACACACAATGAGTGAATTACATAAAATAATGACAATTGACCCCAAACAGTTAGAGATCGATCGAGATTGTGACATATATAAAAGCTAGAGTTATCGGAATATTTCTGTCTCCTCAAACATAAGGTCCCTTATTGTTATTGGAATACTCCTTATATTTAATTATTTTTATTTTTATTTTTTTACCAGCTAGCTTATTGGAATATTATATTTATTTATGTCACCAGCTAGGCCCACATATATTAAAATAATTCCGTAACAAAAGATGCCTATAAATTAACATCAAATTATCGGATCTGGATTATGTGCAGTCACAAATCAGTGACTGTACGCAGTCAACAGCCTAATAGCTGTACGATCAAAAATAAATGGTCTTGATTTAATCATAAAAAATAATATTAAACAAAAATTAAAAACTGTCATTAAACATGAACCGTCTGATTTTAATCCGACAGCTCTGATGAACCGACTGCAGCCGACTGCATGAAGCAGTGACTGCATTCAATCCAAATTCCAAATTAACCTACAATGCCATGCAATTAGAGTTTACATCTACGTACTTAATTAAATATTAATGAAAAATTAATTAGCATAATAATACACTTAATTTGAAATAACAAGCTAGCTAGCTAGTAAACTCATTCTTCCTATTCACTTTGCACACTAGCTAGCTTAATTTAAACCTTGTGATAAACCAAGCCCACATTGCTCAAAGAGCTATAGTAATCATATGTAGAATTACATTGTTGATGTTAATTAAGTCACATATCATCCGGTGATGAATGAGATAAATACACCAAACTTGCCATAGCCTCTTGAAGCCAGTCCTCCTCCTCATTCTTTAACTGCATAAATAATCATCAATTAAGAATAAGTTCAGGATGTGTAACAATTTTATTAATTTGTAATTAAACATAAAATGTAGATTTTGTTTTAATTATTGACAAAAGTTAAAGATAGAAATTAAAAATAAAATACATCTAGATTTTTTTCTCTCTAATTTCTATAAGATTAAGTAAATTATTTTCACTATTATAAAAAATATTAGCAATAATTTTGATTTTGATAGAAATAATAGCACTAATATAAGCTAGAAATAAGATAATAAAATATTAGTTTAATTTTGATAAACTAATATAAAAAATTGTCAACAAAACACAATCTTTAGCTATAATTTTGATTAAAATAGTTTTTTCTATTAAAAAAAAGGTAATTAAATATATAGTTTTTATAATAAAATCCTTCAAAGTTTAATTAGTTTTTTTATTCATATTAAAAGTGTTTAAGTGATAAATTAAATATTCTAATTACAATGACATTTCATTGTGATTAATTTATGGAACCTCATATGCATTTTAAAAAAATGAAATTAATTTACCTGGAACTGGAATGAATCAGAACCATAAAAGTCATCATTGATGTGATCATCATGATGATTCTCAAGCTTTTTTGTGGCCATGTGATCTTCTTCACATATCTCATTGTTCCTTGCAAACCTTCCTCTCACTCTCACTCTTCTATCAGCTAAAGTTTTCCGACATGCATACTGTAAAATCATGAGAAAATATATGGTGAATTCCAAATTCTTGTTCATTGGTTAAAATTTAAAAATGTAAAAATGTTTCATGTAACATGTAAGAAAATATATAAAACCTTGATAGTTTTGTTGAAATTTCTTTGATTTCTTTTCTTCAAATATCGAAGAATTCTTTCTTTCCTTTCTTCTTCTGAGTACCTTCCCACCTTTATGTTTGGTTCTTCAACCGTTGTTATTTGATTACTTTGTATCCCCTGCCATAAATATCAAATTAACATTTAATAAATAAACTTTACACATATACATTTATAATATTATTATATATTTATTTGCATGTGATTCTATGATAAATTAATTAACTTCTAAAATATTGTTTTAAACATGCAGTGTAATTTTATTTTTTCAATATATGAGCTTGAATATTTCGTAAAAACTTCATGATACAAAAAGAGACCAATAACTTTTTTTTCTTTACAAAAAAACAAAATATGCTTAGTAATGCATTAGAAAACATAGAGTTTAATTAAAGGTGTGCATAACATTTTTACATGCACTATACATTGAAATTGAATGAAACACAACAACATATTTTAAATTATAATTTGCAACTATAATTCCAGTTGCAATATAAAGGTTTTAGATGTCTGTACAACAACATTATTACAGATAAAATTAAATCAAATTTCTGTCTAATTTTTTCAACACAAAATTTAGTGATGGAATTAAACATGAATTTCATGTTTTCCATCACTAATTTATGTTTTTTTGTGTTCGTATAAAATATGTTGGAATATGTTAAAAATGCGATTGCAACTATAATTTAGAAGTATGACGATAACCAATTAGTAAGTTCTATGATAAGAAAATATATCATATCTTACCCAATTTTCTCTTGCAACATTAGGATAAGGTGGAGGTGGTTTAATATCTTCAACAAAACCACAACATTGATCTTCTACAAACTCATGACCAATAGGTGGCTGATTATTATATCTTCCATTAAAATTCGGAATCCCTCCACCATAAAATCCCAATTTACAATCCGACAACAAAGCCGGAACCGCAAAATCTTGTTGCTCGACGAAATTCGGATGTATCCAAGCACCAGAGGAAGACATAGTATCACAATCAAGTGACACAATTTGATCAAATGCTCCATAATTATCAAAAACAGGCATTAAATTTTCTTGACAACCCCACATCATAGTATTGTCCAAAATTGAGGTATTAATAATGTTATTATTATTATGTGAAGACAAACCTTGTTGTGTGGTAAAATGATCAGAAGTGTAGTTTGAATAATAGTGATGAGGGATTGAAGAAGCCATGAAAAAAGGAGATAGGGGCATAAATGGAAAAGGAAAATTGGTATTGTGTTTTAGTTTTTTGGTTTGGTTTTTGTGAGAATATGAATTTATATATATAGGATGTGTGTTGTGACAAGTTGTCAAGTGGACATGACTATAATAAGGTAATTAAGCAGCTAAGAATTTGTTTTGGATAACAAAACTAAGTTAAATGTGTTTTTTTGTACTTAATTTCGTTTTGTTATTTCTCTTTTACTGTTTTGTTGTTTGTGAAGCTGTAAACGCGTTAAGTTTTGTTTGGATTGTAAAACTAATTGTGCATGTGTGTATGCTCTCAATCTCTCGTAGAACTTCTTCTTTTTCCTATTCAAAACATCATGCTTTAGTGTTACCTTTTACATAACTTTCTATATCTAGAAAAAGGTGAATTGTTGATAGAAATTTTAATGTTTAGCTCTAGAGAAAGGTGAATATTGATAGAAATTTTAAAGTTTAGTAACTAATTAAGAGATATTATATTATTTTTTGTTACAATTATTATTATTAATATTATTTTTTTTACACTTCTGTCGTATATTATTTTAAAATAAAATTATATACGTCAATCATATGTCTTAATTCATCGATATTAAACTTTCAAATTTTCATCGATATTTGAACTCAGGGTCTCCTAGTTTCATGTGATTTTTATTGGTGTTTGTCACCTTGAAAAGAAAACACTATTTATTTTGTCTTATCCATTTTCAATTAGTATTTTGCTCTCTTTTATGTTTTTGAGTGAATATGTTTTCATGGTTTTATTATTATTATTATTATTATTATTATTATTATTATTATTTCATTGTGCCGTTTATTTTCATTATTTAAAAAATACAATTCAAATAATTTAGTAAAATTTTTCCATTCGTTAAACCGTGCATTGTATTCTTTGTAAAGAAATATTCATTTATTATCACTAAATTTGAAAAGGAGGGAGTATTACAAGAAGAAATGGAAAAATAATTATATTAATAACAAATACAATATTAATTAACAAATATATGATGTTGAAAGGGTTGATAAATATAACTTTTTCACATAGAAATAATACATATTTGATTTTTGTAATCGTTCATTTGAAAGATAGTAGGTTAATATTAAAAAAAAATCAAATATTTTGTTGCCGACTCGATGACAAGTTTTACGGTGGGCCTAATTAAAATTCCGGAAATTTCAAGGGGTCAAATTATAATTCTAGAAATTTTGAGGGGTCAATTTGCAATTTTTGGAAATTTATTGGGGTCAATTTGGAAATTTTTGAAAATTTGAGGACCAAATTGCAAATTTGAAAATTTATAACACTGAAGAAATTTAAATTCCTTATCTTTAAGGTATCATTTGAAATTCTCTTAACTTGAACAAAATACTTCATAAATTTCCATCATTTTGAAAATTCTTCAAATTATCATCCAAACAATGAAATTCACCGCAGATCATTTGAACTCCCTCAAAACATTCACTACAAAAAAAGTTTATAATGCGCGAAAACCTTTATTGCGGCGGTTGACACGAAACGCCACTATAAAAGCCAATTGTAGCGGTTGTAATGCTAACGGTGGCAGCTACAAACCGCCGCTAAATATAAACCGCTACAGAAACCACCGCAAAACTCTCTTTCGGCGCATATTCCAGTGCTTGGTTCTAACAGCTGCAAAATGCTTACGATGCTTAAAATTGCGACAACAAAAGTCTTTAAACGGTGGTTTTAAAATAACTAAAAACAATAATTTTTTATTGAAAAACAATACTTATTTATTAAAAAATTATACATTAAATATAAAACGCACAAATTTTAATAGTTTAAAAAATAATAAAAACAAAAAATACTGGTTGTGGGTTGATCAAAATTCAAAGTGGCAAGTAAGGGATGAGCCTTAAGCAAGTGTGTTGGGGAATCAAACTCTCAATCTTATGTATGATGAAAATCCGTTGGAGTTAATGAGAGATTCCATCTCTTATGGATAACATGTGTTCCTCAACAAACAAAAATCACTACCAAATAATGTTTCGTATAGTTAAAAGAATAAACACACTCCTTAGTTGGATACTTTTGTTCATGAAAAATCTTCACTTCACACAAGTAGTTTCTTTTACATTTCACATGACCAAACATGTAAATAAAAGCATATAAATGTGAAATATTATGATTCGTAACCAACCCTACCCCTTTTTGTTTCCCTATTTACATATTCATCTTTTATCTCACACATCACACATGTAAGCAAAAGATGATTTAACTCTTTGCATATGCGGAAACACGTACAATTCTACTAATAGATATAAGTCAAAAGTGTAGGTTAAAAAGAAAATTCTTATTTCCGTGGGGTTATCTTAGCCAGCAGTTGTAACTATACATGGGTCACACTTTTTTAATCTAGAAAATCTTATGGAACTTATAGATTGATCATGTTAAAAATTGTTAGTACATAAATTATTTTCATTTACTATACCTTAAATGTCTCACATTAGATTAGGTATGACATGAGTTATTAAATAATATATATATTCTCACCTTGAAAGATGATTTTATAAGATTGAATAATTATAGTCTCAACTTAAAATTTTAATAATCGGAATTAATAGAGTTAATCTAAATTTTGTTAGACTACCTTCTATTAGGTTACTATTATCAGACCATTCAAGTCAAGTTTCAGATGTTTGGTCCCTGTCTCTGCATAGTGTAAGAGGTGTGTATTAAGAGTCTCATGCATATTTGGATAAGGTAAGACCTACGCATGAAATTATAAATTAGTACAATTCTTGTCTTACAACAATAGCTGGTTTTCTATGTTTGGGTTATTTCAACGCTCATTCTAATACTAAATAATTTTTAATTGATAAATTGTTTTTTTACATGCATTATAAATTGTAATCAGTATGATTTTTTTTTTTTATTGAAAAACCCATTGGAAGAAAACTAGAAACATATCGGTGACTACATCTCTATCCTTTCATAATTTGAGGGTATTTATCTTTCAACTAATGAGAACAAGACACATAAGTAGATATGTATGTGGTCCCCACAACTAACTTGTAACCAACTTGTGAGGACCACATACAAATCTATTTATGTAGCTTGATATCATTGATTGAATGATAGATAGTCTCAAATTATGAAAGGGTAGCCCTAATCTATAATATGAATCAGATATATGAAATATTCTATAAATCTAAATTAAAAAATTTCTTATGATGAGACTAAGAGAGAGTAACATCCATCACTGATAGGGACCGAAAAAGAAAATATGGGCAATTATGGGAAGAGAAAAGAAAGCCTATAAAACAATGTAGTAATAATATGGGTAGTAATCAGCAACTTGTTCTTAATCAAGTATGGGCCAGAAAAAGCCCAAACAGATTATTCATTGAACATGGCCTTTAATCAAATTTGAGTTTATGCTTTGACTCTAACATCTAACTCAGATGACATGATAAGTAATTAAGTGTATCTTTAAATATACTAATTTTCTTATAAGAAAAGAAATTAGATTAGGAACCACGTATATTATTTTTATATTACATAATAATATGGGTCATGTTGCCGATATTACATATATATATATATATATATATATATATATATATATATATATATATATATATATATATGCGTGTAGAATAAAGTAGGAATTTAATTTTTTTCAACAACTTATAGCCAACATGAAGAGGAATTTAAGCTATTTTGAAGGAAAAAGCTGAAGTGATCTGAAAAAGTAAATTTTAGAGAGCTTCATTTACACACTATTCTCTTCCAAACTGATTTAATAAAGCTATATATACATGATACATCTATAAGTATATATACTACTAAAGATTTATCCTACTTATAGGCTACGAATCTAACACATGTGATTGTTAGATTTTAAGTATACAAATCAAGTACAAAATATTTTTCTCTCAACTCAAAGTATACAATCATATACTTGTATTAATAATATACTTATCATTTATATGGAAACAATAGTACATATTGACTTGAGGTTTATGAACAAATATATACCCTTAGCAAACAAATATTTTGTGGTCACGTTTATGTATCCCAAAGTGCCCCCATGATTGGATAGGCTCTTAATTTTGTACGACTATGAGGACATATTCGTTTTGGACTTTTGGTTCTATGCCCAATGAAAGCTTCTGTTGTTTACCACAATATCAAAATTATAACTGTTTTATGAAATATTTTAATTGTAAATAAAAGTGGGTAAGCATGTACATGTTGTTTACATTTTATCAACTGTGTTTGTATAATTTAATAGATTCCATGGTTTATATAATTAGGAACTATAATATATATATATATATATATATATTTAAGATTATTACACATGAACCCAAAATAAACAGACAACAAGTTGGGCTGCTAAAATGTGAGTATATATAAGTGCGAAAAGTAAGGAAAAAAAATAATGATAGAAAATACCTCAAGGACCAAAAAGTGCGAAAACAATCTTTAGAGACTTAAAATAAAATTCTAAGAAACTATAGGGACCATTTACTTATTTAACAAAAAAAAATACCCTTTTAAATTATACATAAACATGAGGATACCTCATTTATAATTTGTTCATACACTTGAATATTTAATCATTCAACATTATTGTCCTTCTTGTGAGATTTTCCTCTATCCATCATGAAAAGCTAGAAATAAAACAAAAAAATAATAAGAGAATGATTCTGACTTAGTTGTCGATTGAGTGAGCTAAAGGGACTAACGCAACACATCAATATACTCTAGAGACATTATTTAATAAGGATTAGTGTTCAAATGTTTGTTTTTTTTTTTACAATATTATAAGTACAAAGAAACTATTTAATTTAAGTAAATAGAAAAATAATTTTACATTATAAAGTGATTGAACAATTATCTATTTGTTGCATTAAGAGAAGAAGACAAAAATATGGCTAATATTATCAAGTTTATTTATACTGTGATCTTGTTTGTTTCTCTAATTCTTGTTGTAACCTATGGCGGTAAGACATTTTTCTCATACTCTTAAAATTTTCTTCTTTAACTTATACACAATCTTTCACCCTTTTCCACTAACACCATTCATGTGTTTTTGCTTTGAATCATAGATCCTTCTTGTACTCACGACTACGATTGTCCATTTATTGAATGTCCCACTCATCATATGAAGTGCATTTGTAATAGGTGTTATTGCGACGACTAACATTACGGTGAAGTCTTAAAAATAATTCTATGCCTAAAAGTTTATTTGAACATCTTAATATTATATGTTGTTATTTATTTTACATATGATTTATATCATACATTCATACGTTGTATTTTCCTTACTTTTCAATTTTTATGACCGGCACAGAAGCATATCGATTATCTTGGTAAGTGTTATTGTATATATGAATATGAATTTGTTCTCTTTTATTTTATTTTTTGCTTTCGCACCGGTTCCGACCCACCAAAGGTGGACGACTAATCCGGCTCGTGCGTAGAGGCATGCGCACTGGCCAAGCGTTGTTCCCCCTAGGAATCGAACCCGGTATTTCCCGGGCACGTCCTTGGAAGGAGTTCCTTGCCACTGGAGCCCAAGCAACTTGGTTGAATTTGTTCTCTTTTAAAAGATATGGAGAACGAAACATTTTTATATAACTATAATTATGTAATTCAATGTATAAAAATAATTTTATTATAAGAAGTAATAATCTATTGGCTAGTTCAACAAAAAAAAAAATTATTGCTATAAGTTGCACTTTTGACACGTCACTTTTACACTTTTGTAATTTTATCTCTTTAACTTTTATAATAACACATTTGATCGATAATTTTAGTACACTTTATAAAAAGCTTACGCTCATTGATTTGGGTTTTGCCACATATGTGACATTTGAGCCATTGTCCATATGACAATCTATGTTGGTGCAGTATGTTAGTCATTTATGTGTATATTAATTTGGTCAAAATTAATGAAGTGTCATCAGCTTGTAAGAAAATATTAAATGAGCAAAAAAAATTATAATGAAAGTTATGGATCTAAATTGCAATTTAGCCTAATCTATTCTGCTTCAACATTGTGAATAAAAATGAACGACATGTAATATAAAGTGAACAAGTATTTGTTTGTGTTTTGTATACGTAAAAGTTTTAGATGAAAGGTATAAGAAATGCTTCTTTTGTGTATTTTTTTATGGGACCGGATCCACCCAATATATTTGTATGACTACACTTAATTATCCAAAGCAAACTAAGATAGACAACTGCATCTTCTTGCATTTTCTTTTTTTTATGCCAATTGGAGTTCCCAAGGTCCCTTTTTTAATGCCGGGAGACGATGAGGCATCTTATACAATCGACTTTTCCAAGAAAGATTTAGATCAAGAAGTAAACAGTGGATCTATTAGAAATTTTTATATCCTTATGAATTCCACTAAAGCGATTAAGAGACAAAAATTTATATTTTGAGGTATACAAACATATATAATTCTAAATTTAAATTAATTAATATATGCGAAAAATAAATTATTGTTGATGAAAAGAATTAAATAACTTATACATAAAACAAATTGTTGTTAATAAAAAAATAACTAAATATACACTGAAAAAATTGTTATCGATAAAAATTTAAATAAACTAATAATAAAATAAATAACTATTATACACGAAAAACCACTACAAAAAACGCGCCAGATAGCTGTGGTTTTTAGCGGAGGTTTGGTGTAACCCCCTAAAAATTGTGTTAAAGAGGAATATTTGAGAAAACACTTTATTATTTATAGCGGGGGTTTGAAACTCCCTGAATTTACTGATTTAATTTTCCTTATTTTTACTTTGCGCGGCGCTTTTTTAATTCCCTCAATTTTTTCTTATCTCAAATTTCAATTCTCTACAGAAAATTCATTCTCTTCAATGTTTCAGAAATTCAGAAACACTAAATCGCTTAATCTTGTTCAATCACTCTCAAATTTCAATCTCACTATCAAATTGCTCTCACAATTCAGAAATCCGTTCTATGAATCTTGCTCAATCGCTCTCAAAATTTCAATCTCACTCTCTATTCACAACTCAATTTTAGTGATTCTCTCTGATTTTTTAGCCGTGTAATGGAATTTAATCAATCTTCTCAGATCGGTGAGTTCGTAAACCCTAACCAGCCTCCTTCTTCTCCAACTTCCTCGTTTTTCTTAGATCGGTGATTTAATCTCCATCGAAGCTTGTTCCCGTTGATTCAATTAGATCTCGATGATGAACAAGGTATGTATCATTCATGCAAAAACTGTTCAATTGTGAATGTAGTTATGATGTTGTTTCATCTGTTTTTTGTAAGACTGGTTGATTGAATAAGTGTCAGTTGATTGAAGGTTGATTGTCAGATGAATGGAGTAACAAGCAAGAATCATTTGAGGTAAGCATTCTGCACGTAAACTGTTTGATAAAAGTTCTTAATGGTTGTTAGCTCATAGATTATGTTAGCATCCAGACGCATGCGTTTCAGGTAGATGGAGAACCTAATTTTGATTTCGGTCCATCGGAAGACGAATGGGAATATCTTAGGCATGTCAGGTATTGTTGTAACTCTCACCTACCAATTGATGGTCCTTTGGCTGATCATATTTATTCCAAAAGTTAGATATTGGTTCCCTTAAGATTAGAGATTATCTAGGTACATATGTGTTGTTATGTACTAACTTTTTATAGTTTTATGTAACTTATAAATAAAAGATCTTGATGCTAGTTAAAAGAGAAAAAAATTTATAAGCAAATTGTGGTATTAAATTTGTTAACAAATTATATAGTTTTTACAATTTTATCAAGGTATTTGTGAATGCATCAATCCTCTTTCCTTAAATCTTTATATGTGCATATGTCTAATGGCTTTATACCAATTTTGCATAAATTTTAATACAGGTTGTTGACCTGCTTGCACCATACCAAAAGGGAGGAAAGATCAGGTTGTTTGGTGGTGCCGGTGTAGGAAAGACTGTGTCATTATGGAGCTTATCAACAATGTTGCTAAGAGCTAGTCCCTTTCTTTAGTTTCAGAGTGAATTATGGAATGAAAGGCGGGCTGGTAAGCACTTCGTCTCACTCGTCTTTTCTGGGCGTAACCCCCTGATTCACTGACTGGTCTTCCTGTCTCTTTCCTTGCCTTGTGAGAATGATTTCTTATAGGCAGCTATTCAAGGTTCATGGTATATGCTAACTTAGTTTACTTATTCTTGTTGAGATGCTGATGACAAGAATTTCTACGGTATTTTTAGTATTATTATTAGTAGTAAAATGACCAAGACAGACCCAAATACGAAGGAAAACCTACAAAAGTAGGAAAAAGCATCAAGACAGAGTCCAAGATGCAAAAAGACAAGAAAAAACCCAAAAAGTGAAGAAAATCAGCATTCCATCGCAGCACGATGGCTCCCATCGTGCCACGTTGGGAGCTGCTTGTTCGCCAAGAAATCAAGAGCAATAAATCTGCAAAATATCTGTCCATCACAGCACGATGATGCACATCGCAGCACGATGACTTAACTTGGCGCCCAAGCTAATGAAATGCACAGGATCAGTTATAAAATTGAACTGAATCTTCACATCGCAGTACGATGGCCTTATCGTGCTGCGATGCCTTGCTGAGGCCCATTACGA